>OY728162.1:489153654-494153654 GCA_963277665.1 Viscum album
TAAAATAGTCCTTTAATGACCACTTATCTTTAATAATGACCATGACACTTGTGGGAAATTGAACATATCAAAATATTTAAAAAATATCATTCTCTATCTCAGATTTGTAATTAAATTGGTTCAATATTTAGTTTCACTGATTCAAATAATCAGATCATATACAATCACAATATCATGGAGTGATTACATCCTTTGTGTGGGGTTTGAAACTACAATTCATCAAAATAAAATTATATAACATCAACTATGAAATGATATAAAAACACTAAAATAGGGAATTGGGGATGATAAATGAACCCATGTAATTTCTTCAATCATAAGGAACAACGAATCAGAAGAATGTACTCAAGCCCACATCATTATTTATTAACAGTGTCATTGTCTTCCATAGAACTAATATAAGATTCCTATGAGTATATATCAACATAAATTTCTCCATGATTTATCTCATTTTATTCTGGTCAGGCTCTATATTGTACAACTAGATAAGATGAAATTGGTAGTGATTATATTTACCTTTAATTATCAATAATTTAATTTAAATTCAATCATCTTTATTTCATATATTATGTTTCTCCAATATTATTCTTCTCATGTCATCATGAATAATTTATATTTCCTTAAATACACCTGGCAGAATTGAGGTCATTATCCTCTATCACAAATATTTAGACATAGTTGAAATATTGTCTCAGGTCTATGTCTATGTAAAAACCATTGAAGCATATTTTTATTTTAGGAATATTTTTTATAACTTCCTATATATTCGAGATCATCGAAAAATCGTCATGCTTTTATAAATTTTGAGATTAGTGGTCCAACCAACTACTCTCATTAAATATTTCAATTACATCCAATGGCTAGTTTTTCCCATGGATATAATTTTATATGTTTTAATTATTTTGAAGTGACATTCTATTTTAGTTGAGTATTGGATGTCTCGAGTCATAGAAACACATTTCCCAAATAGCGTGGATAAAGGCCAGAAATTATAAAATTCTTTCAGGCACCTAGGTGTAGCAGTGTGTTCCAACTAAAACACTATAAATTGTTTGTCAAACCATGCCAGTGGGGGTACATGGCCTTGTGAAACTTCTACATCATTATACAAAAGGGATTTAATAAGTATGAACATTTCTTGGTATATTATGGACCTTTATAATGTATTTGTGGATATTATATTTCATGATCCACATAGTTTGAACACATTTATCAAAATCATATGGAAAAACAATTGACATATGTAAAAATGAAAAAAATTACTATTTATCATGTAATCCATTATCTTTTTTTGTCCATCTTCACCTCCTTTCCTCTAACTCGCATAGGGGGTTCCCAATCCTTTGTCCCCCATAGGAATTTTTCCAACTCTATCATATGTTATATTAATATATGCAATTTATTTATTTTTGGAAGAGAATAAATAAGTGAGTAATCCTCTTACTTATCTTTTTATTATATCAATCCATATGTAATGCAAAATCCATGAAATTAATTTTTATTATATTTTTGCGGAATTCATATAAAATTCAAATTTTCTTCATTTAAGGTCGATATAGGTTATAATATAAGACTAAAGGGAACCTACAATTCTATAGAAGTTTGTGAGTTCAATTCTGCATAATTTTATGGGTTTTTTAGGGGACAGTTTATTATACGCCCATTTTGGTAGTCAGATAGGGATGCCTAATTACTAAATGGTTTCATTTATATTTTCCAACTGATGCTATGAGATTCTTATAGGACTGATATCACTTCAATACAAATCGTTATTTATGTTTTGGGGAATTAACCAAATTGGAATGTTCATGAGGACTGATAATTTTTTATTAAATAAATTACAAATATTAATATGATTGTATCCCATTGGAAGGTGATGGGATAGGCCCAATGGTTAAGGTTATGTTTATCACATGGATTGAGGGGACATAGTTCATCCAGTTGGGCATGGTCTAAGATACATGAGGTGATATTGATCATCAGGAAGAGGGGAATGGGACATCGATGTGAGGTGATAAGGTCATTAGGAATATCTAATAGGTCTAGAAACATTATAGGGCATTGAAAATTAGTATTTTAGATAGATGGGTGAATATGAATGAGGTTCCAGATGTTGTGTTATAATGTACAAAAAATTCAATTTTATTTTTTTAAAATTAAATGAAATTATATTGAAATCAAATGCTTTGGAGAAACCTGATTCAGAGGCCTGGTCAACCAAAAATAGAATTTTAACCTTTTTTATATTCATTTAAATAAAAGTGAGAGCGGGTTTTTATAAATTTTAAACTGATGCTTGGATAAAAAATAAAAGGGAACCATTGAATTTAGATCTTCATGATTCGTGTAGAATGGAAATAACATAGACCGAAAAGGGTCGACTGGAAATGTTATATATATGACTTTTTAGGAAAAAATTATATAACATAAATGGTTCTTTTATTAGATTTATCAAACCATTGGGTGGTGATATGGCGGTGTTGTATTGAGGAGACAAAGTGGAGACACATATCATTAAATGATGTTCATTAATGATTTGTAATCATGCAATGTAATGACACATTAAATATACCATAACAACTAAACTGATTCATAAATGAAACAACATAAGGACATGACGACACACCATAACCGAAATGATTTGACTTGTCTCATATAATGGGAAAACGTTTTGGAGAAAGTAGGATCAATTGGTGGAATTCCTTTGATGGACCTAGATTAAGAACTCTATCCATGGACAAACAACAATGGCTGGTGAATCACTAGTGACATCGACACACTTTGATGAATGGAATTAGAATTTGATGAATACCAATAGAACATGAACCCCTATTGATAGTCCACTATAACTATGATCACCTTAGATGTCAGGGTTTATTTTTTTATATTTTAATGATCATTATTAAAAATGATTAACATATATCAACAGACAAATATGTTGATCTGTGTATCCCTCATTTAGGTGTGGTGGCACTTTTCATGGGATTTTTCGATGGGACTATTTGATTAATTTCAATAGAACAACAATTCTATATCTCATGTCTCTAAACCCCTAACGTCAAGGATGCGGGCCAGCATGAACAAGGAATGTTCCCATCTTCCTTGTGTATTTTTTTGTTATTTATGGACACATCTTCAATGTGGTGGCAAGGAGGATTCAAGACCAATGTCGGGAAGATCGAATCACCAGATGTCATAGATGCAAGTGGTGAGAAGAATGGACCACCCATGAAAACCCAATGGTATAGAGTAGATAAAGTTGGAGAACAAGAGATGGACAATGGTGATGTTCTTGTCTGGGTTATAGAGGGACATGATAGTGTGCTAGAAGATGCATTGTAGCCAGCACGAACTGAAACATTACGGCAGGAGCCGCCAGCCTCCGCGCCAGCGATTGGCGGTGAGCAGACACAGACACTCGGCCACATCAGTACACTTTTGACACAACATTACACCACGTCACATGAAGAAATGATGCAATAAACCATCCATGGAAGATGATGTGGCCCCATGGATGGCATGTGGGGAAGGGTGTAGATGTGACATTGAGAAATATTCTTGCCATGTTAGAGTGGGTATGCCAACGACAGACCGTGCAGAGAACGTGCTTCCCAAGTAATCCAATCATGAAACATCGGGTCGGGCATGACCCAGGTCAGGCCGAATCTGGGTAGGCGGACTCCGGGCATTGTTGGAACGGGTCAGACCAGACCTGGACCCAACCCGAGCCTTTTCAGAAGAAATTTAATATCTCTCAAACCTCACATTTAATTGACGATCCATTTTCAATATTAGAACCCTCGAGATGGGGTGGATCATTTGGAATATTCTATGGAGGCATTCATGCATGATGAAATATGAAGAATTAATTGAGGAGAATTTATCTCATAATTAAGAGAACTATGTGAGGAAGCCCTACAGTTTTATGAGACCTAAAGACTACTATTAAGAAACCCTATGTGGATGAGCATCAATTTCCTAGTGGGAAGAGGTTTTATATGATCTAGAAGGTCCACAGTGGGGAGAGGCTCTGTGTCACCTGAAAAACACATTGTACTCGATAGGAGGGGTACCTCTTTAGAGCCAAAGTAGAAATCAACATTTTGTTACCCAACATACCCAGTTTGGGGTGTAGATCTGTGTGACCTAAAATACCCATGGTACTTATCAGGGATGAATAACACAAAAGTATAAGGTTAGTGGGAAGTTCCTCTGTGTTACTCGGTTGTCCTACTTTACTCATGGAGAAGAATTTTTTCAGCATCCCAATGAGTTTTGTGAAATTAATGGTAGTCTTTATTTCCAACTATAGATTATACCTGATGTATGAAATCATCCATTGTTCTTTTCAATGTGATTTTTTTTATTCTCTCTCTATTGGATTGGGGTCCCTACATAGTATAATATTACTCAACCCATTATGAGAATCTCCCACTCATGTTGTCTCTGGTGTAGACGACCTCCACATTGATTGATGACTTAGTGGCCCAAGACCCGGTGATGACCAGTGAGACAAGGGAGGTGGGGTGTACTTCTAACACTTCAAACCACTACACTACACATACCCATCTAGTGAGGTTTTCAAAAGATGGATTTTATAGTTTCATTGATTTTTCCCATTTTCAATTCATCTATTGTATGGATTATATTCTATCCCATTTGACCAATAGTTGGTACCTTTAATTCGTGGTTGTTTAGTGGAAAGCATGTTTTAATTTCCATATTTGGTAAATTGTTGGGTGCAGGTGCATACAGGTACATAGTAAAATTCCACCCACGTGAATGTTGAGACCATCAGTTCATGTCGCAAAACCCATGAAATTTGGAGGTAGGCCTATGGGATTTCATGGAACGAGCATCGGAGGAGGGTTCGTGAAAAATTTGTTTTAGGGGTGGTCAGTAGTACCTCTAATACTTGTAGCATGTTCGTTTGATTTTAGAAAAAAAAGTTAAATGTTTCAAGTTCAACATTCAGATTCCTGGAGTCTGGTGTATGTGTAGTTATTGATGTATCCATACACCAGGTCCATGAATTTATCATTTCAGATCTCAATATAAAAACATTGGTATCATTCATCATATTAAAAATTGAGTGTTTCCTGATTTTATTCTCAAATCAGAGACTGTTCATGAATTTAGTCTATCGATTAGGGTACATATAGAACTATATTATGTTTCCTCTACGTGGATGACCAACCAGGAATCTGATATTTGGTTATGAGGACAACAAACATAACAATGAGTCATCGGTTCAGGGACTAGTTCTAGATATGACCTATTAGGGTGGTTCCCCAACGTTACCACAAATTGTTCCTCGGCAGTTACTATAGGTGTTATGGATAGAGGATGCATGTAGGATCATTACCTTGAAAGAGTTCCAAATACAGAGACCTCCTGGTATTATGGGAGAGATAGATCCTCAGGCTACTAAGGAGTGGATAGAGGTAGTGACTTAGGTCTTCCACTTAACGTGAACACCACTCAACAATATGGTGATCCTATATATGAGTTATCTTCCAGGACCGTAAGGGAGATGATGGATATTTATTATTCATATTTATGGAGAGGTGTCAATGTCATGGGATGACTTGTAGATACTTTTCTGAGAATTGTTATTCCCTATGACCTTGTGATCAGTGCACATGCAAGAGATGCTTCAACTATAATAAAGAAACATGCCAGTGGTTGTGTACTCTATGAGGTTTATATATATAGATCATTCCTCGAAATATATGTTGTGAGACCCTCACTTCAGGGCTCGATCCTTTGAGCATGGACTCAGATGGGATATCAAGGAATCCATGGGGTCTCTCTGTATCACCATTAAGGATGGCGTTCCGGAGAGAGCCCTTATTATGGAGAGCTTCCTAGTAGACTATCAACTAAATTCCAGAGTCACCACCATAATCTGGTGGTAGAGCCTTCAGTAGATTGAAGCAGGAATCAGAAGCGATGACCCAAGTGGGTCAGGTCATTTAGGGTATGATCCCAAGACTCAAGGTCAATATTGTAGGGATCCTAGAGTAGATGGATTCATAAAGGATAAATGGTGTGATTCATGTGTGTGGGTAGGGGAACATGGATCAGGATATCCCAAGATGCTACACAGACGATTAGATGATGGTAAAGGGATCGTGATGTCAGAGGAAGAGGTTCGAGTGAGGAAGTCTATAGTTCGGTAAGTGTGGAAGAGGAGCAGGTCGTGTGTAAGATGGTGGTTGATGGTTCGAGGTGCTACAAACACAACCCCCTGGTGGATCACCATGGTATCATAGAGTTGGAAGATAGATTTGATTCCAACATCAGGAAATATAGGACTATGGCCATGATGCCCCCATGATGATTAGAGGTATGATCATTATCTTCTCTTCCATATCTGTAGTTCCTATTAACACAGGTTCATTTCACACTTTCTTTTCTATGGACATATTTCAGGGATAAGATATTCTGTTGGAGTTTTTGTCTCCATCAATACTATTATATATTCCTATGGGAGGGGATTCAATGATTACACACTGGTGCTGGTAGGGTGAGCTCACTCTATTATGTGAGAGCTTCGGCTGGGAACTCGTATTAGTGGTGTTGATGCCTTATCACATCATATTGGGTATGGACTAGTTATCTATACTCCATGTTTAGATTTAATGTATTAGGCTCAATGGGGGCTGTTTCCATGAGGATGGGACAAAGTTTTCCTTCATCGGTGAAAAGGGAAATTTTCCAGCACATGACGGACTTCAACGGAGGAGGATGATTCAGATAACACTAAAATTGGCTATCCTCAACGTTGGTGTGGTGGATGAGAGGAGTGAAATATTTTATATATTGGTAAATCAGTATGAGGATGTCTTCCCTAAGGATGTTATGGGACTACCTTCCCATAGGGAGGTATACTTCGACGTCGACCTATACCCCGAGATGACACTGATATCCAAACAGTTATATTGGATGGCTCCCATGAATATTCATGAATTGGGTGTATTATTGGAGTACCTACAAAAGAAGGGATTCGTGAGGCCCGTCATTTCACATTGGGTATCCCCAGTGTTGTTTTCCATGAAGTAAGAAGAGAGTTTGGGGTTATGCATGGAATTATGGTGCTTGAACCAAGTGACCACGAGGAACTTGTATCCACTTCCGATGAATGATGACTCTTCTCGATCGGCTAAATGGAGAGAGGTGGATCCAAGAGATTGTGATCAAGTCATGTTATAATAAGCTTTGGGAACGAGATGATGACATATCAAAGATAGAAATTTCTTGTATATATGGCCACAATGAGTTTTTTGTGATGTCATTAGGTGTGACCAATTCCCTAATATTATTCATGGGACTCATGAATATTATCTTATATCCTTCCCTCTCTCATTACATGGTGGTATTAATTTATAACATCTTAGAGTACTCAGCGTCAGAGGAGGAACATGAAACACACTTGATGATAGTCTTGTATACACTATGACATATCCATCATTATGGGATGCTCAAAATGTTATAGTTTTGTATTCCAGAGGTCCACTATTTGGGACATATAATCGTAGTGGCTGGAGTTTATGTGGATCCAAAAAATTTAGAGGTAGTGCTTCCTCGAGATCCACCCAAAAGTGTGACTGAGATGAAGGGTTTCATGGGGATCATTGTATACTACTTGTGGACCGTGCTTGACATTTCCATAGTAGTGGAACCATTATTATACTTGACATGGAAGGTATAACACATCATGTGGATAGTGAATTTCACGTAGTGTTTCAAGGATAAGAGGCAGAGACTGATGAGTGCCACGTCATGAGACTACTAGAAGTGGGAATTGGGTTTGTAGTCCTCTGCAATGCATTAAGGACCAAACTGGGTTGTGTCCTGATTCAAGAGTGAGCAATGATGGCCTATAACTCACAAAAAATGAGTTATAATGAGAACGACTACATAACCCATGAAAATGATTTAACAGTAGTTGTCATTGAAAAAATGATATGATGTACTACATTATGTGTGAATGGTTTACCATCAACTCTAACCACAAGAGTCTCAAGTATATCTTCTCACAAAAGGAATTATACTTGAGCTAGTAGCGATTGATTGAGTTTTTTCCGGACTATGACTTTGAGATAGTCTATACTCATGGGATAAGGAATGTGGTGGTAGAAACACTCACAAGACGCTTGGTCTATAGTTGATGTTTGATCTAATGACATAGTTAGTTGCAATGAATATGTCATTCATGAATGATGATAGAGTAGCTTAAATTCAATCAATTATTGTCACTCCCCCACTCTTCATGTGAGTTAGGAAGGTAAAACTTTTGGATGATGACAGTGTGGACCGATATGCTCAATAATGAACCAGAAAAGATCATAATAGATTTTTTATAGATGGGGAGCAAGAAATCCTTTTCTGAGGATTCACCATTGTACCAGTGATGTTTCGGGAGGAGGTATTGAGTGATTCCCCACATCCCCTTTGGCGGTACATCCTGCTTTGTTGAAGACATAACAGTACATACAACATCAGTACTGGTGGAAATGAACGAAAAATGTAGTGGGAGAGTTCATTTCATGATGCATCACTTGATAGTAAGTGAAGGCTAAACATAAATTTCAGGTAGGCCTGGCCTAGAAACTTGTGGTACATGAGTGTAAATGAGATGGTATCTAGATGGAATTCTTCATGGGATTAACATGCAAGTCTAGGGGACATAAATCTATCTGGGTGATCATTGAATTATTCTCTAAGTCATCTCCCTACCTACATATATGAGTGAAATGAT
This sequence comes from Viscum album, assembly GCA_963277665.1. Taxonomy (NCBI): domain Eukaryota; kingdom Viridiplantae; phylum Streptophyta; class Magnoliopsida; order Santalales; family Viscaceae; genus Viscum; species Viscum album. The sequence goes on from OY728162.1 coordinate 489,162,419, forward strand.
CGGTAGAGGGATTGGGATGCCTATACATACAAGAGATATTGAATCTACATGGTGTCCCATCATCGATTGTATGAGACTGTGATATAGACTTTACATCATGGTTGTTGAAGGGATTACTTGAGGCCTTCTAGATTCAGCTACACTAGAGAACAACCTCTCACCAATAGATTCATAGTTAGATTGTAAAGGCCATATAGACAATTCAGGTCATGCTTCATGCTTATATCCATTATTATAGACACATTTAGGAGGAACACATTCCACTAGTGGAGTTTTCATACAACAAAAAAACATCACTGCCCCATTTCCATGACACTTCCTGAGGCCTTGAAAAAGTAGCCATGCATATCATCTCTATTCTAGACAGACCAATCAGATTCATCACTCATGGGACCAGAATTGTTATGGGATTCTACTGAGAAGGTATTGATCATTACGTATCGGATGATGACTAAACATAATACAAGGAAAATATATGCTAACTAGAGATGGAGGCCCTTGGAGTTTGAGGATGGAGATGTTGTTTTTCTTCAGGTCTCACCCTAATGGGAATTATGGGGATTTATATAGCGTGACATGATATTTCATAAGTAAATTAAAGCATTCTAAATTCTGTGTAGATTATTCGAGGTGGTGTACCACCTCACTCCCCACCTATAGATGCACTAGGTTCACAATTTTTTCCATTTTTCACAGCTATGGAGGTACGTGCATGATCCATTGCACATCATCGATGGGGTTGAGATAGACCATGATGATGGAGTGAAGTATGCGGAGTATCTGATGGTTATAGATGATGAACTAGAGTGATTCCTTTGTGGATGGTCGATTCCTCCGGTGTGAATTCAGTTGCAACATGAGAATCTTCAATAGATCACATGGGAGTGGGAGGCTCAGATTCGTGCTCAATACACCGATTTTTTAGCCTTGTTTTTCTTATGAGGACATGAAGACAAAAAGTGTAAGAGCAATGTATTATCCAAAACATTTAGTGTAATGTTTTTAAAACAATATTGAATTAATTAAAAACCAGACACTATGAAGACACCTGATTCCGAGGGACTATGAGCCAAAATATAATTTTGATTATTTTTAATTAAATTTTTGTAAATATGCAAGTAGATTTTAGTATAATTTAAACTGATTCTCTAAAGAAAAAAATGAGGGAACCCTTAAATTAAGAATGTTAGGATTTTCCACTAACGGACCTAACATTGACCAGAATGGGTTAACTGGAAATGTTAATTTATGAAAATTATAAAAACAAATAAAATAAAATTAAAGGTTAATTTTTTCCATCCATTTTTCAATGGAATAATGGTACCGGGGTACAGTGAAAACATGGCCACAAGTCGCATTAAATGATTCTACTTATTGGATTATAATCTTGTAGTGTAACGAAAATTTATATGTTACATAATAGATATGATTTTTCATAAATGAAATAGTATATAGACATGACAACAAAACATAACAGAAACACTGTGATGTTTTTTCAATTAATCAGTTAACTTATTGGATAAATGAGGATCAATTGATTCAATTCCTCTAAAAAACCTACAGTGGTAATTCTCTATAATGAAAAATGAAAAATGTCATTGAATCACTAGTGACTTCAACACAACCTGAAGAACTGATCCAAAAAGGGTCTAACACCAATGGAACATGAAAACCTAAGGATAGATATCTTCAAATAATAACACATTCGAGGTAGGAGTTTTTTCTATGTTTATCCTTTCATTATACTAAATGATGAAAATCGATTAAAACATTAACAGGTTGATATGTGGATCACACGTTGTTGTGGGAGGGAAATATTTTTTTTGTTTTACGTTGAAATTATTTGAATATTTGTTATTTCATTGAAGTTCTATTTCCCATGTTTCTAAACTGAAAATTTGTTGGGTTCAGACCAATATGAATAATTCCATACCCATCCTCCTTGTGCATTTTTTTTGTTCTTCATGGATGATTATTTTATGTGGAGACAAGGAGGATTTAAGATCATAACTGGGATGAGGGAATCCCTTGGAGGCTATAGGGGAAAGTGGCGTGATGAAATGACCACCAAAATGGACCTAATATTCTGCAGAAGAACTCACTGGCATGACAGTGATGGAGATCGCTAGCAGTTTCCAACATAATAAGTGGTTTTTAGGTGGCGGCCTACCACGAAGGTGCACTGGAAGAAGTGAATCAGTGGTGTGATAGGAGCAGTTGGCCTCCGTGTCAGCAGCTGGCAGCAGGCAGACGCAACCACCCACCTACGTCAGTGTACCATTGACATGGTACTACACCGCATCACACACGGTAAGGCCACAATCAACTAACTACCATAGAATACATCTCCCTATAGATGACCCGCAAGGTATGGGAGAATGTGTTTTCCAACATAATCCCATAAAGGTAAGAGTCGGTCATCCCCAGTGGACTAGGCCAGGGGCATGACGACCCCATGACAAAACATGCCAGACATTTCCAGACCCATGTAGTGTTAGATCTGAGTCGGGTCAGCACAATTGTTCTGGGTCGATGGACCTTGGGCCAGGTTGGATCGGGTCATTACGGCCTGGTTAGACAAAACTCGGACCCCACCAGCCCCTTCTGGAAAAAATGCCAATATCATTCAATAATATTGTCCAAATGACGATCCATTTTCGTAATGGAACCCTCCCAATGAGGCATATCTTTTTGAATTCTCTATAGAGTCGTCCATGGATTATGGAATAAAATTAAGGGCTTGAGGAATGGTTCTCCCAGAATAAAGTGCACTACATACAAAAACCATTGGTTTGGAAAATACCTGAACACTAGTAACAAGTGACCCTTTATGTATCAGCTACGATGTCCCAGTGGGAGGAGTTATCCAACATCCCAAGGTGTTTTTTGAAATGAACGATAGTCTTACATTCCTACTATATCTTATACATGTTGTGATATGTATTGATTCAGGGTTTTCATTCTAGATCGCTTAGTTTTCATTAAATTTTTTGGGTCCCTACAGAATATATTGTTACTCACCACTGCACGAGCTTCTCCCTAACATGTTGGGTCTGGTTCAGAAGACTACCGCCTAGATAGAGGACTGGTGTCCCAAGACCTAGTAGTGCCATGTGAGACTAGGTAGGAGGGGAATAGTTCTAAGGTTCTCAGTGATAGAATACTCTTACCAATCAGGTGTCGCTTTCAATGGATGGATTTAATACATTCCATGTACATTCCAGTTTTAAGTTCATCTTATGTTGGGATTCTATTCTGGCCCATTTGACCTATAGTTTATAGTCTTACTGAGTGGTTGTTTATAGAAATTCATTTTTACCTTTCATGCTTTGGGATATTGTTTTGTGTGTGTGTGTACAGGTACTCAGGAAAATATATCCAACATGTATGTTGACACATTAGGCGCTAGACACAAACCTCTAACCTTCATGAAGTGGTCATGCGGGATTTCATAGCATAGGACCTGAGGGATGCATTTTGACATGTTTCCTCGGTCATTTTGTGATATCTACTCACTAGTGTTGTCCAATGTGTTGTTGGAGTCGTGTAGACATAGATATGACACAATTGAGGTGGTATTGGCCACTCGTTGTGGGTGGAGGCCATGATATATTATGTGGTTTAGGAGATGGGGTTGAAAATTATAAATATATGGAGTGATCATCATATAAATCTAATTGAATGTTGATAGACCCTCAGTTAATGGTGTTGAGGGAATCCGTTGTGAAATGGGGCTCATTATTATAATAAGTCCATTAGGCATTGATATTTGGAGAATAGATATCACCATTCCATGGGATATTAACCATTGATATTAATATGATTATATATTGGGATGTAGGGTATCTTCATGACATGTGAGGTATACTATTGAGCTGAAAAATATTATATATTGGAAGAAAGATATTGATATCCATGACATGTTAGGATTGAATATGACTTTGATTTCTTGCAGTGAGGTCTGATGGACTATTGAAATTTTTGGGGGTTTTGTTTGGATTCTAGGTCACATTATTAATGGAATAAGGTGTCATTGAATTGATTATATGTTGCAACTAAGGGTATTACAAGGTTTCAATTCATTAGGGGATTCCTTGGGCTCTAATTCTTGAATCCTTTAAATTGAAAATATTTATATTATGGAAGATTCTATATTCCATATATATATTTAGATAATGTATTCATAATTATATTGGTGTTGTATAAAGTAGAAATAATTCCCACATGTTGTCGTTGATCTTAATTGAATTGTGTAAAATATTTAGTGTCTATGAATCAATATTATATTTATATTTAGAAAACCCATTCATTATTTTTGATGTAATATAGGAACACATTGGTGGTGGCCTAAAAGATTATTCTCACACTCTACATGTTCCATCGGGACACATGTATCATATATGTCACTAAGATAAGGTAAGAGAGTTTGATATATGCGTGGATCATATATATCATGTTGTATTTTTTAGCATAGGATGGATGGTAGTGGACCATTATGGTTCCTTTATACCAACTGGAGTTTCCCATTGTTTCATCATTCTTTATATATATACATTCTGATGGTTAGCCAAGGGAAACCCTAAATCTATATCATATTGTATATCATGTTACGATACGGGTTAACATAAAATATTATTCCATGGTTTTTTATCTATAGGTGATTCTATTGTATATGATTCCCTTGGTTTGTTATTGACTCATTTACTATTCTGTTCCTCCTTCCATGGTGGTAGTTTTATATCAACCATTATTATTATCACAATAAGAGGGTATAGTCTCCCAAATATCACCCCATATTCCCCCCAATTATAGTTAAAATAATTTTTTGTACTAGGAGGTGCACAAATGGAGTTTTGGCCAATCATCCTAGAGAACCATTTCTTTGGAAATCTTGGCCACAACACTATAAATTATATAATAGGATTTTTATTTTTCATTAATTTTCTATTACTGTTTGAGAACTGTTATAATGGTGATTTGGAAGTAGTTTAAATTTATAATAAAGGTCATTTTTGGGTGCCTGAAACCCCATTCATGGAGATAAATCCTTGTTTCTAGTGTTGATAAATAGAAGTTCATCAACATGATTTAACAATTATTTTATTTCCACATCGATTAGATAAATTGGATGTGGTGTTAATTTTTTTATATTTATTTTAACCCTATCTCAGATTTAAATTTCCTCTTTGATTAGGAATCATGATAGGCACTTCAGTTCATAATATATGGTATTCATATGATTTTTATTGTGATCCTAGAATGAGCTATGTGGGGTTGGGATATTTAAATTTTCTATAGAGAAGAAAAAATTTATTTCACGTATAGACTCTATTTGTTGTATTATACTCATCCTTATCAATAATGTAGTTCTAATGAAATAAGTATGTGATTCTATACTATATTTTTGGGACAAACCCTTTTGAGGATATGAATGGATGATGATCGGGGGTGAGTTATTTAATGTGCCAACCAAGAAGCTAAATTGTTTTTCCCTATGTATCAATTTTGGTCGAATTAAACTCAGATACAATGTTTTGATATATGATAAGGGACCTTTGATGCTGATTTGGGTGGAAAGGGGGACATGAGGATAGATTATAAGGGATGGATGATTTAGATTGGTGTAGGAAGGGGGATATGAGGTTGGATGATACTTGATATCATACCCTATTATGGGTAAGGGGTTAAGAGGTCAGATATCCTGTGACATAGTTTGGTAAGGGAGTATAAGGGTGGTTTGAAGTGCTTCCTAAAAATATATTTTCATATCTAAGATATATAAATATATGATATGTTTATCCCACACTCATGATGGTTATTTGGATGGATTACACATTGATGGATTCTAGTGGAGTGTCTAAAGGGTAATGATATATTATCACATGTGGGTGAAAATGATGATCCCCACGGGAGTTGGGATGATGGACAAACTGGTATAGAATATCCTTATCCACATGTACATTCTCTTTTACTAGGAGCGAAATCTATTGAATATGGAAATCATTGGGACATTTATTGATGAGAAATGTAGGGAAATCTTGATTTAGGTCATATAGGGTATTAATTTGGATGTATAGGGAACTCATCCAACTAGGTAATATCTCACACGTGAGATCGATTCTCTTTAACAATAATTATATTAGTGTGATATTTGACTATAGTTTATAGAAAACTAAATCACTTATGTGGAGACAATATTATACCCTCTTGAGACACCCCCAACATGTTGGTTGGAGTTGGTGACATAAATTATCAAAGAACAAAAATAGTGTTGGTGGGATGTATTGGTTCAGGTGGAAGACAAGAGGGATTTTATTAGAAGTATTATGAGGCCAGGTTCATTGATAACAACTTTCTAGAGAATATAAGGGTGGTTAGAGCATATGAGTTACTATATCTTCACCACATTGATACATCTATCATGGACTACGCAACCAATATCACAATCCTTTCACATTTTTCACCTACTATGGTGGGCAATGACATCTCCACAATGCATTGTTTTGAGGATGGTTTAAGGACCTCCATAAAAATGGAGGAAAATATCTCAATGAATACAAACTTCTTTAAAGGAATTCAATTAGGTGTTGAATTAATAGGAAAAATTGGGTGAACAAGACTTATTCGAGCGGGGTGTTGACATCAGTTGAGCTAATTCAATATTCTCCATGTACAATGAACTGGGTCCATACCATTTAATAGTTTGATAGTTTGACTAATGATTCAGGGGGACCACTTAGAATTTTTTTGTCAATAGTGTGATTCATGTGTAGGAAACTAAGTAATTTTGATGACAAATGTGATTATGTTTTGAAGGAGTTTTCGGAATGTGGAATGATGGGGCATTCAAAGAAGTTCTAGAGGAAGACTTATCAGTTAGATGAGAGCATGGATCCTGGTAAGACATAAGGATTTTTGGTTAGACGATCAGTATTACTAAGACCTGGAAGTCAAGATATAGATTCATGTGGAGGACAGAGATAATATAATGGGACCCATGAACAAGGTTAGTTGTTGGAAGTTGCTTCTTTTATCCAATGAGGCCATTCCTGTAATGACTCGAATTGTTGTAAATAAAATCCCCATTATGATTTATTTAATCATCTTATTATGTTATATGGTTATAGAAAACAGACACAGTACTCTATATCCACATGGATCTATTATACCATCATGTATATTTACCATTGTATATATAGACATTAGACAATGATCACATGATAAATATAAATATAATGTTTAATAAATTAAAATTTACTCATACCAAAGAGGTGATGGACTAAGCTAGTATGATTGTAAATGATGAACCCCATTTATCAGAGCTTCCAAGGGAGAAAGAATATATACTATTTTCTAGTGACCAATCCCATGAAATGATCCAGCAACATAATAATGAGCTAAATAATTTACGAGAGAAGTTAATGCTTATTGTGAACACATCCTAAACTATTCATAATGAACCACCCCAATAAAATATTAGAGTCAAGAACCTTACTCTTAGAGAATTTGATAGTGTATTAAATGGATATGTATCAGCACCCTATAAAAATTAGTATTTACATAATTTTTATAGAATATTGTATATATTATCATTATATTATTTTTACATTATAAATTATTTTCATTTTGATAATATATTACCTGAATAGAATTATTTGGTATTAAAATTATTTGATTACGGAATTTTTTTAATTGAATTAATGGATTTTTAATTAAATAATATTATAATAAAATAATGAAATTATATAATTTTTATTTAATATTAATTTTTATATAATGATTATGAATTTAAATGTTCTTTTTATAACGGCTAAAAAACAATTATTATCATATAACCCAGAATTTCTCAATAAACATAGTCTCTTAACTTAAAACTGAGAATTCAAATATTTATAAGACACATTATATAAATTTTTTTTTATATTTGGAATCAAAAATTTAAAATTATCAAAAGATGAATTTTTATAATTTTCTAAGACAATTCATTTTTTGACTAAAAATTAAATTTTTTATAAATACACTATGTGTATTATAATGTCTCATTGACCCAAAATGATATACTAAATTATACAATGGGTATTGTATTCCAAATAGTTTTTTCCCTTTTATAAAAATGCGACATTATGTTTGTTTGATTAATTTTATAATGTTTTTATGAATCATCCAAAACATATAATATATTTTATGTATTTTAATTCATTTCATTAATATTTTGACTCATCTCCACATAAGAAAGGGAATTGTTATAATAAGATCTACCATTTGATAATAAAATTATGAAAACCTCTCCTCTTTTGAAGAGACCATTGGAAATTTCTATTGTATGGTTTGTGGATTTAATTATTTATTATATAGATTCCAAATCCAATGTTTCAGAAATAATAAATAATTCCCATATACTTTCCAATATAAAACCCTCCAAGAACCAAATTATATTCAATCGAAATCCAAAAATCACATCCTTACTTTGACTTCCCCAATCTAGAATCCTCTCATGGAACCCAATCTCTCAAGAAGTCCGTTTTCTAACTTTTGGAGTCACACACAAATGTATGTGATCTTTTAATTTCTCCCCATTATTAACGTATCATGTTTACATTATTTTTTTTATATTCATATAATTATTTTGAAATTTTATATAATCCACACATTTAATTTGATTTATAAATGATTATATACACCATTTTCACTCATCAAACCATATCATGAATTTTTATGTGATGTCGTTATGTTGCAAAAATTAAATAAGGATCATCTCATTCTCTCCTTTATCCAAATATATACTTTATTTTGATCATAATATTTTAAATACATAATATTGGGGTGTGTTTTTTCACATTCCCAGTATTGCTCGTATTATTTCAAATCGATTAGAGTCCCATTTCACTCTCATTTATCACTCCCATGACCATTTACATGCTCCCATTATGCCACCAAAATATCACCCAGGGAATCCAGGCCAAAAATAATCTATAGTGAGTACCCTTACCAATCTCTTAATAAAGGGTGTTCACCTATATGTACATATGCACAATTTATTGGGGACAGACATGTTTTTATTCAAAGAAAATTTATCTTTGATTGAAATATTATGAAAAATGAATCCATGTTTTATGATCTATATGACACAACTATACACAGGAATTAAATGTATGTGATGAGGGAACCAATAAATATATTGTGATCCAATGAATTTGGTAATATTTAGTATCATGACACACCATTTTGGGACAAAGAGTTAAAAATATTCATTTATGGGTCTCTGTCAATAATTATGTATTGGTTGTTATCATATACTTATATTTATAATGTAGTGTTTTAAGATGTTTCAACATTTTCCATGTTATGATTATCATGATTTATACTGCCTTAATATTGATGTCCCTTTTATACCGTATCTATATTCCTATTGTAAAACATGTATTTTATTCTTCAAGATATGATTTATCTATTTTCATACTGGTCTTTATTTCTGACATCTTTCATACGAATTTCTCTACGTTATAAAATTAAATATTATGTACATTCGAATAATTTGAGAATGTCAAATTTTTTTCAACATTGATGGAGTATTCCATATTTTTAATTTGTGATGTAATGTTGTTAACACACAAATAGATTATTTTTTTTACCATATGTGTTATATTAGGTGTAATCATATTTTATAATTTAATTATTAATGTGTAATAAAGAGATGTGTTTTTATATTAAATTAGTTATTAGTTATTTATGCATGGTGCACGATATTGAGTTTCTAATGTTATATCTTTCATTATTGTTAATGGTACGCCATTACATGATATTGTTTTTTGGTGTTTTGGATTGTTTTGGCCAACCAATTGAACACATATTTATTTTTGAATAAATAAGTAATGGTTAGTACATTATCATCGATTTTGATGAATTGTATATATATATATATAAGTGCTGTGTAGGAATATGAGAATCGATATGGTGATGTTTTTGATGAGGTAAGTATGATTTAGGATTATGATGGGCATGAAAATGAATATATTATACGGGATTATTTTCAGAATTTGTTGATATGTAGGATCAATGGGAATATTGTGAGGCATGGTTTATTACGACTATCATGTATATATTAGGTACACATGGTCTTCTAATGAGGTGTGGGACATGGTGGATTTCAAGTATAATAGGGGAATGAATCAATCTCTAAATAGAGTGTTGGAATGAAGATGTTACATGTGATAATGTTTAGTATAAGGGTAGTTGGTGGAGCATCAGAAATGTTTTATTTTGGTTTGAGAAGAAACGAGGTAGGTAACTCCTTTTGTGTAAAGTTCATTTAGGAGTGTTTAATTTTCAATAACTAACCAGTACAGACTAGCATGATTTAGATGAGACAGGTATGTTTGGTTCCATATTCTTTTAAATCATAATGGCTCAAGGATGATTTCTATTATTGTATAGATATTTTAATTTCACGGGGTTTTTATTTGGTCAAAAAATACTCAACATGAATGATTTTTTTAGTTTGGTGGTTTGAAAAACAAAGATATTGATATACAAAACTTAATTTTGTGTGTTTTTAAAAAATACATTCTATCAAATAGTTTTTAAGGATCATAAATTGAATCAGGGTTTTGGGTGTCTTTCAGGTACCTTTAGTCCAAAAAACATAGTTTTAGTAAGGCACATAATGAGGTGAAATGTTGAGACCAATCATGCTTCCACTTACGAGTATTTTTGTGGCCCAACTACGATATATAACATAGTTTAAAAAATGTTTTGATGGATACACAACCATGAGAATCCACTTCTATTTTTAATAGAGGATATTCCAATGTGTTTTACATAGTTTAGAGAACTATGAACCTCAAATGTGCAAGTATCGGACTTGGATATTTGGAACCTCCTAGTCGGCTCATTATTTGAAAATCCATTCATGTCATTAATGATAGAAAAATTACCCTTTACCCTCCTTACATTATTTTTTTTTCTTTTCTCCTCTCATAACATTCACTCGAAAAAATTTGGGGTTCCAATTTCATTCTCCTCTCTTATGCAATGACCCAACTCCATCATATGAGTTCTGATTCTTGCGTCTTTGGTCTCAATGGATTCATATTTTTAATGGATTTATTACACTTGATTATCTATCTTGATTATCATTCCAAGTGGAATTATAAATCCATGTGGTATCAAGTACCCCATAATAATGTGATCATGTAAAACAATGATATTTTTTTTATCTTTAGATAGTGGATGGTATCATATGATTTTTCCTATGAGATTATGGTACGTACTACTTTGATTTATCAATAATTATAAATTTTTAATTGGGTATATTATATGTAATACCTTGTGTTCAGTCAATGAGTGTCCCGAAATAATAAAATGCATAAATTTTAAATTTTTCAATTGATGAAATGAAATGTATATTGTGATGAAATCACTTCATGACTAATTGATTTTTTTGTTAAGAGGGTTTAATTTTCAAATTATGTTTATGAGAGGAGTTCATTTTGAATTAAATAATTTTTTTATATAATTATGATTGAGTTCCAAGTGAATTGGATGGTCTAGGCCTCTGGATTTTACTGATATTGATATCATGTACTGGGGAAAATAGTTCATCAGGATGGGTAGGTATTGGGATACATGAGGTGAATTTGATCACTAGGTTGAGGGGAATTAGTTGTCGGTGGGAGGAAACAGGGTTACCAGGATGAGGGAATGGATCTTGGAACCTGATATCGTGTTGACAATATGAATTTTAGCAACATAGTTACAAGGTAATAAGTTTATAAATTATGTTAGTTAGGATATTTTTTGAATACTTCTCACTGTTGTTGGGAGAGGAACTATTTGAGACATGTAAATAGAGATATGACTCATTCAAGGTAGTTTGGCTACTCATTATGTGTGGAGGATATTAATGATAATAAAGATAATGTTATGGTATTCATCATCATATATAATAAGGGTGATCATCATAGAAATACACATGTATCTTGGTTGACCATTGGTAGATTGTGTCGTAACCATCAGTTGGGGGTTGAAGGATTAGGTTATACTTTGGGATGATGGGACAAGATATTATGATGATAGATATCAAACTACATTGGGATGTTGATTGATGAGCCAACAATTATTATATATTAAGGGATATAAATAATTATACCATGGGTTGTTGGCTTAGATCCATGGAAGATTTCATATGTAGAGGTCTGTGGTACAAGAGTCTTGTTTGGGTGTCATAATTAGATTTTGTGTTACATGCTTGATGTTACACAGTACCAATGACATGATTTTCTATGGAACATAAAAATGTAGCTGGCTTTCTATTCGTTAGTGGATTCCTTGAGATCTATGCTAAAAGATCCTTACCAATTAATATATATATATATATATATATATGCAAACACATTCTATAATCCACATATATTTAGGGGGAATGTATTCAGACACATAATAGCGTAGGAAGAATCATGTAGATTGATCACTTGTGTATGTTGAGCATAAGTGGAGTGGTTAAAATATTTAAGTTGTGTGCTTCACTATCAAATTTATATTCAGAAAACACCTTCATAATTATGGATGTAATATAGGAAAGCATTAACAGTGTAATATCGAGATTATTATTACACACAGTACATTCCCCATGGGACATGTGTATACATTATGTCTATGAGATTATTTAAGGGATCAGGTAAGAGATATGTATCAAAGAAATCATGTTGTACTTATTAGAAGGGGATAAATAGAAGTGGACCATGGTGGTTCCTATTCTTCAAGAAGTTTTTAATTTTATTTTAGAATTCCTTATATATGTATGTATGAATAGTCATCAACATGAAACTTTATATTCCTATTTTATTTTATTACCTGTTCTAATATGTGTTGTTAAAAAATATTATTCCCTAGACTATGAATTTGTTAATGATAAGGTTATTTATGCATCCATTGATTTGGTATTTTTTTCTTATTCTATTATTGTGCATCTTTTCCTACTATATTTATAAATGTAAAATTATTATTATCACCTCCAGATCTTATATTATCCCCACTATCACCCCATCAGAACCACGGTACAATTTAGCAGTCGGTGGCATAAGGGGAAGTGAAAATAATGCCTATTGGCCAATCGACCAAGAGAACAATTCGGAGAGGGGGAATAGGGTCATGAAATATAATTATCATCGTTAGGTAAATAAAAATCCACATCCTTCAATTAATTTATTAATCTACCTTCTGATTTGGGTCATGGTTCATCTATTGTGTCTGATCGTATAGTGAGTTTAATTAATTTCTTATTCGATTAGAGAGACTTAGTCTATATCAATCAATATTATTTTATTATTAATCATTCCAAAAAATTTCAAATGGTGATTTTGACAGAGTGGATAAAAATATATTATATAGTATTCTTCTTATAATGTGTAGTGGGGGTTATCCCACTAGTTAGAACATCTTATGGGGATATTTATAAAATTACTTTATGAAATTATATTACGCCTTTATAATAAAATTATAATATATTGGATTAAAATGATATGAAGTTATCATTGAAATTTATCATATTTGAAAACATTTATTGAAAATACTTAAAATAATATATGTAGTTTCAAAATATTAATAAATAAATTATATCAAAAAATAATATTAAATAAAATAATTCAAAATTTTTATTGTTCTAAAACTGGATAAATTTTGTATAAAAAATTATAATTAAAAATAATAATAATTTAAATAAATGGATTTAAATACATTACATAAAACACTTTTTAAAATTTAAAATATTATTTCCATTAAGAATTTATCCATATTGAAATAATTATTACATCATAAAAAATTTAAATTAAAAGAAAAAATGCCGAATTAATTACCTAATAAAATTATAAGTTACATAAAATTCAATAGTGATATATATTTTTCAAAAAAAAATTACAAATTTTCACATATTTATAATTAAATGATCATTTATAAATATAAAACATTATATTATCACATTATCAAAGTGATAAAACTAAAATAAAAATATAGGTACATCAGATTCTCCCACATTTTATTTTGTGACATTCCTCAAGAAATGAATTTTAAAAATTATTTTAATGAATTATAATATCTATATTGGATGAATGACTTCCTAAATAAAATTTTTGAAGTATCTTTCCCCCAAGGACACTATAAAATGACTAAATCTGTTTTCATATTAAAAATATATGGTATGACTAAAAACTTAGTTTCGTCTTTATGAAAATAAATTTAAATTGAAAATATTTTTTAAAATGAAAATATTATTTCAATTATAAATTTTTCCTCAATGGAAAAATTATTCGTTGAACAAAAATATAAACATTAAAAGAAAAAAATTTCAAATGAATTAGCTACAAAAAATGAGTTTTATTAAATTCATAAAATATTTTTATTCAAAATAATGTCATAAATTATCACATGTTTTTCATTAAATGGCTAATTGATGTTATATATCATTATAATATAATATTGTAAAAATAAAAAAACCATACAAATTATACCAACATCAGATTCTCCTTGGTTTTATCTAGTGATCTCCCTAATTTAATTAATTCAAAAAATTATTTTAATGATTTATAATCTCATTATTGGATAACATAGTGAAGAAAGTAATTTTTTTTTAATATTATTTTCCACCATTGACCATCAAGAGTATTATATTTGATTGTACTCTTAAAAATTTTACTTAAATATAAATTTTATTCCTCCTATAAAATTAATTTTATTTTTGTACAATTAATAAAAATTAAACAAGCATCAAGTTTCATTCCACCAATTCATCTAAAATTTTACTTACCAAAGGGGAATAGTTAGGTAGAGTTAAAAATAGAATAATTTGATTCAAAATAATCAATGGGAGTGAATAATAATATAATTTAATGACTAAATATCTCATCCATCAATAAATAAGAAATATGATGAGTTCAACCTATATTAGGATTTTAATTTCATATCCCATATATATTAAATTCATTATTGATTCATTCAAAACAAAATTATGTATAAATAATTATATCGTATGATATCCATAAAAAATTTAAATTATTTAATGTATTTTCAATTTGGATGTATTTTTATTCAATAAATTAAAATAATGAAGTCATTTAAATGGTTAACCACACAATGTGGAAAAACAAACAACACATTTCAGTAATTTTCTATATCTAATAAATTAGATAATAGATTATTGAGAATATAATATTTTAAAAATCATTAGGTAATTTAGATGTGATCTATATTCAAGTGCATTAGAAAACATTTAATGACCCCATATATAACACATAAAACCTTATTTTATCTCCAATGAAAAATTACAAGACTATAACACCCCTTGATGTTAGTAAATATCTTATGTTTATATTAATCAAAAAAATTCATCATATTTACTCTCAGAAAACAAATAACTAAAATGAACCACAACATACTTGAAAAATATTATCAAGAAAATTATTTATCACATAAAACCCTAGTATGTATAATGATAGTAACCATTTTATTATATTAGATGGTATACAATAATTTTTATATAATATGTGAAAATATATTTCATTATGAGATAACTGTTGAAATTATTAATTAATATAATGAACCCATTTTATATAATTATAACGATAATATAGAAACTGTATGAATAATATCTGATAAGTTATCATTTATTGAATCCTATATTAGTATGAAATATTACTGAGAAAAAATATTGAAAGGAAATTTTTTTTAAAAAAAAATTGTTCATTTAAATTTCAAAAATTCATTTAAAATAAAAAAATATTTATTTTATTATATTAATTTTATCATATTAATATCATTTTTGAAATACCCCATTTAGTATTATATTATTATGAATTTTTAATATGTTTAAAAACTTAAGGATATGATGAGGAATGATAATTTTTTTCTTGATTTCTCTAAATCCATCTCTTCAATTAATTGTTCATAAATCCACAATAACTAAATTTATTTTCATAAAATTATCCTAAAAAATTTATAAAATGTAATATAAATAATGAAATATATCTTTATTATATTTATAAATCAAATTTTTATCATTTATAAAATTAATGTAATATTTTACTATTGATGCTATTTTTCATAAACATATATTAAACATTAGTTTTAGTCACTAAAAAATATAATTATATAAAAATGAATTTCTTATTATATCTAATTATGATCGTATTATGTTATAATGTCTATTTAAATTTTTCCAAAAGAAGTATACTTACTATGTTTAATGTCAATGACTATCATAACGGGAAATAACCTATTTCAAAATATTTTTTATTAATATTGTCTAATTTTAATCTAGTCAAATATATTATTTTGTAGAAAAAATTGAACATATATAATATTTAAAAAAACATATAAATATTTTACCCAAAATATAATTTTAATTCAATAATAAATTATATTAAGAATACGTAATGCTAAAAACTACATAATATTTACTTAAGTTTTTTTCTATATATTAAATTTCTTATTTAATGTTCATTTTTATATTATTTATCAATTTATTTATATTGTATCGGGATTTTGTTTATTATCATGTCTCCAAGATTGTTTCAAGATTGGTTAGCTTACATTTTGGTTAAAATATAAATTATAGTGGTAATAAAACTAGTTACCATGTTAAAATCCTAAAATGAAAAATTGTAAAAAAATTTGCTAAATTTTTAAAACATGTTTAAAAGAAGTGGGAATGTTTGGAGTTTATCCTTTATTTAATTTAGTTGATCCCATAATAAATTATTTCAATTTTTTTAACCATTTACAATTTAATAGTGTCATCAAATTATTCATAAATAATATTTGTTCTCAAAATTATCTTTTTATTTACATATACATGTGGGTCACATATACCCGATAAAATTTTCACCCACACATATAAATTTCAATGAACCATATCTGAATTTCCCTCCACTCAAATTCCTTTACATGGCCTAAATCCCATTTCCACTATACATTTACTTGAGAACTCGATTTCCATGGAGATATTAAAGAGAATATCCTTGATCCAAAATAGGGTAGAGTGAATTCAAATATGGGGAGAAACAAGTTCAATCATCATTCGATTGAAATTTTTCAAAATGAATATTATTTATTATTATTCACCATCCGATCACTGATATTGTTTGATTGCAACCAAATGAACATCATGTTCTTTATTATAAAAATTTAAGGGGTTTGAAGAGACATATTGTGGTCCTTATTTAAATTTATTTCATTTCAAAAGATACAAATGATACAATGGTTTTTGTTAACTCAACTCCCTTGTTCAAGTTATAGTTATTATTATTCATATTCTAAATTACATTATTCGTTAGTTCAAAATACAAATTTTATTACATGAAACTAACTATTCATCTAATGGGAATATGTCATTTGGAGGTTATCCATACCATAATTTTTTATGATAATGGTAAAATAATTTAACAAAATTATTATTGATACATTAACCATGGATGAAATATTTTTTACAATGAATTCATCCTTGTTTTGAAATAGTTTTTTCTATTGATTTTATCTTTCAATTTTATAGAAAATTAAACAAATAAGAAGTTTTGTTTTCCAAATGTTAATCATTTATTTGATAGACAGAATTGTTGATTTTAAAAGAGGGTTTAATGGATTTTATTTTAATGAAATAATTTTCAGGTACTTTTATATCAATTCTATTCTATTTTAAAAATAATATGTTATGATAATAAATATTTTTTATAATCAATTTTTTCCACTATAATGTTTTTTTAAAATTTATTATCAACCCCATGCATTCAATTTTAAATAATCCATTTTCAATGAGATTTTATACCTTTTATAAAATAGGTATTCCTTGTTGTTTTTCAAGTGAATTATTTAATGATTACGTAATGATATTTTATATATATGAAAATATCATTAAATATCATTATGTATCATTGGGAAAAAAATTGAGCCACTTTCCAAATACAATATTTGATGTGAAATTGATAAGTATTGAAATTTAAATGAATAAATCCCATCTATTTTATGTATGTTAACAATTCTTTTTGAGGAATGATGTTTTAATTTACTAATAGAACAAAAATTTATAAATATATATTTTATTATGGGTTTTATCTCACAAATCCCCCAATCAATTAGTTAATTATTTGTACATAATTTTATAATTTTGTGAATTAAGTATTAATTCTCAATGCGTTATATTAATCAAAAAGTTATACCTATTAAATTATGACATGGAAAATATTTTGTGGAATTCAATCCATTATGTTTATATGAATCAGGTATTGTTTCCGTCTCAAAAATAATTATATGGATCACGTAGTAATTGTTACTCCACTGTATTTATGGGAACCATGAAGGGTTTTATTCAAAAATATTATAATGGGAACCTGGTATTTTGTCATTAAATATTTTTTTAATGTGAACTAGGTAGTGTTTCATACCCTGAAATATTTACAAAACATGGGCAGTTAATCTTGATATACTATTTTTGGATTTCAATTCCTATTTCAGTGTAACAGTGTACTCTAATTCATTATATCCATGATATTTCAAATATTTAATCCTATGATATCCTTCATTTCACATGTTTATATTCTCATATTTTCACACTCTTAAATAATTGTACATATTTTCAAATTTAATATTATATGTCTATATATAATTGATTATAATAAACACATATTGATCCATGATTTTTAATATGATTTTTATATAATGTAAATATTCTCTATATTTCTTATGATCTAACCATCGATGGCTTGATGGTCAGTTTTCCCATAATGGGTGTTCTTTCTCATTTATTTCGTAAGATTTTATTCACTATCATATGATGAATTTAATAAAAAATGAGTACTCAATAATGGTGTCAATTATGGAGAAATCTTCACATGTTTTGATAAATTGTTTATCTATGTACCTATTCCTTTAATGAATTTAAAAATATTTTCATTGTACTGTGAGTTTGTTTTTTAGTTTTGATTTTAAAATTATGGTATAATTATTAAATCAATGTGTTTTCAACTAACATTTCATCATTGAAAATGTTTAGAGAAATTATTTCTAGCACCTGACCTGGGAGTACAGGATTGTAGTGCTATAATTAGTATGTGGGTAGGGTTTAGTAAATAATTTGGATACATTTAATTCTGTTGAGATTATAATGATATAAAATTATTCAATACAATGGGATATCACTACGGGGTGTGACCATCTATTGGAAAGAATCCCAATATCTTGGTAATGTAATGACTCTGTCGTTCTATTATAAATTAAATACCTATATGTACATAAATATGTTTGAAGCCTTGAAGTAGATATAGATTGAGGTAATAGTCTTGAAATTAAAATTTATCATGAATTCAATCCTAAACCAGATGCATGATGAGTGGGTCTTGGACTTGAAACATGTATTCAAACTCCCAAGGGATATTATTTATTTAACCAATTAATATTTTGAATCCAATATTTACGTATTATATTATAAATATATTATTTTATCAATAAAACAATTATGATAAAAAACAAATCATAAATTAAAGTTATAGGGGTTGAATTTGAAATAAAATATAGTATGTCATTTTAGAGAAGTAATAATTTTTGATATTGATTTTAAAATGATATTTTGTATAACACTCTTAGGATGTTATATTTTCAATTTCTATATTTGACCTATTTTTTTGGTAGGTGATGAACTAAGTAGATATCTATATAACTGTGTATTTTTATGGAAATTGTAGTGATTTTTAAAATCAATACCTTAATTATTTATGGGAAATAATATGAAACATTTATTCATTCTCACTAAATTATCGTAACATATGAATTTCTGGATTGATTGTCTTCTGATCCCAAACACACTTAGGAAGGTGACCCTTACTACCATGTATTGAACACATAATTTTCCACCTTCTATTTCTGTATCAACAAATTACCTTATTGATGAGTAAGGGATCAATGTGATGTAATAAAACTATTTAGTTATGCATTGCTAATATATTGGGAAGGAAGCTCCAAGGGATTATAATTTGGATAGAGATTAATTTTTTTACTCTCACTAAGAAAATAGTCAATATAACAAATTATTTTCTGTAGAAGGGGTGGATTTATATAAAGAATTATTTTAGAAATTTTTTATTCAAAATGTAATCGTTAAAATAGAAAAATAATTTAGATCTACAAAATAATAATTATAAATCAATTGGAATCCATTAATTAAATACCATGAGCCTCATATATAATTCCTCTAACTATTTAAAAACACCAATAGTGTGATTGAATGATTCATTAGAGGAGTAAAAATAGTATTTTTAATGATATAATATTTCAATTTTTTAGTAGCTATTTTGAATTGTATTTTTGATGTGTACTGAGGTGGAAATGGAAGTTGGAGACATTAATTATTATATTTACATGAATAGAATATATAAGTTTATAGATACTGTGAGGATAATTATCACGGAATAACAATGGTCCTATTACAACAATTCCATAAATTTTAAATATTGAACAAACGTAATTGTATAAATTAAATCAGTAGTTTATTCAATAGTGGATATTCTATCCATCTTTCACAAACCTAACCAGTGAATTAAAAAACTCAAGCTAACACCATAACAGAAGACATGATCCCATTAAACATTCCACTAATTCTTCATTGTTTCAATTAAACAGATATCAGGAAATATTCATATAGATTCCTTATTCCAATGGATGTTACGGATAATTGGCCTCCCCAAACTTCTATGAAATTGGAATAAGATTAATCATATGCACTAATTATTATTTTTAATTATGTATTATTATAATTAAGGAACAATTATCCCCAATACTAGTGTTTTGAACACCTTTTTACTTTTTTACTCTAAATAAACTATTATTTAAAGGATTTCTTCTATGAGAATTATATCCCCACAATGATGATAACATTTAAAAATTATCTTGTTGTATTGGTTCAGAACGTTATATTTATGGGAATTTTTTTGTTAATACATAATTTTCTAACATATAAACAAATATAATTTGATGTTAGAATAGATTTATACACTAATCACCGTGGTAATAATTATTCATATTAATTAAATGAAATGTATATCAATTATTTTTAGTCTATCATGGTATGAATAATCACGAGAAAAAATTACATTTATTTTATATAATACAGGTCTTAATACTAACTTTTTATGGTTGGTATCTATATAGAAATTATAACTAAAAAATAATTAATTCAAATACCCTCTGATATATTCTGTTGAATATGAAAAAAAAATTTTGATGATGCAATTAATTTAATTTGGAGAATATAAAACACCATAATTTTACTATATATCATTATTTTAAATAGATATGTTGTGTTTTATTTTAGTCTCTAAAAGAAATAGAAAAATAATACGATATCCAACACATTATATGAATATGTTGTTGAAAATTATATTTATAATATAACATCAATAAAATTAAAATATTTTATCAAATAACAAATTAATAAATTTTGAGGATATATAGTTTAAATGATTAAATATTTTAAAATATTATTCATTCTAAAATAATTATTTAACGACTTAATTAATTGAGAAAGCCATATTAAATTTATTATTATGATAATATATAACAATTCAATATATTAGAAAATATATAAAATATATTTAAATTTAATAATATTATTATTTAATATTAAGAACGTATATTGTTTACAGATGATATTGACTTATAATATGTATTTTTCATTATATTATTGAATGTTTATATAATAGTCACATTTATAAATAAAATATTATAAAATTAAATAAATAGAATTAATTTTATAATTCAACCTATCAATTTTATCCTAATATTAATATTTTAGTTTTCTTAAAATATTTGATTTTTATGGGAATAGTAAAAAAATAATTACATTCCTTATATGATCTCTTTTATTATATTTCCATAATCCAAGAATGGAATAAATGATTTTGAATCATTTTATCTAAAATAATATATATCTAAAAAATAAAAAGTTTTAATAATATTATGCTAAACTTATTAATCACTTATTTTACCATTTCAAACCATATGTAATATTTTACATTATAAATGGTTTTTATTCAAATATATTAACAATTAATCATAATAACTATTAAAAATTTAATCAATAAATATTGATTTAAAAATATATATAATAATTATCATAAAATGTTTTTTTATTCATCACTTTTTGGAATTAATTTGGATTAATATAAATAATATTAGTGCCCCTAATAATACTAGAATTATTATTTTAAAATATTTTTTCTTTTAAAATTGTGTGATTTTCTACTAATCATATAAAATAATAAATTATTTGAAATAAAATTAATATAATGTTTAATAATAAATATAATTATATTATCCACCATTAATTTGGTAATCACTAAAAAATAATATTAAGAAAACTTAATAGTGAATTTCGTTCTATACAAAATATTATTTTCGATATATTAAATGATTTAATTAAAAATATAATAATCAACTATAAAAATTATTTAATATATTATATAAAAAATTAATTTTTGTTCTTTCAAACATAAATTTTATAGTGTGTGTATAATTATAAATTTTTAGAGAAATTAATTACTTATATATAGAATCAGTTACTATGATATCAAAAAAAATATAAACAAAACATGTTAAAATAATGAAAAATGTAAATAATATGTGTGGAAAACCGTATACTGGGTTTTTAATATTATCTCATATAAAAATAAATACTTATAACCTTTGGAATATTTTATCAATTAATAGTTTTATTCAATTTTTCAAAAATAATTTTTGTTCACAAAATATCCACTTCCATAACATTAAAAAGAGTATCACCTCACCCAACCATGTATACACATCCCCTATAAAATATCCAGAAAACATTCCCAATATAAATATATTATATATTTATTTCTGGTCCAAAATCCCTTAGTCACCATTAGTTAGACTAATACAATTATTTTCAACGATACAATCATTTGAATGTTTACGGTCTCAAAGAATTTAGCATATATTAACACAATTACAAAAAATTATGAAATTCTATGAATAAAATTTAATTATATGAAATTTTTTTCATATTCTTCACCATCATATATTTTATATGGTTTTATTACTTCTTGATGATTATATTTTCCATTATTCAAAAAAATCATTAGTTTCAATTATCCACCTCAAGTTATTTTTGTAAATGTATTTTATTTCAAAAGATAATAATCTGTAAGTTTTTTTAATATGAATACATTTATTATTTGTAATTAGAATTATTAAAATTATTAAATAAATTATTTATTTATTACATAGCTTTTTATTAATTTATATATTGTATTCGACCGTATAGAAAATTTCATTTTAATATGATCCATAAGTTCATATTATATTATTATGGTAAATATGTTTTTTAGGAGAATAATTATGGTTTCATTCACTATATAACCATTATTAATTATGATGTTTCATTAACATATTATTTAATGTATTTTAAAATGATTTAAAATCATGAGGTTTTTACAAATGAATATAAATATTAATTTTTTTTAAAATTCAAAAAATTAATTTTGTAAATAAATTAATGAATATAAAAGTTTTTTTAAAAGATTCAATTTTGAGAAATTAGTATTAAATTATATTGATATATTATATATAAATCTATTGAATAAATATATATATTAAATTTTTTTTTTAAAAACCAATTTTTTAATTAGGAATTTTTAATATTTAATAAAGTTTTAGTTTTTCATGTAATTAATTGAATTATAAAAAAATTATCTATGAAAAAGTATTTTATTCACCAAATGATTAATTTGATAAATTTTAGGGCCACCATCATACTAAATTCCATATATGTATAGTGGAATATTTTTGAAATTTATTTTCATAAAACTAATCATTATTTAATAGGATTCATATGTGATCTTATATTGATGAATGTTTTCATGGAATAATTTCATTTTTAGGAATAGATGATTATAATGTGATGTGTGTGGTTATATATAAAACCTCTAATTCCTTGGTTAGGGATAAATATATAATGATATGATTTTGGAAATCGATTATAGATTCCCTCTCTACATTGGGAATCATTAAGTGAGGAATGGTCCATTATATTTATGGGAATCACATAGTGACATCTACTCTATTATGTTTAGGGTAATCATGTTGTGTTTCTTACCACACAATGTTTAAATAAATCTATTAGTGTTTCCAGATCCAATAAATTTATTGTAATTTAGTAGTGTAGTATTCTATACTATTTTTTTAATGTAGTGACATTAATATGTCACCCAATTCTAGACCTAAATAAATTTATCAAGTGAATAAAA
Source organism: Viscum album (assembly GCA_963277665.1). NCBI lineage: Eukaryota > Viridiplantae > Streptophyta > Magnoliopsida > Santalales > Viscaceae > Viscum > Viscum album. The sequence goes on from OY728162.1 coordinate 489,186,721, forward strand.
AAACAATACAAGAATGAGGTGTAATGTTCTTACATCAATATGTTATAGAGTGGTGGTGGGGGTCATCATGATCAAGATTCCATGTGAGAAAAAACAAAATTTTCAGTTGCATAGAACTTGTCGAAAACATTCCGTCATCAATCAGTCTTCATCTAGAAATGACATTCACTACCCAATGTGTTTCTATATTAGCCTTGTAGTTTTTAGTTATTCTTTATTACCAACATAATCCATGTCAATATGCCCATTATTATTCCTCCTATCTCATGTTAACTTTCTCTCATTTTCTCACACATATTATATTGTACATGTTTTCCCCTTTGAAATTTCTTGTCTTGCTATCATGGTTAGGGATAAATTTTTTTTATAATATATTTCTCCCTATTTATTTTTCCTTTTGCTTTTATTATCTATCAAATGTATCCATGGGGATGATATTTTTCCTTACAAAGATATTTATAAAAAACCCCTTATTATGCTTCCAATCCCCGGGTAATTATGATGTGTAGAACCATTGATAAGCCTAGAAGATATTCAAGTATGGTCTAAATATAGGGAAATAATATGTAGTTTGTTAAATGTGTTCCCCATTAAATGGGTCACCAAAGATAGTAAAAGTGGAGTAATGTTTTTCCATAGATTCATATTGTTCATTTTCATTTTTGTATTAGAGTAAATTGGTAAATAAAATAGGGATATGTATGATTGATAAGATTATGCACGCGATAATATTAAAAAATATTTTCTAAATGATATAATTTCTAGTTATCCTATAAATTCAACAAATAGTTGGATACTAGAATGTGGATAAGAATTTATAATATTTTCACATATTGGTAATCCAAACGAAAATGGATTGTTGATCATTGATTCATTCTATACTCTCCTGTAATATTAGATAGAGTAAGACTGAACACCTAGACAGAAAACCGTTTGGTATATTCATAGTATAATAAAATTATATTTACAAATAATTAAGGATGAGATATTTCCTAATTTAATTAAGTCTTTAAGTAGATATTATGATAGACCACAATAAAATGAATCCTATTTTGAATCAAGAGTAATTTTTTAAACTAAATGGTAAAATAATGGATTTAATGAAGAAGAGAGTTTTTGGATAATTTATTCCATGATAATTTTTATGATAATTTTTTATGTAAATCTTTCATTAGACATGTTACTCATTTTCATATTTTTTATCGATAAGGAAAAGAGATATTGCATTAAAAATGTATATGGTGGGTAATGTAGTTATTATCCTGATGAATAACTAAATGTGATCGGAGAATGAATATAGATTAATATGGTGATACTCACTCATCTATATAAATATCAGATTTATTACAAATATTATGTTCAATTCCATTTTACACAATTGATGGAGGAGAAAATGTTGATTATTTATGTCAAAATTTCCACATTCCATTAATATGTATTCATATAAAAATATTGATAAGTAGCTGATAAATGAAATCAAAATGATATTTTCCTTTTTATTGTAATCATAATGTGAGAATGTTTTCATGATCATTTATTGTCTAGATGGTGAGGCTGACTAATTGTTGGTTGTCATTAAGAATAAAATAGACAACAAGAAAGAATAAATTTTCGAATTGGAGTAGTTCATCAAAATATTCATAGCAACATATGTTACCTGAAATATTATCAACGAAATATAGGGAGAATGTTATGAGATAAAGTGGAATGATGCAGATATTATAAGAACATATGTAGAAAATGTTATGATACATGAAAAATATGTCCATAATATTGTTACAAACATGAATAATATAATTGTATGATTCCTTAATGTCTATTAGTAAGGACATATACATAAAATTATTACTAGGGATTTTGTAATCTTTGTTGGAATTATTCAATGAGAAACTCGGGTGGTTATGAATTTTATAAACCCATATTATGTTGGAGTCACGATAATTAAAATAGAATATTATGGAATGTCAATGTTTAAATCACATTGACGAAGAAGTGTCTAATTACTTATATGAAAATAATTTTTTAATAATAACATAGTTATGTTTATTAAATGAATGATTAGTTGTTTCAAGGGTGTTAGAGTTAAACATATTTCACAAAATTGTTTTTGGAGTGAAACAATACCAATTAACCTAGTAGTGAAAGAGAATACCCCCATGAAACACTCATCTCATCCTCCAATATTTCAATTACATCAAAATTTGGTATAATGTAGTATAACTCACATTCCAATGTCTAATGAAGATAAACAGACTCCACAGACTCCAATATAAAAGGATGAAAAGAAATATTAATCTATCACTATAATTAATGTGGGTTGTGATAGTTAAGGATTAAAGATCCTCAACTACATAATATTGAATGACTTTTTGGTTATTTAATCTATGAAAGCAAGTATATATAGATCATTTTATATAATCATTAAATAAACACAATTATTATTAGTTTATATAAGATTAGTTATTAATGTATTATATAAAAACATTATATTTTTTGGAACATGACTTGTGAGAATCTTATTATCCCCTCATTCGTTATATTTATTGTCATTTTTTGAAATTTATTGATTAACAATACCCAAGGAATTTTTTTTCTAAATAATTAAATCATATTTGTAATAAAAATTTTCTACACCATCAATGAATGGATTTTTATATATATATTTCATTAGTAATTTAGGTAATATTGTTATTGATAAATAATAAAGATTTTTCGATTGATAGAATTGTGTAATAATAACATGATGATATGAAAAATCAAATCATATAGAAAAATAGTTATTTCCTATGATTAAAATGGATAATTTTCTCAAAAAAACTATATCATGAATAATATTTATTTCTTAAATACCCATGTATGTTTTGATTAATATATGATTATTAAAATTATGAGTTAAGTATTTATATAATCTGGAATAATGCAATGCCCCCTACTAATTCAATATGTCATTATATTAAAATGATATATTGTGTTCAATAGTATACTCAACATACAACACCAAAATAAAATTTGACACAATATATTAAATCTATGTTATTATTGAAAATATATGAACAATAAAACACATCGTAAATGAAATTTTAATGAATAATTTAAAATTCTTAAAATTATAGGTTATATAATTAATATGATTTAAAATTTTGAATGACTACTAAATCCCAAATAAATGAGTAATGAATTAATAAATTAAATGAAGCACTTTTAAAAGACTATTATTATATTAGAAAATCATACAATATATTTATTATTAAATTAACATTACTTTTGATATAACTATAGGTAAAATAATATTAAGAATATATAATTTTTTAAAAGTCAGTTTTTTCATGATAGTTTGTTTTCATTATAATTTCAATTATGATTTAATATATAAATTTTTCTATTTATGGTTGTAATTTAATTTAATTATATCCATTAGTGATTGGAACCTTTCAATATTATCCTCATGTTATTTTTTGATATTTTAATATAATAATTTATTTTAATGATAATAGTTATAAAATACATGTGTTTAAAATATACCACTGTATTGAAATATGAGAAATATTATAATAAGATAATATTTTTTCTGAAAAATTTTATCTATAAAATCAAAAGTGTTTTTGTATAAATTATATAAATATTTCAATTTTGAAATATTAAACACATCTATTATGCATTGGAAACATATTTAATATATTAAAATAAAAACCATTATCTATTATTTTATACTAAAAATTTGTTTCGATATATTATAGAAATCTAATCTATCATAAAGATTTTAATATTTCATATCAATCTTATCAATATATGTAATAAATGTTTTCATTTTTTTCATAAAAACCAATTAATCAGATAAGGATTAATGTAATTGATAATATTGAAATATTTATTATCTTATAATTGTTTTATTAATATTTTTAAAAATTCAATAATTCAAAACAATTAATATCTTACCAATATTGAGTTTAATATTACATTAAAACCTATATATATATATACATATTATCCCCATTCAATTGGAAATAAATTGTATACATTAATATGAAAACATAACAGTGAAATTTTTTATAAAAATAATATATATTTATTTATATTTATTTTTTTAATTTTACTGTTATTATTAACATATTTTTTAATTTAAATAGTTTATAAGGGTATTATATTTAGGTTTCACACACCAATAATTATAATAGGTCTTAACATATATTTCTATTAGCATATAAATTTCCTGATTAAAAACTAGTTAAAAATGTAAAAACCAAAATGACAAATTATAAAAGTCAACTGATAAAATTATTGAAACATGTTTAAATCACATCTCAAAAAAAATTAAACACATTGAATACCATATCTTTCACATAATATATAATTTATCACTTTTTGAAGCACATTCCCTAGAATAATGTAATTTGATTAATGAAAAATAATACGTGTTCAGAAAAGGGCACTTTTCATTATATATAAATGATGATCACTACATTCCCTCCATAAAATTTGTAGATACACTTCAAAATTTCCACATATAATTTCCTTATTTACCTCTTAGTTATGTTCTTTTAATGGCATAAGGATCCTCAGGACAACGAGTAAGATTAATACATTTATTTTTGTGTTGAAATTCAGGATAATGATGAATTCTCCAAATCCGTTAGAATTCATTCAACTATGGAAAACAAGGTAGGGAGTTATATATATAATATTTAGTCTGTTAACAAATAAATCTTTTTATAAAAATTTATATCATTGATATGGATTTATTACAAAATAATAATTTTATTTTTCCATATTTTTATAATTCATGTGGGTTAAAGAGACATATTGTATTCCTTATTTAAATTTAATTTAATTCAAAAGATAAATTTGACATAAGGATTTTCATTAACTCGACTAATGCCCATGTGTTATAGTGAATTTCTAGAAAATAATCATCCAACAATTTGTTTCTTCATGTATATGGTTTTTCACAATTTGTTTTCATTTTTGTGGAAAATGATATCTGAATATGAGTCATAACATCATTTATTATGAATATATCAAAAAAATACTCAAAACCACAATTTAATTTTTTTTTTTCACATTGTGATTATTATTTATTAAGAGTATTCCTTCAATTTAATATATTTTTCCATATTATTGTATACCATGATGATTTTAAAAATGTAAAAAAAATATTATTGTATATTAATAAATTAAATGTTTATTTCATAAAAGTTGATATTGATTTCAAATATGTGTTAAAATGATTTTTTTCATAATTTAGGAAATTTAATTTAATATTATTTCATATTCTATATATTCATAATGAATATATTTATAATCATATATTCTATATATAGAATGATTTTTTGTTTTAATTGGTGTTTTTAATCATATTATGAAACTAATTTATTTAATTTTAATGAAACAATTTTATAGAGTATCCAATTATTTTAAAAAAAGTATTCCATATTATTTTTGTGGGATTTATCTATTGATCATAAAATTATTTTTACATTAAAATTATCATTTGTGATCAATTTTATTACAGTAATATATAATTTATCCCCCCAAATATTCCATTATCTACAAATGTTACTAAATACTATATGAAGGTATTTTCATGAAAGTGATCACATATCAACTGGTAAATGGAGTGATTTTAGATATATGACAATATTTATGTAGAAATGACTCTTATATGTATGGATGATTATCATTTGATGGGTGGGGTCTCATATAATCATCATATTAAGTTAATGATTTCTAACTGATGAGATGATTAAATAAAACATGTATTTTGTATATCTAATGAATGGGAAACATGAAGGGTTATACTATTAATTATGTTTAAGGAAATAATGTAGTTTTTCATGATTTGTTATGTAATTGGGAATCAAATACTGTCACCTGATCCAATATTTTTATTTGAATTAGGTATTATTTCCTGCTCTGCAATATATAGGTCAATCGGGCCCCATTTCATTATACATTATGCACATATTATTATTTAGTGTTTCATTGTCAACTATTTTAATGGAAAATGGGTAGTTATTCTAAAATATGTATCTCATGAATATATTTTAGTGCATTTAGTTTCTTGATTTATGTAATATAGTAGTTATTATTTATAATATTTTGTTGTTTTAACTTATTTTTTTTTATTTTTGGCCAGATGAAACTAATTTTTGGGAAAATGAATAGAAAAGCGGAAATAAAAGGATAAAAGGGAACATCAAACTAGGATATAATTTTTCATGGTGTGATACTGGTAAAAAAAAGACATTACCAATTGGTAAAACATTACACAGTGTAAAGATATTACACAACATGAAACATTTAAAAACCATGAAACTAATAAATATATTCACAACATAAAATTTATATGAATATTTCAATGCCCTAAAAATTATACATCTTTAATCACATACATTACAATGAAGAGTGATTAATACCCCAAAAACACTAATGTTTCCCTAAATTGGGTTGTATATATTTATTTTCGTATCATAGGAATTCTTGAGATCTCATTTTTACCTATAATGACACTATTTAATGACTACTGTGCCATTTTGGAGTCTATAAATTAGGAGACATGCTTCATCTACAAAGACAGATCTGACGACAAAAGTATTGGGATATATTTTTCATTGTTATAATATCCTCCACCACTTTCTCTCTATTTTTATTAATAATATATTATGTTTTCTTCCCTCTCCCATACCACCTCATCACTAGAATTAGGGGTTAAAACTAGACAAATGATATGGTAATGTAGCTAGAGGGGGAATGTTTTGATATATCTATTTCTTAATTTGATTTATAATTTTTTTTTGATAAAATTTATTTATCCAATTCTAATATCTTTATTTTCTTCTAGTCATTTGAATTTGTTTTTTAATTAGATGGGAATATTATAATTGCACAAATGTTTACCTTGAATTGAGGCATTACCAATCTCACATTATGGGAAAATTGTTTTAAATATGGTATTGGGAAAAAATAAACATGACAATACCCTTATTAACTATCCATGTAAAGATAGATATTTTTGTGTAGAGGATAATATATCATGAAAATTGGATCCAATTCATCTCACCTCAAAGTCGAAAAAAAGATTTATAAATTTAATTTCTAAAAAACAATTCCACCAAAAACTAAAAATTAAAAATACAAAAATGATTTCAAGATCATATTTTTTTAGAATATAATTCAACGATAATAAAATCATTCAAACTCACATAATCTGAACATATTTCATTATTTTAATTAAATAAATTCAATCAAAACACTATGTAAACTAATTTCATCATCTCTAGAAGTTTTAACTCAACCTCATACATTCTATTTTCATTAATTATATTTAATACCCTGAGTGTTATAAATTATATTTTTTAGAGAAGTATGTAAATAATGCTACCCTTAATGCCTTTCGTATTCCCACCCCACAATTATGTAATTTATTAAACTATGTTTGTTTAATATTATATAGTTATATATTATTTCCATGATATTGTATATATATATATAAGTTTATTATTATGACCAATATATCATGTTATTATCTCTTTTATGAAAACTCTAATGATAAAATATATGTTTTATTTATTGAAATTACTTATCTTATTAAAATGTATTACAGTGAAATCATATTGTTCTATGTTCATATTTATTTAACTTATTCCATGTTCATGATTTCTCTCATTATTGTTATCAATCCCTTAATGATATTGTAATTAGATTTTCCATTATTTATCACCTGAACACATACCTTTTTAAGTTTTCATTACTCATTTTATATAGATGATTTCTACATATCAGAATTTGAAAATAGTGTATAGTACAGTTATATTGAATAGAAATGTTCATAAATTTCATCAAAAAAGATACAACGTAAATAGTAAATGTGGAAAATAATTATTTATTTCACTGGATTGTCAGAGGATTTATTATTTTTAATGTTTTTAATTTTTTATTCTATAAAATTAATACCTGTGAAGAAAAAATGTTTTCAAAGATAATATTAAAAAAATATTTTGATTTATAATAGATGTAGAGGTGTAGGTATAGAGGTATTCAATTTATATCAGGGGGTGTTTTAGTGATTTTTCATAATTATTGTAGTTCATTTTGGTATTAGATTTGGAAAATATATTTAAAACCATAAGGATAATTCAATGGGATAAAAATATGTATTGGATAACATTGTGATGATTTGGTAATATAGTGATTGTGTGGTCCTTCTTGAAAAAAATATATATCTAGCTACTAAAAAGTTGATCCATTTATGGAAAATATGGAACTGTGGGAAATTACCATAGGAAATATGGATCATAATTGATTCAGTATTTAGAATTTCTCAAGTTGAGTTTCCCAAAAACATTACAATTGTGTTGACACTACTGGTGGATATCTCTGGGTTAATAAAATTATATTCAGAATAAATTTTAAAATACTTAATTCATAATTATTATAACTTCATTTTTAATAGTATAATAGTAATAAAATTAATGGATCTGAGAATTAACATGAAATTGATTTTAGATTAACTAAATAATAATGTGATATTCTCCTAGTGTATGATATTTTTTTGAGTCCTACCTGGATATTTTTCCCTATAATACTATTATTATTTTAATTTCTAATCTCAACTGGTGTAACCAGTTTTTAATAATGGAAGGATCATAGAAATATTAATTTAATAATTATTGTGTTGGGAAATATGTTTATTCTAACAATGGTCAACCAAAGCCGATATGAACAAGATTATAGAATCTTGTTGTGATTCATAATCAATAATCTCACACAATGAATTATTAAAATGAATATGTTCTGATCATGAATGACCATGAATATTGTGTATTTATATTGAGATGTCATAGAGAACTGTCCAATATCCTAATGTGGATATTCTAACAAAAATTTTGATGAGAAATAGATCGATTCGTAGTAAATTATATTTTCAATTCTCTGGAGTGTGTAACATAGAAGGTGTGTATCTTATTTTTTTATTGAAATGGTAATGTTGACCAATGGTGGAAACTAAATATAAATAAAATATAAACGTATAATATTTAATATATGTAATGGGCGATAAAAATAAATAATTTCCAGAAATAATGTTCACAGAACTCTTCAATGTATAATAGAGCTTGATTTTATTCAAGATGAAACTGAAAGAGGAGGAATCCGTAGGAACATATGAAGAAAAAATTATGATATTTAGAATGAAATCTTATAGTAATGATACCAACCCTATAATTTATATTGAATGAATCATTAATAAACCTAAAAATGTTATTGAATGAAATATGTTTAATGGTAATTAGTATCTAGGATGATATTGGTTGATGTAAGATAATGGTGGAGATCAAAAGAAGTGTCTATAAAAAATTTCTATAGGAAAATAAAATTTAAATATTATTTAAAATTGAATGATACATCTAATAAACTAAAGATATTCCAATTAAACAAATATTATGAATTAGGTATAAAGGAATATAGGTAATTTTATAGAAGGAATGATAATATGTTTGATGTGTAATAGAGATACCTAGTTCTATTTTACACAACTGATGAAGGAATAAAAAATTGAAATTAACATTATAGGGGTAGGAAAGGATTCATCAAACAGTGTATTAATATCATATTTATTCAATTGGAAGTGTATATGGCTTTTTGAAAATTGCATCCCATGTATAATGGTTAGTGATGAGAATATTTCTAAGTAGCCATGTAAGAAAATATATTTATGGAAATCTTATGTAATAACTAAAACTAAAGTTGATCATGATAAGAAAGGAATAATTTTAATCCATTCATGAGATGTTAATATTTTTTTTTGATTCAAGGATCCCATTTATAGATAAATCATATTCCATTAACATTAAATCACTACATTAATTACTTTATAGTTTGATAAAACATATTATTATAATCTATCCAATGTTATATTTTATGGAAATTTATTATGTAAAAATCATGTTATCATATCTTTTTATATATTACATGTGATTTTGGAAATTAATTTATCATATCTAACTAGAGAAAAAGATATTTGGAATAACTGAATTTTATTTTTTATCACCCTTTTGTAAGTCTATAAATTCATGCATGGTAACAAACACTATATTGAATAATATTATATAATGAGGGTCTTGATACTGAATAATGTTGTATCCTTTGCAAAAACGGATAAAAAACATAATAATTGGGAAATTCATATTAGAAGGAATAAAGATATGTTTCTAATGTTATAAATGTTTATTTATATTCATAAATATTATCATGATTTGTGTATATCAAGAAATTCCATTAGATATTTTTATTTCTTGTTTATAAATAATTTTTATATGAAAAATTTATTTATGGGGGCATAGAATGTAATAGACCAAATGATTCTTATTCATTATTACTATAAACTTGATATAATATTTTTTATAAGATAAAATACACACAATTTAAAAAATATGAGCTAAAATAAATTATATTAATATTATATATAATATTTCATAAATCATAAAACATCTTTTATATAAATTGTTTTAAATAAATATAATTTCTTAAAATTTTGTTGATATATAATAAAAATGATTTAAATTTTCAATAGTAGTTCACTAATAAAATTCATTTTAATGTATTCATTAAATAAATAGGAAAACTTTATATTATTATTATGATAATATTAAAAATATTAATAAATTTAATAATATATTAAAATTCATTAAAAGTCAATTTTTTATGATCAAATAATTTGTACACATAATGTTTATAAATAGAAATCTTTAAAAAAAATTAGTATTTATTTATAGTTTGAATTTTAAAATAATGGAAAATTTTAGAACATTTAAATTATTTATTTGATAATATTATCATCATTTTGGAAATACACATATTAGAATTATAATAATGATATTTCTTATATTTTTCTAATTTTTTTAGGAGAATATTTAAAAAATAATTATTTTTCTAGTTTTGATGATTTTACGTAATTATAATAATACAAGAAAACATAAAATTTTTTAAATCCCTTTATCTTTAAAAATATATAAAATTTATAATAAATAGTATAATTAATACTATGATTAATTTATTAACCCCATATGTAACATTTTATTTATATATTTTATATTACACCCTAAAAACTATTTTTCACTTATATAAAATTAAAATTTGTCAGTAAAGTTATATTATTTTACCATTTATTAGTTGAAAATATTTTTATGGTTAATGAATAATATATAAATATATAAAATAAATAATTATAAAATTTATATATATATATATTGTTATTTTATATGTTTTCCTTTTATTTTTATGCATTTTGGATGAAAAACATGGAAATGAAGGTATATCCCTCATCCCAAGGGACTATGTCTCATAGGAGGCCAATGGCAGGCCAAAAACAAATCCATATATATGTAAGTACATCTATATATAGTAGTGATGTATAGAAAATGAATCAAACATATCATAGAGTATCATAAGATAACATTGTGTTCATGTATGAGTGATAGTGAGAGGAAAAAGTCATCAACATAGGGCTCCAACAATGTAGGGTTTCCTCTTACAACAATCTAATTTTCAATCCAATTGATATTTTTAATCTCATATTATATTTTGTAAGAATGATTCATCTTTTAATATGGTATTTGAATCTCTTTGGAAATTCCCAATTTAACTGAACTAATAGTTTTATGTTTATATTTTATTACTTCTTCCTCATACATTCATTGTGAAACTGAATCCACTTATTTCACTGTGTAGACAACAAGTATAAAAATTTAGGATCATTGTTACACTTGATTTTTAAGAAACACTGTGCTAAAAATACATCTCTTTGACGTAGTTACATTGGAGATTAATTTAATGAATTTAGTACTCATATTGGGTAATTTTTTATGTATTATCACTATAGACGAGAGAACAAATGGATGGAAATTAGTGAATCTTTTAATCCACTACATTGTGTATAAATGAATAATAAATTATGGTGAATGATGAGTTTTATGATCATGTTAATATTTCAATGTGAATTGTATCGATGAAGATAAGTGTATAAAAATTAATGCACCATAGTCTTTAGAGATGTCATGAAAAGGATGAGAATGGCTGTTGAGATAATATTTTGAGGAAGCTGAAACACCATAATAATTTTGGTTATACTGTAACCATCTGTTCCATGCATGGATTTTATAACACATTGTCATTTCAGATGTATGAGGTGTTTATGACTAATTAAAGTTATTATACCTAACAATTTAAGGAATTAAATATTATTAAATAATATTTTGGGAGAAAATTTTAAGAAGAGAAATGTGAGCCATGATTTTCATGAAGGAGTTCAAATAACCCCATAATCCAGGGAATATATAACCATGTAATGAAAATATTCTGAAAATAAATTTAGATAATATAATAATAAACCAAACACATTCTATAATATATAACAATAGTCATTAAAATGAAGATAAATGAATAGATTTAGATAATATAATGATTTAAATAGTTTTAAATTGGATGGAAAAAAATAAAAAATTAAAAATAAGATATATTTTTTTGGCATTGTCTATAAATGGATAAAGATGACACTATTTAAAAATGGACCCTCAGGGAGAAGATTGAGACTAAAACAGGTTCATGGAAGCATAGAGTGGGGATACTATCATAGAGTGATGCATGAGATATTTTCTATTTTATATATCCTCATGATAAGAATGATGTGGAAATAACAATATATAACAATATGTAAATTTGTGGTAACATTCATAATTTTGGGAACTTGGTGAGATTGAAATTTTATTGTTGGTTGTGAAATATTTATTTCATTATAATATTGTCCTCCACTCTCATGCAAGACTATTTATTTGGGAGGTGAGTATCATTTTTTAAATTTGTCGACTTTTCATCCCTCTCATGTAATAATGAATATAAGAGTTTGGGGTACATATTTTTAAATAATTATTTGAAACCATTTCTCAAAATCAAACTAGGAAACTAAGAGAGGAAATATAAATTTATAAAATTGTGATTGACTACTATTATCCATTGATCAATCTATACTTATATATATATATATATATATATATATTAAATGTTATCTAATGTTATTCAATATTAATAATTTTTAAATTTTATATTTCCCCTGAAATTTAACAATGCCTTTTGGGTGGTCATAAAACATGAACTCTATATAGATATATGTGATTAGTTATGCATTGTTATTTTTAAATTTTTTTTTTTATCTAAATTAGACTTATTAATATTGTGGTATAGTATTGGGATTGATATCATGATATCAGTAATAAATTACGGGGAAATGATATCCTTTTATTAATGCTGAAATTGAAAAGACCAGCCTAAAAAAACTAAAAAAACATAATAAGAAATCATTACTGAACATGAATCTTAAAATGGATGTTAAAAAAGAGAACATGAAGAGAACAAGGGGTCAAATCCTTGGATGCAAGCCTTAATGAAATAAGGAAGACCCTACAACTTGGGAATATTTCCCCGTATTCACATATGAATAGTTGTAACTTCATTTTGAGAAAATACTACCTCTAATTTCTTTTAGCTCTTTTCCCATGTCATTCCTCGGATTCAATGTTTCACAATTCACAATTTACAATTTTCCTCCTCCACACTTGAATATTGTAATATGTTTCCAAAAAAATTATCAAGTGTCGATTCAATATCATCCATTCGATCAAAGCTATTCGACCAAAAATATTAGCCTTTATATAGTCCAACATGCAAGACATTAAACTTCCAATAAAAAAAGACATGGTACTCATTAAATTGGGAACCTATAAAGGGTAATCGGAACAAATGTTGAGTCCCAGCTCGCTATACATACATCTTGTATGATTTAGTCAAAATTAAGCTATTAAAAGATTCGAAGATATTTTTGTTTCTTATATACGCTTAGTAAAAATAAAACAATGTTTACTAGGCCTATTTGAATAGGTAAAAATAAGAGCATTTATCAAAAAAAATGAAGGTACAGATGATTGAAGATGAAATTTTTTTTCATTAATGAACAAGATTTGAAAAATATCAACAGACTGGAGTCTCATCTCTTTTTTTTAAATATCAGAAGACATTCAACAAGAATTATTATCTATTTCACAGTATCATGAGATTCATCTGTAGCCATTTGAAGTTCATTTAATCGACTTTCTTAACTCTCTTCAGCTCGACGATGTACTTTTTTGGATTCTGTGGTGGAATTTATTCTATCCTTGTGGACTTCATCCAACGAAATATGAGACTCGTCACACTCCCCAATAATATCATCTAGTTCTTGTTGAAGGCTCAACTGATAGACAATATTCTCCTTGATATTTTGCTTTATATCCTTCAGATTTTCATCATGATCATCCTCAGCTCGGGACACCGAAAACTGAAATTCACTAATATTGGTAAAAAAATTTAGCTCTTATTATGTCTTGATGGCACCTTTTCTCTCGATACCACCTTCGAATGACTTGTTTCACAACGACATGGATTTCTTGATATCCGAAACCACCATGTCCCAGCATGATGAACACAGATGAATGCCTTGAAATTATTGAAGGTAGCTCATCAAGAGGCACCACAGATATTATTTTCTATATATTTTTCTAAGCCTTGCAACGTGAGAATTGGAGGGCCTCTTGAACCTCAGGGTCTGATTCAGAAACACTATCACATGGAGGAACCTAGTCTGGGATTAATGCACATAAGGAAGTGCCTATTTTTTCTCCTTCAATGACCCTGGTTGCATCCCTTTTTGCTATTATTTGGACTGAGGCTGGGCCTTCACCACCAGATCTAGACATTGAAGTTGACAGCCATGTATGGTCAATTGAAAGTATGGTTATTTTTAAAGGATAGTAAATTTTTATTGATTTTCATGTAGGATATGTAATCCAAAAATATCATCATCCTGTACCTAGTATGAGATCAGTAACATGTGATGACTCCTCCCCATCATTCCTAGCTTCAAGAGGATTTTCAGTATGGGTTTCAGGAGGATATTCCATGTTAAGTTCCACATGAGCCAGTGTTTCTACAATAATAGGGTTGACATCAATGTCTACACCCCTTTCAAGCATTATTGGATCATCAGTTTCATTAATTGGAACTGTATATTTTTTCACCAAACATGGTTAGAAGTGTAATCATTAGAATATTAACATGACAAACGATGAAACTTGTGTCTAGTTGATTCTATAACTAGATCTCCAAAATTATCTAAATCACATTGTAATTTAACATGTGATAAAATTTATTTATAGGACATCCCAAGATACATAATTTTGTCCATTGATGTCCCAGATCCCAAGTTAGTCACACCAGTGGGAGCACATGGCAAGCCTTCTTCGTGACATTCAACTGATAATCTCGGACCCCAGATAGCTTCATAATAATTAGTTCTGGGGTTAGTTTCGGTGGTGTCCAAATGGTCTGGTGCATGCATTGAACCTAAAACATCACAGAATTGATGTCAGTTGTTTTCCCAATTGAGGTTCTATGAAATATGGTTAATTTACCAGAAGTATCTTCTCTCCTGGCATTAAAAATTGGTGCACTGTTGGAAAAAAAACCGTCTTTTATGCTCTCAGTATTTATTCAAGAACATCCATTTTAGGAGGAACATGCGAATAGTCTACATAACCCTCCATTGTTCTCTGAGGATGGCCAGTCCTTTCCCTTAAAGGAGAAAATGAATAATCCCTTGCAATCCCAAGAAGTTTGAGAACTTTTTCATAAGTTAAGATTCATGACTATCAGAAAGAAATACCACTACTAATGAAGCATTTGACTTTGGTCTTCATTCATTGATGCCTTTGCTTCTTTGCAATTTTGGGAGGACTAATGTCATCATCTCTAAAATTAGGTATTAGATACAATAACTCCCTTTAAATCTCCTCATCCATGATGTGATGGCCTGTAGATACTTCAACCGGCTCACGAGGAGATCAAGTGGCTCCATGACTAGTGACACCAGGGCAATACCATAGTGAAGGAATATCATTGGTTCGGTCCTTTACAAGCTGTAGGATAAACGAAATTATTTCCATAAATGAAAAATCGTTCAATCAATTCAAATGTCAATGCAAATTGAAATATGAGAAAAAGAACACTTACATATTTAGGAGAATTGTAATCACATCACTCTTCATCTAATGAAGGACCAATCCCCTCAATGGTACCATAGTCGGTAATTTCCTTCACCTACTTGGTGAAACGAACTGACTCATCAGTGCAATATATGAGAATTTGCAGCAATTTTTTGTATTCCCTCACTTCATTGGGGTTATCCTAAAAACATATTTCATATGAAGCCCAATGATTCCCCACTATAGGGATTTGCATCTCTTCACATAAGTCAAACCATGCTGTTTCAGCATCATAGTATAAAATCAGACATGTCTGGACAACCACTGTTTGTAAATATTCAGAATGTGCACCAGATGGCCGTGAGGAGGGTCTTGTAATATGTGTCTTCAACTTTTTCCCAACTCCAGTAATCATAGATAAATGATAAGAAAATAAAATTTGTTTCTATTTAAAATAATTGAGTCGAAATTGCCTCATAGATGTAACTCACTAGGAGTCGATGGTGTAGATCTCTTGACATTGGAAAAAGGATTATATTAGGCACGAGGATGCTTTGATGCATTTCAAGCCTCATCATCCCCTTCTTTGGAATCCGGTGAGTCAGCTCCAGGGGAGGAATCTGGTGAATCATCTCTGAGTGAGGAAGAGTCACCTTCCAAATGACAATCATCCTTTTTATTGATTCTCTTCTTTTTCCCCACCAGAGGTACCGGCTGATTTAGTACCCCTTTAGGGTATGATGCGTCCCAATTATTAGCATATAATGTAGTCAATCGACTTGCCACTTCAACAGAAGGTATATCAAATACCACCCCAATCTTCTCCATAGATGTCAGCAACCATAGTTGATGAGAAACCATCAGATACTACTCTAACATTACATGCACCGGAGGGGATGCGATAATTTTCTATTGACATTTGAATTGACATGTGAAGATGTATGGATCATAGGCCTCACATATAATTTCACCATCAATCCTTGTGGCTATAGTACCATCTTTACATTCCATCATATATAACCTTAACACATGGATGGATGTTCCATCACCAATAAATCACCCTATTGGCAGATTTCCATAATGAATGAAGTGAAACTCCTTTAACATGCTCCGCCTTATTTCGTTATAATATGAATTGACGGATAAGGGAGAAATTCCAATAAAGGCCATAACAAACAGGTGGAAGAAATAGCTGGGATCCTATGCCCCACTTTGTGCAGCATATGTCAGGATTTGAGTGGTGATATTTCCCCATAAAACATGGAATGGTCCCACTATTCATAGATTTGATTTACCCAAATAAGCATGGAGTATGATCCTATGAATCTTTGTCATAATTGGGGTTGCCAACCCAACCATCTTCCTTTCAGCCAGCATGACTGCAACAATAAAGGTCCCCATCCTCACACCTCTTTTTGAATCCCGAACAGGTAATATGTAAACACTGACTCACAAGGCCTATAAGCTTACCAAACGGGTCTTTATTGGAATTTTTTTTCACTTCATACCCCCACAAATCAAACTCTCATGTTTCCAGAGATGGCCTAAATGTTCCCAGAGCACCCCTCTTTTCTGCTCTAGGGAAACTAGTACGACGAGTGCAGGAAGGTCCCTTCTCTCTCTTCTTAACCAAAATCATGTCCATCCAATTTTCTGGATGGATATCCTTTCTAGAATATGTTGTTTTGGTGGTGGTATTCTTTATATTGTATCAAATTTTCATTAACACTCGAGCCAATGATGGATTGTTCTCCGAATCATTCTAGGTCACCTTTTGGGGGATGAATTCATCATACAAATCTCCCAAAATTGGACCCACTGAAATCTTGTAAATATCCCACAAACTGATGCTTATTCTCGCATGATTCAGATGGAAGGAATTCATTTTTGGCTTCCAATGGCTGATCATGTCCGGGATTAAATTTTCATTCTGAAAGACATATGTCTTCCCAGACCAGACAACTTCATATATTGCATCTCCCTTCAGATCATCGAAAAACTCTACATAGTTTTTTCACACACAATATGCCCACATTAATGTCGGATTGACACATTCTGTAGGACGGAAATGTCAACCCTTCATCCATCCCATAGATTGGTCCATCTGAGATTTTCATAAAATAGAGGGATGGAAATGTGGCTGTAGATCAGGCTTGTGAGGGTTCAGATCTGGAGCACATGGGAAATGATGGATTATATATTCCTTCTCCACTATCCCAACATTGTCAAATGATCCTAAAAATGAGACATTTGCTGAAGAGATGTCGGTGTAGGTCTGAAACCAGGAATGAGGGTTATTATTATTTTCCTCAGGAACGTGGACTCCTTGTAGATGACTATATCCATAAAATGGCATGTAGATGATCTGTGTGAAATTTTCATGATATTTCTTGAAGAAATTATCAAAATCCAGGAGTGTGTTGTCGCATATCAAAAAATAATCATGACCAACAATGTTCATCATATCATCTATTCCCTTGCTATCCAACTCATCAGCTGATCCAATTGTTCTGTGAGCCATTGGATCAGTACAAATATCAAACAATAAACATTTAAGTAAGTTTGTTTTGCGAAATTTTGATGAATGAAATCGAAAAAATGGAAAAGGCATTGAGGTACGAAAGTCCCAATCTTTGCACACAAGTCAAACTAGTCATGTAAGTATCCCTTCCCTAGTCCTGACCCAAAACACAAATACCTTCTGTAGATGCGTCATAAAATAAAAGAAGGGCGATTCTCCAAAGACAGAAGCACATTCATGATGAGAGCTCAAGTTTCTGGAATCCGAGTGTGATAGCACTGGAGTGATCATGTATATATAGGTGATGCAGGCAACTTGGGTGCAATACCATCATGTCCCTACATCTATGCAAATGGACTTTCTTGCCAAAGACCATTGATTTCCCTAGCTTTACCTCCGAGCCGAATCTTCTTTCCGTTTCAGATCCAACTCTGATGGGGGACTTTTGTAGATGCTCCATTGCATAATAGATTCCAAACAAATAGAAAAAGGGAATACCTTAATTAGAAATAGGGTCACCCTTTGAAGAACATAAAAAAAATTGATGAAGGCATGGACTATGATCCCATTTGGAGTGAGTCAAACATGTTTCTGGGGCAACACACATGTTTCTTGCATTCCAGACATGTCACTTACATGCCACTTATCGGTCACGCAAGTCACATGCACTCCCCATCTGATTTTTTACCCAATGTGCAAGGTGGCCTACAAATAGCCCTTGTGGGCTCACCATTTCACGACGGATTTTCCAAAACTCATATTCATTCATTGGTCACCCATGACATCAACTCAACTCGTCCAAAAGATTATAAGGTGTTTTATTCCTAGAATGGAAGACATGATAGAGTATGATAAGTCATAAGTGTTTAGGATTCATCAACACTTGCATGACAAAGGGCCCATAATTCCTTAGATGTCGAAATATGTGCACACCTCATTACCATTTCGATGAAACTTGTGTGTCTCCCTTTTGGAAGCATCTTATGGTATCACTAAACGATTCTGTTAAGTCTCACCCATGTATTACACTACAGATTCTTCATCACCCAGGTGAACCCATGCCATGTAAGTACACTTGCGCGGAAAAGACATGCATGCCAAATTATTTGTGCAACCAACACAGGCATTCCAGATTTCATTTGTGTGCCTCTCTATCGTTCACCTCTTATCTTCAAGATATTATCCCTCAAGCCCCCTTTAAATCCATTTATGGACGGGTTCCATTGTTTCCTTCCTTATCTGAAAGGAATTCTATGAGAACCTCTGCCAAAACCTCGTGACATACATTCTTTATGTCACCATAGATAGAGCTTTCTTCTATATAACCTCAAATTTTAATATGGGAAGAGTTAGATTCAGGGCATCCAATTTCAATGTAAGCCCCATGTTCCCTATGTTTATGCCTCCTACTCAATAGTAATCCCCCAATTAAAAGTTCTGTTAATTTGTGCATCTTTTTCAGGAGTAGGCCCCTGTCCGAATTTCCATTATTATTGGGCATCCTCCTCAGGAGTAAGCCCCAATCATAATTTCTTTTTATTTGGGTCTACTTCTTAGGAATAATCCCCAATCATAAGTCTTGTTCAATTTGGGCCTCCTTATCATGAATAATCCCCATGTTATAAGCCCCTTTTAATTTGGGCATCCTCCGTAAGAGTAAGCCCCAGGTTAAATCTCCAAATATCCAAAACGTACAAATACCATTATCAACCCTGCTCATGGGTTATACCCTGATTAAGTCCCCATCATCATCTACTTGTGCAGTCATACATATGTAATCCCCACATCATTTATTGTGACTGGATATTTCATGGAACAATCATTAGGTTTACTAAAAAACTTGTTTTTCACACCGATCATGACTCATGAGAGCTTAGAGTGTAAAAGTATTCACAACATCTCTTTTTGGGCCATTATCCCTGAAAAATCCCCATATTTCTTCACCCGAACTTCATGGACATTGATCTCTTCGTTAAAAGTAGTGTACGTAGGAAGCCTTTCTAAAGTTGAATCCCATCATTTATTTATTCTCTTCTGTCCTATATGACATTAAACTATATCTTTCTTATCAAACTACGTGGGTTATGATTTTATTTTACTAAGGATACGTAGGTAACCCATATATGGGTACAATCCCAACTCTGAAATAATCACTATCTTTCTGAATAATTATAAACTTCAAGAGACCCACTGAGTGGATTTAAAACCAGTATGGTTATCATAATGACTAAGAGATTCTTAATGTTATATATTGAAGGATACCAATAATTAAAAATCCCTAATACATATGGATGATTCTATATCGATGAAGAACATCAAATACATATAATGGATTCTCTAAATCCCATACATATAAATCATCGATTGAAAAATCTAAAGGAAAACTCATTTGCATCCTTGGTAAATTAATAATGATACGTGAACATAACATAAATCTATAATAGAGTCCCATAGTAGGCAATAATTCCACCAAAAAGGGTTTGATGATCCTGACCTCCCATCCTCTCAACCAATGCAAATTCATAAGCCTCGTTGGTATAATAGTAATGAGCACTTACCATTGGAATGTAGGTCTAAAATGATATATAATCATTTGGTGTTTCCAGTTCTATGAATAAAGCTGTTAGAAACAGACTGGAATGATTGAACTGTAAACAAACAAGGTAATCTCCAATTCTAGGAGAAACAGATGTTTATCACGTAACCAACCATTTATGTTCATAAATAAATTGATTTTTTCAAGTTGATCCCCTTCAAAAAAATTAAAAAATTAGATATTTAATTTTCATTATGTGTAAACATTACAGACCTTGAAATGTGTGGGTTTTTACCTGTAGGAAATAAATAAATTCATGAAGTGAAATGGGGGGTTTGTAAAACATATTAGATTTTTAAAATTTAATTTATTCCATGTATTTCGTTCTAATGAAATGTTAATTTAATAAAATAATGTACTTAGTATACAACTGGCTTCTAGACCACCTGCTAATTTCTTCTCTAATGGAAATTGATGGTCTAATGGCCTTGTCCGAAGGGTGAAAACTAAATGAGAATATTAATGTGGGTTTGATAAAATATAAATGAAATGATACCTATCTAAAAAAACTGGATGGTACCTGATATACATTAGATATGTGGTAATGCTACACAAAATACCACAATCCAATGTAACAGATCAATATTCTATGATTAACTCCATTATATGTAAAGGTATCCATCATTATGAATTCATTGAGTAGAACATCATTATTACATACCATCAACATACTGATGTCTAACATAAGAAAATTATCAAGACAATTGAGGGGATGTTTGTCACAAGATCAATCAGAATCAACTACTGATTGGATCAACATCTTCCTCTAAAAATATTATCATATAATAAAAAAATTCATTCAGGAATACAAATTGTTATACATAAGTCACATTATTAAATGAGATGTAGAGATTATTTGTGATGGGTTTATGTTAGAAAACCCAAACAACATGGACCTGAAACATTCAATAATATTATAGAAAAGTTAAAGATCATTTAGTAGCGAATTAGGACTACTCATAGTTTACATATAATTTATGATGACAATCATTTGAGATACATCGTGCATTTGGTTACACGTAAATTATATGTCAAAATGTTATATATGAAAGATTCGATATACTGTAAAATAAGTTTGAGCTATGTAAATGGTACATTGTGCCCTTCGTGATTCTTGATCACATTAATTATGGGATATATAGAATGAAACTCCCACAAACAATTTCTCCTATACAAGAAAAATCCCATGTATACTTATTGTAGGGGTAAAAACTAGATCTATAAAAAGTTTTGATGTCATAGATGGTACTATAATAAAATGGAATCACTTTTGAGGATAATCTAGTAATAGTATTTGATTATATAGAGAATATTATATGCAAAAATATATGTCACCTACTTAGAATACTATAAAAAAATGAAATAGACCTGGTGGCTAAATGAGATCCAGATGAATCCATGATGTAGAAATACAGTCAAATTTTTTTTACCCTATTTATTAAAAAATAAATTTCATGGGAAACATTTATTATGGTGTTTGAATGTATCGAACACCAATCATTACAATTAAATTTACCTTTTTATAATTATTTTAAATTTATTAAATGAATATAATAAACATTTACAGAAAAAGAATAACAACATTTTATTATATTAATTTAATAATTAAAAATATATAAACAATTTAACCTATGAACAAATATAGTTAAAAATAAAAAAAATAAAAAAAGACATCAATTGTAGGAAAATATACATATTATCACTCTCCAAGATAAGTCACAGTAAACAATTAATATTAATGATGTGACGTCCCAATCCTGGGTTGCACTCATAAGTTCATCAGTCCCGATTGGCCACATAGCCTCCAGAAAACCTCAATATATGTTAAAAGTTGCTGACTAGTGCCATGTTCCCATGATTTTTCCATGGGGAAACAATCCCTTAATTTCATAGTGTAGAAAACTAGATATGTAAAAAATAGCGGAGGAACAAAATCAATGAAGAACTCAACAGAATCATACATAATTTCAACTAGTCCATTAACCATCTATTACGGAAGTAGAAATAAATAATTAAAACAATTTAAATAGTTACTAATATTGAAAATATAAGGATAATGTATGTCATGTGTCTAAAAAATTTGAAAACAATTATACATGATAAAATAAAATATATGTTATAAGAAAGACTAAAAAAATATTCCATAAACAATCCATGAATCTATATCACTAGACCAATCGTCTTCTACAATGATCAATCCTAATGAATGAAATCAAGGTCACATGTCGATAGTATGGCACTTTTGCTTTTCAACACATGTACACATATTATATACTCTGCTAACAATGAGGTCTCGTATATGGTGTGCGATAAATATCATTAGACAACGACATTTAGAGTATATACTATCCTATATTAGAATATAAATTTAAATATATGAATTAATATATAAATGAATGAAATTCTATAATGTTAAAAGATAACATCTTCTACATCATATAAATATAACATTGTAAATAATAGTACATTATTAATTCATATGAGTTCTGTTTTTGTAGTTATGTAATGTGTGTTATGGAAGCACAAAAAATTTAACATGATAATAATAATAATAATAAAGGATCGATGTAATAATAATTAATCCAAAAATAATCATAGAAATTTATGAGGATCTAAGGTAACAACCAAGGAATCTTTAACATAAGGGTTCAGTCAAACTTAGTATTATCTTGTAGCCTATATAATTTGGTTTGAGTGTAATACAATGGGAAATTCCAATGTAATTCCACTGTAATAGATTATAACTATGTCAACACATCTCATCCAAGGTAAAATGTGATAATCACGACTTCAACCAAGTGGTGAATCCTGGGTCAAACATTTCTGATGAGATCATTCTATATAAAAGGTGTTTATACATTGAATAATAATATTTGGATGATAGTGAATTGATCATATGTCATCATGTTGTTAATCCGCATGTAGAGAAGGATATTTTATAAGGTTGGTGTCTCCCTTGGAAACCGACTATTTTAATTGGAATTGAATCTTCATAGTGATCCAGGAATACCCTCGAAAATCCAATACATAACTCAAGTCTGACCACTCCATTAGTGATTGTAATTTCTATATGCAATAGACACTTTATAAATAATTATTTATTAATATTATTCCATGTAATAGTCATTTCATTTAATCATTTAATAGGTTCATTCCATTACCATCCACACTAAGTTGAAATGAAAATAAGTACATAAAACCATTCTTTACATTGGATACATATTAATTAAATTCAATCCAATACCATCCATTAATGATGTCAATTTTTCCTATGTATAAGAAACCAATAAATTTGGATACATTCATTTTGAACAAGTGATACATATAATATATATTACCTTAAAACCCCATAATACACTATTATATTGAAACACATACCATTGAAATGTCAAGTGATATCTAACCAATATTTTTTTAAACAACTAATTCATTTAATTAAAGTGGATATAAAATTTGTTGGATCAATCCATTCAAAGAATCATTGTCACAGATAATCCCACAAAGGATAACAAGGCATAATTGAGGAAACACCCAACATGGGATGGAATTTTTGAATGTCTCAAACACTAATAGAGTGATTATAATATACAGCAAGGGCTCTGGATTACTAGATTGATATTGATAATAATTACATAAGAATGTAATAAGAAAATTCTAATGAAATCACAGTGCATACCAAGACATTGTATGTAAAATACAGAGACGTGAGGGGCAATTCATAGACCACCAAACATGAGGGTTTGAAACTATCCACATCCAGTTTCAAAAATTAGTTTGACCTACATCATATGAAATTAAAACAACAAATCAATGCCTTGATAATATGTCATATGACCTTGCATCAATATAGAATCATGGAGTAGATGAACAATTATATACTAAGAGAAATGATTGAATATCATTCTAGGAAGAGTCTAATCTGGTCATTATAGCTTTTACTGGTCACCATATGAAGGAATGAGAAAAAAAATGGATGAGGGATTTGGGAGCTCGAAATGGTAGAATAAGAGCTCTCACATTCATTAGAATTAGCATATAAGAAAAGAGGGTAAGATATTAGATCATTAAGATCATTTTTTTAATTTCACCAAAAAATATATGGTCTTAATCGTTATAGTACATGGTTAAGAAAACTGTGTGTAGATCGTGCACCACTTTCATTTTCAGGAGGGACCACCCATGTTGGGGAGGGTACAATTTTCCAATTGGTTATTCAATAATTTGACCAACAACATTAAAAGTTGTAGAGGCCACTACATAGGTGTTTTTCCATAGAAGGAATATTATAAAATATTGTGAAATGTTCATAACACGTCTATCCATCCCTCTTTGGCTTTGGCATACCTTGAGAACTAGCTCGTACAATTTCTACGAACTGTACGTCCAAGTCTTTTTCTGCACCGTGGTGAGGTTAAGATCACCAAACAATCCAAATACATCCATAAAATGACCATGAAATCAGTAAGATTCCAATTTATGTACAAAATAATGATTTAGGAAAAAAATAAAGGATTCATACCTCAATGATAAACCAGGTTCATATAGAATCCCCTTTAAAGGAACACATCCTTGAGTTCTCTTTAAAAGGGAATAAAAACAAAATATGGGAATAAATATGGACACCGGTCACATAATTTTTCTTGCCATTCCAAAATAATATATTATAACCATCTATTCTCCCATATGAAATTTTATAAATGGTTAAACTGGCCTTCAAGATCCTTCATGATCTTGAAAATAATTTTTATAGGGTACTTCTCAAATGAATAATGAAAACCAAACATAAACTCCTCATGATAAAAAGTATGAAATGGGTCAACATGATTCCATAACTTCTATGAAACATGCATGAAATATTGCATGTTAGGTTACCAATGAGATAATAGTAATAGATAGGCTACCATCCCAACATAATATAGAATCTCAAATTGCCTAAATAATCACTTTGATAGCTTCTATAGCCTATGAATCCAACTTTTCTCGTGCCTGGTTCATACCCCTAAGAAAACATGATCCATGAACTCAAACTCAATAGGTCATTGATGAAAATATACATATGATATCTAACTAGATTTAGTAGTATACATATGCATCTGCATCAGCTAGAAATATAAAAAATTCTTTTGTGAATGGTGAAAACCCAGTAGCGCTGACACTCCTACTTCTATCCATATCGTGAGTAAACAATATGACATACCATAAAAGGACTCATAATGATAAATATGAGTGTCCACATTGAATCTATTACTACATGAAAAATGAATGATTAGTATATGATTTTCAAATGAATAACCAAAATAAAATATGAATTCTTGCAGAATTTCCTCTTACAAATTAATAACTCAATCCAATTTTCCATTGTTCTATGAGTGAAAGGCTGAAATCAAAATAACCTCTATACCCATAGAAATATGTAACCTCTACCACAATTATGATTTAAAATGAGTTTCACCATCTAACATGATAATATTAGAGAACCCAAGTTGTTGTATGATCTCGCGAACATACATTCTTCCCATACTACTAATGGAGAAAGTCTCCAAAATATGGGGGAAGTGGGATACAATCATTAGTGAATAAATGAAAACACAAATTGCTCCCGAACATCTAGATAATTTTTTTTATCCATGTATCATATTCCCATTTCCAAAATTTGATTTGTAGAGGTTATAAAAATCCAAGAAGACTATGGTTCTTGCCTTTACCTTCTAATAGGTGGAACAAATAATGATAAAACATGTTATATAATGATTAATCCCAGAAAAACAGTACATGAATCTCATATGTCGATACATCATTGAGATTCCAATATGAGCTACCCATTTTTCTGTGTGGGACTCTCACATTAGATCCTCTGACATTTTTTAGGAACCAAGATATTTCCATGAATATGTACAACGTCATCTCTATCCCTAGACTAATCAAAACGTGGGGCCTCAAAAGAAATACTCTCATGGAAAACTAATTCATCATGATCTAAAAATAGAATGCTCTTCACCATATTAAGGATTCACTTTGTAAATTTCTGGGCTACATGATAATACTTATCATGGATTTTATGACACTCCAAACATATATCAGAACAGGTGGTTATCAATTTCCATTACTTTCCATTTTCTATATGGATGATGCCTGAGTTCTCTGGCTCAAGACATATACTACCACATAGTCTTTCATGTCATATAGTGAAGATCAAAATTTTTGTAACGAATATATTCAACCCACATTCACTATCTAATATTAATGTCATGTTTTTTTTGGAATACTCCAGTTTTAATGCTCACAAATCATGCTTTACATTTTTTACTATATTAGTTTTACTATTATGGTTGACTCATTGTCTCATTTACAGTTCAGTCATATTTATGGTGAACATTATTTTGGAATAATACTGACAATGTTTGAGCTACTTTAGACATTGTCATATTTATTTTATGTAACACTATCAGCTATCTCACCATCATTACATATGCATAATTATGGAAATGGATGGGACACCATTGTTCAATATACTGATAGCTCAACTCCAAAAAATTCAAATGATGAGTCAATTTTTCGTGATGCTGTATAGAACATCTATGGAAATTTGAAAACTATGATACACTATAGCATCGAGCTATTGAAAATGTGGCATACGGTTATCCAATTTTTTGCAATGTATGAGCTATCGATAGATTATTCAACTTTAATTCAGCCTAACAATAGTGTGTCCAAATGATCTTGATTCACCGCAACCTTACAGATCAAGCTAGGACACAAATAAGGTTACAAATCAGGCATAAAATTCATGAGACACTATTTAGAGACCCCTTCAATTCATAAATATTCATTTATATTAAAATTTACATGTGACCGTCATATTTTTGAATTTTTTTACTAAAAATTAATTTAATGATCTTGTATGTATTTTATAGAGAACATTTAATTGATGTAAGACTGTAGTATGAGGTATTAGGTACCTCAACCCAGTTGAGATCATTATTAATTTAATCATTAATATGTAATGAAAATACATAACAACATTAAATGTGATAAATCATTTGATGTACTGTAGAATAGTATAAGAACACTTTTATTTGTATACTAGGTGATACTGCTAAGAAAACAAACTGAAGAACACATTGCAACAACAAATTTAAAAATATCAAGAACTCATATAGAACATCATTATATTAATAACAAATGAAGAAAAAATCTATCATGGAAGACAATTTTGATATACTTGAAAGGCCTGAAGGCCTTTATTTTTATATATTTCTAGGAAACCCCTTTCAAGGGATGAGGGAGAACCCTTACTAGGCCCGTAGGCTCAGATATTACATGGCCCATAGGCTCAGGATATTACATGACCAGAATTTCATAGAGAATTAAACCATACTATCTACATGGAACTGCCCCTCCCTAATATCTACATCCTGATAGTATCTCTCCAACTTTTCATGACCGTCTGACTAGGCATCCCATGCATGCACAAGCTAGTACTATTGGCATAGCCATACCCTCTCATTCTAATAATTCATTTGGCTCTGCTATAGTGAGTGCACATGCTCTAAATCCTCTCTTGGGGATTCTATTTATTTTTGTAGTGTGTATGGGACATGCATTCAAGTGTCCTGAAGGCCTTGTGGTGGCCCTAATGTAACACCCCGAGCTTCTACGGTACGCTACTCTTTGAATAATGCGATAGCGTGTGTTGTACGCAACATCGAGTTATAACACACCAAAACCAATCAAACTAGCCGTAATGAATAGTAATACCTAATTTTTGAAATTATATATATTTTATATTTCAAAATGGACATCATTTTTGGTTTTGAAATATTGAAATTATCTTAAGATGAATTTTTTGTATTTTTCTGAGAACTTCCAATTTTTATGAATAGTGATAAATACTTAAAAACAACTTTTTAAATCAAAATAATTTATAGTGATAAATTATATTATAGAGTGGTTTTAAAGTATAATTAGAATATATTTTTACCATTTTATCCAATGGTGTTCATTAGAATTAATTTCACTTTGAAATTGGACCAAAACAATTGTCAATCTTTTGGTATATATTGTTTCTTAAAAACACGCTATTTGTTGTGACCGCAGGAATTAATTATAAAATTAATTAATGAAAATTATATGTTTGTAATTTTTTAAAATAGACATAATTTTTGAATTCGGAATATCAATTATATCTAAGGGTGAAATTTTGGCATTGTTATGAAAAACTTAAATTTTTGATGAATAGTGAAACTACTAAGTGGTAGTTAAAAAACTGAATTTTTCATAAAACATAATTTTACCGCTTCTGTGAATGGAATTTCGAAAATCTGAGAGACACGGTTAATATAAAGAAGTAAAATATTGTTCAATGGGATGAAAATAATTTTTTGTGTATAGTAACTTTTTACTTTTATTTACAACAGTTAAAAGTAAATAGTGTAATTATGGGTAAAAATGATAATAATATTACTCTAACACATGTCGTAATTCTATAGGAAAATTGTATCTCGACCAAAAACAACCATTGGAATAAAATGTTATCATTTAGGTCAGCTTGGATTAGATTAGGACATTTATTATTATTTAATTCAAAGAAGAGTTAAAAGAGTTAAAATCAATGTTTATTTACTAAAAAAATTATAATATAGGGTTATACATAAGATAAATTCGATTGTAAATATTCATTATAAAGATAAAAATATTTCCTACATAATGATATTTTATTTATAATTTTTAGACATTATATAATTTAATTTATTTGTGACACAATGATGATACAGTAATTACCAAAATAGTGAAAAATTAAAATAATTGATATTATAAATACCCAAATAAATATAATTTGAGACTTTTAATGAATTAAACTAATTTTATAGGATAATATGACATATTAGTATTGATTTAATTTACTTTTTTATAAGTAATAATTCTTTTATATGTTTCGAAAAAATCAATTATTGAATAGTTTCAAAATTGACAAAAAAAGACTTTTTTAAAAAAAAATATATTATTAATTGATATTAAGTTCCTAAAAATATAAGGATCGGTCAAGAGACTTATATCAAGATAGGTTCATCATTAATGGACCACTTGGGGGTCTCTTGGATGTATATGGTATGTTTATTAACCATATAATATAAAAATACAAAGAGACATTCTAAAAGTGAAACTAATTAACTAAGAGTTAATACTTAAATATAAGGTTAATATAATGACAAAAACCTATATAAATTATATTTGTTGAGTGGTTTTCGACCCATCCCAACCTTAAACGTTAAATAATAAACATTGGAGCCATTAAAAATCGAATATTAATTTATTATAAATAAATATTTCTAGCTTTTCTAAAGGTGCCCCTCACCCCAATTATAAATGGGCACTCTCCCTTATCATTACTTCACACCTTCGATGCCTTTTTTATCGGCCAACCGCTTCCCAAATACTCTCTCAACTTCCCTAACTACAACCTAGAGGCCTTAGTTAGATCAGAAAGCCAACCTAAGGAGCCCATTTGATTAAATCAAATGGAAGAACCCGAAGAAGAGGTAATGATTTCACCACCTTTTTTCAAGTTCCTTTATTTTTCCACTTCTTCTTCCTTTGTTGTTACCATTCTAAAATAATAACTCCAGTATCATATATATATTGTGATGTTATTATAAATATGGTACAACCATATTCACTATTCTATCTATCCTTCTAATAACATGTCACTGTACGTACGTACGTACGACTTACCGTCTCCATGTCGTGTTGTAATTGTTATTCAATAAATTATTATTTGGATGGGTATAATAATGATGTGTAACTAATGTAAATAATAAATATATCATGACAATGATTCTGTATATATGATATACCATCCAATTATATATTATTTTAATATAAAAATAATTATATTGTCGCTCGTGCATACATACAGACTACCATCTCCACGAACGTGATGAGATTCATTCTCCATCGTATCCATTCAAGTATAATTCTCATTTGATAATTAATAATAGTACCTAAGGACTTTATATCATTCTGTATATGATTATGATACAACCTATCAATTACAAACATTTTTTATGTAACAAAACATATAAAATAAAATGAGTAAGTTAACATCCGAAACGACGATAATTATATGATATTATTAACAAAGAAATGTTAAAATATCATATATGATATCATATTAATGTATATGATTATCGAATAATTTAATAACAATTATTTCACCATTATACAGGAGGTTAACCTACCCCAACCAGGGAAAAGTACAAGGTAAGGGTTTATTTCACAATCTCTTTATTATCCTAGGTTGTTTATTTGTAATAATATAATGGGATCTCTTTATCATCCACATCCATGTTTCTTAAAAATGTATTTCAAAACAATTTTACTATTTACTAGAATATGGATTAAAGTCATTTATACCCTTGTTTGACATTTTATAAGAGGTTTATAAAGGAATATTTCCATCGTTTTCCAAACAAGGTTCTTTTTAGCCTTTTTGACAGAATTAAGGTAAGAATGTTTTTTTTAACTTATACGGTGGGTGCGGCTATTTTCTACCATTATAAAATCTTAGAAGCTTACCTCACAAACTTATAAGAATATTTTCAAAGAAAATGTTTTATTTTATAAATATATGACTCTTAAATGATTTCAAAATAGAAAGAGATATTTCTCTAAAAAGAGTTTTGATTTCATCTATGTCAACATCCTTTGATGGATTTTATGCTTATTTGATGTTAATTTATTATGATACAAAACTTATATATTTTATTGAAGGTTTTGTGATATGTTTGACTGTGGATGTGCTATTTTTATACCATTCCTGGTTTACAGTGAAAGTATTGACATTTCATATGCTAGTTTTAATACAAATGTTTATGTTATGTTTAAACCTTTTCATATGGGAATGCATTGGACTTAATATGTGATTGGTGGAGCCTGCTATAGCTCCTCGATGCATCGGTAGGTTCTCATGAAACAAACTAGTGTCTTGGCACAAGGCCTTGGCAAAATCTTATTTGTAGTCTTGTTATGTGGCCTTGGCTATGTGGTTATGATAGTCTAGCATTATGCATTCTATCATTATGAAAGTGGTTATTGATATTGCATGTGATTATTCGATTAGTAGAATATCCATGTGAATAAGTAAATGGAATTATTTCATTTTACTTTTTCCATACTATGTTGAAGTTCATGTTTAATAGGATTTTGTTTTAGTTATACATTGCCTTAAATGTTTATTCTTATTTATGAAAGTTTGAGCTATATTGTTATCCTTACTGGGCATTTGAGCTCACCCCTTTTCTATGTTTTATTATTCCCATGATGTGAAGAAGTAAATTATGAATGACCAGTAGTGATTTTGTGAGGTGATAATAGTGTGGACTATGGAGACATTATGTTGTTGTAGTAATTTCTCACTTTATGATGTAATGTAACACTTTATGAATATATCTAGTGTTTCCAAGGATACTAAACCGATCGGTCTTTCGAGATTTGATATTTCTTGTGATCATGCCTGTTTTATGTAATAATGACCGACTCTGGGTAACTAGGGTCAGGGTGTTACAGTTGGTATCAAAGGAATATTATTACAAACCATGGAAGCTATATTTCGATAAAATCTGATTAGAGCACATAGACCTAAGATGGACTTTGTGGATTAGTACAGAAGAACTTCCTAGAATTTTGGTATTGTAGAGATTTTGTGATTTTTCTGAGCAATACATCCCTATCTGGATACGAGCAAGTAGAGGTGGATCTGGCACAGATGTACCAAGGGGTAAAACCCGAAAACAACATTTTGAGCTAGATTCGAACGGGAACTGGTGCACGACAACGGGCCTTTCTGCACTCTTGGTTACGATACTCCTGGGGTATATGCTTCAGATAACTCTCATTTTCATTAGAAATCATTATGAAGGGTTTATGAGTGTATAATTCCTCAATGAAAACATTTTTATGATTATGGATTATATCCATAAATAGTTCAATTTATGTTAAGAGTTTTATATGTATAGGATTATGTATTTTGATTCATAAACTGATCTAGTTTGTGCCATTGTTTAGAAATGGTGCCTAGTGGATGAAATGGAAACCATATCAATGCACGCACTCCATTTAGGGATTTCCCTCCTACTCAAGATAATTATAGTGGAGCTGGTAATGCAACTGGTGCCGATCAGCAAATCACCATACTGGGAAAACTTACTCAGGTTATGAATAATAACCTTACCCGTATGGAGCACCCTGATCCACAATGTGGAGGATCAATGTTAGATCACTTCATGAGGCAAAAAACATCAACGTTCAATGGGAGTAAAAATCCCCAAGTAGCTGAGCAATTGATATTTTCCCTAGAGAAAATATTTCAGGCTTTAGGGATTAGTGTAAGGGAAAAGGTTATCATGGCAGTTTACCGCCTCACCGGATATTCTAATCAATGGTGGTCATTGATTCAAAATACGAAGGAAGATGATGAAGTATCAAACATGGAATTTAGGGAGTTCAACGATTAGTTTTTAGAAAAATGCATTCTCGTGACCATCGAGAAAATATGGAAAGGCAATTTCTATGTCTGAGATAATAGGAGTATGAGAATTTTGCAATGTATGAGGCTAACATTACAAGGTTTGCAAGTTATGCTGGAGATTATATACGTAACAGAAGAAGTAAGATTGATCGTTTCTTTGAAGGGTTAAAACTATTTCTATGTCGAGCATTAGTCTCACAATCCTTCTCGTCGTACGAAGACATTGTCTCTTGTGCAATCAAGACAGAGAAAGAATTATCAAAGTCTTATGACTTAAAAGCAAAGCAAGAGAAGAAGTTATCATCTGATCAATCATGGAATGGAAATAAGGGGATGAAGGGAAAGTTTGTATATCCATCCTGTAGTAAATGTGGGAAGAAACACTGCAGTACTTGCTTGAAGGGAATGGGTGTCTGTTACAAATGTGGTGAAAAAGGCCACCATGCTCGTGATTGCAAAGGGAAGAAGGAAGCTACCAATGTTCAGTGCTACAATTGTAGGGAGATGGGACATTATGCAAATTAATGTCCTAATCGTCAGGGGAACTTATCTTAGAAAAGTCCAAGAGACCATGTACAAGCTTTTGTTATCACTACTGCTGAGGTGAAAGCTCCAAAAGGCGTGGTGGTAGGTAATTTAATGGTTTCCTCAAGTTTAGAAAATGCATTATTTGATTCTAGATCATCTCATTGTTTCATATCTTCCAAGTTTTCTAAGAAAATTAGATATTTCTAATTTGATTTAACTAGGGATTTGTTAGTTAAAACTCCTAAGGGAATTATCATTGCAACAAAGTTTTGTGAATTAGTCCCCATTAGAGAACATAAATGTTCTTTATCGTCTGATCTCATTATCATAACTATGATTGAGTTTGATATAATCCTCGGTATAGATTGGCTTTCAGATTATGATGTGATGATTTATAGTAAGAAGAATGAGGTTTCAATTCATGATGATGATGATAACGAACACCTTATCTTTAGAGCAGAATCGTCACCACCTAATTCTTATCTAGATCCACCCCCAGTAGCTCAACTAAATTCAATTATTGGGGAGGAAGAGAATGAAATAATTGTGGGTGAGGAAAGGAATGTTCATATAGAGGATGTACCTATTGTGAAATAATATATATATCTATTTCCGGAAGATTTACCTGGACATCCTCCAGAATGAGAAGTTGATTTTTAGATTGATTTAATTCCTTGATGAAGGCCTATATCGAAGACCCCTTATAGAATGGCCACTGTAGAATTAGTCCAACTAAAGAAACAACTAGAGGAATTGAGTAATAAGGTATTTATTCACCCTAGTGTTTCTCCATGGGGAGCCCCTGTTCTTTTTGTTAAAAAGAAAGATGGATCTATGAGGTTATGTATCGAATATATGGAGATTAGTTCCATAACAATAAAGAACAAGTATCCCCTACCTCGCATTAATGATTTTTTGACCAACTGCATGGAGCTCAATACTTTTAAAAGATTTACCGTCGATCTGGATACCATCAATTTTGTGTGAAGAAGGAGGACATTCCGAAAACAGCATTTCGAACCAGGTATGGGCACTATGAGTTTAATGTAATGCCTTTCGGATTGACTAATGCACCCTCTTTATTCATGGATATTATGAATAGAGTTTTCAAGGAATATCTCAATGAATTGTTGGTGGTATTTATTGATGGCATCTTGGTATACTCCAAATGCAACGAAGATCATGAAAATCACTAGCTTATTATCCTAAAGACTCTGAGAAGACATGAATTATATGGGAAGTTTATCAAGTGTGAATTCTGGTATCAGGAGATTTCTTTTCATGGCCATATTGTCTCTAATGATGGAATCTCTATTGATCCTTCTATGTCCAAGGCAATCCTAGAATGGCCAGCACCGACAAATATAACTGAGGTACATTGTTTTATTGGTTTAGCAGGTTATTATCGACGTTTCGTCCATAATTTTTCCCGATTGGCTAACCCATTAATGAAGCTCACACGTAAATGGGTTAAATTTTTTTGGACATAAGAGTGTGAAGAATGTTTTAAAGAACTAAAGAGAAGATTAGTCAATGCTCCTATACTAACTATTCCATCAGGGAATGATGGGTTCTTTATTTATAGTGATGCATTGATGAAAGGACTTGGTTGTGTCCTTATGAAAAATGATAGGGTTATTGCCTATGAATCACGACAGTTGCAAATTCATGAACAAAACTATCCTACTCATGACCTCAAGTTAGCAGCTGTGATATTTTCTTTGAAGATATGGATGCAATACCTCTATGGTGAAAAATGTGAGATTTATACTGATCACAAGAGTTTGAAGTATATTTTCTCACAAAAAGAACTCATCCTGAGGCAAAGGAGATGTCATGAATTACTCAAGCATTATGATTGTACGATACACTACCACCAGAGGAAAGAAAACAAGGTGGTAGATGCTTTGAGTAGAAAAGACCATGGAGTTTTGAACGTGATGGGAATAGGAAGGGATCCATTTTTCATATATCTAGTGAAGATGGACAAGGGAATAACCAGGGAAGGTGAAACATCAATGCTTTTTCAAATGTTTTCCAAAAAATCTTTACTAGAATGGATTAAGAGTTCTGAGACTAATTATGGAGAATTTCAAAAGAAGATTATTGTTGTGAATGATGGGAGA
The DNA here is from genome assembly GCA_963277665.1 of Viscum album. Taxonomy (NCBI): domain Eukaryota; kingdom Viridiplantae; phylum Streptophyta; class Magnoliopsida; order Santalales; family Viscaceae; genus Viscum; species Viscum album. Next base: position 489,223,082 of record OY728162.1, read on the forward strand.
TTGAGAGATTTTGTGTATGAAAATGGAATTTTGAAATTCGGGAAGAGGCTTTGTGTACCCGATATACCTAATCTAAAAAAGGAATTGTTGGATGATGCTCATAGTTCCAATTTCTCTATACACCCTGGGAGCACAAAAATTTATAGAGATTTGAAGGAACATTTTTGGTGGGACAACATGAAGAGGGATATTGCCGATTTTGTGTCAAGATGTATGGTTTGTCAACAAGTGAAAGCTGGAAGGCAACAGCCTGGAGGAGTATTGAAACCTCTTCCCATACCTGAGTGAAAATAGGACAATATTACGATGGACTTTTTCATGGGACAACCAAAGACTACTAGAAGCAATGATGCAATATGGGTTATTTTTGATCGTCTTACCAAGTCAAAACATTTTCATGATATAAGAGAAGATCTACCACTGGAACGTCTACCAAGACTATGTATTAATGAGGTTGTGAGACGTCATGGTGTACCCCTATCGATTATTTCTGATCATGGTCACCATTTTACTTCAAGATTCCGGAAGAGTCTACAGAAATCCCTGGATACTGAACTTCATTTGAGCACTGCCAACCACCCTCAGACAGACAGACAATCAGAATGGACTATTCAGACCTTAGAAGACATGTTGAGATCTTGTTCATTTGACATTCAGGGTATGTGGGATCAATATTTATCTTTGGTAAAATTTTTCTTATATTAATAGATTCTATTCGAGTATTCATATGGCACCATATGAAGGGTTATATGGAAAGAGATGTCGCACACCAACTTGTTGGGATGACGTTGGTGAAAGAAAACTTGTAGGCCCAGAACTGGTGGTGGAAACGATGGAAAATGTTAAGGTAATCCAAAACCATATCAAAGCAGCTCAATGTAGGCAGAAGAGCTATGCCGATAATCAAAGGAAGGATTTGGAATTTCAAGTCGGTGATCGTGTTTCCCTGAAGGTATCTCCAAGGAAGGGAGTCAAACATTTTGGTAAGAAAGGTAAATTGAGTCCCAGGTACATCAGACCTTTTGAAATTCTAAAACGAATTGGGGCTGTAGCTTACCGATTGGCAATTCCGCCAAGTCTCTCCAAAGTTCACGATGTGTTCCACGTATCTCTATTGAGGAAATACATGCCTGACCCAACGCATGTACTCACCTATGAAGAATTAGAACTGGAACCCGATCTGTCTTATTGTGAAGAGCCTATCAGGAATCTTGATACAAGAGAACAAGTACTGAGAAACCGGACGACGCGTCTGGTAAACGTTTTGTGGAGAAACCATAACATTAAAGAGGTAACGTGGGAACCCGAGAATCATATGATGAAGAACCACCCGAGTCTTTTCATGCGGTAGTATTCTGGAAATTTCGAGGACGAAATTATTTGAAATAGGGGAGAATGTAACTCCCCAGGCTTATAAGGTACGCTTCTCTTTGAATAATTCGATAGCGTGTGTTGTGCGCAACATCGAGTTCTAACACACCACAACCAATCAAACTAGCGGTTATGAATAGTAATACATACTTTTTGGAATTATATATATTTTATATTTCAAAATGGACTTCATTTTTGGTTTCGGAATATCGAAATTATCATAAGATGAATTTTTGGTATTATTCTGAGAACTTCTAATTTTTATGAATAGTGAAAAATACTTTAAAAAACTTTTTTAGTCAAAATAATTTATAGTGATAAATTATATTGTTGAGTGGTTTTAAAGTATAATTATAATATATTTTTACCATTTTATCCAATGGTATTCATTAGAATTAATTTTACTTTGAAATTGGACCTATTCAATTGTCAATCTTTTGGTATATACAGTTTCTTAAAAACATGCTATTTGTTGTGACAGTGGGAATTAATTATAAAATTAATTTATCCAACATATATGTTTTGAATTTTGTTAAATATACATCATTTTTGAATTTGGAATTTCTATTACAGCTAAGGGTGAAATTTTGGCATTGTTCTGTAAAACTTCAATTTTTGATAAATAGTGAAACTACTAAGTGGTAGTTAAAAAACTGATTTTTTCATAAAACTCAATTTTACCGCTTCTGTGAATGGAATTTCGAAAATCCGAGATACACAGTTAATATAAAGAAGTAAAATATGGTTCAATGAGATGAAAATAGTTTTTGGTGAATAGTAACTTTTTACTTTTATTTACCACGGTTAAAAGTAAATAGGGTAATTAATGGTAAAAATGATATTAATATTACCCTAAAACATGTCCTAATTCTATTGGACTAGTGTATCTCGACCAAAAACAACCTTAGGAATAAAATATTATCATTTAGGTCAACTTTGTTTAGATTAGGACATTTATTATTATTTAATTCAAAGAAGAGTTAAAAGAGTTAAAATCAAAGTTTGATTACTAAAACATTTTTAATATAGGGTTATGCATAAGATAAATTCGATTGTAAATATTAATTAGAAAGATAAAACGATTTCCTACATAATGATATTTTATTTATAATTTTTAGGCATTAAATATTTTAATTCATTATTGACACAATGATGATGCAGAAATTACCATAATTGTGAAAAATTAAAATAATTGATATTATAAATACCCAAATAAATATAATTTGAGTATTTTAATGAATTTAACTAATTTTTTAGGATGATATGACATATTATGATTGATTAAGTTAAATTTTTTCGAAGTACTGATTCTGTTATAAGTTTCAAAAAAATCAATTATTTAATAGTGTCAAAATTGACATAAAAGAGTTTTTAAAACAAATATTAGATTATTAATTGATATAAAATTTATAAAAATATAAGGATCTACCAAGAGACTGATATCATGATAGGTTCATTATTAATGGACCACTAGGGGGTCTCTTGGATGTATATGTTAAGTTTATTAACCATATAATATAAAAATACAAAGAGACATTGTAAAAGTGAAACTAATTAACTAAGAGTTAATACTTAATGATAAGGTTAATATAATGACCCAAACCTGTCTAAATTCTATTGTTTGAGTATTGTTTTACCCATCCCAACCTTAACCTTTAAAAAATCAACTTTGGGGTCATTAAAAACCTCATATGAATTTATTATAAATTAATATTTCTAGCTTTTCCAAAGGTGCCCCTCACCACTCTTATAAAAGGGCACTCTCTCTTATCATTACTTCAAACCGTCAATGCCTTTTGGTTCGGGAAAACCCTGCCCAAATACTCTCTCAACTTCTCTCACAACATCCTAGAGGCCTTAGTTTGATCAAAAATCCAACCTATGGTGCCCTTTTGGTCAAATCAAAAGGAAGAACCCGAAAAAGAGGTAATGATTTCACCACCCCTTTTCAAGTTCCTTTCTTTGTCCACTTCTTATTCCTTTGTTGTTACTATTCTAAAATAATTACTAAAGTATCATATATATACTGTGATGTTATTTAAATATGATACAACCATATTCACTATTCTATCTATCCTTTCAATAACATGTCACCATACGTGCGTACGTACGACTTACCGTCTCCACGTCGTGGTGTAATTGTAATTCAATAAATAATTATTTGGATGGGTATAATAATGGTGTGTAACTCATATAAATAATATATAAACCATGATAATGATTCTTTATATATGATATAACATCCAATTTTATATTATTTTAATATCAAGACAATGATATTGTCGCTCGTGCGTACGTACGGACTACTGTCTCCACGAACGTGATGAGATTCATTCTCCACCGTATCCATTCAAGTATAATTCTAATTTGATGATTACTAATAGTATCTAAGGACTTGATATCATTCTGTATATGATTAAGATACAACCTATCCATTACAAACATGGCTTACGTAACAAAACATATAAAATGAAACGAGTAAGTTAACACCTGAAACGATGATAATTCTAAGATATTATTAACAAAGCAATGTTAAAAGATCATATATGATATCGTATTAAGGTATATGATTATTGAATCATTTAATAACAATTATTTCACCATTATACAGGATTTTAACCTACCCCAACCAAGGAAAAGTACAAGGTAAGGGTTTATTTCGCAATCTCTTTATTATCCGAGGTTGTTTATACGTAATAATATACTAGGATCTCTTTATCATCCACATCCATGTTTCTTAAAAATGTATTTCAAAACATTTTAAATATTTTTACTAGAATATGGGATAAAGTCATTTATACCATTTTTTGACTATTTATATGAGGTTTATAAATTAATCTTTCTGTCGTTTTCCAAACAAGGTACTTTTAACCTTTTCGACAGAATTAAAGTAAGAATGATTTTTTTAACTTATACGGAAGGTGCGGCTATTTCTTCCATTATAAAATCTTCGATGCTTCCCTAACAAGATTATAATAATATTTTCAAAGAAAATGTTTTATTTTATAAATATATGACTCTTAAATGATTTCAAAATAGAAAGAGATATTTACCTAAAAAAGAGTTTTGATTTCATCTATGTCAACTTCCTTTGATGGATTTTACGCTTATTTGATGTTAATTTATTACGATAAAAAACCTCTATATTGTATTGAGGGTTTTGTGATATGTTTGACTGTGGATGTTCTATTTTTATACCATTCATGGTTTATGGTGAAATTATTGGCATTCCGTATGCTAGTTCTAATACGAATGTATATGTTATTTTTAAACCTTTTCAGATGGGAATGCATTGGAATTAATATGTGATGGGTGGAGCCCGCTATAGCTCCTCGATGCATCAGTAGGTCTCATGAGACAAACTAGTGTCTTGGCACAAGGTCTTGGAAAAATCTTATTTGTAGTCTTGTCATGAGGCCTTGGCTATGTGGTTATGATAGTCTGGCATTATGCATTCTATCATTATGAAAGTGGTTGTTGATATTTCATGTGATTATTCGATGAGTAGAATATCCATGTGAATAAGTAAATGACATTATTTCATTTTACTTTTTCCATACTATGTTGAAGTTCATGTTTAAAAGGCTTTTGTTTTAGTTATACATTGACTTAAATGTTTAATCTTATTTATCAATGTTTCCGCTATATTGTTATCCTTACTGGGCATTTGTGCTCACCCCTTTTCTATGATTTATTTCTCACAGGATGTGAAGAAGTAAATTATGAATAACCTGTAGGGATTTTATGAGGGGATAATAATGTGGACTATGGAGACATTATGTTGTTGTTGTAGTTATTAACTTTATGATGTAATGTAAAACTTTATGAATATATCTAGTGTTTCCAAGGCTACTAAACCAACCAGTCGTTGGAGATTCGATCTTTCTTGTGATCATGCCAATGTTATGTAATAATGCACTGACTCTGGGTAACTGGGGTCAGGGTGTTACAGTTGGTATCAAAGAAAGTTTAGTAGAAACCTTGGAAGCTAGATTTAGATAAACTATGATTAAAGCACATAGACCTAAGATGGACATTGAGGATTAGTATAGATGAACTTCCTAGAATTTTGGTATTTTAGATATTTTATGAGTTTTCCGAGAAATACAACCCTGTATAGATACTAGCAGGTAGAGGCGGCTCTAGCACAAATGTACCTAGGGGTAAAACCCGATAACACCATTTTAAGCTAGACTCGAACGGGAATTGGTGCACGATAACGGGCCTTGCTGCACTCTTGGTTACAACACTCCCGGGGGATATTCTTAGGATAACTCTCATTTTCATTACAAATCATTATGAAGGGTTTATGAGTATATACTTCCTCAATGAATTTTTTTTTCTGATTATAGATTATATCCATAAATAGTTCAATTTATGTTAAGAGATTTATAAGTATGGGATTGTGTATTTTTATTCATAAACTAATCTAGTTTGTGCCATTGTTTAGAAATGGTGCTTTGTGGAAGAAATGTAAAATGTATCAATGCACACACTCCATGTAGGGATGGCCCTCCTGCTCAAGATAATTATAGTGGAGCTGGTGATACAACTGGTGCCGATCAGCTAATCACCATACTGGAACAACTTACTCGGGTTATGAATAATAACCTTACCCGTATGGAGAACCCTGATCCACAGTGTGGAGGATCAATTTTAGATCGCTTCATGAGGCAACAAACACCAATGTTAAATAGAAGTACAAATCCCTTATTAGCTGGGAAATGGATATTTTCGCTAGAGAAAATATTTCAGGCTTTGGGCTTTAGTGAAAGGGAAAAAGTTATCATGGCAGTTTACCGCCTCACTGGAGATGCTGATCAATGGTGGTCATTGATTCAAAATACTAAGGAAGATGATGAAGTATCAAATATTGAATAGAGGGATTTCAAATATCTGTTTTTAGAAAAATACTTTCCTCGGGACCATCGAGCAGATATGGAAAGCCAATTTCTAAGTCTGAGACAAAAGGAGATTGAGAATGTCGCAATGTATGAGGCTAACTTTAAAAGGTTATCAAGGTATGCTGGAGATTATATATGTAACCCAAGAAGTAAGACTGATCATTTCTTTGATGGGTTAAAACCATTTTTCAGTCAAGCATTAGTCTCATAATCCTTCTCGTCATATGAAGACATTGTCTCATGTGCTATCAAGATAGAGAAAGAATTCTCAAAGTCTTATGACTTTAAAGCAAAGAAAGAGAAGAAGAAATCTACTGATCAATCTGGGAATGGAAATAAGGGAAAGAAGGGAAAGGCTGAATATCCATCCTGTGGTAAATGTGGGAAGAAACACCGCGGTTCTTGCTTGAAGGGAATGGGCGTCTGTTACAAATGTGGTGAAAAAGGCCACCAAGATCGTGATTGCAAATGGAAGAAGGAAGCTACCAATGTTCATTGCTACAATTGCAGGGAGATGGGACATTATTCAAATGAATGTCCTAATCATTAGGGGAACTTACCTTAGAAAAGGCCAAGGTACCAAGGCCATGCTTTTTCTATCACTACTGCTGAGGTAGAAGCTCCAAAAGACATGGTGGCCGGTAATTTAATGGTTTCCTCAAGTTTAAAAAATGCATTATTTGATTCCGGATAATCGAATTTTTTCATATCTTCCCAGTTTGCTAAGAAAATTAGATATTTCCAATTTGATTTAACAAGGGAGTTGTCAGTTAAAACTCATAAGGGAAGTATCATTGCAACAATGTTTTGTGAATCAGCCCCCATTAGAGCACATAAACGTTCTTTATCTGCAGATCTCATTGTCATACCTATGTTTGAGTTTGATATAATCCTCTGTATAGATTGGATTTCGGATTATGATGCAAAGATTTATAGTAAGAAGAAGGAGGTTGGGATTCTTGATGATGATGATAAGGAACACCTTAACTTTAGAGCAGAATCGTCACCACCTAAATCTTATCTAGATCCACCCCCAGTAGCTCAACTAAATTCAATTTTTGGGGAGGAAGAGAATGAAATAACTGTGTGTGAGGAAAGAATGTTCAAATAGAGGATGTACCTGTTGTGAAAGAATATGTAGATGTATTTCCGGATGATTTACCTGGACATCCTCCAGAACTAGAATTTGAGTTTTCCATTGATTTAATTCGTGGATCAAGGCCCATATCGAAGACCCGTAAAAGAATGGACACTGTAGAATTACTTGAACTAAAGAAAAAACTAGCGGAATTGTGTAATAAGGGATTTATTAACCCTAGTGTTTCTCCATGGGGAGCCCATGTTCTTTTTGATAAAAAGAAAGATGGATCTATGAGGTTATGTATCGACAATAGGGAGATTAATTCCATAACAATAAAGAAAAAGTATCCCCTACCTTGCATTGATGATTTCTTTGACCAACTGCATGGAGCTCAATACAATACAAAGATTGACCTTCGATCTAGATACCATCAGTTGTGTGTGAAGAAGGAAGACATTCCGAAGACAATATTTCGAACCAGGTACAAGCATTATGAGTTTACAGTAATGCCTTTTGGATGGACTAATGCACCCTCTGTATTCATGGATCTGATGAATAGAGTATTCAAGGAATATCTCAATGAATTTGTGGTGGTATTTATTGATGATATCTTGGTATACTCCAAAATCTACGAAGATCATGAAAATCACTTGCGCATTATCCTAAAGACTCTGAGAAGACATGAATTATATTGGATGTTTAGCAAGTGTGAATTCTGGCTTCAGGAGATTTCTTTTGTTGACCATTTTGTCTCTAAATATGGAATCTATGTTGATCATTCAAAGACCAAGGCAATCCAAGAATGGCCAGCACCAACAAATATAACTGATGTGTGTAGTTTTATTGGTTTAGCAGGTTATTATCGAAGTTTCGTCCACAATATTGCCCGATTGGCTAACCCATTAATGAAGCTCGCATGTAAAGGTGTTATATTTGTTTGGACAAAAGAGTTTGAAGAATGTTTTGAAGAACTAAAGTGAATATTAATCAATGCTCCTATATTGACTCTACCATCGGGGAATGATGGGTTCATTATTTATAGTGATGCATCGAGGAAAGGACATGGTTGTGTCCTTTTCAGAATGATAGGGTTATTGCTTATGCATCACGATAATTGAAAATTCATGAACAAAACTATCCTACTCATGATCTCGAGTTAGCAGCTGTGATCTTTGATTTGAAGATATTGAGGCACTACCTCTATGGTGAAAAATGTGAGATTTATACTGATCACAAGAGTTTGAAGTATATTTTATCACAAAAAGAACTCAAAATGATGCAAAGGAAATGTCTTGAATTACTCAAGGATTATGATTGTACGATACACTACCTCCCGGGGAAAGAAAACAAGGTGGCAGATGCTTTGAGCAGAAAATACCATGGAGTTTTAAACGTGATGAGAATTGTAAGGGATCCAATTTTCATAGATCTAGAGAAGATGGACATGGGAATAACCAGGGAAGGTGAAACATCAATGCCTTTTCAAATGGTTTCCAAACCATCTTTACTATAAAGGATTAAGAGTTCTCAGACTAAAGATGGAGAATTTCAAAAGAAGATTAAAGCTGTGAATGATGGGATATTGAGAGATTTTGTGTGTGAAAATGGAATTTTGAAACTCAGGAAGAGGCTTTGTGTACCTGATATACCTGATCTAAAAAGGTAATTTTTGGATGATGCTCATAGTTCCAATTTATCTATACACCTTGGTAGCACCAAAATGTATAGAGATTTGAAGGAAAATTTTTGGTGGGACAACATGAAGAGGGAGATTGCCGATTTTGTGTCAAGATGTATGGTTTGTCAACAAGTGAAAGCTGTAATGCAACACCCTGGTGGAGTATTGCAACCACTTCCCATACCAGAGTGGAAATGGGACAATATTACGATGGACTTTGTCATGGGACTACCAAAGACTCCTAGAAGGAACGATGCAATATGGTTTATTGTTGATCGTCTTACCAATTCTGCACATTATCTTGCTATAAGAGAAGATCTACCACTGGAATGTCTAGAAAAAATATATATTAATGAGGTTGTGAGAATTCATGGAGTACCGTTATCGATTATTTCTGATCGTGATCCCCGTTTTACTTCAAGATTCTGGAAGAGTTTTCAGAAATCCCTAGATACTGAACTTTATTTGAGCACTGCCTACCACCCTTAGACAGACGGATAATCAGAATGGACTATTCATACCTTATAAGACATGATGAGAACTTGTTCACTTGACTTTCAGGGTATGTGGGATCAATATTTACCTTTGGTAGAATTTTCCTATAATAATAGCTTCCATTCGAGTATCCAGATGGCACCATATGAAGCGTTATATGGAAAGAGATTCCGCACACCAACCTGTTGGGATGACGTTGGTGAAAGAAAACATGTACGCCCAGAACCGGTGGAGGAAACGATGGAAAAGGTGAAGGTAATCCAAAACCATATCAAAGCATCTCAAAGTAGGCAGAAGAGCTATGCCGATAATCGAAGGAAGTATTTGGAATTTCATGTCGGTTATCATGTTTTCCTGAAGGTATCCCCATGGAAGGGAGTCTTATGTTTTGGTATGAAAGGTAAATTGAGTCCCAGGTACATCGGACCTTTCGAAATTCTAGAAGGAATTGGGGTTGTAGCTTACTGATTAGCATTGCCACCAAGTCTCTCCAAAGATCACGATGTGGTCACGTATCTCTATTGACGAAATACATCCCTGACCCAACGCATATAATCAACTATGAAGAATTAGAACTGGAACCTGCTATGTCTTATTGTGAAGATCTTGTCAGGATTCTTGATACAAGTGAACAAGTACTGAGAAACCGGACGACGCGTCTGGTAAAAGTTTTGTGGAGAAACCATAAGATGGAAGAGGCATCGTGGGAACCCGAGGAACTTATGATGAAGAATCACCCGAGTCTTTTCATACGGTTGTATTCTGGAAATTTCCAGGACGAAATTATTTGAAGGAGTGGAGAATGTAACACCCCAAGCTTCTAAGGTACACTTCTCTTTGAATAATGAGATAGCTTGTGTTGTACGCAACATTGAGTTCTAACACACCACAACCAATCAAACTAGCTGTTATGAATAGTAATATCTACTTTTGAAATTATATATATTATATATTTCAAAATGGACTTCATTTTTGGATTCAAGAATATTGAAATTATCCTAAGATGAATTTTTGGTATTTTTCTGAAAACATCCAATTTTTATGAATAGTGAAAAATACTAAAAAACATCTTTTTTAATCAAAATAATTTATAGTGATAAATTATATTATTGATTGGTTTTAAAGTATAATTAGAATATATTTTTACCATTTTATCCAATGGTGTTAATTATAATTTATTTTACTTTGAAATTGGACCTAAACAATTGTCAATCTTTAGGTATACATTGTTTCTTAAAAACACTTAATCTGTTGTGACAGAGGGAATTAATAATAAAATTAATTAATGAAACTTATATGATTCGAATTTTTTAAAATATAAATCATTTTTTAATTTAGAATATCAATTATAGCTTAGTGTAAAATTTTGGCATTGTTCTTAAAACTTCAATATTTGATGAATTGTGAAACTACTAAGAGGTAGTTAAAAACTGAATTTTTCATAAAACATAATTTTACCGCTTCTATGAAGGAAATTTCGAAAATCCAAGAGACGCGGTTAATATCAAGAAGTAAATATGGTTCAATGCGATGATAATAATTTTTGGTGAATAGTAACTTTTTTACTTTAATTTACCGCGGTTAAAAGTAAATAGGGTAATTAAGGGTAAAAATGATATTAATATTATCCTAACACATGTCCAAATTCTATTGGACAAGTTTATCTCAACCAAAAACAACCTTAGGAATAAATTATTATAATTTAGGTCCACTTGGATTAGATTAGGACATTTATTATTATTTAATTCAAAGAAGAGTTAAAAGAGATAAAATCAAAGTTTATTTACTAATTTTTTTTATTATTCGGTTATTCATAAGATAAACTCAACTGTAAAGATTCATTAGAAAGATAAAAATATTTCCTACATATTGATAGTTTATTTATAATATTTAGACATTAAATAATTTAATTTATTTATGACACAATGATGATGCAGTAATTACCATAATAGAGAGAAATTTCAATAATTGATATTATAAATACCCAAATAAATATAATTTGGGACTTTTAATGAATTAAACTAATTTTCTAGGATAATATGACATATTAGGATTGATTTAATTATCTTTTTTCTATGTAATATTTCTGTTATAAGTTTCACAAAAATAAATTATTGAATAGTGACAAAATTGACATAAAAGATTTTTTAAAACAAATATTAGATTATTAATTGATATTAAATTCCTAAAAATCTAAGGATAGGCCAAGAGACTTATATCATGATAGTTTAATCATTAATGGTCCACTTGGGGGTCTCTTGGATGTATATGGTATGTTTATTAACCATATAATATAAAAATACAAAGAGACATTATAAAAGTGAAACTAATTAACTACGAGTTAATACTTAAAGATAAGGTTAATATAATGAACCAAACATATCTAAATTCTATTGGTTGAGTGTTTTTAGACCCATCCCCACCTTAACCTTTAAATAATCTACTTTGGAGCCATTATATACCGAATATGAATTTATTATAAATTAATATTTCTAGCTTTTCCAAAGGTTCCCCTCACACCTCTTATAAAAGGGCACTACCCCTTCTCATTACTTCACACCTTCAAAGCCTTTTGGATCGGCCAACCCCTGTCCAAATACTCTCTCAACTTCACTCACTACAATCTATAGGACTTATTTTGATCAGAAAGCCAACCTAAGGAGCCCTTTTGATCAAATCAAAAGGAAGAATCCGAAGAAGAGGTAATTATTTCACTACCCTTTTTTAAGTTCCTTTCTTTTTCCACTTCTTCTTCCTTTGTTGTTACCAGTCTAAAATAATAAATACAGTATCATATATATACTATGATGTTATTAAAAATATGGTACAACCATATTCACTATTATATCCATGCTTTGAATAACATGTCACCATACGTGCGTACGTACGGCTTACCGTCTCCACGTAGTGGTGTAATTGTTATTCAATAAATTATTATTTGGATGGGTATAATAATGATGTGTAACACATGTAAATAATAAATATAACATGATAATGATTCTGTATATATGATATTCCATCCAATTATATATTATTTTAATATCAAAAAAATTATATTGTCACTCGTACGTACGTACGGACTATTGTCTCCATGAACGCGATGAGATTCATTCTCCATCGTATCCATTCAAGTATAATTCTCAATTGAGGATTAATATACTGGGATCTCTTTATCATCCACATCCATGTTTCTTAAAAGTGTATTTCAAAATTTTTTTACTATTTACTAGAATATGTGTTAAAGTCATTTATACCCTTGTTTGACTTTTTATAAGAGGTTTATAAAGGAATCTTTCCGTCTTTTTTCAAACAACTTGCGTTTTAACATTTTCGACAGAATTAATGTAAGAATGTTTTTTTAACTTAAACGGCGGGTGCGGCTATTTTCTGCCATTATAAAATCTTCAATGTTTCCCTTACAAGCTTATAAGAATATTTTCAACGAAAATCATTTATTTTATAAATATATGACTCTTAAATGATTTCAAAATAGAAAGAAATATTTCTCTAAAAAGAGTTTTGATTTCATCTATGTCAACATCCTTTGATGGATTTTACGCTTATTTGAAGTTGATTTATTATGATACAAAACTTCTATATTTTATTGAAGGTTTTGTGATATGTTTGATGATGGATGTGATATTTTTATACCATTCATGGTTTATGGTGAATGTATTGAAATTTCGTATGCTAGTTTTTATAAGAATGTTTATGTTATGGTTAAACCTTTTCATATGGGAATGAATTGGACTTAATATGTGATGGGTGGAGCCCTATATAACCTCTCAATGCATCGGTAGGTCTCATGAGACAAACTAGTGTCTTGGAACAAGGCCTTGGAAAAATTTTATTTGTAGTCTTGGCACAAGGCCTTGGCTATGTGGTTATGATAGTCTGGCATTTTGTATTCCATCATTATGAAAGTTGTTATTGATATTGCATGTGATTATTCGATTAGTAGAATATCCATGTGAATAAGTAAATGGAATTATTTCATTTTACATTTGCCATACTATGTTGAAGTTCATGTTTAAAAGGCTATTGTTTTAGTTATACATTGCCTTAAATGTTTATTCTTAATTATGAATGTTTCCGCTATTTTGTTATCCTTACTGGGCATTTGAGCTCACCCCTTTTCTATGTTTTATTTTTCCCAGAATGTCAAAAGTAAATTATGAATGACCTGCAGGGATTTTATGAGGGGATAATAGTGTGGACTATGGAGACATTATGTTGTTGTAGTAGTTTTTCACATTATGATGTAATGTAAAACTTCATGAATATATCTATTGTTTCCAAGGCTACTAAACCAATTGGTCTTTTGAGATTTGATCTTTCTTGTGATCATGCCAATGTTATGAAATAATGCACCGATTCTGGGTAACTGGGGTCAGGGTGTTACACCTAAGGCCTTATGGTGGCCCGAAGTCTATGAGAATCAATTGGCCTGAAGGCCTTTGGGGAACTGAAAGCCTTGCAGGACCTGAGGACCAAACCAGTGGCCTAAAGGCCCAGATGGATGAATAGTTTTGCTACTATAGTACTGAACAGTGCCTGCTACAGTGTCTGCTACAGTACTGCTTTACCACTGCTATAGTACTACTATAGTACCATAAAATAATCCTCTACCCGGATTTGATCTCGAGTCACTTTTATGAAACTAATGAGTCCTCTCCAACTGCATTGAGGATCATGTAAAACACAATATTGATATAAGTTTATGGATGTTAGCTCATGATGTACTTCAATACATCTTTAAAGAGTCACATGTTGCATTTCAAATCACATAGATCCTTATAAAATATATTCTCTATATTTTTATGTATTTGTTCACTATTAATTCATTTCAAGAAGTGTGTTTCTCTCTATTTTACAAACAAAAACTAACACCTATGAAAAAAAATAATATACATATATATTTTTACAAATCTTATACTTACACCTTACAATCAAATGGATAATAGTGGAATAGGTCCATGTGTGGCCAATTTGTATTTGGAACTCCCATGAAAGCTATGGAAGTTGTATAGTTGACATAAACTGTTTTGTATACAACTACATTATTTTATCTAAAATTTAGATCACTATTTGTTAATATATACTACATGGTGTTATTAAATCATGATGTGGATAGGATTATGTCTCATGTAGACACCAATCATAATGTTTTAAATATATTTTGCCTTTAAATATATTTTTTCACTCATTATCCATTTATATAATGAAATATTAATTTCAATTTTATATTTAATCATAGATAGTGATTTCATTTTAATTTTCACTAATAGAAATATTCAAAATGATAATGTAATAATTCCTATTGTTTTAAATGATAACTAATCACTCATTAAAAATTCCTTAAAATAACCAAATGTTCTATAAATCTATTAATTTCATTAACAATGAAGTTTTGTATTTCAAAATTGGGGGAAATTTAAGTTACTAATTTTGATAGAAATGTTTATACAAACTCCATTCACCCCCTCTTGAGTTTCCTACTCCTACCAACATTTGTTTCCAGCGGATTTAATTTTTTAAATAAAAATGTGTTTTAAGGTGGTGAAAAATATTGGTCATCGATTTTAGGTGTTTGTTAATGATCTAAAAATATTTATTACCTCAAAAGTATTATTTATTTTAAAAGAAATTATTCATTAAACTATAATATAGACTAGAAGGTGATGCTACCAAAAGAAAACATATTTTAATTGAAGAAATTATGCATAATGGAATATTAAAATGATGAGGAATTTAGAATGAATGTGTGTTGAAATGTAGTCTAATATATTTGATGTGTTTAAAATTCATTCTATAACCAGAACCACCAAGGAATACCCAATTAATGATTTCTATGATTATAATTGGAAATATTTGAATTCCATATACTGTTATCTAGGGGATGATAAATTCATTTGGATTTCTACATGTAAAACATCCATTGAAATTTTGAATAATTTATCCATTTAACATGAAGAAACCAATAATGTAAATTAATCACGGAATAATAGATATACTATTATATATTATAACATCAAAAAGAAGATAGATAATAATATTGATGATATGTACCTCAGAATTAATGAATTTAAAAATTCAATAATTTCTCTGTGAAAGAATGTCCCTACAAAATAATATATTAGGAGGATATTGATATGTCTTATAGAATGATAGAGAGGGGAATAATTGTCAATCAGATAATAATGTGACATAGATAAATTACCAGTAATAGAGTTTATTGGAAAATAGATGATGTACATGGAAGAACTGAAGGTCAACAAAGAAGACGATGATGAACCTTCACAAAATTCGATGTCCTTTTAAACCACTTATTCCAAACAAACAGATAAAATTCAATCTCTCACATAAGGTTCCGTCAATGAAGATTCATAAAATGACAAAATTGGGTAAATAGAACAGTTAACCATGAGATTCATATATTTCTATAGAAATGAGATGTTCATCAGAAAATCAAGCTACATATGGATGAAAGACATCAATGTTAAATGGATAAATGAATGGAAAAGAATTTATAAAAACAATGATTTGGTATGTTATGAATGAAAAATAAAATGGAATGTGAAGGATTTCTAACAAAATAGAATTTATAGGAATAGATATGTAGTCAAGGAAAAAAATTATGAAGGCTTCCTTGAAGACTTCTTAGGATAGATCCTGTGAATCAAAATCATCTCATGATGAAATGGATGAAAAATCAAACAATATTTTATGAAAAAAATATGTGATAAGCTTACTATATCATTTACAGTACTCTATTTATTTAATAGATGAATCTGAATAATAAATTTTATAAAATATCTCCAATGATGAATTGCTTGAATATTGAAAAATGATCAATGATAGTTGTAATGATCCAAAATATATGTATAATTATATCAGGAAAAATCATGCTATTATTGATACTATTAATCCAGAACTCATTAGAGATAGAGAGTATATTTATCAACAGATAAATTAGAATAATGAACTTAAAAATTATAATTATCATTTTAAAAAGGATTTTGAGATATTGAAAGTGGATTGAAATAACATAGATAAAATTTTTGGAAAACACATTTCTCCTAAATATACCACTGTAATCTGTTATCAGCATGGGTAATTTTTTTTGTTAAAACCTATATTGTATACAAATCTTAATAATCTGATCTTATTCCCATATGTGAAAATTTTTCTTAATGTTACTATATAAGAACAAGTTTTATTGATTCTAGATTTTATCAATATAATGGAGTATATTTTTTTAAGAACATTACAACTAGATTAAATGAAACCTATGAAGTAGTTGTGGGATCCTAATGATTTAATTACTAATATTTATTATCCTAATCATATCTTTTTACCAAAGCCTTTGCCTGTTCAAATTATTTTAGTTGGATTTTTTCTGAAGTTTTCTTGTAATAACATGTGGTAAATAGATACTAGGTGTTCAATACACAGTATATGGGGCCACATTACCTTCAAGAACCACATAAACTTTTATGGTGGACATGTCACCATTGGTGACAATAAAAAAGGTAAAATTGTTGGCCTTGTCGGAATAGGGAACACTAACTCAATTATAATCTCTAATGTTAATTATGTTGATAGTCATAAATACAATCTTCCTAGCATTTCACAGATATATAATGATTGGATAGATGTTATATTTGTATTATATGTTGGTAATTTTTTCAATTCTATGATTGATTTCGTATTTTTTTCTTTTGGAAAAGAAAATATATATGTTGTCAATCTAGATTACATAGTCACATAGAATGTTTCATGTTTAATTTCCTTTCATGAAGAGTCTTGGTTCATGCATAGGAGACTATGACATTGTAACATTCAATCACATATAATTATTACTATAAAGGATTTACCAATTGCCTACCTGAACAATAGTTTCCAAATGAAAAAATTTCTAATCCATGTCAAAAAGGGAAAAGACATAAAATATCTTTCAAATAGAGGAATGATGTATCAACTTCCCAACCACTTGAATTAGTTCGTGTGGAATGTGTGAGACCATCTAAATATTCATGTTTTAATGCGATGCACTATGTCTATGATCTAAATTATGACATTTCTAGGTATACATGATACTTTTTAGCTCAAAAAAGTGAGGTATGGTCTAATTTAACTATGTATGCGAGATATGATCAGAAATTTACAAGAATTACAATCAAAATGTCAAAATGATACAATGACCATGATTTTTTACACCTTGAACTTTAATATTTATTCTTACACAATGGATATAGTAATATCTTCATGACTCATTGGACACACCATCATAATGGATTTGTATAATAGAGAAATACAACCCATGTTTAATGAATATGATCTACATATTTTTTTAGGAAGAGAGTGTGAATTTAAATTTATTTATAATCAATATTGCCTTAATCAAACCTATCCTAAAACCCCATATGAGGTTCAGACTAATAGGAACCTACAGTTAATTAATTACATATTATTAGTAGAAAATCCCTAATCCATAATAAAAATTATTATCTTGACAAACATTCCTCGAATAGCAATGAAGTATTTTTTATAGGTTACTGAATCTCTAGTAAATCCATTAAAGTTTTTAATATGAGAACCAAATGTGTGGATGAATTTTTACATGTCAAATTTAATGAAAAATATCTACATGAATCCAAATCCTCATAATAAAATCATAAGGACAATGTGTCCAATATGGAAATAAATCCTAAACCTACCGATTTGAGTGTAAAACAGAATTCAAAATTCTCATATTTTGGAAAAACTACAATTTCAATCCAAGTGGAACCTAGATCTATAAATAAAACTTACGTGACAAGAGTATATATTTTTTCTATACATGTTAGTACTCTTATGAATCATATTTTTGATGTTGTATATATAGACTTATAGAAAGGAATATAGACTACAGATTCTCTAAGAAACCATGTTGTACATCAATAATTTTCTCACAACATGAACCTAATAACATCAATGATGTAGTCAAAAATGAATTTTAGATCATTTATATGCAAGAAGAATTAAATCAATTTGAAATAAAAAAAATATGAAAATATATTGATTGTCCCAAATACACTTTGACCATATGCACTATGTAGGTGGGTAGAATAAATTGTATGAAACTAGAACTATATTAAAAAATAGAGACTGAAAAGTTTCAAAATTTTATAAACATGAAGAAGAAATAGACTTTGAATAAACCTTTTCACATATATCCCAATTTGAAGCAATTATAACACTACTAGACTATGCAGAAAATGTTTAAATTAAAACATTATAAAATTTATGTAAAAGGATCATTCAATAATGGTAAAATAGTTGAGGTTTCTTTTTGGGAAAAACCCCTAGTGGAACGAAATCTAATTTTCTAAATCATGTTTTTAAGTTAACAAATGATTTATATAGTTTAAAATAATATCCTTGTTCTTGGTATGATAGGCTCATAACCTTTCTTATTTCTAAATGGATTTATAATTCTATATCTGATCCTACTCATTTTGTAAAAATTATTTCTAAAAGTGTTTTAGTATATAAAATTTATGTTGTTGATATTATTTTATTATCTTCAATAAATTATTTATTTATTGCATTTTAAAAAATGTTTCCAAATTAGTTTGAGATGATTATAATGGGATAAAACCAATTCATTCATGGATTTCAAGATTTTCAATATAAGGAATGTATTATTTTAAATCAAAGTATATATACTAAATATATTTTAAAACATTATAATATGTATATAACTAATATTAGTGATACGTCTATGAGTACCACCAGTAAATTAGATAATGATGAAGTCAAAAAATAAAAGGATCATCCAAATTACATGGGTATGAATGGATGTATTCTTTAAATAACTGATGGAGGACCTAATATTATTCTTACTATGTGAATATGTGATCATTTTCATTAAAATGATAAAGAGTCTAACTTTCATTCTATTAAATTATTTTTCAAATACATAAAATATACTAACAACATAGGACTATTCTTTGATAGAGGACCACCTTTTGACTTAGTTAGTGTTTATGATGCTGAATTTGGTTGCGGTAAGTTATATTGAAAAAGAACTGTCACTTTTTGAGAATTTCACTAGTTTCAAGATGTATTAAAAAACAAAATAATGTTGCATTGTCTACTTCCAATGATTAAAACACAGCTTCTGGTAGTTTTTGAGAACAATTTTTTTCGGATGAATCATGAATTACTATATTATGAATATCAATTTAGACATATCCCAATTATCTATGAAAACACATGTTCTATTAATGATTCTAATAATCAATTTTCTCAATCATGAAAAAATATTATTGACATAATACATCTCTTTTTTTGATATCATTATCAAAAAGCTGATATAACACTTGATATCATTGACAATGAACATTTGATTTTTAATATTTATAATATTCAATTAAATTTTAAGAGAATTAGTTACATTAGAGATAAGGATGGTATGATCCATTTTCAGTGACTAACTGTTGGTAACTCATTGTTGATGATTCATGGTTGATGAACATCCATTGATGACTCATCATTAATGACTCACTATTGATGAATCAATATTGATGATTCAAAATTGATGAACAAATTTTGATGAATTACCAATTACAAAACACTATTAGAAATCAACATTTTGAACTATCTATCATAACATAGTCATTTTTCCCACTCAAACATAAAATAACTATTTTATTTATTTCATTTTATTTTATATTGAATATTAGTATTATTATTATAAAATACATAAATGATAAATATAAAACTGATCCAAATCATTTCATACACTCTCGATTACCAAAATAGAACCATTATCTGTTGAGAATCCATGTTATTCCACCTTATAGCAAATACTTCAAACCCTTTACAATTGATCATGTTATGTGTATCTCTGAGACATATCTGAATGAGTCTCAACATTTGAAGGAAAAAATGGTGAGTCAATTTATCCAAAACCGGAACCTATTAACATATATCATTCCAATAGAATGACCATACATGAAAATGATGTTCATGAATATTTTTTGTTGCCATGTATGTCAAAAATTTTGAATGTGTTGAAAAAGAATGGTTTTTTGTAGTGATTTTCAACAATGTGAGACCTCTATATTTGAAACTAGGGCATTTTTTTATGTATACATCATGTTTTTTCTTAAAATATGTGATGAGATCTTGATAAAGTATATAATAGTTTGGAAATTGATTTCATTTATTATATACAATGGGATGTATTCTTGAAGGGGACTTAGAAAGGCATTTTTGATGAGTATCAATGAATTCCTCTTACTCCTATTGATCATTTCAGTTATGAAATATCCCTAACCAAGAAGAATTGTTATGTGATTCCTAGAAGAAAAATATAAATTCAACTGGATGATGGATGTAAGTTAAAATTTAAATTTATTCACCACCATATTTTCTTAAGGAAAGGTGACATTCTCTCCATAAAATATCATGATGTTTATTTATGGTATCTGGTGAAGAATGTTCTTAAGGAAAAATTATATAGAAACCTGATGGTCTATATGATTGATATTCATAATATGCAATCTAATTCAAATTCATTGTTTAATTTAATGTTAATTTATAAAATGATGAATGTTAAAGGATTTCTAAATGAAGGAGAAGAAACTATAATAGATTGATGTGTATTTTTTATTATCAACGAAATATGTAAAAGGATGATGATTAGATGGAATACATAGAAAATAATGATGTTCAAGGATATTGAGAAAATTTATGGGAAATTAAATTATGTTCCTTGTATTATAAGTAACAATGATATGTATGACCATGGCCTATGACTATAATAAGTTGGGAAATATTATGATGAGGAAGAAGATGATATTGAGTTGGATAAAGGAATAGAATATCCAATTGATCAATGTTGTGCTCCTGGTACAACATGATTCCCAAAAGGAACAATATATGTATCTCCTAGACCCCTATTCCTTCTAAATAACCTCTTATAAGTGAATATGATGGGGAGATCGGGTAATCCCCAGATATTTCGTTTTCTAGTGCATGTGTAACTGAAGATGGTGATGAGTATGGTTAAAAAGACAAATAAAATGAGAATAATGAAGATGAAGCATAATAATAATAAAAATTTACTGGTGAAAATGAATAATGTGTTAGTGAATGTTACAAAAATAATAAAGTAGAAATAAAATAAGCAAGTGGTAAAGCTAGTGGTGACATTGATGGTGAAGATGAACCTCACATTAGGGATTAATGTCCATCTCTAGAACATACAGATTATGATGAGATCAGTGTAGTGTAAATCTAACCAGTGGTGGTTCTCAAAAATTACCCGGGTTAGTTCTAGTTGAGGATGATGTTACAAATTTTTAAATGAATGAACAAGATTTTGCATAGACAAAACCCCATGTTGAGAGGGAGGCACGTGTTGAGGGGGAAATCTGTCTTGAAGATTTAAGGTGTATAATACAAGTCCATATGATTGGAAAATAGTATCAAATTGTGAATGATACCCTTGATATGTCAATCTAATCATAGATTACCCAAATTAAGTTTGTGAGGCATCATATATAAAGGGATAAGTAATTCAAGAGTTCGATTATGCTCAGGAGGTTTAGGATGGAAGAATCATAGTGGTAGCTTTTTTTCCACTCCATCAGTTGCACAAGAGGATGTATATTAGTTACCTAGCATGAAATCAATGTTTTTAATGACGAATTGTGCTCAATTTTTTGAAATATCCTTTAACCTTTTCCTATAAAATTGACAAGACATATTGAAAATGATGTTTTCAAAATATAAGAGAAGGTTTTTCCACAACATCATACTCAATTTTGTTCAAAACATCAGGATGATGTGATGAAAATAAACTATTTATTGATGAGTTTACTTCTCACGTCTCTATTGTTAATGGACTTTACTCTGAGTATATAAAGTAGTCCTACAACTAATTGATAATCCTTATAGATACCACTTCAAACTACGATTGATTGGTCAAATCAACATATCTTAAAAACTATTACAAAACAATAATCAAATATAAAACATGGTATAGTTTTACACGAAGGGGACCACTAATTCTCCTAATGATATCATCAAGAATGTTGACTTATACTTAAATGGGATTTATAAAAACCACCATCTGTAGAGTCAGTTTAGGTATTTGGTTGAGAATTTATAGATCCCTCATATCACATAAGCAATCAAGGAATAGTTCAAACAACTCGAGAACCTAGTTCTTTCTATTCATAAGTTTATAGAGAATAATTATGAATTTACAAAGATGTGAAGAATGGTGGGAAGATAATAATGTATTTTTTTAACTTATTTTAGACATGTTTTAATGTCTACAGTACATATATTGTAGCTCCTAACACAATATCCTTTTATACAGTGATAGATAATTTGCATTTAAGTTAAATCAATTGGACATTTAATCCTGATATCAGAGTAATTGTTACTCTATCCCCTTTTTCTCCTCCATCTTTAATCATTTAAACATTTCAAATGTCTCAAGATCATGATATTAGTCATCTGAGACCTATATTTTATCGAGAATATACATTCTAATCCTCTTGTAGTCAAACCTATATGGTCTTTTCTAGAGTTCCCATTAGACATATTTATATAACTTTTACTTTTTTACCCTTTCCCCAACAACCCCATATGCTTCAAATGATAAGGTAAAATTATTCCTTGAACATTCTTCACCGAAGAGTTGATTTTGGTTTGATCATTGATAGGAATGTCCATTACAATTTTTATCATTCTGTGTATAGTCTTTATATCATGAAATTAATTATAACATTTCCTAAATTATATATTCTTTAACTATTCATTTATTTCTATACATAATAATCCCAAAACATGGAGAATTTTGTGTATTTTAACTAAATAATATGAATGAACATATTTGGAATTTCATTTTATTTTATTTTTTATATCTCATAATTTCACCACCAATAATAAATATGTAGTGTTAAGAAGAAAAATTATCTTTTATACCATGATAATTATAAATGATATACTAATTTAATTAATTATTATTATAAAATATGGGGATATTGTGTTCCTACCATTGTTTTAATGCTCACAAATCACGATTTATAAT
The DNA here is from genome assembly GCA_963277665.1 of Viscum album. Lineage (NCBI taxonomy): Eukaryota > Viridiplantae > Streptophyta > Magnoliopsida > Santalales > Viscaceae > Viscum > Viscum album. The sequence goes on from OY728162.1 coordinate 489,246,706, forward strand.
ATTTGACTATGTATGAGCTACTATTATGGTGGATTCACTATCACCATTCAGGATGAAGCATTATAAAGATGAACATACAATTGGAGAAACATTTTCTATTTATGAGATACCATTGATATATACATATATGTAGTATGTATAATTATTATCTATCTCACTATCAATATTGATGCTAAATTATGAAAAAAAAGGGACACTATTGTTTAACTTACCGAATCCCAACTCTGTTTTTTTTCAAAGGAGGAGTCACCGTTATATCAAGATACCGATCAATTCTCATGTGATTTTATAACTATGAGACACCATAACATTGATATATATATAGTGACTTACCAAAATCAATAATTTTTTCAATTTATGAGCTACAGATAGGTGATTCACTTTCATGTTGACCTATAGTCAGAGTGACCTAATGATCTGATGCTGCTGCTACATGAACTACTAATCAAAGATACTATTCAAATCAACGATCAACAAAACCATCCCTTAAACACAATTCGAAGACACCATCAATCCTTAAATTATTATTTAAATTCAAATTTACTTCTAATAGTTACATTTTTAAAATTTTGTATCATTAATTATTTTAATGATAATGTCAATATACAATAGATAATATTTAATCTCTGTCAAAATGTAGTATGAACTATGAGTTACATCATCACGATTGAGATCATGATTCTTATCGGCTGTATTCTATAATGAAAATAATGGATTAAAAATAAGATTGGGCTTCTCTTGTACCATATAATAACAAATGAACTATTTTCGGTACATACTAGTTGATACTACTAAGAACTCAAACAGAATAACACATTGCTTCAATAAACATTGATAATAGAAAAGCTCTTTGAACACATTTATATCTTGAAGAATACAAAAGAATGAACAATACAGATTCTATGTTTTGTTGACTATTTCAATAAGAAGGATCATGCTTTACTTCAAAAAAACATTCAACAGTAGAAACTTTCATTTCAAATCACCCATAGGCTTCAGATGTCTATTCTATATATTTTGATCTATTTTTATACTATATCGACATTTCAAGTAGTCTGTGTATCTATATTATAAAGAAACATAATGATTATAATAGAAAATTGGAAGATACAAAGATATATTTCGAAACTATATTTTTTACACCTTACACTCCAAGAGATAATTTTGGAAGGGGTCCCAATAATGATAATTTGTACATTGCGCTCCCTTGAAAACTATGGAAGAGGTCTAGTTGGCCTGGAATATTGAGTATTCAATTGTTTAACATGATCTAGGGTGTATATTAATATTTATTTATACAAACATCATGGTGGAATTTTAAAATAGGTGGAAATGATAAATCCCCTCTTGTAGACTTAACCTTATATTTAACATCTACTTTGAAATTTAATGGTTTCCACTATGTTGTCGTTTTATTGAATTAATCAATTTTTTTCATTGATACTTAATCATAGATAATTTTATACAATATTTTTCATTAATATAATGATTTTAGATATTGATAAAAAAACTCATATAATTTTTTTCTAGAAAATAATTACACATTGATAAATCCTTTAAACTACTAAATATTGTATAAAAATGCCCCATTGGTTAACTAGATCATTTCAATTTCAAAATGGGTTGAAATTTAGTAAATTCATTAAGTTATATGTTTTTATTGGAAATTTATTGACCCCCCCCCCCCCCCCCGAGTCACCTACCCAGACCAAAAAACTATGTATGTATAAATGTAAAGCTATGGTGGTCCATATACACCATAAAGAGCTCACCCATAAAATATATTTTCGATTAATGTGTTGAATGGAAAATGCATATGAGCTCAAGATCAAGCGTCTGAGATTTCTTCACATGAGGCCCCATATACTGATATATATATATATATTTAATGATTCAATCCTCCTACATAATCACCAATACCATCCTGATATTAGATGATTCACAGAATATAATATCACTTATTTAGGGATTTAGAAAAATAAAAAATGGTGCGAAACAAGACTTCCATTTAGCTCTTAAAAGGGGTTTTTTGAATGCTTATGGAGACATGAATATAATAACATTTTTTCCCGATTATTTAAAGGTGATAAAAAGTCTAATAAGTCTTTTTATAACTCCTAGAATATCCATAAAATCTTAGGAAAATATTTATAGAAAACAATTTCTTGGGATGCATCTTGGAGACAACAATAGTCACCTTCTATAGTTTAACTAACAATATAAATTCCAAGATAATATGTCCCATGATGTGAACTCGGTTATTGCAGATGTGGAACCTAACAAGATTTAAACAGTGATAATGCTCACTCAATGTATTTAAAATGATCTCAAGGTTCATAGAATGGCCATTATTAGTGTCGGAATACACCATGATGTCATTGTAAAATGTCACAACAATGGAATCCAGTGAGTGATGGAAAACCATATTCATAAAATCTATGAAAATTTTAAGGGAATTCATAATAAAAAATGGAATAACAAGATATTTATATAGACCATGCTAGATATTAAATATTGTACGAGGTATGTTTGAAGGCATGAATAATACCTGATGATAGTCTGATCTCAAATCCATCATCAAGAACATCCTAGATACTTAGTGCTCATCGAAATGATCATCTATTAAATATAGTTAAATAACGATATTAATCATAATATTTTAAAAAATTCAAAATCCACACATAAATAAAGGGTCTCATCCAACATCTTGAAAAAAAGTATTGGGTAAAAACCACAATGAGTTAAATTTTTTTATAAAACCACTAGACATAAGTTCATTATACTATCTCTGGAGTTCTAGGAGCTCAGTTGTTGCCAACCTGTATAGAGAAATGGACATTATATCTTATCTAGGAACAAGAAAAATAATATGCTCTTCTTCTATCATAGGAGGTAATCAAAAATATCATAGGTAATGAATTCCTTGAAACATTCTACTACGTTAGTAAAATATGTATGATGAATTCCATGTCACCCCATGAATATTATAGAAATATAATTGGTAACTCAACCTATCCCATGAGGTTCAATTCCCTATCAACCATCTTGGAGAGTCCAATCACCCTTATGTAGTTAACTACTATCACCGTACGATGTAAATGACCACATAGAATGATATATGTCCACATTGTTATGATACGTGACTAATTGATCCATATCTTGAATGACATCAACTCTCATAATCATGGAGATTTTGAGGATCTATATTTTGGGGTATTTTTTAATATAATTAGTAATGACCATATATTGGAATATTCCATCAGACCACACCCACAATAATGTGCCTACGATCATCACACCACATTTATATTGAACATCAAAACTGAGAATTTCTTTGGTGGGTAAATAGATAAAAGATGGTAAAGAACTGATGTTGAATAAATAAGATACCAAAGTGGAGGATACTAGAATAATATCTGTGTAATTAAGATTGTATTGTAGTCTTATCCTTATGTATCATCTTTATGGTATGGAACTGGGATAATCCAGGGCCCTATGATATAGATGGATTACCCAGATTTGATATAAATTGATGTTGCCAATAATCATATGTTTTGTTACCATGGATATGACATCCTCATCATCTAGTCCTTTATATTTTACTCTAACACCCTTCTTAAAATGGTGTAAACCACCCTTCCCCTAACAGTGGAGCTACTGTGGAGACTCTTCCACTAGAATAATAAGGAAATGAATCATTGAATTTATGATGTTACCCTATTTGGTTACAAGAACACCACTCAATAAATTTTATATGACAATGTGGCATTAGATGACCCTTACATCAACACTTATGGTATTTAGCAGATATTCTAGCGTGGATAGTCTAGCTTTCAATAATTTGGTGAGTAACCGCTAGTGAACACTTCTTACTACTATAATATCTACTATATTTCTGAGTAACATCAAATATATTCCTGTTATTATAAAAATTAATCAGGTTGCAATCACTAATAAGGTCATGATAAATGAGCTCAGAAAATAATGGTATGTAAAAAAGGGTCACCTAAGTATGAATTGTATACATAATTCCATCCCTAAAGCGTCAATCATTTGATTTCTCATCATAGGTTAGGAGTAGATAAAATGAATGTATATTTGTAAAACCTGACGAATAATTCATAAAAAAATTATGAATCTGATCTAGTTCCATTATCCCTATATCTTGGATTTCTCTCAGCATCTGAGAAAAGTTGTGATAAAAAAATTATCTCTAATATTTTTCCAGACCATCCAATGATGATGATAAGCATGTGTATTCACATCCAACCAATTATTAGAAGAATCATGTATTATATTGGTGTAATTAATGATCCTATGACATGGAGTCATCTCAAGATGATAAAAGATAAATTGAGTATCCTCCATCCAAGATTCACCTGCATGTGGACCACAATCCCACAATAATAAATGGGGATGTTGTTGGTGGAAATCATGTTTCATATCATCAAAAATAGTGAAAGTCATGGAAAACAAACACAAAATGCATCATATGAAGAAAAATATCAAGAATATGAGAATAATATCCCAGATATTCAAAATAATCATGTTCCTCTGGTGGCACAACTAGAGGGATCATTGGTGGATAAGCGCCCACCACCTCCAACGTATAGTTGTCGCCACCTTCTGCTCGCACGTCACAATAGAATCATGGTTGAATAGCTCAAAAAATGAATATAAGAAGCCTCAAAATAGGATTTGAGAATTTAGCACCAATTGGAGAATATCATATGGGATATGTCTCATTGTCGATGGTATACAACCCCAACTACCCACGTAGATGGATATGTGTTGGTAAGTGTTCAAGTATAATTTACAACGGTTCCAATTATAGAACTGTCACTTATACCTTACAAATTCATGTACTACAAAACATATAGTATATAAGTAATGGATAATTTTTTATGTTTACCTTCCCTTATATATATATAAACTATAAATTAAAATGGATTAGTATTCCAATTGAATTAGGTCCCAAACACATTATCATTAAATCGATACCCATTCAATCTAATTTTATACCTTGTAAATATTTGGTCTCTTAATTTAATGTGTAATATATGATATATAAACTCGGTAGAATACACATTTTATCACAAAAGGCCCATTCAACTCATGGATTGAAACTGAAAATCACTCAATCATAGTAATAGAGTAACTCATGTATCTAGAGGTTGATATATTTCAATTGTAGAAAGTAGATATTTGTGATTCAACAATGAAACTATACAGTAAGAAAACATTTATATTTATGTTGAAACTATAATTAACTTATTACATACCTTATAGAATTATTTATCATCACAAGAATAAATATAAGAACCCTAGATCATTAAATAATCATAGGAAACACACACAAAAAGTAAGATGTGAAAATTAACCTATATGGAATCAAATATCCATGGAATTATAATTATTTGTGGATACTATTATTCAAACATCATTCTAGATTACCCTAATATCATCGATCACAAGATAATATTAAATCCTCAATAATAATAATAATAATAATATAAATCACATATCATGGGCATCAACCAATACTGAATGTGTATAAACTGCAATGACAAAAATATAGAACAACATTCATAATTTTCGAAAACATTGTATTTACCCTGAGTGTGGGTTTGATACTCCCAATAAAATGTTATAAAAATTATCTAAATCATTCCAAATATTTTATATATTTTCTCAAAGTATTTTAGAAATAAATGAACCACTATGACTCAATAATGTAATAACAAAGACCCGAGATCCCCTCCGAGGTGCCAAGAGCCTGTTGGGCCACATCACCTCAAGTGTGGCTCCCATTATGCTAGATATGACTGAGTATATATGATTTAGTATGGTTTATTTGGGGAGATACAATTCCATCATGTCAATGTGGATGACATTGAATAAGTAAAAACAAATTAATTACTGAAGGATCATAATAATGAATAACTCAGTAGAATTAGACGCTATTTCAACATGTCATGTAACCCACCATAACGTTGGAGAACATAAATAATAAACAACATCATAATCTAATAATTATATTGAATATATAATTCTATTGTATTTCATGTAAATTTCTAAAATTAAAATAGGTTATCCTATAAGTTGGCATTATGTTATATAAAAATGAATAATGAAGAATCCAAAAACCACCCAATTATCCTGAGCACAGGAACTTTCATCTGCTACCAGGATCCCTCCTAATACATGCAATAGGGATCACGTTTCCAAATAATTATGCTTTTACTATTCAACAAATTAATATATATAGTCTTCCAAATACTAATGGTGGCCCAAATAGGGTGTGAGATAATTTTCATTAAGGCACCGCCAATAGAATCTATAAAATCAAGTATGTGAATATTAACTGAGAAATGTGTAGTCATATTTAAATGTAATAAATTCTATAATGATAATCAATACCTAATTCATCCTATACATGAAATGAATCCAAATATAGGACAATAATATTAATTCATTTGAGTTCAATTTATGTAATTATGTCTAGTGAGGTATTATAATATTCACAGTATATCATGATATCAATAATAAAATAATATCGGTGTAATATGTGATCCTATAAGGCTTATTATAATTAAAGAGGATACATAGTAATAACTAAATAATCCTTGATCTTGATGGTCTTGAAAACATAGTAATAACATGAAACCTAGATCAGGGGTTCTTTCTATTACTATGGAGAAACAGTTAAAGGAATTCCACTATAAAAGATTATAATTGAGTAAAGGGATGTCATCCTAGGTAAAAGGGATAAGCATGACTTGGACCAATGGGTGATTCCTTCAATCAATAAGTCTACAGACATCATAATTGATTTATAGAGTCTATCCAAGGAATAATAATATCTATAATATTTTGAAGGGATCAAATTTAGTCATGTCGGTAATACAATAGTACACAAGGTCCATGTTCCAAGGTGTTTATCTCCCCTATAGACTATCACCATTTATCATATTGGTGTCCTCTGTGTTCTCAAGGAGTTACCTTATGAATTCAAGGCATATCTCATGTATGAAAACTCATATAATAATGAAAATGTCCATATGAAATTTGCACCTAATACATAATTCATTATATAAATTATTCCATGTAATACTAATGCATTTTAATAAATTAACTTGTTTGTTCCATTTCCTTCTATTCTATTTGGTAAGGATAAGAGGCAACTGATACCATTTAGTACATCAGTTACATAATTAGTAATTTTGTTCACTATGTTACATTCCATTAAGAATCGAATGGTGTGGTACATACCTACAACTATGCTGTTCAATTATTTTAGATTATGCCAAGTGGAACATGTAATATACATCCCATTAAGGATGGAGATTCATCTATATGATGGAAAAACATAAAATATAAGGGTCTAGTAATACATAAACAATAAAAATCTGATTAAAAAATAATTCATTAAACTGAATAGTCTATAACATTAGTATGGTCATGCATCACAATCGAATGATATCATAGATAAACCACAAGGGTTTCCAAGCAATAATTGAGGAAAGACCCAAATCAGGGAGGAATGTGATGAGGTATGAACCTCCCACTCTCTGATGATGATATTTGTTGGGGATCTAGAATATGATGATAATGATAGAAATAATTAGATAAGAATTTAATAAAAAAACCTGATGAAAACAAAATGTGAAATTTTATTCTAGTTTATAAAAATGAGAGACATGTGGGATGAGTCATAGAACACATAGGTCATGGATATATCACTCCCTTCCTCCATTATCAGCATTAGTTTTTCCATGATCTAAAAAAATTATATTAATTGATCAACACCATAAATATAGGAAATATGATCCATCATACCAAGAGAATATTCATGGAGAATAAGAATAAAAAATCGAGCTAAGGACCTAAGATCATTCTAGGATGAATACAAACAGTAAACCAGAGCAACAACCAATCACTAGATAAAGGATAATATAAAAACCCATGGATAGGTATTTGGGATTGTAAAATGGGATAATAATAGTTGATACATCCGTTGTAATTTGAAAAGATAGAATGGGGTTAAAACATTAGACAATTAAGGAAATTTTTACCCTTTCCACAAATTTTTAAGGTGCTGGTCTATGTTGATGTGAATAGTTAAGAAGACCGTGATATATATATATATATATATGAACCTTCCTCTAAATGTGGAGTGAACCTTGACATTTTTGGGAGCATGATTTTCCAAACTGTGCTCCACCTGAGTGGACACACCTACTAAAAGGTGCAGAGGTCCACAAAAGGTGGTACTGACCTGGTCACATGATTAGGGAATGTTGTGCACCCTACAACACACAAATGACCAAGCACTGACCCATTAGTGAAAATTGTTCATAAGTAATCACACTATTTCTATTAACCATGTCACCTGGTATTTTTCTCATCTATTCAGGGGTCCAAGATATGAACAATCCCTATACACCACCAAAAGGACTCTGATATAATTAGGAATCCAAATTAGGTTTAATGTAAAGAATTAGAATAAAATTTAATATATCCATACCTAATTGAAAAAATAGATTTTTATAAATTATATAAAACCCCATGAATATATTGTATGTATCTTGTTAAATGAATTCAATTTATTCAATAGAGTACTTTTCATGCAACACTGAGCTTAATCAAACTGGGATATACTATTAAATATAAAAAAGATTATTGGAATCGAAATTTGATGATTATGAAGAGTAAACTGCACAAATGAATAATAAAAATACATATGAAAATATAATGAAATTTTAGGTATTAGAGAAGTGAAAATATTTTATTATTATATCAATGATTAAGCAGGAAATTTATTTACAAATAAAAATTAAGTGTATAATTTTTTGTAAAATTTAAATGTATATTTAAAATTAAATAATTAATATAAAGATTTTAATGAAAATTAAATTTCATTAGGTAGATTCATATATTAATAAAAAATCACATAATTATAATATTATTTTTTTTCATACATTAATTAAATTATCAAATTTTCATAAAATTAGTAATAATTTAAAAATAAGTATTTTTAAAATAAATGATGATTTTAATTAGAAATTAAATTTTAAATATTTAGAAAATGTATTTCATAAAAAGGATTCAATTTTTTAAATCTAAATTATATAAAATTGTTAATGAGAAATTTATGAATTATTCTTAAACCGATGTTTTTTATGTGAATAGTGATATACTAGAATTTAGGGTATTTTACATTTTAAGCCAAATACATGAATTTTTTATTCATAGATATTCTAAGAAATAACTTTTTAGAACAGAAATTATCTACATACATTACATTGTATAAATAATCAACACTATTTGTTTTCATGATCCAAAATATTAAAAAATGAATTAACAATGTAAAAACACCCCTACCCTCACACTATAAATACAACCCTCACCACTCATTCTTTTACCACCGTATAATCCTTGAATTATTTCTATATTATTCACAGTAACATACCTAGCCACTTATACTTGTCCAAGAACCTATGTTCTCACCAAAAGACTATATACAATTGTCTTATGGAGGTTCCTAAGGATTCTATATTCGAGAGATAAACCCTCCTTCTTTAAGTTTTAATTTATTTTGTTTTCCTCTATTATCCTCACAAACCCATTAAAAAGTGTAATGGTAACTCAATTATTAAATATATATATATATATTAATGTTATATGAATCATCAAATCTATACTAATTTTATTTTAATTCTAAAAAATACATCATCACCTGTGAGGTGTTGATTCAGCCCCTTCGTGGACGAAGAGTTTTCATTTTTTTCAAAGAAATTTATAGAGATGATAATAAAACAATATTTATTGATAATAAAACATATAAAATATTTATATTGACAATTTAAAAAGTTATATAGGTAGTATATAAATATAATAATAAATAATACAATGAAATTTTAAGATGTTCATAAATACCACCCCAAAAAATAATCATTTTCATCAATGTTTTATCCTATGAATCATCCTCATGTATGGTAAAAAATTATAAATTGAAATATTCAAAATATTGGAATTATATTAATACCATTTCATTCCACATCAGGGGAAATATTAAATGTTTTCATGAATTCCCATAATTATACTCAAGTAACTAATCATTAAACAATGAAACAAATGCTTCCAAAACAATGAAATTCAACATTATAACTTATATTAATATCTTTATAATAACATTAAAAAATCAAAAAAAATCAAATATATGTTTAAAAATACGTTAATTAAGTAATTAATTAATCCAATTTTAATATCAATTTCATTAAGTACATGTGCATAATTTTTTCAAACATAATTTAAGGGTTTCTCACCTCTCACATTTTATTTATGTGATAAATATGTCATACTCGCAATTAATTAATATATTGTGGTATGTATATTATGTTTTTTATGACATATGAATAATTAATTTATTGTAATTATATTAAATTAATCATCTTGTAATTATTTATTATATACTGCATATGATTCAACTGATAGCAAAGCGGTATGGTTTTTTTCACTCTCCCTTTTTTTTACATAAAAAATATGTATTTTTTCACCTCTAATTTTTTCATGTGAATTATGAAATAAATATTGATATATAATATCATTAATATAATTATATTCATTTTATTTAGTATGTCGTTTTATAATTATTACTTTTATGGGACCCTTGATCGATTATGTATAAAGTGGTAAGGTTTCCTATATAACATCTACTACTATGAGATATATAAGTAATTTAGCCCTTATATCATGTGTGTGGTTTACAAAAATTTTATTTTATGAATAATATCTTGAATTTTATTATTTACATGGTATTAAATATTTCATATGAGAATTATTACATTTATGGGGAATACAGATTGATTGATTACTAAGTGTTAAGGGATTTCGTAACTCAATTCTCATTCATTAGGTTAAACTTATATTATGACTAAAATTATGTTCGATTAAATTATGTCATATTTCATCTTAATATATGAATATTTATAGTTAATAAACATAATGTACTAATTAGATTAATGATATGGTCATTATATGGTACTTTATCTAAATTTTATTTCATTGAAGTATATTTTTTTGAATGTATTTATTTTAACTTCAATTCAGTATATACGTCCCATTTTATTTATGATCCAAATTCTATGAAAATTTATTTAAATATCAAAAATTAATTTATCATGGTTATGATTATTTATTATTTCCCATACAAATTTCCCTAATGGTGTTGACTTTGAATGTTATATGATTAACCAGGTAAATATTTTTTTATATGTATCTCTTACACTAAATAGATATTTGTTGGAAAAGAATATTTATTCATTAATTATATCAATAATTTTTCAATTTGTTGAATTTTTTTGACATACTGACACTACTGGGTCCCTGTTATTGGAATCCCCTTGATGCATATATTTACTATTAAGATGACAGTGTTGGCCAAATTTGGTGGGTTTTTACCCATTATGATTAAACTATCATTTTAATTGTCATCACTATAAAGGTACCATGATGCATGGGATCAGGGCATAAAAATTAGTATCATTTAATTTCATTATGATTAAAATCATAATTTTCCTTGGGAAATTCACTATGATACTATCCATGAATTATTATTATTCTCTTATTATTAATTAAATTGAATTTATTTCAATTATATATATATCTTTTCATGTTGTTTGCAATTAAATTATTATTAGTTCATGAAGGATATAATAGTAGTCCATCCTTAATGGTAATCTAAACTCACCCTTTTAATTTTTTTTCATTTTAACATGGTTTTGAAATTGAAATGATTGAGTGAGTTTAATGATGAAATTATATTCCTATGATATGTTTTACATTTGATTTCCAATTTAATAAGGGAACCAAGCATGTATCTTTTTCATCATGTCTACAAAAATATTCATTAATTTGGAATTTCAATTTTCATTTTATTCCAATTTAATAAATTAAGGATCCATATCCAAGCTAATAGGGCCTCATAAATTACATTAGGTATTAGAAGATGATTAGTGGAGAACTTGTGAAATATTTTTTAAAGTAATACTAACCAACATGATAGCTATATTAATTCCTTGTCTTATTTAAAGAAGTTCTACGATTAGATGATTTTTTTAGGCTCAATAACCATGATGATTATGAGATAAGACAGTGGGTGCTATAATTCAGTGATGTAATCTAACTGATGGTAGGTAATTGGTACCTTCAGGAAATGTTCGGATTTTAACACTGAGATAGTAATCACATTTTAGTTTCATCCCCATTATGGATTATATATATAATTTAAATGATGATCATATCATAATTCCTATGGTATAATTTTATATAATCCACAATATAGATTATATTTCAAAATATGATGTGAAATTTTATTTCATGAATATGTAAATTAAAATTTTTGTGGAAGATGATGAATTCCATATTTTTTGAGAAGTTACATTATCATATGACACTTATCTTGATCCACGTTTGTATCTCATCTAATTTAAATTATTTTGTATGAAGAGAAAAAACATATTTGTATGAATATTGTAATCTTGAAATTGAGAATTTCACTATTGTACAAGAATATATTTATTTATTTAACTAGGAATTACATATTCAATACCCAATGTTTCAATTTTACTTTCCTTTAATTTCAATCGAAATTGAAAATCCAATATCAAGGAATCCCAATTGAATAGACATTGTGGAATTAGCATAGTTCATGAAATAGTTATTGGATTTGAGTAATAATGGATTTACACTTCTTTGTTTTTCACCATAATAAGTTCAAGTTCACGTTGTTAAAAAAAGTTTGCATCCATGAGGTTTTGAAAATATTATAGAGAAACCAATGAAATTATTAAAATGAAAATGGATTAACATCATTTCATTGATGATTGATTTGATCAACTTCATGGATCTATTATTTTTATAATGATTGAACTTATTTTTGGATTTCATCAATTTTTATTAATGTGTGATGACATTATGATGAAATATTTTCTTATGAGGTAGGGAAATTATGAGTTTATTGTAATTCCATTTGGATATAATAATGAACCGTAAAATTTTGAAGTATCTAATGAATACAATATTCATTTAGTATCTTGAGGATTTTTTCATGGTTTGCATTGATGATAAAATATTATATTCTATATCACTTAATACCATGATAATCATTTTCGTATCATTCTTGACACACAAAGGAGGAATAATTTATATGATATATTAATAATGTTTTTTTTATTTGAGTACAAATTTTCAGTGGAAAAATTGTCTCTAAGGATGGAATCATAGTTGATCTTATGATGGTAAAGGTTGTCCATGAACAGATGAGACAAAACAAAATAAAGAAGGTATAATATTTTATTTGTTTAGTAGGTTACTATAGTAATTTAAATCTTATTATTTCCAATTTACCTAATCCATTTACCAAGATCACACTTAAATTGGTTGTGATAATATTGGCAAAAGAATTTGAATAATATTTTTTTAATTGAAGTGAATATTATTCAATTCTAGTATTTTGACACTACTATTTAGAGATTATGGTTTTTTGATATTACACAGTGAATCAAAGAATATAATGAGTTGTATACTTTTTTAAATTTATATAAATTATTTCGTATGAATCATTATTGTCGAAGATTAGTGAAAAAATTTATCTAACTCAGGATCTTGAATTAGATGCTATAATATTTTGTCTAAATATTTGGAGACAAAATGATTATGTAAAAATAATTGTGATATAAAAAAATATAAGTTTGAAATAAATCATTACATAAAAATAACTCAACAAGAGGAAAATATGATGCATGAAGTTAGTCAAAGATTACAATTTATCATTAAACTACAATCTAGGATAAGAAAATACGGCAGCTGATGATTGGCTAATAAATATCACAGATATATGAATAAGTTGATTTATTGTAGAGGTTATATGTTCACTGATTAATTAAATATAGATATATGAATTATTAAGAAAGGGTAAACATCATAAATTTTTCAAATTATTGGTAAACCATATTTATTAGAGAATATAAAATGTTATCAATATGATGATGATAATTTTAGAAATAAAATTAATGTCGGTAATGATTAATAATTGGAATACACCATGTACGAGGATGGAATTATGAAATTTTAGAATAAGTCATGTCTCTCATTGATACATCTCCTAAAATTGAATTATTTGATTATTCTAAAAGGTATGATAATAAGAAAATGGAAATTTTTGACACAAAGTAAGAGGTTCCCTCTATCTGACACAAATTCATCAATTTCCCCCTTTAAATTATCATACCGATGTGGAATTTTATATAATAATCAATACATATAATACCTCAAAATTTTATGAAGCAAATTTCTAAATGTGTGGACCTCTTTTAGTTGGGTCTGATTGAGATCCCCATTTTAAAATAAAAAAATTTAAGAGACTTCATAAGGCTTTAGATACTAATCGTCATTTGAGAAACATCTACCATCTGGAAATTGATGGATAGTCTGAAATGACTATTTATGGATTGGAAGAAATGATTACATCATGATTACTTGTCTTTCAAGGTATGTGGGATCATTATCTATCTTTGGTACTGTCTTCCTACAATAATAGTTTCCATTAAACTATTGAAAAAGCATTATATGAATCATTATATGGAAACAAATGTTGTACTCAAATATTTTATGATGAATATGGTTAAAGGAGATTTATAAACATTGTGAAGTAACAATGAAATAGTTAAGGAATATTTGGACCATATTAAAGATTCCCATAGTTAGAAGCTGATTTCTGCTAAAAACTTTTGAATGGATTTGATATTTCAAGTGACAGATCTTGTATTTGCTGACGTATCTCCATCGAAGGCCCTCATAATGTTTGGAATGAATGGGAAAATGAGCCCACATATTGTTCCATTATAAATACGTTAAATAATTGGAGTTTTTGTATACTTTTTATATTATCCATGAGCTCTCTCAAAATTTTATGATGTATTTAACATATCATTGTTAAGGAAGTACATGCCAATCCCAACACATGTAATCACAAATGACGAAATGGAACAAAAACCTACTTTTTCATAAAGTTAATAGAATATAGAAATAATTTACAGTATTGATAAAGTATTTATAAATCAAATTTATTGATTTGTAATGTGTCATTGGAGAAAACATTTCTTGGATGAAGCAACATTGGAACATGAAGATGATAAGATGAAAAACTACTAACGTATTTTTAGATGGAAGTATTCATAAAAAATATTAATGTTGAGATTTTCATTTTAGAGATGAATATAACACTGAAATATTTTAATTTCTGCAGTTTCTTAAATAAATTCATTTTATTCGACAACTGATGTATCATGCAATACTTATATTAAATGAGTATTGGTATAATATAAAATATTAACATTATAATTTGAGCAGTAATGTGTCCATTATGAATAGTATATTGGAAAATTTAATAATACTACCACTTATGAATTTATAAATAATATTTTAGGAATATCATAAAATAAAATATTATGTATTTATATCATTGAATCTGTAAATATGTTATTTAATAATGAAAAATTAAGTGTTCGTATTTTTGTGAAATATAAATGTATATTTACAATATAATATTAAATAAAATAACCTATGTGTAAATTTATATTAATAAATATATATTTAGAAATTAATATTTTGTTGTATTGTAATAATATTATAATTTTTTGTGACATTAATTAAATTTTCTCATAGTCATTAAATCAGTTTTAATATGAAAATAGAATTCTTTTTAAAGACAATGATATCAATTAGAAATTAAATCAATTGTATAAATAAATAGTATTTCATAATATTAATTACATTTTTTAATCAATATGTTGAAAAAGAAATTATGTATAATTTATTATATTTTTCTACAGCAGTAGTATTTTTAGTGAAAAGTAAAATACAATAATTAATGGTATTTTAAATTTGAAGATAGTACATGAATTTTTTAGTTATGGATTATGTTATAAACCATTTCTTAAAACCCACATGAATAAGTTACTATAAATAGACACACGAATCCACATTATTTATAGTCTTGATCCAAAAAAATATGAAAATTAATATAATACTCAAAAACACCATTCTCCTACCAGTACAAATTTCATCCCACCTCCCCTTACACTTATAACTTATAAGACATATATCCTGTATAAATTCATCCCTATTACCTTAAAAATAATCTTCCAAAAATATATGAACTACTGGATTTACAAAATATTAATTACATATTTCATAAGGTTTTTTTAATGAGAATATATTTTATAGGTAAAACTATCAATATTTTTGTTTTATTGTTGAATATTTTTTATCTTCTACTCTCCTACCCTATCAAAAGTGGAATGGTTAATACAATTATATATATATAATATAATTATATTCTTTTAATGTAACATCCATCCTAAAATATCTTTTAATATACTTTTAATTATAAATCATAAATCATCGTTTGTGAGATTTCATTTCACAACCTTAATGGATGATATGTTCTCATTTATCAATAAAACATATATATGGATGTTCATAAAACAATTTTTTTGGATAAAAAATTATATTATATGAAACAAGACTTATTTAATTATATATAACAATAAAATTATTCATATTTTACACTAATTTCTATCATTATACACAAGCAAACTGATCCTGAATCCTTGAAACAAATGCTCCCAGAATAACATAATTAAATATTTTAACTCATTTAAATGGACAAAAATTGCATTAACAAAAATTAAATTAATAAAATATATGTTCAACGGGTTATTAATTTCTTATTTCTTAATATATTTTAATATAATAGGAAATTATATATATTTTCATATGTCATTTAGAGGTAAGGTAAGGGTTTTTCTCCTCTCACTCATTATTTATATAAGAAATATGTATTATTCATCAATTATTAATTTTCCAAGGTATATATACCACAATTTTATATATCATATAATTAATATAATTATATTATTGGTATTATATACACAATTTTAAAATTATTACTTTTATGGATCATTTGATTTGACTAATTACATTGCTGAAATGGTGTTTCTCTTCTCACTATTAATATCTGTGAGAAATAAGTATTATACACCTCAGATTTTTTGTTTATGGTTTATATAATTACATTTGAAAATTAATATAATTAATATGATTAAATTAATGATATTCAAAACTTAATTTTACTATTATTACATTAATGAGACAACTGATTTCACTGATTATGATTTGGTTAGGTTTTCTCATCTCACAATTAAATTCGTAGGATATATTAATTTTTTTCTATTTATTTATCATGTGTGGTGTACATTGAAACCTCTGATATATAATATGATGAATTTCATAATATTCATATTATTTAGTGACTCATTTGATAATTATTAATTTTATGGGAAATACAGTCTGACAGATTACAAAGTAGTAATGGATTTATTAACTCAATTTTCATTAATTAAGATAAATTATATTATTTGTATATAACATTTGATTATATTATGTTGTATTTACAGTAATTATATGGGTATATATAGTTTATAACATAATTTTTTAATTTTTTAATCATATGATCCTTGAAATGGACTACATCTCAATTTTCTTTCGTTGACTCTATTTTTAACATTGTGAACTTATTTTCATTTCTATGGTGAGTATACTTCCCATTATATATATGATCATCATTAATTGATGTTATACTTATATATCCATAGTTCATATATAATTTATATTATTATTTCCTATGTTTTGTAACACCAATTTGTTTCTACACAACATAGATATTTGTGGATAAGGCATGATGATTCATTAATAAAATGTATTATTTAAATATTTGACCAACACTTTAGATATGAAGACATGGGTGGGTCCTATTTATAGATATCACCTCAATTCATTTTTAGTCACATGAGATGAAATCATTGTTCATGTTAGGTGGGATTTTACCCATGATAATTAATATGTATTTTGGATTGCATTTTTTTTAAAGGTTCAATGTTGTGTAAGATCATGGAATCTGAATTATTATGAATTTACATTATTAATATTCCAATAATTATTATCCTTTTGTTTTTCACTATGATAATATCAATGAATTCATATTTTTCTAATGTTATTTATTAAATGTAATGTTTTTTTATTATATATATTCCTTTACATATTGATTACATTTCCTTTATTATTGATTCATAAAAGTTTCCATTGAATTTCACCGTTCATAATAATTTCAACTCACCCTTTTATTTGTACTTCTTTCCCTTGGTAGATAATTTGAAAATATTGAATTAGTTAACGGTTGAAATTACATTCTATTTTTATTTGATATATTTGATTACCAATGTAATAAGGGTTCTATGTATATATTTAGTTATTCAAGACTATTAAACTAAGAAATACTTTGGGATTTCAATCTTTTATCCATTGCAATATAATAGATTAATTATGTAGATCTAGTATTTGGTGTATGGGTCTTCATTGTTGGTATTATATATGGTTTAATAGAGAAATTTGATGTCATATTTTAAAATGAACATACCAAACATGAGAAATATAATAATATTTTATAATATTTAAAATACTATACTATTATATGAATTTTTATTTCTTGGCTCAATACACATAATAACCATCGGATAACTCTGTGTGTGACATTACTAAGTGATGTTTCCTAATGGAATGAATTTAATAGATAACTGTCGTAAATTTATGGATTTTCCCACTGGGAAAGTAATCACTATTTTTGTTGGGGTTTAAATGGTCATTAACATATTAATTCAACATGCTCAGGTTATGGGGAATAACCACCCTAAACCTAGGTTGGGTCATTATGTATTGTAGAATCCCACCATATTTTAGTTGAACTAGAAATCTACTAGGAGTTGTGGAATGGATAAATTTATATGAAAATAATTTTTATTAATTGGGATTAAATGAAAATTAAATGCTAATACTAAAAGTATATTTAATAATGGTTGATATTGATCAGTGGTGGTAGTTGATCAGGAATACTAATGAAGATGATGAAATATGTGAAAATGGGATGGAAACTTTTTATTTAATAATTATTGGAATAATATTTATAACATGGGGAATGAGATTTTATGAAGAGAAAATTCATTATAATAATGAAAAATAATGTAGAGAGTGCAATGGAGAATGAGAATACCTTCAGAAGACTAATCTTGTATGCAATAAATTACATATATGATACCTAAAACATGATTGTGTATTTATTTTATATTCTTAATACATGTCTTTGATGGAAACTGGATTCTTAAAAAAATTCATCATATGCTGAAGTTGTACATTAATCCAATGAAAATAGAGAATACATTCTTGAGATCCTATATAGTCAATGGGAATTTAGAGAAGAAGGGGTCTTATGATAACCATGATAACAGAAAATCACAAATGAAGAACAATGTAATAAATCTTTTTGAATCTTATAACAATTATGATAAGAAACATGAAGGAAAATATCTAGATGGAACAAGAGTATAATAAATGTATGGATTCAAGGGGATTTTGTGTATTTTTTTATGGGGCATTAAAGTAGTGATATCTAGTAATTTATCTTCAATGAAATGGGGAATTATTATGAAACATTTCCCATATCAAATAGGAGTATTAAAAAATGTGTTCTGGGGGAGATGTATAATCTTATTTGATCACTAAAACATTTTTAGAAGTGTCCAATTATATTGTTTAATTTACATTAATAATATATTAAAATTTATCTAATTATTTTTTTAATTATACATCAGCTACCTATTTTATATCTACCTTGTTTTCCAATGAAATGAGATATATACATTTTCATTTAATAAGAGACTTTTTTGTCAGAACCTTTAAGCGATGTATCATTTCTAAAATGATATGTGAGGAAGTACAAATTACAGAATTAAATGTTAATTATTTTATGACCTTATCATCATAGATATGGTTAAATTTTATAGAGACAATATTATGTATCTGATTTCAATATATGATTCCAAAATTCATTTCATGAAGAGGGAAATTAAAATTTTTGAGGTTGATGTAGAATTCCATATATATATTGTAACGAAACATCATAATCTTACACTTATCTGGATCAAATCCTAGTAGATCTCAGAAATGAAAATCATAGGGATGAAGAAAATAATAAATTTTGGGATGAAGAAGATATTATTAATAATTTGTACATAACTATTTTACAAACACTGCATTCATTTATATCCTATGGAATTACATGGACACACCTATAGCATGAAGATGAATATTCCATTGATTTGATCCCTGATGCAAATATAATATCAATGAAAGCCTATATAATGAAAATTGTTTATTTAGTTTAGTTGATGAATCAACTTGATGAGTTTACTAATGAGGGATTTATTCACTGTATTGTTTCTCTATAGGGAGAACATTTTATAGTTGTTTAGAATAATGAAGGATCCAATATGTTTTGGATCAATTATAGAGAAATAAATTCATTACTATGAATAAAATGGATCCACATCCATTCATTGGTGATTTATTTTAATAAAATCATTGATATACATTTTTTTTCAATAATGACATTTCTTTTGGATATCATTAAATTTTCGTAAATAGGGACGAAATATTTATGAAATCCTCTTAGTTGAGGTATATAAGTTATTATTTTATAATAAATCTATTCAGATAGTCTGATGATCTATCTATTTTTGTGGATATTATTAATAGATGATTCAAGAAATATCATGATGATTTTTTATTTGTTTTCATTAAAAATATTATGGTATATTCTAAAACTATTAAGACCATGAAAATCAGTTTTGGATCATTCTTGAGACACATGATAGAAAAGAGTAATATTTTAAATTTAGATTGTATAAATTATTGCATAGGAAAATTTCATTTCCATGCCATATTGTCTGAAAGGGTGGAATCTCAGTTGATATTGAAAAGTTGATGGTATTCAAAAAATGCTATACACCAATGTTAAGAGATGAGGTTCAAAATTTTAGGGGTTTAGAAATTTACGATCGCCATTTCTATATCAGTTCTGGTGTCTGGTATGTGACAATTTTTTATGAATTTTATGAATATAACATAGAAGTGTATGTCATTAATAGTTGATAATAACTTTTTTAGATGTTTTGCATTTTTATTAAAGTTTCAAGAGTGGTGAAAGGGTCTTAGAAACCATGAAGCACTTGCAAAAAACCATGAACAGTGAAACATGGGCAAGAGGGAAGCCACATAGGCTCCAAACAGTTCTTCAAACCCATGGCGAATCCTAGGGGAAACCATGGAATGTTTCCCATATATTGGATGGTGATATTTTTCATGGTCTGTGAAAATTTTGGTAACCATTCATACCAATAATGCATGATCCATTATTAAGGTAGTCCCTAACACACTGTTAGAAAGTGGTTTGCCACACCACTGGACTAAAAAACATGTGGTAAGAAATTAACTCTCTAAAAATTAGATATCTCTTTTTTTTTCCTTTAAACACACATTTTTTTCATTTTATGCTTCCCTAAAATGGGATTTTTCTTTCCCAATGTTCATGGATGGATGTCCAACAATATCAGATCAGATCTAAAGGATTACCTTGCTGATTAGAATCTCATTCCTCAAGGTCAGTAATCCTTCATTTTCGTTCATGGTGTTTTTCATTGATTTAATTATCCCTCTATATTTTTCATATATATAGGCCTACTATAGATTTATATATGGTTTTTGATTCAAAAATATAATTAGATTCAGATTTTTTAATTCTATGGGTATATATTTGAGGTTGGTTCATTGAGATTCAAGCACATTTTGTCATGTATTTATTCTAATTCTCCATTATATACATAAAACAAATTGTAGGTGGATTAATTCTTGAAATAACTTTCTAAAAATTATTGTATTATTTCCAAATTGATTTAATTTAATCAAATTGATTGTGAAATTTTGTTTCAAATCCGGATATAAGTACCATTTATTAAAAATTTACTTTTTCTTGTAAAATTATTGAATTGTGGTAAATTTTTATGAAATGTTATTTTGTTTCATTATTCTAAATTGTTGATTTGAAAATATGTATTTTCTTTATTTTTTTTAAATATATTCATTTAAAATGATTTTCACTCAAATGGGTTGATTTATTGAAAGAGTTTCAGCATGTTTTGATTGAAAGTGTTTTTTGGAATATATTGTTTGTGTATTCCTATTTCTTTTGTGAATTTTTGTCAAAATAAGAACATGGGTTCGGTGACAAATATGTAATTTATCATGGGATATAATTTCTTTCTGATGACATTGTAGATCAATGAGAGGTATCTCATGAGTTTTGATGTTTCATAATCATGAATTCATGGTTGGTACTATAGATATGTGGAATTGAATGGTATTACAAAATAGAACATGTGAATTAATTTTAAAGAATTGTTTGGTTGTTTTCATTGATAATTGTCATTTGGTGGAAATCAAGTTAATGGT
The DNA here is from genome assembly GCA_963277665.1 of Viscum album. NCBI lineage: Eukaryota > Viridiplantae > Streptophyta > Magnoliopsida > Santalales > Viscaceae > Viscum > Viscum album. The sequence goes on from OY728162.1 coordinate 489,269,170, forward strand.
AAAAATTTAAATGGTCTTAGAAATTGTTTAATATATATTGTTTCATACAAATTTTGTAAACATTTCTATCCTAGTGGTGTGAGTAGGTAACTCATTGGGGTAAACCTATTGATTCATAGTACTCGCCCCTATCTTTTAACTTTAGTTCTTTTATATATTCCATCTACCAGGATATGGTGATAGGAAAATTATCACAGATCATTTTATTCTACTTTCGAGTTTGTAGTTTTTTTCATGATGTTGGATCATATCTCTTGTGGGGAATAAAGTCTTCTGTTTTTTTGGATGTTTTATTATTTGTCTCCCACAATATATTTTAATATTTTATCCTTCTACTAGGGTATATGATTCTTTTATTATTTTGAAAAATGAAATGTGAGTTTTCATTGATTATTTTAATACATCATAAAGTTGTATTTTTTGTTATAAATTGTTTAGATAATTGTTTGATTCTTAAAGGTAACATCGGCCCCCACATCTACTGAATCACTTTGATATTTATTACCTGCCTTTTTCATCCTAAGGATTTAACATGAGGCCTAGTAACATCTCACCACAATAACTAGACAATTAAAATGTGTTGGACATTAAGAATGGTATTAGTTTGTTCTGTCAATAAAATATATTAAAAAAGTTGTACCATCATGGTCCTTCCATATGGAAGAAGTGGTGATTAGTTTTCTTGGTTCTAGAGACGAATTCACTCTTTTTTATCCTTTTAGTTTCTATCAATTAATTGATTAGGAATATTGGGAATTTAAATTTAAGGAATAAATAAACATAGATAAACATTTTATGCCGAAGTTCAAGATACCAGGGAGTGGAATACATATGTTATTTGGAGACACATAGAGGATTTTGAAATATACTTTTCATAGGTTTTACTAATGTTATAAGAATTCTATGCATTTTAGGAATGAATTCCCACATGTATTGAATAAATGATTTTTACATATAATTTATGATTTTATGAAAAGTGTTGTTTTTTTAATATTGAAATTGATTTAATGTGAAATATTTTAAATTAGATAATGGTAGTGGTATGTTGAAAATGGTTCGATTTTAAAAAGAAACTCTAAATGTAAAAAATATTTTTTTGGAAATTGTAATGATGTTTTCAGAATGATTTTTTATGATAGATTATGTGGTATTATTTGAAATTCTAATCCTTCAGTTCCTAGAGATGTATAAATCATGATAGTTGCAGTTTTTTTTAGAAAATTGATCCTGGTAGATGTCATAGAAACAAATAGGATGTATCTATAGAGAATGTGGGTACACCTAAAACACACATTAACTAATATTTCGATTAAAATATCATAAAATTGTTTCAATATACATACATAGGGAACCAGGGGGATAATCCAAGGAAAGTAGATCATTCCTTCCAGGTTAAGAAGAAGAATCTGCCAATCATCTATGGTGATTCAGAACCTGAATTGCGTGAGGTATGGCCAGATGGGATGGATTATATATTAAATTTTTTTGGCACACTAGTGGAGTTTGATGTTTATTTGGAGACATCTATGATGTAGGATCATGAACATCAGTGGTGGGATCATTTAAATATAACATAAAGTGGTTCAGGGCCTAGATTGGGGGGATTATTAGGAATTTTTTGACAAAATAATCTATCATCACAAGTTCATGTATAAATAAATGATGGACATGATCAACCTAAATAAGTGAAATATATATATCATCAATTTTTGAAATATAATAATGACTATAGTGCTCTTTTAAACAACATTCCACTAGTGCATCGTTGAAGGCACATATATTGAAATTTGGGTTGAGATATATGATTTGCTCTTATATTATTATTCTCTTTTTTACTAACTATATAGAGATTGTTAATAATGAAAAAAGGATGAAAAGGAAATCATAGTAGATATGGGAGTTGGTCATATGTCAATACCAAGGGGAATCAATGGTTACATTAATTCTGAGGAAAATCAGATGAGGGGAGCCTACATCTAAGGGGGTTGCATGAATCGGAATCAAATAGAGAAATTTTTAAATTTTCTCTAAAACCAAAAATAAAAGTCGTGTGTTTCTAATATTTATCCTTAAATTAAAATAAGTGATCTTTTAAAACATAACCAATTTCATTTCAAAATTCCAACAAGATGAAACCCATTCAGAAATATTTTCATAGTGCTCTAAAGACAGGTGCTCGAGACACTTCTCATGCTTTTTAGGCATCACATGCTCCAATGTGAGTAGGACATCAGAATCAATCACATTAGAAGAATTGAGCAATCAATGGATATTATTTGAATATAATGACTAATTTAGAAAAAAATATAAACAAGTAAATAATGATCAAAGTGCAATAATTACACAATTATATGTAACAGAGCATGTGATTTTGGATGATCATGCAAGAAAATCAAAAATATTGGAAAAAATTCTTTTGAATTATACAGTTATTCAAGTGTTATATGATACTGTTATATCAAATTACTAAATTTATAATCATGAATTTGATTTTATATGTTTCCTTCTATGATAAAACATCAATCTTTTTCAAGGTATATGGAATGACATGAGTATCTATGTAGTGATTTTTTAGTACCCATTGATAGATCATAGCCAAAATGGTATTTCATTGGTTTAGAGTTGGATGGATATTATATAATCCTGGTTATGGATTGATTGAAAAGGTTCAAGGGTCACATAAACATTTATAATAGGATTCATAATTTGAATAATGATAATGAAATTGAGTACCCGTTTAGAGGAGAAAGGGTTGTAACGAAACATAAAATAGGATTTTTGGCACTAGGAGATGGAACGTTCTCATACAAGATGGAGGTGATGTCTTTGGAATCGATGTGGTAGATCAAAAATACAGGTTTTCTAGTATTGGTGGATAAGATTGTACATGTGTTTCACAAATATTTCTCTGAGTTACCACTGGTATATAAGGGTTATTTTCTGGTTGATCTTGTCTGAATTACTAGTCCTATCTCATATCTATCTGATCAAATGGAACTAACAGAACTAAGGGAGATGAATTTGAATTTAGAAGATTTAGAAATAAATGGTTTTATTTATCTGATCACCTCTACATGGTTATCACTGTTCCGATTCATAAATAATATTGATGGAACTCTATGGATGAGTGGGGATTATCATACTCTTAACAAAGTTATTATAATGAATATGTATCCAATTACATGTATTGATGATTTGTTCAAATATTTGAAGCGATCCCAATGGTTCACTAAGATTTAGTTGAAATCAGGATATTGCCAATTTTGAATTTGAATAGAGGGTATTGTAATGATAGTTTTCTGAAGCGGATATGACCATTCTGAATATTATGTAATGTCATTTGTCATTTTAAATAGACTGGAGTTATTTATGGAATTAATAAATTGGATATTTCAGTGATATGTAGATTTTTTGGTTATGGTGTTTATGGATGACATTGAAAGGACTCATAAATTCTATGTAATTGTTTTAAATATATGTGAATTTTTTAAGTCTACAAAAATTGATGGCGCGTGTTTCTGAGGCACGGTGTGGCCATAATGAATTTTGAAACCTTTTTTGTGGTACCTTCAGTAAATGTAAGAGTGTTTTTTTCGGAATTTTTAACCTCTTCATGGTATTTAAATTTGAAGGCATTTTTGAACTCGTAGTGTCGTTATTATCTTAAAGATACCTTCACCTCGACTAGAGTAGGTCGAGAGTCATAGATTTTTTTTGGGCTTTATGTGAAAGAATTATATAAAATAAAAATGAATACACATTATTATTTTAGAAACACCTCAACATGGGTTATGTTGGTGGAGACCACAGTAGGCTAGACCTCCCATGTGGATGTTAAGCGGTGGGGACCGCCAAGCCTAAAACCTCCCAGTTTTTAATTTAAGGGTGGGGACCACCCAGGCCCCCTGAACTACTACTTTAATGGGTGAAACCCTTGAAATCCCTCATAAATGTATGAATGCCTCTAAAACTTCTCACACTTTAATGGTTCCAACCACAGCATAATTAATGACATCAATTTAATTTCGAGCCAAAAATTATATTGATTAAAATCAACATATTGGATATTTTTATTTTATGTGGAATTTGGAGAAAGGATTGGAATAGGAGAGCTTTGGAGGAATTCTTATTCTCCAACAAAAAATGAATATCCAACGAAGAACGCCAACGTATGACTTCAACATCGTCCTCGGTACATCCTCTAACGTGGGATGTCTTCAATCAAAAAACATACTTCCCTCTTCATTGAAGAAAACAAATAAATGATGTAAAAGAGTATTTTAAATTGATCAATGTTAATTTCCCTTTAAAATTGAATCATCTTCCATGAGTAGTTTTCTACAGCCGTAAGAAGTAGGGTATGTGCCAAAAAAACATGGCCCGACCCATATGAAAATCTTATGGTCCTTTTGTATGTTCTTCCTGATTGTGATGGCTACTGGTGCCGATGGTTGGAACTAGTGGAAATCGAGAACCACAGTCGCCACCACGGCCGGCTACCAGGAACGTGTCAAATGAAGGGCGACCTGTAATGTCGGCCACTGGCACAGGCACGGTACCCCGCTGCCCTATGGCCTCTATGGCGCCCCGCTGTCTACGGCCTTAGTGGCCCTGCCACCTGTGGCCTCTATGGTGCCCTACTGTCGGTGGCCTCCAAAGCCCTGCGGCCTCTGCGGCACCCCACTGCCCGCTGCATCCGCCATGCCCTGCCGTCTGCGGCCTCCGCCGCCCCACATCCTCCAGGGGGCGACCCCACCCACTGCCTCTGCTGCCCCTCGGCCTCTGCCGCCCCTTAACCAATGCCTCCAGTGGCCTCTGTGGCACCCCTCTTCCAACAACATCATCCATATGCGGCCTCGCACCGCCCACGGCCTCCATGGCCTCTGCGAACCCACAGCCTCCACGGCATCCACAACCCTCATGGTCGTCGCACCACCTCACAGCCCCCTATGGTCCACTAACTAGGGCAGGCCACCCAACAGTCTCGGTCGCCCACTGTGGGCTGGGCCGGACACAGCGGCCGGGTCGGTCCGAATTGGTCGGTCCATACCCGGGCCAACTACGACAAAATTTGCTCTATGGTACATAACATTGGCACAGAGTGTCCATTTGGTGAACCGAAAGAGGAACATGAAATATTGTAGTGAGAACATACTTTTGGTATACCCGACTAAAAACAGAATACAGCTGTGGTCTGGTCTGGTTGGAATGACCACAAATACAATTGGGCCCTCCGGACTAAAAGGTTAATAACTTAAAATTTGTGTGTCTAATTTATGCACAATCTGTTGCATTGATACCCCCTTGATGTGGAGGTGCTTTGAGATACATCTTCTAGAGACTTAATATAAATTGGAGTATCTACTAGTATATTGTGGATAGGACCCTCTCAAAGGCAAGCTACCTTAGTGCAGGAACCATGTAGCTCGCTGTTATAATGTACTTGGATACTGTGTGGGTCTGACGACATACTGATGATGTAAAAGGATCATGTGTGGATATTATGACGTACGGACGATGTACTAGGATCCTATGTATGTATAACAACATACTGTCGATGTAATAGGATCATGTGTGGGTCTGATGACTTACTAATGATGTACAAGTATCTTGTGTGGGTCTGAAGACATACTAACTATGTACAATAATTATGTATGTTTCTGATGATGTACTAGGATCCTTTTTGGGTCTGACAAGGTACTACGTCCCTGTGTGGGTCCGACAACGTACTTTCATCATTCATGGGTCTGATGTGGATTTAGGATCCTTTAGGTGTCTGCCTCTTAACGGTGTAAGATGATTCACTATTTATATCTAATCATCTTTACTATCGTACCTATGTTATACATTTTGTAAGTAGAGTCTGTACCTATGTGGTATTAACCTTCTTGGTAATACCCTAGTGGTATTTTTCAGTGTGGTGTACAAGTGTGGTACTTACCTTTTTGGTATTCCTTCTTTTGTGGAACAGTTGAGATTTGAGCTAATGAGTTGGGATTTGTGATTCCTCCTATTTGAGATGGGCTTACATGACAACATAGGTAAATGTTTGGGTATATACCTAATTTGGGTTGTCAGTAGTTTTCATAATTTTTGGTTTATCCTTTCAAGATTTGTGAGACAATTAGGGTCTTATAGTCCCCACTATGTATCGTTATACTCTCCCATGCAGTGGATATTCCCGCACCTCGTTATGTTTGGTGCATACGAATGATAGCGCAGACTGAGGACGAGAGTACTAGGACTGGAGGTTACTCGGAGATGGACCTCAGATGAGTCGCACCACATAGAAGACTGTTCAAGAGCTATACCTACCCCTCATGTAGGATCCTTGGTGGGTGATAACATGAGTTGTTCCAGTTTTCTTGCGCTTTCAGTTTCTTGTACATTCTAGTTGGTCTTTTATTATATCCCCTTTTTGGTTACTGTACTAACCCTTTTTCTATTAAGATTACTTGATTTCACATCTTGTTATGTGATTGGATTCATGTGTTTATAGGATATAAATTCAATACCTTCATAGTTTTAGGGAATATGCCTTCGGTGCTAGTAGCTAGCCCCTAGCCTATGGAAGGCAGGATTGGGGTAGTCTCGCACTGGCCCCGGGGAGGGGTCATGATAAATTGGTATCAGAGGAGTCTGTTCTATCGTATAACATTGGACTCTGATATTTTAATGGCAATATTGTTATGTGTTATGTGTGTGGTCTACAATTCTGGGAGTCCAATGTTGGTGTTGTGGCCGACATGTGGAAACATCAGGACCCTGACTTCGGATTTCAAACTCAGTGCACGAAAGCACAAATTTCATGTATGTTTTGAAAAGATTTCATTCTGTCCTCTTGAGTCATCTAACCAGGTTTAACATATTGACTGCTTCGCACCTATTTTATTTCAGGATGTCTCCATGCAGACAACCATCTAGGGTTCTGAGTGTAGTATGAAATGATAGCCCACCGAGTGATGAGGCCTCGGTGTGGGACCCTTTATCAGTAGGAGAACCAACTGAGGAACCATCGATTCCATTACCTCTTTGTTTACTGATTCATCCATCCCTAACTGTAGAGTGTGAATGATGATTGAGAGTATTTCATGAGTTCCATCACCAGAGGCCACCCAGGTTCAGGGGAGTGATGTACTCACAGGCGAATAAGGATTGGCTGGAGGCTGTGGTTAGAGTTTTCTACACTGGTAGGGACACCATCAGATCTCATGGTGATCCTTGCCTCTAATATTTTATAAAAATAAGCTGGACGATGGTGTAGCTTGATTATCTAGGTTTACAATGTAGTGACACTTCTATGGGAAGACATTGAGAACCTGTTTTGGGCAGCCTTGGTCCCAGTGACCCTTCTCACATTGCGAATATAAGAGGTTATTCATCTGTATTAATGTAGCATGACAATGAATCAGTACTCTTTGAGGGTAACTGAACTCTGTCGCAACTCCACTAATATTGTATGGGACACACCTTTCATGGCATTTACCATTGGGATGGGAATCATGAAAGATATTAGGGTATAAATGATTTCTCTTAGCATCCCGACGCAGGAGGGGGTTTTAGAGTGAGCCATCTTAGTGGAGAGTTTTCTTGCGGAGCAGTCATCAGTAGCGAGTCCCACCACCATACGTCACATTGCAGAGTATTCTATAGGTGGAAGCAGACAGATTTCACAGATGACCAAGAGGACCAGACTTACAGGTGGACGACCGCATGACACTTGATCAGTTTTGTGAGGTACCAGAGACAGATCCAGTCATGCGAGGAACAAGAAGTGTTTTGCAAGCGCCGAGAATGGTCACATGGATCATGACTGTCTGACCCCCCATACAAATGATCAATAGATGTTTGAAGGACCTCCTAGGTAGAGACATATATTCAATTAAGGCAGCCCGCAAGGAGAAAGCGGACGTTGCAGAGGAGGAGTTCGTGCAGCTAGCAGTGTGTGACAATTAGAGATGATACTGCCACCACCACTAGGTGGTGCACATAGACCATAGGGAGCAGGTGGACAGGGGTGAGCTCAGCTCCAGGTAGCTAAGGCCTATGACCATGGTTCTCAAGAGATGATACAAGGTACAATCTATATCTATTATACATTACCTACATTACTTATAGACACATGTACCAGTCAATCTATTATTTCCATTACCCTCAACCGGAGATCAGATATTCTGATAAACCCATTGGCCCGATCATTATGGCTAGAGACACATACGAGAGTGGATTTGATGATTACAAATTATTGATGACAGTGATAGCTTTCACTAGGAGGAAGGATCTTGGATTCAGATCTCCTAGTAGCGGCATCGAGGCCTTACGACATCAACATGGGTATGGATGTGCTATCTATGGTCCATGCGCAGATTTATCATATTAGGAACAAGATTAGGTGTGTCTGTATGTATAGGACCATTATTACCTTCACTAGTGAGAAGGGATCCTTTTCCGCACATGATAGACTTACCCAGAGGAGAGTGTCCTGAATCCTTAATCAGTTGGCTAGCCTTGCACTCAGAGTGGTTGATGTGGAGATTCTGAGCTATCATATAGTTGTGGACCAGTACACAGATGTATTCCATGATGATGTTCGAGGTCTAACTCCTCACAGAGTGGTGGACTTTTACACTTGTACACTGAGATGACACTGATATTTACACCAGCATATTAGCTGGCACCTGCAGAGCATCATGATCTGTGATTACAAATAGAGGAAATACCGAGAAAAGTATTCATTCGTTCCAATTATTCACTTTGTCAGCCCCAATTTTATTCTTTATAAAGGTAGATTGGATATTGAGGCTTTGAATTAACTATCGGTGCCTGAACCAAGTGACCGTGAAGAAGTATTACTGACTTCCAAAGATTAAAGTTCTCTTTGATCAGCTGAATAGAGAATCCTAGTTCTCAAAGATAGAACTCGTGTCTGGTTATCACCACCCCAGATTGAGAGACTAGGATTTGAAGAAGATGGATTTGAGATGTCGTTATGACTATTACATGTTCTTGGTTATTCCATTTGGAATGATCAACACTCCAGCAATGTTTATGGGAATCATGAACAAGATCATTCAACTATACCTTGATCACTTTTTTAGAGTCTTCATTGTCGACATTCTGATCTAATGGACTACTAAGGAAGAGCATTCCAATATTTTTCCGATAGTTCTGGACCTAATCCGAGTGCACCAGATTTATGGAATGATCTCTATGTTCCAATTCTAGATCGTAGAGGTTCAATTTCCGGGACATGTCATATCAGTGGCTTTAGTTGTAGTGGATCCAGTGATGATTGATGATTTACATTATACTGATCCGCACTTGATTGTGACAGAAGTACGATGTTTCTTGGATTTGGTCGGATACTATCAGAGATTTGTGACAATTTTATCTATAGTTGTAGCACCTTTATCAGCATTGAAGAAGAAGGGTCAACACTTCATTTGGTCGGAGAAATTGTAGTCGAGATTTCCGGTGTTGTGGTAGAGGCTAACTAGTGCCCCCATCTTGAGGCTTCCAGAGGATGGCGTAGTGTATGTAGTATACAACGACACATCATGGATCGGGCTCGGATGTATTCTAATATTGGAGCGGGAAATGATCACCTATGGTTCTCGATAGTTGAGGTAGCATGAGAAAAACTACAGTACCCATGACCTGGAGTTTGAAGTAGTGTCCTTTTCCTTGAACATGTGGCAACATTAATTGATGGGCGAATGTTTTACAGTCCAATCGTATGACAAGAGTATTAGGTATATCTTCATTTAGAAGGACCGTAACCTTATACAGAAACATTGGACTGAGTTCTTACAAGACTAAGAATTTGAGATAGTCTATACATCTTGGAGGATGAATGTTGGAGTGGATGCACACATAAAGTGATCTAGTATACCACTAATATGTCATGCGACAGAGCAGCTGGCCGCTTTGAAAATATCATTTGTGGAATGAGATGGAAAATATTTTATTCAGTCTCTTATTGTCACTTACCCACTTCATCATCGTGTCAGGGAGGCGCAACATGGGGATGCTGACTGCGAGGTTCGATGTGCTTTGATATCCACATGAGAGGAACCTAACGGTTTTTATGATGGTGGTGAGCACATCATCCCTTTTAGAGGATATACTACGGTACCAGTGGAATTACGGGAGTAAGAGTTTAGGGAGTTACACACAACCCCTCTAGCGGTACATCCAGCAGTGGAGAAGATGTACCAGGACCTTCGACGAAAGCACTGGTGGCCGGGAATGAGGATATTAATAGCAGATTTCATCTCTCGGTGCCTCACATTTCAGCAAGTGAAGAAGGATCCTCAAGTGATGGAAGGCTTGGTTCTGAATTTAGAGGTCCCATAGTTGTAGTGGGATGAGATATCCATGTACTTAGTTATTGAACATCCACGTGCATCTAGGGATCATGACTCTATCTGGGTTATTGTCGACCGACTCACCATGTCGGCCCACTTCCTATTAATGAAAGTGGAGGGATTAGTAGAGAGGTTGATATGCCTCTCTTTATAGGTGATTCTGAGGCTACATAGAGTAACCTTGGTGATTTTATCCGATCATGATACATGTTTCACTTATTGGATTTGGAAGGGGTTGTAGCAGGCTTTCGGGATGCAGCTGCATTTGAGTACCGCCTTCCTTCCTCATATGGATGGCCAGATGGAGCAGACCATTCAAACACATGGTAAATGCGGCGTTCTTGTGTCCTAGACTTAGGTTGTAGCTAATAGGATCACCTTCCTTTAGTGGAGTTTGCATTGAACAACAACTATCACTCCACCACGGAGATGGCACCTTTGGAGGCATTATAGGTAAAACCTTGCAGATCACCTTTATGCTGGTCTGATCTTGGGGAGTCAGAACTGGTGGGACCATTGATGGTATGGGATACCACAAAGAAGTTGAATATCATCCTAGAGCGGATGAAGACTCCACAAAGCATGTTGATGACAAATGCCGAGAGGATACAGAGACCTCCAGAGTTCGAGGATGGTGACAACATCTTTCTATGGGTCTCATCTCGATGAGGTTTTGAAGAGCTTTGGCCAAGGAGGAATGTTATCTTCGAGTTTAATCAGACCCTTCCAAGTCCTTAGCATAGTTGACGAGATGGATTACCTCTTAGCTCTTCCAACCGATTTGCAAAATGTGCACAACGCCTTCCACAAATCCCAACCAAGAAGATATGTGCACAACACATCCCACATCATCAACTTGGGAGAGATGAATATTGATGATGGGGTGACATTTACAGATGATCCAGTTTAGATTGAGGGTCGATAGGAATGGGTCCTTTGTGGATAGTCGATACCTCTGCTGCGCATTCGCTAGTAGAATGGGAACCTCCAGGAGAGCATATAGGAGGGGGAAGCTCTTATGTGTTCTCCAAACACCCAATTGATTTTTTTTTTGATTTGGCTTTCGGGAATGCAATGCCCGGAGGTGGGTAGAATTTAATGTCCAGAAAATTCATTGTAAATTTATATTAAATATATAGTGATATTATGGGTTTTCAAATTTTGACGGTGTGTGATTACGAGTTTCGGGGTGCCTGGAATGACTTTCTAAACATTTTTCAGGTACATTCAGTAAATGTATGAGTGGGTTTTATTAAATTTTAAACTGGTGCTCAAAATTGAAATTAGATGGAAGCTTTTAACTCACATCGCCAATATTCGTTTAAGTATACCTTCACCTCTACCATAGTAGGTCGAGAGTGAATGATAGATTTTTTTCTTTTCGTGAAAAAATAAAATAAAATAAAAATTTCTAAACTTTTTTATTTTAGAAACCCCTATACATGGGTTATGGTGGTGGGTACCACCCGTGCCTAAACCTATGATTTTGATTTTAAGATCTGGGGACCACCATGCCCAAAACATCGCCATTTTGAATTTAGGTGTGGGGACCACCCGAACCCCAAAAAATCATACATTAATGGGAGAAACCAAAAAAAATCCCTATTAAATGGGGGGAAGCCTCTTAATCTTTCCCAAAATTAATGGTTCCAACTACATAATAATTGATGACATCAATTTAATTTTCTGCCAAAAATTCAATTGATGAAACAAAACATATTGTCAACTTTTCTTTTTGAGTGGAATTGGTAGAAATTATTGGAAAAGGAGAGCTTTGGAGGAATACTTATTCTCCAATGAAAAATGTTTCTCCAATGAAGAACACTGAAATACGACTTCGACTTCTTTATGGGGACATCCTCCAATGTGGGATGTCTTTTATCAACGACCGTCCTCACATCCTCATTGAAGATGAAATTGAATGATGTAGGCATGCTTTTTAAATTGATAAATGTTAATTTACCTCTCACATTGAATCTTCTACCTTGAAAAATTTTCTACCGCCCTAACGTGGATGGTACGGTCCCAAAAAAAAACATGAATTAACCTCTCCGCAAATCATATGGTTTTTTTTGGATTTCCATCATGATGGTGATGTCGAATGGTGCCGACAGTTGGTAATGGGGGAACTCAAGAACCACAGCTAGCACCACGGATTGCCCGATGAAGGCATCGAACGAAGGGAAGCTAGTCAAGCCGGCCACCAGCAAAGGCATGACACCTTGACACCCATAGAATCCACTGCCTTATAGCCTGCGCGGCGCCCCACCGTCTGTGGCCACCACCACCATGCGGCCACCGCGCCCCCCCCCCCACCCGAGGCCTCTGCCTCTTTCGGCTCCCCGCTGCCCACAGACTCTGCCACCTGTGGCCTCTGTGGCGCTGTGCCATTCGCGGTATCTGTGGAAATGTGGCTTCCGCCGCCCAATGGCCAACGTGGTGCCCCGTTGCCTGCAGGCTTCACCACCATGCGACCTCTTCGGTGGCCCGCACCCTACGGCCTCTGTGGCAACACTCCGTCCACGACCGCCACTATGCCCCACCACCAGCGGTCTCCACCGCCCCATGGCCTCCACGGAGCCCCGTCCCTCGTGTCCTCCGTTGTCCATGGACCTACCCCACCCATGGTCTATATGGCCTCTGCGGTCCCAACAGAATTCGTGGCCTCCACCCTCATGGCCTCCACGATGCAACACAACCTCTATGCCACCTCGCGGCCTCCGCGCCGCCTCACACCCCCATGGGCCGCTGCACAGGTAGGGCCTCCCTTGGTGGGTCTGGCCACATGCAGTGGTCCGGGTCGTCCCGAGCTGGGTCAGGTAGGCCCATGTCAGGTAGGTCCGACCGGGTTGGACCAGACCCGGGCCAACATCTACCAAATTCACTCTATGGGCCACAACATTAGAACTAGGCACCCGTTTGATAAACCATCAGTGACACTAGAAACCATGGAGCTAGACATTACTTTTGGTATACCCCACGAGATAATTGAATAATGTAGTGGTGTGGTCGGTTAGGATCGAGCATGAATCCAACCGGGCCCTCGTGACTAAAAAGATAATAACATAAAGATTGGGCATTCAATTGACGCACTGTCTATTGCGTTGAGACCACTATGATGTGGTGTTCCATTGAGATAATACTTTGCGAGACTTCATAGCAGTTGGAGTATCGACCAATGGCTTGTGGTGCGAACACTCTCAAAGACATGTGGGCTTAGTGCGGGATCCCTATAGTTGGATGTTACAGTGTGCTAAGATCTTGTGTGGGTTTGACGACATACTAATGATGTTCTAGGATCCTATGTGGGTCTAACGACAAACTAGAGATGTAATAGGATACTGTGTGGGTCTGATGACGAACTGATGATGTACTAGAATTTGTTGTGGGTCTGAAGACGTACTGACAATGTATTAGGATCTTATGTTGGTCTGAAAACATACTGACGATGTACTAGGATCTTTTGTGGGTTAGATGATGTACTAGGATCATGTGTGGTTCTGACGAGTTACTAGTATCTTGTGTGGGTCTAATGACGTACATTGATCCACCATGGGTCTGATGGGGATTTATGATCCTTCACGGGACTTCCTCTTAATGGAGTTGGATTATTCAATAGTTATATCTGATCATATTTACTTCAATACATATGTTATACCTTTTGTAAGATGATTATATACTTGTGTGGTATTTTCCTTAATGGTAATACCTTGGTGGTATTCTTCAGTGTGGCGTACATGTTTGGTACTTACCATCATGGTATTAATTCCTTTGTTGAACAGTTGGGAATTTGGGCTAATGATTTGGGCATTGTGTTTCCTTATGTTTGAGATGGGATTACATGATAACATAAGTATATGTATGAACATATTCCTAACTAGTTTTTTCATTTGTTTTCAAACATTGTGATTTATCCTTTTTGGAATTTTGAGAACTTTATGGTCTCAGGGTCTCGATGGGGTATTTTTATTGTTACCACTCAACGGGGTATGTCCACACCAAATTGTGTTCGGTGCAGACGAAGGAAAATTATGACCGAGAAAGACCATACCTAGACTTGAGGTATCTTGGTGTTGGACCTTATAGAAGGAGTGCCACATAGACAACTGTTTGAGAGCTGTACCTACCCGTCAGGAATGATCCTTGGTGGGTGATTATAGGAGTTGTTCTAGTTTACTTTTACATTCAGTTTCTATTACATTCTAATTGGGAGTGTATTATATACACCTTTTACTTACAATACATACTCTTTTACTATTCATTTTACTTTAGTTTGTATCCTGATGTGTGATTGGTTGCATGTGTTTACTGAATATAAAAGGAATTCTTTCCCAGTTTTAGGGAATATGCCTTCGGTGCTAGTCGCCAGCCCCAATCCTGTGGAAGGTAGGCATGGTGTTGTCATGAAACGGGCCCCAAGGGATTGGTGTTGACATACATACTGGTGTATTCATATACATGGTATGATTATATGCAATAGTTTGCGACATAGTTGGGAATCATGAGAGACCATTTTCTATATTATATTTTTCAAACTGTAATTTTTGTATACAAGATTTATGCTTTCTAGGACATGTGATTTCTGAAAGTGGTGTCTTAGTGGATCTAGAAAATATAGATGTTTTTATCTCAATGAAAACTAGAATAATTATATTTAGATTCAATTTTTTCTTGATATAAGTAGTTATTAATGACTCTTTGTTCATGAATTCTTATGAGTATCTACGCCTATGATTTCTTTTATGAATAATAATGTTCTATTCCCATGGGATGAATAATTCTATAAATATTTCCAAGAGTTAATGGTTCATCATATAATATCAAATATATTTTTATTTCTTGAATCAATGCAAAAGTATGTTGTGTATTTTGGTGCTTCGGGACCTGGGTTGTGGTGTGTTCCCATTAAAAGAGATCTTGTTTTGTGTTTAATTCTAGGATTATATGAGTAAATAGAAAAAACACATAAAAATATTACAATTTACTCATGTAGTCTATTCTCATAAGATATTGAATCATTACCTCTTTGGTGAGACATTTATTGTATTTACATATCATAAAAGATTTAATGTTATCTCATAAAAAAAGAGATTTTAATCTTTGACAAAGATAATGTATGTTGTATCTCAAACACATTATCATCAGAACGATTTATACACTAGGGAGTTGAAATACATTGTATGATGGATTAAGCATGAAGTAATATACAAAGTTGGAAATAGAGGCCTTAGATGAGTGGCAGTAGATATTAGTTCCAGCCAACATGATTTTTGGTTGTGAAGACATAGTTGATGTTTCTATTTTCTATCTTGTATCATCGATTCCAAATTTAGTTAATATGGTTAATGAGTCCCATAAATCAAATTAATAATGCATAGATAAGAGGTCACAACTCAATGGTGGGGAGAACATTGGGGGTTGGAGGTTGGATGAGAGTTTAGTGCTATAGTTCATGAATTAATTCTTATACCTTTATCATAATCCTAGAATCTAATTCATGCACACCACCATTAAATATGGTTTTTTCAAATATGAATACATATGATGTGTAAGACATTAAAAGAGTAGTTTTTTTGGTAAAAATTTAAATGAATATGCCTATGATTAGAATCTTTTTCCTTATGGTGAGTATTCCTTCATTGTCGTTCATGGTGTTTTTCATTGAGTTAATTATCCCTCTCTAATTTTTCATATATTTAGTCCCACTATAGATTTATCTATGGTTTTTCATATCAAAATATGATTATATTTGGAATTTTAATTCTATGGGAATATTTTTTATGTTGGTTCATAGAGATTCAAGCATGTTTTGTTATGTATTTATTCTTATTAACCATTATATACATAAAACACGTTGTAGGTGGATTCACTATTCATATTCTAAAAAAGATTGTATTATTTTCAAATTTATTTAATTTATTCAAATGGATTGTGAAATTTTGGTTCAAATCATGATATAAATACAATTTATTAAATATTTATGTTTTCTAGTAAAATTATTGAGTTGTGGTAAATTTTTATTAAAAGGTATTTTGTTTCATGATTCTAAAATGTTGATTTGAAAATATGGATTTTGTGTATTTTTTAAAAATTTTGTTGTAATTTTTTTTTCACTCAAATGGGATGTTTTATTAAAATGGTTTTGGCATGCTTTGATTGAAATTGTTTTTTGGAATATATTTTTTGTGTATTCATATTTCATTTATGAATTTTTTTCAAAATAAGAACTTGGGTTAAGTGGAAAATATGTAATTTATCGTGGGATATAATTTCCTATTGATGACATGGTAGATCAATGAGAGGTATCTCATGAGTATTTATGTTTCATAATAATGAATTCATGGTTGGTACTATGGATATGTGGAATTGAATGGTATTACAAAATAGAACATTTGAAGTATTTTTAAAGAATTGTTTAGATGATTTCATTGATAATTGTCGTTTGGTGGAAATCAAGATAATGGAAATAAAATTCAATGGTTTTAGAAATTGTTTAATATATATTGTTTTATATAAATTTTGTTAACTTTTCTATCCTTGTGGTGTGAGTAGGTATCTCATTGGTGTAAACCTACTGAGTCGTAGTAGTCACCCCTATTTTATAACTTTAGTTCTTTTGTAGATGCCATCTACCGGGATATTGTGAAAGGAAAAGTATAACATGTCTTTTTATACTACTTTCTAGTTTGTAGGTTTTTTGGTGATGTTGGATCATGTCGCTTGTGGAGAATAGAGTCTTATGTTTTTATGAATGTTTTATTAGTTGCCTCTCACAATATATTTAAATATTTTAGACATATACTGTGGTATATGATTCATTTATAATTTTTATAAATTAAATGTGAGTTTTCATTCATTATTTTAATACATCATAAAGTTGTATTTTTTTTAAATTGTATGGATAGTTGTTTGATTCTAAAAGGGAACATCATCCCCCACATCTACTGATTCACTTTGATATTTATTCCCTGCATTTTTCATCCAGAGAATATAACATGAGTCCTAGTAACATCTCACCACCTTATCAAGACAATTAATATGGGTAGGACATTAAGAATGGTGTTAATTTTTTTTTTCAAAAAAACAATATTAAAAAAGTTGTATCATCATGGTCCTTCCATATGGAAGAAGTGGTGATCAGTTATCTTGGTTAAACAGATGAATTAACTATTTTTTATACATTTAGTTTCTATCGAATAATTTCGTAGTAATATTGGGAATTTAAATTTAGGGAATAAAATTACATAGCTAACCCTTTTATGTATAATTTAAAGATACCAGGGAGATGAATACATATGTGATTTGGAGACACATAGAGGATATTGAAATGTTATTTACATTGGTTTAACTAATTTCATAATAATTCCATGCATTTGAGGAATGAATTCCCACATGGATTGAATAAATTATTTAGATAAATTATTTATGATTTTATGAAAAGTGTTTTTTTATATTGAAATTTATTTAAAGTGAAATATATTAAATAATTTAATTATAGTGGTATGTTGAAAATGGTACGATTTTAAAAAGATAATATAAATGTATAATTTTTTTTGAAAATTTTAATGATGATTTCGGAATGATTTTTAGGATATATTATGTGGTATTATTTGGAATTATAATCTTTCAGTTCATAGAGAAGTAAAAATCATGATAATAGAAATTTTTTAGAAAATTGAACCTGGTATGTCGTAGAAACCAATAGGATGTAACTGCAGAGACTGTGGGCACCTAAAAAACACATTAACTAATATTTGGATTAAAATAGCATCAATGTGTTTCAATATACATACATTGGGAACCAAGGGATAATCAAAGGAAAGTAGATCATTCCTTCTAGTTTAAGAAGAAGAATGTGCCAATCTTCTAGGGTTTTTCATAACTTGAATTGCGTGAGGTATGGTGGGATGGGATGGATTATATTTTCGATTTTATTGGAAAACCTGTGGATATTGATGTTAAATTGTGACATCTATGACGCATGATCACGAACATCGGTGGTGGGATCTTTTGAATACATGATAAAGTGGTTCGAGGCCTTGATTGGGGGGATTATGAGGAATTGTTTGACAAAATAATATATCCTCGCACATTCAGAAATCAACAAATGTTGGACATGATCAACCTAATGAAGGAAAATCTATGTATCATTAATTTTTGAAATATATTAATGAATAGAGTGCTCTTTTAAACTAAATATTCCACTAGTTCATCCTTGAAGGCACATATGGTGATATTCAGGTTGAGATAGAAGATTTGCTCTTATATTATTGTACTCTATATTACTAACCATACATAGATTGTTAATAATGAAAAAATTTGATGAAAGGAAAATCATAGTAGATATGGGAGTTGGACATATTTCAATACCAATGGGAATCAGTGGCTACTCTAATTATGAGGAAAATTAGAACAGGGTAACCTACATCCAAGTGGGTAGCATGAAACAGAATCAAATGGAGAAATCAATAGATTTTCTCTAAAACCAAAAATAAATGAATTTGTGTTTCTAATATGTCTCCTTAAACTAAAATAGGTGAGTATGTAAAACATTACCAAATTCATGTCAACATTCAAACAAGATGAAACACATTCATAAATATTTTCATAGTGCTCTAAAGTCAGGTGCTCGAGACACTACTCAATATTTTTAGGCATCATATGCTCCAATGATAATTGGGCAACAGAATCAATCACATTAGAAGAATAGAGCTATCAATGGTTATTCTTAAAATCCCATTATTATTAAGAAGAAAATCTAAATATGTAAATAATGATCAAAGTGCAACAATGAAACAATTATATGGAACAGAGCATGTGATTTTGGATGATAAGGAAAGACAATCAACAATAAGAGAAACAATAATTTTGAATTATATAGTTATTCAAGTGTTATATGATACGATTATATCAAATTTCTATATTTATAATCATGAAATGGATTTTATATATTTCCTTCTATAATAAAACTTCAAACTTTTCGTAGGTATAGGGAATGACATGAGTATCTATGTAGTTAATTTTTAGTAACCATTGATAGAGCATATCCAAAATGGTATATCATTGTATTATAGATGGATGTCAATTATATAATCCTGGGTATGGATTGGTTGAAAATGATCAAGGGTCACATAATCCTTTATAATATTATTGGTAATTTGAATAATGAGAATGAAATAGAGTATCCATTTAGAGGATAAAGGGTTGTAAAGAAATGTAAAATATGATTTTTGGAAGTAGGAGCTAGAACATTATCTTATAATACGGAAGTGATGTCTTTGGAATCAATGAGGTAGATAAAAAATATATGTTTTATACTATTGGTGGATCCGTTTGTACTTGTGTTTTACAAAAATTTCGTTGAGTTACCTCATGTAAGTAAAGGTTATTTTTAGGTTGATCTCACCCGAATTACTATTCCTATCTCATATCTATCTTATCAAATGGATCCAACAGAACTAAGGGAGTTGAATTTCAATTTGGATGATTTAGAAAGAAATGGTTTTATTTATCATATCACCTATAGATGGGTATCACAATTACGATTCATAAATAATTTTGATGGAACTCTATGGATGAGTGGGGAATATCATAATCTTAAAAATGTTATTATAAACAATACGAATCCAATTACATGTATTAATGATTTGTTCAATGATTTGAAGGGTGCTCAATGGTTCTCTAATATTGAATTGCAATCAGGATATTGCAAATTTTTAATTTTAAAAGAGGGTATTCTAATGATAGATTTCGGAAGCCGATATGACCATTCCGAATATTAAGTAATTCCATTTGTCCTTTTGAATAGACTAGCGTTCTTTATGAAATTAATGAATTTGACATTTCAGTGATATGTAGATTTTTTTGCAATGGTGTGTAGGGATGACATTTAAAAGAACCATAACTTCCATGTAATTGTTTTTAAATATATTTGAATTTTGTTAGTCTGCAAAAATTGATGGTGCGTGGTTCTTGAGGCCCGGTGTGCCCAGAATGAATTTCAAAACATTTGTTCTGGTATGATCAGTAAATGTACGATTGGGTTTTTCTGAATTTTAAACTTATGCTGGGAATTGAAATTAGAGGGAACTGTTGAACTCGCAGTGCCATTATTCTCTTATAAAGACCTTCACCTCGACCAGAGTTGGTCGAGAGTGAAAGAATGTTTTTGGGATTTTCATGAAATATTCAAATAAAATAAAAATGTATAATCATTTGTCTTTTAGAAACACCTCAACATGGGATATGTTAGTGGGGACCTCCTAAGCATAGACCTCCCACATGGATGTTATGAGGTGGGGACCACTGAGCCTAAAACCTCCCAATTTATAATTTAAAGGTGGGTACCACCCAAGCCCACGAAATGCCTACTCTAATGGGTGAAACCCTTGAAATACCTCATAAATGTAGGGAATCCTCTAAAACATATCCCACATTAATGGTTCCAACCACATCCTAATCAATGACATCAATTTAATCTTGATCCAACAATTAAATTGATGAAAAACAACATATTGGATACATTAATTTTTAGTGGATTTTTGAGAAAGGGTTTGAAGAGGAGAGCTTTGGAGGAATTATTCTTCTCCCACAAAAAAATGATTCTCTATTGAAGAATGTGGATGTACGACTTCGACTTCTTCCTCAAGACATCCTTCAACGTGGGTTATCTTCCATCAACAACCGTCTTTCCCTCTTCATCAATGAAAATAAATGAAGGATTTAGGAGATTATTTTAAATTGATCGATGTTAATTTCCCTTTCACATTGAATCATCTTCCTCGAGTAGTTTGATACAACACTAAGATAGAGGATACAGGACAATCAAACAAGGCCTCACCCATCCGCAAATCTTATGGTCCTTTTGTGTGTTCTTCTTGATTGTGATGGCTACTTGTGCCAATGGTTGAAACTGGTGGAAATGGAGAACTTCGGTCACCACCACTGTCGGCTACCAGGAAGGTGACGAATGAAGGGCGGCCAGTAATGTCTGCCGCCGGTGCTGGCAGGGTACCCCACCAACCCGCGGCCTCCGTGGCGCTGTGCCATCTGCGGCCTCCGCGGCCCTACCACCTGTGGCCTCTGCGTCGCCCTACTGTCGGAGGCCTCCGCCTCCCCACAACCTCCATGGTGCGACCCCTCCTGCAGCCTCTACTGCCCCTCGACCTCCACCGCCCCACGTTTAATGCCTCCAGTGGCCTCCACAGTACCGCTCTTCCCACAACATCATCCATCTGCAGCCCTGCACCTCCCACAGCCTCTGCGGCCTCTACGAACCCACGACCTCCGCGGTAGCCACAACCCTCATAGTCGTAGCACTACCTCGCGGCCCCCTATGGGCCGCTAACTAGTTTAGGTCACCCAACAGCCCGGGTCACCCAGCGTGGGCTGCGCCGGACACAGTTGGCGTGTCGGTCCGACTGGGTCGGCCTATACCTATTCCAACTATGACATAATTCGCTCTATGGGACATTACTTTGGCACCTGGCATCCGTTTGAATAACCATAAGAGGTGCTGGAATTATCTGAGTGAGAAAGTCCATATGGTATACCCCACTAAAAATTGAATAATTGTAGGGTATGGTCTGTTTGGAACGACCACAAATCCAACCGGGCCCTCAGGACTAATAGTTTAATAACTTACAAATTGTGTGTCCAATTCACGCACCATCTGTTGCATTAATACCCCTTTGACATGGCGGTACTTTGAGATGCTTCTTCAAGATACTTCTTAGTAATTGTAGTATCTAATAGTATATTGTAGAGAGGACAATCTTGAAGATAGGTGAGATTAGTGCAGGAACCATATTGCTCACTGTTATAATGTACTAGGATCCTATGTGGGTCTGACGATGCAATGACGATGTACTAGGATCATGTGTGGATCTGATGACGTACGGATGATGTACAAGGATCATATGTGTGTCTAATGACATACTGTCGATGTAATAGGATCATGTGGGGGTCTGATGACTTACTAATGATATACTACGATCTAGTGTGTGTATGACGACGTACTAACGATGTACAAGCATTATGTGTGGATCTGATGATGTACTAGGATCCTTTGTGCGTCTGACGAGTTACTAGGTCCATGTGTGGGTCTGATGATGTACTTTTATCCTCTGTGGGTCTGTTGTGGATTTAGGATCCTTCATGGGTCTGCCTCTTAACGGAGTAAGAAGATTCAGTATTTATATCTAATCATCTATATTATCATACCTATGTTATACACGTTGTGAGCTGAGTCTGTACCTGTGTGGTATTAACCCTAATGGTAATACCCTGGTGGTATTCTTCAGTGTGGCGTACAAGTGTGGTATATACCTTTTTGGTATTCATTCTTTGGTGGAACAGTTGATATTTGGGCTAATGAGTTGGGCTTTTTGTTTCCTCATGTTTGATATGAGTTTACTTGATAACACAGGTATATGTATGTCTATATACCTAACTAGGGTTGTCAGTTGTTTTCATGCTTTTTTGTTTATCCTTTTTGTATTTTTTGAGAAAATTAGGGTCTTAGGGTCCCAACTATATATCGTTATACTCACCCCCGCACTAGTTATACCCACACATCGTTGTGTTTGGTGCAAATGAATGACATCACAGACTGATGATGAGAGTACTAGGACTACAGGTTACTTGGAGGAGGACCTTAGATGAGGCATACCACATAGAAGAATTGACTGAGATCTATACCTACCCTTCAGGTAGGATCCTTGGTGGTTTATAACATGATTTTTTAAAGTTTACTTGTACATTCATTTTCTTGTACTTTCAAGTTGGGCTTTTATTCTATCCCCTTTTTGCATAGTGTACTTACTCTTTTACTCTTCAGTTTACTTGAGTTTGTATCTTGTTCTGTGCTGGGATGCATGTTTTTATAGGATATAAAGGCAATTCCTTCATTGTTTTTGGGAATACGCCTTTGGTGATATTAGCTAGCCCCTAGCCTATAGAAGGCGAGCATGGGGAAGTCTCGCACTGGCCCTAGGGGACAGGTCATGAAAAATTGGTATCAGAGGAGTCGGTTCTATCATAGAACATTGGACTCTGATCTTTTAATGGAAATAGTGTTATGTCTTATGAGTGTGTTCTTCAATTCAAGGAGTCCAGTGTTGGTGCTGCGACCGAAATATCCTAACATCAGATCCCTAACTTCTGATTTCTAACTATGTTCATGAAAACACAGATCGTGTGTATGTTTTGAAAAGATTTCATTGTGACCTATTGAGTCATCTAACTAGGTACAACATAATTATTGTGGCTCACCTATTTTATTTCAGGATGTCTCCATGCAGTCAGCCAGCTAGGGCCCTGAGAGTAGTATGCAATGATAGCCCACCGAGTGATGAGGCCTCAGTGCAATGCCCTTTATCTGTAGGAGCACCAACAGAGGAACCATCAATACCATTACCTCTTTGTCCACTGATTCATCCAGCCCTAGAAGTAGAGGTTGAATTATGCTTGAGTGTATTTCATGAGTTCCCCCACCAGATGCCACCCAGGTTCTGGGGAGTGTTGTACCCACAGACGAATGAGGATTGGCTAGAGGTCGTGGTGTGAGTTTTCTCAACTAGTAGGGATACCATCAGATCTCATGGTGATCCTTGCCTCTAATATTTTATAAAAATAAGCAGGATGATGGTGTATCTTGTTGCTCCAGGTTCATGATGTGGTGACGCTTCTATGGGTAGACTTTCAGAACCTATTTCAGGCAGCGTTTCTCCCAGCGACCCTTCACGCAATGCGAATACAGGAGGTTCTTCATTTGCAGCAAGGCAGAATGACTGTGAATTAATACTATGTGAGGGACCCTTAACTCTCTCACAAATCCACTAATATTTTATGGGACCCATTTCATATAGGCCTAGACCATTGAGAAGGGACTCATGAAATAAATCAGGGCATCAATGATTTCTCTCAGCATCCTGACACAGGAGGGGGTTTTAGAGTGATCCCTCTTAATGGAGAGTCTTCTTGTGGAGACGTCACCAGTAGCAAGACCCACCACTAGATGTCACATAGTAGATTCTTCTATAGGTGGTAGCATACATATGTCATAGATTCCTAAGAGGAGCAGACTTACTGGTGGACGACTGCATGACACATGATCAGTTGTGTGAGGTACCAGAGGCCGATCCAGTCATACGAGGAACATGATGTGTTTTTCATGTGGCGATAATGGTCACATGGATCATGAATGTCTGACCCCCCATACAGATGATCAATATATTGTTGAAGGACCACCTATGCAGAGACATATGTTCGATTGAGGCTGTCCGCAGGGAGCAAGCAGACATTGCATAGGAGCAGTCCATGCAGCTAGCTGTGGGTGACGATTAGAGATGTTACCGCCACCACCACCAGGTGGTCCACCCAGACTATAGGTAGATGGTGGATAGGGGTGAGATCATCTATAGGTAGATAAGGCCTATGAACATAGTTCTCAGGATATTATACGAGGTATAATCTGTGTATATGCTACCTATGCTACATTCATTATAGAAAAATATACCGGTCGACATATTATTTCTAATACCCTCATTCGGAGCTCAGATATTCTGATGGACAGGTTGTCTCGATCCTTGTGGCTAGAGACACAAAAGGTAGCAGAAATGATGATTACACATTAGTGACAACAGTGATAGATTTCAATAGGAGGAAGAATCTTCAACTCAGATCTCCTTCTAGCGGCATTGAGGCCTTACGACATCATCTTGGGTATGGACTGGCTATCTATGGTTCATGTGTAGATTGACCATATTAGGCAGAAGATGAGGTTCTTTTGCCTAGATGAGACCACAATTAACTTCATCGGTGAGAAGGGAGCCTTTTCCGAACATGATATACATAACAGGAGGAGAGTGCACCAGATCATTAATCAGTTAGCTAGCCAAACACTCATTGTGGTTGATGTGGAGAGTATGATCTGTCCTGTAGTGGTGGACCAGTGCATAGATGTATTCCATTATGATGTTCCAGTTCTACCTCCCCACAGAGAGGTGGACTTTTACACTGACTTGTACACTAGGATGACACTGATATCTACACCAGCATATCAGATGGAACCCCCAGAGCATCATGATCGGTGAGTACAACTAGAGGACTTACTGAGAAAAGGAATCATTCTGCCCAATTATTCACTTTGTTCATCCCTGATTTTATTCTCCAGGAAGGTGGGTTGGATATTGAAAATTTGTGTAAACTATCGGCGCCTAAACTAGGAGATAGTGAAGAAGAAGTTCCATCTTCCAAAGATTAAAGATCTCTTTGATTAGCTGAAATGAGCACAGTGGTTCTTAAAGATAGAACTCATGTCAGGATATCCCCACCCCAGTGTGAGAGACGAGGATTTGCCGAAGACAGCTTTTATATGTCGGTACGACTATTACATGTTCATGGATATGCCATCTGGCATGACAAAATCTCCAGAAATGGATATGGGACTCATGAACATGATCATTCATCCATTCCTTGATCACTTAGTTAGAGTCTTCATTGATGAAATTCTGATTAACTCAACTACTATGGAGGAGCATGCCAGTATTTTTCAGATAGTTCTGGACACAATCTGATAGAACCAGCATTATGGTATGATCTCGATGTTCCAGTTATGGATCATAGAGGTTCAATTTCTAGTACATGTCATATAAGAGGCTAGAGTTACAGTGGATCCAGTGATGATTGATGCTTTATATTCATGGGATCCGCACATGAGTGTGACAAAGGTACGAAGTTTCTTTGGTTTGGCCGGATATTATCTGAGATTTGTGCCAGATTTATCTATAGTTGTAGCTCATTTATCTGCATTGATGAAGAAGGGTCAATCCATCATTTGGTCAGAGCAATTCTAGTGGAGATTTCCAGTGTTATGGTAGAGGCTGACTAGTACCCCCATCTTGAGGCTTCCAGAGGATGGTGTAGGGTACGTATTGTACAGTGACACATCAGGGACCAGGCTCCGATGTATCCTAATGCAGGAGCGGTAAATGATCACATATGGTTCTCGATAGTTGACGTAGCATGAGAAAAACTACACTACCCATGACCTGGAGTTAGAAGCGGTGGTATTTTCCTTGAATATTTGACAACATTAATTGATGTGAAAACATTTCATAGTATAAACGGATGACATGAGTATCTAGTATATCTTCATTCAGAAGGACCTGAACCTGAGAAAACAACATTTGATTGAGTTCGTACAGGACTATAAATTTTAGATAGTATATACTTCTAGGAGGGTGAGAGTTGGAGTAGATGCACTCATCAAGTGATCTGGTATATAGTTTCTATGTGATGTGATAGAGTAGCTCGCCGCTTTGCAAATATCATTTGTGGAATGAGAGTGAACATATTTTCCTCAGTCTCTTATTGTCACTCCCCCACTTCATCAGCGAGTTAGGGAGGCACAACATAGGTATGCTGACTGTGAGGCTCGACGTGCTTTGATATCTAAAGGACAAGAACCTGATAGTTTTTATGATGTTTGGGAGCATGACATCTCTTTCAGAAGATGTTATACGGTACTAGTGGAATTATGGGAGGAAGTGTTGATGGAGTTACAAACATCCCCTCTAATAGTACATCCAAGAGTGGATAAGATGTACTAGGACCTCCGAAGACAACAGTGGTGGCCGAGAATGATGAAATTAGTAGCATCGTTTGTTTCTCGGTGCCTCACATTTCAGCAAGTGAAGGCGAATCATCATGTGATGGAAGGATTTGTTATAAATTTAGAGGTCCCATAGTTGATGTGGGATGGGATATCTAGGTACTTTTTATAAAACATCCATGTACATCTAGGGGTAATGAATCTATCCGGGTGATCGTCGACCGACTACCATGTTGGCCCACTTCCTACCGATGAAGAGGGAGGGTTTAGAAGAGAGGTTGGGATGCCTCTATTTGTAGGATATTGTGAGGCAACCTGGAGTACCCGTGATGATTGTATCTGATCATGATACATGTTTCACATCTTCGATTTGGAAGGGGTTGCAAGAGGCTTTCGGGATGCAGCTTCATTTGAGCATTGCCTTCCATCCTCAGACGGATGGCCAGACTGAGCGGACCATTCAAACACATGGGACTTGCGGCGTTATTCTGTCCTAGACTTTGGTTGTAGCTAATTGGATCACTTTCCTTTGGTGGAGTTTTATAAAACAACAACTATCACTCCACCATTGAGATTGCACCTTTGGAGGCATTATACGAGAAACCTTGCAGATCAATTTTATGCTGGCATGATCTAGGGGTGTCAGAACTTGTGGGACCATTGATGGTATGGGCGACTACAGAGAAGGTTCATATCATCCTGGAGGGGATGAAGACTGCACAGAGCATGTAGAAGTTTAATGCCGAGAGGTTACAGAGACCTCTGGAGTTCGAGGATGGTTACAACGTCTTTCTATGTCTCTCATATCGATGAGGTTTTGAAGCGATTTAGACAAGGAGGAATGTTATCTTTGAGTTTCGTCGGACCCTTCCAGGTCCATAGTAGAGTTGACAAGGTGGATTACATCTTAGCACTTCCACCTCATTTGCATCGTGTGCACATCGTCTTCCAAAAATCCCAACTGAGGAGATACGTGCACAACAGATCCCATGTCATCAACCAGGGAGAGATGAACGTCGATGATGGTGTGACCATTACAGAGGTTCAAGTTCAGATTGAGGGTCAATAGGAACGGGTCCTTTGTGGAAAGTCGATACATCTGGTGCGCATTCGCTGGCAGAATGAGAACCTCCAGGAGAGAATATAGGAGGGGGAGGCTCAGATTCATTCTCAGAACCCATTATTGTTTTCTTATTTTTTATTTTTAGGATTTCTGGGATGCAAATCCCTGAGGTTGGGAGAATGTAATGTCTCGAAAATTCCATATAAAGTGTTATTAAATATATGGGGATTTTATGAGTCTGAAAAATTTGATGACGCATGATTACGAGTCCCAGGGTTCCTGGAATGAATTTCTAAACATTTTTTCAGGTACGTTCAGTAAACATACGAGCAGGTTTTTCTAAATTTTAAACTGGTGCTCAAATTTGAACTTAAAGGGCAACTTTTAACTCGCATCTCATGTATTCTCTTAAGGATACCTTCTCCTCGAACCCAGTATGTTGATAGTGAATGATAATTTTTGTTCTTTACGTGAAAAAACAAAACAAAATAAAAATGTCTACACATTTTTATTTTAGAAACCCCTCAACATGGGTTACGACATTGGGGACCACCCGTGACTAAACCTCTGATGTGGATGTTAGCAGGTGGGGACCACCGAGGCCAAAACAACCCAATTTTTAATTTTAAGTGTGGGGACCAACCGAACCCCCTAAACTCTTACAATAATGGGAGAAACCCTTGAAGTCCCTATTACATATTAGAAAGCCTCTTAAACTTCCCCCAAATTAATGGTTCGAGCAACAAAATAATTGATGACATCAATTTTACTTTATGCCAATAATTAAATTGATGAATCAAAACATATTGGAAACTTTTCTTTATAGGTGGAATTGGGAGAAAGGATTGGAAGAGGAGATCTTTGGAGGAATACTTCTTCGCCAATGAAAAATGCTTCTCCAACGATGAGCACTGAATTACGACTTCGACATCTTTGTTGGGAGATCCTCCAATTTGGGAGGTCTTTTATCAATGACCATCCATCCATCCTCATAGAAGACAAAAACAAACTGATGTAGTCTTGTGTTTTAAATTTATAAATGTTAATTTCCCTCTCACATTGAATCATCTTACTTGAACCATTTCCTACCACCCTAATGTGGATGGTACGGTCCAAAAAAACATGGCTTAACCTCTTCGCAAATCATATTGTTCTTTTGGATGTCCTTCATGATGGTTACAGTGACCGGTGCCGACGGTTGGCAACATTGGAACTCAAGAACCATGACTAGCACCATGGCCAGCTTGATGAATGCAGCGAACGAAGGGCATCCAGTCAAGCCGGACACCCGCAAAGGCCCAGTACGCTGCTGCCCACAGAATCCACTGCCCTGTAGCCTACGCAGCGCCCCACCGTCATTGGCCACCATAGCCATGAGGCCACCACGGCACCCCCCCCCCCCAACCCGCGGCCTCCGCCTCTAGCGGCACCACACTGCCAACAGCCCCTGCCTCCTGCGGCCTCTGGGGAACTGGGCCGTTCACGGTATCTGCGGCCCTAGAGCTTCCGCCACCCAGTGGCCTACGCGGCACCCCACCACCTTCGGCCTCCTCCACCAAGCGGCCTCTGTAGCGGACCTCTCCCCATGGACTCAGTGGTGACCCGCCATCCACATCCGCCGCTGCACCCCACCACCCGCGGTCTCCAATGACCCCTGGCCTCCATGCCGCCCTGTCGCCCGCATCTTCCGCCATCCGTGTCCCTACACCACCCATGGTCTCTATGGCCTCTATGACCCCCACATCCTCTGAGGCTTCCGTGCTACCTTGCGGCCTCCGCACCACCTCGCGCCCCCCATGGGCCACTGCACAGGCCGGGACACCCAAGGCGGGCCTGGCGACACACAGCGGGCCGGGTCGACCCGAACCAGGTAAGGTTGGCCAATGTTGGGTCGGTCCGACCGGGTTAGACCATACCCGGGACATCATGGACGAAATTCACTCTATGGGCCATAACATTGGAACCGGGAGCACATTTGACGGAGCATCAGTGACACTAGAAACCATGGAACGAGACTGTACTTTTGGTATACCCAATGAGATAATTGGAAAAAGTTGGGGTATTGTCAGTTTGGATCGAGCATGAATACAACCGGGCCCTCAGGACTAAAAGGCTAATAACTTACAGACCACGAATTCAATTGATTCACCGTCTATTGCGTTGAGACCCCTATGATGTGGCGTTACGTTGGGTTAATACTTTTTGATACTTCATGGAAGTAGTAGTATCGACCAGTGGCATGTGGAGCGAACCCTCCCAATGACATGTGGGCTTAGTTAGGGATTCATGTAGTTGGATGTTATAGTGTACTATGATCCTGTGTGGGTTTGATGATGTAGTAACGATGTTATAGGATTCAATGTGGGTGTAACGACGTTCTAGAGATGTACTAGGATCCTTTGTGGGTTAGATGATGAACAGATGATGAACTAGGATCCGTTGTGGGTCTGACGACATATTGACTATGAAAACCTTGATTTTATTAAAAACATAAACATGATTTATTAAATAAAACATCACATGATACAACAAAGAAGATATAGAGGTCATGTTTCTTTGGGTCTTAGGATCATTACATAAAAACGAAATACATGAAATACAACATCTTTATTGAAAACATCCTTTACATGACCACTAAATTCCTTCATACTTAGTATTGCATGGGATAACCTGATGACATGCATAAGAAAAGGGTGAGCTATAATGCCTAGTAAGGGAATACACACGGAATAACATGAGAAGTACAATAAATGTTATAAAATAGGCATACCAATAGAGCACAAGAAAAACATGAACATAAAGGCATGATAAAGAATGATAATCATATCATGGGAATCTGGCAACCACACATAACATGGAATTAGCATGATCCAAGGCTCATTGCACATGGAACATGAGTAAATCCTCATTTCACATAAAGAATGAGTAAACCCTTGTTGCAATTGAATTAGCATGAGTCAACACTCATTTCACATGACGTATCATGATACTATACTTTACCCCATGCATTAGAGCTCTATAAGGGAGAACCCTTCCTAAACATTTCATTTCATGCATTAGTGTGCCACATGGATCAAAAAACACGGATTCATAAAAAAATAATCATTTTTTCTGCGATAAAGGAATGTGGAACTCATACATGGAACTTTATAATCAATATTTAAATGTGCATAAAGGTGAATACCCTTGATGGAGAAATGGGCAAGGTATCCACTACACAATGGCATTTTCTTAGAAAATTGATGCGATTTCGGTAGCGTAACTGCGTGACATAAGAATTCATAAAAATGGTTGATGAGAGAGAAATGGGTTCCTCATCTTCTTTAAATGTAATGGATAGTAAGGAGGTCATATAGATACATGTACCAACAATTGTAATGGAATTTAGATTCATGATACAAAAGCATTGCTTGATTGTAAAATAGGAGAGAGAAGTTCCTTTCGGAATTTCGGCATAGTAAGGGGTGTACATGGGAGGAATTTAATGAGAGAGAAAGGGGTATCCCATCATTAAAAAATAAAGAGGGCAGTATGAGAGAGGTGTTAAACCATACCCCAACATTCATAATTGAAATTAAAAGGGCAAAACAACTTAACGAAAATTGGACAAAAATGAGAAAGGAAGAACAAAACCCTTACTTGGAAGTGTGATTACAAAGGCTAGAGAGTTGCTTGTGAGAGGGTTATTGGGAGATTGGGGAACCTTGGGAGGATTCTAGAGAGAGTAGGGAAGAGTTTGGACGGACTCCATAGGTTTTGAGTGAGGAGGAAGTGAGATCTTGGGTGGATTTATATAGGAAAGGTGAAGGAATTCTTTATTATTTACGTTTGGGACCCCGTATATTAAAATTATCCAAACCACACACCATCCCATGGTTTTTCCCATGGTTTTTTGTAAAGGGAAGTGGAAAACAGTATTTTATATCGACAAAGTAAGAAAATATTAAAATAATAAGTTTGCTTATGTGGAGGTGAGTCACACTCCCATGGAAATTAATTTAAAAAGACAGTGTGTTTAATAAGTCCAGAAGGGTCCATTAATGCTTTGAAAAGTAGGTCGAACAAAGCCAAAATCACATTATTTTAATGATAAAACATATATTTGCCGAACATAAAGCTTATAGTATTTTATTACATCACTATTGGGTCATTATGATGTCATAAAACACAATATATATTTAAATGGTATTTAATTTGTACCCAAAAATTTGACTATCTCAGAAAATTATGAAAAATTCACTGTTGGATAATTTTGACATCCTGATTCAAGAAATAACATTTATTTTATGTAAATAATTTTTTAAATATGTTAATTTTCACTTTTAAAATAAAAACCGTCAATTATCGAAAATTCACGTGTTTTGACCGAAATGGATTCCAAACCCTAATAAAAATTATAATTGCCCTCATAAAATTATAAAATAATTTATATTTAATAAAAAATAATTTAATCATAAAAATAATATTTATTTCAAAAATCCATTTATTTAATAAAATAGATTTCTTAATTAAAAACACTATTTGTACTTTAAAAACTATTTACAATGTCTCAAAAATGGCAAGGATGTATATTCATTTTTATATACAAAAATAATATACATGAACATAGTTCTAGGGATTTGTTACCTAACCCCATAAAACAGCCGTATAAGACATAAGGTTAAGGTGTGCGATGGTGACAGACTCTTGGGGTGGCTCGGATAACATCGCTCGAGTGGTAATTTCTATCAACATCCACTTCTCCTGTAGACTGTCTCGTTCGAGCTTGACATGGTGAAGCTTAGCCTGGGCTTGGTCTAGAGTGATGCCCAAGGACGACACCTATTTTCTGAGCTCCGAAAAATGGGCTTCGTATGGAGCATTTACACTGGATGATTCCATCACTTCTTTTGTCTGAGTAAATTGGATTTGATAAATTCCTATATTTATACTAATCATGTGATCACTTTTCAATGTCTATTTTAGCAATGGTCAAAATTATTATCATAAAACCAAAGAATTTGACATTTTATATAAACATAAAGAGACATTTAATTAGATCAAGAGGGATTTCCATTAATGAATCTTTGGTTCGTTACAACATTCCCCCCTTATGAAATTTCACCCTTGAAATTTTCCTTTTCCCACACTAAAACAGATGTCGGTAACTCAGCTTCATCACTTCCTCTGATTCCCAAGTTGCTTCTTCAAACTTGTGGTTTCTCCACAACACCTTCATGAGGGGATTGTATTATTTCGTAGAACTTTTTCTCTATGATCTACGATCTTCACTGGTTTCTTCTCATAAGAATAATCATCTTCCAATTGTACCACCTAAGAATAGAGTTAATGTTAAGGGTCCAGTAAGTACTTCCTTAAGAGGGATATATGAAAGACATGATGTACTTTGGCCATTGAAGGTGGAAGTGCTAGTCGATAGGCCACAACCCCGACACGATCAAGAATCTCGAAGGGGTCGATGTACCGTGGACTTATCTTCCCTTCCCTTCCAAACCTCATAATAATCTTCCATGGAGATATGCGTAGAAACACCATGTCTCCAACTTTAAACTCAAGGTCTCATCGATGGTTATCTGCATAACACTTCTGTCGACTCTGGGCTGCCTTGATATACTGTTGAATGGTTTTTACCTTCTCCACCATTTCCTCGACCATTTTTGGTCCAAGCAGCTAACGTTCACCGACCTCATCCCAACATGTCGGTGTTCTGCACCTTTTCCTATACAGGGCTTCATATGGTGCCATTTGGATGCTCGAGTGGAAACTGTTATTATAAGATAACTCAACCAGAGGAAATTGTTGATCCCATCCTCCTTTAAAGTCCACTGAGCACGCTCTTAACATTTCCTCAAGTGTCTGGATAGTCCACTCGGATTGGCCATCCGTTTGAGGATGATAGGCCGTACTGAAGTTCATTTCAGTATTCAGAGCATGTTAAAGACTCTTCCAAAACATAGAGGTTAATCTTGGATCTTGGCTAGACACAATATATAGTGTTACTCCGTGAAACCTTACCACTATCCTGATATATATCTGTGCTAGTTGATCTAGTGAGAAATCCTCCTGAATAGCAATGAAGTGCGCAGTATTTGTAAGACGATCCACAACAAACCAGATTGCATTATTTCCTTTGGAAGTCCGTGGATGTCCGGTGACAAAGTCCATCGTGATGTTCTGCCATTTCCATTCTGGTATGGGCCATGGTTTCATCATCCCCTTATACTTCTGCATCTCTTCCTTCACTTGCTGACACACCAGGCACTTTGATGTATATTCAGCGATCTCCTTCTTCATATTATCCCACCAAATGTTTTCTCGGATATCTTGATACATCTTTGTGCCCCCTTGGTGAAAAGAGGAATTTGAACTATGTGCATCATAAAAAAGTTCCTTCTACAGCTCCGGACATGATGGAACACCTAGTCTTTTCCCAAACCACACAATTCCTTCTTCATTAACATTAAACACCGAGGATTTCACTTTTTTGATAGCTTCCACTTTTTCTTGATTTCCCACATCATCCTTTTGAGAATCCTTTTACCGTTCCAAAAGAGATGGTTGATCAATAATTTGTGAAAGTATTGATGATTCTCCCTTCTCTATGATTCCCATGTCCATCTTCTTCAATTCTAAGAAGATTGGATCCTTCTCAATTCTCATCATTGATAGAATCTATGGATCCTTTCTACTTAGGGAATCTTCCACCTTGTTCTCTTTCCCAGGGTGGCAATGTATTGAACAGTCATAATCCATTTTGAGCTCTATCCAGATTCTTTGGCGCATATTAAGCTCTTTATGTGCGAATATGTATCTAAGACTCTTATGGTCAGTATATATCTCACATTTCTCCCTATAGAGATAATGCCGCCAGATTTTCAAGGAAAAGATCACCGCCAATAACTCCAGATCATGTGTTGGATAGTTTCTCTCATGGATTTTCAACTGCCTTGAGGCATATGATATCAGTTTATCATTCTACATCCACACAAAGCCTAATCCCTTCTTCGAAGCATCACTGAATACCACAAAAAGTTCACTACTTGTGGGTAAAGTGAGCACGGGTGTAGTGATATGCCTCCTTTTCAACTCCTTAAAGCTTTCTTCACATTCATCACTCCAAGAAAACTTTACTCCCTTTCTAGTTAGCTTGGTAAGAGGGTTGGAAAATTGTGAGAAATTTCTCACAAAACGTCGATAATATCCAGCTACCCACATGAAGATATGGATTTTCGCTATCGATGATGGCCTCGGCCATCCCTCAATTCCATCTGTTTTGGAGGGGTCCACAGATATCCCATTGCTTGTGATGATATGACCCAATAATGAGACCTCCTTCAAACAAAACTCAAACATGATATACTTTTCATAGTTCTTCTCCTTGCGCAAAGTCTCTAGTATAGTTTTTAAATGATCCTAGTGATCCTCCATTGTATTGGAGTATATTAGAATATCATCTATAAAAACTACCACAAATTTGTCAAGGTAATATCTAAAGACTCTATTCATTATGTCCATGAAGATTGTTGGAGCATTGGTGAGTCCGAAAGGCATTATTATGAAATCAAAGTGCCCATATCTTGTGCGAAAAGAAGTCTTGGGAAAATATTCCTTCTTCACCCTTACATGATAATATCCCGACCTCAAACTGCCTTGGAGAAGTATTGTGCTCCACGAAGCTGATCAAACAAGTCATCGATCTGTGGTAGAGGATACTTGTTCTTTATCGTGATTTTTTTAAGTTCACGATAATCGATGCAAAGCCGCATTGACTCATCCTTCTTCTTGACGAGGTGGACTGGTGCACCCAATGGTGAAGCAATTGGGCGTATAAACCCTTTATCCAGATTCTCATGTAGTTGTTTATTTATCTATTCAAGCTCAACAAAATCCATTCTATATGGAGTTTGGGATATTGGTAATGCCCCGCGTATAAGTTCAATTGGGAACTCAACATATCTTCTAGGAGGAAGACCAGGTAGTTTCTCGGGAAACACTTCAGCGAATTCCCTCACAATAGGCATTTATTCAAGGATGGTTTCTTCCTTGGACTAAGTCATCTGAGCCAGATACGTGTGCTCATAGGGCAGTAATATCCACACTTGATATGATGGGACTAAAGGAGATTCATCTTCCTCCTTACACATGTAAATAATCGGGGGTTGATTCTCCATATGGAGTGTGATTTCCCTCTCCCGATAATTTATGTTGGCTCTATATAAAGAAAGACAATCCATGCCAAGAATTGCATCAAATTACACTAGTGGGAGTATGAAGTGGTTTACTTGGAAATTCAATCCACAAATTTTAAAAGGGGAGGACATATATTCATGGGATGCAGTTATTGCCCAATTTTCCATACTCATGGACATCTTCACATCCATGATTTGTGGTGGTGCTGGGATTGTTCTACTAAACATTCGAGATATAAAAGAATGCGTAGAACCTGAATCAAAAAGTGTGTTCTCTATTCTTGAATTAATAACTAGCGTACCTGTCACCACTTCGTTGTGTTAGTTCACTTCGGCAGAAGAGATTGGAAATGCTCTTCCTTGCTGCATTGGAGGTTGTTGGTCGCCTCTGAAAACCCTTGGATTAGGGCACTGATTTGCAAAATGACCCAGTTCTATGCATTTGTAGCATTTAACAACACGTTTATGTTCGGACGGAGCATTCCTATCTTTTCCGCAGTCGTGGGTCTTTCTTACCGACAGTTAACAGCTAGGTTCCCTTCCCTTCCACACATGAAGCATTTCATCGTCCCCTTAAGGCTATTTCGAGGGTTCTTTTTTCCACACTTTTGGCATGTGGGGTGCTGGATCTTCTTACCACCATTGGATTTATCCATCGGACCACCAGCATTGAATTCCACCTTACAGTTCTTGTCCCCATGATACCCAAGTGATTCCCCGATCTCCATTTCGACCTTGAGGGAACATCGGACAATCTCTTCATAGCTGTTGAAGTCACGGATTGCTAATGCTTTCCGCAGGCTAGGCTTCATCCCACCAACGAAGTAGTCAACCTTGAATTAGAAGGTAACGACCAAGACAGAAGTGTATCTTGCAAGCCTTGTAAAGTTTTCCTCGTACACTCCAACATATTCTTCATCTTTTTTCTTGAGGGAAAGGAAGTCCCTTTCCATCTTAATCCATAGGGTGCGCGAAAAATATTTATCAAAAACCATCTTCCGGAAATCCTTCCATTCCAATGCATCGATCTCCTCCTCAGGCTTCGTATTTTTTTATCAACGTCCACCATTGATCAGCCTCATCCTCCATATGATAAGCAACCAGGAGAACCTTCTCTTGTTCAGAACATTAATGGATGGAGAATATCTTTTCAACGGAGTTGATCTATTGTTCAGCGATCGTGGGATCAGATGATCCACTAAAAGTAGAAGGCATATGCCTTATGAAGCTCTTGATAGAGACTTGTTCCTTCGTAGGGGGGGGTTGAATGTTCCTATTGACCCGTGTTTCTGTTCAAAATTTGAGTTATCTGAGAGAGAAGTGTGACAATGTTCGCGATTCCTGCTCCCACTGGATTGGGCATCTCATTAGTACAGTCATCACACTGATCATCACAATGGTTGTTAGCCTGAGTCCTCCTATTACCTGCCATTGGCTGGAATAAAAGGAAAGTTAGGGGTAGAACATATTGGGTAATTCAAAGACAAAAGTTTATTACTTATAAATATACATTCATTTCCTTAACTCATGAGTCTATTGGCTTCTATCTAGGCTTTTCATGATCTACTTTCTAACATATATTCGTAGGGGCATTTTTTTTAATTCCCTTAATAAGGGTTCATACCATGATTTTGAATTTATCAAAATATATCCCCTGGGAGTTTCTTAACCAAGAGTGCAGCAAGCCCCATTGTCATGTACCGGTTCCTGTTCGAGACTAGATCAAAGCGTTATTTTCGGGGTTTACCCCTAGGATACGTATGTGCTAGAGCCGCCACTACCTGCTCGTATCCAGACAGGGATGTATTGGTTTGATAAAAGACTTACACAGTACTTAATAAATCTAAGGGATGTTTTTATTATACATATCCTTCTATATAAGGCTTCACTAGGGTTTTATAATCCTAATCCCAAAAATAACTAAACCTATCCTCTGATACCAACAATGACAACCCTGCTTTTATTACAAATTTCAACATGATTTGTTACATAAAACTTCAATTGATACAACAATGAAGATCGAGAGGTTTAGTGTATTTGGGGATTAGGATCATTACATAAAAACATAAAACATTAAATACAACATCTTTATGGAAAACTACCTTTACATGACCACTACATTCCTTCGTACTTAGCATTGCGTGGGATGACCAGAGGACATGCATAAGAAAAGGGTGAGCTATAAAGCCCAGTAAGGGAATACACATGGAATAACATGAAGAGTACAATACATGTTAGACAATAGGCATATCAATAGAGAACAATAGAAACATGAAAATAAAGGCATGATAAAGAATGATAATCATAACAAGGGAATGTGGCAACAATAGTTATCATGGAATTAGCATGATCCAAGGTTCATTGCACATGGAGCATGAGTAAATCCTCATTGCACATAAAGCATTAGTAAAACCACATTGCACTTCAATTAGCATGATACAACACTCAATTCACATGACATATCATGATACTATATATTACCCAATGCATTGGAGTGCTATAAGGGCACACCCTTCTTAAACATTTCATTTCAGGCATAAGTGTTCCACATGGATCAAAATTCATGGATTCATAAAATATAATCATTTATTCCACGATAAAGGCATGTGGAATTCATACATGAAGCTTTGTAATCAATATATAAATGTGCATAAAGGGGAATACCCTTGAGGGAGAAATGGGAATGGCATCCACTACACAATGGCATTGGCTTAGAAAATCGGTGTGATTTCGGCAGCGTGACTGCGTGACATAAAAATTCATAAAAATGGTTGATAAGAGATAAAGGGGTTCATCATCATATTTAAATGTAATGGGATGTAATGAGGTAATAAATATACATGTCCAAAAAAATTTAATGGAATTTAGATTCATGATACAAATGTATTTCTTGATTGTAAAAGAGGAGAGAGAAGTTCCTTTCAGAATTTTGTCATAGTAACAGGTGTACATGGGAGGCATTTAATGAGAGAGAAATGGTTCTACCATCATTAAAACATAAAAAGGGAAGTATTAGGGAGGTGATGAACCATACCCCAACAATCATAATTGAACTTAAAAGGGTAAACAACTTATATAAAATTGGAAAAAATGAGAAAGGAAGAAAAAACCCTTACTTGGTAGTGTGCTTCCAAAGGCTAGAGAGAGGATTGTGAGAGGCTTCATGGGAGCTTGGGGAACCATGGGAGGATTATAGAGAGATTAGGGAAGAAGTTGGATGAACTCCAAAGGTTTTTAGTGAGGAGGAAGTGGGATATTGGGTGGGTTTATAAAGGAAAGTTGAAGGAAATCTTTATTATTTATGTTTCAGACCCCTTATATTAAATTAATCAAAACCACAAACCAGCCCATGGTTTTTACCAATGGTTTTTGGTAAAGGGAAGAGGAACAAAATATTTTATACGGCCAAAGTCCTAACTTCTTAAAATAATAATTTTTCATATGTGGAGGTGAGTTACACTCCCAGGGAAATTAATTTAAGAAGACAAGGTGTTTAATAAGTATCGAGGGGTCCATTAATGCTTTGAAAAGTAAGTCAAACAAACCCAAAATCACATTATTTTAATGTTAAAACATATATTGGCCGAGGATAATGCTTATAGTATTTTATTACATCACTATTGTGTCATTATGATGTCATAAAACAAATTATATATTTACATGGGTTTTAATTTTTACCCAAAAATTTGGTTGTCTCAGAAAATTATGAAAAATTCACCGTTGGATAATTTCGACATCCTCATTTCAGAAATAACATTAATTTTATCTAAATAATTTTCTTTGTATGTTTATTTTTACTTTTAATATAAAAACAGACATATATAAAAAATTCACGGGTTTTGATAGAAATGGATTTCAAACCTTAATAAAAATTATAATTGCATTCATAAAATTATAAAATGATTTATATTTATGAAAAATTAATTTAATAATAAATATAATATTCTATTAAAATATTATTTAATTAAAAAATCCATTAATTTAATAAAATATATTTCTTAATTAAATAATAAATAAAAACACTATTTGTACTTTAAAAACTATTTACAATGTCTCAAAAATGACAAGGAGGTACATTCATTATTATATAAAAAAGTAATATACATGAACATAGTACTAGCGATTTGATACATTACCCCTTAATACAACCGCATAAGACCTAATGGTTAGGTGTGCGATGGTGACAGACTCTTGGGGTGGCTCGGATAACATCGCTCGAGTGGTAATTTCTATCAACATCCACTTCTCCCATAGATGCTCTCGTTCGAGCTTGACATGGTGAAGCTTAGATTGGGCTTCGTTAAGAGCAAAGCCCAAGGACGCCACCTCTTTTCCGAGCTTCGACAAAAGGGATTCGTATGTAGCAATTCTACTGGATGATGCAATTGCTTCTTTTGTCTGAGAAAATTGTATTTGTTGAAGTCCTATAATTATACTAATCATGTGATCACTGTTCAATGTCTATTTTTGCAACAGTCAAAATTCATATCATGAAACCAAAGAATTTGACATTTTATATAAACATAAAGAGACATTTAATTAGATCAAGAGAGATTTCCATTAATGAATCATTGGGTCATTACAGTGATGATGTACTAGGATCCTGTGTGGGTCTGAAAACATACTGACGATGTAGTAGGATCTTATGTTGGTAAAATGATGTACAAGGATAATGTGTGGGTCTGATGAGGTACTAGGAAATTATGAGGGTCTAACGACGTACATTGATCCACCATGAGTCTAATGGCGATTTAGGATCCTTCATGGGTTTCCCTTTTAATGGAGTAGGATTATTAAATAGTTATATCTCCTCATATTTACAACCATACCTAAGTTATAACTGTTGTAAGATGATTATATACCCGTGTTATTTTCCTTCGTGGTAATACCTTGGTGGTATTCTTCAGTGTGTCGTACATGTTTGGTAATTAACGTCATGGTATTCCTTCCTTTGTTGAACAGTTGAGATTTTGGGCTAATGAGTTGGGCATTATGTTTCCTCATGTTTGAGATGGGTTTACATGATAACATAAGTATATATATGAGCATATACCTAAGTAGTTTTGTCAGTTTTTTTCATACATTGTGATTTATCCTTTTTGGATTTGTGAGACCTTGAGGGTCTTAGGGTCCCGACCGAGTATTTTTATACATACCCTTGAACAGGCTATGCCCATACCTTGTTGTGTTTGGTATAGATGAAGGACAATGCTGACTGAGGAAGACAGTACCTGGACTGGAGGTATCTCGAAGTTGGTCATTAGACAGGGAATACCAGAAAGACGAC
Source organism: Viscum album (assembly GCA_963277665.1). Classification (NCBI taxonomy): domain Eukaryota; kingdom Viridiplantae; phylum Streptophyta; class Magnoliopsida; order Santalales; family Viscaceae; genus Viscum; species Viscum album. The sequence goes on from OY728162.1 coordinate 489,310,691, forward strand.
TGTTTGAGAGTGGTACCTACCCGTAAGGTTGGATCCTTGGTGGGTGATTAGAGGAGTAGTTCCAGTTTACATGTACAATCAGTTTCTGTTAATTTCCAATTGGGATTGTATTATAGACACTTTTTACTTACTATACATACTTATTTACTGTTCATTTTACGTGAGTTTGTATCTGGTTGTGTGATTGGTTGCATGTGATTATAGAATATAAAAGAAATGCCTTCCCAGTTTTAGGGAGTATGCTTTCGATGCTATTCGCGAGCCCATATCCTATGGAAGGTAGGCGTGGTGTAATCATGAAATGGGCCACAAGGGATGGGTGTTGACATACATACTAGTGTATTATTGTACATGGTATGTGTATAAGAAATAGTTGGAGATATTTTTGGGAATCATGAGAGACCATTGTCTGTATTCTATTTTTAAAACTGAAATTTTTAGATACAAGATGTATTCTTTCTGGGACATGTGATTTCTAAAAGTGGTTTCTTAGTGGATCTAGAAAATATAGAAGTTGTTATCTCTATGAACACTAGAATAATTCCATTTAGATTCAATTTTTTCTTGGCGTATTTAATTATTAATGACCCTTTGATCATGAATTCTCATGACTATCTTCACCTATGATAGCTTTTATGAATAATAATCTTCCATTTAAATGGGGTGAATAATTCTATAATTATTTACAAGAGTTAATGGATCATCTTATAACGCCAACTATCTTTTTATTTCTAGAATCAATGAAAAGTACGTTGTGAATTTTGAAGCTTTGGGACCTGGGTAGGGGTGTGTTCCCATTAAAAGAGATCATTTTTTGTGTTTTGTTCTTGGATGGTATGAGGTAATAGGAAAAACAACACATCAAAAGATATCAATTTATTCATGTAGAATATTCTCTTAAGATATTGAGTCATTACCTCTTTGGTGAAACATTTACTGTATTTACATATCATAAGTGATAGAATGTTATCTCTTCAAAAAAGTGATTTTAATCTATGATAATGAGAATGTATGTTGTATCTCAAACTCATTGACATCAGAACAATTTATACAGTAGGTAGTGGAAATACATTGTACTATGGATTAACCATTACGTAATATACTCAGTGGGAAATAGAGGCCTCAGATGAGTGGTAGTTGATAATAGTTCCAGCCAACATGAGTTTTGGTTGTGAAGACATATTTGATGTTTCTATTTTCTGTCTTGTCTCATCGATTCCAGATTTAGTTAATATTGTAAATGTGTCCCATAAATCTAATTAATAATGCATAGATAAGAGGTAACAACTCATTGGTGGGGAGATAATTGGTGTTGGAGGCTGAATGAGAGTTCAATGCTATAGTTTATGAATTAATTATTATACATTTATCATGATCAGAGAAACTAATTCAGGCAAACCACCATTAAATATTGTTTTTTCATATATGAATACATATGATGTGTACGACTTTAAAATAATATTTTTTTGGTAAAAATTAAAATGAATATTCCTATGATTAGAATCTGATTCCTCACGGTCTCTAATCCTTCATTGTCATTCATGGTGTTTTTAATTGATTTAATTCTCCCTCTCTATTTTTTCATATATATTTTCCCACTATAGAATGATCTATGTTTTTTTATTCAAAAATAATATTCGATTTGGATTTTTTAAAATCAATGGGAATATATTTGAGGTTGGTTCATAGAGATTCAATATAGTTTTGTTATGTTTTTATTCTTATTCTCCATTATATACATAAAACTCTTTATAGGTGGATTCCCTCTTGACATAACTATCTATAAATTATTGTATTATTTTCAAATTGATTTAATTTATTCAAATTCATGGTGAATTTTTGGTTCAAATCATGATATAAATACAATTTATTAAAAATTTATGTTTTTTGGAAAAATTATTGAATTATGATAAATTTTTATGAAAAGTTATTTTGTTTCATAATTATAAACTGTTTCTTTAATAATATGGATTTTCTATATTTTTTAAATATTTTGTTGTAAAATGATTTTCACTCATATGTGTTGTTTTATTGAAACGGTTTTGGCATGTTTTGATTGAAATTGTATTTTTTAATATATTGTTTGTGTATTCATATTTCATTTATGAATTTTTTTAAAAATATGATCTTGGGGTCGGTGAAAAATATGTAATTTATCATGGAATATAATTTCCTTCTGATGACATGGTAGATCAACGAGAGGTATCTCATGAGTTTTGATGTTTCATAATGATGATTGCATGGTTGGTACTATGGATATGTGGAATTCAATGGTATTAAAAAAAAAGAACATGTGAAGTAGTTTTAAGGCATTTTTGGGTTGTTTTCATTGATAATTGTCATTTGGTGGAAATCAAGTTAATAGAAAAAAAATTTCAATGGTTTTAGAAATTGTATAATATATATTGTTTTATATAATTTTTGTTTACTCTTCTATCCTAGTGGTGTGAGTAGGTAACTCATTGGGGTAAACCTACTGAGTCTAAGTACTCAACCCTATTTTATAACTTTAATTCTTTTATATATGCCATCTACTAGGATATGGTGAAAGGAAAGGTATCACATGTCTTTTTATACTACATTCTAGTTTGTAGGTTTTTTGGTGATGTTGGATCATGTATTTTGTGGAGAATAGAATCTAGTGTTTTTCTGGATGTTTTATTAGTTGTCTCCCATTATATATTTTAATATTTTAGCCTTATAATGGGGTATATAGTTACTTTATTATTTTGATTAATGAAACGTGAGTTTTCATTCATTATTTTAATATATCATAAAGTATTATTTTTGGTTATAAATTGTTTGGATAATTGTTTGATTCTAAAAGGGAACATCGTCCCCCACTTCTATTGAATCCCTTAGATATTTATTCCCTACCTTTTTTATCCTAAGGATTTTACATGAGGACTTGTAACATCTCACCACCATATCAAGACAATTAATATGGGTTGGAAAATAAGAATGGTATTAGTTTGTTCTATCAAAAACATTATATTAAAATAGTAATATCATCATGGTCCTTCTATATGGAAGAAGTGGTGATCACTTTTCTTGGTTCTAGAGATGAATTCAATATTTTTTATCCTTTTAGATTCTATAAATTAATTGAGTAGGAATATTGGGGATTTAAATTTAGGGAATAAAATTACATAGCTAACCATTTTATGCAGAATTTCAAGATACTAGGGAGTTGAGTACATATGTTATTTGGAGACACTTAGAGGATTTTGAAATCTCATTTGCATAGGTTTAACTAATTTTATAAGAAATCTATGCATTTGAGGAATGAATTCCCACATGGATTGAATCAATGATAATGAGAAATAATTTATGATTTTATGAAAAGTGTTGTTTTTTTAATATTGAAATTGATTTAAAGTAAAATATTATAAATATGATAGTTGTAGTAGTATGTTGAAAGTGGTTTGATTTTAAAAAGAAACTATAAATGTATAAAAAAATTGTTGAAAACAATAATGATGAATTCAGAATGATTTTTTATGATAGATTATGTGGTATTATTTGAAATTCTAATCCGTCAGTTCCTAGAGAAGTAAAAAACATGATAGTTGCTGTTTTTTTAGAAAATTGATCATTGTAGATGTCAAAGAAACCAATAGGATTTAGCTGTAGAGAATGTGGGTACACCTAAAACACACATTAACTAATATTGGGATTAACATATCATCAAAGTGTTTCAATATACTTACATAGGGAACCATGGGGATAATCCAAGGAATTTAGATCATTCCATCTAGTTTAAGAAGAAGAATCTGCCAATCTTCGAGGGTGATTCATAACCTGAATTGCGTGATGTATGGCGGGATGGTATTTATTATATCTTCAATTTTAATGGCACACCAAAGGAGTTTTATGTTATTTTGGTGACATATATGATGTAGGATCATGAACATCAGTAGTTGGATCTTTTAAATACATGATAAAGTTGTTCAAGGCCTTGATTGGGGGGATTGTGAGGAATTGTTTGACAAAATAATCTATCCTCACATGTTCAGGAATCAATAAATGATGGTCATGAGCAACCTAAAGAAGTAAAATCTCTATATCATCAATTTTTGAAATATATTAATGAATATTGTGCTCTTTTAAACAAAAAATTCCACCAGTGCATCGTTGAAGGCACATATATTGAAATTCAGGTTGAGATAGAATATTTTCTATTATATTATTGTACTCTCTATTACTAACTATATAGAGATTGTTAATAACGAAAGAAACGATGAAAGGGAAATCATAGTAGATATGGGAGTTGGACATTGGTCAATACCAATGCGAATCGATGGTTACTATAATTATGAGGAAAATCGGAAGAGGGGAACCTACATCCAAGGGGGTAGCATGAATCAGAATCAAATGGAGAAATCAGTAAATTTTCTCTAAAACCAAAACTAAAATACGTGTGTTTCTAATATGTATCCTTAAACTAAAATAAGTTAGAATTTAATACATAACCAAGTTCATGTCCACATTTAAAAAATATGAAACACATTCAGATATATTTTCATAGTGCTCTAAAGTTAGGTGCTCGAGACACTTCTCAACATTTTTAGGCATCATATGCTCCAATGGGAATAGGAAATCAGAATCAATCACACAAGAAGAATAGAGCTATCAATGGAAATTCTTAGAATCCCATGACTACTAAAGAGGAAAATCTAAATAAGTAAATAATGATCAAGGTGAAACAATGACACAATTATATGAAATAGAGAATGTGATTTTGGATGATCGGGAATGACAATCAACAAATAGTCAAACAATTCTTTTTAATTATACACTTATTCATGTGTTAAATGATATTGATATATAAAATTAATATATTTATAATCATGAAATTGATTTTATATGTTTCCTTATATGATAAGACTGTAATATTTTCCTAGGTATATGGGATGACATGAGTATCTATGTAGTGATTTTTCAGTAACCATTGATAGAGCATATCCATAATGGCATTTCATTGTATTAGAGATGGATGACTATTATAAAATCTTGGGTATGGATTGGTCGAAAATTATCAAGGGTCACATATACATTTTTAATAGTATTGATAATTTGAATAATGAGAATGAAATTGTGTATTCATTTAGAGGATAAAGGGTTATAAAGAAACATAAAATATGATTTTTGGCACTAGGCGCTGGAACGTTCTCATACAAGATGGAAGGGATGTCTTAGGAATCGATGGGGTTGATCAAAAATATATGTTTTCTATTATTGGTGGATCAGTTGGTACATGTGTTTCACAAAAATTTCTCCGATTTACCACAAGTAAGTAAAGTTTATTTTCTGGTTGGTCTCATACGAATAACTATTCCTATCTCATTTCTATCATATCAAATGAAACCAACAGATATAAGGGATGTGAATTTGAATTTGGAAGATTTAGAAATAAATGGTTTTATATATCTGAGGACCTCTACATGGGTATCATAGTTCTGATTCATAAATAATGTTGATGGAGCACTATGTATGAGTGTGGATTATCATAATCTTAACATAGTTATTATAAATAATATGTATCCAATTACATCTATTGATGATTTATTCAAACATTTGAAGGGAGCTCAATGGTTCTCTAAGATTGAATTTCAATCAGGATATTGCCAATTTGGAATTTTAATATAGGGTTTTCTAATGATAGATTTTCGAAGTAGAAATGACCATTCTGAATATTATGTAATTCCATTTTTCCTTTTGAGTAGACTAGCGTTCTTTATGGAATTAATGAATTTGATATTTCAGTGATATGTAGATTGTTTTGTTATGGTGTTTATGGATGACATTTAAAAGACCCATAAATTCCATGTAATTTTTTTTAAATATATGTGAATTTTTTAGTCTGATAAAATTGATGGCGCGTGATTCTGAGGCCTGGTGAGCCCATAATGAATTTCGAAACTTTTTTTCCAGTACGTTTAGTAAAGGTACGAGCGGGTTTTTCAGAATTTTGAACCTCTTCTTGGTATTGAAATTTGCAGGCACTGTTGAACATGCAGCACCGTTATTCACTTAAGGAGAACTTCACCTCAACCAAAGTAGGTCGGGAGTGATATAAAGTTTTTTTGGGATTTTCGTGAAATAATCAAATAAAACAAAAATTTCTAAACATTTGTATTTTAGAAACACCTCCACATGGGTTATGTTGGTGGGGACCACCTGAGCCTAGACCTCCAACGTGGTTGTTAAGAGGTGGGGACCACCGATCCTAAATCCCCCCAATCTTTAATTTAAGGGGGGGACCAACCGAGCCCCCTAAACTACTATATTAATGGGTGAACCCCTTGAAATCCCTCATAAATGTAGGGAAGCCTCTAAAACATCTCCCAAATTAATTGTGCCAACCGCAACATAATTAATGACAACAATTTAATTTTGAGCCAATAATTAAATTGATGAAAAACAACATATTGGATACTTTAATTTTTAGTGGAATTTGGAGAAAGGATTGGAAGATGAGAGCTTTGGATGAATTCTTCTTCTCCAACAAAAAATGCTTCCCCAATGAATAAAGCTGACATACGACTTCAACTTCTTCATTGGGACATCCTCTAATGTGGGACATCATCAATTGACAACCGTCCTTCCCTCTTCATCGAAGAAAACAAATGAATTATGTCAGAGAGTATTTTAAATTGATCAATGTTAATTTTCCTTTCACATTGAATCATCTTCCTTAAGTAGTTTTCTATAGTCCTACAAAGGAGGGTACGGGCCAAACATGCATGGCCCGACCCGTTTACAAATCTTATAATCCTTTTGTGTGTTCTTCATGATTGTGATGGCTACTGGTGTTGGTGGTTGGAACTGGTGGAAATAGATAACCGGGGTCGCCATCACGGTCGGCTACCAGGAAGGTGACGAATGAAGGGCGGATGGTGATGTCGACCGCCAGCGTAGGCACGTTACCCCGCCGCCCTATGGCCTCTGTGGTTCCCCTTTGTCCACAGCCTCCACAACCCTTCCACCTATGGACTCTACAGCGCCCAGCCGTCAGTGGCCTCCGCTGCCCTGCGGCCTCTACGACACCCCACTACCCATGGCCTCCGCCATGCCCCACCGTCTGCAGCCTCCGCCACCCCACAGCCTCCATGGTGCGACCCCTCGAACTTCCTCCGCTACCCCTCAGCCTCCTTCGTCACCCATCCAATGCCGCTAGTGGCCTCCACAACACTTCTCTTCCCACAACATCATCCATATGAATACCTGCACTTCCCACACCCTTCGCGGCCTCTATGAACGCACGGCCTCCACGACATCCACAACCCTCAGGTCCATAGCGCCGCCTCTAGGCCCCCTATGGGCCGCTAACCAGGGCAAGTCGCCCAACAGCCCGGGTTGCCCAGTGCGGGCTGGGCCGGACACAGCGACCAGGTCAGTCCGACTGGGTCACACCATACCCAGGCCAACTACGACCAAATTCACACTATGGGACATAACTTTGGCATCATGAATCCATTTGATGAACTGTAAGAGGAGCTGGAAAACTCGGAGTGAGAATTTCCTTTTGGTTTACCCCACAAAAAATTGAATAAGGTTGTTGTATGGTCTGGTTGGAACGACCACAAATCCAACAGGGCCCTCAGGACTAAAAGGTTAATAACTTACAAATTGTGTGTCCAATTTATGAACCATTTGTTTCATTGATACCCCTTTGACGTGGAAGTCCTTTGAGATACTTCATCTTGAGAATTCATGAAAATTGGAGTAACTACTAGTATATTGTGGAGAGGACCCTCTCGAAGACAAGAGATCATAGTGCAGGAACCCTGTAGCTCGCTGTTATAATGTACAAGGATCTTGTGTGGGTCTGATGACGTACTGATGATGTACTAGGATCATGTGTAGATATGGAGACATATGGACGACGTACTAGGATCCTGTGAGTGTCTAACGACATACTGTCAATGGGATAGGATAATGTGTGGGTCTGATGACTTAGTAAGGATGTACTAGGATCTTGTGTGGGTCCGACGACGTACGAACGATGTAAAATGATCATGTGTGGTTCTGATGATGTACTAGGATCCTTTATGGGTCTGATGATGTACAAGGTCCCTGTGTGAGTCTGACGACGTACTTTGATCCTCTGTGGGTCTGATGTCTTTTTAGGATCCTTCATGGGTCTGCCTCTTAACGGAGTAAGATGATTAAATATTTATATCTAATCATCACTACAATCGTACATATGTTGTACATGTTTTGAGCTGATTCTATACCAGTGTGGTATTAACCTTCATGGTAATACCCTGGAGGCATTCTTCAGTGTGGCGTACAAGTGTGGTACTTACTTTTTTGGCATTCCTTCTTTTGTGGAACAGATGTGATTTGGGCTAATGGGTTGGGCTTTGTGTTTTCTCTTGTTTGAGATGGGTTTACATGATAATGTTGGTATATGTATGGGTATATACATAATTAGGGTTTTCAGTTGTTTTCATTCTTTTTGGTTTATCATTTTTGGATTTGTGAGACAATTTGGATCTTAGGGTCCCAACTATGTATCGTTATACTCACCCATGCACTGGATATACCCGCACCTCGTCGTGTTTGGTGCAGACGAATGATAGCACAGACTGAGGATGAGAGTACTAGGACAATAGGTTACTCGGAGGTGGACCATAGAAGAGGCATACCACATAGAAGACTTATCGAGAGCTATACCTAACCGTCCGATAGGTTCCTTGGAGGGTGATATCAAGAGTTATTCCAGTATACTTGTACTTTCAGCTTCTTGTACTTTCCAATTGGGCTTTTATTCTAGCCCCTTTCTTCATAGGGTACTTACTCTTTTATTATTTAGTTTACATGAGTTTATATCTTGTTCTATGTTTGGTTTCATTTGTTTATTGGATATAAAGGGAATTCCTACATTGTTTTAGGGAATACGCCTTTGGTGCTAGTTGCTAGCCCCTAGCCTATGGAAGGCGGGCTTGGGGTTGTCTCACACTGGCCCTGGGGGACAGGTCATGATAAATTGGTATCAGAGGAGTCGGTTCTATAGTAGAACATTGGACTCAAACATTTTAATGGCTATAGTGTTAAGTGTTATGAGTGAGGTCATCAATTCAGGGAGTCCAGTGTTGGTGCTGCGACCGACATATCCAAATATCAGGACCCTGACTTCTGATTTCTAACTCAGCGCACGAAAACAAAGATTGCGTGTATGTTTTGAAAAGATTACATTGTGACCTCTTGAGTCATCTAAACAGGTATAACATATTGACTATTTATCACATATTTTTTTTCATGATGTCTCAACGTAGACAGCTGTCTATGGTACTCAGATTAGTATGCAATGATGGCCCATCGAGTGATGAGGCCTCGGGGTAGGGCCTATTATCAGTAGGTGCACCGACAGAGGAACCATCAATACCATTACCTATTTGGCCACTAATTCATCCAGCCCTAGAATTAGAGGGTGAATTATTCTTAAGTGTATTTCATGTGTTCCATCACTAGAGGCCTCCTAGGTTCAGTGGAGTTTTGTACCCATAGGCGAATGAGGATTGGCTAGAGGGTGTGGTGAGAGTTTTCTCGACTGGTAGGGACACCATCAGATCTCATGGTGATCCTTGCCCCTAATCTTTTATAAAAATAAGTAGGATGATGGTGTATCTTGATGCACTAGGTTCACGATGTAGTGAAACTTCTATGGGAAGTCGTTGAGATCTTGTCTTGGGCAGCGTTTATCCCAGCGACCCTTTGCGCAGTTCCAATACCTGAGGTTATTCATCTACAATAAGGCAACATGACTATGAATCAGTTCTTTGCGAGGGTCACTAAAACCTCTCGAAAATCCACTAATATGGTATGGGACCTATTTTTCAGGGTCTAGACCATTTAGAAGGGACAAAGGAACGATATCAAGGAGTCAATGTTTTCTCTCAGCATCACGATGGAGGAGGGGGTTTTAGAGTGATCCCTCTTTGTAAAGTGTTTTCTTGTGAAGTAATCACCAGTAGTGATACCCACCACCATATGTCACATAGAAGAGTCTTCCATAGGTGACAGAAGACAGATTTCAATGATTCCCATGAAGACCAGACTTACAATTGGATGACCACCTGAAGCATGATCAGTTATCTAAGGTACCAGATACAGATCCGGTCATGCGAGGAACATGCATTGTTTTTCATGTGGCATGAATGGTCACATGACTCGTGACTGTCTGACCCCCCATAAAAATGAACAATAGATAGTTGAAGGACTGCCGAGGTAGAGACATAGGTTTGATTGAGGCGGTCCACAGGGATAAAGAAGACGATGCAGAGGAGTAGTCCGTGCAGCTAGCTGTGGGTGACAATTAGAGATGTTATCGCCACCACCACTAGGTGGTCCACCCAGACTATAGGGAGTAGGTGGATAGTGGTGAGCTCAGCTCCGGGTAGCCCAGGACTATGACCGTTGTTCTCAAGAGATGATACGAGGTACAATCTGTTTCTATTCTACCTTAACTACATTACTTATAGACACATGTACCTGTCAATCTATTATTTCCATTACCCTCGTTCAGAGCACTGAGATTCTGATGGACCCGTTGGCTCGATCCTTATGGCTAGAGACACATACGGGATCTGGTTTGACGATTATAAATTTTTTACGGCAGTGATAGCTTACACGAGGAGGTGGGACCTTCGACTCAGATCTCCTAGTAGCGGCATCGAGGCCTTACAACATCATCTGGGGTATGGACTGCCTATTTATGGTCCATGCGCAGATTGAACATATTAGGCCCATTATAAGATGTGTTCGCATGGATGAGACCAGTATTACCTTCATCGGTGAAAAGGGAGCCTTTGCCACACGTGATAGACTTACCTAGAGAAGAGAGCACCATATCATTAATCAGTTGGCTAGCCTCACACTCAGAGCGATTGATGTGGAGAGTCTGAGCTATCATGTAGTGGTGGAACAGTACACAGATGTATTCCATGATGATGTTCCAGGTCTACCTCCTCACAGAGTGGTGGACATTTACACTGACTTGTACTCTGGTACAACACAGATATCTACACCAGCATATCAGATGGCACCCGTAGAGCATCCTAAGATGTGACTAAAAATAGAGGACTTACCTAGAAAATGATTCATTTGGCCCAATTATTTACTTTGGTCAGCCTCGATTTTACTGACTAAGAAGGAGGATTGGATATTGATGGTTTTTTTTACTATTAGTTCCTGAACCAGGTGACCCTGAAGAAGAAGTACCGCCTTCTGAAGATTAAAGATCTCTTTTACAAACTGAAAGGAGCATGGTGGTTCTCAAATATAGAACTCATGTCAGGCTATCACCACCCCAGATTGAGAGATGAGGATTTGAAAAAGATGGATTTCAGATGTCGGTATGACTATTACATGTTCTTAGTTATGCCATTCGGCATGAACAACGCTCTATCACTGTTCATGGGACTCATGAACAGGATCATTCAGCCATACCTTGATAAATGTTTTAGAGTCTTCGTTGATGAAATTATGATGTAATCGACTACTGAGGGGGAGCATGCCAATATTTTGCAGATAGTTCTGGACACAATCTGAGAGAACTAGATTTATGGTATGATCTCGATGTTTTAGTTCTAGATGGTAGAGGTTCAATTTCTAGGACATGTCATATCATAGGTTGGAGTTTTAGTGGATCCAGTGATGATTGATGCATTACATTCATGGGATCTTCACATGAGTGTGATGGAGATACAATGTATCTTGGGTTTGCCCAAATAATATCAGAGATTTGTGGGAGATTTATCGATAGTTGCAACACCATTATTAGAAAGGACAAAGAAGGATCAACCCTTCATTTGGTCGAATAGATTCTAGCGGAGATTTCTGGTGTTGTAGTAGAGGCTGACTCGTGCCCCCTTCTTGAGGCTTCTAGAGGATGTCGTAGTGTAAGTAGTATATAGACACACATCAGGGACCAGGCTCGTATGTATCCTTATGCAGGAGCTGAAAATGATCGCATATCTTTCTCGATCGTTGAGGTATCTAGAGAAAAACTACATTACCCATGAAAAGGAGTTAGAAGAAGTGGTGTTTTCCTTGACAATGTGGAAACATTAATGGATGGGAGAACGTTTTACAGTCTTAATGGATGACAAGAGTATCGGGAATATCATCATTCAGAAGGACCTGATCCTGAGATAGCAACATTGTATTGAGTTCCTACAGGACCATGAATTTGAGATATTCTATACTTTTAGGAGGGTGATTGTTGGAGTAGATGCACTCATCAAGTGATCTGGTATAGAGTATCTATGTGATACGAAAGAGTGGCTGGCAGCTTTGCAAATATCATTTGTGGAATGAGATGGAGCAGATTTTCCTCAATCTCTTATTATCACTCCCCCACTTCATCAGCGAGTTAGGGAGGCACAACATGGGGATTCTGACTGTGAGGCTCGACGTGCTTTGATATCCACAGGATAGGAACTTGATGGTTTTTATGATGGTGGGGAGCATGCCATCCCTTTTAGAAGATGTTCTATGATACCAATGGAATTACGAGAGGACGTGTTGAGGGAGTTACACACATCCCCTATAGCGGTACATACAAGAGTGGAGAAGATGTACCTGGACCTCTGAAGACAGCACTGGTGGCTGAGAATGAAAAAATTAGTAGAAGAGTCTGTCTCTCAGTGCCACACTTTTTAGAATGTGAAGGTAGATCATCAGGTGATGGAAGGCTTGGTTCTGAATTTAGAGCTCCCATAGTGGAAGTGGGATGGGATATCCATGTACTTAGTTATAGAACATCCAGTTACATCCAGGGGTCATGACTCTATCTTGGTGATCATCGACCAACTCACCATGTCGGCCAACTTCCTACCAATGAAGGAGGAGGGTTTAGTAGATAGGTTTGGATGAATATATTTGTAGTGGATTTTGAGGCTCATGGAGTACCATTGACGATTGTATTTGATCATGATACATGTTTCACTTCATGGATTTGGAAGTGGTTGTAGGAGGCTTTCGGGATGCAGCTTCATTTGAGCCCCACCTTCCATCCTCAGACGGATGGCCAGACTGAGAGGACCATTCAAACACATGGGACATGGGGAATTCATGTGTCCTAGAATTCGGTTGTAGGTAAGAGGATCACTTGCCTTTTGTGGTGTTTTCATAAAACAACAACTATAACTCCACCATTATGATGGATCCTTTTGAGGTGTTATACGGGAAACCTTGCAGATCATCATTATGCTGGTCTGGTCCAAGGGAGTCAGAACTAGTGGGACTATTGATGGTACGGGCTACCACAGAGATGATGCATATCCTCCTGGAGTAGATGAAGACTGAAAAGAGCATGTAGAAGTCTACTACCGAGAGGATATGAGACCTATGGAGTTCGAGGATGGTGACAACATCTTTCTGTGGGTCTCATCTCGACGAGGTTTTGAAGAGATTTGGCCAAGGAGGAAAGTTATCTCCGAGTTTCATCGGACCCTTCCAGGTCCTTAGTAGATTTGACAAGGTGGATTACCGCTTAGCTCTTCCAACTAAGTTGCACCGTGGCCTCAACATCTTCCAAAAATCTCAACTATGGAGATATGTGAACAACAAATCCCACGTCATCAACCGGGGAGAGCATAATATTGATGATGGAGTGACATTTACAGAGGTTCCAGTTTAGATTGAGGGTCAACCGGAATGGGTCTTTTGTGGACAGTCGATACCTCTGGCAGAACAGGAACCTCTAGGAGAGAACATAGGAGGTGGAGGCTTAGATTCGAGCTCAGAACCCCCAATTGTTTTCTTTTTTATGATTTGGCTTTCATGGACGCAAATCCCTGAGGTGTGGAGGATTTAATGTCCCGCAAATTCCACATATATTTTTATTAAATATATGGGGATTTTATGAGTATACGAAATTTGATGGCGCATGATTACAAGTACCAGGGTGTCTGGAATGATTTTCTAAACAATTTTTGAGGTACGTTTAGTAAAATTACGAGCATTTTTTTCTAAAATTTAAACCGGTTCTCAAAATTGAAATTAGAGGGAAGCTGTTAAATCGTTGCGCCTGTATTCTCTTAAGGATACATTCACCTCGAGCGCAGTAGGTCGAGAGTAAAAGATATATTTTGTTCTTTTTGTGAAACAATAAAATAAAATAAAAATTTCTAGACATTTTTATTTTAGAAACCCCTCAACATGGGTTATAGTGGTAGGGACCACCCATGCATAAACCTCTGATGTGGATGTTGAGAGGTGGGGACCACCGAGCCCAAGACATCCCAATTTTGAATTTAAGTGTGGGGACCACCCAAACCCCCTAAACTCTTACATTAATGGGAGAAACCATTGAACTCCCTCTTAAATGTGGGGAAGACTCTTAAACATCCCCCAAATTAATGGTTCCAACAACATAATAATTGATGACATCAATTTAATTTTGTGCCCATAATTAAATAGATGAAACAAAACATATCGGTTAATTTTCTTTTTGGGAGGAATTGGGACATCGAATTGGAAGAGGAGAGCTTGGGAGGAATACATCTTCACCTATGAAAAATGCTTCTCGAACGAACAACGATGGATTACGAATTAGACTTTTTTTCTTGGCACATCCTCCAATGTGGGGCTTCTTTTATCAATGGTCGTCCTTCCATCCTCATCGAAGACAAAAATGAAAGATATAGGCTTGTGTTTTAAATTGATCAATTTTAATTTCACACTCACATTGAATCATATTTCTTGAACCATTCGCTGCCACCCTAATGCTGATGGTACGGTAGAAAAAAGAAGGCTTTACCTCTTCGCAAATCATATGGTTCTTTTGGATATACATCACGATGGTGAAGAAGACCGGTGCCAGTGGTTGGCAACGGTAGAACTCGAGAACCAAAGCAAGTAGCATAGCCAGCCTGATGATGGTGAAGAACGAAGGGCAGCCAGTCAAGCAGGCCACCAGTAAAGGCATGACACCCTACTGCCTGAAGAATCCACAGCCCTTCAGCCTGCGCGGTACCCCACCGTCTGTGTCCAACTCTGCCATGCACCCACCACCCCCCCCCCCCACCCTCGGCCTCCACCCTCTTGGCCTCCACACCACCTCACGGACTCTACGCCGCCTAGAAGCCTCCGCACAGGCTCGCGGCCTCTGCGCTGCCTCACACCCCCCATGGGCTGCTACACAGGCTGGGACACCATAGGTGGGCCTGGCCACAAGCAGCGGGTCGGGTCGACCCGAACCGAGGCAGGTTGGCACATGTCGGGTCGGTCCGACAGGGTTGGACCAATCCCGGACCAACATTGACCAAATTCACTCTATGGGCCATAACTTTGGTACCAGGTGACCGTTTGACAAACCATCAGCGACATTAGAAACCATGGAGTGAGATGGTACTTTTGGTATACCCCACGAGATAATTGCCTAATGTTGGGGTATGGTCGGTTTGGATCGAGCATGAATCCAACCGGGCCCTCAGGAATAAAAGGAATATAACTTACAGACCGAGCATGTAGAGACCCAAATATTGACGTACATGGACATTGAATTACTTTTTTGGAATACATAATACATAAAAAAACAGACACACAAGGACCGTATTAGTTTAATGTCTTTTGAAACATGGAAAAATAATCTTCTAATCATGGTGAAAGATATTCAACATCTCCCATAAAGATCATCCCCTTTTGTTTTCTTACCTAAAACCTTTCTTTATATCTTAGGGGAAGGAAAACATATAAAGGGTGAGCTCAGATTCGCAGTAAGGGTAAGCATGGATAAAATAAAATAAATCCTATAAATTTTACATTAAAAACATAAACAAAATGTTTAATCATCAAAATCTTGAGAAATGAAATAAAACATGGCAGTACATAAGGTATAGATCATAAAGAAACATTAATCATGATAAAATATCATGGGAATAAAACATGTAATTGTGGAAAACATTAAGCACATGATATCATTTCCAAAGTAGCCAAGGCATTGCTACCAAGACCATCTTAGTGGACAAAGTCCCTTACTAAACCGGGTTTACATGCCGTTACTGCCCTGTATTACTGAACCAGATTTACTTGCCATTCCAGCCATGTCTATCTCATGAGATATAAATCTTTACCCAATGCATTGTATGGAGATATAGGTCTCACCCATCTCATAATGAAATCACTCTTACTTGTCCCACAACATAAACACAAATCATTTATCATAACCCAAAGAATAAATTGGGTTTCATAAACATCATCCCATCATAACATAACCCATATAACACAAATGGATATCATTTCATCATAACAAAAATTAAACCATGTAAATAATATATTTAGAGACCCGAAACATGACATACATAGACATTACATTACTTTTCCGGAATACAAAAAAAAAGACAAACAAGGACAGTAATAGTTTAATGTCTTTGGAAACTCGTAATATAATCATCAAATCATGTTGAAAGATCATCAACATATCCCATAACGATCATCCCCTATTTGTTTCCTTACCTAAAACCATTGTTTATTTCCTAGGGAAAATAACACATAAAAAGGGTGATCTCAAATGCTCAGTAAGGGAAATCATAGAGAACATAAAATAATCCATAATCATTTGAAAGCAAAAACATAAACATAAAATCTAAACATCAAAATCAGGTGCAACGACATAATTATTGGAAGTACACAAGGGATAGATCATAAAGGAACATTATTCATGATAAACTATCTTGTAAATAAAACATGTAATTGTGGAAAAACATTAGAAACATGATATGATTTCCACAGTAGCCAAGGAATTACTGCCAAGACCATCATAGTGGACAAAGTCCCTTTCTGAATCGAGTTCACTCCTCGTTCTAGTGCTGTATTACTGAACCAGATTAACTTACTGTTCCATCCATGTCTATCTCATGAGATATAAATATTTACCCAATGCATTGGTGGGAGATCTAGTCCCACCCATCTTATAATGAAATCATTCTTACATTTTCCACAAAATAATCATAAATCATTCATCATAACCCAAAGAATAAAATGGGTTTCATAAACATCATCCCATCATAAAATAATCCAAATAAAACAAATAGATATCATTTCATCATAAGAAAATTGAAACCATTTAAATAATAGATACATTTTACTTGACACATATACATATGGAATAATTTCATCTTAGATGGAAAATAGTTTTGGCAATACACTTGAAATGAATTTTTGAGGAATATATCCTTTCTTCTTCAAGATCATTTTATTTTCACAAAATTCCAGGAAATTTTAAAAGTAAATGGTTTTTTTTAAATAATCTTGAAATCTTGTATAGGAAGCTTCATGAAAATAAGGCTTTATAAAACCGTAAAAATCTGTTCATGCCATATAAGTTAAAAATAACATTTTTCTCGTACTTTTTTCGGAAAAGTAAAAAAGTACCTCGTATGGTAATCAAAAGAATGATTCATTCCATACGATGTGGAAAAAGTAGAAAAGGGTAAAAATGACTTTCAACAAACTTGGATGAAAATTAAACATTTTATGAAATCATTTTGAGAACATATGGACATGGATAATAAACATAACCCCAGTAAATACTTACGAATAATAAATCTCGGATAAGAATGAGATTGAAATAATTGTCCCTTACCTTAGGTCTGATATGATATGTACGTATCCAAACATCCTATATAATGATTTAAATAATGTCATTGACTTATTACAGAATCATATTCATTGTTATGATATCATATATGGTTCACTTAAGACTTTATATTTCCCATTCTTTTGTAAATTCCATGTTAAAGAGCGTTTTGGGTAAAATCGATTCATTTGTCGTCCGTTTATTGACTTGTAATTATTCATATGATTACTAAGATAATGATTACAAAATTACAGAATATAAAACACAATTTATATATAATCTATATTCAAAATATACATATATATAACAGATCAATAAATAGAACGAAATACACCATTCGTGGAGACGGTATGCCGTACGTACGCATGAACACTGTTTTCGTTTAAATATTAAATTGAATGTAATTAATTGGATGAAATTCATATATATATACATAAATACAGTATAATTATTATGTCATATATTTCATGATTACTTATTATAATTAATTTGTAATCATTCATGAATGGTTAATCATTGAGAATGAATCTCATCGCGTCGTAGAGACGGTTGTCTGTACGTACGCATGAGCGATGATATCATTCCCATAATCATTGAATTGAATTGGAGGGGATGATACAATATATCAGAATCAGTATGATGTTATAATAACTATGTATAGTTATTCATTACACCATTATACACATCCCCATAAGGTGGTGTTGGAAAAACAGATTACACCACGGCGTGGAGACAGTATTCCGTACATACACACACGCGATGATTTCATTTTCCATAGGATGGAAAGAAGGTGAAATGGGGTTGTTTAAAATTTATAATAACATATAAGTATATTATTGTTACTAATGTAATTACTTTATAATGAAACAACTAAATAATAAGAAGTTGAAGAATAAATAATCTTGAAATAATCGGTAGAAGAGATTACCTCTTCTTCGACGCACCTCCTTTAAACTTCATCTCAGGGCACTAGGGATGGTATTTTGACAATACCAGTACCTTCATAAGGATTCTAGGGAAGTGGGAATGTGAAATGGGCAGAGTTTGGCTGAGCTTCATGGCTCAATATTGTGTGAAGAGAAGAGGGAGGAGATGCCCTTTTATAAGGGAGGAGAGGGACACCTTTGGAAATACAAGAAAAGATTAATTAATATTAAATCCCAATCCCACATAAAAACTTCCCAAATGACTCAAATACGAATATTAGATGTGATAGGGTTGTAATATCATCAACCAATAAAATTTAGACATGTTAGGAATTTATTTTAAACATTATCAACTTGATTTATCCTTATTTAATCAATTTAATTTTATTTGTTGTAATAACATTATAAATTTTAAAATATTATAAATAATTACTTATTTGTCGTGAATTATCTATAATTGGATACTTTATAACATTTTAGACCATATAAATTTAAATTTATAATTTTTAAATATTTTTTTATATTTTTAAACAATTTTATAATATGTTATTTTTATAAAATAACAATAGTGTCAATTTTGACACTATTCAATTATTTGAATTTATATAAAAAATATACAGAAGATCTGTTCTAAAGAAAAGACTTAATAAATTAATAACATGTAACATTTATCTATAAAATTAGTTGAGCACATTAAATAGTTTATATAATATTTATTTTAATATTTTTAAAACCATTTATTTGATATTTCTCTTAATAAAATAATTTCAACATCATTATTATGTCACATTTCATGATATTTGTTTAATCACTAAAAATTATAAATAAATTCTTATGATGTAGATAATTTTATTAGCTTTCTGGAGTCTATTAATGTTCAATGTTTCATTAAGTTTATCACTAAATTAAAATTAATATACTTATAAGAGTTAAGAGAGTGACATGTTGTCACTTTCTTTGGTTTTAATTATAATTATATTATTTCATTGAAAAAATTCCATAAAATGAATCTAGTCTGACCCATAGGTGATATGGGTCTACTTTTATTCATCCAATTGGATTTTTCCATGTTTTAGTGTAATTTTATAATCTTATTTTTACCCTTAATTACCCGATTTACCTTTAACTGTAGTAAATAAATAATTACTGTAGTTACTATTCATAATATCAAAAAAACAAAAGTAAACTATTAACATAATTTGGACCCACTGAATCCAGATATGGAATCCATTTTTTCAAATTCAATACACAGATGTTGCAGAAATTAAATTAAAATTAATCTTGTTGTCGAATGAAAACAGGTTTTTGTTTAAAACATTGCAAAAGATTGAATTGATTTAACCTACGAATTCAATGTGAAATCAATGCTAATGACATACATAATATTAAATTGTAAAAATATATTCTATTTGTACTTTAAAACCGTTCTATATTATAATTTAACCATATTAATTATTATGATGAATAAAGATATTTTTAATTAAAATATAACGTGTTTTTACTATTCATTAAAATATGAAAGTTATCAGAATAATATGAAAAAATTATCCAAAATACATTTTTATGTACTGATTCCAAATAAGAATTTTATTTTTTCAAAATATACTTATAAACATTTCAAAAACTATATTTAATGTGGGTGTGCCTTCAAAAGGCAGCAAAATTGCATTTTTTGAAAAATACTTATTTTACCTGAAAATTTTATTTTGTTCTCGTGCCATGTTCTAGAAAATGTGTGAGGTCAATAATAATGTTATTAAATTAAAAACATAGTTAATATTATTCATAACGGCTAGTTCGTGATAATATCATAACCATATATCGTTGTTTAGTGAAACCCAGTATTGCGTACAACACACGCTATAGAGGAAGGTCGTGATTGCACGTAATGCAAGCCAAATCAGGGTTGCATGTAGTGAAGGAATCCTTTGTTGTTGCGTACAATAAAATTCAACCATATTTCATTTATACATTGAATATATATATATATATACAAAAACACTCAATGTTGCGTAAAATAACAACTATCTAACATACATGAAATTGTGTGTAGCATGATCCCTGAATAATGTTGTGTATTCTGCAAGCTAATACAGTGTTTCGTATATCACAAGATAATATTGTTTTAGCATAAAACACAAGACATAAAATAAATTAAATAGAATACATATCATAAAATATTGGGTTGTTACATTCTGCCCCCCTTAAAATGAATTTCGCCCTAGAAATTCATCGTGGTTATACATGGGTTTCTACATGAAAGTTTCTATAATTGAAACCCACGTCATAAAATTAATAACCAAAACATGTAATTAAAAACTAAATTATGAAACGTAACGGTTACCCAAATAAACAAATCACTAGGTTTCGACATAGGAGAACATAGGTGAAAATATGGATATGGAAGATAAATCAAACCATCATGTTCTGATAGAGAGTGGTAGAAAACATGGATATGAAAAGGACAACAATCACATTGCAATAGATTTGTGATGATCTAAGGTACCATCTGATTGGTCGGATATAAGAGCATTAGGACAACATTTTTATTTATCAATATCATTTCCCTAAAGTTGAAAATTTTGAATTAGAAGAAATACTTACATGATTTTGGTACCATCGTACTGCTGTTCATGCCTTGAACACTTTCCAATTCATCATTTAAAGGAATGAAGTTGAATTTTTCATTCGTGGAGAGTTATCAGATCACGTGACAAAATGATGAGTCATTCCATCTATTTCACACAGAATGGTTAGAAAATGTTATCAAATATACATAAGTCCATCTATGGAGTGGTTAATCTCATATGATCCCAAACATGGACTTATACTTCATCTATCATACCGCTTCATAAAATAAAACTAGTTTCTACTAACCAGGGACTTCCTATAGGCTAGTGGTAGGTGATAAAGGCCAGGTGCACTTCGGTTGTGGGTTTGATTCCAACATCCTTGTCCGACGTGAGGGGTTGTCGCCCGTCCTGTATGTTGTCCTTTTTCTAAAACTACATTACTATAACATCCCATAAATAATATCAAAAAATGTTCTATCCTTCAACAATACTAACTTATGTCCAACCCAATCCATTCCAATCTTTAGGCTTATCTAAAATACTTCGGTCCATGCTCATAGTATAAAGAAAACAATTACTAGAAAGGTTATCTACCAGGAATGTGAATATAAGCATTTATCTCACATATATCATAAGATATATCTTGTTGGTTTCATTCCAAACACATGAATACATTAGTCATATATTCTCTTGAAACATAAATTACCATAGAACCATAGTGAAAACCTGAATACTGTCAAAATGTAACTCTTTCCACATACCAAAATCCCAAAAAATCAATATAATCAAACCATAATATCACTTAGTTCTTATATCAGTCATGAGATCATGAATACGATCAAACATCTCATTATCTTCTTATCCCTTCATTATGCGCATATCATCTACATTCCAAAAATATCTAAATAACCTTCCATAGGTATCAGTACTATTCAACATATACTTTCAAATACTATAGGAAAAACAATGGTGTAACAATCCTTAGATGATTCTTTATTCCATAGTACCATACAGTATTCTTAATAAACATACAATAATTCCACTAACTTCTTAAACCACTGACTGAGCTTCATCATTTATTTCATCTCATATTTCATTTGTAGTCTCTTCATCATCATCCACATAAATACTACTCATATGACCATTTTTGTTTATGGAATCAATGATTAATATGGAATTTTGTTAATCACGTAACGTTGGCTGATTTAAAATCTGGAACCCTTGTGTGATCTATAATTACCCATACTTTACATACATTGTTATTACTTCAGAATTGAAGCACACTTATTTCAACATATAACAAAACCAATAAAAGACCATATAGGTATAGGGTCTTTAGAATCTGGGAAACATAAACAACTGGTTCATAAAGCATGTACTTTGCCTCCAATTTATTTCATCATATATAGAGTCCCTATTGGCATATTCTACTTAATAACCTTCTTCCTGACCTCGGGAAATAAAACATACAAAAGGGTGAGCTCAAATGCTTAGTAAGGGTAAAAAAAGAAATATCAATAACATCATATACATAAGAACATATCTTTTTGAAATCTTAACCTACAAAAGAGATCATAATATCATAACATGGGATAAATCATAGAAGTGAAATGTAATCCCAAATCATAACTCAAAACATGAAACTTTGTGGCATACACACATAATCATAGAGAATCATTTCTTATTAGTCAGGACTCATTTCCAAGACTATCTTAGTGGACAAAGTCCATTTTTGAACCAAGTTACCCTCATTTCAGTCCTGCTTCACTAAACCGGTATAACCTACCATTCCAGCCATGTCATTCTCATGAGATATAAAATCTTTACCCAATGCATTGGAGGTAGATATAGATCCCACCAATCTCATAATGATACCATTCTTATGTGTGACACATAATCATAAATCATACATCATTACATAACCCATGTAATAAAAATGGGAATCTTAAACATCATGACATCAAAAAAAATTAATATAAGATAAAGGTACTCATAAAAATAATTCCATCACAACATAATCAAATAATTGTAATAGTAGGGATGAAAACATAACCCTTTATTATCTTAGATGGAAAATAATTTTGATAAAACACTTGAAATCCGTTCTCGAGGAAAATATCCTTTCTACCTCAAAAACAGTTTCCTTTCTTAACATATCATAAAATTTTAATCTAGAAGAAGTTGATTAATAATAAACTTGAAAACATGTAAATTAAGCTTCTTGGAAATAATGTTTTTAAAAATCCATTCATGCCGTATAAGTTAAAAAAACATTTTTCTCGTACTTTTGTCAGAAAAGTCAAAGAGTACCTCGTACGAAAAACGATAAAACATTTCTTTCATATCATTTACTAAAAACTTACCAAAGGATAAAATTGGATTAAAACAATTTTACGTGGATGGAAACAATATTAAATATTTATGAAACATTGATGTGGATGATAAAATACACCCCAGTAAATGACAAAGTATAAACAATCTAGGATAAAAATGAGATTCCGATATTTCCCTTACCTTAGGTCCGATATGCATTGTACGTGTCCGAACCTCCTGTATAATGATTTAAATAATGTTATTGACTTATTCCAGAATCATAATTATTTTTATGATATCATATATGGTCATATTCCTTGCTTCTTAGTAGTAATATTTCATTGCTACCTGTTATTCGGGTGTTTATAACTTTTTTTTCTTATGCGTGTTTTGTCGAATAAAATCTTCTTCTTCTCTTTAGGTTATAGATACCTCATTTCCAGAATGGTATTTGTGTAATATATATCATATTCATTCATTAAATTCATTTATATAATCTTTAATAAATGAAGATCATGTAGAACAAGTCGCATCACATCGTGGAGACGGTATTCCGTACGTACACACGACTGATGATTTCGTTCCTATGATCGTGGAATTGTATTGGAGTGTAGGTATACTATTTCAGAATTAGTATCACATTATAATAGTCATATATAGTCATTATTTACTCCATTATACCCATCCAAGTAAGGTGGTGGTGGAAAATAGATTACACCACGGCGTGGAGACAGTATTCCGTACGTACGCATGCGCGGTGATTTCTTTTTCTGTAGGATGGATAGATGGTGAAATAGGGTTGTTTCATACATATAATAACATATCAGTATATAAGTGATACTGATGTTATTACTTCATAATGAAACAAATACGGAAGAAGAAGTGGAAGAAGAAATAAAGATGAAAGAATCGGTAACAGACATTACCTCTTCTTTGAAGTGCTTCTTTGAGACCTCTATTTAGGGCACTAAAATAGGTCTTTGAGGAAGACCTGAACCTCTAGGATGTTTCTAGGGAAGTGGAGAGAATAAATTGGAAGGGGTTGGCCGATCTTGAAGGCTCAAAGTGGTGTGAGGAAGAGAGGGAGGATGTGCCTTTTTATAAAGGAGGAGAGGGGCACATTTGGAATTACAAAAAATATTATTTTATTATAAAGTCAAGATCGGTTTTAAATAGATCCAAATTGATTTATTTCGAGTATATGGTGGGGATGGGTCGAAATACTCTCTTCCAATAGATTTTAGACAAGTTTAGGTTCCTATTTAAACCTTATCATGTATATTTAACATTAAGTTAAATAATTTTACTTTTACCGTGTCTTCTTGTGTTCTTATAATATGAGGTTAATAAACTTTCTATAAGCAGCCAAACGAACCCCATGTTGTTTATTATTAATATATATAACCTTATCTAATTAATTTTTCCGAACCTTAGATTTTTATGAATAAAATTTCAATTACTAATATAATATTTCTTTTAAAAACAATTTTATGTCAATTTTGATTCTATTTAGTAATTAATTTTTGCGAAAATCATAACAGAATTATTAGATCTAAAGAAGTTAATTAATTCAATACTAACATGTCATAGTAATCTAGAAAATTATTGGAATTCATAAATAGTGTCAAATTACATTTATTTTGGTGTTTATAACATTAATGATGTCAATATTTCATTAATAAGATAATTATTGCATCA
This sequence comes from Viscum album, assembly GCA_963277665.1. Taxonomy (NCBI): domain Eukaryota; kingdom Viridiplantae; phylum Streptophyta; class Magnoliopsida; order Santalales; family Viscaceae; genus Viscum; species Viscum album. Next base: position 489,335,794 of record OY728162.1, read on the forward strand.
TCTTTGTGTCATAACTAACTTAAATTATACAATGTCTAAAAATTACAAATAAAATACCATTATGTAGGAAATATATTTATCTTTATAATGAATAATTATAGTCAAATTTATCTTCTGTATAACCCCATATTAAATATGATTTACTTATTATAATTTGATTTTAACTATTTTAACCCTTCTTTAAATAAATTAATAATAAATGTCCTAATCTAATCCAAGTGGGCCTAAATGGTCATATTTTATTCTTAAGGTTGTTTTTGGTCGAATTAAACTTGTCCAATAGAATTAGGACATGTGTTAGGGTAATAATAATAACATTTTACCCTTAACTACCCTATTTACTTTTAACCGTGGTAAAAAAAGTAAAAAGTTACTATTCAACAAAAAATTATTTTCATCTCATTGAACTACATTTTACATACTGACATCATCCGTGTTTCTCAGATTTTCGAAATTCCACTCACAGAAGTGGTAAAATTATGTTTTATGCAAAATTCAGTTTTTTAACTACCACTTAGTGGTTTCACTATTCATCAAAAATTGAAAGTTTTCAGAAAAATACCAAAATTTCACCCTAGGCTAATTTCGATATTCCAAATTCAAAAATGAAGTCCATTTTGAAAAATAAAATTTATAAAATTTCAAAAAGTGGTTATTACAATTCATTACCGCTAGTTTTAATAATATTTTAATTGGATATCATTGTTTAGTGAAACTCGGTATTGCGTACGACGCAAGCTATCGAGGAAGGACGCGATTTCGTGTAAAGCAGGCCAAGAAAGTGTTGTGAGTAGAAAAATATTCCTTTGATTATTTATATAACATAAAAGTCTCAGGTGTTACATTCTACCCCTCTTAAAATGAATTTCACCCTCGAAATTCGTAACATTGCAAAAAACAGATGATGATACCTCTCCCTCATCATATAATCAAGCTCCCATGTAGCTTCTTCTAATTGGTGGTCCCCCCATAAACCTTTCACCAATCGAGTGGTCTTGTTTCATAAGACTTTTTCACTACGATCCAGAATCTCTATCGGCTGCTCTTCATAAGAAAGATCTTGCTCCAACGGTACAACTTCTGAGATGAGTTCATTAGAAGGATCATGTATGTACATTCTCTGGAGAGATACATGGAACACATCGTGAACTTGAGAGAGATTCAGTGGAACCACCAATTGGTAAGCTACCTTCCCAACACGATCCAGTATTTCGAAAGGACCGATATATCTAGGGATCAACTTCCCCTTCCTTCCAAATCTCATGACCCTCTTCCAGGGAGATATTCGTAAGAAAACATTATCACCCACTTCAAACTATAGGTTTTTTCTTCGTTTGTTGGCATAACTTTTCTGTCGACTCTGTGCTGCTCTTATGTGTTGTTGAATAGATCTAGCCTTTTCTGCCATTTCATCAACGAGATCAGGTCCTAATAGCTTTCTTTCCCCAACTTCATCCCAGCAAGTTGGAGTCCTGCATTTCATTCCATAGAGAGCATCATAAGGATCCATCTGAATACTGGAGTGAAAGCTATTATTATATGAAAATTCCACCAAAGGTAGGTGTTGATCCCAACCACCCTTGAAATCCATAGAGAAAGCTCTCAACATATCTTCTAGAGTTTGAATTGTTCTCTCAGACTGACCGTCTGTCTGAGGATGATAAGCAGTGCTAAAACTCATCTATGTATCCAGAGTATGCTGAATACTTCGCCAGAACGTTGAGGTAAACCTCGGATACCGATCAGATATAATAGAAAGTGGTACTCCATGCAATCATACCACTTCCATTACATATATCCTGGCAAGCTGATACAAAGAGAAATCCTCTCTAATAGAAATGAAGTGTGCAGACTTTGTAAGACGGTCAACTATGACCCAAATATCATTATTGCCTTTGGATGTTATAGGTAGTCCTGTGACAAAGTCCATAGTGATGTTTTCCCATTTCCAATCAGGTATGGGTAATGGTTGTAACATCCCCATAGACTTCTGTCTCTCATCTATAACTTGTTGACAAACCAAGCATCGAGAGACATATTTAGTAACATCTCTTTTCATGCCATCCAACCAGAAGTACTCTTTCAGGTCCCCATACATCTTCGTGCTTCTAAGATGAATAGATAATGAAGAACTATGAGCCTCATCCAGAAGCTCCTTCTTTAGTTCGGGGATGGGAGGAACACAATCCTGATTCCTGAACTTTATTATCCCATCACAGTCAAGGTTGAATTCATGAACATTTTTCACCTTCTTTTGTAGCTCGACATCTTTTTGCTGTGCCTCTATAATCAACACATGTATAGATGGTTGAACATTCATTTGAGAAAGATACAATTTTCCCCTTTCATTATAATTCCAAGATCCATCCTTTTTAAATCCATAAATATTGGATTTTTTGTGATCCTCATCATGGATAATCTAGCATGGTCTTGTCGACTTAATGCCTCTGCCACCTTGTTTGCTTTACCAGGGTGGTAATGGATTGAGCAGTCATAATCCTTAATCAGCTCCAACAATCTTCTTTGGAGCATATTCAGTTCCTTTTGTGTGAAAATATAATTTAATCTTTTATGATCAGTATAAATGTCACACCTTTCTCCGTAAAGATAATGCCTCCAAATCATTAATGCAAAGATTACCACAGCTAACTCCAAATCATGAGTTGGGTAATTTTTCTCATGTATTTTCAACTGTCATGAGGCATAAGATATCGCCATATCATTTTGCATAAGAACACACCCCAATCCCTTCTTGGATGCATCACTGTAGATCACAAACCTTTCTCCACTACAAGGTAGTGTGAGAACTGCTGCACTGGATAACCTTCTTTTCAACTCCTTGAAATTCTCTTCACATTCCTCCGTCCAATCAAACATAACTCCTTTCTGAGTCAATTTGGCGAGTGGATTAGATAATTGTGAAAAATCGTTCAAAAAACGTCGATAATATCCATCCAAACCAAGAAAACATCGGATCTCGGTTACTGTTGTTGGTCTCGACCATCTTTCAATAACCTCTGTTTTTGCTAGATCCACAGATATCCCCTCATTTGAGATTATGTGACCAAAAAATGCAACTTTTTTAAGCCAAAATTCACACTTGGTAAATTTGGCATAAAGCTTATCCTTTCTTAGGGTCTTCAATATAGTTCTCAAGAGATCTTCATGTTCTTCTTGGTCTTTGAATAGACAAGAATATCATCTATAAAGACTACCAAAAAATGATCAAGATAGTCTCTAAAGACCTTATTCATCAGATCTATGATGATAGGAGGGGCATTGGTAAGACCAAATGGCATCACTATAAATTCATAGTGTTCATACCTTGTACGAAAAGCCGTCTTTGGTATATCCGCCCTTTTGACCCTTAATTGATGATACCCTGAACGAAGATCAATCTTGGACATGTATTGAGCTCCATGTAGTTGGTCAAATAGGTCATCAGTGCACGAGAGAGGATATTTGTTCTTGATAGTGATCTTATTAAGTTCTCGATAATCAATGTAGAGTCTCATTGATATATCATTCTTCATAACAAACAGAACGGGTGCTCCACAAGGTGATGCACTAGGGTGTATGAACCCTTTATCAAGATTCTCTTGGATTTGCTTCTTCAATTCCTACAACTCAATTGTATCCATTCTATAAGGTGTATTTTAAATAGGCAAAGCACCCGGTATGAGTTCTATTGAAAACTCGACTTCACGATTCAGTGGAAGACCTGGTAATTCCTCCGGAAAGACATCATCAAACTCCCATACAATGGGAATATTCTTAATCGTGATTTTCTCACCAACCATTTGATATAAATAACCTTTATTTAGTGGAATCAATACCCATAAAATGGAAGAAACTTCCACCGGAAGGTTATGTTCATCCTTGCATCGATAGACGATCATAGATTGATATGGAATATGAAATATGACATCCCTTCATTGGCAATTGATATGAGCTCCATGTAAAGAAAGCCAATCCATGCCAAAAATCACATCAAATTCCACTATAGTAAGGATCACAAGATTTGCAGGAAGCACTTTCCCACAAACTTCAATCGGAGAAGAATTATAAACTTTTGATGTGATCGTTGTTCCATTAGGTGTTGTCACAGCTAACTCAACATCTAATTGTTGAGGTAATACGGTGATACCCTTAGAAAGTTCTTCAAAAATAATGGAGTGGGTGGATCCAGAATCAAATAAAACATTTGCTACTTTAGAGTGGATGGTAAGTCTACCTTTCACCACATCATTTTCGTACTCCACATCACTGAAAGAAATTTCATGTGACTTTCCTTTTTCTTTAGCCTTAAGAGTTTGTTGACGTCGACCATCATCATCAACACTTGGATTAGGGCATTTATTTGTATAATGTCTCATCTCCTTGCACTTGAAGCATTGAAGTGTAGTAGGTTCATTCTATGTATCCCTTCCTTTGTTTGCATCATTAGACATCTTCTTCCCATCATTGCGGCATTCAAATTCCCGATGACCTTCCTTTCCACATTTGAAACATTTACTTGTCCCTTTAAGACAACTCCCTCCATGTTTCTTTCCACACTTTGAGCATAAGGGAAAGATAATCTTCTTTTCAGTGTGTTGTTTATACTTTCCTTGGAATTCCATTTTCCTCTTCTTATCAAGCCCATATGACTGATGGGTTACTCCAATCTCCATCTCAACATTGAGAGCACATCGAACAATTTCCTCATAGCTATTGGAGCCCCTTATGGCTAAGGCCCTTCGAAGACTTGGTTTTAAGACACTAAAGAATCGATCGATCTTACTCTCCGGTTGGATAATAATACCAGAAGCGTACCTTACAAGTCTTGTAAAATATGCTTCATAGGTACCAACAGATTCATCGTCCTTTTTCTTCAGTTCAAGAAACTCTTTCTCCATCTTTGTTCGGAGAATACAAGGGAAGTAATTGTTGAAAAATAAGTTCATGAACTCGTCCCATTCCATGGACTCAATTTCATCCCGTTGCCTCGTATTCTTAATAAGATTCCACCATTGATCAGTATCACCTTCCAAACAATACACTGCTAAGATGACTTTATCATGCTCAGAACATTGATGAACTGAAAATATCTTTTCAGCAGCACTAATCCATTGTTCACAAATTAATGGATCAGTAGACCCGCTGAATGAAGGTGGACACTGTCTCATGAAGGATTCAATAGAATGTTGCTCCTTCATTTGCTCATTTGGAGGTCCTGCATGATTCATAGCTTGAGAATGTTGTGTGAGCATGGCTACATGATTTTTCAGTCCAGGTCCCATAACGTTTGGTTGCTCAGGGGGACAATCATTGCATTGCCCGTCGCATTCCGCATTAACACGGTTCCTTCGGGTTCCAAACATTTAGTAAAACCAAGATGAATAGTGTGATAAACACTAATTATAATAGGAAAACCACATAATCAAGAATAAAATTTCACACTTAAGGTCTTATCCTAGGTTATTCATGGCCATTTCGAAATCACTAATATTGTGTTCAATTCTTAGACTTGTCCTTATGATTCTTACTAAGGATTTCACATCCTAGTTTCCAAAGGTTGACTTTACCTTTCCTCTGATACCAAATATAACGACCCATACTTTACATACATTGTTATTACTTCAGAATTGAAGCACACTTATTACAACATATAACAAAACCAAGAATGGACCGTATAGGTATATTGTCTTTAGAAACTGGGAAACATAAACAACTGGTTCATAAAGCATCTACTTTGCCTCCCATTTATTTCATCATATCTAGAGTCCCGTTTTGGAATATTCTACATAATAACCTTCTTCCTGACCTCGGGAAATAAAACATACAAAAGGGTGAGCTCAAATTCTCAGTAAGGGTAAAAAAAAGAAATATCAATGACATCATATACATAAGAAAAGAACTTTTGGAAATATTATCCTGCAAAAGAGATCATAATAACATAACATGGGATATATCATAGAAGTGAAATGTAATCCCAATAATCATAACTCAAAACATGAAACTTTGTGGCATACACACATAATCATAGAGAATCATTTCTTATTAGTCAGGACTCATTTCCAAGACTATCTTAGTGGACAAAGTCCATTTCTGAACCGAGTTACCCTCGATTCAGTCCTACTTCACTGAACCGGTATAACCTACCGTTCTAGCCATGTATATCTCATGAGATAAAAAATCTTTACCCAATGCATTGGAGGGAGATATAGGTCCCACCCATCTCATAATGATACCATTCTTATGTGTGAAACAAAATCATAAATCATACATCATTACATAACCCATGTAATAAAAATGGGAATCATAAACATCATGACATCATAAAACAATTCATATAAGATAAAGGAATTCATAAAAATAATTCCATCACAACATAATAAAATAAATGTAATAATAGGGATGAAAACAAAACCCTTTATTATCTTATATGGAAAATAATTTTGATAAAACACTTGATATCCATTCTTGAGGAAAATATCCTTTCTACCTCAAAAACATTTTCCTTTCTTAACATGACATTCAATTTTAAACTAAAAGAATTTGTTTAAAAATAAACTTGAAAATTTGTAAAGTATGCTTCTTGGAAATAATGTTTTAAAAATCCATTCATGCCGTATAAGTTAAAAAAACATTCTTCCCGTATTTTTGTCGGAAAGATTAAAGAGTACCTCGTACGAAAAACGACAAAAGATTCCTTTCATATCTTTTACTAAAAACCTGCATAAGGGTAAAATTGGATTAAAACAATTTTAGGTGGATGGAAACAATATTAAATATTGATGAAACATGGATGTGGATAATAAAATACACCCCTGTAAATGACAAAGTATAAACAATCTCGGATAAAAATGAGATTGAGATATTTCCCTTACCTTAGGTCTGATATGCATTGTACGTGTCCGAACCTCCTTGATAATGATTTAAAAAATGTTATGGACTTATTCCAGAATCATACTTATTTTTATGATATCATATATGGTCATAATCTTAGCTTCTTAGTTGTAAACTTTCATTGCTACTTTTTATTCGGGTGTTTATAACTTTTTGTTCTTATGCGTGTTTTGTCGAATAAATTCTTATTCTTCTCTTTAGGTTATAGATACCTAATTTCCAGAAATTTATTAGTGTAATATATATCATATTCATTCATTTAATGCATTTATATAATCCTTATGAAATGAAGATCATGTAGAACGAGTCGCATCACATCGTGGAGACGGTATTCCGTACGTACGCACGAGTGATGATTTCGTTCCTATGATCGTTGAATGGTATTGGAGTGTATGTATACTATTTCAGAGTTAGTATCACATTATAATAGTCATATATAGTCATTATTTACACCATTATACCCATCCAAGTAAGGTGGTGGTGGAATATAGATTACACCATGGCGTGGAGACGGTATTCCGCACGTACGCACGCGCGATGATTTATTTTTCCGTAGGATGGATAGATGGTGAAATAGGGTTGTTTCATACTTATAATAACATATCAGTATATAAGTGATACTGATGTTATTAATTCATAATGAATAAACTAAAGAAGAAGAAGTGGAAGAAGAAATAAAGATGAAAGAATCGTAACAGACATTACCTCTTCTTTGAAGTGCTTCTTTGAGACCTCCATTTAGGGTGCTAAAATAGGTCTTTGAGGAATACCAGAACCTCTAGGATGTTTCTAGGGAAGTTGAGAGAATAAATTGGCAGGGGTTGTCCGAGCATGAAGGTTCAATGTGGTGTGAGGAAGAGTGGGAGGAGGTGTCCTTTTATAAGGGAGGAGAGGGGCACCATTGGAATAAAAAAAAATATTATTTTATTATAAAGTCATGTTAGGTTTTAAATAGCTCCAAATTGATTTATTTCAAGGATCGGGTGGGGATGGGTCTAAATCCTCTCATCCAATAGAATTTAGACAAGTTTATGTTCCTATTTTAACCTTATCATGTATATTTTACCTTAAGTTAAATAATTTTACTTTTACCGTGTCTTCTTGTGTTCTTATACTATAAGGTTAATAAACATTCTATAACAGCCAAACGAACCCCAAGTTGTTTATTATTAATATATATAACATTATCTAATTAATTTGGACGAACCGTAGATATTTACGAATAACATAACAATTACTAATATAATATTTGTCTTCAAAACTATTTTATGTCAATTTTGAAACTATTTAGTAATTAATTTTTGTGAAAATCATAACAGAATTATTATATCTAAAGAAGTTAATTAAATCAATAATAACATGTCATATTAATCTAGAAAATTATTGTAATTCATAAAAAGTGTAAATTACATTTATTTTGGTGTTTATAACGTCATTTATGTCAATATTTCATTAATAAGATAATTACTAAATCATCTTTGTGTCATAACTAAATTAAATTATTTAATGTCTAAAAATTAAAAATAAAATAACATTATGTAGGAAACCTTTTTAGATTTCTAATTAATATTTATAGTAGAATTTATCTTATTTATAACCCCATATTTAAAATGATTTACTTATTAAACATTGATTTTAACTATTTTAACCCTTCTTTAAATAAATTAATAACAAATGTCCTAATCTAATCCAAGTGGGCCTAAATGGTCATATTTTATTCCTAAGGTTGTTTTTGGTCGAATTACACGTGTCCTATAGAATTAGGACATGTGTTTGGGTAATAATAATATCATTTTTACCCTTAACTACCCTATTTACTTATAACCGTGGTAAAAAAAGGTAAAAAGTAACTATTCACCAAAAAATTATTTTCATCTCATTGAACCACATTTTACATACTGACATCAACCGTGTCTCTCGGATTTTCAAAATTCCACTCACAGAAGCGGTAAAAGTATGTTTTATGAAAAATTCAGTTTTTTAACTACCACAGAGTGGTTTCACTATTCATCAAAAATTGAAAGTTTTCAAAAATATACCAAAATTTCACCCTAGGCTAATTTCGATATTCCGAATTCAAAAATGATGTCCATTTTTAAAAATTTAATTTATAAAATTTCAAAAAGTGGTTATTACTATTCATAATGACTAGTTTTAATAATATTTTAATAGCATATCATTGTTTGGTGAAGCTCGGTATTGCGTACGACACAAGCTATCAAGGAAGGTCAAGATTTCGTTTAAAGCAAGCCGAGAAAGTGTTGTTGTGTAGAAAAAGATTCCTTTGATGATTTATAAAACATAAATGTCTCGGGTGTTACATGATCAACTTGGTTGAACAAAATGAAATAATGAACATGTCGGTGTTGGCTTGGATACATGGCATGTTAAAGGGGGTGTTTCGTGGGATGTTGTGGATCAGGTGTGCAGCGGTGCTCCGGTAGGCTAGGTTGTGGTTTGGTGTGAATTCTATGTTAGTGATGGGCAGCGGGGCAGTGATAAATGGTATTAAAGGGATAATGATGTATGGTGCGGTTGTGGTCATGGCGGTTGGCAGTGGGGCTGCTGGGAAGGGTTGAATGTGAACGGACTGTGGGTTGTGAATAATGAATAAAAAGTGGAAGAGTTAATGAACGGTGGGTCATGGTAATGGAGAGGGATTAATAATCAATGGGTTGGTTGGTTGATAAGAAGGGATTTTTTGTGCGGCTTGGGTTTTCCTAACTTGATTTGTGGATGGTTGGGATATGTTTTACAAACGATCGATGTGGTTGGTTGTGGATAGTTTCCCAGTAGTTAAGGAACTAATAAACTAATTCTACTGAAACATGAAAACCTAAATGGGGTTGGAATTTATTGTTGTGTGCATACTCTTGAGGTTGCAGTGCTAAGGCATGTGCTCAGATATTTTGTGCAGAATCCATAGGATGTGCTGAGTGGTTGACATAATTATATAAATTTGTGTCTTTCATTGTGTTTTATCTCACCCCATCCATGTTGAGCACATATTTCCGAACACTCGCATTTCATGGGAGATGGTGTTTTCCACTTAGTTACTAGCTCTTTCTTTCTCCTTTTTCCCTAGGCTGTAATGGATTGAGACGGCCTTTCAACTAAGACACTTCAGGTAGGTTTCGATTAGGCAGGTTCTAGACAAAGACTCTTCTGGAAGGTTTTGCTGTTTCCCAATAATCTTCGGGATGAGGCCCAGGTGTGTGCGGGCATGATACGTGGTTGTGAGGCCCAGGTGTGTGCGGGCGGGATACGTGGTTGTGAGTCCCAGGTGTGTGCGGGCGGGATGTGTGTTTTGTGAGGCCTAGGTGTGTGTGGGCAGGGAGAGTGTGGTAGCATGAGGATGTTTGTGGTTAGGAAGAGCAGCTAACTAATGGGGAATGGTGCGGGGTACCCAATACACTCGTTCTTATATACTACTACCTGTTGTGATGGTGTTTTTGGTGAGTGTGGCTGGTGAGGTTGGGTGGATAGAATTCCTTGCTAGGATTCTACTATTGTTCTCATGGGACATTAGGATGTTTCCCCACTTGTGCACGAGAGATTTAGGTTTCTCTACTGAGTATACTTGTATGTTCACCCTACGTTTACTTTCAGGTTTCACGGAGGACTATCGGGGCCGTGCAGGACCCTACTAGACGGACAGTTGGAGTTATTGAAGTATTTGTACTCTTGTTTTCTTTTGGTATAGTACTTTGAGCTTTCTTGTACTTGTACATTGTTATAAAAAATTTTAAACATGCATGTGGTATTGGTTTGGGTTTATTTATATACACTTGTTCTTTTCCTTTTTGGTGGTTGAGTTGTCCTATTTCCCGATCCTAAATAATAAAAAGGGTAATGCCTCTCATATTTATGAAAACTCATACCCTTGTTGATAGTCACAACCCTGGGGCCAACTCGAGGCGGCACTCAGGGGTTCATTATCTCCCTTTCACCATTGCCAGCTCCGGAGGGGAATCTTTGGTTGGAGGGGGTCGTGACATACTGTCTCCCTGAAATGATTATTTCATTTTAGGCATTTATATTTTATGGATCACTATAAATAAATATTTAATTAATATATAATATATCTATATAATGTTTATCATTATTAATATAATGGGACAATGAATAATTCATGATGACCTAAATTTAACAATCAAATAATACATGAAAAGCAAAGTAGTTTATTCCAAAATGAGAATTTAATATTTAATTTTAAATGAACGATTTAAAAAAAATTCATTAGTAAATCAATTATTAAACAATATATATACGAATGGATTATTAATATATTTATAATAGAATTATATTTATAATAATGGTTGATAGTTCATTCTAAAAAAATTTCAGACTTTCTGTGATGGATTTCAATCTCAGATTTTAATAATGTGAGACACACACCATAATCAAAACCTATTTCTTTTATCTGCTGAATATACATTATATCAATGATTTTTCTTATTGTTAAATGTAAATTATTTATGTTTAAATATCCATTTTAGGATCTCTATTTCATGGGTTTTATGTTTCAAATTTTACCAAAGAGGTATGGTATTTTTGTCTCAATTTACGTTCATTGAGACATGTTTTATGGAATGAACATATATTCATATATGAGGATTATATAAAACACATATGAAATTTTATATGATGAAATTTTATATTCTCACGATACTTTTATTTTAATGTGATTATTTTAATTTAATCATATTATGATTCAATGGTAACAAAGTGATATGAGATTTGTGTAAAAATATCATTGTTTATTGGTATTCATAAAGATTATGCTTCTAATTATGAAATCCTTTTATCTATCTCCTATAAAACAATAGAATTTTATTTTCAACTAGTTATTTCATGTGAATAATTTTTTTACATCATTGTACTCTCTTTATGTACTAATGAGATCTAAATTATATATCAATATATAATATAAACATTATTTCTCTCTTCAATCAAAAATCCTTTATGTTTTAAAACAATTTTTTATGCAAATGTGGTGAAAAAATAATCTATCATCTTTGAAATTATTTATTATAACAATTTCTACTAAATTAAAATTTTTTAAAATTATTTTTAAAAAATATTTTCATGTAATTTTTTTAAAAAATTCCATTTTTTGTATAGAGAATGTCAAAGGAATCATTATTTTAACATGTTTAACATGAACATAATTTTCCACAGTTATTAACAATTTTTTTTAATGATTACATGATATATATTCAATGTTATTTTCAATGAAAATGACTATAAATTTCATTATTTTCCAATTTTTTTCAATGTGATAATGATATTTCCCAAAATAAATTAGTTTAAGGTATTTTAAATGATAAATTATATTATTTTCAGTTGATTTTCAAACAACTGTTTTTCCAAACTGTTAATTAATTTTTTTAAAAAATTTATTTTCATTGAAATGTTATTATAAATAATAATTGATTTAAATTATTTTTAAAACTAACCTTATATGACCCTTGGTATTTCCAAAAAATATATATTTTATAATTTATTTAAGATTTATTATTTTTATATAATTAATTATAAAAAACAGTTACTTTTAGAAGAAAATTTCATGGATCCTTAAAAATAATTTTCCATATATCACGACACATGTTAATATTACCTATTATTTTTTTCTATATGATAAAAATTTATTATTATTATTATTTCAATAAATTTTTTTCAAAATGGAATGAGTCTTATGAAACTTCTTACACTTCCATGAGTTAAACCATGATAGAATTATTATGAAATCAATTTATATTGCATGGGTTATTCTATGATATTTTTTAATGGAAGTCATTTTGTTTCTAGGGTTATAATATGATCAATATTTAAATATCATGGGAAATATAATTGAATATTTTACATTATGGGTGGTACCTATAACATTCTATATAATATTGAGTAATGATAAATGTAATGTGATCACAAAGGATACACATCTAGTTATCCATTTATTGGATGTGGGTACAAGGGAGGTTATCACAAGCTCGAAATGGGGTACATTGGTGGTTATCACAATCGAAAATGAGGGTACACATATGGTTATCCCATTGACTCATGTAGGCGCATAGGTGGTCATCCAAATGCAAACATGTTTTGAATGTGTCACATGGTATCCTTGATAATATATATTATGTGAATTTGAATATAAAACAAATCGCTGTCTTCTAACAATTATATTATCATCTTAATCATGATATTGTATTTTCATACGACTCAAGTTTTATAAACAACAAATATTTATTCCAAGAATAAATATTTTATTCATTAAGATATATTTTACAGTATTCATATTTTATTATAATGTTCTCATTACCTTACATAAATTTAATGATTTTTTGTTCATTGATATTTCACATTCTTACCCTTAATGAGAATTTAATATCATGATTTATTAGGGTTCAATATCCCATGTTATGATGAAAGGTACTAAGCATAATATTTTTCCTATGAATAATATAGGGGAAGATCATTATGATAGTTTTTGATGAACCTTCACCAAATTAAATTAATTGTAGCCTAGTTTCCAAAAAAATAAACTATTATGGACATAATTCACGTGTATCTATAATTTTTGAATATTCATCAAAAAATATGTAATATATAAATGAAAATCCTAGGTAATCTAAATATTAGTCATTTATATGACATGAAACATAATTAAATTAAGGATCATGAACCATTGGTGGATAACATGTAAAACATTCAAGGAAATATGGAATAAAATTAATAATAGAAAATCCTTTCCATTTTAGTTTAGTTTCATTTCAATGAAAATCATTGTGGAAGTGATGGATTCCCAAAATCATCTTATTTTTCATGATACACTATAAAGTATATACTAGGGGGCAATATATCTTATTAAACTATGTTAATATTCATTGCCGTAAAGTTTATCTCATGGGATATCAATATTTACCCAATTAATTTGAAGTATATATATGTCCTTCACATAATTTAAATGAAATCAATAATACATGTCCCATAATTTAATATAATATTTATATAATAAGATACATCAAAATAAATGGGTTTCCTTAACATCATATATTATAATGACATATGGAAAAGAAAAATGTTTTATAATAATTTAATAATTATATAAATTAATATCCTATGAATAAATTAAGGGTTTAATAAAAATTTTAACATGGTGTAGCATGTGGAAGATAAATGGGTTACCTAACATCTAGTTATCATTATCATTAATTATACAGTTAAAAATTAAAAATGGTATCCTTGGATAATGCACTCAATAAAGAATAAGTAAAATTAAATTATATCAAATTATATGTAAAATTATTTTTATATATTACATGGAAATTTTAATGAGGAAAATGACAATTATACTATAAACAACACATTTTAAGACATAATAGAAATTACAAGAACTATTAATTAAAAATAATATTTTACAAAATATTTTTCACAAATCCTTATCAAAAAAATTAATTCAAAATAACCATGTAATCATATACATAATAATTAAAATAAATTAATGATCATGACATACAGAAATTTCCATGAATTTCATATAAGTTAAAATAATGGGTCCACAATTTTTTTGATAAGACCAAGAAACATTGATTGAAAAATGAAATAATGATTCATTTCGATTTTTTTAAAATAAATTCAAACAATGTATAAATGTATTTTTTAATATTTTTATTATTATAAAATAAATCGAAAAAAATGTTACAAAACATATTTTTTTCTAAAAACTGATATTTGACCAAAGGGATGTATAAATACATTTTTCAATAAAATAATATATTTTGTTCTATTGAAAAAAGTATGATAGTAAAATTAATGGAATGATTCTAATATATTGAAATAAATATAGGAGTATAATATATTTGATTTTTTTTATATATGGATCATAAGTGTTATTTATCATAATCCTAATTGTAAACAATAATGATAAATAATGCGATTATATCAAAAATCATTCAAACGTTGGTATAATTGAATCACAAGCCATGTGAAGGAATAACATTAAATGATGAATTAAATATAATGATAATATATAAATTAAGGAAATTACATGTCATAGTAGATATATATATATATATATTTACATCATAAAATATGATAGGTACATCATATGAAATTTGTCTCATGATTAAAAATTGAGACTAAAATACCTTACTGCATTGGTAATGTATTGAATAAAAATACCCTTTAATAGATAGTATCAAATGAAACATTAAATAACATTATAATAGTAGATTCATGATATAAATTGTCAAATGATCAATATATATAGCATAATATAGAAATTTGTGTTGAATATGTGATAAGTATCCTAGAAATAAATGAAATATGAGATATCCATTACCTTGTGTTATTTAATCCTTAATACCTATTGAAACCAATAATTTAATAACTATAAGTTTATTATATATATAAATTATTGTAAATGTTTTATATATATTATACAAAATATTGTTTAGTTAGGTCCCTCTCACTATAATTTAGTTAACAGATCCATGTTAAAATAACATTTCGGGAAGTAATCATTTTTTATTTCATTAATATTTTCAATTTTTTCATCCTCACACATTTTCCATGGATACATAAGATATATATTTTAACCAGGATATAAATATATTATATTTTTAATATATATTTATTTAGTGTTTTCCAAAAAAATTAACGATATAAAAAGAAATGCACCACTAATTGAGAAGGTAGGTTGTATGTATGAATGTTAATTGATTCAATTTTTCATATGATTAATATAATGAAATAAAAATACCATTACAATAATAAATAATAATTTTTATGTCATATGTATAACATATTTACATTAAAATCATTGTTATTACCATATATTTAAATCCTGAAATAATTGCATTGGTTAATGAGACAAAATTCTATCATACACAATAACAATGTTATCATATTCCCACATTGTACCATGTAAGAGTTTAAATGTTGTTTCATAATTCTAAATGTAAAATAATAACATAAATATAATATTTAAACATTTAATACATCATTATATTCTATTTTGAGAGGTGGTGATGGAAAATAAATTACCTCTATTTGTGAGGTAGTAGTCTTATGTAAACACAAATGATGATTTGGTATCCCAATTGATGGAATAGGAGAAGGATTTAGGTTATAAAATTATCAATATAAAATATTTTAACATTTTATACAATTATTTTGTTATATAATCATTGATTAATAAAATTTGGATGGGTTGGAAGGATAAAGAAAATAAAAACATTTAATTTTGGATGTTTAGTTTTCTTCAGACAAATAGTGTTGGTTTCCACCCAAAAACTTCATAGGATTAATTTTAGAATAAATTGGGATTATATAACGAGATTATGTATTTAAGGAAGTGATATTTATTGAATTTTACTAAAAAAATGGTTTTCTATGTGTGAATATGATCTGATATAAGGTGGGTTTTTGTAATTGAGGTGACTCTAGTAATTTTAATATTTGGAAATGAAATTATTTTCCCATATTTTTCATTTTATAAATTATATTAAAATATATCATTATCGATAATTTGACACTATAAGTTTGTAATATGTCAATAATATTTTTTTGAGAGGTTTTGGGTCATTTTATCCCATATCAGTTTCGTTCAACCACAGATAGACCCGTTTGTATCATAAGCATGAAAATAATTTTAAAATTTTTATTATTTATCAAGGAAAAATTATGTTTAAATTACATGATAATATAAATTAGGATGATCCAAAATTGTAAACAAATTATTTTAAATTATATTCACCGAAGTGAAAAATTCTATGTCAAAATCAAACCAGCTAACACAAAGAGAAAATCGTTTTCCAAAGATAAAATATTCAAATGACTAAGATTTTATTATATTAAAATTAAATTTGAATATAAATATAATGACATAAATTTTAAAAATAGATATATAATTACAATAATTTAATATTTATACCCATTTTAGTACATATATAATAATTATAGATTCTTTTAATGAAAATTGAATTTCAAATAAATGCTTGTATTTTCACTATTCATAGAAATAATAGTCATAAAAAAATCCCCATAGTTTAGCATAATGTAATTTTGATAGGATTATTTAAAAAAATAACTTCTATTTCAAAATAGAAATTTTCTAAAATTGAAATAAAATAATTTTATTATATTTGAAAACAAAAACTATTTAAAAAAAAAATTAAAATCACATTAAATAATAAATAAATAAAAATTATAAATCAATATAATTTATTCATATGAATTTTTTTTCTTTAATTTTTAAAATTTGGACATTCTTATAAATTCTACAAAGAATAACATCTACATGATTGTATGATAAAACCTTTTCTAGAGTTGACATGGCCGTGAATTCACATTCATTATTTATTTAAGTACATTTCTATTGGGTTTTACCTTTTTGGTGTTTCTATATATTTTGAGAAAAATTAATGAAAAATGGGTTGTGCATAGTTGGTGTATAATTAAATAAAACCATGTTCCCAACCGAGGAAACCATGAAACCTTGAAGAGTGGTGGTTTTCATGTATGTCACACAATTTGACAAAACATGATCCCTAAAAAGAGAAATTTTGCAACTATAGAACAAATGGTACATAGTTGGTTCATGGTTAAGGAAAACCATTCACCCCTTCCATGGAAATGAAGCAGCAGATTTAATATTCACGGAAAATTAATTTTTAAATCCCTTGAACCCATAGAAATTGTCTATTTTTTACCCTCTTTATACTCCATGAGGTTTTTCTCATTTTGGGAGCATTCTGTAGGGAATTCTTGGCCATATGACCTACATTACTCAATATTCAGAGACCAGATCAACGATATTCTCCACTCTGAGTATTTGGATCCAATCCTATTCCTTTTTCATTCGTCATCTTTCCTTTCTCATTATTTTATTTGGGATGTATCCTTCTATTCTACACGATCTAGATCTATATATTATGAATCTAGATCCCGGAATGGGGATCAAGATCTATAATTAAATGAGACTTTTTTTATATTGAATTTGGTTTTTGATAATAAAATATAGAACTATTTCTTTGTGTTGCTGGAATGTTTTTTTGGGATTCCATTGACTGATTATTTATCGGTGAATTGAGTAAGGTTGTTTAGAATTTGAATGCCACAATATTGACTTTTGATTATGTTCAATAAAAATGTATAATTGATTTTTTAAAAAAGAAATTGAATTTCTAAATAGAATTAATTAATTTGGTGATTTAATTAAATATGTAACATTGAAAGTTTCGTATTTGGAATTAAACAATTTAGGAAATAATTTGATGATATTGATATTAAATATGGGACAATAAATTGGTGAATTAATTATGAGACATTAATTTATTTTGTTCAAATAGTTTAATGATAATTAATTATTTGATGTTGATATTGTGAAGAGACTGATTAATTTTTGAATTAATTAATGGGTGGATGAGTTATATGTGTTATTTTGTTATTATTATTTGTGTGATTATTAACTGGATAATGGAAACACGATAGTTCGACCATGTTTTAGGAATTCTAACATGATCATTCAATTGTGTATTAATAAATTGAAAATGATAACATAGCCATTTAGACATGTTTTGTGGAAGGTAACATGTTCATTCAATTATCTATTATTAAAAGGTGAATGGTAAAATGATTATTGATCCATGTTTAATGAATGGTACAGTGTTCATTAAGTTATAAAATGGTTATTGGTTATATTATCATTCCACCATGTTTTATAATTTAGAACATGCTAATTCAATTATGTTATTTTATAAAGTGATTGGTTACATGATCATTCAGCCAAAAATAAAGAATGATAACATGGTTATTCAGCGGTGTGAATAAAATAATGGTAACATGAACATTCATGTATGAAAAAAAGAATAGTAACATGTACATTCAATCACATTATATCCCCAATGGAATGATCAAATTATTCAAGGGGTTGATGGATGTATTAATGTACGTGTGTTTATAAGAACATGAGGTCTATGTGGTTATATAATATTAATTGATAATCTTATAGTACATTAATTATTAATTTTAATAAATTATTTATTCAACTACATGTACAATTTGACTAGATATTGTCGTAGAAACTGTTGGGGGTGGCCTACTGAGTTGTTCTCACACAATGCATGGGCTTTATTATCAGTACTCAAATAGAATTTATTGATGCAGAACATGTTAGTGGAAAATGAAATGTATTAAATGGATAATTTAGGGAAGGATCCTAAATGAGGGAACCATACATTGTTCAGGGCTCATTTGGGAGTCTCCAGAGTCATTATATAAGGGTTACATTTTAGTCATTTGTGGCTTACATTAGAAAGGAATGATTTTTGTTTCGAATATGTTTTTCAATTTCACACTCTGTGTTTCATTATATGTTGGTATTGTTCCATTATATATATTTCTTCCTCTATTTATTATTGTATCCACTAGTGTATTATTCTGATCAAAGAGGTTATTGTCTCCCCATTAATGAATTAAGATACCCTCACTACTTGTTGATAGCCACCGTTTTATGTGGAGGTGGGATTCAGGTCGTGTGACTAACCAACTCAGGGCACTAACATGTGGGACCCAAGTTGGGACATTACAAAGTCGTATCGTAGCTTCAGTTTTCATTTCATTGTATTTAGTCTTAATGATTGGGAAAGGTCTGTATGATGCTAGGAATAATAAGGGCACTGTAAGAGCATGTTTATGGGATTTGAAAAGCCATGTTTAGGGGAAAACATGTACCCAGGACGGGGTTGTTTGTATTTTTTATTGTTGTTTCAATTATATATTATATCACCATCGGTGACACACTTGTTGTTTGGTGTGACTTTTGTTTTTGGAAATTGATGATAATTGTATTCCAGCTCTATTTTGAATGATATATGACTCTGGATACATCATTCAAGGAACTATGGATTATTCAATGACATGGATCATTTTAAGAACACATGCTAAAATGGGTTTTGGGAATGTTGTTGAGAATAGATATTGTTTTCATTGTTGTGACATTAAATTGAAAAAAGGGTCATAATATTAAATTTAGAACATGAAATTGGTGTAGTAATTTGAATAAATGGATGTCCAAATTAGAAACATGAGATGAGAATTTTTTACACATTCTGTCCATGACCAATTTGCATGATGGATAATGGTGGGGATAGAATCTAAGATTCAATCGTGTGGAAATACTTGGTGGAAAGACTAGTTATGGCTAGTTATAATTTTATGATACATAAATGTGATAATGTGGTTTAGTGAGTCCTAAAACATTTGTTTGGAATTGTAGATATATGCCTCCTTGATTACTCTTGATTAGAGGATGGACAATGGTCATGGTTATGAATTATACTCTAATGGTAGGACCTGAGGCACACAATGATTCGGGAGAGGATGGAGGGGAGGAGTTTAGGGAATAAATTATCCATGTTAGGAAAATAAAGGGATGAGACTAATGGTAGGATGACAGGAGCATGTTTGACCTGAAAAGGGAGTTATACTTAGAGAACCCTCAAAAAAACATTAGAGGGTGGAATAGAGGGCGATTAGTCCTTGTATATGTCTATTTACACTATACATGACCATTTTGAAACTCTAAAAGAGAATAGGGTAAATTTGGACACTTATAAACTACGATGTTCAAGAATGCGCTTTTAGGACATTCATGTACATAATGTATTGGATGATGGGATGTTATAGTATGAAATCATGGATTCAATTTTAGAGAAATTACCCACATAGATGATACTTATGTAGTGGGAAGTGGAATTCATGTGGCTGACTCCGGGGAGCATCTTCATAAAGGCCTATGTTTGATACTTTACATACCTATTGTTATATTCTCTATTATTAATATGATATGAGATACCAAAGGATAGAAAATTTTAGAATGATTTTTGTATTCGATTAAGTCCAATGTTAACATATTTTAGTTAATGTTGTTTGCAGATGAGGTGTATCAGACCCTCATGTCTGAGGGGAACATGAAGAGGGCTCTAATTCTGGGTCATGTAGATTCTAATAGATGATAAGGAGGGGAAAATTCTGATAAAAGGAAAGACTATTTACAAAAAAATGGTCATAGAGATGAAAAAAATAATAAAACAGTAGGAGGTTGGTTGCACAAGACCATACCAGATTGATCTATTAGTAGTGTAGAAGGATGGGCCAATATATTATTAACTTTAGCCAACCCCTTGTATGGGACCATTATTTTGTTAAGATGGAACATCTTCGGTAGATAAAAATTTCACAATTACATATGGTTAATGACAGTGGAGTTAGATATAGCCAGGGCACCGGATGAAGATCTTGTACAACTTATTATAATTGAAGCTAGAGTTCTACGAGTCATGTCGGTAGAGTGAGTGTACATGGTAATTTTTCAAATAAACACCAATATCCGTAGATTGGTGCCACTCGTGGGAGTCAAGAAACATTATAGGGAAAATGAAAAGGAAAATTTTATGTGGTATAGCCTTCACATGTGGATGTCAAGGTTCTACCATCGACAGTGAGAGGTACTATTCTTTTTGCGACTATAGTAGTCAATGGTTTAATTGATATTGGATTGTCTCATTCCTTTTTATATTAAAATCTTGTTAATGGTTTGATAATGGTAGTGTAGTTTGTCATCTTGGTAATGAATATAGATATACTATTTGTGGTGCAGTCTAGAGATATCTATTTGGGCACTGGATGTTCTCTAGAGACCATAGAGTATAATTTTTTCATGGTTCTCTATATGCATTTTATGATATGATTTGACCTAACTATTGTTATAGACTGTCAAGTCGCATACCAAGACCACATTGATTGTTTCTACATGATGTTGTTGTTTATATATCCCATGGGTGACCATGGCATTCATTATGGAATGTTATATATCCTTGATGTAACGCCCCAACCCCGGTTACCCAGATTCGGTGATTTTTTACATAGCCTTAGTTTGATACAAGGAATCATGTCTTGAAAAACTGATCGGTTTAGTATTATTAGATAAAATATAAATACATAAGTATAACATTACAACATGAGATGAAATAAAACACAGATTTATTCTATTAGAAACATCCAAACCTCCTAGATTATTCCTGCAAGTCACTCATAACTAACATATTAATATCATAGGAAAATGAAACATAAGAATGGGGTGGGATCAAATACTTAGTAAGAGTAAGAAATATATCAGAAGATAACATAACTATTAAGAATAGGGAATGATTGAGAACACATGTCTTTACTAATAATAAACATGAACACCTTATGGATGTAATATGAGCTGAGAAATAATTCCATAATAAAACATAGTCATAGTTATTCTACTAGTCGAATAACCACATGAACCATTTTTTATATTTTCATAATGATTGAATGAATAATTCCAGTCATTCTGAAACATGTTTTCAAAGCCTTATACAAGATGTGTAAAAAAGACATTGGCCTCATCCAAAACTGAATATGAAGTTGGGAATGGTCTCAGCCAATTCCATGTTTAATTGTCTCATGAGACCTACCGATTCACCAAGGAGCTATAGCGGGCTCCACCCGTCAAATAATAAGTCCAATACATTAATCATATGAAAATTATGAAACATAACATAAACATTCGTATTAAAACTAGTATAAGAACTTTTAATACTTTAACCATAATAAATGAATGGTATAAAAATAACACATCTATAGTAAAAAATTCATAAAACCTTAAATACAATATAGAATAATTTTATCATAATAAATTAAGTTCAAATATGTGAAAAATTTATCAAAGGATGTTGACATAGATGAAATAAAAAAAATTTGAGAAAAATATCTTTTTCAATTTTGAAATCATTTAAACATCACATAATTAAAAAAGAAAAAAATTACATTGAAAACATTCTCATAAACATTTATTTGATGCTATGATAATGTTATAATGATGAAAAATATCTTCACCCGCAACATAATATAAAAACAATTCTTATCTTAATTTTTTCAAAAATGACATAAATTACATTATTTGGAAAACTACATAGAGATTACATTCAAAGAAATATAAGTTCAAATAAGGTTATAAATGACATTAACCCATAATATATTAAATATTAAAAAAATTTCAAATAAATTTTATAGAAAACACGGATGAGGATGATAAAGAGGTCTGCATAGATACTTACCTAAAAACAACCTCTGATAATAAAGAGATTGTGAAATTAACCCTTCCATGTACTTTTCCTTGATTTATGGTACATTAAACTCATGTATAATAGTTAAAAAATTGTTATAAAATTATACAAGAACCATATACATACATATGATATCATATATGATCATCTAATATTGTTTCATTAATAATATTTTAGTATTATCGTCATTTTGGGTGTTAACTGATTCGTTTTCCATTAAGTGTTTTGTTACATAAGTTGTGTTTTTTATTGATAGTATGTGTTTGATTCGTATCCAAAATGATATTATCCTCTTAATAATTATTGTTAATAATCAAAATAAAATTATTCTTGAATTGTTACGATGGGGAAATGAATCTCCTCGCTTTCATGGAGACAGTAATTCGTACGTACGCACGAGCGACAATATCATTATTTTTATATTATAATCGTATACAAATACATGTTATATCATATATATTGAATCATTAACATGTTATATTTATTATTTAAATCAATTATACATCATTATTATACCCATCCAATATAATGGATTTAATAACAACTATACCACAACGTGGATACGGTAAGCCGTACATACGCACATATGGTGACATTGTCATTCATATAGTGGATATAATAGGGGATATTTTTGAACCATTTTTATAAAAACAAAAAACTATATAGAAGATTCTAGATTTATTATATTAGAATCGAAACAACAAATAAAGAATAAGTGGATGAAGAAAAGAACATGAAAGAGGTGATAAAATATTTACCTCTTCTTGGGTTCATTTGATTGATATGATCAAAAGGGATCCATAGGTTGGCTTTATGAAAAAAGTAATTCTTCTTGGATGAAGGGATAATATTTGGGAGGATGTTAGAGAAGGGGTTGGCTGAAACAAATTTCTATGGAGATGTGAATTTGAGAGAATGGTAAGTTCCCTTTTATAAGAGCGATGAGGGAAACCATAGGAAAAGATTGAAATATTTTTTTTTAATAAAATAATTTTCGGCTTTATAATGGATCTGAAATGATTTATTTCAAGTATGAGGTGATTATGGGTCAAAATAAACTCATCCAATAGGTTTAGATAGGTTTAGGTAACACTATTATCCTTATATTTTAGATTTAACATTTAGTTAAATAGTTTGACCTATAGAATGTCTCTTTGTATTTTAATATTATATGGTTAATTAACATATGATAATCTTCCAAGAGAACCCCTAGTGTTTTATTATGAATATATATAACCTTATCTTTGTCCTTTAGCCTAAAAGGTCCAAAAGTACCTTGTTTGGAAAATGACAAAATGATCCCTCTCAAAACATATAAGGTTAAATAATGATATAATTTAAATTAACTCTTAGTCGAGTAAATAGTAAAAATGTTTTCCAATACTGCAAACTATTTTTTATTCATTTTCATGAAATCTGGTTTATGGGTATCCAGTTCCCAGAGCATACAACCACTAAAGCTGGACAAAATTTCAAAATTCAAATTTCCAAGAACCATGACCAAACCACGGTCCACGTGCCACACCACATGTCAACCACGAGCCGAGAGCCCATCAAAAAGAGTCACCATTCATTAAAGGTCGTCGGTTAGACCATCGGTTCATCACCGGCAAACCGATCTGCCTCCCACCTTCTGCATCCAAACAATCATCATCGATTCACCAGCATCCCGCACTGTTGGCACGCCAGAGGAATTTGTCCATAGCCTTGTCCCCTCCTCCTTAAAGTCAGAGAACACTATGACCTTCAATTATGGAATCCATATTTCCACTTCCTTCACAGTCAAAGAATCATAGAAAACAGCACAACCATGCATTCATGGACCCAAAATAATCAAAGAAACAACAACTAGAATCCGTCGAGAACCAAAAGCATCCAAAACAACCACAATATACCCATGTAGATCTAAAACAAACAATATCATTCATTTGATATTAAAATCATATATAAATAGATGGTTTATAATATATTGATAATCATTAACATGTTATATTTATATTATACATTAATTATTCATCATTATTATACCCATAAAAAATAATTTATTTAATAAAAAACACACCACGACAAGGAGATGGTAATCCGTACGTACACATATATAGTGACTTTTTTATTCATATAATGGATAGAATAATTGTTATGATTGTATCCATTTTATAATAACATCATAGTATATAGAAGATACTGGAGTGTTTTTATATAAAGTAAACAACAAAGATAGAAGAAGTGGAATAAGAAAATAACTATAAAGAGATGATGAAATATTTACCTCTTCTTCGGGTTATTTTGTTTGATTTGATCATAATGGCTCCATTGGTTGGCAATAAAAACGATGTAAGGACTCTATGATAGTGATAGGATAGCTGTGATGAAATTGGGGTAGGTTTTGGGTTTGAAAAATGGATTTGGAGGTGTGAATTTGAGAGAAGGAGAAGTTCCCTTTCTGTAAGAACGGTGAGGGGCACCATAGGAATAGACTGAAATATTATTTAATAATAAAATGATTTTCTATTTATAATTGCTGAAATTTTATTTATTTCTAGGTTAAGGTGGGTATGGATTGAAATAATATCATCCAAAATGTTTTTATATAGGTTTAGGATACCATCTTGACCTTATATTTTATATTTAACTCATAGTTAAATAGTTTGACATTTACCATGTCTCTTTGTATTTTAAAATTATATTGTTAATAAAAATAATATAAACATCCAAACTAACCCCAAGTTGTTGATTATGGATATATATAACCATATATATGTCATTTGTAAGATCCATTGATTTTTTGGAATATAATATCAATTAATAATATAATATTTTTCTAAAAACTCTTTTTTTTCAATTTTGAAACAATTTGATATTTTGTTTTTGTTAAAGACATAACATAATTATTAAATAGAAAAAAAATTTAATCAACTCTAACATGTAATATTAAACTAGAAAATTATTATAATTCATCAAAAGTCTCATATTAGATTAATTTTGATATTTATAATATCAATTATTCTAATCATTCATAAATAATGTAACTACTTCATCATCATTGTGTCATAAATAATTTTATTTAATTAATGTCTAAAAATTATAAATAAAATATCCTTGTGTAGAAGTTTTTTTTATAATTCTAATAAATATTTAAATATGAATTTATCATATTTGTAACCTGATATTAAAAATATATTAGTTATAAATACTTGAATTTAACACTTTTAACTCTTCTTTGAATTATAAAAAAATAAAAGACCTATTTAATCCAAGTAGATATAAAGGATCATATTTTATTCCTATGGTTGTTTATGGTTGAATTAAACTTATCAAATATAATTAGTACATTTTTAGATGAATAATAATATCATTATTGACTTTAATCACCCTATTTACTTTTAAATGTGGTAAATAATAGTTAAAAGTTACTATTCACCAATAATTAGTTTCATCATATTAAATGAAATTTTACTTAGTGATATAAACCACAAGTCTTATATTTTTAAAATTCAATTCACAAAAGCGGTAAAATTATGTTTTATGCGAATTTTCTATTATACATATGAGATTGGTTAAAGATAGAAAAAAGATTCAAATAAAATTTTTATATATCTAAAGTTATTATAGAATGACTCAAATGAATTACATTGAACATATCTCTGTATTATGTCTCTATTTTGACCTAAAATAAATTAAAAAATTTAAATAAAATGTCAGTTTTAACCAATAACACAGTGGTTTTCTGAAGTGCACTGTGTTGCATTTGTTGTCAATGAGGCATGAAGTTGTCTTGGAATGAATGGAAGTCAAGGAATGTCATGATGTGAATGACAAAGGTTGTGATGGTGTTGGTGGTGAAGGAGAATGGCCATGGAACATAGAGGCATGTCACTTAGGAGATTCACTAAGTGACATAGGAGATGATGGTTGAAACATTCTCTAGTAAAATCAGACGATTGTTGAGCTGATCTTTAAGTTCCAAGAACTTGTATCAACTGGATACAATGTCACAACATGATAGAAGACCATGCATTGTATTGACAATGCATGAGGAGATGAAAGGAGATCCATCCACAATCACTGAGTGGATGAAGTGGATTAATGAAGTCCATGCACTATCACTAAGTGCATGTGAATGTGAAGATGATCCAACTTGATCTCTGATTAGATCAATGAAGCACATTGAAGAATTTAAGTGATTCAGGAGCTAGGTTGATGAAGAAGAAACCTTTGGAATTCAGTCCGGGTGATGAATATATGTTGAGGAGATTTGAGGAATTCTTAAGATGAAGAAGAGAAGATAAGAAGAATAGAGGAGGAGGCATTTGGCATTTGGCACTTGGCATTTGGCACTTGGTCACTTTGTTTTTAAACAAAGGAATTGTTCTATACTTGCAAAAAATTATGCCACCAAGGGCCAGCCTTAAGGGTTCAACCCCCAAGGCACATGTGGGCCTAAGGCGCCACGCCCAAGGGGGGATCCCATGTGGCAAGCCTGAGAGGAAGGGGGGCCGTGTATAAGCCCCCGAGGGCATGCGGTGGTGAAGCCCCCGCGCCCGGAGGATGCATGGTGGGCGCTAGAAGCGCGCCCGCAGGGAGCAGAGTGGGAGCAGAGCGCGCCCGCAGGGAGAACACGGTGCGGGGCGGCACCAGGAGGGAGGAAGTTCAATTGCCGAGTTGAGGGAGCGGCTGGGTAATAAACCGCGGCAATTCCTCTCGCCGTTTCGATGTGGGACACGGGATTTTCCCGCGGAAGAGATCCTGGTCGTCCGTCTCATCGCGCGCCAGATCCGAGACGCTCATCTAATCGGGCCACCCGCGATTTGATCCAGGCCGTCCAAGGATAATTGATCGCCTGATCCTACGGCTCCCAGCGTCGTCTCCTTCGTTGAGCTCGACCGAAGCCACCCGACGTCCCCCGCTGAACCAGTGGCTTCCCGAGCACTGAAGTCGAGCTCCCGGCTGTCTTTCTCGAAGCCGAAGGCACCATTGTGCTCGTCTCTCCGTAAGGAACATATACATGCAATAAAAAATACATGCAAACGTTGGATGGAGAAATTCGATGAGGGCCGAGGCAAACAACGTTGCCGAGGCCTCGGTGTATTCGTATTTTGCATGGAGGGATTTTAATGAGGCTCTGCATGTTGTTCCATGCACATGCACGTGAGGAAAAATAAAAGAGAGAACCCGCGTGAAACAGAGGAGCAAAACAAGATTTTGGAAATCTTGAAAACCCGAGATATTCGGGAGTTTGAATTCATATCCCACGCGGATGAACCGAGGCCCTCTGCCTATATAAAGAGAGGTCGAGACCTCTGAGCCGCTTGCTGAAGCACTGAAGTTTTGTTGAAGATCCGGAGTCCCGTGAGAGCTCTTGTGCCTCGTGAAGAACTGAGATGCGCGCCCCCTGCGCGGCAGTAAAGCCCGGAGCCATCAGAGGCTCCGTGAGGTTCCTTTTGCGCATCCCTTGCGCGAAAGAAGTGAAGGGGAGTCCCCTGCGCGTATCCCTTACGCGAAAGGAAGGATCCGAGCCGCATACTTGCGCGCTCGAGTCTCTTGCCACCCTCTCTGCCTGCACACTTGCGTGGCAGGAGGAAGGAGCCCGCAGCAGTGTTGCACCCTTGCACACTTGAGCCTTGCGCGGCTGCCCCTTGCACCCGAGGAGGTTTCACTTGCGCGGCCAAGTGATCCTTGTGCCTTGTGCTTGCGCGGACAAGAAGTGAAGATATGTCGCACCTTGCATGCCCTTGTGCATCTTGAAGACCTATGCGGCAGTGGGAGAAGAAGAATTGGCCGCACCCTCTTGCACGGCTTGCTTAAGGCAGTAGGGGTTCGGGTTGTGTGTGAAACAAGATGGCCACCACAACTTGGGTGTGTGCAAAAACAGAAGAGGACCTGAGGCCGTGTGTGTGCAAGAAGTGGAGTGAAGGCCAAAGACACACCTACGGGTGGTTTATGTGCAAAGCAACAAAAGGCCGTAGCCTTGTTTGTGCACACTTTGAAGAACAAACGAAAATAACACTAAAGTGTGTGTGTGCAACAAGAAGAGGAGAATAGCCCAAGTCTCATGTGTGTGCAAAATGAAACAAGTGTGTGTAAAGAGACAAGATGGCCGAACCTAAGTGTGTGCACTAAGAAGTGTGTATACACTTAGAAGAAATAAGGAGTGACCCACACTAAAGTAGAACACACTCTAAGTGTGTAAACAAATTGGATAAAGTGTGTGAAGTTCAGTGAAGGTGTGTGCTTAAAAGAATTACACCCTTTGTGGGTTTATTGCACCAAGAAGATAAAGAGGGAAGTGCATGCATGCATGCATGCACGTGCACACGTGAACAGAGCCAAATCAGTGGTGTGCATTTGAGTTGTCCATGACCAGGAGGTTCTTGAAGAATTGAGAAGGCCATGCTATCAGTGCATGAGGATGAAGAGCTGCCATGCACTCAGTGCATGAAGTTGAAGTGAAGTGAGACTGGACCAGACTGAAGTTAAAGATATCAGTTGTCTGAGTATTCAGTAGTTGGAGAGAAGCCAGGTCATCCTTAGAAGAAGGTGGTAAAGCCTGAGCAAGACGATAAGACCTGATCATCACAAGTGATCAGAGGTACATAGCAAGGCCAGCAGTCTTTATCCCAGACTGCTGAGGATACTTGAAGACCTTAAAGAGAAGAAGAGCTACTCGTGTGACTCGAGGAGCCAGGAGAAGACCCTGTGGGACTCAGGGAGAAGAAGTCTTCAGTGGGATTCTGGAGCAGGCCAGTGGGACTCTGGTAACACTGTGGGACGCAGTATAAAGACTCTCCTGTGGGACTCAGGAGAGATACAGTGGGACTCTGTATCGACCATTGTAATTTTAACAGGTTATAATGGAGAATCCATGCTGGGAGAGCATGGCAAGGATGTAGGCCTTTGGTGCCGAACCTTGTAAATCCTTGTGTCTTGTGCCTTTTCATTACTGCATCATTCGGGAAAGGTTGAGATATACAAGAAGATTGGATCGAGGCTTTAACCAGCCATAGAGGTTTAATTGATAAAGAATCAATTAGTAAAAAGTTTTAAGGGATCACTGATTCACTCCCTACCCCTCTCAGTGATTCACACTGATCTGGGCACTTCAATTGGTATCAGAGGGAGGTTACCTCTAAAAGATCCAAGGGAGTCTTTATGAAGTGCAGATTTGAGGAAACGAGCGACCAGCCTCAAATGGAGATATCTTCCAAGACTCAGAAAAATAGAAAGAAGAAACAGGCCAAGAAGATGAAGAAGAAGGTTGCTGCAATCAGAGAAACTCCTTCTATGGAAAGAAATGTGAAAGTCACATCAGATGACAATTCCTTTTATCATTCTTCTGATGAAGCATGCTCTAGCTGTGATGAAGATGGAAGAAACAATGATCTTCTAAATGCAATCAAATATCTTCCGAAGAGAGTCCCCAAGGAAGTTTCAATGTGTATAGCTACAGGCCTCCTTGATCTTCAAGAAGAAAAATTACAGCTAGAAGATGAAGCCAATTCTCTCGAAGTCCAATTGGCAAAAAGGGCTGGCATAACCAACACTCTGAGATAGCTGGTGAAGGCCAAAGATGAAACTGTTTCCCTTTGCAATGAAAGATATGAAGATACCTGTGAAGAATTGCAAAGGAGCTCTTCTGAGAAAGAAATATTTTTGATAATGATCAAAGATGTATTCCGTGCACAGGAAAAGAGGCATAGAGTTTCAATGGTTGTCAAAGATGCTCAACTTGAAGACAAAGCAAAAAGGGTGAAGGATCTTGACAATTAATAGCTTGAATTGAAGACAGTGCATGATGACCAGATGAATCAGCTGAAAGAAAGTTGGGAAGGAAAGCTAAGAGCTGTTGAGGATGAGAAGAACTCCCTTAACATGAAATGCCTAGAACTAGAGGTGATATTGAAAAATCAGCAATCACCCAAAGCCAAAACCTCCCAGTCAGCTGGTAGAAGAAATGTTGCCACTCAAGTGAGCATTGAGAAGGATGATTCTAAAATAAGGGCATCCTCTAGTGAAAGTGCAACATCTTCTAAGAAGAAGGTTCCATCCATCTGGATGAGGAAGGTGAAGAAGTAGGGCTCTCCTGAAACAACACAACTTGTCAAGAAAAGTACCCAGCAATCAGAAGTACACAAGAGGTCAAGATTTGTGGGTCAATGTTGGTGTTGTAACAAGTATGGGCATTGTTCAGAGGATTGTTGGTACAATCCACTGAATGCCAAAGCACAGAGGAAGCCCATGCCAAGGGGGAGCAAGCCAGAAGAAAAGAAGCAGCATCCACAGGTCCAGAGACATCAGTTTACTGCTAACAGATTTGGATTACCTGACAACATCTGGGATGGTTGCAAAAGTGTTCAAAAGAATGATACATGTCAATCTCCAACTGTATCCAAAGCTGGAAAGAAGAAAAGATCACATAACCTGGCTCAGAAAGAATCCTTGGGAAGCAAGCATAAGAAATTGGAAGGTGCTCCCAAGAAGATTATGAAAGAGGAAGAGAAGTCCTTGGATTCTAAATCCAATAAGGGTGAGTCATCCAGAAGGACCACCAAGAAGAAGTGCTTCTACTGTG
This sequence comes from Viscum album, assembly GCA_963277665.1. Lineage (NCBI taxonomy): Eukaryota > Viridiplantae > Streptophyta > Magnoliopsida > Santalales > Viscaceae > Viscum > Viscum album. Next base: position 489,367,411 of record OY728162.1, read on the forward strand.
GAAGGAATGGTCATACCATGGATCTTTGTAAAGAATCCATGAAATTCAATAGAAGCCAACTAGACTCAAAAAGACAATCAATCCAGAAGAAGAAGAAGGGATTTATTGAAAACAAGTTGCCTAAGAGAGGTAGCTTGACAGTCTCAAAAGAACCATGTGGAATTTCCAAAACTGAGGCCTCACTTCCAAATGACATGTTTGTCATATGGCCAAATCAGTTGCAACTTGCCAAAGATCTACAGAGAGCTGAAGATGAAGTTCTGGCAATTTCTAAGGCAAAATGGAAGAAGAAAATTTCACATGAAGATGTATTGGGATCCACACTAGCACAATCATCAATGAAGATCAAATGTGCAAGTGTGAAGACTGGTGAAAATGGGACATCTCGGTTGAGAGAATCTTCTCAACCTTGTTGTTCACATTGATGAACCAAGGAGGTTCCATCTTATTCCCTTAAACATTGGTATTTACATGTGCTAACATTGCAGGGAATTGAAGATGATGATCATTTCTCAGCTGGAGAATGGTTTGGACAAAATGGAGTGCACCCCTTGAGGGGGAGCCAATATGAAGAAGATGGCATTCTTAGATTAATACCATCTTTAGAAAAGTGAAGGTATTCCAATCATACTTTCATCCCTTGTTTCTTAATTGAGTTTTTCTTGTCAATTAAGGGGGAGAATGGATTGAAGACAAATGGATGAAAGGGGGAGCTTTATCTTTGCACCTGAACTTTCTAATGAGTTTTGTGAAGCATGTGCAGGATTTAGCAAATTCATTGTTATATCTGAAAAATTTCAAGCCCCTAAGAATGATCTCACATGTGTAGAGAATTTTGGACAACATTGAGTTCCTTGGTTACATCACTCTTGTTTTCTACACCGGGTTAGCCCAAGTAGACTTAGAGTTGATTTACTAAAGGTTCTTTGCTAAAGAAGAACATGTGGCATCATCCCTCTCTTAGTGATTTTCAAGAAGATGCTATTCAAAGGGAGGAAGATATTTTTGAAAGAGAACCACACCACACCTTTGCATTTGATTGCCAATAAGGGGGAGAAAATATTGGCACACACATTGACCCATTCATATGTGCTGAGGTGGTGTATTGACAACAAATACAAAGGGGGAGATTGAAGTGCACTGTGTTGCATTTGTTGTCAATGAGGCATGAAGTTGTCTTGGAATGAATGGAAGTCAAGGAATGTCACGATGTGAATGACAAAGGTTGTGATGGTGTTGGTGGTGAAGGAGAATGGCCATGGAACATAGAGGCATGTCACTTAGGAGATTCACTAAGTGACATAGGAGATGATGGTTGAAACATTCTCTAGTAAAATCAGACGATTGTTGAGCTGATCTTTAAGTTCCAAGAACTTGTATCAACTGGATACAATGTCACAACATGATAGAAGACCATGCATTGTATTGAAAATGCATGAGGAGATGAAAGGAGATCCATCCACAATCACTGAGTGGATGAAGTGGATTAATGAAGTCCATGCACTATCACTAAGTGCATGTGAATGTGAAGATGATCCAACTTGATCTCTGATTAGATCAATGAAGCACATTGAAGAATTTATGTGATTCCGGAGCTCGGTTGATGAAGAAGAAACCTTTGGAATTCACTCCGGGTGATGAATATATGTTGAGGAGATTTGAGGAATTCTTAAGATGAAGAAGAGAAGATAAGAAGAATAGAGGAGGAGGCATTTGGCATTTGGCACTTGGAATTTGTCACTTGGTCACTTTGTTTTTAAACAAAGGACTTGTTCTATACTTGCAAAAAATTATGCCACCAAGGGCCAGCCTTAAGGGTTCAACCCCCAAGGCACATGTGGGCCTAAGGCGCCAAGCCCAAGGGGGGATCCCATGTGGCCAGCCCGAGAGGCAGGGGGGCCGTGTATAAGCCCCCGAGGGCACGCGGTGGTGAAGCCCGCGCGCCCGGAGGATGCATGGTGTGCGCTAGAAGCGCGCCCGCAGGGAGAAGAGTGGGCGCAGAGCGCGCCCGCAGGGAGAACACGGTGCGGGGCGGCACCGGGAGGGAGGAAGTTCAATTGCCGAGTTGAGGGAGCGGCTGGGTAATAAACCGCGGCAATTCCTCTCGCCGTTTCGATGTGGGACATGGGATTTTCCCGCGGAAGAGATCCTGGCCGTCCGTCTCATCGCGCTCCAGATCCGAGCCGCTCATCTAATCGCGCCACTCGCGATTTGATCCAGGCCGTCTGAGGATAATTGATCGCCTGATCCTACGGCTCCCAGCGTCGTCTCCTTCGTTGAGCTCGACCGATGCCACCCGACGTCCCCCGCTGAACCAGTGGCTTCCCGAGCACTGAAGTCGAGCTCCCGGCTGTCTTTCTCGAAGCCGAAGGCACCATTGTGCTCGTCTCTCCGTAAGGAACATATACATGCAATAAAAAATACATGCAAACGTTGGATGGAGAAATTCGATGAAGGCCGAGGCAAACAACGTTGCCGAGGCCTCGGTGTATTCGTATTTTGCATGGAGGGATTTTAATGAGGCTCTGCATGTTGTTCCATGCACATGCACGTGAGGAAAAATAAAAGAGAGAACCCGCGTTAAACAGAGGAGCAAAACAAGATTTTGGAAATCTTGAAAACCCGAGATATTCGGGAGTTTGAATTCATATCCCACGCGAATGAACTGAGGCCCTCTGCCTATATAAAGAGAGGTCGAGACCTCTGAGCCGCTTGCTGAAGCACTGAAGTTTTGTTGAAGATCCGGAGTCCCGTGAGAGCTCTTGTGCCTCGCGAAGAACTGAGCTGCGCGCCCCCTGCGCGGCAGTAAAGCCCGGAGCCATCAGAGGCTCCGTGAGGTTCCTTTTGCGCATCCCTTGCGCGAAAGAAGTGAAGGGGAGTCCCCTGCGTGTATCCCTTGCGCGACAGGAAGGAGCCGAGCCGCATACTTGCGCGCTCGAGTCTCTTTCCACCCTCTCTGCCTGCACACTTGCGTGGCAGGAGGAAGGAGCCCGCGACAGTGTTGCAACCTTGCACACTTGAGCCTTGTGCGGCTGCCCCTTGCACCCGAGGAGGTTTCACTTGCACGGACAAGTGATCCTTGTGCCTTGTGCTTGCGCGGACAAGAAGTGAAGATATGCCGCACCTTGCATGCCCTTGTGCATCTTGAAGACCTATGCGGCAGTGGGAGAAGAAGAATTGGCCGCACCCTCTTGCACGGCTTGCTTAAGGCAGTAGGGGTTCGGGTTCTGTGTGAAACAAGAAGGCCACCACAACTTGGGTGTGTGAAAAAACAGAAGAGGACCCGAGGCCGTGTGTGTGAAAGAAGTGGAGTGAAGGCCAAAGACACACCTACGGGTGGTTTATGTGCAAAGCAACAAAAGTCCGTAGCCTTGTTTGTGCACACTTTGAAGAACAAACGAAAATAACACTAATGTGTGTGTGTGCAACAAGAAGAGGAGAATAGCCCAAGTCTCATGTGTGTGCAAAATGAAACAAGTGTGTGTAAAGAGACAAGCTGGCCGAACCTAAGTGTGTGCACTAAGAAGTGTGTATACACTTAGAAGAAATAAGGAGTTACCCACACTAAAGTAGAACACACTCTAAGTGTGTAAACAAATTGGATAAAGTGTGTGAAGTTCAGTGAAGGTGTGTGCTTAAAAGAATTACACCCTTTGTGGGTTTATTGCACCAAGAAGAGAAAGAGGGAAGTGCATGCATGCATGCATTCACGTGCACACGTGAACAGAGCCAAATCAGTGGTGTGCATTTGAGTTGTCCAAGACCAGGAGGTTCTTGAAGAATTGAGAAGGCCATGCTATCAGTGCATGAGGATGAAGAGATGCCATGCACTCAGTGCATGAAGTTGAAGTGAAGTGAGACTGGACCAGACTGAAGTTAAAGATATCAGTTGTCTGAGTATTCAGTAGTTGGAGAGAAGCCAGGTCATCCTTAGAAGAAGGTGGTAAAGCCTGAGCAAGACGAGAAGACCTGATCATCACAAGTGATCAGAGGTACAGAGCAAGGCCATCAGTCTTTATCCCAGAATGCTGAGGATACTTGAAGACCTTAAAGAGAAGAAGAGCTACTCGTGTGACTCGAGGAGCCAGGAGAAGACCCTGTGGGACTCAGGGAGAAGAAGTCTTCAGTGGGATTCTGGAGCAGGCCAGTGGGACTCTGGTAACATTGTGGGACGCAGTATAAAGACCCTCCTGTGGGACTCAGGAGAGATACAGTGGGACTCTGTATCGACCATTGTAATTTTAACAGGTTATAATGGAGAATCCATGCTGGGAGAGCATGGCAAGGATGTAGGCCTTTGGTGCCGAACCTTGTAAATCCTTGTGTCCTGTGCCTTTTCATTACTGCATCATTCGGGAAAGGTTGAGAGATACAAGAAGAGTGGATCGAGGCTTTAACCAGCCATAGAGGTTTAATTGATAAAGAATCAATTAGTAAAAATTTTTAAGGGATCACTGATTCACCCCCTCCCCCTCTTAGTGATTCACACTTATCTGGGCACTTCATTTTCATTATTCATCCAAAATTTATAGGTTTCAAAAAAATATCAAAAAATCACCCTATGATAATTTCGATATTCTGATTACAAAAATAAAGTCCATTTTAAAAAATAAAATTTACAAAATCACAAAATGTATGTATTACTATTCATAATGGATATTTTAATTGGAAGCGATGCGTCTGAATCTCAAAGTTGTTTATAATGCTAGCTATTCTATTAAAAAAAGGTAAACGTACTGTGGAAGCTTGCGGTGTTACAAATGCATGCCTGGCCGGGCTAGTTACTCATAAAATGGGGGTTCTTACAACACTTTTGTGCTAGTTAATTTCCTGATGACGACGGTTTAAATCATGATTTCATTCACCCATTGATTGCAATGTTTCATGATCTTTTTTTGAATAATTGTAATAACTTCATCCTTAGATAGATGTGGAATTTACTATTTAGTTCTTGGTTTATGATAAACAAGATGAATGTTAAGAAAAACAATCCACTTCTATTCAATAAATATATTTTTTAATAGTTTAGTGGATATTCTTTGTTCTAAAATTTTAATATGAGATCGTGGTATCATCACTTGAGAGTTATAATATATGATATACCATGAACTGCTTTCATAATAGGACTAGATTTTATGAGCTATTTGCAATTCATTTTTGGTTGAAATACACATGTACATTTTATTCCCTTAAATAAAATAATCTTCCATTTTCACCAAGATCATATTTTGGTGGTGCTCATGTGCAACATCTTGGTGTACTATATGAAACATGAATAGTATGCCCAATATAATGAAATTATCCAATGTAAACTGAGATAACATCTAATATACACCAAGAAATTTATGTGCCCATTATGTGTTGATTTGGTACTCATCATGGGACATATCATCTCATAATATATTATGTATGTTGATCATGATGAGGGTCAACTAGTGGTTTATTAGGATCAGATATAGAATATTTTTTGTATCAACTACTTTCTAGGGTTAGCTGGATATTATTAGATATTCACCTAAGTATTTTTCACGTTTGGAATCTCTAAATGCAATTGATAATGTTTAAATGATCATAAGGTTGTGAGAATTAATTTTAAAATGTATCAAAGTGTTTGATGTATGCACCATTCATATTCCTAGTTGTTATAGGTATGTAGTACATGGTTTATTATGATTAATCTAGGATCTGACTAAAAAATGTGTTGATGTAGATAGATCAGTTTGATTCATATCAGTCTTTATAGATGTGGACACATGAATGGAACTACCCAACACTTGTCCTTGATAGAGTGGATGTGGTTTTTACAATGAAGTATCGGTGGAAATATCATTTTGGTGACAATTTTATAGTGATTACTGATCAGTATAGATTAAGGTACATCTTCTCATATCATGATTTTAGTCTTCGATAGAAGATATTGATTTAGTATATATATTCATTTAATATTGATCTATAATATAAAAACAGGAGAGAAAGAATTGTTTCTAATTATGTGAGAAGGAAACCTCAATCTCAGGTGGTTCGAGAGTCTTGTGTCGAGCAGATGATGATGAATATAATAGTTGCGATACATGTTGTGGTTTAGGAGTGTAATAATAATAAGACTCTCATAACAATTATTTTGGACTTATCACTAATTATCCAAGTTTGTGATATGTTTAATGAATATCCAGATAGTATTAACGTGAGTGAAATATTTTAAGTATTGGATTCACCTTCTAATTGTAGTATAATTGACGATGATATCATCTACATTAAGAATTGGGTTGGTGTGCCAAAGAGTATCCAAGGAGATCCATTGTGGTAATTTCATTATTCTATGTTGTTGGTAAATATTGGTTTGAAAAACATTTACCACATCCTATGATGATAGATTTTGTTTCCATGAATGAAATAAGAGATTTCTAGGTTCTGGAAACAATGTTACACATGTCAGTTGGTGAAGGTAGATCATTAATGGCCTAGAGTATTACTGTAGTAATTTACAATTCCAAAATGGTATTTTAATGATGTGACCATTGATTTTTATATGGGTATTTCAAATATTCATTAGAATAATGAAAATATCTATGTCATTTTGTATCAAATCAAGAATGAAGTGCATAAACGGCCTATATAAGAGGCTTTCTCCATAGCGCAATTGGGATAACTATATGTCTGGGCTATAGACAGTCTACACAGGGGGCCACATACTATAGTTTAATATAATGAATCACTTTTAACATCACTATTATATATGGTTTTATTAAAATCAATTTGTATACATGTGTTATTGAGTATGACGTTCTACAACTATATATATCATATTTTAGAAGTCCTCTAGGATATGTTATGGTCATTTGTGCATCACTTCGGTGGGTCTTTGGTTAAGAACATGGATTTACTATAGATTTACTACAACAAAAAATACCAAGAAACTATACATATAGAACCCAATGAGGATCATTATGGTATTCCATAAAGTTCATCTCTATACTGGAATGCGGAAGGTGAGTCAGAGTTGTTGGGAATGAGTCTCGTGTAGGAGACGTCATATATGGTTTACCTAATTCAAAAATATATGAATATGGATAAAATTATGGATAAGTCATATGATGATATAATTATGTCACCACTATAGTTTAAATAGGGTGAACGTGTCTCCTGTAGATGTCTCCTTGGATAGGTCAACATAGGATACAGATATAGGGAATGTTTGTAACCATGATTGTTGGATAATTCACGGTTGTAGAGAGAATTGGGATGGGGACAAACATATTGGATCGTAGAGAGAAATTGAGTACATTTCATGATGTTTTTCATTTTCCACCTTTTAAAATGTATCACCAGATAGTTCTCAGGTGATAGATATAGATAATATTGATATTGGAGTAAATTCATCCTTTAAGGACAATTTAATATGTTTGTTGGATTGAAGTGATAAGATAATTTGAGGAATACTATGCTAGTAGTTAATGTATTGATGGAACATAGACTTTTGAAGGAGGAGACTTGGGAGAGATAAGAATATATGAGGGCTCAGTGCCCCGATATTTCTATTTCAAAATGTAAATTAAGATTTGGAACACAGCTTGAGGATGAAATGTTATAATGTTGACAGATTGTAAGATCACAATCCATTCAAGAGGTGACCCATGCTGGAATTAATGTACTATTTGTTTTATGTAACATTTAATGGGGGTTTTCATTGGGATATATAGGGTGAATTTTTTAAAAAATGGATGGAAAATGAGTTTTTTCAGGATTGGAACATGGTTAGAGAAATCCAGGCACAAAACCTAGGAAACTATTCAACCCTAGATAGTGAGGGTTCCCACAGGTGGCTCTTAGTTTAACAAGCCATGTCCACTTAAAAGAGAAAACATACACCCCTAAAACAATAGGTTTATGGTTGGAGAAAAGTTAGGTAAAACATTGTGCACCTTCCTAGGAAATTTTATGTGAATTTTGATTTTCGCCAAAATATATTTTAAAATCCATTAACCCCTCAAAACCCACCTATTTGGACTATCATTAAACCCTATGAGGTCATTCAAATTTTGTTTTTTCTTTTTGAAGTGATTCAATGGTTTTACAATCTATGTTCTCCAAAATTCGATGCCTGGATCAAATATAATCTCCTGACACATTATGTAGATCATAACCCATTGTTTTCCCATTAATCCTTCTTTCCTAAATCATTTTTATGGTGGGATGTATAATAAAAAATTTTAGATCATTTTCTAGATTTTTATAATCAAAATCTCAAATTATTGATATTGATTTTTAATAAATAGTGTCTTTTGTTTTTTATCTAGATTTAGATTTCTAATATTTTAATCATGAATAACATAATTATGCTTCTTGATGTTTTTAGTATTAATAGAGAGGGATAAATTTTCAATGGACCGACATTGGAGGACTAAAGTAAAAATATTATGCTTGTGAATTTGATTAAGAAAAATAAATTATTAGAATTTATGGATTCACAAAGAAATTTAATATAAAAATGGAATTAAATAATTTTGAGTATTTATATATAGGTGAAATTTTTAATTGTTAGTTTTAGAAATAATTAGTGGGAGAAATAATTGGGTTATATTGTTTTTATATATTGGATTATTAATTACTAAACAATTAATGAGATAATGAAATTTATTTTTTGAATATTTAATGTGTAATTAATTATTTCATGTTGATATTGTGAAAATATTAAGTAATTATTGAATTATTAAATGTGTGGTTTAGATATATGTATTATTTAGTTATTATGATATGTGTGACTCTTAAATGGGGAATGAAAAGATGGCTATTTAGGCATGTTTTATGAATGGTCACATTTTCATTTAATTATGTATTTTAAAATGGTGAATGGTAACATGGTTATTATAACCTATGTTGTGAATGGTAATATTCTCATTATATTATGTATGATTTATTGGTGAATGGTAACATCCTCAATCATCCTATTTTTCTGAATGTCATCGTAATCATTTAGTATTGTCATATTAAATGGTTAATCGAAGAATGATTATTTATCCATGATTTATGTGTGATAAAAAGATGATTCAATTATATGTTATTAAATAGTGATTGAAAACATGCTTATTTTTTCCAAACTAAATTATAGTCACATATTCATTTAGTGGTGTGGAGAAATTAATCAGAAAAAAATTATTCATTTTAGAAATTTAAAATGGTAGTATGGTCATCTGAACACATTAAATCCCTTAGGGATAGTTCATATTCCTGGATAGGCTGAGGTAGTTATTGAGGTACAATTATCTAATAGGACATGACATTTATGTGGTTAAATAATGATTAATTGATGTTGTGATAATTGTTTAATTAATAATTTTAATTATTTAGTCACAAAACAAAATATACTATTTGATTGGATATTGTTGGAAAAAAATTATTGGTTTTTTAATTAGTTATACTCACAACCCATTAATGTTGCTTGATTCATAGATGAATAGAATTTATTAATACCGGGCTGGTCGTGGGAAAATGACAAATATTAAAATGGATGATTTGGGGATGGATATTGGATGAGGGAACTAGAATTGTTTTGGGACCCTCTTTATAATTTAAAGACTATTTATATTTATTTTTCAGTTTAGACAGTTGTTAAATAAATTTTCATGATATGCATTTTTGTTTATGTTTTATATTTTATTTACAACATTGTATATATTGAGATATTGATATTATTTATTGATATTTATTTCTTCCATAATAGATTACTATCTATGATGGTGTATTACTCTAATAACAAAGGGTATAACCTCCCCATTAAGGACTTATAAGACAATTGTTGCTAGTCTAAATCCTCTAACATATGCAGAGGTGTGGTTGAGGTAATATGGCTTACTGGATTGGGGCCTCATCATATCTCCCCTAGTTCAGGAAATTTCATTAATAATCTTCTTTTTAATTGTAATAGTAGTATTTTTTAGGGTTCTTTAAAAATCAGTGTTGCATGCAAAGACAGATATAAAAAATTAACTTATTCAAAATTACTATATAATAAAATCTAATGGTGTTACATTATACCCCAAAAAAATTAATTTAAACATTGAAATTGAATTACACTAATTATATTTTATATGGATACTTCTACATCATAATTTCCTCATGTTCTGACATTGCTTCCTTGATATAGTTATTTCATCAAAAATCATTGACAAGTTGAGTGGTAATGATTCGTAGAAATTTCCCTAAATAATCTTGAGTCAACACCATTAGATCCATATAAGAACTCTTATTTCTAATGGTATGACCACAATTTTTTGTACATATTAATTATCAGTTGTACACATCCTAAGGATAGATAAATAGAACGCCTCATGAACCGTAAAGAGGTTACGTGGAAACACCATATGATAAGATATGATCCGGATATTAAAAGGAAATAAATCGGACCAATATACATCTATATTATTTTATCATTCATTAAAAATATCATTACCATCATCCAAGAAGAAATTATAATAAATTAATTATCTAAAAATTTATATTTCTGTTGACATCGATGATTACCAGCATTGGTTAAAATGTGTTCCTCCGTAATTTGTTTTTGAATGGTTGTTAAATTTTATTAAATTTCACTAGATATTTGATTCCCTCATATCATTATTTATCATACATCATTTCAAAACAACGAATATATAAACTTGCTTCCATAGTGGTATTCAGAAGGATCCATATAAATTCATAATAGAAATCCATTTTTCAATATAACTCAACTAGACGATTATTTGGATCCTAACAACCTTTATAATCTATTGAATAAGATCTAAATGTATCCATATAGATTCTAATTTCTCATTTATAATGGGAATTTGTTTGAGGATAATATGTATTTTAGAAACTCAGTAGTTTATCAATATCTTGTAGAAGGCTTTCTTAAAATATTAAGGAATCTATCAGACCCTAATGAAATAAAATTGAATATAGTACATTCATGAATCCTTACCACTTCCTTAATGTATATTTTTGAATTATGATCTTGAGAAAAAATTTTAATGGAAAAAAAGTATGTTAACTACAAAAGGTAGTTGATTGTAGAACATAACTACCTCAACACCAAAATAATATAAATCCTAAATTTTATGATTTCCTTTAATCACATGTCGATAATGTGTAAAGGCATTCTTAAAAAAATTCCCACTCAAACATAGTGTTTTATTGCTATAAATTTATCCCTAAAAACCATACACTTTATAAAATACCATCACATATTAAATGAAAATATGTGTATATGAGTTATAACTTATGATCATCCTTGTACTCATAAACCCATTTTCATGTCCATAATACACAATTTAATAATACATATACACATATATTCATTCGTAATTAACAATATCCTTAGATGATTTGGGATTATTAAAATACAGATACTAATGGAAAACATCTACAAAAATATCATTTAATCATAAATTATAAATACCTAAATACCTCTACATCATTGATTGACATGGATATAGTCTTTTCGTGATTTAGAATGTAATTATTAAGTCGTGTATTTGAAATGGATAATAACCATGTTCATCGCACATAATTCATTGATCACCGCAACATTTTTCCACTCTAAGGCATTATTTTCCACATTGAAAATATCATTTACTGTATTTATTTTTACTCATTATCCATTTTGGGTTCTTATTTTCCTCATATTTTCCATTAGATTTAGTATTAACATGACTTTTTCTAGTGCTATCAATTATCTGAAACCATGAATTGTACATTAAGAAACAATTATCATAGTAGAATACCGAATAATAATAAAATTTATCCTATATATTGTATAAATCATGAACCCTTAATTTTAATCTATGTCACCTTAATATAGTCCTAGGTAATGAAATGTCATTAAATATTTTAATACATCATGATTTCCTGGAAGGGTTTTTTAAATTCCCAAATAATATCCCATTATGGATCTAAACTAGGTGTTCTACAAGAATATAATTGTTCACTATGTGTGGAATAAGTCATGATTATTGGTGGATTTTTATATTTATTACCCCAATGAACCACTATTTCAAAACAAAATCCACATTGAGTACCCTGATTCGATTGTAATTTCTTATAACCCATTTCTTCTTAAATTTATAATAAATCTAGGAAATTTTCTAATCATTAGACTCATTTATAGACTTATAATTATACACATACCTAGACATATATATTGACATATCCCTGTGTATTTAATTAATTATTCATAATCCTTGGTTTCAAAGGATAAATTATCATTTCCTACGATACAAGTTGTAATGACCCAAACATCCCATACATATATGTTAAATATTTTTTAATGGTTACATTTTACATTATACAATCATAGGCCAAAGTAATATAAAGGTATATTTCATTTGTAAAATTATACACAAAAATAATTGGACTATAAGTGATCTATGTCATCTCCCACTAAGTCCTTTATATATAAGAGACTTCTTAAACATATATTAAAAAATAACATTCCTTATAATGATGGAATATGAATCATAATAATGGGTGATCTTAGATGCTCCATAATGGAAATCAAGGGAGAATTAACATATCAAGAGAAAATTGGGATTTCGTCAAGGAAATTTCCTTTAAAAAATATATAGTAGATATTATACATCATAAACATGATTCATCGAATAAATCTTGTAGTTTATAAATATAAAACAAAATATAATAAACAACCATGATCTATAAGAAAATAAAATTGGTATAAGACATGTAATATTGGTATATAATTATGTATAGAAAACAATTTACATTATATTCAACTATTATTTCAATCGATATCATTGTTGAATGGGTTCATACCCAAAACCGTAGTAGTTATCAAATATCATTATAAAAACTATCATAGTGGACAAGGTCCCTTTTTGACTAGGCTCATTCCTCATCAATGTCCAGTTTATCACAGAAGATATCAATATTTTACAATTGATATGGTTGGAGATATCGACTTAGATGATCTCATAAAGAAATATATTCATATAGGTTAAAAAATATCATAAAACATTTAGTATATAAAAAGTCATGAAATGAAATGGGATTCATAATCATACAATATTATCATATCATATGGAAAAGAAACAAGATTCATAATCATCTCATCATTTCAAAAAATCAGAATCCATGGAAAAAATGCGGGTTTCATATGAATTTTATCATCAAATAATCATAAAATAGAAAAGTGATTAAAAAACATATCATTATATACATAAACCATCCAAAATAATAATAATACTAATATCTGTAGATCATGTACATAGTAAATAATAACTGGCTCCAAATTTTGTCTTATCATGTAAAAAAAATTTACCACATCCTATGACAATTGATTTTGTGTCCATGCATAAAATATGATATTTCTAGGTTCTTGAAACAATGTTACAGTGGTCAGTTGGAGAAGTCCGATCATTAATGGCCTAGAGTATTACTATAGTCATTTCCCATTACAAAATGGTATTTTAATGATGTAACCATTGATTTTGATAGGGGTATTTCAAATATTCATTGGAATAAAGAAAATACCTATGTTATTGTGGACAAATCAAGAAAGTAGTGCATTACCTACCAATACGAGATGATTTATCAGTAGCGCAATAGGGAGAACAATATGTTTATGAGATAGTCCATCTACACAGGGAGCCACATAATATAGTTTAATATCATGACTCATTTTTAACATCACTATTCTATATGATTTTATTGAAATCAATTACTATACATGTGTTATTGAGTACGACGTTCTACCCCAAGATATATCCTATTATAGAAGTCCTCGACGATATGTTATGGTCATCTGTGCTTCACTTCGATAGGGCTTGGGATATGAAAATTGATATAGTGTAGTTTTACTACAAAAAAATTACCAAGAAACTATACATATGGAACCAAATGAGGATCATTAAGGTATTCCATATAGTTCACCTTTATACATGAAGGAGGAAGGCGAGTCAGAGTAATTGGGATTCAGTCTCGTGTAGGAGACGACAGATATGGTTCACCTGATTCAATAATATAGAAATATGGATTAGATTATGAATAAGTAATATGATGATTGAATTATACCACCACTAGAGTTTAAATAGGATTAAAGTGTATCCTGTAGATGTCTCCGTGGATTGGTCCCCATAGGATATAGAGATAGGCAATGTTCGTAGCCATATTTTTTGTAGAATTCACATTTGTGGAGTGAATTGGGATGGGGACATACAGATTAGACCTTCCAGAGAAATAAAGTACTATTCATTATGTTTTTCATTTGTCACCTGACCATTCTCATGTGATAGGTTTAGATAATATTGATATTGAAGTAAATTCATCCTTTGAGGAGAATTTAATATCATTGTTGGATTGACGTGATATGATGTTTTGATGAATACAATTATTTTGTTATATAATCATTGATTAATAAAATTTGGATGGGGTGGAAGGATAAATAAAATAAAAAAATTTAATTTGGGATGTTTCCTCTTCTTCAGACAAATATTGTTGGTTTCCACCAAAAAACATCATAGGATTGGTTTTAGAATAAATTAGTTTTATATTACGAGATTATGTATTTAAGGAAGTGATATTTATTGAATTTTACAAAAAAAAAATTGGTTTTCTATGTGTGAATATGATATGATATAAGGTGGGTTTTTATAATTGAGGTGACTCTGGTAATTTCAATTTTGGGAAATGAAATTATTTTCCCATATTTTTCATTTTATAAATGATATTAAAATATATCATTTCAATAATTTGACACTACAAGTTTGTAATATGTCAATAATATTTTTTAGAGGTTTTGGGTCATTTTATCCCATATCAGTTTAGTTCAACCCCAGATAGACCTGTTTGTACATAAGCAGGAAAATAAATTTAAATTTTTTATTATTTATCAAGGAAAAATTATGTTTAAATTACATGATAATATAAATTAGGATGATCCAAAATTTTAAACAAAATAATCTAAATTATATTCACCGAATTGAAAAATTCTATGTCAAAATCAAACCAGCTATCACAAAGAGAAAATAGTTCTCCAAAGATAAAATGTTCAAATGACTAATAGTTTTTTGTATTAAAATTAAATTTGAATATAAATATAATGACATAAATTTTACAAATAGATATATAATTTCAATAATTTAAAATTTTAACCCATTTTAGTACATATCTAATAATTATAAATTCATTAAATGAAAATTATATTTCAAATAAATGCTTCTATTTTCACTATTCATATAAATAATAGTCATAAAAAAATCCCAATAGTTTACCATAATGTAATTTTTATAATATTATTTAAAAAATAACTTCTATTTCAAAATAAAAATTTTCTAAAATTGAAATAAAATAATTTTATTATTTCTGAAAAAAAATAATATTTTTTAAAAAAAATTAAAATCACATTAAATAATAAAGAAAAAATAATTTTTAAATCAATATAATTTATTCATATGAAAATTTTTATGTAATATTTAAAATTTGCTTATTCTTATAAATTATACAATGATTAACATTTCTTTGATTGTATGATATAACCTTTTCTAGAGTTGACATGGCCATGAATTCACATTCATTATTTATTTTAGTACATTTCGATTGGGTTTTACCTTTTTGGTGTGTCTATATATTTTGAGAGAAATTAATGAAAAAGGGGTTCTCCATAGTTGGTGTATAGTTAAATACAACCATGTTCCCATCCGAGGAAACCAAAAAACCTTGAAGAGTGGTGGATTGAATGTATGTCACATGATTTGACAAAACATGATCCCTAAAAAGAGAAATTATGCAACCATAGAACAAATTGTACACAATTAGTTCATGGTTAAGAGAAACCATTCACCCCTTCCATGGAAATGAAGCAGCAGATTTAATATTTCTAGAAAATTAATTTTTAAATCCCTTAAACAAATAGAAATTGTTTATTTTTTACCCTCTTTATACTCCATGAGGTTTTTCTCATTTTGGGAGCATTCTATAGGGATTTCTTGGCCATATGACCTCCATTCCTCAATATTCAGAGACCAGATCAACGATATTCTCCACTCCGAGTATTTGGATCCAATTCTATTCCTTTTTCATTCATCATCTTTCCTTTTCTCATTAATTTTTTGGGATGTATCCTTCTATTCTTCACGATCTAGATCTACATATTTTTAATCTAGATCCCAGAATGGGGATCAGGATCTATAAGTAAATGGGACTTTTTTTTTATATTCAATTTGGTTTTTGATAATCAAATTAAGAACTATGTATTTGTGCAGCTGGAATTTTTTTTTGCGATTCTATTGACTGATTTTTTATCGGTGAATTGAGGTAGGTTGTTTAGAATTTGAATCCCATAATATTTATTTTTGATTATGTTCAAGAAAAATTTATAATTGATTTATTAAATAAGAAATTGAATTTCCAAATATAATTAATTAATTTGGTGAATTAATTAATTATGGAACATTGAAATTTTGTATTTGGAATTAATCAATTTAGGAAGTAATTTGTTGATATTGATATTAAATATGGTACAATTAATTGGTGAATTAATTATGAGACATTAATTTTTTTTGTTCAAATAGTTTAAAGAGAATTAATTATTGGATGTTGATATTGTGAAGAGACTAATTAATTATTGAATTAATTAATGTTGGTTAAGGTATATGTGTTATTTTGTTATTATTAGTTGTGTGATTATTAACTGGATAATGGAAACACGATAGTTCGACCATGTTTTAGGAATGGTAACATGGTTATTCAATTGTGTATTAATAAATTGTAAATGATAACATAGTCATTTAGACATGTTTTGTGAAAGGTAGCATGTTCATTCAATTATCTATTATTAAAAGGTGAATGGTAAAATGATTATTCATCCTGGATTTATGAATGGTACAATGTTCATTAAATTATATGTTATAAAATGGTTAATGGTTACATTATCATTCCACCATGTTTTATGATTTATAACATGGTAATTAAATTATGTTTTATTACAAAGTGATTGTTTACATGATCATTCAGCCAAAAATAAAGAATGATAACATGGTTATTCAATGGTGTGAATACAATAATGGTAACACTAACAATCATATTTCAAAATAAGAATAGTAACATGTACATTCAATCACATTATATCCCCAATGGAATGATCAAATTATTCAATGGGATGATAGAAGTATTACTGTTCGAGTGTTTATAAGAACCTAAGGACTATGGGGTTTTATAAAGATAAATTGATAATCTTATAGTACATTAATTTTTAATTTTAATAAATTATTTATTCAACTACATGTACAATATGACTAGATATTGTCCTAGACGCTGTTGGTGGTGGCCTACTGAGTTGTTCTCACACAATACTTGGGCTTTATTATCAGTACTCAAATAAACTTTATTCATGTAGCACATGTTAGTGGAAAATGAAATTTATTAAATGGATTATTTAGAGAAGGATCCTAAATGAGGGAACCATACATTGTTTATGGCTTATTTGGGAGACTTTAGAGTCATTATATAAGTGTTACATTTTAGTCATTTGTGACGTACATTAGAAAGGAATGATTTTTGTTTCGAATATGTTTTCCAATTTCCTACTCAGTGTTTCATTATATGTTGGTATTGTTCCAATATATATATATTTCTTCCTCTATTTATTATTGTATCCACTAGTGTATTATTCTGATCAAAGTGGTTATTGTCTCACCATTAATGAATCAGTATACCCTCACTACTTGTTGATAGTCACCATTTTATGGGGAGGTGGGATTCAGGTCGTGTGACTAACCAACTCAGGGCACTAACATTTGGGACCCAAGTTGGGACATTACAAATTTTTATCATAGCTTCGGTTTTCATTTCATTGTATTTAGTCTTAATGATTGGGAATGGTTTGTATGATTCAAGGAATAGTAAGGGCATTGTAAGAGCATGTTTATGGGATTTGAAAACCCATATTTCGGGGAAAACACATGTTCCCAGGATGGGGTTGTTAGTATTTTTATTGTTGTTTCAATTATATATTATATCACCATCGGTGACACACTTGTTGTTTGGTGTGACTTTTGTTTTTGGAAATTGATGATAATTTTCTTGCAGCTCTATTTTGAATGATATTTGTCTCTGGATACATCATTCAATGAACTATGGATTATTCAATGTCGTGGATCATTTTAAGAACACATGGTAAAATGGGTTTTGGGAATGTTGTTGAGCATAGATAGTTTTTTCATTGTTGTGACATTAAATTGAAAAAGGGTCATAATATTAAATCTAGAACATTAAATTGATGTAGTAATTTGAATAAATGGATGTCCAAATTAGAAACATGAGATGATAATTTTTTACACATTCTGTCCAAGACCAATTTTCATGATGGATAAGGGTGGGTATAGAATCTATGATTCAATTCTGTGGAAATATATGGTGGAACGACTAGTTATGGCTAGTTATAATTTTTTGATACATAAATGTGATAATGTGGTTTAATGAGTCATAAAACCTGTGTTTGGAATTGTAGATATATTCCTTCATGATTACTCTTGTTTAGAGGATGTAAAATGGTCATGGTTATGAATTATACTCTAACGGTGGGACCGAAGGCACACAATGTTTTGGGAGAGGATGAAGGGGAGGAGTTTAGGGAATAAATTATCCACTTTTGGAAAATCAGGGGAAGAGACTAATGGTAGGCGGACAAGAGCAAGTTTGACCTGAAAAGGGAATTATATTTAGAGAACCCTCAAAAAAATTTAGAGGGTGGAATAGAGGGAGATTAGTTCTTGTATATGTCTATTTACACTATACAGGACCATATTGAATCTCTAAAAGAGAATAGAGTAAATTTCGACACTTATAAGCTACGATGTTCAAGAAAGTTATTTTAGGACATTCATGTACATAATGTATTGGATGATGGGATGTTATAGTATGAAATCATGGATATAATTTTAGAGAAATTATCCACATTGATGCTACTTATGAAGAGGGAAGTGGAATTCATGTGGCTGACTCAAGGGAGCATGTTCATGACGGCCTATGTTTGATACTTGACATACCTATTGTTATGCACACTATTGTTAATATGATATGAGATATAAAAGGATATAAAATTTTAGAATTATTTTTTTATTCGATTAAGTCCAATGTAAACATATTTTAGTTAATGTTGTTTGCAGACGAGGTGTATCAGACACTCATGTCTGAGGGCAACATGAAGAGGGATCCTATTGTGGGTCTAGTAGATTCTAATAGATGATAAGGAGGGGAATATTTTGATAAAAGGAATGACTATTGTCAATACAATAGTAAAAGATGTGAAAAAAATAATAAAACACTAGGAGGGTTGGTTGCACAAGACCATACCAGATTGATCTATCAGTAGTGTAGAAGGATGGGCCAATATATTAGTGACTTTAGTCGACCCCGATTAGAGGTCCATTCTTTTGTTAAGATGGGGCATCTTCTAATGATAAACATTTCACAATGACATACGGTTAATGACAGTGGAGTTAGATAGAGCCAGGTTACATGATGATGATCTTGTACAACTTATTATAATTGCAGCTAGAGTTCTACTAGTCATGTCGTTAGAGTGAGTGTACATAGTAATTTTTCAAATGAACTCCCATATCCATATAATGGTTCCACTCATGGGAGTCAAGAAACATTATAAGGAAAATGAAATGGAAATTTTTTTGGTATAGCCTTCACATGTGGATATCAAGGTTCTACAATTGACAGTGAGAGGTACTATTCTTATTGCGACTATAGTAGTCAATGGTTTAATTGATATTGGATAGTCTCATTCCATTATATATTAAAATCGTATTAATGGTTTGGTAATGGTAGTGTATTTTGTCATCTTGGTAATGAATATAGATATACCATTTGTGGTGCAGTCTAGAGACATCTATTTGGGCACTAGATGTTCTCTAGAGACCATAGAGTATAATTTTTTCATGGTTCTCTATATGCATTTTATGTCATGATTTGACCTAACTATTGTTGTAGATTGTCAAGTCTCATACCGTGCAAACATTTATTGTTTCTACATGAGGTTGATGTTTATATATCCCATGGGTTACCATAGCATTCATTGTGGAATTTTGGATATCCTTGATGTAACGCCCCGACCCCAGTTACCTAGATTCGGTGATTTTTTACATAGCCTTAGTTTGATACAAGGAATCACGTCTTGAAAAACTGATCAGTTTAGTATTATTAGAAAAAATATACATACATAAGAATAACATTACAACTTGAGAAGAAATAAAACAATGATTTCTTCTATTAGAAACATCCAAACCTCCTAGATTATTCCTGCTAGTCACTCATAACTAACATATTAATATCCTAGTAAAATGAAACATAAGAATGTGGTGGGATCAAAAACTTAGTAAGAGTAAGAAATATAGAAAAATATAACATAACAATTAAGAATAGGGAATAATTGAAAACACATGTCTTTAAAAATAATAAACACGAACAATATTATGGATGCAATATGAGCTGAGAAAATAATACCATAATAAAACATAGTCATGGTTATTCTCCTAGTCGAATAACCACATGAACCATTTTTAATATTTTCATAATGATTGAATGAATAATGCCATACATTATGAATCATTTTTTTGAAAGCCTTATCCAAGATGTCTAAAAATGACTTTGGCCTTAGAAAAAACTGAATATGAAATTGGGAATGCTCTCAGCCAATTCATTGTTTAATTGTCTCATGAGACCTACCGATTCACCGAAGAGCTATAGCAGGCTCCACCCGTCATATACTAAGTCCAATACATTCATCATATGAAAATTAAGAAACACAACATAAACATTCGTATTAAAAGTAGTATAAGAAATTTAAATACTTTAACCATAATGCATGAATGGTAAAAAAATAACACATCCATAGTAAAAAAATCAGAAAACCTTAAAAACAATATAGAATAATTCTATCATAATAAATTAACATCAAATATGTGAAACAATTATCAATGGATGTTGAAATAGATGAAATAAAAACTATTTGAGAAAAATATCTCTTTCAATTTTGAAATCATTTAAACATCACATAATTAAAAAAGAAAAAATTTATTTCGAAAACATTCTTATAAACATTTATGTGATGCTACTATAATGTTATAATGATGGAAAATATCTTAACCTGCAATATAATATAAAAACAATTCTTAACATAATTTTGTCGAAAATGCCATAAATTACATTGATTGGAAAACAACACATAGATTACATTAAAAAAATATAAGTTCAAATAAGGTTATAAATGACTTTAACCCATATTCTATTAAATAATAATTTTTTTTTGAAATAAATTTTAACTAAAACACGGATGAGGATGATAAAGAGGTCCCCGTAGACAATTACCAAAAAACAACCTCGGATAATAAAGAGATTTTGAAATTAACCCTTACCATATAGTTTTCCTTGTTTTAGGGTACATTAAACTCAGGTATAATAGTTAAACAATTGTTATAAAATTATACAAGAACTATATACAAACATATGATATCATATATGATCATATAATATTGTTTCGTTAATAATATTTTAGTATTATCGTTGTTTTGGTTGTTAAATGATTCTTTTCCATTATGTGTTTTGTTACATAAGTTGTGTTTTTTATTGATAGTATGTGTTTGATTCATATCCAAAATTATATTATCCTCTTAATAATTATTTTTAATAATCAAAATAAAATTATTCTTGAATTGTTACGATGGAGAAATGAATCTCATCGCTTTCATGGAGACAGTAATTCGTACGTACACACGAGTGACAATATCATTATTTTAATATTATAATCGTATGTAAATACATGTTCTATCATATATATAGAATCATTAACATGTTATATTTATTATTTAAATCAATTATACATCATTATTATACCCATACAATATAACGTATTTAATAACAACTATACCACAACGTGGATACGGTAAGTCGTATATACGCACATATGGTGACATTGTCATTCATATAATGGATATAATAAGTGATATTTTGATACTATTTTTATAATAACATAAAACTTTATATAATATTCTAGAATTATTATTTCTGAATCGAAATAGCAAATAAATAATAAGATGAAGAAGAAAAGAACATGAAATAGGTGATAAAATATTTACCTCTTCTTTGGGTTCATTTGATTGATATGATCAAAAGGGATCCATAGGTTGGCTTTATGACAAAATTAAGTCCTCTAGGATGAAGGGAGAATATTTGGGAGGATATTAGAGAAGGGGTTGGCTGAAACAAATTGCTATAAAGATGTGAATTTGAGAGAATGTTAAGTGCCCTTTTATAAGAGGTGTGAGGGAAAACATAGGAAAATATTGAAATATTATTTTTTAATAAAATACTTTTAGACTTTATAATGGCTCTGAAATGATTTATTTCAAGTATGAGGTGATTATGGGTCAAAATAAACTCATCCAAATGGTTTTAGATAGGTTTAGGTTACACTATTATCATTATATTTTATATTTAACTCTTAGTTAAATAGTTTGACATAAAGAATGTATCTTTGTATTTTAATATTATATGGTTAATAAACATATGATAATCTTCCAAGAGAACCCTCAGTGGTTTATTATGAATATATATAACCTTATCTTTGTCCTTTGGCCTAAAAGGTCCAAATGTACCTCATTCTGAAAATGAAAAAAAGATCCCTCTCAAAACATATAAGGTCAAATAACGATATAAATTAAATTAACTCATAGTCTAGAAAACAGTAAAAATGTTTTCATATATTACAAACCATTTTTTATTCATTTTCATGAAATCCGGTTTATGGGTATCCAGTACCCATATCTTATAATCACCAAAGCTGAACAAAATTTCAAATTTCAAATTTCCAAGAACCATGACCAAACCATGGTCCATGTGACACACCACATGTCTACCACGAGCCGATATCCCATCAACGAGAGTCACCATTCATTACAGGTCGTCGGTGAGACCATCGGTCCGTCACCGGCACACCGATCTGCCTCCCACCATCTGCATCCAAACAAATATCATCGCATTCACCAGCATCCCACTGTTGGCACGCCGGAAGAATTTGTCCCTAGCGTTTTCCCCTCCTCCTTAAAGTCAGAGAACACGCTGACCATCAGTGATGGAATCCATGTTTCCACCACCATCACAATCAAAGCATCATAGAAAACTACACAACCAAGCCTTCTTGAACCCAAAATAACCAAAGCAACAGCAACTAGAATCCGTCGAGAAACAAAATCAACAAAAACAACCACAACATACCTATATAGATCTAAAAAACCAATATCATTCATTAGATATTAAAATCATATATAAATAGATGGTATATAATATATTGATAATAATTAACATGTTATATTTATTATTTACATTAATTAAACATCATTATAATACCCATCCAAAATAATT
This sequence comes from Viscum album, assembly GCA_963277665.1. NCBI lineage: Eukaryota > Viridiplantae > Streptophyta > Magnoliopsida > Santalales > Viscaceae > Viscum > Viscum album. The sequence goes on from OY728162.1 coordinate 489,390,829, forward strand.
TATTTAATAACAAATACACCACGACAAGGAGACGGTAAGCCGTACGTACACATATATACTGACTTTTTTATTCATATAATGAATAGAATAATTGTTATGATTGTAAAAATTTTATAATAACATCATATTATATAGAAGAAACTGGAGTGTTTTTTATAATGTAAGCAACAAAGATAGAAGAAGTGGAATAATAAAAGAACTAGAAAGAGGTGATGAAATATTTACCTCTTATTCGGGTACTTTTGTTTGATTTGATCATAATGGATCCATTGGTTGGCAATAAGAATGATGTAAGGACTCTATGATAATGATAGGATATCTGTGATGATATTGGGGTAGGTTTTGGGCATGAAAAATGGCTTTGGAGGTGTGAATTTGAGAGAAGGAGAAGTTCCCTTTTATAAGAATGGTGAGGGGCACCATAGGAATAGACTGGAATATTATTTAATAATAAAATTATTTTCTATTTATAATGGCTAAAAATTTATTTATTTCTAGGATAAGGTGGGTATAGATATAAATAATATCATCCAAAACGTTTTTATATTGGTTTGTGATACCATCATGACCTTATATTTTATATTTAACTCATATTTAAATAGTTTGACATTTACAATGTCTCTTTGTATATTTAAATTATATTGTTAATAAAAATAATATAAATATCCAAACTAAACCCATGTTTTTGATTATTGATATATATAACCATATCTATGTCATTTCGAAGAACCATAGATTTTTTTGGAAAATAGTATCAATTAATAATATAATATTTTTTAAAAAACTCTTTTATTTCAATTTTGATACAATTTGATATTTTGTTTTTGTTAAAGTCATAACATAATTATTAAATAGAAAAAAAAGTTAATCAACCCTAACATGCTATATAAAACTAGAAAATTATTATAATTCATCAAAAGTCTCATATTAGATTAATTTTGATATTTATAATATCAATTATTCTAATCTTTCATAAATAAGGTAACTACTCCATCGTCATTGTGTCATGAATAATTTTATTTAATTAATGTCTAAAAATTATAAATAAAATACCATTGTGTAGAAGTTTTTTTAGCTTTCTAATAAATATTTATATATGAATTTATCTTATTTGTAACCTAATATTAAAAATATATTAGTTATAAATACAATAATTTAACACTTTTAACTCTTCTTTGAATTATAAAAAATTAAATGTCATATTTAATCCAAGTGGATCTAGAGGATAATATATTATTCCTAAGGTTGTTTATGGTTTAATTAAACTTTTCAAATATAATTATGACATTTGTTAGTGGAATAATAATATCATTTTTGCCTTTAATCACCCTATTTACTTTTAACTGTGGTAAATAATATTTAAAAGTTACTATTAACCAAAAATTAGTTTCATCATATTAAACGAAATTTTAATTAGTGATATAAACTGCATCTCTCATATTTTTAAAATTCAATTCACAAAAGCGGTAAAATTATGTTTTATGCGAATTTGCTATTACTCATAAGAGATTGGTTAAAGATGGAAAAAATATTCCAATAAAATTTTTATATATATAAAATTATTATAAAATGACTCAAATGAATTAAATTGAACATATATAGTTATTAGGTCTCTATTTTTACCTAAAATAAATTTTAAATTTTAAATAAAAGGTCGGTTTTAACCAATAACACATTGGTTTTCACTATTCATCCCAAATTTATAGGATTCAGAAAAATATCAAAAAATCACCCTATGATAATTTCAATATTCCAAATTAAAAAATAAAGTCCATTTTAAAAAATAAAATTTCTAAAATATCAAAAAGTATGTATTACTATTCATAATGGCTAGTTTAATTGGCAGTGGTGCGTTTGAATCTCAAATTTGTGTATAATGAAAGTTATTCTATTAAACAAATGTAAACGTACTATGGAAGCTTGCGGTGTTACACATGCATGCCTAGCAAGGCTAGTTACTCAGAAAATGGGGGTTCTTACAACTCTTTTTTGCAAGTTAATTTCTTGATGACAACAATATAAATCATGATTTCATTCACCCATTGATTGCAATGCTTCATGATGTTTTCCTGAAGAATTACAATAACTTCAACCTTAGATAGATGTGGAATTTACTATTTAGCTCTTGGCTTATGATGAACAAGATGAATGTTAAGAAACACAATCCACTTCTATGCAATAAATATATTTTTGAATAGTTTATTGGATATTCTTTGTTCTAAAAGATTAACATGGTATCGTGGTATCATCACTGGAGAGGTAGAATATATGATATACCATGAACTAAATTCTTAATAGGACTATATTTTATGGGTTATTTTCAATTAATTTTTGGTTGAAAAACACATGTACTGTTTATTCACTTAAATAACATAATCTTCAATTCGCACCAAGATTATTTTTTGGTGGTGCTCATGTGCAACATCTTGGTGTACTTTCTGAAACATGAATAGCATTCCCAATATCATGAAATTATCCAATGTAAACTAAGATAACATTGAATATACACGTAGAAATTTATGTGGCCATTATGTGTTGATCTGGTACACATCATGGGACATACCATCTCATAAGATCTTGTGTAAGTTGATCATGATGAGGGTCCGCTAGTGATTTATTAGGATCTGATCTAGAATGTTTTTTTGTATCTACTACTTTCTAGGCTTAGCTAGATATTATTAGATATTAACCTAAGTATTTTTCACATTTGGAATCTCTAAATGCAATTGATAATGTTTAAATGATCATAAGGTCGTGAGAATTCATTTTAAAATGTATCAAAGTGTTTGATGTATTCACCTTTCACAATCCTAGTTTTTATACGTATGTAGTTCATGGTTTATTATGATTCATCTAGAATCTGACTAAAAAATGTGTTGATGTAGACTGATCAGGTTGTTTCATATCAGTCTTTATAGATGTGGACAAATGAATGTAACTACCCAACACTTGTCCTTGATAGAGTGGATGTGGTTTTTACAGTGAAGAATCGGTGCAAATATCATGTTGGTGATAATTTTATAGTGATTACTGATCAGTAGAGATTAAGGTACATCTTCTCGAATAATGATTTCAGTCTTCGATAGACGATAATGATTTAGTATATATAGTCATTTAATTTTTTATCTATGATATAAAAACGGGAAAGGAAGCATTGTTTCTAATTATGTGAGAAGGAAACCTCAATCTCAGGTGGTTCGAGAGTCTTGTGTCGAGTAGATGATGATGAATATAATGGCTGAGATACATGTTGTGGTTAAGGAGAGTAATAAGAATAAGACTCTCATAACAATTTTTTTGGAGTCATCACAATTTATCCATGTTTTTGATATGATGAATGAAGATCCAGATTGTATTAATGTGAATGAAATCATTTATGTATTGTATTCACCTTATGATTGTAGTATAATTGAGGATGATATCATCTACAATATGAATTGGGTTGGTGTGCCAATGAGTATCTGAGGAGATCCATTGTGGAAATTTCATTCTTTTATATTGTTGGTACATATAGGTTTGAAAAACATTTACCACATCCTATAACGATAGATTTTGTGGCCATGCATGAAATTGGAGATTTCTAGGTTCTTGAAACAATGGTACACATGTCAGTTGGTGAATGTAGATCATTAATGGCCTAGAGTATTACTGTAGTCATTTACAATTCCAAAATGGCATGTTAATGAAATGACCATTGATTTTTATATGGTTATTTCAAATATTCATTGGAATAATGAAAATATCTATGTTATTGTGGATAAAATCAAGAATGTAGTGCATAACTAACCTATATAAGAGGCTTTCTCCATAGCGCATTTGGGAGAACTATATGTTTGGGTGATAGACCATCTACATAGGGAGCCACATACTGTAGTTTAATATCGTGAATCACATTTAACTTCACTATTCTATATGGTTTTATTAAAATCAATTTGTATACTTGTGTTATTTAGTATGACGTTATACAACTATATATATCATATTTTAGAAGTCCTCAAGGATATGTTATGGTCATATGTGCATCACTTCGGTGGGTCTTTGGATAAGAACATTGATTTACTATAGATTTACTACAACAAAAATTAACAAGAAACTATACATATAGAACCCAAAGAGGATCATTATGGTATTCCATACAATGCATCTCTATTCTAGAATGAGGAAGGCGAGTCAGAGTTGTTGGGAATGAGTCTCGTGTAGGAGACGTCAGATATGGTTCATCTGATTCAAAAATATATGAATATGGATAAGATTTTGGATAAGTCGTATGATGATATAATTATAACACCACTATTGTTTAAATAGGGTGAACTTGTCTCTTATAGATTTTTCCTTGGATAGGTCAAAATAGGATACAGAGATAGGGAATGTTGGTAACCATACTTGTTTGATAATTCACGGTTGTAGAGAGAATTGGGTTGGGGACAAATATATTGGATCGTAAAGAGAAATTGAGTACTTTTCATTCTGTTTTTCATTTATCACATTTTCAAATGTATCACCAGACTCTTCTCATGTGATAGATCTAGATTATATTGATATTGAAGTAAATTCAACCTTTTAGGAGAATATAATATGTTTTCTGGATTGAAGTGATAAGATGATTTGACGAATACAATGTTAGTAGTTAATGTATTGATGGAACATATATTTCTGAAGGAGGAGACTTGGGAGAGATAAGAATATATGAGGCCTTAGTACCCCGATATTTCTATTTCAAAATGTTAATTAAGATTTGGAACATAGATCGAGGATGAAATGTTATAATGTTGACAGATTGTAGGTTCACAATCCATTCAAGAGATGACCCATGCTGGAATTAATGTACTATTTGTTTTATGTAACATTTAATTGGGTTTTTCATTGGGGTGTTTTGGGTGAATTTTTTAAAAAATGGATGGAAAAAGAGTTTTTTCACGATTGGATCATGGTTAGAGAAAACCAGGCACAAAACGTTGGAATCTATGAAAACCTAGATAGTGAGGGTTCCCACAGGTGGCTCGTAGTTTAACAAGCCATGTTCCCTTAAAAGAGAAAAAATACACCCCTAAAACAATAGGTTTATGGTTGGAGAAAAGTTAGGTAAAAAATTGTGCCCCTTCCTAGAAATTTTATGTGAATTTCCATTTTTCGCCAAAATATATTTTAAAATCCATTAATCCCTCAAAACCCACCTATTTGGACCATCATTCAACCCTATGAGGTCTTTCACGTTGTGTTTTTTCTTTTTGAAGTGATTCAACGATTTTACAACCTGTGTTCTCCACAATTCGATTCCTGGATCAAATATAATCCCCTCACCCATTATGTATATCCTATCCCATTGTTTTCCCATTAATCCTTCTTTCCTCTCTCATTTTTATGGTGGGATGTAAAATAAAAATTTTCTAGATCTTTTTCAAGATTTTTATAATCAAAATCTCATATTATTGATATTGATTTTTAATAAATAGTGTCTTTTGTTTTTTATCTAGATTTAGTTTTCTAATATTTTATTCAAGAACATCATAATTATGCTGCATGATGTTTTTAGTATTAATTGAGAGTGATAAATTTTCAATGGATCGACATTGGAGGACTAAAGTGAAAATCTTATGCTTGTGAATTTGATTAAGAAAAATAAATTATTAGAATTTATGGATTCACAAAGAAATTTAATATACAAATGGAATTAACTAATTTTGAGTATTAATATATTGGTGAAATTTTTAATTTTTAGTTTTAGAAATAATTAGTGGCAGAAATAATTGTGTTATATTGTTTTTAAATATTGGAATATTAATTACTAAACTATTAATGAGATAATGAAATTTATTTTTTGAATATTTAATGTGTAATTAATTATTTCATGTTGATATGGTGAAAAGATTAATTAATTATTGAATTATTTAATGTGTGGTTTAGATATATGTATTATATTGTTATTATGATATGTGTGACTATTAAATAGGGAATAAAAAGATGGCTATTTAGATATGTTTTATGAATGGTCACATTTTCATTAAATTATGTATTTTAAAATGGTGAATGATAACATGGTTATTATAACCTATGTTGTGTATGGTTATATTCTCATTATATTATGTATGATTTATTGGTGAATGGTAACATCCTCATTATTCATATTTTTCTGAATGGCATCGTAATCATTTAGTTTTGTATTATTAAATGGTTAATGGAAGAATGATTATTTATCCATGATTTATGTGTGGTAAAAATATAATTCAATTATGTGTTATTAAATGGTGATTGAAAACATGCTTATTTTTTCCAAACTAAATTATAGTGACATATTCATTTAGTGGTGTAGAGAAATTAACCAGAAAAAAATTATTCATTTTAGAAAATTAAAATGGTAGTATGGTCATCTGAACACATTAAATCCCTTAGGGATAGTTCATATTCCTGGATAGGCTGAGGTAGTTATTGAGGAACAATTATCTAATAGGACATGACATTTATGTGGCTAAATAATGATTAATTGATGTTGTGATAATTTTTTAATTCATAATTTTAATTATTTAGTCACAAAACAACATATACTATTTGATTGGATATTGTTGGAAAAACTATTATTGGTTTTCAATAAGTTATACTCTCAACCCACTGATGTTGCTTGATTCATAGATGAATATAAATTATTAATACCCAGCAGGTCGTGGGAAAATAAAATATATTAAAATGAATGATTTGGGGATGGATATTGGATGAGGGAACTATAATTGTTGTGGGACCCTCTTAAGAATTTAGAGTCTATATATATTTATTTTTCCATTTAGATAGTTGTTAAATAAATTTGAATGATATGTTTTTCTGTTTTAGTTGTATATTTTATTTATAACATTGTCTATATTGAGATATTGAAATTATTTATTGATATTTATTTCTTCAAAAATAGATCACTATCTCTGATTGTGTATTACTCTAATAACTAAGGGTATAACCTCCCCATTAAGGACTTATAAGACAATTGTTGCTAGTCTAAATCCTCTACCATATGTAGAGGTGTGGTTGTGGTAATATGGCAGACGGGATTGGGGCCTCATCATATCTCACACAGTTCAGGAAATTTCATTAATAATGTTCTTTTTAATTGTAATTGTAGTAGTTTTTAGGGTTCTTTAAAACTCAGTGTTGCATGCAATGAAAGATATAAAAAATTAACTTATTCCGAATAACTATATAATAAAATCTAATGGTGTTACATTATAACCCCTTAAAATTAATTTAAACATTGAAATTGAATTACTCTAATTATATTATATATTGATACTTCTACATCATAATTTCCTCATGTTCTGACATTTCTTCCTTGATATATAATTATTTCATCCAAAATCATTGACAAGTTGTGTGGTACTGATTCGTAGAAATTTATCTATATAATCATGAGTCAACACCATTAGATCCATATAATAACTCAGATTTCTAATGGTATGACCACTATTTTTTGTACATATTAATTATCAGTTGTACACATCCTAAGGATATATGAATAGAACGCCTCATGAACCTGAGAGAGGTTACGTGGAAACACCATATGATAAGATATACCTCGGATATTAAAAGGGAATAAATGGGACCAATATACATGTATATTATTTTATCTTTCATCAAAAATATCATTACCATCATCCAAGAAGAAATTATAATAAATTAATTATCTAAAAATTTATATTTCAATTCACATTGATGATTACCAGCATTGGTTAAAATGTGTGCCCCCATTATTTGTTTTTGAATGGTTGTTACCTTTTATTAAATTTCATTAGTTATTTGAGGCCCTCATATAATTATTTATCATACATCATTTCAAAAAAATGTATATATAAACTTCCTTCCATAGTGGTATTCAGAAGGATCCATATAAATTCATAATAGAAACCCATTTTTCAATATAACTCAACTACATGATTATTTGGATCCCAACCACCTTTATAATCTATTGAATAAGATCTAAATGTATCCAAGTAGATTCTAATTTCTCTCTTATAATGATAATTTTTTTGAGGATAATAAGTAGTTTAGAAACTCTGTAGTTTATCAATATCTTATAGAAGGCTTTCTTAAAATATCAAGGAATCTATCAGACCCTAATGAAATAAAATTGAATATAGGACTTTCATGAATCCTTACCACTTCATTAATGTAAATTTTTGAATGATGATCTTGAGAGAATTTTTGAATGGAAAAAATATAGGCTAACTACAAAAGGTATTTCATTGTAGAACATAATTACATCAACACCAAAAAAATATAAATCCTAAATTTTATGATTTCTTTTAATCACATGTCGATAAAGTGTAAAGGAATTCCTAAAAAAATTCCCCATCAAACAAAGGGTTTTATTGCTATAAATTTATCCCTAAAAACCATACACATTATAAAATACCATCACATATTAAATGAAAATATGTGTATATGATTTATAACTTATGATCATCCTTATACTCATAAACCCATTTTCATGTCCATAATACACAATTTAACAATACATGTACACATATATTCATTCTTAATTAACATTATCCTTAGATGATTCATGATTATTAAAATACAGATACTAAGGGAAAACATCAACAAAAATATCATTTAATCATAAATTATAAATACATAAATACCTCTACATCATTGATTGACATGGATATAGTCTTTCTGTGATTTAGAATGTAATTATTAGGTCGTGTATTTGAAATGGATAATAACCATGTCCATCGCACATAATTCATTGATCACTCCAACATTTTTCCACTCTAAGTCATTAATTTCCATATTTAAAATATCATCTCCTATATTTATTTTAACTCATCATCCATTTTGGGTTCTTATTTTCCTCATATTTTCCATTAGATTTAGTATTAACATGACTTTTTCTAGCGCTATCAATTAACCAAATCCATGAATTTTACTTTAAGAAATAATTATCATAGTAGAATACCAAATAATAATAAAATTTATCCTATATATTGTATAAATCATGAGCCCTTAATTTTAATCTATGTCACCTTAATATGATCCTCGGTAAATAAATGTCATCAAATATTTTAATACATCATGATTTTTTGGAAGGGTTTTTTAAATTCCCAAATAATATCAAATTATGGTTCTAAACTAGGTGTTCTACAAGAATATAATTGTTCACTATGTGTGGAACGAGTCATGATTATTGGTGGTTTTTTAGATTTATTACCCCAATGAACCACTATTCCAAAACAAAATCCACATTTAGTGCACTGATTTGATTGTAATTTCTTATAACCCATTTATTCATTCATTTCTAATAAATCCATGAAATTTTCTAATCATTAGACTCATTTATAGACTTATAATTATACACATGCCTTGACATATAACTTGAAATATCCCTATGTATTTAATTAATTATTCATAATCCTTGGTTTCAAAGGATAAATTATCATTTCCTACGATACAATTATTAATGACCCAAACATCCCATACATATATGTTAAATATTTTTTAATGGTTACATTTTACATTATACAATCAGAGGCCTAAGTAATATAAAGGTATATATCATTTGTAAAATTATACACAAAAACAATTGGACTATAAGTGAGCTATGTCATCTCCCACTATGTTCTTTATATATAAGAGACTTCTTAAACATATATTAAATAATACCATTCCTCATAATGATGGAATATGAGTCATAAAAAAGGGTGATCTTAGATGCTCAATAATGGAAATCATGGGAGATACTAACATATCAAGAGAAAATGGGGATTTCAATAAGGAAATATCTTTTAAAAAATATATAGTAGATATTATACATCATAAACATGATTCATTGAATAAATCTTGTTGTTTATAAAAATAAATCAAAATATAAAAAACAACCATGATCCAGGTGAAAATAAAATTGGTATAAGACAAGTAATATTGGTATAAAATTATGTATAGACAACAATTTACATTATATTCAAAGATTATTTTAATGGATATCATAGTTGAATGGGTTCATACCCAAAACCATAGTAGTTGTCCAATATCATTATAAAAACTATCGTAGTGGACAAGGTCCCTTTTTGACTAGGCTCATTTTTCATAAATGTCCAGTTTATCACAGAAGATATCAATATTTTACAATTGATATGGATAGAGACATCAACTTAGATGATCTCATAAAAAAATATATTCATATAGGTTAAAAAATATCATAAAACATTTAGTATATAAAAAGTCATGAAATAAAAAGGGATTCATAATCATACCATATTATCATATAACATGGAAAAGAAACAAGATTCATAATCATTTCATCATTTCAACACATCAGAATCCATGGAATAAATGAGGGTTTCATACGAATTTTATCATCAAATAATCATAAAATAGAAAAGTGATTAAAAAACATATCATTATATAAATAAACCATCCAAAATAATAATAATACAAATATCTGTAGATCATGTCCCTAGTAAATAATAACTGGCTTCAAATTATGTCTTATCATGTGATGAAAATATACCACATCCTATGACGATTGATTTTGTTGCCATGCATAAAATATGATATTTCTAATTTCATGAAACAATGTTACACATGTCAGTTGGTGAAGTCAGATCATTAATGGCCTAGAGTATTACTATAGTCATTTCCCATTACAAAATAGTATTTTAATGATGTAACCATTGATTTTGATAGGGGTATTTCAAATATTCATTGGAGTAATGAAAATACCTATGTTATTGTGGACAAATCAAGAAAGTAGTGCATTACCAACCAATATGAGAGGATTTCTCAGTAGCTCAATTGGGAGAACAATATGTTTACGAGATATTCCATCTACACAGGGAGCCACATAATATAGTTTAATATCGTGACTCATTTTTAACTTCACTATTCTATATGATTTTATTTAAATCAATCGGTATACATGTGTTATTTAGTACGATGTTCTAACCCTACATATATCATATTTTAGAAGTCCTCGACTATATGTTATGGTCATTTGTGATTCACTTTGGTGGGGCTTGGGATAAGAAAATTGATTTAGTGTAGTTTTACTACAACAAAAATTACCAAGAAACAATACATATGGAAATAAATGAGGATCATTATGGTATTCTATACAGTTCACCTCTATACTAGAAGGAGGAAGGTGAGTCAGAGTAGTTGGGATTTAGTCTCATATAGGAGACGACAGATATGGTTCACCTAATTCAAAAATATATGAATATGGATTAGATTATGAATAAGTAATATGATGATAGAATTATACCACCACTATAGTTTAAAAAGGATTAAAGTGTATAAATTCGATGTCTCCTTGGATTGGTCACCATAGGATATAGACATAGGCAATGTTCGTAGCCATATTTTTTTGGAGAATTCACAGTTGTGGAGAGAATTGGGATGGGGACATACAAATTAGACCTTCGAGAGAAATAAAGTACTATTCATTATGTTTTTCTTTTATCACCTTTTCAAATGTATCACATGACCATTCTCATGTGATATGTCTAGATAATATTGATATTGAAGTAAATTCATCATTTGAGGAGAATTTAATATGATTGATGGAGTGAAGTGATATGATGTTTTGATGAATACTATGCTAGTAGTTAATGTATTAATGGAACATAGATGTGTGAAGGAGGAGACTTGGGAGAGATAAGAATATATGAGGGATCAGTGCCCCAATATTTCTATTTAAAAATGATAATTATGATCTGGAACACAGCTCAGGGATGAGATGTTATAATATTGATATATTGTAAGATCAAAATCCATTCTTGAGGTGACCCACGCTGGAATTTAGGTACTATTTGTTTTTATGTAACTTTCAATTGGGTTTTTCTTTGGGGTGTTGTGGGTGAATTTTTAAAAAAATTTGATGGAAAATGGTTTTTTTCACGATTAGATCATGGTTAGAGGAAACCAGGCACAAAACCTAGGAAGCTATGCAACCCTAAATAGTGAGGGTTCCCAAAGGTGGCTCGTTGTTTAACAAGACATGTTCCCTTAAAAGAGAAAACATACCCCCATTAAACAGTAGGTTCATGGTTGGAGAAATGTTAGGTAAAATATTGTGACCCTTCCTATTAAATTGTATGTGAATATTTATGTTTCAGCAAAATTAATTTTAAAATCCATCATCCCCTCAAAACCCACCTATTTGGACCATCATTTAACCCTATGGGGTCGTTCAGATTTTGTTTTTTCTTTTTGAAGTGATTCAATGGTTTTACAAACATTTTTCTCCACCATTTGATGCTTGGATATAATATAATCTCCTCTCCCATTATATAGCTCATATCTCATTGATTTCCCATTAATCCTTCCTTCTAATCTAATTTTTTTTGGGGGACATAACATTATATTTTTCTATATCTTTTTATATAATTTTAGAATCAAAATCTCAAATTATGGATATTGATTTTATTTAATAGTGTCTTTTTCTATTATCTGGACTTTTTTTCTAATATTTTAGTCAAGAACAACATCATTATGCTACTTGATGTTTTTTGGGTTAACATAGAGTGATAAATTTTCAATGAATCAAGATGGGTGGTCCAATGTAAAAATCATATGGTTATGAACTTGATTAAGAAAAATAAATTATTAGAATTTATAGATTCACAAAGGAATGGAATATCCAAATGGAATTAATTAATTAGGAGTATTAATATATTAGTGATTTTTTTATTGTTAGTTTTAGAAATAATTAGTTGAAGAAAAAACTAGGTGATATTGTTATTAAATATCCGATAATTAATTACTAAATTCTTAATGTGATATTGAAATTTATTTTTTGAATATTTAATGTGTAATTAACTATTTCTTATTGATATTTTGAAAAGAATAATTAATTATTTAATTATTTAATGTGTGGTTGAGATATATGTATTATTATGTTATTATGATATGTGTGACAATAAAATGCTAATTCGAAATATGGCAAGTTAGATATGTTTTATGAATGGTCACATTCTCATTTAATTATGTTTTATAAAATGGTGAATGGTAACATGGTTATTCTACCCTATGTTGTGAATGGTAACATTCTCATTAATCTATGTATGATTTAATGGCGAATGGTAACATCCTCATTCATCCTAGTTTCCTGAATGGAATCATGATCATTCAGTTATGTATTATTAAATGGCGAATGGAAGAAGGATTATTCATCCATGTCTTATGTGTGGTAAAATGATAATTCAATTATGTGTTATTAAATGGTGATTGAAAACATGATCATTTATCCAAAAATAAATTACAGTGACATATTCATTCAATGATGTGTAGAAATTAATCATAAAAAACATTCATTTTAGAAAATTAAAATGGTAACATGGTCATCCAAAAACATTAAATCCCTTGGGGATAGTTCATATTCCTGGATAGGCTGAGGTAGTTATTGAGGAACAATTATGTAAGGGGACCTGACATTTATGTGGTTAAATAATAATTAATTGATTTTTTGGTAGTGGTTTAATTATTAATTTTAAATTTTTAGTCACAAAACCACATTAACTATATTATTGGATATTGTTTGAGAAACTATTATTGGTTTCCTAATTAGTTAAACTCTCAACACACTGATGGTTCCTAATCGATAACTAAATAGACATTTTTAATACCAGGCTGGTCAAGTGGAAATGACATAAATTAAAATGGATGATTTGGGGATGGGTATTGGATGAGGGAACTAGAAGTGTTGTGGGACCCACTTCAGAAATTAGAGTCTATTTATATTTATTTATCATTTTAGACACTTGTAAAATAAATTTTCATGATATGTTTTTTTGGTTTCAGATGAATATTTTATTTATAACATCTTCTATCTTGAGATATTGATATTATTTATTTATATTTATTTCATCCAAAATATTTTATTATCTCTGAGGATGTATTACTCTAATAAATGTGGGTATAGCCTTCTCAATAAGGACTTATAAGACAATTGTTGCTGGTCGAAATCCTCTAACACACATAGAGGTGTGATTTAGGTAATGTGGATGACTGGATTGGGGCCTCATCATATCGCACACAGGTCGGGAAATTGATTTAATAATGTTATTTTTATTTGTACTATTAGTAGTATTTTATGCTACTTTAAAAATCAGTGTTGCATGTTATGATAGATATAAAAAATAACATATTAAAAATAAATATATAATAAAATATAATGATGTTACATTATACCCCCGTAAATATAATTTCATCCTTGAAACTTAATTAATCTAATTATATTATATATTGATACTTCTACATCTTAATTTCCTCATGTTCGGTCATAGCTTCCTTGATATAGTTATTTCATCAAAAATCATTGAACAGTTGAGTGGTCTTGATTCGTAGAAATTTCCCTATATGATCATGATTTAACACCATTTAATACATATAAGAACTCACATTTCCAATGGTTTTACACCTATATTTTGTACATATTAATGATCAGTTATACACATCCTAAGGATAGATGAATTGAACACATCATGAACCTGAGAGAGGTTAGGAGGAAACACCATATGATAAGATATAGTCCTGATATTAAATGGATTTAAAAGGGACCAATATAAATCTATATTATTTTATTATTCATTAAAAATATCATTACCATCATCCGTGAAGAAATTATAAGAAATAAGTTATCCAAAAAATCATATTTCAGTTCACATCGATGATTATCAGCATTAGTTAAAATGTGTGCCACCAATATTTTTTTTTGAATGGATATTACCTTTTATTCAATTTCATAAGTTATTTGAGGCCCTAATATCATTATTTATCATACTTCATTTCAAAAAATTGTATATATACACTTCCATCCATAGTGGTATTCAGAAGGATCCATATAAATTCTTAATTGATTTTCATTTTTTAATATAACTCAACTAGATGATTATTTGGATCCCAACATCCATTAAAATCTCTAGAAAAAGATCTCAACATATCAAAATAGATTCTAATTTTTCTTTTATAATGAGCATTTATTTGAGGATAATATGTAGTTTAGAAACTCAATAGTGTATCAATATCTAATAGATGGCTTTAGTAAAATTTCAATGAATCAATCAGACCATTATAAAATAAAATTGAATTATAGGACTTTCATGAATCCTTACCACTTCCTTAATGTATATTTTTGAATAATTATCTTGAAAGAATTATTCAATGGAAAAAAACAATTCTATCTATAAAAGGTAGTTGATTGTAAAACATAATTACCTCAACACCAAAATAAGATAAATCCAAAATTTTATGATTTAAATTAATCACATGTCAATATAGTGTAAAGGCATTCCTCAAAATAGTCCTACTCAAACATAGGGTTTTATTTCTATAAATGTATCCCAGAAAACCATACACTTGATAAAATACCATCACATATTAAATGAAAATATGTGTATATGAGTTATAACTTATGGTCATCTTTATACTCATAAACCTAATTTCATATCCAAAATAAATAATTTAATAATACATGTACACATATATTTATTCTTAATTAACATGATCCTTAGATGTTTCATGATTATTAAAAAACAGATACGAGTGGAAAACATCTTAAAAAATTTCATTTAATCAAAAATTATAATTACATAAATACCTCCACATCATTGATTGACATGGATGTAGTCATTCCATGATTTAAAATGTAATTTTTAGGTCATGTAGTTGAAATGGATAATAACCATGTTCATCACACATAATTCATTGATCACTACAACATTTTTCCACTCTATGGAATTATTTTCCACATTGAAAATATCATCCAATGTATTTATTTTTACACATTATCCATTTTGGATTCTTATTTTACTCATATTTTCTATTAGATTTAGTATTAACATGATTATTTTTAGAACTATCAATTAACTGAAACCATGAATATTACATTAAGAAACAATAATCATAGTAGAAGACTGAATAATAATTAAAATTCACCGATATGTTGTATAAATAATGAGTGCTTAATTTTAATCTATGTCTCCATAACGTGGTCCTAGGTAATGAAATGTCATCTAATATTGAAATACATCAGGATTTTTGGGAATGGTTTTTAAATTCCCAAATAATATCCCATTATGGTTCCAAACTAGGTGTTTCCTCATGGAATATTATTATGCACTATGTATGGAACGAGTCATGAAAATTGGTCACTTTTTAGATTTATTACACCCATGAACCCCTATTCCAAAACAAAATCCACATTTAGTACCCTAATTAGATTGTAATTTCTTATAACTCATTTGTTCTATCATTTATAACAAATCCGTGAAATTTTCTAATCATTTGACTCATCTATAGACTTATAATTATACACATACCTAGACATATACCTAGACACATCCCAATGTATTTAATTAATAACTCTTAATCCCTGTTTTCAAAGGATAAATAATAATTTCCTATGGTACATATTGTAATGAACCAATCCTCCGAAACTTATATATTACCTATTTTTTAATGATTAAATTTTACATTATACAATCACAGGAAAAATTAATTTTAATTTTAATTTCTTTTTTAAAATTATACAAAAAAACAATTGAACTATAAGTGAGATATGTCATATCCCACTAAGTTGTTCATATATAAGAACCTTCTTAATCTTATATTAAATAATACAATTCCTTATACTGATAGATATGAGTCATAAGAAAGGGTGATCATAGATGCTCAATAATGGAAATCAAGGGAGATACTGACATAACAAGAGAAAATATTTATTTCAAAAAGGAAATAGCTTTTAAAAAAAATATAGTAGATATTATACATCATAAACATGATTCCTAAAATAAATACTATAGTTTATGATTATAAATCAAAATATAATAAATAACCATGATCCATGAGAAAATAAAATTGGTATAAGACATGTAATATTGGCATACAATTACGTATAGAAAACAATTTACATTGTATTCAATGATTATTTTAATGGATATAATAGTTGAATGTGTTCATACCCAAAACCATAGTAGTTAACATAGATCATTATAAAAACTATTATATTGGACAAGGTCCCTTATTGACTAGGTTCATTACTCATCAATGCCCATTTTATCACATAAGATAAAAATATTTTCAAATTGAAATGGATGGAGATATCGACCTGGAAGAACTCATAAATAAATATATTCATATAGGTTAAAAAATATCATAAAACATTTATTATATCAAAAGTCATGAAAAGAATTGGGATTCATAATCATACCATATTATCATAATGTATGTAAAAGAAACAAGATTCATAATCATTTCATCATTTCATCACATAAACTTGCGGGTTTCATTTGAATTTTATAATCAAATAATCATAGAATAGAAATGATATTAAAAAAATTATCATGATATATATAAACAATCCAAAATAATAATAATACTAATATCCGTAGATCATGTACCTGTTAACGAATAATTAACATCAAATTATATCTTATCAAGTGGAAAATTATTTTCAAATTTGACTTAGAATATTTTTTGCGAAAAATATCAAATTTATTTAGATAAACATATTTTACAATATTAATATTTATGAAATCATTTCATTTTAAAATTTGTATCTTTTAACTACATTTTATAAAAAAAATAGAAAAATAATTTCTTTGATTTTTTTTCAAATACATAATGGATACACCAATTATAAGATTTCTCACGATTTTCATAAGATTTAATTCATGTGATACGTAATAAATCAATGATTTCTTTCACATTTTCTGTAAATTCTAAACGTGATATTTTGGGAACCGACATGAACATTCCATTGAAAAAATAAGTTAAATTTAATTGGTCGAATTTTATTTAATTAGTAACTATAACTAATAAATAATTATTGTATTATTTTTTTTCTAAATGGAATTTATTTGAAAAGATATTTTTTATGAAATATAGAAATAATGTTTTTTTCATAACAATATTATTTTGAATTCATGACTAAATAGAGACTAGAAAATGTAAGGAAAACAATTATTCTCATGACATAACTAGAAGACAAATAATTTCATGAATTCATTGAGATATAGATCATAATATTTCATCATTTTATGAATAACCATAAAAAATAATGATAAATGATGATATATTATCATAAAACTACTATCACGTTGGTAAGATTGAATCATAATCCCAATGAAGTAATAAAAAATGATACTTTAATATTATTATAATAATTAAAATCATGGTATTAAATGTATAAGTGGATATATAAATACCATGTAAAAGGATATAGGCTCATGATTCAACATTTCTCTCAATGATTGATGATTGGGAAAAAAGTACATTATATCGTTGGTAATATCATTCATAAAAACCAATTAATGAATAAAATATTTATAAATATATACCGAAAATATTTTTCAATTCATGATATGAAATTTAAATGGTGATCTATATACACAACAAATAATAATAGAGTGGTGGATATGAAATAAGTCCCCCCAAAATAAATGATATGATAGAAATCCCCTCTCTTATGTTTGGAATTAATTTTTACACATTAAAGTCTCCAATATAATTTAAATAATTTTATTATAAATATATAAAGTAACCATATATATATATCATAAAATATTATATTTATTTATCTTCTTTTTATTACTCATTAGTTAACTCTTCCATGTTAATGTCATGTTTCAAGCAATATCTTGTTTTGTTTGTATATATATTTCTTATATTTGTGGTCCTCTTACGTTGATCATGGTTTTATAATATCGGTGATATTAACCTTGATATTAATACCATATATATTCAATACAAATTTATTTATTTAGAGATCTCAGACCCATTTTTTCAATCGAACATTACATAGGGAATATTGGCCCCTATGGGATATGGGTGACTCACCATACACCAATGGTACCCAACTAGTAGAAGGGGTGTAAATAGTTGATAGTGGGGAGACTATTCACATTTAATTGAAAACAATAATTTCCGATAAATTATTCGCATCTAAATAAAGGACCACAACATTACTGGAATAGTTTCCAATCATTGTAGAAACCAAAAAAGACAATAACATCAATGAATTACAAATCGAAACATACCATTTGTAGAATAATACACTATTGTAACTAAATAACATGTCATAACATATCATTCCATATATGAAAATAAGAATAATTATTTTTCCATGGTCAACTATAGTATACACATATATTGATCATGGTGAAAAAATATAAACATCAAATAATGAAACAACCTTCAAGATCCATTACCATCCATCCCATGAAAAAGGAACTACTCGATCACTATGATTATACTCTAGAGTTTGATTCCATTAATAATCATTGATTTATAATTTCTACAGGTATCCAAAAGAACCATTGTTGGGTTTGATAATTAATCTCAATGGGCCACCAGCAATGCATTCTAGTCTTACATAAAAGGTAATGTGTATTTATCTAAATATAAATATTACTAAAAATCATATAGATGTCCATCTTCCCTTATTCTCATCCTCCATATAGAAGCAATCAACTCCTTTATCCATTACTTATATACCATTTTCCAAATGTAATATATATGGAATATAATGAAATTTATGAATTTATATATAACTATTGTAGATAGTATCCATAGAATACTTATATGGAATCCCCTTATGAGAAACATGATGGAGTTCCCTTAGGATACTCTTGGACATGTATCACTCAAACCATATTCCCAACATCACCTACCATGTCATATAGAAATTATCTATGTAAGAATTGGACACCCAAAAAAGTTATTAGTCCTTCAAACACAATATTAGTTAAACCCCATTAGTAATAAGAACAATATATAAGGAACACTGATATATATATCCTCAAAATTCTAAACACCTCCAGCAAAACAATTGATGTCTTGAGAACCAACAATATCGATCCTCCTGAATACCTAGTCCATAACCTCGAAGAATATAATGAGACATACCCTAAATTGATGCCCCATCATAGTTAACCACTGATCCATCACCATAAAAGTTTCATTCTATAGAAATAACATCAATTCCATTCATGGTAAACACCATCCTAGGATAAAACTAATGGATTTCACTAACCACATTGTTGGTCAACACCATTGTATCATCTAATTCCTATTTATGTGCACATGGATCCAAATGTGCATCAACCAATTGTGGTGATTCGAAATCATTGATATATAATACCTATAAAAAAGATTATGACACCTCATGCCATATGACTATGTCACTCACCCTCATTGTAAAAACCATCCCCAATCACAAGGGTTATGACCTAAACCTATGAATCACATCGCCATAATCAAGTGACCGGGTCATCCTACATAAGATCAACATAACCCGTATAAATATTTCTGAGGAATCGCACGAACCCAATGAATAAAGTAGCCTTAGTCTAGGTTATATACATCAATTCAATCCTAGTGTTGTAACATCCTGACCACAATTTCCCAGATTCTAGGCATTATTACATAACATTGACATTATAAAAAGAATCATGTCTCAAAAAACAGATTAGTTTTGTATTCTTGTATGTAATAGATAAATACATAAGTATTACATTTCATCATGAAAGAATGAAAAAATAAATTCTGTCTCCTTTGAAAAAACTCATATCCTTGGCCTATCCCAGAAAGTTAATCAAAATATACATAATCACACCATGGTAAAAAGAAAACATAAGAAAGGGGTGAGATTAAATTCATTGTAAGGATAATTATATAGTAGAAACTATCATAAATAAAAATATTCATTTCAAGTGATATATAAGACAAAAAATCCTTTTAAAATTATACTTCATCATTATATGGAAATGGAAAATAAAATAATTCCATTTTTATATTCACATGGATATTCTACTAGTCAAAAAATCACATGTAATATCAATATCTAATTTCATAATGATGAAATGTATAATATTGAACATCATAACCACATAGTCAAGGCCTCGTGCTAAGACTAAAATTAATATTTTTTTCAAGGCCTTGTTATAAGAAACTTGTCTGTCTCATGAGAGCTACCGATGCATCCAAGAGCTATAGAGGTCTCCAATCGTCACTTACTATGTCCAATGCATTCCTCATATGAAACGGATGAAACAAAACATAAATATTTAAATTAAAATTATCATATGAAATGTTAATACGTTAACCAATAAACATGAATGGTTTAAAAATAATGCATCCATATTCAAACATATCCCAAATCCTTCAATAAAATACAGAAGAATTATATCAAAATAAATCAACATCAAATTAGTGTAAAATCCAACAATGGATGTTGACATAGATGAAATCAAAACTATTTGAGAGAAATATCTCTTTATATATTCAAATAATTTAAAAGTAATGTAATTATAAAATAAAACAGTATTTTTAATATATTGTTATAATCATCTAAGGTAATCTTATATAGTGTTATAATTGAAGAAAATAGTCTCAGATTCCTTACAAGATAAAAAAATTCTAACAATAATTCATCAAAAAGGACAGAAAGTACCCTGTTTTGAAAATGACAGAATGATTCCCTTCAAACAAATTTATAAAAAGTAAAAGAAGGTTATAAATAAATTTAAAACATTTTATAGGAAATTTTAAATAATGTTTTGAAATGAATTTTTAAGATACAATTCATCGTATGTTAATGAAGTCCTATGAGATTCTTATGTATAAAAAACCTGAGATAAATGAAGAGATTGTAAAATTAACCCATACTTTGTACTTTACCATGGTCAAAGGAATATTAAACTCTGGTATAATAGTTAAATAATTGTTATTAAATTATAAAATAACTATATATATAAATATGACATCATATATCATCCTATATGATTGCATTATTAATAACATTTCATTAGTATTATTGTTTTGGGTGTTACTGATTTTTTTCCCTCATAATATTTGTTATAATAGTAATTTTTTTTAGGATATGATGTATTTTATTCATATGAAAAAGGATATTATTTTAAAAAATATTAGTTTTAATAGTAAAATGAAATTTATTTTTGAATGGTGTGGATGGGGAACAAATCCCATCATGTTCATGGAGACGGTAATATGTAAGTACACATGAACACTACTTCCATTTAATATTTTGTTATTTTAAAACGAATGAAAACCAAAAGATAAATAGGTATATAATTATTACAGTATAATATAATATTATATATGTGTTACATGAGTTCAATAACACCATCCTTTATACATTCCATGTATGTTAGGAATGAGTCATATCACTTTGAGCGGGCGGTGGTCCGCACATCCTCAAATGAAATTATCGAATATATACAACACGAAATGAATAAAGGTATTATATAAAATGGATTTACATAATATTAGAGATTAAATAAATATAATAAATACCATATATATATATACTTATATTATTATGGCCACCATAAGTGTTGGCCGTAGAAAATTGGATAATCATCATTTTGTTAGGCAGTAGTTCATCATCCATAGAAACATTACGTTCTACACCGATTAGATGGAGATGTGTGTATTATTAGTTTTAATGAATGTAAAAAAATCATCCTAGTATATATAGGATACTTGTGATGTTATAAATTAATGGAATAAAGAGATTTTAGAGGGTTGGCGATGTAAAATAAAATAAATATCTTAAGAGAAGATGATTGCATTATGTCAGGTAACTCCCTTCGGTTTGAACCAAAAGGATTCCATGAACTGCCTTATGCCTATGATAAGGGTTCTAGGAAGAAAATAGGGATATAGTGAGATTAATTGGGAAGAGTTTGGATGATCTATGGGGATAGATGGATTTGTGAAATGGGTTAGTGGTGCAGGTTTTTATAAGGGGGAGGGTCTCATTTGGAAAATTTGAAAATATTATATTATTATATAATTATTTTTGGTTTCCAAAGTTCAAATCCCATTACAGTAAATGATAAGATGACTAATGTTCGAAATAAAATCATCCAACAAGAACAGGATAGGTTTTGGATATTTTTTAAATTTTTATAATCTTATATATTTAAATAATTTATTAATTAGGTAACATGACATCATTATTGTGTAATTTATAATGTAATATATTTGATGTCTAAAAATTATTAACAAAAATACCATGATGTAGGAAATATTTTTATCTTAAAAAATAATATTTGTAGTTTAAATGATAGCTTATATAACCCCATTTAATATTTATTTAGTTAAAGATATTCACTTTTGTCATTTTTTTTCTTTACAAAAATTTATTAATATAAAGTGTCATTATCGCTCCCGTGTGACTTCATGGGTAGCCAAAATCAACTCATGGATGTCCAAGGTAGGACATTGTCGATCAATAGGGTCGATACATGTGTTTGGGTTATTTAATATTATTATAATATATTTTTTACCCTTATTTACAGGATTTACCCTTTAACCAGGGTATATAAAATATTTACCGAAGTATTTATTCATAATGTATAGAAATAAAAGATACCTATATACACAACATAGACCTCTTGATTTCAAATAAGTAGTCCATGTTTTCAAATTCAAAACCCAGAATTTGATGGAATTAATTTAAAATTAATTCCAGATGTCAAAACCAAAAAGATGGGTTTTATGAACTAAACATTATCAAAAGATTTACATTTGATTATGTACAATTTTAAAGTGAAATTACATCCAATGATCTACATAATTTTTAATGAAAAAAAATAATTAAATGATACTTTAAAACCACTCAAATGTAGAATTTTTCACCATAAATTTTTTTTACTAAAAAAGTTGTTTTTAATTAAAAATGGCTTTTTTCTTTATTCATCAAAATAAAAATGCTATCATAAAAGATCAAAAAATATACCCTAATATAATATTGATATTATGAAACTTAAAATGGATCCCAATGTGAAACCAAATAATAAATTTTCAAAAAGTGGGTGTTAATATTCATGATGGCAAGTTTGATTGGTCGTGGTGTGCTAGAATTTGATGTTGCATACAACAGAATCTATTTCAATATTCAATGTGAAGCATATCATTGAATCATAGGGTGTTACATTCTCCCCTCATTGAAATAATCTTTTCCTCAAAATTTCTAGAATATTACAACATAAATAGATCTGAGTGATTCTTCATCATAGGTTCCTTGGGTTCCCACATCGCCTCTTCCATCTTATGATTTCTCCAAGAACGTTTACCATATGAGTTGTCCAGTTTCTCAACACTTGTTCTCTAGTGTCAAGAATCTTGACAGGATCTTCATAATATGGGATTTTAGGTTTTAGTTATATTTATTTGTAGGTGAGTACATGAATTAGTTCAGGTATGTATTTATATAAAAGTGATATGTTGAACACATCATGAAATTTGAAGAGACTTGGTGACATTTCCAAATGGTAAGCTACAACCCCAATTCATTCTAGAATATTGAATCGTCTAATGTACCTTGGACATAATTTACCCATCATTCCAAATTGTATAACACCCTTCCTTGGAGATACTTTTAAGAAAGCATAATCACCTATTTGAAATTCTAAATCCTTATTTCGTTTATTGGCAGAGCTTTTTTCCTACATTGAGTTTATTTGATGTGTGTTTCAATAATATTCCCCTTACCCATTGTATCCACAAATTTTTCTAGCCCTACGAGTTTTCATTCACCATAATCATCCAAAAATGTTGTTGTGAGACATATCTTTCCATTTAAAAATTCATATGGCTTTATCTGAATAATTTAATGGAAGCTATTGTTATAGAAAAATTCAACCATAGGTAAATAATAATCCCATATACCTTGAATGTAAAGGGAAAAAGTTCTCAACCTGCATTCAAATGTTTTAATAGTCAATTCTAATTGTCTATCAGTTTGAGGTTGGTATGCAGTACTTAATCAACATTCTATATTTATGGATTTCTGAAGAATTATCTATAATCTAGATGTAGATAAAGTATCGTGATACGAAATAATCAATTGGGGTAAACCCTGGAGTCTAGAAACATCCATAATATATAGTCTTGATAAATGTCATAGTGGTAAATTAGCTCTTATAGGAATTAAATGAGCTTACTTGGAAAGACGATCGACAATGATCAATATTGAATCATTATTTCTAGGATTCATTGGTAGTCCAATGAAAAAGTCCATCGTAATATAATTCTATTTCCCCTCAGGTATGGGAAGAGGATGCATGACTCCTCATTGAAGTTGCCATCCATATTTCACTGGTTGACATACCATACTTCTTGACACATAATCATAAATCACTTTATTCATGTTATCCCGCAAAAAATATTCCTTAAAAACACTATACATCTTAATGCTACCAGGATGTATAGAGAAATTGGAGTTATAGGAATCATCCAAAAATTCCATTTTTAGATCCGGTATGTTTGGAACACAATGTCTCATCCTAATTTTCAAATTTCTATATTCATTTATGAAATCAATCAATCTCCAATCATGCACAGCTTTAATTTTCTTTTGAAACTCTTCATCGTCAGTTTGAGATCATTTTATCCTTTCAAGTAAAGATGATTTGGAAACCATTTGAAAAAATATTTATGTTACACATTCCATGATTAATAACATATAAATATTTACTACATCCATGATCCGAGTATCCCTTTGAACTCTCTTATTGTTCATAACTCCATGATCTTTTATTCTAAATGAATCAGCCACCTTATTGGACTTCCTCGAGTGGTAGTGTATAGTGCAATCATAATCAATGAGTAGTTCAATCCATCATTGTTGCCTCATGTTTACTTCATTAGGTGAGAAAATATACGTCAAACTCTTGTGATCAGGGTAAATATCACATTTTTTCTCTTCCTATTACATAATTGAATTTAGTAGAGCTACAATGGGTGGATCTAAATAATATTCAAATGGTGAAATTCCTTCTCAAAACATTAGGTACTCCTTATCATCATTGAAAATTTTAACATCTTTTTTCTAACAATAATATTTTGAATCATGGACCAAAATCTAATCCATACAGTGTATTATATAAAATTCAATCATGGGTACGATGATGAGATCAATAGATAAGGCACATTTATATTCCCTGATGGGAAATGATTGAAAAACTATTGTCGCAATGACACATCCATTTGGAGTTTTGGTTGACAACTCCCTTGTTAAATCAAATTGGAAATATCTAATTTTCATAACAAACTGGGAAGATATTAAATAATGCGATGATACAGAATAAAATAAAGCATTGGATAAATTTTAGGAAACCATTAAATAACCTTCCACTACATCATTCAGAAAATAAACATGAACAGTAGTGATTGTATAAGCTTTTCCATTCACCATTGGCCTTTTCTATGTCATTTTTCCTGGGCGCATATGACATTCACTCGCATAATTCCCCGTTTTTAAACAATTTTAGCATTCGACATTGATGGCCTCTTTCATACATTTACAATAATGAGCTTGATGGCCTTTTTCTCCACAATTATAAAACAATCTTCTTCCCTTAAGGAATGTATCGAGGTGTATCTTCCAACATTTACTGTAGAATGGAAATTCAACCTTTACCTTCATCCCCTTATTTCCATTTCTAGAGTGTTCAAAAGATCTCTTCTTCTATTTATTTTATTTAATGTCGTGAGACATAATGAATTATTTTTCTCTCTTGATAGTACATAAGACTATATCTTCATACGTCGAGAATTATTTTCAGACTAATACTGGACAGAGAAATGGTTCTAACCCATCAAAGAATCGATCATTCATACTCTATGGGTAATGTATATAATATGAATCATGCCATGTTAGCCTTGTAAATTTATCCTGATACATTGCAACATTCTCATCATCCTTTTTTCTAAGACATAGAAATGGCCTTTCAATATCCCCTCGATTGTTACGAGGAAAGTATATTTCTATGAAAATCCATTTTAACTCAAGTGATTCCATATTTTATACTTATTAATACTCTTTTATATATTTATTTAATTACCACTATTCATCTTCATCTCATGTGAAGAGATAAAATGGCATGACAACTTTTTACATTTCTCTACTGCCCAGAGAATTAAATATAATATCTATAGAACGTAATCATTGCCTATCTACAAGTGATTTTGTATTTCCATTGAATGTTGGTGATTAATGCCTCATGAAGTGGTATAGCATTTATCCTCTACATGGTGGATCAGAGTGCTCCATACGAGTAAGGTTATTATTCATATGCAGAGTGAGTTCTCATGTATGGTGATAAAATGATCAGCACTGGTTGTATCACCAGCTCCACTATAACTATATTGAGTAGGAGGGAAGTAATTACATGTATTACATGCATTGATATGGTTTACATTCCTTCTACTAGGTACCATTTCAATTTAATGGAATACACTAGATTAGTTTATGAATCACAATACATAATTCCAAACATGTAAAACACCAGACATAAATTGAATTGTTAATGACTATAATATGTAATTATAAAAAATGTCTTCTTTGATAAATAATTTATTCATAAATCCTTCATAATGGTTTGTGATGAAAGTATTAATTATCCTAAGAATATCCCCTAGAAGTGTTGTAACCAAGAGTGTTGCAAGGCCCGTTGTCATGTAACAAGATACCTCGGGTCATGCCTGAAATTCCTTGTTGAAGTTTTCAATTCTAGGTACATTTGTGCCAGAGCCACCTCTACCTTCTCGTATCCATATATGTATTTATTTCATGGAAAAATCACAAAATTTCCACGTTACCAAAATTATAGGAAGTTATTATATACCAATCCTAAAGTCTATCATAGGGTATAGTTATGTAATTGGAGATTGTCGAAATCTTGTTTCCAAGGTTTGTACTAATCTTCCTCTAATACCCACTATAACACCCCATCCATAGTTATCCAGAGTTAGTGAATTATTACTTATCATTGGCATAATACAAGGAATCATTTTCCAAAAGGCGAAATTGTTTGGTATCATTCGACGTACTAGATAAATACATAAGAATTACATTACATCATTAAATAATGAAAAACAAAATTTTGTCTCCTTTGAACAAACTCATATCCTTGGCATATCCATATAGGTTAATCATAATTTACATCAACTCATCCTAGTAAATAGAAAACCTTATAATGGTGTGATCTAATATGCTTAGATAGGATAACAATTATGCAGAAACTATCATAAATAAGAATAAATATATAAGGCAATGTATAAGACAAAAAACCTTTTAAAATTAAGAATCATCATAATGTGGAAAAGATAAATCAAATAATTCCATTTACTTATTCACACGTATATTCTACAAGATGAAAAATCACATGTAATATCAATGGTTAATTTCATAATAATGGAATGCATAATGTGAAACAACATAAACACAATGGAAAAGCTTCAACCCAAGACTACTAATAAGATTTTTTCAAGGAGTTATGCCTAGATAAGATTTTGTCACATTATACATTAAGATGAATCAAGGAGATATAGTGGGCCTCACCCATCACATACTATGTCTAATTCAATCCTCATATGAAAAGGATGAATCATAAACTAAACATTTGTATTAAAACTATCATACTAAATGTTTATAATTTACCCAGAAACCATGAATGGTATAAAAATAAAACATACCCGGTAAGGAATATACCAAATACGTAAATACTATATGGATGATTTTAATCATAATAAATCAACTTTAAACATGTGTAAGATCTATCAATGGATGTTGACATAGATGAAATCAAAACGATTCAAGAGAAATATATGTTTATATTTTGAAATCCTTTAAAAGTCACAGTATTATAAAATAAAATATTTATATTGAAAATATTATTATAATCTTGTATGGGAAGTTTCGAAGATGTTATAATGGTGGAAAATAGCTTCACCTGTCATATATGTTAAAAAACATTCATACATTAATTCTTTAAAAAGGTCATAATGTACATTGTTTGGAAAACGATAGAAAGAGTATATTCAAAAAAATTTATAAAAAGTAAAACAAGTGTATAATTGAAATTAAACCATAATATAGAAAATAGTTTAAAATGTTCTGAAATACATTTTTAAATACATAGATGTGGATGATAAATAATTCTTATTTGATACTTACGTATAAACAACCTCGAATAAATAAATAGATTGTAAAATTAACCATTACCTTGTAATTTTCATTGGTCTATGGTACATTATCTTCCTGTATAATAGTTAAATAATTGTTATTTTAATTATACAATAACAGTATACATAAATATGATATCATATATTATCCTATGATATTACTTTGTTAATAATATTTCATTAGTATTATTGTTTCAGGTGTTACAGATTTGTTTTCCATCATATGTTTCATTATACCAGTCCAATTCATTAAGGATAGGTTTTATTTGATTCATATCCAGAATGATATTATGTTCTTACATATTATTGGTAATAATAAAATAATAAAATTTATTGAATGGTTATGAGGGGAATTAATCACATCATGTTCATGGAGACAATATTCCATATGTACGCATTAATGCATCTTCCATAACATTTTTTTCATTTTAAAAGAAATGAAAAACAAATGATACGTAGGTATATTATTATTCTAGTATAATATTATATTTTTTATAAATTACATAACATCATTAACACAATCCTTTATACATTCAATAAACGTTTTGAACGAGACTTATCACTTTAAGGGGGTGGTAGTATGAACTTCCTCAAATGAAATTATCATATATATACAACAAGATAAAAATAAATATATGATATTAATAATAATTATTGAATCTTATAGATAAAATAAATATCATAAATATAATATATAATTATAGTTATATCATAATATCCACCTTAATAGGTGCTTGTAGAAGATTTAATAATCATCAGTTCATGTGAAAGTAGTTCTCTGTCCACATGAACAATATGTGTTACACCAATTAGATGGATATGTGTGTATGTGTAGTTATAATCCATATCATAAAAACAATCTAGTATATTTCAGAATCATTTTTTGTTATTAATTAATATAATATAGTGATTTTATAGGGTTGGAGAAGTAAAATAAATTAAAAGAACTTAAGAGGATATGTTACCTTTAACTTGGGTAACTACCTTTGGTTTGAACAAAAATGCATCCTTGAAGTGCCTTCAGCATAAGGTAAGGCTTCTAGGAAGAAGTGAGTGATGTATGAAGATTAATTTGGCAGAGTTTAGGATGATCTAAGGGGATAGAGAGGTGTGAGAAATGGGATAGTGGTGAGGGCTTTTTAGAAGGGGGAAGATGTCCCCTTTAGGAATGTTTGAAAATATAATTTCATTTAATTATGATTTTCGTTTTATAATGGTATAAAACTCATCAAATAATACAATATGATGACTCATTTTTGATGTAAAATCAACCAATAATAATTTGACAGGTTTTGGATATTTATTTAATTTTTAAAATCCTATTTATTTAATTTATTTATTAATGAGGTATGCACTGCATCATTATTCTGTCATAAATAGTTTTATTTATTTGAGGTCTAAAAATTATAAAAAATACCATGATGTAGGAAATAATTATATATTTCCAAATAATATTTATAGTGGAATAAATAACTTATATAGCTGCATGCAAATTTGTTTTACTAAATGATATTTGTTTATGTTATTTTTATCTCTACATTAGATTATTTAATATAGAGTATCATTATCACTTCCATGTGGCTCAATGAGATCCCAAAATAGTCCCAAGGATTCCCATGGTCGTAAAATTTATCAATAAATAAGGTTAGGATTGGTGTTAGGGTAATTAAATATTTATATAATATTAATTTATACCCTTATTTACCGGATTTACACTTTAAGCAAGGTAAATAAAATTTTTACAGTAGTAATTATTAATAATATCTACAAATAAAATATACCTATTAACCAAATTACTACATAATAATTCCAAATATGGAATTTATTTTTCCTTATTGAAAACACTAATGATGAAAAAGTTAATTTAAAATTAATTCCTGTAGTTAAAACCAAAAAGTGGGGTTTTATGAAGTAAAAATTATCAAAAGATTTTCATGTGTTTATGTTCAATTTAAATAGGAAATTACATCCAATGATCTATGTTATGTTAAATGAAAAATATATAATCTAATGAGAACTATAAAAAAATCAAATGTATAGTATACCTCAATAAATTATTTTTATTAAAAATGTTGTTTTTAATTAAAATTTAGTATTTTTCACTATTCATCAAAATATGAAAGTTAACAAAAAAGTGCCAAAATTTTATCCTATGATAATTTTGATAATTAAAAAGCAATAATGGATCCCCACATGAAAAATAAATTTATAAAATTTAAAAAAGTGTGTATTACTATTAAAACAGTGAGTTCGAATTGTTGTGGTGTGCTAGAACTCGAAGTTGCATACAATGAAAGACATTACACTATTTAAAGAGAAGCGTACTATGGAAAAATGGGGTGTAACATGTTTTGTACCTGGAAAATTCCCATGGAAACATGAAATTAAATAATAAAAATTCTTTTTAATTTAAAATTACCCCCCAGACTAACCTGCCCAAGATTTCAAATACATTATCCTACCTCAACCATTTCAGTTAGACTATTTTCATTCACATAGACTCCAATTGTGATAAATTTATTAATTAAAATTCATTAAATTTGAAAAAACAAGATACTTCATGAAATTTATTTTAAAATAAATAATACTTTTTGATATTTTTTATTTTTCACAACACTAAATATAAACTATGTTATATGAATCCACTGAGTTCTGCATTAATTATACACAAAAACAAGTATATCTAGTGCTACATGGAACAATTAGATATGATTTTTGTATCAAAAAAACTATGTTTAACTTGGGTTATAAACAATGTTAGGTTCCATCGATAACATTATTGACACACAAGACATAGTTTTACCAAACTATATTTCAATATTTAAATTATTGTTTTGGTTACATATCCATTGTAATGGTGTTTATAATAAGATTAATGAAATTATGAAAATATGTAATAAAAAATATATAAGAAAAATTAATTTTGTACCAACTATGTTGAAATGAATGATAAAACTTTTTGAAAATATACGTAATATTGTTATAGAAAACTATTATAATGTAATAAAACATGTTTTAACCATTAAATTAATTAATATAACTTTTATTAATTAATTTAATTAGACGCAAATATATATATACATGATGTTTTATGTATAATATGTAAGAATAAATAAAATTTTATGAAAGAAAACATGTATTTTTCTAAAAAGTAATTTACAACATTTAAATGGTGAACATATTTTAATTATTGTATTTTAATCCTTCAAAATTTTAATTTGAAAAATTAACATTCGTTTTCAAAAAAGGAATTTCAAAATTTACTTCTGTGAATTTTTTGTGTCATTCTGAGATTTTTTATTTTTTGAAGAAGAGTGAAAATACAAAATTTTTATTAAATACCATTTTTAATGTAAATTCTTTATATATTTCAATTATATTTTAATTTTTTTTAAATATTACATAGACAATTTTGACAACAATTAATATATTTTTTGTCCTTGTAGCCAAATTCACGTTGAAACTGCGTACAAAAACATTTCAATCATTTAATCATTTTCACATTGAAAAGTATCATCATGAAAAGTTTGTGAGAATTATTTGTAATAAATTTCAGCCACTTATTACCATTTGGAAATATAGATTGAATATTTGGAATTATAAATAATTATAAATCTGATAAGATTAAATTAGTTTTTTACCAATTTTTTTAGATATTAATTAAATTTAATTACAATAATTAAGGTAAAAACAAGCTTAATAAGTGTCTAAACATGTGATATAGCAATTGTAAATTACAATAAAATTAAAAAAACAATTTTTGACATATATTGACTTCAAAAACTCCTTGTATCAATAATTACTGATTTTTACCCATGGTTGTCATGAAAAACGTTAGGTTCACTCAATACTCTTTAGGAATACCCTACACGTCTTCTTCCTTATTTAAAAAAGGCATCATATCCACACCATCTCTAATAAACTCACATCCATTTGTTTCAGAAAAATCCAACAAACATATCCTCAAAATTTTTCTAACTAAATCATAATGTAATCCCTTTGATTTGAATTCCAACAATGGAATACCATTGGAGAAAAAAACAGAGTCAAGAAAAGAAAAGGCACAACACTTTTAAAAGATTTTTTCTATCATTTATTTTCATCACCCTTACACACATTTTTTGACATTATAATATAATAAATTAATATAATCAATATACTGATATTTTTTTATGTTCTTATTTCAACCTTCTCTCAATCAAACTTCTATCAAATGTGATACAAAATCATCATTCGTTGTATGGTGTACTGCCACCCCCTGAACTGATGCAGCTCATTATTCCATTAACAAAATTTTTGGGGTTTGAAATAATATATAATTACTAATTTAATATGATATATATAAAATTTATGATTTATTTATTCTTCATGAAAAAATATTCAACACATGAAATCATTCATTCCAATTTTTGGGACATGATATCTTCATTTATGGATGTGTGGACTATCGCCTCCTCAAAGAGATGTGAATAATTTATACATTAAAAGTATGTATTAAGGAAGGGTTGAATAATAATATATGATATATAATACAAAAAAATTATATTTCTATTATATTATACATATGTACATATATTTAATTTACATTCTTTCTTTCAATAATACAATAATATGAAAACAACATTCACGCATACTTATGGGCATCCATCTTCATGAACGGTGAATTCCATTTCATATTTCAATATTTCAGAGTTTATTTAATAAAATTATATACCAAATATATATTATATTTATATCTTGTTTAACATTATAAATATAATTAAATAATTATGTATGTATGAGTATCATGAATAAAAATTCAAATCATTTTTGAAAAAAGTGGATATTACCCAAAAGGTAAAACTGACATGGAATTATGAATTATTTGTTAATATAAATCCTAATAAAATAATATATGTTATTTTATATAATAATATGGTTATTTGGTACATTTATTACAAAAATATATTTATTATATACATGGTTTTTTTATGTGTGAAGAATTTCAAGATTTAATGTAAGGGTTTTATTGCCTCCCTTTTATTTCTATGATAGATAATCATTATTCCCAACCAATGTTATTTTTGTGTTGTAAATACTACCCATGAAATTATTAATGATTGTTATAAATTTATTTATGTGTATTAACAAATGCATATTATGATATTTCATTCATGGATTTTAGGTTTCAAATGATTCCATTTTACTAAAAAAATCATTTCTCAATTTTCCTTATTTATGATATATTCCACGTTATGCACTTACATTATTATGTGGATTGAATATAAAAAAAATTTAAATAATTTATCATGAATAAAAATAATTTATCTATTTTTTAATCATCATGTAATGTTATTAGTTCATCGGTATTATGATTCAATGTTACCAAGTGGTAATAGTTTATTTTTATAATCTCATTGTTTATCAAGATGGTTTATTATTTTGCGTCCGTTGACTAAATATTATGAACCATATCTCAGGAGAATTTATAAAAAATAATTAATCTTAGTTTATTCATGATATAATAATTTAATAGTACTATTTTTACACATATTATTATTTTATATAATTAGGAATGTTTTTTGAATAATCCATAACGTTATATCTCTCATAAATCATAAATTAGTGTTCTTTCAAACCCATGTTTTTAAAAATATATGTTTCCCAAAATTTTCTACAATTATAATATAATCCTGAAAATATATTTTTACTATTTTTTTACCTTTTTTGAATGATTTTTTAATTAAATCCTCTTTACACATTCCAATCAGGTAACTTCCCCAAATTACTTATGAATTCGATGGAATGTTCAATATATTTGGATTTATCTGCCATGATGACTATCATTTCATTGAATAATCAACTATATATTTTAATGATTTTTTAGAAATAATATTTTTTTATAATTATTTTATTTTTTAAATTTTATTTGATTTTAAAAAGAAACATTTTTATGATTTTGAATGATTATTTTTAATGAGAAGGGTTTCAATGATTTCAAATTTTATAGTATATGTTTTCAAAGTTCAATTAAAATAAAATGACTGAAAAAAGTTTTCCAAATTAATTTATATTATTTATATATTATTGTTAATGAATTTGGTTTAAAAATAGTTTTCAATATTACATTATATGTTTTTTATTTTATATTCAATGAAAATGTTTTTAAATTGTTTTCAAGAATACATTATATGTATTAATATTGAATTTGAAATAAAATGTTTTTCTAATGTTTTTTAAAGCATAAATTATATGTATATCAAATTTATTTCTAATATATCGTGATTTCACAATATTTCATGTCTTTTAATAGTGCTTTTCAAATAATGATTTTTATTTTTTAAATGATCCCTGTTATATTTTAGAATCCATCTCCATTTAATGTTTCATCGTTGGATATAGTTAACTACATAATGGGGATATGTTCCTAGGGTATAATTCATATTCATGTTCAAAATGGTTTATGTTTTGTTGGAATGATTCCTATGACATATGTTTCTCACCAACATGTTAAATTCTAATGAAACACACTTTTTTCACAGGATATGATTAGATTAAAACAATTATGTAACATGTATCTTTTTCATTGGTTTTGAAACATTGAAATTATTGTGATAACTATTTTATTTCATGGGTTATGTTAATATTTATATGATTCCCATCAACATTTATGGTTATGGAATGATGAATGTCTTTTTTATCATGTCGAAAAATATGTATGATTTTACTTTGTGATGTATGGGACCAATAACTCCCTCCAATGGATTGGGTAATAAAATATATATCATGAGATGTACATGTGTATAATAAGTAGTAAACTCTCTTCTGGAAAAGACTTTTTAAACTTAGATGGTACTTTGAGGGATACCTGATTACTGATACTATCTTGGTAGTAATCCAGGACTACTAAGATGTGTTAGGGAGTGAACCCATTCTACTATAAGGAATGGTCTACGACTGGGGATTTCGGTGTTCCCCACATAGTATGCCTAGCCATCATGAAGTGTAACACACCATACTGATAAAGAGATAAATTACAAAATTATATGACTCATGTCCAAAGGTTTCATTATTCTTTACAGAGGGTAAAAAAATATAACTCCAGAGTTAACTATACATGGTATAGAGTTGTGATAAGGATGGGTGATTTTCAGGGAAGTATCCAAGGGTGTGTGTGATTGATAAAAATGAATAAAAGAAAGAACATGAATAGTCTGGTAGGGAAAATCATTAGTCTAATGACTCATTTTGGTATGTTTTTAGGTTCCAGGGAGGGGACGACATGTTTCTTAAAAAATGTTGGTATAAAGTGGGTCATTACACAACGAACTTCTTAAAGTGTGGTGGTTGTTCATTCTGTGGGTAATAGCTATTACATAGTAATTAGAGCAGGTTGACAGTCATAAATTTGGTGGCACTCCCTGGATTGTGATGTAGAGTCTGCAGTGAGGATGTTGTACTCTAAATGGAGGGGGAGTGTAACTCACCATAATAATAAAATTTTAAATTAATAATGGATATAAATCCAGACACTAAGGTGAATAATTATTTTTTCAAACTTGTTGATTAGAGGTCTATAGTTAATTTTATATGCCCTGATGTAGTGATCAGGATGGGTGACATTCATGGATGATTCCTAGGGTGTGTACAAGTGAGGAAAAATAAAATGGGGAAGAACATTTATTGGCCTCTAGGGATATTCATAACATTGATTACCCATTTGGGTACATGGGTGGTACCCATGGATGGGACCACATGTCTGTGGGGTACATGGTGTTACCTGGAAGTTCAAAACCCAACGACGTTGTTATAATAGGATATTGATAATGACAGAAGGTCCCAATAGTAATGTGAAGGGCCGTGATTTTTTTTGGTAATGATCCTTGACATATAAGTAATAATATTACATGATTATATTAATTCTATATATTTTATTCTTTATTTCTATATTATTTTAAAATGGATATTTTTCATGATTCCTTTAGATTCATGTCTTATGAATAACAATATTTGTTCTATTTTTCATTTATATTATCTTTGATATACAATTTATTATCTTTAAATGATTTTAATTTATTTTCATATTTTTTTATATTTTTTTATGTTAGGTACACTAGGTCAAATACCCTAAAAGGATGGTGAATTAGGGTATGGTAGAAAAAAACATTCACCCTTTTGGATCTTGTTTTACTGTTAGAAAAAAATCAATTATATCTTCCTCCCATAGAAATATACGAATTGATAATAAATCATGCATAGGAATCAATTATTTTTACAAGGTTCACCTTCACTGGGCTCCCTCCAAGAAGAACACAAAGACAATGTGCTGATATAAAAAATTCACTAAGGCTCACGATAAGTAATGAGTACAATGTTTAGGGTAGATCTTCAATGCCCAGGATCATTTCCATTACAGGTTTTAGGTTCTTCTCTGTACATTCCCAAGGTCTACACCCTATGCCTCTTTCACTATCTCACTGCCAGTTGAATGGGTCACCGTCTTCTCTTCCTTCAATCACTTTTCTTGGAAAGGGATCCACTCACAGTTTATGGAATTGTAGGTCAAAAATAATTTATGGACATGTTGGTCCCTTCATATTCATGACTTTATACATCCCGAACTATAAGTAGATGATCGATTGAAGTTTTGTTTTCACCCATAGATGATGTCCACCATTCCATATACAGCTATGTACCAAAAAATAATTTCCCAAAATAAATTGAAGCATTCACAAGAATCCTATGAAAATCGCAAACCACATTGTCTAACTCACTTACTGAGTATCGGGTTCGTTATGTGAAAAACCTTGTATGAATACTATTTCATATTCCATGAACCTCCTCTATCCTTGGACTGACTCTTCTTAAGCTATCGCGTACAACTAACGTGTATCGACTTTGAAATCATTCTCTACAAAACCCCTCTTCTCTGAAAACTATTCTTTCTTGCAGACTGCCTTCACTTCTTCATACCAATGTTCCCCCTCCACATACTACATACTAAACTCTCCCTCTCATGTACCAGAGATTCCTCCACTTCATTCTGAGAGAACTCCATCTGAGTACTGGATATGCTCTTCAATGTACTAAACATCATTTTCTGGTTATGAAACCACACAAACACCATGGCGGAATCACTTCTGTGTAAACCACTGCATAGTTCGTGAACAATTTCCGCCTTTGAGAAAATCCTTAGGCATTTTCTGAAATCTCAAATATAAAATATTCTCTAATGACATTTTATCTCCACAATAATTGTTGGGCTTAGAGATTCTTATACAGGCAATGATATCTGCAAAATCTACTAAATCGAGATTTACCAAATATTCAAAACAACCTACACCACGTTCTGATCATTCAATTACTATGAACCGAAAACCACCCATGAATATTTTCCTATCCTTGTTGGAATACTACCTTATCTCTTACACAGTTGGCCTCCTTCGTCATCGACACTCCATCTGCGTACGACATCTCCATCCACATCGATCCATTTTTTGTTTCGTGAGCCACATCCTCATTCCGTTCTCGCATCCTGGTATGAGGCTGGGTACCATTCCTAGACATGGTATGTGATCCTTGTCTCGATCACCTCATTCATCTTCATTTTCTGATTTCATCCACCATTATTAATAAAAATTCATGATTTTGAGGTCCCAAAATTTGCCATATACTAGGAAACAACGCCCCCATAAAAACATATCTTCTGCAAACCCCATCAATTCTTATTTGAAGTAATCTGGCAGTGTCAACAAACATAATCACACTAAATAAATCCCAAGAACGCCTTGATGGTTTTTATTCAAAAAAATATCCCCCATGGGCTTTGTTGAACTCTCTTATCAAAAAAAAGTATTTTTATTTTGATATCTTGTTAAAGATCTTACCATCTTCGGCCATTATTTTCATCATGTGATTAATATATAGTTCAAGGATTTAGTCAACACACAATCTATGATCACATGTGAAATTCTCGGGGTGAGAATTAAGAGTAAATGAAATGTACCTAAATAAATAACTTAATTTCAGATACCAATTGTTGATACCAAACTGATACCAATTGCTAAGTGATGGAAGTCATCTGACCCCACCCTTCTACGTTTATAATGATTCTCAGCTGTTTTGATATCTATATATTATTGGATCAATCCTAGAATTGTCATATTTAGTGCCTCTAATATGTTATAGCTCTTTCAAATGCATCATTTAATCATTATCTCCCCCTATCTCGCTTCTCCACCAAACACCATCTCCTCGTTTCAATTCTACCCATGGATGTTACCATTTAAAAACCATTGTCAATGAAGTAAAGGATCCCTTCATGGTTCTCTGTAATAGGTTAAAGATCACATGTCACCACATTAGAGAATGAAACATCATACCTCGGGGAGAGGGGGACCCACATCCACACTTTTTGAAGTGTGGGGATTCGACTTGAGTCCAAGAGATATTTGATGCCTTTCTAATGCATCATTAGGTAATTTGGTCTTATGAATATCTACATCATGTTGCTTATTAGGCACATACTCCAACTTCACAAGCCCTTACTCCACCTTCTCCTTGATAAATTAATATTTGATTTCAATGTTCTTTGTTCTTGAGTTATAGACCATGTTTTTGATAAGATTTATAGAACATGAATTCTCATTATAGATACGGATCATTGAATTCACTTGAATTCTCATACCTTCATGTTGATGATTCATCATCAATAGCTGTGTGGATCCTTGAGTAGTTTCAATGTATTCATATTATACAATCCTCACTGAAATGAAATGTTTTTTATTGTGTAACCGATAAATACAAAAGCCTCTAAGATAAAAGCAACCCCTTGATGTTGATTTCATATTATCTGTTGAACCATCCCAATACACACATGTATATCTCAACAAATCTAGAGGATATTTTTCACCATACATTTGGCCAAATACCATTGCTCTCTTGATATACAAAAGAATTCTTTTTTACTACGATCATGTGGATCTCTTTAGGATTTCTTTGATACATTCCGGCTTGGAATGTGGAAAACAAAATATAAGGCCTTTTTTCTATCATGTACAACAGACTTCCAATGATCTGAATGTATTCCGTGATGTTAACTGGCATTCCTTCATCATCTCAAGATAGTTTCAACTGGGTAACAACCAGAGTCTTTAGATCATTGGAATTATATATTCCAAACCTTCTCAAAAACACCTTGACGTATTTAGATTGAAAAATTAATGTATCATTCATTAATTCTATTACCTATAATCCAAGGAAAAATGTTCTCTCTCAAATAATTTACATTTCAAACTCAATTTTTCATGAATTCATAAATGTTTTGTCATTTTACGTCATCTAATCCCCCAAATATTTTTTCATCGACATAAACCAACACCATAATCAATTGACTATTACCATTATTATAATACATGTTGTAACCAAATCTACCAAGCTAAAAACTGAGTTTTTGTAGAAACTGATAAATCATTGAATACCATGCTCTTGGTGCTGGCTTCAACCCATATAAGGCTTCTACAACCAAGAAAATCACTTTTTATCTTCATGAATGTGAAAACCATCCGATTGTTGATATATAATTATTCTTCCAGAACTACATTCTGAAATGTTGCCTTGGCATCCATATGGAAACATTAAAATTTCGTTGCACAACTATAGAAAAAATAATATAATAATCTCCAGCATGGAAATAGGAGTGACTATGTCATCAACATTGATACCCACTATGTGAGAGTACCCTTTGCAAACATATTGGGATCTTTTTTGAATCACAACACCTTATTCATTAATTTTTTTGTGGAAGACCCATTTTTTCACTTTGAAATTATTTTTTTATTGTCAATAAAAAATTTCCCACATTTGATTCTTCTCAGCATGTCCATGATTTCATTCAATAACTGAACCCAATTCACATCTCCAGAAGATTCATCAAAAAATTGAGGATCTAAATTTGATATGTATGATGCCTGATATAGAGACTTTATCCTTCTTTCCTGCACTTATGATATCTGATCAACAATTATGTTCTGCCTATCAATTTTAGTTCTTCTTTATGGTCTCTGAGATGACACTAATTTATTCTCATCATCTATGTATTCTTCTGAATAAATCACTATAGCTAGAACATCACCTAATATTCTTATCTCTTCATCTCTATCCACCTAAGTTAGATCATTTATTTTCTAATGATTCTGTTCATCTTCTACAATAGTCAAATCATTACATTCAACTATCATTCCCAATCACATATTGAATCATTTATACGCTTTTATTTTCTTCATGTAACCATGAAATACCCCTCCATCCCCATGGGATTCAAATTTCACATATTTCTACTTATTGAGACTGAAACAATTGATTTTGAATATAATAAAGTACATTAATGATTGATTATTTCCATATTATATCTTATATGGTGTCTTATCCACTTTTAGGAAATGTAAAGCTCTATTTTATGTTTTTAATGTTTTCATCACAATTTCTTTCAAATATTTCTCTAGAGGTTCTTCTCAATGGGATTTTTTTGGCCATGTTATTTACGATGTGATTTATTCTCTCAAAAAATCCATTCTGATGTGGTGTTATTACTGCTAAATGATTAATCTTATCCCATGTTTTCAGAGATAATACTCTACTTGGATTTTTGTGAACTCTGTTCATTTATCTGTTCAAATCATTTTCATTTTCTGACAAAACTTGTTTTCACATTCCTGTAGATATCATGTAATGTAACTAAACACTTCAGATATGTGGGTGAGAGTTGAAATCCATGACATTCTTCTATAGTCATCATAGAATAGAACATAATATATCATCTCATCAATATCCCTTGGGGAAATTGGTCTTCACACTTCAATATGCACCAACTCAAGCAGTCTCATTGACTTTTCCTCCTTCTGGTCATATGTTTTCCAAATGATCTCTCCATGTTGGTAAGCATCCCATATACGAGTATGGTAACATGATAATCTGGGGAGATTTCAAGATGTATCATATCATTCTAGATCATCCAAAAAACCATGGCTAATGTGCTCAATATTCTTATTCCATAATTTATTTTCCTCATACCTGGATATAAATCACATATCTTACTCCCAACCCATGAGGTAGAGATTTCATTTCATTCTTTTTCCATGCAACAGAATAGAACAATCAATTTCATTGATCATAAATAATTTCTACTAAAAACATATGGCATGTCCTGAGTCACACATTTGA
This sequence comes from Viscum album, assembly GCA_963277665.1. Taxonomy (NCBI): domain Eukaryota; kingdom Viridiplantae; phylum Streptophyta; class Magnoliopsida; order Santalales; family Viscaceae; genus Viscum; species Viscum album. The sequence continues at coordinate 489,433,003 of OY728162.1, forward strand.
CTAACACTATAGATGTTGAGACTAATCCCCTCAACAAACAAGACATCTTCATGTCTCATTCCTTTTCCTCCAAACATGGATTTTCATAGTCGAATAATTTTCAAACCCTCATCATTACTGAATCTTACAATACATTCATTATTATAGCTGATTTTGTTTACAATATTATTATTTCACATCATATGATAAATGAATCCACTGTCAATTATCCATACCTCTCTTCGATATGTTGCCTTGAAATAAATTTCAGTAACCACGGTATGCTTGGCCATTTTATTTATTAACAAAGTCTTTGAAATCATACCTTTCGTGGAATGATAATCTTGATCTTCCTCAGCATATGATAGACCCACTTCATTATGAAGAGATGAAAATTGACTTTGAATTTTCATCTCTCTTGAAGAAACAATCGGCTGGTTCTCATGTACAAATTCAGCCAGACTTAAAAAATTTCACTACATTGTCGATGTTCAATATCTTTCCGTATTCTCAAGTCCGTTATGTAACAACCCAAAGTTTCATTAATGGAAATCCCTCTTGATCTAATTAAATTTCTCACTATGTTTATATAAAATGTCAACTTCCTTGGTTTTATGTTAAGAATTTTGACCATTGCTAATATAGTCATTGAACAGTGATCAACTGATTAGTATAAATATAAGACTTTAACAAATCCAATTTACTCAAACAAAGGAAGTGATGGCCTAATCCAGTAGAATTTCCCCATACGAATCCCATTTGTCGGATCACAGAAAATAGGTGGCATCTTTGGGCTTCGCTCTTGAACATTCCCAAGCAGAGCTTCATCACGTCCAGCTCGAACATGACCTTCTACGGGAAAGGTCGAAGTTGATTGAAATTACTACTCGAGCAATGTTATCCAAGCCACCCCAAGAGTATGTCACCATCGAACACCTTACCCTTAGGTCTTTCGTAGCTATTTTAAGGGGTTATGTAACAAATAAGTGGTACTATGTTCTTGTACATTATTTTTTTATATAATAATAAATATAATTTCTAGTCATTTTTGATACATTGTAAATAGTTTTTAAAGTACCAAAAGTTTTTGTAGTTATTATTTAATTAAGAATTCTAATTTAATAAATTAAGGTATTTTGGAATTAAATAATATTTTAATAAAATATTATTATTATTATTATTATATTAATTTTTTTAATATAAATGATCTTATAATTTTATGGATGCAATTATAATTTTTATTAAGGTTTGAAAGCCATTTCTATCAAAACCCAGTAATTTTCGATAAATGTGACTTTTTATTTTAAAAGTGAAAATTAACATATTTAGAAAAATATTTTGATAAAATAAATGTTATTCCTGGAATCAGGATTTCGAAATTATCCAACAGTGAATTTTTCATTATTTTCTGAGACAGTCAAATTTTTGGGTAAAAATAAAATACCGTTTAAATATATAATGTGTTTTATGACATCATAATGACCCAATAGTGATGTAATAAATTACTATAATGTTTATGTACGGCCAATATATGTTTTAACATTAAAATAATGTGATTTTTGATTTGTTTTACTTACTTTTCAAACCATTAATGGACCCCTCAAGACATATTAAACACCTTGTCTTTTTAAATTAATTTCCATGGGAGTGTGACTCACCTCCACATAAGCAACCTCATTATTTTAAGAAGTTCGGACTTTGGCCTTATAAAATATTATTTTCCCCTTCCCTTTTCCAAACACCTTGGGAAAAAACCATGGGATGGTTTGTGGATTGGATTAATATAATATAAGTGGTCCCAAACCAAAATAATAATGAATTCCTTCACCTTTCCTATATAAACCCACCCAAGCTCTGTAACATCCCGAGATTTTATAAGATATATTCTTTTTAATTTCATTCATATCTTATGTTTTACACTACACCATGATTATCTGGCGCTATACGCAACACCGTATTAGCTTGTAGTATAGGCAACACTAATCTTGGATCGTGTTACACACAATTTCATGTTTGATTGATAGTAGTTATTCTATGAAACATTGATTATATATATATATATATATTCAATGTATTTTGTTATACGCAACAAAAAAGGATTCTAGCACTATACGCAACCCTGACTTGTCTTGCAATACACGCAATCGCGACCTTCCTCGATAGTGTGTGTTGTACGCAATACCGGGTTTTACTAAACAACGATATATTATTATAATATTATTATGAACTAGCCATTATGAATAGTATTAACTAAATTTTTAGTTTTATAACATTATTATCCATCATACACATCTTCTAGAACATGGAATAAGAACAAAATAAATTTTTCGTGTAAAATAACTATTTTAAAAAAAATGCAGTTTTGCCGCCTTTTGATGGCACACCCACTTTAAATACAGTTTTTGACATTTTTATATGTTCAATTTTAGAAAATTAAATTATTATTTTAAATAAGTATATAAAATTTTACCTTGGATAAATTTTTCATAATATTCTGATAAATTTCATATTTTAATGAATAGTAAAAACACACTATATTTTAATTAAAAACAACGTTATTCTACGTAATAACTTATGTGGTTAAATTATAATATTGAATGGTTTTAAAGTATAAATAGAATATATTTTTTTACCATTTTATATAATTTATATCATTAGAATTGATTTTACATTGAATTCGTATTTTAATAAAATTCAATCTTTTACAATGTTTTAAACAAAAACCTGTTTTCTTTTGACAACGGGATTAATTTTAATTTATTTTCTGCAACATCTGTGTATTGAATTTAGAAAAATTGATTCCATATTTGGAATCATAAGGTTCAAATTATATTAATAGACTACTTTTTATTTTTGGGCTTTATGAATAGTAACAACGGTAAATTTTATTTACTATACTAAAACGTTAATTGGGTAATTAAGGGTAAATATAATATTATAAAATTATCCTAACACATGTAATTATACAATTTTATAATTATATTTTGTCCTAAGTTATATTTGGGTCGAAATGGAATCCATTAGAACCCACTTGTAGGTGATTAAGACCTTTAGTTTATTTTATTTAAAAGAATGTGAAATATGTCTCAGTCAACTATAATAATTAAAGTATTTTTAATATAAGTTTTTAGAGAATATAAACTTGGTTATAAATACTCATTTTAAATATAAAATGTTTTTATTTGTCATGGTAATTTATTTGTAATTTTTATGAGTTATTTAATTACCTTATTATCTTATACATTAATGATGCAGAAATTATTTATTTAGTGAAAAATATATAATATAGTTTTTATTGAAATATAAACACATATCAAAAGGCCCAAAAATCTTCCCAAAACTTATTTTTAGTGTATATTTAAATCCTAATCATCCACTGTCCGAATTTTTGACCATTTGGATCCTTAATATGGCAATTATGAAACTTATAATATTTTATTTTAAATGATTCCAAAGTTATCACCTTCATAATTTAATAAAGATAACAATTTACATGTAGTTATTTTAAGATGACAAATTATAGTAAAATTTTTATTATAAAATCTTTGATATTTATCTTCAACAAAGGATTTTAGTTTTAATTTTTATGCAAAAAATATGTATATTATTTAATTATACAAAAATGTTGTACTAGTTATTTTATTAAAAGATTTACCAAATAAATTGTTTTAAAAATATTAAAATAAATATTATATGAACTATTTAATGTGCTCCATGAATTTTCTTAGGCAACCTTGAAATGTTAGGTATCTATTAAATATTTTATTTCAAATATATCCTCTGTGTAGATTTTATTTAAATTCAAATAAATGAATAGTGTCAAAATTGACACTATTGTTATTTTATGAAAATAACATAATATTAAATTGTGTAAAAATCACAAAAATATTTAAAAATTATAAATTGAAATTTATATAGTCGATAATTTCATAAAGTATCAAATTATGGAAAATTGACAACACATAAGTGATTACTTATAACCATTTAAAATTAAGAATTTTATTACCACAAATAAACTTAAATAGATTAAATAAGGTTAAATCAAAATGATAATGTTTAAAATTAGATCAAAACATGTCTAAATTTTATTGTTTGATTATATTACAACACTAACTCATCGTATCTTCGAATTGAGTCATTTTTTTAGTTTTTAATGTGGGGTTTGAATTTATATTAATCTAATATTTTTGAGGATTCCAAAGGTGCCCCTCTCCTCCCTTATAAAAGGGAACCTCCTCTCTATCTTCATCAGACTATTTTGAGCCTTGAATATTGGCCAACCTCTGCCCATTTCACTTCTCCACTTCCCTAGAAACCTTATATAGGTACTGGTCTTCTCAAAATGCCAACCATTGTGCCCTAAGAAGAAGTTTAAATGAGGTGCGTCGAAGAAGTGGTAATCTCTTCTACCCATTATTTCTATATTATTTCTTCTTCAACTTATTCTTCTTTAGTTGTTTCATTATAAAGTAATAACTTCGGTTTCATTAATATACTGATATGTTATTATAAATATGAAACAACAACATTTCACTATCTATCCATCCTACGGAAAATGAAATCATCACGCGTGCGTACGTACGGAATACCGTCTCCACGCCGTGGTGTAATCTGTTTTGCCAACACCACCTTACATGGATGGGTATAATGGTGTAAATAATAACCATACATAGTTATTATATCATCATAATGATTCTGGTATATTTTATCATCCACTCCAATTCAATTCAATAATTATGGGAATGATATAATCGCTCGTGCGTACGTACGGACTATCGTCTCCATGATGCGATGAGATTCATTCTAAATGATTAACCATACATGAATGATTATAATGTATATATAATAAGTTACCATGAAATATATGACATAATTATTATAATTTATTTAGTTTTATATATATATGTATGTCATCATATTTATTCCATTCAATTCAATAAGGAAACGAAAACAGCGTTCATGCGTATGTACGACCTACTGTCTCCAGGAACGGTGTATTTCATTCTATTTATCGATCTGTTATGTATATGTATATTATGAATATATATTATATATAAATCATGTTTTATATTCTGGAATTTTTTAAACATGATCTAAGTCATCATATGAATAATTACAAGTCAAAAAACCCATAACAAATGAAACGATTTTACCCAAAACGCTCTTTAACATGGAATTTACCAAAGAACTGGTAATATAAAGTCATAAGTGAACCATATATGATATCATAACAATGAATATGATTCTGTGATAATTCAATGACATTATTTAAATCATTATACTAGAGGTACGGATATGTACAAAGTATATCGTACATAAGGTAAGGGTTAATTATTTCAATCTCATTCTTAACCGAGATTGTTTATTCGTAATTATTTACTCGGGTTATGTTTATTATCAATGTCCATATGTTCTCAAAATGTTTTCATAAAATGTTTAATTTTCTTACATGTATATTAAAATTCATTTTTACCCTTTCCTACTTTTACCATATCTTATGGAATGAATCTTTCTTTTTTTACCATATGAGTCACTTTTTGAATTTTCCAGCAAAAGTACGAGAAAATTGTTATTTTTAACTTATACGGCATGAATGGATTTTTATCGTTTTATAAAGCCTTATTTTCTGGAAGCTTCCTCCAATATATTTCATGACTATTTTATACAAAACACATTTCATTTAAAATTGCATGTAATTTTTTGAAAAGAAAATTTTCTTGAAGAAGAAATGGTATTTTCCTCAAGAATTCATTTCAAGTATTTTGTAAAAACTATATTCCATCTAAGATGATATTATTTCATATGTATGTTTCAATTATAATGTCTCTATGATTTAAATGGTATCAATTTTCTTAGGATGAAATGATGTCTTTTTTTATATGGATTATGTGATGATGGAATGATGTTTATAAAACCCATTTTATTCTTTGGGTTATGATGAATGATTTATATTTATGTTGTGGCACAGGTAAGAATGATTTCATTATGAGATGGGTGGGACCTATATATCCCTCCAATTCATTGGGTAAGGATTTATATCTCATGTGATTAATGGTTTCCACAATTACATTCATTATTCCCATGTTAATTTATCATGATTAATGTTTCTTCATGATCTATGCCTTAAATACTGCCATGTTTTGTGTCATTTTTCAAGATTTTGATGTTTAGATTTTATGAACATGTTTTTTACATTCAAATGTCTAAGGATTGTTTTATGTTCTCTATACATACCCTTACGGAGCATTTGAGATCACCCTTTATATGTTTTCTTTTCACCATGAATTAAAGAAAGGTTTTAGGTAAGAATAAAAAAGGGTATGATCATTAATGGAGATGTTGAAGATCTTTCACCATGATTAGAAGATTATATTCCGAGTGTCCAAAGACACTAAACTATTACGATCCTTGTGTGCCTATTTTTGTTATGTATTAAGTATTATGAAAAATTAATGTAATGTCCATGTATGTCATGCTTCGGGTCTCTACTGTTGGTATCAAAGGAACGATTTAGTTAACGTTTTGGAAACTTGGATTTGAAAGCTTTAGTGAGATCCATAGAGATATTTCTATGGTATGTCTAGGGATGTCCCTAAGGTTAAGTATAAGTATTTGTTACAGTCCTAGAATTAAGGTAACGATATTTGAATTAAACCTACGATGTTAGATGTTGAAGGTACACCCCCTTGATTATGTTATTTTCCTTGAATTATTATTGCCTCTCACAAAATTCTTTTTTTGTTTTAGTAAATGGAGGGAACCAGAAGGAATTCGGTTAACATTGAATCCAATGGAAAAATTGGTGATGATGAGAAACAAAATAGGTTAATTCCTTGAGAGAACGATATTGTGATTATGCTGAATCAGTGATCACGATATATGATTAACAAGGTGAAATTTAGTGGTATGTCTAATTCCTCAAATAAGAGGAAGATAGATTTTAATGCATGTTCGCATGTTGAGAAGCATAAAGAAAAGAAGATTGAGATTTCTAAAGAATGAATGATGAACCTTGAGGAATAAGTCAAATGGAGGGATATATGTTATCTGTGTGGAGAAAAGGGTCAGAAAGTGACATTCTGTTATGGAGTTCAATGTCTTTCTTTTGAAGAACATGGGCATTACCCAACTCAATGACCTGACCTAAAAAGTTACTTCTAAATCAAGGAAGGACTTATTCTAGGAAAATCATTGATGAAGATGGATTGAAGTGTATATGTATTGGTATTAAAGAATAATGTTGTTGAGGTACTTTTATAGTGTATTAGAATATTTTTGTATTAGTCTATTGTGGTTTTCAATAATTTTATGGTACCGGTAACCATGAAAAGTGATTCAAATATTTTTGAAATAAGATGATATGCGCATAATAAAGGTATAAGGATAAAATGAAATGTTTGATAGTATTCCTGAGCTCATGATTAATATAACTACTAAGTGATATCATGGTTTGAGTATATACAATTTTGAGGATTTTGGTATGTGGAAAGTGTTAACTTTTAACTGCATTCATGTTTTCATTATGGTTCAATAGGTATTCATTTTTTTCAAGAGAATACATGATTAAGGCCTTCGAATGTTTGGATTGTGACAAATAAGATATATCTTGTGATATATGGGGATCAACGATGGTATTAACATGCTTGTTATATGAACTCTTTGGTAATCATTTTCACTATAATATGAGATTGGACAGTAGTATTTTGGATAAGCCTAAAGATTAGAATGGATTATATTGGACATAAGTTAGTATTGTTTAAGGATAGAAATTTTTCGAAATTATTGATTGAAAGTTATATAAATGTATTTTTGATAAAAAAAAAGGACAACCTGTAGGACGGGCAACAACCCATCGCATCGGACTAGGCTGTGGGAATCGAACCCACAACTGATGTGCGACATGCCTTTATCGCCTACCACAGGCCTACATGATGTCCCTATTTAGTAAAAACTATTTTTATTATATCAAGCAGTATGATATATGAAGTATAAGTCCATTTTTAGATCCATATATGATTAATCTCACAATAGGTGGACTTATGTATTTTTGATAATGTTTTCTAAACATTTGTTTAAGACAGATGTAATGACCCATAATTCTATCACATGATATGCCAACACTTCATGAATGACAAATTCAACTTCATTTATTTAAGAGATGAAGGGGAAATTGTTCAAGGAACGACCAACGATGAGTCTATACCAAAATCAAGAAAGTATTTCTTCTAATTCCAATTTAATCAACTTTAGGGAAATCATCTTGAAAACCAAAAATGTTGTTCTAGTTCCCTTATATCCTATGAATCATATGGTTCCTTAAATCATCACAAATTTATGGCTTTTTGTTTAATGGATTCTTCATAGCCATGTCCTCTACCACTCTCCATCAGAACATGATGGTTAGATTTCTCCTTCATATACATATTTTCACATATGTTCTCCATTTTGGAAACCAAATGATGAGTTATTTGGGTATCCATTTTGTTTCTAACATTCCTTTTTAAAATGAAGTTTTAGTATTGCTTTTTACGATGTGGGTTTCTATGAAAGAAACTCTCATGTAATAAACCATTTATAACCACGACGAATTTTGAGGGAGAAATTAATTTTAATGGTTGTAGAATGTAACAAACTAAGATTTTATAAGATATATTCTTTTTAATTTCATTCATATCTTCTGTTGTACACTACACCAAGATTATATTTTGTTATACACAACACCGTAGTAGCTTGCAGTATACGCAACACTAATCTTAGATCGTGTTACACACAATTTCATGTTTTTTTAATAGCAGTTATTCTACAAAACATTGAGTATACAAATATAGTCAATTTATTTTGTTATATGAAACAAAAAAGGAGTCTTTCACTACACGCAACCCAGACTTGGCTTACATTACATGCAATCGTGACCAGCCTCGATTGCGTGTGTTGTACGCAATACTGGGTTTTACTAAACAATGATATATTATTATAACATTATTATGAACTAGCTGTTATGAATAATATTAACTAAATTTTGAATTTTATAACATTATTATTCATCTTACACATTTTCTAGAACATTGTATAAGAAGAAAATAATTATTTCAGCTAAAATAAGTATTTTTCAAAAAAAAGAAGTTTTGCAACCTTTTGATGGCGCGCCCACATTAAATATAGTTTTTCACATGTTTATAAGTAAAAATTTACAAAATAAAATTATTCTTTGGAATCAGGATATAAAATTTTACCTTTGATAAATTTTTCATATTATTCTGATTACTTTCATATTTTAATAAATAGTAAAAACATGGTATATTTTAATTAAAAACAACTTTTTTTTCATTGTAATAACGTATGTGATTAAATTATAATATTGAATGGTTTTAAAGTATAAATTGAATATATTTTTACCAATTAATATAATTTATGTCATTAGCATCAATTTTGCATTGAATTCCTAGGTTAAATAAATTCAATCTTTTGCAAAGTTTTAAACAAAAACTCGTTTTCTTTCGACAACGGGATTAATTTAAATTTAATTTCTGCAACTTCTATTTACTGAATTTGGAAAAATGGATTCCATATTTGTAATCATTAGGTCCATATTATATTAATATACTACTTTTTATTTTTGGGATGTGTGAATAGTAACAACGGTAAATTTTATTTTCCATAGTAAAAGGTAAATTGGGTAATTATGGGTAAATATAATGTTATAAAATTATCCTAATACTTGTCATAACACAATTGGATGAATATATTTATTCCTAAGTCATATTTGGGTTGAAATGGAATCCATTATAACCCACTTGGAGGCGATTAAGACCTTTAGTTTATTTTATTTTTAGAAAAGTGAAATATGTCTCACTCAAATTTAATAATTAAAGTATTTTTAATATAAGTTTATACATAATATAAATTTGGTTATAAATAATAATTTAAAATATAAAATATTTTTATTTATCATGGTAATTTATTTGTAATTTTTAAGAGTTATTTAATTACCTTATTATCTTATACATTAATGATGCAAGAATTATTTATTTAGTGAAAAATCAATAATATAGTTTTTATTGAATTAGTAATACATATCCAAAGGTCCAAAAATCTGTACAAAAATTATTAGAAGTGTATATATATACCATAATCATCCACTGGACGAATTGTTGACCATTTGGATCCTTATCATGGCGATTATGACCCTTATGATATTTTATTTTAAATGATTCCAATGTTTTTACCTTCATAATTTAACAAAGATAACAATTTACATGATGTTATTTTAAGATGATAAATTCGCGTTAAATTATTATTATAAAATCATTGATATTTATCTTCATCAAAAGATTTTTATTTTAATTTTTATGCTACAAATAAGTATATTAAATAATTATACAAAAATGTTGTACTAATTATTTTATTAAGAGATATACCAAATAAATGGTTTTAAAAATATTCAAATAAACATTATATGATCTATTTAATGTGATCCAGGAATTTTCAAGACAAAAATGACATGTTAGAAATCAACTAAATATTTTAGTTCGAATATATCCTCTGTGTAGATTTTATTTAAATTCAGATAAATGAATATTTTCAAAATTTACACTATTGTTATTTTATAAAAATAACATATTATTAAATTGTATAAAAATCACAAAAATATTTAAAAATTATTAATTTAAATTTATATAATCTAAAATGCAATGAAGTATACAGTTATTTAAAATTAACAAAACATAATTGATTATTTAAAACCATTTTAAATTTATAAATTTTTTACCACAAATAAACTTAAATAGAATAAATAAGGATAAATCAAAATGATAAGTATTAAAATAAGAACAATACATGTATAAATTTTATTGGTTGATGATAGTAAAACCATATTTCATCTAATCTTCTAATTGAGTCATTTCTGTAGGTTTTTATGTGGGCTTTGAATTTATATTAAACTATTATTTTTGAGGATTCTGAAGGTTCCCCTCTCCTCCCTTATAAAACGACACCTCATCCATCTCTTCCCCACACCATTTTGAGCCTTGAAGCTCATCTAAAAATTGCCAATTTCACTTCCCCAATTCCCTAGAAACCTTATATTTGTACTGCTCTTCTCAAAAGACCAACCCTAGTGCCCTACAAAGATGTTTAAAGGAGGTGCGTCGAAGATGAGGTAATCTCCTCTACCGATTATTTCAAGCTTATTTCTTCTTCAACATCTTCTTCTTTAGTTGTTTCATTGTAAATTAATAACATCAGTATCACTAATATACTGATATGTTATTATAAATATTTTACAACCCCATTTCACCTTCTATCCATCCTATGGAAAATGAAATCACCGCGCGTGCGTACGTATGGAATACTGTCTCCATGACGTGGTGTAATCTATTTTTCCTACACCACCTTACATAGATGGGTATAATGGTGTAAAAAATAACTATACATAGTTATTATAACATCATACATATTCTTATATATTGTATAATCCACTCCTATTCAATTCAATAATTATGGTAATGATATCATCACTCGTGCGTACGTACGGACTACCGTCTCCATGACGCGATGAGATTCATTCTCAATGACTAACCATTCATGAATGATTATAAAGTATATATAATACGTAATCATGAAATATATGACATATAATGATACTGGATTTATTTATATATATATGTATGTCATCCAATTAATTCCATTCAATTCAATAAGGAAACGAAAATAGCATTCATGCGTACGTACGGCCTACTGTCTCCATGAACGGTGGATTTCTTTCTATTTATTGATCTGTTATATATATGTATATTCTGAATATATATTATATATAAATCCTGTTTTATATTCTGGAATTATGTAATCATGATCTAAGTAATCATTTGAATAATTACAAGTCAAAACACAAATGAAAAATGAAACGATTTTACCCAAAACACTCTTTAACATGGAATTTACAAAATAACGGGTAATATAATGTCATAAGTGAACAATATATGAGATTTTAACAATGAATATGATTCTGTAATAAGTCAATGACATTATTTAAGTCATTATACATGAGGTTTGGATATGTACGAAGCATATCAGACCTAAGGTAAGGGATAATTATTTAAATCTCATTCTTATAAGAGATTGTTTATTCGTAGGTATTTACGGGTGTTATGTTTATTATCCATGTCCATATGTTCTCAAAAAAAATTCATAAAATGTTTAATTTTCATCCATGTATTTTTAAATTCATTTTTACCCTTTTCTACTTTTACCACATTATATGGAAGGAAACTTTCTTTTGTTTACCATACGAGGTAATTTTTTACTTTTCCGACAAAAGTACGAGAAAAATGTTATTTTTAACTTATATGGCATGAACGGATTATTTCGGTTTTATAAAGCCTTATTTTCATGAATATTACTCCTAAATATTTCATGACTATTTTAAACAAAACCCTTTTCTTTTAAAATTGCATGGAATTTTGTGAAATGAAAATGATCTTGAAGAAGAAAGGAAATTTTTCCCCAAAAATTCATTTCAAGTGTTATGTAAAATGTATTTTCCATCTAAGATGACATTATGTCATATGTATGTTTCAAGTTTAATGTCTCTATAATTTAAATGGACTCAATTTTCTTATGATGAATTAATATCAATTTCTTTTATATGGATTATGTGATGATGGAATGATGATTATGAATCCCATTTTATTCTTTGGGTTATGATAAATGATTTTTGTTTATGTTGTGGCACAAGTAAGAATGATTTAATTATGATATGGGTGGGACCTATATCTCCCTATAATGCATTGGGTAATGATTTATATCTCATGAGATTAACATTTCTGGAACGGAAAGTTAAATCGGTTTTGTAATATAGGACTGGAATGAGGAGTGAACTCAATTCAGAAAGGGACTTTGTCCACTTAGATGGTCTTGGAAGCAATGTCATGGCTACTATGGAAATCATATCATGTGCTTAATATTTTCCACAATTACATGTTTTATTCCCATGATAATTTATCATGATTAATGTTTCTTCATGATCTATGCCTTACGTACTGCCATTTTTTATGTCATTTCTCAAGATTTTGATGTTTAGATTTTATGCTCATGTTTTTTATATTAAAATTTCTAAGGATTTTTTTATGTTCTCTATGCTTACCCTTACTGAGCATTTGAGCTCACCATTTATATTTTTTCTTTTCCCTAGGATTTAAAGAAATGTTTTAGGTAAGAAAACAATAGGGGGAGATCATTAATAGAGATGTTGAAGATCATTCACCATGATTATATGATTATATTATGATTTTCTAAAGACACTAAACTATTATGATACTTGTGTGTCTGTTTTTTTATGTATTAGGTATTCCGCAAAACTAATGTAATGTCCATGTACGTCGAGTATCGGGTCTCTACATATCCCACTTCCTCCTCATTCAAAACCATTGGAGTTCATCCAACCTCTGTCCTACTCTCTCTATAATCCTCCCAAGGTGCCTCATGCTCCCATGAAGCCTCTCCCAAGCCTCTCTCTAGCCTTCGGAAGCTTACTTCCAAGTAAGGGTTTTTTCTTCCTTTCTCATTTTTGTCCAATTTTCTTTAAGTTGTTTTTCCCTTTTAATTTCAATTATGAATGTTGGTGTTTGGTTTCTCACCTCCATCATACTTCCCTCTTTATGTTTGAATGATGGAAGACCCCTTTCTCTCTCATTAAATGCCTCCCATGTACACCCGTTATTATGCCGAAATTCTGAAAGGAACTTCTATCTCTTCTTATACATTCGAGAAATACTTTTGTATCATGAATCTGAATTCCATTACAATTATTTGGAAATGTATCTATATAACCCTGTTACTGTCCAATTCATGTAAATATGATGAGAAGACCTTTCTCTCTCATCAAACCATTTTTATTAATTCTTATGTCACGTCGTTACGCAGCCGAAATCACACCAATTTTCTAATCCAATGCCATTGTGTAGTGAATACCATGCCTATTTCTCCATCAAGTGTATTCACCTTTATACACATTTTCTTATTGTTTATAAAGATTCATGGATTAATTCCACATTTCTTTATCGTGGAATAAATGATTATTTTTTGTTAATCCATGTTTTATTATCCATGTGGCACACTTATGTAGGAAATGAAATGTTTAAGAAGGGTGCGCCCTTATAGCGCTCCAATGCATTGGGTAAAGTATAGTATCATGATATATCATGTGAAAGGAGTGTTTACTCATTCTAATTCCAGTGCAACGACGGTTTACTCGTCTTTAGGTGCAATGAGGATTTACTCATGATCCATTTTCTTTACGCCTTGGCTCATGCTAATTCCATGATAAGTGTTGTTGCCACATTTCCATGTTATGATTATCATGTGTTATCATGCCTTTATGTTCATGTTTCATTTATGCTCTATTGATATTCCTAATTCCTAACATGTATTTTACTCCTCATGTTATTCCATGTGAATTACCTTACTGGGATTTATAGCTCACCCTTTTCTTATGCATGTCATCAGGTTATCCCATTCAATGCTAAGTATGAGGGAATGTAGTGGTCATGTAAATGAATATTTCAATAAAGATTTTGTATTTCATGTTTCTATTTTTTATGTATTGATCCAAATCCCCAATGTCACTAATCCTCTTGATCTTCTTTGTTGTATCAAGTGAAGTTTTGTGTAATAAATCATGTTTACCATGTAATAAAAAGCAGGGTTTTCAAACCTTACACCTGAAACAATGACAAACAAATGATTGAGTAGAATTTTGATCTCAATACGAACACCTCCGTTTTTCTTGTGTCCTTTTATACCTTTCTCTATTGAGCATACATTTTAGGATTATCTCATTTTACCACAAAAATAAAATCATATGATAATTACATTCTAGTGTGGTAATGATACACTATTATTTGTGTCTTATGTTCTCTGAATCTTCTAATTCGGCTTCATACCCAAATCAGTATTCAGTAATGGATATTGTGGTTATGGTCTGACTTGAACCATAACTGATTTCTATTTTAGATCAATACACATACCAGCCTTATTATTCATAGTGGATTTGTGCTTATGTTCATATGGACCACTGTATTCAAATATAATCTTCTCAGTTTCCTATATGATGTTATTTTCTAACAGTTTATCATGATCTTCACCTGTTCTTCACAGATTGACAAATTATTCTTATATTTGTTCAATACATTTGATTTTATCTTTTCCAGTTTTAGTAAAACTATAAATTCCAATTTTTTCTTCTTAAATATTGATTTTTAGTCAACCAGCATCTCAGTGATTACTAGAATTGATGACCTCACTTTATCAATTTCATTGTTCAGCTCGAAATTCTTTTCTTATTCATGATGCAAAATGAAATTGGATTCACAAAATACTTTTTTTATAATTATTTGTCATATCTGTAAAATAATCCTTCTCTTTAAGGTAAGCTTCTAATTCACCCTGAATATCAACTCTTCCTTCAATTTCTCTTTCAATTTCACTATCTTCTATTATTAAATGATTTCATGGAACCTCCACTAAAGAATCTACATTATAGTCCATGTAGTCCTTAAACTCTTTTGCCTCATGATTTTTCTGGACCATCATCCTCTCTTGAATGAAGATTTTTCATTTTGAGGAACATTATCCTAGTACATCGTCTCCCATTCACATTTTATGAATACATATTTTGAGGATTTTAAAAAAAAATTAATTTTCATAATCAAATTTATTAGGACACTTTGATGAATAATGACCAATATTTTTACATTAAAAGCAATAAAATGAATATTTACCTTTGAAATTTCTATTTCCTCTTTTAATATTAGAGGATAAAAAAGACTTGACTTCATCCATATTGTCTTCCTCTAGACTATCTTCGAGGGATTGATTCCTTATGGCCTTAACTACCACAACCTTTGACGTCCCCTTTTCCATTGTATCATTGTCATCAATTCTCATTTCATATTATACAAGGTTACTGTGTAGGTTATCTAGTGTTAGCTCTTTTCAGACTATTCTTTCTAAAATTGAAACTTTCAGTTTGAACCGTGGTGGGTGTTTCCTCAACATTCATTTCACTACCTTTTGTATCTTTATTGACTTCTCCATGACCTCACAGGTCATCCAAAATTATATTTATCTTTTTGAATAATGCATCAACACGTTCATTGGGATTAATTATGAGATCATCATACTTGTTCCATAGAACCTACAGCTTTGCTTCTGGGACTTTTGTGTCACCCTTATAAGTTTTTAATAATTTTTTTCACATTCCATGTGATGTTTTTCAAGACATAATCATCGTGTAAACTGAATTATATAGAGATCAACCTAATGCATTAATCCCATTTGCATTAGTATGAAATCCCCTTCTTTCTTATTCTGACAATTAACAAATTTTAAAGTTAGCTGATATTCCATTCATAACTGTTGTGATGATATTTATCCCCACATATTTGAAGTAGTTCTACCTTTGATACATCCATAGATGAAAATTATTTCAATCAAAGAACAGAATTCCTTTTTGATTGACCACCTCCATTTCTTCTTCTGATAGAAAACAAATGACTTTCATCCATTCCCTCTAATTCCAATTGTTACGTCCACTAGGTCAATTCTCTTGGGCGGGGGGAGAATCATGGTATTTCATATTGAAACATTCCCCTATTTGGATCATGTTTAATTGTTAGAAATACTCAATTATCTGTTCCTCCCATAGAAATATACGAACTGATTTGAAATCATGCACATGACACAATGATTTTTACTGGGTTCACCCTAAATAGGCTACATATAAGGATCATAAAACCACAATGTTCTGATGTACCAAATTCAATAACACTCATGGACAATAATGAGTAAAATTTTCATGCTAGATCTTTTATGCCCAGGATCACTCCCTTTACAAGGATTAGGGTCTGACCAATACATTTTGAATGGTCTCTGCTTATTCCTCGTTATCTGGATCACTACCTGTGGAAAGGATCATCGTATTCCTCTTCCATCACTCACTGCTCTTAGAAAGGAATATAGTCATAGTTTATTGAAATGTATTTCAAAAATAGTTAATAGACATGTAGCTCCCTTCATTTTCATGGATTAATGCATCCTCACCTATAAGTAGATGCTCTATTGAAGTTCCATTTTCAACCACAGGTTAATTCCACATTCTCAGGTAATTCTAGTAACAAAAAATACATTCTCAAACTGAATTTATGGTATGACATGTTTTCTGTAAAAATCATGAAACACCATGCCTCTCCCGCATTCTGTGTACTGTGATTGGTATACGAAACAACTTCTCTGCATATTACTGCCTCTTCTTTGAACCTCTTATGTCAACAGAGTACCTCGTCCATATTAATTGCATATAGCTACCACATAAGAACTTTGAAATCCTTCTCTGTGCAACCCCTATTCTCCATGAATTATTCATCGTTCTTGTACTACCTTCGCTTCTGCATACCAGAGTCCCCCCTCCACATAAAACTTATGCACTCTCCCTCCAGAGTACAAATGATTTATCCACCACATACAGAGACAACTCATTCTGCGTACTGGGATTCCTATTCCATGCACCAAACATCCTTTGCACGTTACGAAGACCAGAAAACACATTTGATAGAATCAGTTCTTCAAGAAATAGATCAACCTTCATGAACCCCTATGGCCTTTGCAAACTTCCTTCAACATTCGGTGATCTCCCGGATCAAAAATATCTTCTAATAATTTTTTATCTCCATTGAAATAAGTGGGATTAGAGATTCGTATATAGGAAAAGTTATTTGGTTAATCTCTAAATCTATATTTACAAAATCATCAAACCATTCTCCACCACGTATTGATCCTTCACCCACTAAGAACTACACACCACCCACATACCATTTTCATTCCAAGTTAGTTTACTTCCATTGATCTTATGGGTTTGGTCTCCTCCTCCATTGACACGCCATCAATGTATCACATCTCCATCCACCATGAACCATTTTCAGTATTTTGAACCTCATCTGTGTTCCATTCACACTACCTGGTATGTGTTCGCATACTCTTCTCATCAATTGTTCAGGATCCATGTCCGGTATCCAAATAGCTCTTCCATTTCCAATTTGGTTTTCTATTATCCACTAAAATTCCCGATTTCGATGTCCCAAAATTTGGCAAATACTATGAAACTGTTCCACCATGAAAAATGTCTTCAGAAAACACAGACTATTCTCATTTGAAGTCATCTTTCTTTGTAAACTAACACAATAAAACTGAAGACATCCTGATGTAACACCTTGAGGTATTTGTCCTAGGGTGTGTGCAGGTGAGAAAAAATCACATCGGGAAGGACATGTGTTGGCATATGAGGATAGTCAATACATTGATGAACCATTTGGGAACATGGGTGGGCCCCATGGATGTGGCCTCATGTCTGTGAGTTAGTTTTTGGTAACTTGTGGGTCAGGACCCAATGACATTGTTATAATAGTATATTGATAATGACATTAGGACAAAGTTGTAGCATGAAGTATCATGATTTGTTTTTGGTAATGATCCTTGACTTATAAGGAATGATATTACATGATTATATTCATTCTATAAATATTATGGATTATTTATATATTATTTTAAAATGTACAATTTTCTTGATTCCCTTACGATTAATTTAAAATAAACTGAAATATTTATTACATGAATCAAGAATATGATCTTTTATATACGTTTTATTATCTTCAAATGTTGTTCATATTTTATTATACCCTATTTATCATGTTATTATGACATATCTTCCTTATTTACACTTAGTTTTAATTTAAGATCATACTTTCTTATGTTTCCTTCCCACAAGTTATGAAGATTTGTTTTAAGTATATGTACTAAATTGGATAATAATTATGGGAAATAGTTAAGATCATTAACCATGTTAGATGATTTTGTTCCATGTTTCGAATTATCCTACACTATTACAACACTATGTTATGTAATTTTTTATTTAGATTAATATTAATGTTATATGATATAGTATACATGTTTGTTAAGCCAATGTTGCTATATATGGTTTGAAATGAATGCTTTAGTGAACCATGGGAAACTAATTTGAGGGAACTTTCGTTATATATGTAGGGATATTTATAATGATATGTATAGGGATATCTATATTTATAATCCTATGGATTCATCAATTAAAATGTTGTTTTGTTTATTTAGTCATTTTATAAGTTAATTTTCATTGTTATATTGTTTTTGACTATGATAAGTGTTTCTACCAATATACATTATAGTCATAGTTAATAGCATGAACATGAAGTTACAAGGATGATATTGAATGTTTATGATTTTTAACGTATGTTAAATATGGAAATTAATATTCCATGTTTAAATCTCATGATCATAATAATGAATTTGAAAAGATTATTGGTCATACTATTTGTGACAACAACACCATGAATGTCATGTGAAAGGTATGTGATATTCTAATAATATTATTTACATTAAATGTTAGAATAATGATTATATTTATAATGAGGAACAATGACACATGATTAATCTTGTATTTTTTTTTTGAAAATTTAATTACGGAATGATTTAATGAATTATAATTATATATCATGAACTGTTAGTACTTCAATAATGAAAAATCAAACTTCATTTTGTTGATTAAGATATGAAGTGGAAATTTATCAAGGCACACCAAATGGTAATGATCCTGATATAATGTAAGTATATATTTTTATTAAAAATCAAACAAATTATGAAAATGGTCTTGAAATAAATTTGTTTCATATTATCATAGTTTTTTATGATATTACATACATTTTTCAGGCACATTATGTTATGGATTTGAGATAATTATCTTTTTCCTAATAATGTTTTGTATCACATTACATAAAAAACTGATAGATAGATATCTCGTCCATGTCCATGTTTTCACATATCAACTATGTTATTCTATGTCGAAACCTAGTTACGAGTTATTTTGGGTAACTGTTATGTTTCAAACATTCCCTTTTTTAACAATGTTTTAATTATAATTTTTATTATGCAGGATTCTATGAAATGAACGTTCAAGTATTAATCCAATTATAACCTAGATGATTTTTGAGGATGAAATTAATATTAAGGGGGTATACTATTACACCCCTATATTTCTTGATTTTATTATTAGTTAAATTGTTTCATTAATTTTCATTTCACGTATCATGGAATATAACAAGTGTTATATGAAACCACATTGTTATTATTAATTTGAATGAAAATCATACAAAAACAACAACACATATAATAGATTTAAGTACACAAAATACTATGATTTCCTTGTGTTACACACAATTTATAATTCCTTGAATAACTTTTGGGACATGCAAGTCCTAGTTTTACAAATCCAAAATACACTGTTAATATTATTTTTAAAACAATGTTACATAAATCGCCTAGCCATTGGAATGGTGTTTTGGAATGAGATTAAAGTAATTACGAAAATTTGTCATAGAAATCTATAAAAGAATAATTGTTTTGTGACCAGTTAAGTATAAATTAAAATAAAATGATTTTGTAATTATTGGAAATATTATGCTGAAAAATCATATTTATGATATCAAAATTAATTTTATAAATTATATTAATTTAATATATATATATATATATATATATTATACTATTTAACTTTAATATTTTTGGTTTTTAACACATGATAAAGGAATAAATCAATTATTAGGACTAAAAATATAAATTTTTGTGAAAGGTAATTTTTATTAACTTATAATGGAAAATATTTTACAACATATAATTTTCTAAACCCTAATAGTATTTATTTTAATAATAAACGTGATTTATTTGAAGGGGAATATAGAAATTTAGATTTGGTGATTTATTGGGTTTTTATTCAGAAGATTCATTTTTTGATGTGTTGTGAAAATAGTGTGTTTTAATTGAAAACACAATTTTCATCTAATTTATCAATATATTTAATTAATATATTTTTTTTAAATAATAATAAAAACAAATTTACATAAATTAACCAAATTTTGGTCATTTTAATCAATTTCATTATGAAATATGTTATAAAAAGTTTTTTTACATTCAAACATATTAATTTATAATACATGATGTCGTGAAATATCTACGGGGTTAATTTTAAATTAAATTTTGTCAATTATGTGATTATATTTTTAAAAAATGGATTGAATATAATTTTTTTTATATTTTCATTTTTAATTAGGTGAAAATTCTTTTTGAGCAATTAATCTTGGGGAATTTAATTAATGATAATTATAGTGATTGAGGTAATAACGAGTTTAATCAATGACCACACATAGTTTATAACATAATGACATGAGCATACACATATCTATGAATAATATATAATCCATATTTAGACTCTAACACCTTTTAGGAAGTATAATGGTTAATTTGGAACCCCTAGGGGACAATTATAATGTGGTGACCACTCAAATATTTTAATGAATACACAATGTTTCCTTTATCCCACTAATAAAATTCATTTATTCCTCTCCCTATTCACTCCTCTCCATACCTATGTCTAAAAAAAACCCAACCAAAATCTCCTACTTAATTTCCTAATAAACTCCTTGAATCCTCCTTTTGGTCATAAATTTTATAAATTATTCACTTTTGTGAAAAATAAATCGTCGTACACAAATAATAGGTAACATCCTTCCACAAGATGTTTTTTATTTTCATTCTCCACTTGTAAAATATGCTTATTCCAAGATTATATAAAAAATAAATTATCCTCAATATATTGATATGATTTTATATTAATTATTTTACCTAAACTCACAGACACTTCCATTAATTGGGATACACACTCATTATTCACATGTATGCAAAACTACCGCATCATGAACTGATGTCACTCATTCATCCATTTCCACCTTCCATTGTTGGAAAAAATGATATATAACTATTTTAATATTATATATCATATATTTATTAAGTCTTTATGATAATAGAATTATTATTATACAATTACCATCACCATTTATTTTTCCTTAAAACAAGATAACTTCAATTGTGGATGTGTACACTATTTCTTCCACTATGTGATGTGATTCATTCACACATTAAATGCATTTTATAAAGGATGTGTTTAATAAAAATATATGATATATATGAAATAATAAGGAAACTATAATTATGATATACTTATATATATGTTCACATATCTTTTATTTACATTCATTAATTCAATATGATTAGAAAATAGAAACAATGTTCATGAGAATGTGTTACATGTTGTCTCTATGAAAGACATATTATATTTCACATATATATCTGATATAGATTAGAATTGTATGAACCTGTTTTTTCACTCTGGAATGAATCCATTAAACTATTGTGTAAATGTTTTATTTTGGATTTAATATGGAAACATAATGTGAACGCAAAGGTCTCAGGAGTGTCCAGGACAAGATCGAAACTGAGGACCCATGTTTTTGGGGAAATTAAACATATCACATAGTTAGTGCATGGTTAGCGCATAGTTTTCACAACCATTATTTGTTGTTTTTTAAATAGATCCACCTTGAATAGTTATAACAAGGATTTGTGTCCTAACTATCTAAGTGAATATTCTTATAATGTAACCATTGGTGGTTTGTACACATTTTTTGAAACAGTGCAGAAAAATTGTGATCATGCCATTTTTAATAGTTAAAATGTAAAATGTTCACTTAATGATATAATTAGATCCTATAATCATCCCTAATAAGATTTTATATGTGATTTACCTCCATGGATCTAATTTTAGAGATTTTAGAAGACCTTTTGTGGGAATCAAGAGATCTCTATCCTCTAGGATCTGATCGAGAATATGTTTGTCACATTGGATGTACAATTGTATATTCATGAGTCCAATTATGCCTTTTTACATATCCCTTTCTATCTACCTTGTTATTGTTGAATGATTGTTTTTATCAGTTTCTTTGTTCTTCTGCGATCTGAGTCAAATCAAGGGACAATACCACAATAGTAGAGTCATACCACCCTATGATGGGTTATATATAACTCATCCCTCAAGTTCGTAGATGTTGGATTTATCGTGTTGGGCCCATTTCTTCAATCGGTTGATAGTTATAGAAATTATAATCCTTGCTTATAATATTTAAAATAATATGGATATTCTATTCTATATTTGTGATTCTTTGTTTGTCGTTATGACCACAAATCCATCCAATACTTATTAAGGGTTATTCCATAAATATTTTTAGTGTTTTGACACAATTGCGCAACCGTTTGGGTTTGAATTGGATTGACCATCAAAAGAATAAGTGTTTCTTTATATAATCTACTTTTAATAATTAGTATTTTATAATGGAATGTAATATGTATGCTCACCACATGACTAACCTAATGTAACTTCATCATTTTGAAAATGTAATTTTAATTTGAATTTGAAAGTATAATAATTATAATATTTGGCCTTAATTATAAATGAATAGTATGTTGTGTATCCATTACACCCCTTACCACATTAATAGGAGGTAGTAAAATGAACCATGAATATGAAATATGATTTAAATAGAATAAATTAACGGTAACATGTTATTTGTCCTTGTCACACTAATTAAATGAATGGCTGGAGACAAATGACTGGATTAAAAGGATTCATGATACTTGGACTCGTCACACTAATGATTGGAAAGGCATGAACCAAATAGAATTATTAATTATTAATGGATTAATTAAAATTATTCATGATTCATTCCATTGTAACATTAATGAAAGGAAAGTCATGAACTAACAATTTCATGCTAATTTATGCAACTACATTAATTAATGTCACATATTAAACCACGTGAAATATTATGTGACTTCATAATCAAATTGGACTGGAATGACTGAAGCTCGCAATGGATTCTGATCAAAGAATGTCATGATCACATGGGAACCCCATTTTGATTAAAGTATACCACTTTCCTACGATGAGACATGGGCTATTCTTGGATGCCATGTATGACACCATATGATCCATTCATATTATTAAAAGTTATTTTGTAAATACTTCTTGGATCTAGAAAATATAAGTAGGTTCCATGTCTACAACCCATAGGGACCTATCTTGGAATAACCCCACCATTAACTTAAATGAACACCATGGGCTAGGTAGGTTATTCATTCTGTAATTCATCGGACTATACTATTTGGATTAAAATATTTCCACATGAAAGGATATAATTATTACGATGTTGGACATCCTTGAGTTCTATGTCTCCATGTTTATTAACACGGGACAACACTATGAAATATCATTACAAGTTGCCTTGATACAACATTGAATGATCGAAATTTATCACATGTGACTTATTTATGAAAATAATAATATGTATATAATGAATTGTTAACATGTTTAGACACCAGTTCAGGGAAATATCATGTACTAGGGTATTTAGTTACACTATACTACATTACAATATATATTCATTCTTCAACAATGTAACAAATTTATTACTCAATAGAAATTTCATAGACACCATTGGTGGTGGTCCTATGAGAGTTATCTCACAACCTCTTTGAGCACTATTTGGTACTCGGTGTAGATTAATTTGTTGCAGGTGTTTTGAATGTGAATCATAAGGCTTCAAACACTCGATTTATTATTGTGTAGTATGGAGAATGATAGTAGATGGTGGATCCAAAGAATATAATTCTAGGGATTGACTCTAATTTACATTATTCTTTTTGGAACATTTTATTCCAACTATATTGTATCCATGTTTTACAGTTTTATAGATACCCGACATCTCATCATCAGTTATTGTATGTTATTGTAGTTATTTAACTTATTCAAATTGATGTCTCTATTTTCCATTGTGTCATATTTTTATTTATAGTTCTTTCACTATTTACATAGGTATACATTCATCGTCTATACTACTATTTGTTAATGAGCTTATTGTATCCCATGGGAAAACCCTAAGACCACACTACTAGTTGGAATACTCAAGAATGTGGGGAGAAGTGCCTGATGGCATGTTTCCCACTAGGCTTCAGGAACCCGTTAATGGAATCAATGTATGGGACATCACAATGTGGTATCAGGGGAGGTTTAAATTCATTATTTAATATTTTTAGACATTATATTGGACATTAGGAATTCTTGAGACATTCCTATAATTTGTTCTTGGGAATAACGAACTCATGTTCGAGGTAAACAAAATGTTTACAAAATTAGAATTAATGTTCTCATAATTCCTAGTATAGATGTTATTATATTACACTTAGGTGAAATTAATTTTGTGTATTGTTGTTGATTATTACTATGTTTGGGCATTGTTTCCACTGGAATTGGGGATGACCTCATTTATTTATGGTTCAAACATTCCTATCGGTTACTAATGGTTTTGTACGTAAAACCGGAAAAATCCAATGATTACATGTCCATTTGGACATACATTCCAAAGGTAGGCGGTCATTAGATGTGGACCGATGAGTCTTAATAATTTACATTGGTCGAGAGGATTGGAATTCAGACTCATCACACCATTTTGGGGGAAATATTGTCTACTTCGGGACTCTCTTTATAGATTTAAGTTATGTTTGTGAATCCTTATTAAATTATCAATTATAAAATGAGATTTCGTTTAGTTCTGACAATCAATGATTGATATGTAGGAAATTTTGAGAATCATTTATATGTATTTGAGGTTCTCCATTGATAGAGAATCATCTGTAGTTGTTAGAGATTCCTAGTGAATGGTTTCCTTTAATACATTATATAAAAGTCTCTCCGTCATTATAATGGCCATACCGGTTTTAAATCCACTCACTAGGGCACTTGATGTTTATTGTCATTCCGAAGGACATATATTATTTCAGAGTTGGTTTCATACCCGTAGATGGGATACCTACGAATCCTTTATTTAAAAAAGGAATCAGATCCCACGTTGTTCGAGAAAAAAAGTATGCTGTTATGTATGATTGATGGATCAAAGAAAAGATGTCATAATTACATTTACACTCTAAGCTCATGTTAGTCATGCTCATTGTGAGAAACAAGAGGTATTGGTAAAACCAGACAATTGTGCCATGAAAGATGAAATCATATAAAATGATGTGGGGATTATGTGTATATGACTGCCCAAACAGATAGATGTCGGACATATTTCATAGAATAAATCCAAGAACAGGGTCCATAAAGGTATATTTACATTATGGATATTTGGATAATCTAACATGGGGATTACTCCTGAGGATGATTCCCAAATTAGGAGGGGACTTTTGATTGGGTTTTACTCATGAGAAGGAATCCCAGATCATAAAGTAGATTAAGACTGGTTAAGAGAAATTAAGACTGGGGCATACTTCAAAGGAGGAGGCCGAGGTTAAAGGGACATGGGGCTTACACCGAAGGAGGATGCCCATATTTGTAGACATTGAGATTGGGGATTATTTCTTAAGAGGAAGCCCGTGATAAGAGAACCATGGTTGGGGCTTACTCCTAAGGTGGATGCCCATATTAGAGTACTGGGGGCTTAATCCTAATGGGGATGTCCATATTAATGAGGACTTGGGCTTACTCTTGAAAAGGAGGACAGTTTAAGGGATTATATCATCATAAAGGATAAGTTTGATTTAATTAAATATCAAACGTTAGTGATGTAAAGATATGTAAATCACTAGGTTTTGAGAGATTTTCTACAGAATTCCTTTCAGATAAGGAAGCCAATAAGAAAATCATGGAATAAATGGCTTTGAAAATAGATCTGAGGGATTTATCATGACGAGGATAGGTGGATAGGTATAAGAGAGGTTGAATAAGCAAGAGGGGCACCCAAAAAGAAAGGGGCGCACAAGTCCTTGTGGAAGTGCAATTACTGCGTAGGCATGCAAGTACTAGCCGTGCAGGTATAATTGTGTGGCACATAGGACTTTCATGGAATTTGACCGTTGTGGTAATACGTGGGTGAGACTTGGCACATGCCCTTAGTAATATCCATAGGGGATTCAATACGGGTGGCACAGAAGTTCTATTTAAGGAGAAAAGTTGTGCGCAAGTGTATCCATTTCCTTTAAGGTTTGGAAACTCAGGCGCGCAAGTGTTGATGAGTTTCAAAACATAGGCCTTCCTCGCCTATTTAGATCTTCCGTTCTAGTTAGGAAATTACCTTAGAAGTTTTAGGAAGCTTTGAGAAGAGACTATGGAACTGGGAGCTTAATTCTATGGTTATGTAATTTTTCATCCCCGAAATGGGGGGGCCGACATGGGTATTTATAGACTGTAGAAGACCCTGAGCAAATTTCAAAGTGGGTGTGCAAATCACTTGTGCGACCACTGGGTGGTGCGCATGTATAGTTGCATGACCTTAGTAGAACTTGCGCGACCCATGTTCATTTGAATCTTGGTTCATTCCTCTATTCATTATTTATGTTTCTTTAAAGGATGGATAACTTTACATTCAAGGTATTTCTCTTTTCATTCCATTAGACTGTATGACGGAAAAGAGGATCAACAAAAGCCCCCCCTCAGAGTTGGATCCGAAAGAAAAGTGGATGTAACTCTGAGGAAAAGAATAAAACCAAGGGAAATGTGGCGTGCAGGTGTTGATGGCGCAGAGGGTGGCGCGCAAGGGTTGGGCACGAAGGCATCGACACATAAGGGTTTAGGCGTGTATGGGTGTGGCTTGGCCTATATATAGGCGGTCATTCCTCGCAAAAAGAACTGAATTTCAAGCTTTCGAGCTCTTGTCATGAAAGTTTCTTCAATCGTGCATGTTACTTGTTTTCGGATGTTTGACTGTTGTCGTGCTACTTTAGATGAAATATGATTTGCGCTGTGATACTTGTACGCCAAAAACTTGTGCGACACATCCATACTTGAGCTCCAACATTTGACTTGTGCGCCTTAATTCCTTAGCCATTTTTTTCAAAATCCGTCACAAATTTTATGAAAAATAAACTTACTTAAGATTTTATTATTGAACTTTTGTGATGAATAAATGGCTCCCAAGAGAATTAGAATGACTGATGAACTGGAAAGAAAGAGACTTGATGATATGATGAGCATCATTGGAAATGATAATTATACCATCTGCAATAGAACTCTCCCAGATATGGCCAAGTATCTGAAGAAGTATCATCATGAATTTCCCCAGAGAATTTATCTGCCTTTATATGGCTATGGTCATCTGTAAGAAGTTACTATTCCAGAGGCAAAAAACAATCTCCCAATTTCTTGGTTTCATAACTACACCAATTTTTCATCAGCATATATCTCATGAGGAGGAGTATTTATAAATGATTTAATAGTGGAGAAGGCTCGTATGATGAATCATATCCCTTGCACGCCAGATCTAAAACCTCATAAGCCCATGTTG
This sequence comes from Viscum album, assembly GCA_963277665.1. Taxonomy (NCBI): domain Eukaryota; kingdom Viridiplantae; phylum Streptophyta; class Magnoliopsida; order Santalales; family Viscaceae; genus Viscum; species Viscum album. The sequence continues at coordinate 489,461,286 of OY728162.1, forward strand.
CAACCACATTGTTATCTATCAATTTTCCAAAACTCTCAGATGGATCAATCCAAAGGCTGGAAGGGAAGTTGGGACGTTTGTCCTGGAGGAGGTGTCAATCCATCATGAATGTGGGCATACTGGGTGCGACAAACCTGTGAAGAGTTTGTCGAGGATTTAAAAGGATTTGCGATATATAAAGCTGTCTGGGTTGTACAGACATATGTTTACATGCACGATAACTTCGTGTAGTAGAAACTCATCCATTGGATCCTAGAAACCAATTCATTCAATTTGACTCATGGATAAGTAGGCTTCAGTTTGTGGGATTTCCACAAGATCACAGGGGCTACAATCATGGGTGATATATATGATGAATTCAACCCTCCCATGGTGACTTGGAATGATTTTGAGAAGACTCCAGCTTTAGCTCGGATTTTGTTTAAAATATTCCACAATCTCAATAGTTCATAGAACTCCTTAACACATTCTAGAAGGGATATATATCCAGAGGAGTGGATGAATATGTTTCTTATCGAGAAGCAGGACATGGAGCCGAATGAGAAGGGATCAAAGGAGAAGGGGTCGAAGGAGAAGGGATCCATGAAAAAGAAGAAGCCGACTCGTCCTACCACCTGCCCCAAAATAGAGAAGAGGGATGCACCTGGCACATTATGGCCGACTCTAGAATCATGAGAATTTGATAAGTAGGGATGTGAGGTGAATTAGAGAATCCCAAAGAAGAATCTTCTAGCGGGATTTTTGGCCTTGTGGCTCAGCGTTTATCTTTTTCCAGTCAATGACTCAAAGGGAGGCATCGGGCCAGGGACCTTCATTATTGCGGCCAAGTTGGATGAGGGGAAAATGGTTGGGTTGGCTACCCCTATTTTAGGAAAGATTCATAGGAGATTACTCCATGTATTCACGAGTATGTCTATTTTGAGAATAGTGGGACCATTCCAAGTTTGTGTGGGGATGGATCAACACTCACATTATGACATATAATGTAAATAATGGAGTATAAATTCCTAGAAGTTCTTTCAGGCCATCAGTGCAGGCATTCTTTGGAATTGTTCCATTAGTTCTCAACATTTATGACATGATGGTGAGGCTGATCATATATAAGGAATTTAATTTCTTTACTGATGGAAATCTGCCAACTAGGTGGTATATCGATGACGGAACCTCCAGCCTGGATCTGAGGGCATACATGATAGCCTTCCGAGATGGTGTGCTGGTCCTAGGATTGACAGAGAAATTATATGCGAGGCCTATGATCCATATAGTTTTGCACGTAAGTTAATTTGTTTGAAACAGACTGTTGTATCTCCCCCTGTTCATGTCAGGATAGAAGAACATCCAATGTTTTCCTGACAATTATGGTTGCTGACATCTAGGGAGAAGACTCGGGAAGTGTTTGAGCTACCAGTTTAGAAAGTGGCACGTAACATGATTACATGGTATGCCAAGCACTGGATAGCATCATACCCTAATGGGGTGCTGAATCACCAGGTTTATCAGGTGGGGAAAAGGAAGAGTACTGTAGAGAATGAAACCCTTCCTCATGAAGGTGATGCTTCCACACCTGAATCTGATTCTCCGGATTCCTCATCTAGGACTGGCTCACCGAATTCCCAAGATGTGGATTACAAGGCACAACCAACGGAAATGCGGCCCCATGCCCGATATAATCTTCCAGCCAGAATCCAAAGACCCACTCCATCAACTCCTTGTGAGTTACATCATTGTGAAAATTTAAACACCATTTCATTATAGAGGAATTAGTCATATTTTCTTATTATCTATCAGTAGTTTCAGGAGCTAGGAAGAAACTAATGACCAGAGGCTGTTCAGACATGGTAGAGTTTATACTGTGCTATTGAAACTGCCTGACTGGATTTATGTGAGGGGCTACACCTCCCTAGAATAGGGAACCTTCCGGCCTCACTAGATATATCTTTTGAGAATAACCCCGATGAAGCGTGGGATTACATCAATGAGATGTAAATGAACATATATACCACTGAAGATTCCATTCCTATCACCAAGAGTATGAAGGAAATGATAGATCGTGATTCCATGAGTCGGGCGAGATATCTCCGGGCCAGTAGGCCACGGATAAGGACCTGGAAATGGCTTTCAATTTTCCTATTCTAATACGTATAATGGAGACTACCGACACTCCGAAAAATCCAAGGAAGAAAATTCAATGAAGGAGGAAGTCCACAAATAAACACTTCATCAGTAGTGGTACGTCCTTTGTGTAATCATGAGTCTTAAACCATGAAAACATTTCTCATTTTCCTTGGGATTGCAGGGGATCATTGATTTCTCCTCTGAGGGAGAGGACTGACCCACCTTTGAAGACCACATAGGGTACTAGAGAACAAGCACATGTTCAGGCTGACTTGGATGCTCTTGGAGGAGGGCCAGTTTCTATTCCCAGTGTCCCTCCTGCTTCTGTTGCAAGAAGAGATTAACCTGCTTTTGGTTAGTTAACAATGCACCATAAAATGTTGAATGAAACATCTGCTGACTTCCATTCTATGATAAATCATGTTTAACCCATACATTAGAGCTTTTGGCGTCTATTGTAATGGATGCCGCAATTTTATCTGAAGATGATGTCTAGGGCCAGGGACTGCAGGATGAATGTCTCCAAGAAGACACATAAAATTCTCCCACTGGTGAGATTAACCAGGATAATGACATAAATTAGATGATATTATGGAACTTGGTGCATCTTTCAAAGATTTTATATATCATGGTAATTTACAATGTAATTTAGAAGATTATGGATATGGGTGTTATCCATCGTCCTTTTAAAAATAACTTCTTATTACATCTCTAATCATGATAGTTTCAAATATTCAGTTCTATCTCAGTAAACTGCAGAACTACCAATGCCTATAGAGGGTATAGAAAACCCAACTATTTTAGAGGCATTAGCGCAAGAGGAGATGAACCCCATAGATCATCCTCAAACTCACCCTGAAAATCTTGTTTAATCTAGGAAAGGCGAGGAGGAGCCTTCTCAAGTTACTGATCTACCATTGGTTAAGGCATAACAATATTTTCAACTATACTTAATTTTCATGATATCCAATTATGGTTTGTTATCCATTGAAACTATCGAATGCTTTCAATTGATTATGCAGGGCCATCAAATTCAGCAGTTATATCTGGAGGTGAAGCTTCAGCCTCTGCACCATTGGGAATTGAATGTGAAGAAGCACATGTCAGGGGGGAAGGAGCACAATAGGGCACTACCATAATTGTATTAAACCCAGATTATATATCCCCCTGTGATAGTGATGCTGAGTCGGACCCATATGTTCAAAAGGTGTTCCAATTTTCACTACTCAAGGCATGACAGAACATATGGAAAATCATATCTGAAGTTCCTCTCGAGGAGCTATCATTGATGATTCCCCGACTGTCACCCCTATTTGTCATATTGGGACATTGTGGTTTAGGATATTAAAATATCCATACCGTGCTGAAACAGGTCATCTTAAGGAGGGAGCAGGAGAAAAAGTGTCGTGATGATCTGACTAGGGTGAAGTTGTCAGCCATCATCAGTTAATTTGAGGTTGTGGTATCCCGAGCTGAGGCTTGCTTTTCTCCCAAGATGAATGAGCTGAAGCATAAGATCTAAGATAAAGTCATCCAGCAGATGCACCTTCAGCAACAGTTAGATGTCGTTACTGGGGAAATTGACCAACTCTATAATTCATTGGAGGGAGCACAAACAAATGGGATGAAAGACATCATGGATACCAAGGAAGCACTCCATCAGGCTGAAAAGAGTGATGTTGGTCGAGTGCATGTGCTTCAAGTGGATACTGATGAAGCTTTGGATTATTTACATCAAATGAAGACTTATGTTGATGGCCTCCTGTAATTTCCTAGAAAAGAAAAGAGACTCCAGTCTGTGGACGACCTTTTAACTTTTGTGCATCAAATAGAAAGAATTATTCCATCTTCAATCATTTGTGCACATATTTTCCTGCTACCTGCATTAAATTTTTACCTAATCCAACGGTCCTAGTAAGAAAAGATTGATTTTTACAAGGATAATTATAAATAACCCTAAAGACTTGGAATATTTTAATTGATCAATATTACCTAATTCATACAAAAAGTTTGTTTAGTGAGCTGAACATGACTTTTATTCAGAGTTCCCTTGTCTTTTGTGGGCAGTTTAAGGTCATGCACGTCGAACATAAAAAGGATAATGTTTAGGGTCAAAATAAATTTGACAGAATGAATTAGAATTGACTAAATTCCTTAATATATCATTTAGAAACATATTACCACACACATGTATGAGGGAAAAAAATGTAAACTATGACTTAAGAAATTTTGAATCTGAGGAAGGATATGAAAAAGGTCTAAAATCCATTAGAAGAATTAGTTCCCATGAATGAAGATACCATTATTTAAAAAACCCGTTAGGGGGTTGAATTATGAAGGACCACCTAAGGGAATTGGATGAATAGTTAAATAATAGCATCTTTTAGCTGACAGGTCCATTATGTAGACAGATAATGCAAGGCCGCCTAAGGGCACGTGCTGCATAGTCAGGCAAATGAACTCTCAGAAATTTACTTTTCTACTGCTAAAAATCCATTGAATGTTTATGGGGACTCAGATTTTCCAATGAATAGAGTTTTCTATATGGAATGAGGTACTTGAATATGGAGAAGATATTTCCAAACAAGATTGTCTATGAACTAGATGAACGTTACTCCTACGAAGGTTTGAACCATGCTTAGGGAAGGAATATATAAACCATAGACTTAAATACTTTCAGATCATGAAAAAGAACATGGGACAAATATGTTAAGGATAACTATTTTTTGAGAATCCCTACATATTGTAATTAAGACCAATAAGGTCAAAAGAGGTTTTCATTCCAAGAATGATGTTACCAATATTTAACAAACCTATTAGAAGGGTGAATTATGCAGGGCCACCTAAGGGAATTGGCTGCATTGTCAAATAATAGCATCTTTTGGCTGAAATGTTTGTTATGTAGACTGTTTATGCAAGGCCGCCTAAGGGAACGTACTGCATGGTCAGGCAAAGGAATTCTCATAATTTTGGCCATTTTGTAATTAGAAGTCAGGAAAAGGGTTATAAAGATCTTAAAATATTTAAGGTTAGGATTATGACACATAAAAAATGGGTATTGTTCCATGTATGTAAAGATACATAGATCAACGCTAACCATAATCACGTGGTGACTGGGTCCTGAATTGAAATATTGGATTTCACTACGTATCCCATAAGGATGGGAATCAAGCCATATGTAATTCTTGAAATACAGTTTAACGTCGTGTGGGATGAAAGTGTGGGAGATCTTAGTTTAGTGTCATAGAGCTCGAACCATTATAAGAAATAAAAAGTGTGTTTTTTCATAGGGACTTTTCTGCCAGGGGACTGAAAGTGGAATTTGGGGTTAGGCCAAAAAGACATGGGGCTAGATTCGAGGGACACTTGAACGTTCTTACATATCCCATAAGGATGTGAATCATGCCCACGTAGATCTAGAAATACCCTTTGTACAGATTTTGTTTGTACATGTGAAGGGTGTAGAGGGAATTTAGTGCAATGATGGTTTGACACAAGATAAAAGGATCTGGAATTGCTATGTATGGACGTAGTCTATTAAATGTAACATGATTGGAAATCAATGTAAATAATAATTCCCTCTCAGGTGTAGATATCAAAGAATGTTGTAGTTTATTATCATACAAGACAAAAGTGTTTTACAATTAAACATCGTATAGCGAAGACGAAGGTGAACCCATGTAAAGATATTGATTCTGGGGGTGGTTTCATGTATCAACATCGTATGAGATAGAGGTGAGACGATGTGAAGAGATTGGTTTTGGTCTTGAACCTCAGGAGGTTGCCTATGTACCCATCCTAAAAGGCCAGGATCATAGTCCGCGTAGTTCAATTAAAGAATGAATTAGTTATCAAGTTGTTATTGGGGACAATGAACTAAAAAAATGGTGTTGGGACTTACGCGTGGTTTGCTTCCTAGAGAGGGTGTAATGGTGGATGTTCTCTCTAAGCTCACATGAGTCATACTCAGTGTGAGAAACAAGAGGTAACAACAACCTTTACGGTGCACATTTTAATGTCATGTATAACATATGAAGGGACTATGCAGTTTAAATTCTTGTAGTTAGGACTATTGGTGCTGCCCAATTTAGTGTCATGTAGCAGGGATAAAATACAGTTTAATGTCATTTAGTTAGGACGATGGTGGAAATATATGTTAAAGTCATGTTGGATGAAAAGGGGGACTGTGGAGTTTAATTTCATGCAGTAAAGACAAAATAGGTCACCGTTTAACATCATGTTGGATGTATTAGGGACATTTCTACAGTTTAACGTCATGTTCGATGAAAAAGGGACGATACAGTTTAGCGTCATGTTGGACGAAGGTGAGAATAGTTTAAGGTCATATGCATGGACCATTATTGTATAGTTAATCGTCGTATAGGAAGATAGAAATGGACTTCTATACAGTTTAGCATCATGTTGTTAGGAATTCACAGTTTAACGTCATGTTGAACGTAAGTTCCAATAGTTTAAAGTTGTTTGCATGGACCCTTGGATATGCAATTTAACGTATTGCTGGATGTATGTGACTTCTGTACAGTTTAGCATCATATAGTTAGGATGTCATAGTTTAATGTCATGTTGGACGTAAGTTCCAATAGTTTAAAGTCGTATTCATGGACCCCTGATGTATATTGTGTTCATATAATGTATTTATTCAGAAATATGGCATTGGTTGGAGAAGTGATGAGTTATCCATCCATTGAGATTAAAGAATAAGCACCATTGGAATAGACCCTATGTATGGAGTAAGGCCCTTCCTATATTGGTTCAAGATTGGGAGGTTTCATTCCTGGTATGATTGGAGTTATGAGAACTAATACAAATTCTCCCTGAACAAATGAATGAAGATGAACTTTTTTTGAAAGCTGGTGCTATTTGATTCTGATAAACTTCCAAGTGGTGCAGGGTGCACAATCATTTCACATCTAACCGTTCCAATTCATTCAATCGCTTTTGAGATTTTTCATTTGTAGATGAATGATCACAAATGGATACTCTAAGCAAAGGTAATTGAACTTCAATAGGAATGACTACTTTCATTCCATATATCAAGTAATATGGAGTTGACCGCGTTGCAGTGCGGGTGGTGGTCTGATAAGCCCATAAAGCATGAAATAGTTTATCAGGCCATGAATTATTGTCTTTATCCACCATCTTTTGCAGTATGTTTGACAGAGTCTTATTGAAGGATTCTATCTGGCCATTGACCACTGCATGATACCGAGATGAATAGATGGATTTGTTGTTGTATTCTTTATACAAATTCTTCATCTCGGAAGAACAGAAGTTGGTTCCACTATCCGTCAATATGGTATGTGGGACAGAAAATATTTTAATGATGTCAGACTTGATGAAGCTAACAATTCTTTTATAACTAACTTCATTGAGAAGTATTTCCTCTGCCCATTTGGGAAAGAAGTCAGTAGCAGTAAGAATGTACTTAAACAGCTTGGTTGTAGCTGAAAGATAAGGTCTCACCACATCCATTCCCCATGTGGAAAATGGCCACGATTATTTAGCAGTATGAAGAAACTCTAGGGGTTGATGAATGAAGTTGGCATTTACATGGAATAAATGACACTTCAGTGTGAAATCAACACAATCTTGTATCATTGAAGGCCAAAAGTATTCAAGCCTTCAAATTTGATCAGAATATTTGTGTCCAGAATGGTGGGCACCACAGACTCCTGCATATACTTCGTTCATGACAGCCACAACCTCTTCACCATCAATTCATCTGAAGAGAACTCCATCAAAACCACACTTGTTGAGAATTTTCTCTGGGTGATCTGGGCTATCATAAAGAGTAAAATTGACCACACGTCTCCAGACATGTTCTATCCCGGCTCTATCTGGTGAAAGTATTCCATTTTGATGGTATTCCCTGATAGGTGTCATCCATCCTGTAGTATGACCATATGGTTCCAGAATGGTAATAATTTCATTTATTTCCTATGTTCTGATTTAAACATAACGTGAAATTGTACGAGGGTGGGAAATACTGATGGTTGTCTCGTCCCGATTTGGATCTGCCAGTGTTGTCTCTATATTAGCCAGTGCATCAGCTTGAGCATTTTGTGATCGCGGGACATATGAAAATGCACGTTCCATGGGAAATTCCATCATTAAATCTCTGATGTATTCATACAAAGGGATCAATTATTCTTTTCTGATTGCATAATCCTCATTGACTTGCTTGATTACCAGGTTTAAATCACCTTTCACTTTTAAGTGATTCACTTGTGCTTGAAGTGCCAACTATAAACCTCCGATGAGAGCTCGATATTCCACCTCATTATTTGTACTGCCTCCCAACATTGAGATGGAATAGGGTAACAATACCTTTTCTAGAGTATTGAGCAGAACTCCTAACCCTACTTTGTTGAATTTAGGATTTTTCATTTTCCTCCATGTTGGACTTTTGGAACATCCATCAAAGTAAATTTCCAATTTTTGATGACTATCTTTAATAGAGAAGACTTCCTTATCATGGATTTCAATATCTGAAGATGTATCTTATACTAAAGGATGTTCGGCAAGGAAATCATCCAGATCTTGGCCGTTTATTGCCTTTTAAGACACATACTGAATGTCGAACTGCTGCAAAATAACTACCCACCTTTCCAGACGTCCTTTATGCATTTGACAAATAAGGATGAATTTGAAAGGGTTATTGCATGATACCAATTGGACCTCGTGATGTTGCAGGTAGTGTCTCAACTTCTGAACTACAAAGATTAATGCTAGACAACACTTCTCAATACTTGAATATCAGCATGCTGCTTCATGCATAGTCCCACTAAGATAGTAAAGGCTGTTTTCATTCCCAGTGTCATTCTTCAGAGCAAGAAAGGCACCCAATGATCGATCAAATGTTGTCACATAAAGGATAAGTTTCATTCCATCAACAAGTGGCATTAATACCGATGGACTCAAGAGATTCCTCTTGATAATATCGAATTCTTCATGACATTCTTTAGTCCACTGGTAAGTAACTCCCTTCTTCATCAATTTGGTGAAGGGTAAGATTTTGCCTGCCAAATTGGCGATGAAACACCGAATATAGGATAAGTGTCCTTGAAGTCCTCCTAATTAATTAAAATTTAGAGGAGGTTACATACCAAGGATTTAAATTTTCTTCTCAGGATCGACTTCTATACCACAATGGCGTACAAAAAAGCCGAACAATTTCCCCGAGGTTATCCGAAAACCACTTTTTATGGGGTTCATCATCAAATTATGTTGCTAATGTTGGTGGAATTTGATGTCCATATCAACCAAGTGATTAGAATGTTTCCTGGATTTGACCACCAAATTGTCCATGTGACATTGAACGAACATCCCTAAAAAGCGTTTTAAGATACGATGCATTTCATGCTAATATGTTATGCCAGCATTCATTATGCCCAAGGGCATTACCCGATAGAAAAACACACCATGAGGGGCTCTGAATTCTGTAGATTCTTCATCTTATAGATCCATTTAGATTTGATTATATCCCAAATATCCATCCATGAAGGAACGTGCTTCAAAACTAGCTATTGCATCGATTAATAGTTCTGTAATCGGAACTAGAAACCCATCCTTAGGACAATGGCGATTAAGATCTCTAAATCGATGCAAACTCTATTTTTTCCGTTCATTTTCTTCACAGGGACAATATTATCCAACCACTTGGGATATTCAACTTCTCTGATAAAGTTAGCTTTGATAAGCCTATCCACATTAGCTTCAATTTTCGAAGCATAAGTTGTGAGTGTCCTTCTAGAAGCTTGTTTGAATCCTCGATGTTATTTTGGAAAACCCAAACGATGAGTGGCAACATCAGGATCAAGCCCTAGAATCTCTATATATTTTCGTACAAATATATCTCAATTTTGCTTTAAAAATGAAACATACTTCTCTTTCTCTTCAAGAGTCATGGCCAACACTGATTAAAGCGGGTTGTGGATCTTCTTTTGTACCCGGATTTATTTCTCTGAGATCATCCATGGTGGTAGAGATACCCTATTCAAATGCTAGAGGTGCATCCCTGGGATCTTCCTCTTCTTCTTCAACATGTGTTATTACCTCTGTTTCTACTAGCATAGTTGAGGAAAAAGAAAAATTTCATGATCAGAAGAGATGCTAAAATTTGAACATCATGAAGAAGAAGCTTCCATTTCTAACCTAATTGATGATGAGGGGTCTTCTTTGGTTAATAAATAGGAGATGATGGATTCAGAATTAGCATCATCATTCACCTCAATCATTGCAATATCTTCTTATGGACTGGTTGGAGAAGTACAGACTTGCTGGATTTTACCAGATGAAATGAAGATATCTCTATTTGAGCTTTTATCATTGCCTGGTGGATCACCATTTTCTCCAATGCTTTCTGGCTTGATTGACATAATTTACAATATGGAGGTTTCCATAACTGTATTTTTATTTGGTTCTATCCTATCGATTTGACTGATAGGCAATACATAATCTGTACTCACATGGGCTAATGGGTTTACTGGAATCTTTTCCAAACTATATGGAGCATTAACTTTGGTAATATCCCTTGATGTGGATTTCTCATTTCTCTTCATGTGATAGAATTCCGCCTCAATGTATGGAGACTCACATGTCTTGAATGAGGCCGTATCACCATAAAATGTCCCAACATGAATATCGAAACAATACATGATACATTCATAGTATGATGAATTGATATCCACATGTTGATATAGAGAGGGTCTTCCAAGAAATATGTTGAAGGATGAGTCTTGATCAACAACCATGAAATCTGAATTGGATATAAGATCACCAAACTGAGTTCTATGTGTAATCTCACCAAGTGATTCTTGTTCATTTTCATCATATCCTTTTAACATCAATGTAGAAGGAGATAAGACAGATTCCTTGAGGCCCAATCAACGATGTGTACAAATGGGAATGAGGTTGACTCCTGAACCATTATCAATGAAATCTCTTCGGATGTCTACACCATTGACATTTACAGATAAATACAATGGTCTAATATCCCCATGCACGACATCATCTTCATCTTCATCTATGAAAGATATCACTGTATGGAATTACGCTGGATTATTCTCTACGTGGTAGAATTCAGCTACAACAATTTTAGTTTCAAACTCCCAAGGACTTGAAAAAACCTCGAGGAGTGCATCCCGATGATCTTTTGATAGATTAAAAGAATCCAGAATTGATACCTTGGTTGGTACTTGGGTCAGGTGTTTCAATACATCATACTTATTATCCAAAGGTATGTGTTTCCCAACAAGAACATGTGTTTTAGTAGGTGCCTTGGAAGTTGATGCTTTGGAAGTTAATACATCTTGTATCGAGGAAGGAGTTGGTAATACTCCTGGCATTGGATGATTAGGCAGAATAGGACTATTTACTTGCTGAGAGGAAGAAAGTGGAACCTCTAACCGATCCTCCAGAATAACTGTTCCAGGACTGAATCATCCTTGTGTGGAATAACATGCTTGTTCTTGTTGAGCTCGTTGAAGGGCTCTACAATGAGTTTCCGCCACATACATAGTTCTAGGAGTGGTAGAATTGGAATAGTGTCCTATGGAAGATCCACGTCTTCCCCTTTACCCTGAGCCTCTGGAACATATTCTGATTCTTCTATTTGATACAGGGAACCCAGGTTCATTGAATTCGAAACTTTGATTGGCATAAGGATCTTTTAAGTGAATCATATTAATAGAACCAAAGATTAACTCTTCATCCGATGAGGACTATGCCTAACTAGCCAGTTTATGTTGTGCCATTTGATGGGATGGTACCCGTGGCTTCAAAGTAGATGGAATAAAATCTGCCAGAGTCAAAGACAACTTGGTCTTTGACACATACTCATCATCTTTTTATTCTTCTTCTTTCTTTGAATCATGATGTTTATTTGAAGATTTTCCCTCTGATGAGGGGGGTTTTGCAGCAGCATTCATGGAAAAAGACACAATTGGTTTCTTCAACTGTGTTTGCAAAATAGCATGAGTTTTGTTGATCATCTTTTTGACCATCCAATCATCATATTTTTGTGCATTTTTGTTCTTGACTACTTGCCACTTGCCTTCTTCCTCCAGAGCACTAGTAGTAACACATGCTACCAGAGCTGAAGAACCTTTCAGTTCAACTTGTCCCAAGCCAACAATTTTTTGCAGGAGGTCCTTGAAGACAAAACACTCCTGGTTGGGATTCCACAACATTTGATGAAATGGGAAATAGTTGGGATGGTCCTCTCTCCATCCTTGTTTGTCCACTTGGACCTTGGCAATTAACCCAAATTATTCTCCAGGGCCGAAATGAAGTAACTTGGAAGTTGTTCATTTCGGAATGAATAAACATTGATCTTGAACTCATTAAACTATTTCCATCTTTGATCTCTTTGATCATATTGATGAAACTATCTCTACTGTTGATTCTTAAGAGGTGGAGCCCATTGAGAAGATGAATGTTTTGAAGTGGAAGCAGGTATAGGTGCTTTTTTATGCATGAATGTAGTAGTCTCGGCTTTACTCATTCTCCTTCTTGGAGCTGATGGAATTACACAAGTTTTATACATAGTCTTTATAAGAGAATCTTCAATCTGTTGAGAAATTGAAGTAAGGTCTTGAAACCCTCCTGTGTATTTCACAGGGTTTAGTGGTGTGCGCAACTCATCTCGTAAATTTTCCCCATATATTGGCAACAATTCCTCTTGAGAGAGTTCTTATCTTAGGAAATATGTTAATCCTTAAAGAGATCAATGAAATCTAAGACCCTTTCATTCTCCCTTTTCTTACAATTTGAATGATAAAAAAGATCTGTCTTTAGAAACATTGAGCTGAACTGAAGAAGGAATTTTTGGCGAAGATCCTCCCATCCGGTAATTGACCGGGATTGCAAGATTTTGTAGCAATCAATGGCAGGTCCTTGTAATGACTGTACAAAACATCTGAGCTTCACTGCTTCTTATTACTGAAGGGTTCCCATCATAGGATCGAAATGTGAAACAAAATGTGTTAAGTGTTGCTCTTGGTCTCCCGAACCATTAACGATTTGGGAATGGGGTATTTTCAAAATTTGATGGGGGGGAATTGCATCATCCCATTCAAGGTATTCTCTGTTTTCTAGTTGAATTTGAGCACGCTTTCCCTCCATAGCTTCCTACTGAGCTGTTAATGACTAAATAGTAGTTATTAAATTTTGAGAAACATCCTGTTGAGCTTGGACCTGAACAGTTCCAATGACTGGTGCTTGGATAGATGTGGCAGTTGGTACTACAACCGATGGCAGCACTACCAATTGTTGTTGCACTTGACCCGTAGGATTAGACCTATAAGGTTGTACTGATAAAGGATGATATTCTTGAACCATCTCAGTAGCCACAACAAATTTCTTTGGATGACTGACTCCAACACACATAGGATTAAGAATAACCAGATGTAGTTCTGCATTCACCCTCCTCAATTCCTTCATTTCTTCTTCTTGCTGTGAAAATCTTTTCTCTAGTGAGAGCGATTGGCCTTCTCTAAAGGAAAGGTATGTAACCTGATTGTTTCCATTCCCCTTTTAAGATGCATTTCAGAGTGGGGGAAGTGGGTTACATGAAGGAATACCCAGATTCAGGGTAAGCCTTTGATTTCGTGTAACCACAACTTCTTCATTTGTGTCTGTGCATACAACTTCTTGAGAAGGAACGTCTTCATCTGAGCCCTCTGAGTGAGTCTCTTCTGGTGAATCAGAAACAACGACATTGATGAAATTAATTGACTCATAATGCCTCACATCTCTTCTATCGGCATTTCTACAATATTTTCTTATTCCATTTCATTTATGAGACATTGCCTTTTATTGATTTGACTCCTCGTGAACTTTTTGACGAACAATAATTTGGAGGAAATCTCCTGATAATTTGTCTCTTTGTTCCTCTTGGGGATTCCGCCCTAATCTAGAGAAGACCAACTTTATTTGAGGGAGGGATTGAGGATTTGAAAAAGTCCCCAGTCTGGTGGACTGGGGTTGTTCCTTCAATTCCTTCTTAACTCCTCGAAACCTATTTTTTGATTCCGAGGTTTGGGTTAAAAGAATCCCCATTCTGGAAAGCTAGGGTGGCTCTTGAGATGCTATATCTGAGAATTTCTTGAAATAACTCTTGTTATTACGGAAATTGGTCCGGAAATTTGCTGGATGCATTAATTGACACCCACTTTTTTCACCTAGATCAAAAAAATTCGTTGGAATATTTCTGACACATCTGTCACTTGATGATGTGATTTCTCCATACGAGAGGCATGTTAAATATTATTTTTTTATTGATGTAGGATTAATTCAAACACTTTTTCCCTGTTATATTGACTTTGATAAGAACTAGTTGAGGCCTGTTCTTGGGATAACCTTTGATTTCACACAAAACCAGCCAAATGTGGCCAATTCGAGGAGATAACATTGCACAAAACCACCATTGGTGGGATTTTCTGATTAGAGAAAGCAATGAAATGTAGTGCTCCATGAACACCCCATCCTATGACATGAATGCTAGAAGGGGCATTGGCAATTAGCTGGCATAATAATCTTCGTGCGCCAAGGAATGAACGCTAAAGGGAACTTTGCTACTTTTCAGCCTTCAGATATTGAGAAACTGAGAGTGAAGCCACATCAATTTGGCATTATGACCCTTTTATTTTATTGATATGATTTTCATATTCATCATAATATAATATTTTCTTTTTCTACAGACAAATAGTTTTCCATATATTTAGAAAAATATCATGAATTCCATATTCAATCATCATCTCTGGAATATCATACTGACAGTTGGCCGAAGGCCAAAACAGGACTGGAACATCGCAATTTCCCATTTGTTTTTTCATATTCATCATTTAATATATATCATTCAATAAAATTATTCTACTTAATTAGACAAGAGATGTTTCTTTCTTGTTGCTTAATAGGATTCAAAGGATTGGTAGAAAATCCACTGATCAAACTAGAAGATCAATGACCCAAGGTTGGTTCAGAGAATGTCCTACACCCAGGGCTATCTTATGATTGAGAAATTATTTCACTTGCTTATGGTAAAGCATCAGACATGACTGGCTTCACTTTATCAAGTGACTCATGATAAGAGAGCTTTCTCGTCAATGCATTGCCTTCTGATGAATTTTCCAGGCATGTGAATTACTATTGCAGAGAGAACTTTCACAGCTAAATTCATCATCATGGGGAGGACCACCATGATGGGTTACAACTAAAGATGAGACCTATTACTCCTAGATCTTCTAGCCACATAGAGGGTTAATGTATCTCTCATCTAAAGATGAATCTTCAAGATCGATCGAAATCTAATAAAGCAAGTCTTCATGAGGAATTTTCTGATGAAGACCTTCAGAATAAATGCTCCCACTATTTGGAAATGAAAACATAGAATCTTGAATTACAACAGATAATTGTCTGAGTTCTTCAAGAACCCTAGCATCGAGTAAGGTCTTATCACAGATGGGCCCATGATTTCTTGACTGTGCTGGGTGAGTCTTCTTCTTAGACGCCTTCTTACTCAATTTGGAAGGTGTGTGTGCCTGCTCAGGAGAAATAATTAGGTTAGGCAGATTATCTCCACTCAAACTAGGTGTATGTGCCTGATTTGGTTGTTCGTATGATATGAAGGAGTATTCCCCACAACCCTCTTGGACTGGAATAGATGTGTGTGTCTGTTCCAGAGTGAACTGTTGATGTGTAACTCCACTGGTTGTGATAGATTTATGTGTCTTTCCCTAAGATTCTGCTGAAACTGTTATAATATCCTGGCAGGCATCCAGGATATGAGAAGGGATTTGATTCTGCGCTTTCACCATTGACAGAATGTGCTTGGAGACATCATCTGCCAGAACGAGGATATTTTTACATTCCATGCATGGAGTAGATGTATGTGCCTTCTCCTGTCCTCATTTTCCTATTCGTGAATCTTGACAGTACTCAAGTGTGGCGGCAGAGAGTTGAGTCTGCCTCCTGTTTGTTGTCGGAGCATTCTGACTGACTTCTCCAAATGCTACCAAACAAGACTGTTGGTAGGATTGTTCAATACTATCAGGTGTATGTGCGTTCTAATTGCACTCCACCGAACATGGTTGATGAGCCTCCTTCAACACTGACAGAAAAGGCTACTAGAAGGATTTATGAGTGTAAGTAGGTGAATGTGCTTGTTTACTAGTTTTCAAAACATTGGGTTGGCGGGATTCATCGTATGTAGTCAGAAGAGCCTGCTGACTACCTGATGATTTATAAACATGTGTATGTTCCTGTCTATATTACTCCGCCGGAATTGTCAGGCTGGATTGGCGTGCTGCTGCCAGACGAGTCTGCTGAACATCAGAATTAAAACAGACTGGTGTATGTGCCCGGTCGTTGCATGCCATCAAGTTAGGTTGGTGTAATTCCCCAGGGATGACAGAGTAGAGAACCTTTTTATTGAAGATCAGATTTCACCTTTGGCAGTTCGTCTTGACATCTTGGGTTTGAGGAACCTGATCTAAACGCCTGGAGTCGATACCCTCATCATGTTTAGGGTGTACTACCACACGAGTCAGGTGGCTATTGTTGATAGGAGCCCATGGGATGTACTCTTGTCTCCTTGAATTAAGACCCTAAGGGACCTGATCGTTCACCTTCTCATAATATGGGAGTGACTTGTGATTTCGTTCTGGAGATAACAACCTGAAACAGTTGAAAACGGTTGTTGTCACCACCTACTTCATAATCACTGGTCGTTGCTATCCGGATGACCAGGGTGAGTTTTTCACTTGGAGGGCTTTTCCAGCAGCCTACAAAGTTGGAATGGTATCATGTTGAAGATACCCCTTAACCAATGCATTTGAAACCCAGCGTTGAAGTTGATGAGTAGGTGATGTCATCCTTAGAGCGGATGGCGATCCAGTAGGAGTAGCAGTAGAGGCTTTCAAAACAGCAATATTCACAGCAGGAGTATTCACAGATGTGAACTTTAGAGAAGCCATTGTAGAAGATTTTGGAAAAGAGTGCCTATTTGATATAATAGACGTAATCAATATAAGTCCATCCACTACATCTTTTGGATACGCATATATGTTTTTTATTGTCATGTTGGACATCTCATTGAGTTTAAATAGGTGCCTAAAAAATAATTATAACATCACTTTAACATGGTTAAGGATTCACATCGGGTTCAACATTTTTTTTCCTCTTGAATTGGGGATGACCTCGTTGATTTAAGGTTCAAACATTCCAATCAGTTTTTAACGAGTTTCTTCGTAGAATTGGAAACATTCAAGGATTCCATATCCATTTGGACCTATATTCCAAAGGTAGAGGCTCATTAGTTCTGGACCGATGAGGCATAAGAATATACATTGGCCGAGAGAATGGGAGGTCAGACTCATCACACCCATTTGGGGTGAATTATTATCTAATCTGAGACTCTCTTTATAGATTTATGTTATGTTCATGAATCCTTATTAAATTACCATGTATAAAATGAGCTTTCCTTTAGATCTGACATTCAATGATTTCTATGTAGGAACTTTAAAAATTCTTTTATATGTGATCGAGTTTCTTCATTGATAGAGAATCATCTGTAGTTGTTAGAGATTATTAGTCAATGGTATCCTTTAATACATTATATAAAACTCTCTTGGTCATTATGATGACCATATTAGTTTTAAAGCCACTCAGTGGGGAACTTGAAGTTTATTTTCATTCAGGAGGACATAGATTATTTCAGAGTTGGGATCGTACCTGCAGATGGGCTAACAACGTATCATTTATTTAAAAAAGGAATTAGAACCCACATAGTTCGTGAAAGGGAGTATGATGTTTATGTATTATTTATGGCTCAATGAAAAGAATTCATAATTACTTTTACACTCTGTGATCACGTGAGTCATGCCTGGTGTGAGAAAAAATTTGTATTGGTAAAACCTGAAAATTGCGCCATGAAAGATGCAATCATAGAAAATGATGTGGGGTTTATGTGTATATGACAGCCCAAATAGTTATATATTAGGACTAACTTCAAAGAAGAAATCCAGGAATATGGTCCATAAAGGTATATGTAATTTATAAATATTTGGATACTCTAACTTGAGGCTTACTCCTGAGGAAGATGCCCAAATTAAGATAGGACTTATGATTGGGTTTTACTTCTGAGAAGGCATCACTAATCAAAAAGTAGATTAACACTAGTTTGGATAAATTAAGACTGGGGCTTATTCCTAAGTAGGAGGCCCAGGTTAAAGGGACTTGGGGCTTACTCCTAAGGAGGATGCCGATATTTTTAGACTTTGATACTGGGGCTTATTCCTGAAGAGGAAGTCCAGGTTAATAGAATCATCGTTGGGGCTCACTCCTAAGGATGATTCCCTTATTTGAGGATATTGGGCTTACTCCTAAGAACGATTCCCAAATTAATCAGGACATGGGGATTACTCTTTAGGAGGATGCCCAATATTAATGATAATGAGGAATAGGGCTTACTCATGAAAAGGATTCCCAATTTAAGAGATTATGCATCTTAAAGTATGTGGTTGAATGAATGAACTCTCTAATGTTAGTGATGTAATGATGTGTAAATCACTAGGTATTGAGATATCTTCCACATAATTCATTTCAAATAAGTAATCCAACAATGAAATCATGCCATAAATGGATTTGAAAAGAGTTTTGACGGCATAATTTTAAAGAATATTAGTGTATCAGTATAAGAGAGGTGGAGTAAGGAGGATGGGCACCCAAAAAGAAAGCGTCGTGCAAGTCCTTGAGGGCGCACAAGTACTACGTAGGCGCACAAGTCCATTCCGCCCAGGTATACATGTGAGCCACATAGGACTTGCGCGATTGTTGACCCTTAGGGTAATAATTGGGAAAGACTTGGCTCAAGCCCTTAGTACTACCCAGAGGGGCTTCCAGAAGGGTGGCGTGCATGTTCTAGTGAAGGAGAAATGCGGCAGGCATGTGTAGCCATTTCCCATTAGGGTTGGCCACTCAGGCACAGAAGTGTTGATGAGTTTCAACACATAGGCCTTCCTCCTCCTCTTTAGATCTTCCGTTCTAGGTAAGAAATTACCATAGAAGTTTTCAGAAGCTTTGAGAAGAGATTGGGGTGCGTGGAGCTTAAATCTGAGGTTCTAGAAATTTTTTTCCCCGAAATGGGGGGGCCCACAGGGGTATTTATAGGCTAGAGAAGACCCTGAGCGAATTTAATAGAGGGTGCGCAAGTCACCTTCATGACCAATGGTTGGCGTGGAAGTACACTTGCACGACCCAGGTTCAATTGAATCATTGTTCATTCCTTTGTTCATTTTTGATGTTTCTTCAAAGGATGGATCACTTTAGGTTCAAGGTATTTATCTTTTCATACCATTAGACTTGGTGATGGAAAGGAGAATCAACATGAATTTTCATTCATCATTTTCTTGATGATAACATTGAAAGGAACATTGTTTCACACATCATTATAGGAACATAAAATTCCCATTAAATGAACATTTTATTCCATATAGGTGAATTTTAAAGATTTTCACTACATTATATTCCTATTATTATTGATTGATTCTATGATAGTGAGATTATTCTTGTATTACTCTTGTATGTGATTGAATGACTTCATGTCTAAATTCATGATGTGTATAGACCCTCATGGGTGGGGATGAGTAATTTACTGAGTTGATCCATTATGTTATAAATAAATCGGTGTCGTTTCTGGTGATATGTGTATGGGAACTAATTCAATGAAATTGGATATCCATAATATAGTGAATAATGAAATATAATATGAAGTAGATGAACATCCTTAAACCGCCTTGTCATTATTATGAATGGTAAAATACTGAACCTGTTAAATAAATGTAAAATGAAATAAAACATATACATGAGCGGTAACTGATACCTAGAAATCCAAGATGGTAATTGGGGTAGTATTACAAGGGTAGTGAGTTTTCGTACGCTTATCTTCTAATAGTGAAGATAATTTACTAATTTTAAGCTTTTTATAATGTGTTTTCATTGTAATTATCGACTAATTCCACCACAACATTTTCATTTCATAAACAAGGAAGGTGGTGACGACAATGATGCATACATTGTGGGTCTTGATCCACCAGTATTACCTCTAGGAGTTCCACTTGAGGCACTACATATTGTACCTTATTTGGTCATTGATACCCATGTTCATGATAGTGTCATATACTTGATGTTGTGCATCAATGGTTCTCCATAGCTTGTACCCATGACGGTAGATCGGACATGTGTGTTCCACCTACATTAGCCTTCTACATTCCCACGGGTTGGCAGTCCGTATGATACTGAGTCTTGGAAATAATCAATCCTATCTATATTTTATCATTTGGATAGCCCTCTAGTGGAGAGCATATTTAGTTATAAATACATGATTTGATACTTTACCTAGTGTTGGTGGGATATGATTACCCAAGACGGTCATCATCAAGACATGTTATGGGTTGATTTATATACATCCTTCGTTTATCAGTTCATTCATCAGTTACTGAGACCTGAAAGAGAAATAGATTTCATGCATCTTGTGCAGGCTTCTGTGTCGGGTATGTATTATTAAACACATTCATAGAGTTGATGCACATTACACTGCTTCTAGGTAGTGATGAGCTTTCACATTCTAGAATCTTATATGATGGGATCCAATATGAAATATGTATGTAGGATAATTACTTTTTCTACCCTACTAATTATGAGATAGTAAATCAGGATCTTATCATGTATCATAACCTGAGGGAGGAAAATAATACTGGTCATATAGTACCCGTTCCACATCATACCAATAGTTATTCTGATGACCGTAAAAATTTTCTTGAGGACTCTCATCAGGGCGTTGACAATTAGATTGACTGTTTAGAAATCTCAAAAATGTGTCATCAGTTTGGATGATGAGTGAATTCGAATCTTCAATATGGTAGAGATGAAATGGAGTTTCGGTCTTGTGGCCATATGGGGAATGATCGACATTTTGACAGGACCATTCATGTGGTAAGGAGTTCAAATTGATATGAACCAACTCCACCATCTAGAATGAGTTCATTTACACCATGTCTTGAGGGGAGTTGGAATATCACTAGAATGTTTGGATAAAGTGGAAGTCATGGTTGTGGTATCCAGACCAAAATCTTCAAGAGAACCAATGGAGTAATTCATTTCATAGTACTCCATCAGTTGCACAGGGTTGTGGATCATGCCTGTTGAATTCACTACAACTGAAACCTAACGATCAGGTTGATTGACCACCTACATTATAACATACTATTCTTGTGGCATCTACTATAGTATCTTATTTTTTTATACATGTAAATTATACATTATTATATCTATATCATTCATGTAAATTCTTGAACTAAAAATATTGTTTTACTATGGTTTAAGGTCCATAGATAATTCATTTGGGGTATGAAAATCAAGTGTATGCAAATGTATGGACTCTCTCTAGGAAGTAAGCATTTTCCCATTCTTAATGAACATATTTTATTATGTTATGACTGTCATTGATGTCAATATCATGATAGATTTGTTGGTTAAATATCTTGCTTTTGTAGATTTCAATCAACACATGGTATCTTTTATATCACTATAGTATATCAGTTATCTACATATGGGTGAGTGGGATGTCAAGGGTAGTAGATCTAGACAATTGTATCATGGGTCTAGGTGGTGTGATCGACCAGATTGCTAATATTATCATATAAGATTAGATTTTACCAGATGTCGATTTCCATCTATTAGTGGATCATTTTATGGATGCCATTACAGACATTTTTCTAGATTACGCCTTGATATAGTGTTATAGTTTACAATCGATCTTATTCCATGAGTATCTCTAGCATCTATTCCTCCAGATAGGAGGGAACAAAATGAGCATCAAGAGTAGAATATGATTTTAGAAATTTTTGAGGCCAAAGGCTTTATAAGGACCAACAAGTCCTCCTAGGGTTTGTCCGTTCTATTTTATAAGAAGGTGGATAGAACCATACAACTATTAAGGGATTATAGAAGGTTGAAAAGACATACATTCAAGGAATGATATCGATTTCCTCAAATAAATGCCCCTTTTACAGATCCTAGGAGAAAAGGTCTTACTAATGGAATCGTGATATCAAGTTAGCATCAGATATGTGTATGGAAATCAAAAATACCTCATACAACATTCTGTATAAGGTATAGTATGTAAGAGTACCTTGTTATGTAGTTTATTCTTACAAACTTGCCGAACATTTTCATGGATCTGATGAATTGGGTTTTCCACCCCTATTTGGATTTTTTTCATGGCCATTTTTAGTGACATCTTGGAGTATCCTCACACTCATATCAACCATTCCATTCATCTAGTGAAAATTCCGAGTGCACTAAGAGAGCATCATATTTATTACTATAATACTATGTTCCACTTATATATTGACAGATTCACCTTCTTAGGCCATATAATATTGGTAGTAGGAGCATCTTTTCACCTTAAAAAGATAGTTCTATTATTTCCTATAATCATGTAATGAATGTGTTTGAATAAATAGTTAATTCGTTTTACTAGATATTATAGGTATTTCATACAAGATAGATCATGTCTTTCTTTACCACATATTGGTCTTTAAAAGAAGGTTGAAAAGTTGATAAGGTTAGAAGCATGTGATAAATTCTTTCTACAGATGAAGGGGATGTTTTTATCAGAACTTATCCAAACTCTTCTAGATCCATGTTGTAAGAACCTGGGTCTTCATTTCAGGCATGTTTTCCTTTCTAGTTCTTTTGAGGAAAAATAGGCCTTTTGGGAAATTTCATAACTACATGTCTTGTACATTATTATTACACACCATGTACTCGGTTACCACTGGTAGTCGTGTGCTGGACATGTAGCGGCTATGCACAAGGCCATGTGGGGGTGAACTAGAGGCTTCCTAAAGCAGAGTATGTGAACGATAAGTACGCGCCATGTACATCAAAAATACATGTCATGTACATTTTTTTCATCATTAAACGCACCAAGGTCTCATCTAATCGCCAAAATGCCCCCTATACTACCGCAGATCATTGACAGCCCCACAAGAGATCGTCCATTCTCTAAATAAAATGTCGTTAGTTACATTGGAATCTCATCGATGGGGTCTATCTTCTCCTAGAGAACTGTCCCTTGATTCCTCCTCTCTTATTAGATATTCTCGGATGAGAATTTTGGGAATTTGTGTAGATTTTCGGAGTTATATGGTGATCCAAGACCTGATATTCAATTATATTTATCTACCATCACCTAGGTAGGTGGTTTTTGCATTTACATTCAATGTATTTGAATATTATGTGAAATTGTGCCCAATGCTCTTAAATGTGGTATTACACATTTAACGCTTTAGCAATTTTGTTTTCATGCTATTATTTTAATCTTTTGTAATGGATAATTGAATGTGAATAGGCTTATCATCTATAATATGTATGTGTTTTACTATTATTATACTATTTATGACCATTTGGTATAGTTTTTTCTGTTAGGCTATATCCAGTTTCCATGCATAGTACTATAGGATGGTGTGTCTGTTGTTCTGATATGATGATATGAAATATACTGTTAGCCAATTAGTTCTTGGGTTTTACTATGGGAACTAAACATTTCGATACTTGTTGACTAACACGGGGCCTTGCGAACATGTTGTAGTAGACCATAGGTAGAATTGACGTAAGGGCTTCTCCATAGTGTCTTTATAATTATACTATGTGATACCAAAGGGGGAATTGATGATGAGGGCCTCCTCTGAGTGTCTATAGATCCTCCACACAGGCCATAGGGGGAATGAGACATTGAGTGCTTCCCTAGAGTGCCATTAGTACCGAGATGAGACTATAGGGGGAATTGATGGTGAGTTCATCCTCAAAGAGTCTATACATTAGCTGAACCGGAGAGGTGATACTATGTGTTCTTCCTAGAGGTGTGCTTTTGTTTTTGATGATATGTAGGAACAAAGGGGATATGATTTGAGAATATTCTATAGGGTTACCAATTTGTAATTACCTGCTTTGATTAGCAGCTTACAATATTGTTTATTGAATGCTTGAGCTGTGGAATTGTTTACTGCTGTGTGCTTCCTTGTTTACTGCATTCCTTTTTTTTATTGCTTGCCATATATTTGTTGACTGGGAGGCACAGATCCTTGGGTTGTTTCCTACTGGGATTTAGACTCACACCCTATTTGGGTCATTCTTTTCGGCCCAAAGAGATTATATTGTTGTAGGTATAGATAAGGGAAATCTCCCTTCTACATTAGGCACCTGATTGCTTTGGAGATTGAGAGAATGGGACCAAGCTGGGGCTTGCGATGCTGAGGAGTAGCTTATCTGTTTTATTTTGTACATTGGTTTAGTATTGTATTCTTCATTGTGACTTGTTTGGATACTTTCATAGATATATATGTATCATGCATCATTTATATATATATATATATGCTCTATCTGTTTCATTATCAGTCATTCACTTTTATTTTTGTTTTGTATTATTACTAATTTTGCTATTGTATATATGTTTACATCAGATTTTTACTCATACAATGAGGGAATAGATTCTCCACAATCACACCCAAGGCCCTCAATGCTAGTCGGTAGCCTCTGGCATTCAGGGAAATGCGCTTGAGGCCATATGGCCAACATGGTATGGGGCACCTCTAGGAGGCTTCTGAATCTGGGATCTTACAAAGTTGTATCAGAGGAATTCTATCCTCCTAAATTTCTGTTTGGAGCCTATAGGCACGGATAGGATAGAATTGGTACTCAGTAATAAGTTGTGCCCTGGAGTATCTAACATGTGTATAGGGAAAACCAATCTACCTCATTTTTTTCAATTTTTCTGGTTTTTCACATTTATGGTTGTTTTGATTTCACCTAGAGTGATTCACATGATTTGTCTTATTATTTTTGATGTCATTGAGGATATATTTTTGCTTCAACCCATTGATATGAGGTTATTTGATCACATGCATCATATAGGAACTTGATAAGAATCACATCTCATGCATTCTTGCCATGCTAGTTAGGTGCTTTACCAATTTAATGTTGTTGTGGAAGATGTTGTGTAGAATTATCATGTTGTTGTGATAGATTCTTGATTAAATACCTATTGTTTTATAAGATATTTTTGGGTACATTTTTTTGTGAATGAACTCCAATCATTGGTTCCTGAGGTGTTATACGGCTTCTTGGACCGGAATTTCCTGGATCATAGACTTTTTTACCTTATTATAACATGTATAAGATGCAATGATTTGATTCACGGGGAGTATGGGACCTCAAATATTTGAATTTGGCCTCGTAATGTTCATTTTCTGTGTTTTGTGGGCTTCCAGTGTAGTTTTTGAGGCTTACTGTATGGAAAAACCCAGAATACACGGCGTGTAGTTATGAACGCATTCTGTTTTTCCTTCTGTTCATGAAGTAATTTTTTTCTTGAGTACACATGATGCACACTTTTTATACGCAGTGTAGTCTCTATCCGTGTCACAGGCCGTGTGGAATGAGACACGGGACTGGGAAATCATTAGTAGGAAACGCAGTGTACTGGATGTACATGGCGTGTTGTGAGAACTCTGTAACCAACCGTGTCACTGAAAACAATGGTAAGTTGAGTCCTTCCTACAACATGACACGTACATGTGGAACATTCCGTGTAGTGTAAACGTTGTATTTGGCCATGTAGTGAACAACAGAAGTCAACATAATCATCCTAGTACACACCGTTTCTATATGGAACATGTCATGTTGTCTGAGCCGTGTATCCATCAGTGTCACTAACAACACGGGTCAGAGAAGCTCGTCTAGTACACGTTGTGTCTGGCATGAAAAATTATTGTATACTTATTATAGGATAATCGTGTTGCATAGACATGTAAGGGGACATGGGTAGGGGATAAGGATTCATGTGAACTTTTTGTGTTAGGACAACACATAATGTGTTTGGGGTATTACACACCCATTTGTGGCTGGAGTACATGCCCATGTGAATGGATAAGGGGAACATGCCGTGTATGGGACATATATGTCTTGTTATCATGTTTTTCATAACATAAATGTTTTATTTAACATGTTCCCTTCTTTAAAATTCGGTTTTAAGTCCTTGATAATCTTGATCTAAGGTGTAAGTTTGACCATGGAAAGTCATGCCACTGAGATTCCCTATGGTAATCTACCAGTTATAAGGTAGTGATCAGACGCCGGACATGGCTGATCAGGTAATTCTTGCAGATCCACTTGTTAGGCTAGCTTTCGCACTAGTAGTTGTACTAGATGTTGGTGATGATGAACAGTTCAATGAGGGATTCATGAGGATTATGTAGACATTCCAGGGAGCACCGCCTCCTACCACGTCTATGGCAGACATGACATGAGTTTTCAAGAATCAACATCCTCCTACCTTTTATGGTCAAGGAGGACCACGTGCCATAGAGTCATGGATAGAAGCCAAGCCGATTTTACTTGTGCATTTGGGGATTCCTCTAGCAAGGACAGACATGCTCTCTACTTATATACTATAAGATTCGGCCAAGGGATGGTTGGACGTGATCTCACAGGTGGGCCAGCTGTAGGTTATGGATTGGGAGGAGTTCAAGCATATTTTATATGATTAATATTATCTGGATACATTGATGGAAAATTGAGCCCATGAGTTCATGAGCCTAGAGCTGGGTACCCTATCGATTATGGAGTATTAATTTATTTTCCCCGATCTTTAGTGTTTGAATCCCTTCCTTGGTAGACATGGGTTATTACTGGCAAGGAAGTTTGACGATGGTCTACAATAGGACATCTTATCGCAGTCGAATATATTCAGGTTGACTTTCATCACATCCATCGTCAACCTGACACAGAACACACTACGGAATATACAAGAATCTAGAGTTGTGATCCTGGGCGGATCGACATCTAGAGTCAGTGCTTCACCAGGAAATACCAGGTAGTGCCGCAGAGAAACTATACAGGAAGATCCGAGTAGGCAGGATGAATAATTTGGAAACCAGGTGGTGTGCTACCAGTGCATGTGAAGAGGGAATACAAAGACGCATTTCCAGAGAGACGCAGTGGAGTGCTGATCTTTTTGAAATATGGGTCACCATCATCATTTCTATCAGGTCTTCTCACCAACTACTGGTGACTATGGATAATCTATGTCTCCACGGGTAGGAAGAGCTCCCCCAGTTTCTCAACTGTCTGCGAACTGGAGTTCTTCCGGCCATTTAGGATGAGTGGGAGTTCACGAACTTGGTGGTCAATCGCCAAGCTATCAGCGACAAAAGGTTAAATCAGCTCAGAGTGGTCAAGCATGGTGACAATGTTGTGGAGCCATCCAAACATTTAAAGTGGATCAGACCTAGTAGGATCAGGATCCTGGTACCTCTATAGTTTGAGGTACGATTCTAGTTTCCTTAGTTTTATCTTATGCACTTTTCGACAAAAGGGATGCCCATAGCTTAATATCTATTCCTGTTGTGGAGAGCCTTGTGCTCTGCATCTTTTCATCTGTCGATATCATGACACTAGAAACTATGTTGGGGGAATAGAACAACTATCATACTTCAATGCAATGAGTTCCCTCTAAAGGTTGGGGATGTCACATTCTATGGTAAGTCTATGTCCTAGAGATGACATGATATGACGTTAATTTCAAAATGTACTCATTGGTTCCCTTCCATGCAGTCATCGACTATTAACGTCGTAGGGTGAGTTTCATATAACCAGAGGGCAGATCGTTTCTTCATAATGGAGAATGGGATGTCTAGGTGAGCAGAGCGAGACCTGAGCATCATGGGTTAGGGGGATCTACTGGAAAAATTTCTAGTCTATATATGGATGACGAATGGAAATCATAGATGTACTTTCCTCCAGTAGTGGATCGTTTCAGGGTTTTCCTTCGACAAGAATTTTAAGATTTTCCTCCAAAGAGATATGTGTACATTTCTATTGAGCTCACTCCAGGATCGGCACTAGTGTCCATTCTTCCTTACAGGATGGCTACACCAGAGATGCAGGAGCTGAATAAGCTGTTGGACGTGTTGCAGGTAAAGGATTTCATTGGAACCTATACTTCTCCTGGGAGTTTTCGTATTCTATTTGAAAAGAATGAATAAGGTACCCTCAATAATTTTGTGTATTATCAAAACATTAACTAGTTCACGGTCATGAACTAATATCCCTTGTCAAGGATTGATGGTCTCTTAGATCAGATTTGAGGAGCCCATGTGTTCTCAAAGATTGGCTTGGGGTTCGGTTTGCATCAGCGACTTGTTAGAACACATGATATACCTCATACACCCTTCTCGGGTAGGTATGGTCTATACGAGTATATGGTTATGTCATTCGGTCTCATGAACATTCCTATAGTTTTCATGGCACTGAAGAACTGAGTGTTCTGTCCATACTTGGATTGTTTCGTGATTGTATTTATGGAAGATATCTTGGTGTACTCTCAAACTCGGCATGACCATGACACACATCTTGAGATTTTTCCAAGTACACATAGATAGCATTAGTAAAAATAAATGCTCTCAAAATTCTACTTTTTGATGTATCTGATTAACTTATTGGGTCATGAAATATTAGAGTCATGAGTATTAGTAGACCCAGTGAAAGTGAGAGCAGTATTTTCCTAGGAGAATCCGAAGAACATCACTGATGTGAGGAGTTTTCTAGGGCTGGATGGATACTAAAGAAATTTTAAATAGGATGTTTCACTCTTAGCTGCACCGTAGATGGGTCTGACTAAGAAAGGTTCAAGGTTCATGTGGTCAAATTATTGTGAGTCATCCTTTCAAGTGTTGAAAGGATGGTTGACATGAGCACTGATACTAGTATATCCAGAGCTGTTCAAGAGATATACTAAGTACTGTGATTCTTCAGATATCAGTCTGAGCACTGTGCTTATGCAAGGAGAAGGAGTCATTGTGTATAGGTCTCGACAGTTGATGTCAGATGACAGGAACTACCCGGCACAAGAAATGGAGTGGGCTATTGTCGTTCATGCTTTGGGTTGTTGGGGACTTTATTTTCTGGGAGAGAATTTTGTGTCTTTCACCAAACAGAAAATTCTCAAATACATCTTCACTCAACATGATCAAAATTTTAGACATTGATGGTGGGTTGAGTACCATCAGTCTTTTGACATTGATATTTCCTCTATGCCCGAAAAGGGAAATGTAGTGGATGATTAACCAAGTAGGAGTACTCAGATACTGGCTATTCGGGAGGTGAGAAGTTAGTGGAAGCTTATGTATTTTTTCCATTAGATGCATTAGGAGGGTCACGACAGACATGGGATGATGTTTCTATCGTCTATAGTCGTTACCTATACTATTCATGACTGAGTTTTAATGAGGCAGTAATAAGATTCAGAAGGCCTTGTCATATGGGAAAGTGTGTCAGTAGAGGACCCTATTAAAGGTTGGAAAATATGGGAGGATGAGATCTTTCATTTCCAGGGGCACTTATGAGGGTCAACAGACCTATGCAAGGAGCTGATGTGGGACTTGCATTCCTCTTTTTGGGAAGTTCATCATGTTTTCACCTGGATGTATTGTGATATAAACCATTGTTATCAGTGGCCAGAAATAAATAAATATTTTGCTGGTTTCATCATGATGTGTTTCACCTATTAATAAGTATTCGAGGGAATGATGCAGTTTGGGATGTCATTGACAGACTCGCAAAGGTTTCTCAATTCTTGCCGATCAAGGAGACCATCGGTGTTGATGAGCATGGAAGTTTGTACATCTGAGAGATTGAACTTCTACATGGGTTTCCCCAATTCATTATTTCCTAAACAAATGCAAATTTTTCATCTCGGTTCTGGAAGGGGATTCAAAAGTCTTTGGGTATACAAGTGATTTTGAGTATCACTTATCACCCCTAGACAGATGTCCAGTCTGAGCGTAATCCTCAGTTGATTGAAGACATTCTCTGATCATGCATCCTTGATTTTAGAGGTTCATGGGAGGGACACATACCTCTTGTTGAGTTTTCTTTCAACAATATTTTCCAAGAAACTATACAGATTGCACCTTATGAGGCTTTTTACGGTAGGCCATTCCGATCACCCTTGTGTTGTCTGGAGGTAGGAGAGGCAGGTATGCTGGGACATCATCTTTTTCAGGAGTCCTTAGAGAAGATTGATTTAATTTGGAAGAGGATGGCTAATTAAATGTCTCATAAGAAGTAATTTTCTAATCAGTGGAGATGAATTCTGGAGTTTGAGGAAGGGGATCAGGTTTTCTTGCATGTCACACAGCGGGTCGGAGACAAAAGGATTAGGAGACAGGGTAATCATTTGTTGAGGTACGTCTAGCTTTTTGTGGTTTTGTAGTGAGTTGGACCGGTTGCCTATCTGTTGTAGTTACCTCAGAGGTTCCAGGCTATGCATGATTTTTCCATGTTTCTCAACTTCGACATTTTTTATCAGACATGTCTCATGATTTCAAACCCAACGAAGACAAGTTGGAGGTGGATGCATCGTTCGAGAATCATCCTATCCGGATTGTTGACCGAAGTACGAAGGTTCTCTATGGTCGGTTATTTCCTCTGTAATGAGTGCTATGGAAGCACGATGGAGTATAGGACGAGACATGGGATAGGAGGTAGATATACGATCACAGTGGCCGGAGCTATTCTAGGTTTCTTCTTATACACCTTTCTAGGGAAATTTGAGGATGAATTTCATTATGTGGGAAGTTTGTAAGAACCCAGATATTCTTTTCAGGTATGCTTTCCTTTTCTGTTGTTTTGGAGGAAAAAGAGGACATTCTGGAAATTTTGTAGGTACATGCCATGTACTTTAGGAGTACACGTTGTGTACATTATATGTCCATGCCATGTTCTCAGTTACCACAAGTTTTTGTGTCATAACATTGTAGCGGCCATGCACATGACCATTTGGTGGTGACCTAGAGGCCGCATAAAGTGGAGTACAGAAACGGTGAGTACATGTCATGTACATAAAATGTAAACAATGATTACATTATTTTTTTCATTAAATGAACTTGGGTGGAATGTAATTGCCAGAACGATATCCTTCATGTTCTCGTTTGACTGAGAGCTCAGTACGGCTGTAGATCTTTGACGAGCTCCCGAGCGATCATCCATCCTCCGAATCGAACATTGTAGGTTACGTTGGAATCACATTGATGGGTTCTCTATCCTCCTAGATCACCATCCCATGATTTATTTTCTCTTATGAGATTTTCTCAGTTTATAATTTTGTGAATTTCTATATATCTTCAGAATTATAAGGTGATTAAAGCCCTGAAATTCAGGAATATTGAACTCCCAATGCCGAGGTAGGCAGTTTGTGTCATTCAGTTGAATGTATTTGATTATTATGGGAAATTGTGCCCAATATCCTTGAACGAGGTATTGCACATTTAATGTTTTAGCAATGTTGTTTTCCTACTATGTGTTTTTGCTTATGTATATGATAATTGTATGTGAATAGTGTTATTTTCTATGCTATGGATGTGTTTGCCCATGATTATATTGTTTATGATGGTTTGGTCTAGTTTTGTCTGTTAGGATATTGACCGATTACATGCCTAGTATTATTGGATGGTTTGTCTATTATTCTGATATTCTGATATTCCTTAGAATGTTAGAAAAGTAGTCCCAGAGGTTTACTTTTTCCACAATGCTTTGTGATACTTGTTTATTACAAAGGGCCATGAGAACCTGGTGTAGTAGACCATAGGGAGAATGGACATAAGGGCATCTCCAGAGTGTCTTTATAATTATAAGATGTGAGACCACATTGAGAATTGACATTGAGTAATTCCCCAGAGTGTCTGTAGATCCTTGACATGTGCCACAGGTGGATTTAGATGATGAGTGCTTCCCAGAGATCCTTTTGTACCGATACAAGACTATAGGGGGAATTAACGATGAGTGCATCCCCAGAGAGTCTATACATTAGCTGAACCAAAGGGGTGAGACTGTGTGTGCTTCCTAGAGGGTTTCATGTTTTATTTCTTCCAGGTAGGACAAGAAGGGATATGATTTGGGTACTTCCCAAATGGTTACCTATTTGTAATTATATAATTTGGTTAGTTGTTTACTTTATTGTGAATTGAATGCTTGATCATTGGAATTTATTACTGTTGAGGGCTTACTTGTTTACGACATTCTTTTTTATTATTTCCTACTATATATTCACTGACTGGTAGTGATGGATCGTTGGGTGGTTGACTACTAAGATTTTGTCTCATGCCCTATTTGGGTTATGATTTTGGGCCCAAAGAGATTATATTTCTGCAAGTATAGAAAACGGAACACATCCTTCTACTTCAGGTACTTGACTAAATTCGAGTTGGAGAGCGTGAGACCAAGTTGAGGCTTGCGATGCTATGGAGTGGATTATATGATTTTCATTTTACTTTAGATTAGTACTGTATTCAGAATTGTGACCAGTTTGGCTGCTTTCCTAGTAGTATATGTATCTTACATCATTTATATATATATATATATGCTCTAGATGTTTCATTATTATTCTTCCGCTATTGCTATTGTTTTGTAATATTTTTGCTTATGCTATTGTATATCTGTTTACATCCATTGTGTACTCTGCCAATGAGTTCATAGTTTTCCCAAAGTCTCACCCAAGTCCCTCGCTATAATTCGGAAGCCTCTGGCATTCGGGGAAATGAGCTTGAGGCCATGTGACCAACCTGTTATGGGGCGCCTCTGGGTGGATTCTGGAACTGCGACATTACACAAGTATAGGTTATCCCCTATTATGTGATGAATTATGAATTGAACATGGAGAAGTGATGATATAAGAGGACAAAGTCATTACTTATAGGAATGAAATGTTGAGGACTCATGAGATAATGTACTCAATGGGAAACCATGATCTAGAATGAGTATTCCATGCATTAGATTTTAGGAGACATAACCTATTGGGTGATTGTTTTGTGATGTACACAGACAACAGTAGCCTCACCAATACTTTTTAAAAGCATTAAATGATCCTTATATAAAATATATGGGTAAAATATCTACTATCCAATGATTTTGAGTGTTCTTATAAACCTGGGAAGGGCAATGTAGTTATAGATGAACTTAGTTATAAAACTCAAACACAATTTATATGAGAATCTATTGTTTAATGGATGTTAATGGACCTCTCTTTTAAAGGAATCTTGTGTTTCCTGAAAGGAACATGATGTATTACCTCTCATATTTGACAGTTACCTCTTCCCTCTGTGACAATATGAATGTTACACAGTTATCATATCATAAAGTATATGATCTCTATGAGAGTATATTAGGATACAACATGCATGAAGATTGGTTTCTAGAAATAGATGATGTCCTACGACTATTGGGACATATCTATGTTCCAAAATACATGATATATGAGTTAATGCGTGGGTCCTTAGACACTATGTGGGCAGTTAATTTTGGCATCTCAAGGATGCATCAAAACACGGGACACAATAATTGGTGTTGTCGAATGAATGATCATATATATAGATTTATTACTAGGTGTTCTAACTATCAGTCGGTAAATGTGGATCACCAGTGACTTTCATGCTTATTAAAATAGATTCCCGTCCTATAATAGAAATGGGAATATGTTTCCATTGATTTCATAGTCAGCATACCTAGGTCATAGAGGGGTAGAGATTCAATATTGGTGGTCATTGAGATTGTAAAAAAATAATACCACTTCATTACTATTCATGAGACATTCCTAGTTGATGTGTTGGGAAGACTGTATGTTCATGAGATCATACGACTACATAGATTGACTCGAACTATTGATATACATTTTTATTAATGATTCATGTCATAATTTTTGTAGGGATTTAAATAAGGATATTATAACATTGGTGATTCTAATCATATATTTTCACCTTCATACTGATGGACAATTATAATGGACTACACAGGTTCTATAGGATATGCTCTGAGCATGTGTCCATTATTTTGACAATTCAAGGGAGAATCATATCCCTCTCATAATGTTCCCCTATATCACTAAATTTTTTGTGATGAATCATAGGGATCCATCTGTAGCATTATATGGAAGGTCATGTCATTCACCCATGACCTTGTATGTTGTAGGTGAGGTATCCCTACAAGGTAATTGCCTCATTCAAGAGATGTCATTGAAGGTTTAGATGATCAGTATGTGTATGAATATTGATCTTTCAAGAGATAAATTTTATGTTGACCTTCATCTGATACCTCTTTATCTTGAGGCCGAGGATCATGCTTTTATTCGATTATCAAACATGCTATGTAATAGATTATTACGAAACCAATGATATTTTTTACCTCATTACATAAGGACATTAGAAATCCAAGAGAGTTCCAGACAGGTATATTATCAGCTGATATTACCTCAGAGTTACCATTCCATTCACGATGTCATTCATGTTTGATAGCTTTTTCAATATAATGATTATCCATATCACACTGTTCATTATAATGATGATGAGTTAGATGCAGATGTTACCATTGAAGAGTATCCTGTATGCATGTTCAACTATAGAATTATGGTTCATGGAGGCCTTTCTATCCCTATAATACATGTTTTATAGTAGTGCATATGGGTACAGGATGAGACTTGGGAGAGGGAATTCCTCATAACAACTCAGTGGCCAGAGTTGTTCTCAGATAATGATTTTATACCCTAGGATGGTGAACTCGAGGGATAGTTATTTTAAGGGGGGAAGACTATAAGAACAATATTTTCACTTGTCAATGGATCCATTAAATTTATTTCCAAACATTTACTTTGGCCCTATTATGGATTCATAATTAGTTAGTAAGGGTCAAATGGGTTTACATGGAATGTTCAGATTTCAGGAAAAAACATTTAGTGTAAAATTGACATGTTGTACGGTTAGTGCACATTTGGTGCATGATTTTCAAAACAATGCAGATAGAGTTTTTTTTGGAAAGGGACTACTTTTATGGTTGGCTCACATTAGTAATAATCAACTATTATGTTGCCCCTTCATACCTAGTAATCATGCACGGTTTTCACATGGGTTTTCAAAAACTATTCATATTCAATTTTGTCTTGGTAAAATTTTAAATTTTCCCTTAATGATAATATTAGATCCAACTTTATTCCCTTATTAGATATTATATTGGATTTAAATATTTATGTCTCATTTGGATTTTTTAAGGACCAGAGGTAGTAATCAATAGATTCCCACGATCAGAGATATGATCGATATTTTATTTATCTGGTTGGATGTGCACCCATAAGTACTCATGTTCGTTTAGGCCTTTGTACTTCTATCACACAATCGACCAATTTATTGGGCTATAAATGTTTTTCACCTTTTCATAGATCTACACCAATCTGTTCCAAATAAATGTTCAATACCATAGGAGGATAGTCATATAATCCTATATTGAGTGGTCGATATTTCATCTCATGTGTTCGTAGAATATGTAATTGTCATGTGGGGCCCATTGATTTCATTGAATATTGATTATCTAATTTATATTACATGATTCTAATATTTAGAATCATATGGATGTGCTATTTCAATATTTTTTATTAATGTTTTTATGGTTTTGGCAACAATCCATCATTTCCATATTGAAGGTTATTCTTTAATTTTTGTTTATTGTTTTTACATGATTCCACCACTGTAAGGGTGTACATTGGCTTGACTATAACAAGTGTATGAATTTCTATATTAAGATGATTTTATAATAATGAGAATTTCATAATCTAATGTACTGTGTATGTTCACCACTTAACCTTCCAATGGAAAGTGAATCAATTCTACAATGAAATGAGAAATTTAAATAGGTGTTTATATTAAGTATATAAAATGTATTTAAATATAAATTAATTGTCGATATCATATCCGTAGAGACCTTACAACATTAATGGAAGGCAGTAGAATGATCATTGGATATGGAATATGATTTAAATAGATTAAATTTGCGGTTCTTTTCTAATTGTTCATTTCACACAAAAGAAGGAAAGTCATGAACCAAATGACATGATTAAAATGTGACAAGCTACATCACCTTGTACCACAAATGATAAGAAGTAATTGAACCAAAGTAACTTATTAATTATTTATGGATGAATAAAAAGGATTCATGCTACATCACAGTAGCAAATTAATGAATGTATAGTCTTAGACCAATGATTTTATGCTACCTAAACTTATCACACTAATGAATAGAATGTATTGAACCAATTTAAAATATACAAGACATCATAATAAAATTGTAATGTTCTAACTCGTTCTCTCCATGGATTCGGAAAGGATTATTCCATGTGAACTCTTGAACCCCATTCTAATTCAAGGATATGGATTACTATGGTTGATACCCACCTATATCATGCTCCTTGCATACTCTTTGATGACTGATATGAAATGATAATATCATTTCTTATTAAAATAGTAATCCTTGGATTTACTCCATTGATCCTTCAATGAATAATATGTTCCATCGTTACAACCCTTATCTCCATGTTTATGATATATCCTAATTATACTTTTTACAATCACCATAGACTCGGTAGGCACCTTATTGTTGAATGTCATGGACTATGCTCAATGGATTACACTCTTACCCATTCCAGGATAAAATTATTACTATGTTGGAGACCCTTGTGTTATACATCACTCTGGTTATTAGTTTAGGACAAAACAATGAAATATCATTATAGGTTAACTTATTAATTCTTGGAACCACTAAAATTATACACATGTTACTTGTTTATAAAACTAGTAATAGTCACATAATGAATTGTTTATATTTTCAGACACTAGTGGAGGGACGAATATGGTACATGTGTATTTAGTTACATTATGCTACATTAAATTGAATATTCATGATTTCCCACTATTACATTTCCAATAAACATGTCTGATGTTATAGGCATCATTGATGGTTGCCGACCGAGATTTATCTCACAACCTATCTGTGCACTATTTGGCACCTTGAGTAGATTACATTATTGAATATGTTTACTAACAGGGCACACAGCTTCAAACACATCATTACCTGATGATTAGTATGGAGCGTAATAGATGATGATCGAGCCATTGATTGAGATGCACAGGATAGTAATGGAATTCCATTATTTTGTTTCTAGAATTTTTTATTCATTTTATATTGTATACATGATTTACATTTTTCTAGATACATGACATATCAACAACAATTTTTGTATGATATTTATGTTATTTCAATTATTTAGTTTGTTGTCTCCATTTTTATCCATGCATTATGTTTACAAATATTGCTTCTATTATTTACCTATGTTTTTATTAATCCATTATGCTACACTTTTGTAATATTGGAATAGTCTCCACAGAGACACAATCTAGTCCATCGATGCTAGTCAGCAGCCTCTAGCATTCATGGAGATGTGTTTGAGGCCATGTGGCCCACCAAGATTAGGTCACCCAGTTAGTGGCATCCAGTTCTAATACATTAAAGTTAAATATATTTATATAGTGAAAATATATAATATTTAAACAATCTATAACATTATTGAATTAATTAAATATGGATATCATTGTTTTTTTGATGAATTACAAGCCAAAATAAAATATGAAAAACAACGAGGATATCATCTAAAATGTATCATTAACATGGAATTGTTAATAAATTTGTAACATAACATATTAATCATATAATATATTGTTTTTGATATAAGAATATAGTAATGTGATCAATTTATAATAAAATTATAATTATTATACATTATGTTTGAACATGTACAATGAATGTTAAGAATTATGGTAAGAGTTTCCTCATCTCACTATTCGATCTATGAGAATTATGCATTATTTACCAGTAATTTATTTTTTCTGGTGTATATAATTCCCATGAATGTATTATTTGATTATTTGAATCATATTAATTGGTATTTACATATAAATTTTATGATAATTCTTAAATGGGGTTTACGGTTCAATCCTTACCAAATTTGTAATGTAATTCTCACTTTTTTTATTTTTTTGAGATGAATTCCATGTTATGAACCTATATTTTTATATGGGGGTAGATAATTACATTTAACATTTTATATTATGAATATATTTATTATAATTATATTTTATGATTTATTTAATTTTATTAAATTATATGTATTATGATCCAATGTAACCGAATTTGTAACAGTTTATTCCTATAATCTCATAGATTATCGTGATTATTTATGATTACACAGCCCTTGGTGAAATATTGTGAAAATTATCTCCATAAACCTTAATAAATTATTCTCCTCTAGTAATTAATGATATTATCATGTACAGTTCTATTTTCCAACTAATTTGAACTTGTGATTATTAAGAATGTGTTATAAAGAAAATCCCACTTTATATCCCAATTTCGTTTGAAATTTGTGTGCACATAGAACAATGTTAAAAAAATGTTTTGTTAAGTGTTATACTATTCATGTATTTTATTTATAAGAAATATTAATCTATTTTGTAAATTTTTATCTAATTTGATATTATAAAAATATATCATTATTTCTATATTTAATCATGTCACTTTTCTAAACATTTTACAGCAAATAAAAGTAATGATAGACATGTATGGATTTATCCACCATAAAAAATGGTATATCATTGAAGATTATTTTAAATTATTTGGTAGTCATAGTGATTAAAAATGGTTTTTTGAAATGTTATAAGTTTATTAATTATTTTATATGATTTTTAAAATAATTCATTATATTTTTTCAAATGGGTATTTTCAAAAGAATGGAATTAATTGTTTAAAAATCATATTTTATATGTTTTAAAAGTTATTATAATGGAATGGGGTTTAAAAATTTTACAATATTATTTTATATGTTTTTAATTTTGTTATGAAATAAATAGTTTTAAAAATTTTTAAATCTTACTTTATAGGTTTTCAATGTTACATTAATATAAATGGTTCCAAAAAATATTTCATCTATACTTTGTACGCTCTCTAGTTATTATCAAAGAAGAATTTTTATAAAATAATTTTAAAGCATAAATTATTTGTTTTTCGACGTCGTTTTTAATGACATAGTTTTTTAAAATTTTCCTTGTCAATAAAGTGATTTTAAAATAAATATTATTTTCCTCTAGAATTGTTCTATGTGTTATTTAAAAAAACACCTCCAATTAGGGATTCACAATTTGATATAATTTCTGATATATTGGGGATATTATCCAAGGGAATCATTATTATTATTTCTCATATTGTTTTATTTTTTGATGTGTTGATTCCTATGACACCCCTTTGACATACAATGGACATGTACTTATGAATCCAATAGCGTTTCAGGGGATATTCACCGATGTAATGATTATGAAACCTGTATATTTAACACAGTTTTTGATAACTTTCAATGATATTGATTACAATTAAATTTAATTGGTACTGTGATGATATTTATGAAACACATCTATTTTTATGGATCATCGAATGATGAGTGTTTTAATATCTTGTGAAACACATATGTATGATTTCATTATGTGATGGGTAGGACCTATATCTCCCTCCAATGCATTCAGAAATGATTGAAATATCATTATATATAGGTGGATGTAATAACGAATAAAATCTATTAATAAATGTCTATTTTACTCTATCATGGTATTGGGAGTTATCCATGGTAAATAATATGGTTTGGGGAAAGGACCCATTTCAATATATGTAAAGGCTAGTGAATGGGGTTGGTGGTGTTTCCCCTAGTAGGAATATCCCCATTAATTTCGATAACATGTTATTAAAATGAGCAATAATATACATCGAATAGTTTTATATAAATAATTGTATTCCAAATATTGTATGACTTATTTAAATGTTTTTTAGGGATTATGATGTTGATTACCTTATAATTCATATCTTATGAACTGCAAATCATTACTCCCAGATTTTTATTTATGATATTATAATATGAAAGATATGATCTTAAAATGATATTATTATTTTCACATTCCACTATATTGATGTAATTCATATAGAACAATTTTATTTTTCTTTACAAATATTATGACTTCACCGTTTCTTATATTTCATATCCAGTGAATTTGAAGAATGGTTTTATAAAGAACTAGAAAAGGTGAAGATATCATTGGGGAACATTAATTTTATTTCATCAAGTGATAATATTTTTTTATATGTTTCCCAAGACACTAAGCTATTATGGTCCATGATAATATAATTTTCTAAACTGTGGATGATTCATCTGAAATGATTTAATATTCATGTATTTTATGATCAAGTTGAAATAATATTATTACGGTAACTATTTTACAACAAAATGGAATGAAAATAGTGAACTAAAAAACCCCC
Source organism: Viscum album (assembly GCA_963277665.1). Classification (NCBI taxonomy): domain Eukaryota; kingdom Viridiplantae; phylum Streptophyta; class Magnoliopsida; order Santalales; family Viscaceae; genus Viscum; species Viscum album. The sequence continues at coordinate 489,501,714 of OY728162.1, forward strand.
CATGAAATCAGTGATAAAGCAATGAAAATCATACCTCATATAGGTATAAGTTCTTCTATCATATATTTGTCTCTAACTGAAGACAAAAATGATAAAATATCTGTTTTAGTTGAACACCCTAAAAATATGGTTAAACAGATAGAACAAATTTTGGGAACCACATAGTGGGAAAATAGATTAATATATTCCAGAACACTTAAGTCCTTATTATGATGAATCCTTATCCACCAATAGATTGAAATAGAAATTAGATTCAAATGTTTTATCAATGACTGGGTGATGGACATGAGGACCTTTATGAATTCATAGGAGGAGATCCACACATGGAAGGAAGAAATTTTAAATCTATATTATATAAAAAAGAGGAAAAATAATAACATCTACTATATAAAGAGGCTATATTGATACCACACTATTTGGGATACCACGTAAAAACCTTGTAATTCCCACAATCTGAGCACCATAATTACTCAGTCCATGCCCAGAATTTCCTAATCAATGAAAAAAAACTTTTCTGTGTTATTTTATAAAAACAATTGAATTCCTACAAGTGCATGCCATTCCACCATCATTTTTTTCAAACAGTGTCCAGTGAATAAGTACTTCCACATAGTTCCCCGTAGGATTCCTCAAGGTTTGTTAAATCCTTGTATAGTTGTTTGCACACCCACAGAGGATATGTTTTCATCATCCAATGCACACGAACCCCAAAAAACATTCATTATAACATTTTTAATATTAATATCCATCTAAATGTAGGACCTTTGTAGTGAAAAATCATTGGATTACATTCCAAATATTAGGTGAATAATTTTTATTCTCAAAAATCTAAAAAATATAAAACAAGTCATGGATTTCAATCCACATCAAAAAACTAAGAAAACAATATCTCCCCAACATAACATATAACAACCCCGATCTCAAAATCATGACCTAGATATGGAAACTAATATACTCATATCCTTTAAAATAAACCATTTCTACCACAATCATGAATTCATCAGCCAACACTTTCAATACTATCCCCACCATAGGAGTTATATACATTAGTAATTTCTTAGCCAAAAAAATTAATTTCATATGGTCCATTGACCATCAAATAAACCAAATTTCATATTATAATGCATCATCACTCCAACACATCGTAATGTTCTAAAATCCCGACTATTTCATACAAGACACCCATCAAGTACCACATCCCCTCAGATTCCTGCATCGTTCCAATGTCATAAATGGTACCTTTGACGATTTGAATCTCATAAGATTATCAAAATAACTCACTTTTCCTTGGGCACCATTAAATCCCACATCCCATTTATACCAAAACACTATGACACCTTAAATCTATCCTGAAACACAACGATATCCATAACTAATATTGGTTTCATGAACCACATATATACAGAAATATCATGCGTCAGAGTCAATTCCATCCAACTATAAATTATTTGGTTAGTCCATATAAAACATCCATTCATATTCAGAACCAATAGTGGAGTAATATAAAAATATGGAAATATGATCATTCTTGATGCCATGACATACTTCAATATATATCCTGATCCCCAACTTTTTATACAACATACATATACTCCACATTTACCTGGCACGAAACCAAGCTAAGAAAGGCCTAGCATCCCAACACATCTTCCCCAGCGACCAACCTCGAGCACCACAAATGGGTTCCACAACCACTCTCATAATGTACAAGTATTGTTAAATCATGTCTTCCAGCTCCTCGTACTGGTCTCAATTAGAACTCATATCCCTAACTCATCCGTGATCACCAAATATCGGCTCTCTAAGAAGACATCCTATATAACATCTTGAGATTCCTGCACTAGCCTCCTGCTTATCACTCAATTGATTCGTAATCACACTTCATTCGAACATGTCACGACTTCCTATAGACGAATCATGCCATCGAAGGCCCACAATCAAATGGAATACATGAGACTCCATACTAAACTTCGTATAGAGACAATTCACAATATCACATCCACATATCCAAAGCATCACCACTAACATCACATATGGCCAACACCTGTCCAGATTATGAATGATATTTAAAATTTAAATAGGATATTATCATCTGGATGACTGCCTAAAATAATTGGGATAACGTGAAGATTATTACCTTCACCACAATTGCAAGCAATAAACCATCCTCCAAACACCTAACTTTTGAGGTGTAATAACACACCACACCTTGTGAGAAATGAGATAAGTCTATGAATTTGGGACCATATTACATAACATACATGTCTCCATGATAAATGTTCAAAAACTCCTAGGATCACACCACCATTAACATATTAGGGAGGAAGTGATGGAATAACATGGCCTCAAATCCCTTCCAAATAATTCCTCAAGTCTTCGCATATAGAATTATGTCTCCCAATAGTGTTTTTATAGTCTTATAATCATGCACATATACAGCTTCACCTTATATAATGGGAGTATCTATAGAAATTTGAGATGGTTTGTCCTAACTCAGCCCAATTCTATTCCTCCTCTCGTCCTCCCAACCCATAAAATTGTGTTGGGGTTTGTGATAATAACTCCCAATTCATGTATACCATAGATTGATATTCTTTGTAAGGTCCTTTTTGAATACCCTAGATGACCTAAACGAAGCTCGCTCTTAGATTATCATCAATAAATTCCCCAAAGGCTTCCATATCATACAAATTTATTTTCTTTTCCTAATCCAATATAAGTTACCAAACCAGTGGGTCATGATCGACTAGACCATCTGATGCCTCATCCTTACACTAATTGGAATCAAAATGTACATGATCATATATCACCATATAACAACAATCCTGAATCCCTGTTGGGAAAAATATAGTCTACAACCCATTGAATACCACTATCAAGGGTAGAAATCAATAACAATATATATATTTATATTTAATGTTCACAAGGAAATATGTAATAAGTAATGCAATATCACTACCCATACACTCCACCATCGCAAACTTATCAAAAAAAAAATACAGTCTCATGGAATATAACCATCCCATATCAGATCCTAATATCACATAATAATATAGAAACATGGACCATCAAATTCTGTGACTATTGGAACACCACATATATAAATCAATGGTAGTTTTGTATATTTCCACCTTGGAAGATATACAAGAATGAACAATATAGATTAATTTATGGAACCTTAAAAACAAACCCTCTATCATTATCCATGCCCACTCCTATCACATTCTGGCTCATATATATCATATGCGTATAGATTCGAATAGATATTTCCCTAGAACCTCATTCCTAGGATGGGAGAGCTGAATACCCTAAATGAGAGTCCAATCATGAAAATGTAGTTTTACATCTTTTGATGATTCTTTAAAAATGCTAAAACCTATTAGAGAAATCTAGGATCCCAATGAACATACCAAATAAACATATAGTATATATATAAATTTCAATCATCATATTTTTATATCATGAAAACATAATTAATCCTTCCCTTCCATACTGGGAAAAGGGTCCCTATCACCTCACATGAAAATATAGTTGAGGGTCAAATATCATAATGGATAACAATCAAACCTATGTTGGAAATTATATCAAATATGTAATCACCTAACAGAATTAAAATTTACCACCATTGGAAACAAGGTATGTCCCCTATTCATGGGGTTTTAGTCACAAAAACACGATATATAAACCTTGTTTTGACTATTTTCTAGTCCCTCGTCTAGTAGTGACATTATATTAAGAACAAAAAAATTGTAAAAGAAAAATTTATAATACCATTTATAGTAACATAACTTGTTTTTCTTCAAAAAATTACTCAGGAATGGTTATCAATTATGCATTAGGGGAACCCCCCCCCCCATAAAAGAGATGCTATCGATCTGTAGTGGGATATTAAATAGTTTATAATTAGTAAACTCTAACCTATGGTGGTGAAAATAATAATTTTATATAAATATATAGAAACATTAGATTTAAACATAACATAATGGATCTAGTAACATATAATATCATAATCATAAATTGACAACAAAATCAATGAATAACCAATACCAGCATAACATATGACAAATATCATATAACAATACCTACAAGAACAAAAAATTACATATCTTATCAGGCCATACATGAAAATATGGTGAGAAAGTTCACCATTGAGAAAAAACAATATATTAATATGCTAATCCCAATAACTGGAAAATAAACCTCTGTAAAAAAATGAACATCTGATGACACATTCCATCCATCCCATGAAAAAACTACTACCCGCTCTCTTGTATACATCTCTTCAAAATGACCCCTTACATTAACATGGAGTCATAATGTCAACATGCATCCCGAATAGGCTAGTGTAGGGTTTCAGAAGAAATCTCAGTTGGAAACTACCAACATCTGCATGTCTTAAATCTATGAAAATGTAGGAATTTCATTCTACAAATAAAACATCACATATAGTAGAAATCATTCTTCCATTGTTCTCTGCGTTCACATGGTAGAAATCAAATGCTTTGGCTATTTTTGGTATACCACATGCACCCAGTTATTTATATGTATTTCAATGACATGTATTCATCTAAAAATCCATATTTGTGAGAATCGTTACAATAATCCCAAGGAATACATTGATGACTAATAAGTTTGATAGACCTTAACAACCTCTTATAGATCTATCTATGATAAATAATTCTATTGACTCCTCCCATGTCATATTAATAAACCCTGCATCCATATGGAAATACCATCAATTTACTTCTTCCATTAGACATCATATTTGTAATCGCTTTTGGATCAATTACCAATGTTTGTGGAAAATAATGATTTTTGTATAAATAATAAAAAAACTTATCAATAAACAGTATCCTGATGAGTGGAGATATTTTTCCTACCAATGTCCTACCAAACGACAACAAAAAATAGGGAAAGCCTCATCAACAAAATGATGGTCCCATCAATATAAACTAATGGTCCAACACCATTGATGTGGATAACTATGATTGATACATCCATCTTCATAAATGGACCACACCATCCTAATACATAATTGACATATGCTTCAACCCACATGATAGGAAAAAAACCTCATCATCGAAGTCGTATCAATGTGAACACGAATCCAATAGTGCATATGTCAGTCAAGGAGAGCATAATCACCATAAGATAGATTATATGAATTAAAATTCCCAAAAATATTACCCATTCCACCATGTTTATCATCTTGATGGTCAACAACGATTCATAAAACATAGGCCATTCCATAAGCCTATGTTCAAATTTCATTAAACCAATGTCCATACCATCCATCCTATGATCAACATCATAGTTATACATATTTCATGAGCATCTCCTCAAAATTATGAACTAAATTTCATCATTCTAGGTGATCAATATTACCTCAATACATGGGACATCCCCGAAACGTTTTATGGAACCAATCAATTCAAGAAAAAAGAATTCATTTTAAATCAAATATACCACCAAACCTAACATTCAGAAGATGTCAAAGCCTATAAATCAGTCTATCCATTTTTATTCATGGATTAACATGACCATATAGAAGTCATAAAAAATAAAATAATCAAATGATACAAATTATAATATTGGGATATATCTTTTAAACCATAATGGTTAACTCAAGATCACCGTCCCCCCCCCCAATTCGTGAAATCAAAGGAAAATTTGGGAACCACCTACCTTATACTGGTATAATTTTGCTGGTCTGATATGAGACACTAACCTGAGAATAATTAGCCAATATAACTATTTTAGATTAACTAAATAAAAAATGTGTACATCGCCTCTCATGGATTTAGCACACTGTATGGTGAGTGAAAATAAGAAAATTGGCTATCGAATCTATGAACTTATCATTAAAAATTTATAGACAATAGTATAATGAATGCCATATCTTTGATAGGGATATTGGATTAATTCTTAGGTGTGGGAGAAGTTGTGCTCCACACATTAATTTTAGGTGATCCACTAATGGGAGGATAAAAGATAGAAACACCAATTAAATAAAAAAATTCCAAAAGCACATTATTCCTCTTTAAAGAGGTCACGACGTCGTAACATTGTTTGGAAGACCTTCTACAGATCATGTGGTTCCCATATTCCCTGAACCAAACTAAAATGTTTCCAGTGACTCATTTCTCAAAAAATGTACCAATCTTGCATGAATAGTCTACTATGAATATCATAACACAAGAAAGTACATGTGACAACTCTTGAATATTATTCCAAAACCTTTTCTAGTGTACAAGGTGGGCCAAATGGTTTCTCCAAAGTGGTTACAGGGTTCATCAAAACCACGTCCCTCAATATGTATACCCTGTAGAAATGTTTCTTTAGCCTTAGACACACCTAAAACATAACCAAACCCATATGAATTTTAAATTATACAAAATATATATATAAATTGGACACTGGGATGGGAAAAATATGGTATTTTGGTTATGATGATTAGGAAAGATATTGGCATGCTAACCAAACTCAAAAATTCATGACAGTGGGGGATATCGACATGCTCAAAAATATATATATGTTACAATCACTCGACATTAATATAGATCATCTAATAACTCAAAATTATTACCAAAATATTAAAATAATCATACCCATATTTTTTAAAATCAATCTTGCTCATTTTATTTTCATATTGTCAATGACATGTCTCTCATGGCGCTCCAAATCTCATGTGTAACCTACACCGTTAACTTACAAAAAAATAAATATTTTAATGGTCCACTCTCTATCTCTAGACTCAAAGTTCCTCCAATGTTGTGTTTTCATACCTGAACCTCATTAGGTTCTCAAATTTTGTATGTGTCACACTAGACACCATTCACGATCCACATATTAGTATATTTCTACTTTGTGCCCATGTCATACATGGAACCTATGAGGTCCTACCTCACATTAGATTCCCAGAAGTACCCATTCCACATTGCTCACCCATAAATCCAAAATCTCATTGATTATATAGTTACAATGAACCTAAAATAGATCCTTAATGGTATCAATGAACATAATTAACACTAGTTCTAGACACCTCATGTAAAAATATTTGTCATGTATATGATTATATAAAAAACCTATAACTAGTGAAGGGTTAGTTTATATACAACATCTGTACACCTCATGCTCTAAAAATTTACGATTACAAAATAAAAATGAACCTTGATACTTCATATCAGCATGATATAACACTGAATGTATCTATACCCATTGTTATCTTGAAGCTCCACCATGTTCACTAGACCCAATGGTAGGATACATTTGTATTTGGGTCCCCATGGATCATTACCAGATACCCACTACTAACACCCATACAAGGTCCCAATATCAATTCCACATCAAATGAATTCAGTTTAACCCCATATACTACATCCTGGTATAGTTCATGGTCCTGCATTAGTTTTCTACATATACATTATTCACTAATTATCAACATTTGAATAAGACATAAATCAAAACATCTAGAGATGGCTAACCTTGAAACATGTAGAGCACTACATTAGTGTCTAATATCACTATCTCCAAACATGTTTTGGTTGACATCATTGGAAGAACACCATAAAATACCCACTCATCATAGGTCAGCATGAGTCTCTAGCTTCAACCACATTGGGAGACACTTCACCTCCTCACAACCTGGTATCTAAAGCATCACCACTAAAATCACCTGACCATGAAACACAAATCGAGTATGACTATGACATAAAGTTTTCCATTCATATTTACACCTAATTGAAAGAAATTGAGAATTAAGATAACATGGAGATATTTACCTTCAACTGAATTATATTCCATAAACCTTAATAAAAATCCTTCATTCATGGGGTGTCATTTCCCACCATAATCAGTGAAAAATCAGGAAAGTCTATGAAATTTTCTTTGTAATCCATGATATACATGTGTTATTATTGATGGTTCTTGTAATCCTTCTCCCTCTATCTTCCCTTTAAATATTATGGAAGAGGTGATCAAATAACAAGTCTTCGAAACACTTTAATTTTATTCCATCATGTATGACTGATTATACATGTATGTCCTAGTAGATTTTTCTCATTCCTCAGAGAATGTACATAACTAGATTCACCCTATTGCCTATGGGTTTCTCATGATTGTAAAAGATGGTATATATTGATACGATATAATTCTCTACCACCTATCATATACCCATACAAATAAATATTGATGAGTGTGGCAATTATAACTCCATAGTAAATTACCCCATTGATGGATTCACTCCCCAAGAACCTTAGTCAACACCATGGATGACACAAACCAAACACTATCTAATCCACTAATCATGAAATGGCCCAATTGATACCTTATCTAGTGATTGTACATAAAATAACTGAACCTATAACTATTAGTATACATATGAATCGTGATCACCATTACCCATTAATTCCTTATCCAAACCCTTAGGTGGCTCGACCAATGAACGCTCATGCAACATAATATAATCGACCTCCTAACACTCCATCAGATCCAATCTAGGTGTAATCCTACTAAATTCCAATTTCATGATCCTAAATCTATATCATTATATATATATATATATATATATAACATAAAGATGGACTTGGTTAACAAGTACGAAAATATCACCATGCTTACACTTCACTATTTGAACCATGCCACGTTTATTTTGGCCTCAAGGCCACTGAACCACCCATATCAATGTCATCTATTGATATATATATATATATATATATATATATATCTGGCCTCATGTCCCCTCAAAATATCATAATAGTGTCACATATTCCATATAAATCTAATGAAACCGATTAGAATTCCACAAAAAAAAGGATATGTAGAAAAACACTCTTCAGATTATTCATTAACACATTAAATAAGTCACCCTTTAATATATATTCCTGATATAATTAGAGTCAGGAACATATATATCACAGTCACATATAATCATAGAAATATTTCATTGGAACAACATTCCATGGATGGTTGAGTAGAATACCACCAATGTGATTCTATGTAGGGAAATAATGTTTAGATTCCATTGTTGACTCATTAGAAAACAAAAAATTTATATTAAAAATACATTTTCATAATGAAAATAAGATACATTTTTCATAAGAACACACACATATATATATATATATATCAATCTTCCTATGTTCCTATCAATAAATCATAAGTAATCAACCCATATCATATCAAGACAAGGGTCTATATCTTCTACCTTACTATATCGGAAAAACATTCACATATGAGAAAAAATATAAATCCAACCCAAGTTCACAACTAATGGTGAAAATCTAATCAACAATAAAATATCACAAATGGATATCAACTTCCTACCTCTGATAGCATGTTTTTTCCCTAGTTCATGGGAATGTGGGCTCAAAAATATGAATTCCAAACACAATTCCAGTTAAATTGTCATATCAGGTTTAAAATATCCCAAACAATAAGACCAAAAATAATGTAAAATAAACACATATTATACAATTTAAATCACTCAACACAGTTTTCACATAAATAATGTTTAGGGTTGGTTAATCACATGGACAAATGTGTTCCTCTATGCATGCCAAAGACCACCAAATACTAGTGAGGGAATTCAACGGTGATAGTAGAGAGACTAATCTTTATCGTGTAGATATTAATAATTTTATATATAAATATAAATGTAAAGGAAAACACTATAACACAGAGGGACCCAGAACCTAAAATAAAAAAAGCATAAATAAAATGTTGAAATAATGAAAAATAAACCCAAACATACCATTTTTATAATGCAACATCAGTATAGATAACAAAACAAAATAGTCACTATCATATATAGACAGACATGATATTAATTAGAAAAAGACACCCATAAAATAACTCAATAAAATCATTTAAAAATAATTTTGAAAGAATGTAACCTCTACTAGATACTGAAACCTCCAAGGGCAATTTGCATCCATCCAATGAAAAAGGTTCTACTAGATCCGAAGGGTCCGACATCTTAGCACAATCATTATCCTAATCATAGATATATAAATTCTACACACATCCCAAAGGGCTTGTGTATGATGTTATAATAAATATCATTAGGTAACCACCAATATTTTCATGTCTTACTTCAATGATAATCAAGGTGTATATAAATATAAGTAATATAGTACATCATATTGATAACATAGCTTAATTTTTCTCAAAAACCAAAAGAAAGATATTATTTAATTCATCCATCATGGTTATACAACATGCCCATGTTATATATATGTAATATAACAATATTCTAGTATATATAACTGTTGTGGTGAGGATCCATTGCATAAGACGAATGAATCCCTTGATTAGTAACAAGATGGATATCCATCAAAAACCTCATATATAGGTATCACTAACACACCATTCCAACTAACACCAGCCATGACATATTAAATTACCAAGCATCCAAATTTCATGACCAAAAAAATATATTCTCAGCTAGACCATAGCTTATTAAATCCCCACCAACTCAATGTCTAACATATGAGGTACATCATGGCATGTTCTTCAAATAATAAACACTAATATCTCAAAATAGAACATCGTGAGGAAAAATAATTTCATTCATCCTAAAGTACTATACCCATGTACAAAAATAATATGTATAGTCTCGATGGCCAACCAATGGTCTCATCATCATCAAATCATGGCCCATCACTATCTACATAACATTCTATGAAAGGAACCTCCAACATCATTCGTGGCCAACATCATCATAAGATAATTATAATATAGTCCTCTATCTAGCTGTGTCCGGAGCACCACATAATCATTCGTGTCCTATAACTGAGCACAATACAACAATGCAACATTAACCAATCATAATGAGTTTGAAACACAACATAACACATCATGACTTTTAAACCATGTCCCTCATCTTGATGGTCAAAACCATCTCATATTATATGGGTCATGCCATCATCTTGATGATCACATTTCCTTAATATTATGACTATTTTATATATCCTTTTATATGAATAAATAGTACACATTTTTCATAGGAATCATCTCAACATTAAAAATTACCTTTTGATAGACTAGGTGATCAGTTTCACCTCAATCTCTAGGAAAAGCCATAATGATTCCTATAGAACCATGATATTCAAAAATAACAATCCTAAATAAATTAAAAAAATAGAAGGGCATAATGTATGGCATAACAATTTATAGTCTAGTATAATTATTATTATATACATCGCATGTGATAATGTTAATAATAAAAATAGAAAATAAATATTTATTGTTGTATGTATTTTACATCCCAATAAAAAATAAAAGAACACACAAACAAAAACAAAAAAGTAATTAATTCAAATAGAAATCGTGTGACCACCTAACACAAAATGTTATATATCCTCGAATCTAAAATCATCCTTTAACATGAGAAAAAATTGAGAAATCAATATTTTATAGGATCTCCGTAAATATAGTGTATACTGAATAACATTAATTTTGGGAATTTTATGAAGAGATAAATGAAGAAAAGAGTCAAGTGCATTGATTACCTAAGAGAGATGAATCTACAGCCAAAATGGGTCAATGATTAGAGAACAAATGTGGATACTAGATCAATTCCTTGTAGAAGGGAGGACGATATCCACAAATTTATAGGAGTAGATCCACAAATGGGGGGAGTAATGATGGAAATGAAACATTAAAAAATTACACTTGATGGTCATCATGCCACATTAATGAGAACACAGGGTTACAAAATGGTCAGAGAATTGTGCAAAAATTTTATGGTACTATTATCCCAAAAATAATCTCACATGATCCATGTTATTTGTCTCCCAAACCATGTGCAAAAAATACTTAATGACTCTTCTAAAAACTATAGAATAAATTCAGGAAAAATCACCCCTCTGGCATAGTTTTGGAAATTATTTCATGTAAAAAATGTGGGCCACACTATTTCTCTTTGGAGGTTACACAATTTTCCGAATCATAATCCTAACTCTTTACACCATAAAAGTATGGGTTTCATGCTTGCACACACAGAAAACCAAAAAAACACTATGCACTTATTATGCACTATAATCTTCTAAAAATTTGGAATTTGATTGTGAAAACTCTAATAATTATGTCTAATTATCGAGAAAATAAATAAAAATCTCACCAAATTCAAAAATTAATATGTTTGAGGATTTAGATGTAACACTTGAGATTTTGAGAATTTTTTTCTATAAAAATAATTTATCTATTCAATATTTTTGTTTTCACATGAATCTATAATGATTTAATTTTATATATATAAAAATAAACCCAATATCAATCATTCATATCACATTTAATGCCATCTTTTCATTAACTACCCACAATAACATCTTTGCACGCTCTCTAAGAGGCACTGACTTGGTGTGCGATGCATGCAACACTGAATTTCAATGAAACATGAATATATATATATACATAATTTAATGAGATAATTATATCCTAAAATTATAAATAGTCATAATAATAGAAACAACTACTCTCAAAATATATTTATAATTTTTTTATATAATAAAAAAATAATGATTATGAAAAATGATATTTTTTAAAGTACTTTAATGTTTAAAACACAATTCTCTTGAATAAATAAATTCAAACAATGAAATTAATTTTTGAAACATTTAGTAATTTTATTTTTTAAAATAAAAAACATTTTTTAATTTTGAATTTTAAAATTATCCTATGATTAATTTTGGTAATTTTTATGAGAAGCTTCATTTCATGATGAAAAGTGAAATATACGTCTTTTTTGCTAAAAAATTTTTTTTTTACTAAAATGTAAATTCAAAATTATATTATAAATTTTTGAAAGATAAATTTATATAAATATTAATTCTATTAATATAATATAATTTATTATAATTAATTTCACTTTGAATGTAAAGACCCGTAAAATTCAAGGAAAATTTTTTCTTAATTTTCTTTAGAATTTTACAAGAGCGCGGTTTCAGACGGCACCTGATTCCGAGGCCCGGAGCGCCCGGAATTAATTTCCGAAGTTTGGCTCGGGTACGTTCAGTAAACGAACGAGCGGGAATTCCTAACTTTTGATCCGGTGCTCGGAATTGAATTCCGAGGGCACCGATGAACTCGCAGCGCCAATATTCGCTTAATGAGACCTTATCGGGAGTTGCGTTTGTTGCGGGTTGAAAGTTACGTTTTGGGGTTTTTCAGTTAAGTTAAATAAAATTTGTGTAAGACAAATTTTATTTTAACTTATTTAAAAACCTACCAAAGGAGGTTGGGAGTGGGACCCACACCCACTTAACCTCCCTTGGGAGGATTAAGTGTGGTGGGGCCCACACGAACCCCCCCTTTTTCTTTTCAAATCCTCCCAACTCCTTTAACGCCTCTTTTAATGGCTTAGGTTACCCTTAATTAATTTTGGGGAGTTAAACTCTTTTGAATTGCAAACTTTTGAAATTCTTTTGAGTTTTGTGTTAATAAAATAAGATGTAATCTTATTTGTTTATGGGTTGTTGGTTTATTCCCTTGAGATCTTTTTGAGAGCTCCTCTTCATCTTCTCCGGCGAAGAACGTCTTCATCCTCAACGAAGAACGAAAACTCTTCGTCAAGGATCATCGACTCGGCGACCCGGTATCTTCGGACCTCTTCTTCCTCCCCGAACCTTCTTCGTCGGCAATCGAAGATCCGCCAACGACGTGTCTCTTCGGGCATCACACTTCGTCAACGGAATCGACGAACGACGACCGCGACGCCCGACCTCCGCGACGCCGTCTTCCGCGAGACGTAGTCGATTCTTCGAATCTTAAACCCGAGGTAGGGGTTGTCGTTTCCTTTTGGTTTTCTTACTTTATTCTTGATCGTGATTATATCAAGACTAACGTGTGACTTGATTTATTTTAAGTTGCATCTTTAATTTTAACGTGAGGGGGGCCGGACCGCACGAACACGGCCGAACCCCCCCTCCATCGTTCTTGTTTAATTATTTTGCGGAGGAAAGCAAGTGGCGTGGTGTCGTCGCACCACGCGGATGAACGTGCGAAAATCTTATGCGATGCCGTCGCACACACCTTTGAAGAAACAACAAGAACACGACGCCGTCGCGCCGCGTTGAATAATATCAAAGCACGGCGAAGGGACGCGGTGCCGTCGCACCGCGCCGGATGACGAACGCTGCGGCCGGTTCCGGGCCGCGGCGGGACGAGGAGACCGCGGCCGGTTCCGGGCCGCGGCGGAAGTAAAGACCGGCGGCCGGGCCGCCGGCGTCGGAATTCGAGGGCGGGACCGGAATTTCCTGTCCCGTTGGTAAAAACCGGCCGACCAGCGGGCCGGCCGGATATCATAAAAACCGGGGGAATAAATCCCCCGGCCGGTTCAACAAACCCCCCTCTTAATGAGGGGGGCGGTTCATTAAAGGAGGGGGGGGGGCAACAGCCCCCCGGTTTGTCCAGCCGGCCTCCACTTGCGGGGGCCGTTTTTTTTGCAAAGGCACGGCTCAAAGCCGTGCCGCCTTGACAAAGCAGCGGGGGCAATCAAGCCCCCCGCGTGCCACCCGCGTGCGCCGCGGCCCGCCTCCGCCGCCACCGCGGCCCGCCGCCGCCGCCACCGCGGCCCGCCGCCGCCGCCGCCACCGCGGCCCGCCGCCGCCGCGCCACACCCGGGGGGGGGGGGGGGGGGGGTCGGGCCGGGTCGTCCCGGACCCGGACCCCCCCGTTTCGGACCAGTTTCGGTTTTTGGCTCATAACTTGAGCCTCGGACCTCCGAATGACGAACCGTCTGCGGCAACGCGATCCTTGGATCGAGACGGTCGATTCGGTTTATCGCACTCAAGGTTTCGGTTTACTTTGAGTTCGGCCGGGTTGGTTCGTTCACGAAACCAACCGGGCCTTCGGAGCGGAAACGCTCATATCTTGAGCTACAGACGTCCGATTGGCGTGCCGTCAGTCACGTAGTGTTCCTCTTAGTGAGACGGATCTTTTGGCATACTCCGCCCGAGGTTTGGACGCAGGTGGAGTACGGTCGGGTTGGTTTTGCCTTAAAAACCAACCGGGCCCCGGAGACGAAAATGCCAATAACTCTCAGACCGGGTGTCTGATCGACGCGCCATCTGTTGCGTTGAGTTCCTGTTGACGATACGGAACTTTTGGATACATCAACTCTGGTCTTTGTGACAGTTGATGTATCAGCCTCTCGGCTCGTGGAGCGGACCCTCCGAACGAGCTAGCTGTGTGCGGGAACCCTAGTGCTGGCTGCGACTGTTCTACTGCTACGACTGCTACTGTGACTGCGACGACGACAATACAGAGATCCTGTGTGGATTCGACGACGACAGTACAGAGATCCTGTGTGGATTCGACGACGACGACTACAGCACTCAGCGATCCTACGTGGATCAGTGCTACATGTTCTGTGTGAGCCCGATCCTGTGTGGGTCCTTGCGCTCAGCGGTTCTGTGTGAGCCAGCGCCTACAGGTTCTGTGTGAGCCCGATCCTGTGTGGGTCTTCTGCGGGGGTTAGTTACCTATCGATCCTTCGTGGGTCTGACGACTTAGATGGATCAGTGATCATCTTTATCGTCCTTGAAGAAGTATACCTGTGCGAGCTGAATCCTGTTGTTTTCCTGTGTGGATTGTGTTGTGCAATCCTGTGTGGATTATATTTTGCTTTCCTATGTGGAATACGTATACTTTCCTGCGTGGACTGAGTTGTACTTGGGCTCGGAGGTTGGAGCGTATTTTAATTAATGACTTAGGTATATGTATGGGCATATACCTAAGCAGTGTCGGTTGTTACTTCGTGATTGTACTTTTCTTCGTGGTTTATCTTTTGTGGATTTGAGAGACCTTCAGGGGTCTCGGGGTCCCTACTGAGTAGCTTATACTCACCCCTGCACGGGCTTCGCCCGCACTACGTTGTGTTGGTTGCAGACGACAGACAACGTTGACCTTAGCTGAGGCTTGTAGAGCGGGACGGTACCCGGAGGTGGACCACTGGGCGGGACGTGCACGGAGCGGACGACGGGACCCGTGGAGCAGAGGAGCTATCTGTACCCACCCTTCAGGTGGGATTTCCGGTGGGCAGCTCGGAGTAGCGGCCTTTACTTTACAGTTGCTGTTTTTCCCTTTTCGAGTTGTACTTTACTTTCAGTTTGGGTTTTTATTCTGGCCCATTTACCTTTCCGCACTTTCAGTCGTACTCTGTTTGCTTAGTGTTTACTTTCCGCTTGTTTACTCTGTGGTGTGTGTTTACTTTTCAAAGGCAATGCCTTCCCTTTTTACCGGGATTTATGCCTTGGTGCTAGTCGCCAGCCCCTGGCCTATGGAAGGCGGGCTTGGGGTAGTCACGGCACGGACCCCGAGGGCGGGTCGTGACAAATTGGTATCAAAGGAGTTCGGTTCTACCGCGAACTCTGATCTTTTCTATGTGAAGCAATAATGTTTAGCGTATTGAGTGTGGTTATCAGTCCAGGGAGTCCAGTGTTGGTGCGGCGGCCGACGTATCCGTACACCAGGACCCTGACTTCTGATTTCCGACTTAATGCACGAAAACATTGATTGCGTGTGTGTTTCAAAGTTTTCTTTGTGATTACTTATATCAGCTCACCAGGTATACTGTTCTAACCGTGGCGCACCTGTTTCCTTTTCAGGATGGCCCCACGACGGCAGCCAGCTAGGGTTCCGAGAGTCGAGCGAGACGACAGCCCACCGAGCGACGAGGCCTCGGTGCAGGGCCCTTTTCCAGTAGTGGCATCGGCGGTAGCTTTACCCGCCGAGCCCCCGATGCTTCCAGCAGCAGCCGCTGACGATGCGCGTCGCCTCAGCGCACTGCATGAGTTTCAGCGCCAGCGACCGCCCAGGTTTCGCGGGGAGACAGATCCCCAGGCAGCAGAGGAGTGGCTGGAGGCAGTAGTACGAGTGTTTAGGCTAGTGAGGACACCAGCAGACCTCATGGTGATCCTCGCTGCGAGCCTATTACACGCAGCAGCAGGACGATGGTGGAGCCTGATGCTCCAGGTGCACGATGAGGCATCTCTTCTCTGGACGGACTTCGAGAGCCTCTTCCGCTCTGAGTTCGTCCCGGCCACCCTCCGAGCGGTGCGCATCCAGGAGCTTCTACAGCTGCGGCAGGGCAGCATGACGGTTGCCCAGTACTCGGCGAGATTTACCGATCTATCGCGCTACTCGACCGACATGGTACGGGACCCATTCTTCCGGTCCCGGACCATCGAGCAGGGTTTGAGACACGAGATCAGGGCATCGCTGATCTCCCTCAGCATACCGACTCAGACAGGAGTACTGGAGCGGGCCCTTCTGATCGAGAGCTTCCTTGCTGAGTCTACACCAGCACAGCGACCCACCGCAGGGCGGCACGTGGCAGAGTCATCTGCAGCAGGCAGTCGACGGATGACTCAGGGGTCCAGACAGACCAGACCTTCAGGCAGACGACCTCAGGGCACTGGCTCAGCAGTGCGGGGCACACAGCGCAGAGCCAGTCTTCCGAGAGGCAGACAGTGCTACTCGTGCGGCGGGCAGGGCCACATGGCTCGCGACTGCCCGACCCACCGTGCCGAGGAGCAGCAGTCAGTTGATGGACCACCGAGGCAGTGGCAGAGGGTCGACCGTGGCGGTCCGCAGGGAGGAGGCGGACGAGGCAGAGGAGCTGGACGAGCAGCCGGTGGTGGCCGACGCTATGAGGCTCTACCACCACCACCACCAGGAGGTCCACCCCGACCACAGGGAGCTGGCGGGCAGCGACAGGCACAGCTCCAGGCAGCAGAGGCCTACGACCACGGCGCACCTGAGATGATTCGAGGTACTATCTGTGTCTATTCCACCCTTGCTGTAGTTCTTATAGACACAGGAGCGAGTCACTCGTTCATAGCCGCTGCCCTTGTTCGGAGCTCGGAGATTCCGACAGAGCCGTTGGCTCGATCCTTACGGCTAGAGACTCCTATGGGAGCAGACTCGACGATTAGCTACTGGTGCCGGCAGTGTGAGCTTACTCTAGGAGGCGAGAGCTTCGGCTGGGATCTTCTTGTAGCAGCGTCGAGGCCTTACGACGTCATCTTGGGCATGGATTGGCTGTCTACGGTCCATGCACAGATTGACTGTTTTAGGCGCAAGGTGCGATGTGTACGCACCGACGGGAGCAGGTTCACCTTCACCGGCGAGAAGGGAGCCTTAGCAGCACAGGATGGACTTCCGCGGAGGAGAGGACAGCCCATCACTCATCAGTTGGCTAGCCTTATCCTTGGAGCAGTTGGCGTGCGGAGTCCTGGTTTTCCTGCAGTGGTGGATCAGTTTGCGGACGTTTTTCCCGACGACGTTCCAGGGCTACCTCCTCGCAGAGAGGTAGACTTTTATATTGACTTGTACCCCGGGACAGCCCCGATATCCACTCCAGCATATCGAATGGCCCCCACCGAGCTTCGAGAGCTACGGGTACAGTTGGAGGACTTGCAGGGCAAGGGGGTTCATCCGACCCAGTGTTTCACCCTGGGCTTCCCCGATATTGTTCGCCAAGAAGGCGGACGGGAGCTTGCGACTTTTTGTTGACTATCGTCGCCTAAACCAGGTGACAGTGAGGAACAAGTATCCGCTACCGAGGATTGATGACCTCTTTGATCAGCTAAAGGGATCACGGTGGTTCTCGAAGATAGACCTCAGGTCAGGCTATCATCAGCTCAGAGTCAGAGACGAGGATGTGCAGAAGACGGCCTTCAGATGTCGGTATGGCCACTATGAGTTCTTGGTTATGCCCTTCGGTGTAACCAATGCTCCAGCAGTGTTCATGGCTCTCATGAACAGGATCTTTCAGCCATACCTCGATCGGTTTGTCGTGGTCTTCATCGACGACATTCTGATTTACTCTACGACAGAGGAGGAGCACGCCTATCACTTGCGAGTTGTTCTTGACACACTCCGAGAGCACCAGCTTTATGGTAAGCTCTCGAAGTGGCAGTTCTGGATACGTGAGGTCCACTTTTTGGGACACGTTATCTCTGAGGCGGGAGTTGCAGTGGATCCCGCGAAGATTGAGGCTGTGTTAGCATGGGAGCCACCCATGAGCGTGACTGAGGTTCGGAGTTTCTTGGGACTAGCTGGATACTATCGGAGATTTGTGCCGAACTTCTCCAGAGTTGCGGCATCACTCACAGCTTTGACGAAGAAGGGGAAACCCTTCGTATGGTCAGACAGATGTCAGCAGAGCTTCCAGGAGCTGAGACAGAGATTGACTAGCGCACCTATCTTGAGATTGCCTGAGGAAGGAGTAGGGTACGTAGTCTACTGCGATGCATCAGGGACCGGACTCGGATGTGTTCTGATGCAGGAGCGGGCAGTGATCGCCTATGGATCACGACAGTTGAGACCGCATGAGCAGAACTACGCTACCCATGACCTGGAGTTAGAAGCAGTGGTCTTCTCTCTGAAAACATGGCGACATTATCTGATGGGCGAGCGCTTTACAGTCTTTTCCGATCATCAGAGTCTCAGGTATATCTTCTCGCAGAAGGACCTGAACCTGAGACAGCGACGATGGCTCGAGTTCCTCCAGGACTATGACTTTGAGATAGTCTATACTCCTGGGAAGGGGAACGTAGTAGCCGATGCCCTCAGCAGGAGGACGGGCATTCAGCTACTTGAGGAGGCGACGGAGCAGCTAGCCTCTTTGAAGATATCCTTCGTGGATAGAGATGGAGCAGCCTTTCTTCAGTCTCTCACAGTCACTCCTCCACTACTGCAGCGGGTCCTGCGTGGGCGATCGATTCCTCTTGTGCGCATCAGATGGCAGCACGGGAATCTCCAGGAGAGCACATGGGAGCGGGAGGCTCAGATGCGTGCTCAGTACCCTCATTTGTTTCCCTAGTTTTTGTTGTATCTTTACGGGGACGTAAATCCTTGAGGTGGGAGTAATGTAAAGACCCATAAATTTCAAGGAAAATTTTTTCTTAATTTTCTTTCGAATTTTACAAGAGCGCGGTTTCAGACGGCACCTGATTCCGAGGCCCGGAGCGCCCAGAATTAATTTCCGAAGTTTGGCTCGGGTACGTTCAGTAAACGAACGAGCGGGAATTCCTAACTTTTGATCCGGTGCTCGGAATTGAAATCCGAGGGCACCGATGAACTCGCAGCGCCGATATTCGCTTAATGAGACCTTATCGGGAGTTGCGTTTGTTGCGGGTTGAAAGTTACGTTTTGGGGTTTTTCAGTTAAGTTAAATAAAATTTGTGTAAGACAAATTTTATTTTAACTTATTTAAAAACCTACCAAAGGAGGTTGGGAGTGGGACCCACACCCACTTAACCTCCCTTGGGAGGATTAAGTGTGGTGGGGCCCACACGAACCCCCCCTTTTTCTTTTCAAATCCTCCCAACTCCTTTAACGCCTCTTTTAATGGCTTAGGTTACCCTTAATTAATTTTGGGGAGTTAAACTCTTTTGAATTTCAAACTTTTGAAATTCTTTTGAGTTTTGTGTTAATAAAATAAGATGTAATCTTATTTGTTTATGGGTTGTTGGTTTATTCCCTTGAGAGCTTTTTGAGAGCTCCTCTTCATCTTCTCCGGCGAAGAACGTCTTCATCCTCAACGAAGAACGACAACTCTTCGTCAAGGATCATCGACTCGGCGACCCGGTATCTTCGGACCTCTTCTTCCTCCCCGAACCTTCTTCGTCGGCAATCGAAGATCCGCCAACGACGTGTCTCTTCGGGCATCACACTTCGTCAACGGAATCGACGAACGACGACCGCGACGCCCGACCTCCGCGACGCCGTCTTCCGCGGGACGTAGTCGATTCTTCGAATCTTAAACCCGAGGTAGGGGTTGTCGTTTCCTTTTGGTTTTCTTACTTTATTCTTGATCGTGATTATATCAAGACTAACGTGTGAGTTGATTTATTTTAAGTTGCGTCTTTAATTTTAACGTGAGGGGGGCCGGACCGCACGAACACGACCGAACCCCCCCTCCATCGTTCTTGTTTAATTATTTTGCGGAGGAATGCAAGTGGCGTGGTGCCGTCGCACCACGCGGATGGACGTGCGAAAATCTTATGCGATGCCGTCGCACGCACCTTTGAAGAAACAACAAGAACACGACGCCGTCGCGCCGCGTTGAATAATATCAAAGCACGGCGAAGGGACGCAGTGCCGTCGCACCGCGCCGGATGACGAACGCCGCGGCCGGTTCCGGGCCGCGGCGGGACGAGGAGACCGCGACCGGTTCCGGGCCGCGGCGGAAGTAAAGACCGGCGGCCGGGCCGCCGGCGTCGGAAGTCGAGGGCGGGACCGGAATTTCCGGTCCCGTTGGTAAAAACCGGCCGGCCAGCGGGCCGGCCGGATATCATAAAAACCGGGGGAATAAATCCCCCGGCCGGTTCAACAAACCCCCCTCTTAATGAGGGGGGCAGTTCATTAAAGGAGGGGGGGGGGCAACAGCCCCCCGGTTTGTCCAGCCGGCCCCCACTTGCGGGGGCCGTTTTTTTTGCAAAGGCACGGCTCAAAGCCGTGCCGCCTTGACAAAGCAGCGGGGGCAATCAAGCCCCCCGTGTGCCACCCGCGTGCGCCGCGGCCCGCCGCCGCCACCGCGGCCCGCCGCCGCCGCCCCCGCGGCCCGCCGCCGCCGCCACCGCGGCCCGCCGCCGCCGCCGCCCCCGCGGCCCACCGCCGCCGCGCCGCCGCGCCGCCGCCGCCGTCGCCGCCGGCCGCCGCGCCGCCGCCGCGCCGCCCCCGGGTGGGGGGGGGGGGGGGGGGGTCGGGTCGGGTCGGCCCGGACCCGGACCCCCCCGTTACGGACCAGTTTCGGTTTTTGGCTCATAACTTGAGCCTCGGACCTCCGAATGACGAACCGTCTGCGGCAACGCGATCCTTGGATCGAGACGGTCGTTTCGGTTTATCGCACTCAAGGTTTCGGTTTACTTTGAGTTCGGCCGGGTTGGTTCGTTCACGAAACCAACCGGGCCTTCGGAGCGGAAACGCTCATATCTTGAGCTACGGACGTCCGATTGACGTGCCGTCAGTCGCGTAGTGTTCCTCTTAGTGAGACGGATCTTTTGGCATACTCCGCCCGAGGTTTGGACGCAGGTGGAGTACGGTCGGGTTGGTTTTGCCTTAAAAACCAACCGGGCCCCGGAGACGAAAATGCCAATAACTCTCAGACCGGGCGTCCGATCGACGCGCCGTCTGTTGCGTTGAGTTCCTGTTGACGATACGGAACTTTTGGATACATCAACTCTGGTCTTTGTGACAGTTGATGTATCAGCCTCTCGGCTCGTGGAGCGGACCCTCCGAACGAGCTAGCTGTGTGCGGGAACCCTAGTACTGGCTGCGACTGTTCTACGGCTACGACTGCTACTGTGACTGCGACGACGACAGTATAGAGATCCTGTGTGGATTCGACGACGACAGTACAGAGATCCTGTGTGGATTCGACGACGACGACTACAGCACTCAGCGATCCTACGTGGATCAGTGCTACAGGTTCTGTGTGAGCCCGATCCTGTGTGGGTCCTTGCGCTCAGCGGTTCTGTGTGAGCCAGCGCCTACAGGTTCTGTGTGAGCCCGATCCTGTGTGGGTCTTCTGCGGGGGTTAGTTACCTATCGATCCTTCGTGGGTCCGACGACATAGATGGATCAGTGATCATCTTTATCGTCCTTGAAGAAGTATACCTGTGCGAGCTGAATCCTGTTGTTTTCCTGTGTGGATTGTGTTGTGCAATCCTGTGTGGATTATATTTTGCTTTCCTATGTGGAATACGTATACTTTACTGCGTGGACTGAGTTGTACTTGGGCTCGGAGGTTGGAGCGTATTTTAATTAATGACTTAGGTATATGTATGGGCATATACCTAAGCAGTGTCGGTTGTTACTTCGTGATTGTACTATTCTTCGTGGTTTATCCTTTGTGGATTTGAGAGACCTTCAGGGGTCTCGGGGTCCCTACTGAGTAGCTTATACTCACCCCTGCACGGGCTTCACCCGCACTACGTTGTGTTGGTTGCAGACGACGGACAGCGTTGACCTTAGCTGAGGCTTGTAGAGCGTGACGGTACCCGGAGGTGGACCACTGGGCGGGACGTGCACGGAGCGGACGACGGGACCCGTGGAGCAGAGGAGCTATCTGTACCCACCCTTCAGGTGGGATTTCCGGTGGGAAGCTCGGAGTAGCGGCCTTTACTTTACAGTTGCTGTTTTTCCCTTTTCGAGTTGTACTTTACTTTCAGTTTGGGTTTGTATTCTGGCCCATTTACCTTTCCGCACTTTCAGTCGTACTCTGTTTGCTTAGTGTTTACTTTCCGCTTGTTTACTCTGTGGTGTGTGTTTACTTTTCAAAGGCAATGCCTTCCCTTTTTACCGGGATTTATGCCTTGGTGCTAGTCGCCAGCCCCTGGCCTATGGAAGGCGGGCTTGGGGTAGTCACGGCACGGACCCCGAGGGCGGGTCGTGACATTGAACCTTAATATAAAATCATAGCAATCCTTTGAATAATTTCCTACTTTGAAAACCTGATAATTTGGTCATGTCTGTGAGATTAACAGTAATCGTAATTAGTTCGCTTCTGTGAATTGAAATCCAAAAATCTACTATTAAAAATTTTATTCATTCTACTATTTATAGTCTAATAGTACAATTTTAATTTCTTACTTAAATGATTAATTAAAATGATTGAAATTAATAAGATTAGTTAAGGCCAAATAATACAAAATTAAGCACTCAACCTATTTAATAATGTCCTAAATGTCCAAGAAACATGTACAATTCTCATTTTATATCCATATATAATCCATAAATCATTCATTATTGAGTTTTTTTGTTTGTTATCAAATTTTTTAGGCAACAACATTTTCACAACTAACATGTTTGTATGCAATCCAATTGTTTCCTTCTCATTCTCTATAAAAGGGCATGACCTCTAACCATTCCCAAACCTATAAAACCAATTGAGTTAATACATGCTCTGATAAATATGCCCCCCCAAAAAATACTTTTAATTTTTCAAGACTTAATTTGGTTATAAATCTTCTCAAGAAATACTTTTGGTACAAACATAAAAATATACCAGATTTAGAGGTAACATTTTCACTCAAGATCCTTCCATTTATTTTTTTACACACCAATAATATCTTTAATAACCATTTGCAAATAAAAACCATATACACCATATAATATTTTGTTTTTATGAATAGGTACTGAACAAAACATAAACATGCCTCCAACTAATGGGTGTTGAACATACTATTTCTTTGTACATCAAACTACTGCCTTGCCAAATGATGATTGTACATTTCCCCATTACCTCCTATAACAATGACCATTTTGATGGAAAATCAATTTTTACATGTAATATATCATATTTAGTATATATTTAATCATATTTATTATTTTTTACAACAAACATATCCTTACTATCTATTTGTGATTTAAACTATAATCATGTTTGATGAATTGTGGACCACCGCCCCCTCAAAGCGATATGACATGATCAAACACAACATGTTTTGTATTAAGGATGCATTTAATGAAATTATATGATATAAAATATTTATTAATTATAATGGAATAATTATATATATATACATATGTATATACATATGTAATTTACAAATGTTCTTTCAATACGACAATAATAAATGAAACAACGTTCATGCGTACGTATGACATACTGTCTCCATCAACATTGTATTTAATTATATACTCCTGTATTATATAGATTATTATTATGAAAATATATATCATATACCTATTATTTATATCATCTCTTACTTTCTCGAATTATGTTATATTTAATAGGACCAATGATGTAAAAAATTAAGACTTATATTAAGAACAATGTGAATTTTACCCAAAGTGAAATTTTAACACAGGATCATTAACAAGTGTTTAATATAATGTAGTAAGAAATCGATATATTGTTTTATGTATAATATTAGGCTTTTATATAAGATTTAAAGTTAAATTTTATTTATTTTATTGGAATATTGTAAGAGTACGGATGGTTTCAAGACATAATGAAGTGATATATTTATCTAAGTTTTCATTTATGTGAGATACAATCAAAGCTCTACACTCTTTTCATTGGTGTGGTGTATGTATTTTCCATGATTATATTATATGATTCCTATAATTAAATAAATGGTTATTCAAATATAAATATTATGATCCTTCATTCATGAGGTTTAGTTTTCAATTGAAACCAAATCAGTAAAAAACATTGTCTCAATTTTCCTTCTTAGAGAATTTTTTTCTGTTATGCACCTAAACTATTTTTGGGTTTTCATATACGTACATATTTTATTCAATATAATGAATATAATTATTTTAATACTATTATATGATTCATGTAAATTTATTTCCATAATTGGTGAACATGATCCCATCAATCAAATTTATAAGAGTATATTGATAAAATCACAATGCTTTTCGAGATTTTTTATGTTTATGAATCCTTTTGATGAAATATTATGATAAATATAAGAAGAATATTCAAGATATTAATTATCATTAGTTATATCATTATTAACTCGTGTATTAGAACCCTCTTCTACTATTTGGTACATATGTTAGTAAATTATTTATTTCTAGGATTTCCCCAAGTTACCTTCTATACAATCCAGAATATTGGATTCCTAAGAAAAATCCAATGAATATTTTATCATTACCCTATAATATATAAAAAAAATTCTAATTTTTTTTGTTTTACAAATATCTTCAAGTGAGTATTATTTTTTCTTTCTGAACACAGAAATTTTCTATCCTTCTAAAAATGAAAAATTAATGATCTTGTGACCTCATTAAACATGTATAAATTTATACATAATCAATTCATAGAATATCCCCTTTCATTGTTAAAATGGTTAATCATTATGAATTTTTTATTAAATGTAATTATCAAGGAAAATGGTTTTCAAAAATAATTTCCACAGGTTATCATGAAATATTTTTATGTTTTCAAGAAAAATTATTTTGAAAATTATACTATAGATTTATTTATATGTTTTGAAATTATTTTTAATGAAATATTTTTTAAACGGTTTCCATGATTATTTTATAAATTTTGAATTTTTTTTCAGGAATAGATTTTTTAAAAAATCATGCTTCTTTTGAATATATTCGTGAATTTTTTTTGTTATATGGTTTCATGATTAATTTATATGTTTTCATGTACAATGGTTTTCAAAACGTTTTGAAGTTCATTTTATATGTTTTTATTTTTTTTTCAATAAAATAGAATTTTAAAATGTTTTGATGCTTATTTCATATGTTTCAAAGGAAAATTGTTTTAAAAATGATTATATAATATTCAACTAATTTTCTTTGAATATTATTTTCAAATGTTTTTGGGTATTTAAAATCTTTTTTCAAACAAGAAAATAAATATCCACATGAAGTGTTTTTAAAATATATTTCAAAATTATTTCAAATATAGTATAACATTCATTGGTGTTAATCATTATTTTATGGGTAATTATTCAATGTATAAAATAATATCATTTGTCTAAATGTAAAATATTTTAATGGAAAAATTTTATGAAACTCTTTTCACTTTCGTGGGATATATTACTTTAAATCCCTCTCCATTTAATGGTTTATGTTAGTGGTGAAATTATTAAAAAACCTATACTTTTCCATTGGTTAGGATATGGTTACATGTTTATGATACCCATATCATTTCATGGGATATGATATTTCCATTTATGATCTTATAGAAAAAGTATGTAGGATTTCCTCATGTGACATGTGGGACTAATATCTCCATCAAAATAATTGGGTAAGTATTTCTATATCATTAGATAAAACAAGTAGTGAATAACGGTTACTCCATTCAGTAATATTGAGTTTGAATGATGGTTACTCAATGATGTAAAATAGTGGTAGAACAATGGTCAATCGTTCAGAAATACTAGGTAGCAATGGGGCTTTCGCAGTTAAGTAAAGGACTTTTTCCACATTGATGGTCTTTGTAGTGATTCCATTGATACTATGTGAATTTTTATATTCTTATGTGTTTCCAAAATTACAAGATTTATTCCTATATTATGATTTCATGGAATATTCTCCCCATTTCATTATGATTAATTCCTTATGAACTATTAATCTATATTCCATGATATCTACTGTGGTCTTTGATATGTAGGGCATAACCTTCTATTATCACTGTCACATTCTCAAAAACTACTGATCATGTTTATACCTAAGTGTCATCACTTTTACCATTACTCATCATTTTATCTCACCCCTGTTATGATTCCTTTCCCTATGGTTTTTTTTGATATGTACTATGTTTGATATGAATATAAAGTGTTCATGTCAATAATAACCTAATGGGAGATGATGTATCGCACATATGTACCAGTGTTTATGTTTCCATGTTTCTAAAGGAACTATACCAACTATGATCATTGGGAATCAGTTTATATAATGTTTAAGTATTCTATAATGGTTATGTAATATCAATGTTTATAAAAGAGAGTGTCTCTATAGTAGGTATCAAAGGAAATATATAGTTAACATTTAAAAACTAGTCTGACAAACATTTTTTTGATCCATTCGTATATTTATAAGGGTATGGTTAGGGTAATCAATAAGGATAAGTATGAAGAGGATTTAATGATTATGAAGATGCCCTAGAATTTAGATTTCGTGGTTTCCAAGTAATAAATCTATGTATAGAAATTACAATTAGATGTGGCTACAGTACATATTTACCTATGGGTAACAATGTTGAAAGGATTTTTTTTCTTGACTCAGGGTAATTTGGTACATGAAAATAGGAATTTCTACATAATGGTTTGACACTCATGGGATATATGCTTTGGGAATTCAAAAAATCTTCATGAACCATCATAATGTATATTTATAGAATTTTTAAATGAATCTCACATGATAATAAAATGGTGAAATATATTGTGGATGGTGTCCTAATTTATAAATCTATTAGTTATTCTTTTCATGATTATGTGGTTTCCTACTAAGACAAGTAATGTTCACACTATTAATCTGGTATTAGTCAATTGTAGAAACTAGAAATAATTTTATTAATGCGGAATGTGATTGAAGAATTTTTTTTGAGGAGTCATGTGTGATGATCGCTAGAATAAAAGATTTCATGATCATTCATAATTAGTTTTCGCAAAACACAATTAAAAATATTTGCCTTAACCAACTTTCAGACTCACCATGGAAGAGAAAGAAGGATTTCCAATAGAGTTCATGTAATGTAGAACATGGGGAGGAAAGATTTGTTATCCATTGTTTCATTAATGTTAAAATAATAACCTAATTTAATTTGATATATTATCTAGAAGGTTCTTGTACTATTGAAAAAAAACATATTTTACTGAATGTTAGAAATGAGGAGTTTGGTTAACGAAATGGATGGGAATTATGGCCTCCTTATGTATTCAATAATGGTTAGGTGTTTTGTGTGTGTAGAAAATGGTCATTATGAAACCTAGTTTCCCAAGAGGAATATTCCTGAAGAGAATCATCAATGTGGTGTATGTATTGGTAACATTGTGGATTATGAAGACACTATACATGAAATGTGAAAATAAAGATGTATTACGGTTACTGGATTAAGCTAGATGTAATAAAAGTATTTTTTTTGGATTCAATTGTTATCAATTTTAAAATATAGAAGGACTGATATACTAATTTTTTTCTTCACTTAGTATTTACCATTTTATGTCAAATGTTACCTATGGGCTCGTGAAGTGAATTAATGGAAAAGTTATATTTTTCTTGGGGATGGTAACCCTTAATATGATAATTATGAAAATATAATTTTGTACGAGAAATTTTACATGGGATATGAATAACTAAATCGGATAGTATTGATTACATTTTAAATAAGTAAGTACTTGTTAATGGGTTGACTTTGATACATATAATGAATTTTAAAACATTTTTGGATTTAATAATAGATCCAATAGACATTGGAATGAGGAAGCATGCATGGTTAAAAAAATTATTTATTGTAATTTAGGTTGTTATGATGTTTCAAGATAATATATGATGAGGGTATTCCCATTTTGGGAATGTGAAAACCAAGAGATAATTTTTTTAAAGGGGAATAAATTTTAAGATAATGTTTTTCCTTTATTTCTGATGTTTTGGATTATTTCATCTTTGAAAAGCTTTATAAGGTAAACCATTCATGATAGTTTATGTCATTCTTCAGAGAGAGTAGTTTTCCATTTTGTTTATCATGAATACATTTTTAACGGATAGTAATAGAATAACCATATTTCTAGGGATCCTTTATTTTATATTAGTGGTGTATTAAAAAGTGACATCATAAAAGTCATATGACCCCAAATATTTTTTTTGCAAGGATACAGAATTTTATCTCATGACCAGATGACGATAAAGGTTTCAATCCTACAACGGGCATATGTGATGTTCTAGTTAACATTTATTCATTTGTAATGAATAAATATTTACAATGTATTATTAGTTATACATGTTGTATTTATTGATTAATGCATGGTGATATTAAGAGTCAAATAGTTATACTTTTTATACTTTTATGCACCATATGATATGTTTAATGTGTTTCATATTGATTTATTCATTAGAGATAATTTCTGGAAATTCAATTACTTGAGGTAATGGATGTATTAGAAATTTTTCAGAGAACATGTCAATAATTCAAGTTTGTTTATAGAAATTTATCATGAATTAATCAATGTTTTGAATGTGACACAGAAAACATTTTATCTTAATACCTAAATTTTATTTGAGTTGATGGCCTTTTAAATCATCATAGATTTATGATATTTAGGAACTAAACATTTATTTGATCCTTCAATTGTTTTTGATTGGTGTCCTCAATCACTCCAAATAATATTTATATTTTTCATCCTTGTCCAATATTCAATCACAACATATGTTATTCTTATGGAAACTCAATTATATGTTATATTAGGTAACCAATATAGATCAAAATATTAAAATTTTAGGGAAGTTTTAGTATCAATTTTTATGATTTGTTCGCGTATGAATGAAACATTCTATAATTATACATTTGATGACCCAAAATAATTTTGACGGTGAAATTCATGGGGGGGGGGTTAGAATTAACATCCTGACTTTTTGAGAATTTTTTTCCCTCAAATGAATTTATCATTTAAATATATTTGATTTCACATGGCAATATATATAGTTTAATATATATATATATTAAAACAATATGTAAATCATTCTAGTCACCTGGAATACTAACATGGAATGTGAT
This sequence comes from Viscum album, assembly GCA_963277665.1. Taxonomy (NCBI): domain Eukaryota; kingdom Viridiplantae; phylum Streptophyta; class Magnoliopsida; order Santalales; family Viscaceae; genus Viscum; species Viscum album. The sequence continues at coordinate 489,531,907 of OY728162.1, forward strand.
CCAAGGGATCCTAGCTTGGTTTATGATGAATGAAACACTAAATTTCTATGAAACACACACAAACACACACACACACACATAATTATAAGAGATAATTAATAAATAACCACTATACACAGAAATTTTTTAATATTTTATAGAAGAAATAACATTGAGGCAATTTGATAATGAAATGTAGTCTTTAGTTGTGAAAATAACCCTATCCATGACCAGACCTTCCCAAAAAACAACAAAAAAACATGAATCCAAACAGAACATATAGAAAATAAAATGAAATAAAAAAACAAACCACTCATGGAATGAAATCTAGGCCTGATCTACCCAAAAAAACATCACCAACACATCATACACCTTTCATCATGACGCGTCGATAATGCCATAACAGGGACTGACATGTCCGCCATATCGGGTGACAGAAAGCTAGATAATTTGATGAGGGGAAGGGATGAATGATCAGAATGACAAGAGCCATTGGTAGGATCCAGTACTACCAACACCATAAACCACTTTTGGGGACCCACCCACAATATGTTGCTGAAACCAGGCCAGTCACACACCACACCCAGAACACCACCATCAAATCATAACCAGAAAACCATAAACAAGAAATGTTAAATATAAAAGGTACTTCTCCATTCCCCATGAATTCCTGTTGTCACCCTCTGCAATTTCATAGTAACATGGTAGGAAGATGATGAACCTTTGGTCAAGAATATATGATAGGGGGAGAAGTTGGAGAAATCATTCAAGGTTGTCAATGGAGAGGGAGTGTAGATCTGTAAAACAGATTGTCAAATGAGGATGAAAAAAAGTCGACATAGCTACAAATATGTAAAACCATTAAAAAATAGACACCCTCACACCTACTGTGTAGCCTAAACTACGACAATGTTCACATTAGAGTAAGAGTGGAGTGGGTGGGAGAAAGCGGTAGTGAAACACTGCTCCAGTGCGCATGGTGTCTCCCTCTATGGGCACATCTTGGTATAACCAATAAAATTAGATATAGTAATAGAAATAACTACATTACCAATATTCTTATAATTTTTTATATAAACCATACATATTGTTAGTGAATGATGATATTTTTGTTAATGTCCTTTTATGTTAAAATTTGCATTCTCTAAAATAAACAACATGTAAAAATGAGTTTAACTATAGAAACATATATAAATTGAAATTGAAAAAAAAATTTCATTAAGAACATTAAAAATATTCTATGGTAAAGTTTTGGTATTTTTCTGAGTAACATTATTCTTTGATGAGTACTAAAAATGGTGCTTTTTAGTTAAAAATTACCTTTTTGTATAATTATTTATTATTTATAAATGATTTTATAAAGAGGTTATATGATCACATTATAAAAATATTTCATTTGTTATTAATATATAATTCATTAGATTCAACTTCATTTTGAATCTATTTATAAAATCTTTACAATATTTTTAATGGTTTTCTACATTAAAACCCCGTTATTTTGTCCAGTCTACATGATTAGAAAGAATCATAATTTTTTTGGCAACTATTCCTTAAATTTATGAAATTCAATATAAAAAATTATATTTTGTATAATATATTGATTATTATAGGACCATCATATTTTGGACCAAAGCTATTAGTAACAGTGATTAAAATTATTCATTGTTGTTATGGCCAAATTAAGATTAATTATGGATGAAACATTAATATTTAAGGCCCATGTGACCATGAAACCAGTCAAATACCAAATTCCATGTCCATATATCATCCATAATCCTTTAATTATTGTCTTTAATGGGATATTTATGGTTTTTTTAATAATAACATTTTTAAACATAACATGTTTCTATAAATTTATGTTGAGTACTTTTCCTTCCCTCTAGAAGGACACATCCTCTACCCAATCCCAACACTTCTCAAACCTTTTATGTTCATCCTAGATCATCCTAATAAGCCTCAAAAAATACTCCCTTCTAACATGATGCATTTCAGTAGGTAAAATGAATCGTAATAATGCCTTCTAGAACAAACCAATAGGAATTACCTAAATTAGAGGAAACTTCTTCTCTCAAACTCCTACAGTTTATTTTCCTTCTCCACCCCAAAATTACATTAATTCAACTAATTTTTGGAAAAACAGCATCCTCTACACACTAGTATGTTATTATGCAATTTATATAGAATATATTTGGATACACAATCATGTAATGGATGATGGTTATACTATTTCTATATATTGTGAACTATTTCCTCATCAAATTATGTTTGATTATTTCTCCTTTACAACCTATCATGGTGGCCATTGTGATGGAAAAATATCTTAAATGTGTCATAAATTAAATTCTATTTGTATTTTATTTTATTCTTTCATTTTAAAACATTCTTGTCTTTATATTTTATTTTGCGTTAATATAATTATCTAATTTGAAGTATAGTGGACTACTATCCACTGAAAATGATTTAATTCATTCACACACAATAGAGTAGGTATTAAGGTTGGGTTTAATAAAAATATATCATATATATGATATATAAAATCTATATGGTATAACTATATATATATATACATACATTTATAAACCTTTCATTTACATTCATACTTTCAATATGATTTAGAAGAAGAAAACCATGTTTATTCGTACATACGACCAACTGTCTCCATGAATTGTGTATTTCATTTCATAGTAAAATTTTATATATTTTATTATAATTAAAATATATTGTTTATTACTGATATTTATATCATGTTCTACTTTCAGGAATCATGATAAGGACCAACAATATAACAAATAATGATAGATGTGAAGAACAATGTGAATTTTAACTGAAGTGAAATGTTTACATAGGATCCTTAAAAAGGAGGCAATATAACATCATAATAAAACCATATATAGTATTATGTAAAATAATTTTATTCTATTAAATTTTATAATAATTTTTTATTTATTAGATATTAATCTTGATCGAGTACATAGAGTTTGAAGACACAAGGTAATCAAAATTTAATATCACTTTTTATTTCTGTGAGATACAAGCTATGTTCGACACTCTTTTAATTTATGTTGTGTATTTACTGACCAGTATTTTATTATATTTATCATATAATAGTATTTAATTCTATTAAACTATCCAACTGATCATCTTTAAATAATGGGGTTTATGATTCAAATGATACCAAATGAGGGAAAATATTTTTTTCTCAATCTACCTTCTTTGAGACTCATGTTATGTTATGAACCTATATAGTTTTTCGGGGAGAATATATGTCCATTTTATAGGAAATATAATGAATCTAAATATTTATATGAAATTCAATGATGAATGTAATTTTATTTCCTTAAATGGAGTTAATGATCCAACGATACCATGTTATAATAGTTTATAGTGACAATATCATTGCTTATCGAGTTAGTTGATGTTTAGGTTTCATTTGATGAAATATCATTGTTCATATCTGAAAAATATTCATTAGTTTATTTGTTCTATTTTATTTTATGATTTAATAATTAATTTATACCATTTCTATCTCTTAGGTACATAATATAGTAATGAAAGAGTTTTGAAGAACGCTATATTATACCATCTCTTCAGTTGGAAATATATGTTTTATAAAAAGAGTTTCTACGTATATAATAACATACCCCTATAATATATAAAATAAAATTTTACACATTATTTCATTATGTAACATTACAGGGAAAATTATTGTCTATGTCTGAACAAGTAACTTTTAAATCCTTTTTACTGTGAAAAAGGAATGTTCTTTTGAGCTCGTATGACATGTACATATTTATCCACAACCATTACATAGAATATCACTTATTATATATAAAAATGTTATTGTTCAAGAAAATGTTTTTTAATTTTAATTTTAATAAAAATTGTTTTCAATACATTTTCAAGTTTCATTAATTTGTTTTCAAGAACAAGGTTTTTCAAAATTATTTTCATGCTTTATTAAAATTATTTTAAAGTACTATCAATGAAATTTAAAAACGTTTTCATGATTCCTTTATTATTTTTCATGACAATTTATTTTCAAAACTTTATCTATATTTCTTTATAGTATTTAAATTTATTTTAAAATAAAAGTTTTTCTATACATTTCTATGCTCCATTAATATGTTTTCAATGAAAAAGTGTTCAAATATGTTTTCAAGGTTCTTTTATATGTTTTCATGTACAAAAGTTTTGAAAATGATTTTGAGATATTTTTATATTTTTTAAAAAAATTTCATTGAAAACCTTTATAAAATGTTTGATTCTTATTTCAAAAGTATTCATGGAAAAAAGATTTCAAAAAGATTTCATAAGATCGATGGTATTTTCTATGAAAATTATTTTTAAATGGTTTTGTGTATTAAATTTTGTTTTTCATAAAATAATTGATAATTGAATAATGTATTTTTTAAAATAATTCCAAATTATTTCCCATCTGACATAACATCAATTGCTGCCTTTAAGAGAAATTATTCAATTTCACTATTAATATAATTTCTCAGAATGGATTATTTTTTTGTGGAATGTTGTATTGAAAACAATTTCTATTCCATGATTTATATGCATTTGATACCAACATTTGTTTTAGGATATGTTTATGTTGAAATAGTTATGTATCCATTATAATTACATAGATTATAATTTGTTTTCAATTTTATGATACCTTCTTTATTTCATGGGTTCTGATATGTTCATTTATGAATGTATAAATCATGTATGTAGGATTTCATTATGTAATGGGTGGGACCTATACCTATATCTAATTAATTGGTTAAATATTTATATCTATTGAGATAAATAATTTTTAGAACAAGGGTTAATCGATTTGCTAATATTGGGAAGGATTGATTCTTACTCGGTTCATGGTATTGAAAAATGATCACTCAGTTCAGTAATACATGGCTAGAGTGGGGGTTACCCGGTTTAGTGAAGGAATTTTTACACTATGATTTTCTTGGAAGAGATTCCTTGGATACTATGGAAATCTATATATTCTTAGGTTTTTCTACAACTTCATTAATTATTCCAATGTTATGCTTTAATGGATTACATTCTCTATTTCATTATGATTCATGCATTATGAACTGAAAATATTTATTCACCTATAAATATTTTGATCTTTGTTTAGAATTTTTTGATATTCTATTTTCGTTATCATAATCTCATACCCTTATGAGAATTATTATGCTTTCAAGACTCCCTTTATTACCCTTAATGAGATTTTGATCTAACCCCATTTATATTTCCATTCCCATAGGTTATAATGAAATTTATTATTTATAATTTTTCTAACAAGGGATCTAGTCCACAAGAAACTAGTTTGAGATGATGTTTCACACATATGTACAATTTTTTACTTTTCAATGCTTCCAAATGAAATATACCAAAAATTGTATTTGGTCATCTAATTTTATAATGTTTAATTTTTCCACATGTGTTATGTAATGCTTATTTTGGTAATGGAACAGTAACTATATGGTACCCTCCCAAAAAACATGATATGAAACATTATATTAGTCTATAAAATATAACTAGAGAACATGAAATACACCATTCAGGGAGATGGTAAACCATGTGTATGCCTGAATGATGATTCCATTTAAATAATTTATGGAATGTTTTAAAGGTTAATAATACATTACCATTACATAATAATTTATATCCAATACATATATATATATATATATATCATATTCCCAGTAAAATAATTTTTATTTAATTTAATATAATGTGTGGATGAATCACCCTGCTTCTTGTGGTGGTAGTCCATCGAACACATCAGTGACACAATATTATTACCACATAATTGAATGTAAGTTTATATATGAGATATAATAATTAAATAATAATAAATAAAATAAAAAATTAAATTTTTAAACATTGAATGCATTATTATATCCATCTGTGAGTTGTGGTGGTGGAAAATACCATCATTATTTGTTACAGTAGTCAGATATACACAATAATTTTCATTTCATGTCCCATTAGATAAAATAGGTGGAGTAATTTGGTAATTAAATTATCATAATATCATCTAATATGATGTTATATGTTGATGATGTTATATGAAATTGTTTTAATAATAATTATTTAGGTGGGAATGAAATAAAATAAAAACACCCAGTTAGGCTCATTAACTCATTTTTAGAAAACATCTTTTGGTTTATAGTAAAAGGATTCATAGGATGTCATTATAATTTTTTATGGATTCATTTTTAATAAGACAAACTTACATATTTTTCTAGATCCCGGTTTTCAAAAAAATTCATATATGTGAAGAGGATTGGAGAAGGGGTAGACATTTATATTTGAGTTGAGTGACATTCTTGTAATTTTTGTAATGATAATGGTGTACCAACATTTTTAACATTCCAAAAGGTTTCAATATAGACCAAAACAGATAATCACTTATTATAAGTTCAAAGATTTCCCAAAATTTTGTATTATACATGTTTGGGTCATTTTAAACCCAGACCATTTTAGTTATACCATCATTAAAATAAATTTTGTATTATTAGTGGAAAACATTAACGTGTATAAAAATTAATATGGCCAAAATATATATTAAAAATTTTAGATAATTTAAATTATTAGGATACCTAATATTGAATCCATATTTTAAAATTCGATTCAATAAATTTGGAAAGCATATATTAATATTAAACATACAGACACGATGAGAAAGAATATATCCAACAAGAAACTGATTTCATGTTTGAAAAGGATTATACCAAAATTCAATTTTGAAATTAATAGAATTATATAAATTGGATTAATTTATAGATTATTGAAATAAACATTCATTCAAAATAATTTCGAAACTGTAGTTATCTTTATAAATTCAACAGATGAAAATTATTTTTCAATTAAAACAAATATTTATCTCTATTCAAGGAAAATAATTTTTCAATGAAATAAAAAAAATTAAAGCTATTAAAATTTAAAAAAACATATTTATTGAATATATTTTATTTTATAAAATTATTTCCCTAAAATTTTAAAACGTTAATTTCATTATTTTTCACAAAATGATATAAAAAATATTAATTTTTAATGAAAATCTATTTTCGATGTATATAACTACTACACCAAATATTATTTATTATTTAGAATTCTGTTTTCATTATATAATAATAATATAAATAATTTTTATAATTTTTATATTCTTAATAATTCCACATATTTTACGAGATATTTAATAAGGGACTTCTTTAAATAAAAATAAAAATATTTTTTTAACATCTTCTTAAAAAACAGTGTTGCATGTAATGTGAGCACGAAAGGAAATTTAATTTATTAAAACAATTCAAAATATCTAATGTTTTTATATGGGATAATGGATATATGGACATTTAGGTATTCTGTGATAAAAATTATGTATTAAAATTAACATAATAAAAACACTGGGGCATAATGAGTGGTCATAAGACTACACAACTATTTAGTGACTCCCACAGTATATGATTTGGTTAATAATATTATCTAAAACTAAATTATGAATTGTTTATTACATAATTAAATTAATGTAATAGTTTTATAAATGTAATAAAATTATAAAAAAGAAATATTATTGTAATAGTAATGGGTTATGGTTGACTAAGTAGTAACTTGATAATTTTAATGGGTTATGAATTTCAAGGTTGAATGTTTCCAGATTACTATTTAGGATAATTCTCTTTTCATGTTAATTTTTCATTTCCAATTTAACCCATTTTTTATATAAGTTTCCATATTTATTATATATTGATTAAATAATGGGTATAATTATAAAATTTGGGGATTTTAATAATGAACAACCAAATTATATGGGAACATGATTATTGAATCTTTTAGAGATTATCTTTTAACACTTAAATGAAATAAATTCTTCCGGAGAATGTGTGCATCTTCATAATGAAACATGGAAGGTGTATGATACTATTGAATATTTCATGAAATATCATACACAATCCTTATGTAGATCATATAACCCACGTATTGTTGAATATTTGATCAATGCATTGGAAATGACGTGTTCCTTTCTTCAATTCTCAAATAATGAGAAGGTTGATTTTGAAATTTATCATTTATATGGTGATGTTGTTCAATAGTGGACACACACAATCAATATAATAGATATCGAGGAAGAATACTGATCAGAGTTTGGTGAGTTCAAGATAATTTTCATCGTAATTATTTTTCACTAAACTCCCCATATATAAATCAAGTTCGATTTTTGAGATTAAAAAAAGGTCGAATCCAATTGTTACTATAAAAATTCATTACATTCGAATAGAAACTCCGATAAATAATTAATAACCATTAATATAAAATATAATTATTCTCTATTATCCTAAACAAATATATTTTAATGAAATTAAATATTATGGAATTTACTATATCTAAAAAAATTGATTAATTATTGAATATAATGGGTATAGAAGCTGTATAATTTAATTATTATTGTTAAAAGAAAAAGAAAATTGGATTTTATTGAAACCGAGTGGATAAATATCATGTATGAAATTTATTTTAATTTCATACAAGCAATGAATAAGGTAAAAATCCTATTGTAAATTTTTAGTGAATGAAAATATGTTTCAAGTGTAATAACTATATGCATATTTAAAAAATTCCTATGTAATTAAATGAACAATTTAAACAATATATTAATATGTGTTCCCATTAATCACTATACCCACACTCTACTACATTAATTTCCAGTAGATTGTTTCTTTTTTCAAATTGATTCTCTTATCATAGGGATAATGATAATAAGAAATCCCACTAACAACATTAGTCAAGGGAAAAAGTGATTGCCTATAATATAATTAAATATGAATTGGATTGCGACAATTAAGAACATTTTATCCAAAGCATCAGAATGTGAATTTGTTTCAGGTATTTTCATCTATGAATAACAATATAGATCGAATGTTTGATAAGAAAAATAAATTTTCACAATATTTATTTTATTATCATAGAATATTTAGTGTTAAATTGTAAATAATGGTGTTTATTTTTTGGAAATTTTTTTTAATGATTTTATTGTACCATTTTATGAATTTTTTTGAATTTATATAATGAACTCAAACCATCAATGTATTGGAAAAAATTATTTTTATTAAATAAATTAAAATTGCATTTCATATTTTTGTTTTCTATTAATGAATGGATGATTTTGGGCACACATTTGAAGAAAATTATATACTGTTGACATTAATACAATATAAAAATTGACCCTTGTATCAAATTTCATGATAAAATACCTGATTCAAATAATAGTATAAAAAATAAAAAATATAATTTCTTATGATTTGATGGCTGGTATCTCTATATAAAATTTAGCAAGTGTGTCGTCATTATTTTAGATAAGATATGATATAATAATTAGTCTATATTAATTATAATATGGATGGAATAATTTATTTTTGTGTGTAAAACATTAAGAAACATAATTTTACTATATGATTTTTAGTTTAAATATATATAATGTGGTCAATATATTGCATCATAAGAACAATTGAACTAATAAAAGATCTACATTATTAAATTGATTTTATGATGAAAATTAAAATAATAATCTTAAAAAAACATATTATCTAAAAATATATTATTACATTATAAATGATCAAATTTTCTGAATATATAAATTTATGGTCTTGATATTTAAATATATTATTCATTCTCAAATAACTATTTACAATAATAATAAATTTAGTCCTCTACTCATTAATGGTTATTGTGTTAATATATAATCATTAAATATAATAACTAAAAGGTTAAAATTAATTAAATAAAAAAAATTTAGGAAAAAATAAATAGATAACATAATATTTTAAAGGTTTATTTTAAAATAAAAGTTATTTTTAATTATAATAATAATATTAAATAAAAATATAAAATTATAAATTATAGAGAATTAATTTTACCAAATTATATTAATTTTTAAATTAATCAATTCCATATTATCAAAATGTGAATATTTAAAATTTTCATAAATTATTTTATTTTCAGAAAAATATTAATGAATTTTTATTTTACTAATACCATTTCCTTTACGTCATTGTAGAAATACATGAATGAGTTTAATGTTTTTAAAATCTTATCTATATAAGAATTTTAAAAAATTAATTAAATGTTTTTTTATTAAAATGTTAATGTTACTAAACCATTTTATACTATTTTGGAAACATAATTAATATATTTCATGATGATGTTTTTCCAATTAAAAAAACATTATTTTCCATCGCTTATTAATATTAAATATAACTAAATGTATTTTATATTTTATATTGACATGATAATATTATTTAATAAGGACTAATAAATTTTTTTCAGAAAAAAAAATATCTACTAATAACATTGTTAATAAAAATGAAAATGTTAAAAAAGATATATTCAATGGATTATTTTATAAATAATGTGAAATTTTAGTCTAATAAAATAAATAATTATATTAAAAAATGATTTTGAAATGTTGATTAATTATATATATTTATATATTGATAATCATTGAATTTTGAATCAATAGTGAGTTAGATTAAAAACACTAAATGATGAAGAAAAAATATTTTTAATGAAAGGATCTGCAATAAAAAATTAAATATAATATGATAAATATTAATATAAAATTTTCATAAATTGAATAATAATATATAGCTATTAAACATTGTTCTAGAACACCCAAAATTTGAAATAGGCATAACTATATTTTTTAATGAAATGTATATTACTTTAATAAAAAAAAGTTAATAAGGTAAAAACCAAATTACTAAAATATAAAATGATGTCTGTAAAGGATTGAAATGGTTTTCAAAAGTTTGATAAATATATTTATAAAGGATTTCATAAACCAATATCACCCCACCCTAAATTATTTAATACATTTCAAACCATTGATCATAGAATTGCGTAATCCAATATAGGAAAATAATGGGTTTAACAAAAGTGACATTTTTCATCAATTATAAAAGGAAATCAATTCCACCCTATCAATGTAACAAATCCCATTCTAAATTTCATTAATATACTAAAAATTATTGAAATCCTAGAAGTAAAAGAAATTTTCTAATTCCCATATGCACTATATATATTAGTGTTAGATACTTGTTTTTATGAAGACAATATAATTTAATTTAAAGGTCCCTAATAATTAAGAGTACATTCGAATAAAAGGTTAAATAAGTTACGAGGTTAATTTGAATAAATTCAATTCCATGGAACATTATAAATACTGTTAACCATATAAAATTTTATATTATTTAAATAATATTGAACTTCTATTTTAATATTCATAAAATACATCGATTAAGAACATCCACACCTTGTTTTTTATTTAAATGGAATTTGATTAAAAATATACCGAAATTTGTGCTGGATAGTGTTAACTCAAATACATTATTTAATTTATAATTAATCGCGTTTAAATTTATCCATCAAAGATTGGATTGTTTCGTTATTAAATTTTATTTCATCATTAAACAATTTTTTATATGGGGGAAATTTAAATTGAGTGGTAACAATTCAATGACGACTATATTAAAAATGTTTTCAAAAAATATTTTATATTTTCATTAACTATATATGAATTATTCAATAAATATCCCCGTTTTAGTTATTTATAATAGTTTCCTGAATGACTTATTACCTTATTTATTTTGAAATTGAAATATTTTTTAAATATAGTTGAAAATTAAAATTTAATATTTTTAAAATTAATTATTGATTTTAAAATTCATGTTATAGTACTTGGTTTTAATTAAGAATTTACAAAATATATTTATTTTATTTGAAAAATAAAAATATATAAACATATAATTTTATTATAATTTTTTTCAAAATATCATTGTTTTTATTTAAATGATCATTTCTAAATTCTTTATCATGACAATATATTAAAATTTAGAAAACGATTTGAATGGTGTTCTCATGTCATTATAAAAACTATTATTATATGTAATGTTTTATGTTAAATATCTAAGGAACATAGAAATATATTATTCATCTATAAAAACATTACTATATATAAATAAGTTATACTAGGTATATATTTAAGTAATCTACTGACCCCAATCTCAAGAGTTGTTATTAAATTTTTTGCAAATTTATTTTCATGATACCCATCTATATCCCATTGGTTAATTAAGTATTGCTTAATGTATTAATGGTTTCATGGAAAATTGGATAATAAATTAATAGATAAATATTATATAATTCATTTGGACAAATATCACCAAAAAATTCTATAAACATGTATTTATCTTCCGTGATATGATTATATGAATCATTTATTTTTTCTCACTAAATTATGGAATAGCTATATATTAGTGGGGTCCTATATAACCAAAATATGTATTAGATAATCATATATGCATTATGGGATTATTCGTAGAATCATGTATTTATTCCCACTCAACTATTATAATTAATATGTAATTTCTGGTTTAATATATTTATGGGAACCAGATTTTGAATCATTCTATACAATGTATATGGGAATTATATACTGTTTCTTGGACTGTAATGTTTTTTTTGGAATTAGATATTGTTTCCTAATAAACATGATTAATTAGAATCATGTTATATTTCATGATCACAATGATTATTGGAATCAGGCAGTATCTACATATTGAATATGATTATGGAAAATGGGAAGTGGTTCTTATTCCATTATGTTAGGATTTTTGAGATTATCTATGTTCCATAGATTACTAAAATTATTAATTACCATTATCTTATATATATTTAAAGTTATTATTTTTTTCGTGGGCTCATGTTTATTATCACATGGTTCTATACTCATATATATTGATATAGGTTTATCTTTATAATATTTTACGTCATTTTATTATTTATTTTATACACATAAGATTGTTATATGTTGATCTCAATAGGTTATATATCCATATTTTATATTTTGATTTATTCTTTTGATCTTTACCCTAATGACCAATTGATGAGTTTTACATTTAAGATGATTCAAACTCAAACCCATATTATGTTTCCATTCCAAAGGTTATATGAATGAGTGTTTCCTATGAGAAGTATATTAGGGGATTTAATATGGTGATATTATAGATAAATGTTTATAAGGATTGGTTAATTTTTTAGATAGGTAATATTGTACTCAATGACCTCAATCCTTCAGTTTATATGCTTTATAGATGATTGAGGAGTTTTAATTATCACCATATTTTAATGATGTCAAATTTTTATAGGTTTATAAAAAATTTATCTCATCCAGTGTATATAAATTGTATTTCCATCATCAAACCTGAGTGTTTGGGTATGAAGTTCTTCAATGATCGGGAAAAATCTAAAATATGGATAAATTCATATCATACATTAAGTAATGATTATTAATGTAATTTTGTAGAATCATAATTATTTTAAAAATATATTTTCCAAATATTATATAAGTATCTAAATGAAATTAAATGTATTTTCATTAATGAAATAACACATATATTTTCACATATATTTTCAAAAAACATCGGAATTTGGTAGTCAAATATGAAAAAATCCACTCAAAAATGCACAATTCAATAAATTTTGATTCACAGTTTTTATACATTTTTTTTATTTTATTTAAAGTTAATAATAAATAATCTAGATTATAGAAACAACACTAATAATTTGGTTAACATTTTTCAAATGTGAATGGGGATCCCCCCAAAACATTTAAATTTTCATAATGAATGGATTTAAAAAATGTAACATATTAAAATTCACATCCCATTAAATCATTAAACGATTTCATAATTCATTATTAATTATCCATACATGTAAAGCCTCTATGAAATTTTGTTTCCATTATTTCTTAATACCTATCCTTAATTTTAAACTCTTTCAAATGAAATATATTACATAAATTCTCTAACTAATGTTACTAACATAGTGAAACATATCATTAATTAGTGTAACTGATTGATGAAAAAAACAGGAATCCATGAAAATTGTGAATTTATATTGATGTGAATGTTATAGGGATTTTAATGTTGTATTTTTACGTATGTAATTAGTAAAAATGAGAAAATGTTTAAATCAATTAAAAATTAATAATTTGATTTTATATTCCAACAAAAAAATAACAGAACATGTTATTGGAAACATTGGTTCCCCTATAGAGTTCTTGTTTAATGTTCCCCAACAAGAAATTAATAATAATATAATCATAGACAATCATTTAATATTTTTATTATATACAAAAATACACATCATAATACACAAAATATTTATAATAAAAATATATGTATTTCAGGAACCTAAACATCATCAATAAAACTAAATTCATTATACAACATAATATAACACTTGGGAACACATGTTATCATCAATAAAATAATAAATGAAATTGGAAAATGAAATTTATTATATATAAAAAATTTCAAATGGTTTAGTGGGAAAATAATTTAATGATACTATAAAATTAAATTAACTTCCTTCAATGTATTCCATGAATCCTTGGATCTCAGAAATAAAAAATATATCACAAAATTAATATTGGTAGTTGTTTTTTCCTTAAATAGTTTTATTAAATATATTATACTTGTTATTACATCAAAAAAGAATTTAATTAAAATAGGCCATTATATGAGTGCAACAAGATAATCATCAATACTTAACTCACTACATATCTATAAAATCCCAGAAATTTACGTTGAAATTTGATGTTATCTAAAAGGATATTTCTAGATGAGGTTTTACGGGTTTTTGTCTCTTTTTTGAATAGGAAATCGAAATGGGTCCCAATTAAATGGTATTCTCATATTCTATACAATAATAATAACATATAACTATTTTTGAAATCATCAAAATGCACAGATGATTTAATTTTCTCAATAGTTCATGATTTCATACAACTATGACTATTTTAAAAACATTACGCATATAAGAAAATATACTATTCTATTTTTTCAATTAAAAAATTAAATATATTTAAGGGATATGGTGAATTCTCCCTCAATTCATGAAAATTAAAATGAATTACATTATCCAGTAATTTATATTCAATTTAACATGGATAATAATCAGAATTAATTTTTCGAATGTTATAAATAAGTGGTTCTTATTTAAAAATATTTTAATTAAATTATTGTACTAGATTCATTTTTATTAAAAAAATACTCATAGGATAAATTAGAGAAAGTATAACAGGGTATATTTTCCTCAAAAAAATTTCCCATTATGTGTACTTTTAAACATTGTATTTAAGAATCTATTCTAATATTATCATATTTTCAAATCCCAATTAGTTGTGATTAATTTTCTATAAAAGTTATAAAATGTTGGACTAATATCATCCATTTTAATGTCTCAATCTTAAAATTTTCAAACATAAAACTGAAATACATTATTTAATAACTGATTAAATAATAATGTTGAATTCTTAAAATTATAATTCTCATCATCCAAAATATCCCCAATTCATTAAATCTCACCCATAAAAATTGTATAATAGTATGGAATTTTAGTCTTTTGTACTATAAAAAGGCTAAAATTATTATTAGGTTTATTTTAATTCACAAATATTAATAAATGTTCAATTGAGAGTTATTTTCAACTATTATTGTATTTATTACTTTGTGAAAACTATTTACTTGAGATTAATATTATTCAACAACGTAATCATCTAAGAAATTGTGCTCATCTCTTAAATGAATATGTTATTTATTTATTATTTGAATGTAGTCACCCATGTTATGTTTTTAATTTTTTCATTTTTAAATCCTATTACAATACATTTTCATGAAATCCAATTATAATTTTATTCACCATTTGGTTACATTAAAATTGATATATGGGTTTAGGCTCATAATAATCATTGTTCATATCACACTGATATTGTTTTTGTTGATTATTATATATAAAAATTCAAAAATTGTTCAAATTATATCAATTAAATGAATAATAAATTTATATTTTATGATCATTTATACTCTAATGAATCGTTTTTTATGTAAAATTAATTTAATTAAAATATAAGAAACAAAAAAATACAAATTTATGTTAAAAAAATGTAGCGGTCATTATGAGATCCAAATTAAAGTATGAAAATTTGTTTTTTCATAGAACCAATGTTGTATCATACATATAAAAAACATTTCAAATATCTCACATAGACACAATATGTATAAAATTTTTAATCTCAACTCTAAAAATAGAATAAAAAAATATAATTTCTTATTATTTTTTACATTTTAATTTTTTTCTTCTATTTAATTTTAAATACGGAGTCGCTCATTATGTGATTTAAAGAAAAAATAAAAAGCATGACTGAATTTTATTAATACTCAGAAATATAAAATTTATATCTATAACATTCACTATTTATATGGTGAGAAGGGTCAATACATATTGAAGGATGTTTGTAATGGTAAAAGATATATTAAAATCCGTTCTATAGAAATATGTAAATGAATAGGGGTCTTAGAATAATTAATAGTAAAATAATTTTTGATGAAGTGTGAATGAGTTGTTAAATGAGTTTTTACTAATCTTAAGAAGGGGTAAGATCATACTAAAATAGTAAACTAAAACAAGTAATAGAATTATTATAGTGTAATACTTGTTAAAATATTATATTTCAACAAAACATGTTTAAAATATCACTGAATTTATAGATATTTTATGAAAAAAAAATTACAATTATGGAACATTAACATGATCTCAATTAATAAATTGATTTTATATTTCTATGAATGAACTATGTTATTAAAATAACTCTATAATAATAAACAATTTATTTATTATGTCGAATGTGATGAAATTTATTTGATATAAAATCTATATAAAACATGAATTTTGTTTAAATTAATTGACAATAAAAATATATATAAATAAAATAATCATATGTTGGAATTAAATATTTAATTGACACATATACGGAAAAATAAAATTTCAATATTGGAAAAGTCTAATTTGGTAAAATGTAAAATGTCATATCATGAATTATAGGTTTTCTTTACCCAACTAATATTTAACGTTCACTCTACCAGAATCAATTCCTTGTGGTCACTACACACTGTTCTATCCATTATTTTATTTTCATATATGATTAGTCTCTAAGGATTTTGTGTTAATCATTATTAAAATATTATGTATTGTTCACAAAAAATATATATTTCAATTAATTTATTATCTCTATTTTATTATTATTTGGGTCATAGATATTTACTCCATGTGGTAGAATATACTTCACACTCATCTGTTATTTTTGTGACTACGATGTCATAAAAATATAACCCTTGAAAAAAAAATTAATTCTTAATCATTGGCACAAAAAAGTCTCATAAAAATTTTAAACATGGACAATATATATGTCTACAATTTTAATTTCTTTAATTTTAGGAACAACATTATAACATAACCCACCAATAAAAAATTTTAACATTTGAATATGGAATCATGTATTTAGACACATGAGAAAACATTCCATCTTAATAAACCACTTTTTCATTCAGTTTCATAGTGGAACCTATTGAAAAAATTAATATTTTATTTCCAAATTACTAATATTGATCTTAAATAGCCAATATTAATTTATATTTACCTACATATAAGTAAAAAATGAAAATAAATAAATTTTTATCAATATATAGTAAACATGGTACAACAGTTTTGAAATAAAGTCGACATTCAATTTCACTATTGAAAATCATAAAACCATGAACCCTCACTCCATTATGCAGCATCACATCCTTAATTTGTTGTTCTAAAAACCAATACATCATACTAAAAGGATAAAACAATGAATTAGAAATGATAAATAACCCAAAAACAGTGAATTATAATGGATATAATCACCCTTTATATTCACACTCCAACATTGAACAAACAATCATAAGAAAATCCTTTATTGCATAAAAAATTTAATAGTGAAATTATAATCCCTGGTTATAAATAATTATTGACATGAGATCCTAAATTATTTATATATTCATATTGAAAAATAATTTTACTTAGGTTGTGGAATATATTAGTATCCTCTAAATGTTATTATGAATAATTCATGATTTTATACATGGTTCTGGATTATACCAAATAATATTCATCATCATCAATTAAAAATTAAATTAATTTCCATATTATGGATTACATGACTTATTTTTATGTTTTGGTTTAATATTATCTATTATATGGAATTAGGATCCTCTACATTAGTCTTCACACCTCTTCCCTACTTGAAATCATATGTTTGGTTGATCTACAAGATAAATCTATCAAATTAGTAGATGAGATTGGGATTAGTTATCTCCAATCCTGTAAGGTTAATATCAATAAAAATTTAACATATAACATGATTCCACATATGATATCATCAGGAAAGGGTGAGTAATTATATTGTTTTTGTTCAATGAATGATGTTTTCATCCAAGAGAGTATATAAAAACATGTGTCTAATATGTCTCCTCAGTGTCGTAAATAGTTCTCAAGTTGTTATTATTTATTGTTTCCATGATTCATGTAATTCTTGGTTTTTGGAAGATTGTGAAGTAAGGTTGATAGTGGTTAAATTGATGTAAATCATTTCCCACCGCATTATTGATGAAAGGTTCATTTGGATGTAATATTTGAGATCTAAATATTATGTGTATTGGGGATTTATTAGTGTATTACCATTATTCTATCCATGGATAAGATAAAAACATATCACTAAAATTATAAATTCATTTTTTATTTAATATATGTGAAATGATTTATAAATAAGGAATAAAATGATGTATATAATATAATTAATCCTCTATGATGGATTGAATTATCATAGTTGTTTAAAAGATATCAGTTGGTGTTGCTATTGATATAGGATTCTCCTTACTACTACTCTATGCAATGAATTGTTATTTATAATTAATGATTCTTATTAATTACCAATAATTGTTTATATATATAACTTTCGAAATAATATTTATGAATTACTTCAGTTTCTATATATAAGATTTAACTGAAATGTTTTTTTATACACAGTTAGTTTTTTAACTATAGTGGAAATGTTTATTTTCTTTTAAAATTGACTTGAGAATAAATTTAAATGTAAGTATTTTTAATAATCATTAAATTTCAATCAAATTTATCCATAATATAATAGTTTTAATAATATGATTTACAATATAATGGGGTATAAAATTCCATTGGGAGGCATTAGAACGTCTCTAAAGTTTTTATTCCCTATTTTAATCAAGTAGTTTTAATTTTTTTAATAGAAGATGTTTATCACCCATTATTACATGATATATTAATTCTATAATAATATAGATTTTATATATAATAATATACTCTGAATATATGGTGGATTGGTAAATTCATATAAATGTTTAGAAAATTATGTAATATTCGATTAATTTATCATGTAATTAAGTATTTTATAATACTATATACTAAACAGTTGCTAATTTTTCTAAAGTGGATAAATTATTTGACATATTAAACAATGGAATTTATTAATGTATATTAGAACCTGAATATTGAGAATACTATTTCAGTCAAAAGTGTTCGAGTTTGGGTACTTATTGTGAAATTGTATCACTATTTTTATTATAAGTAACATTTTCCATTAAAATTATATACATTCTATGATTTTGAATTAATTTTTATAGTATATTATTAATAGCATATAAATTTTATAAAACCTATAAAATTTATTTTTATTTACATTAATACTATTGATCAATTATCATATATAATACAATGTAATTTTTTATTCATTAATGATATTTTTTGAAAAAGAAAGAGAATAAATGAATGTCAGGAATAAGAATTATTTTGTTTTTTATAAATGTTTATCTTGGATTTACTATTTTTTTATGATCCGTAAAAAAATTATAGGAGATAATGTATTGGGTTTTGGATTTAATTATATTTTTCCTTTGTGTGTAACTGAAATTCACATTTGGGAACCGCATGATGCACAACAAAAATTTTGTTAGTGAAGAGAGAACCATCGATTAATTTATTAGCTACCAAACATAACAAGTGTAGTCATCGAATCATATATGTTATTCTAAACAGAAATTATTATCAAGTATGTTGAAATGTTTTCATGGAGTTTATATTTGTAAAAAAATCAATTTATTATTGGAATAATAGTATTTTACTATGATAGTTTACAAAAACATCAGAGGATATTTTATTTTCATAAGTCTTTCTCATATTCATTCCAAAATTATAATTATAGCAACATATTATTATTGGTATACGACAATGATATCATTATTTGAACTATATATTATTGTTTTTCTGATAAGGAATATTTCATGTTCAATTGAATTGAATTTCAAACTATATTTTAGTTGAAATTAATAATATTTTATAATATATAAGTAGTTGGCTACAAAATATATGTCTGAATTATTGTGTAATATAGATATGGCTTCGTCAACCATATTTGAGAATTGTATTCACTAAATTGGTGTATATTTAACATAGTATTGAAGAATAAAATCATGGCATGGTTTATTGTAAATAAATGAAGCATTATTTCAATGAGTTAGTGAGGTTTTCTAATTGTTTTATGACGAATTTTGACGCGAGATTCGATTGAAAGGATATCATTCCTAAATGATTTATTATCATATACTATTATAAAAAATCATTTAATATTATATTAAAATTTAAAAATATATAGGATGTCCAATCACTAATTGATATGTTTATATTTATGAAAAACGTGTTTCGTTTATAAATTAAAAGAGCGGTTGTGTGGATTAACTGTAAATTTTGAATATACATATTTTTGGATATAATTATTTTTTTATATATTTTAAAATAGTGTTGTAAATATTTTAAATCATTAATTTTGAGTAAAAATTGAAACTATAATATGTTAATGAGTTATTAGATACCTAAAAAATGTTTTCAATAAAGTTATAACCTAATTTAGGTGATGTAAATATGATCATGTTAAATTATTTATATAATATTTTATATTGTCAAATGAGCTCGAAATTTGAAACATGAAATAGATTTACTTAATAATAACATATTGAAATTGTTTATAATTTAAATAAGGTAATTTATCAATTAATTTGATATTGTATTGTAATAATGTAGGGGATAGTCACAAGTGTATAATATAATGAGTATAATTAATTTCAAAAATTATAAATAATAGAGTTATAATTATAATTATTTAAATTTGATCATTTGATTAAATGCTTTAGTATGAGCCAAATGGTGTAAAATAATGTGTTATGTGTGTAAAAGATTCAATATAATAACAATATATGTTAATATATATCAATAATTGATTCAAGAAACCAATTTCTAACTTTTTTTTATTTATAAATGATCTGTTGGAGGTCTTATTGAAAATATTAATATAAATTTTCCTCTAATTATATGAAATAAATTGAAATTATTTTATTCATTTTTATATTATATGAATTATTTTTTATAATTATTATTGTTTTAAAATGTTATTAAACATGTGCTATTTTGTTATATTATTTATTTTAAATTATAATTGGATATATTATTTGTAGTAATATAATATACAGTGAATTATATTTTTTTGATGTTGTTTAGATAATATGGTCATTTAGTAGGTTCTATTTATAATAACCACTTTATCTGTAATATATATATGAATAATTTCATGGTTGTAATTGAAAATAGTATATAGAATAATTTTTTATGCAGAAATATTATCATGATCTAACATATATATTTTCATAATTACATAATGGATATCATATGTGATAAAATCTTTGAATCAATTATTACTAAAAATTATAATGTATTTGATAACATTTTCTTTGAAAGAAATACCTATGAAATAAATCGAAAATTTTATATTGTAATATATAGTGTTTTATATATTTTTAATAGTGTTTGGTGAATATTGAGTAATAATAAAATTCTTTTTTAATGAAGTGAAATTTAAATTTTTTCAATATTTAATATTTTTATATTATTACTATTTTATTATATATAATATGGGTATATGTATGAAACACCTATAACATATGCATTGAATAATTGTATAGGGAAAACATTGGGTTATCATATTCTGTTACTAGGGTTTTCTTATTAATTTTTATAAGACATAAGATGTAAAATGATTATATATATCATTGTGTTTTTCAATGTATTTATCTATATAATCGATAGATTATGTTAGGGAATAAAAAATGTTTTTATTATGGTAATTATGATATTATGTTACAAAATTACTAGTGATTCAACATTTTTCATTGGTTTGTCTATAGAAATCATAACAACCATTTTGATATTATAGTTAAATTTTCCAATCTATGGAAAATGAATATCATTTCCTAATAATTATCACTCGAATAGTTTGACATATAAGGATGCATATTTTCCAATAAATAGAATAATATTTTTATACCAATTTAACTATGTTAAGAAGTATAAGATGAATTTTCATTCTAGTATAATCGTATTTAGTAGTATTTGAGACACAGTTTTGGTTCATCCTTAACTATCGTGTAATTTCTATGGTTATAATAATGGTAGTTTCAGATTTTAGTCATAGATGGTCATCAAAGTTATGATATTGAAGCTTATTATTCCAATAATCATAATTAGTATTAATTTTTTTACAAATTATATTTTGATTGTTTTTCAATTATATTAATTATCACATAAAATTTTATTTTATTTGTTTACTATTATGTTAATGATTATTTATATTTTTTAATGTTTTTTTAAATATAATGGTCTTTGTTTATTTGATTATTATTTTAATATTATTATGAATATTTGGATGATATTATACCATATTTGATTACTCCCACAAGATAAGGAAAATTAGATGTATGGAATTAGTTGATATCATAATATAATTGATGACTCAAAATATGACAATTTATGTATTCTCTTTATTAGAATTTTTATAATGGTTCTTGCAATATACTAAATTGTTCATATAGTGAATACATTTAGGGGAATGTAATAATATAGAATAAGTTTCAAAAATAATATTAGATATTATATAAAATTACAGTATATTTTAGTGTCTTCATGACTACTACAAAAGTAATATAATTTTATTTTTATAAGGTGTTTGATGAATGAATTAATTTAAGAATATGAAATTTTTTTATGATCAGTTACCGAATGTAATTGATGTTTACTAAAAAATCCATGTATAATGGGTTAGTATAGTGTGTTTTTAATATATCAATTATGAAAATAACTAAATGAATTATGTGACTATTAAAAATACCCTTAAATATTAACTTATATATAGTTCTCAGTCATGAATTAATTCTATTTCATTTTATTATCATTTCATATATGTGTTTTAGAAAATATAGTATTAACTAAAAAAATAGAAGCTTAAATTAAAGAATTGATATTTCTAATTATCATCCATTTTTCATGTAATATAAAACATTTTGAATGAAGTTTTATTTATTTTCATAAATATTTATTTACATTCATCTTGAAATTTTTCCTTGTAGTTACCCATATTAAATACATGTTAATAGTTTATTAAAACAATTTTATGAAAAAAAAAATCTCATTGAGGGTCATAAAAATTAAGAATATTATTAGTCCAATGAAAATCATGAAATTACATAAAAACCCTTTTATTATGTACATTTATTTTTTTCATTAATGTAATCTTTTATTGAATTTAAATAAATAATTATCACTCATTTTTAAATCAAATTATTGTACATAAGAATCATTATAAAAAAATTATATATAAGGAGGTTCTAGAGATATCATTTAATATAACACTTATAGAATAAATAAAAATTGGACTAACTGTATGGATGACTTATAATATATTTCTAAATAGAAAAAATGTTATTCCCACCACTTTGGAGTAATATTTGTTAACATCAATTGTATAAGAAATAATGGTGTCACCTAGGAGATATATTTATAATCATCCCTTAGTAAATAATTTACATGTATCATATCATGCTGAAAACATTTTATTCATAAATGATTTTATCATAGATCATTTTAAATATATTATCGAACTTTTATAAATATCATTTTTGTATATTAGAATAACAGTTTAATTTTAAAACCCATATTAAATACCAAAATAACCTTTCCATGTACAAATCCATTTCAACTAGAAAAATTCCATAAAAATGAGGAGGAGGGTTTCTTATTGAAGAGTACATGGAAAATTTGAATGGAATCCAAAGTTTTAATAATGGATATGGTGGGTAGAATATTGGTTATTAGAGTATAAATTAAAATAAAACATTTTATTTTATGTTTGTAGATAATGTAAATAATTATATTCTAAGATTCCAAATATTGATAAATATTTTAATAATGGAAAAAATCCCCATATAATAATATCATTATGGTTATATAATATTTATGAATACAAGGAAATGGAATATAAATATAGTGAAGATGAACACATTGAAATAATAGTTATCAAGTTAATATATCTCATTACTTTTGAAACATTGGAATCATATAGCACATGTATGAATAAATATTAAAAAAACATAAAATAAAATTCAAATATTGAAATTACAAAAAAAATCTTATGGGATGTATATAAATTAATAAAATATATCCGTATAATATGAAAATATGCTTCAATAAGGAGAAATTGAGATGATGTCCCTTACTAAGGGTTCAATTCATCATATTACTTATTTATCATCCAAATTATTAAGCTTATTTTAATTATTTTAATGATTTATAATATTTTTCATCATCATTATTGGTTTTATTCTAATTATTAATGGTTTATTTTTATGTAACGTAATCCATTATTTTTACATTGGATGTTTTGTTGATATTAGTATTATGTGTCCTGATGACTTTTGTATGTTTACTAATGGTATACGAGGTTATTATTTTAATATTTCTATAATAATGATCCTGATAAATTTATCATATTTATACTTAAATTAGAAAATTTAAATCCAATCATGAAATATAATTATGTATAATGAACAACAATCTAATCATTCAAACGGCTGGTCATACATATGCTTCAGTAACATTTCCATTTTTCATTGATCATTTTGGAAAGGACGTAGATAATATTTAAAATTAAATTATTATATTATTATCTAAAATAGTATATTATATTTTTTAATATATTTTTATATATTATTATAATGATGTGCTATTCAAAAAAATAATCATATCGCATCATAGATGTTGTAGTCTACACATACTCAAACAATGTTATCAATTCTCAATTTAAGAAAAAAAATATATATTATATTTTTAGGATTGTATATTTAAGATGAATTTCATTATTATTTCATCAATATAATATATATTAATTAACATTATACTTATTACATCTCATTTTATGATTTAGAGGAATATAATATATATCTCTTTGTGAAGCGGTAATCCATCGCACACAGGAGTTACATTATTGTATCTCCCATGGAATGGAATATAAGAATGTATTTGTGATATTATAACTCCATATGATTAAATATTATCAATATATAATATATATATATACATTAAATAAAACATTAAAAATAGTTTTGATAGGAATTTATGCAAAACAAATGGCATTTGTTCGGGGGGATGAACTCTTTCATACATAGTAAAGATGATTTCGTATCGTAGTAAGGTGATTCAGATTTAGGTTATTAAAATAAAATAAGAATATTTTAGTATATGTGATATAATATTGTTATTATATAATACTATTTGAAAAAAATATGAAGGTGGAATAAGAAATAAAATAACATATCATAGTCAATAAAAATAAACATTTTTAAAAAGAACCTCCTATGGTAAGCACCAAACACATTTATATGATATATTGATAGTAAAAATTTGTTATAATATTAATAGGGAGGTATATAAGGAACTTTTTGGGTATTTATTGTATAATAAAATTCTCTTTGATGATGTTAATATGAAAGGAGAGTGGGTGGCCATTTATAACTTTGGATTGGGGCTCAATTAAATTCATTTAAATGAAAAATATTTACTGATGTTTTTCCCATTCCAAAATTGTTAAAAATATAAAATTTTAGAATAAAATTAATTATAGTGTCCAAAATTGGAAATAAAATATATTGTATACTAGTTTTTGGTCATATTAATACTTTTGTTTTTATTTTAACCAAAATTTAATTCATTTTTATCATAACCGCACTAATTATTTTTACGGTATTCAGTTTTCAATATGATAAAAAATTAAATTTAAATTATTATATAATATAAATAATTACTATTAAAATATTTTAATCAATATTAACAAATTAAATTCATGGATGTGGAAAACTGTTATTTAAAAATAAAACACATAGACATGAAGAATTGGGTTTTCAAAATATATATATTTTTTTGCATTAATTTATTTTATATTACCCATAATTATAATAATAATAATTTTATGAATCTAGGTTAAATTTTTTATATAATATAAAATTATATTTTTTAACTTTTTAATTATGTAATATTTTAAATAATTAAAATGGAGAAACATTATGTAGATAATTTAATTCCATAGAAATCCCATTTTTAACCAAAAAAACCGATACTAAAATCCAACAAAAATATGATTAAAAATTAATTAAGAAGAATAAATATGACTAATTTATATTTATGTTACTTGAAATAATATTAAAAACTTAATTTAAATATTAAAATAATTACTTTTTTCAAATGAAATGACCTTTTTACATAATTCGATATTTTCACTATTTACTAACAAATCACTATTTTTCAAAAAATATCAATTACAATCCATATATTAATTTTTTGTGTTCATTTAGAAATTATTTTAATTTTTAAATATAATATTCATTTATATATAATTTACACTTTTAATGAAAACCATATAATAAAAGAGTATTGGTAAAACTATTTCCATGTCTATTTAAAAAAATATTAAAATTTTTATAATGTATATTAATATAATAATAAGAAAAAAAAATTCTTTATTCTGCATTTATATAGGTTGTTAAAATTTATCACCTTTTATAAATAAATCGTCAAAATTTTATTCAGTTATTATACATGGTGGGATATGATTCCCATATATAATTTTTAGATTCCCAATTTCTCTACATCAACATTATAGTTTTTCCGTATAAACATAACAAGGAGAAATAATTTTATTACATAAAACAATACCGTTTTGGTAAGTAATATGAAATTTTAGAACCTTATAATAAATTTTCTCTCATTAATAAAATAGATCTGGGCTATTAACATTAGATGAATCTGAAACATATATCTTTAACATCGAGAGTCGAAAATCATAGTAAAACAATGGAAAGCATGGATGTAAAACCACTCAGTAGGAAATTGATCATATATTATAATATATTAACAATTTTAAAATGAATAAAATTCTTATATAATCCTTTTTGACAATACCCAAAATTGCATTCAATATAGGTATATTGATAAATTCAGGATAAACAACCTCAAAATAATGATCTTTCTGTAGGTAATCTGCAAACCATATGGTATTCTATGATCAATCCTAAAATATTACTTAATCATAGTCACCATATAAACCATTTTCATTTATATATATGTTACCATCAAATTACATTCCCTTTATATATCCCAAAATGTAGGAACCCAACACCACAATCTATATAATTCCACAAATGATTCTATCTATATATTAGAATGAAAACTACTATTATAAGAAAAATATTTCAATTGAATATAATTATTACAATATCCATTGAAATATATAAAATATTAACTAAGAATATAAATGATGCCTGAATCATTCTATTAGAGATTCAATAAAAAATAATGATGAAAAACTATACTAAAACTTAATTCAGTAGACAACGACATCAAATGTAATTTTAATAAATTTGATATGAACATGGGATCAAGGTCAGCGACAATAGATATGGGAACTCCGTATAATATAAATATAATATCTATATACCATAAATAAATATAATATAATGAAAATGTATCCTTAATGTTAAGGAAGGGTGTAGTTTTATTTAATCGATCAATAATAACCCAAATCACATTATAACCTCATGATGACATTGGAAATCTCACTATGTAATCCATTGATATATTTTCCTATTTCCACTACAAAACTATATTTTTTTTGAAATATTACCTTTTTTAATTATTCTTTAACTTACTAAAAACAATCACATTACATGTTAAATTATGTAACATATATTTTCGATAAAGACTACCAGTAATACTGATGAATCTCTTAGTACATCCTGGTATTTCCCAGAGGAATTTAAAATTGAGAACTATGAGTTTTAGTGAAAAAATATTCCTTCAAATAGTAATCACAAATAAAAAATAATTATTTTAAAAAATGAATATTAATAAAACACATAAATATTAAAATTAGGAAAGCTTCCCTTCCTTGAAGAATATACATCTTCTTACAATTCCTGATCCTCATTTTGAGTTTGTTCGATTGTTTTCTGAAAAAGATGACTTCAACGAAACCTAAAAAAAATATTTTATATCACTATAATTAAATACACTATATTAAAATTCATCAAATAACTATAATATGGGTAATTTTATAAAAATTTCATGGTTAATGTAGAAATACATTTCCAAAACAAATAAACAATCTATTTTTTCCAGGAAGGTATAAAATCATTTAATCATAACCCCTGAATAGTTCCATCTATCTTTTCATTATCATGTACAATTATCTATTGTTATGTATATTATTTAAGAATTTCAGATAAATATAAATTTCACAATATAACATATAAGAAATATGACTCTAAATTTTTATATAAAAAACAACATCTTTTTATTTAAGATAATGTTTATTGTAATTTAAGATATGATGATTGAATTCATGTGAGGAATAAAAAATTACATAATATTTCATCATTATGAAATATTTAATTCTCTTTAATGAATAATAACTGCATATGATTAATTATCTATTAATGGAATGAAATTTCAAAATTAGATCATTCATTAGTAGGCTTTTTTCATAGAATATATACTCACATTCTTTTTTAGAAATGAATTTAACTTGTCAGGTTTCTTTAATGTTCCTAATTAATTTTAATTATTATGAAATTCACATTGAATTGAACAAAAAAATTATCACAGAACACATGGTAAACTTTATTAATGTGGTTTATAAATATAGTGGTAGAATTTTAAAATATAAAATAAATAAATAAAACTCATATTATCCATATCTAGTTCAAAATAATATGTTATGAATGTCATACTCATTCACCTTTAGTTAATTGTACCCGAACCTCATATAAACTTATAAAAATTAGTTATATCTATTTATATTCCCAATAAAAATCATTAATTTCTTGGAAATTATGGTTATTCTAAATGTTGATAATTTTAGAGGCACTATAATTAATGAAAATTCTCATTCAAAAATCATTTTAATTACCAAAAAAATGAGATTCACTCTATGGACATGTTATATGTTTAAAAAAATTCATCTACAATTTATTGAAAATTATTTAAAATTATTTAAATTATAATTGAGCCATTATATATTGGGTATTTTAAATAAGCTTATTATCAGGATCAATTTCAATAGTAAACTCATCCAACATGTTTTGAATTTTTTCTGGAAAGTTATTAAGATGTGAATCCACGTATTCATTCACTAATAGATATCATTAATTAGAATAGTCACTTTAATTTCACCACTATGGTCTAGGTAACATTCACTACCATAAATTATCAATTTCTCAACATCGTAATATAAGATCAATTGTATGAAAAAATATAATAAATCATACTTATCTCATTAATCTATATTTTCATGGAAAAATGAAATATAGTCCAATCCCTCATTCATATCAAATTACACTATGGGAAGTTCAATAATATTTCCCTGAAATACCATAACAATAATAAAAATGAGAATATTCATATAAATCCAGAGTTATTTAATAATTAAACCATGATATTATAGTAAATTTAATATCCTAAATTAAAATAGAGATATTACAAATTGACATTCATATTTGTTATATAATAATGGAATTGGAACATGTAGAATCAAAAATTGTATTGGCATAGTTTAAATAAAAAATATGATAATTATAACCAAATAATTTTTTGGTGTCACATAAATCATTGTAATAGAAATATATTTTAAAAACCTATAAACTTATGATTATTATGATTTCTAGTTTGAGTAACTAACTTCAAGCATATGTGATGAAAAAACCGCAACTCATTGTATGTATAACATAATTCCATTTGATGACTACCTATTTCCACCGTATTTTATTCATTACTACTATTTTCCTTGAAATCATGGTCTTTATAACCAGTAATTCAACATTGGTAACACTTTTTTGAAATTACAATACATTCTATATTGTAATTTTTACTAAATTATCCAAAATACTGGAACATCATTCTCTTACATATAGATTTATTTGACTAAATACATTCTGAGATTTTATGTGATCTGATATTAAGTTGATAAGGTAATTTCATGTAGTTTTTTTGTGGGGTAATGATATTGTTTGGGGTTTTTTAATTCATAAGTGTTCTATTAATTTTGGAACTCAGTTTTAATATATTTATATCCTTTATGGTTTGATTGATCTTTTATACAAAATATTATTCTTATGTATGTACATAATATTATGGGAATATTATGGGTAATAAATTGTGCATAAAAATAGTAATACATCAAGTAGTTATGTTTCTTTACATCCATGGTAAAACACACAAATAAATTCCTAAAAATTATGAATTGGAAATTAAAAACAAAAATTTTTTATGTTTTATTTTCCTACTGGGATATCAAATACTGTTTAACCAATCACATGTTTATGGTTTTCTGTTTATTAACATTCTCCTGATCATGTTTTCCGTCACTCTCCATCCGAAAAATATAGTTAGTTTATTCATCTATATCCATGTTTTACTATATAGTGTTCAATTATTTTTTATATCATGTTACCATTTTTACATCTATATCATTATTTTTAAGTGAAATTTTAATTGACACGTTTTCCTAATGTCGGATTTTCAATGATGTTTCCAGGACCATTTTTAAATTTGTTAGGACATTATTTCCAAAAAGGGGGATTGATGTAACAAACTACGTATTTAAATAATAATACATTTTCATATATTTATTTATATATAATAATAATATAATAATTTTACATTAATGTGTACACTCTGTCTGATATCATACTTGACAAGCTAAAACCAGTTTCTCTTAAATATTACATTGTCGTAAGAATTGAGTGATACCAAAAAATAAAAGAAATTGTTCTATTAATGTTTTAAATGGTAGTAAAAATCTAGATGATGTGTTATGGTAATTAATTCTATCAACAGAAATATGAAAATATTGTTTACACATTCATATTTTAACAATTTTTTTTAGAAATTGAAATAAAAACCTATTGAATATAAAGGATGTGATTTTATAAAAACCAATAATTGTGTTTATAAAATTATATCAGTATTTATAAATTATTTTCTAATGAAAAATATATTTTATATATTCAATTTATTGTTTTAAATTCATCATATATGTTTTCTAGAGATGATATATGAATAAATTCAATTTTTTAGGTAAAACTACTATTTTTTTAAAAAAATACTCTTTTACCGCCAATTAAAGGTGAAGCATTACTAAATAATGATTTTGGAACATTTATAGGTTTTATAAAAAAAAATCTTTTTATATAGATGGGAATATCAACATTTACATTGGGTGAATTGTTTGTATTTTTCTGATGAAATTCATATTTTAATGTGTAGTGGAAATTTATGCATTTTATTTCAATGAGGGCATTTTATATAAAATATTTATATATTTAAACTATTAAAGAAATTTTTTAATTTATATTAGGATTATTTTTATCATTGAATTCTATTCTTTTCATATTAGGTAATTTACCAATTAAATTAGTCAAAAAAATATCAATCATTTGATAGTTATTACCTCATTAAAACACACTTCCTTATTTTAACAAAAGGAATTAATTTTAAATTAATTTTTTCCAATTATGGGTCATGAATTTGAAAAAATGGATTATTTATTTGGATTCATAATATCCACATTTTTTAAATTGGTACGGCTTATTTTTGGACACTATGAATAGTAACTTGAGTTATTATATTTATTTTCCAGGGTAAAAAAGTAAATCTGGTAAATATGGGTCAAACAATAATGTTATAATAATATCAAATTACCCTAAAACATCTCTAATAATATTTGATGAGATATTTCCTACCTTGGAGGTCGTTGAGTTTATTTTTGGTCCCCATGGAGCCACTAGGGTGAGATAATCATAGGTTTTAAAAATTAATTTAATGTAAAGAGAAATATAACATAAACATGGTTCTTTTTCAAAAAAAAATTAATACATGGTTATATAATTGACATATTGGACAATGAATATTCATATGAAATCTAAATAAATTTCTTACATCATGGTATTATAATTATAATTTTTAGACATTAAATAATTAATTTATATTATGACACAATGATGATGTAATGATTACCTTTTTAATGAATGATTCAAATAAATGATATTATAAATATTATAATAAATAATAATTTACCATTTTGATTCCATAAAAAAATTTATGGACGATTATTACATATTATATTTGAGTTAATTCTTTTATTTCGAAGATATCAAGTTGTTATGACCTTAACCAAAATCAATTACTAAATAGTGGAAAAATTGACATAAATGAGTTCAAAAAAATTTCAATTTTAATAAATGATATAATAGTACTAAAAATAAAATACATGACCAAAAAATTTATATAATCTTAATAATGTTAATACTGATCCACTTATTGTGTGTTTATCATTTTTTTTGTTGCTACAATAACCAGATATTGTGAAAATTCAAAAAGACTTGGTAAGAATTAATGTTTTTAAATAAGGGTTAATGATAAAATATAAGGTTATATTTACAACATTTACATGACTAAAATTAAGGGATGATGAGTATTAGAACCAATATAATCTTATCTTCAAATTAAATGTGTTTTTATTAATTTTAATCGAGAATGAATTTATTATAAAATAATATTTAATGGCATGGACCTCTCCGGTCCATTCCTTTGTAAAAATGCGGTACTAGAGGTGTTTTGGGATGTCATGGTGAGTTGGGGGTGAATTTGGGTGGACTTTTGAGGAAAGTTAATGGGTAATAGCTTTCGCACGGTTGGTGCACGGTTTGCCTAAACTGTGCTGCCAAACTATGCAAGGCTGGTCATGAGGGCATTGGCTAACGCACGATTAGCACACGGATTGCCTAACCGTGCGGACTAACCGAGAGAGGCGGGGTTGTCGAGGTAGAATCTACCTCACGGTTAATGCACGGTTTGTTAAAATGTGTGAACTAACAGTGCGAGCACTTAAAGTTAGATCCTAAAATTGTGGATCTAACTCTTTTTTCGTTTAATCACCTCGTTTAAGCCCCTATGCGTCCATAACTCAGGATTACCCATCCTTGGAGGTAGAAGAACCTCTCTCAAGTGTTATGGAGGCGATCTGGAGGCTTCCCTTTGCAAACTAGAGCTGGTTTCTTGATATATGTGATTCTTTTTGTTTGGTTTCCTAGATCTACCTAGATCTACTCCTCCTCTTCTCTCGAAATCTTAGATCTACACCAGTTATGGGTTTATCTAAGTGTGTGGATGTCGTATATGATGATCTTTGGTCTTGGTTGTGTTAGGAGAGGATATTTAAGGAGGATCCTTTGTGAATCAGACCGCTCTCCTGGGGCATTCTTCGACCGTCGTGGGTTTCCTCAAAAACTATTGAGGTTGGGGATTTGTGGTTTCTCTAATTGTTTACGTTCAATCATAGAGTTAGAATGATTTATCCCATTCGATCACAATGGAATTGACCTAATTAAATACATGAACCGAAATAAAATAATTGGTTTGATCGCTTGTTGTTTCTTTGTATAGTAATAATGGTTTTCCTCATGTTTTTCAAGATCGAGTTATACCTATTATTGTTGTGATTAGTTTTTCATTCTTGATGGAAATTGATAAAGAACATAAATCCGGAATTAGTTGATAATTAATTGGCTAAAGATAAAGAGGCATGTAAATGAATCTATTTGTTCCCATTATTGTAGTTGTTATAATTCGATAATGAAATTGTCATAGTATGCATGCCAAACATTTTGTGATTGCTTACTGAATAGGTTTCCCAGAATTAGAACCTGCGAACTGATTCTGTTAATTCAAGAGGGACTAACGAACTGGATGGTTGATAAAAGAAAATTCCAAGTAGGGTTCTTAGTTACCCTCTTGTTCTAAGGCCGAGTGCCTTGTGCATTAGAGCCATGAGTGCTCATTTTGTATGATGGTCAGATGTCTTGTTAAAGGGGAAAGAGGCCATTGGATGTGATGTTTGTTTTTCCTACTGCATGTGCTTTGATGTGACAGTGGAGGGGTGTTGTGATATGTAGAGGTAGGTTGGCCTTGTGCTTGTCCCAGCGGATAATGCCTAGTTTGTCGAGACGCATCCGTTTATACTTGTGGGTGTCAAGGAAGAAATTGGTGATGATGGAATGGGATGGATGTGGTGGTTGGATGCTTGGTAAATGGATTAAATTTTTATCTCCTTTACATTACCCCAAATCTCCAGGTAGCTAGTCTTTCATACCCTTCTTCTGAAGGAGGCGAAGACGCGTGGGGGATGCCACGTGCTTTCCGTGTCTCACTTCTCGAGGGAGGATGTGTCTACAATCTTTCTATATGTGGCAATGACTAAACATGTAGTGCATATACTCACCGTGCTGAGACCCCATCTGTTTAGTATCATAGGTTGATTTTATAGAATGCCTGGTAATATGGGAATGTAATTTCTGTAATGAAAGATTGATTAAATGTTGATAATCCACAGGGATAGATATTCTGTAATTTAATGGTGATGTTGTAACTTTTAAAGGAACGATTGATATTTAGTGGATGCCAATGAATTTTAATGAGGTTTTGTTCATGGTTAATTAATGTGAAAATAGTTAATTAACATAAAGCGGAACTAACGAAAAAGGGAATGATGTAATCTAATGAAGTTCTTTAATTGGTTGATTTCTTATAGGATACCTAGTCTTAGAAATAACAGCTCGAAGTCTAACAGACCATAGCTGCAGTTGATACTGAAACTAGGTTATGCCAATAGTGTGGTTGTGAGTTATAAATTCTATACTTTTTTTGTTTCTATATTCTACTCCACCCAGTCAGTAAGGGCAACTGACACCCCGTGGATTTTGAGCCCTGGGTGGTGTTCTCCTAAACATTCTGATGAGAGGTTAAATGGATGACTACCCCCTTTTTCCCCACTCTCTTCTATTGGTAGATACTAGTGCCATTGGAACAACAGTTAGTCTTCCTCATATATATATTTGTAGAAGGATGTAATGGCTTGTTGATATTTCCACACATATATTCGGGATATAGTATTCTATGGACTAATATAGGTGTAACGTTTATAGGCTGTAGTGGCTTGAGATTTCTTACTCGGCATATGGGATTTAATGGCTTGATGTATAATACCTGACATATGATACACGTTATGCGAGCTGTAATGGCTCCCAGAAACTACCAGTTTTCTTTTGGTTGTGCGGATGGTGTGGTGCTTAGCCCAGGTGTCTGCGGGCAAGGCTTTGTGGTGCACGTGGTGCAGATTGTGGAGCTTAGTCCTAGTATATACGAGCAAGCCTTTGGAGAGAGATACACATGACATATGTCATTGCGGAAAAGTAGAAAACTAGTGGGGAAGTAGTAGTGGGGTACCCTTGATATCCTTTTCTATATGATATAATATTCCATGTGTTACTTGGTGCGAGTATCCATGGTGAGGTTGGGAACATAGTTTACCTTCTTAGATGTAATGGCTCGGACCTCTCCGACCCATTCCATTGTTGAGAAGAAGTTCATGAAGTGTTCTGGAGGGTAGAATGGACTTTTCCCACACATTTCAGAATTTTATAACTACACACCGTGTAGTGTGAGTACACGCTGTGTACCACGTTGCCGTGTATACCCCGTGTTGAATTTGTGTCCTTGCCACGTGAAATAAATGTGTACATGCCGTATAGCCAATACTACACACCATTGAGTTCCTCCAACGTATGTGTTACCCTCAAACCGTGTGTTGACAAGTCAATGGACTTGTGCTGTGTTGATGTTGAGTCCTCGCAACGTGAAATAAATGAGTACACGCCGTGTAGCCCATCCTACACGTTGTGTAGTTCCTCACCACATACGTTTTACCCTCAAACCGTGAGTTTACAAGTCAATAGTCGTGTGCCGTGTTGAAGCCGTGTCCATGCCGCGTGAAATAAATTAGTACATGCCGTGTAGCCCATACTACACGCCATGTAGTTCCTACCCACGTACGCGTTACCCTCAAATAGTGTGTTAACCAGTCAGCGGCCGTGTTCCGTGTTGAATGCCATGTGGGAAGCCATGTGGCAACCGTGTGGAATGCCCGAGTACACGCTGTGTATAAGAAAGTACACGCCGTGTACTTTAGTTTTTCTCGCCTATAAAAGGAGGGGGCCTCTCCTACTTTTCAAATCATTCCCCTCCTCCCCATTCCTTCGAGCAGAGCTCTCCTGAGAGATTCCAAAACTTCTTTCTTCCATAACATCTCCGTCCAAGCTCTGATTTATGATCCATCAGTGAACAAGAGATCGTAACGACGAGGTTGAACTATTGAACATGGATCGGTTGCTTTCCATTCGGCCTTTCCTTCCAAGATTCCACCCAAGGAGTTTTTTTCAGGGTTTTGTCAAAGCGACAGACACCGATGGACGTCTTTTAAGGTTGATCAATGGGAGCGTTGTGATCAGAACCTGTTGAGGTAGGGATTTTACCTTCATCTCTCTAATTTGTGTATCATGTGGGATGGGATTCCTCTTGCTGTCACGAGGCATAAATGAACTAGTTTAATTAAGATAATAACTGGCTTAAAGATGGGGGATGGGAAAGTTGTTATGTTTATATTTGTTTGTCATATTGTTATGTTGTGAATTGAATAGGATTATGCCTACTGAAAATCATGGTCGTTGGGGGCCTTTTATTGCACAATTAAATGTTTCACTATCTTTCTAGACCGATTTGTGGATGGAAACTTTGTGGAATATGGAAATTGGTTAATCATGCAATGTTAGATGACTAAATGAATATCGGTAACCCTTGTGTGATCACCCAAGTTGAACAAAATGGAATAATGAAAATGTGGCTCTTGGTTTGGTTATGTGTTTTGTGAATGGGGCGGTGAATCCTGGGTTTTCACGAATATGATGTCCATCAGGGTTGGAGTAAATGTTATTAAAGGGGAAATGATGCGTCACGAGCCTTGTATTGTGATATGGTTGTGGAGATGGGGTTACAGTGGCAGTAGGGCTGCAGTAATGGGTTTTGAAATTAAAAGAAGGTGGAAAGTTGACAAATGAACTGTGGGGAATGATAATGAATTAAATGCGGGAACAATCAATGGTGATTGGTTGATGATAAAAAGGTTGGTTTTGTGTATCTTGTGTTATATCTAACTTGATTTTTTGTTGGTAGGGTTTTTTACGAAACACTTGATATGGTTGGATAATTGCCCTGTAGTAAAGGAACTAATAAACTAATATTTTTGAAATGTGAAAACCTAAATGGGGGTGGGATTGATTGTTGTATCAATGCTTCGTAGTAGCAGTACCAAGGCACGTGATTAGGTTCTTTTCTTAGAATCCATAGGTTGGGCTGTGTGATTGGTATTCATATATATATATATATATATATATATATATATTTGTATCTTTGTGTTTTTTCGCACCCCACCCATGTTGAGCACTTAGTGCCAAACACTCCCATTTCATGGGAGAGGGTGTTTTCGACTTTTTCACCAGATCCTTCATGCTATTTCTTCCATAGGCCGTAATG
The DNA here is from genome assembly GCA_963277665.1 of Viscum album. Taxonomy (NCBI): domain Eukaryota; kingdom Viridiplantae; phylum Streptophyta; class Magnoliopsida; order Santalales; family Viscaceae; genus Viscum; species Viscum album. Next base: position 489,569,692 of record OY728162.1, read on the forward strand.
GCTTGAGGCGACCCTACACCCAAGACTCTTCGGGTAGGTTTCGATTGGGGTGGTTTTAGCCCAAGACTCTTCGGGAAAGTTTTTTGTTACCATGACTCTTCGGGATGAGGCCCAGGTGTGTTCGGGCGAAGATGTGATTGTGGTTTGTGAGGCCCAAGTGTGTGATGACGGGATATGTGGCTGCGAGGTGCAGGTGTGTGTGGGCGGGGTATGTGTTTGTGAGGCCTAGGTGTGTGCGGACAGGATATGTGGTTCTTGAGGCCCAGATGTGTGCGTGTGGGAAGAGTGTGGTAGCATCTGGACGTTCGCCATTAGGAAGTCCAGCTATCTAGTGGGAAATGGTGTGGGGTATCCAATACTATTGTTCTTATATTCTAATACTACTACATGTTTTTTAGTGTTTTTGGTGAGCATGGATGGTGAGGTTGGGAGGATAGAATTCCTTTCTAGGTTTTGGTTCCTTCTTGATTTCTCATAGGACATTAGGATGTCTCCCCACCTGTGCACGAGAGTTTTAGGATTCCATACAGACTATACATGTATGCTCACCCTATGTTTACATTCAGGTTTCAAGGAGGACTACCAGGGTCGTGTGGGACCCTACTTGTTGGGACAGTTTGAGTTGTTGCATTTGTTGTACTCTTGTTTGTTTTGGTATTGTACATTTTAGTTTTCATGTACTTGTACTTTGTTTCATAATTGTTTAATCAGGCATGTGGGATTGATTTGGGTTTATTATCGTTTACTTTTTCCTTCATTTTGTAGTTTGACTCATCCTATTTCCCGATCATAAATGCTAAAAAGTTTAATGCCTCCCGTATTTCTGAATACTCATACCCTTGGTGCTATTCGCCACTCTATGGCCTACTGGAGGTAGGACTCGGGGTGGGGGGGTCATTATCTCCCTTTCACTATTGCCAGCTCAGGAGGGGCATCATTGGTGGAAGGGGGTCATGACAGAATGGTATCAGAGCTGATGGTTGAGTGATAGGATGGAGTCTGGAGTTAGGCATAGTGATGATTGCATGGGATACTAGGGAGACACTCTTGGCAGATCTTGGTGCGGGACATAGGCCAATGAAGTCCGGCTTGGAAATGGGATTTTAGGGCCCCCTATGATCTGATGCAAGGAATCTGACCCTACCGAATGACCAAGTGAGAATACATTGATTGTATGGTAGAGACCCTAGGGAATTTACATGAATAATCATGTTTGTGTTTTACATGATTTGGGTATTCTGGGAAAGAAATTTAAATATAGTGATAAAATTAAACCTTGAGAAATTTTCCTTGCAACTTGGGCTTAAATGATCATTGTTTACCGTACAACTATGGAACATGGACGTCGTCCCCGGGTGGCTCAGACAATCGAGGCCCAGTAGATTCAGGGGGTCAATCAGTTGAGGATTGACCAAGAGGAGGAAGATGGACATTGGCAGAAGACTATCCATTCTTTCAAGGGACAAACCCTAAAGAAGTAAGGGGGTAGTACTACATATTTAGAGACATAGGGGTCGCTTAAAGAGCTAGGGATCACTTTTACATTGATCCGTGCTCCGAGGGATTACTGGGTTCCCCTAGCAGTCATTCATCTAAGAGGTGTGGTGCGTCAGTGGTGGATGCTCTATCTCGGGGAGAGGTAAGTGGCAGAGGTTTCGTGGGCTGACATTGAGAAGGAGTTCTGAGAGGAATTCCTTTCTTCCATGATCAAGGCGGATAAGTGGCAGGTTTTATTGTCCCTTTAGCAGGGGAGTGTGTTAGTACGATAGTTGGGGATCAAGTTCAAAGGTCTCCTATACATTGAAATAAAATATATTTTATACTATATTTCGGTCATATTAATACTTATGTTTTTATTTTAACCAACATTTAATTCATTTTTACCAAAACCGCACTAATTATTTTTACGGTTTTCATTTTTGATTATGATAAAAATTGAATTTGAAATTATTAGATAAAATAAATAATTACTAATAAAAAATTTTAATCAATATTAACAAATGAAATTCATGAATTTGTAAAACTATTATTTAAAAATAAAACTCATAGACATAAAGAACTGGGTTTTCATGAAATATATTTTTTGAGCATTAATTTATTTTATATTATCTATAATAATAATAAATATAATTTTATGAATCTATGTTTTTATAAAATATAAAATTATATTTTGTAACTTTTTAATTATGTAATATTTTAAATAATTAAAATGGAGAAACATTTTGCAGATAATTGATTTCCATAGAAATCCGATTTTTAACCCCAAAAAACCTATACTAAAATCCAACAAAAATATGATTGAAAATTAATTAAGAAGAATAAATATGGCTAATTTATAATTATGTTACTTGAAATAATATTAGAAACTTAATTTACATTTTAAAATAATTAAATTTTTCGAATGAAATGGCATTTTTACGTAATTCAATATTTTCACTATTCACTAACATATCATTATTTTTCAAAAAATATCAATTATAATCCATATGTTAATTTTTTGCGTTCATTTAGAAATTATTTTAATTTTTAAATATAATATTCAATTATTTATAATTTACTCTATTAGTGAATACCAAATAATAAAATATTATTGTTAAAACTATTTCCATGTCGATTTAAAAAAATATTAAAATTTTTATAATGGATATTAATATAATAATAAGAAAAAAATTTCTTTATTCTGCATTTACATAGGTTGTTAAAATTTATCACCTTTTATAAATAAATTATTAAAATTTTATTCAGTTATTATACATGGTGGAATATTATTCCAATATATAATTTTTAGATTCCTTATTTTTCTACAAAAACCTTATAGTTTATCCATATAAACTTAACAGGGATAAATAATTTTATTATATAAAACAATACCTTTTTAGTAAATAATATAACATTTTAGAACCTTATAATAAATTTTCTTTCATTAATAAAATAGATTTGGGATCTTAACATTAGATGAATCTGAAACATATATCTTTAACATCGAGAGTCAAAAATCATAGTACAACAGTGGAAAGCATGGATGTAAAACCACTCAGTGGGAAATTGATCATATATTATAAAATATTAACTATTTTAAAATGAATAAATTTCTTATATATTCCTTTTTGAAAGTACCCAAAAAAAATTCAATATAGGTATTTTGAGAAATTCTGGATAACCAACCTCAAAATAATGATCTTTCTATAGGTAATCTGCAAACCATCTGGTATTCTATGATCAATCCTAAAATATTACTTAATAATAATCACCTTATAAACCATTTTAGTTTATATATATGTTACTATCAAATTACTTTCCCTTTATTTATCCCAAAATGTTAGAACGCAACACCACATTCTATATAATTCCACAAATAATTCCGTCTATATATTAGAATGAAAACTACTATTATAAGAAAAATAATTCCATTAAATATAATTATTACAACATTCATTGAAATATATATAATATTAACTATAAATATAAATGTTGTATGAATCATTCTATTCGAGATTCAATAAAAAATAGTGATGAAAAACTATACTAAAATTTAATTCAGTAGACATTGACAACAAATGTAATTTTAAAAATTTTGATATGAACATGGGATCATGGTCAGAGACAATTGATATGGGAACTCCATATAAAATAAATATAATATTTATATACCATAAATATATATAATATGATGAAAATGTATCCTTAATGTTAAGGAACGATGTTGTTTTATTTAATCGATCAATAATAACCCATATCACATTATAACCTCAAGATGACATTGTAAATCTCAGCAAGTAATCCATTGATATATTTTATTATTTCCACTCCAAAACTATTTTTTTTTGAAATATTTCATTTTTTAATTATTCTTTGACTTACTAAAAACAATCACATTACAAGTTAAATTATGTAACATATATTTTAATTAAATACCACCAGTAACACTCCTTAATCTCTTAGTATATCCTGGTATTTACCAGAGGTACGTAAATTTGAGAACTATGAGTTTTAGTGAAACAATATTCCTTCAAATAGTAATAAAAAATAATAAATAACCACATTAAAAATATAAAAAATTAAACACGTAAATATTAAAATTTGGAATGCTTCCCTTCCTAAAAGAATATATATTTTCCTATAATTCCAGATCCTCATTTTGAGTTTGTTCTATTGTTTTCTGACAAATTTGACTTCAAAAAAACCTAAAAAAATTATTTTATATCACAATAATAAAATACACTATATTAAAATTCATCAAATAAACATCATATAGGTAATGTTATAAACATATCATGGTTAATGTAGAATTACATTTCCAAAATAAATAATCAATCTGTTTTTTCTAGGAAGGTATCAAATATTATAATCATAACCTTTGATCAGTTCCATCTATCTTTTCTTTATCATGTACATTTATTTATTATTATGAATTTTATTTAAACATTTCTGATAAATATAAATTCCAAAATATACCATATAAATAATATGACTATAAATTTTTAAATAAAAACCACATCTTTTTATTTAAGATCATGTGTTTTGAAATTTAAGATATGATGATTAAATTGATGTGAGTAATAAAAAATTACATAATAATACATCATTAAGAAATATGAAATTCCCTTTAATGAAGAATAACTTCATATGATTAATTATCTATTAATGCAATGAAATTTCAAAATTAGATCATACATTAGTATACTTTTTATCATATAATGTGTAATCACATTCTTTTTTAAAAATGAATTAAATTTGTTAGGTTTCTTTAATGTTCTTAATTAATTTTAATTATTAAGAAATTAACATTGAACAGAACAAAAAAATTATCATAGAACACATTGGAAACTATATTAATGTTGTTTATAAATATAGTGGTTTAATTTTACAATATAAAATTAATAACTAAAACTCATATTATCAATATCTAGTTCAAAATAATATGTTTGGAATGTCATACCCATTCACCTTTAGTTAATTGTACCCGAACCTCATATAAACTTATAAAAAGTAGTTATATCTATTTATATTCCCAAAAAATCATTAATTTCTTAGAAATGGTGGTTATTCTAAATGTTGATCATTTTAGAGGCACTATAAATAATGAAAATGCTCATTGAAAATCATTTTAATTTCTAAAAAATGATATTCACCCTATGGACATGTTATATGTTTTTTAAAAAAATATCTACAATTTATTGAATATTATTGAAAATTATTTAAATTATAATTGAGCCATTATATATGGGGGATTTTAAATAAGCTTATCATCAGGCTCAATTTCAATAGTAAACTCATCCTATATATTTTGAATTTTTTCTGGAAAATTATTAAGAAGTGAATCCACGTATTCATTCACTACTAGATATTATAAATTAGAATATTCAATTTAATTTCACCAATATGGTCTAGGTATCATTCACTACCATCAATTATCAATTTCTCAACATCTTAATTTATGATCACTGGTTTGAAAAAAAATATAATAAATCATACTTATCTCACTAATCTATATTTGCATGGTAAAATGTAATATAGTCTAATCCCTCATTCATATCAAATTCCACTATGGGAAGTTCGATAATATTTCCCTGAAAAACCATACCACTAATAAAAATAGTAATATTCATATAAATCATGATTTATTTAATAATTACAACATGATATTAAACTAAATGTAATATCATATATTAAAATAGAGATATGAAAAATTGAAATTCATATTTCTTAATTAATAATGGAATTGGAACATGTAGAATCAAAAATTGAATTGGCATAGTTTAAATAAAATTATGATAATTATAACCAAATAATTTTTTTGGTTTCAAATAAATCATAGTAATACAAATATATTTCAAAAACCTATCAACTTATGATTATTATGATTTCTAGTTTGAGTAACTAACTTCAAGAAGTTGTGAAAAACCCCTAACTCATTGTATGTATAACATAATTCCATTTGATGACTACCTATTTCTACCATATTATATTCATTACTACTATTTCCTTGAAATCATGGTCTTTATAACTAGTAATTCAACAATGTTAACACCTTATTGACATTAAAATACATTCTATATTGTCATTTTTACTAAATTATCAAAAATACTAGAACATCATTATCTTACATATAGATTTATTTGACTCAATACATTATGAGGTTATATGTGATCTGATATTATGTTTATAAGGTACTTTCTTGTAGTTGTTTTGTGGGGTTATGATTTTGTATGGGGTTTTTTTAATTTATAAGGGTTCTATTAATTTTGGACCTCAGTTTTAGTATATTTTTATCCTTTATGGTTTGATTGATCTTTTATACAGAATTTTATTCTTATGTATGTACATAATATTATGGGAATATAATAGGCAATAAATTATGCTTACAAAATAGTAATACATAATGTAATTATGTTTCTTTACGTCCATAGTCTAACACATAAATAAATTCCTAAAAATTATGAATTGGAAATTAAAACAAAAATTTTGTATGTTTTATTTTCCTACTAGGATATCAAATACTGATCTACCCATCACATGTTTATGGTTTCCGATTTGTTAACATTCTCCTGATCATGTTTTCCGTCACTCTACATCCGAAAAATATAGTTAGTTTATTCCTCTATATCCATGTTTTTCTATATAGAGTTCAATTATTTTTTATATCAAGTTACCATTTTTACATCTACATCATTATTTTTAAGTAAAATTTTAATTGACACTTTTTCTTAATGTGGGATTTTCAATGATGTTTCCAGAACGATTTTTAAAATTATGAGGACAGTATTTCCAAAAGGAGGATTGATCTAACAAACTAGGAATTTAAATAATAATACATTTTCATATATATATTTATATATAATAATAAAATAATACTTTTATATTAATGTGGACACTTTGTCTGATATCATACTTGCCAAGATACAACGAGTTTCTCTTAAATATTACATTTCCCTAAGAATTGAGTGATACCAAAAAATAAAAAAAATGTACTATTGATATTTTAAATGGTAGTAAACAACTAGATGATGTATTATGGTAATGAATTCTTTCAATAGAATTATGAAAATATTGTTTACACATTCATATTTTAATAATTTTTTTAAAAATCGAAATAAAAACCTATTGAATATAAAGGATTTGATTTTATAAAAACCTATAATTGTGTTTATAAAATTATATAACTATTTATTTATTTTTTTAATGAATAATATATTTTATATATTCAATTTATTGTTTTAAATTCATCATATATGCTTTCTAGAGATGATATATGAAAAAATTCAATTTTTTAGATAAAATTACTATTTTTTTAAAAAAAATCACTTTTACCGACATTTAAAGGTGAAGCATTAGTAAATCATGATATTGGAACATTTATTGGTTTTATAAAAAAATAATATTATTATTTAGAGGGGAATATCAAAATTTACTTTGGGTGAAATTTTTTTTCTGAGGAAATTCATATTTTAATGAGTAGTGGAAATTAATGCATTTTATTTCAATGAGGCCATTTTATATAAAATATTAATATATTTAAATTATTCAACAAATTTTTTTAATTTATATTAGGATTATTTTTTATCATTTAATTCGATGTTTTTCATTTTTGGTAATTTACCAATTTTATTAGTCAAAAAAATATAAATCGTTTGATAGTTATTACCTCATTAAAACAGTCATCCTTATTTTAACAAAAGGAATTAATTTTAAATTAATTTTTTTCCAATTATGGTTATGAATTTTAAAAAATTGATTATTTATTTGGATTTATAATATCCACATTTTTTAAATTTTTACCGTTTATTTTTGGACACTATGAATAGTAACTTGAGTTATTATCTATATTTTCCATGGATAAAAAGTAAATCTAGTAAATAAGAGTAAAACAATAATGTTATAATAATATTAAATTACCCTAAAACATATCTAATAATATTGGATGAGATTTATCCTACCATGTAGATTGTTGAGTCTATTTTTGGTCCCCATGGAGCCACTAGGGTGAGATAATCATAGGTTTTAAAAATTAATATAATATAAAGAGAAATATAACATAAACATGTTTCTTTTTCTAAAAAAATTTTAATACATGGTTATATAATTGATATATTGGAATATGAATATTCAAATGAAATCTAAATAAATTTCTTACATCATGGTATTATATTTATAATTTTTAGACATTAAATAATTTATTTAGATTATGACACAATGATGATGTAATGATTACCTTTTTAATGAATGATTCAAATAAATGATATTATAAATATTATAATAAATATTAATTGACCATTTTGATTCCATGAAATAAATTTATGGATGATTATTACATATTATCTTTGAGTTAATTCATTTATTTTGAAGATATCAAGTTGTTATGACCTTAACCAAAATCAATTACTTTATAGTGGCAAAATCGATATAAATGAGTTCAAAAAAAATTCAATTTTAAGAAATGATATAATAGTACAAAAATAATATACATGATCAAAAAATATATATAATCTTAATAATGGTCATTACTGATCCACTTATTGTGTGTTTATCTTTTTTTTTGTTGCTACAATAACCAGATATTGTGAAAATTCCAGAAGACATGGTATGAATTAATGTTTTTAAATAAGTGTTAATGTTAAAAGATAAAGTTATATTTACAACATTTACATGTCTAAAATTATGGGATGATGAGTAATAGAACCAATATAATCTAATCATCAAATTAAATGTGTTTTTATTAATTTTAATATAAAATAAATTTATTATAAAATAATATTTAATGGCCTGGAGCTCTCTGGTCTATTCCTTTGTGAAAATGCGGTACTAGAGGTGTTTCGGGAAGTAAAGGTGACTTGGTGGTGCATTTGGGTGGACTTTTGAGGAATGTTAAAGGGTAATAGCTTTCGAATGGTTGGTGCACGGTTTGCCTAAACCATGCGGCCAAACTATGCAAGGCTGGTCTTGAGGGCATTGGCTAATGCACGATTAGAAAACGGTTTGCCTAACTGTGCGGACTAACCGAGCGAGGAGGGGTTGTCGAGGTATAATCTAGCTCACTGTTAATGCACTGTTTGTTAAACCGTGCGGGCACTTAAAGTTAGATCCTAAAATTGTGGATCTAACTGGTTTTTCTTTTGATCTCCTCGTTTAAGCCCCTATGAGTCCATAACTCGGGATTACCCATACTTGGATGTAGAAGAACCTCCCTCAAGCATTTAGGAGGCGAACTGGAGGTTTTCCTTTGCAAATTGGTGTCAGTTTCATGATATATTTGATTCCTTTTGTTTGGTTTCTTAGATCTACCTAGATCTACTCCTCCTCTTCTCTCGCAATCTTCGATCTACGCCAGTTATGGGTTTATCTAAGTGTTTGGATGTCGTATATGATGATCTTTGGTCTTGGTTGTGTTAGGAGAGGATATTTAAGGATGATCCTTTGTGAATAAGACCGGTCTCCTTGGGCATTCTTCGACCATTGTGGGTTTCCTCAAAAACCATTGAGGTAGGGGATTCGTGGTTTCTCTAATTATTTATGATCAATCATAGAGTTAGCATGATTTAGACCTTTGTATCACAATGTAATTGATCTAATTAAATACATGAACCAAATCCAAATAATTGGTTTGATCGCTTGTTGTTGCTTTGTACAGTAAAAATGGTTTGCCTCTTGTTTTTCTAGATCGAGTGATATCTATTCTTGTTGTGATTAGTTTTTCATTCTTGATTGAAATTGATAAATAACATAAACTGGAATTAGTTGATAATTAATTGGATAAAGAAAAAGGGGCATGTAAATGAATCTGGTTGTTGCCATTATTGTAGTTGTTATAATTCGATGTTAATAAAATTGGCATAGTGAGCATGGTAAACCTTTTCTGATTGCTTACTGAATAGGTTTCCCAGAATTAGAACCTACGAACTGAATCTTTTAATTCATGTGGGAATAACTAATTGGATGGTTGATAAAAGAAAATTTCTGGTAGGGTTCTTAGTTACCCTCTTTACTTAAGGCCGAGTGCCTTGTGCTTTAGAGCCATGAGTGCTCATTATGTATGATGGTCAGATGTCTTGTTAAAGGGACAAGAGCTCATTTGATTTGATGTTTGTTTTTTCTACTGCTTCTATTGTGATATGACCCTGGAGGGGTGTTATGATATGTAGAGGCAGGGAGGCCTTGTGGTTGTTCCAGTGGATGATGCCTAGTTTGCCAAGATGCATCGTTTTATACATGTGGGTGTCGAGGAGGACACTGGTGATGATGGAATAGGATGGATGTGGTTGTTGGATGCTTGGTAATTTTATTGAATTTTAATCTCCCTTACATTACCCCACATCTCCAGGCAGCTATTCTTTATTACCCTTATTCCAAAGGAGGCGAAGAAGCGCGGGGTATGCCATGTTATTTCCGTGTCTCGCTTCTCGAGGGAGGTTGGGTCTACGCTCTTGCTATAGGTGGAAAAGACTCAACGGGTAGTACATATACTCGCCGTGATGAACCCCCTTCTGTTTAGTTGCATTGGTTGCTTTTCTAGAATGGCTGGTAATATGGGAAAGTAATTTCTGTAATGAAAGATTGATTAAATGTTGATAATCAACGGGGATGGAGATGCTGGAATTTATTGGTGATGTTTTAACTTTTAAAGGAATGATTGATATTGAATGTGATTCCAATGAATTTTAATGTGGTTTTTTTTGTGGATAATTAAAGTGGAAAGAGTTAATTAACATAATGTATAACTGATGAAAAATGGAATGAAGTAATCTAATGAAGTTCTTTAATTGGCTGATTGCTTATAGGATAACTAGTCTTAGAAATAGCAGCTGAGAGTCCGAGAGACCTTAGCTGCAGCTGAGAATGAAACTATGATATGCCCATAGTGTGGTTGTGAGTTATATATTCTATACCTTTTGAGTTTCTATATGCTACTCCACCCTGTCAGTAAGGGAAACTGACACCCCGGGGATTCTAAGCCCTGGGGGGTGTTCTCCTAAACATTCTGATGGGAGGTTAAATGGCCGACTAACCCCTTTAGCCCCACTCTCTTCTCTTGGTATATACTAGTGCCATAGTCACAGCAGTTAGTCATACTCATATATATGTTTTTAGAGGGCTGTAATGTCTTTTGAATATTTCCACACATATATTATGGATAAAGTATCCTATGGACTACTATAGGTGTAAAGTTTATAAGCTGTGATGGATTGAGGACCCTTACTCGGCATATGGGATGTAATGGATTGAGGTATAATACCCGACATATGATACACGTTATGCGAGCAGTGGTGGCTCCCAAAAACTACCTGGTAACTTTTGGTTGTGCGGATGGTGTGGTTCGTAGCCCAGGGGTCTGCGGGCAAGCCTTTGTGGTGCATGTGGTGAAAATTATGGAGCATAGCCCTAGTATATACGAGCAAGACTTTGGAGAGAGATGCACAGAACATATGTCATTTTGGAAAAACGGAAAACCTGTGAGGAAGTAGTAGAGGGGTACCCTTGATATCCTTTTCTATATGATATTTTCTTGCATGCGTTACTTGGTGCGAGTAGCCATGGTGAGGATGGGAACATAGTATACCTGCTTAGATGTAATGGCTCGGACCTCTCTGACCCATTCCATTGTCGAAAATAAGGTCATGAAGTGTTCTGGAGGGTATAATGGACTTTTCCCACAATTTTCAGAATTTTATAAGTACACGCCGTGTAGTGTGAGTACAGGCTGTGTACCACCTTGTCTGGTATACCCCGTGTTGAAGCTCTATCCTTGCCACGTGGAAGAAATGAGTACACACTGTCTAGCTAATACTACACACCGTTTAGTTCCTCCCGACGTACGTGTTACCCTCAAACCATGTGTTGACCAGTCAATGGACGTGTGCTATGTTGAAGGTGTGCCCTCGCTGCATGAAATAAATGAGTACACGCCGTGTAGCCCATACTACACATCGTGTAGTTCCTCCCCACGTACGCATGACCCTCAAACCGTCAGTCGACCAGTCAATAGTCGTGTTCCATGTTGAATTCATGTCCACGCCGCATGAAATAAATGAGTACATGCCATGTAGCCTATACTACACGCTGTGTAGCTCCTCCCCGCGTATGCGTTACCCTCAAACAGTGTGTTAACCAGTCAACGGCCGAGTGCCGCGTTGAATGCCATGTTGGAATCCGTGTGGCAACCGTGTGGAATGGCCAAGTAAAATCTATTTACAATAAAGTACATGTCATGTACTTTAGTTTTTCTCTCCTATAAAAGGAGGGGGCCTCTCCTACTTTTCAAATCATTCCCCTCCTCCCCATTCCTTCAAGCAGAGCTCCCCTGAGAGACTCCAAAGCTTCTTTCTTCCATAACATATTCCTTCATGCTTCGATTTATGATCCATCAATGAACATGAGATCGTAACGATGAGGTGGTACTTTTGAACATGGATCTGTTGCTTTCGCTTCAGCCTTTCCTTCCAAGCATCCACCTAAGGAGGTATTTCCAGGTATTTTCAGAAGCGAAGGACACCGACGGGCATCTTTTACTATTGATCTGAGGGAGCATTGTGATCAGAACCTGTTGAGGTATGGATCATACCTTCCTCTCTCTAATTTCTGCATCATGTGGGATGGGTGTCCCCTTTCTTTCACGAGACATAGTTGAACTAGTATAATTAAGATAATAACTGGCTTAAAGAAGGGGGATGGGAAAGTTGTTATGTTTATTTTTTTTGTCCTATTGTTATGTTGTGAATTGAATAGGATTACGCCATCTGAAAATCATGCTTTTTGGGGGCCTTTTATTGCACAATTAAATGTTTCCCTATCTTTATAGACCATTTTGTGGATGGAAACATTGTGGAATATGGAAATTGGTTAATCACGCAAAGATGGATGACTAAATGAATATCGAAAACCCTTGTGTGATTACCCATGTTGAACAAAATGGAATAATGAACATGTGGGTGTTGGTTTGGTTATGTGGTGTGTGAAATGGGGGTGGGGGTGAATCCTAGGTTTTCATGAATAAGATGTGCGGCGAGGTTGATGTAAATGATATTAAAGGGGCAATGATGCGGCACGAGCCTTGTTTTCTAATATGGTTGTGGAGATGTGGTTATAGTGGCAGTAGGGCTGCAGTAATGGGTTGTGAAATTAAACGAAAGTGGAAAGTTGACAAATGAACTATGGGGAATGAGAATGAATTAAATGCAGGAATAGTAAATGGTGATTGGTTGTTGATAAAAAGGTTGGTTTTCTATTGTATGTTTTCTATCTTACATGATTTGTGGTTGGAAGTGTTTTTTTACGAAACACTTGATCTGGTTTGATAATTTCCCAGTAGTCAAAGAACTAATAAACTAATATTGTTGAAACATGAAAACTTAAATGGGGTTGGGATAGTTTGTTGTATGCATGCTTCATAGTAGTAGTTCCAAGGCACGTGCTCAGGTTCTTTGTTTAGAAGCCATAGGTTGGGTTGTGTGTTTGGTATTCATATATATATATATATATATATATATATATATATTTGTATCTTTGTGTTTTGTCTCACCCAACCCATGTTGAGCACTTAGTGCCGAACACTCCCATTTCATGGGAGAGGGTGTTTTTCCCTTTGTTACTAGATCCTTCCTAATCATTCTTCCATAGGTTGTAATGTCTTGAGGTGACCTTATACCCAATACTCTTCAGGTAGGTTTCAATTGGGGTGGTTTTAGCCTAATACTCTTCGGGAATGTTTTTTATTCCCATGAATCTTTGGGATGAGGCCCAGGTGTGTGATGACGAGATATGTGGTTGTGAGGCCCCGGTGTGTGCGGGCGAGATTTGTGTTTGTGAGGCCCATGTGTGTGCGGGCGGGATATATGGTTCCTGAGGCCCAGGTGTGTGTGGGCGGGAAGAGTGTGCTAGCGTCAGGAAGTTCTCCATCAGGAAGTGCAGCTATCTATTGGGAAATGCTGTGGGGTACCCAATACTCTTGTTCTTATATACTAATACTACTACCTGTTATTTAGTGTTTTTGGTGAGAATGGATGGTGAGGTTGCGTGGATATAATTCCTTGCTAGGTTTTGGTTCCATCTTGATTTCTCAAAGGACATTAGGATGTCTCCACACCAGTGCACAAGAGCTATAGGTTTCCATACTGACTATACTTGTATGCTCACCCTACGTTTACGTTTAGGTTTCTAGGAGGACTACCAGGGCCGTGAGGGACCCTACTAGTCAGGACGTTTGAGTAATTGTAGTTGTTGTACTCTTGTTTCTTTTGGTATTGTACTTTTGAGTTTTCATGTACTTGTACATTGTTTCATAATTGGTTAAACAGGTATGAGGTATTGGTTGGGGTTTATTTTCATTTACTTGTTCCTTTTCTTTTGTATTTTGACTCATCCTATTTCCCGATCATAAATAAAAAAATGGGTAATGCCTCCTATATTTGTGAAAACTAATACCCTTGGTGCTAGTCTCCACTCCAGGGCCTACTGTAGGCGGGACTCGGGGGGGTCATTATCTCCCCTTCATCATTGCCAGCTCAGGAGGGACATCATTGGTTGAAGGGGGTCATGACAGAATGGTATCAGAGCTGATGGTTGAGAGACAAGATGTAATCTGGAGTAAGGAATAATGATGATTGCATGGGATAGTGGGGAGACACTGTTGGTCGATCCTAGTTCGGTACATAGGCCAGGGAAGACCGCATAGGACACGAGATTTTAGGGCCCCCTATGATTCGATGCAAGGACTCTGAGCCTACCGAACGACCAAGTGTGACTACATTGATTATATGGTAGAGACCCTAGGGAATGTACATTCATCATCATGTTTTTGTTTTAATTGATTTGGGTATTCTTGGAAAGAAATTGAAATATAGTGATAAAATTAAACCTTGGGAAATTTTCCTTGCAACTTGGGCTTAAGCGATTTTTGTTTACCGTACAACTATGGAACTTGGACATCGTCCCCGGGTGGCTCAGACAATTGAGGCCCAGAATAGTCAGGTGTTCGATCAGTTGTGGATTGACCGAGAGGTGGAAGATAGCCAGTGGCAGAAGACTCTCCGTTCTTTCAAGTGACAAACCATCAAGAAGTACGAGGCTAGAACTTTGTATATGGAGACATAGGGGTGGCTTAAGGAGCTATGGATCACTTTTACATTGATCTGTGCTCCGAGGGAGTACTGGGTTCCCCTAGCAGTCATTCAGCTGAGAGGTGCAGTGCATCAGTGGTGGACGCTCTACCTCGGGGAGAGGTAAGAGGCAGAGGTTTCGTGGGATGACTTAGAGAAGAGTTCCAAGAGGAATTCCATTCTTCCATGATCAAGGAGGATAAGTATCAGTATTTACTCTCCCTTTAGTAGGGGAGTATGTTAGTATGACGGTTGGGGATCAAGTTCAATGTTCTCCTACACTTTGCTCCAGATCTCTTTCTAGATGTGGAGTCTCAGGAGATACGTTTAGAGGAGGCGCTTCGTCCTTCACTCCAGTATGTTGTCACCTGCTTCACCCTTCCGATGTACGTGGCAGTACAGAATAATGTAGATGTTTTTGATAGGATGCACTCGTATGGAGGTGCACCACGAGAGGGGATCCAGATGGGTTCATCAAGGCGGAAGGCAGTCCGTAGCAGGTCTCCTGTGATAGGACCTTCCAAATTCATTCCAGTAGGGAGTAGGCCCCAGCAGTTCTAGTTCAGATCTTAGGGTCCTCATCCATTTTTCACAAGCCCAAGACTGAATTGTTTCTCTTGTGGACTTTTCGGGCAAATTCACAATCAGTGCTCGAGCTAAGCTCAATACGGTGGAGGTGGATAGGTTCAGCGCCTGCCTCAGTAGCACCTGTTGCCAGTGAGGACCTTCCAGCAGTAGCAGGACCCTGCTCCTTCGAGGGAAGACATTGCAGGAGGAGGCCAACCTCAGGGTACTTCTTAGGGACCACGACCCGGGCATGGTCGGGGAGTTGGTCGACCTCAGAGATGTAGAAGAGATGGGTGTTGATAGTATCATGCAGAAGAGTTGGCAGCTCCATCAGGACCAGAGGTGGTGCGAGGTACGATTTTTTGGTTTCGAACTCTCGTTTATGCTTTGTTCGATTTGGCATCTTCACACTCCTTTGTTGCACCCAGTCTAGCCCATGATTTTGGTATAGACGTAGAGAGACTTTCTGTAACCCTGGTGCTGAGTACACCAGTTGGAGGATAGACCAGCGTAACTTGTGTTTGCCGGGGATGTGGGATGACGTTGGGACCACATCTATCTAGTGGGGATCTTCTATTGCTACAAATGTAGCCATACAATGTCATCCTATGAATCGACTGGATATTTTTTTTTGTTTCGTTATTGAATTATTCTGAAGAAGAGTCGTGTTCTGTGACATGGATGGGAAGCGTGTAGATTTTTTTGGCGAGAGGAGCTATCAGGTGGGAAGACAGCATGTGACGCCTCTACATTCCTTGATAGGCGGGTAATCAGTGGTTTCAGCTCTTACAGAGATGATGGATGTTCCAAAGTTTGTTGGGGAGTTCCATGATATTTTTCCTGAGGAGGTTGTGACTCTACCCCATGACGTGACGTTGAGTTCGGGATAGACTTACAGCCTGGTGCCCACCCGATTTCGATGGCCCCACATCGGATGGCACCTTCGGAGTTGCAGGAGTTACGGATTCAGATTGATGATCATATGGTGAAGGGTTTTGTTCGACCTAGATTGTCTCCATGGAGTTCTCCAGCTTGATCGTGAAGAAGTAAGATGGTGTTCTCAGGCTATGCATAGATTACCGAAGGTTGAATCATGTAACGGTTAAGAATCGTTACCCCCATCTAAGAATAGAAGATCTCTTCAACCCACTAAGGGGAGAGGGTTGGTTTTCTAAAGATTAATCTATGATCTGGATATCGTCAACTGAGGGTAAAGGACAATGACATCATGATGATGGAATTTAGGGGCAGGTATGGGATCTTCAAGTTTGTAGTGATGCGGTTTGGAGTTACGAATGTACCAGCTGTGTTCATGGGACTTATAAACATTTTCATCCGAGAGATTCTGGACCGGTTCATCGTTGTGTTTATCAATGATATCCAGATCCACTCAAGAACATAGGGGGAGCACGTTAAGCATCTCAGGGCAGTCATGGATGTCCGACCCCACCAGCTTTATGGGAAATTGTCGATGTGTATGTTCATGACGCAAGAAATAGACTTCCTTGGGCACTTGGTGTCTCAACATGGAGTGTCAGTGGACCCATCGAAGATGGAGGCAGTTGTTTCTTGGTCGGAACCCAGGAGCGTGGCAGAAGTTAGTAGTTTCCTGGGGTTGGTAGGTTATTATTGGAGGTTTGTTTCAGACTTCTGTTGACATTCCGCTCCATTGATAGCATTGACTAGGAAGAACTAGGTCTTACTATGGAGTGAGAAGTGACAGAAAGCTTTTGACTACCTAAAGGAGAATTTGGTCAGTGATCCCGTACTCAGGTTTCATGAAAAAGGGTTGTTGTATGAGGTGTTTTGTGATGCTTCTGGCCTTGGTATGGGTTGTGTACTGATGCAGAACAATGGTGTGATATGTTATTGGTCTAGGAAATTGCACCCTCAAGAGTGTAACTATTCCACCCATGACCTAGATCTTGCAACAGTTATGTCCGCACTGAAGTTGTGGAAACACTACCTCTGTGGGGAGCACTTTGTAGTCTTCTCAGATCATAATAGCTTACACTATATATTCTCCCAGCGTGACATGAATGTACAGCTTCAGAGATGGGCCGAGTTTCTCCAAGACTATGACTTTGAGATCTCTTACACTGGAGTTAATGGCAATGTTTTGGCTGATTCCCTGAGTAGGAAGTCGCATAAAAAATACTATTCAGGAATCCTCTAATTCTTGGAAAGAGATGGGAGAGTTGGTTTCCTTGCAATTGCATGCAAGGGTAGAGGGTGTTAGGGGCTGTTTGATTCAGATGATGCAGTCCTCCGTGTTGCAGCAGGTTGAAGAGTCTCAGTGGGGAGACTCCGAGGTGGAAGTAATGCGGGATTGTATCGATCAGGGAAACACTCCAGAAGGATGGTCAGAGGACAATTGACATCAGATGCTTTTTCATGGAAGGTTCTTTGTTCTAGAGGCGATGCGTGAGGGAGTTCATCGTGTGTTCCATAGCTCACCCTTGGCGGTGCATCTGGGAGTTTCAAAAATATACTGAGGCCTGAGAGAACATTTTTAGAGGCCCGGGGTGAAATGGAAAGTGGCAGAGTTTATGGCTAGGTGCCTAGTATGTCAGTAATTAAAGGCTGAACAGAGTGGTCCCAGTGGTTTGTTGCTTCCATTAGATGTCCCCATGTGGAAATGGGATGACATATCAATGGACTTCAACACAGGACTACCCATAGCTCCGGGTGGTTATGGTGCTATCTGGGTAGTGGTGGATTGACTGATGAAATCTACCCACTTTTTATCAATTAAGGAGTCAGGCCCAGTGAGTTCCATAGTATAGAGGTACGTAGATGAGGTGGTTCGTTTTCAAGGTGTTCTGAAGACTATCATCTCAGATCGGGATACTAAATTTACCTTATGAGTCTGTAGGGTGTTACAACATGCTTTAGGCACCCAGCTATGCCTTAGAACGGCTTTCCACCCCTAGACCGATGGGCAGACAGAGTAGACTATCCAGACGTTGGAGGATAAGCTGCAAGCATGCATTCTAGATTTAGGGGGATCATGGGTGTGAAACTTCCCTTTAGTAGAGTTTTCCTACAACAACAGCTTCCACTATATTATTAGTATGGCGCTATTTGAGGCTCTGTATGGAAGACTATGTTGTTCGCCAATTTTCTGGGTAGAGGATGGTGAGGCAGGTTCTCATGGGAAAGAGGTAGTACAGAGCACCACATAGAATGTTCAGATTGTGCGTGAGTGGATGAAAGCGACCCAAGACCGACAGAAGTCTTATGTTGATCGTCATAGAAGGCCCTTGGAGTTCGAGGTGGGAGATCCTGTATTCTTGAAGGTTTCCCCTCAAAGGGTTCATCAGAGTATTGGGAAGGGGAGTAAGCTCTCCCCTAGATTCATCAGAACTTTTGAGGTTCTGAGGCGAGTCGGCGAGGTGGCATATCAGCTGGCCCTTCCAACTCAGTTGGAGAAGGTTCATGACGACTTCCACATCTCCCAGCCTTTTCATTACTAACACGATGTCTGCCACATTATCGACTGGGGGGAGTTAGATATGGGAGACGACGTGACCTTCGAGGATCGACCAGTCAGAATCGAGGATCATAAAGAGAAGGTGATCTGTGGATGAACCATCACCTTGGTTCAAGTGTTGTGGAGGCATTGTGGCCTCGAGGAGAGCATTGGGAGCGGGAGGCCCAGATGAAAACTCAGTACCTGGATTTGTTTTGACTTGTGTTTTTCTTTGTTCATATGAACATTGTTTTAATGTTATTCTCTGTACCTTTGACATATGGAATTCTTGGCTTGTTAGAAGTGAGAGATTCTGTTTCCTTGTTCCCTAGAAGTGTGTAACATGTTCTAATGTATGGGGACAAGAAACAACATGATCTTTAATTAAGACGCATTAATGAGGATGTGATTGAACCCATGTGGGTGATTCAGTGCCTCTTAAAGCGAATAGTATCTCGACATGGGAAAATGAATTTCCCCAAGCCACGTGTTCGGTCAGTGTGTTAGTTGTACGGGGTTGGGGGTAGTGTATGTTGAAAAATCTTAATTTATGGAAGTGGTAAGTCCCAATTCTTAATCGAGATGCATTAATGTGGATGCGATTAAACCCATGCAGGCGAGTCAGTGCAACCTAAAGGGGATAATATCTTGACATAGGAGAATTAATTACTAAAACATATGATTAGGGTGGTTGGATGGGTTCCTTTTATAACGAGAGCCCTAAGAGGTATCTTGTTGGGTTCCTATGGGTAGGTTTTTTTTTTGATTTCTCGGGGATTATAATTTTTTATGAGGTATCTGATGTAATGGCCCGGACCTCTTCGGCCCATTCCTTTGTCGAAAAGGAGGTCATGATGTGCTATGGAGGGTAGAATGGACTTTTCCCAAAATTTTCAGAATTTTGTAACTACAGGCCGGGAAGTGTGGGTACATGCCGTGTACCTCCTTTCCAGGTATACCCCGTGTTGAATCCGTGTCCTTGCCACTTGAAATAAATGAGTACACACCGTGTATCCCATACTACACGATGTGTAGTTCCTCCACGCATTCTCATTACCCTCAAACCATGTGTGGAACAGTCAATGGTTGTGTGCCATGTTGAACTCATGTCCTCGACACGTGAAATAAATGAGTACACGCTGTTTAGCCCATACTACACGCCATGTAGTTCCTCCCAGCGTACGTTTTACTCCATACATTGTGTTGACTAGTCAACAGACATGTTCCATGTTGAATATGTATGCTCACCGCATGAAATAAATGAGTTCACACCGTGTAGCCCATACGACACACCGTGTAGTTCTCCCCGCGTACGTGTTACCCAAAAACCTTGTGTTCACCAGTCAAGGGTCATGTGCCACATTGAATACCGTGTTTGAAGCTGCGTGGTGACCATGTGGAATTGTAGAGTACACACTGCGTACATTTGTTTTTATCACCTATAAAAGGAGGGGGCCTCTCCACCTTTTCAAATCATTCCTCTGCTCCTCATTCCATCAATAAGATCTCTCCTAAGAGACTCCAAAACTTATTTCTTTCATAACTTCTTCATCTGAGCATCGATTTACGATCCGTCAGCTGCCACGAGATCGTATCGACGAGGTTGGACTTCTGAGAATTGATCCTTTGCATTCCATTTTTCCTTTTCTTCTTAACATACACCCGCAAAGGATTTTTTTTGTTTTTTTCATAAGCAACGGACACTGACAGACGTCTTTTAAAGTTGATACGGGGGGCATTGTGATCAGAAGCTATTGAGGTAGGGATCATACCTTCGTCTCTCTAATTTTTTCATCATGCAGGATGGGTGTCCTATTTCATTAACGAGACATAGTTAAACCAGTTTAATGAATATAATAACTGGCTTAATGAACGGGGATGAGAAAGTTTTTATGTTTATCATTGTTTGTCCTATTGTAATGTTGTGAATTGAATAGGCTTCTGTCTACTGAAAATCACAGTCGTCGGGGGCCTTTTCATGCACAACTAAATGCTTCCCTATATTTATAGACCTTTTGTGGATGTAAACATTGTGTAATATGGTAATTGGTTAATCACGTAATGTTGGATGATTAAATGAATATCTGGAACCCTTGTGTGACCACCCTGGTTGAAAAAAATGGAATAATGATCTTGTGGGTGTTGGTTTGGTTACGTTGTGTGTGAAAGGGGGGGGAGGTGAATCCTGGGTTTTCATGAATAGGATGGGAAGCGGGGCTGCGATAAATGATATTAAAAGTGCAATGATGTGCCACGAGCCTTGTTTTGTGATACAGTTGTGGAGATGTGGTTATTGTGGCATCATGGCTGAAGTAATGGGTTGTGATATTAAAAGAAATTGGACAGTTGATAAATGAATTGTGGGTTACAATAATGAATTAAACTCCGGAACAATCAATGGGTATTGGTTGATGATAAAAAATTTGGTTTTGTGATTCTTGTGTTCTATCTAACTTGAATTCTGGTTGGCAAGGTTTTGTTCTACGAAACGCTTGATCGGGATTTATAATTTCCAAGTAGTTGAGGAACTTAAAAACTAATATTCATGAAACATGAAAACCTAAATTGGGTTGGGATTGTTTGTTGTATGCATGCTTCGTAGTAGCAGTTCCAAGGCATGTGCTCAGTTTCTCTGTTTAGAAGACATAGGTTGGGATTTGTGTTTGGTATATATATATATATATATATATATATATATATATATATATATAGATATATATATATCAATATCATTGTGTTTTGTCTCACCACACCCATGTTGATCACATAGTGCCGAACACTCCCATTTCATGGGAGAGGGTGTTTTCCCTTAGTTACTAGGTCATTCCTGCTCCTTCTTCCATAGGATGTAATGGATTGACGTGACCTTACGCCCAAGACTCTTCGGGTAGGTTTCGATTGGGGTTGTTTTAGCCCAAGACTCGTTGGGAAGGTTTACTGTTCCCAAGAATCTTCGCGATGAAGCACATGTATGTTTAGGTAGGGATGTGATTGTGGTTTGTGAGGCCCAGGTGTGTGCGGGTGGGATATGTGGTTGTGGGTAACAGGTGGGTGTAGGCGGGATATGTGGTTGTGAGGCCCAAGTGTGTGTGGGCATGATATGTGGTTCTTGAGGCCCAGTTGTGTGCGGGCGGGAAGAGTGTGGTAGCTTCAGGATGTTCGCCATTAGGATGAGCAACTAACTAGTGGGAAATGGGTGGGGTACCCAATAATCTTGTTCTTATATACTACTACTACTACCTTTTTTTTTGTGTTTTTCGTGAGCGTGGATGGTGAGGTTGGGTGGATAGAATTCCTTGCTAGGTTTTGGTTCCTTTTGTTTTTTCACGGGACATTAGGATATCTCCCCACATGTGCATGAGAGCTTTAGGTTTCCCTACTGATTATACTTCTATCATATCCCTAAGTTTAATTTCAGGTTTTCAGGAGGACTACAAGGGTTGTGTGGGACCCTACTAGTCGTGATATTTGGAGTGGTTGCAGTTGTTGTACTCTTTTTTCATTTGGTATTGTACTTTTTAGTTTTCATGTACTTTTAATTTGTTTCAGAATTGTTTAAACATGCATGTGGGATTGGATTGGGTTTATTTTCATTTACTTGTTACTTTTCTTTTGGTGTTTGACTCATCCTTTTTCCCGATCATAAATAATTATAAGGGTAATGCCTCCCATATTTGTGAAAATGCATACCCTTGGTGCTAGTTGCCTCTCCGGGGCCTACTGGAGGCGGGACTCGGGGGTCATTATCTCCCTTTCACCATTGCCAGCTCAAGAGGGGAATCTTTTGTGGAAGGGGGTCATGACATTAGGGGAATATTTAGTTTCACTATTGTTCACTATGTTTTATCATGCTTTCATTACTTTTGCACGAGAGGGTTTGCGGAGGATCCTACTGAGTATACTGTTATATACACCATACGTATATATAAACTATTTTTTCGGTCACATGGAGCAGGTTGGAGATCAAGCTGGTTACTACTAGCTTGTGGTTGGAGGAGCTTTTCACGCTTGCGGTCACTGCCATTTTACATTATTTTTTGTACTTGTAGTTTTCTCATTCAGTTGTTGTACATTTGCATGTAATTTCATATATGTACATGTGTTTAATTTATATTTTAGTTCTGAGTATGATTTGGTTGGTGTCTATCTTATCTCTCTCATCTGCATGTGTTCTCTTAGAGGGTAATGCCTCCCATCTGTATGTTTATTATACCATCGGTGCTAGTCAACAACCCGGGGCCTACTGGAGGCGGGACTCGGGGGTCATTATCTATCTTTTCTCATTTCTGTCCCAGGGGGGGTAAACATTGTAAGGAGGGGTCATGACATAGTGATATCAAAGGGAGGTTAAGGGATAGTATGGAGTTTGGAGTTAGGCACATGTGTGGTTTCATGGGATGGAAGGGTAACAGTGTCATTCATGTTTAGAAAGTGGTGTAAACAGTGGAAACTAGCTATGAAATAGGTGTATAGGCCCCCTATGATCTGATGTATGAACCATTTTGTTTACAATGGCTACTAAACAAGGGGATACTAGTTGGAGGGTAGAGACACAGGAAAAGATCATGAATCATTCTTCTTTGTGCCTGTGTGTGGATTGGTAGACCTTTGGATAGGATAAACTAAAACAAATGAAAGAGAAAAATTAATTAATTAATTTTGAGTCTTCCATATTCCAGGCTTAGGAGGTCTTTGTGTTTTTTATTATGCAGGTATGGCTCCAGGTCGACCTCCTCATCGGGTTTGCCTAGGAGATATCCAGTAGGCTGTTCCAGCAGGTCACCGCCAGGTAGAGGTTGACGACGAAGACAGTTAGAAGAAGACACTCTGAGAGTTTCAGTGCCAGAGTCTGCAGAAGTACGAGGGATGCATTTTAGATGCAATCATGGAAGACCGGTTTTAGTTGGTCGATATAGGATTCAGTTTGATCGGTGCTCGGAATGGGCACTGGGTGTCCTTAGTTATGACGATGCTGCGTGGAGCAGCAAGGCAGTGGTGGTTCTAGTTCCTCAAGGATTGTGAGGAGTCAGCGATCTCATGGGAGGAGTTTCGAGATAGGATCGGAGTCGAGTTCCTTTCCTGGACTGCAAATGCGTCCAGTCACCAGGAGTTTCTTAACCATCGACCCGGGAGATCCAGTGTTTGGGAGTTTGGGATACATTTCTGGAACCTTTTAAGATATGCTTCGGACCTGTTACCCAATGATGAGGTGAGGCATTTCGAGGAGGATTTACGTCCAAAGATCCAGTTCCAGGTCACCCCATTTATGTTGTAGACACATCTTGAGGTACTGGTGAGGGATGAGGTTGTCGAGAGGACTTTGGCCAGGACTGTATCATCATGGTAGGGTAATCAACATGATTCCTCTTGAAGCAGAGCTGTGGTCCGGGGTACCCGATTTTCAGGATTTAACAGTTTCCGTTCAGCCAAGGATAGGTCCCAGCCCTTCACATCTAGTTTCACCAGAGGTGGAAATTCTCGGGCATATTTCATGGGATCATGCGCTTGTTTTTCTTATGGCAGTCGTGGTCATCAGCAGTGGGAGTGCCTGACTTTTCAGAGCAGTCATCGTGCACCGGGCGCCTGCTTCAGGTTCCTTCGTTGAGGCAGTTCCATCCGAGGCAGCAGCATCCAGTTTCAGCAGCTTTAAATCACCAGAGGGTAGATGGGGAAGGCATATGACTGCCCCTCGATGATCCCCATCCTCAGAGAGTAGAGTTTGTTTATGGTGGTGGTCTTCATCACAGTCAAAGAGGTCGTGGAGGAGGTCGTGGACAGCTTCATGCTCTAGCGTTGCCAGCACCAGACGATCCAGATGTCGTTCGAGGTACCCTTTGATTGTTTTCTACCTCGGTGTATGCCTTGTTTGTTTTAGGAGAGACACACTCCTTCATATCACCTACCATTGTCCATGCTTTGGGACATGAGGTAGAGAGGCTTCCAATGCCCTTGGCATTGACTACGCCAGTTAGAGGTCGAGCTAGCTTGTTTGAAGTATGAAGAGACCGTGTGATAGTCTTGGGGAAACCCCGCACTTGGGGATATTTCATATGTTTACAAATACAACCATATGATTTCATCCTAGGAATGGATTAGTTGTATTTGGTGCAGGATATCGTGGATTACTTCAGGAAGAAGGTCATCTTCATCGGTGCAGATGGATATCAGGTGGTGTTTGTTGGTGAGAGAGATCATGAGATGGGTCATATTAGGATTTAATACTTATCATCCATGGTGGCTATGATGATGTTGAGTTCATTAGAGGTTCGGTAGTTGGAATTTCTTAGGTTCATAGAGGAGTACCCTGAAGTTTTCTTAGAAGAGGTTGTTGCATTACCCCCATGACGAGAGACCGAGTTTGGGATCGAGCTACAACTGGGAGTGTCTCTTATCTCTTTGTATCCATATAGTATGTCCCCTTATGAGTTACGAGAGATGCATATACAGCTTCATGGTCTGTTGCAGTGTGGTTATGATCGACCAAGTGTGTCCCCATGGGTTTCAGAAGTTCTGTTCGTAAATAAGGCTGACGACAGATTGCGGTTGTGTGTCGATTATCATTGCTTAAACAAAATAAAAAATAATGAACTATTATCCTCTTACGTTGATTGATGATTTATTGGATGAACTGGATCGCACAAGTTGGTTCTCAAAGATCGTATTATGGTCATGATATCATCATATGCGTGTGAATGATGAGGATATCCTGATTACTGCTTTTCGTTGTCGTCATGGGGTTTATGAGTTCGTTGTAATATTGTTTACTGTGACGAATTCTCCACTTGTGTTCATGGATTTAATGAATGGTTTGTTCCGTGAGTTCCTGGACAAGTTTGTGGTAGTTTTCATCGATGAAATCCTTCTATACTCCACATATTAAGAGGATCATGCAGATCATCTATGAGCTGTTTTGGGAGTTCTTCATCAACATCAGTTGTTCAAAAAGGTGACGAAGTTTGAGTTCTGGGCTCGAGAAGTCAGTTTCTTAGGGCATGATGTGTCCCAACAAGGATTATATGAGGATCTATCGAAGATTGAAGCAGCTGTGTCTTGTGCATACCCCAAGACAGTGTCATAAGTGTGAAGTTTCCTTGGTCCCGCAGGCTACTACCGGAGGTTCATAACCAATTTCTCATGGGTTGCGTCCCCTCTGATAGCTTTGAATAGGAATTATCAGGCATTCATATGGACTGATCAGTGTGAGGCAACTTTAGAGTATCTAAAGGAGAAGTTAGTAAGTGCTCCAGTACTTTTTCTTCTAGCTGATGGAGTACAGTTTGATTTCTACTGTGATGATTCACATCTGGGGTAGGGATGTGTTCTCATGAAATTGCAGTCATTTGTTTCGTATGGGTCGCAGTAGCTACATCCCCATGAACGCAACTATGCCACCCTTGATCTCGAGTTGGCATCCATGGTGTTTTCCCTAATGTTGTGGATACATTACCTCATTGGTGAGTGCATTGTGGTTTCCACTGATCATAAGATATTGAGGTATTTTTTCTCCCATCATGACCTGGACATATAACAGCGTCAGTGGATGGAGTTCTTGCATGAATACAGCTTTGAAATATCATATACTCCTGGAAAGGGGAATTTCATATCTAATTCGCTGATCCAAATGTCACGTAGTGATGCTGTGCGTGAATATAGTGATTCTTGGAGAGTAATGGATGAAATGTCAGAATTACATCTTGATATGGGAGAAGTTGGGGGTAGAGGATTTATTTTACAGATGACAGTACAATCATACCTGGAGCAGAAGGTGGAAGAGTCCCAGTTGGGGGATCTTTAGGTGGAGGTCTGGAGAGACCGAGTCGTTTGTGGTGAGGCCCCTGATGAATGGTCTGAGGATGAACAACACAGAGTGTTGTATCATGGAAGGATTTTTGTTCCCTTGAAGATGCGTGAGATGGTTCTTAGTGAGTTCCATAGTTCTCCCTTAGCAGCATATCCTGGCGTGACGAAGATGTACAGATCCCTGAGGAGTCAGTTTTGGTGACCCAGGTTGAAGCATGTGGTTGTGGAATTTTTGCCTCGATGTTTAGTCTGCCATAAGGTGAAGGTCGAACACCGTGTTCCGGGTGGTCTTCTCCAGCCATTAGAGATTCCTCAGTGGAAGTGGGAGGACATCACAATGGACTTTTTTAGAGGTTTACCTCGAGCTCCGGGAGGACATGATGCTATTTGGGTGGTAGTGGATCGTTTAACAAAATCGTCCTACTTCATAGTGATCAAGGAGTCGAACTCAGTGGATGTTTTGTCGAGGAAGTATCTGGAGGTGGTGGTGAGACTTCATGGAGTCCCTAGGATGATCATTTCTGATTGAGATCCTCGTTTTACCTCCAGGGTGTCGAGAGGTCTCCAACATGATTTTGGTTATTAGCCATGCCCTATCACTACATCTCATCCTCAAACGGATGGTCAGACAGAGTGAATCATCTAGACTCTTGAAGACATGTAGCGCTCTTGTGTTATTGATTTTGTGGGTTCATGGATGAGGCACTTACCACTGGTGGAGTTTGAATACAATAATAGTTTCCACTCCACCATCAGTATGGAGCCATTTGAAGCCTTGTATGTCCAGACTTTCCGTTCTACATTGTGCTGGGCTGGGGTCGCAGAGTTAACAATTCTCAGACTGGAACTAGTGCAGAATACAACAGAAATGGTTCAGGTGATTCGTGAGAGGATGAATGCAGCAAAAGATCGTCAGAAATCATATGCTGATCAAAGGAGGAGACCCTTGGAGTTTAATGTTGGGGATCATGTGTTTCTATAGGTGACTCCCCGTCGTGGGCAGCGATGGTTTGGTCATGGGAGTAAGCTTTCTCAATGCTTTGTTTGGCCTTTTGAGGTGTTATCTCATGTTGGATATGTCGCGTACCGAGTAGCACATCCCCCTCGGATGATCAGATACTTGATGTTTTCCATGTATCATAGCTACATCGTTATCTTCATGATGACTCCCACATCATCGATTGGGGATAGATCGATTTTGATGATGATTCCACCTTCGAGGAGCGACCTGTGGAGATCCAAGACTGCAAGGAGAAGGTGTTGCATGAACATTCCATTCCCTTAGTTCATTTCTTGTGGTGACATGGTGGCATGGAGGAGAGTACATGGGAACGTGAGTCACAGATACATTCTTTGTACCCAAAGTTGTTTAATGGTTAAACCTTTCATGTAATGATGATTCCATATGTGGTTATGAAACTATAATGTTTATGAGATGACTCCCTTCGTTGATTTGTGTATATCTTTCTTTTATGATGTCTCTCGATGGGTGGTTGTTCAGACCCACTTTCATATTCTCTTTAGGTGGGTTTTGGATTCTCGAGGACGAGAATGTTTTGAGTGGTATCTGATGTAATGTCCTGGACCTCTCCAGTCCTTTCCTTTGTGAAAATGAAGTACTAGAGGTGTCCTGGGAAGTCAAGGTGGCTTGGTGGGTGCGTTTGGGTGGACATTTGAGGAATGTTAAAGGGTAATAGCTTTTGCACCGTTGGCACACGGTTTGCCTAGTCCGTGTGGCCAAATTGTGCAAGGATGGTCTTGAGGGTAGTGGCGAACAGACGGTTAGTGCACGGTTTGCCTAAATATGCGGACTAACCATGCGAGGAGGTTTTAACAAGGAAAAATCTAGTGCACAGTTAATGCATGATTTGTTAAACGTGAGAACTAACTGTGCATGCACTTAATGTTTGATCCTAAAATTTTGGATCTAACTCTTTTTTCCTTTAATCACCTCATTTAAGCCCCTGTATGGACGTAACGCTGGATTACACTTCCTTGGAGGTAGAAGAACCACTCTAAATAATTTTGGAGGTGATCTGGAGGCTTCCCTTGGATCATCGGAGCTGGTTTCATGAGGTATGTGATCCTTTTTGTTTTCTTTCTTATATCTAACTAGATCTACTCATCCTCTTCTCTCAGGATCTTAGATATATGCTCGTTAATGGTATATCCAAGTGAGTGGATGTCGTTTTTTATGATATTTTGTCTTGGTTGTGTTAGGAGATGAGATTTAGGGAGCATACTTGTTGAATCAACCCGGTATCCTTAGGCGTTCTTAGACCGTTGTGGGTTTCCTCGAAAACCATTGAGGTAGGGGATTCATTGATTCTATATTTGTTTATATGCAATCGTAGAGTTATCATGATTTAGCCCTTTGGATCCCAATAGAAATTTAATAAGTAAATACTTGAACCCGATTAAATTAATTGGTTTGATCACATGTTTTTTATTTGTACCGTAATAATGATATGCCTTATGTTTTGCAAGATAGAATGATATCTATGCATTCTTTGATTAGTTGTTTGTTCATGATTGAAATTGAAAAAGAATGTAAAGCTGTAATTAGTTGATAATTAATTGGATAATGATAGAGTAATGTAAATGAATCTGGTTGTTGTTGTTGTTGTAGTTGTTATAATTTGATTTTAATCAAATTGGCATTTTAATCATGTAAAACCTTTTGTGATAGCTTAATGAATAGGTTTCCAGGAATTGGAACCTATAAACAAAATCTATTAATTCAAGAAGGACTAAAGAACTGTTTGTTTGATAAAAGAAAACACCTTGTAGGGTTCTCAGTTACCCTCTTGTTCATAAGGCCGAGTGCCTTTTACTTTAGAGCCATGAGTGGTCATTATGTATGAAGGATGGATGCCTTGTTAAAGGTCCAAGAGCCCATTTT
The DNA here is from genome assembly GCA_963277665.1 of Viscum album. NCBI lineage: Eukaryota > Viridiplantae > Streptophyta > Magnoliopsida > Santalales > Viscaceae > Viscum > Viscum album. The sequence goes on from OY728162.1 coordinate 489,599,522, forward strand.
ATGTGATTTTTTTTTCCTGCTGCTTGTGCTGTGATGTGACCCTAGATGGGTGTTGTGATATGTGGAGGTAGGGAGGCCTTGTGGTTGTGGTAGCGGATGACGCATAGAGTGGAGAGATGCATCAGTTTATGCATGTTGGTGTGAGGGAGGAAAGTGGTGATGATGGAATGGTATGGATGTGTTTTTTGGTTGCTTGGTAATTTGATTGAATGTTTATCTCCATTACTTTACCCCACTACTCTAGGCAGTAGGTCTTTCATACCCTTCTTCTGAAGGAGGAGGAGACGCGTGGGGTATGCCACGTGCTTTCCGTGTCTTTCTTCTCGAGGGAGGATGGGTCTACGCTCTTGCTAAAGGCGGAAAAGACTCGACGGGTAGTACATCTACTCACCGCGTTGATCCCCCTTGTGGTTAGTATCATAGGATGCATTTCTATAATGCCTATGAATATGGGAAAGTAATTTTTGTAATGAATGATTGATTAAATGGGGATAATCCATGGGGATAGCGATGCTAGAATTTAATTGTGATATTGTAAATTTTGAAGGAACGATTGATATTGAATGTGAGGCCAATGAACTTTAATGTGCTTTTGTTAATGGTTAATTAATTTGAAAAGTGTTAATTAACATAAGTTGGAACTGATGAAAAAGGGAATGATGTAATCTAATGATTTTATTTAATTGTTTGTGTGCTTATAGGATTCCTAGTCATAGAAATAGCAGCCCGGAGTCCGAGAGATGTTAGCTGCAACTGAGAGTGAGACTAGGTTATTCCCATAGTGTGGTTGTGATTTATATATTCTATACATTTTGGGTTTCTATATGGTCCTCCACCATTTCAGTAAATGCTACTGAACCCTCGGGGATTCTGAGCCCTAGGGGTGTTTTCTACAACATTCTGATGGGAGGTTGAATGGCTGACTACCCCCTTTAGCCCTGCTCACTTCTCTTGGTAGATACAAGTGAAATTGGAACAACGGTTAGTTTCCCTCTTATATGTGTGTAGAGGGCTGTAATGGCTTGTGGTTATTTCCACACATATATTATGGATATAGTATCCTATGGACTACAATAGGTGTAACATGTATAGGATGTGACGGATTGAGGATCCTTACTCGGCGTATGGGTTGTAATGGCTTGAGGTATAATACCTGACGCATGATACACATTATGCGAGCTGTGGTGGCTCTCAGAAACTACCAGGTCACCTTTGGTTGTAGGATGGTTTGGTACTTAGCCCATGTGTCTACGGGAAATCCTTTTTGGTGCACGTGGTGCAGATTGTGGAGTTTAGCCCAGGTATATACGGGAAAGCCTTCGGAGAGAGATGAACATGAGTATGTGGTTGGGGAAAAGAGTAAAACCAGTGGGGAAGTAGTAGTGGGGTACCCTTGATATCCTTTTATATATGATATATTCTTGTATGCATTACTTGGTGAGAGTAGCCATGGTGAGGTTAGGAACAGAGTATAACTTCTTATTTGACGAGTTAGTTTCACTGTTGTTCACTGGGCTTTAGCATGCTTTCTTTACATTTGCACAAGAGGCTTTAGGGATTATCCTAATGAGTAAATTGTTATACTCACCCTATGTATATATAAACTATTTTTCAGTTAACATGGAGCAGGTTGGAGATCATGCGGGTTACTACTAGCTTGTGGTTGGAGGAGATGTTCGGGATTTTAGTCGCTTCCATTTTACTTTCTTTTCGGTACATGTAGTTTTCCCTTTCAGTTTTTGTACTTTTTCATGGAATTTCATATATGTACATCTGATTATTTTATATTTCAGTTCTGAGTTAGAGTTGGATGGTGTCTATCTTATCTCTCTCTTCCAAATGTCACTAGTGCAGAAAACGTTTTTTACGTCACCATTTTTTACGTCGGTTATATAAAACCGACGTCATAATATGTAAAACGAGGTTTTTTACGTCGGTTATTTAATAACCGACGTAAGAACCTGTGTTTAGTACACCTTTAACGTCGGTTATTTTTATAACCGACGTTATTAATCGCGCGTCTTCGTTTTTTACGTCGTTTATACGTTAACCGCCGTAAAAAACAGAAGCGGGGGGTGTTTGTTACGTCGGTTATTCAATAACCGACGTAACAAATTGACATATGTACGAGTTATTACGACGGTTATTCAATAATCGACGTAAAAAAGGCGGTTTTTGAAGTCCTTTTTACATCGGTTATTTTATAACCGACGTGAAAAAAGAATCCGCAGATGTTTTTGACGTCGGTTATGGAATAACCGACGTAAAAAACGCGGATTTTGAGCCCTTCATAACGTCGGTTATAAAATAACCGACGTAAAAAAAGAATCGGAGGAAGGTTTTTACGTCGGTTGTTGAATAACCGACGTTATAAATGTTTTTAAAAAAATTAAAATGTCGGTTATTGAATAACCGACGTGATAACTCATTTAAAAATTTACCCAGACCCGTGGATTGTCATTCGCGAGTTTACCTTAGACAGTCGCGACTCGTCTCTCTCGCGGGTAAAACCGAATCGGCTCGTCCATTTCGTTGGTTTAGATTCATTTTGTGATCATCGTTTCTCATATTTAATCTCCTCGGATCAATCATCTAAACTCGTAGCACTCAGGTAATCCTCCCACTCATTCGTTTTTTTTCGCGGATAGTATATATATATGTGTTGTGATTTTTTTGTTGAAACTAGCTAAGATTCTTTGATTGCGAACCCTTTTAACTCGTTTTGGCACCATAATCTTATTTATCATCCCTATATCTATTAGTTAGACTTGCAATATTGACTAATTTTATGATTTCAATAATTTTTCATCGTTTTCTATAAATCCCCGAGAGGGTTGGGGCGTGTCCATTTGGATGGGTTGCCCTTTCACAGTTGTTACTACTTTATTCACACACAACCATGGCATAGGTGCATGGATTTGGGATCACATCACCATTTTCACCCCCTGCAAACAAAGTTTCACGAGGAGGACTCGCCAGATTTCCCCTCGGCATGTTAAAAATTTTAGATACCCTCTTTTCAGCAAGTAAAAAATTAACTAGTTTTTTCTTCACTACTTATCCTAAAAAAATAAAACCACCATTCTTTCTAGAACCTCTACTAGATCCATTGCATCCATCAACATACATATTTGGATCTGAAGGCATCCCTTAAGCCTTATGTTCGATGCTAACATCCTTTACTGATCTATAGAAAATATGATGGTCTGCTAAGCTCTCCATTTAAAAGTCAAACCCCACAAATTATTCATCCTCATCATGAGAAAATGGCACAACATCTGAATTTCTGATTCAATCTCTTGGGTCACTGAACAAACATTAACTCCTTCAAATCCACACCTGGAATAGACAACCTAATGTCGAGTTCCTTCTCTATCTATTGAAACTCAGTTCTTCCTCCACACCTAAAAACATTCTTTGAATGGCCCAACTTCTTGTTATGGTAAATTTTCAGTGATTCCAGGGGGTGGGAGGGCTATCAAGAGGGTTGGGGGGTGTGCAGGGGGGTGTCCAAGGGGGTAGGGTGTGGGGGGTGGTGTCCATGAGGGGTGGGGGGCTATCCAGAGGGGTCGGGGGGGGTGTCCAGGGGGGGTTTACAAGGGGGTGGGTGGGTGTGGGGGGCTGTCCAAGGGTGTGGGTGGGTGTTGGGGGGTGTCCAGGGGGGTGTCCAAGGGGGTAGGGGGTGGGGGTGGTGTTTAGGAGGGGTGGGGGGATGTCCAGAGGGTTGGGGGGTGTCCATGGGGGTGTCCCAGCAGGTCGGGGGTGGGGGGTTGTGTCCAGGAGGGGTGGGGGTGCATTCTAAAGGGGTCGGGGGCTGTCCAGAGGGGTCGGGGGGTGTCCAGGGTGGTGTCCAATGGGATGGGTGGGTGTGGGGGGCTGTCTAAGGGGGTGGCAGCCTGTCCAGAGGGGTCGGTGGGGTGTCCAGGGGGGTGTCCAAGGGGTTGGATGGGTGTGGGGGGCTGTCCAAGTGGGTGGCGGCCTCTCCAGAGGGTATTTGGGGTTGTCCGGGTGGGTGGGGGGGCTTTCCAGAGGGTTGGGGGATGTCCAGGGGGTGTCCAAGGGGGTAGGGGGTGGGGGTGGTGTCCAGGAGTGGCGGGGGGCTGTCTAGAGGGGTCGAGGGGTGTCCATGGGGGTTTACAAGGGGGTGGGTGGGTGTGGGGGGTTGTCCAAGGGTGTGGGTGGGTGTTGGGGGGTGTCCAGGGGGGTGTCCAAGGGGGTAGGGGGTGGGGGTGGTGTTTAGGAGGGGTGGGGGGCTGTCCAGAGGGTTGGGGGGTGTCCAGGGGGTGTCCAAGTAGGTCGGGGGTTGGGGGTTGTGTCCAGGAGGGGTGGGGGTGCTTTCTAGAGGGGTCGGGGGCTGTCCAGAGGGGTCGGAGGGTGTCCAGGGTGGTGTCCAAGGGTATGGGTGGGTGTGGGGGGTTGTCCAAGGGGGTGGAGGCCTATCTAGAGGGGTCGGTGGGGTGTCCAGGGGGGTGTCCAAGGGGGTGGATGGGTGTGGGGGGCTGTCCAAGTGGGTGGCGGCCTCTCCAGAGGGTATTTGGGGTTGTCCGGGTGGGTGGGGGCTGCCCAGAGGGTTGGGGGATGTCCAGGGGGTGTCCAAGGGGGTAGGGGGTGGGGGTGGTGTCCAGGAGGGGTGGGGGGCTGTCCAGAGGGGTCGGGGGGTGTCCAGGGGGGTTTACAAGGGGGTGGGTGGGTGTGGGGGGCTGTCCAAGGGTGTGGGTGGGTGTTGGGGGGTGTCCAAGGGGGTAGGGGTGGGGGTGGTGTTTAGGAGGGGTTGGGGGCTGTCCAGAGGGTTGGGGGTGTCCATGGGGGTGTCCAAGCAGGTCGGGGGTGGGGGGTTGTTTCCAGGAGGGGTGGGGTGCTTTCTAGAGGGGTCGGGGGCTGTCCAGAGGGGTCGGGGGGTGTCCAGGGTGGTGTCCAAGGGGATGGGTGGGTGTGGGGGGTTGTCCAAGGGGGTGGCGGCCTGTCCAGAGGGGTCAGTGGGGTGTCCAGGGGGGTGTCCAAGGGGGTGGATGGGTGTGGGGGCCTGTCCATGTGGGTGGCGGCCACTCCAGAGGGTATTTGGGGTTGTCCGGGTGGGTGGGGGGGCTGTCCAGAGGGTTGGGGGATGTCCAGGGGGGGTGTCCAAGGGGGTAGGGGGTGGGGGGTGGTGTCCAAGAGGGGAGGGGGGCTGTCCAGAGGGGTCGGGGGGTGTCCATGGGGGTGTTATATCTTACTATATTTTGTTTAAAAAATAATATTCAAGCATATTTTTTTAAATACACATCGATTTGTTTTATATTTCAAAATTGTTTACATTCAAATTATGATTTTTTTCATATAAACATATATTTGTCTTATCTAAAAAATATATATATTTTTGCTATTTGATATAGGTAATAATGAGTCGAAGTTGGATTACGGCACATCGAATGAGCAAAGAATGTGAGGAAGGTGTTGATGCCTTTTTGGAATTTGCTAAACGAAATGTTCCAAGTAGTGACATTTTTTTCTGTCCATGCCTGAAATGTCTGAATATGAAGAAGTTGAAAATTAGAGAGATAAAAGATCATCTGATTTGTCATGGTTTCAATCCGAGTTACAACCCTTGGATTTGGCATGGCGAAACTGGACAGAATGTCACTGATGATAATGAATCGCAAGATGGTAACTCCGATGGAATTGAAGAAATGATTCGCGATATTGTAGCAGAACAAATTGAGATAGAACCGACAGTTGCACGTCTATATGGTGATGCCGAAAAACCATTATATCCTGGTTGTACAGATTTTACGGTTTTGTCGGCGGTGTTAAGATTGATTAACCTGAAGGCGAAACACGGATGGAGTGACATAAGTTTTACAGAGCTGCTACAATTGATGAAAGACATTCTTCCAAAAGATAACGATCTTCCAGATTCACATTATAAGGCCAAAAAAATATTATGCCCGATGGGATTGGGATACAGGAAAATACATGCCTGTCCGAATGACTGCATTATATATAGGAAGGAATATGAATTTCCGAAAGAGTGTCCTAAATGTGGGACATCACGGTATAAGGTGAAAGAAAAATCACAAGCTGATGTAGAGATTACAAAGCTCCCTTCAAAGGTATTTTGGTATCTTTCTATAAATCCTCATTTCAAACGTTTATTTGCCAATTCACATGATGCAAAAAGGTTATGATGGCATTCTGATGAGCGAGTATGTGATGGAAAAATACGTCATCCAGCTGATTGTCCACAATGGAAGAAAATTGATGCCCAGTACCCTACATTTGGAAATGAAATTAGAAATCTGAGACTAGGCTTGTGCACAGATGGAATGAATCCATACCGAACCCTCAGTAGCACACATAGTTCATTGCCTGTTTTATTGGTAATTTACAACCTCTCTCCTGAAGTTTGTATGAAGCGCAAATATGTCATGTTGAGTATCATGATCTCTGGTCCAAAGCAACCCGGCAATGATATTGATGTATACTTGTCACCGTTGATTGATGATTTGAAACTGTTATGGGCTGATGGTATTAGGGTGTATGATTCTTATAAAATGGAATATTTTCAACTGCATGCAGTGCTTCTATTCACTATAAATGACTTCCCAGCATATGGAAATTTGTCTGGATACAGTGTTAAAGGGAATAAAGCATGTCCAATTTGCGAACAACAGACGTCATATTGTCAATTGCATCATGGGAGGAAAGCAGTGTACATGGGTCATCGAATGTTTTTGCCTATGGATCATCCTTATAGATGAATAAAAAAGGCATTCAATGGATCACAAGAATTTGATACTACTCTAAAACCTTTATCCCCAGATTTTTATTTTGAGAGGGTGAAAAACCTTGATGTGACATTGGGAAAGACACAAAAATCTGGTAATGATAGACATATTTGGAAGAAAAGGTCAATATTTTTTGAGCTACCATATTGGAGGTATCATGAAGTCAAACATAATATTGATGTCACACACGTGGAGAAGAATATCTGTGATTCATTGATCGGAACATTGCTAGATATTAAAGGAAAGAAAAAAGATGGGTTGAATGCAAGGTTAGACCTACTATCAATGGGAATACGTTTGGAGTTAGCTCCCACTCCTAATGGAAGACGAACATTTCTTCCCCCGGCTTGTCATACATTATCGAAGAGGGAGAAAAGTAGCTTCTTTCAGTGTCTTCATGATATCAAAGTGCCTCAAGGTTATTCTTCAAATGTAAAAAATTTTGTCTCATTGAAAGACTTGAAGTTGATAGGTATGAAATCACATGATTGTCACGTCATGATGCAACAAATTCTACTAGTTGCACTGTGTGGAATATTTCCCATCCGTGTCAGAAAGACTATAATGAGGTTGTGTTATTTTTTCAATTCAATTTGTAACAAGGCGATTGATGTGAATGCTTTGAACATTTTGGAAAAGGATGCAATTTTTATACTTTGTCATTTGGAAATGTATTTTCCTCCAACTTTTTTTGATTTGATGGTTCATTTAATGATTCATCTGGTTCGAGAAATAAAGCTTTGTGGACCTGTATATCTTCATTGGATGTATCCTTTTGAAAGGTATATGAAAATATTAAAGGGATATGTTAAAAATCCATATCGACCTGAAGCCTCCATTATTGAAAAGTATATTTCTAAGGAGGTAGCAGAGTTTTGTACGAGCTACTTGGCTACAACGCAACACATAGGTTTTCCTCCATCTCGCCATGAACGGGTTAATAATGAGGGAAAGGGGATTCGTGGCTTGAAAGTCAAATCACTGTCAGCTGAACAGATGAAGAAGTTAGAATCATACATCTTGAATAACATAGCTGATGTTCAACCGTATATCACATTGCATATTAATGAGTTGACACAATGTCATCCAAAGAAGAATGAAATGTGGATTTTGAATGAGCACAACAAAACTTTTTTTCCATGGTTTAAAAGGACCTTGCTTGGTAGATCAGATGTATCAGAGACATTAAAATGGATAGTGGGTGGTCCATCTTTAAATGTGATAACATGGTCCGCTTATGACATTAATGGCTATACATTTCATACGAAAGCTCAGGACAACAGAAGTGCAGTTCAGAATAGTGGTGTATTGGTGTTTGCAGAAGCAATGCATTTTTCGAGTGCTAAGGACAGAAACCCATTTTCGGCATCAAGTGAATATTATGAAGTGATTGAAGACATATGGGAGGCTGATTACTTTAAAATTAAAGTTCCTGTTTTTAACTGTAAATGGTTTATCGGTAATAACAGTGTCAAAACGATGAATTTGGAATGACACTTGTTAATCTGAATAGATTGGAAGACACAGCTGATTCTTTTATAATGGAAACACATGCCAAACAAATATTCTATGTAGTAGATCAATCAGATATGCAGTGGGATGTTGTTTTACAAGGGAAAAACAATATGTTGGTGAAGATGAATTTGATGAAGATGCTGATTTATGTGAGATCCCTACTTCCATGGAAAGATTAACAGAACATAATGATGAGTATATTGAAGACATGGTTTGTGCCATAAGTAACGATCACGACGAAGGAATTTGGGAAAACAATCCAACTGTACATTCCTAAAATTATAGGTAACACATGTTTCTTTCTTGTTTACATTTAGTTTTTTCATATAATGTTAGATATTGTAAATTTTTTACTTATTAAAACATGTATCAAACCAAAATGGTAAAACAATAAAAACCATAAAGAGGAGAAGTCCTGGGCGCACCGGCCGTCCGGTGGTGGATCACAGGTCGGCCGGTGGTCGAGACAGCAAAGCTCTGTCTGGTCCACCGGCCGGCCGGTGATGAGCCAGCGGCCGGCCGGTGGTCCAGACAGAGAGGAAGGCTCTCTATCTGGTCCAGCGGCCGGCCGATGGTCCAGAAAGAGAGGAAGGCTCTCTGTCTGGTCCACCGGCCAGCCGGTGGTGAGCCAGCGGCCGGTCGGTGACACCAGGAAGTGGGCAAGTCTACTGCCTGGGTCCTCCGGCTGGCCGGTGTGCTCACACTGGCTGACCGGTGGACTCAGTGAGTCCACTTTCAGCTTTCTTGGGCCAACTCCTTGGCAACCTTTTTCCTATCAACCAAAACACTTGAAAACAAGTTAGAACATAATAAGAGTGATTGTGATCATTAAAATCCAAGAGAGAGGGGTACAACAGACTGTGTTTACCATGTTTATCATTTTTTAACATGCTTACCATATTTCCAATGTTTACTATTATGTAATTTAGTACACTTTTCTATTTTATGATTAAGTAGTATTACAATATTTGAATTTGTATATTTGTGAACTAATGTTTGTTTTTTTGATTTGAAGGAAAATGACAGATCAATCAGTTGATCAGCCACATGATTCTGGAGATGAGCATATTGGTCATACATTTGGGGAGGAACATTCACATGCTCCTATTACGAAAAAGAGTTCCAAGGTTGGTAAGCGTGGGTGCACACGTTTACCAAAATTATCACTTGCACGTACGAAGGAGGAGAGGATAGTCGTGGATTTTGATGATGATGATCTTCCTAGAGGTCCAAATGCTAAATATTTTATGGGTTTTGTAGCAACTCAGGCTAAGAGAAAAGTAAGCATTCTCTATGATGATTGGAGAAGTGTGGATAAGGCGATAATTTCTCAGCTGTGGGAGACCATTTTGGTAAGATCTTTTGCTATTGTTTGACTGTTCTTTAAATGTTTCTAGTATATATAATAGTTTTAACCACTTTTTTATCAGATGACATTTGATATTCCTGACACTGGAGGAGTCAGGAAGAAATGCTTATCGTTGGCTGCTAGGAGATGGAGGGATTTCAAATCAACCCTCTCATCTGATTTCATTTATGATCATAGGAGTCGTGAGAATCCATGTCGTATATATCCTTTTATAGATGAAGACACATGGAGACAATTTTTTGAAAGTAGAAGAAAAGAATCATTTTTGGTAAGGGCAATGTAAACCTTTATAAGCTTTCTTATATAAATGATCTTATTATTGTTTTGTTAATGATTACTTATTCTTAATTTACAGCAAACAAGGAAAGCTCATCAAGAGATCCAATCTAAAAATGTATACCCTCATAGTTTATCTCGGGGAGGGTATGCATTATTGGAAGAACAAATGATGGCAGAAAAATTTCAACAACTAAGAGCTGAGTCTTCAAGCTCTAGAGAGGTGGCCCCTCCATCCCCTCCATCTAGACAAGAGAAATGGAAAAGAGCTCGGAAGGGCAAAAAAGGACAATATCTTTCGGAAGAATCGAGACTCGTAGTTGAGAGGATTGTAAGATATCTATTTTATTTATTTAAGTTTACTATTTTCGTCATATATTTCCAATCATTATAGAAATGTTCAATTAATTATTACATGACTCTCTTGAGGAGCAGAGTTCACAGGGGACATTTACACCATCTGGGAGGGAAGATATTTTATCTGTGGAATTGGGAAAGCCCGAACATACTGGCCGTGTAAGAGGATATCCGGCAGGTGTATCGGTATGAAAAGTGTTGCCACGTTCCTCAACTTCTAACGTTGAGGGAGTTTATAAAAAAAAATAGAATCCTTGGAGGCTGAAGTCGATAATATTAATGCGACAATAGAGGACAATATTAGAGCATCGTTACAGTTTATGTTTTCATACTTGCAAAGACAATTTCAGGGTGCAGCTCCCACTCCACCTCTCCCAGTAGCTCCCACTCCCCCACCTCAGCCTGCGGACCCCATTTTTTATCCTCCTCCTCCGCCGCAGCTACCTACTTATTGTGAGTTGTATGTTGATGATCCTCAACATCATATAGTTGCATATGGGATGGTATATTGTATAGGAGATATAGTTCATCATCAACAGTTAGAGGTAGAGAATCAGAGGGTCACTGTACAAGATATTATAGATAGATCAGCTCGGATACCATTACCTACAGATGAGGTGACGACAGTTGGACATAGTATCGTCCATTTTTTACTTTGTCCATCCAGACTTCTTCGACACATTACCATAGAGGTATGGATGTTATATCTTTTATTTTATATTTTTATTAATGTTTTATCATTTAAAAACTAATATATTTTTAAATTTATTATTACAGGAATACTTCAAAGGTAAAGAAATACTGTATAGACAACAACAAAGACAGATAGCTATGACATCAGATGCAGATACTAGCAGTCTTGACAAATTGTCAAGATATTCAAATTTGTTGGCGGATCATTATGACTTTACAATGGAAGCTCATGTCTGTGGATGTGAACTAAGTGTGGGGATTATGAAAACTGATATCATGGAGTTTGTCACTGGAGATAAGTTGGGCATCAACGTGGTGCAAATTTTTATCATGTAAGTCTTAACATATTTTCTTTGCGTTATATTTATTAAAAATGAATACTTATGTCTGCTTTGTATTAGGTATCTGTATAAAATTTGTGAGAGGAATGAGCTGACATATGTATATGGATTCGTGGACCCAAAATTGATTTCCCCTGAAGCATGTGCATTGGATGAGGAACAAAGAATGATTTATATTGCTGATAGATTTGAAAATAATGTAATCACACAGTGTTGGATGATGCCTTTTTGTGAGAGGTATGAAACACATCCCTCTCAAAGAGTTAATTATCTTTTAACATAAAAAACCACTAACGTTAAATTTCCTTTTATCAGGGATCATTGAATGTTAGGGGTTTTTTCCCTAGGGAGAAAGCACTTTATTGGATATGCTCTCTCCATGATGATGTGCGAGAAAGTTTTAAGAATATATTGGAAATGTATGTTTCAATTTCACAATAGTTTTATATATTATAATGAATTTTAAATTTACCCCATTCGTATTATTTTCTAACAGGGCATGGGTCCACTTTCGAAAAAGCACAAAGAAAAGGAATTTCAAGATCAAATATGTACATGCGAAGGTAAATATCCATTTATAATTTGTACATTTTGATTTATTACATAAAAATAATATATTGAATTTACACTCATTCAAACAGAAATGTCATGAGCAACAAGGAATCATCGAATGCAGATATTACATGTTAAGATTTATGTATGAAATAATAACAACTGGGACAGTTCTGAGTTTTGACCTGGTGAGATTTCCTCTTTCTCATAATATTTCAATTTGATTTATTCATTATACACGTTGACTACTATCCTTTTCCTTTGTAGCTTTTTGATGAACCTCAACCCTTTACTGCTGAAGATATCAAACACTTACAAGTGGAGTGGTCAAATTATTTTACAGGTTTGATTGACTTTTAGTTGTTTGTAATGTAAAATGTAATTTTGAATATTGTCAATGTAATTGTGTATTTCGTAGTCGTTTAGGTTGGATTTAGTTTTTTTTGAAGTTTACAGTGTAAGTTTTGAATGTTATATAAGTGAATGTTTAATTTTTCTCTACTTCTTGTTTTGGTCTACTGTTGATGGTTTTTCTGGTCTGGATTTTGGTATGGGGGGAGAGGTTCCAAGGGGGTGGGTGTGGGTGTTTGGGGGGTGTCCAAGGGATATGGGAGGGGTGTCCAAGGTGTGTTTGGGGCTGTCCTAGGGGTCGGGGGGTGTAAATGAGGGTGGGGGTGTCCAAGGGATATGAGAGGGGTGTCCAAGGTGTGTTTGGGGCTGTCCAAGGGGTCGGTTGGGTGTAAATGAGGGTGGGGGGGGGGGGGGGCTGTCCAAGGGGATGGGGGGGGGGGTTTCCAAGTGGTCGGGGGGGGGGGGTTTCCAAGGGGTCGGGGGGTGTCTAGGGGGTGGGGGGCTGTCCAACGGGTGGGGGTGTCCAAGGGGTGGGGGGGTGTCCAAGGGATATGGGAGGGGTGTCCAAGGGGTGTTGGGGGTTGTACTAGTGTTCGGGGGGTGTAAATGAGGGTGGGGGGGCTGTCCAAGGGGTGGGGGTGTCCAAGGGGTGGGGGTGTCCAAGGGATATGGGAGTGGTGTCCAAGTGTCTGGGAGTTCTGTCCAAGGGGCCGGTTGGGTGTAAATGAGGGTGGGGGGCTGTCCAAGGGGTGGGGGTGTCCAAGGGGTGGGGGGTGTCCAAGGGATATGGGAGGGGTGTCCAAGGGGTGTTTGGGGCTGTCCAAGGGCTCGGGGGGGTGTCCAGGGGTCGGGGTGGGGGGGGGGTGTCCAAGGGGTCTGGGAGGGCTGTCAAGGTTGTGGGGGGTGTCCAATGGGTGTTTGAGGCTGTACTAGGGGTCTTGGGGGTGTAAATAAGGGCGGGGGGGTGTCCAAGGGGTGGGGGTGTCCAAGGGGTGGGGGGTGTCCAAGGGATATGGGAGGGGTGTCCAATGGGTGTTTGAGGCTGTACTAGGGGTCGTGGGTGGGTAAATGAGGGTGGGGGGGGCTTTCCAAGGGGTGGGGGGTGTCCAAGGGTTGTGGTGGGGCTCCAATGTTGTGGGGGAGGGCTGGCCAGGTTGTTAGGTGGGTATAGATGATGGTGGGGTTCAGTTGGGGCTTGGGGGAGGGCTGGCATGGTTATTTTTGTTGTTTGGTTTCTGGTTGCTTTTTGGTGAGAGCAGTGAAATTATTTTAAAAAAAATATCGCTTTCATGTCAGTTATTTTATAACCGACGTGGTAAATAAATCGGTAGGGGTTTATCACGTCGGTTTTTTCGAGAACCGACGTGATAAACCGTTCACGGGCCTTTTATCACGTCGGTTCTTAATATAACCGACGTGCTAAAAGGCCTGGGAATCGATTTACGACGTCGGTTATTGGATAACCGACGTGCTTAAACGTTTCCCAGGCCTTTTTATCACATCGGTTATTTAAGAAACCGACGTGAGAATAGGCCCGGGGAAGGGGTTAATCACGTCGGTTATGTCATAACCGACGTGATAAACGATATCCCAGGCGTTTTGTCACGTCGGTTTAGAAATAACCGACGTGATAAACCCCCCCCCCCCCCCCCCCCCCCGCGCATATTTATCACATTGGTTATTATATAACCGACGTGCTAAACCACCCACCCGCTGTTTATCACGACGGTTATATAATAACCGCAGTTATAAATCCCCATCCCCCATCATTTTTCACATCGGTTATTAATGAACCGACGTGATAAACAACGTGATGTTAGGGATGTTACGTCGGGTTTTAAATAACCGACGTAAAAAACGTTATTTATAACGTCGTCCGTATTAACGTCGCCTAAAAACTGACGTAAATAATGAAAAATAACCGACGTAAAAAATGTTTTCTGCAATAGTTTGTGTTCTCTTAGAGGGTAATACCTCCCATCCGTGTGGTTATTATACCCTCGGTGCTAGACTCCAACCTGGGGCCTACTGGAGGCGTGACTCAGGGGTCATTATCTCCCTTTTCACATTGCCGTCCCAGGAGTGGTACATGTTGTAGGTAGGGGGTCGTGACATAATATTTCAAGACCATCATAATGTCCCCCTCCATCTTATAAATGTACACCATCTTTACCCACATACTCACACATATAAAACCTCTTTTCATGTTAAAATTAGGATCAAAGAATATCACAAAATCCATATCATCCTCCAAGAAGCTTCACCTTAGGATGAATATAAATCAATAATTCCATTTGGATTAAATCAAAAGAAGTTTCCTGATTTAGTGGTAACATATTCCCTCAAGTAGCATTCATTTATTTTCCATATCTAATCCCTTTTCACTTCTTCTTCATTGATTACATAACAAAACCCACTCCCCAAATATTTTATTATGTTTTTATGAGAAGTAATTGAACTACACATACACACAAAAACACCCATCTTATGGAGACGGACATATTTTTTCACTGTATAGTGAACTCTTTTATCATGAAACAATTATTCTCTAATTTTCTCCTACCACCTATCATGGAGTCCATTAATGTAACTATATATATGTGTGTGACATATATGAAATATATTTCATGTATTCTTCCGTAATTTTTTTACAATATAACTTTAATCATTATAAAATGTGTAAATATGATAATTTCATTAGAAGAAGTTGGGACTACCGCCTCCTATAAGTGAAATGACTCGATTATTCCATTAATGGAGCCAATAATGGTTTTATTTAATAATAAAAGATATAAATTTCATAAATATAATACTGGGATTATTTTATACAATTATATAATTCAGTTTTTATTCCTTTAATATGAATAAAAATGAATATAACATTCATGTGTATGTATAGACTACCGTCTCTATGAATAGTGTATTTCATTTATTATCTCAAAATATAATGGACTATTATAAATAAATATATAATGGATATATATGACTTCCAAATAATTAATATCATTATGGAGATGATGGAATTATGAGCACATGTAATCTTGACATTAAAAAATATTCATTTTCAACTCAAGTTCTGAATATTGACAAAACGACTGATGTGAACGTAAATAATTATTTAATTTATATAACATGATAATAAGTAATATAAAATGAATAATAAAATTGAAAGAAATACCCATGAAGTTTTAATTAACATTTTTTTATTATTCAGGAATATGAATAATGAACGAGGAATGTTGGTCTCAAGGTAAGGGACATCGTATGAATCTCCTTCCATTGAGGAACATATTGATTTATATACGTCCTTATTCTATACATTATATAATATACCCAATTAAAATTTAATTTCTATAAATTAGAATCATTTTCTATGAATATTTTACAAAAGTACACAAATAATTATTTTTAACATAAATAATAACAATGAATTCTCTGCCGCCATTTCCATTATTTGATATTGGGATTCCTCTAAAATTATCAATGTCACTTAAAATGAAAATAAATCCATTATTCTATTATTTTTGTATCTTGGAATTTAAAATGGGTTCATAAATGACATTGTTATTTTTATATTTAATTTCTTTTTCATTTTTGATTAGACAAATCCTTATAATATAGGTTTTGTGATGGATGTGTTTTATTTATAAAATGGTATGTGTGGATTATATGACACATGTGAGCCCGATATATCTTATACAATGATTGATCCCCATTATAGCCCACAAGTGAGCCTAATATTGATTATAAAAAGGGTAAAGAACCATTATAGCTCCTGGGTTATCCCTACATAGCTTATACGAGGGTTTGAGCCCCATGAACCCTAATGTGTGATCCCAATATATCTTATACTAAGGGTGATACCCATTATTGATCTCCAATTTTTAGGTCAAAAACATGTTATTACAATTATAAGATATTTTAAATGGTTTTATTTATATTATTCTTTCTATCACCTAATGAATATTTAATTGATTGGTATTTATTTTTTTGTTTTTTATTGAGAAAAAAGTATATGTTTTATTCATGTGAAAATGTTTTCATCCATCCAATCAATGAAAATTGAATGAGATATTAGGTTTTAATTAGACTATAGGGTTTTCTTTATTTATATGTCTATAAATGATCATTTAATTATGATTGCATGTTTCAAATGATTTCACTGGATTTAAGGGAGAATAGGGTTATGTATGTAATCAAGGAGATGTTATGATGACAAAACATGAAATAAAACCATCTTTCGTTTTAATGGTTTTATAGTAATTTATGAAATGGATACTTTTACAAGTGTCCACTTTGTATTTCTTTTTTTATCTAATATTTATGGATTATTTATCTAAATATCTAAATTAGAAGAGAACCTAGATAATAAATAATGTTATGTAATTTAATTCCCTCTTTTTTAAGTAATTTTTAAGGTTGGTACCATATATAAGTGATGGGTGATTTTGATAAAATATAAACCACAAAATGCAATTAAATTTTGATAAAATTTGTACAATATTTTTTTAAGTTTCAATACAACGATCTACTAATTATAATTATTTGCTATTCACACAAATAATTGATTCTCTAACGAAATATTTTTTTCATTAAAATGCTCTATGCTTAAATCATCCATGCTGAGTCTCAATGAGTTATAAATGTATATTTCATAATGAAATTCTCTTTAATGGTTCACAAAGGAATTATCTGGGCATCATTACACTCTAATAACAATGTAAAAATATGACCATTTTTATTACAATAAGTTTCACATGTTTTTCAAAGTCCCATCTTCTATTTGAAATAGCTTAATTTGAAGTAATTTTTGGAATATGACTCATATTAATCATAGGATCCATTTTGAAAAATATTATTTATCTTCATAAACTAATAATAGAGCCTTCAAATACATTTATATCAATACGATATATTTTATATAATTTAGTCTCCACCATTTATTTTTTTAACAAATACTTCATCATATCATCCAACTATGTGTCCTTTATAAAAAATTAAATTATATCAAGCAATATAATGATAGATTAATAGATTAATTATTATTCTTATTCATCATATTCTATATAATTTTCTTCATATTCATATTCATTTCATTGATGGATCTTTAAATGTCACCAAAAAGAACAACACTCATATTATCTCAGTTTTTAAACACAATCTATAGTACCTTATTCCACATTTTCAATTCCATAAAAATAGAATGATTGAAAATTAAAATTTTAATTTCCTGAAACATTATAGTAAATGTGATAAATATAATATGACATATGAAAAAAGGAAAAAATATTTACTACATAAGGAGCTAACAATGTCTTTGATAGAACATTTTCGGATAATTGAATGGACCACCACATATAACCCCCCTTTCAATAGGTTTACCAAAATATTCAGATCACCCTTTAAATGATATTCTATATAATCTTCATATGGTCCCATGTTTTTATATATTCATCCATTATGTTCATCCCTTCGCTGAATCATCACATAAAAATGAGATATTGATTGATTATCCACTTAATTTTCTCCTCATAAATTGAAACATGAATCACTATCTCTTATATATTAATGATTCTCAATTTTTCATCATTGGTAGTCTATAATTATTCAATAAATTCATCATAGGTATGAGTAACATGGTATAAGTATTCCATGTTTTCCACTCACACTTTTCCTCCCATTATTTTATAGACATTGGTTACCGTTGTATCGAGGTCATGCACATTGTAACTACTACAATTCTCTTTGTTGTACATAATTTGTGTCTTCATTAAATAATCCATCTTCACACCATCAACAACTTTTTACTCCCCCAATTGGTCTTATATCCCATTACATCAATGTGAGAACATTACTTTCAACTCGTAATAACTAGGAAATTCATATTATGTATATTTATTTTCCTCCATTTCATTGAGACATACCAAACTATTATGGGACCTTGAGAGTCCTTCTCATAATCCATTATTATTTATGAGTAAACCTCTATATGACATTTCCCATCATCTTCTAAAGGACTTATCTTAACCTATTTTGCATTTATATCATGGAATATATGTTTTCCTTTCATTATGTTCCACATTGTACATTCCTTACCCATTCAAGGTAGATAATTTATTTAAAATATTAAATATATTTGACGCTTCATGAGAACCAGTTATACCTCAACACTGAGACACCACCATAATCAGGTCTGGATTGAATTTTTTTTATAAAACTCCCTTGCATCGGCATGGATGTAATCACCACTTATAGTAGTATGTTACTCAATTTGTTTTACATGAAAAATACTTATATCCTTGATAGTATCAGAAATGGAGGGGAAGAACCTAGAACAAACCTCTTCCATGACTTTCTTTTCCATCATCAAAGAACATAGATCTAGTTTCAAAATTTAAGATATTCCCTCAACACGTTGTTATTAAATCATAGCTGTCACCATAAATAGTTGTGGAGATAATTGAGATCACCTTCAGATTCTAGAGAATCAATATAAATATTAGAAAGATCTTACTCAATCGATTGTATGGGGTTATCCAAAACATGTGGATCCCTCTATCCCTGTCAATAGAATGAAGGAAAATAAACAAAAGTCAAACATGAAAAATAGAAATTTGTCAATGATTCCAAGAACACCTTATACTTTATACAGATATTAGATCCAATAATAATCTATCCCCAATCAATTTGGTGGTTTTGATCATCAACCATGATGCATAAAAACAAAGAATCATATTGGGTACATATTTTTTCTACATGAAAAGCATATTATGTGGATGAAAATATCCCCCAACATACCTATGATTGATGGATTTTGGTTTTTTTTATATTGGTGCACTATTTTTTCATACTATGTTCTATTCATGATAAAACATCATTTATCTGTTACAATCCATGATACATTGGATGAAATATCCGTAAAAATTCCTTAAATATGTATGATTTTATTTTCAATAAACACATCAACAGATCCTTTGTAATTGTTTCTCACATTTTTAAAATAAATATAAATTATATAAATGTGTCCATGATCATTATTCAATATTTGTAACATGATGTATTTCTCCTCATCGCTGATTAGATGGGACAAATATCAGATATCATTATTACATACTCAAAAAATAACTAAATATTATTGGATCAATATTAAGTTAAATTTCATGAAAAAATAAGGTGTATTGATGAAACACCATCTGCAATATTCCTAAAAAACTAAAGACCTCATTTTTATCATTAGGAAATACATGTACGCTTCTACCCAATCTTATTCCCAAAAACACTAATCAAGGGAATCCACATCAGAAATAATCACTAACCCAATTGTATACTTCTATAATTGGAAATGACCTTGTTTGTTTTAGGTTCAAACATTCCAAGCGGTTTCTAACGGGTTTTTTCAATGAACCGGAAACATCCAATTATTCTATATTCATTTGGAACCACTTTCCAAAGGGAGGTGCTCATTATTTATACACTGATGAGGCTTAGGAATTTGCATTGTTCGAGATGATGGGAGGTCGGACTCATCACACCTTTTTAAGGGGAATTATTGTCTACTCTAGTACTCTATTTATAGATTAATGTTATGTTCGTGGATCCTTATTACACTACCAAGTATTAAAATGATCCTTATTTTAGATGTGACAATCATTGATAAATATGTATGAAATTTAGAGAATCTTATATATATATTCGAGGTTCTTCATATATAGATAATAATCTGTGTTTGTTTAGAGATTCTTAGTCAATAGTATCCTTTCATAAATTACATAGAAGTCACTGGGTTATTATAATAACCATGATGGTTTTAAATCCACTCAGCGGGGCACATAAGGTTTATTGTCATTCAGATGGACATATATTATTTCAGAGTTGGGATTGCACCTGAAGATGGGATACCTATGTATCCTTGTTTATAGAATGAATCAGAACCCACATAGTTCGATTAAGGGAGTATGAGGTTTATGTATGATTTATGGCTCATAGAAAGATGTCATAATTACTTTTACACTCTATGCTCACATGAGTCATGATCAGTGTGAGAAATAATAGGTTTTGGTAAAACCAAACAATTGTTCCATGAAAGATGCAATCATGAGAAATAATGTGGTGATTATGTATGTATGACTACCCCGATAAATGAATATTTGGATTTAAATCAGGGAAGAAACCTGGAAACATGGTCCATAATGGTATATGTACTTTATGGAGATTTGGATACTCTAACCCGGGGCTTACTCCTGAGAAATATTCCCAAATTAGTAGGGGACTTATGATTTTATTTTACTCCTGAAAAGGAAACTCAAATCAATAGTAAATGATTACTGGTTAAGATAAATTAAGACTGGGGCTTACTCCTGAAAAGGAGGCCCAATTTAAGGGAATTATGGTTGGGGATACTCCTAAGCAGGATGCCCAGAATTTAGGGGACTTGGACTGGGGATTACTCCTAAAAAGGAGGCCCAGGTTAAGGGAAATTATGACTGGGGCTTACTTCTGAAAAGGAGGCCTAGGAATAGGGTTCTCTCATCTTAAAGGATGAGGTTGAATGAATGAAATCTCTATCATTAGTGACATAAAGATGTGTAAATCACTGGGTTTTGAATGTTTTTCCATGGAATTCCTTTCAGATAATGAAGTCAATCAAGAAAACATGCCATAAATAGATTTGAAGAGTGTCTTGAAGACTGAATCATGAATATGAGAGGTGTAATGGAATAAGAGAGGTGAAATGGGCAGGAAGGGCACCCAAAAATAGAAGGATGCGCATGTCCTGGGGAGGGTCACACAAGTACTTCATGGGCACACTAGTGTTGGTCGTGCAAGTATACTTGCGTGACACCTATATACTTGGGATACGGTTAACCAGTAGGGTAATACTTGGACGATCATTGACCAAAGCCGTTAGAATTATCTTGAGGTACTTCTAGAAGAGTGGCGTGCATGTTTCAATGAGTAGTTAATGAGGTGTGCAAGTGTGTCCACTTCCCTTAAGGGTAAAACACTTAGGAGTGCAAGTGTTAGTGAATTATAACACTTAGACGTTATTCCTCTTGTTTAGACCTTCCATTATAGGTAAATAATTACCTTAGAAGTGTTCGAAAGACTTAAATAAGAGACTTGGGAATTCAGAACTCTGTATCTGAATTCTCGAAAAAATCATCCTCAAATGGGGGGCCAATCGGGGGTATTTATAGGCTGGAAAAGGCCCTGGGCTATTTTTAAAGAGGGCGTGCAAGTCACCAGCGCGACCACTAGGTGGCGCGCAAGAGTAATTGTGTGACCATGCTAGAACTTTCACGACCTATGGGAAATGTTCTCCTTGATCACCCCTTTCACTTTTATTGATGTTTATACAAAGGATGAATCTTCTTTGTTGGAGGTATTTCACTTTTCATTTCGTTTAGACTCAGTGAAGAAAAATGAGCGTCAACAGAAGTCCCCCCTCAGAGTTGGATTCAAAAAATAATGAGGATTTGACTCTGAGGACAACGAGAATCAAAAAGAAAATTAGGGTGCGCATGGTATGGCGTGATAATGGGCTTCAGGCATGTTGGGTCTAGTGCGCAGGGTCTTGCGTGTAGGAGTACAACCTCTTCTCTAAGTATGTGGCCACACTTTGCAGAAAGCACCTGACTCTATCTTGTTTTTTTTCTCTCGACGCACAAGTGGACTCCTGGATTTCGCTCATCCGCACTTCTTGTTTCTTGGGTCGCTATTCTGTTAAGGTATTTGCACTTGCGCGGTGATACATGCACTCCCAATAATTGCACGACCGAAGGAGACTTGCACGCCAAATATGGGACTTGCGTGCCTAAAATCCATAGCCAAAATTTTAAATTCCTTCACAAATTTTATGAAAAATTATCTTACATTAATAGTTAATTAATCAACTTCTATGCAGATCCAATGGCTCCCAAGAGAATCAGAATGACTGATGAACTGGAAATCATAAGATTTGATGATATGATGGACATCGTTGGCCAGGATTACTATTCCACATGCGAAAGTACTCTCCCAGAATTAGCCATGTACTTGAAGAAGCATTATATTAATTTCCCGCACAACATCTATCTGCCTCTGTATGGCCATGTTCATCTGCAAGATGTCAATATTCCAGAGGCAAAGAACTATCACCCGAATTCCAAGTTTCAGTTATATACCAACTTTTCTTCTGTAAATGTCTCAATCGCATGAACATTTTCTATTACTGGAAATGTAATGAAAACCTATATAATGCATCATTGCTCGTGTGGACCAGATCTGAAACCTCCCAAAGCTGAGTTGCAACCACATTTTTATCCATCAATCTTTCGAAATTCTCAAAGGGAACAATTTAAAGGCTAGAAGGAGATATAGGAATTCCATTTTGGAGGAGGGGTGAAGCCAATTTTGATGTTGGATTATTGTTTGCGACAAACTTGTGAAGAGTTTGTCGAGGATCTAAAGGGAGCTGTAATTTATGAAGCCATCTGTGCTGGGAAGACGTATGTTTATAGGAATGATGATTTTTCACCGGAGTTGCTTAGCTACTGGAACCCAAAATCTAATTCATTCCATCTGACCCATGGAGAAGTAGGAATTAGTTTGTGGGATGTCTACAAGATCTCAGGGGTTCCAATTTTGGGTGATATGTGTGACGAATTCATCCCTCCAAAGGCAACCTTGACTGATCCGGAGAAGACTCTGGATTTGGTTCGAGAGTTATTGAAGATTTATCAAATGCTCAAAATCTCAAAGACTTAAAAGACTAAATTTAGAAGGTATATTCATCCAGATTAATGGATGGATGTGTTTCTCAAGAAGAAGATGGAAAAGGGTCCTACTTGTACTCATCCTACTAGCTACCCGAGAGTTGATAAGAGAGGTGCTCCTATCCCATTCAAGCCGACTTTGGAAGCAGAATAGTTTATGAAATGGGGGTATGAAGTGAATCATAAAATGACGGAGAAGACCCATCTGGGAGTATTTTTAGCCTTATGGCTCAGTGTTTATCTTTTTTTAGTCAGAGATTTGAAGGGAGGTGTCAGGCCAGGGACCTTCGTTATTGCAGCCAAGTTGGCTGAGAAGAAGTTGCTGGCGTTGGCTACCCAAGTTTTGGAAAAGATTCACAGGATTTTACTCCATGTCTATATGGGTATGTCTCCTTTGAGACTAGTGGGACCATTCCATGTTTTATTGGGATGGATTGCCACTCACAACTGGACATATGTTGTATAGAACGGAATACAGATTCATGGAAGTACTTTTAGGTCATCTATTTAGGCCTTATTTGGAGATTTTCCTTTTTTTCTCAATGCCTATGATATTAGGGCAAGTCTGGGTATGCTTAAGGAATTCCACATCATTTCCTATGGAAATCCGCCGACAGGTCATTTTTTTGATGATGGATCAGCCAGCTTGGAAAAGAGGTATTAGATGCTGGCCTGGAGAGATAGTGTACTGGCCACCAGAATTGATGGGGAAATTATATGTGAGGCCTATGCTCCGTATCGATTTGCATGCCAATTCAAGTGTCTATAGACATCTATTGTATCTCCTCAAGTTCATGTATGGTCAGAGAAGCATCCAATGGTTGCTTAACAACTGTTGTTGCTAATGGCTATGGAAAGGACTAGGGCAGTTTTTGACTTACCAAATTCTGAAGTGGTAAGCAAATTGGCCATATGGTATTCAAAAAACTGGATAGCTTCATATCCCGAGGCAATATTGAATATACCTATTTATCGGGTGGGGAAGAAAAATAGAACCATTGAGAAAGAAATAATTTAGGTGGCAGGTGATTCTTCCACTCCTGAAGTTGGTTCACCGCGTTCTTCCACCGAATCTGATACATCAGATTCTCAAGAGATACAACATGTGTCAAAGTAACCACATGTTGTATATAATCCTCCTGTTAGAATCATGAGAGCCACTCCATAAACACCTGGTGAGTTAATTTATTGAGGCAATTTAATTGCTAGTAACTTTATATAGTAACAAGTTTTCATTCGCTTTTCATAGCTGCAGGAGATAGAAAGAAATTAAAATCCATTGTTGTAGGACCCTCTTCACATCCTTCTAGTACACCTGCATATCTACGACCAGAGGCCATCCAGACATGGCGGGATGTATACTATGATACCGAAACTATATGGATGGAGCTATGTATAGGGCTATATCATCATGGAATAGGGACTCCTCAGGCACCTACAAATATTCATTTCAAGGATAACCCTGATGAAGTAAGAGCGTATGTCAAATAGTTGAGGACCTATATACATTCCACTGATGATTCTATCCCTACAACCAAGTGGGTGACGGAAATTATGGATCACGACGCCAATGATGAGGAGTGGAATGAGTACATGTCTCCTAAAGATGTAATTTTTCTTTCCTTATTTAATTTTCAACTAGATTTCATTCAAATCATTGATACTCAAGGAAATTACATTTTTTATGCTACATCTTGCAAGGAAATGAACTTCTGATGTTCCTTCACCACAGTATAGCCCTGGTGGTACCGCCATCAGGTCTGCTACAGAATCACCTAGTGATTTGGGTGAGGTATCTCCAGGCCAGCAGGCGATGGATGAAGAGTTGGTCATGGAATTCCATTCTACCATTTAGGTACCTATAATGGAGACTACAGACACTCCCAAAAATCCAAAGGGACAATGGAAGCAGAGGGAAAAGTCCACAACTAAACGCTTCATCAGTAGTGGTAAGTCCTTCAGGATTTCATGAGTCTTAAACCATGAAAAGATTTCTCATTTTCCTTGGGATTTCAAGGGATTATTCAATTTACCCTATGAGGGAGAGGACTTATACTCCTTTGAGGACCATAGAGGGTGCGGTGGAACAAATGCAAATTCAGGATGACTTGGCTGCTTCTGAAAAAGTGCCAACATCTATTCCCTGTACAACACCTGCTGCTGCTACAAGTAGAGAAGAACCTGCTTCTGGTAATTTAATGATGCTTCATACAATGCTTCATTAAATTTTTAATGAAAACATCATCTAAATTCTGTTCTATGATATTTTAGGTATAACATCTGGCCCAAAAACATTGGTGGCCACGAAAAATAATCCTGTCATCCTTCCTGAAAAATCATTCCAGGGTCAGGGGCTGCAGAATGAGGGTCTCCAAGAATACAGAACAAATGCTCCCACTGGTGAGACTAACCAGGATTTTGAAATATCATTGGTTGAATTGATAAATCGTGGCATGAATTTTGAATTTTTTTGATCATGCAATGTTATTATGTGATTTAGATGATCTTGGGCATGAGTGTTATCCTTCGTCCGGTAAATTTTCTTATAATTTACACTTCTAATCATGACTGAAAATAATATACAGTTCCATCCAAAGAAGCTGTTGAACTGCCAATTCATGAAGAGAGTTTGGTCGTTGATGTCAACACTACCATTGCAGAAACATTAGCTCAAGTGGAGTTAAACCCAGTCCACCCTCCTAAGACCCATCTTGAAGATCCTGTTGAAACTTGGAAATATGGGGAGGAGTATTCTCAAGTTGTTGATCTACTGTTAGGTTATGATTGTACTATGTTTTCAAGATAGACATCCAACATTCATTGTTCTATGAAACTAACCATATTTTTATTGATCAAACAAGGCTATCAAATACAATGGATTGATCTAGAGGTGATGTCTTAACTTCCACCCAAACAGTAGTAGAAGGCGAAGCAACCAGGGTCAGGGGGGAAGGAGCCGAACAAGGCACTTCCTTAAGTGCATTAATCCCAGATTACATGTACCCCTGTGATGATGATGTCGAATCAGACCCCGAGGTGCTTAAGGCATGGAGCTTTTCACGAAGCAAGGCATGGAAAAACATATGGAAAATCATTTCTAAAGTTCCTCTTGAATATCTGTCATAAAATATTTCCTGATGGTCGTCCCTGTTTGACATTCTTGGACTTGGCGGTTTTGGATATGAAAAGATCCATGCCGCGGTGAAACAGGTCATATTCAGGATAGTGTAGAAGTAAAAATCACGTAATGATCTGACCAGGATGAAGCAGTCACTCAATATTAGTGAATTTGAGGCTTCGTTATACCGAGATGAGGCTGAATATGAAGCCAAGATGAAGGATCTGAATCATAAGATCAAATATAAAGTCGTCCAGTAGATGATCCATTAGATACAGTTAGACACTATTACTAGGGGAAATTGACCAACTCATTAATTCACGGGAGGGACCTCAAACGAATAGTATGAAAACCATTGAAGATGCCAATAAATCACTCTATCAGGATGAAATGAGTGATGTTGGTCGAGTGCATGTGCTTCAATTAGCTGCTGATGAAGCTTGGGATGCAATTCATCAAGTGAAGACTTATGTTGATAGCCTCTTGTAATTTCATGGAAAAGAGAATAGACTCCAATCCGCGGATGTCAATTTATTCTCTGGTACACCAAATGATAAACTTTTTCATCTACAATAATATGTGGATTTATTTCCTTTTCTACCTACTTTAGATTTTTACCTAATCCAATGGGCCTAGTGTGCATAGTTTTATATTTTTACTAGGATTGTTATAAATAACGCTACAAAATCTGAATCTTTTAATTGCTCAATATTACCTAAATCATACAAAATGTATGTTCAGTGAGCTGGAACATGACGTTTATTCAGAGTTCCCTTGTCTTTTGTGGGCAGTTTAAAGTCATGCATGTTAGATGTAAAATTGGAAATGTTTAAGGTCGAATTATCTTTGACCGAATGGATTAAAAATTGACTCAATTCCTTGATAATTGTTTTGAAAACATATTAACATATTCATGTATGGAATGGAAAAATGTAAAATATTACTTAAGAAACCTAAAATCTAAGGAATGATATGAAAAAGGACTAAAAGGAATTATAAGAAGTATTTCCCTATAATTAAGTTACCATTATTTAACAAACCCGTTAGGGGTTGAATTATGCAGGGCCACCTAAGGGCATTGGCTGCATAGTCAATAATATAATCTTTTGGATGACAGGTCGGTTATGTAGACTACATATGCAAGGCCACCTAAGGGCACATGCTGCATATTCAGGCAAAAGAACTCCCAGAATGTTACTTTTCTACTACTAAAAATCCAGTGGAAGTTTATGGAGATTCAAATTTTCCAAAGCATAGAATTTGTTGTATGAAGATAGGTACTTGAATATGGAAAACATATTTACAAACAAATATTTTTTAAGAATAGGATGAATTTCACTCCTACGAAGGTCTGAACCATACGTAGGGAAGGGAAAATATAAACCATAGACATGAATATTTTCAGATCATGAAAAAGAGTATGAGACAAACATGTAATGAATGGCTATTTTGCGGATCCCTACATATCATCATTAAGACTACTATGGAAAAAAAGTTGTTTTCATCCTAATAATGAATTTACCATTATTTAACAAACCTTTTAGGGGGTTGAATTATGTAGGGATGCCTAAGGGCATTGGCTGTATAGTAAATTAATAGCATTTTTTGGCTGACAGGTCTGTTATGTAGACTGTTTAGGCAAGGCCTCCTAAGGGCTTGTGCTGCATGGTCAAGAAAAAGAATTCTCAGAATTTGGAAATTTTGTGATTATATGTCCGGAAAAAAGGTTATGAAGATCTGAAAATATTTAGGGTTAGGATTATGACAAATAAAAATGAATATTTTTCAATTTATTTAAAAATACATAGATCAATGTTAACCGTAATCACGTTGTGTCTGGATCTTGAATTGTAATATTAGACTTCACTACCTATCCCATAAGGATGGGAATCATGACATACATAATTCTTGAAAAAGAGTTTAATGACATGTGGGACTAAAGTATGGGAGATCTTAGTTTAGGGTCATAGAGCTCGGACCATTATAAAAAATACACAGTGTGCGTTTTAATGGGGACATTTCAGCCAAGGGGTTGAAAGTAGAATTTGGGGTTAGGCCCAAAGACATGGGGCTGGATTCATGGGGCACTCGAATGTTCCTATGTATCCCATAAGGATGGTATTCAATCCCACGTTGTTATAGAAATACCCTCTGTACTGATATGGTTCGTACATGTGAAGGGTGAAAGGGGACTTCAGTGCAATGATGGTTTGACCCAAAATAAAAGGTTCTGGCATTTTCATGTATGCACGTAGTCTTCGGAATAAAACATGATTGGAGATCAATGTAAACAATTATTTCCTCTCAGGTGAGGGTATCAAAGAATGTTGAAGTTTATTTTCATATCAGACAAAAAATTTTGTACAGTTTAACGTCATATAGCAAGGACAAAGTTAAACAAATGTAAATATATTGATTCTAGGGGCAGTTTCATGAATCAACATCGTAGGAGATAGAGGTGAACCAATGTGAATAGATTGGTTTTGGGATTGAACCATGGGTGGTTGCCTACGTACCCAGCCTAGAAGGCAAGTATCAATGTTCACGTAGTTCATTTAAATAATCAATTATTTATCAACTTGTTCATGGGGACAATGACCTAAAAAATAGTGTTGGGACTAACACATGGTTAGCATCCTAGAGAGGGTGTTATGGTTGAAGTTTTCTCTAAGCTCACGTGAGTCATACTTGGTGTGAGAAACAAGAGGTAGAAACAACCTTAACAAATCACAGTTTAATATCATGTAGGACATATGAAGGGACAATGTAGTTTAAATTCTTGCAGTTAGTACTATTGGTGCTGCACAGTTCAGTGTCATGTAGGAGGGAAAAAGTATAGTTTAACGTCATGTAGGACAGATTAGGTGATTTCTATACAGTTTAGCGTCATGTAGTTTAGATGATGGGGACAATACATATTAATGTCATGTTGGAAATAAGGGGGAATGCGCAGTTTAATGTTAGGAAGTAAGGACAAAAGAGGACACAGTTTAATGTCATGTTGGGCATATTAGTGACTTTTTCATAGTTTAACGTCATGTAGGACAAAAGTAATACAAATAGTTAATGGTCATATGTATGGACCGTAGATGGTGCTATTTAATTTCTTACTAGACATAAGAGACTTCTGTACAGTTTAGAGTCATGTAGTTAGGACGTCATAGTTTTACATCATGTGGGACCAAAGTAATACAAATAGTTTAAGGTCATATGTATGGACCGTAGATGGTGCAGTTTAATGTCTTGCTAGACATAAGAGACTTCTGTACAGTTTAGCATCATGTAGTCTGGACTTCATAGTTTAACGTTGTGTGGGATGAAAGTAATACAAATTGTTTAAGGTCATATGTATGGATAGTAACATTATATTATGTGTTTATACAAAATAATTCTTTATAAATCTGGCATTTGTCGGAGTATTGATGAGTTCCCCATCCATTGAGATTAATGAATATGCTCCATTGGAGTAGACCAAATGTATTGAATACGGTCCTTCCCATTGTGGTTCAAGCTTGGGAGGTTTCATTCCTCATATCCTTGGAGTTTTGAGAACCAATACAATTTCTCCCTGAATGATTGAACTAAGACGAACTTTTCTGTTGAAAGCTCGTACTATTTGATTCTAATAAACTTCCATGTGTTGTAGTGTGCGCAATATTTTCTCATCTAACCGTTCCAATTCATCCCATCGGTTTTGAGATTGTCCATATGTAGATGACTGATCACAAATAGTTATTCTGAGTGAGGGTAGTGGAACTTCAATAGGCGATACTTCATCAGTTCCATATACCAATTAATAAGGAGTTAACCACATTACAGTGTGGTTGGTAGTCTGATAATCCTATAAAGAGTGAAAGAGTTTATCAGGCCATGTCTTCTTATCTTTATACACAATCTTTTGTAGTATTTTTGAAAGAGTCTTATTGAAGGCTTCTATCTGGCCATTGGCCGCTGAATGATAACGTGATGAATGGTTGGATTTTATGTTGTATTCTTGATACAACTTCTTCATCTAAGATGAATAGAAGTTGGTGTCATTGTCTGTAAATATGGTATGAGGGACACCATATCTGGTAATGATGTTAGAATTGATGAAGCTAACAATGCATTTAGAACTAACTTCATTGCGAGGTATTTCTTTACCAATTTGGAAAAGAAGTTAGTATCTGTAAGAATATACTTAAACTGCTTGGCCGTAGCTGAAGGGTAATGTCCCACCACATCCATTCCCCATGTGAAAAATGGCCATGAGTATTTAGCTATATGAATATACTCTGGAGGTTGATGAATTAAATTGTCATGTACTTGGCATGAATGAAACTTACTTGTGAAATCAACACAATCATGTATCATGGAAGGCCAAAAGTAACCAATCCTTCGAATCTGATCAGACAGTATATATCTAGACTGGTGGGAATCACAGACTCCTACATGCACTTCTTTCCTAACAGCCATTGTCTCTCCACCGTCCATGCATCTGAAGAGAACTCCATCAAAACCACGCTTATAGAGAATTTTCTCTAGGTGATCTGTGCTATCATAAAGAGTCCAATTGACCACACGTCGCCAGATTTGTTCTTTCTCGGCTCTATCAGGTGGAAGTGTTCCATTTTGAAGGTATTCCCGGATAGGTGTCATCTAATCTGTTGTATGACCGTATGGTTCAGGAATGAGAATAATTTCATAGATCTCCTCTTTTATTGTTCGAACATAAGGTGAAATTGTATGACAGTGGGCAATAATGATGGTTGTTTTTTCCCGATTTGGATCTACTATAGCTGTGGCTAAATTAGCCAGTGCATCATCTTGAGTATTTTGTGATCGTGGGACATAAGTAAATGTCAGTTCCTTAGGAAATTCCACCATTAACTCTCTGACATAATCATACAAAGGGATCAATTATTCTTTTTCTGATTGCATAATCCCCATTGGCTTGTTTGATTTCCAGTTCTGAATCAAATTTCACCCTTAAGTGATTCACTTGTGCTTGAAGTTCCAACTTTAATCCCGCGATTAGGGCTTGGTATTCAGGTTCATTATTGTTAACACATTCCCACAATAATAAGGAATAAGGTAACACCACCTTTTCTTATGAAATAAGAATAACTTTTAATCCAACCTTGTTGAATTTAGGATCTTCCATTTTCTTCCATGTTGGACTTCTGGAAGCACCATCCAAATACATTTCCCATAGCAGAGGACTATCCTGATTAGAGAAGACTTCATCATCAGGGAGTTCAATATCTGAATATGTATCCTCTACTGAAGGTTGTTTAGTAAGGAAATCATCCAGATCTTGGCCCTTTATTGCCTTTTGAGACACATAATGAATGTCGAATTGCTGTAAAATAACTACCAAACTTTCCAAAGATCCTGTAAGAATTTGATGACTAAGGATGAATTTGAGGGGGTTATTGTGAGATGCCAATTGGACCTCGTGATGTTGCAGGTAGTGTCAAAACTTCTGAACAACAAAGATTAATGCCAGGCAGCACTTCTCAATATTTTAATACCGGGTTTCTGCATCAAGAATAGTCTGACTGAGATAGTAGAGGTTGTTTTCATTCCCAACATCATTCTTCAGAGCAAGAAAGGTACCCAATGATCGCTTTAAGGCTGTTAAGTCGAGGATATGTGGCCTTACTTCAACATGTGACATAAGTCCTAGTGGAATCAATAGGTATATCAGGATAATATCGAATGCCTCTTTACATTCTTCAATCCACTGGTATGTGACTCCCTTCTTCATTAATTTGGTTAACGGTAAACTTTTTCCTGCCAAATTGGCGATGAAACGCCAAATATAGGCTATGTGTCCTTGAAGTCATCTTAATTCATTCAAATTTTGAGGAGGTGACATACCAAGGATGGACTTGGTCTTCTCAGGATCGACTTCAATACCACAATGGCGTATAAAAAAGCCAATAAATTATCCTGAGGTAACCCCAAAAGCACATTTTAAGGGGTTCATCATAAAATTATGTTGTCAATGCTTGTGGAATATGACTTATAAAACAACCAAGTGAGTAAAAAATTGTTTGTATTTGACCACAAAATCATCCACAAATCATTCAACAAACATCCCTAACAAGGGTTTGAAGATACGATGCATGGCGCGCTGATATGTTGAACCAACATTCTTTAAGCCAAAGGGAATTACCCGATAGCCAAACACACCCTGAGGGGATCTGAAGGATGTAGATTACTCTTCTTATGGAGCCATTAGGATTTGATTTTATCATGAATATCCATACATGATGTAATGTTCTTCATAGCCAGTTGATGCATTGATTAAAATTTCTGTAATCGGAACGAGAAAATCATACTTAGGACAATGTCGATTAAGATCTCTGAAATCAATGAAAACTCTAATTTGTCCACTCTTATTCTTCACAGGGACAATATTAGCCAACCACTTGGGATATTGAACTTCTATAATGAAGTTATCTTTGATATGTATATCCACTCTATCTTTAATTTTGGAAGCTTAAGTTGGGTGTGTTCTTCTTGCGGATTTCATAAATCGTCGACGTTCTTCTCATAAACCCAAATGATGAGTAGAAACATCAGGATCAATCCTAGGAATCTCTGTATAGTTCCATGAAAATATGTCTCGATATTTCATTAAAAAGGAAATATAAAACTCCTTTTCTTCAATAGTCATGGCCGCACTGATTAAATTGGGGTGTGGATCTTCTTTTGTACCCAAATTTATTTCTCTGAGTTCATCCACAGTGGTAGAGATACCCTCTTCAAATGCTGGAGGAGAATCTCTGAGATCTTCCTCTTCTTCTTCAACATGTGTTTCTTCTTCGGTTTCTACTTGCATAGTAGATGATGAAGCAAAATTTCCATGATCAGAAGAGATGTTAAAATTTGAACATCTTGAAGAAGAACTTCCATTTCTGACCAAATTGACGATGAAGGGTCTTCCTTGGCTAATAAAGAGAAAATGATGGATTTAGAATCAACATCATCGTTCACCTCTGGTACTGTAATAACTTCTTCTGGCCTTATTGGTGAAGTATAGACTTACTGGATTTCAGCAGATGAAATGAAGACATCTCCATTTGAGCTTTAATCATTTCCTTGAGGATCACCAATTTCTCCCATGTTTTTTGACTCGATTGCCATATTTGACATTATGGATCTTTTAATTAGAGTATTTTGATTTGGTTCTATCCTGTAAATTTGACTAATAGGAAACACATAATCTGTACTCACATGCGCAAATGGATTTACAGGAACCTTTTCCAAACGATATGGAGCACTAACTTTGGTAATCTACCTTGTTCTTGATTTCTCCTTTCCCTACATGTGATAGAATTCCTCCTAAATGTATTGATATTCACATGTCTTGAACGGGGCCATATCACCATACAAGGTCCCAACATGACCATCGAAACAATATTTGAGACATTTATGGTGTGATGAAGGGATAGTTGCATGTTGATGTAGCCAGGGTCTTCCAAGCATGATGTTAAAGGCTGTTTCTTGATCAACAACCATGAAATCAGAATTCGATACAATATCTCCAAATTGAGTTTTGAGTGTAATCTCTCCAAGTGGTTATTTTTCATTTTTATCATATCCTTGTAACATCATAGTAGAAGGAGATAAATTATATTCCTTGAGGCCCAATCGATGAAGTGTATGAATGGGGATGTGGTTGACTCCTGAACCATTATCAATGAAAGAACATCGGATGTCTACAACGTTGACCATTATAGATAATTACAAAGGTCTAATATGCCCATGCACGACATCATCTTCATCTTCATCTGTGAATTATATCACTACATGGAATTCTACGGGATTATTTTCTACGTGGTAGACTTCACCTGTAGCAATTTCAGTATCAAACTCCTGAGGACATGGAAATGCCTCGATGAGTGCCTCCCAAATATCTTTTGATAGATTCAAAGAATCCAGAATTAATAACTTGGCCGGTACGTGGGACCGGTGTTTCAATACATCATACTTTTGATCCAGAGGTCGGTGTTTCCCAATAGGAACATGTGGTTTAACAGGTGCCTTGGATGTTGATGCTTTGTAAGTTGATGCATCTTGTATCAGGATAATATTTGGTAATATTCTTGGATTTTCATGATTAGACAGATCAGATCTATTACTTTTTGAGAGTATGAATGTGGAATCCACAACCGATTCCCTATAATAACTATGCTATGACTGAATTTACGATTGGTGGAAGAACATTATTATCCTTGTTGAGCTCATTGAAGGGCTCTTCCACGAGTATCTGGTGCTTACATAGTTCAAGCTAGGGTAGAATTGGAATAGTGGCTTCTAGGATATCCACTACTTCCTTTGTATCCCAGACCCTTGGAACTCCCTCTAATTCCTCAGTTTGATACATGGAATTCAGGCTCATCGAAATTGAAACGACGACAGGCATAAGGATCTGTTAAATGAATCATATTAACAGAACCGAAGATCAGTTCTTCATCAGATGAAGACGCTGCCTGACTAGCCAGTTTAGGCTATTCCGTTTGGTGGGATGGTGCCCGTGGCTTCGATGTAGATGGAATGAAATCTGCCAGAGTCAAAGACAGCAAAGGCTTTGAAACCTAATCATATTCTCCTAATTCTTCTTCCTTCCCTGAATTATGTTGTCCTTTTGAGTATTTTTCTTTTGATGGAGGTTTTACAACGACATTTATAGAAAAAGACACAATTGGTTTATTCAATTGCGTTCAAAAATTTTCATGAGTTCAGTTGATCATTTTTCTGACAATCCAATCATCATACTTCTATGCATTTTATGTTTTGACTTTCTGCCACTCGACTCATTCCTCCTGTTCTATAGTAGTAACACATGAAACCTGGGCTAAAGATCCTCTTAGTTTGACTTGTCCCAAGTCGACCGTCTTTTTCAAGAGGTCATTGAAGACAAAACACTCCTGGGAGGGATGCCCCTACATTTGATGAGAGGGGCAATAATTGGGACAGTCTTCATCTCCTTCCTGGTTTGGACTTTTAGTCCTTGGAAACTAAACCAAATTATATTCCAGAGCCGAAATTATGTAACCACAAACTTGTTCATTTGGGAAAGAATAAAATTTACTATTAAACTCATCAAATTGTTTCCGTCTTT
The DNA here is from genome assembly GCA_963277665.1 of Viscum album. Taxonomy (NCBI): domain Eukaryota; kingdom Viridiplantae; phylum Streptophyta; class Magnoliopsida; order Santalales; family Viscaceae; genus Viscum; species Viscum album. The sequence continues at coordinate 489,634,727 of OY728162.1, forward strand.
TAACTCTTTGATCGTCTTGACGAAATGGCCTCTGTTGTTGACACTCAGGAGGTGGAGCCCTTCGGGAAGATGAAGATTTTGATGTAGAAGAAGGTACAGGTTCTTGCTTAAGCATAACTGTAGCAGTCTCTACTTTACCCATTATTCTTCCTGAAACTGATAGAATTACATGAGATTTAGCCTTAGTCTGCATAATGGAATCTTCACTCTGATGAGCGATTGAAGTAAGGTCTGGAAACCCTCGTTTGTATTTTATAGGGATCAGTGGTGTACAAAAATCTTCGCATAAATTTTCCACACAAAGTGGAAAAAATTATTCCTGAGGGCGTGCTAAGCTCAGGGAATATGTTAATCCCTTCCAGTGACCAATGAAATCAGAGACCCTTTCATTGTCCCTTTGGATACAGTTTGTAAGATAAAAAATTGTTGCCTTTGGAAAAGATGAGCTGAACTGAAGAAAGAATCATTGATAGAGATCTTCCCATCGGGTAATTGACCGGTATTGCAAGCTTGTATAACAAAAAAAAGCTGGTCATTTCATGGTTCGCACGAAGCATCTGTGTTTGACAGCTTCTTTTTGTTCCGGAGTTCCCATCATGGGATTGCAACAAGACACGTAATGCGTCAAATGTTGTTCAGGATCGCCTGATCCAGTGAAAATAGGGAATACAGGGTTCCCAAAACATGATGGGGGAGGGATTACATTAACCCATTTAGGGTAAGCTCTATTTTCTGGTTGAATTTGAGCACGGTTTCCCTCCATAGCTACCAACCAAGATGTTAATGACTCAAAAGTAGTTATTAACTTTTGAGAAACATCCGGTTGATCTTGGACCTGAACAGGTGCAATGACTGGAGCTTGGAAAGGTATGCCAGCTGGTACTACAACTGATGGCAGTACTGCTGATTGTTGTTGTAATTGACAAGTAGGATTAGACTTGTGAGGGTGTACTAATAAAGCATGATATTCTTGATCACTCGTAGTAGCCACAACAAATTCTTTTGGCTGACTGGCTCCAATAATGTTAGGAGGAAGACTACCCTGAAGTAGTTATGCATTCATCCTCTTTAATTCCTTCATTTATTCCACTTGTTGTGGAAATAGTTGATATAATGAGACTGATTGGCCTTCTCCAGAGGAAGGGTATGTAACCAGATTTTTTCCTTTCCCCTTGTTGGATCCCTTCCAGAGAGGGGGAAGTGGGTAACCTGAAGGAACACTTAGATTCTGGGTAAACCTTTGATTTCGTATACGCACAACTTCTTCATTTGTGTCTACGCATACAACTTCTGGAGCTGGAACCTCTTCATCTGATCCCTCTGACCGAACCTCGTCTGGTGGATCAACAACAATGACATGGATGAAATTGATTGATTAATAATGCATTGAATCCCTTCTATCGGCATTTTGGTTATATTTTCTTCTTCCATGTCTTTGATGAGTCATTTCTTTTTGTTGAGTCGATCCCTCAGGAACATCATAATGAAACATAATTTGGAGATAATCTCCTGATAACATGGCTCTTCGTTCCACTAGGGGCTTCTTACCCAATTGAGAGAAGACTGAATTTCTCTGAGGAAAGGATTGAGGATTGGAAAAAGTACCTAGTCCGGTGGACTGGGGCAGTTCCTGCTGTTCCCACTCAACTCCATGAATCTTAGTTGTTGATTCCGAGTGTTGGTATAAAAGTTTCCCTAGTCTGGAAAGCTGGGATGGCTCTTGACATGCAATGTTTGAGAATTTCTTAAAATCTCTCCTGATTTTGCAGACTTTAGTGTTGAAATTAGCTGGATGCATCAACCTGTATCCACTTCTATCACCTGGCTCATATGAAATCTGTATGATTTCTGACATTTATGTCACTTGATGATGTGCTCTATCCATATGATAGGCTTGTTCAATATTCTCATTCGCTTGATTCTAGAGTAATTTTTCAACTTTATCTCTATATTATTTATTTTGAGAGGAACTAGTTGAAGCCTGTTCATGGGAAAGCTTTTGATTACAAACAAAACCCATTGACTGTGGCCGGCCATGGGCAATAACATTGCTTGAGACCATCTTCGGCGGGCATTGATGACTGGAGAGCATAGTGAAATGTAGTGCTCCATGAACACCCCATCCTCTGATAAGAATACCAGATGGGGCATTGGCAATTAATTGGTGCAATCTCCTAAGTGCGCAAAGACATGAACACTGAAGGGCTCTCTACAACTTTTCAACTTTCGAATATCGAGAGACTGATAGAGATTCCAAGTCAATTTTACGTTGTAACCATTCTATTATCTTGACATGATTTTCATATTCATTATAAGATAATATTGTCCTTTTCAAATGACAAAGAGTTTTCCATATGATGATATGAATATCTTGAATACAATATTTTTTCAACACTTTAGTAATGTCATACTGAGATTCATCCAAAGGCCAAAACATGACTGGAACTTCACCATTCGCCAGTTGTTTTCTCATATTCAGAACTTCCTCTTTATCATTCAATGATGATTCTTCTACCTGATTTGAACAGAGCAGGTGCATCCTGTTGCTTCATCAGATTCAACGGGGTTTGTAGAGAATCCACTGATCATACTATAAGATAAATAACCTAGGGTTGGTTCGGAGAATGACCTATTCCCCAGGCTATCTTCTGATTGAGAAATTATTTCACTTACTGAGGGTAAAGCATCAGACATGACTTGTTTCGCATTTGTAAGTGCCTCAAGATAGGAGGGCATTCTCGGAACCACATTTTCCACTGAAGCATTTTATGGGCAATGTGCATCACTACTATGGAGAGGACTTTAGCAGTGAAATTCATCATCATGGGGAGGACCACCATGGTGGGTTACAGTAAAAGATGTGATCTCTTGCTCCTTGGTCTTCTGTCCACACAGAGGGTTATTGTAGCTCTCATATAAAGATGAAACTTCAAGATCGACCAAACTATCATGAAGAAAGCCTTCACGAGGTTCTGTCTGTTGAAGACCATCAGAATAAATGTTCCCACTATTGGGAAATGAGTGAGTAGAATCTTGGATTCCAACATATAACTGTCTGAAGGCATCAACAACTCAACAATCGACCAAGGCCTTATTACAGATTGGATCTTGATTTCTTGACTTTTCTTGGTGGGTCGTCTTCTTAAACTCCTTCTTACTCACCTTGGAAACCACTTGTTGACAAAATTGGATACTCTGAGCAAGTGTATATGCCTGACCAGGAGAGATGCCCAGGTTATGCAGATGATCTCCAATCAAATCATGTGTATGTGCCTAACTTGGTGGTCCATATGATATGGGGGAGTATGCCCAACAACCCTCTTGGACTGGAACAGAGGTGTGTATTTTCTCTAGAGTGAGCTGTTGATGAGTCACTCCACCGGTAGGGATAGATTTATATGTATTTCCCTAAGATGCTAGTGATGTTGTTATAATATCCTAGAAAGAATCCAGAATATGAGCATGGATTTTCTTCTTCTATTTCACCATTGATAGTATATGATTGGTGACTTCAGCTACCGAAATAGGGATATACGTCCATTTCCTGCTTGGTGTAGGTGTCTATTCCTACTCATGTTCTCCATTTCCTGTCAGTGAATCCTGACAGTACTCATGTGTGGGGGCAGAGAATTGGATCTACCTCATCTTTTTCGCCAGAGCATTCTGACTGACCTCTCCTAATGCTACCAAATGAGACTTTTGGTAGGTTTGATCAATACTAGAAGGTGTATGTGCCTGCTGATTGCACTCCGCTGAACGTGGTTTACAAGCTTCCTTCAACACTGACAGATGAGGCTGCGGGCAGGGTAAATGAGTATAATCAGGTTTATATTCCTGTTTACTTGTGGACAACACATTGGGTAGGTGGGTTCCTTCATTTGTATTCAGATGATACTGCTGACTAGCTGATTATTTATAAACAAGTGTATGTTTCTATCTATAATTTTCTTCCAGAATTTCCTGGAGGGATTGGCGCGCTGCTGCCAGATGAGTCTGCTCGACATCATATTTAAAACGGATGGGTGTATGTACTCGCTCGTTGATTGACACCAAGATAGGTTGGTGGATTTCTCCAGAGATGGCAGAGATGAGAACCTGCTCATTGTGGACTGGGTTTTGCCAATGGGGATTCACCTTGTCTACTCGGGTTCGAGGAACCTGAGCCGAACGCCTAGAGATGATACCCTCATCAAGTTGAGGGTGCACGGCCGCAGGAGTCTGGCGGTGATTGTTGATGGGAGCCCTCGAGAAGGACACATGCCTCTTTGAATTAACAACCTAAGTTACCTGCTCATTCACCTCCCAAGAATATGGGAGGGACTGCTGATTGTGTTCCGGGGATAACGACCCAAAACTTTTGGAAACGGTGGTTGGCACCACCTGCTTCTTGATCACTGGTCATCGCGGTACGGACGACCAGGGTGAATATATGAAATGGAGGGCTTGTCGAGCTGCCTCTAAAGTTGGAATGGTACCGTTTTGATGGTACTACTTAACCAGTTAATTTGATTACCATTTTTGAAGACGCTGAGTAGGAGATATTGTCCTCAGAGAAGACGATGATCCAGCAGGAGTAGCAGCAGAGGAATTCACAGTAGAAGTATTCATGGGTGTGAACTTGAGAGAAGCCATTATCGTAATGCAGAAGATCCTGGAAGAGAGTTCATGTTTTATATAACAGACATAATCAAGATAAGTCCGACCAATACATCCTATGGATGAACACATATGTTATTGATTGTCTTGTTATCTTTCTCATTGTGTTTTAAATAAGGGCCTAACAAGTAGGTAAACTATTATTTTATCATGGTTAAGGATTCATGTTGGTTTCACCATTTTCTGTTTCCCTCTAGAATTGTGAATGACCTTGTTGTTTTAACATTCAAACATTCCAAGAGGTTTCTAACGGGTCTGTTCGTAGAACCAGAAACATCCAGTGATTCCATATTCATTTGGAACTACTTTCCAAAGTATGGCACTCATTAGTTATCCACTGATGAGGCTTAGGAATTTTTATTGGTCGAGAGGATGGGAGGTCAGACTCATTACACATTTTTTAGGGGAATTATTGTCTACTCTGGGACTCTATTTATAGAATTATGTTATGTTCCTAAATCCTTATTACACCACCATGTATTAAAATGAGCTTTCCTTTATATCTGACAATCAATAATAAATATGTATGGAATTTAGAGAATCTTTTATATGAATTCGAGGTTCTTCATCGATAGAAAATAATCTGTGCTTGTTTAGATATTATTATTCAATGGTATCCTTTAATACATTATATATAAGTCTCTTGGTTATTATGATAACCATGCTGGCTTTAAAGCCACTCAACTGGGCACTTGAAATTTGTTGTCATTCAGAAGGACATAGATTATTTCAGAGTTGGGATCACACCCGCAGATGGGCTACCTACGTATCCTTGATTATAGAAGGAATCATAAAACATGTAGTTCTAGTATGGGAGTATGAGGTTTATGTATGATTTTTGGCTCAAAGAAATATTTAATAATTACATTTACACTCTAAGCTCACGTGAGTCATGCTCAGTGTGGGAAACCAGAGGTATTGGTAAGACCAGACATTTCTGCCATGAAAGATGCAATCATGAGAAATAATGCGGGGCTTATGTATGTATGTCTACCCAGATAAATTATTATTATGATTTACATCAGGGATGTAACATGGAAACATGGTCCATAATGTTATATGTACTCATATGGAGATTTGGATACTCTAAAATGGAGCTTACTCCTGAGAAATATGCCCAAATTAGGAGGGGACTTATGATTGGATTTTACTCTTGAAAAGGAAACTCAAATCAAAAGTAAATGAAGACTGGTTAAGAGTAATTAAGACTAGGGAATAATCCTAAAAAGGAGGACCATGTTAAGGGAATTATGGTTGGGGATTACTCCTAAGGAGGATGCCCAGAATTAAGGGGACTTGGACTGGGGATTACTCTTGAAAAGGAGGCCCAGGTTAAGGGAAATTATGACTGGGGATTACTCCTGATAAGGAGGCCTAGGAATAGGGTTATCTCATCGTAAAGGATGAGGTTGAATGAATGAAATCTCTAACATTAGTGACATAAATATGTCTAAATCACTAGGTTTTGAGAGATGTTCCATGGAATTCCTTTCAGAATAGAAAGAAAATAAAGAAAAAAATGCCATAATTGGATTTGGAACGTGTCCTGAGGACTGAATCTTGAATAGGAGAGGTATAATGGCATAAAAGTGGTGAAATGGGAAGGAAGGGAACCCAAAAATAGAATGGTGTGCAAGTATGGGGGATGGTCGCGCAAGTACTGCATGTGTGAACAAGTCTTGGTAGTGTAAGTATACTTCCACGACACCTATATATTTGGGAGACGGTTAACCAGTAGGGTAATAATTGGGCAATCCTTAACAAATGCATTTAGAATTATCATGAGGTACTTCCAGATGAGTGGCACGGAAGTTTCAATGGGTAGGTAATGAGGCGTGAAGGTGTGTCCATTTCCCTTAAGGGTAAAACACATAGGCACACAAGTGTTAGTGAATTATAACACTTAGACCTTATTTCTCTTCTTTTGACCTTCCATTCTACGTAAAGAATTACCTTAGAAGTGTTCAGAATACTTGAAGAAGAGACATGGGCGTTCAGAGCTCTATATCTGAATTCTGGAAAAAATCCTCCTCCAATGGGGGCCCACTGGGGGTATTTATAGGTTGGAGAAGACCCTGGATGATTTTTAAAGAGGGCGTTCAAGTCACCTGCGCGAGCACTAGGCGGCGCGCTCGTGTAGTTGTGCGACCATGCGGGAACTTGCACGACCAATGGGCAATGTTCTCCTTGTTCATCCCTGTCTCTTTTTTTTAAATTTTTATTCAAAAGATGAATCTTCTTTGTTTGAGGTATTTCCGTTTTCATTTCGTTTAGACTCTGTGATGAAAAATTAGCATCAACACCAAAAAATGATAATCACTTTTAACGATAATCCCTAAACAGAACCAATCCTTGGGAATCACCCTTATGATAAAGTCCCAACCATAACACCGTTATAGAAATAAAACACAGTGTATCTTTCCTAAACTATTGATATATGAGGAATCTGATTCATGTTATATTCATGATACTTAGGTCACATACCTATGGCTCGAGGACAACATGAATCCTTCTCTGGTGTAAACCCCAACCAATTATATTAGGGTTATAAGGGGATTCCTCCATATGAATAAGACCTAAAATATAAACATTTGGTCATCCTAATTGGTATAATCCCTATCCATAATATCATAATAAAGCATGGGAAGGCTCCTCTAGAAATTTCACTGAATAAGTCTCTAAATCACTATATGTTGATAAAACACTCATGGTCCCTTATACATGTTCTCATTATCATTAATATTCCCCTTATTAATCATCTCAATAAGTCAAAATAAACTATGAGAAAAATATAATGGTCTCCATTGGTCTGGGTCAACACAACTAAAATACCTAGATTTTGTTTCCTAAAAAATTGGATTTATAAGAATCCTCTTGAGGGTCCATACCCAACTCAACAAATAAATCATACACTCTCTAGGTAACATTCCTAATATCATATTACATATCCATGTAGACCATTTTCCTTAAACGATCCATCAACCCCATCGACATAATTATGTATCCATTATTTGACTAGAAACTGTTTATCTTTAATTCCATTCCTTATGAAATTAAGATACATAGTTTCGTTCCAATCAAGTGGCATTAAAAAGTATGATGTTCCCCATTATGTGGAACTAGACTACATGGGTTATGTTCCCTTCTTTACGGATATGTATGAACCCCATACATGCTTTTAAAAACATCATAAAAACAATTCCTTTCTCCAAAGATGATAACACAATCAATAGCACCCCGTTATATTGATAGAAAACTAGTATCATCATAACATTGACCCAAGAATCTCTATCCTCTACATAAGATGATATAATTTATGAAGAAACATGGATACATAATCATGTTTCAATGATCTGTCCATTCTAATATTATTTTTCAATGATAATCCACATCAAACATGGAAATTATTAATGTATTTAATACCATATATATAACCAAATAGATAGTCCCATAGTAGGAATCAATATCCCACATAAGGTTCTCATCCACCTGACCACCCATCAACTGGACTGATGTTAGTAGATAATTATAATTTTCAATTCCCCCCAACAAATTCCTACATTTTTAATGCTGGTCTCTCATTGATATATAACCATAGGGTTTTTCAAATTTGATGAAAAAAATCCATTAGAAACCATTTTGAAAACATGGACATGACATTACTGATTTCACTCAAATTTTGCACCTTAAATAGACTTCTATGAGATACGATTCAAAGGGGATGAAAAATTATGATCCCAATGTGAATCCATAACCAATAAAATAGTATCAACCACATATATGTCACCATTCACTTGATATAAGTGGTATATAATATAAAATAAGACAAGCATATGTTGGATCAGTGAGGTGTTTATTTTATAGGGTTTTTATCTTTGTGTTTATAATATATTTTGTAAAATATTTCTAGAATATCCTCTGATCCAATGGAAACATTTATTTTTTCATCAATGTATCCGCTAGATACTATTTAGGTCGAGACATCATCCTGTGAGTGGATTCCCTCACCATCCCAGTGACATCAATGATGAGTCTCAAATTTTTTGTTCTATGTTTACCTTTAGAATGGTTCAATAATGCGACATAAGGCCACCTAAAATCCCCTCAAAATTGTACATACCAACCAATTTAATGGTTAATAAATACTATTGGTCCTTAGAATGATGTAACCAACCACCATCTTCAAACATTTTGGGACATTTTTCCCAAAATGAAAAACACTTCCATCCATTACCTTATGGAGGTGGATGAAGAGTGTTATACAACCTCACACAGAAGACATAGTTGGATCTCATCACAGTCTCCTACTATCAATATACACAACCTACATAGATTGGAAGTGAACCCTCGACATGATGAGGGTTCCGCCCTCATCTTTTCAAAACAGGGGATGCATGATGCCTACTGAGAGTAGAAGCCAATCAACATGGATCAAGGTCACATCCATTTACACTATAAATATTCCCACCTACTTAATTTTATGGAATATTTTGTGAAGTAACACACACCATCCCACTCTATCATATCTAGATATCATATTAACCTAGTGGAATTTAATGGTCATCATTGCACAAATTCAGTGACAAACAGTAAATATGAACATACAACATCCCTTATAGATCAGGACATCCCAAAATACATCTGGTATCATTCCAGAAATCCCACCAAATAGATTCGAGGGAAATTATCAATATGGAACACAACTATCTATATTAATGATTCATTCGAATAGCCTCACCTAGCATTACCTAGAGAAGATAGATGAAAATTCTCAGTTAAAAGTGGTGGGAAGTCCCAAGTATTTTCCACCACTGATGATTCCAATAAATACCCATTATTAAGAAATGGAGGATATGATATGTAATGTATCACAAAATCGTCTGCAGTATGATTATATATACATGTTTTTATTGTAGAAGTCATCAATAATATCCTATAAATTATGAATGCGGAGAAACAAATACATTCCATATCCTAAATACTTCACAAGAACTCATAACAATCAAGAATATAATATCTTTGTGACCTACACATAGTTCTATCCCCACAAGTAGGGTGTCTCGTCAGCGTATCACCCTGTATGAGAGACACACCTTTTCTCTCATCTAGAATAATAAGGGTATAAATCCTACATATTATTTGGGAAACATGATCTGGAATGTAAACCCACTCAAAATGGAGGTAATCATCCCATCCTAATAGCCACTACAACGATAGAACAAACACATACACGAGATAATCGTTTCACACCACAAGTGTCATAGTCTCCCCCATGAAGGCTTCTGAGAAGAATCATAACAAAAGTCAATTGTAAAATAATTTGAAAAACGATAAACCCTATCTACTCGATGGTAGAGTTCATGATTCCCATATATTCTTATATACTGTATCTCAATATCATGCCCCTCCCATCACCAAATAATGGGGTAAGAATCATTAATTCATAACGTCATTATTAAAAACATCACCAGGAATGGTTGATTCATGTCTACAAATCTGATCAATCATGAGATACAACATCCTGAGGAGAGCAATGATATCCCTCTATATATCTATAATATCAATGATAAATAGTATATTCCACTTTATATAATCTACTATTTACGTTCCTATCATGTTGGATTTTTCTAAAAATTTTCTAACTTTAAATGTGTGTTGGGTTGTCAAAAGGGTCCTCCCATATGAAATGATGTGCTATGAAATTCCACCTATAATGAGGCACTTGAGAAAATAAGGATAACCTTGTCTGATGACATATAACATAAAAGTGAAATTTATTCATAATTTGAAAACAACCAAAGGATATAGTCATTCTCGGAGCCACCCATATGCCACTTCCCTTCTATAATGAGAGCAGATATATCTTCCAATATAAAATCCTATGATAAAATGGAAACAATGTGCCTACTATGATAATATAAAGTATATTATATTTTGGATAATGATTAAGAATACTTACTATACATGAATAAACATAATAAGGATTAAAAACTAGACATTTATAGATTTTATTAATCTGTCAATACAAATTCTATTGTCACTATTGGAAGATTTGGTGGATGTTATCTGGCTAAATATATGGAAAACTCAACATCATGTGAATGAAAAATTATGACAATTGGATTAGAATTGATGTCACAATATGTAATAGAAGGGATACAAATTTAATTTTATTTCTAATCTCTCCAAGATTCACAACATCCAATAATTGATAAACTCAAAGGATCCCCTCAACAAACATTTCTCATCATGATAATGAGATTGAGGTAGGTTATTATAGAAATCCCATATAGTGTTCATATCACATTATAGGGTGCACATGGAGCATTACATTTCACTGAGAACCCAAACCACCATATCCCGATGAAGTTTGTATCATTAAAATTAATAAATTAAAGATAACATAATCAAATAAAACATATTAATAACTCATGTCGTGTTAAACAATATAAATCTATGGCCGGATTTCACTAATATTTATAAAAAATAGAGTAGGAAATTGACTGATTTTTTTGCCAGGAAACAGAGAATATCATTTCTGTTAATTTCATCAACGATGACCCTTATAGATTTCATAGAACTCAATAAAAATTTTGGGGTGCTTGGAGAGGTTTTTGTGGTTCTTAGTGTTGTACAAACATAACAAAATGGGGGATTTTTTATTAATATGAACTATAGGGTTTCATGGATTTTGTAGTTTCCTTATGTAATCCATCATTTCTCCCTTGAATGCATAAAATAGGAAAAATGGTAATGGTAAATTTTTTTCACAAATACCTCCCGGAGAGGTTAATCCCTTTCCCCTTTAGGAATAATTTTCTTATCAAGAGATAGACATGAATGAATTGAGGAGACTAAATGAAGAACAACTCTATGTTATCATTTATTCTATGTATGATCTTGAAGCATATCCTCGTATCACACTCATAGATGGTCTATATCAACAATGATTGTATTGATGGTAACTAGAGCTGATCACGAAGATAAACTCATTGATGGATATTAGCCGAAAATATATTTTCACCATGTTGTAATTGATCGAAAATATTCTATATTGGGTGAACATTTATATCTTTTTCAGTGACACCCATACATTCCATCCCCAAGAGGTTATAAATTATTGATACCATAAGTTCTTCCACAGATGGCCCAATATACCGCTTCACATGTTTGGGCCCCAGTTGTCATACCCCTTCACGATTCCTCTCATTCATAAATTCCATGAATACTAATGAACACTATTTAGAATTTCAGAGAGAAAATTATTTGACATTAAAATATTTAGAAACAAATACTTTGTAAAATCATAAAGTGTTACATGAGTTATAATTACAAGATATGATATTCCGCATGTAAATGGTATGAAAACATCTCATTAGAACATCATCATTAAGGGATGGTGTGGGAATATTTATAGATATAATTATATTATAAATTATTTTTTATGATTCATAGAGTGGACTACATGAGGGATTTTATACATCTTCAGGTTGGATCTATGAATATGATAGATTATTCTTCTCAGTTCTCTATGATCTAGTGTTTCACTCCATATCTCACCAGTGACAAGTTGATGGTTATGAGGTGATTTGAGGAAGTTCATTTATATGTTTTCCATTTATAATTGAATTTATTCTATTTTATAACCATTATAAACACAGTGAAATATTAATCTTTTATATAATGGAACCTCATAAAGGATGGATAAGTGAGAAAGTGATGTTCAATTCTAAGAAGTTCCATTTCGAGGGTGTATATGGGGGTTGTTCAATCTAGGTGACATGAATTAGCGTTATTGGTGGGTTTCACAATGTAGCATACCAGTCTGTAATAAGACATGGGACTTGAGGAACCCAATAATGTGTTGGGATTTTAGATGGATGGGTCATCATCAATACTTAAACACGTAATTTTTTCCTGCTTCTATTGAGAGATGATCTATATTGATACATCAATCTGGTAGAGGGTTCATTACTCCATTTGAGGATGGGAGTTGGACTTCTACTAAATGAAGAGATAGAGTTGACGGTGGCCATTAATGAGTCATCTACTCATCATAGTCTTGGTGTCTTAGGATAATGGATTCTTAGCCCATTGAGGCATCCTCATAGGGCTATAGTTCATGCAATATTTATGTATTACATCATGTTCCTAAAGAGCAGAGTCCATGTCCATCAAAAACATTTGGTTGTAATATGGAAAACAAAACATTATTATCTAAATTTTCAATATTGTTTTATTACACTCTTTTATATACGTTGTGGTTTTAGAGAAATATGTCCTTGAATTTGAATACATATGTGGTGTTATGCCTCTCAATACACCTCTAGTGGTCAGATAAAAGGGAACTGGATTGTTCCATGAGTGCCTCGTGAGATTGATGGGTACCGTTTCCTATAGAATTTCATAATTCTCTATATGAACATCATTATGGTCATTATTAGTATGGACTAGATCATGAGTTTTCATTCCCATGTGAATTGTTATCACTTGAAGGTGTACTTTACATAGAATTATGATAAAACACATATTCAAAATGGTGAATGAGAAACTCGGGAATGCCTAGTTGTACACGAGCATCAAGGGATTTGCAGTGTGATATCCTTGATGTCATGTATGTAAAAAGAAATAAAATAATACATCATATAGAATTCCATCATATTGTGTATCATGTAAGGGACATCTTCTAGTATGATTTATCATGTAGACCTTCTTTGATAGAGGATGATTTTACTATCGAGCAACAATCATATATGGAACCCATGTCTATTCATCCCTCTATGATGGGACCAATAGAGCTCTATAAACAAAATAATAAATATAAAAATAATGATTAAAATGTTTTTATCCATCCTAGTGAATCACAATGAGTATTATTGGTTCAATAAACATAGAATAAGGTTGGTATAGTAAAAATATGTGTAGATTACAACTGGCTAAACCATATTATGGTGATGAACCTGTATCCACGACCTTGAATAGAGGACATCATCATCAAGATATGAGGAATTATAGTTTTCAACATTATCAATTTGAGTATAGTATTCCATCAGGATTATTTATTCAATTTCAAATTACACTTATATGTTTTTAATATCTTTAAAACATGAATGAAAATATGGTTATTCCAATCAGCCTGACGTATGCAGCTACAAATATTTGGTTATAATGATTTAGGATTTCCACATACACATGGATTCATTTGATGTGGTATTCATAGATTAAATCCATGTGTATTATACCACTAGACTTGACCATGAAAAGTATATAGAGATTATTTTGAATAAAACAATAGAGAAAAAGGTATATGTTACTAGTTGTAAGTTCCACTTTTGGATTGTCATGGGTTTTTTCATGGTTCATAAAATTTTAGTGGCATGTGCATATGTTATTCCAAATAAGGTGAGATCCATGGTTCCCTGGTAATATCTAATGTATATGTTAGAATGAAATGGTTTCATAGGGCTCCCAATTTATTACGAGATTTTAATTTAGGTATTCTTCACTTAGTAGCACCTATTAAGGGCTTGACAATGAAGGGTGTGATGTTTTTTTGGACATATGCCTATTATAACGACATTTAGTAGTTAAAAATAAGATTGAATTTGATTTCTATCTTGATTTGTCTAGATATGGGTAAATTCTATATCGTTTACTGTGATTCCTTAGGAATTTTGATGGGTGATAATATAATGCAGGGTGATCTTGTTGTATCATATCAGTCCAACCAGATGCGGTCTCATCAACGGAATTACCCTACGCATGACCTTGTTATAGGTTTCATAGTGCATGCTCTACCATGCGTGAGGAAATTTTTTTGGGTGGGTTATTCATAATTTAAAAAAATTAAAGGATATTCAAAAACATGTCCATGAAGTAGGCCATAAATTAATGGAAACACACATAGGTCAAATACAGGAAATTTTTCGACATTGACCATGCATATATATCCAATAAGGGTATTTCATTAGTGGTATCCCTAATCAAAAAGCCCTAGAAAAAAACTCCTCCTGGATGATAGAAATGGGAGGAAGTTGTTGACTTTATTTCTCATGATACACCTATAGGATAAGGAATAGAACATTAATAATGTTTTAGCATCTATGGTGGTGACATTTTCAATTAAAGAGAAAGTATAGTTGAGATAAATAATTAACATTGTGGGACATTTAGTGAGGGAATGTGTCCCTATTAGAATCTACGCCTTGTTTGTTTTTTTGATGATAATGTTCCCCTACTATTATGTGGCCATTTTTTGGTTCCATAAGATATATGATAAATACTGATTATAGAATACCAAACCTATATTTTGGATGTTCATCCTAGACATTCCAAGATGCACTGTGATGTATGAAATCAGTATTGGTTTCAATGTATGATAATAAAAATTTAACTTTTCAATAGTCTGTGCACTACCTATCAATATGTGATGTCTAAGGACCAGTGTTCTTCATAACATTTATATCCTATTTCAATTCATGAGTTTAAATGTTGTGACATCACAATAGATTTCATGATAATTTTGTTGATATCCCCTAGAGGCAGCGATGTAATATGGGTGATGGTTGGTAGGTTATTGAGGGATTAAATCATTCTAACAATTTATGAGGCCTTATTTATTGATGATATATGATGGATTTACAATAGGGTGATTGTGATACTTCATGGTGTTCCCCATTCTATCTTCTTATGTATAGACACCTACTATACATAATATTTCTATAATGTATTGAATATTGAACTAAAATAATTGGGGATCTTTACTACAACATATACCCCTAAGACCTATTGGATGTTTGATAAAATGATACAGGTGTTAGAAGATATGAATCAAGAATATATTTTCATTGGCGGTTTTTGGGAGAATAAAATATCTCATGCGGAGTTTTCTTAAAATAAAAAATTTTAAGAATCAATGATGATAAATCCCTAAGATAAACTTTATGGAAGGAAATGTTGTTCAACTCGGTAAAAGATAGAGTTAGGTGAGGAAGCAGTACTAGGTCCTCATCTCATTCATGAAACATAAGAGTATGTCTAGATAATTCAAATTAATTTTTATTCACCTCCACCTATGTTGAATAATTATTATGATAATCAATAAATGTACCTGGTGTTTGAGGTGGTACATCAAGTAATTCTATGAATATCAACTAAATTGGGACACAGACCAATTCAGAGGCACATAATTTTATCACCTCTATACTTTGGCCCTTTTGAGATAGTGTATATGAAGGACCCCGGGACACCCTGAGAGGGGAGGGGTGAATCAGGGTGACCACTTTTTCTTTTAATGTGATGGATCTTGTTCCCACGTTGGTAGGAACTTGTTGAACCTGTATGAAGATTATGATCAGAAAGAAAACATTCACAGGCACAGAGAAGACACAACCATTTTTACTTGCTTCACCACTAAGGGCTACGTCCAAGGAGCATACGCCGACAGGTTGTCGGTCGTACCAAAATCCACTATGCTTCACTAGCTGTAGATTACAAAAGTTCGGGTACAGTCGCTCTGTCCCAGGCTCACTGCCTTTACAAAGGTTCAGGGATGGCTCACTACTTCCCTCGGGTCACTCCCGTTGACTCCCCCTGGCTCACTGCCGTTGGTGAAGTCCCACTCAGTTTATAGACGTGAGGGTCTCTTCAATATATTTGCATTGAAGTCTTTGCCTCTGCTCAGCATGAGACTCTTCTTGCATCGAAGTCCGAAATAGATGCACTAGAACGCACAGAACCACTGAACCGGATAACCAGAACATGTAAACAGACCTTACTAACGATTGCGCGCAACACCAACCCTTTGCGCGCAAAACCTTCCTATTGCGCGCAAAATTTACTTTTCGCGCGGAAAAATATTTCGTGCAAAGATCCCCTTTTCGCGCAAAGATCCCCTTTTCGCGCAACTCCGAATATATCGCGCAAGCCCCTTTACGCTATCCTTTTTCGCGCATCAGACCTCGGATCTTCTCTAAGTCTTCCACACTACCGAATGAAGGGGGTCACCTCATATTTATAGGAAACTGAGACCCCTGCGCGCAAAATCCCATTCGGCGCGGAAAACCTCTCATCTGGCGCGTAATATTTCGCCCAGCTCAAGTATTTCGCGCACAACCCTTATTTTCCGCGCAGCCCATGCCTTTTCCATTTTTCACCAATCTGATTTCGAAACACTGTTTGCGCGAAAAAACTTTGATCCACTATTTCGTGCATCCCGCTGTTTTTCGCGCCTAACTTAAGTATTTCACGCAAGCCTATTATATTTCGCGCACCACCTCCTTTTTGTGTGAACCACCTTTTGCAGACAATCCATGTCTTCATTTTCCGATTTTGAGGCCCAAAAATTTGGCAAACACTGGTAAACAGCGCCACCTTCAATACTGTTGTCTGCTTGAACTGTATGATCACTTTGCTGGAACACATTCGGAACTTCCACTGAGGATTGACAACAAAAACAAACCATACACCAAATCATTCTTTGAAGAACCTGGTTCCAACAGAATAGTGTTGGTCTAGAATCATATCAGTTACATCTTCCTAAGAGGTATTGTGCCCTGCATGACATATTCCATGCATCACAAATTTGATGGTATCAATATGGACAATCTCAACTGTATGACAATGAGAATTATTAACAAGATACATATGATTCCATCACAATGAATATAATATATATCATTAATAATAGAATAAGGTCTATCTATGATAGGTCAGCATAATTATATTATGTGATATGGTAGCATTGACACATATCAGAAGAGACATTGGAGTAGCATGCCGATGTCCATCTACAATCTCCCAAACAATTCTCTATTGATGTGTCACCCCCCATAGAAGGGAATCATGGATAAAAGTTCACATAAAGAGGGGATAATATAATGGCCCATATTTTCTCAAATTTGTCACCAATTTTTGGTTTCAAAGTCCATAATTTGGCCACCAAAATATTCCCTAATAATGCCATGGAAGTCACGCAGTTTTTATGGGATTTAGTTGTTCAAAAAAAAACTACTATTTTAATATGTACTATGGGGTCCATAATTAGTATAAAATATACATCATATCCATCCCACATTACATAACCATGAATATTTGGATAGTGAGGAGTAGTGATTGACATGGTTTCACTGAAACCATGCAAAAAGGTTTGAACACCCATCCAAAATGTCTTCGATAATTTAAAGATGTTTTTTGAATGGTATTTGCATGGTAAACCAAACCATGATCCTAGCCCAATTTAGGAACTCCTTGGGTAGTGGCATGATGCATGGTGGGTGTAGGGTTTCCCTACTATTCATCCAATCCAGGCACATTTTTTATTGTGGGTTAATTTACAGTTTTAACCCCAAAATATTTTTTTGCATAACCAAATATTCCTCCTCCCTATTCCAAGGTATGTGATCTCATCCCTATTATGTGGAAAATCATCCACATCTCGTAGGTATTGTGGTAACATCTCCATCCTTTATCCTAGTCTATCCTAATTGTACCCATTATAATGATTCGAGTAAAATCTATAGTCCTCTTTCAACCATCCATCATTTCATCTCTTATTTTATTCCTTATATAGTTGCAAACTATTGTCCAATATTTTTATGGAATTTAATGATTTCCCCAATAAATGTCATTCTATAACTATTTAAGGGCCATCAATGGATGTGTGTTCTCTTATAACATATGGCATGTGGTGAATATTGTTTCCAGGAGTTTCATTAATTTTTATTAGGTACAATTTTATGATGCATGATAGACTCATATAACACCACATCTAAATTGTTAAATTAATAAAATTTAATGCATCTACATTACATATATACCTCTAGGGAGTTGTGAGTCAACCATTGGTTGTTTTCCTCAACACAAGACAACCCAATTTGTGTGTTTTTCCCATATATGATTTATTTTATTTTACAGAAATTTCATTAACACTTATCATGTTATATTTCCAAAGTAATAGTTTCATTAAACAAATTAAATGAATTAGTCAGGTTAGTTGGAAATGAATTATTCAATTAAGCATGATGGTTTATTATTCATAATCAATTTCTTATTCTTGATTCTTATGACTTTCCAATGTTTCATAGATATATTTTTTATTTATTGTTCTTAAACATAATTCATTTTTCCATCATATATATTTCACTAGATTGAATAAAGTGATTGGATAGATAATATATCTTATAAAAACTGAAATTACATGTTTATATTATGGGATATCAGTTTCTGTACCATGATTGTATATGAGATGGGAGAGAAAATGGGTTAGTCATATAGATTAAATGGATGGAAATGCAATGATAAATACCTAGATATATTATATCTGTCATGGGAGACCCTTGTATTTCATTGTATATGTTCTCTAAATGGGTATATTATACTCTTGGGTGACAATGGTTCCATCGGGGACAAACCGAGGATGGGCTCCAATGAAAGATTTTTATTCCTTGACTTAGGTGATACTTGGACACCTTTGTGATATTCATGCTACAATATTAGAGGATGTTTGGACATGATTGATACCCAATAAATTATCCTTGGATATATTCTACAACAACCAACTGATCAAATAGACTATGAAGCTCCACAAAAAAAGATCATTCTTTTCATTGCAAAATCTCCATGACACAATTATTCTGATAATGGAATTTCCTTAATGGACACATCCCTAGAATCATATCATTTATTCATAAATTTTTCTCTGATTGCATAATTTGATGATACCTAAGGATACCATTCTTGATCTTTGAATATACAAAATTATTTAACTCCAATTGACCAGGCACAATATGGTCATGGACGATTGTGCTTGAAAATCCCTATTCCACCCATAAATTGACCATGTATCATCAAAACGACGTTATCAATGGATTTAAATAATAATATCAATCAACTACATGAATTAATTCCTATCAAGATTCATTTAAACCATCTTTTTTATAAAATATTTAATTTAATATACTTTGTGTCGCCAACAACTAATTTGGTGCATTCATTTGAAGAAATAATTATATAATATTGATCATAAAAAACGAAACTCACAACCAACACCTTAGGATATATATTTATAGAACCATCCTCTTCCCAAAAAAAATTATAATTCTATATTAAAATATCGTATAGAACACTCAATAAATTTTTTTTTGATTGAGATAAGCTACTATTGTCTTAATGTTGGCACTTGGAACCCACTAATGTGAATATTAAAATTTGTACTAGGTATCTGTTAATATATATATATATATACATACATTTATGTCCGTATCAAAGGAATAATAGTTCCAAAAATATCATATAACCACTGGACATGGGATCCCTTGTTCCTTAACACATAATGGTCTCCCACCACCGACTGACCTCCCACTACTGCCATTGTTGAATTCATATCATTTCTCTATTGAACAGTGAACCATATCACCATAGTCTATTACATATCAAACAATGGAATAACAACTGGAAATGCATAGAAACATATCATCTTGATCATTCAATTAAACCTCAACCCTAACTCATTTTGAATTCTTGATTATAGTTTCCCCAACTCTAAAATATATTCAAGGAAAATCTATCTTCAACACCCTCAAATGTCCCATGGTGTACCAAAATTCATCTATATTACATTTAATCATATCATTTTGTCCACTTCAATAGGTTTCTCATCGAAAAAGGAAAACAACTGACATATCTTGACATAGATGACTCTCCCTTATCATACACAAGAAATTGTTATGATATTGGGAATTGACATATTGAATATATGATTACATGATGTTTCCATGGATATGAATATATTTTTGAAACTAACCACACTCACATCTAAATATGTTTTACATGCTTTTAGTAAACTCGTGATCCCATGTATTATAATATTGTGTTCATATGTATAACCATGGATCAAATAACACAAGGTACCTAAAATATTCTGGATATGTCATCTACCATGGAGATTGATTTCTATTTCATAGTATAACATTTTTGAAACCATTCCAATATCATGTATGATAAATAATTGATACTTTAATAACACTTGGAATCTCAACGCATTATGATTTAAATGTCACCACATGTATCTTATCTGTACCAATGTAAGATCACTTGTTCAAACTACCTTGCAAAAAAGTAGGATCTCGTCATGGTCACATCTCAGGGGATGTCATATATTCACTGATCTCAGTATAACCCATAAAAATCACTTGTTATGTATCTATCTATAAGTTATCATGGATGTTTAGAAAATAACTATCACTAAATTACAATCATCTACCTAAAAGGGCCATGGCCATCACTGATTATACTTATGCAGGACTACTCCCTAGAGTATTAGAATAGGATCCATAGAAGGAATATGAACTATCAGTCATCATGAATACAAATATGGTAATACCCACTTGAGGATCTAGATTTATATATTTGTTTAGGATTATATTATATCCAACCATAGAGACCCAATCATATCACCATAAATGAAAGTATACATCGAGTATTGGTATACTAGATAATGATAAGATATCAATGTTGACTAAAAAGGACCAATTTTATGAACACCACTTCATTTCAATAATCTGTTTCATATCCAAAGAACTCATTTATCATTAGTTGATTATCAATATAGGGTATGAAGTTAAAAATGATATAGGTTATTACTAACACATTAATGAAAATAAAATAATTTAAAACCACTAAATATGGTCCACCTCTATTGAATAATGACATATAAAATTAATAGGATCATTATACCTCACATGCATAAGGACTAAGTTATCAGACTATCCATTAAATTTCTCACCAAGGATCCACATAGCCTTCCATCAAAAGTATAAATATACATCATGGATAAAATGAATACAAAACCACGAAAAAATTATACTAGAAAATAAACACTGATGTGTTTATGACACATTGAAAATTTTCATATTTCTTCTGTAAAATCGTACACTAGCATGAATAAAATATGTGGACCCTATGTCCTATATATAAATCATCAAATGCCTCTTTCCCTTCCCAGCACATAGTCAAAATAAATCAATGTCCTATTTACAAAAGACTTACATATAAAAAAATTTATAAAATCATAACATTCAAACTACATACGAGTTAATAATAGAGAAAATCATATACAATTTTTTCATCATTGATGAGTATAAAATCCCATATCCCAAGAAATAAGGACTTCATACTAGAAAAAGTGTTATTGATGCACCAATATGATATGCATCACATGGTAAGATACATTCCTAATAATCATATCTACAATATCCCCAACGTTAACAATATAGTAATTGAAACAAATATAATCACAATTTGTAACATCCTGGCAGAGATTATTCTAATTAAGCAAGAAAATTAGATTCATCACAAGGCCTCAGGCATGGCACTTTGTACACTGGAGGATTCCCACAATAATTGAGTTCTTGGTGTGTGACAGTGGGGATACTATGTGATAGTGTTATAGTAAGAAAATAGAAAAAAATATCCATATATCATAAATAAAATTAATAGAAATAATATCAAGGAAAGAAATACCAAGATGAAATAAAAAACTGAATGCATTTATATCCTTAATTAATATGTAATAAATAAAATACATGTCACCAAATGAGATGAATATATAATTCAATTAATAAATTAAAAAAACATAAATAAAATCACACTGATTTACTTTGTAAACTAATCCATGTATCATACATGAACTCTATATTTATTTCTATTCCATTTAGATTGATTAGTATCAAGGATCAAATGACCACGTCACTACAACCATGTGAATGTCTTCTTATTTTCCACAATTTAATGGATGCTCAAGAATTGTGGGTATAAAAAAGTAGTAGTTAACCTCTAAAAGCCCATACATATCGAGCAATATGAATTTTATGTAAATGATACCAACTCATTATGATAATAATAAATAAATAAAACAAAAAATAAAAAAAATTAATATTTCCTTAAAATAATCCACATATGATAATTGGATCAGTGAGCCCAATTGACCATATCTACTTTAACATATTCCAAAATTTCTCTAAAAACATCTCAACTCATATATATATATACAACCCCATAAAAAATATACACATATATATATATATATATATATATATATATATATTCAAGTAATATATCAAAAACTATAAATAAAATCAACCCAAAATCAATCCTTTTGTTCATAATGCAGATCAATAATTACCTACTATGGAATGTAATAGAAATATATCTGAGGATGAGACATCACTATAGGGGAAAACATATCATAACCATGGGTTCATTCATAATTTCCTATAATCACTATAATAAAGGATGTTTTATACTAAAAAATAATCATACATGGGTGGTACTATATCAACTATAACTTATGTCATATATATCATGTATCATACGTTAGAGTTCTAGGACCCATCTCCATCCACCATTGATTCCTATTCATGTATATATAGATAATCCATATAAATCTATGTATCATATAGACCAACGTGGGCTAGAACATATGTCCCTTAACCATGAAAGAAATTTTTATTCCACATAGAACATCCTTAGGAAGATCAGTATAATATAGGCTTACATTGTCCATGAACTAGGAACATTATCTAAGGTTCCGTTTTCATTCCATAGAGGAAATCAGTAGAAAATAGGGTATTACATAAGATTACATGGTCCAAGACCAATGTCTCTTTAAAAATGTAGCCTCCTCACATCTATAAGGAACATACATATAAAATAAGGTAAAAATTACCACACTACAATATCTATATAAATCAATGTGGATTTTACTATAGATTATAGGAATTAACTCTCAGAGTCCATGTCATGTAAGGTATAACATTATAATCATTGTAAAAGATACATGAAGAACCTATGGAAATAAAATATACATCAATAATAATTATATATATAAATATGGAACAAGTGTGGGTGTATGAACTCCTAATAGAACACTAATACCCCAGCCATATAGGAATTCAAATTCAACAATGGTTCTATGTTAAACGTGCTCTCATCCCTAAAAACAAGTGATTTAAATGATTAGGGTTGTTCAATTGTTATGGTACACACTAGGGTCCCTATAATAGTTCATTAGATTAAAATCCATACAGGGATCCTTAGGGTTCACATCCAAATGGAGGTACCCCTCTTGGGATCTTATAAGTCAAAACATAAGTAGTAGAATCCCTATAGGTATCTCAAAAGAAATAATATAAAGGAGTAATCAAGTATTGGATGCTATATGTTATACTTATGTTGAGGAATTCCAATAGGTATCCTCTATCTATGTTATATGTTGAAGTGTGAAGAAAAAACATATGTGTTGTTAGTTTCCCCTAGAATTCTTCTCTTGAATTAAAAAATTAATTTCTTGAATATTTCAATACATTATTGTAAAATAAAATAGTGGGATTCACCATCATGGTATGTCATATGCATACATATGATACATAAACATGAACAAAATACTAAATGGAATGAATGTCATACAACCTACTATTTTAATGCATTACGTATAATTTCCAAAGTCTATGAGAAGCTTACTAGGAAAGCAAAAGATAAAAAATATCACGTAGCATCCCATTCCATGAGAAAAAAGAAATTAATTATAATAAAAAATTATTTAATTAAAAACTAAAAATTTATTTTTAACAATAACCTTCATTAAAATTTGTAGTATATCCAAAATTAAAAAATCCGATCCCAGTAAACCATAATTTTTACCAAAAACATATAAAAAATGAACATCGCTTATCCAACTATTTATTAGGAATAATCCAAATGAAATTATTTTAAAACAACCATTAAATAATTTTATTTAATCGTGAATTATTATAAAAATTCACGTTGAGGTGCCTCAATGAAATGTCATATGGTGATGGGAGGATGACATCATGGGTAATCCTCATCCAATGAATGTAAATATTTGAATCATCAATTTAGAATTCCAAATTTCTATTGTGGATTTAGGGAAAAAAATCCACAACATGAGTGACATACATTAGAGGATGATGGAAATGAAAAAAAATGGATGGTAATAGAGTCAATGGATTACCTCTTTATTTACAAAGCATCTGATATCATCTAATTCGAAAAAAAGGGGTAGAACACCCATAGAGGAAGGGAGGAAGATTGATAGATATATATGGAAGAGATGTGAATGAGAATAAGCTAAATCCTTTTTAAGGGTAGAAAGTGAAAAACAAAAGAAATCCCATTTATTGATCCACAAAATTTGGCAACATGGTTTTCAAGAATAAGATAATGAAATTTGATTGGCACTACCTTTGTACATTATATAGTTTGGATTGTAGAGAATAGTTTAATAGACAGTGTACGAACTATGAGCCTCTATTATCAACGGAATGTAATACATTAAATTATTATATCCCATAGTTATGGAAACCATACCTAAACCAAGTGTCTTTTAAGAAAAAAAATTGTAGACACCCTAGATTAATTCCTTTATTATGATGAATGGTTTCCGGTACATTTCCCTTAAACAAATTTCCTTACATGATTAGTAAAAATTTAACAGCAACAGTGAATCATGTGTTGCACCATTCCAATACATTAGTCTACATCCCGTTTACCCCAAAACAGTCATAAAAATTGAAACCTAAAAATAATGATTCATTATAAGTCAATAAAACTTCAATAGTGGAATTATAATCATTTAATAACTTCTAAAAAGTTAATATCATTATTTCAACTATATAAAAATTCAATATTTTAAAAAAATAGGAAATTTTCATATCTAAAAAACATTTCACCTTACAGTCTCCCCAATATATATGTGATCACACGTAAGATTCATTTGTTGACATAATAATGTAATACATGGATAACATGGTTTGTAAATAATGATATTAAATATGTGTTTCTTTCTTGAATGTTATACATTCCACCAAGAACTATATAAACCATATAGACCACAACAACTAAAACTGATCCAGTTATCAAAACCGTTGTCGCACCAACATTAAAATACGTACCCAAGACCCTCTAACCAGAACTATAATCATGTTATGACCTGATTGATAAAATGAACAATGTTTTTTCTTATACCATTTTCTTGTTTTTCATTGGAAAATTCTGAGTCAAGGGTTTACCACTTTCAGGATTTCATAATGAGGAACATCCCTAATGCAATATGGACGTTCCTAAAAATATTATTAACATTAATAATATGATAACACATTAGAAAAAAACAATCATTCATCAATTAAATCTAAGGATCAAACTCCGATCAAAGAAATTCAATGTTTCTGTTCTAGATTATCCATCATAATCTGCATCCGAAAATTATTCAATACCATTTATATTCCTACATTTTGATTGATATAATTACATACTGACTATATTCAACTACTTTATATAACTCTAATCTATCAAAATAAGTCTTATTATTCATAATAATGCTTGGATTTTGTAGCTAAACTTTCCACAACAATTGACATCACACTTTTATTCCATGTCATACCGTTATCATATTTAAGATTCTCATCAATGAATATAAGAAACTACAATTTAAATGTATTTGATGAAATGTTCCATTTTCAATACTATTATTATAGTATAACATAACCACAAAGAGAGAACTTGATCCAAATCCATTAAATCTTTTCAAGCTACTCTTGGATTAATGATCAATCCTGGACCTCCATAAAGTTCATAAATAATTATTTACCTTGAATTTTCAGAGAAATAAATCCATTACCTTTTACATTTAATCAATTGATTACTATATCCTAAATAATGATATGATGACATGTATTTATATACAATTACCCTTCTCACAGGAGTTTCCCCCAATAACAATTGATGCCATACTCCCCCCATAGGGTAGTCCTTGTCTTCTCTTTATTAAATAAGGATCCTAACTAACATATTCTATGATCTATAAATCCTATAAAAATTAACTATGATGTATTATAAACATGTCACCCCAACTGTTAACATGGACATCACCGATGAATCCTTACTACTTACCCAAAAAAATATATATGATGCCTATTGAAATTAACGACAATTATAGTTTTATTACCCTCATAGGGACAATTCTGTGGCACATACCATCTGGATTAAATTTAAATAACTAATTGAGTTCAATTAAATATATTTCTCCTCAATCAACCAAATAAATTTTATATTTCTCAATGTATAATGATTTTCAATTTTAGTATACTCATGCTGATGTTAATATAATGGAAATGCTCATTTATGAGATTACAAAACGCAATGATTACATCAATGTGATTTCATAGTTCCTCAATGTAATGATCACATATAAAATTTAATTACATTCCTTTATCCAACTCCTAAATCCTTGTCTCCCATCAATTAGTTTTCTGGTCCAACCATTCATGAATTGACTTATGGTACTCATATTATTATCATTTTCTCTTCTACTATTAAGATACATTAAACATTTATGTCAAAATATATAGGAATGTAGGTCCATTTGATTTATTATAGAAAAATGGTTCTCAGATATCATGAATTAATTGTTATCATTAATATTTTAATTGAAACAAATTTATTCGATATGTAATATAATTTCATAATAAACTGGTGTATGATCAGGTACAACCAGATTATTAAAACAGAATTTCTCGTCGAACTCATATTCAAAATTAGGAACCACACTATTTCAATGGTAATTTAATTATATATCTCCAATCCCATTATATTGTTTTTTTATAATTTAAAAACATCCTCGAAACTATTGGTCAGTTGGGACCCACATCAGATCAATCCAGTTCATCATGTCAACTATTGATAAGAGTGAATCCTAGGGGAATAATCAAAAGTGGAATTTGTCATAATTCCCATAACATAATACTCATGAACCGACCATGTATTTTTCTGAAATATAGCACACTAATATTCTCACTTCGGAAAATGGTATCCTTAAAAAGGGTGCAAGGCTACTCACATAAAACCCATGATCAAATAAAACAACGACCTGCTAGGGTCAGAGTCAAAACTATGGGACTCAATATCTCACAAATAGACCAATAGACCAAGACTCATAATATGGTACCTACATGTGAATAGCATTACTATAATCCAGACATTATCATGGTCATATCTCATAAAATGTGATTCTGGAACACATCTTGAATGAAGATATCTAATGCTCCTCTAAATTACCTATCTTAATGTGATAAATAAAACATTGACCGTAATGTGTCAAAAACTAACATACATAATCCTACATGGGAATTTTCCCTCACTGAGAATCCTCAGAAGGGATTGATCCCAATAGTTTCATGAAATTTCCATTGGATAAAGTTTTATAAAAGACTAAGTGGGAATCTATATATAATAATACCCCCAAGAGGTTCCAAATACATATAATTAGTCATGAATCTATTGGAATCGTCCACTTAAACCAGAATATATCATAATAAAGGAGAAAATAAAACCATAATAGGGAAACTAGTGTTTTATCGATCTCTGACATCATCTAAATTAGGTCAAAAGTATGTACACAACATCATCTCAATGATATTTTTCCTATCATATGCTCATTGTTTTGTTAAGTAAAATTTCATTACATTCCATGAAAGATAACACTATATAAGTTGTTGTTTGAATATTAAATAACAGAACCTAAGTGATAACAAACCAATAATGGGTCCGTCATATGTGTAACATCCCATATTGACCAACTAGTGCATCAAAACAACATATGTCGAAGGATTAGGTCAGTATCCTCACCATCAAACTTATCACCATTGATCTGAATAGCCTTCCATTTAAAGGAAATATAAATATGTAGAATCAATTGATTATAATTCCACCAATAGATATATGGTTAATCAAATTTATGGTTAATTTTAAATCTTCTTAAAATTGTCCTATATCATCAGAAAAATCACACAATAGAAGGCCTATAAAAAATTGAACATATGTGACAAATATTATGTATGAAACCGAACATGTATTTGCAATCCTAGAGTCAAAATATAACAATTCCATGATTCCAATTGTCCAAAAGGAAAAAATCAATAATATATCATAAATCTATAAAACTTTTGCATCAGTTAAATAAAACAATAATATACAATTGTAAAATCATAGATCAAAACAACAATATCATATCCTAGGAAAACATTACTTTTTATCAGAACAAGTGTTCTCAATGCACCATTCCAATATTAATCAAAAGTTATAAAACATTCATAATAGTACTGTATATTATATCTGAAATAGTACTAAATATGGAAATTAAAAACTACTAATACAATTTTGTTACATCCTATTGGGAAAAATTACATCAATGTACCATTGCAATGTTTTTAGGCCAATTTTTTTTATTAAAAACAATGTGGAATAGTTCAGTTGTGGTTATCCATGATGTTTTTTGATAATATATGTTGAGAACAAACAAAAAAAAAAGAATGTATTTCCTATAAGAAATATAATAAATTATGTCTAAAAAGATATATTGTTTTAGAGTTTTTTCAAAATATTTGAGTCGAAACTTTGGAGAATATCATAATCATCCCACATTTATATTTTATTGATTTCATTATAAAAATATTGAAAAGTGATTTATTTTGTAAACATTTGATTTTTTAGGGGAATATATCATTTAAAATCATTCAATTTTTTTTGAATGGGGCTTCACAATGGTCTGAATCATCCCAAATGCAAGAACTATTGATGATATAAATTTTGTGCTACAGAAGAAGAGAGTAATTAATGATTTAGGGGTTGATAGTAAATATACAAGAATAATAGATTTGTAACATAATTTATACATTAAGGATTAAAATCAAATATCTATAACTATGAGATGCGTCATGAATGGGTAAATTTTTCTCTAACTACATGAAAATAGCATGCTTTATGAAAGAGATTAGACAGCTTCAAAAAAAGGTAATGATGAGTATTGATGCATATGAAATTGGTATAATCATCAATAAATAGTAATTTCCCCCCATAAAATGTAGATATATACTTATTGATGAGGGCAATGAAATCTAGTTGAAATTTGTAATAATCATGAAATTATTGACATTCAATAATGATATAAAAAGGAGAATAATTTTTTTATCTTCATGAATTCTATGATTG
This sequence comes from Viscum album, assembly GCA_963277665.1. Classification (NCBI taxonomy): domain Eukaryota; kingdom Viridiplantae; phylum Streptophyta; class Magnoliopsida; order Santalales; family Viscaceae; genus Viscum; species Viscum album. Next base: position 489,664,445 of record OY728162.1, read on the forward strand.
ATTTTTGTAGATGATTTATTTTTTGAAAATAAGTTTCTTCATGAGGACCATTTTAAATCCATGATAGTGTTGAGCATCATAAAAGTTCTAGTGTTTATAAAGGTATTGAAAAACATGAATGAATTAAAATGTTAATTACCTATAAATATAAGTTAAATCAATATCATCATGTGGAGTAATGAAAATCATTAATATGGAAACTACCTACAACTAAATTTTAATTCATTATTTCTAAAGATATGACCTATATAACAATAAAATAATTGTGAATCCCATCCAAATCAGTGAGAAATAATAGAGAAAGAAGGTGATCCATTCAACCAGTAGTTATCCATAGAAGGAATGAATGTGGGAGTGACCCTTGGGATTCAATGATTTATCCATGAAAAATTTAAATGTTTTGATCCTGGGTAATAAATTGATCATTGTAAAAAATTATATTAGTTTTGATCAATAATACAATTTTTGTATTGGAACACTGTAATTGTATGCACCTTGTACATATCCCTATGAGTTTGATAAAAAAAACGTGATGTGGCTCATGAAATAAATCGTCTCAATTTTGTACATTTATATGGGAAATGTAGAGAATAATGTTTTTTCTAAAAATGATACAATAACAAATGGGTATGTTGTTTTATTCTATCATATTAGGATTCAACCTACTCTATGGTTATATAACATTGATTATCTAACAATTCGCATTAGATAGATGGATAATTTTACAGTTTCTCCCTATGATATTTCAATGGAGGTTTAATCATAAAGGGATCTCTATTGTTGATGGATGTATAATTCAGTTGTGGATAAGTCATATGAAGCGCTATATATAATCATTAAAAATGTTTTTCATTACAATAATAATTCATGTTATTATGGAATGCTTGGATAGAGGTGATTTATCTATAGACTACATAATGGAATTGGATACTGAAGAAAAAGAGAGAAATACTTAGGGGGAGATATATCAAATAAAATATCTATGAAGGTGGTTTCATTTAATTCATCATGTTCTAGGTAGGAAAATAATTAAAATATCTACAAGGGTGACACATTAGTCAAGGAAAAGATTTTATATGTTTAAGAAAACATCTATGGGGATCTTATAATAAATCATAATGACTTTATTGATTCATTCGTTGATCGAGTGTATGATTTTTTGGAAGACATGCATGGTCTCACCAAAATTATTGAATACATCAATATTGTTAACCACGTCATCAGAAGACATCCATCTTGGATAAATATGAATTTTTATATATTAGAAGTTACATATCCACAGGTTCTAACATTGTATCGATTTCATTATACTCTAGTTTCATATGAGATTAGAAATAATGATAATGAATTTAGGGAAAAAATTCCAAATGAAGTTGGAAGAAATTCCATGAAAATAGATCACCATTGAAAATGGAATGGAAGAAGAAGATATATATTAGGTGATTTAATTACATTCCTCCAATGTTAATAGTGAAAAAGGAATTTTTAAAGGGGTGGAAAGGAAGATGTATATATAGATACTATGATGTCATTAAAAGACTAAAATAAAGTAAGTGGAAATGGAATGTTCAAAGTGAAACTCCTACTTGAATACTTTTGATGTTTAGAGGTTGGACAGGTTTCAGTAGGGTTTTCATAAAAGATTGATGAAAATGACAAGGATAATTGTGAAATGTCCTTGTAGACATCTTCATTTTATTTTAATGATTTTAAAAATGATTAAATGAAATTTCTTAAATCATTATAATATAAATTCCAAAGAAAATGTCTATTTATAAGAAACTATGGTTAAAGTGATGGATAAATGCAATAATCATTGAGAAAATGATATGGTGGTTGTATATAGTAGCTCCCAAATTAGGGAATAATATTAAAAAAATGAACAATTTGTTGAGGATGAGATGACACATAATATGAATTCCAATATTATATCAATTTGATAAATGATTTTAGATCCAGAATAATGAAATAAAGAAAAGTACCTATAATTACAAAAATATTTTGTAATAGTAGGAAGAAGATAAATCGGATTTGGTTGAATAAATTTAATTTCATTTGTATTCAAATATTGAGAACATTTAAATTATGAAGGAATAATATATAAATGTTATGTAATAGAACATGGTGACCAATGGGTTAAATAAAATAATGAAATATCAAGAAAAACTCATTACAAATCATGAGGTGGAGGTTTTTTACTATACTGGAATAAGGAAGAAAAGAATAGACTCATGACTCTAAAATAAATGGTTGAAAATTAGTTAATAAAATTAAATGTAGAGAATAATTTTCAAGACAAATTGAAATGGAATTTCATAAGACGAATATAGTAGATCTAAGGGATACAACTAATATGGGGACAGATTGAAAAAATAAATTAATAATGGTTGATGTTAGACCACAATCACCCACTCTATGATTAAGGATTTATTTGGGAACTAATATGAACCAAAATATTTATATAACTCATGGGAAAGAGATTATAATAGATGTGACGCATAAAAATGCACCCAACATTAGATTTCATTTTTTTGGAATGAAGGGACTCTAATAAAATTATTTTTCTTGTTCTAAGAGTTGCCAAAATTAAAAGTAAATATTGAGGCATACTTACACATATTAATATTCCTAGACATCATTTGATGTCAAATATTTCATTTGTGCAGGATTAGAAAACTTTGAAATATATTTCTCATCAAAAATGCATAGATATTATCTGTAGAATACTAAGAATTGTCATGAGGACTAGATTTTTCTATCATCAAAATAGATTAAACTGAAAAATAGATTTCCATATATGTAAGATTATGTTGTTTTATAATACTCTTTAGAAAATTATGATTATCAGTCCACACCATGTGACAAGTACATAATGTGGATAAAAAATAAAAGAGGTGAAAAGCTAGTGGTTGTGGGGATTTTTTATTAATAATTACATCATTTTGGTCTATCTATACTTGATTGTGGATACACATCCCATACTATAGGTAATAAGGATCTTCTTATAGGAATAAAATATAACATGGATTGTTATTTAAAATTTGTGAATGATAATGTCATGAAGATTATTGGCATTTGAAAATACTTATTTGGGGGATCAGAAAATATAAGTATTGATGTCTTATTTGTTGAATGTCTTAGTAACAACATTGATAGTTTTAGTTATTTATGTGACTTGGGGTATATTATAATAATTAATTATAATATATTAATATTCAATGGATGAGATGGTTCAATTATTATATAGGGATAACAAATTAGTGAATCTCTACCATTGAAGTGGAGAGAAGATATGTAATTTTTTCCCAATAGGAAGAAAAATGGTTGTCGAATAAATGAAATGGATATAATGAAAATTGTCCCTAGAAGATCAGGAAAATGTGGTATATATCGGGATATCTGTAATTTATTGTGTGTCCATACACATACATGGAATTTCAATAAAAAATTATTATTATCAGAAATATGAACAAGGAAAAAAGACTAAAATTTCCTAAAGAGTGCTTGAATTGGTGAATAGATTTGTATGTGTTCCACACCTTCAATAATATATCAAAGGGAAGAGGTATCACATTTTTTTCATTTATTATTTCAGCATTATGTAATGATTAATTAAAATTTCCCACATGTAGGATGTGTTCAATTGCATGAAAGAGTTTTAGTAGTTATATGAAAAGATGCTTGGACAAAAGAATATGAATATTCATATTGATAATGGCATGAAATTAAATAATAGTCAAGTTGAATATTATCTCCTGAAACATGGAAAATTAATCAAGTATTTTGAGTGTGAAATACTTATAAAAATGAAATGTTTGGGAGGAATAATTGAATCATTAACAATATAAACCGAAAAATTGTTATTGAAAATGACCTACCATAGAAAACCGGGAAGGAATAATACTTGACATTGCTGGAAATATTCTTGAAATATCTATTATGTATAATAGAAGAAAATTATCAATATGATTTGTGGAATGTGGAGAATCCAACATTGAAATAATTACAAATGGTTGGAAGTATCTTTTTTATTCATAAAAACAATAAATAGTGGAAACGTGAATCAAAAAGAGATGAGGGGATATTTCATAGATATTTTGAAAAATGAAAATCATATAATTGTTTCAACAAGAGGCTTGAATGGTGTTTTAATGAATTTATTCCACTATTTTGGTGAATTAATAACATCATTAAAAACATCGCGAATAGTTCCAATATTAATTTGATGTGGAGCTAAGAACACCATGGGGGGGTTTAATTGGAAAATCATGATTCATAAGAAGACATTGGTGATGATCATGAGGATGTAAAATAACTATCAATAAGAAAAACGAAGTGTCCAGGTGAAATATACCAAAATAATATCATTATTGATCAAGAATATCTAGTTTAATCACTAATAAGGAATAAATTACAAAATTAACCCTTCTTATCTTAGGTAGACCCTAATTGTTTTGATTTAGTAGCTGGTGATGAGAATTATGACTAATGAAGGAATTAATCCTTATAATTGTGGTTTCCCACCACAATCCATTTTTTTTGTTTTATTGAAAATCCACTTTAAGTTTAAGTGTGGGAACCAATAGAACCAATACTCTAGCAGCCAAACACATCCTTATAACCCAATACAGAGACATGTCACAAAAAAACCATGCACCACCCCTTACCGTATGTTGCAACCTGTTTTAAAATTCAAAACATAACAACATGAAAAAAAACCCTGAATAGACTCAACACTACTGTCACTGAAACAACAATTTCAAAATAGAAAAATCAAAAAGAAGTAAACCATCATTACGCCAAAGTAGTAAACCATCATCACGCCGAAGCAGTAATGCCTCGAGACACACACACTGACACTGAAGCCATCATATTGTTGTAACACTGTAGACCCCCCGTCATCAACAAGAACATCGACATCATCAATGTAGAAAACCACCAGAATCTTCGTTGAATGAAACCATTAGAGACCATCATCGTAGAGGAGTAGTCATCATCATTTTCCGCGAGAAGAAACTCATCGTCAACGTCGAAACCAAACCCAAACCACAAATTGGAAAACCACTGAAAAATCATAAAATATGTCGATATATGGGAATAATAATACAAACCTTTCACTGATAGCCAGAAGTAGATAACCAAAAAACCGAAGTCAACTTCGAGGAGCCCATGGCCAGAACCAATGAATTAATGACCTAGCCAAATTGAGAAAAATGAATCATGGGATATTATTTTGAGACCAACTTATACGATTGATATTGGTACCAAATCAGTTTTTCAAAACATTCTGAGTGTAGGAGGAATGTTTATTCGAAAAAATAATGATGAGTATACAATGTGTACTACAATGATAGAGGGTCTAAATGTTGATAAATCGCTTCCACCTATTGTAAGGCTAGAAAAAATCCAACTATTCAGGGCTATTTTAGTGAGAAGACCATTCATTTGTTTAGATATGGACATTAATACATTTTTTATGAATTTGGTTCTAGAAGAATAATTAATATCATGAATACAAATATTTTTCTAATTGATGAATACAAGAAAAATGTTACATTGGTGAGAGTGGTGCTCTACGGGTTTATGAAAGAACATAGATGTAAGTTATTCAAGACAATATTAGTTTTTGAAGATGTTTGGTTTTAAGTACGATGGAATAATTAAATATATATGTAAAAATGTTAGTAATAAATGGATTATGTTTTGGGTTATGTCGAAGACATTATAATTGGTTGACTAGATGGCTCACAATGGACATAAGTTAACTAAATTCATGAAATTTGATTGTGAAATGTGAATGATTGGTGACATGAAATTTTTCTATAGTTTAATGGTGAAACAAAAAAATTATAGAACATTAATTTCTCAATTTATATATTTTATCTATGTTTTGAGGTGATTTTAAATTTATATGTCATTATATATGGTGACTCTAGTAACTAAATAGACTAAACTATGAAGATATGAGGATAGAAAAGTAGTTAATTCGATAAAATATGAAAAAAAAAATGTTGGAGATATGATATAAATAATAGATATTGAACATGATATTTTTATGCCACATTCCATGTAGAATAGTGTAAATATAATAATAAAGAAATCCACATGGTTGCATTGAATGGAATAATTCTGTAGGTCAAGGGTGTGAGGGAATTCAGTATTATATATAAGAATAAAAAATATAAATAGTGATGAAGATATAAAAATGATGACTGGGCCAGACTATTATATGATAAAAATATATGTCAGGTGGTTAATTAAATCTTATAGGACATTATATTTCCTGGATAATAAAAAATATATTAGTTCATTTGATGGAAAAATAAAGAAGTTGAATATATTGCATCTACTCAAGAATGTATGCAATTATTATGTATTAATAAGTATATGATGAAATATGAATAGAAGCGATGTATATGATTAGAATCCATTTCAATTAGTCTAGTTATAAAAATAAAAAAAATACCTTAAATTACTCATGGAAACATCACATTGAAATCAGGTATAAGTTTACCATGTAAAAAGTGGATCAAGGGATTCTAATGTTGGAGAATGTGTCTATAAAATAACAGGTTGCAGAAATTTTAACACTGGCCTTTCCCAATGGATCATATGAACAAAATTGAAATAATATTGATTTCATATCGACTCCACAAAATATCAATGAATGTGGATTGGGTCCCACTCTCCCAGAGGAATGTTTTTTCATAACAATCATACATGTGTTCTTTACCCTTTTATAGACCTCAAAAGGGTGACCAAAAAGTTCATTGAAAGAGGGGGATAAGTTGAGAATATAAAAGGGGATACAATATATTATTAATGACCCAGGAAAAGCTAACAGTGTTAGTATGGATGTAAGTGTAGTTGTAAATCTAGAGATGATAATAATGATATATTGTATGTTATATGTCACAATATATGATGTTTTTTATGGAATTAGATTGGAATAATGTGATTAATTAATGATTAAGGCCGAAAATTAAATTCCTCAGTTGTTCCTATGGGAATACTTATCATTCACCAAAAAATTTGTCTAATCCCCCAAAACAAATGACAATCCACTATAATTCTTAGTCATATCAATAATAAATAATTGGGGAAATAAGAAAAGATCGGTGGTGGTCTAACAACCTACATACTACTACTGCCTCAAATTCATGGTCATACAAGTTTGGTAGTGGTATTAAGTAATTTATTCTAAAATATCAACAATAACTAATGATGATCTATATCATGATTGGTAAATCATTGGGGCACCCTCTAGGTCCCATAGACTCTTTATTATAAGATGCATCCTACCTAGGATCATTAGGGTTGTCATGAAAATGGAATCATACTTTATGAGATCCTCTGAATAAAATAATGAGTAAGGGAATCATTCTTGCAGAAAATAAATGGATTAATAATAATGATGAAGAAAACTTGTGATAATCTAGGATAGATGATACATTTCGTAAATATAATGGGTACCCTTAACCACATTGTTACATTGAAGCATGGAGCCAAATCAATGGGGTTGTTAGCTACTATTTGTGTATATATATTCAACAATCAAATTAAATAACTTAATTTAACAGTTCATTGGATATAATGTAAATAGGGATTTTATCCCATAAGTTAAATCTCAAGAAAATATATACAATATAATATACACAAATACACTAGGTTATGTTTGTAAAAACAAAATTCCATTGAGAAGATTTATATTTTTTTCAAAAGACTTGGAAAAGCATCCATGGATTATCCTAGATCATCCATGTCTGGTGGGTTCCACTCTAATATAAAAACTACAACACACAGATAATTTATAATGAATTATAATTCATTAATTAAAATCCAATAAATTAGTTTAATGAACTAACTTATTTAAAATAGGTTTAGTAGAAAAAATAATCATATTAATCCCATTACATCACAATGGTGAAAAAAAAACAATCCAACAACATAAATCAGTCATAATACATATGAAACATCATTAAAAAATCCATTCTAGTATTTTATTTATTCTCAAAATATTTATAATTTCACTTCATCGATGTACCTTCATGAAAAGATAGGAAAATAATAACAATGGGATTCTCATGTTATCATCTTCTTAGGAATATTGAAAACATTTATAATGATATCCAATACTATATTTATTTAGTGGAATATATGAAAAAATTATACAAGGAGAATTTGGATAAATATAATATGTAATATAACACAATTGTGGAAAATAATGTCGATAGATACCTTTAATCATTTCAAAGCCCCTAGTAGTGTCTTATTATGACCAAAATGTTTCTATACTCCTATGGATGAAGGAAGAATGGGGCCTGTGTTTTTGGGGGGGAAATTGGGTTGAAAATAGGATAATTTACTTTTTGGGACATATGAGTAAAATATAATTTTCTCCTTTTAAAGAGAAATATAGTTTTCATAATCGTTTGAAAACTATGTGGTTGGTGCTTCCATGGCCACTCATATTGCATAATTGTAGTACATTGTTTAATAGATTATGAACCAGCTATTCTCCTATAATATAATTGGCACATCACATACAACATATTTCATGAATAGAGTTAGTCAATCTATGCGCCAACTATGGGTCATTTCTACATCAAATTTCCAACACCCAACACAATTTACACTATCCTATTAGATGGTATACCTATATTTAGCCCTGTAGAAAATCGAAACAAAAGATAAACTGAATGTTTGGAAAAATTATTGTACTTACCATGATCCGTAATATGAACCATTCCAATATATTATTTTCCCCTGAACCCATAAGACATTGCAATAACCCCTAAGATACAACTAAATCCACATTCAACTTATACAAAATTATTTAGTTCCATTCCAACAGTTTAATTCTCATTCTAAATATTGTATCACGATATTGCCCATATAGTACTTGAATATAAAAATTCCTTCATAAATTTGAATCTTTTATGAAATCTGGTTATTAAAATAACTAATATTCCTAGAGTTTTTAATAAATTTCATTAAAATGTAGAAATTGTTATATTATCGTTACATTAATGATATTTTGTTCTGTATTGTAAATGTGAAGTAATATAAAAAATCCTTTTTATAATAATAAATTAGGGCCACCCCTAATCTAATGTTCTATAACGATTGAAAGTGTTATGAAAAAAATGGTGTAACTACATTATAATTCTAATTTATTTACGTGATGTATTTTATAATAGTATTTTAAAACATTCATAGTTTAATGTAATAAGTCAAAAATAAATTCAAATTCAAAATCATTGTTGATACCCTAAAAATAATCAGTATATTGAAAAATACATTCATTTAATACAAGATCAATCATTTTTTTATCATTTTCATGGATTAAGTAAATATTTACAAGATAATTTTCACTATCATATTTTATGAGTTACCAATATTCATTATATATTGTAAACTATCTCAATTAATTATCTTATATAAATAATTATTATTTTAATAAACAATAAATATCTATTAGGTCAAGAATTTCATGATAAACCAATATCAAATACACAAATATAGTTACATTAATCTCTATAATGGCCAAGAAAAAATGTTTTATCATAGAAATAGTTCTGTTATTGATAACATGATGATATCAGTGAATTCAAAATGAATTTATTTTATCAAATATATTTTTTACAATAATTTATGACTTCATTTCATTTGAAATTATTTCAATTTTATTTAAAAATTTCCGATATAAATAATTAAATGATCATTGATGAAATATTTCATTTGAATAATCAAAATATCATGTAATGTACTTTTCAACAAATCAATTGATTATCCCAGATCGAATATTTTATTATAAAAATTAATTTTCAAAAACATTCTTTGTTCATTGAAAATGATTCCCACCTTTAGTAATAATAATTTTTCAGGCCTTAACATAATTACCAAACTCATTTCAATTATAACACCTCACTATATCTGCATTTAATATTTTTTTTAACAACACATACTTTTTATAGATTGATAATATTCATAAATTATTAATTTTTTATATTTATTGAAAATATATGACCTTTGAATATGAAGGATTATTTTTATTGGACACTAGACAAACAATCATAATATTTCATGAATGAAAATCAACATTTTCACCCAAAATCATCTAATATAGTAGTATTTTTTGACATACCATACATAGAACTATTAAATGTAATGGAAGAAAAGGAAACATAAAAATTGGTGATCTCTGATGCTTAGTATGGGATAACAAGGGTGATATCAATGGTCATCTAAGATTAATATGATAATATGTGAATTAGAACATGATCATGACATTTGAAAATAAATACTCAGCATATCATAAATGATAATGTTGAATCATTGCAAAAAACATTTAATATTAAAAAAATTTATTCATAATGGAATCAATGACCATGATCTATAATGGCATAACATTGTTATAATACTTATGTTCATTGCATTAAAATAATTTTATATTTTCATTTTCATAGTCAAGGTTCATTTTTAAATCTAACATTATCTATTTTTTTACTCCATATGAAAACTTATATGTGTTCATAATTAACTTGCATGATTATTATATGGAAAATATCCCTTACAAATCTGGGATCACTCATAAATTATATAATCATTATATTATTATATCTGAACCATTACTAAATGAATTACTGTGTTATATAAATTATTCCTGTAATTTCATTATCATAATCTATTCATATTTTTGTGCCTAAAAATTATGGACTATTCATCATTTATTATTATGAGTTAAAATGACATGTGCCACAAAATAATTTTAAAAATTGAATACAATATAACCAATATAAAATTAAAGGGAATCATAATTATATTATCATCAGAAACATAAATCATACAAAGAACTAATTTGGATGAAATAATTGGATCGCATCACTATTAAAATATACTAAAATGAAAGGACATTATCAATGATGAAAATCTATTTAAAATATTACTGAAATTATTTATTAGGAAAATAAACATTTAAAATAGAAATAAAATATTTTAAATAAAATAATAAAAATATAAATATATTAAAAATATATTATAATGTACCCCTGGATAATTTTATAGGAAGCTTCAAAACATTGATTGGTCATTTCACAAACCAGCTTATGTCAACCCCGAACCAGTTTCCCAGGCCTGGCCACGACAAGTCTCTTGTGGCATTCCAGATCTTCCCAGGATGGAGACAAAAACCAGGGTAATCAATATATTACACAAAGGAATGATTAAACCAAAATATAAAAAATCTAACAAAAATAGTATGGAAACAGATTTCCCAAAAGACATTTACATTAAGAAATGGAAGAGAACATTATATGTACAAGAAAATAAATATACAACTAAACCAAAAACTCAACTGACGACACTAAATTACCAACTAACTCCATGTGACCCCTGTTTCCACTCTCTTTCACAATAATAACATCTCTCCCAAGGTGATTGAACTCAAGTTTAAACCAGCACAAAGTATAAAAATATAAGAAGACTATAGGAGTGGCTATTAAAACTCAGTAGGTTGGCCCAATCATATATTCCCAGTGTACATCCTATAAATTCAAAGAAACAACAATTTCTAGTTTTAAATACAGAATATGAATGTATGATTTCCAAATGAGGAACCATTTTATTAAAAAATTAAAATACAAATATTTCCGTGTTTTATAAAAAAGAAGGCTAGTAAAATTTGGAAAAGATGTCCAACTTAAAAAATAAAATAATTTTCAAGAGGTATGATTTAAATAATCTACACTTTTTAATAAATCATACAAGATAATGAATAAACCAACAAAAGACATTGTTTAATTATAGTGAGTAAAAAATATCCAATGGACATAAGTTCCAAGAACACCCCTATGAACCAGTTAGTTGTGAGCCTTGGGTACCTCATGTCTCAATCAAGGTAACAATAATAAATAATTGTTCATGTGCACAAGATCCACTAGTATAGGGAATAAATATAACCTAGGGTCCTCCAACAACATTATCCTCATTGTTTTGTTAGTTTCATCATCATCAAACATGCTACTTGAATGTGGAGCCAAACCCCTCGTGATCACTGGCATACTAGTACGAAACTTCCCACTAGATACTCGGTAATCCATTTAGTGATCAATGAAGTTACACATATTTTAAAATACAATTTACACATGAATTTTCAATTCCTAAACCATATTCACAAAAAACAAATATTCATCACATTTCTTCCACAGATCAATAAACAACTTGAAATTTTCTTAAAACAATATCAAAGAGTGTAATGTGTCTTTTCACAACAAATCATTGAAAAACACTCATTAAAAGATAAAATTAACACAATTCCATACCCAAACATATTTTTTTATCCAAAAAAACATTTTATAAAATCATTTTATGGACCATAAAACAATCCCAATTGATGGAACATGGAATATACAAGTAAAACACTCATTCTCCATTTTTTTAGGAAAGGCCAAATGGTCTATTAAACAATTTTAATTTTTTTTCAAATACACACATACTATATATAATAAGTATTTTATTAAACCCCGTTTTAATATAAAAACCAATTGTACCCAGCTTGAAAATATTCATATTTCTTATCTATTATCAACACTTTTTATAAAATTTCCAAACATTCATTCTTTTGGAAACACATGTCAAAAGACAACTAAAACAATAAACCTTATTTATAAAAAAAACTTCTTCTAATACACATAAAAATCAGAAATAAATTTATTTTCCCACCTATAATATGATTATAAAACAAAAACAATCATTTTAAACCACACTCAACACATAAAATCCAATTGAGAAACTTAACAATCACATGACATGCAATTTTTTTATAAAAAGGATCATTTTTAGAACTTGAAAAGGAATAAAGCATCAAATTCATTCCATAAATTTATTCATGAAATTTTACCATGTTCGAAATATAAAAAAAACTGTGGAAACTATAAAATCATTTGATCAAACACTCAGTGTGGATCATTTTAACAAAACAACACCACTTTATGAAAACAATGTCTTAACAGCTACATGGAACACCAATAAATTTATCCAAAGAAAAAATTAAAATTTTAAGATGATGAGTAAGATGAAAACAAAGTTATATTGATTAATATTAATGAAAATGGTCATGTTAAATGTGAAACATACCTCAAATTTATAGTGGAATGGAAACACACAATCAAATCACCAGTCGTGGGTGTGTAAACCTTAAAACTATGAATAAAACCCATAAAGGAATATAACCCCCCTAAAAAATAATTAAACTACATAAAAATATGATTATTATGACCATAGTATAACAAATAACCATGAAATATCAGAAATAGGAGGAAGAGGAAGGAAAAACGTGAAGGAGTCTCACCCTGGAAACTAGGAAAATATTCGTCTTCAATTAGATTCACAATCATAGAGGATATGGAAAGGAATGAATCTCAATGGATAGTCGTCGTAGGTATGTAAGAACCATTCAAAACCAATTTGTGGGGAAAATAGTATGAAATTTATGATTTATGGATGAATGAATCTCAATTCTCAAATCTGGATGATTTGAGGAACCCTGAGAAATTTCACCCTAATATACGATGAAAATGAGCACCAAAGCGGAAAAATAGATACTGGGGGTGGGGATAAGGATTTTGGATTAGGTTAGGAGGTGTAATAAAGTAAAATTATAAAACAATGAATACATTATAAAATAATTTTTTTTTTTGTAAAACTAGAAATGGTTCCACGAGCTGGACCAATACCAAAATAAGAAACCCAAATTCACAATGCTTATGAATAATTAATGGGTCCAAAAAAATATGGTGGTTCAAATATGTCATGGGAGGAAAAATAGGAACTTTATTGGGTGAAATTTTTTTAAAAACAAATGAGTTATTATAAAAACAATATTCTATTTTAAATATGGAAATGGGCTCATGGTATGGCCCAAATCATGAAGTAAGCATATTTTCTCCAAAACCTCCCAAAAGAGATATGTGGAACCCAATGTAGGGTGATTAGAAATATATTGAACATAAAAAAATACAAATTAATCTCACCCAAGACCAAATAAAATCATCAGCACTGACAACGAACCATATCAAAAAAACATGAAAAACTGCTTTTGACAATTCTCCCCAATAATAATGTTTTCCACCCCCAAAAATCCATTACACATTCCAGCTGATTGATCAAAACCTGAGGATTATTTATCAACATGATTCATTCTCTCAATCAATTTAAATACAATATAGAATCAACAAGACTTAATCCTCTTCCCCAAGAAATGTACCGACTCACAACCGCATCCTGAGAATCAACAGAATGATCAAGCCACCACCTCCATAACCAATCCCAGAACTAGGTTGTTTGGACTTCTCCCAATGATCCCAATGATAAACCAAACAAATAAAACTCATGAAAGACAATGAATTGGGGGGAATCCTAGAATAGGCTCCCAAATATAAAATGAAAACTCATATCCAAAAAATCCATAAAGGAGTGATCTTCGAGACCTGTAGTGGGACTCCCCACCATTATTGGAAAACATGAAATGTACCAAAAATAATTAAACATGAAATATAATTGGGGATCATGCACAAAGGGCCACCAAAACTATCCTAAAACAACCTAGAAACCCACATTAAGAGTGTTACACCATGATCATATAATTCACCCAATCCCAAATAGAGGGGAGACGAACTAAGCCAACACATTCTTCACATATATATGCCACCATTATTAGGGATTAGATGGATGGAGACACAATGATTAGGTAATTTAAACCACAAATGGAAAAAATGAAATAACCAACACTCTCCACACACAAACATGTACAACCAAGACCTTAATCAATTTACATAGGCTTTCTACACAAGGTCATTGATCAGAAAACCACATCCATTGAGGAAAACCCGTAGACATTGTGTGAGGGATAAGTCCACCATGCTCATTGATACCAGAAGAAATTAATAGTGATGTGGAACCAAAAATGATTAAAAACTACCTTTCCTTAAAGGTGGAAGTTATATCCTAGTCGAGCACTCCACACAACTGGGCATTTTTTTAGTGCATGAAATGATTCACTACAAGGCATATGGCGGGATCGCTGATTCTTGAAGAATGTGCTGCAGCGCTGTCAGCAGATATGGGATAATACCATTCAAAAATACTCACTTTCTCAAAAACACAACTTCATCTAAATAGAAACTCATTAATTAATAGAAATAATAACTCTCACCCCAAACATAGAGAAGAATAGACATGGAATACGATGAAACACATCAACAACACCAAACACAAATGCTATGTCCCAAAGAATTACACTGATCTAGAATCACTTTAAATAAATCCCAAATAGATCTATATTCCACAAAAATCGATGAGGCTTCATTCAAAGAGGTGGATTTGAAATTATAAAGGAATTGTTCGGTGGACCAGGAGGAAGGATCTCCAATAGAGAACAATCCATGGCCACCTCACAACATCCAACACATGTTTAGAAACCCAATAAACATTACTCTAAAACCAATACACCAACAAGATCCAATATCATAACACAATAAGTTTATGACTTCCAGATCACATTGACGAATTCTAAACAAACAAATATTCTTGGACATAAATAAAATGGCCACCTAACCATAAGTTTATAAACAAATTACACAATGTTTCAGCTCAATACTCATTAAAAGAAATCTAAATTGGTGGATACACACATTCACCAATGGTGTTTCATTATGCCTCACTTGCATGAAAATTTTTATGACACCCCAGGCACCCAAACACTTTTCCATATATTCCATCATCGAGATATCAATAAAAACATGCATGTGAGCACCCATGAAAACACCATAGGCTAAAAAAATAACATCATTCCAAAAATCATGTACATTCCAAAAGAACACTGACCACCAAGTGAAAACCATTTTCAAATTTCAAAAAACAAAATACACTTCATCAAGAACTATTTTCTTAAAAACCTACCACATTTCATTTTTAAAACTTTTAAAAAACCAAGCTACTCCAAACATCCCCTTAGCATTTTCTAAAATTCAGAAAGGTAAATTTTCATTATATGATGGCCATTGAGACCAATACCATTTCTAGGAATGTACCAATCACTCAAAACCAATTTCAAAAAATAATTCAGTAGATTCAAACAATTATCAATATCCAAAAACGCCCCATTTTAAATAATCATACAGAATCACCTTCAAATGATTCAAATGATTAAAAATATTTATTCCAAAAAGACACATGTTTATATTAGTGGTAATCCAATCCCATAAATTCATTTCCAATTATTCCGAAAAAAATTAATTTCACAAAAACACATCTTTCAAAATACATTCTTATAATAAAATTAAAAAAAATATATTTTTCCACATTTCAAAATCCAAAACATCCATTAAATCCCATTTCCAAAATTCTCACAAAAGGATATTAAAAACAATAATTTAGAATCTATGAATAGTCTAAGAGACACACAAAATGGAACTAGTGTCGGTGGGTGACATGGCCATATGGTTTACGGCCATATGTAAAACGAAACACCAACATGGAGGGACTTATTAACACTATTACCCATCTCCACAAGGATTTCTAGGCCCAGGGAGCATAATATTTCCATTAGTCAAACTCCCCATTTCATATCCCAACACAAAAAAATCATCAAGAACTACGGACCCTAATAAAAAAAGACGTCACATCGAAACCTGAGGATCAGAATGAGAAATAGTTTGTGATTCTCTCCTTATACTTATGCATCATGTCCCAAAAATCCTACCTCATATACCTTGACATCCCATAAATAACAAGTGAAATCAAAAAAAATTTGTTTGCTAAGAGATGATATCCTTTGATACCATTTTTTCACGAACAAGCTCTGTCGACCCAGAAACAGTCACCAAGGCCAGCCCACGACAAGTCGCAAGAGGAATTATTGATTCTCTTGGGATGTCGATATGTACTGAGGGCATCAATAGAGTACATAAGTGAAACAATTCTCCAAAATATATACAAAAAATGAGCATAATGAAATGGTCAAACCAAAATACATTTACAATAAAAATTGAACTAAACATTATTTCAATAATAAACCAAAAGTATAACTAAACCAACAACATAAATGAATAAATCTAATAACCAACAAACTCTATGTGGAAAATATAATCACTCACCAATTCAATGATCACAAGTCTCCCAAGGCAATCAAATTCATATTGAAACCTGCACAATGGCTAAAATTAGAAGATGACTATAAGCATGAGTATTAAAACACATTAGGTTATCCTGATATTCTATTCCCTATGAAAATCCATTAAACATCAATTTCTAGTTTTAAATAAAATATATAAAGGTATGTTTTCCAAATGTAGTCACATTCTATAATAATTTTACTAGAAACAAATTCATGTTTTATAAACAATAATGCTAGTAACATTATTCAAAGAGGTGCAACATCAAAATGAAATTTGTTTTCAAGAGGGATGATTTAAAGAATATACACTATTAAAAAAACACACATGCTTCTGAATTTATAAACCAAATTCACCTTATGGAAATGGTGAGTACAATATATCAAATAGGCATAAGTAATTGGAACACCCCTAGGAAGTAGTTAGATGTGAGCCCCAGGTACCTCATATCCCAGTGAAGGTAACCAAAATAAATATTTGTTAACGTGCTCATGAGCCACTAGTAGGGAGAGTACGCATATCCTAGTGGTACTCCAATAATATCATAATAATATTTTAGTTAGTTATGTCATCTTCCAACATGCAACATGAAATAGGGGCCAAATCCCATGAGATCACTAGCATACTAGTACACATCCGCCCACCTAGATACCCAGGATTAACTTTAGTTCTCAATCAAGTTAACAATATTATGAAATACAATTACAACACAAAAAATAAATTAACAAACTATACATACAGAAACATCCCACAAATAGGCTTCACATTTTTTCAATAGATCAATAAACCATATAAAAGTGTCATAAAAAAATTTCATCGAGAGTAATGAGGGCTTGCACATAAAACTCTTTTAAAAACACTATTAAAAGATTAAAAACACAAAAAACCAAACCCAAACATATCTTACAACCCTAAAAACTTTTAATAAAATCATTTCCTAGACCGTAAATCATTAACAATTGATGAAACCTGATATATACATGTAAAAAACTCATTCTTCATTTTTTTTGGTATGGCCAAATAGGCCATGATATTTTTTTTACAAAAGAAAAGTTTTACAAATCCAAAAATACCACATGTAATATATATGTGAAAACATACCATATTAAAATTAAATACATTGGTAACCACCATGAAAATATTCAGATTTATTGTCCATTACAGAACCCTTTTTATAAATGATCCAAATGGGTCCTCCATTAGCAACACATGTCATAATACCTTAAAACCTATACACATTATTTCTATAAACCAAAACCTAATTGGAATCAAAATAAGGATCCAAAAAATCATTTCCCACTTTCGTCATCATTATATGTCCATATAAACCATTTTATTCCACACTCAACATGTAAAATCCAACTGTGAAACTTACCGAACAAATGAAATTTATTTTTTAACAAAATATCATTTTAAGCACTCAAAACCGAATAATAATCAACATAATTCCATAAATTTATTCAATATATTTATCCATGTTAAAAATACCACAACCCAAGTGAGGAATCTATGAAATCATTTGAAAAAACATGTGGTGTGCACCATTTTAACAAAACTACGCCACTTTACATGAAATACGGTTTTAACCTCTCCATGGAACACAAAACAAGTTATACAATGAATTAATTACAATTTTATAAGTATTAGTATGATTAAAATAACATGAAAAAGATGGGTCTTTATTAATAATTTCATTTTTGATGGGAAACCTACATCAAATCCTTGGTGAATTGAATTCCACAACCGAAAACAGCAAAAGCATGTTTATAAACCCTAAAAAATGAATAATATCCCTAAATGAATATAACCCTTATATATAATCATGGAAAAAGATAAACCATGGACATTAATTACTAGACGATAAGAAATACAATGAAATAATGGAATGTGTAGGAAGAGGGAGGAAATAAGAGAAGGAACTCAGATTGGAAACTAGAAAACACATTGTATTCCCTTAAATCCACAATCATATTGGAGATAGAATGTCTTGAAATGCATGGGAGGGCCTCCTTTGGTCCTGAATAACCAGGTGAAACAAATTTGGATGAATAATTGTATGATATGAATGATTTATTAATGAAACAGTTTTACCTTTTCAAATGTGGATAATTTGAGGAACACTAAGATCATTCACTGAAATATGAGATGAAATTAAGCTCCAAAGAAGAAAATAAAAAATTGGGGGTGAGGCTAGGGATTTTGGATTTGAGTCGGAGATGAAATCACTGAAAATTATCAAAAAATTAATAATATATAAAAGAATGAATTTATTTTTTTAAACTATTAATTGGACCATGGGCTGGCCCAATACCAAAATAAGTATTCAAAATTTACCATTCATAGTAATTATTAATGTAACACACAATGATTTCATAGAACATTATTTTTTCAATGTAATTCAATAACTTACACCTCACATAACACCGAGTTCAAGTGCTCTACGACATACCATACTAGTCGTTCAAAAGCTGTTATTAATAGTATTAATTTAATTTTGAACTTTATATAATCCATATAATATTATAATCCCTATTATGAGTTTCATAGACATAATTTAATAACAATATTATTTTTTTCAGATATATGTAATATTTTTTAAAAAATACACTTTACCGCCTTTTAATGCTGAACCCTTGTAAAATCTAATATTTGATGCTTTTATATATTCAATTTGAAAAAATATAAATTTTCCTTAGAATCGAGGCATATTAATTTAATTTCCAAAAATAATTTGTGTTTTTCTACTAACAATCATTTTTGGGTGAATAGAGACAAATACTATATTTCAATTGAAGGAAACATTTTTTAATAAAAATAATATATTGTGATAAATTTTACTTTTTAATTTTTTGGAAGTATAAATAGATTATATATTTACCATTTAATCCAATTCTGGTCGTTGTAATTAATTTCACATTGAGATTGGACATAAACAAGTGTCTATCATTTGATAGTTATTGTTTCATAAAAATACACCTTTTTATTTTGACAACGGGAATTAAATTTAAATTTATAAATACAAATTATATGTTTTGATTTTGGTAAAATAGACTTCATTTTTCAATTCGGAATATAAAAATTATCATAGGTTGATTTTTGGGTATTTTTGTGAATTCTTTCAATATTTGATGAATAGTAAAAAACACGGAGTTATTGATTCAAAATGACATTTTATTTAAATAATAATATATTTTATTTGAATGTATATTAGTTCAAAATATATACATAATAGTTATATATGTTTAATTTAATTCATTGGATTAATTTTTTAATAATATTAGATATGTATAATTTTATTGAACTTTTCACCGTCTTTTACCCACCTCCTAGGATAATTTGCAAATTCGGAGAAAACATAATTTTACCGCTTCTATGAGTGGAATATCAATATTATGAGAGACACAGTTGATATTAGTGAGAAAAATGTGGTTCAATAAGATAAAACTAATTTTTGGTGAATGATAACTTTTTTCTTTTATTTAACAAGGTTAAATGTGAATCTTGTAATTAAGGGTAAAAATGGTAACATTGTTACCCTAACACATGCCCAAATTCTATTGGATAACGTTAACTCAACTCAAAACATCCTTAGGAATAAAATATTATCTTTTAGGTCTGCATGGATTAGATGAGGACCTTTATTATTATTTAATTCAAATAAGAGTTAAAAGAGATAAAATCAATGTTTAATAACTAAAACCTTTTTAATATAGTGTTATACATAAGATAAATTAGACTATAAATATTCATTTGAAAGATAAAAAATTTCTTACATAACGGTATTTTATTTATAAATGTTATACTTTGAATAATTAAATTTAGTTATAACACAATGATGATACATTAATTACAGAATTAAAGAATATTTAAAATAATTGACATTATAAATATCCAAATAAATGTAATTTGAGATATTTAATAAATTATTATAATTTAAAAGGTTATGATGACTTTTTAGGGTTGGTTAGAAAAAAAAATTCAAAGTAATCATGCTTTTTTGTTTTTAACAAAAAAACAAATACCAAATAGTGTCAAAATTGATATAAAATACTTTTTAAAACAAATAATATTCTATTAATAGATATAATACTCATAAAAATCAAAGGATCAGAAATATGACTTATAAAATAATATATATGACCTTAATTAACCAATTTACATTCTATTGGAATTTAATAGTATTTTTATGAACCATATAATATATAAATACAAAAAGACATGGTAAATGTCAAACAATTTAACTAAGAGTTAAATCTAATGGATAAGGTTAATATGGTGACCTATACCTATATAAGACCTATTGGATGAGTGTTTTTAGATCCATACCTACCTTATACTTCAAATAATTCATTTTTTATCCCTTAGAAACCGAATATGAATTTATTATAAAATAATATTTTATGTTTTTCTTAAGGATCCCCTCACCCCGCTTATAAAAGAGAACATCCCCTTATCCCAAATTCACTCCACCAATGCCATTTGTCTAGGCCAAAACCTGCCCAAATATATTTCTAACATTCTTAAATTCACCTTACAGGCCTTCCATTTGTCATAAAGCCATCCAATAGATCCTTTTTTACCAAATCAAAAAGAAGAACTCGAAAAAGAGGGAATGATTTCACCACGCACTTTCAGGTTCTCTTATTATTCCTCTAACTCATTATTTGTTTTTTTTCATTCTAAAATAATTACTCTATTACTTTATAAATACTTTTATGATTTTATAAATATTTCACAACTATATTCATTATTAAATCCATCTTATTTATGATAATGTAACCATAAGTGCATACGTACGGCTTACTATCTCTACGTCGTTGGGTAATTCGTTATTCAACACTATGTTATTTGGATTGATATAATGATGAGTAATATGTATATAAATAATTAAAATAACATGATAATTTCTATTTAAAATTAATATACAATTCAATTTCACTCCATCAAGGAAATTATATTGTCGCTCGATCGTACGTACATATTATTATCTCCACGACGCGATTAGATTCATTTCCACGTTCACCATTCATCGACGATTATAAAAATATATATTAATAATAATTATGTAATATATGACATAATAAGGATACTTGAGAGAGAGATATATATATATGTATGTATTTACTTACATATATCTTATTCACTTAGTTCCGTTTGATATGATATGAAAACGGAAGCAGCGTTTATGCGTACATAAGAACTACCATCCCCATAAATGATGTTTTCCATTTTATATATATGTATATTATACATTATTATATTCTAAGTATATAATATATAAATCCTGATTCAGATTCTGGAAGTATTTAAATCTTGATATAAGGGATACAATCAAGAGTAACAAGTAAAAACACATATGATAAAGAAAGCGATTATTAACCAAAATGTTAATTTAACATGGAAATTATTATTATATGGGTAGTATAAATTCATAAATGAATCATGTATGATATCATAAATATTAATATGGTTCTAGAAAAATTTAATAACATACTATGATCTTCATATAAGAGGTTAAACATACACTCAACTAAAATAAAGTGCATGGTAAGGGTTACTTTCACAATCCCTTTATTATCCAAGGATGTTTTTACATAAGTATCTACTAGGAAATAATTATTAACCTTGTCCATGTTTCATGAAAGTGTTTTTAAAGGAATTATTTTGTGTTAATTCTTACTAAATCATCATTTTAAATTTTTTTAATATTTATTCCTCTATATAATTCTCATTAATTTCCATATTTTCAAAATGGGTTTTTAACGATTTATGTTTATGGACCTGAATGTTTTTAAAATGTTAATTCCATTAAAAAATTTCAATCTGGTATAGGAAATATTGATTCAACATTGTCATTAAATGTCTTACTTTCTAAATTGTGTGACTTTTAAATTTTTTCATGAAAATTGGATATTTCTATCAAAGATTGTTGCAAATAATTTTCATCTATGTCAACATCCTTTGATGGATTTTAAACTAGTTTGAAGTTGCTTTATTTTAATACAAATCATCCATATTGTATTGAAGGTTTTGTTATATGTTTGACTGTCGATGTGTCATTTTAATATCATTCATGGTTTATGGATAATGTATTAACATTTCCTATGGTATCTTTAATCTGAATGATTATGTTATTTATAAAACTTTTCATATGAGGAATGCATTGGACACAGTATTTGAAGGGTGGAGCCTGCTATAGCTCCACGATTCATCTGTATGTTTCCTTAGACAAACTAGTGTCTTGGCACAGAGCCTTGACAAAATATTATATGTAGTCTTGGCACAAAGTCTTGACTATGTCGTAATGAAAGTCTGAAATTATGCATTCCATCATTTTTAAAGTTTCATTGATATTTCAGGTGATTATTCGACTAGTAGAATATACATGTGAGTCTTTAAATGGAATTATTTACTGTATGTTTTTTATATTATGCTGATGTTTACATTTAATTACTTTTGTTTTACTATTATATAATTCCTTAAATGTTTTACAATTATTTATGAAAGTTTCCACTATATTGTTATCCTTACTGAGCAACTAAGCTCATGTCATTTTATGTTTATATTTTCTCAAGATTCCAAGAGGTTTATTATGATTGATAAGCATGGGTTAAGCAAGAGTATTAATGGAGTTATTAAAGGATCATTTATGTTGTGTTTTATTTTCTAATGTGTAATGTGACTTTCTTGTTTGTAATTTATTATCCAAAACAACTAAATTGGTCGTTCTTTAGGGGATTGATTCCTTATAATCATGATAATGTATTAAATTAATGCACCGACTCTGGGCAACTAGGGTTAGGGAATTAAAATTTGTATCATATGAAGTTTAGCAATAAACTTGGAAATAGATTTAGTTAAACTCTGATTAGAGAACATTACCCTAAGATAGACTTTGAGGATTTGTATAAAATAACATCCTAGAATTTTGGTACTGTAGAGATTCTGTGTGTTTTCCAAAAAATACTTCCACGTCTGGATAAAAGCAGGTAGAGACGGCTCTCACAAAGATGTACCTAAGGGTAAAACATGAAAACACCGCATTGAGCAAGATTCTTACAGGAACTAGTGCACGATAACGGGCCTTGCTACACTATTCTTTACAACACTCCTGAGGGATATGCTTATGATAATTCTCATATTATTTACAAATCATTCTAAAAGGATTTTGAGTATATACTTCCTCAATGAAAATGTTTTTATGATTATGTATTATATCGATAAATTGTTGAATTTATATTTGGTATTTTACATGTTCGTAATTATTCATTGGAATTTTTAAATTGTCATAGTGTATTCCATTGTATAGAAATGGCTCCCAGTAGAAGGAATGTGAACTCCAGAAATATGTTTGTTCCAAAGAGTACGAAAGATCATATTTGTCATGGTATTATTATAACATTTAGAAAGTAAAGTATCACCCATTTATTTTAAGAATATTAAGGAACAATATCATGTGTTAATAAGATAAATAATGAATTATCTGAGTCATATGGATTTGATGGGAAGAAATAGAAGAAAAGGATATAAGAGAGAAAGATGGATAAAGTGAAGAGGGAAATGATGGATTTACCCATATTTGATAACTGTGGAAAGAATAAACTTGGTAATTACATGAAGGGAATGAAAGTTTGTAATAAGTGTGGAGAAAAGGGACTTCAAGTACGTGATTTCATTGGTAAGAAAAAAGTTTCAAATGTACAATGCTTCATCTACAAGGAGTTGGGACACTACGTGAATCCTTATCCAAATCATCAGAGTATACCCCAAATTTCTATATTGGACATTAATAATGTTATGATACTACGGAAGATGAATAGGAAGGATTAGATCTCTTACATTGTTATTAAAGTATGGTTTCATTTCAGTATTGTATTAATGATGTAGTGGTTATAGTAATTATAGGGTATATAAGGATTGTACTACAGTACTACTTCATTAAGGACTTGAGATTGTGTAGAACCAAGAAAAGTGGCAATGTTTTAATAAAAAAAATGAAGAAGGTGTTTACATGTTATTACGTGGAAAAAATAATCTTCATAGTGTTTTCCTTCTTTATAAATTTTGGACTATGAGGATGGAATAATTATTTTGGATGAGTCCAGTTTGAGATTAGTTTTGAATTTCCATAAAAAGTACAACCTAGAGGTCGGGCAACAACCCGTTTCCTCTGGCAAGGCCGTGAGACTCGAACCCGCAACCGAATGGTTACAATGGTGTATCCCCTACCACTGACCCACATTCTTTTTTTTATTGAATAATTTTTGTTTTATAATGGTTCTTCTAGATTAATTATAAATTTAGTTTTTTGGAAACCTATATTAATATGATTAATAGAATATTTTTTATGTTCTATTATCTTTTAGAGTAAAATATGAGTTTGTGGTTGAAATTAGTTAAAGGATTGATCTCTACTTTTCAAGTATATATTTTTTTTCTTCTCTTATTCTGTGATGAAATTAATTCTTAAACATTAGTTATGGAATCTTAAAACAGAAATGTTTTATCCTAATACATTATGTTTTGTTATATTGATGGTATTACAAATCATCATATATTGGTGGCTTTGAGTCCCCCAATTCTTCAATTATTTATGACTGATGACCTCTATCACTCCATATAAATATTTACATATTTCCTCCAATTATGTGTCTCTAATTACCACCAATGTTCTCCTAATCGAGATCACAAATTTGTGGTGACTTTTAATTCCACTTTTCCTATTATTAAGACTAAATTTTATTAACTCAATTTCTGATGTGGGTTTTCCCAGAAAGGAATTTTCTATTTCAATCCTTTTACTTTTGAAGAACAATTTCAAATTAAGAGGATGAAATTTATTTAACGAGGGAATAATGTAATTCCCCATGATTTCATCGTACATTATTTTTTCAATGTAATTCAATTACTTGCACTACACGCAACACCGAGTTCAAGAGAACCACTACCTTCCATACAAGTCGTTGAATAATGGATATGAATATTATTAACTAAATTTTTAACATTATATAATCCTAATAATTTCAGAATCTATATTATGAGTTCCTTTTACATAATGTCAGAACTAATTCAATTTTTTAGATAAAAGAAGTATTTTTCAAAAAATGCACATTTACTGCCTTTTAGTGGGGGACCCTCTGAAATACAAAATTTGAAACTTTTATATATTCAATTTGACAAAGTAAACTTTTTCTACAGTATCGGGACATAAGAATTTAGATTCAAATTTTTTTTTTGTGTTTTCTGAGAACATTCAAATTTGGGTGAATACTGAAAATACTATATTTTAACTGAAAAAAACTTTTTATAATCATAATAATTTATATTTTTAACATATAAATTTTAATTGTTTGGAAGTAAAAATAGATTATATTATTACCATTTAATCCAATTCTGGTCGTTTTAAGTAATTTCACTTTGATATTTGGCATAAACAAGTGTCAATCTTTTGATATTTATTGTTTCTTAAAAATAAGACTTTTTGTTTTGACAATTGGAATTAATTTTAAATTAATAAATACAACTTATATGTTTTAAATTTGGTAAAATAGACTTCATTTTAGAA
Organism: Viscum album; assembly: GCA_963277665.1. Taxonomy (NCBI): domain Eukaryota; kingdom Viridiplantae; phylum Streptophyta; class Magnoliopsida; order Santalales; family Viscaceae; genus Viscum; species Viscum album. The sequence continues at coordinate 489,691,184 of OY728162.1, forward strand.
ATAGGAAAATCATTTTTAGCGTAGGGTTAATTATTTTTATTTTTCTGAAAGCTTTCAATTTTTTATGAATAGTAAAAAAAATTATGTTGTTGTTTCAAACCGACTTTTTATTTACACAATTATCTATTTTAGGTCAAAATTGATACATATTACTCATATATGTTCAATCTAATTAATTGGAGTTGATATATAAAATATTATTGATCTTTTCCCTGTCTTGTACGAACCTCCTATGAAAATTTTCAAATTCACACAAAACAAAATTTTACTGCTTCTGTGAGGGGAATTTAAAAAATCCTAGACAAACTGTTTGATATCTGTAAGAAAAATGTTATTCAATAAGATAAAATTATTTTTTGGTGAATTGTAACTTTTTAATTTAATTTACCACGGTTAAATGTAAATATTGTAAATAAGTGTTAAAATGATATCATTATTACCCTAACACATGTCCAAATTCTATTGGATAAGGATAATTAGACAAAAAAACCATATGAATAATGTATGATCATTTAGGTCATCATGTGTTAGATTAGTTCATTTATTATTATTTAATTCAAAGAAGAGTTAAAATAGTTAAAATCAATGTCTAATAACTAAAAGATTTTTAATATAGTATTATATATAAGATAAATTAGACTATAAATATTAATTAGAAATCTAAAATGAATTAAAACATAATGGTATTATTTTATAAATAGTAGACATTAAATAGTTAAATTTACTTATGACACAATGCGGATTGCGTAATTACCGTATTAATGAATGATTAAAATAATTGACAATATAAATATCAAAATAAATGAAATTTGAGACTTTTTATAAAATAAACTAATTTTATAGGTTATTATGACATGTTAGGGTTGGTTTGATCAATTTTTTTTGATTTAATAATGTTTTTATGATTTAGAAAAACAAATACCAAATAGTATCATAATTTATATATAATAGTTTTTAAAACTAATTTTATATTATTAATAGATATAATAGTCCAAAAATCTATGTTTCGGCCATAGGACTTATATAATAATATATATGACATTAATGACCCAATTGGGTTTTGATTGAAATTTAAAAGAATTTTTATTAACCATATAATATAAAAATACAAAGAGAATGGTAAATGTCAAACTATTTAACTTAGAGTTAAATATAAAAGATAAGGTTAATATGTTGACCTAAACCTGACTAAAATCGATTGGTAGAGTGGTTTTTGACCCATACCCAGCTTATCCATTAAATAATACATTTTGGAGCCATTAAAAATAGAAAATAAATTTATTATAAAATAATATTTTACATTTTTCTTAAGGTGCCCCTCACAACTCTTATAAAAGGGAACATCCCCATTTATCAAATTCAAACCTCCAAATCCATTTGGCTCGACCAAACCCTGGCCAAATATCTTCCCAAAAATACTAACATCATCCTAGAGGTCTTCATTTGGTCAGAAATCCAAACTATGCTGCCCTTTTTATCAAATCAAAAGGAAGAAACTGAAGAAGAGGTAAGGATTTCACCACCCCCATTCATGTTCTCTTATTCTTCCACTTAGACATTATTTATTGTTTCCATTATTAAAAAATAACTCTAGTATCTTATATACACTATTATGTTATTATAAATATGTCACAACTATATTAATTATTCTATCGATCTTATGAATGATAATGCTGTCGTGAGTGTGTATGTTCGGTTTACCGTCTCCAAATCGTGGTGAAATTTGTTATTCAACACAATGTTATTTGAAGGGATATAATGATAAGTAATACGTATATAAATAATTAAATTAACATGATAATGTCACTGTAAAATTAATATACCATCCAATTTCACACCATTAAGGAAATTATATTTTTGCTCGTTCGTACGTACGGATTACCATCTACAAGATGCGATGAGATTCATTTCCACGTTCACCATTCATCGATAATTATAAAATTAAATATTACTAATAAGTACATAATATCTGAAAAAATAATTCTACTAGATATATATATATATATATATACATACATATATCTAATTAATATAGTTTTGTTCAATATGATATGAAAACGGAAGCAACGTTTATGCGTACGTACAGACTACTACCTCCATAATTAGTGTTTTACATTTAATTTATATATCTATTAAACATATTTATATTATAAATATATATAATATATAAACCAAGTTTCAAATTCAGGATTTATTTAAATCTTGATCTATGTGATACAATCAAGAGTAACAAGTTAAAACGCATACGATAAAGAAAGTGATTATTACCTGAAATATTAATTTAACATGAAATTATTAGTATATGTTTAGTATAATATAATAAATGAATCATGTACGATATCATAAGTATTAATATGGTTCTGATATAATTTATTAACATAATATTATCTTCATATAGGAGGTAAAATGTACCTTTGACTAAAGGAATGTGAATTGTATGGGTTAATTTCACAATCTCTTTATTATCTAAGGTTGTTTTTACGTAAGTACCTTCTAGGACATATTTATTATCAATGTACATGTGTCATGAAATAGTTTTAAAAGTGATTATTTTATGGTACTTTGAACTGAAAAATCATTTTAAATGTTTTAAATATTTATTACTCTAAATATTTCTCACTAATATCCATGTTTTACAAATGTTTTTTAAGGACTTATCTATAAGGACATGAATGATTTTAAAATGTTAATTCGCTTAAAAAATTTCAATGTGTTATGGGACACTTTGATTCAATAATTTTTTTAAATGTATTCCTTTCTAAATTGTGGGATTTTTAAATGTTTTCATGAAGAAGGAATATTTCTCGCAATTAGTTTTGGAGATCATATTCATCTATGTCCACATCCATTGAAAGATTTTAAAATTTTTTGATGTTGGTTAATTATGATACAAATCTTCCATATTTTATTGAATGTTTTGTGATAATTTTTACTGTGGATGTGTTATTTTTATATCATTCATGGCTTATGGATAATGTATTGAAATTTCTTATGTTATCATTAATATGAATGTTTAGTTATGTTTAAACACTTTCATATGAGGAATGCATTGGACTTAGTATGTGATGGGTGGAGCCCGCAATAGCTCCTCGATGCATCGGTAGGTCTAATGAGACAAACTAATGTCTTGGCTCAAGTATATGACAAAATCATATTTTTATTCCTCGCATAAGGGCATGACTATGTGGTTATGAATGTCTGCCATTATGTATTCCATGATTATGACTGTGGATATTGATATTGAATTTGATTATTCAACTTGTAGAATATCCATGTGAATAAGTTAATGAAATTATTTTATTGTATCTTTTCCATATTATTCTGAAGATTAAGTTTAAAAGGATTTTGTTTTAGTCTTATACATTTCATTAAGTTTGTATTCTTATTTTTGAATGTTTCTGCTATATTGTTATCCTTTCTGAGCATATGAACTCACCCTTTTCTATGTTTTAATATTATCAGGATTCCAAGAAGTGTATAATAATTGATATGTAGGGTTAATCTAGGGGATTAAAGGTGTTCTCAAAGGATCATTTATGTGGTGTGTTATTTTCTAATGTGTAATGTAACATTCGTGTATGTAATCTATTCATCAATACTGCTAAACGGATCTGTCTTTCGGGACTTGATTCTTTGTAATCATGCCAATGTGTTAAATTAATGCACCGACTCTGGGAAACTAGGGTCGTGGAGTTACAATTAATGGGTCCAAAAGGATATGGTGGTTTGAATATGTAAGGGGAGAAAAATATGTATTTATAATGGGTGAACAATGTTGAATAAAATATGCATTATTAAAAAAAATAGTTTTTTAATCTGTAAATTGGTTCATGTTTTTCCCAAATCATGAATTAACCAGCCTATTTCAGAAACCTCCAAGACAAGAAATGTGGAACCCAATGTTAGTTGAATATACATAGATAAAACTTTAAAACTCAACCTTAATCTCACCTAAAACCCATGAGAATAATTTGGATTTCCAACGAACTAGATCAAAGTATAGACATGAAAAATTGGGTGTAACATGTCATGAATTCATAAAATTCTATTCATTCCCTTTATATTAAATCAATGATTCCATTAGTATTTTTCACTCATAATAATAATTAAAATAATTTATAAAATGAAAATAAACCCAATTTTTATCTATTTTAGGAAAATATAATAAATGTTGTAAACAAAATTACAAAATAATAAGAAATATTGAAAATAATATTGAATTTTTAATGAAAATATGAACATTGTAGAGAATAATTATCCTATAATGAAAATGAAATTTATTTTATTGAATACATTTTACTAATAATTTAATAAAATAATGATAAAAAATTGGAAAATGTAATCAATATTAATTTAATAACCTTTTGAGAACAAAAACAATTGAGATTTTTGAATGGTAGATCATGGAATTTTATCATCTGACACATAATCATAAAAAATTTCAATATAAAAATATATTGTAATATATGATACTAACCAATTGCGTAATATTTTAATTTTAAGAAACATGGAATAATATCATCCAAATAAACATTCTGTTAAATTATTATAAGGATATTATTGATATAACATATCAACTGGTATTGTATATACACCTAATAAAAGAATATATGGGAATATCATTACTTATTTGACAAAACCCTAACCACTTCGGTAACATAGAATGAAAAACTCATGAAAAAGAAAACATCATATATAGTTTTAAACATCCATTTAATTATTTATAATCATCCGAAAAGATAACATTTGGATGTGTACGGTCAATATAAAAGATCCTGGTTTCGAATAATTCATCTCTCTTATAAAAATAATCATGACAAAAAAGCCCTTTACAATAGTTTGAATTACATGAAGATTTTTGTATCATATTTTATAATAAAATTAAATTTATTTTAAATAAATTATATAATTATTAAAATACATAATATATCATTTATAATCCAATTATAAAATTACTAAAACAATTTTTCTATAATTATTGTTTAAAATTATAATTTATTGTATTGACAATACTATTTTCATAGTAGTTTTAGATTAGTAGATGTCGTTGTTTATGTTTTATCGTTTCTAAATAATCTCTATAATTTTTTATAAAATATTAATATAAAATAAATTCATGAAATATATAGTTTCCTATAATATATATATATATATATGTAATTTTAATTGACATCGTTCTTAGTGACAGTAGGTTGTATGTAATCAAGTATGTTGTTTTAATTTTCTATCATAATAATAGAATGATATTTATCTATTATTTATTCATTAAAAAATGAAGTAACTTAATAAATATCATATATATATATTAATCACATCATATTATTGATAAATTATTGATGGTTATGCAATTAGATTTGTTCCATTTTGTGAATGAGTTAGTTCCCATGTACGCACAATTCATACATTCAAATCACATTGGAGGAAAATTTGTGTATAATGGTTGTTATATAGTCAAAATTACATTTCAGTGTATTGAGGACTTTAATGATATTGTTTTAGAATAATCATTTAATATTTATAGGATGTAGAAAAATAAATATATTCATTTAGGTTTGGTAGATATATTACTTCTTCATTAGTATTCCACATTTAGAACAGTTCTTATAAACCCTTGGAGTAGCCTTTTATAATCAAAAAACTAAATATTCATGATTTGTGATGTGTTACATAGAATTTTTCCTGTATTATATATAGATATGGTTTAATTGGTTTAAATTAGGGGATGTTTTTTTGATCTTTTATATGGGGATTAGATTAATCACATTAAATTTAGTTAATGAATATATTATAATAATTTTATAGTCATGAATAATTCTTCAATATTCCCCTATATTAGAATCAGGTAATTTATGTGGATAGAATATTGACATAAAATTGTTTTTATACTTGCTTAATGAGACAAAATTCGATTATATATTGGTTTAACTCCGAGTAATAATGTTCTAACCATAACCATAATAAAAAAAATTTAATTTCTTCACTATTAATTTTGAGAAAATATAATATTACCCTTTTTATATAATATTAATCAATATTCTAATTATAAATATGGAATCCAAAATAATAAAATTAAATATAATAGTTAGATTATTTGAATTAAATATATATAACAAAAAATGTAATGAAAATAACCTACCCATAAAAATGTATTTGTATGTATAAATATTTTTTATACAAAACTAATATATATTTAGTAACAAATTAACATAATTAGAATATTAATTATATTTAGGAAATAATTTAACATTTATTTAATTTTAAAACAATAAAAATCTATAAAAAATACATATATACATAGACATTTTTCCAAAAAAAAATGGTATTTTATCCATTCTCATTTAGAAATTTATATTTTCCTAAAATCTAGAGAATATCAAAATAATACAAATTTCTGATTCCGATTTTAATAATGATTTTAATTTAATAAAATAAATTTTTATAATATGGGTATAATTAACTATTTTTTCCCATCAAAATAAATAAAGCCCATTTTGGAGAATGTATTTTTTTTCAATGCATGTATGTATGTTCTCTATAAATTGAATAACTGTAATTTGAGATATATGTTTTATCAAAAAAAAATTATTCCCTGTTTCTAAAATGTGGATATACAATTCATATCACTAGTAAAATTTCTATGTTATTTTGGTATATCATTTTACAATTTAAATACAAAAGGGTTTTCATTCAATAAAATATATAAAATAAATTCAATTTATTTGAAAATAAATATATCAGAAAATCATTTTTTGTTACATTGAACCCCAACAACTATCTTAAATTTCACACTTTATGTAACATCACCATTTGAAAATATTATTAAATGTCATCTTCATCACAACCTCGATATAATTACCCATACTTTACATATATGGTTATTACTTAAAAATTGATGCATACTTATAACAAAATATAACAAAACCAAGAAATGACCTTATATGTATATTGTCTTTAGAAACTGGGACACATAAACAAATGATTCATAAATCATCTACGTTGTCTTTCATTTATTTCGTCATATCTAGAGTCCCTTTTTTGCATATCATACATAATATCCATCTTCCTGACCTGTGGAATTGAAAACATACAAAAGGGTGAGCTTAAATTCCTAGTAAGGGTAAACAAAAGAAATATCAAACATATCAAATTCATAAGAACATAACATTTTGAAAATATTATCCTGCAAATAGGATCATAACATGGGATAAATCATAGAAGTGAAATGTATTCCCAATAATCATAACTTAAAACATAAAGCTTTGTGGCATACACACTTAATTATAGATAATCATTTCTTCATAGTCAAGACTCATGACCGAGACTATCTTAGCGGACAAAGTCCATTTCTGAACTGAGTTCACTCCTCGTTTTTGTCCTATTTCACTGAACTGGATTAACCTAACATTCTATCCATGTCTATCTCATGAGATATAAATGTTTACCCAATTCATTGGAGGGAGATATAGGTCTCACCCATCTCATAATGATAACATTCTTATATGTGCCACAAAATCATAAATCATACATCATAGCTTAACCCAAGTAATAAAAATGTGATTCTTAAACATCGTGACATCCTAAAAAAATTAATATAAGATAAAGGAATTCATAAAAATAATTCCATCACAACATAATCAAATCAATGTAATAATAGGGATATAAACAGAACCCTATATTATCTTAGATGGAAAATAATTTTGATAAAACACTTGAACTCCATTCTTGAGGAAAATATCTTCTCTACTTCAAAAACACTTCTCCTTTCTTACATGTCATATAGTTATAAACTAAAATAATTTGATTGAAAATAAACATGAAAACTTTTAAAGTATTATTCATGGAAATAATTTTCTAAAAGTCTATTCAGGACGTATAAGTTAAAAAAACATTCTTCTCGTACTTTGGCCAGAAAAGTCAAAAAGAACCTTGTACTAAAAACGACAAAATATTCCTTTCATATCATTCAATAAAAGCTCACCAATGGGTAAAATTTTATTTAAAAAAAATTGTTGGTGGATGGAAATAATATTACATATTGAGGAAACTTGTATGTGGATGATAAGTATTCCCCAGTAAATTCTGAAATATAAACAATCTCAGATAAAAATGAGATTGTGAGATTTTCCCGTACCTTAGGTCTGGTTTACTTTGTAGGTGTCTGAACCTCCTGTATACTGATTTAAATAATCTCATTGACTTATTCCAGAATCATACTCATTGTTATGATATCATATATGGTAATTTTCTTTGCTTCATATTAGTAATATTTCATTGCTACTTGTTATTGTGGTGTTTATTACTTTTTTTTCTTATGCGTGTTTTTTCAAATAAATTATTATTATTCATTTTAAGTTATAGATACCTCATTTCCTAAATGGTATTAGTTTAATATATATCATATATATTCATTCAATTCATCTATATAATCATTATGCAATGATGATTATGTAGAACGAGTCGCATCACAACGTGGAGACGTTTTTCCGTACGTACGCAGAAGCGATGATATCATTCCCATGATCGTGGAATTTTTTTGGAGTGTATGTATACTATATCAGAATTAATATCAATTTAAAATAATCATATATAGTTATTATTTACACCATTATACCTATCCAAGTAATGTGGTGGTGGAAAATAGATTACACCACGGTGTGGAGACGGTATTCCGTACGTACGCACACGCGGTGATTTCATTCTCCGTAGGATGGATAGATGGTGAAATAGGGTTGTTTAATACATATAATAACATATTAGTATATGAGTGAGACTGATTTTATTACTTCATAATTAAACAACTAATGTAGAAGAAGTAGAAGAAGAAATAATGTTGAATGAATCGGTAACGGACAATACCTCTTCTTTGAAGAGCCTCTTTTTGACCTCCACTAAGGGCACTGAAGATGGTCTTTGAAGATGAAAAGGACTTCTAAGATGATTCTAGGGAAGTGGAGAAGATAAATTTTAAGGGTTTGGAAGAGCATTAAGTCTCAATGTGGTGTGAGTAGGAGAGGGATGAGGTTCCCTTTTATAAGGGAGGAGAGGGGCACCTTTGGAAAAACAAAAAATATTATTTTATTATAAATAAATATTCGATTTTTAATAGCTCCAAATTGATTTATTTAGAATCTAAGGTGGGGATATGTCGAAATAATCTCATCCAATATAATTTATACAAGTTTAGGTTTCTATTTTAACCATATCATTTAGATTTAACTTTAAGTTAAATAAATTTACTTTTACAGTGTCTTCTTGTTTTCATACACTATAAGGTTAATGAACTTATTATAACCAGCCAAACGAACCCTAAGTTGTTTATTATTAACATATATAACCTTATCTAAGTCATTTGGCCGAACCATTGATTTTTAGGAATAAAATAACAATTAATAATATAATATTTGTTTTAAAAACTATTTTATTTCAATTTTGACACTATTTGGTAATTGATTTTTTTGAAAATAATAACAGAATGATTAGTTAGAAAAAAGTTAATTAAATCAATACTAACATGTAATATTAACATAGAAAATTAGTGTAAATCATAAAAATTCTCATATTACATTTATTTGGGTATTTATAACATCAATCATGTCAATATTTATTTAATAAAATAAATACTGCATCATCATTGTGTCATAAATAAATTAACTTTTTTAATGTCTAAAAAATATAAATAAATTTACATTATGTAGGAAATAATTTTAGATTTATCATTAGTATTTATAGTCGAATTTATCTTATGTATAAACCTATATTACAAATTATATAGTTATTAAACATTGATTTTAACTATTTTAACCCTTTTTTAAATAATTTAATAATAAATGTCCTAATCTAATCCAAGTGGACCTAAATGGTAATATTTTATTCCTAATGTTGATTTAGGTTGAATTACACATATCCAATAGAATTTAGACATGTTTTACGATAATAATAATATCAGTTTTACCCTTAATTATCCAATTTACTTTTAACCGTGTAAAAAAATTATAAAAGTTACTATTCACAAAAAATTACTTTCATCTCATTGAACCACATATTAGTATTTGATATTAACTGTGTCTCACAGATATTCTAAATTCCACTCAGAGAAGCGGTAAAATTATGTTTTATGTAAATTTACAAATTCTCTTAGGAGGTGGGTTAAAGATGGTGATAAGTTCAATAAAATTATTATATATCAAGAATTATTATAAAATGACTCAAATGAATTAATTTGTACATATATAGGTATTATGTATCAATTTTGACCTAAAATAAATTTAAATAAATTAAATAATTATTTAAATAAAAAGGCGGTTTTTAAATAGAACCTAGTGTGTTCACTATTCATAAAAAATTGAATGTTTTCAGAAAAATACAAAAATTTCACCCTAGGATAATATCGATATTACGAATCCCAAAATGAATTTTATTTTGAATGATAAAATTTACAACATTTCAAAAAGTGGGTATTACTTTTCATAACAGCTTGTTTTAATAATATTTTAATAGTATATTGTTGTTAAGTGAAACTCGTTATTGCGTACGACGCAAGCTATCGAGGAAGGTCGCGATTTCATGTAAAGAAATCCAAGAGAGTGGTTTGTGTAGTGAAAGATTCCATTGATGATTTATATAACATATAAACAAAATATTTCTCATAAAAGTCTCGGGTGTTACATTCTACCCCCCTTAAAATGAATTTCTCCCTCGAAATTCGTCACGTTGTAACAAACAGATGAGGATACCTCTCCCTAATCATATCCTCAAGCTCCCATGTAGATTATTATAAGGGTGGTTCCTCCATAAAACATTCACCATGTGAGTGTTCTTGTTCCGTAGGACTTTTACACTATGATCCAGAATCTCTATCGGCTGTTCTTCAAATGAAAGATCTTGCTCCAGCGGTATAACTTCTGAGCTGAGTACATGTGAAGGATTCGGTATGTAGTTTCTCAGGAGAGATACATGTAACACATCGTAAACTTGAGAGAGATTTGGTGGATGCTCCAATCAGTAAGCTACCTTCCGAACACGATCCAGTATTTCGAAAGGACCGATATATCTAGGGCTTAACATTCCCTTCTTTCCAAATCTCATGACCCACTTCCAGAGATATATTCGTAAGAACACTTTATCACCCACTTCAAACTATAGGTCTTTCCTTTAGTTGTTGGCATAACTTTTCTGTCGACTCTAAGATTCTCTTATGTGTTGTTGAATAGATCTGACATTTTTTCCATCTCATCAACAAGATCAGGTCCAAATAGTTTTCTTTCCCCAACTTCATTCCAGAAATTTGGAGTCCTTCATTTAATTCCATAGAGATCTTCATAAAGAGCCATCTGAATACTGGAGTGATAGCTATTATTATAAGAAAATTCCACCAATGTTAGGTGTTGATCCCAAACACCTTTGAAATCAATAGAGAAAGCTCTCAATATATCTTCTAGAGTTTGAATTGTCCTCTCATACTGACCATCTATCTGAGGATGATAAGCAGTGATGAAACTCAACTCTGTATCTAGAGTATGCTGGAGACTTCACCAGAACTTTGAGGTAAACCTCGGAACCCGACCAGATATAATAGAAAGTGGTACTCCATGTAATCTTACCACTTCCTTTACATATATCCTAGAAAGATGATCAAGAGAAAAATCTTCTCTAATAGCAATGAAGTGTTCCGAATTAGTAAGATGATCAACTATAACCCAGATGGCATTATTGCCTTTGGATGATTTAGGAATTCCAGTGACAAAGTCCATAGTGATGTTTTCCCATTTCCTTTTTGGTATGGGTAATGGTTGTAACATCCCCTTAGACTTCTGTCTCTCAGCTTTAACTTGCTGACAAACCAATCATCGAGAGACATATTCCACAACATCTCTTTTCATGCCATCTCACCAGAAGTACTCTTTCAGGTACCTATACATCTTCGTGCTTCCAGGATGAATAGAGAATGAATAACTATGAGCCTCATCCCGGATCTCCTTCATTAATTCTGGGATGGGAGGAACACAAACCCGATTCCTGAACATTATTATCCCATCACAACCAAGGTTGAATTCAGGAACATTTATCACCTTCTTTTGTAACTCTACATCTTCTTTCTGTGCCTCTTTAATCTTCACATGTATAGATGATTGAAAATTCATTTGATAAAGGTTTTATTTATCCCCTTCCACTATAATTACAAGATCCATCCGTTGTAAATCCTTAAATATTGGATATTTTGTGATCCTCATCATGGATAAGCTAGCATGGTCTTGTCGACATAATGCATCTACCACCTTCTGTGCTTTTCCAAAGGTGGTACTGAATTGAGAAGTTGTAATCCTTAATCAGCTCCAACCATCTTCTTTGGTGCATATTCAGCTCTTTTTATGTAAAAATATACTTTAAACATTTATGATCAGTATAAATATCTCACCTTTCTCCATAAAGATAATGCCTCCAAATCTTTAATGCAATGATTACCACAGCTAACTCCAAATCATGAGTTGGGTAATTTTTCTCATGGATTTTCAGCTTTCGTAAGGCATAAGCTATCACCATATCATTTCACATAAGAACACACCCCATCCCCTTCTTGGATTCATCACTGTAGATCACAAACCTTTCTCCACTACAAGGCAGTGTGAGCACAGGTGCACTGGATAACCTTATTTTCAACTCCTTGAAATTATTTTGACATTCCTCTGTCCAAACAAACATCACACCTTCCCGAGTCAATTTGGTGAGTGGGTTGATAATCATGAAAAATATTTCTCAAAACGTCGATAACATCTAGCTAATCCAAGAAAACATCGGATTTCAGTTACTGTTGTTGGTCTCAACCATCTTTTGATAACCTCTATCTTTTCTGGATCAACAGATATACCCTCTTTTGAGATTATGTGACCCAAAAATTCAACTTTTCTAAGACAAAATTCACACTTGGTAATTTTGGCATAAATCTTCTCCTTTCTCAGGGTCTTTAATACAATTCTCAAGTGATCTTCATGTACTTCCATGCTCTTTGAATAGATAAGAATATCGTCTATAAATACTACCACAAACTGATCAAGATAGTCTCTAAGGACTCTATACATCATATCCATGAAGATAGTAGGGGCATTAGTAAGACCAAATGGCATCAATATAAATTCATAGTGTTCATACCTTGTACGGAAAGTCGTCTTTGGTATATCCTCCCATTTGACCCTTAATTGAAGATACCCTGAATGAATATCAATCATGGAAAAGTATTGAGCTCCACATAGTTGGTCAAATAATTCATCAATGCGTGGGAAAAGATATTTGTTCTTAATAGTGATCTTGTTATGTTCTCGATAATCAATGCAGAGTCTCATTGATCCATCTTTCTTCTTAAAAAAAAGAACAGGTGCTCCCCAAGGTGGCACACTAGGGCGTATGAATCCTTTATCAAGATTCTCTTGGAGTTGCTTCTTCAATTCCTGCAACTCAATTGGGGAAATTTTATAAGGTGTCTTTGAAATAGGTAAAGCACTAGGTACGAGTTCAATTGAAAACTCAACATCACGATTTGGTGGATGACCCGAAAATTCCTCCTGAAAGACATCATCAAACTCCCATACAATTGGTATATTCATAATCGAAAGTTTCGCACCAACCATTTGAGATAAATAACCTTCATTTAGTGGAATCAAGACCCATATTATGGAAGAAATTTCAACTGGAAGGTTATGATCATCCTTGCATCGATAGATTTTAATATATTGAAATGGAATATGAAATGTGACAACCCTACTATGGAAATTGATATGAGCTCTATATAAAGAAAGAAAATCAATGCCAAGAATCACATCAAATTCCACTATAGGAAGGATCACAAGATTTGCAAGAAGAACTTTCCCACAAACATCAATCATAGAAGAATTATAAACATTTGATGCGACTGTTGGTCCATTAGGGGCTGTCACAGCTAACTCAACATCTAATTATTGAGGTAATATGACGATACCCTTAGAAAATTCTTGAGAAATAAAAGACTGTGTGGATCCAAAATCAAATAAAACATTTTCAAATTTAGAGTGGATGGTATGTGTACCTTTCACAACTTTGTTATCATACTCCTCATCACTGATATAAATTGGATGTGACATTCCTTTTCCATTATCCTTAAGTGTTTATTGACGTTGATCATCATCAACAACCCTTGGATTAGGGTATTGATTGGCATAATGCCCCATTTACTTTCACTTTAAACATTGATGTTTTGTAGGTTCATTCTGTGTATCCCTTCCTTTGTCTGCATCATTAGACGTCTTCTTCCCATTATTTCGACATTCAATTTCCTGATGACCTGCTTTTCCACAGTTATAAAATTTTCTTGTCCCCTTAAGACCATTTTTTCCATGTTTTTTTCCACACTTTGAGAATAAGGGTAAAATCATCTTCTTTTCAGTGTGGTCTTTAGATTTTCCTTTGAATTCCATTTTCCTCTTCTTATCAAACCCATGTGAATGATGGGTTACACCGATCTCCATCTCAACCTTGAGAGCACATCGAAAAATTTCCTCATAGCTATTGAAGTCCCTTATGTCTAACACCCTTAGAAGACTTAGTTTTAAGCCACTAATGAATCGATCGATCTTACTCTCAGGTTGGATAATAATTCTGGAAGCGTACCTTACAAGTATTGTAATGTTTTCTTTATAGGTACCAATAGATTCATCATCATTTTGCTTCAGTTCAAGAAACTCCTTCTCCATCTTTATTCAAATAATACGAGGGAAATACTTATAGAAAAATAAGTTCTTGAACTCTTCCCATTCCTTGGACTCAATTTCATCCCTTTGCCTCCTATTATTAATAATATTTCACCATTGATCAGCATCACCTTTCAAACAATACACTGATAAGATGACTTTATCATGTTCAGAACATTGAAGAACTGACAATATCTTTTCAGTGGTACTGATCCATTGTTTAGCCACTAATGGATCAGAAGACCCACTGAATGAAGGTGGATGCTACCTCCTGAAGGATTCAACAGAATGTTGCTCGTTCCTTTGCTCGTTTGTAAGTCATGCATGATTCATAGCTTGAAAAAGTTGTGTGAGCATGGCTACAATATTTTTAATTCCATCTCCCATAATGTTTGGTTTCTCAGGGGGACAATCATTGCATTGCCCATCACATTCTGAATAAACACGGTTCCTTCGGGTTCTAGCCATTGACTAAAACCAAGAAGAATAGTGTGACCAGCACTAATTATAATAGGAAAACCACATAATCAAGAATAAAATTTTACACTTAAGGTATTATCATAGGTTATTCATGGACATTTCTAAAACACTAAGATCGTGTTCTATGCTTAGACTTATCCTTAGGGTTCTTACTTAAGGGTTTCACGTCCTAGCTTCCAAAGGATGACTTTAAATTCCCTCTGATACCAAATATAACGACCCATACTTTACATACATGGTTATCACCTCAAAATTGAGGAATAATTATTACAACATATAACAAAACAATGAAAGGACCATATATGTAGAGGGTCTTTAGAAACTAGGAATCATAAACCAATGGTTCATCAATCATCTACGTTGTCTCCCATTTATTTCATCACATCTAGAGTCCCGTTTTGTAATATACTACTTAATATCCATCTTCCTGATCCGGAGAACAGAAAACATACAAAAGGGTGAGCTCAAATGCTCAGTAAGGTTAAACAAAAGAAATATCAAACATATCATATTCATAAGAACATTACATTTTGAAAATCTTATCCTGCAACAGAGATCAAAACATGGGATAAATCACAGAAGTGAAATGTAATACCTCTAATCATAACATAAAACATGAAGCTTTGTGGCATACTCACATAATCATAGATATTCATTTCATAGTAGTCAAGACTCATATCCAAGACAATCTTACTGGACAAATTCCATTTCTAAACCGAGTTCACTCCTCCTTTCAGTCCTGTTTCACTAAACCGGATTAACCTGCCGTACTAGCCATGTCTATCTCATGAGATATAAATCATTAACCAATGCATTGGAGGGAGATATAATTCCCACCCAACTAATAATGATATCATTCTTATGTGTGCCACAAAATCATAAATCATACATCATAGCTTGATCCATGTAATTAAAATGGGATTCTTAAACATCGTGACATCATAAAACAATTCATATAAAATAAAGGAGTTCATAAAAATAATCCATCACAACATAATCAAATCAATGTAATAATAGGAATAGAAACAGAACCCTATATTATCTTATATGGAAAATAATTTTGATAAAACACTTGAACTCCATTCTTGAGAAAAATATCCTTTCTACTTCAAAAACACTCCTCCTTTCTTACATGTCATACAGTTTTTAAACTAGAAGATGTTGATTAAAAATAAATGTGAAAACATGAAAATGAATATTCATGGAAATAATGTTCTAAAAGTCCATTAATGCAGTATAAGTTAAAAAAACATTTTTCTCGTACTTTAGCCAGAAAAGTCAAAAATTAACTCGTACTAAAAACGATAAAATATCCCATTCATATCTATTACTAAAAAATCACCAATGGGTAAAATTGGATTTAAAAAAAAATTAGGTGTATGGAAATAATATTACATATCGAGGAAACATGGATGTGGATGATAAATATTCCCTAGTAAATTCTGATGTATAAACAATCACGGATAAAAATGAGATTGAGAGATTTTCCCTTACCTTAGGTCTGGTTTTCTTCGTAAGTGTTTGAACCTCTTGTAAAATGATTTAAATAATGTAATTGACTTATTATATAATCATACTCATTGTTATGATATCATATATGGTAATATTCTTATCTTCTTATTAGTAATATTTCATTGCTACTTGTTATTCGGGTGTTTATTACTTTTTTTTCTTATGCGTGTTTTGTCGAATAAATTCTTATTATTTTTTTAGGTTATAGATAAATCTTTTCCAGAATGGTATTAGTGTAATATATATGATATTTATTTATTCCATTCATTTATATAATCATTATTTAATGAAGATTATGTCGAACGAGTCGCATCACATCGTGGAGACAGTATTCCGTACATAAGCACAAGCGATGATATAATTACCATGATCGTGGAATTGTATTGGAGTGTATGTATACTATTTAAGAATCAATATAACATTACAATAATATTATAGTTAATCATTACACCATTATACTGGTCCATGTAAGGTGGTTGTGGAAAATAGATTACACCATGACGTGAAGACGGTATTCCGTAAGTACGCACGCGCGGTGATTTCGTTTTCCATAGGATGGATAGATGGTGAAATAGGGTTGTTTCATAATTATAATAACATATATGTATATTATTGATACTGATTTTATTACTTCATAATGAAACAACTAAAGAAGAAGAAGTTGAAGAAGAAATAAAGTTGAAAGAATGGGTAACGGACATTACCTCTTCTTTGAAGAGCCTCTTTTTGACTTCAACTTAAGGCACTAAAGATGGAATTTGAAGAAGACCAGGGCCTCTAGGATGTTTATAGGGAAGTGGAGAAGATAAATTAGTAGGGTTTTCAGAGAATTAACCCTCAAGGATGTGTGAGGAACAGAGGGATAAGGTTCCCTTTTATAAGGGTGGAGAGGGGCACCTTTGGAAAAACTAAAAATATTATTTTATTATAAAGTCATATTCGGTTTTTAATAGCTCCAAATTGATTTATATAAAAGGTAAGGTTGGTATGGGTCTAAATAATCTCATCTAATAGAATTTAGTCAAGTTTAGGTTTCTAATTTTACCTTATCATTTAGATTTATCTTTAAGTTAAATAATTTTACTTTTACTGTGTCTTCTTGTTTTCTTACACTATAAGGTTAATAATCTTTTTATAACAAGCCAAAAGAACCCCAAGATGTTTATTATTAATGTATATAACCTTATATATGTCATTTGGATGAACCATAGATTTTTTGGATTAAAATAACAATTAATAATATAATATTTGTTTTAAAAACTATTTTTTTCAATTTTGACACTGTTGGTAATTAATTTTTGTGCAAATCATAACATAATTATTAGTTCTAAAAAAAGTTAAATAAATAAATAGTATCATGTCATATTAACCTATTAAATTAGTGTAATTCAAAAAAAGGCTCAAATTACATTTATTTGGGTATTTATAACATCAATTTTGTCAATATTTCATTAATAATATAATTACTGCATCATCATTGTGTCATAAATAAATTAAATTATTTAATGTCTAAAAATGATAAGTAAAATACCATTATGTAGTAAATAGTTTTTTCAATCTAATGAATTTTATAGTCTAATTTTTCTTATATATAACCCTATATTAAAAATGATTTAGTTATTAAATGTTGATTTTAACTATTTTAAAACTTCTTTAAATAAATTAATAATAAATGTCCTAATCTAATCCAAGTGGATCTAAATGGTAATATTTTATTCATAAAGTTATTTTTGGTCGAATTACACTTATCCAATATAATTTGGACATGTATTTGGGTAAAAATAATTTCATTTGTACCATTAATTACCCTATTTACTTTTAACAGTGGTAAAAAAAGAAAAAATTTACTATTCGCCAAAAATTATTTTCATCTAATTGAACTACATTTTAGTCCTTGATATTAACCGTATCTCTTGGATTTTTGAAATTTCTCTCATAGAAGTGGTAAAATTATGTTTTATGTAAATTTCCAAATTCTCCCAGGAGGTGGGTAAAAGAAGGAGAAATGTTCAATAAAATTTTTATATATCTAGAATTATTATAAAATGACTCCAATGAATTACCTTGATTTATACAGGTATTATGTATCAATTTTTACATAAAATAAATTTAAATAAAATAAATAATTATTTTAAAAAAATCTGTTTTTTAATAGTAACCCGGTGTTTTCACTATTCATTAAAAATTGAATATTTTCAGAAAAATACAAAAAATTCACCCTAGGATAATTTTGATATCCTGAATCCAAAAATGATGTCAATTTCAATGGATAAAATTTAAAATATTTCAAAAAGTGGGTATTACTATTCATAATGTCTAGTTTTGATAATATTTTAATAGTATATCGTTGTTAAGGGAAACTCGGTATTACGTACGATGCAAGCTATTGAGGAAGATCACGATTGCGTGTAAAGAAAGCCAAGATAGTCTTGTATGTAGTGAAAGATTCCTTTGCTGATTTATATAACATAAAAACAAAATATTTCTCATAAAAGTCTCGGGTGTTACACTTGAGGTCTGGTAACACCCCAAGTTTCTACGGTACGATTCCCTTTGAATAATGCAATAATGTTTGTTCTACGCAACATCGAGTTCTAACACACACCACATCCAATCAAACTAGCCTTCATTAATAGTAATACCTATTTTTTGAAATTTTATCTCTCAAAATGGACTTCATTTTTGGATTCATAGTATCGAATTTATCCCAAGATGAAATTTTGGTACCTTTCGGATAACTTTAATATTTTGATGAATAGTGAAAATTACTAAATTTTAATTAAAAACAACTTTTTAAAAAAAAATAATTAATAGTGATAAATTATGAATTTGAGTGGTTTTAAAGTATATTTAGAATATATTTTTACCATTTAATACAATGTTGGTTGTTGGACATAATTTCACAATTAAACCGAACATAAACAAGTATCAATCTTTTGATAGTTATTATATCTTAAAAACACGCTTTTTGTATTGACAGTGGGAATTAATTTTAAATTAACATCTTCCACTTCTGTGTTCTGAATTTGGAAAAATAGATTCCATATTTGGAATCAGGATTTTCAAATTGAGTAAATATGTAACTTTTATATTTAGAAATTTTGAATAATTACTTCAGTAAATATTTTATTTACCATCGTTAAAGAGTAAATCCGGTAAATAAGGGTTAATAAATAATATTATAATAATAAAAAATTACCCGAAAACTTGTCCAATAATTATTGGTTGATACAAGTTCGACCATGGTCATCTTTGGGTCGATTTTGGGACCCCATGGTGCCACTTGTAAGTGACAGGGACTCTTTATTTTAATTAAGTTAAAATGAATACAAAAATGACACAAGCATATATCATTTAGAAAAAAAAATTACATAATGTTATATATGTTGGATTTTCAACTATAAATATTCATTAGAAATATAAAAATATTTTCTTCAAAATGATATTTTATTTATAATTTTATAGACATTAAATAATTTAATTTATTTATGACACAATGATGTTGCAGTAATTACCATAATAGTAAAGAATTAAAATAATTGATATTATAAATACCCAAATAAATGTAATTGGAGACTTTAATTAGATTTAAACTAATTTTTTAGGTTAATATGACATATTAGGATTGATTTAATTGACTTTTTTTGAAGTAATCATTCTGATATGAGTTTCACAAAAATCAATTATTGAATAATGTCAAAATTGACATCAATGAGTTTTTTAAAAAAATATTATATTATTAATTGATATTAAATTCCTAAAAATCTATGGTTCGGCCAAGAGACTTATATCATGGTAGTTGTATCATTAATGGACCACTTGGGGGTCTATTGAATGTATATAATATGTTTATTAACCATATAATATAAAAATACAAAGAGACATTGTAAAAGTGAAACTAATTAACTATGAGTTCATACTTAAAGATAAGGTTAATATAATGACCCAAAACTGTCTAAATTCTATTGGTTGAGTGGTTTTCGACCTATACATACCTTAAAATTTATATAATCCACTTTGGATCCATTAGAAACTGAATATGAATTTATTATAAAATAATATTTCTTGCTTTTCTAAAGGTACCCCTCACCCCTCTTATAAAAGGGAACTCCTCCTTCTCATAAAATCACACCATAAAAGCCTTTTGGATCGGCATAACACTACCCAAATACTCTCTCAACTTCCCTCAATTCATCCTAGAGGCCTTCGTTTAGTCAGAAAGGCAACATAAGGAGCCCTTTTTATCAAATCAAAAGGAAGAACCTGAAGAAGAGGTAATGATTTCACCACCCTTTTCCAAGTTCCTTTCTTCTTCCACTTATTCTTTATTTGTTATTCCCATTATAAAATAATGAATCCTATATCTCCTATATACTTTAATATTGTTATAAATATGGTACAACCATATTAAGTATTCTATCCATCTTTTAATAACATGTCACAATACGTGCGTACGTACGGCTTACCGTCTCCATGTCGTGGTGTAATTGTTATTCAATAAATTATTATTTGGATGGGTATAATAATGATGTGTGATTCATGTAAATAATAAATATAACATGATAATGATTCTGTATATATGATATACCATCCAATTATATATTATTTTAATATTAAAAGAATGATATTGTCGCTCGTGCGTACGTACGAACTACCGTCTCCACAAACACGATAAGATTCATTATCCATCATATCCATTCAAGTATAATTCTCATTTGATGATTAATAATTGTATCTTAGGACTTCATATTATTCTGGATATGATTAAGATACAACCTATCCATAACATACCTAGCTTACGTAACAAAACATATAAAAGAAAACGAGTAAGTTAACACCCGAAACAACGATAATACTAAGATATTATTAACAAATCAATGTTAAAAGATCGTATATGATATCATATTAATGTATATGATTCTTTTATAATTTAATAACAATTATTTCACCATTATACAGGAGGTTAACCTACCCCCAACCAAGGAAAAGTACAAGGTAATGGTTTATTTCTCAATCTCTTCATTATCCGAGGTTGTTTATATGTAATAATCTACTGGGATCTCTTTATCATCCACATACATGTTTCTTAAAAATGTATTTAAAAACATTTTTACTATTTACAAGAATATGGGTTAAAGTCATTTATACCCTTGTTTTAATTTTTATAAGAGTTTTATAAAGGAATCGTTCCGTCATTTTCCAAACAAGGTGCTTTTTAACCTTTTTGACAGAATTAAGGTAAGAATGTTTTTTTAACTTATACGGCATGTGCTGCTATTTTATTCCGTAATAAAATCTTTGAAACATCCATTACAAGCCTATAACAATATTTTCAAAGAAATGTTTTATTTTATAAATATATGACTCTTAAATTATTTCAAAATAGAAAGAGATATTTCTCCAAAAAGAGTTTTGATTTCATCTATGTCAACATCCTTTGATAGATTTTAGGCTTATTTGAAGTTGATTTATTATGATACAAAAATTCTATATTGTATTGTCAGTTTTGTGATATGTTTGATTTTGGATGTGTTATTTTTATACCATTCATGGTTTATAGATGAAGTATTTACATTTCGTATGCTAGTTTTAATACAGATGTTTATGTTATGTTTAAACCTTTTCATATGGGAATGAATTGGACTTAATATGTGATGGGTGGAGCCTGATATAGCTCCTCGATGCATCGGTAGGTCTCATGAGACAAACTAGTGTCTTAGCACAAGGCCTTGGAAAAATATTATTTGTATTCTGGGCACGAGGCCTTGGCTATGTGGTTATGATAGTCTGGAATTATGCATTCCAACATTATGAAAGTGGTTATTGGTATTGCAGGTATTACATGTGATTATTTGATTAGTATAATATCCATGTGAATACGGAAATGGCATTGTTTCCTTTTATTTTTTCCATACTATGTTGTAGTTCAAGTTTAAAAGGATTTTGTTTTATTTATACATTACCTTAAATGTTTATTCTTATTTATGAAAGTTTCTGCTATATTGTTATCCTTACTGGGCATTTGAGATCACCCCTTTTCTATGTTTTATTTTTCCCAGGATGTGAAGAAGTAAATTATGAATGACTTGCAGGGATATTATGAGGGGATAATAGTGTGTACTATGGAGAAAATATGTTGTTGTAGTAGTTTTTCACTTTATGATGTAATGTAAAGCTTTATGAATATATCTAGTGTTTCCAAGGTTACTAAACACATCAGTCTTTCGAGATTTTATCTTTCATGGGATCATGACAATGTTATGTAACAATGCACCCACTATGGGTAACTGGGGTCAGGGCGTTACAGTTGGTATCAGAGGATGTTTAGTACAAACCTTGGAAGCTAGATTTAGATAATCTCTGATTAGAGAACATAGACCTAAGATGGACTTTGAGGATTTGTATAAAAGAACTTCCTAGAATTTTGGTATTGTAGAGATTTTGTGATTTTTCCAAGAAATACATCCCTGTCTGGATACGAGAAGGTAGAGGCGGCTCTGGAACAGATGTACCTAGGGGTAAAACCCAAAAACACTGCTTTGATCTAGACTCGAACGGGAACTGGTTCACGACAATGGGCCTTGCTACACTCTTGGTTACGACACTCCCGAGGGATATGTTTAGGATAACTCTTATTTTCATTAAAAATCAATATGAAGGGTTTATGAGTATATACATCCTCAAAGAAATTTTTTTTATGATTATGGATTATATCCATAAATATTTCAATTTATGTTTAGTGTTTTATAAGTATGGGATTGTGTAGTTTGATTCATAAACAGATCTAGTTTGTGCCATTGTTTAGAAATGGCTCCTAGTGGAAGAAACAGAAACTGTATCAATGAAAGCACTCCATGTAGGGATTTACCTCCTACTCAATATAATTATAGTGGAGCCAGTGATGCAACTGGTGGTGATCAGCTAATGACCATACTGGGACAACTCACTCAGGTTATGAATAATAACCTTACCCGTATGAAGCACCCTGATCTGATGCGTGGAGGATCAATGTTAGATCGATTCAAGAGGAAACAACCACCAATGTTCAATGGGAGTACAAATCCCTTAGTATCTGAGGAATGGATAAATTCCCTAGAGATAATATTTCAGGCATTGGGGAGTAGTGAAAGGGAAAATGTTATCATTGCAGTTTAACGCCTCACTGGAGATGCTGATCTAAGGTGGTCATTGATTCAAAACATGAAGGAAGATGATGAAGTATCAAATATGGAATGGAGGGAGTTCAAAGATATGTTTTTAGAAAAATACTTTCCTCATGACCATCAAGCAGATATGGAAAGGCAATTTCTGAGTCTGAGACAAAAGGAGGACGAGAATGTCGCAATGTATGAGGCTAACTTTACAAGTTTATCAAGGTATGCTGGAGATTATATACGTAACCCAATAAGTATGATTGCTCGTTTCTTTGATGGGTTAAAACTATTTCTCCATCGAGCATTAGTCTCAAAATCCTTCTCGTAATACGAACAATTGTCTCATGTGCTATCAAGACAGAGAAAGAATTCTCAAAGTATTATGACTTTAAAGCAAAGCAAGAAAAGAAGAGATCTACTGATCAATCTGGGAATGGAAATAAGGGGGAAAAGGGAATGGTTGAATATCCATCCTGGGGTAAAAGTAGGAAGAAACACCCCAATACATGCTTGATGGGAATGAGCGTCTGTTACAAATGTGTTGAAAAAGGCCACCAAGCTCATGATTGCAAAGGGAAGAAGGAAGCTACCAATGTTCAGTGCTACAATTGCAGGGAGATGGGACATTATGCAAATTAATGACCTAATAGTCAGAGGAACATACCTCAGAAAAGGCCAAGGGACTAAGTCGATGCTTTTATTATCACAACAACTGAGGTAGAAGCTCCAAAAGACATGGTGGTAGGTAATTTAATTGTTTCCTCATGTTTAGAAAATGCATTATTTGATTCTAGATCATCGCATTGTTTCGTATCTTCTGAGTTTTCTAAGAAAATTAGATATTTCCAATTTTATTTAACAAGGGAGTTGTCTGTTAAAACTCATAAGGGAAGTATCATTGCAATAATGTTTTGTGAATCAGTCCCCATTAGAGCACATAAATGTTCATTATCCACTGATCACATTGTCAAATCTATGATTGAGTTTGATATAATCCTCGGTATGGATTGGATTTCAGATTATGATGCGAAGATTTAATGTATGAAGAAGGATGTTACGATTTTTGATGATGATGATAAGGAACACCTTATCATTAGAGCAGAATCTTGACCACCTAATTCTTATCTAGATCCACCACCAGTAGCTCAACTAAATTCAATTATTGGGTATGAAGAGAATGAAATGACTGTGGGTGAGGAAAGAATGTTCAAAGAGAGGATGTACCTGTTGTGAAAGAATATGTAGATGTATTTTTGGAGGTTTTACCTGGACATCCTCTAGATCGAGAAGTTGAGTTTTCCATTGATTTAATTCCAAGATCAAGGCCTATATCGAAGACCCCTTATAGAATGGCCACTGTAGAATTAGTCAAACTAATGAAATAACTTGAGGAATTGAGTAATAAGGGATTTATTCTCCCTAGAGTTTCTCCATGGGGCGCCCCTATTATTTTTTTATAAATAAAGATGGATCTATGAGGTTATGTATCGACTATAGGGAGATTAATGACATAACAATAAAGAACAAGTATCCCCTACCTCTCATTGATGATTTATTTGACCAACTGCATGGAGATCAATACTTTTCAAACATTGACCTTCGATCTGGATACCAGCAGTTGTGTGTAAAGAAGGAAGACATTTCTAAGATAGCATTTCGAACTAGGTACGGGCATTACGAGTTTACTGTAATGCCTTTTGGATTGACTAATGCACCCTCTGTATTCATGGATCTGATGAATAGAGTTTTCATGGAATATCTCGATGTGGTGGTATTTATTAATGATATCTTGGTATACTCTAAAAGCTATGAAGATCATGAAAGTTACTTACGCATTATCCTGAAGACTCTATGAATACATGAATTATATGGGATGTTTAGCAAGTGTGAATTCTGGCTTTAGGAGATTTCTTTTCATTGCCATATTGTATCCAATGATGGAATCTCTGTTGATCCTTCTAAGACCAATGCAATCCAAGAATGTCTAGAACCTATGATTATAACTGAGGTATGCAATTTTATTGGGTTGGCAAGTTATTATCGACGTTTCGTCCAGAATTTTGCCCGATTGGCAAACCCATTAACGAAGCTCACACGTAAAGGGGTTAAATTTTTTTGGACAATAGAGTGTAAAGAATGTTTCGAAGAACTAAAGGGAAGATTAGTCAATGCTCCTATATTGACTCTACCATCAGGGAATGATGGGTTTGTTATTTATAGTGATGCATCGAAAAAAGGAATTGGTTGTGTCCTTATGTAGAATGATAGGGTTATTGCCTATGCATCACGACAGTTGAAAATTCATGGGAAAAACTATCCTACTCATGATCTCAAGTTACTAGTTGTGATGTTTGCTTTGAAGATATGGAGGCACTACCTCTATGGTGAAAAATTTGAGAATTATACTGATCACAAGATTTTGAAGTATATTTTTTCTCACAAAAAGAACTCAACATTAGGTAAAGGAGATGGACTGAATTATTCAAGGAATATTATTGTACGATAAACTACCACCCAGGGAAGGCAAACAAGGTGGCCGATGCTTTGAGTAGAAAAGACCATGGAGTTTTGAACAATATGAGAATTGAAAGGGATCCAATTTTCATGGATC
Source organism: Viscum album (assembly GCA_963277665.1). NCBI lineage: Eukaryota > Viridiplantae > Streptophyta > Magnoliopsida > Santalales > Viscaceae > Viscum > Viscum album. Next base: position 489,717,658 of record OY728162.1, read on the forward strand.
TAGTGAAGATGGACATGGGAATAACCAGGGGAGGTGAAACAACAATGGTTTTTCAAATGGTTGCCAAACCATCTTTACTAGAAAGAATTAAGAGTTCTCAGACCGATGATGAAGAATTTCAATAGAAGATAAAAGATGTGAATGATGGGAGATTGAGAGACTTTGTGTATGAAGATGGAATTATGAAATTTGGGAAAAGACTTTGTGTTCCCGATATACCTGATCTAAAAAGGGAATTTCTGGATGATGCTCATATATCTAATTTCTCTATACACCCTGGGAGCACTAAAATGTATAGAGATTTGAAGGAACATTTTTTGTGGGACAACATGAAGAGGGAGATTGCTAATTTTGTGTCAAGATGTATGGTTTGTCAACTAGTGAAAGCTGGAAGGCAACAGCCTGGAGGAGTCATGCAACCTCTTCCCATACCAGATTAGAAATGGGACAATATTACGATGGAATATGTCATGGTACTACCAAGGACTCCTAGAAGGAACGATGCAATATGGGTCATTGTTTATATTCTTTCCAAGTCATCACATTTTCTTGCAATAAGATAAGATCTACCAATAGAACGTCTAGCAAGACTATATATTGTTGAAGTTGTGAGACATCATGGAGTACCCCTATCGATTGTTTCTGATCGTGATCCCCATTTTAGTTCATGATTCCGGAAAAGTCTCCAGAAATCCCTGGATACTGAACTTCATTTGAGCACTGACTACCACCCTCAAACAGATGGTCAATCAGAATGAACTACTCAAACCTTAGAAGACATGTTGATATCCTTCTCCATTGACTTTCAGGGTATGTGGGATCAATATTTACCTCTGGTATAATTTTACCCATAAAAATAGCTTCCATTAGAGTATTCATATGGCACCATATGAAGTTTTATATTTAAAGCGATGTCGCACACCATCCTGTTGGGATGACGTTGGTGAAAAAAACTTGTAGGCCCAGAACTGGTGGAGGAAATGATGGAAAACGTAAAGGTAATCCAAAACCATTTCGAAGCAGCTCAAAGTAGGCAGAAGAGCTATGCCGATAATCAAAGGAAGGATATGGAATTTCATGTCAGTGATCATGTTTTCTTGAAGTTATCTCCATGGAAGGGAGTCATACGTTTTGGTAAGAAAGGTAACTTGAGTCCCAGGTACATCGGACATTTCAAAATTCTAGAACGAATTGGGATTTTAGCTTACCGATTGGCAATGCCGCCAAGTCTCTCCAAAGTTCAAGATGTGTTCCACGTATCTCTATTGAGGAAATACATGCCTGACCCAATGCATGTACTCACCTACAAGGAATTAGAAATGGAACCCGATCAGTCTTATTGCGAAGAGCCCGTCAAGATTCTTCATACGAGAGAACAAGTACTGAGAAACCGGATGACACATTTGGTAAATGTTTTTTGGAGAAACCATATGATGGAAGAGGAAACATGGGAACTCGAGGAACTTATATTGAAGAACCACCCGAGTCTTTTCATGCGGTAGTATTCTAGAAATTTCGAGGACGAAATTATTTTAAGGAGGGGAGAATGTAACACCCCAAACTTCTACGATACGCTTCCCTTTTAATAATGCAATAGCGTGTGTTGTACGCAACATCGAGTTCTAACACACACCACAACTTATCAAACTAGCCGTTATGAATAGTAATACCTACATATTGAAATTTTATCTCTCAAAATGGACTTCATTTTTGGATTCGGAGTTTCAAATTTAGCCTAAGGTGAAATTTTGGTACTTTTCGGATAACTTTAATATTATGTTGAATTGTGAAAATTACTAAATTTTAATTAAACAGAACTTTTTTAATCAAAATAATTAATAGTGATAAATTATGAATTTGAGTGGATTTAAAGTATACTTATAATATATTTTTACCATTAAATAAAATGTTGGTCATTGGACATAATTTCACAATAAAACTGAACATAAACAAGTATCAATCTTTTGATAATTATTATATCTTTAAAACACGTTTTTTTGTTTTGACAACGGGAATTAATTTTAAATTAATTTCTGCCACTTCTATGTTTTGAATTTGGAAAAATGGATTCCATATTTGGAATCCGGGTGTTCAAATTTTGTAAATATGTAACTTTTATTTTTAGACATTTTGAATAATTACTTCGGTAAATATTTTATTTACCATGGTTAAAGGGTAAATCCGGTAAATAAGGGTTAAAAAATAATATTATAATAATAAAAAATTACACTAAACAGTGTTCTAACCTTATTTTTTGATACATGTTTGACAATGGGAATCTTTGGGTCGATTTTGGGACCCCATGGTGCCACATGTAAGTGATAGTGACACTTTATTTTAATTATGTTGAAATGAATACAAAAATGACACAAGCATATATCTTTTAGAAAAAACAATTTTTACATATGGTTATATATATTGGATTTTCAACTATAAATATTAATTAAAAACATAAAATGATTTCCTACATAATGATATTTTATTTAGAATTTTTAGACATTAAATAATTTAATTTATATATGACACAATGATGATGCAGTAATTACCATAATAGTGAAAAATTAAAATAATTGATATTATAAATACCCAAATAAATATAATTGGAGACTTTTATTGAATTATACTAAATTTATAGGTTAATATGACATATTAGGATTTATTTAATTGACTCTTTTTTAAGTAATCATTTTGATATGAGTTTCACAAAAATCAATTATTGAATAGTGTCAAAATTGACATGAAAGAGTTTTTAAAACAAATATTATATTATTAATTGATATTAAATATCTAAAAATATAAGGTTAGGCCATGAGACTTATATAATTATAGGTGTATCATTAATGGACCACTTTGGGGTATATTGGAGGTATATAGTAAGTTTATTGACCATATAATATAAAAATAAAAAAAGACATTGTAAAAGTGAAACTAATTAACTAAGAGTTAATACTTAAAGATAAGGTTAATACAATTACACAAACCCATCTAAATTATATTGGTTGAGTGTTTTTAGACCTATACCCTCATGTAACTTTAAATAATATACTTTTTAGCCATTTGAAACCGAATATGAATTATTATAAAATAATATTTCTATCTTTTCCAATGGTGCCCCTCACCCCTCTTATAAAAGGGCACTCTTCCTTCTCATTAACTCACACATTCAAAGCCATTTTGTTCGGAAAAAATCTTCCCAAATACTCTCTCAACTTCACTAAAATCATCCTAGAGGCCTTCCATTAGTCATAAATCCAACTTAAGGAGCCCTTTTGATCAAATCAAAAGGAAGAACCCGAAGAAGTGCTAATGATTTCACCACCCTTTTCCAAGTTCCATTCTTCTTCCACTTCTTCATTCTTTGTTATTACCATTATAAAATAATGAATCCAGTATCTCCTATATAATGTAATATTATTATAAATATGGTACAACCATATTACGTATTCTATACATCCTTTGAATAACATGTCACCATACGTGCGTACGTACAGCTTACCGTCTCCACGTTGTGGTGTAATTGTTATTCAATAAATTATTATTTGGATGGGTATAATAATGATGTGTGATTCTTGTAAATAATAAATATAACATGATAATTATTCTGTATATATGATATACCATCCAATTATATATTATTTTAATATTAAAAGAATGATATTGTCGCTCGTGCATACGTACAGACTATCATCTCCACGAACGCGATAAGATCCATTCTCCATCGTATCCATTCAAGTATAATTCTCATTTGATGATTAATAATAGTATCTAAGGACATGATATAATTCTGGATATGATTAGGGTACAACATATCCATGAAAAACATAGCTTAGGTAACAAAACATATAAAAGAAAACGAGTAAGTTGACACCCGAATCAACGATAATATTAAGATATTATTAACAAATAAATGATAAAAGATCATATATGATATCATATTAATGTATATGATTCTTGTATAATTTAATAAAAATTATTTCACCATTATACAGGAGGTTAACCTACCCCGAACTAAGGAAAAGTACAACGCAAAGGTTTATTTCGCAATCACATCATTATCTGAGGTTGTTTATACGTAATAATCTACTGGGATCTATTTATCGTCCACATCCATGTTTCATAAAAATGTATTTAAAAACATTTTTACTGTTTACAAGAATATGCGTTAAAATCATTTATACCCTTGTTTGAATTTTTATAAGAGTTTTATAAAGGAATCTTTCCGTCGTTTTCCAAACAATGTGCCTTTTAACCTTTTCGACAGAATTAAGGTAAGAAAGTTTTTTTAACTTATACGGAGGGTGATGCTATTTTCTGATGTAATAAAATCTTCGAAGATTACTTAACAAGCTTATAAGAATATTTTCAAAGAAAATGTTTTATTTTATAAATACATGACTCTTAAATGATTTCAAAATAGAAAGAGATATTTCTCTAAAAAATGTTTTAATTTAATCTATGTCAACATCCTTTGATGGATTTTACGCTTATTTGAAGTTGATTTATTATGATACAAAAAATATATATTGTATTGATGGTTTTGGGATATGTTTGATTGTGGATGTGTTATTTTTATTCCATTAATGGTTTATGGATGAGGTATTTACATTTCGTATGCTAGTTTTAATACGAATGTTTATTTTATGTTTAAAATTTTTCATATGGGAATGAATTGGACTAAATATGTGACGGTTGGAGCCCTCTATAGCTGCTCGATGCATCGGTAGGTCTCATGAGACAAACTAGTGTCTTGGAAGAAGGCCTTGGAAAAATCTTATTTGTAGTCTTGGCATGAGGCCTTGGCTATGTGGTTATGATAGTCTGGCATAATACATTCTTTCATTATGAAAGTGGTTATTGGTATTACATCTGATTATTCGATTAGTAGAATATCCATGTGAATAAGTATATGGCATTATTTAATTTTTTTCCATACTGTGTTTTAGTTCATGTATAAAAGGCTTTTGTTTTAGTTATACATTGCCTTAAATGTTTATTCTTATTTATGAAAGTTTCTTCTATATTGTTATCCTTACTAGGCATTTGACATCACCCCTTTTCTATGTTATATTTGTCCCAGGATGTGAAGAAGTAAATTATGAATAACCTGCAGGGATATTATGAAGGGATCATAGTGTGGACTATGGAGAAAATAAGATGTTGTAGTAGTTTTTCACTTTATGATGTAATGTAAAACCTTGTGAATATATCTACTGTTTCCAAGGCTACTAAACCAATCGGTCTTTTGAGATTCGATCTTTCATGTGATCATTCCAATGTTATGTAATAATGCACCAACTCTGGGTAACTGGGTTCGGGGCATTACAGGTCCCATGTAGGTTCATTGAATTCTTGATTTCTTCAGGGAACTTTCACAATATGTATGGTATAGTTCTATAATAGTTTTTTTATATTTGACACGATTCCTACTATTTTTTAGTATACCTATGATAATTATCCCATGGATCAAACACATAGTTATATTAATATAAAATAAGATATATTTTATGTCCTCAAGCGATATACATGGATAAATACATTGACATTATAGATGTTTGGTAGAATAACCAATTATAAATGTACCATCATTACATATGTTATAATAACATTGTTGATGATATATATAGGCCTCCATCTTCAATTATTTATGAATTTCATAATATTCTTCGATGATGATATTCATTGGAATACATTCTCACTAAAAATGAATTAACGCATTTTCTAATGATTTTCATCCAAACATTTTTCTCCACCACAAGCATCCTTGATATGTTACTAAGTGCCTCTATGAATCTCTATTACATCATTTTTCATATCAGGACTCAATAAAATTGTATTCCCTTTGTCATCGTAGAAAATTAGATATAGAATATTATTTTCATATTGGGATTCATATAGGTCAATATGAATGCTTTTTTGAATTGTATAATTGTATGAAAACACAAATAGAGGAATGTGGATATCAAAAACAAAATTAAAATCTGAATAATGAGACCTCAAAATATCTCCATATAATGAATGGTTTTCTAATAAGTACTATTGTGAATCCGAATTATATCAATGAAATATATATTATAATAATTAATTTTATAGTATAAATAACATAAAATAACATATAGAACACCATACAAACATTATAATTGAAGAATTATTTATATAAGATTTATTTCGTTAAATTAGGGAACATATACTGACAGAAGAATAACATGACATTTGGAATAGTATGAGGACCTTAAAAACAGATATTGGGAAAATATAATTTCAAACTTCCCTATAAATGTATAAAATAAATTTTTCCATGTTACAGATAAAAATATTATATATTTATATATTCTAATAGGAAAATAATTGATAAATTATGTGTTTATATATTTATTAATTTATAGATATTTAATTACTATTTTATAATTAATATAATTATAAAAAATTTAATGTGTTTTCATGAAATTTATTCATTCAATAATATATTTTTCATAGGATTATAATATAATTTTATTATACCTTTATTAAATTTTTATGGTGTCATAAAATTAGTTATAATTTTAGAATTTGTGCTTTCTGATTATTGAAATATTTTAATTAAAAATATTTATCATATTTAGCAAAATAATTCATAATATTGTGTTCACCATTCAACTATAAATATCATATAATTATTAGGATGCATTTTTTGGCTATTTCTAGAGGAGTTGAATTTTTAGTGAATTGTGAAATAATGTAATTTATGGTATTAGAACAATACAAAATTTATTGAGTTATAGATTGTGTATGTTTGATGTAATAGAATAATATAGATATATATTTCTATATTTAAAATATGTAATTATATATTTCAAAATATTCACTATATAGTTGAACTATAATAAAAAATGAGTAAAATAATATGAAAACACCCATGTCCTCCAATATAAATACCACCAGTCACCAACTATTTATCTCAAACCTCTAAATCAATGAATATGGTAAAATATTTTCAAATACTCTAACAATGTATCTAATTATATACAATAATTCATTTTTCTTAGGAGAATTCCAATCCTCTTCCCCTCATGAGGTTTCCTAAGGAGAAGATTATAAGAGGAAAAAACCTCTTTCTTTTTCCTTTTAATTTCTTTTCATTTTCTTTTATTATAATTTATATCCCCAAATCCCCATATAAATTAGACATTATGACTCCATAATATAATATATATCATAATTTTATTTTTTCAATGCAACAATGCAATATCATTTCTCTTCTCCACCAATTATTTTCTTAAAATGAAAACATTTTTTGAGATGTAATGATTTATCGCATCCATGGATGTTGATTTTTCTATATCCATTAAAACCTCCGTGATTTATTATAAAATAAAAATATGGTTAAAATAAAATAAAATATATTTATTAAAAATATATTGATCATTTCATTACTAGTATATATACATAATATTAATTAATATAATGAGAATAGTTCTTGTTGATCAAAAATGCACCATAATAATTTAAAGAGTTATCATTAATTTTCTATCAAATGATTAATCCTTAAATAAGAAAATAGTGATATATAAGACCTTTTAATATTATGGATATTACTTATTTATATATAATTTCATTTATAGGCATGTTTTCTAATTTTATATGACATTTCATATATCAATACGAGTGAACAAATAACGAAAATCAAGGAAAACAATACTCTTGGATGATGAAATTATATATTATAACTCATAATAAATTCCATAAATGAACATAATTAAATTATAATAAATTATATAAATGTATAAATGGATCTGAATTAATTTTTAATGGATTTAATTTGATTATCTAGTACTTTATATAAATGTACAGAACACTTATGAGGGAAGGGTTTCTTTTTCAAGCATCATTTTTCATCGGGTTATGCTTTATCTATACTGAATGTAATTCATCAATATTTTTATAAATGATTCTATATTATATGTATATGTGTAAAAATTATATCTATATTAGTTAAATATTCTTTTATGGGGAAATACATTTTTTATAAAAGGGTTCATTCTTAGTTCATTAATATAAGCATGCCTGTTTATTGGGGGACTACCTAATTTCATACCAATTTTCATGTTCACTACATCAATTAATTTTTTCCACCATTATCTGTTAAAAATGAAAGACTTAATCATGAAAAACTATCGTGGTACATTTTTTGTACTGAAAAAAAGATATCCATTTTCCACTTTAAAATCTATTTAATATTTTTCTTAAAACATAGTAAAATTTCTCATTTATAATGTTTTTTAATTACTATTTTAATTATTTTTCTCATTATTATGCCACAACATATCGTTACATATGTATATATTCCCTTAAAAATGACCATGTGTGACTTATATATTATCTCATGGACACCATTATGATATTATCAGTATTTATACCTTGTGAAATTGTTAAAATACCCCATTATATATATGTGTGAACATTTTCATAATGATTGATTCTTATTGTGTCATATATATGCATAAAAATGTTATAATGGTTGTTCCCATGTTATATTGTAAATCACTGGATAATATTTTATCTAATGAAACATCACTTGAAATGGTCTTTGTGGTTATCCATAACACATACTAAGCTTATGAATTGGTCTTGGTTGTTAACCTTGACACATGCCCTCTGTGTCTAATGGAATTTATTGTTAGCCTTGAATCATGATTATTTCATATTGTATGTTTTTCCAAAATTTCATTGATTACTTGATTACATGATCATGTGTTCAATATATTATGATTCTATATATTTACAAATGTTCCATGTAATTTTTTCTCACCATGTTATACCTCATAACAATTTCGATATAATTTATTGATATTCTTATTCCTTAATGGGATTATTATCCCATACATTTATTCTTATTTTCCCATTTTTATCATATTCATATTTAAGATAGAAATTAATGATATTATATCATTCTGGAGATTAAATAAATTATGTTTTCTGTTTCTTATTTTCTAATTATACATATAATATTCCAATTACACTAGACTCTACAATCCATGATTTTTATATCATGGTTGAATATGTTTAATATAATTTTATAATATATGTAAAGGCTAGGGAAGATATAGTTTGTATCATATGATGAACTAGTTATTTTTCAATTTTGGGAATATAAAACTTTACTAACCACCCAAGGTATAATTATTCACCAAGGGTAACATAGATTTCTACATAGGGAATCATTTGTTATGGGATAATTTACATTTTCATGTTTATCCAATTTTGTTCAAAGTTTATATTTTATATTCTTAATATACAATTAATATTTTTACCATAATTATAATTTCTTTTTCATATTTAATGGATCTATATATTTTATCCCATCCAAATAATCAATTTGATTGGAATTGTGATGATTTCATTAATGAAAATACAAATATGATTCGAATTGGAACTCAAAAAATCATAAAAACCCATCCTCAAATAGATCATCTTATGTATAAAAACATGAATCCCATGTAATTTCATCATTCTCTTAATAAAGATAATGTTTACAAAAAATCATTCATATGAAAATTGACTTACATTTTTAGTGTATCTTTCGACCCACTCATCTTTGAGTAATGGTTATACTCTATTGAGAATATATAATTTGTCCCCCAATGATCTGAATAAGATAAAGTTATAATGGTGTTATATCACTTTGATATGGATGTTGATCAGTGGAGGACCCTGATAATGATCAGAAATCCTAAAGGGGAAATTGGTTCCATGGAATTATATTATTTAAAGAATTTTTTTTAAATAATATTTTCCCTGAACTCATAGACATCAAATAGTTTTGGAGTTTCTCAGCTTTTAGAAAAAAAAGGTAGATGATCGAATCAGGGTGTATGAAGAAAACATCATTTTAATTTCATGATAAACCTCTGATATATTCATGAACATTGAATGAAAGGTAGATAACCAAATTAGTGAACTAATTATGATTTTTTCTAAAATCATCAGCTATCTATGACATTGATAGATATTTAAACATTTTCCATCATACCTTGATGTTTGAAATGGACATCAGAGATTATATGTGGTCTCAAGGACCCATATACAAAAATAAAAAAAAGTTTATAATATGGGAGTATCATTAGGTAAAAACCATGATAGAAAGAAAAACAAATATCCAATATGTCATAACTATGTGAATAATAATCATAAGAACTATCTAAAGGGGACCAGTAAATACTTAAAATATGGATTGATGGGGCATCTAGTTAAAAATTTTTGAAGGGATTTTATGAATCAATGTAGGAAATAATATCAATGGTTGTTTTTGATAAAAAATAATCATTTGGTTTAGTTTCTGTACTAAATGGAAAATGGGAATTATGGTGACCATTTTCCAATGATAAGGGTTCATGGAGGAAATATAAAACAACCTCATACAAGATATAATGAAAGGTAATATGATATCACTACTCCATAGGTAGTGGCAAAGAATGATATAGTAGAAGTTATTATAGTTATTAATTTCGGAATATAAAACATACTCCTAGATTCTAGTTGTACAAATTAATTCATATTATGAAATCTTATTAGAAAAATTCAAACACCACCTCAAAATATCTAGGTTGAGTTATATATGAGAATATAAAAGGGTTTAATTATTATATTAAATTTTTATAACACCTATCCATTTAATCATTCTGGAATTATACTCCCATAAAATCTTATATTACATACATTTTTGGAGTTATATTCTATATTGGGAATGGAATGGATAAATTTATTCACAGAAACACTTAAATATCAAGAATTTTTTATCACTCATTACATCCCAAAGATTCCTTAAACACTATACATTAGTGAGTAGGTGGATAAATATCATTTTGGATAATTGTATTATATTGTATTTTTATACCTTCATGAGGGATCATATATAGATCATATGATTAAGAAAAAGTATAATATAATGTATGATGAAAAGACCATTTTATTGGAATATACTAATATGTTAATGTAATGTGTTTTATTTTCTTCTTTCTGACCATGAAGATGGCATCTCAAATGAACATATTCTTGAACCTTTGACTATATCATAGAATGATATTATAATATCAATCATTGATCTGGAAAAAATCCAAAAAATTAGTTACAGTATAATCTGGGTAATATTTTTATAGGCACAAATGATTAATTGTGTAATGCATAGGTAATATAATTCAAAATAATGCAGGGTAAATGTTCCTATGTAATGATTATAATGTTCTAGAAAATTAGTATTAAGACGAAGTATCCCCTCCAACGAATAGATGACTGGTTTGACAAACGATATGGGGCCATATAATTCTCTATGATTGTCCTTCGGTCTAGATTTTTCAAATTAAAGTTGAAGAAGTAAGATATTACCATGAATAAATTTAAAAAAAGGTATGAACACAATGATTTAATATTCGTGACTTTTAGACACACTATCAATTAGTAAATTTACATTGACTTAAGAAATAGAGTCTTTAGTTATATCCATGAAAATTTTTGTGTACACACTATTGAAAAAATTAGGATGTACTCTAAGTGAAATGAGTAATAGAAAGAGCATTTTAATACTATACTATTGGATTTGTGATAAGAGAAAAAAATTTCAACATATATATTATATGTTATCTGAATGTAGAATGCATCATTTTTGCAGCATGTCATAACCAACAAAGGAATATCAGTGGACAACTCCAAGAAAAATGAAATTAAATAGTGGATAAGGATAACATATTTAATATAAATCCATATATTCCATGGCCTATATCTGTATTAAAAAAGGATTTTGAATAAGAATTTATGATTTTCATACACAATAAAAAAGATAACTCAGATGTGAGTGATGATTTTCGGTACTAGTGAATGTGATGAAACCTTCAAAGTGTTCAAAAAAATGCCTGTTAGTGCTATATTTCTCACACAAAATACAAGTGGGGAACTCTTTATATTGTCAAATGATTATTAAATGAAGTTATTAGGTTGTGAACTAGTTAAAATGATAATGTTATAGCCTACACCTCATTGTAGATAAAAAATCATGATAAAATCCTACTCAAATATGATTTGGATTCTGTGGGATTGATATTTGTATAGAAAATATGAATACATTATATCTCCGGTGGGATGTCTGACATACATTGGGAATATAAGAGACTCAATTATATATTCAGACTAATGGATATTAAAATTCACAAATGAATATGGTTACGGATAATCAAATACTACAATTACACTATCCACTATCACCATATTAAAACAAATAAGGTGGATGATTCATTGTATAGAAATGATCCTACCTCATTATCAATCATGTTAATTAAATGGATCCAATAATCATAGGACCAAAAAATATTTGAATGTGATTCATTATGGTTGTAACATTAATGGCCCTTTCTCAATTTATTTATCAACCATCACTCGTGGAGAAAATAAAGGATGCACCAACAAATGATGGGGAAATTTAGAAAATGACATGAAGCTAACAGAAATTTCAAATCATATGAAATTAAAATGGAGGAGGAATAATTCATGAGATTTTTGTGACAACTATGTCTAACATTCTATCCATAGATAAAGAAAGATATTCTAAATGACACACATAGTTAAACCTTATTTATTCACCATAGGAGCACAATGATTTATCAGGATCTATGAGAGAACCATTGGTAGGAAATTTTATGATGTAAATTATAGAATATAAATCAATGATCCATATATGTCAAAAATTTATGAATGAAACGAAAAAGTATATGGGGATGATTCCACAATTACTAATACCAACTTGGTAATGGGAAAACATTACCATGTACGTTACTAGTTGACATCCAAAGACATCTGTAGGAATCAATGTTATATGTGTATTTGTGGATCTTTATGTCATATACATAGCATATTTTAAATTTTATGTTATTTTAATTTCCATTGATGCTATGTTTTGGGGGTTTCCAAAGGATTTATATAGAATGTGTGAGTTTTCATGAATTAGGCCAAACTGTGATCCCAATTCCATATTTAAAAATAAATATTGTTTCGTTTATAACGTTTTCATTTTTTAATATGTTTCACACATTAAAACTCCTAAATGACCTCCCCTGATATATTAACCCCAAAAGTAAATTTTGGAGCCTTTAGAAATCCATAACCAATGTTTATTTCGGTTTTTATTTAAGGGATTGGGCCTGCCCGGAAGCCCATATCCAGTTTTAAACATTAATTTTATTTATTTAATTCAATATTTAATATTAGCTATTTTACGTTGATTACAAGTCTCACTCGATCCCATTAAACCTAGACGTGCCCCCAGCATCTTTCCCCCCTCTTTGGAGCTCTTAGGAATCATGATTTAGGGAAGAACTTCTTAGGGTTCCGGAAATCGTCCAGATTTGAGAAGGTAAGTTGATTCTTTCATAAATCATTTAATTTTCACTCTTTTGCCCCCATTTCAGTCCCCACATGACCTAATATAGATTCATCAATCCTAAATACCGGTTTAGCGTACTTATATATTCAAATATAGGTGGATTTGGGTCAATTTGATGAAGATATTTCAAGTAAGGGAATTTCTTCTTGGTTCCTTCTATCCTCTTTTAGTTTAATTTCATCTTTCTTGAAGTTCCTCATGTCCATAAGTTGGGGTTCGATCCTAAGATATGAATTGTTATCTTTTGGGTCAATATTTGGTGGTCTAGGTCTGGATTTAAATTCCTTGTGGTGCGGTGGTGGTGCGCTTAAGGTTTCACACCATGTTTTGAGGGTTTCTACACAAAAGGTAGGTGATTCCACGTGTAATCATTTCAAGATGAGTAAGTTTTCTTGAATTACTTATTATGAATGATCCTAAAATGTTGTGTGTGGTGTGGGAACTATTTTTGTTGGATTTGGAATATCTTTTGTTTTTATAGTTTAATTTCAGCTTCAAATTAGTTGTTTTTCAAGAACAACCCTTGGGGTATTGTTTGGGTGTGTTTTATAACATATACAATTGGTTTAATAAAACATGTTTGGGATAAAAATTCTGATTTGGTAGGGTTTGGGTGTCACATGAGGTCTTAAAGAGGATTTATAATGGGTTTATGGTGTAAAAACATATTGTACTTCTTGAAAGTGATTTTGAAAATTTGTGCCTTTAATGTGGATCTTTTGTGGTATTGTTTGAGGTGTTTGTATAAAACTTGGGGGTAGTTTAATAAATGTTTTTGGGGATGAAAATTCTATTTTGAATTTTTATTGGTGTGATTTTGTCCTTGAAATATGGTTTTGGAATGAGTTTTATGTGAAAAGCATTGGTACACTCTTTAGAATTGTTTTCTGAAAGTTTTGAACAGTTTAATAATTTTTGTAATAGGTGAAACCATAATAAAAAACTATTTTGGAATATTAATACTTTCAAATGGACCGTTGTAAATATGAATAGGTTTGTCATGTGATGTGTATCCTCTTGAAAAATGATTTATAAAAATGTTTAATGGATTTACTGAAATGTGAAAGAGGTGTGAACGTGATTTGGGAAATTTGTGTGAGTGTGATGTGAAAAATGGATTTTTTTAATAAAAAGGGTTTTATGAAACATGTTATTAGGATTTTATGTGATGTTTATCATATTTGGAGGGACTTTAAATTTTATTTAAAGGATGTGTTGGATTGTGAATGTTATGCAAAAAGTGTTGTGGGCTATTTTGTGTGAATTAGATTTCAAAATGCATTTGAATGAAAAGTGTAATTTGTGACTTATGTGATGTACATGGGGATGTTTTGTTACTATTTGATGTGGAAGTGATATCTTCAAGTGAAAAATATATTTCTTGTCTTTTTGAACTTGTTTGATCACAAAGGGAAATCCCAGGTATCTAGGTGGGTGGACGTGTACTAGTATGCTAGTGAATCCTTGGAGTTTGGCCTCAGTTTCACCTAGAAAGATTGACACTTACATCTCTAACTAAACTATGATGATGATGATTGGAGACCACTAGGTTTTGGGTTTCTTCCTGACTAGTGTCTCGTGCTCGAGAACCGTTTTTTTTGTTACTCTCACCGAGATACGTGGTACCTAGGACCCATAGCTAGCTACTGCCTAGGGGTTATTCCTTATCGCTTATACTCATTATATACTTTATAATTATTATCATCATACGTTATATTTAGGAGGAAAAATTCATTAGCTTTTGAATTTATTTTAAATGTGTTCATTCTTAAAATTAGCCCACTTGAAAACGGTTTTTTTAGTGGCTTCATTTCGAAAATGTAACTAGAAATTACATGTTTTTGAACACATGCATGATTTTCATATTTGGTAGATTATCACATGGAATATCATAGTGGTGGTATCCTATTGGGAATTATGTCACACCCTACATACACCCTTGTGTGTGAGTAGACATTTTTTTTGTCGCAGGTTTGGGTACAACATTTGTGCCAACAGTTTGGGTTTTCACCGGTCATTCATGATGTGTTGTTGTGGAGATGGCTTGAGGGAGATTCCTCTTTCAATGTTGAGGTTCTTGTGATGTTCTTTTTTTGGTTTTTTATCTTTTTATAGTCCTGGTGAGTTGTTATAGACTATGTAATTCAGTTCTGAATTTTTGTAAAACATTGTTTGGTTTGAAAAATCCAGATTAGTTTCATTGGATTCTATTGTTGTTTTATGTTTATAAAATTAGGCAAAGCGTTCCCAACATTCATTTTATGATACCTGGGGACATGTTCCAGCATGTGGGGATTGGTAATGCCCTTCGGGCCTTGTCATGGGCTCAGTTTGGTGCTAGTTTCGGTGGCGATCGATTCGGTTCGTGACAAAATTGTATCAAATGGGGTCCACACTATTTGAGTCATGTTATTTGGGAAATATTTGGGGTAGTCTAGAGTTAAGATTTTCGAGACCTGAAATTATGGTTATGGGTAGTGTGCTTGATCACCACACCTCATGAAGGGATTCGTGTCGCCAGGGGAATTTAGGATTTATCTAAGTCTTTTGATTTTCATGGTTTATTGATAATGAGGGTAAATGAAAAGAGTGTTGGGTTAATGGTAACAGTGAGCTCGCATGATTTAGAAATCCATGTGGAGACGTGGATATTCCCTAGAACTCTATATGTGATGGTGAAGTTATTGGAATATGCCTTCCAACCATATATCCAAGTCACCCACTAAAACTAGTTTCTTCTCGCATTGTTTTGTGCTTTAGTATTGAAATTTTCGAACATTGGTTTTAAAGTGGCTTGGTTTTAATAAGAATAAAGATTTTGTGAAATTATTTTCAAATTAAGAGGGAATGGGTTGATTTATGAAATGGTGGAATGGAATTTTAAGAATTGTTTTGAAATGGAAAATAGTATTCTTACAACTCTTTTGAAAGACAGAACCATATTGAAATTGGTTTTCAAAAGTGTTTCCAATATAGTTTTCATAATAATTTAAGGGTGTTTTAATGGGATGAGATGTTTTGAAGTTGATGTGAATAACTTGAAAGTGAGTTATTTTCTAAATGCTTGTTTCCTTATGAAAAGTTTTATAATATGTGAATTGGGATTTTAATCTCATTGTTAGATGTTTTGAGAAAGAGGTTGGGTAGGTTGAACATTTTTTTTGAAAAGTGGAAATAATTTTTGTTTTAACCTATGGTATTTCCGTGAGTGACCTCATGCATGGGGTTATATGGGATGATTGATGGATTATGGTATGATTGGATGAGTTCTGAGACAGATATGAGGATGGTTCCCGGTGTGGCACAAAAACATACATGTGTGAGGCTCATGGGTACCATTGGTGGATATTCTTACTGTTAAACCGTGTGTTTTCAAAGAATTGATTTTAATGAAAAACCTGATGTCTTTATGAATAGTTTGGTATGGTTTTTATAATGTGTTCATAAAAATGTTGATGTTGTGGGATGTTTTGAATCCAATAACCTCTTCTGTTTGAACTGTGTTTTGGGTTTGTGTTTGATTAGTAAGCTGTGTTGTAGGGACGGTTAGTGGTATATTATGAAAAATGTTTTGGGATGCCTTTACGCTGGATTCCATCAGGTGTTGGGATCTGGTTTGTGGCATGTTTTGACCAATGGATCTGCTTGGATGGGTCCTTGGGTTCTATCATTGGATATGGTACTCCCCTATTAAGGGTTAATGCACAACTAATGTGAAACCCGTATTGTTTCACCATTGGAAAATCCTCCAGTTGATCAATATAAGGAATATTTTATTGATCATTGTTTATTGAGTATAAAACCATTCATTTTTTTGATTTATGGATCCAATTGTAGTGGGATAGTGCTTGTGGAAGGTTGAAAGAGACCTTAGTTTCTTATGTTTCATGATTCATCGAAGGTGGAAGTGTTCTTTGGTTGTTAGTGTGGATGAGTTTCTTGATGGTGTCTAAGAGGACCTCTGTGTTCTTCATTGTTTCTTTGAAGAAAGATTTATTATTAAACCAGCAATTTTGATATTTTAGTCATGATAGGATTTTGTGTCCACTTTTTGGACTTGTCTATTATTTAGGGACTTAAAATATGGTCTCGTTCCATGTATTGTTTCTATCAATCACAAGGGTCATGTTCAGTGATACATTGTGATGTTGTGTGCTCTTTTGACTATAACGGTGAAGGTCACACAATCCTTTGAGGTTCTATGTTATGTTGGGAGTATGTCTCCCTTCGGAAAAACATAAAATCATCAATCATAGAGGAAGGTGTTTATACGTGCCCTTCTCTTCTATTGTTTCTCACCCAAAAAAACAAGGTGCGATGTGTGGGCATCTTCTGATCCCTTATTTCAGTGAAATGTCTAGTTTTGGTAAAGTGAGTTATGTAGTGTGTTATGTCTTGGTGAACCCATCAGGGTATGCGGTGTAGTAGTTTGTGTCACCAAAAGAAGAAGTTCCACATAGTGGTTTCCACTGCCTAACTTCGAGGCTGACGATGATTCAATATTTTGAGCTCCAGCTATAGGTCCCGGAGAGAAGCTGGTGTGTAGTCAGGGGAAACACCAGTTTCATTTAAACCCTTGTAAAAATTCTTATCCTCAGTATGAAAGATAGGAAGAGTTTAAACCTATGGTGTCATCATATTTCTTCTGGTATTCCCGTTCGGTGGAAATAGGTGTAGAATCTTGTACCCATGTCATCACACAATGTTATTCCCTCCCCCTTTCATTTCCATTGAGTCTTTGGAGAATGGTTGGAAATTTGGCTAGTCAAGTTGGTCACACGGTTCTCACATGGTTAGTTAAAACCATGGAAAAAAAACCATGAAGATATAAGGAACCACCTAGTTATCGTACAATTTCCTAAACTATGCAGACTAACCATGCGACCGTCCCAACTCCTTAATTTTGGGGTCTTTTCATATCGACCCACACCGGTTGGTTAAGATGGTTGGTTCTTGTGGTTGGAAGACCTACCATGGGTATCATGCATGTTATTTTGTAAATTTATAATGGATGTATATCCCTTGTACAAGGGATCCTGTTTGGGCCTCCCCCTATTAGTGTCTAGATTCTGTGTCGGGAAAACAATTTAAGTTGTCTCTTATGGTAGGGAGACGATTTGTGTCTCTTCATACGAGTAACTTATATTTTTCCTTGGACTCCTCTTGGAAGTAGGAATTATCATTTCTAGATATCTGACAACATTAATATTCCTTGGGTAAACATTAATATTGGAGAGTTCCCAAATGGTTTAGTTATAGTAGGGTAATTGTAACCTTGTTCTATGTTTTTGTTTATTTGGGTAAATTGATTGAGTATTGATCAGATTGTTTTTGAGGACTTTTCATTTGGCATAAAGCCTAAATGTGATTGATTGTTTCAGAAAAGTGGTGCATGTTTGGTTTGTGAGAGTATTCCTTCCTTCATTGATCACTTGAGGTGTTTTGGCCTTTGGGGGAGAAACATGGAAAAGGAGTACCTCTTGGTTTCTTAGTTGGGTTTCATTGTTTCATTAGCCTTGTTGTGACTTTCTGAGGTGGAATGTATTCTTGGTGGGTAGAATTTTCACATAAATATCTTATTTTAAATGTATTTTTATTTTTATTTCCATTTATTCTTTGTTTTGGGGGTTTCCAATGGATTTATGTAGAATAGGTGGGTTTTCATGAATTGGGAAAAACTGTGAGCACAATTCCAGATTTAAAACTAATTTTTTTTATCTTTTAGAACATTTTAATTTTTAAAATTTTTTACTCATTCATACTCTTAAATGTCCTTCCAAGATATATTAACACCAAATTTAAATTTTTCAGCCTTTAGAAATCCATAACCAATGTTTATTTTGGCATTTATTTTAGAGATTGGGCTTGACCGAATGCTCATATCCAGTTTAAAACATTAATTTCATTTATTTAATAACATATTAAATATTAGGTAGTTTTCGGTGATTCCAAGTCTCACACGATCCCATTACACCCAGCCGAACCCCCTGCCTCTTTCCCCCCTCTTTAGAGCTCTTATGAATTGAGATTTAGGTATGAACATCATAGGGTTCCTCAAATCATCTAGATTTTAGAAGGTAAGTTTATTCTTTCGTATATCTTTTAATTTTCACTCTTTTTCCCCTATTTCATTCACCAAATGACATAATATAAATCCTTAAATCCTACATACATGTTTAGGATACATAAAGATTCAAATATTGATGGATTGGGCCCGATTTGTTCAAGATATTTCATGTAAGGTAATTTCTTCTTGGTTCCTTCCATCCACTTATAGTTTAATTTAGTCTTTCTTGTAGTTCATAAAGTCCATAAGTTGGGGTTCAATCCTAAAGTCTGATTTGGTATCTTTTGGGTCAATTTTTGGTGGTCTAGGTCTGGATTTATTTTTCTTGTGGTGCGGCGGTGGTGCGCTTTCGGTTTCACACCATGTTTTGAGGGTTTTGACTCAAAATGTAGGTGATTTCCTGTGTAATTTTTTTATATGAGTTAGTTTTCCTGAATTACATATTATGCATGTTCATAAAATGTTGTGTGTGGTGCGGTAACTGTTTATGATGGATTTGGCAAAGCATTTGTTTTTTATAGTTTCATTTTAGCTTAAAATTGTGTGTTTTTCATTAGCAACCCTTTGGGTATTGTTTGGGTGTGTTTTATAACATATAAAATTGGTTAAATAAATCTTGTTTGGGATGAAAATTATGAGTTAGTAGGGTTTGGGTGTGACATTAGGTCTTAAAGAGGTTTTTTAATGGGATTAAGGTGTAAAACCTTATTTTATTTCATGAAAGTGATTTTTAAAATGTGTGCTTTTCATGTGGATATTTTGTGGTATTGTTTGAGGTGTTTGTATAACACTTGGGGGTAATTTAATAAATGTTTTTGGGGCTTCCAATTCTATTTTGAATTTTTATTGGTGTGATTTTGTCCTTGAAATATGTTATTGAAATGGTTTTTATGTGAAAAGCTTTGGTACACTATTTAGAATTGTTTTATGAATGGTTCGAATGGTTTAATGATTTATGTAAGAGGTGAATCCATATTTGAATTTTTTTTGGATTATTTATACTTTCAAATGGAACATTTTAAATATGAGCAGGTCTGTCATGTGATGTGTATCCTCTTGGAAATGTTTTATAAAAATGTTTAATGGATTTACGGAAATGTGAAAGAGGTGTGAATGTGATTTGGGATTTTTTTGTGAGTGCGATGTGAAAAATAGATTTTTTGTTTATAAAATGGGTTTTATGAAACATTTTATTTGGATTTTATGTGATGTTTTTCATATTTGGAGGGACTTTATAAAATTGTGAAACGATGTGTTGGATTGTGAATGTTATGTAAAAAGTTTAGTGGGATATTTTGGTGTGAATTTGATTTCAAAATGCATTTGAATGAAAAGTGGAATTCGTGTCTTATGTGATGTACGTGGGGTTGTTTGGTTAATTTGTAATGTTGAAGTGATATCTGCATGTGAAAAATATATTTCTTGTCTTGTTGAACTTATTTTAGCAGAAAGGGAAAACTTCGGTATCTAGGTGAGTGGACATTTACAAGTATGCAAGTGAATCTGTGGGGTTTGGCATCGGTTTTACATAGCATGATTGATGCATACAACATTAATGAAACTATGATGAAGATGATTGGGGACCACAAGGTTATGGGTATGTTCCCTACTAGTGGCTCGTTCATGAGAACAAATAATTTTTTTGTGGTTACTCTCACCGAGATACGAGGTACCTGGGACCCATAGCTAGCTAGTGCCTAGGGGTTTTTCATGTAGCTTTCACTCATTAGATCCTTTATACATACCGTCACAGTACGTTATATTTTTCTGGAAAAATTAAGTATCTTTAGAATTTATTTTGAAACTGTTGATTCTTTAAATTAACCCACTTGAAAACTGTTTTTTTAGTTTCATGTTTTAGAAATTTTTTCTAGAAATTACATGTTTTTGAAAACATGCATGCATCTCATCATTGAATGTTTATCAAATGGAATCTCTTAGTGGTGGTATCCTACTGGGCATTGGGTCACACCCTAATTACACCCTTGGATGTAAGTACACATGATTATTTTTGTTGTCGCAGGTTTGGGTATAACTTTTGTGCCAACAGTACGGGTTTTCACTTGTCATTCATGATGTGTTGTTGTGGAGATGGCTTGAGGGTGATGCCTCTTGCCATGTTGAGGTTCTTGGGCTGTACTTTTTTTGGTTATTTATCTTTTTATAGAACTTTTGAGTTGTTTTAGACTATGTAATTCAGTACTGGATTTTTGTAAATCAATGTTTGGTTTGAAAAATCCAAATTTGTTACATTGGATTCTCGTGTTGTTTTATGTTTATAAACACGGGTAAATCGTTCCCAACCTTCATTTTATGATACCCGGGCACTTGTTCCAGCCCATGGAGATTGGGAATGCCCAGCAGGCCTTGTCACAGTCCCAGTTTGGTTCCAGCTGTGGTGGCGATCGATTTGGTTCATGACACGTCATTCAACGACATATCAATTTATATCAATTATAGGGGACTTATTATAAAAATATCTTTCACTGATATACATTAGAAATGTGGTATGGTTTCAGAGAGTACAACTATTTATTGTTTCTTATCGATATATGATATTTTTCTTCTCTGTTATTGAAAATCCTCCAACATTCCCTATACACTGAGGGGGACATCAATAAACCCTATCATATTCAAATATACTGCCAATAATAGTAAACTAATCAGATATTGGAAGACATGATGAGAGAGTATTCTATGGACAATAAAGGATGATGGGACCAATATCTTCCTATAGTCGACTTATCTTACAAGAATAACTTCCACTTCATCATATTAATGGATCCATATAAAAACCATTATGGGAAATGATATAGAAAACAGTAAATATGAGATGATGTTGGGGAGTGTAAGCTGTTGGCACATGAAATTATTCAGGAAATAATGTAATGGGTGAAAACTATTCAGCAACGTATCAGGGAATCCAAAAATTTAAGGAAATATTTATTAATAAAATCATAAATGTGAACTATAGTTCATGTTTTTATACATTGTATTCCCCATAATATCTCCATGGATGAGGATCATGACATTTGGGACGAAAGGAAAGATGTGTCTCAACTATATGAACAAATATTAAATTATTGATCGTGTCGGAGTTACGGTCGACTGACATTCACTTCTAGAAAACACATATGAAGTGTACATTATATTCCACGTATCCCTCATAAGGATGTACAATCAAGATCCCTAGATATTAAAAAATATAAAGGTGGTTCAGTTGGAATATGATCTTTATTCTGAGGAGAATCTCATGGAGATATTGGATCAAAGATATAATTTTCGATGAAACATTTCTAATCCACAAGTCAAAGTATTATGTTAGAACCGTAGGTACGAAGAGGAAACATGAGAAATATATGAATAAATAAATATTGAGTAACCTCCCATGTTTTTACATTAGTTTTTATCTTGATGTTTTAAGGATTAAATTTCGTAAAGGGAGGAGTATATAGTGAAAAAGAATTATTTTAATAAAATTTCACTTATTAAAATTATGTATACATTATAAACCACATAATGTCATTTAAAGACCACTATAAGAAATTTATAAATGAATAGTGAACTAATATGTGGTATTTGATAAATTTAAGGAACATATTCCAATGGAATAGTCACATTACCATAGGAATAGTAAAATGTCCCGTATAAATAGTAATCCGACCCATTGAATAGTAACCTCACTTATGAATTTTTAAATAAAATTTTCCTCTCTTATAAATTTAAATGTGAAATATTTATATCTTGAAATATGTAAATAAATGATAAATTAATTGTTGGTATTTATTTATGTTATAAATATTTAATTAAAATTTTAATATAAATATATTGATTTTAAATAAAAGTTATCTTCTTAAATTGCAATCATAAGATAATATATTTTTGGTTATGATTATTATATATGTTTATTATAAATTAATTAATTTTTCAAACTATCATAAAATCAGTAATAATAATTAAATCGATATTTCTCGAGTAAATGATTAATTTAATTAAAAAATAAATTTCCCATATTTATAATTTTTTTCATATAATTTCGATTATGGTTTAATTACAAAATGTGAATGAAAATATTTTCTTGATTTGTGCGGATTCATCTAAAATAGATGATTTTTTAATGAATGGTGTAATACAATAATTTACGGTATAATCCAAAAAAAACTTTATGGAATCATAGAGAATGTTTGACAGATTTAAGACAATAATACTGAAATTTCCAACAATATATATTTTATTTACTGATATGTTTCTAACTCTTCATTATCTTGTGCCAAAATAAAAAAATGAATTAAATATTTAAAATATAGCATAACTCCACTATAATGCTACCCTTCACTACCACATGACATCACTCTTCCAAATCCATGATTTTTTTCAAATTTTTTCCCAATCATATTACCATATCTTTATCCAAATACTTGATGATTTGATCTCAACTAAATACCAAACCATTTTCCCTATAAAGGTTCTAAAGGGGAAAAATTCATGAGGTAAAGAAAACATTATTTTTCGTATAATCTTTTTACATGTTATATTATTTCCTTATATTCTCCTCAACTATATTTATCAAAGATACATTACAAAAATAGTATATTTATATAATATACTTTTATTTTGTAAATGGGACAACCAATAATAATTTATCTTCCCCTTCCAATTTCTTATAATAGTAATAACATTATATGTGATGTGTTGATATATCACATTCAAGGAAAATAAGTTGTAAATTTCAATTAACTCTTCAAGGGTTATTGAAAAATTTTATTTTTAAAAAAATTATAACATATTTATAACAAATTATTTAATTGTATTTTACTATTATATATATGTAATATTAATTAATATAACAAATATAAATATGAGGAAATGAAATCCAATAAAATCTAAATTATTATCATTAATTTTTTATATAATGAGTCATCCTCACATCTCGAAATAAATGATATAGACAACCATTTATTATATAATATGATCATTAAAAACATATAATTTCAATTATGGAACATTATTATCATTTTGCATGATCCTTCATAGATGAATATAACTAAAACAATCATGAAAATGAAGGATATGAACGCTACCTAATGATGAAATTGTATCTTATAAGTGACCAAAAGTCCATAAATTAACATTATAAAATTATAATAAATCATATATATGTATAAAATGATATGAATTAATTATTTATTTTATTTTATTTTATTATAAATGACATTAATAAAAAGTTTTGAACACTTTTAGACCTAAGGTAAGGGATACATTCGGAAACTATATTTTCCATTGAGTTATGCTTTCACTATCTACCCAATATAATTATTATTTAGTTTTATAAAATTCTTATAAATTCTTATATATGTTCTAAAATAATTTATATATATCACCTTACACTTTTCAAATGGGGAAATATATATTTTTAAATGGTTTTGTTGTCAATATTTTCTGTTAAGAAACCCCTACAAAAGTGGAACTATTGGGTTTCTTAAAAGATTTAATATTAAATCAATAAACTATTTTAAGTAAATATTATTTTTTGATAGTAAATCATTTTATTAGGAAAATATATTTCATCCCACTTCTGGTTCTCTGAAAAAAGCAATCCTTTTTTTCTTTAAATTGTCTATAATTGTTTCTTAATCCTCAATGAAATGTTTCATTTCTAATGTTTCTAAAACACGATTTTTACAACTGTTCGCATTAGTTTGACATTAGTTATCATGATCTATAACTAGTTAACATTATTAATGTATATTGATTATTTAAATACATTATTTAATGGACATCATTATGGTATTATATTTTGTTATGTCATGTGAAATGATAATGATACCCCACTATTTCTATTGCTAACCTTAATGTTTATGATTGATTCTACTTGTGGAACATATATGAATGAACGTGATATTAGGGGTGAATTCATATAGCACTCTAGTAAATTGGATAATGATTTATATCATTAGACATTGTGTTCAATGGCCTTTGTTTTTAACCTTGACTCATACTAATCATGTGTAATGCTCTTGGCTCTTATACATGGGTCATGATCCTTTTTGTGAAATGGTCGTGGTGGTTATCCTTGAATAATTATTTTTTCATGTTGTATATTATTTCCTAATTTATATGAAATCATGATTACAGTATCATTTATTCAGTATGTTATAAATCCATAAATTTATACCTGTTCTATGGATTTTTATTTTATTATGTTATTCCATATAACAATTTTTTATGATTTATTCATATACTTATTCCCTTACTGGTATTTTTATCTCCTCCTTTTATTCATGTATTCCACAGGTTATGCTTTGAAAATTTAAGAGCTCAAGGTATTATAAGAGAAAATTATGGAAATTAAATAAAATATATTCTAATATTGTTTTCATTATTTCTAATTATATGCCTAATCTTCTAAAGACAGTAGGCATTATAATCCATGTTTTTAATTTTATAGTCAATTACGATTAATATCATTTGAAAATATGTGTAAACGACTTGGGAAATTATAATGAAGTTCATTTTGAGGAGGATAAGAATTATTGACATTGAAAAATGACTCCTTATCTTTGGGAAGACAAATATATATATTCAAAGTAATCAAATTATACAATTTGATGTTTTATAATTTGGTACTCAATATAACTAGGACACTTTTATATTAGATATTATAAAAAATGGATCAATGTATAAATTCATATCATTATACCTCATCATAAATTCATTATGAATATATATAGTGATGAATTGTGAGCTTCATCAAACATATCCTTCAACATATATAGAGTTGAAATGAATCCTAAAGTGTTCTAGATCTATATCAATCCATCCAATTCAGGATTGATATAAAGAATAATTCTTAAATTAATTTGATAGTGTACATTTTATATATTTATTTATTTATGCTTTAAATATATATATGTTTTAACACTCATTTATTAAGTATGAGGTTTATACCCTTCATTCAATATTTTTACACTCATCCATTCCAAATATAAAATGATATATTTTTTATATTACATCATCATATTGAGATCAGAAGATAATTTCTATTCAATTCAATTAAATAATTGTTCAATTTCATAGTTTTGTAATGTATTATGAACTAATAATATTTAATTTAATCCTTCAATGTACTGTTCCACATATTTATCTTAATTTATGTGAATATAATAATTAAATGTTGATGATAAGTGTAAATTACCAAAAATTCATTATAAAAATAATCTATCATTAAATTTAATGAAAAAATTAATAGAGCTAACTCCCAATCAAGAGTTGGGTAATTTAACTCATTTACCATGTATTTTATGAGGAATAATGTAATGATTATCTAACTATTATCCATGTGTTGATGAATAAATTATTACAATGTAAATATAGTAAAGCAGCAACATACTTTACTAAAGAATAGTTATGTATTCATTTCAGATATATACTTGAATTTCACATTCATTTGAATAAAAAATGTTCAATTTAATTTATTTCATTACTCCATTATTCACCATTTCATATTACAGGGATATTTTATCTCATAAATTAAAAACAGGAAAATAATTACAAATCATTATAATGAGGAAATTCATATTTCATGACATATGAATCCTAATATCAGTAAAATTTAGAAAATAATTAAATTCCTGTGTAAAAACCTATCTAATTTGGGAAACCTATTTGTCTAATTAGATATTTTGATTCACTGTTTGGATATCTATTATAAGGTCCCACCGATCACCCCCAAGGTTATTGTTTTCCTAATATGCAAGGAGTGAAAAAAAATAATGATAATCTATTTTATTTAAAAGATAACTTGTTTAATTTTTACATTATCCCCAATTTATAGATAATAATTATAAAACCATTAGATTAATATGTTGAAATATAATACTTTTTTACATATTTAGTCAAAATAATCACAAAAAAACAAAATAATGAATAATGATTATATAAATACACATTTTTATATTTGATCATATGGAAAATATATTTTTGTTGTAATTGATTGATTTAAAAACCATAATAATATTATTGTATACATTTTTAAGTGAAATATAATTTTTAGGCTAAAAATATATTTTAATAAAAATTTCTATATAATATTTTTAAAAAAATCACATAAAATAGAGAGTGAGGAATTATATAATATTTAAAACATGGACTTTTCCAGTTTGATGAAAATTATATTGTTGATGTACATGTTATAACAAGGATTCATTTAAAACTTTTAGGAAAATCCAAATGACAATTGTTTCTAAAATGAAATTCATATTCCATTAAAAACATTTACAAGAATATGAAATTGTTATTGTAAACATTAATAAATAATTTTTAAAAAAAATCCAAGAAGTGATATCATTAATGTTAAAATTGGAATTGAATTAAATTGGGGTATCAACTACAGAGAGAGATGAAGTAAAATTATCATAAAAAATGTTTCTTAATAATTTTATGAACCGAAAAGAGGGAAAAGGTTACTATTACATGAGAATTTAATTAATTACCAAAGGAAAAAGAAATTTATACATTAGTGTATTAATTAAAATTAATTCATAAAAGTGATATTTAAATATAAACAATCAAAATCAATGATGAGATTGTTAAATAACACTTACCACATTGGTAAGATTTGAATAATAAGCCCCATGAAATAAGTAAAATAAAATGAAACATTAAATTCTATTAAGTGATATATTTTCATGATATAAGAAATAGAAATGGTTAGTATATACATTATACAATGGAATATGTGGTTAATATTGAATATGTCACACATAAGTAAATTTGGGAAAAGAAACCCCTACCTAAATGTTGAATTACATTGTATGTTTCCTATCACCATGTATAACTCATATATATCTATAATAAATATATTAAATAACCACAATCATATTTATCATACCATATATTACCCTCTTATAAATATTACAACATATTTGTTAGTAATATTTCATTCTTACTATTGTTAGATGTGTTTATTTATAGGTTTTTGCATTCAAATTTTTTCATGACATTTAATTGTAAATGAAATAGGATATAGTTTAAAAAATAAATAGAAATATAATAATTATAATTTTTTTATTATGTGAAACGGTAGAACGATTCTGGATAACATTACATAGGACTGAATCACATTGATTTGTGGGGATGGCAATCCATAGGTACGCATGACTAACAACATAATTTTCATAAAGGGTGAAAGGTTATGGAACAGTATGATATATATTAATTTTTTATCAATTAAAATAAGTTTATTTATATCTAATTATTAATTATATTCTTCCTTATTACATTCTATGTAAATTGTTTATGAAAAATAAACCACATAGAATTTTGAATAAGTTGTTTGTCGTACACACCAGTATCGTTTTCTTAATTTTATCATAATGTGATGTAAGAATATATATGTGGTATTAAAACAACATAAGATTAATTATATTATAAATGTTATATATATTTATATATATTTATTAATTCAATACTTATATCCATCCTTGATAAGTTTTTATGGAAGATGAGTTACATTTGGTTGTGAGGCAGTACACAACTGTACACAAAATTAAGGATTTAAATTCCATTTCAAGGAAGTTGTGATGGGTAAATATTATGAAATAAACATTATTGAATATTATAATATCCAATTTACTGGTTTATTATTATTATTAATTTTAAAAAATAATTATATTTTTATAAATTCTTAATGAAAAAGAATTATAACAGTGATGACACTTACCTTATCATTAAGAAAGCTTTTTTGTATCTCCCCTTAAGGACAAAAATGTTATTTTTTAGGAATAAATCACAAAAAAAATATGTTTTGGATTTTTTTAGTGAATTTGGATAGGTTTTTTCAGTATTATGGGTTTTATATTTGTGAATAATTGGGGATGTGATTTCCCCTTTATGATAGTGGGAGAGTGGTATTTTTTTAAGTACCAAAACAATTAAACATCTGGACATCCCAATCAGCAAAATCTAGAAATTTGAAAAATGATTTCATATAATGTTTATAATTTCAATCAAATATTACATAAAAATTATCTAATGATTTTAACATGTTTATAATTAGACTTTATTTTTAAGTAATTTTATACATTTATTTTTCACCATAGTGACATGTATCTTTTTATATACCTAGGTAATTTATCCATTAATTGTAATATTAAAATGAGACCTATTTTATAATTTAGGAACAATTTTAAAAAACAATAATTCAAATTTATAATTTATAATATATATATGTTCCAAAAATTAATTTTTTCATAAGTGCATGTAATACCCATAATTTCAATTTTCACATTAATTTTTATAATTAAATATTTATTATTGATAAAATAAATAATAAAAAAATTATTTACCAGTATTTTCTCATAGAATTTATTAATATTAACAATATAGAATCCATTTTTTCAAACATAATTTTTAAATGTGGTGGAATAATTATAATTCACATAACTTATATTATATTATTATAAAATCTAAAAAATATATTGTTAATAATATTTCATTATTTTTCATTGATTCATGTGCTAATATTTTTGTTTTCTTCTGGGTTATTTTTCCTGAATGTTATGGTTTTTTGTATATAGTATATAGTAACATCATACGTGTATTGATATAAATTTTATTGATAATTATTTTATTTTATTTATCGTTATATATAATCAATAAAACATGACATTGGAAATTTATCACATCGGTATTTTAATACAACAGTCACTACGTACGGAGGAGTGACAATATAATTATGTTAAAGATTTATATTACAAGGAATTTTATGATATATGATAAATTTTGAATAATTATTATAATGATATATGAATCACATTAAATCATTAAATTTATCATTGTTACATTCATTTTAGGGAGAAGTGTAAAATGAATCACATCTCTTCGCAGGGCATTTGTCCACCATCACACAAGTGATATAATCATATATTAAAGGAATTGGTAGTTTAGGCATTATATATGATATCATAACTCCATATGTATAATTATTTCATAATATATATATTTATAATACATCATTATAAACCATTCTGATAGATATTTACTGAAAATTTTTCATATCAGTTTTCATGGTTGTAACCCTACAAACCAATGATTTGAAATTTTTATTCCAATTTTATGTAAGAGGGGATGGATAAATATTATTAAATAAAAAAACAATAAAATATAATTATATGGGGGATATTAGTTTTTTATATTGAAATTTATAGAAATAATTATATTTTTGTTAATATAATTGAAAAACAATAATCGCAGTGAAGACATTTGAAATTTTTTATAGATACATCCATTGGTTGTCCTCTTAATGATACTATGGATGATACTTTGGGATCTATATAACCTATATAATGCGAATAATGATTTTTTGTGGGATTTATGAAGGTTTTAATTGAGATATAGGGATTCAGATTTTTGAATAATTGAGCGATGTGAGTTCCCATTAAAAATTGATGAGTGTAATTTTTTGAATACCCAAAAATATTAAATAAATTTAAGTCTTTCTAACCATATTTTCTTCCATAATTAATTATTAATATATGGGAGGTCGGATATGGTCTAGTTGAACATTATTAAAAAAAAGATACACATGTTTTTAACATGTATTTCCATATGATTTCTGATTAGATAATTTTCACCACATAAGTTAAAAAACTATTTATTAACCTATTTAATTTATTATATACAACTAAAATTAAAATGAGAAGTAATTAAAAATTTGGAAAAATTTATTTAAAAAAATATTTCTTTTTTGAATAACAAATTCAATATGTGACAAACATTAATTTTATCACAAAAACATTTAATTTGAAAACATGCAATTTATCCATAATCTTGTAAATTAATTTAATTTTTTTCAAAAATAATTATTACCAAATATTGCATTTAAATTATTTTATTATATATATTATTCTTATTCAAAATATGGAGTCTAATTTTTAAATTAAAAATCTAATATTTTCTATAATACATTTTAAATGTAATCCCACATACAATTCAAAAAATTATGTTTCCCAATGAAAAACGTTCAAACATATCTAATGTTTGCATCCAATAATTAAATATGTAATTGTTTCTAGTGAAATAATTTAGTCCACATGTATTAATAATGAAATAATTTTAATATAAATCCAATTTAAATTATTCAATATATTTTTATATATTATAAAAGAAAATGATAATTTAATTTTATGTCACTATTTTTCACAATTTATTAAAAAATATACCTTTAATAAAATTCATAGAAATTTACCTGACAATACTTTTGAAATGATTATTTTAAATAATATATTCCTTTTAATTTTTTTTCAATAAGTGGTAAAATAAAAATTCAGAATATTCGAAAAAGGATTGATAAAACCACTTTTTAGAGAAATAAGGTATTTTAAAATATACTTTATTTATTATCATTCAAATAATTATCATTTTCAATAATAAATACAAAGAAATTGAATTTATTTTATACATGGTTAAATCAAATTAATTTTTTAAATTTTTCCTTACTATACATACTCACCAATTTAAAATATATATTATAATTTTCATGTTTAAAAAAAATTAATTGATTATAGTGTTTTGTTCATACCCAATTTTGTGGGAAATGCATGCAATGGAAGATATTTTATTTACGTCAAAATAAATAAATAATTTTCACTAATGGGATAAAATTATTGTTTATTCATTGTGTGTTCTTCATATTGTCTCTTTAATATGATGTTCATCTTCAAAACTCATAGGTTATTACATGCATTATATAACTGTATCATCCAGCATAGCGATGCATCCCAGTCCCCTCTTTGATGAAGCAATATATATCAGAAAACATATCTACTATAGTATTTTTAAACCACATGTTTGGTAAATAATCTTATATTATATTGCACTAAATGGGATTCACATTCATCTATCCCATGTAATATAGTTTCCAACTGAGTTAACATGGTTATTGAATGCAGTATCTATGATAATTTATCCAAAAAGTGTTAACGATATCTTTCCAAGACAAGTGTAGTACATATCTCATTCGTAGTGTTTAGTCTAGGAAAATGTTCAATACCCTCTTTCATATATTGTATCTATTTATATACCAACTTTGGAGATAATATTACCCCAAATTGGATCATTTTGTATCCAAAACTAATAGTTTTTATATTTTTCATCTATATTCTCCATCTTTAGATTCTTCAGTACATCCATCTATTGAAATCTGTGTAATTAATTTCATATAAAGTATATAAGAAAATAAATTATAAATACTTCCACTAACTTATAAAGGTAATATATAAATACATTTTCCAATAAATAATTGATGATAGCAAAGTATTTTTAAAGACCAAATGGACTCATAATAAATTCAAGTGATCAAACCCCAAAATAATGGATATATTAGGAATGTATTACCTTTAGGATATCAATGAAGGGTATCTATATCAATGATATGTATTGGAAAAATATTTACATAATCATAAATGATCCATACAATCATAAATATATGTTAGTATAGTTTTATTTATTATTGTAAAAATGTTATGTTCTGAAGTATAAATTTAGTGTTTCATTTATCCACCTTTATTGATGAAAAGAAAGTAGGTTCAACCCACAATGATTCACATGGACAAACTAATCACTTTTTACAATTATCATATAGTTGTTTCATTAATTCTCACAAATCAATTAGTTAAATCTGATATAGATTAAATAAAATGGGTGTCACTATAAGGACTTGGCCTTATACATTACATAATCTTGAATTAAATGAATAATTGAAATTGAGGATTTTTAGGTTTATTTTTTTTGAGAGTAAGACCATAATAATTAATTTGCAAAATATTACATCTTTAAAAAAATACAAAGTAGACAATCCTACTCAGTATCCATTTTTTTCACAATTTAAAAACTCTTGAAAAAAAGATTCAAGTCTAATTCCATGATTAAGAGAGCATGAGTTTTCTTTTATCCAATACTTGACCCTATTCAACTTTATGTCATGTGAAAAACAATTCGAATACATGGGATGAGCATAAAAAGCATAGTAAGGGATACACAAAAAAGGAAAACTGTTAGTTTTTTAAAACAACAGGTAAACCATGAATACTTTATCATATTTAATACTTTTCACCTTCATGAAATGGTAATTACTCTTTACTAAGTAATGTTTAATTAAATACCCTATTGTAAACAATATATTACCATAAAACCCATATAAAGCACACATAACATATAAAGGTAACATGGGACATAAACATACTTAAATGGAATAACCATACGATCAACTTCCATACATATCAATAAATGGAATAGCCATATGGGAACCGTCCATACCCAATGAATTGGAGGTTATAACATATCCACCAATCCTGGTATTCACAGCACCACCCATCATTTGGTATATCACGTAACCACCTGTCAAATTTCTAAGTACCATTATAAAATCATAAAACAAAAAACAATTATAAAGGAAAGAAAAAATTTCCAGATTTCAATAGCAATATATCCCTTAAATATATTGACATGAAAAATTCATTATAAAAACATTTTTCAAAACCAAAATCCATAAAAGAGTATATGGTATTTATTTTCTTTTAAAAACATTACTGCTTGTTGAGGTATCCAAAGATCAAATAATACAAACGGTGGCGGAAAAGGTCATTGTCACCACTTACATTAAAAGAAGCATTCCTTTTTGTTGTTTAGTATTATGCTTCGCAGAAAAATATTCCCTTTGAAATTTCAAGTTTGTTTATACAACGTTTAAAAGAAATTTGTATATTAAAACAAAATATGCCTCAATGAAAGGAGATTGTGACGAAGTCCCTTACCTCATGTCTAACTTGACTCGATCATTCTTTAATCTCCTGAATAATAAAATAATGTTAATTTATACTATCTAAAAAACCTTTTCAGGTTTATTATTCCTTTTTCTATCAATTATTACCATGTTATATACATTATGTAATCATTTAAGTTAATAATGTTTGTTTTGTAGATATTTTGTACTTGAGTCAAAATGGATATCTTATAATAACAATCAATTCTTGTGGTCAAATGTTAATTATATCCAAAATTGTATTAATGATTTTGATACCATATATTTCATATATATCCAGCATATACATGTATTTATAATAGTACATAACATTTAGAGGTAAGAAAAGAAATTCACTGTTCATGGAGACGGCAAGTCGTACGTATGAATGAATGCTACTTCCATTTCTATTTAATATTTAATGGAATTAAAACATAATGATACATTTTAGTATTATAATTCCAGTATTTTATCTTATATAATATTATTAAATCTATCCTTTATACATACCAAATATGTTATGAACGAGTCATATCACTATGAGGGGGCTGTAGTCCGCACTGCCTCTAACGAGATTATCGCGTTTACCCCTAATGGAAACCATAAAGGCATGCTATAAATTAAAATTACAGAAGCATAAAAAAACCTAAACATATAATATATCATATATAAATATAGTGAAATCATAATGTCCTCCAAGATAGGTGGTAGACGATAATCGAACAATCATCATTTTATGAGGTGTTAGTTTTCCATCCACAAAAACATTATATTATTCATCCATTAGATAAAGGTGTGTGTATGTTTAGATTTAATCCTTCTCATAATAAAATTCTAGTATATTGAGGATATTATTTTTGTTACAAAATAAATGAATAAAAAGAGTTTAGGGGTTGGAGAAGTAAAATAAAAGAAAACAATTTAAGAGAAATTGCTACCTTTAATTTGGGTAACTCTCTTTGGATTGAACCAATGGACATCTTGAAGTGCCTTATGCTTATGTTAATGCTTCTAGGAAAAGGAGGGGGATGTATGGAGCTTAATTAATAAGAGTTTGAACCAGAAAAATGGCTTTATAGGTGTGTGTAATTGGTTATAAGTGGTCTTCTTTTACAATGAAGAGGAGGGGCTCTTTTGGAATGTGTGAAAAGATTATTTTATTATAAACATATCCCGTGTATAAAAATGTCCAAAAATAATTTAATTCAAATATAAGATGACTTATATTCGAAATAAAATCATCCAAACATATTAGACATGTTTTTGGATAATATTTTAATCATTATAATCTTATTTATTTAAATCATTTATTATTGAGGTAAATACTACATTATTATTGTGTCATAAATAATTTAATTTATTTGATGTCAAAATGTTATAAAAAAATAGCCTGATGTATGAAATATTTTTAACTTTCTAATTAATTTGTATAGTAAAAAAGGGATTTTATATATCCCATTATAAATTTAATTTACTACCAGATATTTGCTTTTGTCATTTTTTTCCATTACATTAAGTTAATTAATCTACATTGTCATTACCATTCCCAAGATGCACAATGGGGTCCCAAAATATACCCAAAGATTCCCATGGTCCTAAATGACTCATAAAATGATGTTTGAACAAGTGTTAAGGTAATTTTGATTTATTATAATATTCTTTTAAACATGAATTACCCTATTTACCTTTAACCATGGTCAATAAAAGTCAAAAGTTATTATTCACCAAAAATTATTTTCGTTATATTGTACCTCATATTACTTTTAATAAAAACCATGTATGTCAGATCTTCGAAATTCAATTCACACAAGTGGTAAAATGTTATTTAAATGAAAGAGTCGGTTTTTTTAAATACTACTAAATTAATTCACCATTCATCAAAAATTGAAGTTTTTCAGAAAAACAACAAAAATTAATCCTAAGCTAGATTTGATATTAGAAATTAAAAAATGAAGTTTATTTTTACAAATTAAAAACATAAAAGTGTCATTAATTCATTTTAAAAATAATTCCCATTGTTAAAACAAATACCGTATTTTTAAAAAACAATAACTATCAAAAGATTGACACTTGTTAATGTCTAATTTCAAAATGAAATTAATTCCAATGACCAACATTGGATTAAATGGTAATAATATATTCTAATTACTCTTAAAGAAAAATTAACAATGATTATCTTATAATATAAATAAATTTGATAAAAATCAATATTGAATTAAAATACAATATTTTAGCTATCCTATAAAAAATGAACATTATTAGAAAAAATCCAAAAAATTACACACAAAAAATTTTGATTTCCCCATTCTAAAGAAAGATTTTATTTGGTCATATAAAATGTATTAAAGTGACCAAAACTTAATTTAGAAAGGGTTCACCATTAAAAGGCGATAAATCGGCCTTTTAATATAAATTATGCATAAAATTAGATTCATTCAAATTTTAAGCCTTTAATATTTATTGGATAAATGTAAATACATTAAAAAACATGTATAATAATATTTTAGTTAGTTTCATTCATTCTCTCCAATACAACGACTATGAGTAAACTACCATTTAAAATAATAATATTGTATTATAATTTTGCAACGTAAGATTCCAAAGAAACTCATTGTTGCGTATCAGGTATGCTATCGAACATAGAAACCACTTTAAAGTAAATTTATAATTAATTCATAAATATTAATAAATATTAAATTGATATTATTATTTATTTACCTGATATGTTACATCCTTGTCCCCTTTTGTAAATTGCGTCCTCACAATTTTAATTCATTTATCAAAATAAGTGGGGTTATTTAACCCTTATAGAATTTTCAGATACCCACATTGCCACTTCCCCCATATGGGTTTTCTAAAAAACCATTGCCTGATTAATTACCTTATTCTGCAACACTTGCTCTCTATGTTCAAGAAACTAAACTGGTTGTTCTTTATAAAAAATATTCTCTTCCAACTGAACTACCTCTTGCTCAAAATCTAAGAAGGATCTGGCATTTATTTTACCAACACAGAAACATGAAAAATATTGTTTAAATGGGATAAACTAGGAGGTAAAGCCACTCTGTATGCAACTGATCCAACATTCTCCAAAATTTCATAAGGTCAAATGAACCTCAGACTCAACTTTCCCTTCTTACCAAAACACATCACACTTTTTAATGGAGAATCATTGAGAAAGACATGATCACCTTCCTAAAGAGAAAGATCCTTTCTATGGTTATCTACATATCTTTTCTGTCTACTCTGAGTTGTTCTCATGTTCTTCTAAATCAACGGTACTATCTCTACCATCTCTTCTACCAATTCTGATCCCATCAGTTTCCTTTCATCTAAATCATCCCAAAAATATGGATTTCGACAACACTTTCAATATAATACCTCAAATGGAACTATCTGTATACTGAAATGAAAGCTTTTATTATAAGAAAATTCAACCAAAGAATGATGTTGGTCCCAACTTCCCTTGTAATCAATAGAGCAAGAACGTGGCATATCCTCCAAGGTTAGAATTGTTGGTTCTGGCTGCCCATATGATTGAGGATTTAAAGATGTACTAATATTGAATTCATTAACCATTGACTTCTGAAGGCCTTTCCAAACATTATTAGTTAACATGGGATCAAGATAAGATAAAATGGAAAAGGGAACTCCAGGCAACCTAACTATCTATTTAACATACAATCGAGAAAGTTGATATCTAGACAATGTATCCTGAATAGGATGTAAATGAGATGATTTAGTCAATCGATCAACAATAACCCAGACTGCATTATTACCTAGAGATGTCTTTGGTAATCCCACAACAAAGTTCTGTTGATACATTTTTTCATTTCCTCTCTAGCAACGGTAAATGTGGAAGTATTCTATTCGGTAACATTCGCTCTTCATTAACCTGCTGACAAGTCAAACACTTCATATTAAAATTAGCAATATCTCTATTGAATCCATCCCACAAGTAATTCTCCAGAAGTTCTATGTAAATCTTAGTACTTATAGGATGAACTGAAAACGATGAACTATGAGCTTCAAATAACAACTCATTTTTCAACTATGAATCCCAAGGCACACATAATCTCTTTCCAAATATCAAAACACAATCATTATCAATGTTAAAATCAGGAAACATACCCTTCTAAACCAATACAACCTTTTTCTGCAACCCAGTGTCTTCCTTATACACTTTCTTAATTCTTTCTGATAGAGATGATTTCAATGACACCTGAAACAAAACAGAAGAATTTCCTGCACCAACAACTTCTATTCCAATTTTCATCATATCAAAAACAAAAGGATCTTGTTCCAAATGTAAGATGGTTAATGAAGCATTACATTTTCCATTCATAGAAACAACCACTTTATTTGATTTTCCCTGATTGTAAAGGATCATGCAATCATAATCCATGATTATTTCAATCCATCTCCTCTGTCTCCTGTTCAATTCATTTTGAGTGAATATATAATTTAAACTGTTGTGGTCAGTATATATTTCACAATTTACTCCATACAAATGTTGCCTTCAAATATTTAAAGCAAAAACAACAGCAGCTAATTACATGTCATGTGTAAAGTAATTTAACTAATGAGGTTTCAACTGACGTGAAGCATAAGAAATTACCTGATCATTCTTCATTACGACATTCCTCCATCCTTTCAATGAAGCATCAATGTAGATAAAAAACTCACCATTTCTAAAAGGGAGTGCCAAAACTGGAGCATTCACCAATATCCTCTTCAATTCCTAAAAACAATCATCACATTCTTTTTTCCAGATGAATATAATACCTTTTTGAGTTAATATAGTCATTGGAATAGATAACCGTAAAAATATTTCAACAAACCTCTGCTAATAACCTTCCAAAACAAGAAAACTATGAATTTCGGTTATATTTGATGGTTGGAAATTCATCAAAAACTTTTATTTTAGAAGGATCAATAATTATTCCAGTTTTTTAAACAATGTGACAAAGGAATGAAATTTGTTGTAACAAAAAGTCACACATACTGAATTTCCCATAATGTTTCATTTCATTTATGGTTTGAAAGATGAACCATAAATTACATTCATTCTCCTATTTACTTTTATAATAAACCAAAATATCATCAATGAACACACCAACAAACTTATCCATGAAATCAAAGAAAATTCCAACATAAGATCCAAGAATACAACAGGTTTATTTGATAAACCAAAAGGCTTAACTACAAATTCAAAATGGTCATATCAAGTATGAAACACGGTCTATGGAATGTCTGCTTCCATTACATTCAACTGATGGTACCCTGGCCTCAAATCAATCTTCGAGAAATACTGAGCTCTCTTGAGCAGATCAAACAAATCATCGATATGAGGTAAGGAATACATAATCTTAACAGTGATGTAATTCAATGCTCTATAGTCAATGCAATGTCTCATTAAACCATATTTATTTTTAACAAACAATAAAAGAGAACCCCAAGGTGATTTTCTAGGTCGAATGAAACCTTTATCTAATAAATCCTGAAATTTCTTCGTTAACTCTAAAAGTTAAATTTGATCGATTCGATAAGGGGGTTTTGAAATTAGATTAGCATCAGGAATTAAGTCAAGAGTAAATTCCACTTCTAGATCATGTATTATACTACGAAACTCATCAGAAAAAACATCAATGCACTCATTTACCACTGGCACATCATTAATCTGAACAGTTCATTTATTTTCAACAATATGTGAAAGGTAACATTCATTTCCATCATTTACTATTTTCTCAGCATTCTGATATGTTATCAAAATTAAGGGTTAATTCTTTCACACAAATTGTAAATATTTCTAAAAAGAAACCTCTTTAGCTCTGCAATCAATCATAGAATGATAAATAAAAATCCAATACGTACCCTAAATAACATCAAACTCTACTAGATGAAAAACAATAATCTTTTCATGTATATTCTTTCTACACACAAGGACACAAATGATCATATGTTTTCTTTTTGTTTCAACATTTCCTACTGGTGTTTTTAACATATGTTTTGTATTCATATATTGAGTTGGAAATCCCAATTCACTAGAAAACTTCTCAGAAATGAAAGAGAGTGTAAACCCTGAATCACACATGAAATTGGCATAATCTGAACAAACAAACAATGTACTTGATACTACTTCATTTGAAAGAGAGTGTAAACCCTTAGTGGAGTTCTTCTCTGGACAATCATTTGCATAATGACCCATTTCATTACAATTAAAACATCATACAAACAATTTTCCATTCCCTAATTGATCATCTTCTTTACAGTTACGATCAATATGACCAGACGTACCAAACCGGTAGAAATTCAAGACTTTGATAAAAAATCTAGAGGATTATTTTTACCACACTTTTCAAAAGATTGATATTTTGTTTTCCTACATTCAGGATATTTTTTATAATTTTTCCCCTTTCCAGCCAACTAGACCTCTTTTTATATTGTTTATCAAGGAACACCTGATCATCTTCAAACTCCATTTCTACCTTCGTTGCAAATTGAACTAGTTTTTCATAACTTTTGAACTCATGAGAGGATAATTGTAAAGATCCGGAAATTTCAAGGAAAATTTTTTTTCTTAATTTTCTTTGGAATTTTACAACAACGCAGTTTCTGACGGCGCCTGATTCCGAGGCCCGGTGTGCCCGGAATTAACTTCCGAAGTTTGGCCGAGGTACGTTCAGTGAACGAGCGCGCGAGAATTTATATCTTTTGAACCGGTGCCTGGAATTGAATTCCGAGGGCACCGATGGAACCGCAACACCTGTAATTACATAGGAACACCGGTTCCATAGTTGCTTTTACACGAGTGTTGATAATAAAAATTGTGGAAGTTTATTTTATAACTACACTACAATTTTTATGAACTTACTCTAAGTGTTAGCTCATGGTAGAAGTTGGGTAACCACCCAACCTCCCTTGGGAGGTTATGAGGGTGGTGGGGCCCACACGAACCCCACCTCTTCATATCCTCTAAAACCCCTCAACTCCCACTTAAATGATTTTATCTTAGTTATAACTTATGTCTTAAATGAGTTGATTTTAATGTGGTGAGTTTTCTGAGTCTCTTGAATTTCAAAAGCCATGTGAAGTTAATTAAATAAGTGGAGAACATATTTCATTTGGTTGGGTTGTGTTGTTCGAGAGCTTTTGGAAGGAAGTCTTAGAAGTCTTGAAGATTCTTCATCCTCTTGACAAAGAACGCGAAGAACAATCGGACAACGACGAAGAACACCACGTTCTCGGGAACCGTCTTCCGCGACGCCATACCCGCAATACCGACGACGTCTTCTTCCGCGACATCTCTTTTCACAACGCCGAATCTCGTCACCTCTTAAATCAAGGTAGGGGTTTTAACTTTTTAATGTTATGTGGATCTCTCCTTCGAATTTGAAGGTTTATATTTGTCGGGCCTTGATTCGAAATCTTTTTATTTAATTTAAAAGATTGTGAAAGTTTATCATTCATTAAAGGTCGATTGTTAGCAAATAACGCGAGGGGGCCGGACCGCACGAACACGGCCGACCCTCCTCCTATTCATGTTGATTTTGTTGTGGATTGAAACGGGTGTGGCGCGATGTCGTCGCACTGCACAGGATCATGCGGCAAGAAATGTGCGGCGCCGTCGCGCCACGTCGTTAAATAATGCAAGGACGCGCCGTCGTCACGCCGCGTCGAAGAAAGTTGAAGGCCCCGCGGTCGGAGCGGGGCCGCGGTGGAGGGGCGTGGTTCCGTCGCACCGCGCCGGACAACGAAGGTCGCGGCCGGTTCTGTGCCGCGGCGGAACGAGAGCACCGGCGGCCAGCCGGGCCGCCGGTGTCGGAAGCCGGAAGGGGGACCGGCCTTGCCGGTCCCGTTGAGGAAGAACCGGCCGGCCAGGTCGGGCCGGCCGAAAGGGAGAAAACTGGGGGAAATAATTTCCCACGGCCAGCCTTAATGGCCCCCCATTATGAGGGGGCCAGTTTCAAAAGGGGGGGGGGGGGGCAGGCGGCCCCCCATTTTCTCGAATGTAGGCCCCCACGTGAGGGGGGCCGTTTTTATTTAGGCGCGACAGGTTGCCGCGCTGCCAGCTGAGGAAAGGCGGGGGCTTTTCCCCCCACGTGCGGCACACGAACGACGCCCAGGCCGCGCCGCCGTGCCGGCCCGCGCCACCGCGCCGCCGCGCCATACCGCGCCGCCGCGCCTGGCCTGGTTTTCCGAGCCGGGCCGGGTTGTCGGGCCGGGTCGCCGCCCGGGGCGGGTCGACCCGGTTCGGCCGACCCGGGGGGGGGGGGTCGGGTCGGGTCGGCCCGGGCCCAGACCCCCAGTTTCGGACCACTTTCGGTCAAATGCCCGTATCTTGGGCTACGAGCCTCCAAACGACTCGCCGTTAGCGGCAACGCGATCCTTGGATCGAGACCGTCGTTTCGGAATACTATACTCAAGGTGAACCTTCCTTTGCGGGAGCCTATGTGGTTAAAATTCCATAGTTAAGCGTGCTTGGCCAAGAGTAGTTTTCAGGATGGGTGACCTCCTGGGAAGTTTCCCAGGGTGGGTGTGAGTCGGAAAGGCCAATAATTAACAGACCAAGCGTCCAATTGACGCGCCATCTGTTTCGTTGAATTCCTCTAAGTGAGATGGATCCTTTGGCATACTCCGCCCGAGTTTTGGACGCAGGTGGAGTACGGTCGGGTTGGTTTTCCTTAAAAACCAACCGGGCCCCTGGAACGGAAAAGATGATATCTTTCTGACAGAACGTCTGTTTGACGAACCGTCAGCGGCGTTGGTGATCTCGTTAAGAAACAGTCTCTATGAGTATACCCTATGAGTGTTCGGGGTACAGTTGAGATATGGCCGGGTTTGGTTCGCTCACGAAACCAACCGGGCCCCTGAGATGAAAAGGCTAATAACTCACAGACCGGGCGTCCGATTGACGCACCGTCTATTGTGTTGAGACCCTTATGATGAGGCGGTCCTTTGAGATACATTTTCGTGGTACTTTGAGATATTTGGAGTATCGACCTGTAGCTCGTGGAGCGGACCCTCCCAGTGACGAGCGTGCGGAATACGGAGACCGTGTAACTGGTTGAGACCTGACGACTGCTTGACCGACTCGACTTGGAGTGAGTCGACAAGCCCAATGGACAGAGCACTACTTTCTGAGGTGCAGACCCATGGAGGACGGAGAACTACCTGTGTGACTGTGCAGACTCGCGGTACTCATCCGGAGAGTAACTCAGCAGGCTACTAGAGGGTGTGCCCTACTGTGTTTGGGTGCCATACCTCGGCGGGAAGCACTACTATGTCTGGGTGGCTGACCCGCGGTACTCGCCAGGAGGAGTACTTCAACAGTCTTTGGTTACTGAGCAGTACCTCGGAGTCGTGACAGGAGCACTGAACACTCTAGAGACGGAGCTCTTCAGCAGTTACAGTTTCGATAATGAAAATCCTGGTTTGAACTGAGACTTTTGACCTTGTGTTTACCTCATGATTGAGATGAGTCACTTGCTAACATAGGTATATGTATGGTCATATACCCGGGTAGTGGTTATCCATTGATTTCACAATCCTTGTGTTTCCTCATGATTGAGATGGGTTACATGATAACTTAGGTATATGTATGGGCATATACCTAAGTAGAGGTTATCTGTTGAGATCTTATTTGTGGTTATCCTTGTTGGTTTAGTGAGACCTTGAGGGTCTCGGGGTCCCTACTGAGTATCGTTATACTCACCCCTGCACGGGCTATGCCCGCACCTCATTGTGTTGGTTGTAGATGATGGGTAGTGCTGATAGAGTTTGAGTGTTCGAGAACTGGACAGTACCTGGAGGTGGACTATATGACGAGATGGTACCTAGAGGAGGACCTCACGACGATACGGTACCCAGAGGTGGACGTGTCGACGAGGCGGTACCCGGAGGTGGACCACTGGGCGGGACATACTCGGAGCGGACGACGGGACCCGAGGAGAAAATGAGCTATCTGTCCCCACACTTCAGGTGGGAATTCCAGTGGAAAGCTCGGTGTAGCAGCTTTACTTTTCAGTTGCTGTTTTCCCTTTTGAGTTGTACATTACAGTTGGGCTTGTATTTCCATCCCCTTTTTTATTTCCGCACTTACTGTTGTACTCAGTTTTTACATAGTGTTTACTTCTTCCGCTTGTACTCTGTGTGATTG
This sequence comes from Viscum album, assembly GCA_963277665.1. NCBI lineage: Eukaryota > Viridiplantae > Streptophyta > Magnoliopsida > Santalales > Viscaceae > Viscum > Viscum album. The sequence goes on from OY728162.1 coordinate 489,762,089, forward strand.
TTTACTTTACAAAGGCAATGCCTTCCCTTTTTACCGGGATTTATGCCTTGGTGCTAGTTTCCCGCCCCTGGCCTATGGAAGGCAGGCTTGGGGTAGTCACGGCACGGGCCCCGAGGATGGGTCGTGACAAATTGGTATCAGATGAGTTCGGTTGTACCGCAGAACTTATGACTCTGACTTTTTCTTTCTGTGAAGAAATAGTGTTAAGAGTACCGAGTGTGGATTTCAGTTCAGGGAGTCCAGTGTTGGTGCGGGCGGCCCACGTATCCATACACCAGGACCCTGACAACTGATTTCCGACTTTGTGGACGAAACACTGATTGCGTGTGTGTTTTCAATGGTTTTCCCTTAAAACAGCTCAAACCAGGTCATCTCACCAGGTATAAACGTTTGACCTAGTCACAATGTTTATTTCAGGATGCCTTTTCACGGATGACCAGCTAGAGCCCAGAGGGATGTGCGTGCTGACAGCCTGTCGAGCGACGAGGCTTCGGTACATGGCCCTCTTGAAGTTGAGGCACCAGCGGAGGCACCAGCGGTACTGCTACCCTTTGGGCCACCGATGCCACCAGCCCCAGCAGTAGGCGATGCACGCTGCTTGAGCGCGCTGCACGAGTTCCAGCGCCAGAGGCCACCCAGGTTCCGGGGAGATATGGACCCGCAGGTGGCTGAGTGTTAGCTGGAGGTTGTGGTGAGAGTCTTCTGGCTAGTGGGGACGACGGCAGACTTCATGGTGATCTTTGCTGCCAGCCTCCTTCAGGCAGCAGCAGGCAGGTGGTGGAGCCACATGTTTCAGTTTTGCGACGGGATGACCTTCGCATGGGAAGAATTTGAGACCTTATTCAGGGTGGAGTTTGTGCCAGTATCTCTACACCCCGAGCATGTACAAGAGCTTCTGCCTTTGCCGCGTGCTTTTCGATCAGTAGCCGAGTCATCTATGGGAAGTAGACAGATGATGCAGAGGTCCAGGAGGACCAGACTAGTAGTTAGACGATCTTGGGTATTAGGACCGGTGGTACGAGGCACACGAGGTGCGGTCAGAGACAGGCGTGCCAGAAATGGACAATGTTACTCATGCGGTGGAAAGGGTCACCTGGCCCGTGACTGTCTGAATCCTCGTACGGTTGAGCAGCGGGTGTTGGAGGAGCCACCGAGACAGAAGCAGCGACTAGTGCTTGAGCAACAGCCGAGCAGTGGACAAGGCAGTAGAGCTCCGGGAACAGGTGGCCCAGAGAGGAACTCATGGATACGTCCCTTGTACTTCTAGTTCCATTTTGTTGTTGTATTCGTGTCTTGTAATATGAGATGCAATAATGAAAAGAAACTTATCTTTGAGATGTTTTCTTTCATGTCCTTTTGTTTGGTTGATACTGAGTGGTCCCGGTTAAACTGTTGACTTGACCCTCACATTCGAGATTTCTACTGGAGGGGACCCAGTGACCTCACACTGATGCCGACAGTGTGATCGACCCTTTGAGGTGAGAGTGACAGTTGTATCTCTTAGTAGTTACGTCAAGGCCTTACGACGTCATCCATTGCATGAATGCATCATTCATGTCAGGATTGACTGTATTAGGCAACGAATGTGGTTCATCCAGGGGATGAGACCGGGTTTCTCTTATCAGCAAAGAAGAAATCATAGCAGCTCTTGTGAGACTAAAGGAGGTCCAGGACATCCAAGAGAGGATGAAGACTGCACAGTGTAGTAAAAATAACATGGAACCGGTGCCAGTCTTAGAGACTCGGGCGTGTTAAATGTTTCAAGGAGAGGAAGCTTTAAATAGAGATGAGTCTATGAAGCAGAAGACATGGAGGCAGAGCTAGGAGAGCAGCATGAGGTGGTGTACATCCTAACATTGTACAACCACCCGCCTTAGTTATTCCTGCCAGGCTCAGGGAGATGGAGGGCGGAGGAAGAGTGCGGCTACATGTGGTCAAGGAGTGCGACCGAATGGCTCTAAAAATGATTCAAGGGAAAGTCTGTGTCCACTAATAGCTGTTGTAGTAACAGATGTCGATGTGAATCATTTCTCGCTTTAACAAATCTTGTTCCAGACCTGGAGTTTCCGGTAAGTCGTGGACTTGACCCTCACGTCTGGAGATACCTTGGGAGGAGACTCGATAATCACACTTACACCAATGGTGTGGTCAGTCCCTCGAGGTGAGAGTTTCGGTTGGAATCTCTTGGTGACACCATCGAGGCCTTGCGACGTTAGTTTGAGTATGGAATGGGCAATAACTGTACATACTCAAATTGACGGTTTTAGGCAAACGTCGGGATGGGTTTTCCTTGGTCGGAAAAAAGGAAACCCCAGGCAGCATGGGATAAACTCTTTCACGGGAGGGTGCAACCGATCACTCTTGAATCGACCAACCTTACCCTCGTGGAAGCAGTCGTTTGAGTTCCAGTTCTAAAAGGAATTGAAAACCTCTACAGTTGAGGATGGTGACCACGTTTTTATACGGGTCTCACCTCGACGAGGTTTACGGAGATGTGGCCAAGGCGACAAGTTATCTCCAAGGTTCAGCGGACCTTCTTAGGTCCCTAGCTGGGTAGGCGGGGTGGTTTACCGCTTGAACCATTCACCGCAGTTTCACCAGGTGCACGACGACTTCCACATATCTCAACTGAGAAGATACATGCTCGACCCTTCGCATACCATCAACCATGAGGAGCTGGACGATGGCGATCGGGTGTCTTTAACGGAGGTTCCATTGGGGATCGAGAATCGACAGGAGCAGATCCTACGAGGACGATCGATTCCTCAGGTGCACTTTCTTTGGCAGTACGGAACCTCCAGGTAAGCACATGGGAGCGGAAGGCTCAGATGCGTGCTCTGTACCGCATTTTGACCCTAGTTTGTGTTGAAGCTTTACGGGGACGTAAAGCCCTGAGGTGAGAGTAATGTAAAGATCCAGAAATTTGAAGGAAAATTTTTTTTCTTAATTTTCTTTGGAATTTTACAAGAACGCAGTTTCTGACGGCGCCTGATTCCGAGGCCCGGTGTGCCCGTAATTAATTTCCGAAGTTTGGATCGGGTACGTTCAGTGAACGAGCGAGCGGAAATTTCTATGTTTTGAACCGGTGCCCGGAATCGAATTCCGAGGGCACCGATGGAACCGCAGCGCCGGTAATTACTTAGGAACTCCTGTTCTGGAGTTGCGTTTACAAGAGTATTGATAATAAAAATTGTGGAAGTTTATTTTATAACTACACTACAATTTTTATTAACTTAATCTATGTGTTAGCTCATGGTGGAAGTTGGGTAACCACCCAACATCCCTTGGGAGGTTATGAGGGTGGTGGGGCCCACACGAACCCCACATCTTCATATCCTCTAAAACCCCTCAACTCCCACTTAATTGATTTTAACTTAGTTACAACTTATGTCTTAAATGAGTTGATTTTAATGTGGTGAGTTGTGTGAGTCTATTTAATTTCAAAAGCCATGTGAAGTTAATTAAATAAGTGGAGAACTTATTTCATTTGGTTGGGTTGTGTTGTTTGAGAGCTTTTGGAAAGAAGGCTTAGAAGTCTTGATGTTTCTTCATCCTCTTGACAAAGAACGCGAAGAACAATCGGACATCGACGAAAAAACGCCACCTTCTCGGGAACCGTCTTCCGCGACGCCCTACCCGCAATACCGACAGCGTCTTCTTCCGCGACATCACTTTTCAAGACGCCGAATCTCGTCACCTCTAAAATCAAGGTAGGGGTTTTAACTTTTTAAATTTATGTGGATCTCTCCTTCGAACATGGAGGTTTATATTTGTCGGGCCTTGATTCCAAATCATTTTATTTAATTTAAAATATTGTGAAAGTTTTTCATTCATTAAAGGCTGATTGTTAGCAAATAACGCGAGGGGGCCGGACCGCACGAACACGGCCGACCCTCCTCCTATTCATGTTGATTTTTTTGTGGATTTTTTTTGGTGTGGCGCGGTGCCGTCGCACTGCACAGGATCAGGCGGCAAGAAACGTGCGGCGCCGTCGCGTCGCGTCGTTAAATAATGCAAGGACGTGATGCCGTCACGCCGCGTCGAAGAAATTTCAAGGCGCCGCGGCCGGAGAGGGGCCGCGGTGGAGGGGCGCGGTGCCGTCGCACCATGCCGGACAATGAAGGCCGCACCCGGTTCCGGGCCGCGGCGGAACAAGAAGACCGGCGGCCAGCCGGGCCACTGGTGTCGGAAGCCGGAAGGGGGACCCGCCTTGCCGGTCCGGTTGAGGAAGAATCGGCCAGCCAGGTCGGGCCAGCCGAAATGGAGAAAACCGGGGGAAATAATTTCCCCCGGCCAGCCATAATGGCCCCCCCATTATGAGGGGGGCGGTTTCACAAAGGGGGGGCAGGCGGCCCCCCGTTTTCTCGAAGGAAGGCCCCCACGTGAGGGGGCCGTTTTTCTTTAGGCGCGGCAGGATGCCGCGCCGCCAGCTGAGGAAAGGCGGGGGCTTTGCCCCCCGCACGCGGCACACGAACGGCGCCCATGCCGTGCCGTCGTGCCGGCCTGCGCCGCCGCGCCGGACCGCACCGGACCGCGTCGCCGCGCTGGACCGCGCCGCTGCACCGGCCCGCGCCGCCGCGCCGGGCCGAGTTTTCCGCGCCGTCGAGTCACGCCGGGTCGCCGTCCGGGGCGGGCGACCCCGTTCGGCCGACCCAGGGGGGGGGGGGGGGGTCGGGTCGGGTCAGCCCGGGCCCAGACCCCCAGTTTCGGACCACTTTCGGTCAAATGCCTGTATCTTGGGCTACGGGCCTTCAAACGACTCGCCGTCAGCGGCAACGCGATCCTTGGATCGAGGCGGTCGTTTTGGTATACTATACTCAAGGTGCACCTTCCTTTTCGGGTGCCTATGTGGTTAAAACTCCATATTTAAGCGTGCTTAGCCTAGAGTAGTGATCAGGATGGGTGACCTCCTGGGAAGTTTTCCAGGGTGGGTGTGAGACATAAAGACCAATAACTAACAGACCGGGCATCCGATTGATGCGTCGTATGTTTCGTTGAATTCCTCTAAGTGAGACGGAGCTTTTGGCATACTCCACCCGAAGTTTGGACGTAGGTGGAGTACGGTCGGGTTGGTTTTGCCTTAAAAACCAACATGGCCCCTGGAACGGAAAAGCTGATATCTTTCTGACAGAATGTCCATTTGACGAACCATCAGCGACGTTGGTGATCTCGTTGAGAAACAGTCCTTATGAGTATACCCTATGAGTGTTCGGGGTACAGTTGAGATACGGCCAGGTTTGGTTCGCTCAAGAAACCAACCGGGCCCCTGGGACGAAAAGGCTAATAACTCACAGATCGGGCGTCCGATTGACGCACCGTCTGTTGTGTTGTGACCCCTATGACGAGGCGGTCCTTTGAGATACTTCTTCGTGGGACTTTGAGATACTTGGAGTATCGACCTGTTTCTCATGGAGCGGACCCTCCCAGTGACGAGCGTGCGGAGTACGGAGACCGTGTAACTGGATGAGACCTGACGACTGCTTGACCGACTCGACTTGGAGTGAGTCGACTAGCCCTGTGGACGGAGCACTACTTTCTGAGGTCCATACCCATGGCGGATGTAGCACTACCTGTGTGACAGTGCAGACTCGTGGTACTCGTCCGGAGAGTACCTCAGCAGGCTACTAGGGGGTGTGCACTACTATGGTTTGGGTGACATACCTCGGCGGGAAGCACTACTGTGTCTGGGTGGCTGACCCGCGGTACTCGACAGAAGAAGTACTTCAGCAGTCTTCGGTTATTGAGCAGTACCTCGGAGTCATGACAGGACCACTGTACACTCCAGAGACGGAGCTCTTCAGCAGTTACAGTTTCGATAATGAAGATACTGGTTTGAGCTGAGACTTTTTACCTCGTGTTTACCTCATGATTGAGATGGGTCACTTGCTAACATAGGTATATGTATGGGCATATACCCGGGTAGTGGTTATCCGTTGATTTCACAATCCTTGTGTTTCCTCATGATTGAGATGGGTTACTTGATAACTTAGGTATATGTATGGGCATATACCTAAGTAGAGGTTATCTGTTGAGATCTTCTTTGTGGTTATCCTTGTTGGTTTAGTGAGACCTGGATGGTCTCGGGGTCCCTACTGAGTATCGTTATACTCACCCTGCACGGGCTTTGCCTGAACCTCGTTGTGTTGGTTGCAGACGACGGGTAGTGCTGACAGAGGCCGAGTGTTCGAGGACTGGACGGTACCTGGAGGTGGAATATACGATGAGATGGTACCCAGAGGAGGACCTCACGACGAGACGGTACCCAGAGGTGGACGTGTCGATGAGTCGGTACCTGGAGGTGGACCACTGGGCGGGACATACTCGGAACAGACCGCGGGACCCGAGGAGTAGAGAGGCTATGTGTACCCACCCTTCAGGTGGGATTTCCAGTGGACAGCTCAGCGTAGCAGCTTTACTTTTCAGTTGCTGTTTTTCCTTTCGAGTTGTACTTTACAATTGTGCTTGTATTTCCGTCCCCTTTTTAATTTCCGCACTTACTATTGTACTCAGTTTTTACTTAGTGTTTACTTCTTCCGCTTGTAATCTATGTGATTGTTTACTTTACAAAGGCATTGCCTTACCTTTTTACCGGGATTTACACTTGGTGCTAGTCGCCAGCCCCTGGCCTATGGAAGGCGGGCTTGGGGTAGTCACGGCACGGGCCCCGAGGATGGGTCGTGACACTAATGCTATTGGATATCATGGATTCAGTCCTAACTAAAATCGATTTATCTTACTATTAAGATCTCGGATGAAATATGGTTCATACCTTTCCGATCGAGTGAAATTTGCTTCAAAAGAAGCCACTGAGTCATCCTCATCCCTCAATTCTAGGATTTTTTTTCCATACTAAGATGAACTACCATAGGAAAATATTTCTCAAGAAACATACCTTTGAATTCATCCCAATCAAGAGAATCAATATTCTCATTGTGCCTGATATTTTTTATTATTGACCACCACTAATCAGCTTCGCCATCAAAATAGTAAACAATGAGACTAACCTTTTGATGTTTTGAACAACCCATGACATAGAAAATCTTTTCCAATGCTTTAATCCACCCTTCTTCAACCACATGGTCAGATGATCCTTTGAGTGATGGGGGATGTTTCCTCATGAAATGATCCACTACTGACATGTTCCATTGCGGTTGATCTTGATAATCTTGTGCATGGATACCACCACCAATTATAGTCTATGTCAACTGTTCAATCACTACAAAAAACTGTTCAGTATCGATTTCGACCATCTCAGGTAGCTAATTTGGAAGGTTGTCTTCCTCCTGATGTCGTCCCAACATTTCAACCCAGTTTCCTTTGTGGAAAACCGTTCTGAAAAAAGAAATACCTTAGGTAAAGCAACATGGTAATCATTAAATGCTATATCATTTCAATATTAATATAAATTAATTTATGGATATTAATTTAACAATATCCTAACTCCTAAATTTTTCTAAACCGTCCTCTGATACCAACTATAAGGAAACTTCCTTATACCTTACATAATATTTAATATAATGAAAAATTAACATTGTGGATCATTTCAGGTTTATATTTTTAGGGATGCAGACCATAACTATTACATTAAAAAATATTACATCTCAAAAAAATATACAATGTAGACACTCCTACTCAGTTTCCATTGTTTTTACAAAATAAAAACTCTTGAAAAAAAGAATCGTGTCTAATTCTAGGATTAGGAGTGCATGACTTTTCCTGGATCCCATACTTGACCATATTCCAATTTATGTCATGTGAAAAAAATTTAAAATACATGGGATGAGCATATAAATCTCAGTAAGTGATACACAAAAAAGGAAGACAGTTTGTTTTAAAAAAACAGGTAAACCAGGAATATTTTATCATAAGTAATACATTTTACCTTAATGAAGTAGTAAATACTATTCACCAAATAAAAGATCATTACTTACCCTTTTGTAATCAAAATATTACCATAAAACCCAAATTAGGAACACAGAACATATAAAGTTAACTTGGGACATAAACATACTTAAATGGAATAACCATATTATCATCATATACACAGATCGATAAATGGAATAGCCATATGGCTGACTTCCATACCCAATGCATTGGAGGTTATAATGTTACCAACCATCCTGGTATTCACAGCACCACCCGTCATTTGGTTTATCAGGTAACCACCAGTCAAATGTCCAAGTACCATTATAAAATCATAACACATTAAAAAATTATAAAAGAAAGAAAACATTTCCACATATCAATCACAATATATCACTAAAAAATATTGACATAATAAATCCATTATCAAAACCATTTTCAATACCTAAATACATAAAAGAGTATACGATATTTATTTTCTTTTAAAAACATTGCGGCTTGTTGAGGAAGCCAAAGATAGAATAATACATGCGGCGGCGGAAAAGGTCATTGTCACCGCTTACATTAAAAGAAACATTCATTTTTGGTGTTTAGTAAAAAAAATCATAGAAAAAGATTCCCTTTGAAATGTCAAGGGTGTTTATATAGCGTATAAAATAAAGTCATATACTAAAACAAAACATGCATCAATGAAAGATGATTGTGACGTTGTCCCTTACCTCGTCTCCCACTTGACACGATCATTCATTAATCTCCCAAATAATAAACTAATGTTAATTTCTACTTTCTTAATAACGTTTTTTAAGTTTATTATTCTTTTTTAAATCACTTATTACCATGTTATAAACATTATGAAATAATTTAAGTTAATAATGTTCGTTTAGTCAATATTTGGTACATGAGTCAAAAATGGAATTCTTATAATTACTTGTTGTTCATGCGGTCAAAGGTTCATTATATCCAGAGTGAAATTCATGATATGGTTATCATATATATCATATATAGCCATCATGTACCTGTATTTATAATAATACATAACATTTTGAGGTAAGAAATGAAATCCCCGTTCATGGAGATGGTAAGCCGTACGTACGCATAAACACTACTTGCATTTCTATTTAATATTTAATAGAATTTAAACATAATGATACGTAATAGTATTAAAATTTCATTATTGTATCATATATAATATCATTAAACTATCCATTATACTTACCACATATGTTATGAGCGAGTCGTATCACTTTGAGGGTGCGGTAGTCCGCACTTCCTCCAACGAGATTATAGGGTTTACCCATAATTGAAACCATAAAGGCATGCTATAAATGGAAATTAAAAAAGAATAAGGAAAAAATATACATAATATATATCATATATAAATATAGTTCCATCATAATGGCCACCATGAGAAGCGGTAGGAGATAATCGAATAATCATCGTTTCATGAGATGTTAGTTTTCCATCCACAGAATCATTATGTTCTTCACCCATTAGATGGAGGTGTGTGTACGTATATTTCAAATACATCTCATAACAACATAATGTTATATTTAGGATAATGTTTTTGTTATATATGAATGTAATAAAAAGAGTTTAGGTGTTGGAGATGTAAAATTAACGAAAACAATTTCTGAGAAACTATGACCTTTAATTTGGGTCACTCCTTTTGGTTTGAACCAAAAAACTTCTTAAAGTGCCTTATGCCTAAGGTAAGATTTCTAGGAGGAGTAGGTGGATTTTGGGAGTATAATTGGCCAGAAATTGGATGATAAAAAAGGCTTTAGAGGTTTCAGGAATTGGTTAGTAGTGGTATCCTTTTATAAGGGAGAGGAGGGTCTCTTTAGGAATGTATGAAAAAATTATTATATTATAAACATATCTGCGGTTCCAAAATGTAACGAAATCATTAAAGTCAAATATAAGATGAATCATATTCGAAATAAAATCATACAATCATAATTGGACATGTTTTGGATAATATTTTAATCATTACAATCATATTTATTTAAATCAATTATTAATGAGGTAAATACTACATTATTATTGTGTCAAAAATAATTTAATTTATTTGATGTCTAAAAATTATTATAAAAATACCATGATATAGAAAATATTTTTATCTTTCTAATGAGTATTTATAGCCGAAATGATAATTTATATTACCACTTCTAAAATTTAATTTACTAAAAGATATTTGTTTTTGTAATTTTTTCATTTACATTAATTTAATTAATCTAAATTTTCATTAATACTCCCAAGTAGCTCAATAGGGTCTTAAAAACGACGAAAAGATGACCATGGTCATAAATGACTCAACCAATAATGTTTGAACGTGTGTTAAGTTAATTTTGACTTATTATAATATTCTTTTAACCTTGAATTACACTATTTACCTTTAATCGTGGTAATTAAAAGTCAAAAGTTACTATTCACCAAAAATTAATTTCATTTTATTGAACCACATTTTACATCTTGATAAAAACCATGTATGTCAGATTTTTGAAATTCAATTCACATAAGTGGTAAAATTTTATTTTAATGAAAAAGTCAGATTTTTAACTACTACTAAGTGGTTTCACTGTTCGTCAAAAATTGATGTTTTTCAGAAAAGTACCAAAAATTAAGCCTAAGAAAAATTAGATATTACAAATTAAAAAATGTTATTAATTTCTCTAAATTAATAAAAAAGTGTCATTAATTGATTTTAAAATTAATTTCCGTTGTTAAAAAAATAGCATGTTTAAACGAAACAACAACTATCAAAATATTGACAAATTTTTATGTCCAATTTCAAAGTGAAATTAATTTCAATGACCAAAATTGGACTAAATGGTAAAAATATATTCTAATTACACTTTAAAACATATTAAAATTATAATATATCCATATAAATAAATTATATTAAAACATAGTTTTGAATTAAAATACAATATTTTCACTATTCAATACAAAACATTATCGGAAAAATTCCAAAAAATTATACAATGTTAATTTTGATGTCCCCATTATAAAGAAGTATTTTATTTGGTACTATATAATGTATTAAAGTGACCAAAACTATATTTAAAAAAGGGTTTTGATATTAAAAGGTGATAAATCGGGATTTTAAAGTAAATTATACTTAAAATTAGATTCATTCACATTTTAAGACTCTAACTTTTATTGGATAAATGTAAATACATTTAACAAACATGTATAATCGTATTGTAGTAAGATTCGTTCATTCCTACCAATACAACAGCTAAGAGTTAGCTACCATTTAAAATAATAACATTATATTATTAGTGTGCAATGTAAGATTCTAATGAAACCTGTTGTTGCGTATCGAGTATGGTATTGAACATAGAAACCCAATTAAAGTAAAATTAATATTTCATTCACAAATATTAATAATTATGAAATATATCTTAATCATTATTTTCCTGGGATGATACAATAACACCATGTATAGTTTTAATTGAAAATTATACTTGTTGATTCATTGGACGAGAAGTAAACTCATCAAGAAAGGCATCTCTATGTACCCATACAATAGGCATGCACTCGATGTTGAGTTTTCACCCATCCATTTCTTTTAAAAAGACCTTTCTAATTTGAAAAATGTCCAATTCAAGGAATTTAATTTACAATTTATGTTCATATTCATTTAAGAACTAATAAGATATCATATGACAATTACAAATATACAATACCATTTTTATGCATCGGATATTGATATTTTATTATAAAAAAATAACCAGTCTCTGACAAAAAGAATATAAAACTCAACTATAAATTCAATATCACGATTTTTAGTTTTTATTATACCAAATACCAAAATTTGTGATGATTCATATACTTGCAAAATGATCATCATACGTAGATATTTTTTCACTGTTTTCCCAATATATAAACATTTATAATATAATTTTAAATTCATTGACACTTTTAATGATAAATATAGAATCTTTTAGAAAATTATCAAATATGGTAGATAAATATTTTAGAAAACAAGTTCCACCTTAGATTCCATAATCAATCATCATTCCCTTAATAAAATATAAAACATATTTTGGAACCACCAAACCCCACTAATCATAATGATAAAAAAATAATTAATAAAATCATTCATAAGATGTCTAAATCCAAAAATATACCTTTCAATCGATAAAACATTATATATCACCTAGGTCATCCAAATGTAACAGTTATTTAAATACATAACAATTGGTTTTAATCAAATTATGAATTATCCAATTTCTATCACAAATGATGTCAAACTGGAATCAAAATAATGGCACAATCACTATGCACCAAATAACTGTGGTGATATAATTATCCAATTCATTTTGGGGTTATAACAAAATAATATAACTATTAAAAAACATATTTAACTATAGTTTCCATAATTGTATTCATTATTAGGTATCCCATATAATATATACCAAAAAATATATGAGTAGTATTTCAAAATTTAACATAGCCAAATGTTTTTGATAACACTTTCCCAATTATAAAATAATTATATTGTCTGTGATTTTAAATGATACTATATATAGTTCTGATTCATTTCATATGCAGATAATACATATTAATATATGAATATATAATTAACATTAAAATTTCATTCATGATGATTTTTATAGTTTAGTGTGATTAGAAACTATATAATCAATCTTAATATTTACCTATTGATCTTCAACATTTCCCATAATGGTCTTTATACAAGTCATTATTTTCATAAATAACCAACATAATATGTTTATTATACCTTTGGAAATTAAAAAATAATAAATTTTGATATCATATGTTTACCAAGATTAAACATGTGGGATATCAATGATTTCTAAAGCATAAAATTAAAATAAGTGTATGAAAATACGGTAATAACTTTTGAAAATACATAAATAGTTATACATAGATCATAATTATGAATCATAAAATAAAACATTGAATTTAAATCTAAATAAATCTCATCGGAATAAAATGAATTAATATTTGAGGGAATAATTGTAAGATAATAGAATAGCTTGTTACATATACATAAACAAGATTATTCCTTACATTAGCCATGGATATTTTCACAGACTATTACAATGGATTAGGTTAAATACTCATTTCATTATTTTATTATTCATAGATAACTCTCAAGATAATCATAGTTGATATAGTCTACTACAAAAATTGGTCCAATATCCATTCTATTCCTCATTACCTAATGATATTTTAATATACACCTTATTCAAGAAAGGGATGTATAATTTTCAGACCACCCATCTCCTAATAGTAATCTACTATTATGTGATCAATAATATCAAATAATTATCCTTATATATCATAAATAAAGGAAGGTAAATTATTTTTATAAATATTTCCACATTTTCATAAAAATAGAACCCATGGAATGAAAATTAGATCCATTAACATGTCATTATCAAAATCACAATTAAACCAGATAAAAAAAAATGAATTGAAACATTATATCATATATCTTGTAAAATAAATGTAAAATAAATGTCGAAAAATGAGTAATTTTAGAATAAAAAAGTTTCAAGTATTATTCATATTGAATAATTGTATTGTATAAAATTATTTGAATAATATGTAATTTCCCTTTAAAATAAAAATCACATTATTTTTTAAAAAATATAACTTTCATATATAATTTTATTTTGTTGAAACTATGTATTTCCTAACGATATATATTGAATTATAAAAAATAATATTAATTTTATAAATATTTACATTAGAATTATCTTTTGGTGATATTTTTGGTATTTTTGTGAAATGATTAAATTATCCTCAAATTGTGAAAATATATATTTTTCATTGAAAAATACCGATTTGTTTCAATAATATAAAAAAAGTAATTTTTTTAAAACAAAATTCAAATATATAATTATTTAATAATACCAAACTTAATAATAGATAATTATAAATATGGTTTATCTAGTTTTATACTAATTGGGTAATGTTTTAAATTACATTATTATTTGTATAGTTCCTATTTTATGGAAATATTTATACCCTATTTAATATATTATTCAAAAGTTTTCTATTTTTGATCCATATTTATTTTTTATTTAAATAATGTATAATATTCTTTATATGCATTTCAATTGTGTCTGCTTCCCAACATATAAAATGACCTCTCATCTCCCCGTATATCCACAAATAAATATAAATTTGAATACACCATTACAAAACTAAATAAATTTCTTAAATCCATTTACACATTCCAGAGTCTATATATTTGTTATAAAAATATCATATAATGGGTTTTAGTATAATCCTAACATTTTTTCCAAAGAAGATGTAAAATTCATAACCAATCATTTTTATTTTACTATTTTCATCACCTTCATATCCTTTTAATAAATGATAAATTAAAATAACATGTAAATTACATATACTAATACGTTTTTATGATAGTGTAATGGCATATATTCTTCTCCACTTCTATCAAATGGGAAACAAAACTGTTGTTCATGTACTTGACACACTACCGCCTCACCATCCAATGTAATTTTTTGCCCCCCAAAAGTTATGGATGTATATAATTATACATTATATGTTTTTATATTAAATTACTGATTTATTTTACATTATTTATATGTAATATATAATATATTTTATTAAAAATAAATTAATAAACAAATGAAAATATAGTTAATGCATACTGGTGGACTACTATCTCAATGAAGAAATGAGATATTATTCTCACCACTACATCACATAACAATTTTATATATGTTTATTTAAATAAATGACATGTTATTTATGATATAACTATTTTCTGAAAACATAAAATATTCATACCTTCTCTATAGTATGGTAGTACAAAAAACGAAGTGTTACTTGTTTATATATATGGCCTAGCATCATCATGATTGAAATATTGTTAATTTTTTCTTAAACACATTTTTTTGACATTTATATGAATTAACAATGATGTATAAAGATTATAAATATTTCATTATATAGTTATAGATTTTTTATTGATGACTACTTATACCATAGTCAACCTACCAATTTCATTGAGGCGTACGTACTAAATATCCTCAAAAATTCCAACCAAAACATAATTGATAAATAATTAAATCTAGCATTAAAATATATAATATAAATGTAATGAAATATTTCAAAATTAGTACTAATAAAGTATATGGTAAAAATAAGATTATTATTAATGATAAAAATGAATGTACATGACGATTCAGAACACATTTGAGGGATTTCATATCAATATCCACCCCATTGGCACATAATTTGTATTACACATAAATTTAAATTTACATGATGTTTCTACAATACCATTAATTTTTCTAAAAGAAACATATATAATTTTATGATTATTGAGGTTTAAATTTAAATTTACTCTTTAAATAGATTATTATATTAACTTTACCATGTTTTAAGAACTTATTTTAAATTTCTTTCTTTGGGATTACACTTATTTTCATTGAATAAATACTAGAAACTATGTATTTTATTATCCTCATGTTATTTTCAGAGTTTCCACATTTTATTCTATATAACCACCAATTTGACGTTGAAATCAATCAATGAATATTCGAAAAGAATAAAATATATTATATCAATTATCAGTTTGATATTTTTTATTATCCTTATTGTTTGAATTTTTTTACCAAAATCTCATTGTATACGCAGTTGATTTATTATTTCTAGTTCCTATTGTCATTCACATTTTACGTGTATTGAACATAATAATTTAATTTTTTACATAATGAGTCCTTTTTGAAATTCATTATAATATGAAAATAAAATGTTTTAAATATTAATTTCTACCCACTAATAGACATTCCCACCACCATATCTGTTTTATTCTATTAATATTATTATTCATTATTTAAACTATTTTTCTAAAAAAAATCAAAAATACTAAATATTTTCACATTCCAATTTTATTATTTAAAAAAATCTTGATTTGGAAATAAAATCTACGTTCTTGAAGGTGACCTCTCAATTAATGATAATAATTATGGTCTTCAAATATCTCCTAAAACTAATACTTTTTTATTATTTCTAATTATAAATTATCTTTATCTTAAATATATATTTTCATTTCATTTTGTTAATATTTATTACATATACAATATATGAATTATATATATGTATATTTTAAAATAATGATATATAATTTACTGGTGAATCCTATATATATTTATATTAATTACTCATTTAAAATATTTTTTACAATGAAAATTATTTAGGACGTGGTTTGAACCATAAATAAATAAGGAATGAATTTGATATGCAGTGAAAGGTGGGAAAAAATTATAGATATGTCATTGATTCATTGACATGTGTACTCATAAAAACCAATTCTATAACCTTGTTTAGATTAGTGTTTGGTGTAGGCTTACCCATTGTGATAAATGACTTGGTGAAAGGATATGACAGTAGAGAAATAATTATATCATAGATTAGAAAATAAAATAATATTCATATTATTCTATGTTAAATATGTTTACATATCAATAAATTTTTTATTCAATATACTCCATGGATGAATTAATTCACAAGTTAATGATTAAATGGATTATATTTTCCATTAGTTACCATTCCAAATTGATTATTCCTTATTTATTAAAGATATAATTTTTTATAAATAACTATTATTAAGTAAATGGGCATAGAATTTATTTATTTTATTTTCAAAATTATATGAATTAGGATGTTATAAATCATATAAAGGTTGATTTAAAATTTTAATGGAATTTAATATATATATCATATATAATTTGGGAATTATATATGTATTGGTTTTTTCAAGACTACTTTACTAATACGTCCTTTGATGTGATATCCAATATATATATACACAAATGAAAATAGTAGAAAAAATATCAAGGTTACTAGAGTTATGGTTTTTACATCATTACTATATTTTTTATGGTAGAAAACATTCGAAATAGATTTTAAATAAACATTTCTATCATGAGAGATATTATAATATATTATAGTTATTAAAATAATTTAGCATTGTATGTATTTTATGATATCGATTATTCATCATAATGATTAAAATATAATAGAAAATGTTCCCTTAATACCAGATGGAATATACAAGAACAATGGGGATCAACATCAGTGGATAAAACATAATTTCCCATTCTAGGAAATCCTATACTACCTGTACTGGGACTCATTATTTTTTACACATTAGGGTTGGATAGTAAAGTTACGAGGAATAAACATTCACAAATTTATTAACCTGCTTCTATAGTATTCATATCCTTTGTTTGATAACATCATGTGATAGAAGCCTCCATCATTTAATGAATCAATAAATCCTTTGGTAAATAAGAAATAGATTAAGAATCATGATACTATGTTAATAGATATGGTATGTAGTGATTCAAAAAAATTTATACTGGTTGTATACTCTATAAAAGATATACTGAAAAATTTTCATTGTAGATTATAAACACTATAGAGAAAATGATATCGAAAAACATTTATTAGAGATCATTTATTGTACTCTTATTTGATCAGTACTTCCCTAGTCAAAAATCTATTAAAATGGAGAGGTTCTGTTAAATATTAATGTATTGGAATTAAAAATGTGTGGTATAGTATGGGGACAGATTAAATGACAATCCATGAATTCATGGATCTATATACTTTCTCCAAAATGTAGGATTGACCATTTTATGGATGAGATTATACGAAATGTCTTAATAGTGTAATCTTATATAATATTTTAATAATTTTATGATATAGTGTGATGAGAAAATTTGATGGAGGAGAATTTTTATAAATCATATATATAAAAGGGATATATTTAATGATGTATTCAGCTAAACACCATGAAAATGGGAAATGTTAAATGATTAATAATAGAATGAATAGATTTTTATCATATGAAAAATATTTAATGAAATATAAATTAAAATTATTAATGACATGATATTTTGTTTCCAATGTCAAGGAATGAATCTGAAATATAATAACTCTATATAAAATATTAGTACCACTAATATTTTTTTATATATCTGGAATGAAATTGGAAATTATTCAATCCAACATCCCTTGCGTCAAAGATATCTACCTCAGAATAATCCTTGTTGGATAATCCCTTCTATTTTATTCATTATAGGTGGGATTAATGTTTCTAGTGATGGTTTGACTAATATTACACTAATAGAATCAAATTATCTAATGGATTATTAAATTATGATATTGTTACACTTTTTTATCATCCATGTTTCCTGTGGCAATTTTTTAGGTCCCTAACACCTTAAGAAGGTAATTAAAAGCCAAAGCACATAGAATAAATCATGACTCTAATATGTATGTGTATGTCAGTTTCCATAATAATAATTAAATTTTTCCTATTTTTTTTACCCAATTATATTACATAAGGATTATTTGGATATATAACATAGTATATAATTCATCTGAAATTATGTAGTAAAAAATAACCTCAATGATGAAGTAATAAAAATTCAAAAAGTGTATGTGAAATTACTTATATAAAGACTGCATATGTCATCATATCTGTCTAATCTAGATCAAAACCTAATAACTATTATGAATGATAATATTCTAGGTGTAGAGAAAAACAACCAAATGATGATAATGATTTCATTATAATGATAATTTAAATAATATTTTGGTATATGCTGATTTACTTCATAATGAAATACATTGACATTGCCCTGTGCATGTTTATAAGATTTCCAATAATTTTGTCCCTAATAAAAAAACTATAGAATTGATTCTATATGGAATATTATTTCATAATTAGTGCAGATAAGTAAATATGGTGTGTATTTATATGTTATTGGATTTATATTACTTATTTTTTCACCATGTGGATCACTAATTTGTCTAATTAAGAAGAATGCTGGATATATGATTTTGTGCACATATTGTAGGAAATAAAATCTATTAGGATATAAAACCATAATCTACTACATCACACTGCTGAATTATTCAATAAACATCATGGTTATAAATATTTTTAAAATATATCCCATTCATCATGGTATAATCTATTTTCAGTAATGAAAGAATATATTATAATGAAATATTTGATATGTGTTATAGAAATTTAAAAATAATAATATTACCATATGGATAAACTAATTCACCCTACACTCTTAATGATATAGTGGAAAATCTAATTAATGAACAACATTAAAATACTATCTAAGTAATTTTTATATTACCAATCCTTTGATATAAATTATAATTACATACACATCAATGATTAGACTCATAAATTAAAAGTTATATAAAGAAAATTCATCTTGTGAGAATTCATGATTCAGTAGGTTTCCATTTTTGGGACATATTTTCTCTAATAATTTAATCTTAGATGATCCGTTTATAAAAATGGAAATCTATGAATAGTCTCCACCAAATAAAATAAATATGTTATGTTGTTTCATTTTCATCATACATCACTATAAGTATTATTTTAAAAAATATTCTAATTAGATAAATAATAAAACATGAATACACCTAATTGGGTTAGGATCACATGGAAAAATGAATTAATGGATTTTTTTGTTGAATTTAATATGAAATTTTTCAATGCTAAAATTTGGAATCATGTGAAAAATGGGATATTTTTGAAACATAGATAGGTATCGATGATGTAAATATCTTTTTTCCATTTTATGTAGCTTATTGTCATTTTATTTGCATTTAAAATTTTACATAATCATCAATAGATCAATCCAAAAAACGATCATGTGATGGAAACTGTAATGTTTTCATGTAAAATATAATTAAATAATCACTATTGTGAAAATTGTGAGGTATATACAAATCATAAGAGTATAAACTATATATTTTAATAGATGGAGATCATCATCAGAAAAACAATAAGTCTTATGATAATTGTGGATTATTATTACTCAATACACTATGAAAATAATAAGTAAAACAAAGTAGGAGATGCATTATAATATTATTATCATTGAGTTATATCAAAAATTAGTATTAATCTTTATCATATGTCCTAGATATAGTAAATCTGAAGATATTTTTTATTAAAGATGAAGAATCATAACTCTATTTCCAAATTAGTTCTAAATAATATTTATTTTAAAAGCTAAAATATTATCATCTTGATTGTGAAATATCATTAAAAAATAATGTCATGAATGATGGAAAGCTGGAAGTCTTTGTTTGAAAAAAGTATGTTCTATATTTTTGAAAAACATATATTTGTATTATATGTATCATACAAGATAAATAAAGAATAATAAACTTTTAATATTTATTAATATTTAAGAATTAAATATTAATTTTACATTAAAGGGGATGCAATGTTTGATTGCATACCCGATACACAACAACATGTTTTTTTGAAATCTTATGTTGCACAATAATAATATAATATTATTATTTTAAATGGTTGTAAACTCCTAGCTTCTGTATTGGAAATATTGAAAAAACTAAATACAATATTATTATATATGTTTGTTAAATGTAATTAAATTTATCCAATAAATGTTAGAGGCTTAAACTGTGAATGAAACAGTTTTTAAGCATAAATTACATTAAAAGGTCGATTTATAGCCTATTAATGGAGAGCCATCATAAAATATAATTTTGGTCACTTTAATACATTATATTTTACCAAATACAATCCTTTTTTATTATAGGGACATCAAATTTACCTTTGGTTAAATTTTTGGTATTTTTCTAATAGAGATCATTTTTTAATGAATAGTGAAAAACATTGTATTTTAATTCAAAATATCATTTTAATATAATTTATTTATATGGGTACATTATATTTATATATGGTTTTATAGTTAAACTAAAATATATTTTTATCATTTAATCCAATGTTTTTCATTGGAATTAATTTCACTTCGAAATTGGACTAAAATAAGTATCAATCTTTTGAGAGTTATTGTTTATTAAAAACACTATATTTGTTTTAACAGCGTGAATTAATATTAAAATTAATCAATACCACCTCTATTTTTTGAATTTGAAAAATAGACATTAATTTTGAATTCATAATATCAAATAATGCTTAGGCTGATTTTTTGGAATTTTTCTGAAAAACATCAATTTTTAATGAATAGTGAAACCACTTAGTGGTAGTTAAAAAACTGACATTATCAATTAAATGAAATTTTACCACTTCATTGAATTGAATTTAAAAAATTTGAAATACATGGTTGTTATCAAGCATTAAATTTTGGTTCAATAAGAATAAATAATATTTTGGGAATAGTAACTTTTTATTTTATTTACCACGGTTAATAGTAAATAAGGTAATTCAAGGTAAAAAGAATATTTTAATAATTTAAAATTACCTTAAAAAATATTAAAACCTTATTGTATGAGTCATTAACGACCAAGGTCATCTTTGGGTCGATTTTGGGACCCCGGTGAGCCACTATGGAGTAATAATGACAATTTAGATTAATTAACTTAAAATAAAGGAAAAAAATGAAAAATGCAAATATCTTTTTGCATATTAATTTTTACAAGGTGTTATATAAATTATATTTTCGACTATAAATATTCATCGGAAAGATAAAAATTTTCCCTACATCATGGTATTTTTTTATAATTTTTAGACATCATATAATTTAAAATATATATGACACAATAATGATGTATTATTTTGCTCATTAATAAATTATTTAAATAAATAAAATTATAATGATTATAATATTGTCCAAAACATGTCCAATTATGATTGGATGATTTTAATTCAACCATGAGTCCTCTTATGTTAGACTATAATGATTTTTGGACCATTAGAAACTGAATATCGTTATATAATAAAATAATGTTTTCACACTTTCCTAAAGAGTCCCTCCTCCCCCTTTTAAAAGGTGATCACTTATAACCAATTTTTCACACCTCTCATGAAATTTTTCTCATCTAAAAATTACCCAATTAATCCCCCTACATTCCTCTCCTCATCCTAGAAGCCTTACTTTAGGCAGAAGTCACTTCAAGAAGTTTGTTTGTTCAAACCAACAGGAGTTACACAAATTAAAGGTAACCGTTTCTCTTAAATTTTTTTATTTTTTTAATCGTCCAACCCCTAATATATTTTTATTACCTTATTCTGTAACAAAAATATAATCATAAAAATACTAGGATGTTGTAATGAAATGTATTATAACTACACTTACACACAACTTCATCTAATGGTTGAAGAACATAATGTTTCTATGGACGACAAACTAACGCCTCACTAAATGATTATTGTTCAAATATCTCCAACTGCCTATCATGGTGGACATTATGATGGAACTTTATTAATATATGATATATATTATGTTTATGTTTCCTTTATTCTTCTATAATTTAAATTTATATCATGCCTTTATGGTTTCCATTATGGGTATACATGATAATATCATTAGAAGAAGTGCTGACTACCGCCCCTTCAAAGTTATATGACACGTTAATTACATATGTGGGACATATAAAGTCTGGTGTTAATAATATTATATAAGATATTATATATAAATTTATACTGGAATTTTAATATACCTATGTTTCATTATGTTTTAACAAGAAATAGAAATGAATGTAGTGTTCTTGCATACGTACGGATTACCGTCTCCATGAACAGTGTATTTCTTTTCTTACCTCTAAATATTATTTAATATTATAAATACAAGTATATACTGGATATATATTATATATATGATATCTAAATCATTAATATAATTCTGGATATAATGAATCTTTGACTACATGAACAACATGTAATTATAAGAAGTCCATTTTTGACTCAAATACCAAATTTCGACAAAATGAACATTATTATCTTAAATGATTACATAATGTTTATAACAAGGTAATAAGTTATATAAGAGGAATAATAAACATAAAAAAGGTTTTTAAGCAAGTATAAATTAAAATTAGTTTATTATTCAGGAGATTAAAGAATTATCGAGTCAAGTTAGACATGAGGTAAGGGATCATAACTCTCTCTTTAATTTTAAGTACTCTGTTTTATGTCATTCCATTTAAGCTACTCTATTATGTTGGGGGATGTTCTTTTACATTACCATTACTTATTTATTGCATTTTTTGTATTATGTACCCCCGTTTGATATATATTATCATTATAATTATTATATTCATAGTATTCTGTGATTCATTTGAGGGTTATTAACTTTTGATCAAATGACTCAATTGATTACAACGATGTAAAGGGTTTCATCTCACATTTATTCCCGTGAGATTCAAGCAATATTTTCCACTATTTCCTTTTTTGTGGTGTACGTACTGACCAGGATTCTACTCTTTGTTTAATTTAATTTCATTTATCGGTAATTACGTCTACATTTTATGGTCCTTCTTTCTTGTTGCATATTTTTTGTAAGTTACCTAATTGGGAAGGGAACCATTCACCCTCCTCTTTTTAAAAGACCTCCTTTTGTTGTGTCTTTTAATTAACATCTTATTATGTTGGGATATGTTATTCTAAATTCTTATTGATGTAAATTTTAGGTCCAAGTGATGAGATACCCTTTTTATCTCATCAAAACATTTTCTTAATTTTTATGTGACGCTGATAGGCTATTGAATTTTTACAAGGGAACCTCTTAACCCAATTTCTATTCTTAGGGTTCAACTTGTACATCTTGAATATGTCATCCTATGAATATGTGTGAATGAAGTCAGATTTTTTTACACATAATATCCACTTATATTGGGTGTATTTATATTTTTCACACATAATTATGTGATTGATTTGTCCTTAATTTAAGGATACCATCTTTATAAAGAATTTTATCTCAGTATACATATCCAGTGAGACGTCATTGTCTTTATACACCAATTCACTCTTATATGGTGTATATTCTGTCCATTGAAATTTTATAACATTAATCCCTTTATTCTTGAGATATTAAAATATTCAGATTAAAATTTATTCATTAATTATTTGTATTCAAGCTTCTCTCTTTTTGTTAAAAACTCATTAACTAAAATATTGTTTTAAATGTTTTAATGATTTATTCTTCTAAATATTTCTCATTAATGCCCATGTTTCCCAAATGGGTTTTAGGATTTATTTATATGGAAAATAATGTTTTCCAATCATAAGTAATTTTAATGCATCAAAGTGGTATGGTACACTTTGATTTAGAAATATCTTTTTAAATGGTTTTCAAAATTATTTGATAAAACATTGATTATTTCAATATCTTGATTTTATATATTAGAATGTGGAAATGTTATATTTTCTTTATACGTGTGTCATATGTAATGATTATGTTATGGTTATTGGGCATTGTTTACGTATATGGGTGGTTCTGTGAAAAACCTAGGGCGGGTGAGCCCGAGATAGCTCTCTAATGCATTGGGTAATGGGGCGAAGGCAAACATGATGTTTCTTTTAAGAGATTTAGGGAATATAATTTGATGGGTATTCCAAGTGTAACTCTCTACATAGCTGTGATAGCTACAATTTTTTTTGATATTGATGCGACAAGTAACCTATATTATTTAAGATTTGGGTTTGTTATTCATAAATCTTATGATTTCATAATCTATGTTATGATTGAAAATTATGGTTTTGTTGATTTGTATTTAATGTTGGGGTAATGTTTTCCTTCCTTAATTTATAACCCATTCTGAGATTTTTATGCACATCCAATGTTTTTGAAATTTTTTACACATGACTTAATGATGAATTGGTTCGAGGATGGGATCATGGAAAAGTCATGATGACTAAAACATTGAACTAGACATGTTTCCTTCGAACAGTTTTTATTTTATTAAAAAATGTATACTACATATTAGTACCAACTTTTAATATTCATGTTCATATGTAATAGTTATGTCACATTTCCATAAAACTCTATTCCTGAATAGATCCTCAATGTGAATTAATCTTTTAATTCAATATAATGTATTTTAATAAGGTCTGGTCCTTATAGATGGTATCAATGGTCAGTTTAGACAACTTGAGGGATCAGGAATTTTTGTTAGATATATGGGTAGTCCCTATCTAATATTTGAGTTAAATCATTGTTTTATAAATATTTCAGATCAATGAGATTCAGTAAAAAATGGAAGGAGGAAGATCTAAAACAACATTCTTATCTCTTCCTGTTGACATGCTTGCAATAATTACTGCAAATTCATGTTTGGATGATTGTAAAACTTTTTCTAGCAGACTACTCTCTTGAAATAAGTTGTTTGAGATATCAATCTCCTCTACTATACCTCGTTATAATTTTGGGTCATGGGTTGTATTTAGAAAAATCATATTATCACAATATTCTCATATTTTCAAGAAAGGAATATATTATCAAGGCATTTTAAAATATTTTACCTTATCACAATATTTTGAAGCATAATATGATTTTAAAAAAGGTGCTGACAAAGGAGACCCTTGCGCAAACTATTTATTTTGATTTTAAAATATACTCTCTCAACACATAGTTATGGTATTTTAAAATGACCGTTAGTTGAATGTTTGAACTCAAATTCAGTTTGATTGCATTATAGAAATCATGCTTTATAAAGTGTTTTGAAATTATATGTTATACGTGATTATTTTCCAAAACTGTTTTTCTAGGAACACCCATATGACTCATGTTGTACAATGTGTATTTGGAAGGAGGAAGAAAATGATTTTGAAGGATCTCGAAATCAATGTTGCAATGCATGGACCTTCTACCTACGTGAACAAGATGACGATGAAACCAAATGGACACCATGATCAAGGTATGATTTTCTTCATTTTGGGTATTGTTTTATTTTATCCTATGGTGGTGAAATAAGACTTCACGAATTAAGATGTTGAGATCATAATGAATTTAGATTAAAATGATATGTATAAGGAAACCATTGAGGTTAAAAAATGTTATGGTTATTTCAGAGTTTTATAAAAAGGACAACCCATAGGATGCATGACAACCCGTCGTATTCGGCTAGGCTGTAGGAGTCGAACCCACAACTGAATGGCGACAAGGGTGCATCGTCTATCACTAGCCTACTTTATGTCCCTGGTTAGTGTGAGTTATTATTTTAGTAAAATATTTTTATAGAACAAGAATATGTAGATTTTTGGAATATATGTTTTATCAAATGGATATAAATAGAATTGAAAAATGATTTTGTGATAAAGTGATAAATGGTTTTTGTGGAAGATGTTATCTCTTTTGAGAAAACACTATGTGCATGTGGAAGATAGAGTAATATGGGATTTCAATTGTGGAATAATTGTTGAAATTTTATTTTGGAAGAATACATGTTTTTATTATGGACACATGATGATTTGATTTATTTATAAAAATGACTAACCTATCGTTGAGAGTATGTGATTATTTTAATTTCTTTTCAATATGATATTTTATGAGTAACTGGTGTTACTTGGGGATAAATGTGAATATATATCTTAGATGTCTATGTAATTAAATCCTAATGATATTTGGGTTACAATCAATGTTTGGATTACTTTTGATGAATTTTAGGGACAATTGTTTATTGAATGGTCTTTGTTGATCTTTGGGTTTTGATAAGAAATTTTTTGGAGATTAAAAGTAGCATATCTTTATGTAAAAGATTATCCTTTTGGGGATTTTCTAATCTTGTACTAAATGTATTGGTTTTAGTTAATATCTAAAGGAAATGGAAATATATAGTTAATCTATTTTTTTGGATTATTGGATTCCATCATAGTTGTTTATAGCACTTTTAATGTAAACAAGTCATCTTGAATACTCATCGTATGTAGGAAATATGAGTTTTTGTTAGAAATATAGTGAAGGATAAAAGTCTACATGAAAAGTAATTTTGTTTCCTTATGTTTTTAGTTATGCTCATAAATAAATTACTCAATTAAAATTAATTTAAAACAAAAACCTTGTCTGGTAACGTTTCCTACTAGGAAATCAAAGACTGTTTAACCCATCAAAATTTTGTTATTTTTTGGTGGTTAAAATTCTCATAAACATGTTTTTATCACTCTCCATCAGAACATGATGGTTTTTTATCCTCCATATCCATGTTTTCATGGAATCTTAGTATCTGTTGTCTCGGGTAACCTTTTTACTTCTCTTCCTTTATTTTAAAGTGATTTTTTATTGACTCTTTTTCCGATGTGGGGCTTTTAATGATGTTTCCAAGATCAGTTTTAAAATTGCGAGGACACAATTCCCAAAAGGGGGGAATGATGTAACATCCCAAATAAATAATTAATAAGACTCTTTTCATATTTATTAATATTTGTGCATTAAATAATAATTTTATATTAAAGGGGATGCTATGTTTGATAGCATACCCAATTCACAACAACATGTTTCTTTGAAATCTTATATTGCACACTAATAATATAATATTATTATTTTAAATGGTCATTAACTCCTAGCCGTTTTATAGGAGATAATTAAAAGAACTAAATACAATATGATTATACATGTTTTTTAAAGGTAATTACATTTATCTAATAAATGTTTAAGGCCTAAATTGTGAATGAATGTATTTTTATGAATAAATTACATTAAAAGGTCGATTTACCACCTATTAATGGAAAACCCTATTTAAATATAGTTATGGTAACTTTAATACATTCTATTTGACCAAATACAATCCTTCATTGTAATGGAGAAATCAAATTTTACTTTGGGTAATTTTTTGGTATTTTTCTGATAATGTTCATTTTTTAATGAATTGTGAAAAATATTGTATTTTAATTCAAAAGTGGATTTTAATATAATTTATTTATATTGTCAGATAATATTTTTAGATGGTTTTAAAGTGAAATAAAAATATATTTTTACCATTTAATCCAATATTGGTCATTGTAATTAATTTCACATTGAAATTGGACATAAATACGTATCAATCGTTTGATAGTTATTGTTTCATAAAAACACGCTATTTGTTTTAATAACGGGAATAAATTTTAAAATTATTTAATCCAACTTCTATGTTTTGATTATTTCAAAATAGATATAAATTTTGAATTCAGAATATCAAATAAATCTTTGGCTGAATTTTTTGTATTTTTTGGAAAAATTTCAATTTCTGATGAACAGTGAAACCATATAGTGGTCGTTAAAAAACAGACTTTTTCATTAAAATGAAATTTTTCCACTTCTGGGAAGTTAATTTAAAAAATCCAACATACATGGTTGTTATCACGAGGTAAAATGTGGTTCCATAAGATGAATATATTTTGTGGTGAATATTATCTTTTGAGTTTTATTTACAGCAGTTAAAGATAAATAATGTAATTCAAGGTAAAAAGAATATTATAGTTATTCAAAATTACCTTAACACATGTCCAAACCTTATTGGTTGAGTCATTAACGACCATGGTCATCTTTAGGTCGATTTTGGGACCCCATTGAGCCACTTGGGAGTGATAATGAATATTTAGATTAATTAACATAAAATAAAGGAAAAAATGAAAAAAGAAAATATCTTTTTGTAAATTAATTTTTAAAAGGGATTATATAAATTATCTTCTCGACTATAAATATTAATTGGAAAGATAAAAATATTTCCTACTTCTTGTATTTTTTAATAATTTTTAGACATCAAATAATTTAAATTATTTATGACACAATAATGATGTAGTGTTTAGCTCATTAATAAATCATTTAAATAAATAAAATTATAATGATTAAAATATTATCCAAAAAATGTCCAATTATGATTTTATGATTTTATTAAGACCACGAGTCATCTTATCTTTGACTATAATAATTTTTGGACCATTAAAAACGGAATATCATTATATAATAATATAATGTTTTCACACTTTCCTAATGACCCCCTCCTCCCCCTTATAAAAGGATATCACATATAACCAATTACTCACACCTCTCAAGCCATTTGGCTCGACCAAAATCAACCAAATTAATCCCCCTACACCCCTCCACTCCTCCTAGAAGCCTTACCTTAGGCAGATGGAAGTTCAAGAAGTCTATTGGTTCAAACCAATGGGAGTTAAGCAAATTAAAGGTAAAACTTTCTCTTAATTTGTTTTCTTTTAATTTACTTCTCCAACCCCTAAATGCTTTTTATTCTTATGTTTTGTAACAAAAATAGTATCCTAAATATACTAGGATGTTTTTATGGGATTTATTATAACTACACATAAACACACCTAGATCTAATGGGTGAAGAACATAATGTTTTTGTGGATGGAAAACTAACGCCTCACGAAATGAGGATTGTTCAAATATCTCCATCCTCCATTCTGGTGGAAATTATGATGGAACTGTATTTATATATGATATATATTATGTATATTTTTTCATTATGATTCTGTAATTTCTATTTATATCCTGCCTTTATGGTTTCCATTATTTGTATACACGATAATTTCATTAGAGTAAGATGGGACTACCTCCCCCTCAAAGTGATATGACTCAATAATTCTATATGTGGGACGTATAAAGGTTGGTTCTAATGATATTATATATGATATTATATATAAAATTATAATGAAATTTTAATATACCTATGTATCCTTATGTTTTAATAAGATATAGAAATGAAAGTAGTGTTCATGCGTACGTACGACTTACCGACTCCATGAATGGTGCATTTATTTTCATACCTCTAAATGTTATGTACTATTATAAATACGTGTATATAATGAATTTAAATGATATATATTATATCCTAATCATGAATATAATTATGGATATAATGAAACTTTGACCACATGAACAATATGTAATTATAAGAAGTGCATTTTTGACTCAATTACCAAATATCGACAAAATGGACATTATTAACTTAAATGATTAAAAAATGATATAACATGTTAATAAGTGATATAAAAGGAATAGTAAACTTAAAAAGGTTCATAATCATGTATAAATTATCATTAGTTTATTATTCAGGAGATTAAAGAACGATCGAGTTAAATCAGACACGAGGTAAGGGATTCTACCTCTCTCTTTCTTTTTATGTACTCTCTTTCAAGTCATTCTTTTTAAGCTCCTCTGTCATATGTTGGGGATGTTATTTTACATTCATATTACTATAATTTTTATGTTCATATGATGAGAGACCATATTTTATCTCATAAATCCATTTTGGGATGTTTTAAGTGGTGCGGTTAGGCTATTGAATATTCGTAAGGAGAATTCTTATCTCACTTTTAATTTCATGAGATTTCTATTGTTCGAACTTATTTATTGAATGTGGGGTATTATATACTACCATTTGATTTATATTATCATTATCATATTTATATTCATGGTATTATGTGATTCATTTGAAGGTTATTAACTTCTGATCAAATGACTCAGTAGATTACAACAATGTAAAGGGTTTCATCTCACTTTTATTCCAGTGAGATTCATGCTATATTTGCCACTATTTCCATTTGTGTGGTGTATGTAATTCCCACGATTATTCTCCTTGTGTAATACAATTCCATTTATGTTTATTTACATCTACATTTTATGGTCCTTCTTCTATGTGATTTATTTTTTGTAAGTTACCAAACCGGGAAGTGAACCTTTAACCCACCTCTTTTTAAAAGACTTCTTTTTGTTATGTCTTTTAATTTACATCTTATTATGTTGGGATATGTTCTTATAAATCTTTATTGATGTAAATTTTATGTCCAAGTGATGATATACTCTTTTTATCTCATCAACACCTTTTCTTAATTTTAATGTCACGTCATTAGGGTGTAGAATTTTTATAAGGGAACCTCTTAACACAATTTCAATTCTTTAGGTTCAACATGTACATTTGAATATGTCATCATATGAATATGTTGGAATGAAATCTGATTGTTTTATACTTAATATCCACTTATATTGAGTGTATTTTTATTTTTCACACATAATTATTTGATTTACTTATCCTTAATTTAAGGATACCGTCTTTATATGGGATTTTATCTCAATTTACATTTCCATTGAGACTTCATTGTTGTTATGCAACAATTCACTCTTATATGGTGTATATACTGTCCCATTAAATGATATATCATGAATCCCTTTATTCTCATGATATTATAATGTTCTGATTAAAACTTATTCTTTAATTATTTGTATTCAAGCGTCTCTTTTTTTAAACACATTAAATAATTTTTTTTTAAAAATGTTTTAAATATTTATTCTTATAAATATTTTTCATTAATGTCCATGTTTTCAAAATGGGGTTTAGGATTTCGTTATATGGAAAATAATGATTTCAAATGATAATTAATTTAAAATCTTCAATGTGCTGTGGGACACTTTGTTTCAAAAATCACTTTTTATATGGTTTTGAAAAAGATTTGAAAAATCATTGTTAATTTCAATATATTGATTTGATATATTTGAATGTGGAAATGTTATATTTCCTTTATACATGAGTCATATGTTATGATTATTTTACGGTTATTGGTCATTTTTATGTATACGGGTGGTTCCGTGATAAACCTAGGGCGGGTGAGCCCGAGATAGCTCTCCAATGCATTGGGTAACGTGATAGAGGTAAACATGATGTTTCTCCTAATAGAATTAGGGAATATACTATGATGGGTATTCCATGAGTAACTCCCTAGGTAGCTATGATAGCTACAATGTATGTTTGAAATGGATTCCATAAGTAACCGTTATTATTTATGATTTGGATGTGTTATTCATAAATATTATGATTTCATAAGGTATGTTTTTATTGAAAAGTATGGTTTCAATGATTTGTATTTATTTTCGGGCTAATTTTTTCCTTCCTTATTTTATAACTCTTACATAGATTATTATACACACCCCAAGTTTTTGAAATGTTTTCCAAATGACTTAAAGATGAATAGGTTTGTGGATGGTATCATGGAAAAGTCACGCTTTCTAAAACATGGAACTGGACATGTTTCTTTCTAAGACTTTTTATTTTACGAAAAAATCTACACTGTGTAGTAGTACCTGCTTGTAATATTCATGTTCTTATATAATAGTTATAGCTTAATTCATTAAAACTCTAAACCTGAAAAGATCCTTAATGTGAATTATAAATTTAATTCAATATCTTGTAATGGTTTAAGGATGATTCCTTATACTATATATAGATGAGAAAATGTAATAATTAAACGATTTGCATAGACCAAAAATTTATATACACAAACATATTTTTTTATAATGTATTGGAATTTTAAGGTGAATTTTTTGTTGAATAACATTCTGTTTTGAATTCTATATTATATACATATATTATTGACTTCTCAATAGATAAAGGTTGAGTGAAAAAGTCCTAGTGTATTTTTGCAATATCTATCAATTCCAATATTGAAATGACATTAAATATTTATGGAATTTGTAACTAGATTAACAGAGTCACTATTTTTCATTGATGCATTATGGGTTATAGTAAATCACCTTATAGAAAATGTAGATGTAACGCTATTAGTGAATATTTTCCTATACTAGTGTTATAAAACTATATATCAATTATGTTTTCATACTTAATAGTACAATTCATTAAATTGTGTCTCATCGTGGTCAATAATTTACAGAGATTTTTTTGAAATTTTTTTATAAGTCACTTGATTCCAAGCCTCCATTGTGCACTCATATTTTCCTTATACATATGGGCAGTCTATATTGATTAATCAATCATTTTATGAATTTTTGAGGACATTATCACATGATTTTAATGTATATGAAATATTTAATTTACTTTGGTACTGTTTTCTTAGAGCAATCACTTCAATTAAAGTATTCAAATTGTATCGTATAAAGTATTACCTATAAAGATATTTTTCACTCCAAATTGATGGAATTATTTTGTTAAAAGGATGCATGTATGACCAGACCGTATATAGGTGAAAAAAAAGTTATAGAACATTGAGACTCATATTAAATATTCTCATATAAGGAAAATAGTTTTATTTCAAAATGAAAGAAATGTTTTGGACATCCATGTTAGAGACCATGTTTTAATGAAATTATCTCTATAGATAGTTATTATATGGTTTTGTATGAATGAAATAAAGTTACCTTGTTATATTAGAATTTTTGAAATTCATAATATAACTGGATGTATGTCATATTAATTGGAAATTCCATCATCCCTCTCTTTCATATTTGATAATTTCAGTATATATTTATTATAGAATTATATAAAATACATAACACATGTGATCGCCTCTGGATAAATATATCAAAAAACATTTCTATTATATAGTGAAGATCATATATATATATATATTATGAGATAAGGTAGAATGTGTTGGGGAATATAAACTCAACATGAAATCTTGCATTGGATAAATCATAAAATGAAATTTGAAATGCATTAACTAAAGGATATTTGAAAAATAACTGGCCAAAAGATGTTTTCAAAGTAATATCCATGAAAATTTAGACAACTAACATTATTTGGGAGGGATGTATATGAACACCCAATTATCATTAGAATAATTCACATTCATGACATATTAATAATAATTAAGTTTATTTTAATGTGTTATATGAATATTATTTAGAAGATCAATAAAAAAATTGTTATTTCAAATGAAATTTATTTTTCATGCATTATATGATTTTATTTATTATATTTATTTTGAGATTATATATTTATTTTGTAAAAATTACATAAGTTTTTGAAATCATCGTATCAATATTATATTATGTAGGTTTATTTTTAAATTTTTTAACGTAATGAACCTCTCTGGTGCATTCTAATTATGAAATCTAGTGTTTGAGTTGCTCTGGGAGGTTAATGTGACTTATCCTAAACACGTTTCTCAATTTCCAGTTCATTGAATTGTGTATCCAATTTTTTGAACACGACCATCAATGATACATATGTGAATAGTGTCATTAGTGGGACAGATGTGAACATTGTCCTTAGTGGGATAGATATGAAATGTTTCATCAGTGAGATTAATTTAAATAGTGTCGTCTGTGAGATAAATGTGACCACTATTATCGATGAATCAGATTTGAATAGGGTCATCGATGATTCATTTTTACTATTAGTGATGGAGAGTCATTTGTATTATTGGTGTCGTTGAGTCATTTGTACTGCCAGTATCATTGTATCATTTTTATTATCATCCTCGGTGAGTCATTTTGTAATGTTAGTGTCGGTGAGGAATTTCTATTTTCTGCATCAATGATTCATTTGTACAGTTGGCATTGGTAGTTTTATAGTGTTTCCATCCATCAGTTCGTTTATAGTGTTTCTAACCATCGGTAGATGTACATTTTTTCTATCCATCGATAGGTGTTCATTGCTTCCATCTTCATATAGTTCAACCATTAAATGGTTTCATTTATTAAAAATGCATTCAACACATTTTTTATTGGATATATTGACAATTCAAATCACATATCTCCTAACTTAATATTCTCAAAGTGCATGAAGTATCTACCTGGTCATGTTGTGTCGTTTAATGTGATGTTAATTAATGGAAATATT
Source organism: Viscum album (assembly GCA_963277665.1). NCBI lineage: Eukaryota > Viridiplantae > Streptophyta > Magnoliopsida > Santalales > Viscaceae > Viscum > Viscum album. The sequence goes on from OY728162.1 coordinate 489,796,289, forward strand.
TAACAATTTCAAAAAAAACTAGTCTGGGATGTAATCCTTTAATATCGGGTGACTTCCCTTCTTTAATTTCTTATCATTTCCCTTAGTGTGAGGTTCCTTGATAAATTATTCCCATATGAGTTGTTCAATTGATCCTTAACCCTCAGATAATTTCCCCATGAAGTTTCTTCCAGCTCAATGTGAACACCATTTTTTGTTACAAGAAGCATGTCTCGATCCATCATTGATTGAAGGTATTATCTACCATTGTTCTCAATTTTTCATTGATCCTCATCTCCCATTTCCCCTTTACATGATATGTAATTTGATCTCCATGTTTATATTGCAGTTTTCATGGCTGTCGGTTGGGGCAGTCATGTGTTGAAATCCTCATGTGGATACTGCTATCTTAGGGAATGGTGGTCATGATTCATTGTGTTAGCTTGTTCACATATAAGGAACATCATGATCCTTTTATTGTAGGGGATTCGTGGCTTCAGAATATTTTATATGAAACTGTATAGTTATCATTTTTTATCCCACTTGATAACAAAGTAATTGACATAATAAATATTTGAACTAGTAAAATAAATTGAAATATATTGTGTTTTATCAACTTTTGTTTTGCTATATACTGGGGTATGTATGCATTCCCTTTTTAAAATGTTGTTCTTGGTGGAAATTGGAAATGAACATAAAATATGATTAATATTAAATATATTTAAAAGATAATGATGCATATAATTGAATCTAGTTTTTGTTGAAGTATGAAATATTATTTTAATTATTATATGATCTGAAGGCATATTGATGCATATTGATAATGAATTAAATTAATTTAGATCTACTATTTAGTTTATTTGATAGGTTACTATTTATGATTCCCATAGATGGAATCTATAAATTATAAATCAATTAATTCCATATTGATTGAAGAATCAACTATTTTATTAATGATAATGTTTTCTAGGGTTCTGAGTTTCCATATTTCAAATATGACCGATTGAATTGTGATTTGGATAACTGAGTGCTTATTATGTATGATGTCAAGATGACTAATTTAATTTCCAAGATCCCAGTTTATATGATGTTTTTTCTTACTAATTATTTTGTGATGTGATTCTGGATGGTTGTTGTGATATGTGGGGGCATGGAATCCAATATGTTTTGGTAGTAGTTGACACCTAGAGTGGCATAGATTCATCTATTTATGCATGTGGATATCAGGGAGGACACTAGAGATGATTTAACCTATTGAATATGAAATAGTTGATTTTTTATTCCAATTTGTTATTTTTAATCATTACATTCTGTACATATCAAGGATTCTTGTCTTGCACAACCTCCTTCCAATAGGGGAGATGACACACTGGGTATGTCACGTGCCTTATATATTTCATTTCTCGAGAGAGTATGGGTATATTATCCATCTAATGATGAAAATGACATGAAATGTTGTTCAACTATTCACTGTGTTGAGCCAATTTTGTTTGGTATCTTATAATGTTGTAATATAATTCTTGGGAATATGGGAATGTTGTAAAGACCTGTAAAATTCAATGATATTTTTTTCTTAATTTTTTTTGGAATTTTACAAGAAAGCAGTTTCTGACGACACCTGATTCCGAGGCCCGGTGTGCCCGGAATCATTTTCCGATGTTTAGCTCGGGTACGTTCAGGGAACAAACGAGTGGGTTTATCTAACTATTAAACCGGTTCTTGGAATCGAATTCCGAGGGAACCAATGGAATCACAGTACCGGTAATTTCTTAGAAACACTTTTTTAGGAGTTGTGTTTTCTTGGGAGTTGTTTTTAATTTTTGGGGTTAAATTAAGAAATAAAATAAAGTGGTGCGACAATTTATTATATTTCACATAAAGCCGCTTAAACTATGTTAAGCGGATAAGGTGGGACCCACAATATCCTACCCAATTGATAGGATATTTGTGAGGTGGGTCCCACACGAGCCCCACCATTTCTTCCCCCATAAGTAATGCACCCAAAACGGGCCACGCCGAACGGGCCGCGCCCCACCCAAGAGGGCCAGACCCGGACCCATTTAGGGTCGACCCGGTTCGGGCTGACCCTGGGGGTATCGGGCCGGGTCAGTCCGGGCCCGAACCCCCTATTACCGAACATTTTTCAGTCTGTTGCCCATAACTTGAGATGTGGGCCTCTGATTGACGTACCGTCAGTTCTGATGCGATCCTTGGATCGAAATGGTCGTTTCAGTATATCACACTCAATGTTTCAGAATACTTTGTGTTCGGCCGTGTTGGTTCGTACACGAAACCAACTGGGCCCTCGGAGCGGAAACACTCATAACTTGAACTTCAGACGTCTGATTGATGTGCCATCGACTTTGATGGATTCCTCTAAGTGATATGGACCTTTTGGATTACTCTGCTCGAGGTTTGGATGTAGTTTGAGTACATTTGGGTTGGTTTTGACATACAAAACAACCGGGCCCCTGGGACGAAAAAGCCAGTAACTCTCAGACCGGGAGTCCGATTGACGCGCCGTCTACGACATTGAGTTCCTGTTGATGATACAGAACTTATGGATAAATCAGCTCCGGAATATGTGTTAGTTGATTTATCAGCCTCTCGGGTCAATGAGCGGACACTCCCGAACAAGCTTGCTTTGTGTGGGAACCCAAGAGCTGGCTGTGACTGCGATGACGACGACGACTGTACAGAGATCCTCAGTGGACTCGATGGCGAAGACTACAGCACTCAGCGATCCTACATGGATCAGTGCTACCAATCCTGTGTGGGTCTGATCCTGTGTGGATCTGCACTCAGTGGTCCTGTGTGGGCCAGTGCCTATAGATCCTGTGTGGGTCCGATCTAGTTTGGGTCTTTCGGGGGTTAGTTACCTATCGATACTTTTTGGGTCAGATCCTTTGAGGGTCATTGCGGGGGTTAGTTACCTATCGATCCTTTGAGGGTCAGATCCTTTGTGGGTCATTGCGGGGGTTAGTACCTATCGATCCTTTGTGGGTCCGACAACTTAGATGAATCAGCGGCTATATCTAATCATCTCTATCATCATACGAAGAAGTATACATGTGTGAGCTGAATCATGTTTTGATTTCCTATGTGGATTGTGTTGTGCCATCCTGTGTGGATTAAGTTTTTCTTTCCTGTGTGGACTGGGTTGTACATGAGCTTAGATGTTGGAGCCAAACTGGAATTGATGACTTAGGTATATGTATGGGCATATACCTAAGTGGTGTCAGATGTTACTTCGTGATTGTATCTTTCATTTGTGGATTATCCTTTGTGGATTCTAGAAGACCTTTGGGGGTCTCGGGGTCCCTACTGAGTAGCTTATACTCACCCCTTCATGGGCTATTCCTGCACTACGTTGTGTAGGATGCAGACGACGGACATCGATGATCGTGGTAGAGGAACGAGGAGCAGGTCGGTACCCAGAGGTGGACCACTGGCCAGGATGTACTCGGAGTGGACGGCTTGACCCGAGCAGTTGCAGAGGCTATCTGTACCCACCCTTCAGGTGGGAGTTCCAGTGGACGGCTTGAGGTTGTGGCTTACTTTCAGTTGCTGTTTCCCCTTTCCATTTGTACTTTACTTTCAGTTTGGGTTTATATTCTGGCCCACTTACTTTTCTGCACTTACTATTGTACTCACCTTTTACATATTGTTTACTTCTGCTTTCTTTCTCTGTGGTGTTTGTTGTTTACTTTACAAAGGCAATGCCTTCCCATTTTACAAGGATTTATGCCTTGGTGCTAGTCGCCAGCCCCTGGCCTATGGAAGGCGGGCTTGGGGTAGTCACCGCACGATCCCCGTGGATGGGTCTTGACACATGTAATATTGTGGTTAATAAATGATTTAATAAATGATTTTAAACTAAGGGGTTGGATTTTGCAAGAATTCAATGATTAGGATGAAACTTAAAATACTTTTGGACTTTGGGTGTGATGCTATCTAAATATATTGTTGAATTAATAACAGATAATTAATAGAAAAAAAATTAATTTACGTAAAGTGAAACTAATAAAAAGGGATAAATTAATCCAATTTATATCATTAAATGTTTTCAAAGGATACCTCGTCTTATCTGTGGAATCATGGAGTCTGAGAGAAGTTATCTGTAGTTGATTCTCAAATTAGGTTATTCCCATAGTCTGATTGTGAGCTACAGTATATTCTTTAATTTTTTAATTTATATATGCTACTCCTCTCTTTCTATTAGGGAAACGAACAACCTAGGGATTTATATCCCTGGGTTTGTTTTCCCTAGCATTCTGGTGATAGGATGGATGGAAACCTACCCCCATTGTCCCCTCTCTATTATCTTCTTGTTTACTTAGAATGGTAGGCATTATGGATAGTATTCCACCTATATGTCCCCATAAATGTGTGTAGAGGAATTTAAGCCCTCGTAGATATTCACAAACATATATTCTTCATATAATTTTTTATAGACTACTATAGGTGTAATGTGTATTGGCTATGATGGCTTGAGGATCCATGCATGGTGTATGAGTTATTATGGATTAAGGTATATACCAGATGTATGCTATATTTTATTTGAGTTGTAGTGTCTTCTAGAAACTACCTAGTTACTTTGGATACATGTACATAGTGACTATGTTTAATGAGGTTCATGATACTGTGCATTACATAGGAGTTAGTAGGAAACCCTTTTAGTGAAGAGATGCATAGGATGTCAAACACTGTGGAAAATAGTCAAACCAATTGGGATATTGTATAGAGGTACCCTCCATATTATTTAATAAACTATACACACCTGTATTCAATACATGGTGGGAGTATCCTACGTGAGGATAGAAACATAGTATACTTATTTAGGAGACGTGTTAGTTTTACATGTTGTTAATTTTTGTTCAGAATGATTTAATTACATTTTCGTGGGAGTCTATATGAAGGATCCTACTAAATATTTGATTTTACATTTCATGGAGTAGGCTATAGATCAGTCAGGTTACTACTATCTTGTGGTTGAAAGAGTTGTTTAGGCTTCATAGTCCCTGTTGTTTTTTACTTTCTTTTTGTACTTGTCATTTTCTATTTTAGTTGCAGTAGTTCTTGCATGAAATTACATTTGTGTAAATGGGATTTATTTTATATTTCAGTTTGAATTGGAGTTGCATAGTGTATGTACTATCTATCTCTAAAAAATATGTTCTCTTAGAGGGAAATGAATCACATTTTGTGTGTTTAATATACACTCGATGTTGGCCGAAACACTAGGCCAAATAGCAGTGGGACACAGGGTTCACTATCTACCTTGTAACATTTCTGGCCTAATAGGGGTACACCTTGTGGGGACGGGTGGTGAAAATGTGTTATGATATGTCTGGTTGAGGGATATGTTGGAGTTTCGTTTTATAAACATGTATGTATTCAGGGTTTTGTTGGGAAATTTTTTTTTCTGCTTTTATAGTCAGACATGAACACTTATACCAGCTGAGACATCAGTGGTTAGCACCAACTATGATCTGATGCATGTAAAATTAAGTTTATAGTGTCAACTAAACAAGGTGATACTGGTTTCATTGTAGATACCAAAAAAAGGATTATGCATAATTCATCTTTTTGACTCTGTTTGAATCGGTAGACCTAGGGACATCTTAACCTAATATGAATAAAGGATATACATTAATAAATTAATGTTGAATATCCCATATTACAGGTTTATGAGCTCAAACCTAATGTTAAGTTGTAGGTATGCTTCTAGATCAACGTAATCAACATGTTTTCATAGATGATATCCAGTAGGCTGAACCAATAGATCTCTATATAGTGGAAGATGATGATGATGTCATATAGTGGTGGACAATTCGAGTATTTTAGAGTCACAGTCTGCAAAAGAATGAGGGATTCATTTCAGATGCCATCAAAGAAGACTGGAAGGAGGAGTTTTAGGTAGCCTTCAGTTCTATATTTACTCGCAATGAGCACTAAGTGTCTTTGGTTTTCTTGATGCTGCATTGTGAAGAGAGGAATTGTTGGTTCTTATTCATCGGGGATTTCCAGGGGTCGAAGATCTCATTGGAGGAGTTCTGAGACATGATCTGATGTGAGTTTCGTTATTTGACTATGAAGGTGTCCAATCAACAGGAAATGGTTACCCATATTCATGGGATCGATAATGTGAATGTGTTTGAAATAATTTATAGGAACCTTATACAATATGCCTCGGACCAGTTTCCAGATTAGGAGGAATGTGCGAGTCATTTTTGGGAGGCTTTTAATCCAGAGATCCAACACCACATCACCCAATTTATGCTAAAGAAATATATAGATGTTCTGGAAATGGAATTGGTCATTAAGAGGACATTATCCCGAACAATATCATCACAATAGGAGCGTTTTCTGGAATCCTCACAAAATAGAACAACGGTTTGGGGTTCGGAATTTTCAGGATAGAAGTATTTCCCATCATCTAGGGGTAGGTCCCATCCCTTATCCTCTTTTTTCTATGGTGGAAGTGTCTCTGAGTTGTATTCTAAGGTATTAGGTTCTTTTCTTCCATGTGGAGGATGAGGTCATCAATAGTGAGAGTTCCAAACCTTTCAAAGTGGTCTGTGTGCACATAGTGTCCTGCTCTAGGTTCCTCTATTGAGGATGTTCCGGCTGAGGCAGCAGTAGAAGATTGCACACACTTTGGATCATTATAGATTAAATGGGTAATCTAGAGGATGACCCCATGAGTCGATCCATCCTTAGATGGTACAATACAGTCATATTGGTGGTGGTCATTAGGGTCAGAGAGGCCATAGAGAAGGTCACATACAGCTTCTTGTATTAGGATTTATTGTACCTTGCAATCTAGATGTCGTTCGAGGCACCCTATGCATGTTTTCAATTTTACATTATTCCATTAATGCTTACCTACCCATTTCCATTATTTGGAAATTTATTTAGAAAGTAATTTAGTTCACTTGGCATTGAATATGCCAGTTGGAGGTCCATCTGACTTGTTTGAAGTGTGTAGAGATTGTGAGAAACTGCTAGGGTAACACCTCTCTAGGGGCGATTTCATATTATTATGTATAAATACATATGATGTTATACTATTAATATATTGGTTTAAATTATGGGATGATATATTAGATTGATTTCTGAGCCTGGTGGTGTTCATTGAGGATAATAGAGAGCTAGTAGCGTCTGTTGGCAAGTGAGACCATTAGATAGGCCAGAGGTGTGTTTCATCCTTTTTATCCACGATAGAAGAGTTGATTATATATTCATCATAAGTTCAGTAGTTGGAGTTCCTTGGGTCATATATGTGTACCCCGATGACATTCTGGAAGAGGTTCTAGCGTTATCCCCTCGATGAGAGATCGAGTTTGTGATTGAGATACACGAGCTACATATAAAGCTTGATTGACTGTTACTGTGCAGTTTTGATAGGCTGAGTCTGTTACAGTGGGGTGAACCAGTTTTTTTCAAGATGAAGGTGGATGGAAGATTGTGGTTTAGTGTCTATTATAATCTAATGAACAAAGTAACCATGGAGAATCAATATAATCGTTCATGGGTTGATGTTTTATTTAATCGAATGAAGGGTTAATGTTAGTTGTTGAAGATCTATTTGTGGTCAGGATATCATCAGTTTCTTTTGAAGGACTATGATTTCCCGAAGACCAAATTTTGTTGTGATTGTGGGAATTATGAGTTTATTTTAATGTCATATAGAGCATTGAATAGTTTAGATATATTCACTAGGACGATGAATGGTTTGTTAAGTTTGTTCCTATTTAAGTACATGGTGGATTGATCGTTGACATCCATGTGAAATCTATATCTAAGTAGGTGCATTCAGATCATATGCATGCCATTTGGTGAGTTATTCCTCAAAAAAAACAATTTGGTAAGACTTCAATGGGCGAGCTTTGGGCTTGAGAAGATCGTTGCATGTTTCGTGTTGTGTCCTAGTTGGGATTATCAATGGATCCATAGAAGAATGAAGAGGTTGTGTCTTCAAAGGCCCCCAAGACAATAACATGTGTGTGACGTTTCCTTGGTCTCACATGCTACTGCTGATGGTTGGTACCTGATTTCCTAGTGGTTTAGATTCCTCTATCAACATTTAACATGAATTTATAGGTGTTAGTTTGGAATGATTAGTTTCAGTAAAATTTTGAGTTTCTAATTGATATGTTGGTTAGTGCATTGTTTCGATGTTTCCCAATAAAGGGATTTCAGTTTGATGTTTTCTACGATGCTTCCCATCTATAGTTGGGATATGTTTTGTTGAAGTAAATCTCATTCATTTTGTATTTTTCTCAACATTTTTTCCCATAACAAAATAACTATGGAACCCATTATCTTCAGTTTGAGACCATTGTGATTCATCTAATGCTGTATAGACATTACCTCATTATAGAGGGATTTGTGGTTTTCACCGATCATAAGAATCTATGGTGTGTTTTCTCCATGAATGACATGATATTGTGCAACATCAGTAGATGGAGTTCTTATAAGAATATAACATCAAATAAATGTATACACCGTTAATGGAGAATTTTTTAGCTGATGTTTTGTGTAGGATGTTAAAATGTGATTAAGGGGATGAATTTGGTGATTCATGGAGATAGACGGACGAACATTTAACATTTCATCTCAATATTGGAAAATTTTATTATAGAGTTTATCATTTTTAGATTTTGGTTTATTAATATATTGTGCATAAGCAGGAAGAGTCCCAGTAGGGGGATCAAGAGGTGGAGGTATTGACAGACCTAGTTGTTTGTGGAGAGGACCCTAACAGGTTTTATCTAGATTGGTTACACCATGTGCTATATCACAGATGTATTTTTGTTATTTTGGTTATGCGATATATGGTAATCATAGAGTACTAATGTTATCCAATAGCGGTGAATCCTATAATGATAAATATGTATCAAGCATTGAGGAGAATATTTTTATGTGCTTTTATAATGCATGTAGTTATGGAGTTTGTTTCTAGATGATTGGCCTACCTAAAGATGAAGGTCGGTCATCATTTTCCCTGTGGGTTTCTCCTGCCAATTGATATTTCTCAGAATAATTGGTAGTATATCTCTATGGACATTGTTATGTTTTACCTCAATCTATGAGAGGACATAATTATACATGTGTTGAAGTGGATAGTTTATCGATATTATCCCACATTATAGAAATCTCAGAGTCGATATTAGTGGAGGTTTTGTCATAAAATAATCTGGATGAGGTTGTGAGACTCCATGGAGTCCAGAGGGTGATTATTTCTGATTGATATCCTCATTTTACCTTTAGGATATTGAGATGTTTCCATCAGGATTTCGGTTCTCAGATATTCCTATCAACATATATTCATCCACATGGGTATGGTCAAACAAAGTGGACCACCATGAATCTTTAAGACATGATGTGCTCTTGTGTCCTTGATTTTGGAAGATTCTGGATGAGTCACTTTCCCTTGGTGGAGTTTTCTTACAATATTCTTTTTTCATACCAACATCGGTATAGTGCCAATTTAGGTCATGTATGGATGTCCATTTTGTTCTCCATATTACCGAATTGAGAATGGATAGTCAACAATTCTAATGCAAAAAATGGTACATAACAAGGCATAAATTGTTCATGTGATTTGTGAGAGGATGATGATAGTGTCGGATCATCACAAATCATATTCCGGTCAAAGGATGGAACTTTGGGGTTTTATGTTTGGGATCATGTTTTTCTGAAGGTGACTCCACATCATGGGAAGTGAAGGTTTTCGTCATGATATTAAGGCCTTTCAAGGTGTTTTCTCATGTTAGAGTCATTGCATATTGGGTAGAACATCCCCCATAGATGAGCATGGTACATGATGTTTTACATATTTCACACGTCCATCATTATCATTGTGATGACACTCACGTAATTTATTGGGGAGATATTTACATTGAAAATGATGCACACTTCTAGGAGAGGCCTCTAGATAACCAAGATCCCAAGGCGAATTGGTTGCATTGGATTTCAATCATAGTGGTTCTTGTCTTGTGGTGACTCTGTTGTTTGGAAGTGTGTACATGGGAACGTGAGAAACATATATGCACCCTGTACCCCCGAGTTGAATAATGATTAGATATTTTATTGTAATGATGTTCTTTGTGACTCGAGACATTTCGTGTTTATGATATTACATCATTCTATTTCTTTTTGTGGATTCTTTCTTTTGAGTGGTATCTCGATGGGTGGTTATTCAGACCCCTTCTATGATTAATTTTATGTTGGTTTTTAATTATAATGGGTGTCAATGTTTTGATAGGTATATGATAAAGTTGCTTGAACTTCTATTTTCAAATCCATTTCTGAAATCTGGTGTATGATGTTTTTTTGGAGTTCATGGTGACATTTATCCAACAATTTACAAAATTTGAAGTTCTTGGAATTGTGTTTCATGTTTTGTGAATAGTGACATCAGTGAGACAAATGTTAATTATTTCATCAGTGAGATAGATGTGAATAGTGTCATGGGTGAGACTGATTTGAACAGTTTCATCAGTGAGACAGATTTTAACAGCATCATCAGTGAGATAAATGTGAACGTCATCATAGGTCAGACATATGTGAGTAGTGTCATCATTGATATAGAATTGAAGTGTCATTGGTGATATAAATGTGAATAGATTCGTTGGTGAGAAAAATTTGGATAGTTTCATTAGTGGGTAATTTTTTATTTCCATATAATTGAGTCATTTGTAAGTACAATATCAGTGATTTTATTGTATTGTCGATGTCTGTGAGTCATTTTTATTGTCCACATCAGTGAGTAATTTGTACTATTAGTATTGGTGATTCATTTTTATTGTCATCGTTTATGAGTTATTTTAATCGTTGCAGTCGTTGCTTCATTTCTATTTTTGATCTCGGTGAGTTGTTTGTATAGTCGGTGTCGGTTGTTGTATAATGTTTCTCATCATTGGTAGGTGAAAAATGTTTCCATCTTCAAATAGTTAACTCATTTAATGTTTTTATGGATGAAAAATTCATTCATGGACTTGTTTTAAGGGATTTAAGGCTGATTAAAAGAACATAAATCATTTCATAGTAATTATAAATCTTGGGATTCCTTTACATGGTCAAACCGCCTGGATTAATGTAATACAAATTAATGGAAATCATAATCCATTTAAAATCCTGTTTGTCTCAGATCTGACACATCAATGTAAGGCACATTATATTCTATAATTACTTCTTAATTATCTCAGTGTGAGGTGCCTCGAGTCTTTCTTCCCATTGGAGTGTGGTGATAAAACATTAATAGTTGGATCGTTTCCCCTTGATGATTCTTCCTGCTGCATGTGCACCGCCTATTTTGGTGCAAGAATCATGTGTCAATCTAACATGGATAGAAGCTATGATATACATATGTACTTTTTATTCTTTCATCCTTCTTCTCATGTTTCCCCTATCCAATTTATATAATTTGATCTAAATGATTTTATTTTAGTTTTCTTGGGTGTCTGTTAGTGCTGTCACACTGCATCATCCTTATGTTCATGAAGCTGTCAGCGGGAAAGGTGGTCGTGATCTGTTGTGTTAGACTATTATCATATAAAGAACCTAATGCACTTTTGAGGTAGGGTATTCATTGATTCTATATTCGTTTACATGAATCTATAGAGACGAAATGTTTTATCCCACTAGATCACAATGTAATTGAAATAATAAATATTTTAACCAAATAAATAAATTGAAATCTATCATATTTAATTCCTCTTGTTTTTTTAATATACATTAATATATTTTATTTCCTTTTTTTAGTATTTCATTCTTGAAAAAAATTAGTAATGAAATTAAACTGGCATTTATTGTAATTATTTTTCGATGATAAATAGGTATATAAATGATTATACATTGTTTTGTAGTAAGCATGTTTAATTGAAATAATTAATGATATAGAGGAATGTTGATTCATGTTGGTAATGAATTAAAGTAATGTAAATTAATAGTTTATTTAATATGTGATACGTTAGTATTTAGGATTCTCATAGTTGGAACAATTAAATAAATAATCAGTTAATTCCAAATGTATTAATGAACCAGTAGTTTGGTAAAATATTAATCTTGGAAGGGTTATGAGTTACCCTCTTACTTGTAAGTATGAGTTCCCTGTTCATTGGATCCATGAGTGCACATTATGTATGAAGGCCAAATGTCTTGTTTATGGGACAAGAGCCCTGTTGATAGGTTGTTTTTTCCTGCTTCTTATTTTGTGATGTGATCCTGAATGGCTGATTTCATATGTGGGTTAGGGAGTCCCATTGGTCATGGAAGATTATAACACATAGAGTGGTGAGATGCATCGGTTTATTCATGATGGTGGTTGGGAGGAAAACCTAGATGCTGAAATTTGTTAGATATGAATGACTAAATTTATGAAAAATACAATTTTTTGTTTATATTTTAATATCCCCACTGCACAAGGTATCAGGTCTTGGTTACCCTTCTTTTAAAATTGGTGGTAATGAACATGGTTTTCCACATTATTTCTGTGTTTATATTCAAGATGGGTGATGGGTCTATATTCTTGGTATAGTTGGAAAAGACATGATGGGTAGTTCATCTACTCACAAGGTTGAGCCCCTTGTGATTGGTATCATAGAATGTTTTTCTTTAATGCCTGGGAATCTTGGAAACGAAATAATGATGTTAATTAAGATTGAATAAATCATGCTAACCCATGGTGATAGAGCATACTGGGACGAAATTCTATGCTTAAAACTTAAAGGAACAGTGGAAATTGGGGTTCATTATAATAAAATATAATGTTGAATCAAAAAATATTAATTAAATGATAATTAATTTGTTTACATAATGGGAAACTGACAAAAAGATATATAGTAATCCAATGTATCTCTATCAATGGTTTTGTTCATATAGGATACCTAGTCTTAGTAGTGACAGAATGGATTCTGAGAGAAATTATATGTACTTGGGTATTAGACATTGTTATGAACATAGTGTTGTTGTGAGGTATAGTATATTCTATAATCTTTGGGTTTATATACACCACCCCACCCCTTCAGATAGCGAATCATACACCTCATATATTCTGATCCCTAAGGGGTGTTTTTTTTAAACTTTCCGGTGACAGAATGGATGACTGTTTGTGCCCTTTGGCCTCATTGTCTTATCCTAGTAGATACTTCTGGTCGTTGTCCCGGTGGTTATTTTCCCCCATATATGTGTGTAGAGGGATGTAACAACATGTGTTTATTCACACACATTTATTTTATATATAGTCTCATATGGCCTACTATAGGAGTAATGTGTATATGTTGTGATGTGTTGAGGATAATTACTTGATTTATGGGATATGATGGATTAATGTATAATACATTATTCATGACTCACATTAGGAAAGCCTTGGTGCCTTAGAGAAACTATTTGGTTGCTTTGGTTATATGGATGTAGTGATTTTGATGCATGATGTTACTGTTTGTGGTTCTTATCCTAGGTGACATTGGTAAAACCATTTTTGGGAAGAGATCCATAGGACGTGCGACATTGTGGAAATGTGGAAAACAAATGGTGAAGTGGTTGTTTGGTACCCTTTATATTATTTAATATATTATATACTCTTTTATACGATACATGGTGAGTGTATCTATAGTGATGGTTGAAACATAGTATACCTATTTAGGTGATGATTTAGTTATACTAGATGTTCAATTTTTATTAACATTCAATCATTAATATTGAATAAGAGCCTCTATTAAAGATCATACACAGTATACTGATTTTCTCACCCTAAACAAATATAAACTAGTTTTCTGGTCACATGGGGCAGGATGGAAGTCAGCCTGGTTACTATTATCATGTGATAGTAGGATTTGTTCAGGCTTCGTGGTCACTATCATTTTATACTTTCTTCTGTATTTTACGTTTTCCATTTCACTTTATGTAGTTCTTACATGACATAACACATGTGTACATGGGATTTATTTTACATATTTGTATGATTTTGAGATTGTTGGTGTATGTTATATATCACTCTTCCATGTGTGTTCTGTTAGAGGGTAATGACTCACATTTCATGTGTTTACTATACCCTCGGTGCTAGTCGCCAACCCGGGGCCTAATGGAGGTAGGACTCAGTGGTCACTATCTCCCTTATCACATTGTTGGCATATTAGGTGTACACTTTATTGGGATAGGGTTTTGATTTTTTTTAAAAGGTATAGTTTTGTAATGATTATCAGAAAATAAAATATTTTATGGAAACCTGTCGTATATAGTAAAATAATAATGAAAGTGAAAAAAAAAATTCACATTGATTTTAATTAATAATTTTTTTATTTATAATATAAATTTTAATTGTTTAAATATTTTTAATTTTTTTTCAAAAACAGTTTAATAAGTATAAATATATATTTCATTGAACATTTTTGTCACTTTTTATGAATAATTCATTACCATTATCCTCCACATTGGTGAAATATCTTTTCTAAAATTCGTTTCATATTTTTATTCTAAATAATTACTATTTTTTATCATGACCATGTAAATAATTTTCATATATTAAATGCTTAAAATAGTAAAAAATATGTTCCCATGATTAATATTAAATCTAGTATACCATGTGGTTTATCTATTGTAATAAGTTTTTAAATAAAAAAAATATTATATATTATATTTAATGGTAAAATTTCATTCCAATATTAACTAATATTCATAAATTTTATATTTTTAGTTATAATTACTTGGTCATGAAGTTGAAATATTTTATTCTTTTAAAAAAATTAAATTTTTTTGATATCCCACTCTAATAAAATGATACACCTTTCCAATATTCTCAATAATTAAATATACTTTTGGGTAATCAAATATTTACCTCAATTTATTATATTATTATATCCTATTTACCTTGAATCTCTAGATTTATGTTTAAATCATCTAAATAAGTGGTCAGTTAAATACCATAAGTGGTTATCAAAAAAATAGGTATAGTTCTTAACTATAAACATTTGATTTATTTAATTAATCACATTCTTTTGATATAAATTATCCATTAATAATTAATAATAAAATTTTATTCCATATAATAATATGTTATTTTGATAGTATAATTACCAATATCCAACTTATCTTCCACCAAATAGGAAAAGAAATTGTTGTTCGTGTGTATGGGGGCTACCGCCTTGCTAAACGATTTAATTCATTTTCCATCACTACATTTCATTGTATGTAATAATTACCTAACTAATGTAAATATATGATATTGATGGCATATTTATTGTTTTTGATATTTATTATATCAAATATTTTCAAACCTATCCTTTGACATATAAATGTTAATTTCATATGTGCGTACAAGCCTACTACCACATCCCTAAATTGTTGTGATTCATTAATATCCACAACATGACATCACTAGTTTATAAAATTTTATTTAAATTGAAAATTGTATTTTTAATATAATTATCATTAATGAACAAAAATTTAATAGTGACCTAATTTCCATCATGTTCATTGATAAATGGATGTATTAATCTTGTTTATATATGGTCTACTCTCAATATGAGTGTATCATGGTTCATTATTTAAAAAACATATTGGTTGAATTATTTTAAAAGAATAACTAATGTATAAATATGATATTTATGTCATCATAATTATTGATATTTTGGAAGAATGGCCTATTTTTCTATAGTCTACCATTTAATGTAATTTTAGAATTATGAAACCAATATCATCAAAACATAAAACAAAAATATATCTGATTAAATAATAATATATATTATGGTATTAAAAACTTAATTAATAATTAAATTGATAGTTTTTATTATGAATTTTAATATTTATCATGTTTTTATATCTATAATAATAATTAATCTGAGTGATGAGTCTAACAGAAGGTAAGGGTTAACATCTTAATTTCAACACTATTGAAATTTTTTTTGTTATGTAAACAAAATTAATTTTATATGATATACAGACATTCCATTTTCATTATTTTTCATGAATATAAAATTACTCATGATGATTATAGATTCGTTACATGTTCAATTTTTCATAGAGTACCTTGATCTGTGGTATGGATATCAATATTTGATGCAAAAGATGATGTTATCATGAACACTACCTTATTATTAATGTATGGTAACTTCTACTTCATAGTAATTCTATTTTGTGGTATGAAGAAAAAAAATATGTTTATTAGGATCATAAAATATGTATTACTAATTTTTTATACAATTTAATAGTCATGTCCATAGATTTCATCTAAATTAATAAGAAATTATATGAAGTGTCTCCCTATTATCTATCGAATGTTTAAAAATTGTTTGGGGGAACAAGAGCATTAAAATTATTTCTAACTATAATTTATAGAAAATTTTATTGAATTTATACCATCATGTGTTGTTCCAATAACATATCTCCTGATCTCATTGATAGTAGATTATGATTTATCCATTTAAGAACCGAAGAATATTGAAGTAGTTCCAATATTCATCAATATTTAAAAACATTACCTAATATTTGTATACAATTTCTGATTTTCCTCACTCATTTCATTGAAAAGGAAATTTTATTCCTTTACCTAGATTAATCAGGGAAAATTGGTATTTTACTTGTTCAGTGGTTGACTGGTCATCGGTATACTATTTTAGTTTCTATAAGATGGAAGATGTTTGATAGGTTTAATCATGATTACATCAATGTATGGGGATTCATCATAATTTTTTAGCAAGATGTTACCTCATATGTGTCTATGAAGATATTTCTACATGATCTAGATTTATCAGGTTGTGTCTTTTTGATGTTCACAAAGTGAAATTAAATGATTATAAAGAGAATTTTTGTATTAATGGATCTCAAGATCATGTGGTATTTTTTTTTATAGTATGATCTAAATTATAAAAATAGAGTTTTATAATGTTTCAAAAAGATTATAACATTGATATATCATAACATCTAGAAAGTGAAATGTTCCTGATGTTGAATTTATAGAAATTTCATAGAAGGATTCCATTGATGAATTTAGAGATTCTTGGATGGAAATAGTGGTGTAAGAAACTGATCAAATAGATTAAATGGATGCAAATTTTGGAGGTATCTTAGTTCAGATGACATTGATGAATTATTTTATGATGAAGGTTGATGAGTCTCACAGATAGGAATTGTTATTGGATGTTTATAAATGAAGGATGTATCATGGGAGGTTATTAATTATTATTGATATGTGTAATAGATTCCTTAGTGGGATTCAAATAAAACCATTAAATGTGAAAGCAATTTGTTTTAATTATGTATCATGGATTTAAGGAATCATTTTGGTGTCTCAATATAACACATGTAGTGGAAGAGTCTATAGCACTATGTTTGGATTCCGCGTTTGTAAGGGAAGAATAATATTTTCATGGATAAATGTTTCATCCCTTGGATGATCCCATGTGTAGTTTGGGTAAATTGTAGGTGGATATTCTTAGGATTACCCAATGTTTAGAGTTATTTTGATTAAATCTAGGTATACATAGACTGATTGAATGAATCATCTCACATCTTTGAGAGCTGGTTCTTTGACATCATGGATTTTCTAGAAAGGAGGTATGTGGATAACATGGTTTGGTTTAAATTAACCTATTGTATATTAAGTCAAATTGATATAGTCCTTTTACAATTCAATTATAGTGAGAATTATAGTATACATTTATTACATAGTTACCCCAGAATAGTTCATTCCATTCATAGATGTGCTGTTAGATGGAGTAGACAATCTAGACATCAGAGGATTTTTTCTAGGAATTCATAAGTCACATGTGATGATGTTTTAAAATTTACATTCCGTTGATTTAATTAATATATAAAAACATATATCATCTATCCATTGGTATGTACCTATTTGAGGAGTTGTATAAGTGTCCATGTCAGCCATTTCTATAAAAGGACATTATCATAGTTCCATCAGTTCGTGATCATAATCTGATGTAGAGGATTACATATAATGATTAGGTTCTCTATAAAAGGAAAAATGAATTTAATGAATAAAAATATCAAATTTTATCATAGTAGGAGTCCCCTGGAGTTTGATATTAGAGTACATTTTTTCGTAGGAGTCTCCCCTTGATGTGGTAAATAGTTGTTAGGCATGAATATTATTTTATTTCCATAGTTTTATTTTTTTCAAAGGTTTTGGGAAATATTGAAAATTAGGCATATCAGTTTGCAAATCCACTCCGGGACATCTAATGGATGAACCAATATTGTTGGTACATGGTGATCCACCTTCACTTGTTTACAAGTGAGGCATCGCGAGTGAAAGTCTAATACTGCCATTTACATATCTGGCCACCAGTGATGTCTTCTGAGATCCTGATACATCATCACCACTCCCAGATGTACCACCAGAGGGAAAATGTGGACCTCTCTCAACACATCCCTCTGAAGTGACACCGGCGCCACAGTACATCCTCTGAAGAGGATGACGTGGTCCACACCTTTAGAAAATCCATCAGGTGCCTGCTCTATGATTATCTGAGCACGTTGTGTCTCACAGTCATTGTCTCCATGTTGTGCTTCCCTGAATCGCTAAAGGAGTGGGGAAGTGTCTATGAGAGACTAATGAAAAGTTGCTCTGCCTCAATCCACAATGGATATTTGTAAAGCTGCCAGCTGCTCTGTCGCCTCTCCTAGCAGCTAAATACCAGTCCCCCTGCTGAGAGAATCGGATACAATGTTCCCCTCCCTTTTGTATAGACTATATTGTTGTCATTTTCTTGGAGGAACTCAAGCCATCTCTAATGTCTGAGCTTCAGGTCCTTCTACGAGAAGATATACCTGAGACTCTTATGATTAGAGTACACGGTAAAACATTTTCCCATAAGACAGTGCAACCACAGCTACAAGGCCAAAACTACTTCTGCTAACTCTAGGTCATGGTTAGCATAGTTCTACTCATGTATTCTCAACTACTGAGTACCATACTGGGTCACTTCTCGCTCCTGCATCAGGACACACCTGAGTCTTGTCCATGATGCATCGCAGTAGACTACCTACCCTATGCCTTCCTCTAGAATCCTAAAGATGGGGGAACTATTCAGCCTCTTCCTTAGCTCCTGAAAACAATACACGCATATTCCGACCACACGAAAGGTATCCCATTCTTAGTCAAGGCAGATACTGGTTCTGCAACACTGGACAAGTCTGGAACGAACCTCTGGTAGTATCTAGAAAATCCCAGGAAACTCCAATCTTCTATCACACTCCTAGGTGGCTCCCAAGCAAGTACCTCTTCGATCATCACTGGATCCACTACAACTCAAGAATCTAAGATGACGTGTCCCAAGAAGTGAACCTCTCAGATGTAAAACAAGCACTTAGAGAGCTTACCTCAAATCTTGTTGTCTCATAGTGTGTCCAGTACTACCCGCAAATGGTAGGCATGATTCTCCACAGTAGTGGAGTATATCAAAATGTCATCGATGAAGACTACGACAGATGTGATCAAGGTATGGTTGGAAGATCCTGTTCATGAGTCCCATGAACACATTTAGAGTGTTGGTTATGCCAAAACTCATAACCATGATTTCATAGTGGTCGTACCGAAACCGGAACGCAATTTTTTGCACATCCTCATCTCGAACTCTGAGCTGGTGATAGCCTCATCGGAGGTCTATCATCGAGAACCACTGTACTCCCTTCATCTGATCAAATTGGTCTTCAATACTTGGGATTGGGGACTTGTTTTTCAGAGTCAACTGATTCAGGTGCCTGTTGTCGACACATAGCCTCAAGCTCCCATCCGCCTTCTTGGAGAATAGAATTGGGGATACCCAGGGAGAAACACTGGGTTGGATGAATCCCATCCCCTCTAAGTCCTCCAGCTTTACCCACACCTCATGAATATTAGCAGGAGCTTTCCAATATGCTGGAGTAGATATCGGTTCCAAACTGGGGTTCATGTCAATGAAAATATTCACCTCTCTACAAGGAGGTTATCCTGGACAACATTAGTGAAAACATCGGTGTACCAGTCCACCACTATAGGATAAGTTGGACTCTTGTCTTCTACTAATCTAAGGGTAAGGCATGCCAACCGATTAGGGATCAGCTACACCCTCCTTCGAGTTAGTCTGTCTTATGCTGCGAAGACTCCCTTCTCGCTGGTGGAGGTAAACTAGGTCCCATCCGTGCAGACACACCACAATTTTCGCCTAATACAGTCTATCTGACCATAGATTATAGATAACAATTCCTTACCCAAGATGATGTCGTAAGGCATCGAAGATGCTACTAGGAGATCTTACACGGAGATCTCGTGTATTAGAGTGAAGTTTCACATCCAGAACCAGTGCATAATCGTTGAATCAGCTATAGTAGTAGTCTCTAGCCGTAAGGATTGAACTAACATCTCCTTCTAAATCTCTGAGCTACGAACGAGGGAAGTGGAAATGAAATACTGGCTAGAACATGTTTCTATAAGAACTGTAGCTAATTTGGAATAGACACATTTCTTACCTTGTATCATATTCAGAGCATCATGATCGTAGGCCTCAGCTTCTTGGTGTTGATCCCTCCACTATCCATCTGCTCCCTACGGTCGGGGTGGACATCCTAGTGGTTGTGGGGGCAACACATAGAAGCATCATCCACCACCAACTGCACTTCCAGATCCTCTTACACGTCCTCCAGCAACATTTGGATTTCCTCAATCGAATCTTTGCCTCTTCTTGGGCAGTCCTTAGACTATCTACAAATCATCAGTACGATAGGTCAGATAGTCACAAGCCATGTGACCATGCCCGACTCAAGAGTTACATTATCCACTCCTGGCATGTGTGGCTCTATATCTACTACAGGTGCCCTGCACAACCGTTTCTGAGTCATGTGGTCGTCCACCTATAGGTCTGGTCCTCTTGGAACTCTGTGGCACCTGTCTTCTACAAGCTATAAAAGACTCCTACTGCATGTCAACAAGTGATGGGTCTCGATGCTGGAGACTGCTCAACATGAAATCTCTCCACTAGTAGTGCTCGCTCTAGCACCCCTGTCTGCATCAAGATGATGAGGGAGACAACTAATGTTTCGATCACCCATTTGAGCCCCTGATGAAAGTTATGATCCCTGAAGAATGGGTCTCGTATCATGTTTGTGGAGTAATGAGAGAGGTCGGTGAACCTCACTGAGTACTGTGCCACTGTAATGTTTCCCTATTTCAAATGAAGTATATTCTGTATCCACACCACACGTAGGGTGTATGGGAAAAACTCCTCCAAAAACAGGCACTCAATGTCTTCCGAGAGTAGTGTCACCTCGTCATGAACCTAGAGCATCAGGCCCCACCATCTTCTTGTAGTAGCCTATCGATGGCTGGCAGCAAGAATCACCATGAATACGGTCTATGTCCCTACCAGTCTAAAGACTCTCATCACAACCTTCAGCCATTCCCCAACTGCCTGTAGGTCTGTCGGTCTCCTGATCCTGGGTGGCCTCTAGGGCTAGAAGTCTTGCAGCATGCTCAAGCAGCATGCATCGTCTATTGATGGGGTTTGTGGCATCGGTGGCCCAACAGGATGTAGTAATGCTATTGCCACTGATGGAAAAAGTCTCTACACCGAGGCCTCATTGCTCGGTGGGCGGTCAGTGAATACAACTCTCGGGGCTCTAACTGGTCATCCACGGGGAGGAATCCTGAATGAAATAGTTGTGACATGACCAAACACTATACCTGGTGAGCTAACCTGGTTTAGCTAACATAAAGAAAACATTTGGAAACACACACGCAATCATTGTTTTCGTACACTAAGTCGTAGATCAGTAGTAAAGGTCATGGTGTATGGATACGTCAGCCACAAAACCAAAACAGGACTACCTGAACTAAAAACCAAACATAGTACCTTTAACACTATTGCTTCACAAAAAAGAAATATAAGTGTCCTAATTTATGCGATAGAACTGATTCCTCGGATACCAATTTTTCATGACCCCTCCCCTGGGGCCACTGTCGTGACTACCCCAATCCCGCCTTCCATATGCCAGGGGATGGAGACTATCACCAAGGCGTAAATCCATAAAACTGTGAAGGAATTTAATTTATAAAAGTTAAAAAACCCAATAAAATTTCACTCAAGAAGAAAAACACTAAATAAAACTTTATAACATGTATAATAAAAGTAAAGGTGGTACCAGAACATAATCCCACTGGAATGTACAAGTACAACTGGAAAACAAGTTCAACTAAAGTAATGTAAAACAACTACAGGATCGTCCTCCATAATTCCAAATAGAAGGGTAAGTACATAAAGCCTCATAAGTACTCCTCATATGTCAGTCTCCTCTTTGTACCGAACCGTCGTATAGTCCACCTCCGAGTACCGTCCAAGCCGGCTACTCTCGAACTTAGTCATAGTTTTCTATCATCTGCATTCAACACAACGAGGTGCGGGCATAGCCCGTGTAGGGGTGAGTATAAGGATACTCAGTAGAGACCTTGATTCCCTCTAGGCCTGACAAAATAAAACAAGGATATACCACAATGTATGAAATCAATGAATAACCATTACATAGGGATATTCCAATACATTTACATATGTTATCATGTAACCTATCTTAATCATGAGGAAAACCAAAAAGTCATTGACTCAGATCAAACCAGGATATTATAATCGAAAAGACGGATGATGTAGTACTCCTATTCTATTGAGTATAGTGGACCTGTCACAACACCAAGGCACTTCTCACTAACCTCAGACTACATTGGTACTCCTCTTCTCATGTACTGTGGGTCTAGTGCCAAATACCATGTGCTCCTATGTAGTGGTCCTGCCACTAATTACCTGGCGCTCCCATAATAGCATGTAGAGGTACTACTACTGTCAAATACCGTGGGTCTACCGCCAACTACCAGGCAGTGTCCACCATGGGTTGACCTCCAACAACCCGGGGCTCCCCACTAGTCTAGTCGAATCACTCTGAGTTGAATTGGTCAAGCATTCGTCAGGCCTGCTAGCTACTAGGTCTCCTCACTATATCTGCTCTTCACCGGAAGATAAGCTCCACGAGCTTCTGGCCAATACAAAAACTGTCGTGAAGTTCCACGAAGAAGTATCTTAATGGTCTCCGACATCATAGGGGTCTCAACGCAACAGATAGTGTATCAATCAGACGCTTGGTCTGTTAGTTATTATCCTTTTAGTAATGGGTGCCCGGTTGGATTTGTGTACAATCTAACCTTACTGTAACTCAATAATACCCTAAACTACACTAGGGTATACTCAAAGGGACGAAAATGTTCCATGGATACCAGAGTTATTGACGGTTCATCAAACAGACGACTGGTGCCAAAGATATGACAAATGAAGTAAAGGGGTCTGTAGTGGGCCCGGGTCCGATCCGACCCGGTCAGACCGACTTGGCCCAACTCAGTTTGGGCTGACCTGCTCTGGGTCAATGCAGACAGACCCGATGGATTTGACCTGGACCATTTGGCGTGTCATACCGCTATGTTATACCTGGTCCACTGGGCTCAGACCAGTGGAATGCGAGGGCGGTTGGACCAGGATGTCGCTAGGAAGGTGGATCGGGCGGAAGGTCGTGGCCAGTTCAGCTAGCATCACAAGGGGCGCAACTTATCAGGCCAGTGTCCCGGAGGTCATCGGGCCAACTGGCGAGCCGATAGGACGAATCCATGCGTGGGAAGCATGCCAAGTGGCCACGGGCAGGGCGCGGCAGCGGCCGGACAGGCCACAGGTATGTGGGACAGGGGCCACTCATGCCAACGGTGGTTGGATGGGAGAAAAGGTGCGTCGTGGGGGCGGTGTGATTTGCGTAGGCTACAGGTAGCATGGCCTTCGTCGTTGCCACCTTCATCGCCATCACCTCATCGCCAAGTCGTAGGACACCACACTAAGAGTGAAAATGATGGAGGATGTGAGGCCATGTTATGTTGGTCCGCACCCTCCTAGTTTAGGGAGGTATCATTCTGCGCATCATGAAATGAAGATGATCATTAATACGTCTGCAAAATTCCCATTTTATCCTTTGATGAAGGTAACAAAAAGTTACAACATCATCAAGTAATAAACCCCCTACCTTTTATTCGTCATTCGTCATTCATCGTTTGTTGAAGAAGTCCCGGAACCAAAATGATGAAAACCATCGTTCATCGCATCCGCCACACATCTCCAATCCCAAGATGTGTCAGCTTGTTGATGACGTTGCAGAGGGTTGGTCGGTAGGCATCCAGGGTAGAAGTCTGATGAAGAAGTCGATGAAGAATCATCACTATGTTCTTCATTGGAAGAACACATTCTTCGTTATTCATTATTTTTTGGGAGAATAGTTATTTGTTGATTTATTTCTCCATAGCTCACCACTTCTTTTGTTCCCCCAAATGAGAAATGCCAACTAAAAACAATAAATTACCTATTATATTAGTGGATGGCACATATTAAAATTGTATAATTAATTGAATGGTCCCCACCTAATTAATTTTGGAGGGTTGGCACAATTAATAAAAGGGTTTAGCCAAATTTAATTAATGGGAATGGTGGAGTGGCTCTCCCTCATTAATGAGGGGGAGTTGAGAGGTTATACTCACCTCCCATTAATAGGGGTCCGGTGGTCCCCATCACTGTTACTAAAAGTGGAGGTTATGGTCTCTGGTGGTCCCCACATCGTAACCTATCACGGGAGGTTATGTTTGGGTGAGGCCCACCACCATACCCTCTAATGGGAGGTTAGGGTGTGGAAGTCCCACCTATAACTCCCATGTGGGGATTTTAACCACCCAAACTCCACATGGAAGCTAAAATAAAATAAAGTAGTAGCTCAGTTTATTTTA
Organism: Viscum album; assembly: GCA_963277665.1. NCBI lineage: Eukaryota > Viridiplantae > Streptophyta > Magnoliopsida > Santalales > Viscaceae > Viscum > Viscum album. Next base: position 489,821,064 of record OY728162.1, read on the forward strand.
TTATTATTTTTTTATAAAAACCCTAAAAACTATCTTCTGTTCTTGACTAAATGTCATCGAAGTGAATGTATCCTTTTGGGAATACCAGTGTTGCGAGTTCAATGGTGCCCTCAGTTTTCAATTTCGAGCACCAGTTCAAATGTTATAAAAACTCGCTCATACATTTACTGAACGTACCCAAAAAAACATCACAAATTGATTCTGAGCACAACATGCCTCAGAATCAAGCACCGTAAATTATTATTCACTCGTAAAATTTCTATGTATTTAAAAATAATTCAACATAAATTAATGTTCATTACACTATTTAAAAACACAAATAACACCATTTGGGACCTATACTATGGGAATATATAATAGTAATAAATGAAAAATAAATATAATTATATAATTTCTACCAATATATTGTCATTCCATAATATGTTGACATCACTAAACTAACCCCTAGTTGTTCCACACAAACTATCACGACACATGTCTAATTTTTGATGCACCCAAGGGTCCTAATGTGTTAATTTTGATCAGAAACCATTTCCAAAACCACGAAAACATTTCATAAAACTCTAAATTTCTAATATAAAATCCATTAAACATGATCATGTTTAAATTTTTGAAATTTAATCACTTGAATAGTTCAACATACTTCATGATAATAGAAACCTATCCACCATAAAAAAATAGATAATCTATATGTGAATCATCCATTGAAAGATAAGTCAAAATTAATGGATGAAAAGTATAAATATAAACCATCAATTGATCCAGATCATGGAACATATACATTGAAGTCAACATTCATGTATCCAAATGAAACAATATAGAGGATACCAAAAACCTGAAGGGACACACAAAAACATTAACGAAACATTGTAGTTGAATGTGAAATTTGGAAAGTGTGGTATCCCATAAAAATCATGGGAGTGATGTTGGTATTGAGAGGGAAGCAATTAGATTAATAAAATGGAAATATAATTTGAATCTGATTTTATATCTATTATAGTGGAGGGTTTCATGTCATTAATCTCTCCCATGATGGGAAATATAACATATTAATAATATTTTAGAAAAGGTGTTGTCTAAGATAAATAGAAATTTTTGTCATCATTTTCATGTCTTGTAATGATATTAAAACATGTATTCTTTGACACCCTACATATGACTCAAATTACTTGACTAAAAACCAATAAATGAAGTAAAACCCATTTGAGACATGTAAATGTTCTAGAAAAATCGAATACGCCATATGATATAAGAACCACAAACAATGAAAACTGTTATCAAAACATACATAGAGCCCCGAAAAGAACCCAAAAAAATGGAAACCAAAAACACAAGACCGCACTTACCTAAAGGATGTTAATATGATGTTATAATATCCCAACCATAACCACATTCATACCTAAGTAATACAAAAATATCATATAATAATAATAGAGTAGGCCGTGAATTCCTTGTCAATAATTCCCAATCCCATGTCTTAGGGATATCTCATCCACAGATACATAGTAAAAGGACTAAAGGAACCAATTATTCACTTCATCCATTAACATAAAAATCCATTATATAATAATTTTCCCCATCCAATGTGATGTCAGGATCTAGACTTACATAATCCAATTCAATAACATTGGAAGGATTTAGTAAATTCTTTATTAGTTGGGAACCATTGAAAAAAATTGGATAAAATAAAATGACTCTATATGTTCAATTGATAAGACGCATTCCTCAGTCACCCAATGATCTCAATGTGGACCCGAATCCATGATTCAAACAAACCATGTTTATCCAACTGATGATGTACTATTTATGTTGAACATATATTAAATACATAATAAAATACCTAAAACTATAATAACTAGAGAATAAAGTCCAAATAAAATCTACAATAATGATTTTCCATGTTCAATCTAATCTAGTTCAACTACACCATGTATTTAATATCTTGAGAAGACAATACCCATCCAAAGACCTCTCTCCCAACTCTTACACACACATGATATATCATTATCTCTCCTATAAAAAGACTTTAAGGGTTTTGTCATTTTCATAAAATTGGTAAAAAATTATTATATGAAAATTATCACAGAGGAAAATGAATTCCCCATTATCCAAAGAATAATTATGTAACCAAGTCTAGAGAATAAATTCAAAAGAATTGAATTCCTAATTTATTTATCCATCCCTATGTGGATGATATGTTGTGCTCAATTTAAACAGGGAAACCATCACCTAGTTGTATATTTTTTAAATCCTAGATGTTATCCTATGGTATCTATCAGAATCAACCACATTGGGAACCCTATGATGTCTCACAATCACACTAACATAAACGTAAATATGTTTTTTCTCCGTTATCATCTCCATGAAAAAGGATGAAATGAACTAATTTCATGAGTTGATCGGCAATCACACAAATCATGTCTTCAAATTAGGAACCCATAGTAACCCAATCGGAAAAAGCAATGAAATTATATCCATGTTTTTTAGAAGAATTTGTCAGGAAAGAAACAAAAAAATAGTTCTATAGTGTTCCGCTTTCATTCACTAGAATATATGTCACCATAATAAAAATGATTAACTGATCTTCTACTGCATAGACACCAATACCAAAATCTCAAATCACAATACAACAAGGAATCACCTGAGTGAAAGGACTAGAATATATGGTCTCCATAGTCCATCAACTCATACCTTATTTAAATTATAACCACCAACATAATATAGAACCACAATTATATATTTGGAGACCATAAACACGCACCGAAGGTCTCGCCAATATAAATAATTTTACTAAAACATTAGAAAACAGAGTTGTACAGCTGGTTGAGCTAAAAAAACTAATCAAAAAAAAATTGAACATTCATTGATTCCAGACATATATACCATATGTGTTATATCTTTCACAATATCCTATTAGTAAACAAACTCATCAAAGAACAAGCTTCTATTGATTCTGTCCCCAATTGTGACTATAATTTTCTACACAACACTTCAAGGAATAAAATCCATTTTCAAGGATTAAAATAATGACCAAAATTTAATGTCTTGAAATTATCCACACATTATCTCTATAACATGTTAATATATATCTTATTTAAATTATATCTCAATATTTTATGACATTAAAATACATTAATATATTCCCCAAAGAGGTAGTGATTCCATGTTTTGAGTGCTTGCATAATCACTACAAAATCATGATTATGGATATCATAGTTATTCTTATTAGGGAATAACTATAGAGGGCCACATACCACCAAATATTTATATGGTATCATGAAAAATCCCAAACCCATACAAGAATAATTGAAATAAATAAAATTTATGAACCATGTCTCAGATGAAATCAAACATGAAGTACTTCCATCCTCAACATAATCTCATAAAAGTACGTCTCACATTTTTCATTACATTAATAATGACAATTTAATAGTTCAAATTTGAAAATAAATATTCAATCTTGGGGAATCTCTAAAAAACTACGTTAATAACCATCCTATACTATGAATATTCATATATCAAAAAAATTTCTAGGCCACTCCAAGGATATAACAACACATTCCATTTTATTATCCATTGAGATTTACCAGTTTTATGTAACATTAGATATACCATTTACATATTCAATCCAAAACATAAATTTTAATTCATACAATATATTTAATGTTAATCTAATGTTATAATAGAGATATCCAAATGTTCCATATGTTCCTCTTATAACATAGAGTAAACCAAAATATCATCCATTAACACATAAACATTAGATTCCCTGAACTGATGAATTATTTTGTTTATTAAATCCATAAACACCACTGGAGTGTTATAGAGTAGGAATAGAATTTCTAGAGACTTGAAGTCTACATAATGACTCTTAAATGTTTTCATCGTTATATCCCATTCTCTGTCATTCAACTAGTGGAACTCCAACAGTTGGTAAATCATTGAAAACCTTTGATTCCATAAAATATTATCATGGATATCATCAATCCATGGAAACATGAAATTTTTTAGTAGTCACATAAATTAACTTTTGATATTCATGGAACATTTTGAGTCTTCCATGTGAATTCATTGAATATAACGCACGTGTATCCCATGATAACACACAAAGATGAATAAATATTAGATCCCCTTGATCCCCATGAGGGACCCTGATTTAATCCAACTAAAAAGGTCCCATTAAATATTAAATAATTGAAATGGGAATCATTGAAGGGAGTAGGAAAATAATAAAATCGAATTATATCTGTAGTGGTTATACAAACTATTTATGAAAAAAGGCCCTTATGGTATGTACAAACAACCACATGTTGAAAATTTACTAATCAATGTTAACCATATTAAAGAAATATCACTATCAAATATCATGATATTACCCCATCAAATGAAACAATATTCCCCTTCATAAACTAGAGTTCTAATCACACTGAAAAACATGACTAACCCCATTAGTATATAAGAACCGAACCCAGAGGATATTACAGTTTATATGATATATAACACTGATCATCAAATGTATTTCAATAATCAATTCAGAGATATTATTAACATGGAATAATATGTCGCAAAACTCCTCGATGATTGTTAAAATCACTTGAAACACAGGACACATGGATATTGTTTTAGAAATCATTCCTATATGGAATGTAAGGATATATCAATTATGACTTTAACTATGAACAAAACCCCAAAAATCTCATTTAATTGATGATATAAAATTCTGGGTTGTACATTAATCAATGATAACTAGAAACATATTGGATAAAATATACTCTATATCTCTATCCATCGATAACTATACAAAATATTCCTCAACTGCATAATCTAATGAATAATGAAATATGTTATCTACTCATCCAAGAGATCCACTAGAATGATGAAACTCCCTTATAGTCGGTGGATAAAATAAAAAACCTTTGGAATAATTTGGATGAACATATGAACCCGTATTAATGTGGACCATCTTTTATACCACTGGAAATTCTATTACAAAAACATATCAGATGGACAAATTTTCCATAATGATGACATTTCATGAGAAATTATACACGATTTGACAAGGAATGACCAGTCATACAACGTAAATATAAAAATATTGTACTAATATTTATTAAATTCCACAAAAAATGTTATAAATGAAAATGGACACAATTATGGTTAATTATATAGACCAAACATACACCATGGATAATGAAATTTTGTACTGAATCTCCTCACAATCATTTATTCAAAAATATTTATTCTTCAACAAATTTTAGTACCAACAAGACCAGCCAGAAGCAATTCTTCTGACCATTTATTAAAACAAAAAGAAAAGAGTACATGGGAGATGGATGGGGTCAAACAATGGGACTTTCTCTCATCCGTTAAAATAGTTACAAATCAAAATACGACATATCATTCCCATAATCTGAATCATCAGCTGTTTCCCACTCAGAGTGGGACATACTCAGTTGGAAGATCATAAGAATATCAAAGATTAATTTACCTAACAACTTAGAAGTGAAATGGGTGGACAAAGTGCGAGGGACATTAGATTAGTCTTTTCTCGGCCTTCGCATTGGCGGGGCAGGAATGGAAACCATGCTATCATCAATCTTCTCTTTAACAGATAAGTGCACATCATTAAAAGTGACGCCTTCATTCGATGCGTTCAGGCTAGTGCAATCCTCAGAGATGTCACCCCGCTTCTCAGAGATCCTAGAAGAATGAAAGTGTTGCTAAATTACATTATGATAATCAACATGCTAAGAGTCCCCATTTCTAGGATCTAAGATAACAGTTTCATCATGTTGCTGACCTACACTAGAACAAACATCTAGAAACTGAGTTAAAACAGAAGACCTAACAACATTAGTATCTCCAATAGTAAAAGGAGCGATAACACAGTCGACATCAGAAGTAACTTCCTTAGAAGATTTAGCCTGAATATAAAAAGGACAACTATTGGCTCTCATCGGAGATATATCAACCAAAATTCTCTTACCTTTCACATTGGGCACATCATGTTCAATGTCAGAGGCCAACATACCAGCCTTAAAGGATGATGGATTTTTGAGAACATCCTCATTTGATAGAGCCACATCCTTCATCTCTGATTTCCTTTTACAGTGTTTAGCTGGATTGCCTTTCATCCCACATCTCTCACAAGTGATTTTCCTACGGCAATCTTCCAAAGAATGACTAACAACCATGCACTCATTACAGAAGAGAGGCTTTCATTCATAGTCAATGAAAATTTGAATATTATTAGTGGGTGTGGAGAGATTTACCTTATCCTTCAAGATGGAGATAAGATCAACCTCCACCAACATTCTAGCAATGTTCCCAAATTGAACATCCTTAGTTTTCTTATCAAGGAAAATAGGAGTCACAATTTCCAAAAAAATGTCTTAAAAAATCTTTGGTTGCAAAAGGACCCAATTAATCCCATGAAAACAAACCCAAATTTGAGTAAAATAATTCCTTTCATGTGAAGAATTGAAATCCAAGGACCATAAATGAAGGTGAAGCCATCTAGAAAGCCGATGTTCCATGCCTGAACTTTAAATTAATCTGAAGGAAAGAGGTAATGAAAAAAAACACGGCCAATAGATATGAATTTCCAATCAGAAAATCCCCACAAAAATGAAATCCTCTGAACAAAATAATCATATTTCAAGGAATTATCACCCTTTGGCAGAACAAGACGCTTAATTAGGGAATTCTTCCCAGTTGAAATTCTCTTAGCAAACGCATCAGGATTAGCCTCAACATGGGCCAATAACCCCTTTCTGAGAATTTTTCCAGTACTCGAGTCAATGAAAGATGCAAAGGGAGGCACCCCGGAGTGGTCCAACCCAAACCGACTACCATTCAAGACCCGCACACCTCTGTTAGAAGTCTTTGACATTCCACTCTAATTCATCAACCATGGATCATGAATGAATGATTTTTAGAGTGCATCATTAGTCGTCCATGGCAAAACTGTCCGCACACCCCCAACATGACGAAGAGAAATCTCATCTTCACAGGCAATGTCAGATCTAGAATCACGATCATGAAGACCAGAAGAATCCTTCGAAGCAATATGCATATCCGGCCTAAAACAAACAGTAACACTATGGACATCACGGTTCACAGACGAGTTGACCTCGCTCCGAATAGCTGATGCTCCTGGAAGCCCATTTTCACCAGGACACATAAGGCCCTCGTTCTAAGATGATCTACGCTCACAAGCCATGAGCACATATCCGATGAAGTGCATATGGGGAATCAAAAAACCCTAACAGCCAGGCCGCCATTGCGATGTAGTAGACACCCCCCGGAAACCCTATCTCCGCCATCATTTATGTGTCATTCCACAACAAATTTTATCTTGTAAAATACCTCAAAAATAGTTATAAGGTACAACATAATAAATATCTACTGATTATCATTCCTCAATCCAATATCAATCCTTTTAGAAATTCGGTACTCATTAGTGACATGCTCCGACATAAAATTCACCAGCTACGAAAAATTAGTGCAATAGCCTATAATAGCACAATACCATTTCTATATGGTCATAACATACATTTTCTAATATGTACATAATGTACTATGATTAAACTAATGAATACATATTTTCATGAATGATGACTATATAAGAACCACATTTAACTTATCTTTCACAAAAGTATCTCACCATCTCCATCCTAGTCCTTCGAGCATGTACATAGAGAAAGGCACCTTAGTATCCACGTGAGTCTAAAATATTTTATATATCACATTAATCTTTTAATGAAATTGATTTGATTTATAGGTTCCCTTATCACCATAGAATATGGGTGGATTAACCTTAATAAATTCAAAAACAATGTCTACTACATATCATAGGCTCTCAAAAACCACATATCATTGATTCGAAATAGTGATGACTCTGAATTCTTCCAATTAATTTTACATTGAATGATTTTATAATAGATACTATCTTATTATGTCCTATATTAGATTTGGAAGAGTTATATTATAGGAATATTCTATCAATAATAATAAAAAATCTAATTAGTCATTACCTGATTTCAAAATAAGGAACCAACATTAGGTAGTTGTATCAATGATTTAAAAAAGTATCAGTTCAAATTAACATTAATTTATTGAATAAGAATGATTGTTAATGAATATAACTATTAAATATAAAAAAAATCCAATACTACTTTCATTAAAATGATCTCAAACCCCAACTCCCAATCCCGGAAATAAATTTATAGCCACCTATTGTAAATAAAATTCTAATCTAGAAGTGATATGTACTAGAACCTTAAAACACATACTGTCCAAATTATGATAGTAGTAAATCCTATCTACCCATGACATTATAAAAACCCTTTATGTGTTTACACCCTTTAAATTGATCATCTATTAAATACCAATTTGTAAGAAACCACATATGTTAACATGATGAGTAATCCATTGTGGTCCTCTAAGTGGTGATGTTAGCCAATGATAACAAAAATTTCTCATGAATATATCTAAAACAATAATAACAAAAAGTGTACAATATAGAATAATGAGTTATAATAAGATCCATCAAACCCAATCAAAATAGGATAAACAAGATATTTATGAATCTTACATGACCAAAATGACTACCTATGAAATAAATTCACCTCTATAACATCCTGTTATAATGTTTATGGGTAGGAAGAGAATCAAGATAATTGATGGATTCCCTTCCCATTCCACGAGTCCTATAAACAATTTCTAGAACCGCCAAAAACATTCAGCATGGTATGACATGAAATTATAGTATATTACCAACTAATATTCTAATCATGTTTTAATATAATAATTGAACTTGTTTTAGTGATTAAATAATATTCTATATTATCAAAAAAATTAATTATAATAATACATTTAAAAAACTCAAATATTTTCTTAAAAGTCATAACATATTATCAAAATACTAAAATATATAGGGTATAAAGTAATAATAGGGAATTTAAACATGTGAGAAAATATCAATGAAGTATACTATCAGGTGATAATATAATAATAAAATATAAATAAATACATTTGGACCCTAGCATATGTGAAAAATTATTAGGCATTAAATAATCATTAAACAAGGTAATTTTTGTTGAACTATTATCAATTACTACAATAGTTTTTTGATATTTCTAATGTAACCCCTATAGGAGAATGAAACACGAGCGCCTCCCTTGTCTATTTCCATATTCATTCAAGGATCCAAATATCCCATGTTTGTGAATGTTCCCGGTTCATAGGAAGTGCATTGGTGGATATGCCCACATGGTTTTTGTCATTAACAATGATCAATCTTGGATAAATACGACGATAAACAACAGTATCCATAAATCAAATCACAGAAAAATAAAAATAAAAGGAATGCCCCAGAACAAAAAAGTAGGATCATTACAGGTTGATTATAATTAATTTAATTAGTTGAAAAGAAGTACCTTTTGGTGTTCTTTCTTCGATGATATTTCAGATCACGTTCTGATGTGAAACGTCATTGCGTTGCAGAAGCCTATATTAGACATACTCTTACGGCGATCCACTTGTGTACAACGTGTCACCGGATTTCACCAATGGATTCTTCGGGTTCTAACATGGGGAAATATTTTCATGCATTGTCTACTTGAGATCGTCTTGATCTTATGGATGAGGATCTCTCTCGGTCTTGAGAGAAATCTTGGAGCAAGGAGTTTTCTTAGCCTTTATAAAATTCTCTAGAATTTTTTTTCACAACATTTATTAGGAAAATAGATTGGGTCGTGATGATATTTATAATCGGGTTTGAGGTTGTAGAGTGATGATAATAAATAAACTCGTCACACATTTTATTTATTTCATTAAATATTTTGAAAAACCCATGTCAAATCATTACTTCCTTGACATGCACCCATGTTGATTATAATAAATATCATTTAAAAAAATTTATATCGTCAAAATCCTAACTAGAAAAACTACACGAACTATAATCATAAATAAATGGAATGTACTTCTTTTTCATTAAAAACTACACAGCCTGTAATTAATAATACACGACGTGAACTTGTTTTCAAAATAAAAACTACACGACGTGTAATTAATCCACGACATGTACTTGTTTTCATTTTATTCTTCTCCAACATTACAATGATTTAGGATTCCTTGAATAATTATTAAACCACGTATGTGAATAGTCTTTATTCAACTTGAGATACTTGAATACGAATAATGTGTGACCCTGTTGGCCTCTTTCTCGTTGGCATTAGACGAGCTTTCCTATTTTCCAAGATTACATTTTAGCAATGGGTCAAGGCACCCAGGAGAAGGAAGTTGATGCCGCATTGATGTGTCACCTTATAAGAACAATTAATGTGTAATTTAATCCCTTTTTCTCTATATCTCATCAAGAAAGTTTCATGGTAGTGTCATAAACCCATATTATTGATCTATCATTCATTGACTTGCAGAAGTAAACTCTTCGTTACACCAGAGCCATGTAATTTGTGCGATAGTTCTAAATGAATCAAAGGGCCAGAGATATCTACTTCCATAAATATGAAAGGGACAAATATTTCCTCGAATTATGTATTAAAAAAATTTCATCCGTGATGCACCCAAAGTAACCTACTTCCCGTGAACTGTCTTCATGACAGTTTTCATTAGAAAATCTTTGTGTGTGAGTCATGAGATGAGTTAATGACAATCTTCCAGTTTAACGACCATTACACACTCCCATAGATAGTAATGTCTGATGACCCCAAGACATGTGGAATTACTACTGGAAGGTATGTTCTCATAATCTCCTATCTTGGAGATTACCAAATGCGAACTCCACGAGATAGAGTCTTGTATTTATACGAGTGCTCGAACATGACAGTCTATATACTATTTGTCATATCATAGTATATCATCCTACTATTGAACATTATTTATGAATATCATTATAGCATTTCATGGTTATCATCATAACAAGGATTTCTATGACCTTATTAATGCAACAAATATTCCAGAACATTATTATATTATTGTCATGTAGAATAATGAACAATATATAATAAGTTAACATTTATGTAATCAATGTACAAACTGTTAGTTCTCAGGACACCAACTCTTACAAACTCCCACTTAGACTAGATCCAACTACCTATAACTTATAGTATGTTAGAACACACATAATGATCAGGTTTATCCTGGTTCATGGCTTTAGTCAAGGGGTCTTCCACATTTTATTCCAAGAAAAAATAGCTCAATGTAACTTCACCTTTCTGAGAAAAATCCATCACGAGATGATACTTATGAAGTATGTTCTTTGTCCGCTAATGTGACCATGGATCTTTTGTATGTGCGACTGTTGTAGTATTATGACAACAAAGTGTGATATTTTCTTAAATTCTAGGTACAACATCAAGATCTTAGATGATTCTTCACAACCATAATTCTTCTTTAGCTACCTCAGAAGTTATAATGTACTCGGATTCCTTTTTATAATCTTCCACCATAAATTGCAATGAGCTCTTCCAGCTCACTACACCTCCACTCAAACTGAAGATGTATCCAGTCTGTGACATCATGTCATCATGATCAGTCTGGAATATAGCATCTACATGTCCTCTGATGACTAGTTCCTCATCTTCTCCACAAACAAGGAACATATCCTTAGTCCGCCTCAGATAATTAAGGATAGTCTTGACTGCCATCCAATGATGGTCTCCTAGATCATCTTGTTATCTTCCTACCATACATAATGGATAATACACATCTAGCCTTGAACATAGCATATCATATATGACTGAACCAATTGCGGATGCATATGGGATCCTTTCCATTTTAATTCTTTCCTCATGTGTCTGAGGATAAATTTTCTTGGAAAGATGAATGCCATGTGACACTGGAAACAATCCCCTGTTGGATTATTCCATACTGAATCTCTTCTGTATCATTTAATGTATGTACTTTGACTTAGGCCCAACATTCTCTTGGATCTATCACGATGATCTTGATCCCTAGAATATATTCTGCCTCCACAAAGTCTTTCATAGAGAAGCATTTATCCAACCATGCCGTAACTATCTGTAAGACAGGTACTTCATTTCCTATTAGTAATGTTTCATTATCATATACTATTAGAAAACGAATTCACTTCCACTAATACATTTGTTTACACAAGGCTCACATTCGTTCTTAAAAAATCCACATTCAATTATGTCTTCATCAAAATTAATGATCCACGTCGTTCATGATTTCATTAATCCAAAAATGGATTTCTGCAACTTGCATTACTTGCTGGAATCATTTGGAGTCACAAACCCTTCAGGTTGTGTCATGTAGACATCTTCCTAGAGGTTCCCGTTAAGTAATGTTATTTTGACATAAATATTCTAAAATTCATAGTCATGTTAAGCAGAAATGTCCAATAGGATTCTAATTGGTTCATCATCACAACCGGTGAAAAGGATTCATCATAGTAATTTCCATGATGCTATCTATAACCTTTTTCAACTAGTCATGCATTATTGGTAATGACTTGTCCCTCCATGTCCAGTTTCATCTTGAATACTCATTTATTACCAATAGGCTCTACATCAACTGGATGGTCTACCAAAATCCACACATGGTTTTAGTACATGGATTCCATTTCATAATTCATGACATCGTTCCACATGGCAACGTATTTGCCTCTAATTTCTTCCTTTTATGTAAGAGGATCATCATTGTCAACCAATAACGAGTCACCATCCTCGGTGAAAAGAAAACCATATAATTCTAGTTCTCTTACCTCTCTTGTGCTCCTATGTTGATATTGTGTCTCTAGAACAGATTTTTCTTCCATAGGGATTTGTTAATTCATTTCATGTACCAACATCTATGTATCATGACCCTCATAGTCATCGATGTCTATCTCGCTCCCACTATATCTTTTAGAGATGTGCTCCCCCTCAAGGAATATGTCGTGTATTTCCACAATAACCATTTTATAAGAGGGGATGTATAGGTAATATCACCTTGTTTCCTTGAAATATCCTATAAAGATACAATTTGTGTCTCAGGGTACAAGTTTGTTACCTGAAGAGGCCTTAACAAATGCTTATCTACCCCACATATATAAATTTAATGACATGGATTTCCATCCACTCCATAACTTGTATGGAAAACCATTTTTTGATTTAGTTGGTACTTGGTTTAGTATGTGTGACGTTGTTTGTAATGCATACCACCAAAAGTATAACGGAAGACTCGCATGACTCATCATTGATATCACCATGTCCAACAAGGTCTGGTTCCTCCTTTCACATACACCGTTCCACTATGGCGTGTAAGGAGGGGACAGTTGAGATAGAATCCCAAATTCCTGTAAGAAATAAAGGAAGTCCTGATTAAGAAATTATCGTCCTCTGTTGGAGCGGAGTTTCTTAATCTTCATACCAAGATGGTTCTCAAATTTATTCTTGTATTCTTTGAACCGATCAAATGAATCTGACTTATACTTCATTAAGTAAATATATCCATATCTACTAAAATCATCAATAAAATTTTTAATGTACAAGAACGCATCCCTTGCTTCAACTGGAAATGCTCCACATACATATGTGCGGACTAATTCTAGAATCTCTTTAGCTATTTCACCTTTCCCACTAAATGGGGATTTGATCATTTTTCTTTTATACACAGATGACATACAACAAGTTTATTTAGTTCTAATGATTCTTAATACCAATCTTGATGTAATTTTTTCAAACGTTTCACATTGACATGACCTAGAAGGTGATGCCAAATTTTGGTGTGGTATGATTCATGTGAATTAATTATTTCATTGATTTCTATTACCTAGATTGGTTCGTCTAACACATAAAGATAGTTATATAAATGTTCCCTACCAAAACAAATACTATATTTAAAAAAATATCAACATCCAAGTTCAAAGATGATGATGAATCCATCAGTATCGAATTTAGATACTGAAATTATGTTTTTGGTTACAGAGGGTACATAATAACAACCATTTGAAACCAATACCATCCTAGTGGGAAAAGTCAGGTGGTAGTCTCCAACCGCAACAACAGCATGTCTGGCTCCGTTGGCTCCTCGGAGATCCACCTCACCATGGTAAATCTTTTCGAATATACTTGGTTCATGTATTTGGATACATATGTTATCACCACAAGTAGTATCTAATACCCAATTAGTAGAAACAGATCGATTGCATTTGATAACAAATGCACCTGAATCTTCCCCTTGCCTTCTTGGCTGGGTGTTTTTCTTCTTCTAGTGGCCCTTCTTTACACATGCGAAACATAAAACCTCATATTCTTTTGACTATACGTTGATCTTACAGTTAATAAAAGGCATTGAAGAATCATTGGGCATAATGATATTCTCCTTCTCCTTCCTTTTATTCACCATGACGGTGAAGCCTTGTCATGCTTCATGTCATTGTCCACTTAGAGAATGAGGATAAGAAGATCAGACAGAAACTTCTCAATTTTTTGATGTTGATGTTCATGACAATAGAGAGAATCTCTGAGGGAGTGAGGAAAGAATGAGATCGGTACCCAGTTCTTCAGGGAGATTAAACCCTAGAACCACTATTCGCTCAATATAGCCAATGAGCATGACTAGATGTGGCCCAGCTAGGTCACCCTCTCCAAGAATGCACTGAAATAGAGCCTAGGATATATCAATCCTTACCTATATTTCTCTCTCCTGGTATAGACCACATAGGTTCTCAACCAAGATATAGGCATCCATGTCTTCATGAAACTCCATGAGCTCATTAGAAATTGATGGTAGACTCAAACATAGAATTTTGAGTGCATCAATCGAATGTTGATCATAGACTAGGAAATCATCTTCACTCACCCCTTATGTTGGAAAATCAGGAAGTGAAGGCTCCAAAATTCAAAAAAACCTTTCATGGTATAGGATAATCTTAAGGTGCCTAAACTATTCCTGAACGATATTGTCGGTGAGGATGTTGTCTTTATCTATAATTGATCACATATAAAATGTGGTGGATGAGTTTGTCATTTCGATTCTACAAATTAAAATAGCAGATTTATGAGTACATTCATGATTACATTTTATGTAAAATAATAAATTTTATTAGGTCTCCAACTATTTTATCAAGTCCCAATGGCCCTCACCATTGAACACATAAAGTCCAGTTTCTTTGACATTCATGTGGAAAGGATCCGTATAACCCTTCGAATAACCCAAACAAGGGTTGGTCAAGATATTTGATGGTATTTAAGTAGGTATGCCTTTTACAACAATGATCTTCAAGTTCCGTGATCTATTGAGTGGGCTTCCCATTCATGAAATCCTGACTTGGATTTCCTCAAATCTTGCCTCCCATATTACACCAAGTCTAGACAGTGATATTCCTCTTGATGTAATAGGCTTAAGTCAGCCTAAAACCATTTATAAGGGCTTCCTTTATAAAATTATGTGTCCCAACAAGGGTTGGTCAATCACATTGTTTAATTGAGTCTTGCCCTTAATCATGTAACAAATGGCTTTGTCTGACATAATATGGTATTTGATGGATTTTAATCCTTAATGTGTAGTTTCACATTATCAAATGATTGTTAATATAAAGTGATGATTTATTAAGTAATTAGCCTTGTACTGATAATGTTTATGCATAGTATTATTGTTATTTTATTCCATCATTGCATGCTTGTTTATTTCATAAATTACGTTATCATGACAACACATACATGTTAAAAAACCATGCAATCAGACAGAAATAAAATAAGATGTCATGATCATGAGCTTCTATTGGTTAGATTATCCAGCAGTTTTGATAAGATAACCCTGACATTAAGAAAAACACTATGAACCTGATGGTTATTATTTTGCAGCTCCCACTTTTCTATCTTCGTATCTACTTTTGTTGGTTTCACCTCGTCTTCGGAATTTGAACAGTTTCTTCTGGTTCGGGAGATCCTCCATTACATGGGGTTTACATTAATGAAACCATGGGCACACATGCATTACATATTAGTGGAAGAAGGCTCACAGGCCAATAAATTTAAATAAAATAAATTTAAATGAAACTATACACACGCATATGGTCTTTGGTCGAGCTGATGATCATCCATAGCGTGCAATGACATTTATGCATATTTAGCTTTCAAATTATTTTAATCATTCTTTTAGTTATGATAAATCGTGCTTGAATTCAATTAATTATGATCTTTTAATTAATCAATTCATTATCTTAAATTAATTTTTGAATTTCATTGACATTCTTCTCATCCTTATTCCATTTAAATGTCTTTGTACTTTGGAGGAAACCCGATGAAATTCAATTTCTAGAAACTACCCGATGTGTAGTTTATATTTACAGAACTTGTATTTCTTTTCACCCTTTATCAAACGTATATGTTTTGGTCTTTGGTATATTTTTATTTAATTTGGAAATTTTGGAGTACACGACATGTAGATTAGTCTAACACATCTTTTACTTCCTTGTTACGTGGTTACTAGAATTGAAATCATGTGTAAACTATACTTGTCTCCCCCTTGTACCCGGTTTCACATATGCTGGATCGAACTATGTGGCATGTAGATTCAACATACACGTAGTGTATTCTGTTTCATCGTACCATTCAATTCTGGTCAACATGGTCTAATAAATACTTATGTATACTTAATTCACACGGCGTGGTTTGGCGGACCAGTATCAATTCGTTTAACCTAAGTACACGACGTGTAGTTTTTAGTACACACTGTGAATTCCTGTGTCGTACAGATAGAAAGAGGGGCTCCTAGGGATGAGTTCCTCAATTTTTTTAATCCAAATTAAAATTAATTGGTCGTTTCTATGATATTAATCGAGAAAATAAGGAGGAAGAATAGATTTCATTTATTTATATTAGAGAACTATTTATCATTAATTCAATCAAATAATAATGTATAAATTATAAATGAAAATTAAATTACTATAATCAATGTTGTACCCTTGTTCTGATACCATTTTAAGGTTTCAGGCGCTATGGAGGCACGTGGGGGGCTCTGCCCACTGGGATTTTTGTCATTAACAATGATCCATTCAGGATCAATATGATGATAAATGGCAGTCTCCACATATGGAATCAATGGAATCGACAATGAAAAGGAATATCCCAGAACCAAAAAGTAGAATTGTAAAAAATTTATTATATTTAATTTAATAAATTGAAAATAAGTACCTTTTGGTGTTCTTTATTCAGAGATATTTAGTGATCACGTTTTGATGTGATACGTTGTTGCGTCGTAGAAGCCAAGTGATGAATTCCACAATAGGTGATCCATGCATGCACCACGTATCTCTGGACATCTCCAAAGGATTATCTAGTTGCTAGCATGGAGAAATCATTGCTTCTGTTTCCTCCTTTAGATGGTCTTGATCCGATGGATGATGATCTCTCTAATTCATGAAAGCGTTCTTGGAGGAATGAGTTGTCTCGACTTTGAGATAATTCTCCAGAATTATTGAGCACAACAATTCATAGGAAACGATTTGGGGTTTTGGGGATATTTATAATCGAGTTTGAGGTCATATAGTGATAAAATAAATAAACGCATTACACATTTTATTTATTTCATTAACTCTTTTGAAAACTCCACATCGAATCATTAATTATTTGACAAGTGCCCATGATGATTTTAATAAATATCTTTTAATAAAACATTATTTCCTCAAAATCTTAACTAGAAAAACTATACAGAGTGTAATCATAAATAAACGGAATGTACTTGTTTTTCATTTAAAAGTACACGGCGTGTAATCATTAATACACGGTGTGTACTTATTTTAAAAATAAATACTACACAACGTGTAATTATCAAAATGCGTGTACTAGTTTTCATTTTATTCCTCCTCCAACATTAAAATTATCTAGGCTTTCATGAATAATTATTAAACCACCTATTGTAATAATCTTTATTCTAATTGAGATACATGAATACACATAGTGTGAGACCCTCTAGGCCTATTTCTCGTTGGCATTAGGCGTGCTTGCCTAAAGTCCAAGATTACTATGTAGCAATGTGTTAAGGTATCTAAGAGAAAGAAGTTGATGATTCATTGACATGTTAACTAATACTAACAATCAACTTGTAATTTAATCCCTTTGTCTCAATATTTCATCAAGAAGGATTCATGGGAGTGTCATAAACCTATATGCATGATTTTTCATTCATTGAATTCCAGAAATATACTTGTCATTACACCATGTCCATGAAATTTGTGTCATAGTTATATTTCAATCAAATGGAACTAGATATATACTTCCATAAATATAGAAGTGAAAAAATACATCCTTGACATATGAATTAACGAAATCTAATTCGTGACACAACCAACATTCCCAAACACACCCAAACTGTCTTCGTGACGGTTTTCGTCTGCAAATTTAAGTGCACGAGTCATGAAATGAGTTAATGATAATCTTCCAGTGTAACGACCATTACACACTCTCACAGATAGTAATGTCTGATTACACCAAGTCATGCAGAATTACTACTGGCAGTTCTGTAATCAAAATCTCCTATCTTGGAGATTACCAAGTTCAAACACCATAATAGAGAGTCTCATCATCTTACGAGTGATCTCAAATGACGGTCTTTATACATGTTTCTTATCATAGTATTTCATCCAACCATAGAACAATATTTATGAATATCATTATAGCATTTCAAGGTTCCAATCATAGAGGGGATCTTCCATGACCTTATTAATGCAACAAATATTACATGACATTATTATATTATATTCTTGCATAATAATGAACAATATATAATATGTGTACATTAATGTGGTCAAAGTACAAACATTTGGCTCTCAGAACACCAAATCTTACAGTTTGTTCAAAAAAATTTCAAATATCATGAGAAAAATTAATAAATCCACATTTTCAATCATAAAAAACAAATTTCAAAAAGAAATTGAAATTCATGATATTGAAACACATTCATTGATTCAGATACCTCAAGAAAGTTGAAACAGATCCACTATCAACAACGAAGAACAAAAACCCACAGATCGGGAATTGAAATAAAATAAATGAAGTTAAATAATATATGGATTGATAGAAAAAATAAATACATTCTGAATTTAAAACATAAATACAACAATCATTTCCATGATGGGAAGGTTCCATAAAATAAGAGTCCACTTAACTAGAGTGATGCATCGAGAAGAAAAAATGGTCAATCCATAAAAGAGAAATTAGGAATGATTAAGGATCTCAAAAATCACTTGACGGAGATCCTACTTTTTAATATATATGGTTTTAGTTGAATTAAAATCATGATATATTTGAATTGTTTTTTAAAATAACTATATTCCAAGTAATTCATCATTTTAATCCCATTCATGTTGTGATATTTTAGTTGTTTAATATACACCAAATAGGTTTCACCTCTAAATAATTCTCTATTAAAAATATATTTTTTTGACTTGTAATGGATTCAAAGAATTCATGTTTTCATCCTCCATCCAAGACTAATAGAATATTCTTGACTAAAAAATTGATGCCTGACCCTTTAAAATCATGTCAATTCACTATAAAGAGTTAACAAATGAGATTCCACAGAAATTATGAATCTAACTATTGTATTCACCAAACTCCAAGAGAATACCACTTATTACACAATCAAAAAGGGAAAAAAAATAATGGTAACACCAAAAAAATCTAATAGAGCCTTACAAATTATTCCCTTAGTTAATTTTTATGATGGATGAACATAGATAGCACTAGTTAAGCACATTATAGCATATATGATTGCTGTAAAAATATTTATCTCATGTTCAATTTTTAATAACAATGTTATCCAAAGAATAATATTTTTATGTTGGATGTATATTTTTTCCAATTTTTAAGGGTTCTATAATTAACAACAATGCTTCAATGAGATGATATCCCAAGGCACCCATGGGAATTTTCTAGGGTATGTATCATGTTATGAGGGAAATTATTCTTTTCAAAAATGTAATATAAATGGTTTTTTAATGAATAATAATTCCATATCCTGGAAAAAAGTAATTATTATGAATTGTTTAATCATTGGTTTTCATTATTTCACTGAACTAATGGATTTTTCTATTTTTTTCCCTTACATATGATTTTTTCACATCCCATGTTTTTAAAATGGTTTTAATTTTATTTATGGGATAATAATGGAAAAGAAGAGGTCATTAAAAATTCCTTGATGATTTATTAAGAACACATATAATGTTTTTTTGTTAAATGTAATATATGGTTTGAAAAGAGGATACTTTTGTTATGTGTAAATTTTTATTTTATTTTGATGAATGAGTTGTGAATAAAATCTCTAAAACAATAAAACTCAAAGAATCCATAAATATAAGATAATGAATTTTTGAATTAAATGTAATGATTTTAATATTTACTATTGTAATGACCAAGATATTTATAGAATAATACTTCTTCTTAATTATTAATATTTATTAATAAGATATTAATTTTATGGTAAATAGGAGACTTTTTTATAGCATACTCAAAACAAAACAACATGTTTATTTGAAATCTTATGTTTCCCATAACTTTTATTCATACAAAAAATAGTATAATATTATTATTATTATTAATTGTAGTTAATGTAATTCAATTTTATTAATTGTAATGTACATAAATAACTAAATAATGATGAATTTTTTTTATTGTCCTTAAATTTATCCCATAAATTTTAGTGGCTTAAAATAAAACAGAATCTGATTTTAAGCATGATATATTGTAATATTATTTAAAAGGTTGTTTTACAGCCTTTAGATGTAGAACCCTTTGAAAATCTAGTTTTTTTCACTTTTATATGTTTTATTTGAAAGAAAATTAAATTATTCTATAGAATTTGAGCATCAAAATTTACTTTGGATGAAATTGATGTATTTTTCTGATAAGTATCATTTTTAAGGAATCGTAAAAAATACCACATTTTAATTCAAAACTGCCTTTTCATCTAATTTATTTTTATAGTACCATTTTCCTTTTAATTGGGTTAAATGTGTAATTGGAATATATTTTTCTAATTTAATAAAATTTTGGTCATTTAAATTAATTTCAACTTGAAATTGGATATAATAAAATGTTAATATTTTGGTGGTTATTATTTCTTAGAAACAAAATTTTTGATATTGATAATGGAAATTAATTTTAAATAAATTTATGATACTTCAATGTTTTGAATTTGGAAAAATTGTTAATATATTTGGATCTAAGAGGTCCAAATTGTGTAAATAGGTAATTTTTTTAGAAATTATGAATAGTAACTTCAGTAAATATATTATTAACCATGGTTAATGGGTAATTCTTCTAAATAAGGGTAAAAAATAATATTATAATAATATTAAATTACCCTAAAATGTTTCCTAAACCTATTAGAAAATAAATGTCCAACCATGACCACACTTGTCTATATTTTGGGACCCCATGGTTCCACTTTTAATTGAAAAGGACACTTTATAAAAATAAATTTAAAATTGAGAAAAATTTAACATAAACATATATTTTATGGTAGTTTTTTTTAATGGGTTATATAAGTGATATTTTCATCTATAAATAATCATTATAAATATAAAATGTTTTCCCTAATCATGGTATTTTATTATCATTTTTAGCAATAATGTAATGAAATTTATTAATTAATCAATGGTGATGTAGTGACTACATTATTAATGAATAATTTAAATAAATGAAAATATAAATATTAAAATAAATTTATATTTATACATTTTGTTCAATAAAATAATTTTATAGATGATTATTAATAGTTATATATGAATTAATATGGTTTTTTACATTATTCATTTTATTATATATTTTTGAAAAGGAATTATATGTATAGTTTATAAATGGACGTAAATGAGTTTTTAAAATACAAACTATTTTATTAAAAGATAATGTAATCCTAAAAATATACAATTCAGAAAAATGTCATATATCATATTAATATTTTCATTAATGATCCATTTCTGGTTATCATGTGACTTATTGTCAATATATTTACAATATAAAATTAATATACAAGGGGACATGTTAAAAAATTAATTTGATAACTAATGGTTATAGATAAAAGATAAGGTTAATATTTTGGAAAAAACATCCCTGAAACCAATTATATGATAATATTTCTAATAATACTCATATTATATAAATATTAAATGAGTTTGCAACCTTTTGAAATCGAAATTATCTTTATAATAAAATAATAGTATCAAACATTCTTAAAGTGTCTCTCATACCTCTTATAAAAGGAAACCACTTCTAACTCATTAGTCACACCTCTCATGCCCCTTGGATCATCCAAACACAACTCTAATAATCTCCCAACATACGTATCTTTCTCCTAGAATCCTTCACCTTGGAATAATAAAATTCATGAAAACTTTTGGTTCAATCAAAAGGGAGTTACCCGATTTAAAGGCGACATCTTCTCTCTAGTACGTTTCTTTTATTTTCCTTATACAATCCTTATGATCGTAATATTATTTGATTACATACCAAAACCAGTATAATAAATATAATAGTTTTTTTTCGAATTATTCAAACAATACATCCACATGAATCCATTTAATGGAGATAGATATATTGTTTCTCAATACGGCGAAATATTGCCTCAATAAACGATGATATTTCAATTTTTCGATAACACCTCTCATGGTGGACAATAGGATGGAAATTATTTTATATGTAATATATATTATATTTTTATGCCTCAATATCTCTATATTTTTCATTTATAGTATACATTTATGGTTTCCTTAGTGATTAAATAAAATAATTTCATTTGAGAACTACCGAAAACCGCCTCGTCAATGTGATACGACTCATTCATGCCATACATGGAACATATAAAGGATTGAGTTAATGAAAATTTGTAAAATTTATAAAATATAATATTAAAATGGAATTATAATATAATTATGTATCATTATGTTTTCATTCAATTAAATATAAATAAAAAATAAAAGTAGCGTTCATGCGTTCGTACGACTAACTGCCTCTATGAACGGTGCATTTAATTCCTTATCACCAAATTTTATGTACTATTATAAATACATATAAATACTAGAGTTATGTGAAATTTAAATCATTAAAATAATTCTGGAGATAATTTAATTTTGACCACATGGAAAATTTTTAATTGTAAGAAGTTCATTTATGACTCAAGTTCCGAACAACGACAAAATGTCTGATATGAACTAAAATAATTAACTAATTGTTATATCAATGTAATAAATGATATAAGAGAAATAATAATTATTAAATATTATTCGAAACAAGTATAATTTAACTTATTTTTATTGTTCACGATGAACAAGGGACATATGAGGCAAGTCGAACTCATGGTAAAGGAACTTCGTAACCTAATTTACAATCTTTTGGTTAATATTCAACTTCATGATTATGACGTGCTATGATTATATGAGAAATATTTTTTTTCAACATATCTGATATTTATAATTCCTTTATATGTATTTATATATAATACATATAATCAATCTATTTTATTTACAAAATGTTCATTGTAATGGAACCTTACACCTTCAAATTTTAGAAAAATAATTCTTTTATATGATGTATTTTAATATCCAAATTTTTAGGATGGTATATATTCTTATATATCATTATTTTTGTAAATTATATGTCCATGTGATGAAATACCCTTTTCAATCTCATGAACTCAATTTTTTAATTTTTATGTGACGTCGTTAGGCTTCCAATTTATTATAACGAACTTTATCTCAATATGTCTTCATTAGGGAAGATTTTGGTTTATATATGTCTTGATATTACAAGGTGTATAATACACCCAATTAACTTTTTATTTCATTAAATGGGAATATTTTTTATATGAGGAGATTTACTATACAACAAATGGAATGTTTCTCTTTAATGTACGCGGTAATAATGAATTTTCTTCCACTATCAGTATTATTTGATATTTGGATTCATTAAAAATCCATTGTGATTTCAAAAGAAAAATAAATACCATATACCAGTTTAATGAATTTTGGTATTGAAAATGGTTTTGAGAAATCATTGATTTGGTTAATATCTTGAAATATTATATTTTGATTACAATGTTGAAATTTTATCTTTCCAAGTTCATGTGTTATGATTATGTTATGGTACTTGGGAATTATTTACATACATGAGTGGTTCTATGATAAACCTAGGGTGGGGGATCCCGATATTGATCTCCAGTGCATTGGGTAATGTTATGGAGGAAAACATTAATGTTTCTCATAAGATATTTAGATAATATATAGTTACGGGTATTCCAAGCACAACTCCTTACGTTTCTGTGAAAACTACAATGTAAGTATGATATAGATTCTATAATATTCCTTTATGATTTATTAATTCATTATATAAATAATAAATCATGTCATTTTTTGAGTTATATTAAAGAACATATATTTTTTGATTGAAAATTATTGTTTCATTGATTTCTATATATTGATGAACTAATGTTTTCATTCCATATTTTATAACCCTTACTATGATTTTTATTATCATCCCATGTTCTTGAAATGTTTTTCATAGGTATATGGAAGGTTAAGGGAATATAATAATTCAAAAATATTTATATCAAGAAAAGAACTCATGTTTTATTTATGGTGTTTTATTACTGTGAAAAAAATGATAATATAGAAGTGTCTACATTGAAATCAGTTGTTATCTAATGTAATAGAAACAACATAATACTCTAAAACTCTAATCCTAAAACTATACTCAATGTGAATTCTTTACATAACTCAATATTATGTAATATTTATGGTTTAGGGATTATAGTTGGTATTAAAGGTCAGTGTACATACATTAACAGTTTGGTTGTTTTCTAAGAAAAACTGACATGACCATAATTGTAAACATATTATAAAGAGTAATATTTAATTTAGATAAATCAAATGAGTTTCAGAAAACATTAATAAGTATATATTTGTGTTCACCCTCCTCATATGACATTATATGACGATTTTACTGATATACACACACCGAACTTTTTTGGTTTTGGTTAATGTCAACATATAAGAGAAATATATGGTTCATCGATTTTAGATCACGTTATTCCCTTGATGTCCAGTCTAGATCGTCAGGTGAGACCAGGTCATCTTGAATACTCATCATTTTGAGAAAAGATTAATTTTTAATAGATACTTAATAAAGGATGAAACCCGAGTTTAAAAGTATGTATATTTTCTTGAGTGCTTAGTCAATATCATAAATAAATTATCAAACTTATTTAAATTGATCTTAAAACTAAAAAATGATTTCTGTTCACTTTTCATATTGGGTAATAAAATCATGTTTATCTAATTAGATGTTTATGGATTTCATATTGTTAACATTCTCCTGATCATGTTTTTTATCAATCTCCACCAGAAAATGACACGTAGTTTCTCTTCCATATCCATGTTTTCATACACGGACTTATAGTATGGGTTTTATTAGGTAAACATTTTATATCGCTTCATTTATTTAAATTGATATATTTATTTAATTTTTTTAGAATGAGGAATGTTCAATGATGTTTCAGTGCCCAGTTTTAAAATTATAAGGACACAATTTCCAAAGGGGGGGAATGATGTAAAGGCCAATGTAATTATAGAATAATAAGTTTTCATATCTATTAATAATTATGAATATGATATTAATGTTATGTTAAATACAAAACATTTTTCGATAGAATACTCAACACACAACAAGGAGTTTCATTGAAATCATATGTTGTACACAACATGGAGTTATACCAAAAATAATACAATATTATTATTATTTTAACTGGTAGGAAACACATAGCCAATGTACTGATGTAAATGAACATAACAACCAAAATTATGATTAAAATTGTATGTAAAATGTATTTACATTTATCCCATAAATTTTAGATGTATAATATAAGAAAGAATATAATTTTAGTAATGAAATACTATAATATTTTTGAGAAATTTTTTTTTAATACCTCTTCATGGAGAACCTTTTTAAATCTATTTTTATAACTTTTATATGATATATTTGGAAAATTAAAATTTTTCCATAGAATAAGATCATAAAAATTCACATTGGGTGAAATTTTGGTAATTTTTTAATAAAGTTCATTTTTTAATGATTACTGAAAAATACAACATTTTAATTCAAAACTACCTATTAATATAATTTATTTATTTAGATACATTTCCCTATTAATTGGTTTTAAAGTTTATTGGAATTATATTTTTATAATTTTTTCCAATGTTGGTCATTGTATTTAATTTCAATGTGAAATTGGATTTAAACAAAAGTAAATATTTTGATAGTTATTATTTCTTAGAAACACACTTGTTTGTTTTGACAACCAGAATTAATTTTAAATTAATATTTTTTACATATTTCTTTGGAATATGGAAAATTTAATAAATATTTGGAATCAAGAGGTTCATATTTTTGAAATAGGTAACTTTTATTTTTTTACATTATGAATAGTAACATTAGTAGATATTTTATTTATCAAGTTGAAAGGGAAAATCTGTTAAATAATGATAGAACATAATATTATTATAATATTACATTACCCTAACACAAGTATTAACCCAATTGGATGATAAATTCCCAACCATGGAAATCCATTGGTTGATTTTGTGACCCCATGGGGTCTCTTATAAGTGAAAATGACACATTATAAAAATTAATTAAAATTAATGAAAATGTAACATAATCATATATCTCTTAGTAAAATAATTTTAATAATTGGTAATATGTGTTATATTTTATACTATAAAATTAATTTGAAAACTAAAAATATTTCCTATATAATGGTATTTTATATTTAAATTTTATACACCATAGAAATAAATTTATTCATGAAACAACGACGATGTAGTGATTACCTTATTAATAAATGATTTAAATAAATGAGATTATAAATATTAAAATAAATTTACATTGAAAATTATTATTCCATCCACAAATTTTATGGATTTTTATATCTTGTTAAATTTTAATTATTCTAGGTTTTTCGAATGAGTAATGTTGTTTTTTTATAATTCTTTATATGAATAGTTTATAAATTGACATTATTTGGTTTTAAAATAAATACTATTTTATTAAATGATAAAATAATACTAAAAATATATGTTTTATCCAAATGAAATATATGATACTTAAAATGTCATTAATTAACCATTTTACTATATCATGGAATTTTATAGAAAATATATTAACTATATTGTATCATTATACAGGAAGACAATGTATGCCTTAAATTAGTCAATTAATGGTTAAAACTAAAATATAAGGTTCATTTTATCCCCTAAACCTGACTAAAACATATTTTATGGGAGTATTTATTATAATAATCACCTTATATTAGAATTAAATGAGTTGGGAATCTTTTGAAATTTAAATTCGGTTTATTATAAAATTATACTTTCAAACATTCATAATGATCTCATCCTTCCTTTTATAGAAGGATACCACCTCTTACCCATTAGTCACACCTCTAAAGACCCATGCCTCATAGAAACTCTACTAAAATAATCACCTTACTTACATTTTTTCCTCATAGTATCCATCCCCTTTTATTAAGGGAATTAAAAAAAGAATTTTGGTTCAAACCATAGGATTTTACCTGATTTAAAGGTAACATCTTCTCTCAAGTTCATGTATTTTATTTTCCTTCTCTACTCCCTATTATATAATTAATATCTATTTATATAAAAAAATTATAATAAATATTCTAGGATTTTGTTATGATAATTATTATAACTAAACTTCCACACACTGACATCTAATAGATACGAACAAATTGTTTCATTGTACGGCATATTACTGCCTCATGAAACAATGATTCTTCTATTTTTCCCTAACATCACCAAATGTGTCCATTAAGATGGAATTTTATTTATATGTCACATATATAATAGTTATTTTTTCTCTATGATTTTGTATTTTCCTTTTATATAATAATTTAATGGTTTCCATAATGAGTAAATACGATAATTTCATTTATGGAAGTCGAGACTACCTCCCCCTCAATTTGATATGACTCAATCAAAACATACATTGAACATATAAAAGATGGAGTTAATGAAATTTAGTAACATATATAAAATATGATATTACAATTTTTTCATACTATACCTATGTATCATTAATTTTCCATTCTTTGATATATAAATAAGAAATGAATGTAGTGTTTAAGCGTACATATGGCTTACCATCTCAATGAACGGTGCATTTAATTTATTATGTCCAAATGATAGGTGATTTTAGAAATAATTATAAATACTATATTTATATGATATTTATATCATGAATATAATGCTAGAGATAATGAATTTTGACCACATGGTAAATTTTTAATTCTAACAAAATCATTTTTAATCATGTTCTGAACAACAAGAAAATGTTTGATAAGAACTCAAATAATTAAATAATTTCCATAGAAATGTAATAAGAAATATAAAAGGAATAATAAACATGAAAAGGTAATGAAAAATTTATAAATTAACTTATGTTTATTATTTAGTAGGGATAATGAACATACGTGAAAAGTATGACTAATGTAAAAAGAACTTCATAACCTAATTTCCATTATATTGGTTAAAATTAAACTTTTTGACTATGTCATGATATTGTTATGTGAGAAATAAAGTTAATTTTCATATATTTTATTTATTTTTTGTTTATTTTTACTTATAGTGAATACACATAATCAATGAAATTTATTTAAAAAATGATCAATGTAATGTAACCTTCCTCCCTCCTATTTTAGTAAATTCTCATCTTTTATGTCATGTCATTTAATTTTCATTTTATTATAATTGGATATGACCTTTTTTGTACTTATTTTGTAAATTTTATGTCCGAGTGATGAGATACCCTTTTATCTCTCAGGAACTCATTGTTTAAATTTTTTTGTGACTCTGTTAGGCTCCCACATAATAGTAAGGGACATCGTCTCATTCAACATTCATTGAGAAATATTTTGGATTATACATGAATTGATTTTACATGTAATATAATAAATTCCTTTGAATTTTAATTTCAATAAAAGTGAATTGTTTTTCAATTAATTTTTTACTAAATGCCAAAATAAGTGACTCTTTTTGACATATGCGGTGGTAATGGATTTTCTATCACTTCTTGTACTATTTTATATTTTGATTCCTTAAAATTAATTTTTTTTAAAGAAAAATAAATACCATAAACAATTTTTTAGAATTTTTGTAATGAAAATGATTTTTTGTAAGAATTTATTATGTAACTATCTTGAAATGTTATATTGTGATTAAAATGTGGAAATGGTGTCTGTCTTTGTTCATTTGTTATTATTATGTTATAGTTCCTGGGAATTGTTTACACAGATGGGTGGTTCCATGAAAAACCTAAGGAGGGTGAGCTAGAGATAGCTCTCCAATGTATTGCGTAATGTGGCTGAGGTATTCATTAATTTTTCTCTTATAAGATTTAGTGAATATACAATGATAAGTATTCTAAATATAACTACCAATGTAGCTTTGAATGCTAAAATGTAAGTATGAAATGAATGAAAAAAGCTACATTAATGATTTATGACTTCTATTTGAAAATAATAAATATTATCATTTTGTGAGGTATGATAAAGAACAATTTTTTTATGATTGAAAATTATAGTTTCATTGATTTGTATGTATTTAAAAACTAATGTTTTATTTTCTTATTTTATAACCTTTACTAATCTTTTTATTATCATAACATGTTATTGAAATGTTTTTTAGGGTATATGGAAGTTAAATTAAATATAATATTTAAATAGATATATATCAAGAATATAACTCTTGTTTTAGTAATGGAGTTTTATTATTGTGAAATTTTTTTTGTAGAGAATATGTGTATACTATTTAATCTTTTGAGATATAATGTAATAGTTATGACCTAATTCTCTAAATCTCTAAACATGTAAATATATTCAATGTTAATTCATTACATAACATTAGATTATTAAGTGATTATGGATGTCGAATTTTAACTATCATGTAATTATAAATAATATTTTAGGATAATTAAAATCACCTTAGAGTTTTTTATAATGTAAATATCATTCCCATTGATCATTTTACATTATGTTAACGTTAAAATGAATTGTCATTTTAATAAATCAATATATTTCATCTATTTATTTTTTTATAATTATTTTACTTCTATGAATTAGGAATCTCTAGTAAGAATGAACTTACAGAAAGTTATCATTCAATATCAACATCCTATAGTGGATTGAATAATAATATTTTTTAATAGTGATCGATAAGTTTATACTTGAAATTAATAATAGTGAAAACCATTATTGATAGGAACCAGATATTCCACAATGGAATATCCATAGAGTGGATCATTTTAATAAGAAAACATCCTCTATATTCAGTGGATAATTATATGATGTGGTAGCTGAATGATGGATCAGTTCTATGGATAAATTATTTGATGTCATGGGAAGTTTAGAACATTTAAAGGAAATAATTTATATTTTCAATTTCAAAGAATAAGCATATAAATATTGGTCATTTGATAACATTATATGAAGAGGAAAATTATCTTTTCCTTTTAACGTGAAACAATTAAAGATATTTCAATTGATAAACATTTCCCTATGATAGTCAGAATACTAATGGAAATATATTTCACAGATTTGTAGAAAATTTATTAAGACTAAAAGGAATTTTTTAATAATATTATATTGTACTATCCATGTACATAGAATATATTTTTTTGGAAAATGATTGTAAATTTAATTGATTCTACTCTGGATTGAAAATAATTAAATTAATGAATTTACTCAATGATATCATAAATCCTCCACGGATTTTTTTTATTTGATGAAATAATTGTGTTAGATATTTATAACAATTTTACTCTTTATGATGATGAAATTAATATGAATTTTATATGTCCTAATATGAAGAAATATACAAAAAATAAATCTTATTAAATGAAAATTATGTTCCAATGTATTCATTAGTTTACAAAACATAAGCCTGGAGAATGTCATATGAAATCAATGAAGTATTAAAAAATGGAATGTTTCTATATATGGTATGTGATTACAATGAAATAAACAGTTAATAATAAAACTAAGGGGTAATGTATTGAAACAAATTATAATTCTGTTTTTGATTGAATGATTTGGACCATTATTATATAATGTGCTTGAATTTAGCTGCTCAAGATAAAAATCATCATTATTGGTTGAAAAAGTTCATGGAATATTCATTTTCTACTACAATAGTTGATGTTGGGACATCAAATGATGTGGTGATAGGTGTGTTACATACTTATTAATATTATTTCCATCCACTGTTTGACTCTTGACCCTCAGATTCATTAATTTCTATGAAATATGACTATAATTTTAGAACATTATCTCATTGATATATGATATTTTTTGAAAAATATATAGGTATGTATTATTACATCCAATAATTATAATAATCGTTATATTATTATTAGTAGGATGGTATTAACTTCAATTTGTTTTGTAATCGAAATATTTTATATTGATGTCATTTTCGTAATGGATATTCATTATGATTGTCATGCTAATATAAATTATATGGAAAACAATGATTTATTCATTTTTTATGCCTTCCATAAAATAAAATGTAGTGTATAAATTTATTTTACAATTGTGAATGAACAGATGGGTTTTTCTTTGGATTATTTTCCCAGTGTTTTTCCTAACCAGGAGGTTGAATTTAAAAATGAATTAATTCATAATGTTAATACTATTTCAAAACCCCAGTATCGAATGGATAATATGGATAGTATATAATATAAAATTCAATTTTGGAATTTATAATATATTGTTTTCATTATATCTTGAACCTTATAAAGGTGGACCATATTTTATTTGTTTAAAGTAATGAATGTTTGGTGAGACTTTAAATTGACTATAGTGTTGTGTATGACCACACTATTATTTACATGAATAATATTCCTCAAATTCATGATTTTACAAATGAGCACTAGGATGAGAGATATTTTATGTACTGTTAATGTATTTAAATTTCACAATTAGTTTAATTTTTAGGATTTAAATACTATAATTTTTTTTATACAAGATATTGGAATTTAGAGTTTTTTTTGTAATCCTTGTGGGTTATCCAATAATCCAAAGGTATTTATGGGCCATATGAATCGAGTTATTATTGAGTTACTAGGATTATATTTTATTCTGTTTAATGACTAAATATTGATATATTTTAAATGTCTGGGGGAATATTAATGGAAAATAATTTTTTTTAACTATAAAAGAAAACTACATGGAATATAAGAGACCATTAATATTTGATGCATTAAATTTCATTCCCTATAAAAATGGTTTCTAATATTTCTATAAATTTAGACCTTAAAAAAATATAATTTATTGATGAATGGGTGAGATATAAATAAAAAAAAAGATTCATTGTATTCTAGGAATAGTGGGTTACTACTATATGTATTTTGAAAACATTTTATGTTCGTTTATAAAACTAACTATGTTAACAAGAAAAATAGTTAGATTTATCTGTGAAAGTGATTGTGTTGATTATTTGCAGAACTAAAAAAATTATTTGTGTATTCTATTGTTTTGACCATGACATCCACAAATTTAGTATTAATAATATAAAACTATGTTTCATGGAAAATATTTTATTGTATCCTAATGTATAATTATCATGAAATTTGTATGGAATAACAATAGTTGAAACTGATACATTTATAGAACCCAATAAATGATCTAGAATTAGATAATTAGGTTTTTTCATTAAAAATATTGGTTCAACATTTTTATGTAATAATTATTTAAATATGTAATGATAAAAAAATTAGTATATATTCGATAATTAATAATTGAACCCACGGCTAGGAATATGGAATGACATTTTAAGGAATTTGGATGGTATAATTAATTACCATCCTTGTATAGAAAACAATATTCTCAATTAATTGAGCTAATAATTTAATAAGACATTAACAATGATATATTATGAGTGAGTATCCCTTTGGTAATTTATTTTATATATTTCCACATAAAGTTTCCGATGTATGGGAACCCTTTTTTCCCAAGTTCTATAAGAGTGAATTTCATTTTAATGACTAATTTATGACCAAAATGAGGACCATACATTGTACGAAAATATAAAATAAATTAGGGAGGGCATGATTTTTTATATGAATACTAGATTAGAATCTTTTTTTATATTAAAAATGAATATGTGTTCCTTTTGATACTATGATAGAGAAATTGTTATTGGTTAAATGTCACAGTCAATAATTTTTCATTCATCCTGAAAACATGAAGATATTATGATTCGTTAAAGTGTATTAATAATTGATTGTTATGTTAAAAATAATTTTTTTAATTACCATGATTTATTTTACTTATAATCAGGTTAACTCGGAATGAAAATTAATGAACAGAATGAATTATCGTTTTTTAATGCTAGAGGAGAAATATGAAAATATGTCAAATGGATTCCATGGTGGAATTAATAAATACATATTGTGGTAATAATTATATTTTGTTTGTTGTTTATCTGTGTACTAATTTATCAAATTTGATTCCATTTAGAGTCATTATGTATTTTGATCATATTTATTGAATGCATATTATTGTTATATTCTAGTATTAGGGATTTACTCTCTCCAATGTATTATACCATGATCCCAAATTCACTTCTAATTATTTTATTGGGCCTCCAAAATTATATGGATGTACATTAAATTTCATTATAGTTTTCCAAAAAAATATGTTTTGTCAGTGTTTGTGAATAATTCATACATTGGAGGATTTTATTTTTTCTTTTTCAACAGATTACCTAGGATTTTGGTGTCATTATATTTATTTAACTGATTTTTGATAGATTAATAATTTTCAAAATTGTGTATAGATAATATCATTTGAATAATTAATTGGAAATTGGTGTCGAATGTAATATTTTTTAGATGATGTAGGGGAAAAATGTATATGGGAGAATAGTTGTTGTATGAAAAGGTTTTGTGGTGTATTTTATTCAAAAAAATATGAGTATTTCTTGATGAAGAAATTTTTTTTGCATATAACTGGAAGAATGATCATTCATTTGAGAATAGTGATCATGTCATTCATAAGGTATTTCCATGGAAAAGTGTAATAAATTCGGGTAAAAAGGAGAATATAAACTTGTTGTTCAATGGACACTATTAAATATTTGATATTGTTTTATCATATACCTATTAAGTGGAGTTTAAACAATGATTTTCTATGGAACACAATTTCATCATGATTCTATGTTAAGAAATAATGAATCATATATGAATCATGTTTTGATCGACGAAAAAGTTCATTTAGATGAAAACCTATCTTATGAGGAACATCAATTTAAAATTTATGAAATTTTAATTAATTTTTTGTAGAAATATTTCATTCACTATGTAATGATTTTAAGGAAAACCTGTATGGTTTATGTGGAAACATGGGAACTCTGAATTTATGTGAGGTATATATATTCCCAAAAGGAATGTAATAAAGTAATATTTTTAGAAAAAAATTATAAAATGGTGGAAGAATATCAGATTCCATTTATTGATCGAATAAATCATTTTCATATTTATTTTAAAATAATTAAATAGTTACATTAATTATGAAAAAGTTAAATAAATTTGAAATCAAAATACAAATAGATTAATTTAAACATTTTTAATGTAATTATTTATGAATAAATTTAATTTATAAATAATAGAATTTTACTTATTAAAAAAATAAAATATTTTAAATCATAATAACATATTTATCATACGATGAAATTTTTAAGTTTTTTCAAAAATATTAATGTTTTAGTGAATTGTGAAATTTAATTTCCTAAAAATATAGATTTATTTCAATATATTTAATACTATTAAATTAACTTATATTTTTTTGTAAATTATTTATGTATCCAAAGTATTAATTAATTATTTTTAATTTTTTTATCATAATTATATAGCATATTAATATTATTTTTTGGGACTAAAAAGATAATTATTATAAAAAAATTAAAAAGTAATCATGTTTCACCATTAAAAATATTTAATATAATCTGTAGAAATGAATATTTTAAATAAAAGTTATAGAATATTTATTAAGAAAATAATATTTTAAATTCAAATAATTTTTTTTATTTTTCATTTAGTTAATACAAAATAAAATTTTTCTTTAAAAATATTCATTCTGTAACTAGATTTTTAAAAATGAATTTTACATTAGTCTTAATTAAATTATTACATATATTTGAATTTAATTTTTAATAATAGATTCCAAATTTGGAATAATAATTATATATATTATCTTATAATATCAGCAAATTTTTTTACCATAATCAATATGGAAAACATAAAAAAAATTCTAGGGTTAAGGTAAATACAGATTTAATGGGTAGTGACTATAAAAGATAATGGTTAAAATGATATAAAAACATGTATAAAAAATATATTTTATAAATGATTATATTTTATGATGTGTAAGAATCATAAATGGATCAATTTTAATCCAATTTTCATCTTAGTAATGTGAAAAAACTCGTTTCAAAAATTATTAGCCCTCCAATCACCTTACTAATAAAATTCCACCATATATTATCCACTTCACAAAATCATCTCTATTCCTCAAAGACAAAAAATTCCCAAATGTATTCCTCAATTCTCTCTCAAATAATTATATCCCTTAGTTTGATCATAAATTGATCATAATAAGTATATTTTTCATACACAAGGTTGTTTTCTAATTAAATGGTATACATCATAACCACACATCATTATTTGGAATATCATTCAACTTCCTAAAAATCAAAAAATATTAATATTATATATATATATATATATTATATTTTATAATATCAATTTTGTAATCTTTATCAATATCCACTTTCATCAAATGAGATATGAAATCATAATTCTGGTGTATGGAAAACTACTACCCCAAAAACATATATCATAGATTTTTATTAATCACTAATCATGGAATTTATTAATGATTTGGTTAATGTTTACATTTTGTATTAATTTCATATATAAACCATTCTAGTTTTTAAAACAAATATAACTTCTTACCTTTAATATCATGTGGGAGACGATTACCTCTCCCTTATGTACAGTGATTTCCCACCACACAAGGAGGTGTTATTATTCTATCACTAAATCATTATATAGATGTTAAAAAAGATGTATTAAATTAATATATATGATATATATAAGTAAATAAATATATTATTGAAATAATTATTGTTTTTAAATATCAATATATTATTTTCTTTCACACACAAAAAACAATAATGTAATTTGTTGACATGGGTATTATATCCTCCTCGAAGCGATGTGATTATTCTTTCTTCACTAAATCATATCAATTATATATATAAGTATATTTTAATAAATAAAATTATATTTATGATATTATAATCAATATTTAATGATATAAAATTTTATACCTCATTTTAAAAATATTTAATGAATAATGAAGACGTTACACTTTCAAACATAATAAGGACCATATCTATGATCAAGTTGTAGTTTATTTTTCATAAACCTCAATACATTATTTAAAAACACTTATAAATTACATATAAATATGATAAATGTTTCATTATTAGTATTATTTTGATGATTAAAAATAACCTCTTGGACCTTCGGTCAGCCTGTCAATGTATTGTTATGACACATAAGATAATATATTTGAAAAAATTATAGAAACAAAAATGATTAAATATTTATTTATAATGGGGTAATAAGTGAAAGTAGAGGATTAATAGTCACAAAATTGATTATCATGAATGTAAATGTATACTATATTTTTATTATTTGATCTGATAAATAATTTATGTCATAATTCTAACTAATGTTAATGGACTTAATCACAATTTCTTTTGATTGGTGAATTTAATGATTTAATGCACCTATATTATTTTTTCAAGGTCTATATACAACCCATATTACATGAAATTTGATGAATTTATCTATTTTCATCGTATTTTTTAAATTTTATACATTCATTGGGCTTATGATTCAAATATTTTCAATGTGATAAGGTATTTTAAAAAGACACATTTATTATTTCCGTTTTATCATTCCTTTTCAAACATAACAATGTTTTTAAAATGATTTAATTATACAAAAGTGTGTTTTATAAATGAAATTTATGTCTTTATGTAAATTATTATAAATTAAATTGAAATAATTATATAAAAGTGTGTTCCATGTTATCATATAAAACTATAATGACTATAATCACCAATATTACCATTAATCGAAGATTGGATTGAATTATATATATTCATATACTATTCTTTGAAAAAACCTATAACAATTTTTATAGTTCATTTTTATTCAATTTTTTTAATGAATAATAAATTTTTGGAATTTAAAAGGTGTATTTAAAAATAAATATCCATTTTTATATGAAAAAGTGTTTTGAAAAAAGGATTAAAATATTTCTTCATGGGATTTTCAATATTAATCATTTTATATCATGATATATTCCATGGAATATTTTATCCATGAGTAAATCTATATATTAAAAGTTCAGACCATTAAATCATATATAATGGATGCACCTAGATTTTTTTCCTTGGAATTCGGTAATGATTACATTATTTATACATATATATTGTATATTGGTAATATAATTATTCCAATTTGTAATGGTTCTCTAATGATTTGTTAAGGATTATATGATATTATGTACTAATGAACCTCCATGAAATTTATATTCATACTAAGGTGTTTCCGTGGAAATAAAATTTCGATATGTTTGATAAATGATGTTTTTAAAAGAATGAAAATTCTATTTATAAATTATTTTTTTATTTTTTTAAATATTAGTTCCCGAGATTTTTGGTTTTTAACTACAATAATGGTTTTATTATTTTTTATATCTATTATTAAGATCTTATCGTATCTATCATTTTTTAATTTTTATCTACACTATTTAACCATGTGTAATGGAAAGTAAGAAGTCTGTGTGATAATTGTCAGAATTTTTGAATGAACAAAATCATGTTTTCTTATATATTTCATATATGGAAGTAATAACTAATACTGATTGTAAGTGTCAAATTTTTTATATGGGTTTTTAATATTTATGACTTATTTCTCCAAAACTATAATGAAATATTGATCCTATATTGTAATATAATTATTTATTTAATTAAAACAACTATGTCAATAATTTTTATTGTGAGGTCCTTATAAAATTCATAACAAAAACTAATTTAAAAAATCAATATATCTTATAATACCATTTTCAAAATTGGTTTTAGAATATGAGGTTTAAAACCCAAACTTATGTCATGTTCATGAATTTTTTATCACATTGATTAATAAATAAGAACATGGTTCCTTTATGCACAAATAAAATCGGTGGATTATGAATCCCTGAAATATACCTAAAAATGATTGCATTGTATACCTTAATCAAATGAAAACAATGGGTTGTAGCCATCATGATTGGTATGAGATAATATTGAATAACTTCGGTCCCTGATGGATGCCCCAATATCATAGGGCAAATTATTTCTTTACTAAATGTTGATACATTATATATCCAAAATTCACATTTCAAAAAATAACACCCTTCCCCATTATTTTGTACAAAATCATTGAATGATATTATTGATCATACATTCACATATAATATCTAATAATTTAATATAAAATGAATTGAAAAAATGACCAATTTAATATTTAAAGGCACAATTATTTAGATATAGGAATATAGATTAGGAATTCCTACGTACAAAAAGTATCAAAAAAATTAATGTTTTTAATATCTCCTTATAATGATTTTTTAATATTTTATCTTGTTTGTGCTAATATATATATATATATATATATATATATCAGATGTTCTTATTTGAAATGTATATATCACCCATGTGTTGAGAAAAAATCATCAATATTGGGTATATGAAAATTTTTATACATTTTAGCATTTTTATGTTTTTGATAATAAATTACATAATGCATTGAAAAACTAGATATCATTAAAAAGGATATATACTCAAAATGGTCTTGATATTTACTGAATGATTCAATTAAAGATATTAATCTACTCATGGTTCATCATTATCAATATATTAATTAAGGTCATTCTATATGTAAATTTGAAATATGCATATCACAACGAATGATTTCTATTATAAACTCTACATAATTATTTATGTGATGACGTGGAAACTATTCATGAAATAACAGACAATTTTCCCCTAAAAACTATATCCTAATTAGTGAGATTATCCATAATATTTTTATATAGATACCGCTCATGAATATATAATATGTCTCATTTAATGGAATTTGATTTGGTTAAATGATCATATTCATCCTCTAACTTATATAAAATAAATAATAAAGTATGAAGATAAAACATTACATACCTCCAACATATATAATAATGATTTATATATATAGATCCAATCAATATAAAATATTTATGTAAATTCCACAACTACCAGAATAAAAGTTTTTTAATAATGAACATTTTAGTAATCATATATCAAAAATGAGAGAAATACATTGAATGTGATAATAGAACCATTATGTGTTTTTAATTATATTTTAAATTCATATTGTACATGATTTATATTATAACCTATGTAAATACATCATATATAATAATTTGGGTAAAAAAGTAATCATATAGTACATTTGGAGTTCTATGGTGGATGGTATGTGTACCATTTTACATATTGTTCTCTTATCATACCTTGGTAGCTGTGATCAAATTTTTCTTCTCTTCTTCACTGGGAATAAGAGGTTATTAGTATAGATTTTCATAATTATCATTTAGATCCATCAATTGAGTTATATAATTTTTTTACCCTTTATATTTTGTCATTGCAGTGTGGGTTGAACAATAGACTAATATTTCCTTTCAATTCTTTTCATTTGAAACTGCCTTTACATTTGTCCAACATTCAATTGATCAATATTTTCCATTTGAACAATTCAAAATTGGATTATTATAATTTATGAAATACACAATTTTTCACTTAATATACGAATTAGTAGAATAATTTGAATCTCTACGTTGAATTAACATGAACCAATTTCTTCATATCTGGTAATGTACATTATAGATAGTGACATTCAAATATTTGGTTTTTTTACACTAAAGGATCATTTTGAAATTTTTACGGTAAATGACAAAACAAAAATAATACCTAACGATTGTTGTAAACTTTTTCTTTTAGTACGAAACATATTCACCGACATTCAATAAAATCCCAAGGAGTTTACAAATTATATTATGTTGAATAGTATAAGGAGTTTAAATTTGGAAAGATTCAAAATAAAATAATTCCCACTACTAGTAGTTAATATCATCCTCTTACCTTATATTATTACTATGATTAGGAATTAATCTTATTCACCTTCAAAATTATATAATAATAGAATAAATTTTTATTCCTATTAAAATAGAGTGCATATAATATATTTTCTATATAACTGTTCAATTTTTAGACACTATTTGAGGAATGAAATAAATTAAATATATTATATGTTTTCCTATTATTGAATAAATTGTAGGGTTTTAATAAAATTACAATGTATAATATATTTACTATTTATGGATCAATAGTGTTCATCGGGAAAGTAATCATTATTTTTATTCAATCTAATATGTACTTCAATATACCAACAATATAATCTATTAATTTTTTCCATTTTGATTCCTAACATGAATCATCATAGTTCCAATGATAGAATATAACAAAATATAATAGTGTAATAATAATGTCAAATAATCAGAGTGTGGAATTGTGTAATCATAAAAAACCATCATGATATGATTTTAACTACGAAAAATTCATATAATCATGTGAATCATATAGATTCACTCTAAATAAATTTCAATTCATTATAAGTTATTATATGTTTTATCATTATTTAACTCATAATAATATATGATGAAATATATTATCCTTAAATTAATAATAATTATTATTACCCAAACAAAACATACTTACAAATTTCATTATTTTAGATTAATTTTCAATATATTTAAAAATAATTCTCACCATATACCAATAATTGGTTACTTTCATTAGATAGTATGTACATAATAAAATTATTTTTTCATGATATCAACTTCTCCCAAATATTTATTCTCTCATAATACCCCATATAGAAATTTTATATTTGATACCATTCCCCAAAAACCTAGATTAAATGGAATCATAATGAATGGTGAGATAAGAATACCAATAATGGTATACATGTATATTATAAATTTTTTAATATAACAAATGGTAAGAGAATAATAATATTTTGATTGCATGATCATAACTTATTATTGTTCATATAGACTAATTTATGGATCATAGACCATGATATATGGAATAAATCATTAGCATTTCTAAACATTCATGTCCTTAGTTTATGGAATAATCCATAATCAATCGGGTTCAAATAGATCTTGTCACAAGTACATCAAAATGTAGGAATATTTATGCAACACACATGAACATGAAAAAAACTTCATTAGTCAATGATCAATACAAATAACCTCATAACATAATTAATAATGTTCTATATTAAATTGTTAAAACACCCTAAAATATTTAAATTGTGTGAATGGGATTACTCTCCATCCACATTCATATTTTATCACTAGAATAATTTTTTAATTCCTTATTTTAATTTAATAAAATCGTTTTATCATATTATTCCATCCATACATTTTTTCACCCCATGATTTAAAACATTCAATATTCATTGACAGAAAATATTATATAAATGGATAAGGTTAAATATATATTTAATAATTAAATATTCATAATCTAATGGAATAAATATCATCAATATAATTTTTTATTATCCCTCATATATAGTAATAAGTAATGAAACAATATTATTATAATTATAATTACATTAAAAATGTATTTTTTACAATTCGTTGAAAATATGGTAAAATATCTATTTCCATTGGTACCAATATAATTAATATTTCCCAACAATTTATAAAAATATATTATTGGATAAAAACCATGTAATATTGTAACTGATTATTGATTTAAAAAACTGGCAGGATAATAGGAAAATAAGTTTGTGGAGTGTCCAAAAAAACAATCATTCTGAAATTAATTTATGTAAGAAAAATTATGCACATTCCGAAAATGATAAAATGATTCCATTTAATTCATTGGAAATATATTCTAATAAGGATTAAAATGTATAGAAATAATAAATTAATGATTTTATTTCCATTCAGTATATAATTTCCAATTACACGTTCATGGAAGAAACATTTCATTGAACAATTACTATAACCAAATACAAATGTTTCGAATAATATAATATTACATTATAATATCAAATTACAAATTTATTAATATATTTTCATTAAAATTTAAATTATGTTGAAAAGTTTAATATTTTAAATGAATGTGTTGGTTTTACTATTATGGTTCCTTTATCTTCCTTAATGTTTCACCTTTATCAAAATAATAATATTATTAAAATTATTATATATATTTACTTAAATCACCTTTACAACCATTCATAAAATTTTTGTGTGAAAAATGAATTAAGTCACCTCATAAAGATAATATTCAATACGTCTATGAAAATATTTTTATAATTAATTAAATAATTGAAGGAGAAGAAAAAATAACTAATATAGACTTAAATAATCATTATAATTTCATAAATATCATATCTATTAATTAAACCCCATAAATTACAATCCATGTTTGGATTATATGAAAATAATAATACATCTCATTATGGCTGTCAATTTCCACATTTATGTATAAACTGAATTACTATTTATCATAGGATGGAAAAGTCGCACAAAATGTATTTACCACTAACATAAAATAATTTTACAATAGTAATTATTTTTTATTATTTTAATATAGTAATATAACTTCATGAATCAGTTGTGGATGTATTAATCTCTTGATAGATCAGAAAATAAAATTATTTCTATACTAGGAAACATTATTTAGATTCCACATTATGCCTTTGATAGGTGGTCAGTTGGGAAGAGAAGAGAAAACATGATTTGGGTATGGAATTTTGGAAGATATATGGGTAGGCATTGGTTTAAAATTATTTAAATAATGGTATAATGGAATGATGGGGTGACCACATTTTATAATTTTTGTTGGTGGAAAGCATGTAAATACTAATAAAATTAAAATAAAATAAAATAATAACAATGTCAAAGTGGCACAAAATTTCTAAAGAATCAAATATGAGATACATTTCGATATAAAAATCTTTATTTATTTAAATATATTATAATTTGTTTGATATTTTCATCAATAACATTTATTTTGTCACCTTAATTAAACCATTTTATCTTAATCCAAGTTAACAAATCATTATCATAGTTTCTACTAAAGATAATTAAAAATGAGATTGACCGGAATAGATAATTTATAAAAGTGTATTTAAATCATGGATACCGTGTTACAAAATAAACATTGAATCTTTTTCTATAAATCACTGATAAATAAGTGGGTAATGGAAAATATATACAATTTTTTAGAGAGATAAAATATTAAGGCTATCATTTAAATCATTTATATTAAATTAGAAATAAAAAAATGAATGTTGAGATATTGTATCCAATATATTATCTATAAATACCATTAAAATCATTAAACCATATTTCATAATTAAAATTTTAAAGATAAAAACACATTTAAATCATCAAAGTAGTTCATAATAAAATGATATTTTTTCCATCAAATTCATTTATTCTCATTTCTAAAAAATATGTTATTAGTTAATATGTTATTTAAAATTTAAGAAAATCCTTTTACAAAATAATAATTTGATGAATTAATTATATAATTTAATCTTTATGAAAAAAATTATAAACAAACATAATAATTTAAGAAAGTGATTTTGGATAAATACTATATAATAATCAAAATAGGATATTGTTTCAAAAAGAAAAAAATTAAAGGAAATTATAACATGAGAAATTTATTATTTAATAGAAATATAAAAATAATTTTAGGGATTCATTCTTCAGATTATATCAATTGATTTTATTTATCACTTCAACCAATATTAAGAAATAATAGGTATTTTTCAACATGTGGAACTAAAACTACATGAGTTCAATGAAATAATGGGGTGTGTATAAATACACTCAAACTAGAAGAATTATGTTTTTACCATTTGAAATTATCAATTTTTATTAACCATAAAAAAATGATTATTCACACTAAGGTGGAAAATAATCACTACAATGTTAAATATTTATTATGATGAAAATGAAAAG
Source organism: Viscum album (assembly GCA_963277665.1). Taxonomy (NCBI): domain Eukaryota; kingdom Viridiplantae; phylum Streptophyta; class Magnoliopsida; order Santalales; family Viscaceae; genus Viscum; species Viscum album. Next base: position 489,865,299 of record OY728162.1, read on the forward strand.
TATTCTCGCCATAATATTTCATCTTCCTGATTGCAAACATTACCCAAATTATATTATACTAAATATATATAAGTGTTAGGATTAAATCTTAATATATGAATGCATAATGAAAAAAACTTAATTTTTTTTAAAATGCAATATATATATATATAAATTATACAAAAATCTAGAAAATTGATATTTTGTGAAATTCATTAAACAATGATTATTAAATGGGGGGAAATGATAATATAAAACCAGTAAAAATATTAATGGGATGTTTAAATACAATATTGGAAATCGTTATTTTTATAAATATAGGAATATTTATAATATAAAAAAATAAAAAACACTTAAAAATAAAATTCACACTAAGAGAAGTTTGATATATTTAATCTGAAAAAGAAGTCCATTTTAACATTTTTACTATATAAATTCCTTAAATTTAAAATTTAATGGAAAATATATAAAAATTATAAAATTAAATTTTTTGAATTAAAAAATTATTTTGATTTGAAAAATGATATGAAATTATTTTAATGAATTTTACTAATTAAAAAATATATTTTTAAAAATTGATATCGAATTATTTATAGTATTAAATAGGATGCTATAAAATTATATTTACAGTGAGATTCATCAATTAGTAATAGTTAAGCATCATTAAAAAGATGTTAAATATTATTTTGGTCTGTAATATTGAAATTTCAAATGTAAATAAAAAATTATAAATTAATTAAAAAAATTAATATACATTGGATAAAAATATAATATTCACATTTATTAAAGTGGATTAAATAACTAATGATATGATATATATATGAATATTTAGAATATATTATTTCTACAGTATGATCAATACAGAAATAGATAATGATGATCATAGAAATTGATGAATAGATCATATTTAATGATTAAACAATTTATCCCAAAACCATAAGATGGGGAGTGTTGACTGACTATTTTATATGATCATTGGAGTATTTGTTAATTTTTTAATAAGAGTTAATGGAATAATCTTTTCATAAGGTTAGAAATTAAGATAAATATTCAATAGAGACAGTAAAATCATTTGATCTAATTGAAATATCACAGTGAAAATATATCACTAGAATACAATTAATGTCATATTATATTTTTCGTGATGATTAGAATGTGAATTGAGATAAGTCATGATTTCTTTAAAAAAAAATATTCAAGTTTAAGGTGTATATATTGATGCTACCAATTTTTGGAATATTAACTCAGACTAGTATGTGTATGTGGATTCCATGTAGGGAAAAATGAAATCTGATAGGGTTGGTTCCTTATAGAATATTTTAGAAAATTGATTAGTAGTAGTGAAATTTATGGTACTCTATAATATTTATGATACCATCATTGGGGTAAAATAATCATTTATTGGATTGATTGTTTAATTTTCTGCGATCAATGTTTACAACAAAAATCAAAATATATATAAGATATGTTATCGAGAAATATTTTTATAACAATGTATAGTATAAAATAATTATTATTGATAATTCATGAAAATGAAATTCAAAAGATGATTGTTATATAAACATGAATGATTGTTCCATGGAAAAACATAGATAGATTGAATAAATTAATGATAGGGTGGAAATGGTAAGGATTTGTCACTATTTAAAAAATTGATGATTTTAAATTTGATTGAATGAACATTAGGAATAGTTTGAATTACTTCTTTTGAAATGAGAATTTTACTTTTCATAGAATATAATAATTTCAATTATTTATGTAGAGTAATATGTTATAATCATTTTACACATGAATACGTGTTTCTTATTTAATTTTTTTTATTTATATGGACATTGAAATGCATTTTTATGGAGGTATTATAGATTGAAAAATAATATGTATATAATTATTAATTGTACAAAATTAGTTTTCTAGAATAATATTTTATAAATATTAATTAATATCATATATTATATCTCAAATAGAAAGACTTTGTTATATAATAAAATTTATAATTTTTTAAAAAATTATTAAAAATAAGATTATCATATTATTGATCATTAAATGATGATATAATTTTTCTTCCAAATAAAAGTAAAATTGAATTATCCAATATCCTAGTAAAAAACTCTTAATAAAATAATTGTGATAATATATATTATTTTTAAGAGAATTTTTGGAATATAATAGTTTTCATACATTTATGTTTCATCATTTTAATGATAATCATCATAATAAATTTTCGCAAAGAGGATACAATGGTTTAGTTTCTGGAAAAAAACATAGATTACATTTACAACATCAACATATATATTTATATAATTTAACATAATATATATTCTTATTGGCCCTTCTATTATCCTTAATACATGTAATCACCTAAGGATATACTTGAAAAAGGGATGGGGCATGAAAACCTCTTAATAGAATAGATAAAACATGATTAAATTTATTATTTGTAGAGCATAAAAATTATCAACATAACATTTGTAAAGTATTATAATAACAACAGTAAACCTTATTAATAGACATTTAATGTCGTAATACATAAAAATAAAACCTCGTTTTTTAATTTTCAACTATCTCACACAGTTGTGATCATTTCTAGAATCATTTTCACAAATACATTAATTTACAAATGAGGTTCTTTATATTACCCGAGGAATTGGGGTGCTATATAATCCAGGTTCACCCATCGCATCAAAACATTTACATTGTGCAATATAATTCTTGGTGCACACATCACATATCAACATTTACATCATCATTAATGCCACAATGAACATATATAAATCTAGAACATATACTACCCCATGGAATGAAATTGTTTTAAATTCATAAAAAAACATTGAAAACATTGGGTTCCCAAATGTAATATTGAAGATAATATTTGATACAATAATCAACAACCGTGAGTTGGAAGTAATTAAAGTCTTTTAAGAAGAATAGTTCATTGGGAAAACATTATTTTTGACATAAATTTAAATTAACAAAATATATAAACTAGAAAATTTAATATAATTATTAATAAATAATTTTTATGAATAGCCATTATTATAATGGACTGATGGGGGGAAATTAGTTGAATGAATGATATGTTTTAGAATTCCCCTCACCTTACATCTAATTGATTTCTTCTATTTAATGTGTTGTATAATGACATTAGGTTCATTAATTGAAAATTAAATAACATCTTATAAATGAATTTTTTTCATTGTAGTTTCATTATTTTCTATAGTGGGCCATTGGATATAGTTATTAATTTCATAGTTCGAGAGTGTCCTTTTTCATTGCTTTCAGGAACGGTTCACTTGTTTACAAGAATGGAAGATCATGTAGAGCATGGATATACATTGAGAGTTTATATTACAAGTTAATAATCATATTTTATGATTATAAAAGATATTTAAATGATTTTTTATATACCATGTGGGTGAATCAATAGTTATAATTTAATGATGATCATTTTAGGTTAATTTGGTTAGTATTTTTATCACAATGAACATGTTTTAATTTATATTTAGTATTATTTATTATTTTTTTCAAGAACATAATAGGGGTTAATGTAAACACATTAAAATATATTTTAATCAATATAATGGTTTTATTGACATAATATATGGATTTGATGTAAAATGGAAGTCCATCACCCATGATGTGGGAAAATTAACACATCACAGGAGACAGTTTCATTTACCAACAATGAGAGAGGGAGAATATCATTAATAATATTCCATTAAAATTATAGTAAAACAGTATACCAATAATCCTTGAGTTATTATGAAAATTTTATAATATAATTTGGGGATAACATAAGAAGAGAAATTAAATTTGAAAAGAAATTGAATGAAATGATAGAGGAATTACCTCTTGAATATGTCTTCATTTAGAGACTCTTATTGGGAGAGTTTTGTGACTTATTTTGAGACCAAGGGATACTATAAATGGTGTAGGAGATTCAGAAGAGATTTTAGTAGAATTTTGAGTATCATATGTCTTGATATTTATGAGGAAATGTGGTTCTTAGGGGTGGTATTTATAGTGGTGTGGAGATGGTTTTCCTAAATATTATATTCATTAATTTATGTTTTCTCCACAATAAAAAAAATAGTAGGGATTCATGTTACTAAAAATATTATTAAGGGAATGTTTGTTCTAAAAAATGGTTATTTACATAATATTTGAGTCATTCATGATGTATATATTCATTTTTTGGAATATTTTGTAAATTATCAAATTTCACTATTCAACAAAATTTATGTAATTTAGAAAAAGCCAAAAAAATCACCAAAATATTTTTTCAATATGTAGAATTACAAAATGAACACTATTTTATGAAAATAATTCTCTTAAATACAACTAATTAAATTTGTAATTAAAATCATACATTACATGAAAAATACAAATTAAAAAAATGTTCTTGTAACACATTAAATAATTAATTAAGGACTCATAGAAATATCATTTACTAAAAAGATATATATATATACAAGTATATTAATCAATTATATGAAAATAATTTTTCTTTAAAATTTATTAATTAATAATTATGTATTCAATACTTACAAAAATAAAATCATTATAATGTAATTATATCATATTATCAGTTATATGATGTATTACTTTTAATTTTACTATATCTTTTATGGTTTCTATTCACTTGAACAATATAATATTCATAGAGGTCATAAAAATATTATTATTTTTAAACATAGTATTCCTCAAGGTATGTTGAATTTCAGTAAATAATAAGTTATTCCTATCAGATACCAGACATCTTACTGATTGCAAATGTGTATATTAGATTTTCAACAATCAAATTATAGAAGTGGAGAATTTCTATTTAAAATTCACATAAACGTTCATTTAATCATGATGTATAATTTTTTTCCCAAATTTTATTTTATGTGATTATTTAATTACTACAACAATGTAGAAATTATATTGATAAAATTATTTGTCTTTACATTCTCCCCCTTTGAAATTTCCCCATCTGAAGTTTGTTTTACATAAAGAATTTAGGGTACATCTCCTTCATCGAATCCTCTGGTTAAAAAGTTTTTTATTCATTCTTATGGTTCCTCTTTATATGTTCCATAAGGCTGTTTTTATTTTTTTTGAAGACCCTTGTCTCTTTGGTCTATAATCTATTTATGTTTCTCACCATAAGAGTGATCGTCTTCCTTATGTACCACCTCTCAGATCTGTACATGTGAGGGATATGGTATGTACTTTCTAATGACTGTTACATGAAACATGTAATGAACATGAGACATATTTGGTGGAAGTTCATGCTTATAGTCCATGGATCCATTACGGTTAAGTATATAAATGGGTAAATGTGCCATCAGATTAGATTACATTTCCTTCCAAACCGCATGACTCTTTTCGATGGAGACATCCAAAAGAAGATATTATCTCATACTTCAAAATCCATGTCAATTCAATTGCTTTCAGGATATATATTTTTCCAACAATGAGAATCCTTGATTTTATTTTTGATGAAATGATCCTCCTCTATCAACTCTTGTATAAGATTGGGTCCATGTAGCTTTCTTTCTCCAACCCCATCCCAACATGATGGATTTCTAAATCACATTCTATAACAACATCATATGGAACCATATGAATACACAAGGGGAAAGTATTTTTTTATGAGAACTCAACCATTCGATGATGTTGATCCCATTAATCCTGGAATCTTAATTAGCGGGTTCATATCATATCATTGAGTGTTTGAATAGTCCTTCCTGGTTGGCCATTAGATTGGGGGTGAAATGTCATTTGGATATTTATTTTAGTACTCAATGAATGTTGTAGACTGCAATAAAATTTATTTTGAATCATAGATCACAATTAGAGACAATCAATAGTGGAACCACATGCAGTATCACTACTTCCTCCACATATATAATTTCATGTTTTTTAATAGATAGATCATCTTGAATAGTGATAAATTGGGAAGTCTTGGTGAGTCGGCCCACCACAATCTATATCACATTATTTGCATTGGATGTCTAAATGAGACATGTGAAAATGTTTATAATGAAATTATTATATTTTCACAAGGGTATATGGAATGGATTCATCCTTCCATTTTATTTTTTTCAGTATACTTTAACATGTTGTCTTATCAAGCACCTTGAGATATATTTTGTAATCACTTTATTCATTTTTTCCTTCCGGATGTGTTCTTGAATATCTATGTTCATTTTGGTTCTACTAGGATGGATATAGAAAGATGATCTATATGAATTTCAAAATATATTATTCTCTATCCTAGGCCTTGAAGGCAAAGAAAGAAACATTCCAAACTGAATGACACTATCCTCATCGATATGGAAGTCTTGCTGCTTCCCTTCCTTTTCTACAAAATCATTCAATTGTATGTCATGATCATCCCTTTGTGCCACTTTAATCATCTATTGAATAGATGTTTGGTAAATCATTTGGTCTAGGAAGAATGTATATCCTAAAATTATGATTTCAGAATCCATCCTTGGTATATCCACGATGATTGGATTTTTCTCAAACGACATCATAAATTGTGTAGATGATTATTTTCTACATAGAGCATCAGCTACATTGTAATCCTTCCCAGAATGATAATAAGTAAATAAAATACAGTCATTTATTAGATCTATCTAGATCCATTGATTCATGTTGATATACCATTGGTTAAATATTAATTTTGGAATCTTGTTATTGGTATATATGTCGCACATATCACAATATATTTAGTTCCACAAGATTTTTGAGGGAAAAATCAATGCATTTAGCTCCAGATCATGCATCTGGTAGTTTTGATCATGGATCCTAAACTGCCATGATGCACAGGCTATCACATTATCAATTTTCATTATTACACTATACATGCCTTATTCAAATAATAATTGTATATAAAAAAATACTCCAATTTTCAGTAATCTGTGTACTTATTTATTGATCATCTATATCATTAGATTCTTAATTCATTCCTCACATTCTTTTGAGAATACATACATTACCCCATTTCATGGTATCATAGTCAGTGGGATTGAGAATCATGAATAATATTTTACAAAACATTCATAGAACCTAGGTAATCCAGGAAAACAACTAATTATTGTCACACTAGAGGGCATGGACCATTCCTCAATCACCTTTTTTAAGGGTCCACAAAACTTCCATCACATGTGATCACCTGTTCCATGAATGTTACTTGCGTCATAAAAAATTAACACTTTCTAAACGTGGTGTACATCTTATCCGTTCTGATTATCACCAACAAAGGTTTATAATGTTCTTCATGTTCCTCCATTCTCTTGGCATAGATGTGAATATCATCAATAAAACAACCACAAATTTGATTATGTAACATATCAATACACTATTCATAAAATCCATGAATATTATAGGGTAATTTTTAAGTCCAAAGGGAATCACCAAAAACTTATACTGCACATACCATGTATGGAATGCAGTGTTTTGAATATCTTCATTCTTCACCATTAATAGATTTTATCAAAAATGAAGATCTGACCTAAGAAGTATTAAGCTCCACTAAAAATATTAAACAAGTAATAAATCCTTGTAAGAGGATAATTCTTATTATTGGTGATCTTTTAGAGTTCCGAATAATAGATACACAACACCATTTTTTCATCTATATTCAAAGAGATCATGAGTGCACCTCAAGGTGGTGCTCTATGGAATATGAACCATTTGTCCAAATTTTCTTGTAGAATCTTCTTTGTCTCCTATAGTATGATATGAGTCACCCTATATGTACACATTGATATAGAATTATCATCATGTATATGAACTGTGGAAAACATTATATCATGATCTAGGGGATTTCTGGATTACTCTTCAGGAAATACCTCATTGTATTCCCTCACGATGGGAATTTCCTCTAGGTTGAAACATTTTTTTTGACTCAACCATTTGATTGAGGTATACATCGTCATATTGAATCAACACCAACACCGTTGAGGGGTTTTTCCAAGGATATTGGAGATTTTCCATTCATTTTTATAGGATAATGGGATGATTTGGAATATGAAAATATATTTCCTTTTCAAATTAATTGATATGGGATCTTTTCAACGAGGATGGTGTATACCAATTGTTGCATTCAATTCTACTAAGGGAAGTATCAAGAGAATTTTTTGATGAATCATCCCACATATGTCAATAAGAGTAGAGTTCAAATCTTGGATTTCAATGATTTCAACCCTTTGTGTTTTTGTAGTTATCTCTTCTACATGATTTCATTGATTTGATTCAATAGTTATAGTAGGCATACGAGAAATAATATAATCTGTAGAACCAAAATAAAATAAGAATTTTCCATTCACGAGTGAATGAGATGTGTTCCTTATTATACATCATATTATTTCTCCACATCTACCGTAGTGATGGAACATTCCTTCGCTTTCAACCTTGGCATCACTATATAATTTTGTTGATTACCCTATCGGGCTTGGGGTTTAGTTCACTGGCCTGCATGGCGCCCTTTCTTCCTACATTTTTAGCATTGAAGTATGGGTGATTATATCCTTTCCACTGATACACATTATCATGCCTTATCATGTATTTTAAACTCTAGATTATGGTATCATTCTCTCCCATACATGATTCCTTTAACTATCTGATAGAGGCAATTCTGATGAGGCTTCTTCCCACATTTATGACATGTGTGTGGTTGTTTTTTCGTTCCTCCCTTCTCATTATATCATCCATTATGAAAATACATATTCCATTACATATCACCATTGCATTAAGACCTTTCTCCAAACTCCATATCCCCATGTAGATCACATCAAACAACTTCATCATGGATCCAAATGTCTGGAATTGTAAGATCATTCCAAATCTATGGTTTAATCCACTAATAAATCTATCAATTATGATATAATTATTGATAAAAATACCAAAGTATACCTTGAATGCCTTTTGAAATTATCTTTTTTATTTAATTAAATATTCTACATCGCTTTTTGTTAGATCTAGGTATTCTCTCTCCAATTTCATAATTATTGTTCATGGGAAATACTTGTTATGAAACATAATCATAAAGTCTTCCCACTCCATATCTTGACTTTTTCTCGCGTCTTGGGGTTCTAAATCAAATCCCATCATTGGTCGGCCTCTCCATGAAGATGATAAATGAAAAGAGCCCCCTTCCCTATATCAATACAGTGATTCCCAGAAAATATATTCTACATCAAGTTAACCGATTATTCCGTAACTTTTTTATCAGTTGATACACTAAATTTAGGTGATTGTTTCTGCATAAAACACTCGATAGGTAGGTTCTTACTCTTATCTAATGGTGGATATTCCACATTATTCATATAATTATTCAAAACCATATAATACTTCATAAAAATCACCAATTATGATAGAACTCCACCTCCCAATGGATTGGGGATATTGTTTGGGAAATCACTGCATTGTCTCTCACATGGGTTGTTCGCCTAGTTTATCATGGTTCCTATCATTTTGCACAAAATAAAATTTTAGAGAAACATAAGAGAGAATTTCGTTGATAAATAAATTTTTCCATTGTTCAATTAACACTAAAATCATATCTTCTACTATCCATATGTTTAGACAATCATCTTGTGTGCTTTTATACACATTGTATCAAACATGGTTTTTCAGTAAAGTTCTCTAATTTTAATTCCCAAATTAACTAATAATTTCCTATTATACCATCTATAGAGACACTTATATTCTAACATTTCTATTACATAGTTTTAATAATAAATAGGAAAAGTACACAATTTGGATCCAATGGTTTAGTGTTTTGTCAAACTAGGAACACACATAACATTTACAACATAATAATAAATATTTATTTAATTTTTCTTATCTACTTTATTATTGTCCCATTAGTTATATTCATTAAACATAATCACCTTAAAATTTAAATGAAATAGGGGAAATATAAAATCCTATTAAAAGGATAGATAAGAACATAGAACAACATAACATGGGAAGAGTATAATTTTTTATCATCCTAAAATCTACATAGGATTATAGTCAAGGGAGGAAACATTAAGATAAAACATGGAATGTCGCAATGCATAAAAATGAAATTTCATGAGTTAGTGGTCAACAACCACACATAGTAGTGAACAATTCTTGAATCATGTTCATGCATAATTCACTTAACGCATGAGGCTATTCACATTACCCAATGCGATTGACTTCTATATATTTCTATGTACACCTGTCTCATCCCATCATTTAAATTATTACGTATGACTCATAGAACATAAATCAATCATGTTCATATAGAAACCCATGGAAAATAATGTTTCTCATTTCATAATCATTCATTCAAAATAAAATTAGAAAATGATAGAGGGAATATCATAGTTGATACAAGAATCATAAACATTGATTTTGAAGTAAAATGTATGTTTTTGTATGAAGAAATCATTTGGATAACATTATGGTTGACATAAACTCAAGTGAAAAATATGTATATCCCAAAAATGTTATGATAATGATGAAGAGATGGTTTTTTTAGTAATAACAAGTATTAAAATGGGTAGATAGTGGGAAGACCAGAACAATGAATGTTGTGATTGGGAATTACTCTTACCCTTTATATTAATGATTTCAGCACATTAAGGTCTACTATAATGACAATAGAATATGTAATTGACAATTCAAGAACCATTTACATTAATATGGTTTGTTATAGTGTCATTATGTTTCTATTATGGACCATTGGATGAGTTATTAACTTTAAATTCATTGTTTATGAGTTTTCTTTTTCTTAGATTTCATAAATGGTTCACTTGTTCACATGAATGAATTTTCATGTAGAACATATATAAACATAAAAAATTAATATTACATGTTACAAATGATCTTAATGTGGTATTAATGATATTAAAATGAAATATTCAATATAAAATACTGATGATGAAAAATATAGAATTTAATGATGATCGTTTAAGATAATTTGGGTGATTTTGGGTCAAAATGAACAGGTTATGTTGTATCATTAATTATGATATATAATAGTTTTTTCTATAACATAAAAGGGGTTAAAAAATACATATAAAATTATTTTATACCCATTTAATGGTTTTATTGATGTACTTGATGTATTTTAAGGAAAAGGGAACAACATCACCCATGATTAGGTAAATTAACACATCACAACGAAAATTTCATTTATAAACAAGGAGAGTGTGGTTTATAATTAATAATATGCTATTAATATTATTGAATATTATTATAAAAATCATAATGGATTTATAAAGACATTTTCATAGCATATTTATAGAATAAGGGAGAAAATAGATAATATTTTAATGGAAAATTACAAATAATAGAGAGGGAGGAATTACATCTTGAATAAATTATCATTGAGAGCCTCTATAGTGGGAGGTTTTAGATTTTTTATGAGTACAAGGGAAAATTAAATTGGGGAATAATATTGGGAATATATTTGAGTATAAATATGTATACGAATAGGAATTGAGTGGAGCGGGGAACGAAGGTTGTGAGGGGTGGTATTTATAGTATATGGGAGGGGTTTTTCTCAATATTATATTTATTAGGTTCTTATTTCTCCATAAGAGAAGAAATATTGTTGATTATTCTGACTAAATTAGTAAAACGTTAATCTATTTTAACTAATTTTAATTTATAACATCCATGATTAAAACATGATGATGAAATTCATTTATTTAGCATATTTTTTATATTATCGAATTTCACTATTCAAAAAAAATTCAAGTAATTTTGAAAATTCCCATAAAATATCATGAGCATGACTTCAATGTGTAGAATATAAAAATATACTCCATTTTTTGAAAATAGTATTCTAAATATGATAAATTTAATTTTTAATTAAAATCATACTTTACATTAAAAATACAAAATATAAAATTAAAAACATTTGTTCTATCACTTCAATAAATTATTTAATATAACATAAAATTATCATATAATCCTATGAATTCTAAATTGTTTTTTATGAATACATTTTATGGAAATAAATTTAAATAATAATTATTAAATTAATCATCAAATATTCATGACATAAAAAATACAAACACTATAATTTAATTTTATCATATTTTCAATTATTGGATTAATAAATTATATTTATATAATCATTGGTGTCGTCCATATTCACATGGAAAATTTAATGTTAATAATGGTAACATTAAAATTTATAGTCATAATATTACTATTCATATTTGTAACATTGTTATCCTTAGGTGTTTGTTAATATTCACCAAAATTTTGTTTATCCTATTGGACTAAAAAAATACTAATAATCGCAACCGTTTATATCAGATTCTCAAACAGAAATCTAATAAGTATATAATTTATGTTTCAAGGTCACATAATAGTTCATTTAATCTTGATGTGGCATTATGCTCCCCGATGTGATTTTATTTTATTATTACATTAATACAATACGGGATAAATTGCATTGATACATGTTTGGGTTGTTAAACATGAAATTAATTATATAGAGCATATTGTAATACAGAAATATGAAAGAGGACTGTATACAAAACCATTTCCAACATAATAAATTTATAATAATCCATTGGATATTTTTTTTCAATCACCATCCCTAGTATGAGGTGTTTCAAATGTCCATCAATCCATTTTAATATAAAATTAACATTTATTTTACATATTTGGAGGATTTTTTAAATATTTTGTATTTTAAATGGTGGTTAAGATAATTAAATAAAAATTAAGATGATGGATTTATTTTAAATTTTTTCATTAAACATCAATAATGTTAAAAAGGATAAATCATATAAAAAAATTGTGGTATCATTATAAAATGATTAAAATAATTATTATTTTTACATGTGGTGTGATTGAAGAAGAATAAAATGAAGGTGGAGAAGCTTTCCCATCATGGGGAGTATATGGATAATGGTAAAGTAAAACAATAAATCTACCAATAATATACTAATTGATATAAAAAATTAAATCTAGGTGATGTTTTAGTATTCTTTAGTCTGTAGGTGTTATATAATATATAAGTTTCAGTTATATGAATTAATACCTGTAAATGACTAATGATTTAATTTTTTATTTACATAAAATTACTCATGTATAGATATTGTGAAATTTGATTTATTTTATATTTATAAAATTTTGAAATGAACATAATGTAGAAAAATTTAAAAATTTAATTCCATCAAACATGAATAGTTTGAAATATTTAATCTACATTAAGGATAATATTAGTTATATTATAGCTCAATAAGGTATTTTTTATGAAGAATTTTACATGGTATATTTCATATAATAATTGGGCATTAGATATATTTTTATTATGTATGAAATTGAAAGTAGTTTTTTAATAGTATATGGTATATTAGTGTAAATTTTTTAATAATTTATATTATCATTACATAATATATATATATATATATATATATATTATTATACAATAATATTATCTAACAACCACTAGTAAATAGTTGACTATATAATATGTCAAACATAAAAGTTATTATACCACAATTAGCATCAGATATGATTAACATATGATAAATTTATCAAAAATATATGTTTTTGACTATATGTCCAAAGAATAATTATACAATTTAATAAATATTAATTATTTATAAAAGAATTATCTTGTTATGACTTTGGATTTTTACAAAATTATTTATGATCACACAGTGATATACATATTTAATGGATAATGTACTATCATTAAATTATTAGTAGCCACAAAAAAATTAATCATATAATATATATGTCTACCAGTGAATTATTAAAATGGATGACATAAAATTCATTACATATAAAGAATATAAAGAAATATATTTTTAAAACTCATGAAGTATTGTTCTAGAAATATCTTCAAATATTATCCCTCTTATTCATGGGATCTAATTTTTAGATTATTGAATTTATTTGTAGAGGGAAATCTAAAGATATTACATTAATATGTAATATGTTATGATTGACTTCGATTATGATGAATTTATTATAATATAAAATTTCAAATTTATTTTGACTTCTTGGGATTATAGGATATTTAATTAATCACACGATGATATTTTTATATGTGAAATAATATATCAAATATATAATTATATGATGGATAATTTTTTTAAAAAAAACAATGAAATGTTAAGATGATTATTATATGAATTGATAATAGGATGTGTTGTTAAGAAAAAATGGAAATTTTTTCTATACTACTAGTGTTCTTATTATGAGATTTTTTGATTTATATTTATTTCCATTGAATAAATTGTTTACTCTAGATGATATAGAAGATTAAGAAATAATAAATATAGATATTATGATAATGTTTTTATGGAACTAATATTGAGTAACATGAATGTATTATATTTCATAATACCTAATTTTAAAATTGATTTGAATGAAAAACATTTATAGTATACCAGTTTTTCATATTGATGTTTATATATAAATAATTAATTTATTTATGCATACTAGTTTTTGGGGTGCAAGAACAATATCATGTGATTGGTCATTATATGTTGAACATTATGTGAAATTTGAAAAATCGTATTTGCATAACATTTATTTTTCATAATTTTTTTAATAAATAGTTAGTTTAAATAAATTATTCAAGAGATTATTTCTTATTAAAATATTATATTCCTCCATAACAAAATAATATTGGAAACATTATTCAGTCAACCCTTTTAAATGACTTTGTCTCATTAGTTATATCATATATACAATATATATGATTTGGTGATATAATCAATGAATATCATGTAAACAATAGTATCTGCAATTAATAATAATATTAAATGATTTTTAAATTTTTTGGATATGTAATGTACTTCATATAAAAAAATATTACATAGATTCTATTTTATGCATGTCAATAAAAAAAATTTAATAAATTATTTCATTTATGATATGATATATATTTTAATAGGTATATATTTTATTTCAAAAACAATCTTCATATCTATGTATATTTATAGATAATAACATGATCTATATTTATCTGGTATTATTAATGAATTGAAGATTATGTAACATATATTACATGAAATAAATAATGTATTATATGTGTATTTTTCATATATATATATATTTATATATTTATATTATGTTTTATAAAAAAAATGAAATAATTTTTGATAAACTGTCCTAATTAAGCACTAAAATGATTTTTTATAATGTTGTTCTAAAAAAATATTTTTAATGTCTACATATTGTATACCTTCACACGTAAATGTATAACAAAAACAAACTATATTTTTTAAATTTAATATATATTTTATAAGAAGGTACACACTATATTTTTCAAAAATATACTTTATTTAATAATATAATATATACATATAATATTATATATATTATGAATAATGTATTTAATATTATATTATAAATATTTCTACTATAAATTATTTAATATGTAATGAAGACAATTTATAATATATATTATATAGTACAATATATAATTATTATTATCTACTATTATATAATGAGTATTACATATAATATGTTCTATATAATTTTATTAATCCTGATACACATGTGCTTGCATAGAAAAATTCAAAGTTAAAAAATATGTTATATATAATAAAACTAAAAAAATATGTAATTTATTTATTTCCACAATAAGGAAATATTTATAATATAATTTTGAAAAAAATATATAACCTAATATTATTTAAAAATTATTTCACATTTCAAAATTTTTATTATCCTCCAAAAAATAATGAATCAACAAAGTGAATGTATCCATGTAATAATGAATTTTCCATATATTTAATAATATTATTTATATTTTGGTGTCGAAAATCATCTCCATATGAGATAGTATATATGTAACTTATAAATTTTCATTAATAATATTATTCATGTTTATTTCCAGGAAAATATCTCTTTTTATTCTAGTCCAATATCTCATTCTAATATATTCAATGATATAAAAAAACATTATATTTTCACAACTTAATTTTAATTTCTAATTGAAACATGAACATTGATGTTCAATTTTTCATAGTATAAATACTATGAATGAAAGAAAAATCAAATGAATTTAAATATTATAACTTTTTTGGGTAAAAAAATATAATCATTCAATCATTATCATACTCTCCAAGTGTTATTGTTACCACATTCCTTATTTGAATATAATGAAATTTGATATTTCCTACATGTATTTATACAATGGACATATGCATTGAACAACTTCTATTTTCAACTGTGATAATGATTCATTGAATGAAATTATTGCAACAACAACAGGAATACAGTTTCATATTTTTTGACTTGAAATAATAAATTTATCTATTTGGAATGAATTTATGTTATGATTTAAGTCTATGTTATTATATCAAATTTTATAGTTCCCAAAAAATATTAAAATTTTATTCTAACGAATCATTGATCACACAATTAACATAATGTTTGATATTCATTGTATTATCCCCCAAATAATTTTTTCCATTAGGTATATTTTTATAATAAAAATCATTTTCATTATATTTTAATTTCCTATAGTATATTTAATATCATATTTTTTCTTATCACCACTCAGGATTGGAGGTTCTATATTAAAAACACATTAGGTTTCAATACATCATTATATTGGTGTTACAATTTGTTTATGGGAAACAATGGTCTATATGTTTGTTGTTATATATTGTCTCTTATGTCTATAAAATTATCATTCACTGTTGATTCAACAACAAAATTCACCAATATTGACATATATAAATACATTTAAACAAGAATTTATCTATAAATAAATAATGTAATTGTATTTATTATAAAAAATCATATATTATTTTAAAAAGGATTCGAATCCAATCTGCTAACCTATTATTTTAATTTATTTGTCTCGATAAAGGGATATATATCTTATCAAACATTGAATACATCACAAATCCAATAAATGGTTCATATATTTTACAAATTTATATAAGATATCTATTTTTATTTAATAGGGACTCATAAATTATATTACATTTAAAAAATAAATACATACTTTCTTTAGAAAACATAACACATATATTGATCACATGACTCATCAATGATAAAATGAATAACCTTCAAAAATATTGATAAAATTATGAATTTATCTAGGTGGATTTGTTACATACCACACCTCCTCATTGAATTGAGTTGAGTAGGAACCTAATATAATCCTTATGAGACTTCCCTAATACACCAATGGATGGAAATAAATTCCATTTGATTCAATTATAATATATTGGGTTATTTTCATATTTTAAAATAAAACATATAACCAAACATTCCATACAAAATAAACTGTTCCATGATGCATGATATTAATTAAATTCCACCCGTATATATACCATTATATCAAATTAAATCCAAAAAACGGTGTACACATCATAAATATTAAATATAAAAACACAAAAAATCATAGGAAAATGTATATTCTCCCACTGGTTCCATACTACAAATCGTCAAAACAACCCAAATATCACAATGAATGATTAATTAAATGTTATACATTACCATTTCCCATCACATAGTTAATAATATCTACAAAAGAAACAAATTAAAAAAAAAAGATCAATAATAAAACTCAGAAGGAAATCCCCAAATGACTTCCCTACTCTCTCCAATCATATAGAACAAGATACCAGGTTTATATAAAATAATTTATATACTAGAAACCAATTTATAACGAGAAAAAATGTACCATAAATTTTAACAATTCCATACAAAGAAATTTTTATAAAATATACAATATTCTAATTAAATAAACTAAATATATAATTATATCCATTTAATGATTTTAAATGACATTACACATTCCACATCTCATTTCCACCTACACCCTCACAAACAAAGATTCCAGTACAAACAACCTAGGTGATACAACAGTTGGTTGAACTTCACATCAATAACCAATCCCCATTATTAGTGAAACATCATGATTAATATCCATCCCCTTCCTAACATGATTGAACTTGAATACGAAACATATCAATCCATCTTTTCAAATATAATTCAATCATTTCCATATACATAAATATTATGGAAATTCATTAAAAAATTCTATTATCGAAATAAATTGATCCCAATTGTTCCGTCAACAATTTCAATAAAATATTAATTTTTCTGGAAACCATTCTCCAATAATACATGATAATAATAAATTTTAATTTCTCAATTTTAAACTCATGATAGAATTATCACTTTTCCAAAATTTGAAAATATTCAAAAATACAAGAAACCATTAACAAAAATGGTTTCTATAAATCCATATCACATCATTATCATAACAAAATTTCCAAAAAAAGAATAAATTTGAATGTATGCCTTCTAGTTCTAAAAATAGTTGTTCATAGTAAAGACACATAACTTGTGATATATGGTGAAAATAAAAATAAAAAATAAAGCATGGATTAAATGATTATGATATTTAAAATCCTACATTAGATCTCTCATCATATTATAAATATTACCAATTTTCATTATATTCAGCAAAAAATGATATTTCTATCCATAACATAACAATGTCTACGAAACTAAAAGTTGAATATAAATATATCTATAAAAATCCTCCCAAAATAATAATACATGATGATTTACTGTACGATCCAGGTTCTAATGCACCATGAAACACCTTTTGATCACTTTCAATTCGACGGATATTGGTTCATTTTCCATAGATATGGAGATATCCTGAGATATCGTAAATATGGAGATAATTTGGTGTTTAAAAAAATAATTGTTGTAGATCCACGTTGTGTGGATCATATTTTTAATCTGATAATTGTTAGGATAACTGTTTGCTAGCCATTTTCTAGCCAACCTTGTACACATCTCTCACACGGTTAAAAAATTGTGCACGAATAATAGAAAAAAACATTGTCATAATGTTTATGGTTTATCTTAGGTAGATGCACGTTTGGTAAAAACCATGTGCATTCTCCTTATCCCCTCACTCATTGTGCATTTTTTCCTTTTATAGATTCACTTTTTCCACAAACCATTCTCCATACAGTCACCTTTAAAATATCCAAAAAACCAATACAAATGATTTCAAAACCATCCCAAACATCACCCAAAACAATTATAAAAAAAATTATAAAATAATGGTTACTTGAAGTCACATGATCTACACTGACCCCATTATTGGCCTCCCAATCCCTAGAATGGAGATAAACATCATTTCATTGAATGAGTTCCAAGAATTTTATCATTTATTACCTTCTTATATTCCCAACTCACTTTTTAAATCATTCCATGTTTTCATAAAACCCTTAATAGGATAATGATTTTTAAATGAATGAATTTCTCCTGCATATCCATAATTTTCATTTGAATTTTAAATAATAAAGCCTCCAAATTTGTGTTAATTTTATCAAATATTATCACATTTTCAAGATCATGCTGATACATTTTCAACTGAGATTCATGATACAAATTTAGAAAAACACTAAACCATGGTAGAAAATCGATCAAATATTTCAATAATCCAAGACATTCTAGTATATCAAAAGGGCCTATGTATTTTATAAATAACATTACTTGCATCCCAAAAAAATTATTCCCAAGCCTTGGTGAGATTCTCAAGAAAAATGGTCACTCACCTAAAACAAAAATTAACATTGAGGATGATATGAATAATAGTTATTAAATATCTAATCCATTGATATATATTTATTGATCATCTAAATCTTATCTGTAGTTTACTAGACATGGCTCAGTCTAACCAATGAATTGTAAACTATTTCCAAACATCAATTTGGGTAGTGACAAGGATGGACATGAAAATCATCAAAAGTAGCCACACATAACTATAATTGAATGTATGTGTTATGTCAGAACTGAACCAATGATAATTTTTCTTCCAACGATCCCCTAAAATTTATTACATAGGCTTGAAACCTGTCTTCATGAGTTTTTATGATCCTTTCAAATTAACTAACATTCTATGTATGATACGATGTACTCATTGTCAACTATTCTACAATGTAATTCTATAATTATTTCCCAAAACAAGACGAATCCTAAAATATTTGTCTGACACTATTGAAATCAGTATTCCATACCATCTTACTAAATCTAGGATATTGATTTTTAACAATTCCTCCTATATATGATATTAATGAATATGGATGAAATTGGATGAATTTTTGAGTCGATAAATTATCACCTATATGGAATTGTGTTTTTGATCCATTCATAGGATTCTGGTAATCATATCCATATATATTTTACCATTTCTAAATAGGAATAGGTAAAGTCTACAATAATTTTTCCTGTCGATAAGGCATTGACTTAACATATTGACTAGATAAGAATCTCAAAAAAAACAATGCTACATTCCTATTCATAATAACCCAAAAAAACTATGATTTTAACACCTTATACATCTTATTAATTTTTTTTTTGAAAAACCCATCTCTAATGTAGGTAAACAGGTAGAAGTTTTTTATACATTCCCTAGATATGGAAATCTGATTTGGAAACTAAAAAACTAATATCACATCCAACATACTTCCCTCAATGGTCCCCCAAAATTTATATTTTACCTTGTAGAAACACATAATGAATTAGAAGTATGCGACTCTTTAACCACATGCACTATATTTATGAAAAATGATATCATAATGAGGGACATATCTTCACATCATCCTTTAAATTCTAAGGGAATTTCATCTAGTATTGAAATCAATATAATCTCATCTGAATAATATTTATCCATAGCTGTAAGACATTATTAATAATGAATGTAGCACCGAATTTACCATACCTTGGGTGTACATATTCTAAATTTCAAACATTTGAAGACAATGCATCAATATTATTTTTTATTGATATAATCTTCAAAAAAATATGTTTCAAGGTCTTATGATCTTTAAAAACTGTAAATTTCTAATCTAAGAGGTAACAAGGACTAGAATTAAAAGTGTTTACTACAACAACTAACACCAATGGTTGTCTTGGGTAGTTCGTATAATGAAATCAATACTATAATGAGACAAAAGAAATAACATGATATTACAACATGAGAAAACATCCTAGAACAGAACATGTATAAACAAAATACACCATGTACCTATCACATCCCTACGCAAGTCGATGTTTCATCCACGACTAAACCAATACTGTCTGCATAGTCCATGGGTGACGACAACAAATGATTTCATAAGTAACTCATGGAGTCATTTTCCTAGAAAATTATAGACAATTACACACCCAACTGAATAAACAAGTGTATATGTAAGGAAATAAATTATAAAAAACAATAAATAAAAAAACATGCATAGATAACAAAATATTATGATATATAATAGTTTAATCCAAAAGGAAAAAGGGAAAAATACATTCCCACGAAGAAATATGTCCAGAACTAATAATATTCTAAATGAAAAAATAAATGTGATCCCAACTCATGCTTCCCAAGAAATTCCCACCATTCATGTTCCTTGAAGTCCTTATCCCAAAGAACCTATTATGATACAATCTTCTTATCCATCATCTCAGAATGCTATGACATGTTTCCGAAAAATTACATATAGTGGTGAGTATATAAAAATCCAATAGAATTCCTAGATAAGAGTGGGTGGTAGTGAGAGGTGAATCTAAAGTGGAAATATGTAAATGTTACAAGGTATGGTAATAGATAATATATCAACCCAATAAGATAGTGAATGTAAATTCATCCAAACCAAAGGATCCTGAAACTATGATAATATGAACTTCTCATTGATTCATCGCATACAAAGGTGGGAGAGTTGACTCATACATCCATTTGAAGCTATACACCAATAGAACATGGCATACTCTGTGCATCATCACCTCTCTATAATGGATAGTAACAAATATTCAACGAGTGTGTACTAACGGAGGATACATATAATATTTTTCAATGAATACCAAAATAGAGAGTAAGGTGACCTCCATCTCATAGATTAACATAAGAATATTTTTCAGCAATAGTTTCACGGTATGTCTATCTACAACATGAATCACCTCATGAATCTTCCCAGGATAGACAATTCCAACAGACTCAATCACCACACCATTACTATATTCTCTTTGGAAGGCACATACTACACCATATGGTTTTATTTTTTGTCCTAATAACTTGTATTGGTGGGGAAATCATCAATCATTCCTGGGAGTCCATTGGAACATCAAAACATAATGAATCACTATGATGCATAGTCATGGGTTTCTAGTTTTACCATATGATATCATGACCTGGTATGTTAGGAGGGTTATACTCAGGTAGTAACTAAGTATTACCACTACCCAGTACAATCGTAGGGTACCACTCAGGATAGTAACCAAATAATTCAATTATCTATTCCTTCTAAAGGGTAAGCCTGGTGTGTCGTTATGGAAATCCCACTACTATGACATTCTGGATGGATACACCAATAATATTTCATCGTGGAAAGACACTGGTGAGCCTAGTATGAGTGTAATCCTGGACCATTAAGGAATTCCACTAACCATTCCTACTACAATGCATCATAGAAAAAACATTGGGGAATGCAATTACCCAGTCCTACTAGAGGGTATGCTATGAAATTCCATAAGGGAATGTGACATCCCAGCCTAAACGTTGGGAATGCATGAAAAAACCATTGGGTAGTGCCACTTCCTACCAAAAAATTAGGATAAGCATTAAACTACCTATGAGAAATTCAACATCCCATGATATCTGAAGGGTAATCCCAGAACTACTTTGGCGATTCAACATGATTGTTGTAACCATCAGGTGTCACCTCAACACATGCGAATCCCTGAACATTTTTCATCATATTTTAATCGACACATCGTAGGTGACCATATGGTTCAATAAAAAACAAGGGTTATGCATCACTATGGAAAAACCAATGTTAAAAAATAGAAGATAAGAACATTCTAGGATCTCTCGGAAGAGTTCATGTAGTACATGGAATATGAATTGACACACATGGAATGTGGTCAATATTAATTGCATAGTTATGTCTCTAGTTGGTATATGAGTAATGTTCATGTAGGTGTATATGTAGTGTAGGGTTACCACATGAAATGTCTCCCCTATATTGGTATCGGGCAATGATTGATGGACATGACAGTTTTATCGGACCAATCATACATATTATTTTGTATATAGTGTGTCACTTCACATGGATAATTTTCCATGTGGTCCACATGTTTATATATAATTTTATAGAGAGTCCCCATCCATGTGACCCATCACATAGAATGTTCAAATTCGGATGGTTTTCACAAAATGCTAGGGAGAAATGCAATTCACATCATTTTTATCTTTTCCCATACCCTATTACTGCCACTGAGGGTTTCTACACATTTTTTGTTCTTCGTAATAAATAGTGTGTAGTACAAATTTCTCCCTAACATTCAACATTACTTGGATCTTACCTAGTTAATTGATTCCGATCAAACTACATCACGTGTTATCCTGATTATTCTAGAAATCAACAGATCTAGCCTTGAATCAGGATTGTCGGCAGTCGTTCGCCAAAAAATGGAATTGATCATCAATAAGGGATTCATCATATGTTCCACATGACAATACTGTTCTAATACATATTGATATATCATAATACAATCATATTTACAATCAATTCATTGATAAAAATAATGATATATTCTTCTCTCGATGAATCGTTTGTGTCTCATCATTCCGCCAGGAATCTAGGAACCTGATCGAGCTTAGGTCTCTTAGAAACTATCATCCAGATAACTATGGGGATCCAAAAGTGAATAACACCTAGAATGAAGGTAGAAATATAACCTAAAAATATTTACATTATCATTAAACATGAATTATTGGAAAACTATCAGGAATCTTCTACATGGATGGAAAAATTGATTATGAATAAAAGATGATCCAATTTTATTTCTTCGGGATAGAAAAAGGGTGTAGGTAGGGGTGAAAATATTTTAATTGATGAAAAATATACAAAAAAATTAATCTCAAACATAAAAATTACAAAATATGGGTCCTACATTTTATTTTTAAAATTTTTTGATGAAGAATGATCTTGATAATGAATTCAGGTGTAGCTGTTGTGTTAACCATTCATTGATCATCGAAGGGACCCACAAAAGGAATTATCAAATGGATGTTGTGTGGAGATATGCCCATGTTAATGGAGAATTGTGATCTATCAAATAAATATTCCGTATAATAATTATTTATATGACTTTATATTGGTACTGTTATGATTAGTCAAATAATTATATAATTATTTATATACCCCAAACACACTACCTATAAACAAGGAGTTTGGTCGTCACGCACCAACTCATTTTGATACATGACAACGGAAACCACCTCATTATAGTAACAACCAAGGTATTGGATTTATAATATAATCAAATGTTTAATTTTCATCTCATTATCTTAATTTTCCTCATGTGTATAATATAAAATTTATTTATTATATTTAATAAAAATTCACGGCACTATAGGCATAACAATCACACGACATCACATCGCCTACCTCAGGGAAAATTTATAAAAAACTTAATGTCTTATAAGGGAAAAACCAGGTATATACATCATTAACTCATCCAATATTTTAGTCCCCCACAATAATAAATAGAAATAAAAATAGGATACATATTATGCATCTTGATCTACCACTCCAAAGAACACTTCATCACTTTTCTGGGCTACCAAAACATGTGAACCAATGGTAAGGTCCATCCAATCAAGGTATTCTCCTATCAGTCCATATTTAAATTTTTTTATCCACAAATTTGGATCCGTACAATATTTCCAGCCCCCTCATTGAATACTTTGTGTGGGGTAATGAACGTATTTCCTCAATTGCGACACATGAAAGACGTAGTGCACTTCCTCTAACTGTGGGGTTAAGACACGGTGGTAGGAGTCATTAAAAACTATTTTCATGATCTTGATGATCCTTAATAAACCTCCGGGATAGCATGAATCATTAGGTAAATAGCCACATTCCTTGTCGTGGGGTGACTCATAAGAAAACGCGGCCTCCCAACATGAACACCCAGGGCCTATGATGTTGATATATGTTGAATTTATGTCTTCTTTGTTCCATCTTCATCCATTCATAGATGACCATCAAATTCTTCATTGTATCCTAAACTAACATTTGGTCCACAAGATATGATTCTCCAATATTATTTCATAACAAGGGTTACCTAAATGATCTAATATATAGGTATTCAAAATTTTCTATAATGATTGAAGATATGTAACTATTTTTGTATGAAAATATTCAAAGGGTTGTGGATCCTAACAACACTAGTCAAAATCCATCCCACAATCCCTCAAAATATCTTCTATAACTTAGACAGTGTTCTCAGTATATGGGAGAGGGGTTGTACACATATGCATAGGGGTTGAAAATGCCTCTTAATGTCCTCTGCACAATCATAATGTAAACCATTCATCATGATCAGACACAATCATTGAGGGAACCCTTTGAAGGGAGGAAACCTACCATATGAAAAACTACCATGGATACTCTAGTGAACTTTGACTCTTAATAGAAATGATGTGTACCGACTTCATGGGTTGTTATAATATCACTTGGCTCATGTCATAGACCTTTCTTGTGCCAGAAATCCTAGTGATGATGTCCCGGGATAGGTCATCCCATTTCCACTCAAGGTTGTCAAGGTGTTTCAAAAAACCTTCCAGATTGGGGTGATCAACATTCAGTTATAGATAGTTGAGGCACCTAGAGATGGAATCATATATGTTTCATCTCATGTAGGTACACCAAAACTAGTGCTGACATTCTTTATACATCGTCCCAAATTGGGATGTAAAAATAATGGAGAAGTGTGGAACTCCCACATCACCTATTCCAAAACCATAATTGAAACCACTATTTTCCTCTTGAACAATGTATCATGAATCCTTCCTTCCAAATATTAACATAGTTCAACACCGATGGATATCTGATAACGCAGAGCCTCATAGTTGATGTCTCCCAACTAGGATTGTCTCACAAACTTGAGGAGTGAATGATTCAACACCATAAACTGAAGCAAAGTTTCACCTTTCTGCTTAACCAGAGCCACATATCTTAAAGCTATTTTTTAAGGATTCATGTACTAAGAGTGCATGAGAACTCCATCTAATGGAATTTGTTACAATATTTCCCGTTCCTAGAGTATAGAATATCTCAATTTCAACATCCTAAAAGAACACCAACAACAATTTATATCTTAGGATCAAGTATCTGTGAGTGTAGATGCTCATGGGGATATAGTGGTATGAGTGTACCATAAATTTCTATCCATTAAGGTTGTTTCTTAACATCCCAATGTTAAAAATCTACTACTTCCTACTACATGTAGTGAGTAACATTGTTCTTCTAATGGGGGGTTCAATATTATTGACATAGATTCGATTACAGCATGTCGTAGCATCATCATAAAATCATTGCCAACTCCTGAGGATTCAAAATACAATATGAACTCAATTCATTAATCTAGTTGTATCAGCAATAGATAAAATTTTAGCATCGGTGTCAACTACATGAATGAGTTCTGGCACTGCATAGAATAGGTAAACAACTATTTTTTTTGGTTTATGGGTACTCAAATGAGATTTGATTATGAATAAGTCATCCAAATTTTTTTTAATACCCTTCAAAACCTGGAAAGATACATACCTCTAAAACATTCTTTAGTGGATCCCAAGAAACTACATCTATGATATTTACTTTATCCATAACTATATCATATTCAGAAATAGAATTCCCAAAAAGAGAAGCTTTAGTATCTAAATCTGATAAATCATATTATTTATATTATTCTTGTGCTCTCAAAGAAAATCATGGACCTTCCCTATGTTCTCTCCATTATAATTCTCTATTGAATAGTGGATGAATATGACATCAATGAAGAAAACATAAAAAAATTTGATGTTATTCTGGATGACCTGGTTCATCGAAGACCTAAAGATGGATGGGGAATTGGTTACAGCCGAGGGAATCACTAGTTACTTTAAGTCTCCATAGAGACATTCAAAATCTATATTTGGAATACCATCCTTCAAAACCTGCAACCGGTGGTAGACGGGCCTATGTTAGATCTTGGAGAACTATCGCCCACCTCGCAACATATTTAAGAGTCTGTCAATAATCAAATGTTATAATTTTTCATTATCATGGCCAGGTTCCAGAGATGATTGTCCAAGGAAATATTAAATATTAAATATTACACTTTCACAAACAATATACGGTCCACCCCAGGGGGGCACAATTGGTATGATGAAAATATTCCCATGATGGTCCTCCAATTGAATCTATAGTTCATGAATCCCGATATGTTTCATCCAATATCCCGAATATGATATATAGATAGTCCGCTAATTCAAGAATATGAAAAACATCATCACATACCGTATAGGTACTACCAAAACATCTTTTAATTAGATGTAAATATAATCCTCCAAGATGATGGAATCAATATTCCTAAATATCCCACTATACCAAATGTTATTAAATCTAATTGATTGATAATATTCCTCATTTATTTTCAAAAATCACCCTATTGTCCTACTATGTGTTGTCTCTCACCGAAAAAGGAGAACCGCATCCCATTAACAGGTTGGCATCAGACTAGTCCAAAGTGAATTTACATTTAGGATCAAACCATGTTAAGACAATCCATTCCCATGATTTATTCTTCTACTTCCATTCTGATGACAAATATGTCCCACATGAATTGCTCTCCAATAAGAGATATCTCACACTACTGAAAGATAAAAGACATAGAAGAATTTTTTTCTATATGAACCTGAAGAAAAAATATTATGTACTAGAGCCGATATTTGGATCTATATCTCTCTCACATGGAGTTGAGATGAAAATTAATGTCTATAACCTATGTTTAAAAATACATCTACATGATTATAATGATGATATATCATACCTTGAATCATCTAGTGCACTCTTATATCCTAGATATCCATTGATTACAACTATATATAAGCGTTTTAGTGAACCCACTAATGATGTCATGGGTTTTCTAGTAGTGGTGGTGAGAGGACCTCGTTCCATTGTCACCTACCTATAGCTCATCCTCCCCACTTCCAACTCTACATCCCTAGTTACCATCTTATATATTCTTGTGAGATACCATATCATGATATTTTCTCAATGGTGGTGGTCTATCTGCTATCTTTACAGGGTTCTCAATAAGAATGGCCATCCAATCTCATTCCATATCACATCACCCATCAAATTATTGTCATCATCCATCCTAGGCTTCCATGTTGTTCGGTTCCTCCTCTACACTGTATGACCGCATCCATGAGAACAATCATTGATGGGTATCCTATTCCAATATATATGGTTACTAATTAATTTTTTAAATCACTCACACTTGTCATGAACACTTCCATTTCAAGAAATCTAGAATAACTCGATCATAAATATATCTATCACAAGTTCCCACACCAGCACCACAACATAGGTGGGGTTGAATAATTAAATTATGCTATCTCAGATTTCACTATGGTGTTGTAGATAAAAAATTGTGCTCAGATGTAGCCATCTATAATGATGTCTGTAGTTTATTTTTTATGGTATATGAAAAATGATACGTATATATGCATTGCCCAACCTCCCAAATGACGAATAATAATCTAATGAAAACAAAAAGATCATTTGTATGAAGGGAAGTAATATTTATAAAACAAATACTTGATGTTGTCCCATTATAGTGACAAATATTCATGAAGATGATTAACTAATATCGAAAAACACCCAGATAATCCATTGATAATTGAAGCTTCAAAATCCACCATCTAATCTATCAGTTTTCGGATATGCCAGAATATATAGACCACTAACTATGGACACTTCATTTTTTTCTCTGGGGAATTATATAACTGTGGTCCCTAGTAGTCCCTAACACTGGAACTCCCAATGTGTAATCCTCCTGCACACATCCTCGACAAGAATTAATTCAAGTATACTCTACTAAATAGATTAATGTGTTACTACATACCAATCAAGAAGAAGGGGATCACGGGGTGGGCCCTAGACTGAGGCCTCATCATTCATTAGGTTTTCATCCCATACCATCGTTAGTATACTGGTAATATACTGTCATAAGGGAATCCTAAAAGATAATAAGGAGTCATATAGTCATATTAGAATAAACATATCAAATATAATGGTGATCTTACTCTAGAAGGTCCTTCAAACACTCAACCCAAAATGATGCATGCACAACTAATCCCTACAAAAAATATCTAAGGGCATCGAGTCAAAAAGTATGCATCCTATGTCTTGATGAATGGATTTGTCATTTGTGGAATTATCAGTAGACTTTCTATACCTACCATCTCACTTGATACACAATGACACTATTTATATATACCAACAAATCCTCTTAAGAGGAATCATCCCAAGAACATCCCATGGGATGAACATTCTCAAATACCAATTTTTCTTGAAGTGACCCATGCTAAGGCTCATGATGAGACTATACTAATTCTACCTCCAGATACTAGGGGGTGGGGACAAGAGTTGAAGTCATGACTAACTCATGGAGGCAATTTCCTACAATCATGTACACAAACACCTAGAAAACTCAATGTCGAACATCAGAGGAATGGAAATAAAACATGAAATAGTAACATAAAAAAAACAAACACATATGTTCTTATAAAAATAAAGATGAATGGAAGAGTAGATTGAAACAGAAAAGGTGAAAAGTCTAACCCACTGGGAAATATTTCCTAAAAAGTCAAAAGTAGAAAAGAGTAAACAACTAGGAGTCTATCTACTATATCAAATGATAATACCAACGTACAAGGTCTAGGTAGTTCATATCCCTAATATCCACTAATGATTCAATCAATATATCCACCATTAGAAAATGGCAATCCATGTGTTTGGAAAAGCCCATGTAGGAATGTGTATAAAATTATCCAATAGAATGCCTTGAAAATAGGGGGGAGTTTTAATATATATAAATTAACAGGAATGAAGTAGATAGAATTTTTTTTTGTAAAAGATCGTATATCATCAAAATAAAAAATTGAATGTAAAAACCTCAAGAGATAATGATCTATAAATGGTTATAAGTTGAACATATTTTCATGTCTTCACTACCTATTGTAGGAGAGTAGCCCCACCCTAACATGTGAAGTTAGATATGTAAATAACATGTAATACCCCAAACATATTCACTTATATTATAAGGAGAGTAAGAAAATCCAAATGTGTGGGTACTAAAGGATGATATTAATATAAATTTTTGGTTAAATATTCCCAAATGAGAGTGTAATGGGATGTGTATATCACATCTTAACCATATAAGAAGTGTAACATCACGTTACATTTTCAAGTACATTTGATGTTTTTATGTACCTATGTTTTGGAGTGATGACTTCGGGTGCATTTGGGTGACCTTTTAGGTAAACAATAAGGGCAATGGGTTGTGCACTGTTTGACAAACCATGTGATCAAACCGTGCCAACCAAGGAATACTAGACAGAGAGATACAAACAGTTTCCACATGGTTTGACAAACTGTGCGACCAAACTATGCAGACAGTGCATCTCTAGAGAGTGAGTTTGGCACGGTGTGTGAACGGTTTGACAACCGTTGAACCTCAACCTAGGTAAATCGTGTGTGCAGTTTCAAATTCAGAATATTCCTTTTAATACCACCTGAACACCAGGGAAATCCATATTTTTGACCTTGGATCAAGCTTGACTCATTTGTGATGTTTCCAATGCATCCTAGAGAGATTCCAAGGTGATATGAACATCTTTCTACGAGATTGAATGATTGGATTGAAGATCTACTCTCCTACCTGTATGAGGATTTCAATCCGCTTCATTTCTCGTCTATTGCACAATATTTCCTTGATTTTTCATGGGATATTTCTTTTTTTCCATGGATCTAAACCTATGAGATGATGTATAGGTATAGTATTCTGAATCTAGATCTAGTTTTTCAAGATCTTGATTATTTTGATGCTAATTTTGGTTTTATGGATTTAGATCCAGATTTTGATCGACATCGTTGTGCGGCTCAGTTTTTGGGGTTTCTCGTTGGGCTAACTCCCATCAACAAATAGAGGTAAGTTGTTCCGCCCCATCATGCCAAATTGATTATCATTTTATTTGATTCATTTATTTCAACTGTTGGTTTAAATTCATTTTCTCAAGTTTTATTTAAATTAAATTGATAAAAACTCAATTCCATTGAATCAAGATATTTGAAATGGTTTTGGCATGGAAGTTTGGAAAACCCCAATTCCATTGAATTCTGTGTGTTTATATAAATTTTCTGATTTAAATTTTTGAATTCAAATTGTGGAATTGATGGAAATTATTTCAATTAAATTGTTGAATTTAATAGTGGAAATAAATTGTGTAATGATGGAATTGGTTTTGAATGGATTTAAAACTGGTGAAAATGGCTTAAAATGATTTGATAGAAACTGATCGGTTTTATCTAGTGAAGAAGGCATGTTTTGAATAATACCAGTTTTGGTTTTAAATGGAATGACATTGGATCTTTTCAAATTTTAAAATGGGATTGATCGTATTTAATCATTTTTAAAATATTTTCCCCATCAAGTAAGAGCACATGCAAGCAAAAGGTAGTTAATGAGTTATTTGGATACACTCTAACCTACGACAACATTCTAAAACATACTTGTGGTGGGTCACATCTCTGATGGGTTGGTGAAAAGTATCCTTTTTCCAGTTGCATAGGGACATGTGTATATACATTTTTCTGAGTTTACATAGAGAGTGTGGAATCGAATAATCGGTAAATACTATCGTACCATTTGGAAGATGACCATTTTGAATGCTTGTTTATTTATATTTTAGATATAAATTTAGGCAAATTCTTTTGAACTGCTCTATATGCCTTCTAAATAAACATAAACTGTTTTATATAACTATTTTTGTTTAAGCCTTTTTTTAGAAATATTCCATCATTGTAAAGCCTTTCTTGACGAATTTTCCATCACTTGAAAATCTATAGCATGATTTGTTAAAATATGATTTTGTATTTAAAAACCTGTTTATTTGAACATTTAAATATTTTATTTGGATAATCCTTATTTGGAATCTATTATGCAATCTTTGGTGGTATCCTACTGGGATTTGGCTCACACCATGCATTTCCCTTCGGGTGTTTGTAGACTTTATTCTTCCAAGATCGAGAAAAGGGAAATGACCTCTTTGAGGTGGATCCACATGCTGATCATTGTTCTTGGGGAGTTGATTGTTTAGGGACCTTGAGGTTGTTTTCCCTTCTTTAGTACTTGGTTTGTAGTACATTATGCTTTTATGCATCTTGGTATTCTGGTACAATACTCCCTGTGGAGTTTCTTTTTTTTGTCATGTATACTATCTTGTTTATTTTTCTTCCGCATTCTTGTGGAAAAAATCATTCCCACTTTCATGTTCTCTGATGCCAGGTGCTAGTCGCCGACCCATGGGGATCGGGAACATGCTTTGGGCTATGTTAGGGTCGGCTCGGTTATTGGGTTACCATGGTACCTGGGCTGGGTCGTGACAAAGTGGTATCAGAGAGAGGTTAGGCATCTTACCTTGATGACTGTATGGATTTGAGTTTTCTTGTTGGGAATTAGGAGGTACTTGTGATTGAGTGCATGGACAGCTCTCACCACAATGAACCTTAAGTCACCAGGGCAGGTTAGGTAAATATAACTTGCGGATTAGTTCAATTATTTTCCTTGTTTTGATTAATATAGAGTGGAATCAAAATCTTATTATCCCTTCTATTAAGAATAGTTTTCTTGTTACTCAGATAGAGTGGAATGAGTTTTGGGTTCTTTTCACTAACCAGTTCTATCCAAAATCACTGGTGTTAGCCTAGTCTGTGGAGTTTTTCAATCTTGACCAGGCTAACTACACCGTGAATGAATACTCGAATCACTTTTCTGAGTTGGTACAGTTTTCTCATGTGATTGTATCTAATGAGAGGATAAATGCTTGACTATTC
The DNA here is from genome assembly GCA_963277665.1 of Viscum album. NCBI lineage: Eukaryota > Viridiplantae > Streptophyta > Magnoliopsida > Santalales > Viscaceae > Viscum > Viscum album. The sequence continues at coordinate 489,898,202 of OY728162.1, forward strand.
GAGTTGGGAATTTGATCAGATATTCGTTATCAGATTTTCCTACTGAATCTACCCACTTAAATTTATGTTCGTGATGTGGCGATGATGGATGATATGGACTTGGTAGGAAATCAGGGTTCAAGGAGGTCATTTTTCCTCATAGTGGCAGTGTGGGTTCCTATAAAGGAAAACAGAATTTAGACTTTTCTAATTGTAGTACATGATAGTAGAGTCATCCCAGAACTCTGGTAGCACTAGTAGGGGTTCATATGACTTTATATTAGTGTGGGAAGCGAGGACATTCTAAGAGGGTTGGAAATGAGGAACCCAATAATTGTAGCTCATGTGGTTGTTAAGTGAACTTATAGAGATTTTGTCATCACTTCTCTACTCCATGTAGTGGAACAGGATCATCAGTACCTCTAGAAATGTCGGGGCAATCAAATTCTTCACGTACAAAAAGGTTCTAGCCACAGGCATCTGGAACAAAGCTTCTTCACACAATAGAAGAGTTTCCAGAGGTATTTGATGCATGTCCTACAACTGTGAGAGGTTCCATTACTATAGCTTCAACATTAGTGACATCACTTTTTTGATACTGGTGCATCTCACAATTTTATTTGATCCCAACTTGTTAATCTTTTTAATCTTCCTATGGAGCTTTTATCTTGTGTGATTTATATTACTATAACCCTTGGTACAATGAGATTGAAGTGTCTCTATAGTCCTGATTGTGTCTTCTCTCTATACGATGTTGATCATGCTTGGAGTTTCATGGTTCCCGAAATGAAATCTTTTGACAAAATATTTGGTATGGATTGGTTCATTACAAATAAATCCCGGATCTATTGTTGCCTTCGATGAGTTTGCCTTTTTACACCGAGTGGTGTGCCTCTTGTTTTTCAAGGCGAATGGGTCCTAAGGTCATTTAGAGCTTAACCTATTATCCAGAGTTGTGGAAAGTTATATCAGGGTTTCCTTTTGATATAGAGAGTGATTCTATGTGTGGGGATCTTTATTCAGTCATCACTGAGTTTTTTAATGTGTTTCCTTCTTAATTCTCTGGTTTACCACCAGTAAGGAGGGTTGATTTCTCTATTGACATAATACCTGGTTCTTAACATGTTTATATTCACTCTTACTGAATGGTTGTAGCTGAACTAAAAGAACTGAAGTTTTATTTATACGATATTCTTGAGAATGTATTTATACGCCCGAGTGTGTCACCTAGTGTAGAACCATTTCGCTTCGTCAAGATAGCCTATGGTTCTCTTCACTTATTTGTTGATTATCGAAAGCTAAATTGGGTTACGATAAATAAAAAATATCTGTTACCACGAATTGATGATTTGTTTGATCAATTGAATGTGGAAAAGTTGTTTTAGAAAATTGATCTTCAATATGGATACCCTCAGTTGAGGATAAAAGAATCTGAGACTCATAAAACTACTTTTCGAAGTAGGTATGGACATTATGCGATCCTTGTTATGCCCATAGGCCTAAAAAATGCTCCTGTAGTTTTCATGGATTTAATGAACATGGTTTTCCGTGAGTATTCGGATACATTATTGGTAGTCTTTGTAGATGACATTATTGTATACTCCATGTCTGAGGAGGTTCATGTGCATCATCTGAGAACAGTTCTGAGTCATCTATGCAATCACCAACATTATTCTGAGCTTTCAAAGTATGATTTCTGGATTCGTGAAATGAAATTAATGGGACATGTGGTGTCAGAACAAGGAATATCAGTTGATCATGAGAATTTGAGGGTTGTTATGACTTGGGAAGAACCACGAATTGTTTTTGATATTCTAAGCTTTTGGGGTGTAGTAGGATATTATCACCGGTTCGTTAAAGACTTTTCTATGTTAGCTTCTCCAATGGCTGTTATGACTCGAAAGGGATTGAAGTTTTCCTGGAATGATAAATGTCGGAGTTATTTTGTTGAGCTAAAGCATCTTTTGATGACTGAGCTGGTGTTAACACTTCCTATGGATGGGATAGGTTAGGTGGTCTTTTGTGATGCATCAGGTTCAAGTTTGGGATGTGTCCTTGTGCAAGGTAATCATGTTGTTGCATATGGATCTGGTCAGCTTAAGCCTCTTGAGAAGAACTATCCTACCAATTTCCTTGAACTTGAAGCTTTAATGCAAACACTTAAGTGTTTGAGACATTACTTTTATAGAGAAATTTTTACTCTGTATTCAGACCACAAGAGCCTGAGTTATATATTCTCTCAAAAAAAAAACCTCCACCAAATGCATTCGGTGGATTTCCTGCAATCTTTCGACTTTGACATTGCCTATACCACGAGGAAATGGAATGTAGTTGCAGATGCACTAAGAAGGAAACTTCCATCGCATGCTGTGAAGGAATCTTCAGAAGAGTGGAGTTTGATGGCTACTTTTTCTCAGTTTCATCTTGAAGATCAATGGAAGGTGAATAAAGTTTCTTTAGCAAGTGATCATTTAACTTCTTCTCTAATTGAGTTAATTATTCATAAACAACAACTGGATGATGAATTCCATAGCATTAGGGACTCTCTTTATGGTGGGGAGACCGACACTCATTGGTTGTTCTCTAAAGATGGTGTTCTGTGTTATTGAAACTATTATGTTGTACTGTTAGTAGCAAGGAAGGATGTGATGGGGGGTTTCCATAACACATAGTGGGATGTACAACCAAGAACCACAATGATGTTCTATGATATGCAGTAATAGTTTTGGTGGCCAGGAATGAGGCAAGATATTACTGAGTTTGTATCACGTTTCTATACATGCCAGCTGGTGAAAGCCGAGCACCAGAAACCTTCGGGTTTGCTTCAACCACTAACCAGTCCCTACATGGAAGTGGGATGAAATCTCTATGGACATTGTGGCTGGGTTACCTCGAACTGAGAGGATGAAGAACACGATATGGGTTGTGATGGAAATGCTGACCATGTCAGCTCACTTTATACATATTTGAGATACAACCAAATTAGAGGAGTTGGGAAATATCTATGTGAAAAAAAATTTGTTCGCACCGAGTTCCATGAGCTATATTATCTAATAGGGATCCTAGATTTGCTTCTCGATTTTGGAGCGGCCTTAATGAGGAACATGGATCTCAGGTCTATTTGAGAACAACCTACCATCCATAGTCAAATGGCCATACAGATAGAGCACTTCAGATAATTGAGGATATGCTCTGCACATGTGTTCTCGACTTTGGTGGATCTTGATAAGATCATCTAGGTTTAGTTGTGTTTTCTTATAACAACAGTTATTAACATTCGACAAAAATGAATCCTTTTGAGGCATTTTATGGTCATCTGTTGAAATCTCCTTTATGCTGGTCAGAGATTAGTGAATGTTTCTTTGATGGACTGAGTTTGGTCCAAGAGATGACAACTATGATCGAGATGAATTGTCAGAGAATTTTGATTGCTTAGTGTCGGTACCAGTCTTATGCTGATCGTCAACGTAATCCTTTAGATTTCTCAGTTGTTGACTAGGTGTTCATGAATTTTTCATTCTGATTAGGTAATCGACGACATGGGAGGAAAGGGAAGCTTTCACCTTGATTTGTGGGACCTTTCGATGTTGTTGGTCTTGTGAGAAATGTTGCTTACCTTCTAGTAATACCACCACAACTGACGTCTATACATAACGTGTTCCATGTATCGCAGCAGCGAAAGTATCTCTCTGATCCATCTCATGTTGTGAGCTGGGGACATAAAGGTCTTATGGTGGGGTGTTTCAAACATAACATTACGTTTTCACATACTTATGATGTTTCTAAGTACCTTAGTTTTGGAGTTGTGACATGGGGTGCATTTGGGTGAACTTTTAGGAAAACCAAAAGGGGAATGGGTTGTGCACGGTTTGCGCATGGATTGAAAAACCATGCGATCAAATTGTGCCAACCAAGCAGCACTGGACATAGAATTACACACGATGTATGCAAGGTTTGACAAACTATGCAGGCCGTGCTTCTCTGGACAGTGATGCCCGCATGGTTTGCACACGGTTGGCCAAACAGTGTGACTCTACCTAGGCAAACCGTTCGTGCGGTTTCTAATTCCAAAAATTCTTATTAAAACCACCAGAACCCCCGGGACTTCTATATTATCGACCTTGGCTCGAGCTTGACTCATTCTAGGGAGTTCAAAATCCTCATAGAGGGATTCCAAGCTGACCATAACATCATTCTTTGAGAATGAAGGCTCGGATTGAAGATTTTCTCTCCTCCCAGTAGGTGGATTTCATCTCATTGTGTTTCTCATTTCTTCTTCTATCTTTATTTGATTTTTCATGGGATATTTCCTTTGATTCCATGAATCTAAACCTTTGAGTTGTGGTAGAGATCTAGGATTTTGAATCTATATCTAGTTTTTCATGATCTTAATTCCATTGAGCTTATTTTTGGTTTTATGGATTTAGATCCAGATTTTGATTGACGTCGTTGTGCCGCTTGGTTTTTAGGGTTTCTCATTGGGCTAACTCCCAACAACAAAACGAGGTAGCAGGTTCCATCCCAAATTTCCAAATTCATTATCAGTGTATTTGCCGGATTTATTTCAATTGTGGATTTAAATTCATTTTCTCATGTTTTCTTTCAATCAATTTATAAAAACATGATTCCAGGGAATCGAGATATTTGAAATGGTTTTGGAATGGAATTTTGGAAGACCCCAATTCCATTGAATTGGGTGTGTTTATGGAAATTGGCTGATTTAAATTGTTGAATTTAAATTCTGGATTTGATGGAAATGATTTCAATTAAATTGCTGAATTTAATTGTGTAAATAAATTATCTAATGATGTAATTGTTTTTGAATGGATTTCAAACTCGTGAAAATGGCTTAAAATGATTAGATAGAAACCCATTGGTTTTATCTTATGAATAAGGCATGTTTTGAATAAAACATGTTTTGTTTTTAAATGGAATCAAATTGGCAATTTTGAAATGGAAAAATGGGATTGATCGTATTTTAAGCATTCTTAAAATAGTTCTCCCATCATGTAAGAGTGAATTCAATCCTTAGGTAGTTAGTGAGTTATATGGATACACTCTACGCTAAGACAATGTTATGAAACATACTTGCGGAGGGTCACATCCCCGATGGGTTTGTGATGAGTCTCCCTTGGCCAGTTTCATAGGGACGTGTGTATACATATTTTACTGAGTTCACATAGAGAGTGTGGAATCTTATAACTGGTTAATACTATCATACCATATGGAAGATGAACATGTTGCTCGTTTTATTATTTATATTTGAGATATAAATGTATGCTAATGCTTTTGAACTACTCTACATGCCTACTGAATTTACATAAACTGTTTTATGTAACTGTTCTTATTTATTCCATTGTTTTAGAAATATTCTATCATTGTGAATCCTTGCTTGATGAATTTTCCATCACATGAAAATGTATAGCATGATTTGATAAAATATTCATTTGAATTTCCAAACATGTTTATTTGGAAATTGAATGCGTTTAATTGGATAATACATATTTGTTATCTATTATGGAATCATTGGTGGTATCCTACTGGGCGTAAGCTCAAACCCTACTTTTCCCTTTGTGTGTTTTTAGATATTCTTCTTCTATGATTGAGCAACGAGAAATGACCTCTTGGAGTTACATCCAGCCATTGATCATTGGTCTTGGTGAGTTGTGTCCTTATGGACCTTGAGGCTATTATTCCCATCTTTATTAAATGAGTTATAGTACATTGGGATTTCAATCCCCCCTATATTTTGGTACAATACTCCCAGTGGAGTTCTTTTTTGTTTTGCATACTGTCTTGTTTCTTTTGCTTATGCATTCTTGTGGAAAAAATTGTTCCCACATGCATGTTTTGTGATGCCAGGTGCTAGTCACCGACCTGTGGTGATCAGGAACTCCCTTCGGGCAATGTCAGGGCCGACTCAGTTATCGGGTTACCAAGGTACCCTTGCTGGTTTGTGAAAAGAATAGTGGCCAATAGTTAAATGATAAGACCAATGATGAATCCCAACACCTAATGTCTCTTTACATGATATAGTAGTCATAGTAAATCATTCAAAAATTCTATATACTAACTACTAATGAAAAAACTAACTCAGTTTCATGAATTTAGGATGCATTAGAAGAACATGTTTTGGTGGGTAAATCAACAGTCATTTTTTTGATAAAATGGTATATCAAACAAAAATAGTTCATTGTGCCAAACAATCAAGGGGTTACAAGTTCTAGGAATGGATTTTGTTCCTGGGTTCAAAAAAATGGTCCTACAAGGGATGGTCAATTGTAAAGACATCTTTGTGTCCTACTAGAGGGAACCTCTCATGAATGTCAATAGGGAACACCACTACATAGTCTTATAAGAGGTTAATACTAGAGAGTTGACAGTGAAACAACACCATCTAGCCATTTTTGATGTTTAAGAATAGAATATGTCATTGGGTAATGCCACCACCAAGCCCACCTGGAGTGTAATCCCATATAATTGAGGACCTCCACTACCCATTACAAATTAGGTGCACCTTAGAATTATCATTGGGGAACACTACTAACAAATCATTCAGTAGGGGAATACCAAAACTACTATCATGGAATACCACTACCCATCCTTGATTGAGGGTATGACAAGAACTACCATCTGGGAACCACATGTATCAAATGGATATGAAAAATTATAAAAGGTATGAAATAAAACATGGACTATGTTTATAATATTCATTGGCGACACATTTTTTTTCAATTATCAGGAAAATGTTCTAGGGTGACGAAAAATTATCTGATATAAATAGATGATCCAATTTTATTTCATTGTGATAAAAATGATGTAGGTAGGTGAACATATCAATGAATATATTAATAATATAAACAATATTATAATTTAATGTGCAAAAAAACCAAAGAATAGTCTTTCCTCTGGTTTGGATCATTCGTTGATGAAGAATGTGCATGGGAATGAATTCGGGAGGATCCATTGTATTCATCATTCATCATCCTTGTAAGGGATACCGCAAATGAATTATAAACATATGTAGGTAGGATATGTTTTCTGGGGAACGATGATTTTTGAGCCCACCCTTGAAAAATACCTATAATACAATATTTAAATGATGTTAATTATATAAAATTTGACTATACATGTAATTTATTAATTACTTATAAAAATATAAATGCACCACTATTGAGCTAAGAATTTGGTTTTCATGTGATGGCTACAATTATGCTGCACCTTGGCCAATCACAATATTTTGGACTCAACCGTTGTATGAGATTTCCAATGTGATCAACCATTTAATAGGTATACCATTTTCTTTAGTTAACCATGTGTGTGGAGTATAAAATATATATAATATTTTTACATCAAGAATTTTGGGAACCCTAGGCCATAGAATTGAATTCTACCCCAGTGCCTACCTCTTGAAATATATTTTAAAATATATAAAATTATTACAACAAAAAAACCATATCTCTAAAATAACCTTCTTGGGATTATAAAAAAAACTATATTGGGGCAGACATATGTAAAACCTTCAGTTCTTAAATGGACTTCTAACAGTCCCTATCCCATTGGAATGGAACATTATTACTTGTTAAAGCTATCACAGATGAGGTAAGTCATTAAAATTTCCAAATAATAATCGGTAATAACCAGCTATGCTATGGAAACTACATATTCCAAAGACATTAATTGAATGTTTCTATAAAATAATAGTTTCTAACATTTATGGATCCATTGAAAAACTTTTTTTAGAGACTAAGTGGCCATGGTAATGTACATATTGTATACAAAAACTACATATTTTAAATTTTGCATAAAAATGATTATCCCTTTAAATTCCTAACACTATCCCCATGTGTTTCTCATTCTTATCCATTTTCCATGAATACATCAACTTTTCAACAAAAAATACAACCACAAAAGAATCTATATACCACTGAAATATCTGATTCTTCTTTTCTATAAATACTAATGTTTAATTCCTTTGTTTGAAATGCATCACAACATATTCAAAATAGCTATATCAACTTGTGATATATATTTTTTGAATATCCATATTCTAAGACAACAATTGCGTATATCTTAATAGTAATTCAATTTTGGAGAACCAATAGTGTACCCTTAATTTGTCTAATAGATCATCAATGCATGGATTGTGCTATCTATTCATTATCATAACATGGTTAAGCATATGATTAACCATAAAATACAGAAGGGTTCCAAATTTCTTTTTGACAAGATGGTCAGATACTATCAATCGAGACATTCTAGGCGAAATGATCCTTTCTCTTTCCTTCTCTTCCAACTGCACATTTAATTCACTTAATTGTAATTGAACCCTCAAAATATATTGGTGGGAAATATGAATGGTGAACAAAATAAGATAAATCCTAAAATACAATTCCATTTTAAATTGTAACCCAAATATATTTTTAGGAAATACATTATGACACTTGACCATTATTTCAAGAAGAATTATTTTCTCAATCTCTTCCACAGATTCGAAAGTCAATGCTTCAATATAGTATGAGATTATTTCATCTAATAGTGCCAAAAATCACATTACACCAACTGTTACATTGTAGTATCCTGTAATGTGATATTTGATTCCATCATCCATCATAAAATTGGACCATCTTATATAAAAGTCAATGTGGTACTTGAAGATTGTTAACTAGTCTACACCCCTGATTATGTCATACACATCTGTTTCATGAATATATAAATCCCATGTAAACTCAACTCTATAATAAATTATGGAATATGATATTCACACAATTTCTTTATGTTATATCAGACCAAGAGGATTTTGAGGATTCAACACATAATGCACCATATAAACACTCAAAATAGAAAATATATAACATGAGAAGAAATAATGGAATTATATGCATAGGTATCAATTTTTTTTCATAAGGTTAGAATTCAAAATATTTCAATCCTCTTATATTTGTGGGTGTAGACAAAGCATCTACAATGACCTACTCAAATAAATATAAGTACATGATCACACCCCTTTTTTCATTATTAGATTGTTTTGATGGCCCCTGTTGATGAGTAATGGTATTAATATAATAATTATTGAAAGACTTATTCTAATGATGATATTGATTATACTATTCTCATCCCATAGTACTATACGATGCCTATGGAACCTAAAGAGAATCCTAAACTCCAGACCACAAAGTACTGTGAAAAAATCACTAAATATGCTCCATCTAATTACATTTTTGTAATGCTCTAGTTTTTATCATACAATCTTCCTTCATAAGACTAACAGATCCACATTGGAAATATCATATATTATTACTGGTTATTGGAGGAATATTTACTGATCCATACATGTGATTCTAATTCATTCTCTCGCCATGGAAATAGTTTCTCCTATTCCACGTTCTCTTATCCTTAGTATACATGTCATTTACCATATGTATCAACATACTACCTCCACCCATGGCTCCTAATATTCCTCTTTTTGCCCTTGATTCTCTATTAACCATCTATATATAGTCCATTACATACGGAATTTTAATCATGAAGAGAATAACCTAGTTCATCCATAATTCAATGATAAATTCCATAAAATAATTACTAGAATAATATAATTGTAACATCCCATGTAAGTAATGAATAATAGATATTTTTATCTATGTCTATTAATAATTACGATAGTGTTTTAGAGGCTTAAAATGAAAATAAATCCAATCTTAAGCATGGAATACACTAATATTCTTAAAAGATTGTTTTACTGCCTTATGATGGAAAACCCTTTTTAAATCTATATTTTGATAATTTTATAAACTATGTTTTTCAAAATAACCTTATTATTTATGATTGGGACAAAAAAATTTACTTTTTGAGAATTTTTGGTATTTTTCTAACAATGTTCATTTTTAATGAATAGTGAAAAATACTTCATATTACAATCAAAAATGCTTTTTAATCTAATTTATTTATATGATTAGATTATCTTTTGAATTGGTCGTAATGTGTAATATGAATATATATTTACCATTTAATCCAATGGTGGTCATTGGAATAAATTTCACTTTGAAATTGGACTTAAACTAGTGTCAATCTTTTGATACTTATTGTTTCATAAAAACACGCTATTTGCTCTGACAGCGGGAATTAATTATTAAATTAATTAATGTGACTTATATGTTTTGAATTTTGTAAAATAGACGTCATTTTTGAATTTGTAATATCAAATATAGCTTAGGGTGAATTTTTGGTAATTTCCTGAAAAACATCAATTTTTGATGAATAGTGAAACCACTAAGTGGTACTTATAAAGACTGATTTTCCGTTTAAATGAAATTTTTCCATCATTGTGTTTTGAATTTCAAAAAATCCGACATACATGGTTGTCATTAAGAAATAAAATGTGGTTCAATGAGATTATAATAATTTTTTGGTGAATAGTAATGTATTAAGTTCTTAATCGCGATTAGTGGTAATTAGTGTGGTTTAAGGTAAAAATAATGCTTTAATAAAATAAGATGAGCTTAACACATGTCCTACCCTCATTTGTTGTGTCATGGGCGACCAAGACAAGCCATGGGTCATCTTGGGGACCCCATGGAGACACTTTGGTTGGGAAATGACATAAATAACTTTTTATTTAATGTAAAAGTAAAAATGACACAAAAATAATATGTTTTAAGAAAAAAATTTTTACATGGGGTTATAAAGATAAGATTTTCGATTATAAATAGTCATTGGAAAGCTAAAGAGATTTCCTACTTCAAAGTATTTTTTTTTTAATTTTTAGACTTTAAATAAATTAAATTATTTATGAAATCATGATGATGCAGTGAGGACCTCATTATTTAAACGATTTAAATAAAATGGAAAGATAATGAAAAATCTAAAACCTACACATGGCCAAAACCAATTGGATGAGTGTATTTCGAAGCCTTATCACCTTATCCTCTAATTATAGCAATGTGGGACCTTTATAATCCAAAAGTCTTTTAAAATAAAGTAACTTATCTTTACTTTCCAAAAGTGCCCCACCTCTCCTCTTATAAAAGGCCCCCACCTCTACCTCATTTCACACACTCCTCAAGCCTTTGGATCGGCCAACCCCTGCCCATTTACTCTCTCCACATCCCTCTCCTCATCCTAGAGGATTCTCTTTGGGAATATGCCTTTCAAAGGAAGCCATTAGGCTCAAATCAAAAGGAGTTACACTTTTAAAGGTAATTCATTCTCTCTTGTTCATTTGTTTTATTTTGCTTCTCCAACCCTCTAAACTCTATTTATTTACCTCTTTTGTAACAAAACCAGTATCCTCAATATACTAGAATATTGTTATAAGATTTATTCGAGCTACACTCTCACACAACTACATCAAATGTTTAATGAACATACGGTTTCCGTGGATGGAGAAATTCTGCCTCCCGAAACGATGATTGTTCAATACTCATTTAACACCGTCAATGGTGGCCATTATGATGTCACTATTTTTATATATGATATATAATATTTTTATGTTTTATTTATGCTTCTGTATTTTTCATTTTGGGCAAACCTTTATGGTTTCCATTATGGGTAAACAAGATATCTTCATTTAAGGAAGTGCGGACTACCGCCCCCTCAAAGTTATATGATTCGTTAATGCCATATGTGGGACGTGTAAAGGTTGGATTTAAAGTTATTATATATGATGTTATACTGGAATTATAATAAACCTCTATATCATTATTATTTCTTTCCATTAAAGTGTGAGATAGAAATGAAAGTAGTGTTCATGCGTACGTACGGCTTACCGTCTCCATGAACGGTGCATTTCATTTCTTATCCCCAAATGTAATGTACTATTAAAAGTACATGTATATAATGGATATATATAATTAATGATATATCTAAATGATGAATATAATTCTGGAATTAAAATATACATACCTCTCATTTAGTTTTAATTCCATTAATATGACAATGAAATGAAAGTAGCGTTCATGCGTACATACGGCTTACCGTCTCCATGAACGGTGCATTTCATTTATTACCTCTAAATGATTATGTAATATTATAAATACATGTATATGCTGGATATATATGATACATATTATATCCAAATCGGGAATTTCATTCTGGATATAAAGAATCTTTGACCACACGAACAACATGTAATTGTAAGAAGTCCACTTACGACTTAAGAACCAAATATTGAGAAAACAAACATTATTTACATAAATGGTTACATAATGTTTATAACATGGAAATAAGTGATATAAAATGAATAATGAACTTTAAAAAGGTTCTTAATCAAGTATAAATTAACTCAAGTTTCTTATTCAGGATGTTAAAGAACGATCGAGTCATGTTGGACCCGAGGTAAGGGACTTCGTCTCAATCTCCTTTCATTGAGGCAAATTTCGTTTTATACACAACTTTCTTTTATACTGTGTATAAACCCCTTTGACTTTTACTTTTATACAAAAGGAATCTTTTTCTACGAAGCGTTTTACAAAACGACAAAAAGGAATGTTTCTTTTAACATACGCGGCGACAACGACCTTTTCCGCCACCGCGAGTATTATTTGGTCTATGGCTTTCTCAACAAGCCGTAATGTTTTTAGAATAAAATAAATACCATATAATCTTTTATGTATTTTGGTATTGAAAATGGTTTTGAAAAAGGATTCTATTATATCAATATATTTATGATATATTGTGATGGAAATGAGGAAATGTTATCATTCCTTTATATTGGTTTTATGTTTTATGATTTTATTCTGGTACTTGGACATTTTAACGGGTTCTTACGTTATAAACCATATGACGGGTGGTGCCGTGAATACCAGGACGGGTGGTTATGTTATAACCTCCAATGCATTGGGTATGGAAGTCGGCCGTATGGCTATTCCATTAAGTATGTATGGAAATTGGCCGTATGGCTATTCCATTAAGTGATATGCATGGAAGTCGACCGTATGGTTATTCCACTTAAGTATGTTTATGTCCCATGTTACCTTTATATATGTTATGTGTTCTTTTTATGGATTTTATGGTAATCCATTGGTTACAAAAAGGTAAGTAATGATACTTTATTCAGTGAAGAGTTTTTACTACTTCATTAAGGTGAAGGTATTACTTTGATAGAGTATATATGGTTTATTTGATGTTTGAAAAACTAACAGTTTTCATTCTTTCTGTATCCCTTACTGAGCTTTTTATGCTCACCCCAAGTTTTTTTTGAAATGTTTTCACAGGACTTAGTGTGGAATAAGGTCAAGGATGGGATCAAGGTAATGCCATCCTATATAAAACATGGAACTAGGCACGTTTCTTTTTAAGAGTTTTTTTTATTATGGAAACTTAGTAGAAGTGACTACTTTGTAATATTTTGATATGTAATAGTTATTTTCTAATTCTCTAAAACACTAAACCTGAAAAGATCCTCGACGTGAATTATTCATTTAATTCAATATTAAGTATGGTGTAAGGTTGGGGCCTTATAGTTGGTATCAGAGGTCGGTTTAGATAACTTTAGGAGTTAGAATTCTATTAAATGATTATACAAAAAAACATTTCTTTGAAATGATATAGCATTTGAATATTACCATGTTGCTTCATCTAAGACATGTTTGTTCAGAATGGTTTTCCGCAGAGCAAACAGGGAGGCAATGCTAGGAAGGCATACAGAAGGAAATAACCTTCCGAATCAGCATCCTGAAATGGTCAGAATTGGAACTGAATAGTTTGTTGCAGTAATGGCGTAGTTGGCTCAGGCTATAAATGGTGGTGGTATCCATGCATGAGATCAGCCAGATCAACCGCAGAGGAACATGTCAGTGGTGGAACATTTCATGAGGCAACATCCCCCATCATTAAGAGGATCATCTAACCCTGTGCAATCTGAAGGGTGGATTAAAGCACTGGAGAAGATTTTTGATGTCATGGGGTGTTCAGAACATCAAAAGGTTAGTCTTGTTGTTTACCGTTTTGAAGGTGAAGCTGATCAGTGGTGGTCGATGGTGAAAAATATAAGGGATAGTGATGAGATTGAGGATCTTCACTAGGACGAATTCAAAGGTATGTTTCTTGAGAAATATTTTCCTATGGTGGTTCATCTTAGGATGGAAAAACAGTTCCTAGAATTGAGGCAGGAGGATGATTCAGTGGCTGCTTATGACGAAAAGTTCACTCGATTGGAAAGGAATGCTCTAAACTTCATACGTGATCTTGATAGTAAAATAAACCGTTTTTACTCAGGGTTAAATCCAAAGTTTCTAAGGGCTCTAGCTTCTCGTGAGTTCAAAAGTTATGAAAAACTTGTTCGATGTGCGGAGAAGGTGGAAGTGGAGTTTTCCGATGATCAGGTGTTCTATGAAAAACAACAGAATAAGAGGTCTTGTTGGCAGGCAAAGGGAAAGAATTAATCAAAGAAGCAAGGAGGTAAGAAAACCAAATATCCATCCTGTGAGAAGTGTGGTAAAATGCATCCTGGATAATGTTTATCCATGTCTGGTAAGTGCTTTCGGTGTGGTAAGTCTGGTCATATTGCTCGTAACTGTAAGGAAGATGATCAAGCAGGAAATGAAAAGCCAACGGTAAGATGTTTTAAGTGTAATGAAATGGGTCATTATGAAAACGTGTGTCCAACGAAGAACTCAACTGGGGGAATGCATCCAGACTACAAGCAGAAAGGGGTGGGGAAATCCTTTGCAACAACTTTAGAAGATGTTGGGCCATCGAATGAAGTGGTATCAGCTCTAGGGAGCTCAGTATTTTTCGATGATTGACTAGAGGTCGGGGTACCATCAGTTGAAAGTAAAAGAAGAATACGTTCCGAAGACTGTGTTCCATACTAGATAGGCCATTTTGAATTTGTAGTTATGCCTTTTGGGTTAACCAATGCACCTGCTGTATTCATGGACCTTATGAATAAAATTTTCCATGAGTTCTTGGATAAGTTTGTGTTTGTGTTTCGAGGTTTGGGAAGAGGTTATGTGTGCCTTGTGATTCACAATTGAAGAATGAGTTGTTATGTGAGGCTCATAGTTCCCCATTTTCAGTTCATCCTGGGAGTACTAAGATGTACAGAGATCTGCGGGAGTATTACAGGTGGGATGGAATGAAAAGAGACATTACTGATTTTACTTTGAAGTGTTTGACATGTCAATAGGTTAAAGCAGAGCGGCAGTTACCGAATGGGATGCTTCAGCCTTTACCAGTGCCAGAGTGGAAATGGGAAAACATATCCATGGACTTTTTTTGTGGGATTACCGAGGACATCTCGAGGTAATAATGCAATCTGGGTTATTGTTGATCGCTTGACCAAATCTTCTCATTTCCTTTCTATACGAGATACTTTCTCTCTAGATCAACATTCCCGTTTGTATCTTAAAGAAATAGTTAGGTTACATGGAGTTCCTCTCTCCATTGTATCGGATCGTGATCCCAGGTTTACTTCTAACTTTTGGAAAGGCCTTCAGAAGTCGATGTGTACTGAATTAAATTTTATTACAGCTTTTCATCCTTAATAAGATGGGCAGTCAGAACGAACAATCCAGACATTGGAGGATATGCTACGAGCTTGTTTTATGGATTATCAGGGATGTTGGGACCAATATCTTTCTTTGGTTGAGTTTTATTATAATAACAGTTTTCATTACAGTATACAGATGACACCATTTGAGGCATTATATGGGAAGAGGTGTCGAACTCCAGCCTTTTTGGAATTAAGTGGGTGAAAGGAAGATGATGGGACCATAATTGGTAGAAGAGATGGCAGAAAAAGTTCAGTTGATTCAGAAGCACATGAGAACATCTCAGAGCAGGCAGAAGAGTTATGCGGATAACCGGAGGAAGGATCTATCTTTCGAGGTAGGTGATCATGTTTTTCTCAAGGTTTCTCCTTGGAAAAGTGTGATGAGATTTGGTAAGAAAGGAAAGCTGAGTCCAAGGTTTATTGGACCATATGAAATTCTGGGGAGAGTTGGATCAGTTGCATATCGGGTGGCTTTACCTCCGAGTTTATCTCAGGTACACAATGTTTTTCATGTTTCAATGTTGAGAAAGTATATGCCAGATCCATCTCATGTTTTGAGTCCAGAGGTAGTTCAGCTGGAAGAGAACCTTTCTTATGAGGAACAACCGGTCCATATTCTTGACCACATGGAGCAGGTGTTACGGAATAAGTTGATTCTATCAGGTAAAGGTTTTGTGGAAAAACCATGTGATTGAAGAGACAACGTGGGAATCTGAAAATGCTCTGAGGGATAAGTACCCCCACTTATTTCGATAAGTAAATAAATTGCGGGGACACAATTTTCTAAAGGGGGGAAGGATGGAACATCCCATGTAAGTAATGAATAATAGATATTTTTATCTATGTCTATTAATGATTAAGATAGTGTTTTAGAGGCTTAAAATGAAAATAAATCCAATCTTAAGCATGGAATACACTAATATTCATAAAAGATTGTTTTACTACCTTATGATGGAAAACCGTTTTTAAATATATATTTTGACAATTTTATAAACAATGTTTGTCAAAATAAACTTATTCATTATTATTGGGACATAAAAATTTACTTTGTGTGAATTTTTGGTATTTTTCTGACAATGTTCATTTTTTAATGAATAGTGAAAAATACTGCATTTTACATCAAAACTGATTTTTAATCTAATTTATTTATATGATTAGATTGTCTTTTTAATTGGTCTTAATGTGTAATATGAATATATTTTTACCATTTAATCCAATGGTGGTCATTGGAATCAATTTCACTTTGCAATTGGACTTAAACTAGTGTCAATCTTTTGATACTTATTGTTTCATAAAAACACGCTATTTTCTCTGAAAGCGGGAATTAATTATTAAATTAATTAATGTGACTTATATGTTTTGAATTTTGTAAAATAGACTTCATTTTTGAATTCGTAATATCAAATATAGCTTAGGGTGAATTTTTGGTAATTTTCTGAAAAACTTTAATTTTTGATGAATAGTGAAACCACTAAGTGGTACTTATAAAGACTGATTTTCCGTTTAAATGAAATTTTGCCATCATTGTGTTTTGAATTTCAAAAATCAGACATACATGGTTGTCATTAAGATGTAAAATGTGGTTCAATGAGATTATAATAATTTTTTGGTGAATAGTAACTTATTAAGTTCTTAATCGCGATTAGTGGTAATTAGTTATAGTTTAAGTTAAAAATAATGCTTTAATAAAATAAGATGAGCTTGAAACATGTTCTACCCTCATTTGTTGTGTCATGGACGACCCAGAAAAGCCATGGTTCAACTTGGGGAACCCATGGAGACACTTTGGTTGGGAAATGTCATAAATAACTTTTTATTTAATGTAAAAGTAAAAATGACACAAACATAATATGTTTTACGAAAACAATTTTTACATGGGGTTATAAAGATCAGATTTTTGATTATAAATAGTCATTGGAAAGCTAAAAAGATTTAATACATCATAGTTTTTTTTTATAATTTTAGACTTTATATAAATTAAATTATTTATGACATCATGATGATGCAGCGATGACCTCATTATTTTAACGATTTAAATAAAATGGAAAGATAATGAAAAATATAAAACCTACACATGGCCAAAACCAATTGGATTAGTGGATTTCGAAGCCTTATCACCTTATCCCCGAATTATAGCAATTTGGGACATTTTGAATCAGAAAATCATTATAAAATAAAGTAACTTATCTTTACTTTCCAAAAGTGACCCTCCTCTCCTCTTATAAAAGGCCCCCACCTCTACCTCATTTCACACACTCCTCAAGCCTTTGGCTCGGCCAAAACCTGCCCATTTACTCTCTCCACATCCCTCTCCTCATCCTAGAGGATTCCCTTTGGGCAGAATCCTTTCAAAGGAAGCCTTTAGGCACAAATCAAAAGGAGTTACACTTTTAAAGGTAATTCATTCTCTCTTGTTCATTTGTTTTATTTTTCTTCTCCAACCCTCTAAACTCATTTTATTTACTTCTTTTGTAACAACACCAGTATCTTCAATATACTAGGATGTTGTTATAAGATTTATTCGAGATACACTCTCACACAACTACATCAAATGGTTAAAGAACATATGGTTTCCGTGGATGGGGAAATTCTGCCTCTCTGAACGATGATTGTTCAATACTCATTTAACACCTTCAAAGGTGGCCATTATGATGTCACTATTTTTATATATGATATATAATATGTTTATGTTTTCTTTAGCTTCTGTATTTTTCATGTTGGTCATACCTTTATGGTTTCCATTATGGGTAAACACAATATCTTCATTTAAGGAAGTGCGGACTACCGCCCCCTCAAAGTGATGTGATTCGTTAATGCCATATGTGGGACGTGTAAAGGATGGATTTAAAGTTATTATATATGATGTTATACTGGAATTATAATATACCTCTATATCATTATTATTTCTTTCCATTAAATTATGAGATTGAAATGAATGTAGTGTTCATGCGTACGTACGGCTTACCGTCTCCATGAACGTTGCATTTCATTTCTTATCCCCATATGTAATGTACTATTAAAAGTACATGTATATAATGGATATATATAATTAATGATATATCAAAATGATGAATATAATTCTGGAATTAAAATATACATACCTCTCATTTAGTTTTAATTCCATTAATATGACAAAGAAATGAAAGTAGCGTTCATGCGTACGTACGGTTTACCGTCTCCATGAACGGTGCATTTCATTTCTTACCTCTAAATGATTATGTAATATTATAAATACATGTATATGCTGGATATATATGATACATATTATATACAAATCGGGAATTTCATTCTGGATATAAGGAACCTTTGACCACACGAACAACATGTAATTGTAAGAAGTCCACTTTCGACTTAAGAACCAAATATTGAGAAAACAAACATTATTAACTTAAATGGATACATAATGTTTATAACATGGCAATAAGTGATATAAAAGGAATAATGAACTTTAAAAAGGTGCTTAATCAATTATAAATTAACTCAAGATTATTATTCAGGACGTTAAAGAATGATCGAGTCAAGTCAGACTCGAGGTAAGGGACTTCGTCTCAATCTCCTTTCATTGAGGCATATTTCATTTTATACACAACTTTCTTTTATACGGTGTATAACCCCCTTTGACTTTTACTTTTAAACAAAAGGAATCTTTTTCTACGAAGCGTTTTACAAAACGACAAAAAGGAATGTTTCTTTTAACATATGCGGCGACAACGACCTTTTCCGCCCCCACGAGTATTATTTGGTCTTTGGCTTTCTCAACAAGCCGTAATGTTTTTAGAATAAAATAAATACCATATACTCTTTTATGTATTTTGGTATTGAAAATGGTTTTGAAAAAAGATTCTATTATGTCAATATATTTATGATATATTGTGATTGAAATGTGGAAATGTTATCATTCCTTTGTGTTGGTTTTATGTTTTATGATTTTATACTGGTACTTGGACATTTTAACGGGTGGTTACATTATAAACCATATGACGGGTGGTGCCGTGAATACCAGGATGGGTGGTTACGTTATAACCTCCAATGCATTGGGTATGGATGTAGGCCGTATGGCTATTCCATTATGTATGTATGGAAATTGGTCGTATGGCTATTCCATTAAGTGATATGTGTGGAAGTCGACCGTATGGTTATTCCACTTAAGTATGTTTATGACCCAAGTTTCCTTTATATATGTTCTGTGTTCTTTTTATGGATTTAATGGTAATCCTTTGGTTACAAAAAGGAAAGTAATGATACTTTATTCAGTGAAGAGTTTTTACTACTTCATGAAGGTGAAGGTATTACTTTGATAGAGTATATATGGTTTATTTGATGTTTGAAAAACTAACAGTTTTCATTCTTTCTGTATCCCTTACTGATCTTTTTATGCTCACCCCAAGTTTTTTTTGAAATGTTTTCACAGAACATAATGTGGAATAAGGTCAAGTATGGGATCAAGGGAATGTCATACTATATAAAACATGGAACTATACACGTTTCTTTTTAAGATTTTTTTTATTATGGAAACATAGTAGAAGTGACTACTTTGTAATATTTTGAGATGTAATAGTTATGTTCTAATTCTCTAAAACTCTAAACCTGAAAAGATCCTCGACGTGAATTATTCATTTAATTCAATATTAAGTAAGGTTTAAGGCCGGGGCCTTATACGAATTTCCAAAAAAACACAAAATTCATCAATTTAGATAGGTACATATCAATAGAAATATATAAATTCTTCAAGCTGAAGAAGAATATCGTTCATAAAATTCTAAACATCTGACGATATAATTTTTTTGGAAATTTAATCAAAATCTCCCCATGAAGGGCCTTTGTCTGATTTAGTTAGAATATCAAAATCACACCACTACAATGCATGATCCTCCAACTTATAAATATCCAGTATGACAGTTGGCATTGTTAGTGTGCCATGTGAATCTAGTATATGATTCATCCTATTAAAACACAAATATTCCTTCTATAGTTTTAATTCACCCTTAATGATTGTTGTATTATACTTCTAGAAGAGAATGAAGTGATCCACTTTCCATGGGTAATCCCATATATTTCCTTTACCCACATTATTATAGGCTTTGACTATACTCTAAAAAATATATTGGTTTACTTATAGAATATGTACATCCATATTCTTAGAAGCTTAGTCTGGTTAGTTCTTCTGATAGCAACTAGGTTTCATTCTATTGAAACACAATAAAAATCAAAAGCCTTGATCTCTATCAAATTATTACCTTATTATTCAAAATTCTACCACATCATCAGTAAAAAAATTACGTTCAAAAATCAGATTTTTCTAAGGAAATCATTTATGAAAAATTAAAACATGAATTTTAAAATTAGCCCACTTTGAAAATAAGAATTCGATCCATTTTCAGAAGCAAACATTAAAAAACCTATTATTAAACATCATTAATTTCTCACAAATAGTAAATCTTCAATTAAAATTAAATATTTACTTATAGATTGAACTCATTTTTAAAATTCATTTCATTTTTTTCATTTTATATATCCATGAAATTGATATTTAAATTCTTATAATTTTCTCCAATACACTTTTGTACTCAACTCTCAAGTGACTTGATGTTTTGCATAAAAATTGTACTTGCATCTTTTTATGTTACACAATTCACGTCCAGGAAATATTACTCCATTATACCAACCCTACACAAGGAATAAACATTAATCATTATCAACTCCATGAATGAGAGAACTGAATACCACAAAATACGAATGTACTGGAAAAAATGATACAACATTTTCCAAAAATCATATTTGAATGTTCAACACTAATAACACATTAAACATATCGCACAAATCCTTAGATTGTGTTGAAGTGGAATTTCTACTTTTCATTATGTTAAATCCCGACAACATGAATGGATAAAAATAAATTCCAAGGAATTTATTATTATATATTGAGTGATTTGTCATTTTCAAAATAATACAACCAATAAAACAAGAAACACCAAATAAACTACTACATGATTCATTATAACATTGAATGTCCACCGAAATAAATACAATTATATAAAATTCAAACTTTAAAACAACCAAATACACATTTTAATATATAATAAAAATAACTCAAACACTGAGAGAAGTCTCCATCCCTGAAATTATCGGTTCTCCAACTCCTAAAAATGGAGCCTTTATCACTAAGAACTACTAGAGAAATTTAATACATTAAACATGACAATATCTTTGTAAATGATATCTACAATATCAATCAACTAAATATGTAGGGGTGAGAAATAAAAATCTTTATTCTTTCCCCAACTGAATTCCCTAATCACACCACTATGATATAAAATGTTAAAACATTTGAATAAAAAATTTATATATAGAAATATATATGTAAAAATCCACGAATTTGTCGAATATCCAAATAATTCCATTCAAATGATATCTTCTCAAATAATCCAAATTCCAATGAAAGAAACTAGAAATGATCTTCTAATTATTTCATGAATTATATTACCATTATCCATTCCATCCACAAATCCATAATCACTCACACACATAACCCCATAGAAGCTTAAGGGTACCATATATTGTGGAATATTATGTCCACAACATATTCCTTATGATAGTGGAAAGTCATGACCTATATCCATCAACTAAACCATGTGATTAATCATTTAATCCAATATATTCCAATCCAAATTTCCCAAACTATTTCAATAATTTAGATCAATTTCACATTTGTGGAAATCCATAAAAAATATATATATAACCAACCATTTATTGAAACTACATATTCAAAAATAAATTTCAATAAACCGTTTTTAATGAAACTAATTTTCAATGCATCAAAACTAAATAAAAATTTTCAAATAAATATATTGTAATCAATTTACCCATATCACTTTCCACAAAAATTATCAATTTTTACAATTACATATATAATTTCTAAATATGGATTCTCTCAACAAATTTCTTATCAATATAATATAATTATTTTTAAAAAAATTAAATTTGATATTAATCCATATATTTTTAGACAAAGGAGTTGATATTGAATCCTCCCACCTCCAGAGTGATAGAGAAAGAAAATAGCATCACTAAAACTCCAAATAAAAAGTGTTGAATCTTCAAAATAAAACCCCAATTAAATATCCCCCCATCGCAAATAAGAAAAAATATAATCATATATATAAAAATAAAATTTATATATATGATAAATTGATATATATATATAATAAACTTAAAGAGGGGTGAAATTATATTGAAGGGAAACTGTGAAAAATATTCATAAATGTTGATATAAAGTAATATTTGGGATTAAAATAAATAGAAAACTCCTTTAGATAACTTCAAAATTTATAGTGATGGGTTAAATAGAGATAGAGAGGGGTAAATACTCTGTTTGGTTGGGTTTGGAGAAAAAAATAGATGTTAAACACAAAACTAACCTAGATCAACCTTTTTTGGGATATTGTTTTTAATTCATCCATGGTTAGTAGCATGGTTAGGAAAATAATGTGTTCAATACTCAATAGTATATGCCTCAAGGGGGTCCTCTTATAATTGTGTCACATGTTTAGAGAATCATGAAGCATCTATGAAAAATCTCTCTATCCCAATGTTCATGTTTTCTCAAAGGTGAATGTTGGGTTTTGAAAAATTGTATTCTTCCCCTTGTGTGTTCCCATTTTCCCATGTATCGTAGTGCACAATTTATGGTAAGATTTTAACATTATCCACTAACCAAGAACCAATGGTGTACAATTAGAAGAACCCCATTAATATTCCAAAAAGTTTCCAAAACCTCTGAAATGTCACCCAAACACATTATGTTGTTAAAAACACAAAATTAAGTTATTTCATACATGAAACTATGGGTGATACATGATATCTATTAAATTGAATAAATTCATGATTTTTTATTATAGTTATTGAATAAACTAATAATATCTATTTTCTATCAAAACCAAAAGTAATATTATAGGAAAATCCATTACACATTCTTAGAACCACAAAATACCATCCTAAAATAGAGTAAATTTGTATATAAATTCTAAAAGTATATTACATATGGGGAAGAAGCATGTAATATTATTGATCAATAAAAATCAATAATGTAGTAAAATATTTTTATGAGTTATCATTATGGGTATTTAGGAATCTAGATATTCTTCATTTGAATCCATTTATGAGAATATTAATGTTAATAAATTTATTTCATAACAGAAGATTCTGTTTTGCAATAGATTCTTGTTATTTAATTTTTCATATCATATAATGTATTGTTCAATCTAACAATTCTATAGAAAATTAACTGAATTTACTATTGACCCATGAATACTTTCTATAGTAATCTATTATGTGCAGTAAAACACAAAGGATATTTAATTCAAAATATGTATGATAATAATTTTTTAAAAATAAATAAATATAAAAAATTTAATATAATACAAAAATACATGATTGAAATTATATATATATATATAAATTAACATATTCAGGGAATTGAAAATTTGAAAAACTATCTATATAATTATTCATCAACTAAAAATTGGAAAACTATCAAGTTACTCAAGCTACATAAATATTGTTCATATTATGTTTTATAAAACAATGTTTGAGACCACCATCAACAGAATATAAAATTTCAAAAAAAATGATAACAATACGGTGAATATACAAGTATTCTTACTTAAATCCCACTCAGTCCAATATATTTCAAATTAAAATATGAATATTAATTCCTTAATGTATGAAACATATATATAATTTAATTTTTTAAAATGTTATCAATTATTTTCATTTCAATAAACGTTCAATACATATCATCCATATCCATATTTTCCTCACATAATTCGGTTATTATTAAATGTGTATCTTATATCTCCTCTCTATATCCAAATCTTGTAAAGATGCATACCTACAAATATAATATCTAAAAATCTCTATTATTATAGACAATACTTCTCTAATACATCTAATAATCATAAATTAAAACAAATTTTTTATAATACCATATAATTCCCCCACAATATCCTCTAGGTATATAATTTTACTCACATAATATCAACAATTGAATAATACATTCCTCTATGAAACAATGTTTATCCATATAAAAATGGTTAGAATAATTCAATAACAGTACATAAACATCATTTGATCCAAAAATATATATAATAATGACATCATTATGCACATTTATTTATTCTAAATGATAACCTACATCACTAAATATCAATCACAATAACCACATTAAGCATCAAAATTCACATCCTATATTTTTAACAAAATCCACAAAGTAATTAAAATAGAAAACAATAAACTACATATAATCAATCAATATAAACTAAAAATAATAAAGTTTTATAAGCTAATATCTATCGATATCAAATTTATTACATATTAAGGAAATAAATTAATGTTCAAAAAATTCACTAAAATAAATAAAAGTAATGTAATACGTCTAACCACATCATTAAATAGTATTATAATAAAATAATATATTATAAAATATCAATAGATATATTTAAACAACATAAATGATACCTTACATCTATCATATTTTCTCAAAGAATACAAACCATTATTATTTCATTTTTAATTAACTTGTTCTTCAAAATCTATTACATATTCATTCCCACCAAATCTATTCAATTAATTTGTATTATCTTTAATAAAATATAAATCACTTTAATTATAAACCAATTGGTAAATATAATTTATAAACCCACTTTATATGATTGAATGAATAAAGGAATCTATAAAACATATGTATCATTGATCAACAAGAATTAAATTTTCAAACATCCTCCACATCATAACGAAATATCAATTAATATTAACTCTATCATAAAAAATAAAATCTATCACACCACCATTACATAACCATTAATATGTAATTACCTCTATAAGGGGAAGGAAATATAGAATAGAGAAGAATTAATAATAAAATACATTCACAAGTATCTTTATACATAAATGAGAAAACACATTCAGTAATCAACCCATGAATACTCATTTAATCTAACGATGCCTTCTTTATTGTGTATTGTTGTGAAGAATGATTTAAAAATGATAAATAATAGAATGATTAAATAATTTTATAATAAATAACTATTTTACTAACTAATATATGAAAACATAAATCATGTCATGGTTTTTGATAGTATCCCTTTATCTTATTAGAAAATAATAACGATATCATCCCGCAAATAAACTTTATCCAACTATTTTTTTATTAACATCATAAAAATGGCAAAATATTATAAATGAATAATATACCATTTTATATATTACTATTATAAATATCAATAAACAATAAATAACCACAATATCATTATTTTATAATATTACACAATCTCATCGTACTGTATATTAAAATCCATAAATATCACAATTATTTCATGTTTTATATAAATATATCACAAAAATATTCCACAAAATAGAAAAATAAGATATCATAATATATTTAATAGAAACATAATTATATAAAACCATTAATTGATATAATGAAAAATTTAATAACAAATGTCTCATTTATCATTATTTTTAATGAAATAATACATATATTCCAAAATCCATATTATTTCATCATATAAGAAACATGGTGTAATAAAAAAAATTCTTCTTTTTCCATAATCCTAAATAATATATTGAAAATATCACAATTCACATTAAAAATCACTCTTTCCATATACCACACATCCAATCCACTATGGAATGAATATTCAAAATTTTCCTCTTAACATTTGGAACTACTAAAATGAATCTTCTCCTTTAAAATCAAAACAATCATTTGTGAAAATAAATACAAATCTAAAGATAAACTATAAGAGAATACACCTCTGAAGTATTAATCTCAATAAAAAAACATCTCAATATAATATAAAATTTTATGACAATATTCACTATATGATTAAAAAATAAAAACTAATAACATCAATAAATTGTCTATGGATCACAGAAACTCAATCTTACTAACAGTTTCAAAAATCAACATTAACAATTAGAAACATCATATGAGTAATTAATTAAATAAATACACTTCCAAATAAGTTTATCCAATGATAGTGTTTCATATATGATATGGAGGTCTTTTCATTTGATTTTAAGGTAGCAAGATTAAAATAAATCAATTCCAATTCAACGCATTTCAATGAAATATTGATTGGAAACTCTACATCTACTAAACATTTATCTCATAAAAAAATTGTAAATATAAAAAAACATGTAATCACTACAATGTAGTCCATATAGAACCACCCTCTAATATAAATGTAATTTTTTAGTTCCTAAATATCATTAATTATATCAAAAATATTATTTATATTTTCATCAAAACAATTATCAGTATTTGAATCAATGATCTAGGACTTAATAATGTTAATTTAGAATAAAATTAATCTAATATTATCCCTTAAAATATAAATAAAATATTTCATACTAGTGATTGAATAACATTTGTTATTAATGGGAAAAACAGTAAAGAGTAAAATATTGATTAAATATTTAACAATATTAAATAAATATGGGGCCCAAATTTCCTAAATTTTATATGTTATTTACTTCATATGAACATTAATTTTTGGATGAAATATCATTATAGTGAATAAATTAAAGAGAAATTGATTTTATAATCCATTAATATTTAAAAATATCCCCATTAATTATTTTAATGGGTTTTAAATTTTTTAATATTTTTTAAATCCATTGGAATGAGTTAATTATAATGTATATGTAATTACGGTTTTATATTTGAAGGGAATTTCTTTAAGGAGAATGTTCAATTTTTATGAACATAATGGATCAATGATCAATAGTGTTTCATGTGTTTAGTGATCATGAATTAATTCTTGTTTTGAACCACATATTAGTTAAGTTATATGGTCTTATAGAATGATGTAAGATCATAAATACAAAATTTTTTCCGAGTAAGAAATTTCTTTTAGATGCATAAAATCAATTGTTATGTGGATTATTAGCACTAATATTATAAAAAATGAAATGTAATTTTTCATTATCTAAATATATTTTTGTAATATTATTAGTTAGTTTTCAATATAACTTATAATCACTAAGAATGAGGTCATCATGTATCTAATGAATTATGTTGAGTAGTTATGCTAACCATAAAAATGTAGTGAATCTGTCCAAGGAGGATAGGTCTGGAACATCAAATGATGATTGAGCTCATGATTTAAAATTTATTTTTAGATCATAAGAGAAAAATTTGAATATAAGTATTATTCATGAGATTATTCTAAAATTATTTACTTAATTGGGACACATAACCTGTTTTTCATATGGATTGGCTAGAAAAAATTCTGTATTTTTACAGACCCTTATTTTTCTGGTATAAGGGAGTCAGTTTACTATTGTAAAAAGATTTCAAATAATATATTTTATTGATTAATAATATTTCAAAAATTATAATAAATTATAAATTTTTAATTTGATTGGATGGTTTCATCAAAATTAAATACAATAGATGGAAAATTTGGGATGTTTATAACGACGATATGTGAATAATGAAATATATATGGACAAAAAAGTTCTCTTTCATGAAGGAACTATATATTCGAAATCAAAAATATTATAATGATTAGTGTGTGGGTATTTTAGAATGTTAATAATTTTTATTGGATATTCATTTTATGAAATTGAATATGTGTTATATTTTCTGGAGTTATGAACAAGTATTTTCAAGATGGAGTCACTTGTTCACATAAGATAGAAATGTTTACATGATCTAAGATTTTTATTATCTTTTGTTTTTAATATAATTAATTATAAATGAATAAAAAAACTAGTAATTTCTTTATAATCCATCACATATCTAAAAAGGATCATAAAATAAAACTATAGAAGTAGTAACGAATTCACATCAGAAAATGGAGAGGATTAATTTTTGATGTTTTGAAATATTGTATTCCCAGATGGGAAATGAGGAATATTTTGATATTTTAACAAAAATATGGTACATTTAATTTGGTACATAATTAAATTATTTATTTATTCCACATGAATATATCCCAATGTGGGTGAGCCAAGTAAAAGTGTTCGTTCAAGTTTGTGGTGTGTTTAATTTCATAGAATTTTTATGCAGTTGAGTGAGATGATATGTAATGACCTAACTCTTCCGAATGGTATGGTTCATTTTTTTCAATTCAAATTCTTTTTTTATCCATGTAAATGTAATTTTTACATGACTATTTGACAAACCCTTTCTTTAGCTTCTTCCTCGTAATTGGACATTCTGTGTTTGGGGAAAGTGAATAAGATATCATAGATAGGATCGACCATGTGTAAGGAATGAATGTCCATGGAAATTTCGAAAGGGTTTTTTACTTTTATAGTATGGTTATGGACCATTACATACTATTAAGAATAATAATTTACTTACATTTATCAGAACATTTAAATGGACTGGAATAAGGCCAATGACATATATTAGAGGCAATACCTCATTAAATGAAATTAATATGGGGCCATGAACTGATTAATATTTATATGTAATTCCGTAAGATGTCATTACTTATGTACATTTTTGATAATTACTATTCATCATAAATGGGTATGGATTTACGGAAGGTATTAGATGTGTAGGACCCAAGCCCTATTTATTTAGAAATGGTAGGCCTTATAAGTATTGGACCTGAGGGAGTGTGAGAGCCTTAATGGGAATACTATTTGAACTTATATATGAAGACCCCAAGACCCAATGATATTTGAGGAGGGGAATAATTTGAGAGATCCATTGTGTATTTTCCTAAGACAGTGAACGATTTTGAATTTGGGTTAGGGTTTAGGCCATGATAGCTTCCCAAGTATTTGATGTTTGTCCGATACACAACAATCAACCCTAGAATATATCTATTTTTATATGAAATTATACTATATGTATATATTAAGTGACATGATCATACACACCATCCTCATGATACAGTAGGTAGACCCTCAATGCGAACTTTAGGGATCTGAGTGGGTGTTTCATTATATCTTTTTTACAACTATACTATCATGGTATTACATGCACGTTGGTTATTTATGGGAGCCTACATATATTATAGGTAATAACCATTATTTATAAGGCCCCAGCCTTAAACCTTACTTAATATTGAGTTATTACAAGATTACACATTGAGGATCTTTTCAGGTTTAGAGTTTTTGAGAATTAGATCATAAAACATTCATTACATTCCACATATAAAAAAAGTCGTTACATAAAGATAGTATTCTTCATTCCCATCAATGGAAACATATTTAAAATAAAACATGGATTCATTCTTGACACTTCCTTGACACTATCATCATATCATGTACCTTTCCCTTGACCTGTGAAAACATTTCAAAAAAACTTGGGATGAGCATAAAAAGCTTAGTATGGGTTATAAAAACATGGAAAGGAAACATGGGTACATATATACATAAGAGTGAAATCATACATTACCCATAAAACATAAGCACATTAACATACCTCATCAAATCATTAGTAAATCATTGAAATCATAAGACATAAAGGTAACATGAGGAATTCATAACATTCTTACGTAGGGAGTAACCCTCTTGGTTACGTTTGGAATACCCATCACAGTATATTCCCAAAAATCTCTTCAGAAAAACCGTAACGTTTCACTCCTTCGCATTACCCAATGCATTGGAGAGCTATATCGGGCTCACCCTCCCTTAGTTTATCACGGAACCATCCGTCTTCATAATAATGCCCAAGAACCATAACATAATCGTATCACATAAAACATGCATAAAGGAAACATAACATTTCCACATTTCAATCACAAGATATCAATACAACACAAAAAACATTGTGAAAACCATTTTCAATACCAAAATAAAAGAAAAGTAAAACATGGTATTTATTTTTCTTTTAAAAAGATGGTATGGCTTGTAGAGGAAGCCGAAACTCAAATAACGGTCACGACGGCGAAGAAGCCGTTGTCGCCGCATACGTACAACAAAAACATTCCCTTTTGTCGTTTAGTAAACGCTTCATATAAAAAAGATTTCTTTTGAATAAATGTAAATTTCGAAGGGTTTTATACACCGTATAAAAGAAAGTTGTGTATAAAATAAAATATGCCTCAACAAAAGGAGATTGAGACGAAGTCCCATACCTCATATCCGACTTGACCCGACCGTTCTTTAATCTCCTGAATAATAAAATTGAGTTAATATCTACTTGCTTATGAACCTTTTTAAATTTCATTATTCCTTTTATACCATGTTATGAACATCGTGTAATCATTTAAGTTAATAATGTTCATTTTGTCGGTATTTGGTTCTTAAGTCAAAAACAGACTTCTTACACTTACATGTTGTTAATTTGGTCAATGGTTCGTTATATCCGGAATGATATTAATGATTTGGATAACATATATATCATATATATTCCTCATATACATGTATTTATAATATTACATTACATTTAGAGGAAAGAAATGAAATGCACCGTTCATGGAGACAGTAAGCCGTACGTACGCATGAACGCTACTTCCATTTCTATTTCGTATTTTCTGGAATGGAATCATAATGATATAAGAGTATATTATAATTCCAGTATAATAACATATATAATATCATTAACTTTATCCTTTACACATCCCACATACGGTATTAACGAATCAAATCACTTTCAGGGGGCGGTAGTCCGCATTTCCTAAAATGAAGATATCGTGTTTACCCATAATGGAAACCATAAAGGTATGCCCAAAAAAACAGAAGCTTAAGGAAAACATAAACATATTATATATCACATATAAAAATAGTGACATCATAATGGCCACCTTTGAAGGTGTTAAATGAGTATTGAACAATCATTGTTTCGGGAGGCAGAATTTCTCCATCCACAGAAACCATATGTTCTTTAACCATTTGATGTAGTTGTGTGAGAGTCTAGATCAAATAAATCTTAGAACAACATCCTAGTATATTGAAGATACTGGTGTTGTTACAAAATAAGTAAATAAAAAGAGTTTAGGGGGATGGAGAAGCAAAATAAAACAAATGAACATGAGAGAATGAATTACCTTTAAAAGTGTAACTCTTTTTGATTTGAGCCTAAAGGCTTCCTTTGAAAGGATTATGCCAAAAGAGAATCCTCTAGGATTAGGATAGGGATGTGGAGAGAGTAAATGGGCAAGTTTTGGCCGAGCCAAAGGCTTGAGATGTGTGTGAAATGAGGTAGAGGTGGGGGCCTTTTATAAGAGGAGAGGAGGGGCACTTTTGGAAAGTAAAGAAATATTACTTTATTTGATAATGTGTTTCGGTTTTAAAAGGTCCCAAATTGATATAATTCGTGGATAAGGTGATAAGGGTTCTAAATCCACTCATCCAATTGGTTTTGGCCATGTGTAGGTTTTAGATTTTTCATTATCTTTCCATTTTATTGAAATCGTTAAATAATGAGGTCATCGCTGCATCATCATGATGTCATAAATAATTTAATTTATTTAAAATATAAAAATTATAAAAAAATTACTATGATGTAGGAAATCGTTTTAGCTTTCCAATGACTAATTAAAATCAAATATCTGATCTTTATAACCCCATGTAAAAATTGTTTTCATAAAACATATTATGTTTGTGTCATTGTTACTTTTACATTAAATAAAAAGTTATTTATGTCATTTACCAAAAAAAGTGGATCCATGGGGTCCCCAAGTTGACCCATGGCTTGTCTTGGTCGGCCATGACACAACCAATGAAGGTAGGACATGTGTCAAGCTCATCTTATTTTATTAAATCATTATTTTTACCTTAAACTACACTAATTACCACTAATCGCGATTAAAACTTAATAAGATACTATTCACCAAAAAATTATTTTAATCTCATTGAACCACATTTTAAATCTTAATGACAACCATGTATGTCGGATTTTTTAAATTCAAAACACAATGATGGAAAAATTTCATTTAAACGAAAAATCAATTTTTATAAGTACCACTTAGTGGTTTCACTATTCATGAAAAATTGAAGTTTTTCATAAAATTACCAAATATTCACCCGAAGCTATATATGATATTCCGAAAATAAAAAATGCAGTATATTTTAAATAATTAAAATCATATAAGTCACATTAATTAATTTAATAATTAATTCCCGTTGTCAGAGCAAATAGCGTGTTTTTTTAAATCAATAAGTATCAAAAGATTGACACCAGTTTAAGTCTAATTTCAAAGTGAAATTGATTCCAACGACCACCATTGGATTAAAATGGTAAAAATATATTCATATTACACATTAAGACCAATTCAAAAGATAATCTAATCATATAAATAAATTAGATTAAAAAGCAGTTTTGATGTAAAATGCAGTATTTTTCACTATTCATTAAAAAGTGAACATTGTCAGAAAAATACCAAAAATTCACACAAAGTAAATTTTGATGTCCCAATCATAAAGAATATGTTTATTTTGACAAAAATAGCTTATAAAATTTTCAAAATATAGATTTAAAAATGGTTTTCCATCAAAAGGAAGTAAAACAATCTTTTAAAAATATTACTGTATTCCATGCTTAAGATGGGATTTATTTTCATTTTAAGCCTCTAAAACACTATCTTAATCATTAATAGACATAGATAAAAATATCTATTATTCATTAATTACTTGGTATGTTACATCCTTCCCCCCTTTAGAAAATTGCGTCCCCGCAATTTATTTACTTATCAAATAAATGGGGGTACTTATCCCTTATTGCATTTTCAGATTCCCATGTTGCCTCTTCAATCATGTGGTTTTTTCCATAAAACCTTTACCTGATGAATCACCTTATTCCGTAACACTTTATCCCTGTGGTCAAGAATCTGGACCAGTTGTTCCTCATAAGATAGGTTCTCTCCCAGTTGAACTATCTCTGGACTCAAAACATGAGATGGATATGGCATATACTTTCTCAACATCGAAACATGAAAAACATTGTGTACCTGAGATAAACTCGGAGGTAAATCCACTCGGTATGCAACTGATCCAACTCTCTCCAGAATTTCGTATGGTCTAACGAACCTTGGACTCAACTTTCCTTTCTTACCAAATCTCATCACACTTTTCCAAGGAGAAACTTTGAGAAAAACATGATCACATACCTCGAAAGATAGATCCTTCCTCTGGTTATCCGCATAACTCTTCTGCCTGCTCTGAGCTGTTCTCATGTGTTTCTGAATCAGCTGAACTTTTTCTGCCATCTCTTCTACCAATTCTGGTCCCATCAACTTCCTTTCACCCACTTCATCCCAGAAAGCTGGAGATCGACACTGCTTCCCATATAATGCCTGAAATGGTGCCATCTGTATACTAGAATGAAAACTGTTATTATATGAAAATTCAACCAAAGAAAGATGTTGGTCCCAACTTCCCTGATAATCCATAGAGCAAGAACATAGCATATCCTCCACTGTTTGAATTGTTCCTTCTGACTTCCCATCTGATTGAGGATGAAAAGCCGTACTAAAATTTAATTCAGTACCCAACGACTTCTGAAGGCCTTTCCAAATGTTAGAAGTAAACATGGGATCACGATTCGATAAAATGGAGAGAGGAACTCCATGTAACCTGACTATCTCTTTAAGATACAAACAGAAAAGTTGATCAAGAGAGAAAGTATCTCGTATAGCAATGAAATGAGCAGATTTGGTCAAGCGATCAACAATAACCCAGATTGCATTATTACATCGAGATGTCTTCGATAATCCAACAACAAAGTCCATGGATATATTCTCCCATTTCCACTCTGGCACTGGTAAAGGCTGAAGCATCCCTTTCGGTAACTACCGCTCTGCTTTAACCTGTTGACATTTCAAACACTTCACAGTAAAATCAGCAATATCTCTTTTCATTCCATCCCAGCAGTAATACTCCCGCAGATCTCTATACATCTTAGTACTGCCCGGATGAACTGAAAACAGAGAACTATGAGCTTCACATAACAACTCTCTCTTCAACTGTGAATCACAAGGCACACGAAATCTCTTCCAAAATCTCAAAACACAATCATTATCAATGTTGAATTCAGGCAACTTACCTTTCTGAACCAGCTCTACCTTTTTCTGCAACTCCCTGTCTTGCTTCATTTCTTGCTTGATTCTATCTACTAGAGAAGATCTCACTGATACCTAGAACAAAACAGAAGGACTTCCTGAACCAAAAACTTCTATGCCAAAGTTCATCAAATCCTTAACCAAAGGATCACGTTCCAAATGCATCATTGTGAATGAAGCATTACTTTTTCGACATAAAGCATCAGCCACTTTATTTGCTTTTCCCGGAAGGTAATTAATTGAACAATAATAATCCTTGATTAATTCTAGCCATCTCCTCTGTCTCATGTTTATCTCTTTCTGAGTGAATTTATACTTTAAACTTTTGTGATCAGTATATATTTCACACTTTACTCAATACAAATGTTGCCTCCAAATTTTTAAAGCAAAAACAATAGCAGCTAATTCCAAATCATGTGTAGGGTAATTTACCTCATGAGTTTTCAACTATCGTGAAGCATAAGCAATTACCTGATCATTCTGCATTAGGACGCAACCAAGTCCTTTCAATTAAGAATTACTGTATATAACAAACTCACCATTCCTGAAAGGTAGTGCCAAAACTGGATCATTCACCAGTCTTCTTTTCAATTCCTGAAAACAATCATCACATTATTTTGTCCAGATAAACTTAAAACCCTTCTGAGTTAGCTTAGACATTGGACTAGATAACCGTGAAAACTTTCTAACAAACCTTTGGTAATAGCCTACCAAACCAAGGAAGCTATGAATCTCGGTTACATTTGTGGTTCTTGGACATTCTTTCACAACTTTTGTTATTGCAGGATCAGCAGTTATTCCATCTTTAGAAACAATGTGACCAAGGAATGAAATTTGTTGCAACCAAAACTCACACTTGCTGAATTTCCCATACAATTTCTTTTTTTAAGGTTTGCAAGATAACCCTTAAATGTCTTTCATGCTCCTCTTTACTTTTAGAAAACACCAAAATATCATCAATGAAAACCACCACAAATTTATCCACGAACTCATGGAAAATTCTATTCATTAAGTCCATGAATACAGCAGGTGCATTGGTTAGCCCAAAAGGCATTACTACAAATTCATAATGGCCATATCTCGTACGGAACGCGGTCTTCGGAATATCTGCCCCCTTTACCTTCAGCTGATGGTACCCCGATCTCAGGTCAAACTTTGAAAAAAACTGAGCTCCCTGGAGCTGATACAACTTCATTTGACATACCGACATCTGCTGAAGTAGTTGCAAAGGACTTCACCACCCCTTTCTGCTTGTAGTCTAACTGCTTCCCATCACTCAAGCTCTTTGTCGGACACTCATTTGCATAGTGACCCATCTCATTGCACTTATAACATTTCACTAACTGTAAATCAAATTTGTTCTTACCTTCACCTTGATGAATTTCAGTGCAATCATGAGCCTTATGTCCCATCTTACCACATCGGTAACACTTTCCAGAATTCAGAAGACATTCCCCAGCATGCCTTTTGCCACATTTATCACAAACTAGAAACTTAGTTTTCTTTCCATCAGACTTTTTTGAAGAATTCTTATCATTCTCCTTCCACCTCGGTCTCTTCTTCTGTTGGATGTTATAGAACACTTGATCATCGGCAAACTCCGTTTCCTCTTTCTCAGCACATCGAACAAGCTTTTCATAACTTTTAAACTCAAAAACAGCTAATGCCCTTCGATATTTTGGCTTTAATCCTGAGTAAAAATGATTGATTTTACTATCAAGGTCTCGGATAAAATTTGGAGCATACCTTGCCAATCGAGTGAACCTTTCTTCATAGGAATCCACTGATTCTTCCTCTTTCCTCAATTCCAAGAATTTTTTTTCCATCCTAAGTTGAACAGCCTTAGTAAAATACTTCTCAAGAAAAACACCTTTGAATTCATCCCGGTCAAGAGCATCAATCTCATCGGCGTCCCTGATATTTTTAACCATATACCACCACTGATCTTCTTCTCCCTCAAAACGGTAAATAGCAAGACTAACCATTTGATTGTCTGAACATCCCATGACATCAAAAATCTTCTCCAGTGCTTTAATCCACCCTTCAGCTAGCACAGGGTCAGATGATCGTCTGAATGATGGTGGATATTGCCTCATGAAATGTTCCACCACTGACATGTTCCTCTGTGGTTGATCTGGATGATCTCGTGCATGGATACCACCACCATTTATCGCTTGAGTCAACTACGCCATTACTGCAAAAAACAATTCAGTTCCAATTCCGACAATTTCTGGATGCTGATTCGGAAGGTTATTTCCTTTTGTATGCCTTCCTAGCACTGCTTCCCTGTTTCCTCTGCGGAAAACCATTTTGAACAAACATGTCTTAGATGAAGCAACATGGTAATCTTGAAATGATATATCATTTCAAATAAAAATATTTTTGGATAATCATTTAATAGAATTATAACACCTAAAGTTATCTAAACCGACCTTTAATACCAACTATAAGGCCCCAGCCGTAATCCATACTTAATCTTGAGTTATTACAAGATTACACATTGATGATCTTTTCAGGTTTAGAGTTTTAGAGAATTAGATCATAAAACTTGCATTACATTACACATATAAAAAAAGTGGTTACATAAAGATAGTATTCTTCATTCCCATCAATGGAAACATATTTAAAATAAAACATGGATTAATTCTTGACACTTCCTTGACACTATCATCATATCATGTACCTTTCCCTTGACCTGTGAAAACATTTCAAAAAAACATGGGATGAGCATAGAAAGCTCAATATGGGTTATAAAAACATGGAAAGGAAAAATGGGTACATATATACATAAGAGTGAAATCATACTTTACCCATAAAACATAAGCACATTAACATACCTCATCAAATCATTAGTAAATCATTGAAATCATAAGACATAAAGGTAACATGAGGCATTCATAACATTTTTACATAGGGAGTAACCCTCTTGGTTACGTTTGGAATACCCATCACAGTATATTCCCTAAAATCTCTTCGGAGAAACCTTAATGTTTCACTCCTTCGAGTTACCCAATGCATTGGAGAGCTATATCGGGCTCACCCGCCCTTAGTTTATCACGGAACCACCCGTCTTCATAATAATGCCCAAGAACCATAACATAATCGTATCACATAAAACATACATAAAGGAAACATAACATTTCCACATTTCAATCACAAGATATAAATACAACACAAAAAACATTATGAAACCATTTTCAATACCAAAATAAAAGAAAAGTAAAACATGGTATTTATTTTTCTTTTAAAAAGATGGTATGGCTTTTAGAGGAAGCCGAAACTCAAATAACGGTCACGACGGCGGAGAAGTCGTTGTCGCCGCATACGTACGACAAAAACATTCCATTTTCTCGTTTAGTAAATGCTTCGTATAAAAAATATTCCTTTTGAATAAACGTAAAAGTAAAAGGGTTTTATACACCATATAAAAGAAAGTTGTGTATAAAATAAAATATGCCTCAATGAAAGGAGATTGAGACGAAGTCCCATACCTCGTATCCGACTTGACCCGACCGTTATTTAATCTCTTGAATAATAAACCTGATTTAATCTCTACTTTCTTATGAACCTTTTTAAAGTTCATTATTCCCTTTATACCATGTTATGAACATCATGTAATCATTTAAGTTAATAGTGTTCATTTTTTCGGTATTTGGTTCTTAAGTCAAAAACAGACTTCTTACACTTACATGTTGTTAATTTGGTCAAAGGTTCGTTATATTCAAAATGATATTAATTATTTGGATAACATATATATCATATATATTCATCATATACATGTATTTATAATATTAAATCACATTTAGAGGTAAGAAATGAAATGCACCGTTCATGGAGACGGTAAGCCGTACGTACGCATGAACGCTACTTCCATTTCTATTTCGTATTTTCTGGAATGGAATCATAATGATATAAGAGTTTATTATAATTCCAGTATAATAACATATATAATATCATTAACTTTATCCTTTACACATCCCACATATGGTATTAACGAATCAAATCACTTTCAGGGGGCGGTAGTCCGCACTTCCTAAAATGAAGATATCGTGTTTACCCATAATGGAAACCATAATGGTAAGCCCAAAAAAACAGAAGCTTAAGGAAAACATAAAAATATTATATATCACATATAAAAATATTGACATCATAATGGCCACCTTTGAAGGTGTTAAATGAGTATTGAACAATCATCGTTTCGGGAGGCAGAATTTCGCCATCCACGGAAACCGTATGTTCTTTAACCATATGATGTAGTTATGTGAGAGTGTAACTCAAATAAATCTTATAACAACATCCTAGTATATTGAAGATACTGGTGTTGTTATAAAATATGTAAATAAAAAGAGTTTAGGTGGTTGGAGAAGCAAAATAAAACAAATGAACATGAGAGAATGAATTAACTTTAAAAGTGTAACTCCTTTTGATTTGAGCCTAAAGGCTTCCATTGAAAGGATTCTGCTTAAAGGGAATCCTCTAGGATTAGGAGAGGGATGTGGAGAGAGTACATGGGCAGGGGTTGGCCAAGCCAAAGGCTTGAGGAGCTTGTGAAATGAGGTTGAGGTGGGGGCCTTTTATAAGAGGAGAGGAGGGGCACTTTTGGAAAGTAAAGAAATATTACTTTATTTGAAAATGTGTTTCGGTTTTAAAAGGTCCCACATTGATATAATTCGTGGATAAGGTGATAAGGGTTCGAAATCCACTCATCCAATTTGTTTTGGACATGTGTAGGTTTTATATTTTTCATTATCTTTCCATTTTATTGAAATTGTTAAATAATGAGGTCATTGCTGCATCATCATGATGTCATAAATAATTTAATTTATTTAAAGTCTAAAAATTATAAAAAAAATACTATAATGTAGGAAATCATTTTAGATTTCCAATTACTATTTATAATCAAAAATCCTATCTTTATATCCCCATGTAAAAATTGTTTTCATAAAACATATTATGTTTGTGTCATTTTTACTTTTACATTAAATAAAAAGTTATTTATGTCATTTCCCAACAAAAGAGGATCCATGGGGTCCCCAAGTTTACCCATGGATTTTCTTGGTCGGCCATTACACAACCAATGAGGTTAGGACATGTTTCAAGCTCATCTTATTTTATTAAAGCATTATTTTTACCTTAAACTACACTAATTACCACTAATCGCGATTAAAACTTAATAAGTTACTATTCACCAAAAAATTATTTTAATCTCATTGAACCACATTTTACTTATTAATGAAAACCATGTATGTCGGATTTTTGAAATTCAAAACACATTGATGGAAAAATTTCATTTAAATGAAAAATCAATTTTTATAAGTACCACTTAGTGGTTTCACTATTCATCAAAAATTGAAGTTTTTCAGAAAATTACCAAAAATTCACCCGAAGCTACATTTGATATTCCGTATTCAAAAATGAAGTCTATTTTACAAAATTCAAATCATATAAGTCACATTAATTAATTGAACAATTAATTCCTGCTGTCAGAGCAAATAGCGTGTTTTTATAAAACAATAAGTATCAAAAGATTGACACCAGTTTAAGTCTAATTTCAAAGTG
This sequence comes from Viscum album, assembly GCA_963277665.1. Taxonomy (NCBI): domain Eukaryota; kingdom Viridiplantae; phylum Streptophyta; class Magnoliopsida; order Santalales; family Viscaceae; genus Viscum; species Viscum album. The sequence continues at coordinate 489,938,258 of OY728162.1, forward strand.
AAATTGATTCCAATGACCACCATGGGATTAAAATGGTAAAAATATATTCATATTACACATTAAGACCAATTCAAAAGATAATCTAATCATATAAATAAATTAGATTAAAAAGCAGTTTTGATGTAAAATGCATTATTTTTCACTATTCATTAAAAAATGAACATTGTCAGAAAAATACCAAAAATTCACACAAAGTAAATTTTGATGTCCCAATCATAAATAATAAGTTTATTTTGACAAACATAGCTTATAAAATTGTCAAATGATTGATTTAAAAATGGTTTTCCATCAAAAGGCAGTAAAACAATCTTTTAAAAATATTAGTGTATTCCATGCATAAGATGGGATTTATTTTCATTTTAAGCCTCTAAAACACTATCTTAATCATTAATAGACATAGATAAAAATATCTATTATTCATTACTTACTTGGGATGTTACATTAGTTGTTACCTACTATGGTTTTTTTCTCACACCCAACTGAGGTTTCCCTAGTTAATGGAGAATATTATGTTAATGCATGTACTGGAAGGTATAAAATCTCTTCTATAGGTAGTTGACATAAACTATTTTTCTAGTGCTTATTATAACAGGATTGGGGTTAGGCTTGAGAGTCTCATCGAGTTTTTTTTACATTTTTATTCAATTTTGACTATTACATATCATTATTGCATCTATTTTTAATTTTATTATTATAATCATTCCATGACTCATTATATTAGACATTACTCTTGAAGATCATCTATGTTATATAGTTCTTATATTAACAAATTATACCACTTCTTGGTTATTTAGTTGATTGTTGGGATTCTATTGTTTACTACATCTACATGACGTTTAATGATTCCATTATTGATTAATAATTGTTATATATATATATATTTACTATCACATGGGTGTATAGTCACCCCATATACTATGTAAATATCCCTGCTACTAGTCATTATCCCCATGTATATTGGGAGACTCGATAGGGGTCATGTGGTAAACAAGTCTAAGAGAATGGGTTAAGTGGCATCTGGTTTGGAAAATCACATGATATATTTTATTAATAAACAAAAATGATTCAATAATATTATATGATTTTAATATTTCAACCCCTGATTCATCCCTCCAATCAATTAATTAAACCTATAAGGTTTTAAATTAGTATCATAAAGGGATGTTAATATCCATATTTCTCTCTCATAGGATGTGTTTATTGTTTACAAACATAAATGGATTCTGATTATTAATAGAAACAATTTAAACATTAGTCGAATTTGATAAGATAGAAATTCCAATCAGTTGGAATTGATATTTTTTTAGTTCTTATACATGGTATTTAATCTAGTAATGAAATTGGAGCATTATAAAAATTATTCCAATGTGAATTGGATAGTAAATATATTGGATTAAATTCATTATTCGTATTTATGAAACACATTATATATGAATATTATATTAATGATGTATTCATTTTCCAAGTGATAAATGCATCTAAATATATATAAAGGCAAATAAATTATTTATGATGATTAGTTACATGTTTTACGGATCAAATATGGTTACCAAATTATGTACCCAAATGATATTGTGGATACATTATTTTATAATAATAGATTTGTTGTGGAAGATATGTATAGTCTGAGAGAAGTCATATGTGATGGAATGATAATCATGTGCATCCTGAGATACACATCCTTAATGAAATCAACACATATCTATATTGTGGGACAACGATCTAAGGGAGTTGACAATGGATAACATGTAAATTAGCCTTATCACAAATGAGATATCAAATGATGATAACAACAATATCTGAATTGGAATATAAAGGGGTGAAATTCAAGGATTTTAAGAAGATAAATATGGATTATGTCTAAAAAGTAAGATAATATTTTGTGGTGATGTTATTCCTATCATAAAATTAGAAATGGTTCATAGGAGTTTTAATATGAATCATTCTATTTCATTATTTTATTTCAGAGTATTTTCACATATTTCGTTAAATAGAACCATGAAAATAAAATAAAATAACTAGTACTGTGATTCAGATTACATAAATAAGTCTTCAGTTAATGTGTACTATATGGAAATCCCAATTATAAATTTCATCATATATATGAACATTCAGGCACATAAAAGTTATAATTAGGATAAAATTTTGGTATAAAAAAATTATAAAATAAATGAGGAGTTGAGAAATTATTATATTGGTGGTTTCATGAAATAAAAAAAATTGAACGGAATGAAAATATTTATAGATACTTCATTATAAGTTATTATTTCCAAGGTAAATTAATATCTAACAATGAGTAGATAAATCATTTTAGTGGTAAAATTAAAAAATTCCACTTAGTGTTTCATGATTCCATTATGTATATACATTAGTAGGAAGAATATTTGACTGTGGTGACATATGAAATTTAATAGAAGGCTTATTTAGATTAATATATATCAATTAAATTCACTAAAGATGACATTAATGATTAAAAATGGATCCCATTTATATATTTTTTGGAATATATAGTTAATGATTAATGGAAAAAATATCTAAGAACATTAGGAGAATGTTTTATGCATATGAATTCGATTATAAATTTAAAGATAATATTTTATCCCTAATGTGATATTTGGATGTCTAGTAACATTGGTGTGAAAATAGGGAAATTATATCTTAATGGTCTTAGAAAACAATAAATTATTTATTAGTGAAATAAATGACAAATTATAATGAATCAATTAGTATGGACTATGGTAAAAAATATAAATTTTTGATGGTTGTTGTTAAACCACAAGACCAACCTATTTTGAATTAAATTTATTTTGATATTATTCCATAGAAAAAAATTTAGATTTCCTATGGGACAACAATTACTATATTTTTGAAACTCTGAAATAAACCTCATAGCATGTTTCATTTTTATAGAATGATAATAAATTCGTATAAGGATTATTTCATAGACACAATATTATTATGTAAATGAGAAAAATATATTCTTCCAATAATACTTCAATATTAATATAATTATAATTATAGTCATTCATTTCTATTTGGTGGATTCAAAACCAAATCCATATATATCTCCACGATAACATATATAATTATGCTTAGACTGACTGAAGGTGGTGGTCCAAATTTTTTCAATGTATCATAAAAAATTTAATATTACATTTTCATCATTGAAAGGTGAATATAATTAATCATAATAATCGGAATGTAATGAATCCCATTAAACAATATGTATCGTATCAAAGGCATATATTAAAATGAAAAGTATTCAGTATGTAGTGGTTACTAAGATTAATCAATAAGTATTAGATCAAGGTTGAGAATAAATCATTGATAGAATATGTATATCTTACATGATTGGATATGAGAATATCATTACAAAAAACATTATTCATAATTATAGTGTCCTAAAATTTGGAAGAGATGAAGTCATGGTTATTATTATGTCATAAAGATACAATTTTAGGGCCAAATATATGATACAAGCACAAATATTGGTAGTTCAAGGTCTTAGTCAAAACATTCCATTTTTTAGTCAAATATTAGAATTTGGACATGTTATAACCATTATGAAAATCATTTTTATCATTATAGTAAAATATAGAACATTTGTTATGCATGAGATTCCGTTGATTGATAATCTATATCATGTGATTATAGAATAAGATATGTTTTTTAAATCTAATACAAAAAATAATATTTTCAAATAAAATACATCATTATATATTGAAAATATCCATGTATGAAAAAGTGAAATTTTATTATAATTATGATATCCCTAATTTATCATTTGATTTTACAAATATTATAATTCCATACAAAAATTTCAGATAGACTAAAATACATAAAAGAAAAAAATATGAAATGCCAACAAGAGTAATTTAATATTTTTATATAGTTTTTATAATCATATTTGATAAATATTAATATATATTTAATTTTATATTATGTAATTTTAAAGAATTATCATAGGATGATTGAATTAATTTATATTATCATATAGAATTAGAAGTCTTTTAGTTGCATAAAAATATTAGAAGGAATTAAAAAAGGTGATCGTTCAAAAACTACTGATGTTCGAAACTTATGATGTAATAATGTTCATAGATATCCATGTAATTAATTCCGTATAAATGGATTTGATATGTTAAAATTTCTCTATGATATGTTATTATTAGTAAAATTTGTTGGATGAGAGAAGAATCCACATTTTAAATAACATTGAATGACTAATGCATATTAAGATAGGCCTATGAGTTTTTCATATCTTGTTGTGTAAATAAGCATTAATTCAATATAATGAACTGAATTGATAGGTATTCTAAATAGAGGATCAAACCACGATCATGTTTACATATTGAATTATTGGAAATGGGTGTTTCTGAATTTTCTTCTCAACAAATGAAATAAATGAAATTATATATTTATAATACATTTAAATTGGTTTTGATGAGTTCAATATTTAATTAACCCTGTAAATCACATTATAGGTAGAAGAATATTCCTACTAGAAATATTATTGAATGAAAAATGATGTAATCAACAAACAAATTTAATCACTTTTGGTTGATGATGAAACTAAAGAAAATCCCATGATCATGATAGTCATTATATAATATATTTTCTAATAAGTCTTATCTAAATAAATATATTTTAATCCATAAATTTATAGAAATAACCCAAGTCATTAAAATAAATTGGAATGGAAATTATAATGTCACCGCTACAAAATCTTGTAAATTGATATAATATTTAATTATTTGTTGGAGTTTAAATTAATTAAATGGAATCATTAAATAATAAATGATTATGAAAACATAAATAAAATCACATTATCAGAATTAATCAACACGCTATGATGATTTAATTAAATTTAAATGAAAGTTTAAAATTATAATAAAAGATCATAAAACTATAAAAGGAAAATACCCATCTAGGATCCATAAAATATTTTTATCCTCCATATAAATCATAATATAGATTATTGTGAATGATGAGGGAATTAGAGAAATAATAAAAGAGAAAATATGAAATTTTAAGAACATTAATGTTTGTATCTTCATATAATTAAATTATTTATCCATTACCAAACACATTTTAATGTTGGTGGTGATAAATATTTATATTTCATAGGATTGTAATATTTTCCCTCCAATTCCTATATAATGAAATATTATGAATAGTTAGAATAATAAATGTATTATTATAGGAATGGTGTTTTCATAAAAAACATATATTACTTTCCCATTCACCATCAAAATAAAATTATCTTTTTACTGCGTATTAAAATATGAATGAATATTATAAATGTGTGGTTTCTCTAGCCGATCATACTCATCATCTACCACCAATTTAAATCAAGCATGAATTGGAATAATGATATAATTTATCCCTGAACTTTAATATGGAAATGTAAAATTGAGACATTCTTAATTCAAAACTAGAGTAAAAACATTTTATGATTCCTCCTAAGAGATTTTTTATTTATTATTGAGTGGTCAAATGTATCGACCCATATGATATTCATATTTAGTTGATTTATTTGGGCCTCATATGTTTAAACTGGGCACTTGGATCTAGTATAGAAGATGGCAAACTTTATTGATGATAGTGTAATAAAATTATAATTATGTATTAATATACAATTGTTATAATAAAAAATATATGTGATATAAACTATATAAATTTCAAAACGTAATAAATATTGAAATTTACCCCAAAACATCACTAATATCCAAAAATGATGAAAATAAACTCTAAATGGAAAATTTGTGATAATATATAAAATGAAATTCGTATGGAAAATAAATAAATGATATTACCTATCAATTATACACACAATTTTTATTTTAACTCTAGGATAATGGAGACTGAAAATTGAATCAAATTAAATTTAAAAATCACATTCTCATGAGATCCATAAATATTGATCCATGAATCAATATAGGACATACCTCATAAAAAATTACATCATGTTTTCTATTAATATCATTAAATACATTTTCAATTAACTTATCATATTCTGTCGAAAAGAAACTTACCTCACTTGTATTTCCCCCCACCACACAAATGATGATATTAAAAACGAATTTTATACTATAATATCATGAATGAGTCACCATATTAGAGATGAATTAATACATCTCCACCTTATATGAGTGAAGTATAAATATTTATCATGAGGTATATTTAGATTTATTAAAGGATTTATATGGTTTGGTTTTGGATGTTAAATAATTATTGGTCATAACAAGGATAATATTTCTCCATTTTAAAGCAAATTAAATAAATGTTAATTTTACAGATTAAAAGTATCCACCTCAGTCCCATTACTAAATAATAATATAAAATCAACATAAATAGGTATGCAAGGTTGACACAATTTAGTATTTCGGTAAAAATCCATATCAAATAAATGTTATTCAACATAATTAAATATTTTGATAGTATTTTACAATTCTTAATAGCATGATTTATAAATAATGTGAGTGTGTTTTGGATTTATAGAATATTTTCATAATTCTTATCCCATTCATTGAAATAAATAATATAAGTTTAACTTTACAAACAACAATTTCATTGATTTTTTCTATTATATTCATCTATAAATTTTGTTGAATTGTACTCAAATTCTCTAGAATGAAACATATTATACCACAAAAACATATTATTTTGAAAAATAAATATTTTAAGATTTATATTTTTAGTAAAAAGTATCATAAAATTATGTTTTACACCACAATACAACAACCCCCATAATTATATTAATATAAATAATGATTTCTTATTTCTATATGTTCTTTGATAGAAAAATTTTTCTAGTGATGTTCTAAACTAATAGGATTGTCATGAATTACATTGAATACAATGAATAAATGTACAAGGATGTAAAAAATTAAAATATTTATCTTAAAATAAGATATTATAAAATCATAAAAATCCCTTAATCATATAAATCAAAACAACCTCAAAAATAATTTTTTTACAAATAACCCAATTAAATGGTAAATAATGAATAGATTGGTTCTCTCACAAATTTATTATATTGTAATTAATATGATAAAATCTGTGTAAATTAATGAAAATAATGTGATATTAAATACATGGAAATTGATATAATGTTTGAGATTAAAAAAAATATGAGGTCTTCTCATAAAGCATTCAATATACTAATTTTTTTTTAAAATTTCTTATTTTATTTTTACTCATTATCATTTCAAAAAATTTCATTATAATATATATGGGAAACCAATATTTAGAATAAAAAATGATGATATTTTATGTTAATAAAATGTGAAATGAATCAAAATGGAATGATATATTACATTTTTTAAACAATCATAAAAAATATATGTTCCCACCCCCACATATAATGTATTTTATGAACTAAATGAACTAATGTTATATATAATATCTAAATTGATATTTAATTTTATAATAGGATGAATGAATTTTTTATAGAGAAGTATGACCTGATTGATTATACATTTTAATATATTATAGTTGCATTCCCTCTTATATGTTCTCTTATGTAACTTTCAGAGATTACTATTTCAGAATATGCCTTTTAATATTGAATATGCCATTTTATATAATAATAATAATCTTAGAAACACATAATATATAAATGTATATCAATAAATCAGGCAAACCATCTAAATTAATGTATAATAGGAACTATATATATTTATGAGATCAATAATAGCATTATATCTCGATGATAGAAACATTTCAGTTTCATCATCAACTGAAAATCCACTATTTTTCATTTCATTTTAGTCATGAAATTTGTCAATTATTCAATACTAATTTTAAATTATATTTTTAATTTTTGTCTACTATATTTCAATGATGTTTCAAGATACATATTTCTTTCTCACACATATTGTTTTGCGTTACTTACTAATTATATATGCCTGTAACAACTCTTCTAATAAATCTTAATAAATGGTATCATTCATATAAAGGCATTATAAGATTTTATATATTTCAATATGTTTCCAAAAATCATTTAAATCCAGACTATCATATTTTGTTAAATAGATTTTTCAAATTTCTATTGATTTCTATTAAAACAATTACATCATTGACAATATTATATCTTTTATATAGTTTGTTTTTTTGTCATATGTAATTATTGGTCCATATTTTCTCCTCCATATTGTCATAAAAGTGATACCCTTGATCAATGATGATATATTAGATCACTCAAAACCTACTGAAAACGTTTTCATTGAAAAAAAATCACATAAAATAAGGGCATCATAATATTCAGTGGAATTAAATTCCACACATTTCAAACAATAATATACTATATTAAAATTGTAATAATAAATAATAGTTATTGGAAATTCAATCTTAAATTCAATTCCATATTTTATAAAAATAAAAAATATTTTTATTTCTCTTTTTTAATGTCTTTTACCTTAAATTTATTTTCCTAAAACATGTCGTTAATCTTATTTTTAGTTATTTAACTATATTATTACAATGGATGGGACAAAAAATATAGATTCCAAAATAATCACTGTTTTACTCTCAGACTTGATAATGTAATACGATACAATAAAAATATGTTCAAATTATCTTTCTTAAAAGCGTATTTTATTGATATTTTCATAGAATATGTTCCGTTGAAATGGTTCCATACAATTTTAAAATCTAGAATCATATGTCAATTTTTGAATTTAGTGAAAATTTATGTTATATGGGACCTAATATGATAAAATATAATTGAAATTTTAAAATACATAAGCGAAATTTATTTTTTTATGTAAAACTATTCTCTAAGAATGTGATAATTCAGTGGTTCTTGGTATTTAATTTCATCTTCACTGCTATTGGAATGTTTACTAAGATGATAAAAAAAACATAGTTCTTAGTTCACTGTTTGTACTTTATTTCCATTTTTTTTATCAAAGAAATATAATACCTATGAAAATACTTTTTTTACCATCATCATACATTATCAAATACCCAACAGCTGCTTGATCATAAAATACCGTGAAATTTTGGATAAGTTGATATGATCGAAATCATTCTAAAGAAGTAAAAAAACAAAAATTACTTCACTGATATTTTTCAAATTAATATTTTCACAAAAATAATCTAGATTCATATGAAATTACATAATGTTTTTAAATATCTCATTGAGAAATGAGTACTGTAACTGCTTGGTTGGAATTATAAAAATGTATCCGGATGGGTCATCCAATTTTTTTATTTCATCACAAATAGAGTAAAAACACCATATCTAAATAATAAATGTCCTTATATATGTCTATATTGAATATGATATTTGAATATTAACAATTTCTTCCCAATATTTGTTGATAAATCTTAATGAAATAATTGATTACCCTCGTTTAGAATATAACATGTCCAATAAATGATCTACCATGTTTCACAGATGTTATTTAAGAAATAAAATTTATCACATCAATTATTGATTAATCCACTTAAATTTTTTTATAATAATCATATCACCCAAAAAAATTCATTTCAGAACCACAAAATAAAATTTTTTAAATTTAAATTATGAATCATTTTCATGATTTTTAAAGAAAATTTAACAATTTTTTTAATGATTTGTGAAAATAATTTTAAGGTATTTTAAATAAACAATTATTATGATACTTAATTTCAGAATATAATTAGTAAAAACCTATTCAATGAACCTAAAAAAATTTCCTATAGAATTATGAAAATCATATAACATTCAATTTTATGATAAAGTGAAAAAATGGTAATGTAATGGTAGACAAACCTTAATCCAAAATAATAATGTGTTCCATTAAATAAGATAAAAATACACCCTATAAATTATAAGATTTTTAAACTATCAATATATCTAAAGTCTACACAATTACTGGAATGGAGAAATAATTTTATTTTGAAAATGATTAAAATTCCAAAATTCAATGTGTAGTGAACATATATCCAGAATATTGTTATGATTTAATTCATTTTTATCATTTGTAAAAAATGGATTAGAATTTTGTCATGGGAACTAAATTGATGGGCATAAATAATTATGTTTTCAAAATTTTTTAAATAATATATTCAACCAATAGGTTATCTATCTATTATTTATATCCTCCCTTACGGTGGGATTCATACTCCATTGGGGATGTTTGATATAATTGGAATCTCTATTATGTAATATTCCATGTGTGATTATTTTTGGGGTAATTAATTTTATGTCAATAATATCAAATTACATGTGCCTCTACTAGTTGTTGAGAGCTAGGAATGTGCATCCAATAAATCTATGTTCAAAACCAGGAAATGGCATAACATCCGGGGTAATGTAGTTGTACTATAACAGTACTATAAATGTATTGTAGAATGTACTATTCTGTATAGTAGAATCCCAAACTATTCATCTATCTGGGCTGCTGGGCCATAGGTTTGGACTTCAGGTCCATTAAAGACGCCGGGACAAAAAAGGCCAATGGTCTATTAAGGTGTTCAGGCCACCTCAAGGCATTTGGGTCCCCTCAAGGCCTTATAGAAACTTCAAGGTCATAAGGCCACCTGAAATTGTTCCTAACGAACATACAGACACAACAAAGAGTAGACTCCTGATAAGGATTTAGAGTATGCACATTCACTAGAGCATAAGCTAAATGGATTTTTCAGAAGGAGAGGGTATGAAATTGCCATCAAGACATAACTCAAAATTCAAAATAATCCAAGACAAACATTCCATGTGATAGTGTAGAGACAACATCACGATTAAGAAGCTGGGGAGGAGAATATCCATGTAGTTATGGTTTGAAAATTTATTTAGACCGACATGTCTTGTATAATCTATTCCTATGGTCCTTGTTAGGGTTACCCATAATTCCATGATGGGTGGTTATCAAAAATCTATAAAAAGTGGGCCTTCAGGACATTTGGGAATCTGATCACAATCCTGCTACCTTGAAATTATATCCCATAACCATATTAAATGATATTCATGTGTTTCTGATATATTATTCGCAATATTTCGTTATAATTTCACTTTTCTCCATGTTATTCAAATTTTCTAAATTAGTGGAAATATGTTTTAATATAAGGTTTAGTGGTTGTTCAATGTATTTGAATGAATTTATATTATCCATAATAAATTCAGGAATCTTTAATGTACAATAAATTATATAAAATACTTCATCACTGACTAATTCATAAAATTATACAAAAGTCACCTCTTCTTCAATCATTTAATCAATACTTACATATTTTGGGTCATTCACATGTCCAGTGGTGTATACAATTGGAATATTCACTCCTAATGATATGAATCAATTAAACATATGACATTAATTAATAGGTCCTATACCATATTCTGGGAAGAGTAAAAAAATAAATATTTTTGAGTGATTAATGATCATGTATAGGATATTAATGTTTTCCATGTTGTCTCCAAACTCTATAGAATGTATCGTTCAGTGGAAAATGTTGATGGAATTTTACTTCTAATGGTTGGACTCTACCGAATCATTGGAGACTGTGATGGGATCTTATCATATTTAATTTTCATTACATTTAGTTCATATTGGAATAATGGAACATAAAATTTCTCATATACACCTTCCAAAACTCATACTCGGAAAACTGTGGATGGATATTCAATATGAAACACCATTCAGATGGTTTTGGTATCTCCCATATAAAAATAGTGTATATTTAGTATTTATATAAATTAATCTAATATATAGATAAAATAATCTTATTTAGAATATTATTTTTTGGATAGTTTGAAGAATAAAATATTTCCACATATATTGATATTTGGGTTAAAACTATGGCGTATTAAGGGATGACGCATTTCATCCTATTATGATACCCACACCCCCTTGTATTCCAATTATCATAGTCCAAAGCTATATAATTTTTTTTTAAAAAGTTTATTTTATCTAATTTCTCGCAAAATATGAAAATTTTATTTCATATTTTTTAATTTCTTTTGAATTATTATTTTTTGACCATCAAATTTCATCTTCATTGAATCCATTTTCCATTCAGAGAATGAAAATAGAAAATCCCTCATCTCTCATTTCTTCATATACAATGTTTTCTTAAAGATGTTTTTTTTCAAAATCATCACCTCCTATTTTGGATAGATATATTAATCAACAAAAAATCTCATAGTTTTTACATCATTAAATTCATCATTTTCATTCTAGAGAAACATTGGAAAAAGTGTAATAATCTAATATAAACAGCTAGTTTAATTCATTAATATTATCTTTTGGATTCAACTATATTTTGGAGTGATGAATATTTATATTTTAGTATACAATTTTCAAATTAATTAAAATATATTTTTCAATTTATTGATCCTATCATAAAAACATTATATATTTTATCAAAATTATTAATTATTATTTTTTAAAGAAAATTTAATTTGATTATCATAGGTTTTATATTATAATGGATGTGGTAGAATATAATATGGATGGTAAAAATAAATCATATTCTGAAATGGTGTTGGGTTTTTAATTCTAAACTGAAATGGGGGTTGGATTTGAAATTTATTTTTCTTGGGTGTCTAACCATAATACATTAATCTTAATGTCCTTATTTTTTATTCTTATGATCATTCAATTATTGTTATTATAATAATTTTCTTCACTAAAATTACATAAAATAAATTTTCAATACCAACATTTTATAACACTATATTGGGAAAGGATTTTTATATGAGCATAAATATCACACCTAAGCATGTTTTGATTTCAGTAAAAAAATCTGTACACTAATTACTATGGAATAATTTTTTTATCTAAATATGTTCTTTATCTTTCTACACATTGTGACATGCATAAAAAGGATTATTGAGTTCTTTTATCTATTATATATTATTTTGAAAAAACATTATATTAATAATTATTACACATCTAGAATTAAATAAATATTCATCTTTTAACTTGATATATGACTTCCTTTTTGACGAGATTTCAAATTTTAAAGATGAAATTATGTTCTACAACAATTAATGAATTTTTGTCGCATGGGGTTTCAATGATAAATTGTTCCACATGATCAAGAAGAATACCATGAATGATGTAATACCAAAAAATATTCCTTAATTACGATCAATACATAACATGTTATAAGTCATTATAGATTTTGATGGTTTAGAATTATGTAATATATAAATATAATCTTTAAACATTACATAAATAAAAAATTGATGCAATTCAGCTGATATTTGAAAATCGATGACAATTTATTCAATTAAATTACTATGGAATTTAATGAAATGTTAATAAATTAAATCATTATAGAGTAATATTTGAATGAGTATATTTTGAAATTAGTTTATATTTTTAATAGATATTTTCCCCAAGCGAAGAAAATACATCAAATGTTGTAGCCTAGATTTCTGTGATGTTAGGTTTTATTTATGATTTTTAATTAAATAAAGTATAAGGGTGATGTTTTGAATAGTTTTTGGAAATTCATTAATGTTTTTGTTGATATTATATTGGTGAACGGGTGGTGAATAGTTGGTAGAAAACATAAATCACATTCAGGAAATAATAAATAGTAGGATAGAAGTTAATGGTTATGCCATTGAATACCGATAGTTCATCAAAACCATGTGGAAACCTAATACTAACATAGATATTTGAAATATGGTTTTAAAATATATGAGGTGGTGGAATAGGTATAGTTTTCAAATGGTTTTTGAAACCATGTGATTAAACCCTATGAATTCCATCCCCAAGGTAGTTTAAAAGCCAAGATTATTGCATGGTTTGCCCAACCGTGCAACTAAATCATGCACAAGGAAAAATATAGATTGTTAAAATGTTTATTATTGACATAATAATCATTTAACCTCTGGTTATCCCAAAAAATGGCTCTAACATTATATTTTTATTCCATAAATGTCAAATAAGGTTCTTGAATCAGTTTGAATGTTATCTGAAGGACTTCCATAGAGATTAGAAGACGATTATTCATGTTATGTTTATGTTCATTATTGTTCTTATTAAAACTCATGATATAATTATACTATTCTCATAGATTCATAGATATAAAACCAATATGGTTATATATAAGGTTTTGGATGCCAAATATTTTTAGATTTGGATTATTTCATGATAGGGGATGATATTTATGGTGGCCTTCTAAAGATTCAACCAAAATTTGTGATTTTTTCACACTATTTATGGTTTTCTCCAAAACTCTCATGGTAGATTCCATCCCTCAAGACAACTATTAATATAAGTGATTGGGTGGACTTAAAATTTATTATTTTATATGATATTGATTTTGAATTAGTGGATTCTTGATAGTTGAAATCACTCTTGACAAACGGTTTTTGGAAAACATGGTATTTATGTGTTCTTACAAAGTTTTTTGGTGTATGTTTTTAATGTGTTGATTTTAAATTGAGGATTTTTCTAGTGTTATGGTAAAACGATTATAAATTTTATTTAAATAAAAGGGTTGATTTTATTGAAATTAAATAGGGATGTTTGATTTTATACAGTTTTTAGATGTTTTTTTCAAAACGAATGATTTTAATTAAAAGAATGAACTTGTTGTTTTTCACATTGGTTATTGGCATAATGGTTATTTGTCTTTATGTGTATTCAGGACATTTAATGGTATGTATTAACCCCATAATTAGTGGTATGGGTAAGGGTTAGGTTACTCCCACATAAAACGGTTCTCTTAGTGATGTCAAATTTAATGGAAGACTCACCAAATATGAGTATGTGGAGGTCTAGATTACATTCAAGGATGAACTTGTGGATCAGTGCAATGGAATTTTTATGGAAAAATGGATTTTAAAATTTAATTCCAATCATTGGTTTGTTATTTCTAGGAAAGATATATTTTTTTTGAAAATTGGGTGACATGGAACTTGTATATATTTAGTTATAAACTATTTTTAAATGTTTTTAATATTTTCTTTATAATTTTTTTTGGAATTAATTATATATATTGTGTTATATAAATGTTAACAACATTAACTTCTTTGTGGAATGGGTAGGGATGACATTGTGGAAAAAATACCACATATTTGAACTCTCAAATTCATTGTAACATTATTTCTTTAGTAGATGTCACCAACCGAATAACGATAAAAGGACAATAATCACACGTCATTAGAACTACCTTGTTATATGTGGTATTTTAGTGATGTTGGAGCCTGAAGATTTGGGGACACGGGGTCATGTGGTCATCTTGGGGTTTCATTTGGTATCTTCTTTTAATAACATTGACTTCATTTTGGATAATGTTTTAGTACACTTTTGTAGGTTTTGATAAAAATGGAATGGTTGAGATTTCATTATCTTTATCAATCATCATATAGTGGTTTGTTTGGTTTGGTTTTACATGATTATTTGTTTTATTAATTACTTGTAAATCATCCCTTACATGTATTGAAACACATAGACATTATTTTTATATCATTTTTTATCATGGAGTTGTATAATAATTCCTAGTAAAACCTATCAGCCTTCATATAAAAATCTGAGGGGGTGGGGTAATAAAAATGGTATCAGTTACATAGGTCCAAAATCCAATTTGAGATAATTGGAATAATGTTTTCATTTTCTTTATGGAACATGTAGTCATCATTTTTCATGTTTTTAGTGTCGAATATAATCCTTATATACTCCTTCAGTTTCAATAATTGATTGGACTAGGATTGTTGGGACTTGAAATGTACAACAAAAAAATTCATAACTATCCTTTTTATGATGATCTCCATGTTTCAATAGAGTTGGGTAAAAATGTTTTTTAAGACATTTAGAATATTAAATTCACATTGACATGTGTTTATCAAATGAGAATAGAATGACATGAATTAGAGGAATGGAGCACAATAGTAATAATAAAATCCAACTGGATTAACATAAAATAACATTGGTTGAACATGGGAAATAGGTGTACCATCAACTAGTTCAGAGTATAGTCTATGAATTTTAGGCTGTGGACATAGAGAACTTTAGGGATTTTCCACGACAGCTGGAACATCCCATCGGATACAAGAAACAAAATCTACACATATTTCAGGTTGATTCAAAACTAAAAAGGATGATGTGTGTGTGAGCATGATGAATCATATTCTATATTATATTCGCATGCCAGCATAGATTAAAGTCAATATAGAAATGTATATGCTATAGGATCTTTAACGCCAGTTGTAGGATATTTGGGTATTTTCTAAAATTGAAATTTGCCTTGGGTGGGAAAATTTTGTTAAGTAATACGACAAATAATTCTATCCTCAGAATATAATGATTCACATAAAAATAGACTTCTTCATCTTAAAGTGGGAAAATTACTCTATCATAGACTATGTGGATAATTTTTTGAATTTTCTGCTCTTTTCACAAGAGGTTACGGCTAGAGCAGGCTTGAAGCCAAGCATCATTCAGTCGTGTATAAGGCTAGATATTAACTTAAATATTTATGTGATATGTATTACGGATTCAATATATATGGTGTATAGTAGAATAATTTATGAACAAGGCATCTGCAGATATTTGGGGGGAAGAAGTATCATGATACCTATGGGAAATGATGGGATGTCAAATTATGAGATAATGTAGAAGAGGGAAACCAACATCAATGGTGGGAGAGGGAATCCGAATACAAAAGTTGGATCATGGAATCTTCCTCCATGAACATAGAGCTATCCTAGATGATTTCAATGTGTTTAGTTGGGTCACATGAAGGGACAATGTACAATACCACCTAGAGTATGACATAAATAATACAATATTTGGTATCTTCAATGCTATTGTAAAAATTATTTTAGGTCAGGTTCATAGGAAAATTCTTAGGTATCGCAAGCATCACATACTTTGATGGGGTGAGGAAAATAGAATCAATATCTTCAGTAAAAAAAGATATATCAATGGTGATTCTAGGAATTCCATTAAACCACAACAAGAGAAATATCTTCAAGTCAAAAAAGATTAGAGTGTATCTTCAATTAAATTATATGGCGTTGAGCATGTGATTATAGATAATTTTGATTGACCATATATGGTGAGAGTTGTGATTCTATTAAATTCTACCCTTATGAATGTTTGGTTTGACACTAGTCTATTAAATTAATTCATTTCTTCTAGTACTGATTATTGTTTATTTTAAATAATAATGTGATCACATCGATGATAAAACAACAAACTCAATTTGGTCAAAGGTAGTTTGAAGATATTTTTTCACAGTGAATTTTCTGTAACTATTAATGGTGAAGAACAAAAATGGTAAATAGTGGTGTTGTAAGTGGTTTCCTATGATTTAATCCTTGTATGGATTGGTTGAAATTGTCCATGGATCACATCAAATATTATTACAGTTCAGTTTGTATAATTATTTAGGACTGCACCGAGATTCTCTTAAGAGGATAAAGGGTTGTAATGATTGGTGCAATGGATTTGATAGCACCATCATTTGGAATGATCAATTATTAGTTATAAATTTTAAATTTTGCTTCGAGGGAATAAATCGATGTTAATATTTTTTCTAGTAGTTGTGGATAAATGTCCATATGTCTTTCCCAAGAACAAATAAATGTGACCACCTCTAAGGTATGTGTAGTTTACAATTGTTCTCCTTCAACGGACCCGAACTATTTCCATTCCTTCTTATAATATGGAATCTAAAAACATTATGTGAGATGAATGTTTATTTGGAAGATCTAGAAAGAAATTTTTTTATTCAACCGAGCACATCTCCAAGGGAAGCACACCTCATGATTGTTAGGAATGAAGAAAGACTCTTTGGCTATGTGTGTACTTTCATAAGCCTCCAAATGGTACAATTATAAATAGGTATCCACATCCACATATCTATGACCTATTTGATATATTCAGGGGATCTCGATGGTTCTCTAAAATTAACTTGTGATCAGGATATCACCAATTGTGAGTTTGGAAAGAGTATATTCTGAAAAGTGCTTTCAGATGTGTATATGGCCATTATGAATATGTGGTAATAAATATAAGTTTGCAAATTCACATTATATCATTATGGATTGAGTGAATTAGGCATTTCCTGGATATATGCATTTTTTTGTGGTGGTTTTTGGATGACATATTGGTTAATTAAAGGAAAAGGGATATTCCTGAGAAACACTTACCATAGTGTTGGGAATCGTGAGGGACTATAATTTCTATGAAAAATTATCAATGTGTGATTTTTGGATACAAGAGGATTGCTATCATAGCCATGTAATTTTTGAATGATTTTTTTCAGTGGATCCAGAGAAGATAGAAGTTGTTATATCTTAGAAACCACTGATTAAATTATTTGAGATTAAAATATTTCTTGGTATCATTTTTCCTCATCAAAAAAATTATTCATTACATATTATGACTAGAAAAACCTATGATAGAATTGATAAATAAATGATGGACCATTCCAATGGATTTAGGAATTCCATATGTCTTTCCAAGAGTTGAAATTTTTCCATACATTATCACTTATCATGATATTTCTAGAATCAAGAAAGGGGTGTGTGGTGTATTGTGATGATTTCTGATTTAGGTGGGAATGAATTCTCATGAAATGAGACAATTTCGTTTCTGATGGATAAATGTATTTCAGAGTTCATGAGATGAAGTTCCCAACATAGAATTTAGTTTTAGCAGTAGACATCAATGCATTGAGGACTTGGAATCACTAAATCTATGGTGAGAAATTTATAGTGTCCATGGATCATAATATCATGAAACATATTTTCACACACCATTATTTAAATATAATGAAATTTATATTGATTGAGTATCGTTAGATGATTGACTTTTACTTGATTAAAAGAAGGGAAATATTAATATGGTGATATATGAATTATGGAAAAAAAGATAATTGCTCATTTGGAAAATGATGCTTTGTGATAGTGGCAGTTTATGATTGTCATAGCCATCCTTTATGTTGATTGGGAAGTCTTGGGATATGTTTTGGATTTAATTTAAAATTTATAGGTCACTAATTAGGTAAATATTGTCAAACATACACCAACATTTGATATATAATCTGTATCGATGATTTCAAAACACAATGGTGGGTAGACCATTGTGTTCTTGAAACTGGATGGGAGATCAGTGTAGTTATTTTGAAATATAATGGATGTATCTATGGATGGTAAGGAACACATTCTTTATACATAACACCATATGATATTCTTTTTACATCCTAGAATATACATGATTTATAAGAGATTAAAGGCACAGTTTTGGCTGAGTGAGATGAAACAGAAGGTGTCTATGTTTGTTTAAAAGTGCTAAACATGTCATTATGATAAGGAATAACATTAATGACTAGTAGTTATGTTGCATTATATATCTATTAAATTATTCAAATGGGAATAAATAACTATGTATTTTGTTATAGGTCTCCTAATAACAGTTCAAAAACAAACATCTATATGGGAAAGAGTGGATCAACTAAAGAAGTCATCCTATTTCATTCATATTCATACATCTCACATGGTTGAGGATATATCCAAAATAGATATACAATAATTGGTAATGACACATGAAAAATCGGTTTTGATATTTTAAGAAAGAGATCAGAGTTTCATGTCTCATTTTATGAAATCCGTATATAAATCCATTGGGACTCTGTTGACTATGAGTACGGTGAATCATCCTCAAATAGGTGGGAAATTAGAAAGGAAAATAAAAATGTTAGAATACGTGATGTAGGCATGTATAATAGATTTTGGTGTCTCATGGGAATTATGTGTTCCGCTGATGGAGTTATTTTATAATAAAATATATCAGACCTCGATAAATATAGATTATTTTGAAGAATTGTATGGTCATCCTTATCTTTCTCTACTTTGTTAGATTGAAATGGGTTATACATCACTAGGTTGGATGAGATATGTTAATGAAACTACATATAATTATCAATTTATTAGAAAGGGGATGTATATGAATCATAACCAACAAAAAACTTATGACGAACACCAATGATGGCCTATTTGTTTCACCAGGAATGGTCATGTCTTCTTATGGATCTCTCTAAGGCTTGGAAATCATCATTTTGGGAAGGAGGTCCAGTTATATCATTGATACATTGGCCCTTTTGAGATAGTATAATGGGTATGATAAGTGGAATATCAGTTTCCAGTTTCACAATGGTCCAGTTCGGTGAAAAATGTGTTCCATATATCATATTTGAAAACCCATTAGCCAGATCCTGACAATGCGATCAGGTGGAATCATGTTGACCTAGATCTGGATGATTCGGTTGTACATATCCCGACGCATATTGTGGATAGAAAAGATAAAGTATTTCATGGAAAATCATCAATATATTGTGGGATTTATAGAAAAAATTTATTATTTATGAAGAGACATGGGAATGCAAGATCGAGATGAAAGAGAAATGGTCATACCTCTCTCAAGACACTGATGGTTTTCTACATTATATCGATGGAATGAAAAATGGTTGAGAGAACATAGAACTCATTTTTCTTGTATGTATCCTTTTATTTATGATTTTTCATAAATAATGTTTAGGGGTGGTGTTTGTGAGAGTACTAGAAATTATTTGTGATTATTTGGAGATTTTATATTAGTGAACATGTGGAGAATGGTTTTTAGATATCATGCACATAATGAATAAAAGGTAAAGGGGATGTGCACTAGATGTGAAAATATTTCCAAATCAAGAAAAATCCAATAAGTAACTTTGTTCATTGATTTTTGGTTTTGGTAGAACTATGGAATTATATTTTGAACATTGGGAACATTATTTTGGAGACGATATGAGATGATCATTTGAAGTTCATCCTCATGGTAGTGGCTAACAAATGCTTAGCCAAAGCTTGTCAACCCATGTGACTAAACCCTGCATATGGTCAAACATAGGTCCTTAAAAATAGATCCAGTTCAACATAATGTTTTAAACTCATGTTTTCCACTAAAATAGATCTATATCAAGAGTTCTATTCCAATAATGTCAATTAAGGTTGTCCCTTTTAGCTTAAGGCAATATGAAGGCGTCCCTTCGGGATTAGTAGTCGATTCCTCACAGTATTTATTCATTCCTCATTATTATTGGTGTGTTTGCCGGATCTACCGCCCGACGTATCCATATTTCTTAGATATACACCCGTTGTGGGAGGATTTGAGGTCATGGATTCCAAATAAGATTGGATTTGTCTTTTTTCCGTACATCAGAGGATATATTAGGTGTTTTCCTGGATATTCAATCCTTTTTGGGATGTTTTAATATCGTTTAGTATTTTCACTAAAATGCTCGACATATGCATCTTCACTATCGACTATACATTCTAGATTAGATTTTCTTGATTACATATTAATAAATTTTCAAGAAAATTATTTTGAATTGGCTTTGTAATGATTGTTGAAAACCCTATTTAGTGAATTTATGTTGGAATCACGGGAATTGGGTGATCTAATTACGTTATATGTTTATTGGTTTTTTAATGTTTATTTTAAATTCTATATTTTTCTAGATATGTGTTATGTGTATTAATAAAATACCTTCAATAAAAGGGATTATTATTTTGAAATGAAAAGGGGATGTTTGAATTGAAATAGTTTGTTTTTTTATTATTTCTATACAAAATTTTTTTTATTGAATATGGTGAAATTATTTTTTTGGAATTTGATTTTTCAAATATGGTTTTGTGCGTTCATTTTCATTCTGGTCAGATAAGGGTTAGGATTATCCCTCATCATTAGTGGGATAGATAAGGGTTAAAGATCTCCCCCAAAAAATGGTTCCCTATGTGATGGCATACTAAATGGATTACTCACCAATCCTAAGTATTGTGAGGTCCCAATTAAATACATGTCTTGATGTGTGTATAGGTTGAATAAAAATAGTATTTTAGAATTGAATTTCAATAATTGGTGGGTAGTTTCAATGAAAAATATATTCTGATTGAAAATATTATGACATGAATCTTTTTTATATTTATTTATAAATTTTATAGAAGTTATTTATATTTAGTTATAAAGTATTTTTAGATTTTGTGATACTTTATTATAAATATTTTTGGTAATTGATTCATTTAAATTGTTTTATTTAACTATTGATATATTTTCTATCTTAGATTAGTGAGTAAGAAATTCATTGGGGATAACCTACTGTGATTTATTACTCAACCATGGTTGAGAACATTGATGATTTTCCAAATGTCATATTCTAATATAGCAGCAAAGGAAATGTATCACACATCTTTATCAATACCCCTCATGATGCTCGTTATGTTTTGTGATGTTGGAGAATAGTGCTTCAGGAGCATGGAGTATTTTATTATCCTAAGAGTTTCATTATTTATTTATCGTTGTTCACGTTGATTCGATTTTTGCTTCCAATGTAGTACAAATATAATGGTTTTGATACAATATAAATGGTTTAGTTGTTGTTATTTTTATTGTGCATCATATAGTTATTTTTTTTGTTTTAATATATTAGTTTTTTTATTCATAATGAGAAAATCGTCCCTCATTTGTATTGAAACCCTTCTGCATTATTTTTTCCATCTGTTGGATTCTTGTAGGTGTGGATAAAGTCCAAGTAATTCCTCACCACCTTATCAATATAATGATTAGGGATGACCCGTAACATCAAACAAATAATTGAATGGAGAAAAATATGAAATTGATGTATATTCAAGTCATTATAAGGAATAATTTCATTATATATGTGTATAAAAATAGGATATTTCAAATTTTTTATATTAAGGGTTGTAACATGAATACATAGTAATAAAATATTAATAAATTGATTCTGTAATAAACTAGGAATGATTGTTAATTGAAATGATGCTTTTTAGGTAGATATGAGTAGAATCCTAAAAATATACATCGATATGAAATTCAGTATTATTATGAAGTTATGGATAGAATAAGATTATTGAAAGAAAAAAATTAAAAATAATATTCAATTTAGGAAAAATATATTTTTAGAATTGTATCTATTCTGGATCTAACGAGTTGAGGTAAAATATATTGAAAAATTAATAATTGGTGATCATGTTTCCCCATGTCATATAATGGGAATGAAGAACCTATAGTAAAAATATATTCCATCACATGTAGATACAATATTTTTCAATAATAAATATGATATCTTCATTCATTATTGAGATTAAAAATATCTTGAAAAAATTAAGATGAATTTGATATAGGATATAGTTTGAAGGTGAACCGGTAAGAATCTCCTTTGGGGAAATTAATTTTATTTATAACAAATTGAATGAATATTGGATGGTTTAATGAAATATGGAATTACTCATATTAATGGGTTACACAGTCTGCTGGGGAATTGATATTTATAATATTTTTTCACATATTATTAGGATTTCTAAAATTTTGTTATTTTTTAAAATTTTCAAATAGAGGAACCTTTAGGTTTTCCAATTAGATATCATGTCAGTTTTTTTGAAAAGTGATTTATTGGAAGTTGTTTACAATGAACAATCAGATTAATTCCCCATTAATATGGTTGAATTTTAGTATCAATTAAATAATTTATTCTATAGAATAATATACACACCATAATCATTGTATTCATGAAATTATTATTATTATAAGATTCATAGTTTCCATAATTAGAGTGATGACTACAAACTCTATGTACACTATGATAGTAGTCAATGGATGATGTGGATGGTGGATTTAGTTAACATAATCATTGGTCGATCAAATAAAGTAAAATGGGAGTGGTATATTAATTTCATGAAATGATATATTGAAATTTCCATTATTTGTGTCATATTATTTTTTCTTTGACATCATGTCACCAAATATGAAATTTCACTTTCATTAATAAAATTAAATATGATAATTCGGATCAAATAAGGTATTGAATATAACATTCAATAGTTATAAAATATCTGGCTGTTTCTCAAGTTTTATTTTAAATTGAATATGAAGGGAATATTTCCAATGGTAAATAATACGTACCTATCAACGGAAACTTGTCATACCTAATAGTGACATGTCCCAATTCTATATCTCTATATGATATGACACATGATGGCCATGAAATAATAGTTAAATCCACCTATATGATATTAAAATAATACATCCATATATTAGATACATGGTAAATTTCAGTATTATATATACTAAAAAATCTAATCATGTGTTATTTGTCTATATAGATTTATATTGTGTAGGATAATCCAATGAAAGAAAATTGATATTATTTTCTTCATTATATCATGATATATGATGTCTTTTATTTTTGTCAATGATAAAAATTATAATTACCTAATACTAGAAATCAAGGAATATATTACTTCTACTAACGCATGATCATAGTCACTATAGATGGTGCATTAACAAGAAGACATTTGGGATAGATGTGAATCCTCTAAATAGAATCCTTTAAGATAATTCCAGAGAAATAAAATGTAGAAATTTTTTTGTTTTTGACACATAGAAAAATAATAACGACATAAATTATTAGTTTAACCTAGAGAATGTGGAGCATATGATTTTAATGACGAGTTACATTACTACTAAACTATTTGTTTCATAAATAAGGATGATTTCTATACAAGTATAATTGTTGGAATAATATAAAATTACTATTATTTTATAGTTAACACATTAATTATGAAATGTGTTGATGTGGTCCCACACTTCTTGAGATTGTTTTGATATTGTATATGTATCTATACTTGTTCATTACAATTTTCAATTTGTAGGAGTGAAAACATTTGGTTAATTTACAAATGAAAATATATATTGATAAATAATATTCAATAAACAAATAGGTGGAGTAGTGAGAAATATTTAATTTAAGAAAATTAATATACAAAATAAAATGATTTAATGAGTATAAATCTTAAAATGATGTTATTTTGATTTTGGGTACTAACATTTCACAGGTCACATTTATGAAGTAGATTTCAAAAGATCAAATTGTTTTATCATTTAGTTTTTAGATGTCCTTGATCAAAGAATTAATAAAAATTTGATTCATCGATGATCATTCCATGTAAATTTTGTTTCTCACCTTTATCTTGATCCTTGTGAGATTTGATTTCATGATTTGTATGTCCATTATAAATATACAGGGTTGTGGATGGAAAACAGAATCAATTTTTTTTATTTCATAATAATTTAGTTCACGATATTTTGTGTTTTTAACAAACCCAAAGTGGATTATTATTTAATGGATACATTTTAATAGTGTATTTAGGTTATTATGATGATATAAAAATATAGAATATACTAAATGTGATTTTTGAAAAAGGTTCATTGATGTTGAGCTGTTATTTCTTGATAATTTTTTCTAGGATAAGGTTGATTTAGAATTCTAAAAGGGTTATTCCCTTGTAATATTATTCATGTGTTATTAGATTATATAATTCATTGATGGGTTTTAACATGGGTGGAATTAGGTCACATGATCAATTAAAATGATGGAGGATCACATGATCAGTCTTCAGTAAAATGATAGTTTCACTATTTGATTTTTTGAATAAATAATATAGTAGATAATTGTAAACACACATATATTAAATGATAACTTATAATCAAATTATGTAAGAAAAATATGGAAAATAATATAGATGTGGGGGAGAATACATGGTCACCCCAAGGATCTAATGAACTATGTTATTATATTAGTTTAATCCTATGAATTAATTGATTATTTATGTTTTAGAGAGGCACGAGATAAGCGATCAAGGTCATGTGGAAAATCAAAATGTTATATTTTGAACGTAATAAGAAATAGGAGTCATGAGGATAGGTTTTCCATAGATTCCATCACATTCAGTCAATTTGGATGATATTACGAAACTGAATGTGGGGAAGGTCCGGTGAAATGAGTATGTTAGTGGCTTTATATTTTTATTCAATGTTTTGATCTATTAACATGTTTTGTGATTGATTTTATAGATTTTTTTTCAATTGGTAATAATTATACCTAAATTTATTTACTAGTGATTATAATGAAGTATTTTTCAAAAGAGGTTTGATCAAAATCATATCTATAGGATGAAATTTCATGAAATAATGATAGAGGTTATGGGATCTAAGACACAAATGTCCCATAAATTATGTTCTATGCATGACTTAAAAAGAGGTTTTTTATAAAAAATTAATTAATGGGTGTTGTGATATAATTTTAACAATTAACATCATCATAATGAGTATTCTTAATCCCTTATGGAACCATGGTTAAAATAATAATATTTATTAGCGATCATCGTTATAATAGAGTCACGTCATCGCCTAATACTGTAATGGTCACATGCACAAGGAATTAATGTTATTCTGAACATTGTTTTAGTCACATGGAGGATAATAGAAACTAAATACACACTCATTCAAGTGTCAACCAATTTAGAGAATATAATGGTCATAGTAATATAATAGTAGCATAATAGTCAATTCAGCTCAGTGTAGAGAGATTTTTTTTGTTAAAATTATTAATTTTAGTAAATAAGGATTGTTAGTGAGTCTACTCTAAAAATATTAATATATGAAAAATGGAGTTTATTATGTATATTTTCAAAATTATTTTTTGTGATACATGTATGTATCCTTGTGCATGAGAACCATGTTAATTTTTTATGACATATTAATTTCTCCATTTATACTCATATGTTTCTATGAAAATAAGAGGGAAGAAAGTTATATATAATAGTTAATCAGGAAAATAAATTTTGTAGTTATACTACTTTTAAACTCCCTAGATCACCCCCATAGTTTATTAAACCGGGTATGCTTCTATATTCGAGACGTAGGAGGTGAGGAAATTATTTTAATAATAAATATATATCCTCATAACTCAATTCCATTGAAGGATTTTTTATATCAAAAGACTATGTAATTTTTCCTTAGAAAAAACACAACTATTTATTTGAAACAAATCTGTATTTAATATTTAATCCCCAAGAATATGGGTTTCAATATATTTTAAATAATTAATAGGATATCATATCATGATATCCAAAGATATATCCTACAATTCCCATAATGGAAAACTGAAATTATATAATAGACCATATGATAATTGAAATCTAGATTTAACTATTTTAAATATTACATGAACTCTACCACAGAACATGTAACACTAGCCAAATAGAAATACCCGATCAAGGAATGTTTTATCATTATTACACATAGATATACCACAAGAGGTCATCTATAGGACTTGGGTGTTAGAAATTATAATATAACTAGTATAATTATCAATATTCTATAGAAAATGGCAATATATTCACTATTTCTTCACCTATAATGAATATATATAAAAACAATATACCCAAAAATCTAGATTAATTTCATTGAGTTAATAATCTATCATTTTTTATACAATTTAAAAAAAATAACCCAAGAAAATTAACATCAAAAAAATCAATATTTTGTTACCAAATGAGCTATATCATCTTTCATTTTCCATTTACATAATATAATATATCACTATATATAAATTTTCTCAATAATTTTCTTATAAGTTTTTATTTCAGGTTATTATATGAAATTTAATTTAAATAATATCCTTAATATAAATTTTAATAGATTTGGATTTTGATGAATTATTGTGATCAGATTGATTTTTTTTCTTCAAAATCTATAGATAACGAATTTAAAATTTTATAAATCCTTATAAACATATATTTATTTTTTTCTTCAAATTCATTACTCTCATCATATTTTGTCTTTACCTTGTTGAAAATCAATTTTAAATAATTGCATATTAATTTTCATTATTTGAATAGTAAATTTTGTGGAATATTTTTATATTTGGGATGAATAATATATTCCAGAATAAATTTGGACATAATATTATTTTAAAATATTGATTTATGGGAAGTAGAAATTCATCCTTGGGCCTAAAATATAATATTTTTACCCGAAATTAATATTCAATTAAATTTATAGTTAATATATCAATATAAAACAATATTTGTAATATTTCCTTTAACCAGTACTAATTTTATTTCCTATGTTTGTATTGTAATCCACAAATTTTAAATTTATTGTTTAAATATTGGCCCTTCTTTCCTGGACCAAATTATTATTCCAAAATTTAATGCATATATTGACAACATGTAATAAAATTATTATAATTGGATTTGATTTATTAATGGGCACCAATGTCCACATTTCCATCATTTATTACAAATCCCATTTCTCCCACCATAGTAGATACTATATAGATGAAATGATGAGTGAAAATTTAAACATCACACATATAGAATGAGGGAAATTTAATTGTCCATGTGTTCTAAACAACCAATTATAAAACCATAGCATTTTTATATATTTTTTGGGTTTAGTAACAATGATACTAAAAAAATATATCTTAAATGTCCATTATGATTGTGAAACATTGGATTTTTTTATTCATATTTTAATGTTATGCATCTATTTTCTCATTTTATAATTTTTTTTAGAAATATTGTTCACCAATCAAGAAAAATTTTAATAATTAATTATTACTAGAAAATTAATTAATATTATTCTAAAACATTTTTATGTTTTACCAATAATTTTATGGTTTGAATATATTATAAATAAAACTAAAAGGATCAGTTTTTTAAATTTTTATATTCTTTTATACCACTTTAATGATTCATATATGGTCACCCATTAAGATATTTTGGGTTAATAGAGAAAAAATACTTCTATTTGTTGATTATACAATATACAATTTATGGGAGATTAGGTGTTTTTTTTGACTTAATCCACTAATTATTTTCTTTTTTGATAATATGATTCAATGGATGATTTTAATCATTGGTTATATTTAATTTTAAACATACATATTATGAGTGCTTTTAAGATCATAAGAAATATATTTATCCTCTTATTCTTTTTTAAATAACCATAAAATTATATTTCGAGAAATTCTGGGCCCAAAATGGTGTTTTTTATATAAATGAATCGAACCCTCAAAAAATAATTCCATGAAATTATATATGTAAAAAAGATAGCTATTTGGCCTCAATAACATCTTATAATTGTCTCATATCTATAAATTATTTTATTACAAATCATGTAAAAAACATTTAATAGCATACATTACAAAAAATAGTCGGATGCATCACATAAAAATTATATTACAAATACTTAATGAGTTAATAAAATATTTGGTATGTGTTAAACTGATATCCCTAAATATCTAAATCAATATCCACATACATGTACCTTATATTCATAAAAAATCATTTCACTTTTCACGGAACCATGTATATAACAATGACTCCCTAGTTCTATTATCACACTAATATTTATATAATCACCCATATATCACATAACAAATCCCCTTTATAATTTTAATTGAATTACAACCAATATATATGACCATTCAAACTTACATATATTGATTTATAAAAACATGGGGGATGAATTATGTAACATTTTTGGTAATCAGTCATTAGGAATAAATCATCCAATGAACCAATAATATAAATTTATTTCCACTCTATTGGAGGGTAGTATAAATAACCCCATTTACTAAAATAAATGAATATAATTGTAAATATAAATGATAAATCCACTAACATAATTTTTTTAATGAAAACCATTAATGATAATATATCACAATCATTGATAAACTACCCATACTATATGAAATGTATTAAAAATAGGAATATAGTAATATCATTAAAATATTATTATAAAATACTCAAAACATTCATGTGAAGGATTATGGTATTTTATACCATTATGTGTTTGATTTTACTGACATCATTGGTGATAAGTTCCTATTAATAAAATATAGTCATCCATGATGAATCTCCAACCATTTCTATATAATATTGATATATAGGTTGATTAATTAAATTTTTAACAACTTGAATCATTTTTCTAGAACAATTTTAATATTTACAAAAAATAGCTTCATAACCAAATACAAATTACCATAAAATTTTTATGATGATCAATGAGGGGAATCATAGCATTATTAAAATTGTAAAATGTATAAGAACACAATAAAAATGAAAATTATTTAACAAACTCCCAAATTTTTGTGATACATTTATTAAAGGATTGGTCTAAGAAAAAAAATAAATTATTAAGTTAATTCGTAATATGATCTTGAAAGAAAATCCTCCCAATGATCCTTATTGGTATATAGAAGGCCTTGGTATATAAAGAAAAAAAATATAAATAACATATATTTTGAGAAACCACTACATAAAGTAAAAATTCACATACTTTGGGATTATAAATTATGTAGCGATAACCATGAATACCTCTCCCAAAATGGAAAAGATTTATACCATAGGAAATTCAATGATCTACACTTTATTTTCCCATTTTATTATTTTATTTCACTTATTACCATAATAATTATAATTCCATTACAATTGAATTTATCAATATTCATTTAAAGAGGAATATATGTAGTTCTTAATGTCCAAAATGTTGATAATATTTGGTGATTATGTTAATATAATATACAATAATAATCATAGATTTTGCTGAATAAATAATAAATATCATAATCAATTATTGGTACTAAGTCCCGTCCAAAAAATAACTAAGACACATAACATTTTTAAATCACAAAAATAATAATTCAATAGCCATGGAATTAAATTCAATCATCCAATGATACAAACCATCATGAACATGAAATATCATTCTTGGAAAATCTATCAATCTAAGACCACTATCTAGTATACCGACTACAGTTACCTAAGAAATTGTTCTAAAAAATGGTTATAAATATTTATGATGTATCACAAATTAAATTTGAAATAATAATATTTACAACATTAAAACAATAGAAAACATATCTTATCCATTTTTCATTCATTGGAAATAATATAGTCGAACAGAATCTTATAATGTTTTATTATTTGTCAAGGTGATCATAAGGATTTGAAAACCCACTAAAAAATATGTTGAATCATTTTATAAACCAATAAAGGATTAAAAATATCATTATATGTAATGTCCCATAATATCCATATAATTTTTTTTCAATGGAAATATTTCATGAGCACAAAACCTAATGACACGTGATTCCAAATCCCATAGTGCACAGATTGATCCGTCGAAAATTGTTATGTTTAAAATAGTACGCGTGAGTGGTTTTTCTAAAAATGTTTAATAACTCATAAATAGTTTCCCAAATTAGAATTTATATGGTTATATTACGTTTAGGATTCCTAGTTTTTCCTAGTCTCGACTTATGTTAGGTCGGTGCTGGCCTCCAGTGGGAATCACAAAAATGGAATAATAATCAATAAAATCATTAAATAAAATTATTTTATTTTCAAATGCATGTAACTCACGAATGGTGACTCGGTTTAAAAATATGAGACCGCTGCTGAACTCGTGACGGTATGCTTTCCTTGGGTAGATACTAACATTGGCCCACATTGGCCAATATTATAAGTTAGTTTTTGGCCACAAATAAAATAATTAATTAACAATTATTTTATTGTTAAATTATATAACCGTTAAATGGTATCTAGAATTATAAATTTGAGATTATCATTGAACTCATGAGGGCGTGTTTCCCTTATGAAGAGCCTAACCTGTATTGGCATGGGTCGAAGGTGACTGTTAATAATTTGAAATCATTGTTTGTGTACATTCAGTAAACGCGTGGACATCATTTTCTATCTTTTGAAACTTTTCTCAAATTAAAAATATGAGCGAAACATTGGATCCACGGTGATATGATTAGCTTAAATGATGCTTCACTTCGACCGCAGAAGATCGATAGAATAATTTAGTTTTTTCGACTTTTAATGAAATAAAAAAATAACATAAATTATTGTTTTATTCTTTTCCCAACCACCTATTGAGCGGAAGAGGAAGGGAACACGAGGGTGGTGTGACTTTTAATTTATGATATTAAATATATGGTTACACAATCATTGAGTAACCTCCACACTTATAGTTAATGATTTTCATTAATTACCTCAATTAATGAATATAATTATTTACTCAGAGCATTACACACAAGTTTTCATCTACTTATACGGAGCATGGATTTAGTTTTCAGCACATCATCATCATTTGAGGAACCGCTGACAAAGTAACACCACCACTTCCACTGTCGGAAAACAGATGATTGATGACACTCGTTGTTGGATAGATCTGAGGTCCGACGAATGATGAATTACAATGACTAATATATCACCAAAGAATCTAGGTATGGATTGTCTTATAATTCAAAAATATTCCCTCCATTCTATTACTCATTCTTCTATATGGGGAGGTTGTTATGGGGGATTATAACTATTTTCAAACATTATTAAAATATGATTACTTATTACCTAAATAATATTTTAATGATAACATGGAGTGTGTGAGACAAATGAACAAGGCCCCGACACTCCAACACATGATTATTTTGTTGCCTTCATTAGAGACGGTTTTCACAATTCGATTGCAAGGCTAGAAAAGTGGTCACTATGTGGCAGCGGTGATCCGGGAGGCCCTTAGGATCAGATGGTACCACGAACGGATTACTGGAGCCCATCCGGTGACCTACAGAAACAAATGATGGAACACCATGCCGGCAGCAGCCAGATGAGGCCTGTGCCAATCGGCCGCGAGCAGGGGAAGGCGGTGCGCCGTCATGCACCGATGGGTCCAGAGGCGGCCGACCGAAGCTGACCATGTCAGAGAATGGAAACACCCCCACACACTGCCAGCGGTAGCTGTAACACCCCAGTTAAATAAAGAATATGACTTTTTTATATTTATCCATATTTTTGAATAAAATATTAATATTACTTTAAAGGGGATGCTATTCTCGATGGCGTACCCAACACGCAACAACGAGTTTCTTGGGAATCTTACGTTGCACTCTAATAATAAAATAATATTATTTTAAATGGAAGTTAACGCCTAGCCGTTGTAATGGCGGGAATGAACTATACTAACTAAAAATTGATTATATATGTTTATCAATTATTTTTACTCGTTACAATAAATGTTAGAGGAATAAAAATGCCAATGAATCCAGTTTTTAAGCGTAAACATTCTAATATTCTTTAAAAGGTCGATTAACCGCCTTTTGATGGAGAACCACATTTAAATCCACTTTTTGACAATTTTATAAGCTCTATTTTTCAAAAAAAATTATTATTTATGATTGGGACATTGAAAATTTACCTTGGGTTAATTTTTGGTATCTTTCTGATAAAGTTCATTTTTAATGAATAGTGTAAAATGTTGTATTTTAATTAAAAAACACTTTTTAATCTAATTTATTTATATTATTAGATTTTCTTTTGAATTGGTTTTAAAATGAAATTAGAATATATTTTTACCATTATTTCCAATAGTGGTCGTTGGAATTAATTTCACATTGAAATCAGACTTAAACTACTGTCAATCTTTTGATACTTATTGTTTCATAAAAACACGCTATTTGCTCTGAAAGTTGGAATTAATTATTAAATTAATTAATGTGACTTATATGTTTTGATTTTTGGAAAATATAATTCATTTTTGAATTCAGAATATCAAATATATCTTAGGGTGAATTTTTGGGATTTTTCTGAAAAACTTCAATTTTTGAGGAATAGTGAAACCACTAAGTGGTACTTATAAAAACTATTTTTTCCTTTTAAATGAAATTTGGCCATATTTGTGTTTTGAATTCCAAAAATCCAACATAAATGGTGGTCATTATGAAGTAAAATGTGGTTCAATGGGATAAAAATAATTTTTTGGTGAATAGTAACTTATTAACTATTTAATCGCGATTAGAGGTAATTAGTGTAGTTTATGGTAAAAATAATGTTTTAATAAAAAGAAATGACCTAGACACATGTCCTACCCTCATTGGATGTGTCATGGACGACCAAGACAATCCATGGGTCAACTTGGGGACCCCGTGGAGCCACTTTGGTTGGAAAATGACATTAATATCATTTTATTTAAAGTTAAAGTAAAAATGGGACAAACATAAAATGTTTTACTAAAACAATTTTTACATGGGGTTATACAAATCAGATTTTTGACTATAAATATTCATTGGTAAGATAAAAATATTTCCTACATCATAGTACTTTGTTTTATAATTTTTAGACATTAAATAAGTTAATTTACTTATGATATCATGATGATGCAGCGATGACCTCATTTTTTAACGATTTAATTAAAATGGAAAGATAATGTAATATATAAGACCTACACATGTCCAAAACCTATTGGATGAGTGTATTTAGATCCCTTATCACCTTATCCAAGAAATAACTCAATGTGGAAGCTTTAAAATACGAAACACTTTTGAAAATAATGTAACATTTTGTAACATTTCAAGAGTGCCCCTCCTCTCCTCTTATAAAAGGCCCCCACCTCTACCTCCATACCCACACACCCAAAGCCTTTGGCTCGTCCAACCCCTGACCATTTTTTCTCTCCAATTCCCTCTCTTACTCCTTGAAGCCACACATTGGGCAAAAGTCTTCCCAAGGAAGCCTTTGATCTCAATCCAAAGGGAGTTACCCGATTTTAAGGTAATGTCTTCATTTGAGTCCTTTTATTTTATTTTGCTTCACCAACCCCCTAAACTCTTTGTATTCATTTCATTTGTAACCAATACAGTATAATCAATATACTAGGATGTTGTTATAAGAAGTATTAGAGCTACACTTTCACACACCTACATCTAATGGTTAAAGAACATACTGTTTCCGTGGATGTTGAATTTCGGCCTCCCGAAACGATTATTGTTCAACATTCTTTTAACACCTTAAAAGGTGGCAATTAATATGAAACTATATTTATATATGATATATAATATGTTTATGTTTTCCTTAAGCTTCTTTATTTTTCATTTTGGGCATACCTTTATGGTTTCCATTATGGGTAAACACGATATCTTCATTTAAGGAAGTGCGGACTACCGCCCCGTCAATGTGATCTGATTCGTTAATGCCATATGTGGGTCGTATAAAGGATGGATTTAAAGTTATTATATATGTTTTTATACTGGAATTATAATATACCTCTATATAATTATTATTTCTTTCCATTAAAGTATTAGATAGAAATGAAAGTAGCGTTCATACGTACGTATGGCTTACCGTCTCCATGAACGGTGCACTTCATTTCTTATCCCCAAATGTAATGTACTATTAAAAGTACATGTATATAATAGATATATATAATTAATGATACATATAAATTATGAATATAATTCTGTAATTAAAATATACATACATCTCATTTAGTTTTAATTCCATTAATATGACATAGAAATGAAAGTAGTGTTCATGCGTACGTACATCTTACCGTCACCATGAACGGTTCATTTCATTTCTTACCTCTAAATAATTATGTAATATTATAAATACATGTATATTCTGGATATATATTATATATATGATATCCAAATCAGGAATATAATTTTGGATATAATGAACATTTTACCACACAAACAACATGTAATTATAAGAAGTCCACTTTCGACTTAAGAACCAAATATCGACAAAACAAACATTATTAACTTAAATGATTACATAATGTTTATAACATGGAAATAATTGATCTAAAAGGATTAATTAACTAGAAAAAGGTTCTTAATAATGTTGAAATTAACTCAAGTTTATTATTCAAGAAGTTAAAGAATGATCGAGTCAAGTCAGACCCGAGGTAAGGGATCCAACTCCTCTCTTTCTTTTTAAGTACACTCTTTTATGTCATTCCTTTTAAAGATCATATTTCTTGTTATTGGGATATTATTTTATATTACTCTTACTGTAATTTTTATTTTCATATGATGACAGACCCTATTCTCTCTCATCAATCGATTTTGGATGTGTTGAGTGGCGCCGTTAGGCTTCCGAATTTTCTTAAAATATCCAACCTCTCTCTTTATTTTAAAGTACTCTCCTTTATGTCACTTATTTTAAGCTCTTATTTGTTATGTTGGGGGATGTTCTTTTATATTCCTATTTCTGTAAACTATATGTTGATTTTATGAGGGACCCTATTTCCTCTCATCAATCCATTTTGTAATTTTTAAGTGGCGCTGTTAGGCTGCCGAGTTTTCGTAGGAGATTTTTCATCTCACTTTTATTCCCGTGATATTTATGCTACATTTTCCCCAATTTCCTTTGAGTGGTGTATGAACTGCCCATTATTTTACTCATTGTGTAATATACTTTCATTTATGAGTATTTACATCAATGTTGTATTGTCTTTCTTTCACGGGGCATATGTTTCGAAAGATACCCATGTCGGTAAGGGAACCATTCACCCTCCTCTTTTTAAAAGACTTCTTTTGTTATGTATTTTAATTCACATACTATTATGTTGGGATATGTTCTTCAATATCCTTATGAATTTAAATTTTATGTCCATGTGATGAGATACGCTTTTTATCTCTGATCAACTCATTTTCTAAATTTTGTAGTGACGCCGTTTGGCTGTCAAATTTTTGCGAGGGAACTTCTTAACCCAAATTCGATTCTTTGGATAAAATTGTACTCCTTGAATATGTCATTCAATGAATATGTGTGAATAACCACTGATTGTTTTACACTTAATATCCATTTATATTTCATGTATTCTTTTATCACACATAATTATGTAATTGATTTCTCCTTAATCGAAGGATACCGTCTTTGTATGGGACATCGTCTCCAGCTCCATTCATTGACGCATATTTTATTTTATACACAACTTTCTTTTATATGGTGTATAAACCCCTTTAACTTTTCCTTTTATTCAAAAGGAATCTTTTTATACGAATCGTTTACTAAACGACAAAAGGGAATGTTTTTGTCATACGTATGCAGCGACAATGACTTCTCCGCCGTCGTGACCATTATTTGAGTTTTGGCTTCCTCTACAAGCCATACTGTCTTTTTAAAAAGAAAAATAAATATCGTGTTTTACTTTTCGTTTATTTTGGTATTGAAAATGGTTTTCATAAGTTTTATTTATATCAATGTGTTTTATTCATATCTTGTGATTGAAATATGGGAATGTTATATTTCCTTTATGATTATGTTATGTGCTATGATTATGTTATAGTTCATGGGCATTGTTTATGAAGACGGGTGGTTCCGTGATAAAATAATGGATGGTGAGCCCAATATATCTCTCCAATTCATTGGCTAACTAGAAGGAGTGAAACATTATGGTTTCTCCAAAGAGATTTAGGGAATATACTGTGATGGGTATTCCAAACGTAACAAGAGGGTTACTCCCTACGTAAGAATGTTATGAATGCCTCAAGTTAATTTTATGTCTTATGATTTCTATGGTTTTTTCATGATTTTATGAGTTATGTTAAAGTGCCTATGTTTTATGGGTAAAGTATGATTTCATTCTTATGTATATATGAACTCATGTCTCCTTTCCATATTTTTATAACCCTCACTGAGATTTTTAAGCTCATCCCATGTTTTTGAAATGTTTTTCACAGGTCAAGGGAAAGGTACAAGATGTGATTATATTGTCAATGATGTGTCAAGAAAGAATCCATGTTTTATTTTAAATATGTTTCCATTGAGGGGAAAAATGAATACTGTCTTTTATGTAACCACTTTGTTAAAATGTGGAATGTAATGCAAGTTTCATGATCTAATTCTCTAAAACTCTAATCCTGAAAAGATCCTCAGTGTATAATCTTGTAATAACTAAAGATTAAGTAAGGTTTAAGGTTGGGGCCTTATAGTTGGTATCAGAGGTCGTTTTAGATAATTTTAGAGGTTAGGGTATTCTTTAAGCATAAGTGACATTACCATAATGGTTAGGATTTCAGAAAGAGTCCTATTTTTAGATAACGTGAATGAGTAAGTATATCTTAGTGTTTTCCTTCCTCATTAGTACAAGATGGTTTTGTTGATATACTAAAACTGACATTTCTGTTTTTAGTGAATGGATGGATCTAGAAGGCACTAAAGAGACAACAGGCTTGAAGGAAACTGTAGTGGTTCTCTGATTAAGATACTAGATAAAATGGGGGATTCAATGAGGAAACTCATGGTTATTCTAAACCAACTATCAAGGACTCATGATCAACCACTTGAACCTTGGTATGATCTGTAGTGCATCATGTACGAGATGACCAATCGATGTGGAAGTTCAGGTAATAATTATAAAGGTTATCATTAGAGTTTATATTATCCTTACTTTTGTGGTAATTATGGGTTATTATATGTTATGATGGAAAATGAAAGGCATGAGATAAACTTGAGGTAAAAATATGTTATGATTATTTTTGAAGATTTTATCTCGTTTTGGGGAATGTATTGAGAATTATATAGTTTTATAAGAAGGACAACATGCGGACCGTGTGACGACCCGTCGCGTCAGACAAAGATGTGATAATCGAACCCACAACCAAAGTGCGACAGGTATTTATCGCCTACCACTGGACTACGTGAAGTCCCTCATTAGTTTGACTGATTATTTTTAGTTATATGATTTTATGAATTAAGAGTATGTTTATTTTGGTTTATTTATGAAAATTATTAACCTATCATGGAGGAAATGTGATTAGGTTAATTACTTTTCAATAAGAGACATTAAGAGAAACTGATGTCGTTTGGAGATAAATGTTACGATTTAACATGGAAGACTATGTGACTAAATCCTTCAGATATTTGGGTTTCAATATTAGTTTGGTTTACTTTGAAGAATTTTATGGACAAATTGTTTATCGGATGGTCCTCGTTGAACTTTGGGTTTTGTTAGACAAATTTTGGAGATTAGGCATAGATTTTCCATTTAATGGGTTATCCTTTTCTGGATTATCTGACCCTGTACTAACCATTTCGGTTTTGGTTTTGGGTAAAGCCTAAAGACATGGGATTTATATAGTTCTCTTTGGTGGATTAGGTGATTCTTTAGATTTTGATTATAGTACTCTTAATGCGAACAAGTCTCCCTAAATACTCGTCTTTTGGAAAAAAATATGAGTTTGATTATGGAATCTTGTAAAAGTTGAAAGGCAACATGATAAGTGATTATGTTTCCTTATGACTAAATTCATCAATAAAAAGTAACTTAAAACAAAAATGTTGTTTATTAACTTTTCCTACTGGGGAATCGAATACCGTTTAACCCATCACAAGTTTTTGATTTTCTTATGGTTAACTTTCTCCTAGACATGTTTACTATCACTCTCCCTCAAGAACATGACCCTTTGCTTTTTCTTCCATGTCCATGTTTTGTTACATATTGGTTAACTCGGGTGACCTCTGTACTTATCTTCCATTATTTTAAAGTGATTGTTTTACCGACTCTTGTTACGATGTGGGACTTCCAAGGATGTTTCCAAGATCAATTTTAAAAATTGCGAGGACGCAATTCCCAAAAGGGGGGAAGGATGTAACACCCCAGGTAAATAAAGAATATGACTTTTTTATATTTTATCCATATTTGTGAATAAAATATTAATATTACTTTAAAGGGGATGTTATTCTCGATGGCATACCCAACACACAATAATGAGTTTCTTGGAAATCTTACGTTTCACTCTAATAATAAAATAATATTATTTTAAATGGTAGTTAATGCCTAGCCGTTGTAATGGCGGTAATGAATAGAACTAAGTAAAAAAATGATTATATAAGTTTGTCAAATATTTTTACTCGTTACAATAAATATTAGAGGATTAAAAATGCAAATGAATCCAGTTTTTAAGCGTAAACATTCTAATATTCTTTAAAAGGTCGATTAACCGCCTTTTGATGGTGAACCCCTTTTAAACCCACTTTTTGACAATTTTATAAGATCTATTTTTCAAAAAAAAATTATTATTTATGATTGGGACATTGAAAATTTACCTTCGGTTAATTTTTGGTATCATTATGATAATGTTCATTTTTTAATGAATAGTGTAAAATGTTGTATTTTAATAAAATCCCCTTTTTAATATAATTTATTTATATGATTAGATTATCTTTTTAATTGGTTTTAAATTGAAATTAGAATATATTTTTACCATTAAATACTATAGTTGTCGTTGTAATTAATTTCACTTTGAAATCAGACATAAACTAATGTCAATCTTTTGATATTTATTGTTTCATAAAAACATGCTATTTGCTCTGACAGCGGGAATTAATTATTAAATTAATTAATGTGACTTATATGTTTTTAATTTTGTAAAATAGGATTCATTTTTTCATTCGGAATATCAAATATATCCTAGGGTGAATTTTTGGGATTTTTCTGAAAAACTTCAATTTTTGATGAATAGTGAAACCACTAAGTGGTACTTATAAAAACTGATTTTTCCGTTTAAATGAAATTTTTCCATATTTGTGTTTTAAATTTCAAAAATACGACATACATGGTTTTCATTAAGAAGTAAAATTTGGTTCAATGGGATAAAAATAATTTTTTTGGTGAATAGTAACTTATTAAGTGTTTAATCGCGATTAGAGGTAATTAGTGTAGTGTATGGTTAAAATAATGTTTTCATAAAATGAAATAGCCTATAAACATGTCCTACCCTCATTGGATGGGTCATGGCCGACCTAGACAATCCATGGGTCAACTTTGGGACCCCATGGAGCCACTTTGGTTGGAAAATGACATTAATATCTTTTTATTTAAAGTTAAAGTAAAAAATGAGACAAACATAACATTTTTTACTAACACAATTTTTACATGGAGTTATACAAATCATATTTTTGACTATAAATATTCATTGGAAACATAAAAGGATTTCCTACATCATAGTATTTTTTATATATTTTTTTGATATTAAATAAATTAAATTATATATGATATCATGATGATGTAGTGATGACCTCATTATTTAACGATTTAAATAAAATGGAATGATAATGTAATATCTAAGTCCTAAAATTGTCCAAAACCTATTGGATGAGTGGATTTCGAACCCTTATCACCTTATCCTTGATATAAATCAATATGGGACCTCTAAAATCCTAAGATCTTTAGAAAATAAAGTAACATTTTGTAACATTACAAGAGTGCCCCTCCTCTCCTCTTATAAAAGGCCCCCACCTCAACATACTTACCCACACTCCCATAGCCTTTGGCTCGGACAACCCCTGACCATTTTGGCTCTCCAGTTCCCTCTCATACTCCTTTAAGCCTCACTTTGGGCACAAGGCTTCCCAAGGAATCCTTTGAGCTCAAACAAAAGG
The DNA here is from genome assembly GCA_963277665.1 of Viscum album. Taxonomy (NCBI): domain Eukaryota; kingdom Viridiplantae; phylum Streptophyta; class Magnoliopsida; order Santalales; family Viscaceae; genus Viscum; species Viscum album. The sequence continues at coordinate 489,979,290 of OY728162.1, forward strand.
GAGTTACCCGATATTAAGGTAATGTCTTCACTTGAGCCCTTTTGTTTTATTTTGCTTCTCCAACCCCCTAAACTCTTTTTATTCACTTCTTTTGTAACAACTCTAGTATCATCAATATACTAGGATGTTGTTATAAGATGTATTCGAGCTACACTTTCACACACCTACATCTAATGGTTAATGAACATACTGTTTCCGTGGATGGCAAATTTCGGCCTCCCGAAACCATGATTGTTCAACATTCTTTTAACACCATCAAAGGTAGCCATTAAGATGAAACTATATATATATATATGATATATAATATGTTTATGTTTTATTTAAACTTATGTATTTTTCATTTTGGGTATACCTTTACGGTTTCCATTATGGGTAAACACGATATCTTTATTTAAGGAAGTGCGGACTACCTCCCCCTCAAAGTGATGTGATTCATTAATTCCATATGTGGGATGTATAAAGGATAGATTTAAAGTAATTACATATGATGTTATACTGGAATTATAATATACATCTATATCATTTTTATTTCATTCCATTAAAGTATGAGATAGAAATGAATGTAGCGTTCATGCGTACGTACGGCTTACCGTCGCCATGAATCGTGCATTTCATTTCTTATCCCCAAATATAATGTACTATTTAAAGTTCATGTATATAATGGATATATATAATTAATGATACATCTAAATAATGAATATAGTTCTGTAATTAAAATATACATACCTCTCATTTATTTTTAATTCCATAAATATGACATAGAAATTAAAGTAGCGTTCATGCGTCCGTACGACTTACCGTCTCCATGAACGGTGCATTTCATTTCTTACCTCTAAATGATTATGTAATATTATAAATACATGTATATTCTGGATATATATGATATATATGGTATCCAAATCATGAATATAATTATGGATATAATGAACATTTTACCACACGAACAACATGTAATTGTGAGAAGTCCACTTTCGACTTAAGAACCAAATATCGAAAAATCAAACATTATTAACTTAAATGACTACATAATATTTATAACATGGAAATAAGTGATCTAAAAGGAATAATGAACTAGAAAAAGGTTCTTAATAAAGTGTAAATTAAATCAAGTTTATTGTTCAGGATGTTAAAGAACGATCGAGTCAAGTCAGACCCGAGGTAAGGGATCCTACTCCTCTCTTTCTTTTTAAGTACACTCTTTTATGTCAATCATTTTAAAGCACATATTTCTTGTTATTGGGATATTATTTTATATTACTCTTACTGTAATTTTTATGTTCATATGATGATAGACCCTATTCTCTCTCATCAATACATTTCGGAAGTTTTGAGTGGCGTCGTTAGGCTACCGAATTTTCGTAAGAGATCCAACCTCTCTCTTTCTTTTTAAGTACTCTCCTTTATGTCACGTCTTTTAAGCTCCTATTTGTTATGTTGGGGGATGTTCTTTTATATTCTTCTATCTGTAAACTATATGTTGATATTATGAGATACCATATTTCCTCTCATCAATCCATTTGGAATTTTTAAGTGGTGCTGTTAGGCTGCCGAGTTTTCGTAAGAGATTTTTCATCTCACTTTTATTCCCGTGAGATTTATGCTACATTTGCCACAATTTCCTTTGAGTGGGGTTTGTACTGCCCATTATTTTACTAATTGTGTAATATAATTTCATTTATGAGTATTTACATCAATTTTGTATTGTCCTTCTTTCACGGGGCGTATGTTTCGAAAGATACCCATGTCGGTAAGGGAACCTTTCACCCTCCTATTTTTAAAAGACATCTTCTGTTATGTCTTTTAATTCACATACTATTATGTCGGGATATGTTCTTATATATCCTTATGGATTTAAATTTTATGTTCATGTGATGAGATTCCCTTTTTATCTCTCATCAAATCATTTTATAAATTTTGTAGTGACGATGTTAGGCTGTCAAATTTTTGTGAGGGAACTTCTTAACCCAAATTCAATTCTTTGGGATAAACATGTACTCCATGAATATGTCGTTCTATGAATGTGAGTGAATAACCACTGATTTTTTCACACTTAATTTCCACTTATATTTTGGGTATTATTTTGTCACACATAATTATGTAATTGATTTATCCTTAATCCATGGATACCGTCTTTGTATAGGACTTCGTCTCAAACTCCATTCATTGAGGCATATTTTGTTTTATACACAACATTCTTTTAAACGGTGTATAAACCCCTTTGACTTTTCTATTTATTCAAAAGGAATCTTTTTATACGAAGTGTTTACTAAACTACAAAAGGGAATGTTTTGGTCATACGTATGTGGCGATAATGACTTCTCCGCCGCCGTGACCATTATTTGAGTTTCGCCTTCCTCTACAAGCCATAACTTCTTTTTAAAAAGAAAAATAAATACCATGTTTTACATTTCTTTTATTTTGGTAATGAAAACGGTTTTCCTATGTTTTTTTATATCAATGTGTTTTATTCATATCTTGTGATTGAAATATAGGAATATTATATTTCCTTTATGCTTAAGTTTTGTGTTATGATTATGTTATGGTTATTGGGCATTGTTTATGAAGACGGGTGGTTCCATGATAAACTAAGGGGGGGTGAGCCCGATATATCTCTCCAATGAAATGGGTAACGCGAAGGAGTGAAACATTAAGGTTTCTACGAAGAGATTTAGGGAATATAGTATGATGGATATTCCAAACGTAACCAAGAGGGTTACTCCATACATAAGAATGTTATGAATGCCTCAAGTTACTTTTATGTCATATGATTTCTATGATTTATTCATGATTTGATGAGGTATGTTAATGTTCCTATGTTTTATGGGTAAAGTATGATTTCATTCTTATGTATATATGAACTCATGTTCCCTTTCCATATTTTTATCACCCTTACTGAGCTTTTTATGCTCATCCCAAGTTTTTGAAATGTTTTTTCACAGGTCAAGGGAAAGGTACATGATGTGATGATAGTGTCAAGGATGTGTCAACAAAGAATCCATGTTTTATTTTAAATATGTTTCCATTGATGGGAAGAATGAATACTGTCTTTTATGTAACCACTTTGTTTAAATGTCCAACGTAATGCAAGTTTCATGATCTAATTCTCTAAAACTCTAAGCCTAAAAAGATCCTCAATGTGTAATCCTGTAATAACTTAATATTAAGTAAGGTTTAAGGATGGGGCCTTACAGTAGCAGCCACGACCAGTGTGTTGTGATAGGAGGGGACGGTGCAGACCCTGTGCCACACTGCATCTTGCCAGATGAAATGGCCTCACATCCGCGAGGCCATCGGGAGAAACCGTCCGCATTTAATAGAACTAGATGGGACGTTTTCTAGAGCCATGGACTAGCGAGATGTCACATGTGGGATGACCCTAATGGGCTGGACACTGTGTAAATGTTCTCTCTTAACGAGCTGAAACCATGTGGGGTCAGGTAGACCCCGGAACCTGTTGCGTCGGGGCAGCCTGATCAAGTCAGACTGGTCTCAAACCCATCCAGCCCCTGAATAAAGAAACACCCATATGTGAGGAACTGGGAGTATGCTTACAAACCAGCAGTGGTGTTGGAACCCCTTTTTGGAAGCATTCTGTTTGTCTTTTTCTGGTCAACCCGACTGACATAGGCCGAACTGAGTTACGATCACCCCCATTTCACAGAAAGGGGTGTAACTAACAGATCCAACATCTGATGGACGCACCGTCTATGGAATAAGGACCCTTGGGACAATTCAGTCCAATATATATACTCTAAATGAGTTTTGATGGAGTTTAATTTGAATCTTAGGTTGTGTCATACATTATTCCAACCGGGCCCTTTTTACAAATGTTCTCAAATATCACAAACCATGAGTCTGAACGACGGGTCATCTATCACATTGGAATACCTTTGAAAGGGTGGTCCCTTGGGTATACCTTTTGTGGGATAACATACCTTCTGAAATATGACTGATGGCTTGAGGGGCAGAGTCTTTTGAAGATCTGGATTGCTTTGTTCGAGAACCCAATGTTTGGCTATAACATGAAGAAGAAGAGAAACCCAAGAGGGTTAGAATTAGAGACCTCATAGTGGGATGATCTAGCTGTATGACTAATAATCCCTATGTCGGCATCAACATACATTACATGTCAGGACCCGTTGCCAATACATGTCAACACCAGCAACCAATACGGGTCAGTACTGGCAACCAATATGAGTCAGCACCAGTGACCAATATGAGAAAACACCATTGACCAATATGGGTCAACATCTAGTGACCAATACGGGTCATCATACAATTACCAATACAGGTCAAAATCAAGCGACCAATATGGGTCATCATACAGTGACGTAAACATGTCAATATTGGAGTTACTATAGATAAGATGATTTGTCTTTATAACTAGTCATCCCTATCCATGTATCCTGGAGGTTAAACCATTAGTGTTCGATGTATCTCTTTATGTTTGCTTCATGATTTAGATCATTCTTGTCATATTACATGTTTGGTATTTTCTTATCATGTTTTATTTTTTGGATTTTTGAGAGACATTCAGTGATCTGAGGGTCCCGTACTGGGTATTATTATACTCATACCATGCACAAGATCTACACACACTTGTGTGTCTGGTGTATACTACTGGCGCTCCGAGGTAGAATTTGGAGGTATGGGACTTGGTGGAGCTTGGTATGATTGAAGAAGTCGATATCCAATTATCTTACATCAAAAATATAGCTACTAACCTCTTGGTATATCTCTTGTGTAGATGCAACAACTATTTACATTCCATCTGTTTATTGGGATTATATTCCGACCCACTATTTTCAGTTTGTAGTTTTACATGTGGTTGTACTTTTCTCTCATGGTTCTACATTAATATTGTTGGTTATTTAATTCATTTTCTCTTTTTAGTGTGTTCAAATAACAATGTAAATGTCTTCCCTATTCGGGAAAATCATTTTGGTTTTAGTCAAAAACCCCAGGACTATAGAAGGCTGTCAGGGGGAAGTCACGTTCTAGCCCCCGTCGACGGGTCATGAAAATGTGGTATCAAACAGTAGTCAGTTAGACCAGAAGAACTAAGAGTATACTTTTAATGAGGTAATGGTGTAATATGTCTTCAGTTCGGTTTTTAGTACACGGAGTCCAGTGTCGGTGGGGAGGCCGACAAATCTATACACTAAGACCATGAATTATATATTCTGTCTCGGTACATGGAAACACCAGTTGATAGTGTTTTCACATGTTTTTGTGATCTTTCCCGAGTTTTATAACCATGTATGACTTATTGGTCCTGAAGATATGTTTATCAGGTGATGCTTCAACGAAGATAGACATCCTGGATTTCAGTTATAGATCATGACAGTGGCCCACCGAGAAATAAGGTTTCAATAAAGGGACAACTCTTATTAATGGAATGTTCTGTTGGTGTACAAGTAGTAGTACTACCCTTTGAGAAATAGATGCTACCAGTGGATCATGCATGACAACTTAGTGCATTAAATGTGTTCCAGAGATAGAGGCCACCAGGGATTCTAGGTGAGACAAAACCCCAGGCAGTAGAGGACTGCATTGTGGTAGTTTTTTGGGTCATTCACTTTGTACAGACTCCAGCCAAGCAGCTGGAGATCATGGCTGCTTGCCTTTTTCCACAATCAGCAGGATGATGGAGGAGCTCAAAGCTCTAGTTTCATGAGGATATTAACCTCAAATAGCTGCATATTGAGATAATTTTCAGCATAGATTTTGTGCCATCCGCACTATGCTCTGTGGGTATTCAGGAGTTGGTGCATCTTAATCAAGGAATCCAGACTATGGTTTAGTAATCGGAAAATTTACGGACCTTTCCTGATAATCCACAAACATGGTAAGGGACCCTTACATCAGGGATAAGACCATTGAGTATGGGCTACCATGAGAGATAATAGCTACGACAGTTTCACTTAGCATCCCGATGCAGGATTTGGTGCTAGATAGAGCTTTTATTATGGAGATCTTACTTGTCGAGCCAGCACCAATAGTGAGATCCCCTACCAGATGATTGGTAGCAGAGTCATATATAGCTGGAAATAGACAGATAACGTAGATGCCGAATTGGGCTAGACCTTCCGGAGGTTGACTTAGAGGTGTAGGTTATGTACTGAGAGCCTCAAGAGACTGAGGGAGCCACCATAAAGGCATGATCAATTTTTCCATTGAGGGATAGTGTCACAGAACTGAAGACTATATGACTCCATGTGTGGATGATTAGAAGATGGTGGAAGGTCCACTGAGGCAGTGGTATAGGAAGGATCATGAGCGTCATCTTGGTGGCGGATGAGGCAGGGGAGTAGGACTTGCAGTGGGAGGTGGTCCGGGTCACTAGGCGATACCACCACCACCCAAAGGTATTAAACCACAAGCTAAGGGAGAAGTAGGATAGGGATAGTTCTAGATACAGGCAGTAGAGGATCACGATCATAACGTCACTGATATGATACAATTTATAATCTATATCTTCACTACTTTATTATTAGGGCTTATCGACACAGGTGCTAGCCATTATATCCTTACCGAGGACTTAGTTCAGGACTATGTGACTTCGACTGAGATTTTAGCTCAACATTCATGTTTGGATACTCCTATGAGAGGACATTCACTAGTCACACAATGGTGTCAATAGTGTGATCATACTATTAGAGGAGAGAGTCTTAGACAAGAACATCTTGTAGCGGCATTGATACCCTAGGAAATCATTCTATGCATGAACGAGCTTTCAGAAGTTTACTCAAAAATTGGCTACATGAGATGTATAGTGCGATGTGCATGCAGATATGGAGGATAATGGTCATTTTGGGTGAGAAGGAAAATATTGTACCATGATATGGACTAGTGCTCATAAGGGTGCAACCAATTACATATAAACTGGCTTGAATGACCTTCGAATCGGTTTATGAGGTGAGTCCAATGTTCGAAAATATGGTGTACATGTAAGAGGATGTCATTATAGAAAAAGCCACATGAGTACCTCCTTTTAAAGATGTAGACTTCTACATTGAATTGTTCCTAGGAATAATACTGATATATACACCAGTATATTGGATGGCCCTTGTAGTGCTCCGAGAACTGAGTGTATAGCTGGAGGACTTATAGTGAAAGGGATTTGTACGGCCTAATTTTTTTCCATGGGCATCCCCAGTGTTATTTTCTAAGAAGGCAGATATACATTTGAGGCCATGCGTGGTATTTTGGACACTAAATAGGTGACCATGGGTAACATGTATCCTCTGTTGAGGATTGATGAACTTTTTGATCAATTGAATTGAGTGAAGTGGTTCTCGAAGATAAAACTCAGATCAGGCTAACATCACCTCAGGGTATGAGAGGAGGAAATACAGATGAGAAAATTCAAATATTTGTATGGCCATTACAAGTTCTAGATGATTCTTTTAGGTGTGAACAACACTCCAGTAGTGTTGATGAGGCTCATGAACATGGTTATTCATCCATACCTAGATCGCTTTGTGGTGGTTTTCTTCAAATACTTCTTGGTGTACTCAGCATCTGAGAAAGAGCTTGTTGTACACTTGAGGATAGTTCTGGACACACTCTGGGAGCACCATTAATAAGGGCCACTCTCAAAGATAGAGTTCTAGATATGTTATATCAACTTCTCAGGACCCCTCCTCTCACAAGATGGAGTTTCACTGAATCCTGTGATATTCGTGGTAGTACTTGCTTGGGACCCACCCATGAGTGATACTGAGGTGTGGAGCGTCCATGGATTATTATTACACTATCACAGGATTGTACCCAATTTTTAAATAGTGTCAAAAACTATTAATTCCTTGAAAAAAAGGAGAAACCCTTTATATGGTCAGGGACATGCCAGCAGAGATTTAAACAGCTGTGGTAGTGCATGACCCTTTCTCCCATCCTGATTTTTCCATAGGAGTTCACAGATTACGTGGTTTACAATGATGCATAGTGACCAGACATGGTTGCATCCTAATGTAGGATGATATTTTTATTACTTAAGGATCATGATGTCTGAGGCTTCATGAGTATAATTATGTGACTCATGACATTGATTTTGCAGTAATGGTCTTCGCACTGATGTTGTAGTGACACTAAATTATGGGAAAATGGTTCATTTTTTACTACGACCATGAGTGTCTCAGATATATCTTCACACAAAATGTACTAAATATGAGATAGAGATGTTGGAAAAAGATTCTCTTGTACTATTACTTCGTGATGGTCTATACCCCTGTGAAGGGGAACGTATAGGTATTCAAACCTGGACATAGATCGAGTTTGCAGCTACTGAATAAGGATTCAACACCGTTAGCCTCACATAATATATCCTACATTAATAGAGATGAGACATTATACCTCCAGTCAATGGTCTTTTCCACTCCACTCATTCAGCGAGTCAGAGAGGTGCAACTCGGAGACAGAAGCTAGGAGGCAACATTTGCACTAATATGATCAGGTCCTGCTCCAGTTAGATATTATGATTGTGGGGAGCACATTAAACATTACATAGGATGTAAAATTATAGTAGTGATACAAAGAGTTGATGTGATGAGGTAGTTCCATACATCCCCCATGGATGTACATCGCAACATGATAAAGAAGTATCAGGAACTCCGACATTAGTACTGCTAACTAGGGATGACGAAATATGTGGTTGAGTTTTTTATAGATTTCTCACATTCCAAAATGTGAAGGCCATGCACCAGGTACCAAAGGCTTATATTAGACACTTGAGGACATGAATCATTCTTGTGTTCGTGATTTTGGAAACAGTTTTGAGGAGCACCTTCCACTGGTGTGAGTTTGTTGGTAGAATGAGAATCTCCAGGAGAGCACGTAAGAGAGGGAGGCACCGATATGTTCTTAGTACCCCCACGTGTTTTTTTTTGGATTTAGGGTACGTGATCTCTGCTGGTGGGGAGAATGTAATGTCTCGAGATTTCCATATATTATTTTATATGGAAATATTTCGTGACATTGAAACCTAGAGTTACGTGATTCCAAAGCCCGGACAGCCAGAATTAATCTCTCGAAAAATGTTATGTTTAAAATAGTGTGGTTTAGTGGTTTTCTTGAAAAACTGTAATAACTCTTAAATGGGTGCTCAGATTTGAAGTTTGGGCACACCGTTGAATTCATGATTGCATTTATACCATAGAGTTGACTTATGTTTATTCAGCACAATCCTCCAGTAAGAAAACATTAAAATGGCATAACCGTAAAAAAATAATTAAAATAATTATTTTATTATTCAATGCTTGTAACTCAAAAGCGGTGACTCAGATTAAAAATATGAGACCACCACTGAACTAGTGATGGTATTCTTTCCATAGGAAGATTATAACATTGGCCGAAACTAGCTAACAATGGAAGTTACTTTTTTTCCACAATTAAAATAATTAAGTAACAATTATTTTAATGCTAAATTCTAGAACTCATAAATGGTAACTCGAATTGGAAATACAAGAGTACCATTGAACTATTGAGGGTATGTATCCCTTAAGTTGATCATAAAATCAACCGGTGTTGTTTGTGGGTGATTGTTAATAATTTCTGAAATTATTTTGGGAATGATTAGTAAACGTGCGGGTGGTTTTTTCAGTCATTTAAAATGGTGATCAGATTTAAAATCTGAGGTAAGATTTGAATTGGCAATGCCAGGATTATCATAAGGGAGTCTTCAATTCAACCAATCATGTTTGGGATAAATTGTAATTTTTTGAGACAATTAAGGAAATAATAAAATTACTTAAAATGTTATTTTATTATTTTTCTTACAACCTATTGAGCGTCAGTTGAGGGGACCACAGGGGTGGTCACTCATTAAATTATGTATATTACATATCCGGTTACACATAGTTTATGTATCCACCCCTCTTGTAATTAATGTTCAAAATTAATTACAGCAATTAATTAATCTCAATAATTCCTCGGTGCGTTACACACCCTTTTTACCCTATATATATATAGATATTGGATTTAGTTTTTGTCAAGTCTTCATAAAGTGAGTAACCCCTGATTATGAAACACCATGCCTTCCACTGAAGAATAACAGATGTTTGATGATTCCCATTGAAGGATCTATTCCATGGTCAAAGGGCAACAAACACCAATGACTGTGATATTTCCAATGAATTGAGGTATGGGTTGTCGTATAATTTCCAAAATTTCTCTCGATTATATTATAATTATTATATTTGAGGGAGGTTGTTGTGGGGGTTTTGAAAGGGGTTTAACATTATTAAAATGTTGATAATAATTACATGTTTATTGTTTTATCACTAACATAGAGAGTTTGGGCCAAATGAACAAGGCACAGACCCTCTAACACATGATTATATTGTTGCATTCTCCAGGGATAGTTTTCCAAATTTGATGGAAACGTGAGATAGAAGGACACACTATGGAGGCAATGATCTTGGAGCCACTTAGTCACAAAAGGAACCATGAACGGACCACCAGAGTACATCTAGGGGCCTGTAGACACTACTAGAATTTTACACATTAAAAATGGTTCAAAACCATTTGTAATGGCCTAGAAACCATTAGTATATAGTATACCATCATTTCCCCCAACAGTGTCCAAGTAAGATGTGAAAATAGCCATATACCAATGGTTCTGTGAAAAATGTTGGTATAGGTGTCAAAATAGAAGTTATACCAATAGTTCATACAAACAATTGGCATATGTGTGTTAAAGTATAACATATTCCAATGGTTTTTTAAACTTTTGTTATAGAAATGATATTGAAATCCATAAGGCTATACCAACGGTTTCGTTATAAATGTTGGTATAAACCGATAACATCGGTTATACAAAAGAGTTGGTATATTTATATTTTAGCATCTATACCAATGGTTTAAAACCGTTGGTATACACTTGCTCAACTACACAGTAGGACTAGGACACTCTTTCATCTCCAAAACTACAACAACACAGCTCCACACTAACACAAAAACACACCACCCCTTCTCCAGACCTACAACAACACCAATACAAAATCCCAATAAAAATTATTCAAAATTTAGAATTAATTCCAGAATTTAGAAATTTACAAATTTAGAAATTCAAATGTAGTAACACCCTAAAGATAAAAATACTACATGTTATAGGAAATATAATAACCCCCATAAGATTATTCCAAATTTAGAATTAATTCCTCACTCAAACCAAAACAAAATCACACATAAGTGTATTCAATATTTAGAATTCATTCATCACTCAAACCACTACACCATCACACAAAAGAGAAAAAACCTACATGTTATATGAAGAACATCAGATGTTTAGTCACAGTCTTGGGTTGAGTGTCTTAAAAACAATATAAAACATGGGTATGATGGAAAAGGATCATGATACCAATAAGATAGATAATGGTAGTGGGCATGTTCATAGACCTAGGATGAGTTATAGGAAGTTCATGGGATATTTATATTCCTCTAATGATTATGTATCAATGTATAAATGGTTCAGGAAATGTTACTGGGAAACAATGGCCAATATCAACATATGAGAATTCTTACTAGAATAGCCTATATGATTTTCATATACTTTTCAATTTTAAAATCGGTGTATGTTGCTAATTGTAATTTTCTCTCCTCGGAGTGATTTGAGATGAATCTTTATCTTGGGTAGTGCGTATGAATATTCAATTAAGTCCTTGTTATTGGGTTCTAAAAGGGACATTGGTTTGGTCCTAGAAACCAGGGTTTGAGGATGGTATTGAGGTGATCCATGGGGCTATGGTTTCACCATAATTATTCCTCACCATTGGGATATTTTCATGAGACTTGGAAACTTATTTTTCAACAATCTATGTGTAGCCTTGTTGACCAATTTTTTATATGGTATGCTTGAGGGTTCATAGGATTCATATTAAATCAATATATGATATTTATTTTTTCTATGTTATTGTATAGAATGAACTTCCCAGGATTGAGAATTTGAACATGAGTGTTGCTTCATGTTCATGATTGGATGTTGAGACTCATTCCTAATATATGAAAAATATTAAAACAAAGTTAAGACTTACCGATATGAAGTGTAAAATTAAAAAATTGTTTGACATAATATGGATCTATAGGGAGGAATGAGTTCTTAGCTAGGGTAAACAGAGAGACATATATTTTAGACGAAATAAAAATTGAAAATAAAAAAAATAGATGAATATCATTGGGACGTACAGATTAGAACTAAATAAATGAGTGGGGTCTTTCTGGGGGGTGGGGTCTATCCGGGTGGTGGATGGGGCTGTCTAGGGGGTGGGAAGGTTATCTGGGTGGTGCGGGGGGCTGTCCAGGGTGGGGGGATTTCTAGGGTGAGTGGGGGGCTCTCCGGGGGTGAGGGCTGTCCAGGGGGGTGGGGGGGGGGCGTCCGGTTTGATGGGGATGTCTGGGGGTTGGGGGATGTAGGGGGGGGGGGGGGGGGCGTCTAGGGTGGTGGTTCTAACTGGTGGGCGTGGGGAGGGGGTGGATACCTAGTGGGGGGGGGGGAATTCCGGGGTGGGGGATGTCCGGGGGTGTAGGGGGCTTTCCGAGAGGATGGGGGTTGTCCGGGGGGGGGGGTTCTGGAATGTGTTTACGGCCACCGCGATCACAAGGCACATGAGATTGACATGTCGTCTGGATAACCATTTCAAAATTAACCCAATATTTGTAGTCATCTGATTTCATGATATTCTGATGTCATTTGGGTGGCTTTGACCACCCCATACACACTTTTCATTCGTTCCAAACACCTAAAAAACACATATTATACCATGCCGCACAAACTGCCCATCCGAATATTGTGTCGTCTTTTTTCACAACTAACGAATAATAATTACGATGTTTTCGTGTGATTTAAATTCATTCTGATATCGTTCAGTATGTAATTGACTATAAAATGCATGTTTTGGTCATTTACGACACCTGAAATGTGTTTTCATCCACCGCAGTCATACGACACTTCTAATTGACATGCAGTATGCCTTACCATTTCAAAATTCATCCCCCCCTTGTCGTCGTCTGATTTCACGGCATTCTGAGGACGTTCAACAGGTTTTGACCACCCCACCCAGGCTTTTTTAAGCGAGTCGAACACCTCAAAAACACATATTCAGCCGTGTCGCACAAACCGTGTGTCCAAATGACGTTCCATAACCTCTTAAACATCAATAATAATAATTAGGGTGTTTTCGTTTGATATCAAGTCAGTCGATATGTATTTGATCGTTAAATTCATGTTTTGGCCATTTACGACATGTAGAGTGTGTTTTTGGCCACTGTAGTCACATGACACCTTCGATTGACGTGTCGTCTAGCTGACCATTTTACAATTCACCTACCCTTTGTTTTCGTTTGATTTCATGGCTTTCGAGGGTCATTCAGCCAGTTTTGACTGCCCCATGCATGCTTTTCAAGTGTGCCGGTGTCATAATGATGTTCCCTTTCCTCATAATCCTCACGAATAAAAAATAGTGTTTGTTGTGTGATTTCAAGTCATTCTGTTGACGTTCAATATGCATTTGACCATTAAACGCATGTTTTTTCCATTTACGACACACGTAGTGCATTTTCGGCAACTGCGGTCACACGACACCTCTAATTGACGTGTCGTCTGGCCAACCATTTCACTGTTGACCCACCATTTGTTTTCGTCTGATCTCATGGAATTATGTGGTCATTTGGCTGGTATTGACCACCCCATGAATGATTTTCCAGGATTCCAAACACCTAAAAAACACATATTCAGTCGTGTCGTGCAAATCGCTCGTCCAAATGACGTGTCGTCTATTCGTACATCTCCAGAATAATAATTATGGGGTTTTAATGTGATTTCAAGACAATATGATGTCGTTGGGAATGTATTTGACCATAAAACACATGTTTGAGCCATTTATGACACACAGTATATGCATGCATAAAAAATAGCACAAAAACCACATACAAACAGACAAAAAATAGCATAAAAACACCTAAAATAGAACAAAAAAACACATTAAACCATGAAAATCATCCAACCATGTCATGTAGTACAATTACTAATTTCAATATCCATATGAAAACAATAATCCAGTAGAGTTAATAATAGTTTCAACAACTCAAACATTATTTACACCCATTTCAATCATCATATGACAACCACTCATCCAGTAGTAATTCACCTCACTAATTCACAACCCCCTAACCATCACAACCCCCACCTCCCCCATCAAATTCTAATTGGAGGAATAGTATGAGAAATATTTATTAGAGATGAAAAAGTGTTTGAAATTGTCTCAAATCACAATTTTTTTTCTTATGTTTATAGATTTCGGAATGTAATGATTTATGATGCATTTTTCATTGAACTTGTAATTTTTATAATATATCGTGAAAAGGTATTTTCATAGGAGTCTCGTTACATATGACCCCATGAGTGAAACTACCCAAATCATGAAAAAGTGTTTTTTACTATTGTTGATGTGTGTGTATTTCAGTTGTGGTATTCACATAAATTGATGTCCTTTTGAAGAAAAAGAGAGACACATTGAGTGGTGTCGGCCACACCACGCCTAAAATTGCGGGGGGGGGGGGGGGGGGTTTACTCATACATGTCATAAATGACCAATGGATCATTTTACTAATGTATCAACACAATCAGAATGCATTTTGTTGGTTTTCCATATGCCTCTTGTGGTTTTCACTTAAAATGTTCTCCATTTCAATGAAAATTGAGACAATTTGACTGGTGCCAGCCACACCACTCCTCAGATTGAGGCAGGGTTGAATCATACTCATTAAAAATGACCAATGGATCTTTGTAATAAATTTTAAATAGAATTAAAAATTTATTGTTTTGTTTTCCATATGTTAGTTTTTGTTTTTACATAAAATGATGTCCATTTTAAACAAAAGAGAGACTTTTTGAGTGGTGTCGGCCACACCGTGCCTCAGATTGAGGCAAGGTTGACTCATACAAGTCACAAATGACCCATGTATCGTTTTCCTAATGTTTCAACTTAATCATAATGTGTTTGTTCAGTTTTATGTATGTCAGATTTTGTATTCACTTAAAATCCTTTCCATTTCTAATAAAAGTGAGACTGTTTCAGTGCTGTCGGCCACACCGACACACGGATTGAGGCGGAGATGACTAGTACACGTCCCATATGACCCATGGATCTTTTCCCTATTGTTTTAACAGAATTAGAATGCCTTTGGTCGGTTTCCATATGTCAGTTCTTGTATTCACTTATAATGATGTCCTTTTAAAACAAAATAGAGATACAATGAGTGGTGTCGACAACACTGCACCTCATATTGAGGCGGGCATGACTAGTTCACGTAAAAAATAACCCATGGATAGTTTTCTTAAAATATCAACACAAAATGAAATCTTTCAGTCAGTTTTCCATATGAATGTTGATTTTACTTAAATGAGTATCCAATTTAAACAAATGAATCACACTTTGTGTGGTACCAGCCACACCGTGCCTCAGATTAAGGCGGGTGGGGGGCTGTTCGGTGTCTAGGGTGGAGGATGGGGGGCTATATGGTGTCCAGGGAGGAGGGATGGTAATGTATCTAAAACACTATCTATGTATCATACATTGAATTCTAACAGTACAGCGATCCGCCGCGGGGTGTCGTCATGGAGCAGGACCAAATCACGACATTGCCGCGGCGTGATCGTGGAGTTACCATGGTGTGACTGCAGTGTGAATGCAGCATGACTGCAGTCTGACCGCGACATTAATGTCTCGGGTTGGCCTGGTCCAGTGACATCCCGGGGGTTTAATCTTCTAACAATTATTCCAAATAAATCCTATATTGTTGTCCTTCACATTATAGAAAATGATCTTATGTTTTAAAAAACAGACTATTGATTCAGGATTGTGGTTTGATAAAGATATATATTTAAAATTCAATGTGTATAAAAGTGTTACTAGGTAGTTGAAACTATTGAATGAGAGTCAAATTATCACACCCTAAACTATCACTGGGAGTATTCGCAGATAGCGCACCTCCATTGGAGGGGTATTATTATAAATACATGACTTCATTTATCAAATGTAAAATTATATTTAATAAAAAAATTCAGCATATAGAATTATATATAATTAAGCGGAATTAAGAATGATGAAAAATTTAATTTAAAGCATTCTTAATTTAAAGAGTCTATTATAGGGCCTCTACCTCATGGTGTGTCTCCCATGGGTTACTTGTGGAGAGTAGTGTCTGTCTAGGATTTGTGTGGTGCTTCTGTAATGTTGGAAATGTGAATTCCATGATCAGTTTAATAAATACATTAGTCAATTAGAAAATACACCCATAGTCAATAGAGAAATACCAAATTTTGACAGTGAATACAATCCAAATAATCAACTCTGAAATCCGAGACCATGATTTTACATTACCAATTCCAATTAAATAATATATGAATCTCCAAATTATGTTTTATGAACCAATAAATTAGATGGAAAGAAACTCCTCACAATAGACCATAAAATCTCATATAGCATCACTCACCTCAAAACCATTATAATATCATTATGCATCCATATTTGGTCAAAAATAAAGAGTTATACTGAATTCAAAAATATCCATACAAGAGTGAAAAACCAGGTTAAAAAATAAAGTGTTATACAGAATACGAAAATGTAATGGATCAATCTTCCCCTGATCACCATCACCATAACCACTATCATCATCAGCCTCATCCTCGATGTCATATTTTCCCTCATTGTCATCCTCATCATTGTCCCCATGCTCAGCCTCTGCCCCATCCTCGCCCTCGAACCCATCCTCACCCTCAGCCCCAACCTCACCCTCATCCTCATCATCATCATTGCCCACATCCACTTCAGCATCCTCATCATCACCAGGAACATCATCATCTAGACCATTAATATAACTACCGCTTGATTCATTGGATAATGTACCCATCGATGACATATATATCTGACAAACTGTGCTGGCCTCTGATGGAATTGATGAAGATATATCTTTGATCAGTTCCATAAATTCTTTCTCCATCGTTTGAACTGGTTTATCCATCTCTATGACCCTTTTATCATACTATCTTGCATTCTCCTTGACCAGTTCCAACTCAGTGGTACTATAATAGATACATTGAGAGGACCAATACCTCGTTGGGATTATATTCTTACCAGGTCACCAGTGTAGTTGACCCGAGTGCTCATCTTCCAAAACATGATATAAATGATCATGTGGCCCTAAATTGTCTGGCTCATGGGCATCAATTGCCTCAAAAGTAGTCGGTTTAAAATATTAATATATTATAAAATTTCAAAATAGATATTAAACATTGAAATAAATAAATTAAAAATTATAATCATTTCATGAGTCGGTTCATTAACCGCAGTTCCATATTTTTTACTTCTACTCAAGAAAAACAATTTTGCTCGAGGGATACGACTTTCAATGTTCAATTTGAGAATCAATAATGACATTAAAACAATATAAAGTAAAATTATAATCATATATTCAATATTCAATTAATATCCTAATTTAAGCAAGAAATAATAAAAAGGGAAAGTCCTAAAGCGAAATTATAAACAACTATATCCTACGAGCTACCTCTCATGATCTAACATAGTTGTTCTCCCCAATGTGTGGAGGTATTTCTTTGAATAAATGGGTTTTTGGGTTTTTACAGAAGATTCCAAAATTATGATTAACACTAAATAAGATAATATTAATGAAAAATATAAAAACTATCATTTAAATACCTCAAATTGGATTAATACCTAAAGTTTTGCTTTCTCCCAATGGGTAATCATTTGGAGATATTTTTCTATCGGGATATCATCCACGATAGGTAATGTCTCGAACTCCGTGGTCACTCAATCACAGTATCCAACATACAACGCATGCTTATAATCTCTCCAAAGCTCTCCAAGATCCATTAAACGTGCTGGTCGTGCACCTTCTCCATCAGGGAAGTTAAACCAAATATAACACCCAATAGATTAATTCATATAAATAAAAAAATAATACATTAAATCTAAATGATTTTTTACCCATATTTGTGCCCAAGAATTATCCTTGACTTTGTGTGGAAAACGACTCCAATAGAGAGGGCTGACTGTAATGATGTCAGATTATTTGGCTAGTGTCTCAAAAAAACCTCGACATTCCTATGAATATTTATCAATCATCTACCCATTGTCATTGTATTCAACCATACATTGTGTATGGCAGTTCCATACTGCACGGATGTGACTAAGCCCCCTCCCCCGCCTCCTATCAGTAGATGAATATGTTATTAATGAAGTAAAATTCAGTAAAAGTTATAATAAAAATAAATTTTGGTATAAAAATTTGATACAGATTTATAAATATACATGTGGTATTCCAATCAATGGACGTCACTAGATGTGCAGAAGTTGATAGAATATCCTGTACAGGTGGAGTATCCCTCATTGTACTCTCCTCAACCACATACACTGTCGGAGATAGATTCAAAGAATGTGGAATATAATAACTCAGAGATAATGAACTAGAAGAAAACGATGATGGAACAGATGTATGGACATCTTTTAGTGTAAACTTCAGAGGTCTAAATATCTCGTGTATCCCTGAAGACACCCTAATAACAAAATGGGGCGTAGAAGATACGCTCTTTGTAGAGGCATAGTCCAATTGGGTATGACCAGTGGATCATCTAACTCTCGCACCACGAGCCCTCATACCACCAGCCATAGTATCGGGACCACCAGTTGATCATCTAACACTGAAACCCCCCTCCTACCACCAACCTCTATATTGGAATCAACATCAGGCTTATCATCGGATATCTCCCTTATAGGGGGTGGATCCTAAAAAATGATTAAAATGAAAGTAAACAAATGATACTATAAGTTATTGAAATATATATATTTGAAATAAAATACTCACAGTAGGGATGAGGGGAGGAATGCCCATCTGTTTCATGCGACGATTATTTTCTGTCATCTTTTTCCGCCACCTCTATCCAATGGGTGTCATTTCCTGCAATGAAAACAAATATGGAAGTAATTAGAAACATATAAATAATTAATTTATTTTACATTCTCTAGTGCTTATATAATGATGTTGATGTCTTAGTTTATTGTAATTTTTTTAGTAAATATGACCAATGTACGCATGTTATCTACATTACAAGTAAACTAATATAAATTTACTCGTTGCGGTGTTATGAGTATAAGAGCATATTTTTTATAAAATTATTTCCATATATTCATGAAATTTAGTAAGAAAAATAATTATTTATTCATAATCATAAGGATGATGAATCAATTTCAACCAATGGGAAAAAATTTACAAGAACAATGAGGTTAGATTCCGAAATTATTATGAAATTTGAATGTAACATTTATTATTCTATGAGTGTCACAACCCCTCGCACCAAATATGCCCCTCCTGAGCTGGAAATGGTGAAAGGGAGATAATGACCCCTGATTCCCGCCTCTAGTAGGCCCCAGGGTGGCGACTAGCAACAAGGGTATGAGTTTTCACAAATATGGGAGGCATTACCCAATTTATTATTTACGATCAGGAAATAGGAAAATTCAACCACCAATAGGAAAAGAACATGTATGTAGAAATAAACCCAAACCAATCCCATATGCATGTTTAAATAGATCTGAAACAAGGTACAAGTACAAGAAAGCACAAAAGCACAATACCAAAAGAAACAGGAGAACATCAACTACAAAAAGCCCAATTGTCCCGACTAGTAGGGTCCTGCATGGCCCTAGTAGTCCTCCTGGAAACCAGAATGTAAATGTAGGGTGAGAATACAAGTATACTCAGTAGGTAAACCTAAATCTCTCATGCACAAGTAGAATGACATCCTAATTTCCCGTGAGAAAAATAGAAGAAACCTATCTGGGAAATCCATCCACAAACCTCACCATCCACACTCACCAAAAACATAATCACAACAGGTAGTAGTAGTATATCAGAACAAGAGTACTAGTTACCCTGCACCATTTCCCATTTGTTAGCTACTCTTCCTAACAGTGAATGTCTTGATGCTGCCACACTCTCCCGCCCGCACACACCTAGCCCTCACAACCACGTATCACGCCCGCACACACCTGGGCCTCACAACCTCATTTCCCGCCCGTACACACCTAGGACTTGCATCCATGTATCCCACCCACACACACCTGGGCCTCAGCCCAAAGATTCTTGGGAATAGTAAAACATGCCCAAATAGTAATGGGCTAAAACCACCCCAATCGAAACATACCTGAATGGTCTTAGATGTATGGTTGCCTCAAGCCATCACAGCCTTGGGAAAAAGTAGAAGGAAGGATCTAGTAACTAAGGAGAAACACCCTCTCCCATGAAATGGGACTGTTCGACAGTAAGTTCTCAACATGGGTGGGGTGCGATAAAAACACCGAAGATATATATACATATATGTATACCAAAACACATAGCCCAACCTATGGCTTCTAAATATTGAAATGAGCACGTGTCTCAAAACTTCTACTAAGATGCATGCATACAAAAAACAACCCCAACCCCATTTAGGTTTTCCCGTTTTAGAAGAAATAGTTTATTTAGATCCTTATCTACTAGTCAACTATCCACAACCAACCACATGGATCGTTCGTAAAACATATCCCTGCCATCCACAAATCAAGTTAGGAAAACCAAAGCTACACAACCAAGTCCTTATTAATATCCTACCAACCCCATCAGTTATTCTTCCACTTCCGTTACCAAGCCCCAACATTCATTAACTCTTCCACTTTTTATTTATTATTCATAACCCATTGTTCGTTCACATCATGCCCATTCCTGCAGCCCCACTGCCAACCACCATAACTACAATCACATAGAAACCCGTACATCATTATCCCTTTAATACCTTTTATCATAGAACTGTTGCCCGTTCTATTTGTAACAACCCAGGATTCACCCCCCCCCCCCTTTCACACACCACATAACCATACAAAAACCCACATGTTCATTATTCCATTTTGTTTAACCGGGGTGATCGCAAATGTGTTCTAGATTTTAATCATCCAACATTATGTGACTAACCAAATTTCCACATTCCACAATGTTCCATTCACCGAAACGGTCTAGAAGATTGGGAAACATTTAATTGCACAAGAAAAGGCCCCCAATGACCGTGATTTTCATTAGGCATAAGCCTATTCAATTCAAAAGATAATATCACATGATATAAATAATTTAACTGCATTCAAAAACTTCTCATCCCCGTTATATAAGCCCATTATTATCTTTATTAACCGGTTTCAAAGTTTTTCATGTAAACAAGGTGACACCAACCCCGGATGATGCACAAATTTAGAGAGAATAATGTAAGATCCCTACCTCAATAGGATATGATCACTACATTCCTCCGGATCAACATTAGAACATGTCCATCAGTGTCCGTCACTTCTATCGAATCCCGAAAAAACCTCCTCGCTTGGATGTCGGAAAGGAAAGGACAATGGAAAGACAACAGACCCAAGCTCAGAAGTTCCACCTCATCATTACGATCCTATGGCCGCTGACAGATCGTAAATCAGATCTCGGATGAAGAAGTTATGGAAGAATGAGCATTCGAGTCCCTGGGGAGAGCTCTTCTCAGAGGAATGGGGAGGAGAGGGGTGAGTTGAAAAGGAGGAGGGGACCCCTCCATTTATAGGCGAGAAAAAAAGTTAAACGGCGTGTACTTTATGGTACATGTCGTGTACTCTGCCATTTCACATGGTCACCACGCGGCTTCCAACACGGCCTTCAACGCGGAACACGGCCATTGACTAGTAAACACACGGTTTAAAGGTAACACATACGTGGGGAGGGATTACACGGTGTGTAGTCTTGGGTAATTGGCGTGTAATAATTTATTTCACATGGAAAGGACACGGCTCCAACATGGCACGTAGCTATTGAATGGTCAACACACGGTTTGAAGGTAACGCATACACGGGGATGGACTACACGACATGTAGTCTTTGGTACACGGTGTGTACCCATTTATTTCACACGGCAAGGACACGACCTTTAACACGGGGTATACCCTATCATGGTGGTACAAGACGTGTACTCATACTACACGACGTGTACTCATTTACTTCACAAGGCAAGGACACGACCTTCAACACGGGGTATACCCAACAAGGTTGTACAGGATGTGTACTCACACTACATGGCGTGTACTTACAATTTTTTTTGGAAAGTGTGGGAAAAGTCCATTTTACACTCCAGAACAATTCGTGACCTTCTTTTTGACAAAGGAATGGGATGGAGAGGTCCGAGCCATTACATCAAATGCCTCTAAAAACATTCTCGCCCCCAAGAATTCAAAACCAACCCAGTGGAACCCAATAAGATACCACTCAGGGTTTTCGTTATAATAGGAACCCAACCAACAACCATAATCATAGGTGTTAGGAATTCCCTCTCATATGTCATGATATTATCTGCTTTAGGTGGCACTGTCTTGCCTGCACGGGTTTAATCGCATTCTCATTACAGTGTCTCGATTAAGGATTAGGCCTTCCCACTTCCATATATTAGGATTTTTCAACATACACTGCCTCCAATACCATATAACCCAAACACTTCCAGAACACATGGCATGGGGAATTCCTTCACCCATGTTGAGATATTATCCGCTTTAGGCAGCACTGACTCTCCCTCACGGGTTCAATCGCATCCTCATTAATGTGTCTTGATTAAGGATTCCGTTTTAACTTTTCTCCACATATCCGGACATGTTACACACTTCCAAAGAACAAGTAAAACAAAAAATCTCACAAATGAAAATCCAAGCCTTCCATAAATCAAGGTACAAAGTATAACATCAAAAAAAAGATCAGAAGAACAAGGGAAAACCCAAGTCAATACAACTTCGGGTACTGAGCATGTATCTGGGCCTCCCGCTCCCATGTTCTCTCCTCAAGGCCTCCATGCCTCCACAACACACGAACCAATGGAATGGTTCTTACATGCAGCACCTTCTCCTTACGATCCTCGATTCTGACTGGTCATTCCTCGAAGGTCCCGTCATCTCCCAAATATAAGTATCCCCAGTCAATAATGTGAGAGTCGTCGTGTAAGTATCGACATAGCTGGGAGAAGTGGAAGACGTCATGAAACTTCACTAACTGAGGTGGCTGGGCTAGCTGATATGCTATCTCGCCGACACGCTTCAGCACCTCAAATGGTCTGATGAACCTAGTTGAGATCTTTCTCCCTTTTCCAAACCTCTACTGCCCCCGTCGAGGGGTAAACTTCAAGAACACATGATCTCCCACCTAAAACTACAAGTGCCTCCTCCAACGATCAACATAAGACTTATGTCGGTCTTGAGCTGCTTTCATCCTATCACGTACAAGCTAGACTTTCTCTATGGTGCTATGCACTACCTCTGGACCAAGAGCACCTGTCTCACCAACCTCTTCCCAGCAAATGGGTGAACGACATGGTCTTCCATAAAAAGCCTCAAATGGTGCCATCCCAATAGTATAGTAGATTCTGTTGTTGTAGTCAAACACTACTAAAGGCAAGTGTCGTAACCATGATCTTTCGAAATCTAGAACACATGCTCGTAGCATGACCTCCTATTTTTAGATAGTCCTCTCTGTCTACCCATTGGTCTGGTGGTGGAATGCAATACTAAGGCATATCTAGGTTCCAAAAGCATGCTGTAACCCCCTACAGACTCGTGAGGTAAGCCGAGTATCCCGATCTGAGACGATAGTCTTCAAAACTCCATGCAAACGCACCACCTCATCTACTTAGCTCTGTTCTAAGGTACACACCGGGCCCGAATCCTTAATTGCTAAGAAGTCAGCTGATTTCGTCAGTAGATCCACCACTACCCAAATAGAATCATAACCAACCAAAGCTCTGGGTAGTCATGTGACGAAGTCCAATGAGATGTCATCCCACTCCCACTCGAGAAAATCTAAAGGATTCAACAACCCACTGGGAACACGGTGTTCAACCTTCACTTCCTGACACACTAGGCATTTAGCCACAATCTTCGCCACTCCTCGTTTCACCCCGGGCCACCAAAACTATTCCCTCACATATCAGTACATTTTTGAAACTCCTGTATGTACCGCAAAGTCTGAGTTATTGATCTCAGGTAGAACTCCCTCATGCATCACCTTCAGAACAAACAACCTTCCATGGAAATAATATTATTTGGCTGTCCTCTGACCATCATTCTGGAGCGTTTCCCTGATCGACACGATCCTGCATTACTTCCGCCTCGGAGTCCCCCCACTGAGACTCTTCCACTTGTTGCAACAAGGTGGACTGCACTTTCATCTAAAACAAACATCCTTTAACAACCTATACCCTTGCATCCAAGTGCAAGACAACCAACTCTCTCATCACCTTCCAAGCATCAGCGGATTCCCGAACTACTTCCTGATGTGACTTCCTGTTCAAGGCATCAGCTACAACGTTGCCCTTACATTCAGTGTAAGAGATCTCAAAGTCATAGTCTTGGAGGAACTCGACCCATCTCCATTGCTGTAAGTTCAGGTCACGCTGAGAGAAGATATAACGCAGGCTATTGTGATATGAGAAGACACAATGCGCTCCCCAATGTGGTAATGTCGCCACAACTTCTTTGTGAACACTACTTCTGCAAGCTCTAGGTCATGGATGGCATAGTTACGCTCGTGAGGGCGAAACTGCCTAGACCCATAACAGATCACTCCCACATTCTTCATGAGCATGCACCCCAGACGAAGGCTAGAAGAATATAAAGACAACTCATACAACAACCCTTCCTCTGGAAACCTGAGTACGAGAGCACTGACCAACTTCTCTTTCAGGTAGTCGAAATCTTTCTCACACTGCTCGCTCCAATGAAAGACTTGGTTCTTCCTAGTCAAAGTTGTCAATGGAGCAGCAACTCGAGAGAATCTTGAAATGAACCTCAGATAGTAACCTTGAAACCCCTAGAAACTATGAACTTTTTCCACACTCTTGGGTGCTACCAATGAAACAACTTCCTCCACCATCGACGGGTCCACTGACACTCCATGTTGAGACACTACGTGCCCAAGGAAGTGTACTTCTTGTGTCAAGAACCTACACTTCGACAAATTCCCATAAATCTGGTGGTGTTGAAGGACTTCCAAGACTGCCCTGAGATGCTCAAAGTGCTCCTCCTCTGATCATGATTTGATCAGGATGTCATCGATAAACACAACGACGAACTGGTCCAGAAACTCTTGAAAGACAATGTTCATAAGTCCCATGAACACAGCCGGTGCATTCGTAACTCCAAACGGCATCACTACAAACTCGAAATGCCCATACCTACACCTGGAATCCGTCTTCGAGATTTCATTGTCCTTTACCCTCAGATGATGATATCCAGATCGTAGATCAATCTTAGAAAACCAACCTGCTCCCCTCAGTTGGTCGAAGAGATATTCTATCCTTGGAAGGGGGTAACGGTTCGTGACTGTTACCTGGTTCAACCATCGGTAGTCTATGCATATCCTGAGACCACCATCTTCCTTCTTCATGAACAAAACTGGAGCACCCAATGGTGATACGCTGGGTTGAACAAAACCCTTCTCCATCAGATCGTCAATCTGAATCTGTAACACCTGCAACTCCGAAGGTGCCATCCCGAAGGACGAAGTGCCTCCTCCAAACGTCTTTCCTGAGACCCCACATCCAGAAATAGATCCGGAGAAAAGCACTGGAGATCCTTGAACATGATCCCTAACTCTTATATTGACATAATCCCCTGTTGAAGGGAGAGTAACTCCTACCGCTTCTCTACCTTGATCATGGATGAAAGGAATTCCTCTTGGAAGTCCTTCTCAATGTCAGCCCATGGTACCTCTATCTCGGTCCTCTCTTCGAGGTAGAGTGTCCACCACTGACGTGCTTCCCCTCTCAGCTGACTGACTGCTAGGGGAACCCAGTACTCCCTCAGAGCATGGATCAAAGTAAATGAGATCCCTAGCTCCTCAAACCACCCCTCCATCTCCGTAAACGAAGTACTACCCTCATAATTCTTGAGGGTCTGTCCCTAGAAAGAACATAGAGTCATCTGCCACTGGTCATCTTCCTCTGCTCTGTCAATCCTCAACTGATCGACCGCCTGAATCTATTAGGCCTCGGCCGTCTGATCCACCAGGGGACGATGTGCAGGTGCCATAGCTGTACGGTAAACAAAGATCGCCTATGCCGAAGTAGTAAGGAAATTTCTCATGGTTTTATTTTATCATTTTATTTAAATTTATTTCCTTGAACACCCAAATCAAGTTAAAAACAATCATGATGATGCATGTACCTTCTCTATGGTCTCTACCCTGTAATCAATGTAGTCGTACTTGGTCATTTAGTAGGCTCAGATTCCTTCCATCGGATCACGGGGGGGGGGGGGGGGGGCAAAATACTGTTTCCTAGCCGGTCTTCCCAGGCCTATGAAACGCACCATGATTAACCAACAATGTTGCCCTACCATCCCATTCAATCTTCAATGTGCCTAACTCCAGAATCCATCCAATCTCTCAACCATCACCTATGATATGATTCTATCACGACCCCCTCCCACCAAAGATGCCCCTCCTGAGCTAGCAATGGTGAAAGGGAGATAATGACCCCTGAGTCCCGCCTCCAGTAGGCCCCAGGGTGGCAACTAGCACCAAGGGTATGAGTTTTCACAAATATGGGAGGCATTACCCTTTATATTATTAAATATAGGGAAATAGGACAAGTAAACCACCAATAAGAAAAGAAAAAGTGTATAGAAATAAATCCAAACCAATACCACATGCATGTTTAAATAGTTCTGAAACAACTTACAAGTGAAAGAAAGCTCAAAAGTACAATATCAAAAGAAACAATAGTATATCAACTGCAACAACTTCAACTTTCCCGACTAGTAGGGTCCCGCACGGCCCTGGTAGTCCTCCTGGATACCTGAAAGTAAACGTAGGGTGAGGATACAAGTATACTCTGTAGAGAAACCTATTGCTCTCGTGAACAAGTGGGTAGACATCCTAATGTCCTGTGAGAACAACAGAAGAAACCTATCCGGGAAATATATCCACCCAACCTCACCAGCAACACTCACCAAAAACATAATCACAACAGGTAGTAGTAGTATATAAGAACAATAGTATTGGGTACCCCACACCATTTCTCACTAGTTTGCTGCTCTTCCTAACGAAAAACGTCCTGACGCTACCACACTCTCTCCACTCGCAGAAACCTGGGCCTCACAACCACGTATCCTGACCGCACACACCTAGGCCTCACAACCACATATCTCACCCGTACACACCTAGTCCTCATAACCACGTATCCCGCCCGCACACACCTATGCCTCATCCCAAAGATTCTTGGGAACAATAAAACCAACCCGAAGAGTCTTGGGCTAAATCCACCCCAATCGAAACCTACCTGAAGGTCTTAGGTGTAAGGTCACCTCGAGCCATCACAGCCTGGGGAAGAAGGACCAGGAAGGAGCTAGTAACATAGGGAAAACACCCTCTCCCCTGAAATGGGAGTGTTCGGAACTAAGTTCTCAACATGGTTGCGGTGCGATAAAAACAAAAAAGATACAGATACATATATGTATACCAAAACACACAGCCCATCCTATGGCTTGTAAACAGATAACTGATCACGTGCCTCGGCACTACTACTACGAAGCATGCATACATCAGACAACCCCAACCCCATTTAGGTTTTCATGTTTCAGTAGAATTAGTTTATTTAGTTCCTTATCTACTGGGAAACTATCTACAACCAACCACATTGATTGTTCATAAAACATATCCCTTCCATCCACAAATCATGTTAGGAAAACACAAGAAACACAACCAAGTATTTCTTAATCTCCAACCAACCCCATTGATTATTATTCACGTTCCCTTACCAAGACCCACCATCCATTAAATCTTTTCCTTTTTATTTATTATTCAAAACCCATAGTTTGTTCACATCAAGCCCATTGCAGCATCCCCACTACAAACCACCATAACCACAATGAAACCGAAACCCATACATCAATATCCATTTAATACCTTTTATCGAAGCCCTGATGCCCGTTCTATTCGTAACAACCCAGGATTCACCCCCTACCCCCCTATCACACACCACGTAACCAAGACAAAACCCACATGTTCATTATTCCATTTTGTTTAACCGGAGTGATCACACAAGGGTTCCATATTTTAATCAGCCAACATTACGTGATTAACCAAATATCCACATTCCAAAAGGTTCCTTTAAAAAATGGTCTAGAATATAGGGAAACATTTAATTGTTCAAGAAAAGGCCCCCAACGACTGTGATTTTCAATAGGCACAAGCCTATTAAATTAACAAGATAATATCATAGGATATAAATAGTGTAACTACATTCACAAACATTCCATCCCCATTATATAGCCTCATTATTATCTTTCATAACCAGTTTCAAAGTGTTTCACGTAAACAAGAGGACACCCACCCCACATGATGCACAAATTTAGAGAGACGAAGGTATGGTCCCACCCTCAACAGGCTCTGATCACAACGCTCCACCAGATCAACATTAGAATATGCCCATCGGCGTCCGTCACTTCTGTTGACTCCCAGAAAATCCTCCTCGGGTGGAAGTTGAAAAAGAATGGTCAATGGAAAGACAACAGATCCAAACTCAGAAGTTCGGCCTCATCCTTACAATCATGTGACCGCTTACGGATCGTAAATCATATCTCAGACAAATATGTTATGGAATAAAGATCCTTCAAGTCTCTTGGGAGAGCTCTTCTCAGTGGAATGGCGAGGATAGGGGTGATTTGAAAAGGAGGAGGGGTCCCCTCCTTTTATAGGTGAGAAAAACACAAGTACATGGCATGTACTTTATTGTACATGGCGTGTACTCTGCCATTTCACAAGGTCACCATGAGGCTTCCAACACGGCCTTCAACATGGAACGTGGCTGTTGACTGGTCAACACACGGTTTGAAGGTAACACATACGCGGGGAGGGACTACACATCGTGTAGTCTTAGGTACACATCTTGTAGTCATTTATTTCTAATGGCAAGGACACGACTCCAACATAGCACACACCTATTGACTGGACAACACATGTTCTGAAGGTAATGCATAAGCGGGTAGGGACTACATGGCATGTAGTCTTGGGAACACGTTGTGTACCCATTTATTTCACATAGCAAGGACACGACCTTCAACACGGGGTATACCCGGCAAGGAGGTACACAACGTGTACTCACACTACACGGCATTTACTCATTTACTTCACATGGCAAGGACACGACCTTCAACACGAGGTATACCCGACAAGGTGGTACACGGCGTGTACTCACACTACACAGCGTGTACTTACAAAAAATTCTGGAAAGTGTGGGAAAAGTCCATTTTACTCTCCAGATCACTTTGTGACATTCTTTTTGAGAAAGGAATTGTCCGGAGTGGTCTGGGTCATTACAATGACTGAATAAAATAAATTATATTAAATGGAGTTAGAAATAAAATATTTTATTATATGGGAATAAATAATATGTAATGTTATGTTGGTTGAAATAATTATTGGCATCACCCAATAATATCATTATTTTTTTAAAATGTAACTTGGATTTCAATCAGAATTCTAATAATAAAAACAAACAATTTAAGAAGACGAGTTTTAAATTATTCCATATGTGTTGAAAAGATAATAGAGGTATTTTTATTATGTGTATTGAAAATTATTTAATTCTATAAAAATATGAAATTTAGAAATAGATATCCAAACTAATTGTTATATGTTTTCTTATTATTAAAATGTATTCAACTCTCTATAGAATTCAACAATCAAACACTATTTCTATATTTTCCATGAGTATAGACATTATTTGACCTCTTTCATGATTCAATATTTTAATTTTGATAATCAAAATTTGTAAATTCTTTAAAATAGACAGAATGCGGAATATAATGTGATCACTGTTGTTGACGTGGGATGGGTTAAATATGTGTCGAATTATATACTAAAAAATATATAAAACATGTATTGTCTTATTTGATTTTGTATTTGACAATCCATTTAATTATTTAAAATTTAATACTGGTTTATAATTACAACATCATTTACTACACTATCAAATATCAGTAAAAACTAAAAAATTTACAGTAGTTTCACGTCATGTAAATAAATTATCCATAATTGATGTTTTTTGAATTCTTATTAAAAGAATTTCATTCTTCATCTAGATTGTGTTTGTGTTATTTTGGGAATTGATTGGATGTAACTATTTGGTTACCATATTAATTCCCAACTAATGGAATTCAAATATGATATATATTTATATATATATCAATCATATGTTTTTCAATTAGTGTGGGGATAAATAGAATCAACCTAGATAAAACATATCAATTTCATGTGTATTAATAAAATTTTAAATATATCACTTATCTCATATGGTTGGGGAGAAAATCAACATCAATGATATTATAAATTTATTGGATTTAGTTGATTTATTTGTAGATTGGTTTACAATCCTTCCATTAAATAATTACATTTATTTTCGAAGATAACCCATACTAGGTTGTAATCATATTTCAATGACACTATATAGAATATCTCTAATTATATTGTTGATGTTGACTATAGAACAACATGAGAACAATTACAAGGGATTCATTTATCAAATATCATTTTTATGGAATCAAACTATGATTTTTATTAGAATAAATGTTTGATGGATGTAAATTCTCATTGATTATAGGGAACAAAAAAATGTCATGATCAAGATTATATTTCCTCTTCCATGTATTGAGGAAATTATAGCTCCATTATGAGGAGTTCGATGCTTTTACATGTCACATATTTGATCAAGATACCATTAGTTGAAGGTAAAACGTGGTGGAATACCACTAACAACCTTTCAATCATTGTATGTTAGATATTAATTTAAAGTAAATAAATTTTTTATAATATTTCCCACACTATATTCAATAATACCATTAATATTATTTTAATATATTAAATTGACTTGTTTTTATTGTGTATATATTATATATATATATATATATATATATATATTCAAATATAAAAGAAGAGGAAGAATACTAGTTGAGGATTAAACAGAGGATGGTAAGGACTCATAAGATATATGTGAAATTTACCAAGGGTTCATTTTTTATGTAATGATTCATTACTAGGTCCTATAATATAAATAAATGTTATATAAGATGACCCATCGATGACATGAGTTACTTAACATTGCCCCATCCGATCCACAATGACTAAAATCCTATGTTTTCTGAGATTCTATATATAATACAGATTACATTTTAAATATTTTTCATGAAAATTTATTCCAATATTAATATTATTTACAAAGATATATAGTTTAAATTAGACTGATGAGTTTGAAGAGAATTTCTAACTGCTATAAACAAGAATGGTCAGTGAAGATATTCTCACCAACCCTATAGTGGAATAGTGTTTGTGGATTAACATGATGTATTAATTATAGTGTTGGATTTTTTCTCATTTATAATCACATGGTCATGGATTTATCCTCATATGAATTATAGGCAAATGAAAATTATTAGATGACTACCTAATAATTGTATATAGTAGAACTCATTGCATTAATGATAATTATACGTTATCATTATGGAGAAATTTCTGAAATATATACTTTAAAAAAGTTAGACATATATTTTCATAAAAAATTGAATATGAACCATTGAAGAACATTGTCATATATTAATGATTATGCCCACTCAGGACACTATCGCTATAGGAAAATGAATAACGTGGAGAAATAATTGTGGTAAAAATATAATGATAGATTATAAATGAAGAGGATCATATATGATCCAATATTTTTGGGCTTTCATTTGTTGTGGCTTATTATAAATATATGAGGGTAGAAATTTTCCCTCTATATCATATTAGATTTGAAAAATATGTCCACATAATGAATAATGTTACAGAAAATGAGGATGTGAATCTATATTTCTTGGAAAACTATTCCTCAATTGAACTGTGATTATGATGGAATGATATGGTATATGGATATAGTATGAATCTCATCAATACCAAAATTTTGGAATGAACTATTTTATGAATACCTTATCATATTATTATTTATTCAACATTCATTAAGAATATTTATAAAGATCTCAAATAGTGTTTCAGGTGGGAGAACCTAAAGAGGAATGTTTTGGATTATGTATCTCAATTATTGGTATGTAATTAATTCTAGGCTATGATAAACATGTCTATGGAGATATTACATCAATTTACCATTCATGTGTTGTTATGTGAAATCATCACCATGGATTTTGTTGTCGGACTCCATAAATCAACTAACATTAATAATTTTATTTTTATTGTATTTTGTATCCTTATGTGTTTAGTTAACATCATTACCATTATATAAAATTTCAATATTGTTCAAGATTCTATGATATAAACTAAAGTCGTGGAAAACACATTGTATTTTCAATATTCCCTTTTAACAAATCTGGATCATAGTTATCATCAAGTTTCTAGATATTTGTTTATAAATCTATATTTATAAGAGATATGATTTCATATAATTTATAATCCCCATACATATGGTAAATTTATTATGAACATGGAAACTCAATATGATATTTAGAGGTCATGCACTTTATATTTAAAAGTTTATATAGACTAAAAACTTCATCTATTTTAGTATTAATAAAAAATTCATTCAACAATAATTCATTGTAATTTTTATTAATTATTCTATAGAAATAAGTGGATAATTTTAACTTAATGAGATAAAGTTAGAGAAATTAATATATTTTCCCGACCCTTCCTCGGGGCCCCTACCATGACTACCCCAAGCCTACCTCCCATAGGCCAGGGGTGGGTGACTAGAACCAAAGGCGTAAATACTGATAAATGGGATGGCAATGCCTTTATAAGAGAACAAACACCACAGAGTAGGCAAACTGAAGTAAACACTATGTAAACTGAAAACACAAGTAAGTGATTGAAAGTAAATGGGCCAGTATAAAAACCCAAATAAAAGTGCAGTACAATTTAATGTAAAGTACAAGAACTGAATTTCAAAACAGCAACCGCCATGACGTCCTCTAGGAACTCCCACCTGAAGGGTGAGTACAGTCATTCTCGTCGGCACCTCATCTACAATCGTCCTCTCTGTGTATGTCCCTCCTGATATACCACCTCCGTGTACCGTTCCACTCCTCAAGCCTCAACCACGATCAGCGATGTCCATCGTCTGCAACCATCACAACGTAGTACGGGCATAGCCCGTACAGGGGTGAGTATATGATACTCAGTACGGAACACGAGACTCCAGAAGGTCTCCCACAATCCACAAAGGATAAACCACAATGGAAATATAGAATCACAATGTGACCATAAACACTACTTAGGTATATGCCAATACATATACCTATGTAATCAATTCCATTTCGGCTCCAACATCTGAGCCCATGATTGTTCTAGTTCACACTATAAAAGTACAACCCAATCCACACAAAAAAATCATAACCCAATCCTCACAGGAAAGAAAGTCAATCATATCGATGATAATTATTGAAAGTCAAGACTCAGCTGACATAGGTATCCATTTACGAATATGGGTGGTGATGATTAGATACAGCCTCTGAATCATCTCCTCTTCCGAACCCATGTAGGATTCATGTATAGTAGTCGTCGATACCGAACCCACAGAGTATCCAAGTAGAGTTTTCCTCATCGTCAAACCCACGGAGGATCCCAGCATGGTAGTCATCCTTGACGAACCCACAGAGGATCCCAGTAAGGTAGTCATCCTCATTGAACTGACAGAGGATCCTAGTATGGTATTCTTCCTCATCGAACCCACGAAGGATCCCAGTATGGTATTCGTCCTCGTCGAACCCACGGAGGATCCTAGTACGGAAGTCATCTTCGTCGCAACCAGCTCTAGGGTTCCCGCCCACAACATGCTTGATTCCAGGAGGGTCCGCTCAATGAGCCAAGGGTTTGATACATCAACATTCAGGAATTCCAGAGTTTATGTATCACATAGTTTCGTCTCATCAATTGGAACTCAATGCAACAGACGGTGCGCCAATCAGACGTCTGTTCTGAGAATTATTGGCTTTTTCGTCCTAGTGGCTAGGTTGGTTTTTAAGCTAAATCCATCCCGACCATACTTCGGCTACATCCAAACCATGATTGGAGTAATCAATTAGAACCGTCTCACTAAGAGGAATCCATAAAAGTCGATGGCACATCAATCGGACATCCGGAGCTCAAGTAATATGGGTTTCCGCTTCGAGGGCCCAGTTGGTTTCATGTTCGAACCAACATGGCTATACCCAAAGTACAAAACCTTGAGTGTAATATACTAAAACGACCGTATCGATTCATGTAACACTATGCAACTGACGATGAATCGATCAGAGGTTCGTAGCTTAAGTAATGGGAATTTGAACGGATCTGTCCAGAAATAGGGGGTTTGGGCCCGGTCCGACCCAGCCCAATACCCCCTGCTTCGGCCCTAACCGTACTCGAGGCCCATTCCGTGACTACACCAAGCCTGCCTCCCATTTTATAGGGGATGATGACTAGCCCCAAAGGCGTAAATCCCAATAAATGGGAAGGCATTTTCTATATGAGAGAACAAACACCACATAGTAAACAAACTAAAGTAAACATTATGTAAACTGAAAACACAAGTAAGTGATGGAAAGTAAATGGGCCAGTATACAAACCCAACAAAAAGTGCAGTACAAATAAAAATAAAGTAATAAAACTGAATGTCCAAACAACAACCACCAGGATATCCTTTAGGAACTCCCACCTGAAGGGTGAGTACAGTCAGTCTTGTCGGCACCTCGTGTCTGGCCGTCCTCTCCGTGTACGTCCCACCTCATAGACCACCTTCGGGTACCGTTCTGCTCCTCAAACCTCAACAAAAATCAAGGATATCTGTCATCTGCAACCAACAAAACATAGTGTGGGTAGAGCCAGTGCATGGGTGAGTATAAGATACATAGTAGGGACACCGAGACTCCCGAAGGACTCCCAGAATCCATGAAGGATAAATCACAATAGAAGGATATAATCACGAAGTGACAACCAACACTACTTAGGTATATGCCCATACATATACCTAAGTCGTAAATTCAAGTTCCCTCCAACATCCACGATGAATTTCGATCTAGTCCCAACAGGAAAATATCAACCCAATCCACACAGGAAATTACAACCCAATCCACATAGTAAAGAGAGTCAATCATATCGATGATAATGATTGAAAGTCAAGACTCAACACACAAAAGTATCCATTTACGAAGAGGGGTGTTGATGATTAGATGTAGCCTCTGAATCATCTCCTATGTCGAACCCACATAGGATCCAAGTATATTAGTCATTTCTGCCGAACCTACAGAGGACCCATGTATAATAGTCATCATCGTCGAACCCATAGAGGATCCCAACACGGTAGTCGTCCTCTTCGAACCCACGAAGGATCCTAGTACGGTATTCATCCTCATCGAACCCACAGAGGATCCCAGTAAGGTAGTCATCCTCATCGAAACCATAGAGGATATCAGTACGGTTGTCGTCCTCATTGAACCCATGGAGGATCCTATTACGGTAGTCGTCCAAGTCGAACCCACAGAGGATCCTAGTACGGAAGTCATCTTTGTCGTAGCCAGCTCTAGGTTTCCCGCACACATCACCCTCGATTCCCGGAGGGCCTGCTCCATGAGCCATGGGGTTGATACATCAACTTTAATGAAGTCTAGAGTTTATGTATCACAATGTTCCATCTCATAAATAGGAACTCAACGCAACAGATGGCGAGCCAATCGAACGCCCGTTCTGAGAGTTATTGGCTTTTTCGTCCTAGGGTCCCAGTTGGTTTTAATGCTTAAGCCAACCCAGCCATACTCCAGCTGCATCCAAACCTCAATCAGAGTAATCCAAAAGAACCGTCTCACTATGAGGAATCCAACAAAGTCGAAAGAATGTCAATCGGACATCCGGAGCTCAAGTTATAAGTGTTTCCGCTCCGAGAGCCTGGTTGGTTTCGTGTTCGAACCAACCTAGCCATACCCATAGTTCTTAGAAGCCTTGAGTATAATATACTAAAATGACGTTCTCGATTCATGGATTTCTACCCAACTGATGGTGCGTCGATCGGAGGTATGTCGCCCATGTTATGGGTGAATGAACCGATCGGTCTGGAAACAGGGGGTTTGGGCCCCGTCTGACACGTCCCAATACCCCCTGGGTCGGCCCGAACCAGGTGACCCGACCCGGGTCCAGCCCGATTGGGTGCGGCATTGACCGGATGGCATGGCCTGGCCCAGCCAGTGCGGCCTGGCCCGACGCGGGGGTACGGCTCGGCGCAGGCGGCCCGGCCCAGCGCAAGCGTCTTGGCTCGGCTGGGCGTTAGGTTCGTGACCGAGCAGGCACGAGGGGGGGGGGGTCCCTTGCTTCAAAACGGTGGACCCAAGGGGTCCGCCCAGCTGTGCTGGTAGGGGATTCAACCCTTGGTTTTTCAGGGTAACGGTCGGCCATTATGGCCGACCGGTTGATCCACGCAGGACCCGCGGGGGTCCTGCCACCAGGGTGTGCCGGCGGCCGGTATGACCGACCGCCTCCTGCTGCTCCTCCATGGACAAAGGCCGCGGCCCTTGTCCGACCAGCAAGGCGCGATGGTGTCGCGCCCCACTGATGTGGCCCGCTCCTGGACGTGGCCTCCTTTGGATTCACCGGCGTGGCGCGACGGCGTCACGCTTCTTCGCCGCGTCCCACTCGGGCCACGGTTCCCTCCTTCTCGCGCGGTGCGACGGCACCATGTCACCTCCCTTTCAAGCTAAAATAAATATCCAAAATGAATGGGAGGAGGATCGGCCGTGTTTTTGTGGTCCGGCCTCCTCCCGTTGTGTCGATAACAAGTGGCTAATTATTTAACTACAAAATTCAATAAATAAAACTCGAACGCTAAAACAACCCCTTCCTCAAAAGAAGTTCGCGAAAGCTAGCGTCACGTGGGTGGTTTCGATGACGGCATTGGCGTGTATCCAAGAAGGGAATGACGTCTCACACCTACTGCAGAGAGGAGAAGGAACGTCACATGGTTAGTGAGTTTCCGCGTCGGTGCCTCCTCCTTTGTTGTGGAGGAAGAAAAGGACCGAAGATACCCGGTCACCGAGTCGATGATCCTTGACAAAGTGTTGTTGTTTTTCATTGAGGATGAAGATGTTTTTCTCCATAGAAGATGATGTTCATCAAGAGACATAGAGCTCTCTCCTCCAATCCTCAACAGAACCAATCTAACCCCAAAAATAAAATAATATCTTCTTATTTTATTAAGTCATTCCATGATTTCAAAATTCAAAAACATAATTCAATTAATTAAATTAGAGTGCTGACATGATTAAATGTGAGGAGAGGGGAAGTCACCCAATTAATGGGAAGTTTAAAAGTTAAGATTAGTTACACATCTTTAGTGGGATTTTAGAGGAGTTAGGGAATGTGAGTGGTTTGGATCGTGTGGGCCG
Organism: Viscum album; assembly: GCA_963277665.1. NCBI lineage: Eukaryota > Viridiplantae > Streptophyta > Magnoliopsida > Santalales > Viscaceae > Viscum > Viscum album. The sequence goes on from OY728162.1 coordinate 490,016,791, forward strand.
CACCCCACCTTTATTCTCTCAAGGGTAGTTAACAACAATTGGGTCCCACACAACTTCCACAAATAGGTTTTAACAACTTAGATAATGAAATAAAATTGTAACACAATTTCATTTACTTCACATTTAAATCCTTTTTTTAAACAACCCCTCCCAAGAAAACACACCATTGAGAACGATCCTCCTGAGCCAAAACCGGCATTGTAGTTTCATCGGTGCCCTCAGATTTCAATTCTGAGCACCAGATCAAAAGATATAAAAACCTACTCGTCCTTTCTCGGAACATACCCGAGCTAAACTTTGGAAATCTATTCCGGGAACACCAGACATTAGAATCAAGTTCCGTTAGAAACTGTGTACTCATAAAATCCCCAGGAAATTAATAAAAAAATTTCCTTGAATATTATGGGTAATTACAATATTGGTACATGATATATGTGAAGAACTAAGGTCAGATACAATCAATAACATATCATGGTATCTCAGAGTCAAAATAAGAGTTAATTTTATTGTTATCTGAATGATATGGAATTAGATGATGGTTAGAATGTTTTATAATAAATATCATAATGGATTTAAGTATTGATATTTCAAAACATGGGAATGAATATCTGATGGAATATTCTACCCTACAGGATTATTGTTCTAGTATGAACTATAAGTTATCACTTGGAACTCCCGTTATTCCTTTCTCAATATCATGATGTATTATATGTACATAAATAAATGATGTACATACAATATGCTTCATATATATTGAACAAATAGGTCATATCATTGAGTAAAAATGTTTCAAAAGAAAAAATAAAGTGGTTGAAATATTTGATCATATAGATAAATTTATGAGGATTAATACTAGTAATTAAATTATAGTTCATTGGAGGATTCCAAATTTGGGGAATTTCAACTGGGAACCTGATGATGTTATTGAAAAGTGATATACTAAATTTTTTCACTTATGTGTTTTAATTTGTATAGTGAAAATAATATTGCAGTTTTGAGAATATTACAACCCACGATTTCATATATATTTTCAATGAAGCAAAATATGAAATATTTTGTAGCAAATCCTTACACACATCCAAATGATCATATGAACTGTGATATAATATATAAATATAAGAAATACATTAAATTGGATGGTATGAATAGTAATACCCACATTTTGGGAAACAATAATAAATTTTTCAACAATATTTATTTATTAATTAATTCATATATAATAAGTACAAATTTTTTAGTTATGTTATTTTATAAAATATTAATATATTTTCTTCAACTGTTTTTCATCATATTTTTTACATGAAACGTAATATTAATTTCACCCATATTTAAAATAATTCTTTATTTAAGGGAAAATAATTAATAAAATCATCATCGTATTATTATCATACGGTTACTATTTTTTATTTTTCTTGAATGAAATATTTATGAGTTATTAATGAAAATTTTAAATTTTTCATAAAAAGGAAATTTATTTTCATATATATTTCACCTCTTGTTATAAATTTATTTATCACACACTCTATGGTTCCATTATTTATAGATAATATATAAAATTTCATTTTAATCCATCATTAATCATGATACTGTTATAAGACAATTTATTTATCAAAAAACACATTTTCATAAAATATTCTTTTACCATTGAAATATCATTTTATCAGGTTTTGTTGATATAAAATATATTTTTTATTGGTTTTAATTTATTAAAAATAGTATATATTCAATATAATGTTTTATTAATCATGTGATTATTTTTACCAAGAATAAAATGGATTAATTTTTTTTTCATGTATCAAATATGAATATTTGAAAAATAGTTTCTCTAAATATTTACAAGAGTAATTATTATTAAAATATATCACATAAAGAATGTTAATTTAGTATAATGGATTTCATATATTGAATAAAATAATTAAAAAATTTAGTGGGATCATAATAATTTTTTCATACGGAATCGAAATTTCATTAAATTGTTTTTATCACAAGTAGGATTAACATGTTTACAAGAAGATTGAACCACAATATAAGTGTAGGGTTTCTATGAAAACATATTATTTTATCATATTTATTATTTATATTAAAATTTCATTATAAAAAATTGAATAAATATCCTTTCTTAACCCCTTTACCAATAAATTGATCATAAATCGTGGAAAAAATTTATGAAATTTTGTTTCGGTCCCTTGCTTTAACTTATAAAACTGTACATATTCTCCTAACATATTTACACAATTGATTACTTTTAGATTATAAAATAAATACTGAAAACCCATCTTAGATTCCATCACATTATCCAACATCTTTTGGGCTTCTCTTAAGTCCAATCCTTAAATTATTATGGAGTAGGCCAAAGGAGGTCTCTCAATTAAGATACTTTAGATTGTAACCAATTACATTAAATTTTATCTATTATTATTATTCTTCTAAAATTATTATATTCACTGGTTCAAAATATAATACCCTATAATATCCATATGATATTGTTATTGTTAAATTTATTGAATATTAATATAAAATTATTAAATATTTTCTATGAAATTTGTTGGTCCATATAACCCCAAATATGGATATAATTTATTAATACACCTGTCATATCAATAAAGATAAATTGGGATTCAAAAACCTTTATGTTAGTTCATGAATTTGATAAAAAATGATTACCATCATTTATAAAAAACTAAACATATAAATAAGCTATTTTAAGAAATTATTCATACTGATTACATAATCATTAATTTCATTTGAAATTATATATTATATTTATCTATGTTAGTTCAATTTTATCATCATCATCAATTTTTAGTATATTAATTTCATTAATTATTACTATTTCAAGAATTTTGGTGTTGAAAATTGATAATAAATTAAAATATAGTCATTCAATGATCTATTTTGTATCATTAATAATTGTGTTATTTTTTTTTTATTTTTGGAATTTTATTTCATATATATATTAGTTATGGATCATAATGATAAAAAAGATAACGATCTTTTATTGATAATTATCATTAATTCTAGAGGATTTTCATAAAAAAATTTATAGTACCATTACCAATAGAGAAGAAAATATATAAATATTTATATCATATTATATAATTTCATTTATAATATGTTTTTCTAGATATTCAGCGGTAACATTTGTATTAATCTTTATGTAGGTAGTGAAATCAACAAAGACTAGGCCATGCAATAACTAATGGTTGAGAGTGGATAACAATGAGATTATTTTGGGATAATATCAGTATCAATGACAACACTTATTTTTTTAATTTTTAAATATATTCTCCTATAGTCGATTATATATTTAGACAATAGAAAATATTATATTTGTAATTTAAAATACATAAATTTTGTGGATGGGGAAGTCTTCATGTATGACTGGTGACACTTTATTTTTCATAGATTGGGAGGTTCCAGTAAAATTATTTAGAATTTAAAATACATTATAATTTAATAAATATAAAATGTATGTTTTAAAAAACTTTTAGAACCATCCATGATTGGGGATGATGGAATATCATGCACATTGTTCTCAATTGTGGTAGTCCACAAGTATGCAAGAGTACATGTTAATTTTTTCATAGGTTTTTTATGAAGATATGAAATGAATATTAAAATTGGATAATATATATATATATATATATATTTACTTTTCATATCACACATCCATGTATATAATATGATTGAGTGGGTATAATATTGAAATAAAGATATATATTGGTAGAGAATATGAAATAACTCATTGAATATACTCCCTTAGGAAACCCCATAAGCCTCCATATCATTGTATTTTAGAATGAACAATGATTCTTGGATATGTGATGAGTGGGGAGGAATTAATAAGGAATACTTTTAGTCTACATTTCTTTATATAATTGGTAGGTAATTGTGTTTGATGTGATCCACTTTTAAAGGTGAATTGAATAGATGTTTTGTAAATATATAGTTTCAATATAATCAGTACCCATGATTCACATGTAATTTGAATCCATATAGAGATATAATGGAGAGGGGCATGTGTTATTGTTTATAAGCATAATAGAACTTATTTTTAAAGGATATAGAAATTTTTCTGATTAACACTACTCATATAGAGTTACAATTTTCGATTTTGATCATTACAATTGAAACTAATTATTATCATTGAAATTTTCAATGAATTCATATATAAAATAATAAAATTATTATCTAATTTGGAAAAAACTATTTCAACTAAGATATCCACCTCATTAAAAAAAGTTATGTGTTTGAAGAATTAATTTTTATGTTAACTCATGTAATGTGCCAAAAAAATATTGGAAATTTTTTCTTTAATGATAATTTATGATTATAATAGTATTTTAAATTTTTATTATTTATTTATATTAGTTATATTTTATTATACATATAATGGTTTTAACTGATTAAAAATAATCAGTAGAGTAATTCTAATTTTTGTATACATAGTTAAAATAATCAAACCAAAAATAATTTTTAATAATTCAAATATTATATCAGATACAAAATTGTAACGACCAGAATCTGGAGACACATAACTGGTTCCCCGTACCTGGTTCGCCACATGACCACAAACGTGTTTCCCAAAATGTCGGAGGTTACATACTAGCAGCGAGGGCCTTGGTGAGTCGGTGGGGAAACTATGCCCTCATTTGGTAACGTATACAGTGGAAGAATAAACATAAACAATAACAGAAGCATAAAAAAACATAAAACAACTGAACTAAAAGTAGAAGCAATGTATGATATAATAATGATGCAGAATAGTACATGTGTCTATGGAAAGAAGTCAACAAATCAATGTGCTGAAATACAATAGAAACCAATGTACTAAAAGTAAACAGCAACTCCAGTAGCATCGCTGGCCAAATCCCGATCTCATGCTCTCCAGCTCCAACCAGAAATCAGGTACCTAAGGTAGAAGGGAAATAATCAAAATCCACACTTGCTACCATATAATCTATTTGAACCAAAAAGAAGGACCCAAACAGGGTGTGAGACTAATCCCAGTAGGAAACCACCACATGATTTGTGCCATTCTGTCAGAGAGAAATATAGCTAATGTAAATGAAATAAACACTGTAATAAACTAGGAGTAAACAAGTGAATAATCCTACGAATTACAATTCACATTCATTTAATTAAACAACGAGGGAAACCTAGAAAATCTCTCTATTACAAGGTATAGAAAGTAACACAGCATGTAACTCAAAAGACTACCTAAACCACAATCAGTACAAACCCATGCTTATTCTATGGCTTGATGTACTTGTCACAACCAACCAAACAAAATTCACACTGACTCTCTTGGTGGATCAAACTAGAAGACCCATATAGTACATTAATCAAACAAGGCACATACACTCTGGGAAGCTCTCACATCAATTCCCATATGGTCTTGCAATGATAGCTACAATCTCTCTGAGGAATCACTTACATCTAATTCCTATTGTGGTCTCTATATGTGTGTAAACTAAGAAAACTATTGGGAAGCATAAAGTCATATTCCCGTGGGTCCTACGTAAAAAACTAAAGCCAACTGACTCTCTAGGGAAGCACTTACTCATCTATTCTATCATTGATTATCCGCACCAGGTTCTCACAGCCCTAAGTAGTCTAGTCGAGCGTAATTGACTGTCAGCAGCCCTATGTAGGTTGAAAAACTACTTGGCTACAATTGCAACGCATCAAAATCATTTAAATAACATGCAACACAAGTAATCAGTTATAACAGGTAAACTATAAATTGTAATAGGATTTGCCTCACAGTCAAATGGTGCTAAACGACAATAAGCATCCAAACAGGGAAAAACACAAAAGGGATGATCCTAAAACATGAAACCATGCATATATTAGTATCAATTAATCATAATATATCATGAAATATAAGTCAAATAAATAATAGGATCAAAATCCCAAACACGGGATTCCCGATACATAGGTAACCGACACTTTTGCAACAAAAACTCAAAGACATTCAACGTAGGGGAAAAACACCGACCTCGATCCTCGGTGATAAATATCCTTGAACCATGCCCCATGAATCAACCTAGAACAGTGTAGATCTACTAAACCATCTAAAATGTTCAACCTCAGATAACTCACATGAGAGGAAGAATCAGGAAACACGGCCAAGAAGAACCAAGAACTCACAGATGCGATTCTATTTCCACCGATGGAGTTAAATTCGAATAACCGGTGACAAATTGGTGGATCAGGGAAGAATCTTCCTCAGCGGACACTCTAGAAGGAGATCGATATAGAAGAAGATGTTTATGAGCATTATACATGCCCCTTGTCCATTTAATGAAAAAAATGGAATTACACGGTGTGTAATTTTAGAGTATAGGGCGTGTACTTTTCTTTTTCGTGCATTGCTTTAATCAGCCTCCAAATCACCCCTACATGGCCGTGTGTGTGGCCATGACACGGTCAACACACACCCTCGACCGGAATTAGAGTACATAAGGTGTAATCATAAAGTACACGGCGTGTACTATGAAAATTTCTAGATGATCCATTTATCCTTAAAAATCCCATAAAAGATACCAGTACTTGAATCTGAAGATCCAGGTTCTTAAAAACTTCTCTCCATAAAGTTCTTCATTTGGAATTTCCCTATCAAGTTGTAGAAGAAGAAACCTAGAACAACTCTGGCAACTGTGATCGCATATCGGCCTCCCTCTCCCATGTCTCGTCCTGTTCACGGCCGTGCTTACATAGCTCCTGTAGTAAAGGACCAGAACAGCCACATAGTAAATTTGAACTACAATCAACAATCCGGATAGGATGATCCTTGAATGATGCATCCTTCTCTAACTCAACCTCCTCAGGTTGAAAAACATGAGACGGGTCTGGAAAATACCGTCGATACTGAGAAACATGTAATACGTCGTGCATAGCCTTATACCTCTGAGGTAACTGAAACCTGTAAGCAACCTGCCCGACTCTCTCCAGAACCTTACACGACCAGACGTATATCGATGAATGTTTCCCCTATCTCTTAATCCTCTTATGTCCCATCCTCGAGGTAACACATAAGAAAACCTGATCTTCGACCATGAACTCCAAAGGTCATCTCTGCTGATCAGCATAATATTTCTGCCAAGAATGTGCAGTTGCCATCCTATTCTGAATCAACTCCACATGCTATGTGGTCTCCAAAACAAGACGAGGTCCCAGAATAGATAGCTCTCCTTCCTCCATCCAGCAAAAAGGTGATCGGCATGACCTAACATACAATGCCTTGTAAGGTGCCACCAGAATAGTTGTTTGAAAACTATTATTGTAGGAAAAATCCACAAGAGGTATATGCTTCTTGCATGAATCACCAAAGTCAAGGACGCATGCTCGTAGAATGTCCTACAACACCTGAATCAATTGCTCCAACTAGCCATCTGTCTGAGTATGGTAAGTTGTACTCAGAAGTACATGTGAACCCAAATCCCTCTATATCCCCATCTTGATGTGAGAAGTAAAACCTGAATCCCTTTCTAAAAAAATGGAGTGTGGAACTCCATGCAGACGTATAACCTCTCGAACGTACAACTGTCCCAGGTCATCAACACTGAAGGTCTCTTTGATCGGCAAGAAGTGTGCAACCTTTGTGTGACTTTCTACCACAACCCAAACCACATCATTCCCTTGAGGTGATCTCAGTAACCCTGTCACGAAGTCCATCAAGAGGTCATTCCATTTCCACTCAGGAATGGGAAACTTATGTAAAATCTGTGCCGGTTGTTGATGCTCTGCCTTTACATGTTGACAGGTGGAACACCACATCACAAAACCAGCCACAACCTTCTTCATACCTGGACACCAATACTGATGACGTAAGTCTCGGTACATATTGGTGACACTAGGATGAACTGCCCTAGATAAAGCATGAACCTACCGCATCAAATCATCACATATGTCTACTGAAACCCATACGATTCCATGAAAACATAACACCTCATCATCACCCAATGTCCACCACGGAGAAGGTTCTCCACCTCACACACTCTCCCTTAGGACTAGGCCTTCTGATTCTGATAGCTTCCTCATTCGAACTCGATCTAGAAGAGTGGAGGTAAAAAAATATAGAAGAAATAACCATCTATCCCTATCTATCATGCACCTCCAAATGCATCTCAGATAATGGAGCCATAAGCTACCACTCGTGGCTGGCCTCCTGAACTACCTGCAACTGAGTTCTCCTGCTCTGTGTGTATGCTACAACGTTGACTTTACCAAGCATATAAGAAAGCTCAAAGTCGAAATACTACAGTTACTCAACCCACCTCCACTGCCTCAGATTCCTGTCCCGCTACATGAAGATATATTTTAGGCTCTTGTGGTCATTATATACCATAAAATGCTCTCCCATGAGCTAATTTCTCTAACAACGCAAGGCATGAACACCTGCGGCCAACTCAAGGTCATCTGTAAGATAGTTCTTTTCATGTGGTCTCATCTTCCGAGATCTGTACACAACAGCACTATCCTCCAGCATAGGCACAACTCCATGCCCGATGCCAGATGCATTAAAGAAAAATGTACAACTCTTGCTTGGTTTTGGGAAAACATGAATCAGTGATGATGTCAATCTCCCCTTCATCTCCTGGAAGATTGAATCAGATGCTTATGACCAAATGTACATCACACCCTTCTTAGTCAACCCCATCAATGGCACTGCTATGTGTGAGACGTCTTGTATAAACCTCATGTAGTAACCAGCCATCCCTAATAAACTCTGCACCTCGAAGACATTCTATGACTGCTCCCAGGTAACTACTGCTCTCACCTTCTATGGGTCTAGTGATACTCATGTTTCTGAGATGACATGACCTAGAATGTCAATATCATCCATCCAGAAGTGGCACATTGAGAGCATAACCTATAACTGATGCTCCCTCAGTGTTCTCAAAATGATCTCAAGATGGGTAGCATGGTCGTGTTGAGTTTGAGAGTACACCAATATATCGTCCACAAAGACAATGATGGAAGAATCCAAGTATGGATGGAAAACTCTATTCATCAGCGCCATGAAAACTATAGGTTCCTTTGTGAGACAGAACGACATAACCAAATACTCGTACAGACCATAACTTCTTTGGAAGGATATAAAAGGTATATTAGATGGTCTGATCTGAAACTGATGATAGCTGGATCTAAAGTCGATCTTTGAGAACACCTTGGCTCCTTGAAGATGATCAAAAAGATCATAAATCCTCGACAATGGATATCAGTTCTTGACCATCAACTGGTTCAGCTTCCGATAGTCCACAAAAAGTTGTAAGGTACCATCCTCCTTCATCAAAAACAACACAGGTGAACCCCAAGGGGGAGTATTGGGTCAGATAAAACCCTTTGCATGCAACTCCTCCAACAAATTCTTGAGATCTTGCAACTCAGGTGTAGCCATCCTATATAGAGGTATGGATACTGATTCTTCTCCTAGAACATGCTCAATAGGGAAGTCTACCACTTGATCTGGAGGCAAACTTGAAATGTCTTCTAGAAAGACATCCGTAAAATGATTAACCACTAGTGCAAAATCTATCTGAAAAGTCCCCTGGTCATCCAGATATATGCTAGCAATCTAGGCTATAACACTTCCCAACCCATGATGCTCTAGTACAGCTCTGCTCTCCTGGACATCTCATTCTACCTTGTAACGAAAATATCTCCCCCCGGTGATGTGAAACTCACCCTTCGGCAATAGAAATCGACAAAGTCCTGGAAGGGGACTAACCACTTCATCCTGAGAATGACTTCATAGTATGTCATCTCCAAATCATAAATATCCAACATGAAGTGACATCAACTGACCTATAAGGGGCACTCCTTAAACTGACATACACTATCATTTATAAGTCCCAAAGGAGTGTCAAATGTCATCATCCCCTCATAATTAATGATAATGAGTCTAAGGCTCTCCACATTACACACAGATATAAAGCTATGAGAAGATACTGTATCGAGAAGTGCAGAAGATAAAACTCAGGCTAATAGGATCGTACCTCGAACTGTAGATGTTCCAGGATCCTTCCCTTGATGAATCTATTCCATGAAAAAAGTTTGGCCCGTACTACGGCCCTATGTAGTAGCATTAGATCCTTGAGATGATCCTCTCTGATCCTGACAACTGCATCCATGGCCTCTACCCTAGCATGAATGACCTGATGAACTCCAGCCCCCATTATTCTATGGAATTGGTAATCCTTCTCTTGAACAAGGAGTAGAAACTGATCCTACGGCACTAGCCACTAGAAGAAGACCCCGGCAATAACGCTGCAGATGATCCATCTTGCCGCAAGATCGGTACTCCACTGGGTCTCTCGGGCACTAAGGCTTCTAATGCGCACTCATTCCACACTGATATCAGCCCACCTAGTTGCCTGACGGAAGATCCTTCCTACCCAAAGAAATACCTCACTTCCTCGAGTCACCTCGAGTAGACACTCGGTGGTGCTTCCTACCATTAGTATGAAATGAATCAACCTTGGATACTGAACAGCCCTGGTCAACATATCCAGTCTCCCCGAGATTTTGTTTGGTTATCAGCACCTGGTTGACTCCAAGAGTAAACAAATTCAACAGGAAGACATTCACCTATGATCTTATCTCTGGTTTGAGGCCTTCCTCAAAATTCTTTGCTAAAAACATCTCATAATTTCCAGAATGGGAGTGAAACGTTGTAACTCAGTGAAATGGGAGGAAAACTCTTTAACCGAAAGAGTATCCTGTAGCAGGTTCATGAACACTCTAGCTCTTTCGGCCCTCAATTTCGCCAGATATAAGTAGTCATAGAAAGTACAGTGTAACTCGTCCCAATCCACAGTCCTTGGGTGCCCTTCTGGTGAAACTACATCCCACAATCACTTGGGGTGTCTCTAGATGGAAAGCATGGATTCTAGCCATGACTCTGCATCCTGTGGTCATCCATCCCCTATGAAAGTTGGAGGATGATGCGACTGAAAAACCCGCGACATCTCTGCCATAGATAGGGAAGGATGATGTTCTCCCTGGAAGGTCTTCATGAATCTCATGAAACTCTCTCTCAACGGTGTGTCAGCAACATTGTTTGGAATAACTGCAGGTGCCATATCCGGAACGATTAGCGGATCTACTGGTAGTCCCTGGACTGCCGTATCAGGCATACGGTCACTGCCTAGTTCCTGATGAGCAACGAGAGGACCTCTTGGTGCCATAGATCTGAAAGGTCAAAAGAACACCCCAGATTTAGGATTAACAAGGGCATAAAACACAAGAGTACAAAATGGGAACTGGAGAGAGAAACACTTATGTTTTCAAAACATGACTACATGACATTTAATTAAACCACACAGTGTGTTTGTTAACTCCATTCACATGGGTGTGTACTTCTTCCACCACTGGTCGTGTAAAACCCCAGACCACACGACGTGTTGTCCTAACTCAAGGCGTGTACATAAACCCCACTCTCATGCCCGAGTCTCCATACACGTCTAAACTACACAGTCCTCTTAGACCTACAATACACATGGTGTTCACTAAGGAAATGGTGTCGACTATACTAGTATCGGCGACCCGTGTAGCATGTTACATGATCGGATACACGAATGACCCTTACATGGCATGTTCCGAACAAACACGGCGTGTATAAGAAAATATACAACGACCCATGTTGTTCGTGACACGACCGGGTACCTAGAACAAGATTACACGTCGTGTTCACACCAAACACAGTGTGTACTTCATGAGCTTCCCCAACCCGTGTTGTTAGTGACATGGCTAGGTACATGGTTAACTTCTACATGGCGTGTACCTGATGTACACAACGTTCTCTTAATGACTTCCCACAACCCCATGTTTTTGTTCACTTAGTTTGTAACACGGTTTAAAAAAACTACACGGCGTGTATAAATAATGCACATGCCATGTATTCTGGGTTTTTACAGCCAGTAGCTCAGAAACTGCACCGAACTCTAGAAACACTGAAAAAACAAGCATCTTTGTGCCAAATTCTGATTCGTGGGGGTCCATACTCCCCGTGAATCAAAGCGTGGCATCATAACAATGCATACAACATGTTACAACATAACAATCCAATGATCCGCCAAATTCCAATCCTCTAGGACCCATAACACCTCTATGACCTTTGTTTGGCGTCCATGATAAATTAATTGTAAAATAAACAACACCCTATCAATATATCGACATTTCTATCACAACAAATATCACAACATAATGCATAATATATCACAACATCTGTCACGACAGCAGGAAATCTCTATTGCACCCTAGATGACATGGAAAAAGGCATGACATGTGATTTCCTAACCAGTGCCTATATGATTCATGTGATGGAACACCCTCATCTCATAGGGTTGCAAAAAAATAGAACCACAATAACATGAACTATAACAGCACAAAACATGTGCATCACCCAATGGTGAAATCAAATAAACTGTAACACTTTCAAAAACTCAAAATTGCAATTACAATGTAATATAGATTATCCCTGTACACAGGTTAGTTTCTCCTAGGCACAGTTAAGTACTATCTACCCATTCCATCACATCCCTGTCTATTTTTACAAAATAGTAAGGAAATAGAAACGAAAGAAAACCCCTCAGATACCACTTTGTAACAACCCGAATCTGGATAAACATTATTGGTGGCCCATACCCGGTTTGCCACAAGACCTCAAGCGTGTTTCCCCAAACTCCAGAGGCTTCCGATCAGAAGTGAGGGCCTTGGTGAGTCGGTGGGGAAACTATGCCCTCATTTGGTAATGTATAGAGTGGAAGAATAAACATAAACAATAGAGGAAGCATTAAACAACATACAACAGCTGATCTAAAAGTAGAAGCAATGTCTGATATAATAATGATGAAGAATGGGACATGTGTCTATGGAAAGTAGTAAACAAATCAATGTGATGAAATACATCTAAAACCAATGTACTAAAAGTAAACAGAAACACCGGCAGCATCGCGTGGCAAAGCCCACTCCCATGCTCTCCAGCTCCAACCAACAATCAAGTACCCAAGGTAGAAGGGACACGATATCTATCCACACCTGCAACTATATAATTTGTTTGGTCCAAAAATTAGGTCCCAAAAAGGGTGTGAGACAAATCCTATTAGGCAACCACCACATGATTTGTGTCGTACAGTTAGTGAGAAATATAGAAAAAGTAAAGTAAATAAATACAGTAATGAACTAGGAGTACACCAGTGAATAATCCTACCAATTACTATTCACATTCATTTAATTAAACAACCAAGGAAACCTAGAACATATCTCTATTCCAATGTTAAGAAAGTAACACAACAGGTAACGCAATAGACTACCAAAACCACTAGCAGTACAAACCCAAGCTTGTTCTTTGGCATGGTGGACTCATCCAAACCAACCAAAAAAATTCACACTGATTCTCTGGGTGGATCAAACTAGCAGACCCCTATAGTTTAGTAATAAAACAAGGCACATGCCCTCTGGGATGCTCTCATGTCAATTCCCTTCTAGTCTTGCAACGATAGCTATAGACTCTCTGAGGAATCACTAAAATATAATTCCTCATGTTGTCTCGATACATGTGTAAACTAAGAACACTCTTAGGAAGAACAAAGTCTTATTGTTGTAGTTCATGCGTACGAAACTAAATCCAACAGACCCTCTAGGGAAGCACTTACTCATCTATTCCATCTTTGATCTCCTGCACCAGGTTCTCACAGCCGTGAGCAGTCCAGTCGAGCGTAATGGACTGTCAACAGCCCTACATAAGTTGACCAACTACTTGGATAATATCTACAATGCATCAAAAGCATTTACCCATCATGAAACAAAAGAAATCAGTTATAACAGTTAAACTAGGAATTGCAATAGGATTTTCCTCACAGGAAAACGGTGCCAAACGACGATAAATAGACAGAATACAAAAAAAACCCTTGGGGTGATCCTCAAACATGAAACCAAGAATATATTAGTATTAATTAATCATAGGCTAACAATCAATCTAAAGAAAAGAATCAATAGGATCAAAATCCCAAACCCGGGATACCCGATACAAGGGTAACCGGTACTTTTTTAACCCAAACTCAAATACATTCAATGTGGGGAAACAAACCACCTACCAAGATCATCGGTGATCGATATTCTTGATCCTTTTCCAGTGAATCGTCCTAGAGCGGAGTAGATCTGCAAAAACGTCTAAAACATTCATCCTCAGATAACTCAAACGAGAGGCAGAATCAGGAAACAAGGATAAGGAAGAACCAAGAACTCACCGCTGTGATTATACTGCACATGACAATGTTTGATTCAGATAACCGTTGACAGATCGGAGGCTTGGGGAAGAATCGACATCCTCGGTTGCTCTGGATGGAGATAGGCATAGAGGAAGACGTTTATTAGCATTAGACGTGACCACGTTCCATTAAATGAAAAAAAAGTACACTGCGTGTACATTTAGAATACACGGCGTGTACTTGGTTTTTCCGTACTCCGCTTTAAGCGGCATCCACCTCACCCCTACATGGTCGTATGTGTGGTCGTGGCACGGTCTGCACATGCCATCAAGATGCACCGGAGTACATAGCGTGTTCTTATAAACTTCACGGCATATACTCTGAAAATTTCCATATTCTCCATTTTTCCTTAAAAAGCCCATAAAAGAGATCCGTACTTGAAACTGATGATCCGGGTTCTTACAAAAATGAAAAAAATTAGTTGTCTAAATTCATCATAGAACTTTTAAGTGAATAATTAAAAGTATGTTCAAATTTTTTGAGGAATAATTTTATATGTTGTATTATCATAATTATTTTATTATAATGTTATAAATGTAATTGTATAAGTTAAAACTATAATTTTCCAGTATTCACCTAGAATTAAACAATTTTAGGTAAATCCAAAATATGAATCCTATTATTATGCATATTTCACAAAATAAAAAATGAAGATGATTTTTAAATTTCACATTTTTAAATTTAAAAAAATCGCATTGAAATAATAATTAAATTAAAACATTTTCTATTTAAAAATAATAAATTTTACAATATATGTTCATATTTATTTAAATATTATAAATATACATCTAAAACAATTTTATTCATATTTTCAGTAAGTTTTATTTAAAATATATCATTCATTAAAATAATGTGTATGAAAAAATGTATATGAAAATATTTTTCATTATAAAATCTTCATATTAGTAATTTAGAATTGCATCACTAATTTCACTAGTGAATTACTATTTATTGTAACTGTCATTTCCATTCAATATATACTTCATAATTTGGATAACTCTTATTGTACCCACTAATTAAATAAAACCACTGTGAATATTATATATTGGACAATGGTTTTTTAGGACTGGGTTTCTCATAATGTTGTCTATTAAATATATTACGAATCAATGTAAAATATATTAGAAAATAATTGGTTCAATATTCTATTTCTTATTGAAATTAACTCCCCATAATTTTTATTCCTGACATGATAAATATAAATTAAATATAAATGATAACATATATAAGACTAAATATATTCTTTTTAATTCATTATCATTGGGATGAGTTCCTATTATTATTTTTCACGCATAAATTTATGTAATGATTTTATAAAACAATAATTCCAATTATGAATCCTCAATTATATATAATTATTATTGTTATATCTATACATATAATTAACAATATTAATTTCATGATTATGTACCAAATAAACACTTTTAGAAAATTGGTAATGAAAATATCCAAAAATATTAAATTTAATGATTTTATGAATATCAAAACCCCATCCAATGAATTCCTCAATAATTTATACATAATTTCAAACTATTAAAACTTAATTTTCATAATAACACACATGGTATAACGTACAATACTTATGTTTTTTCATAGGTTTTATAAATTCATGTTACTATATTTTTATTTATAAAAAATATTATTAAATATATATAATTGTTGAAAATGTGAAATTTATTGACAAATTCATACAACTAGAGTGTTTGGATAGCTTAGTATAATTTGTCCCACTAATTTAAACAATGTGATGATTGATGTTATACTAAAATTTAATTTTTTAAATGGTGATTAAAACAATGTAAATTGGTGTCAAATAAAAAATAACATTCCAGAAAATAGGTACTGATGTAATTACATGTAAAACTGGATATTGTAAAAAAAATCCATGGATGATATCCTATACATATACATATCAATATGGTATTAAGTTAGTATTAAATTTCATAATACAAAAAGTAAAGAATATATGTATAGATATATAAACCCTACTCGGATGAAAATTGTAATACCCCAAACATGTACTACGATGTCTAGGGATGAAAACATCAGACACTGTAACCTAGATACAATTTATTATATTATTTCAATTGCATAAGATATAACGATTCACATCATAAATTACCAAATATAATAGTATTTCTATTAAACAAGATACATATGTGATTTCAAAAATACTTATAAATAAATAGAATATAATATTTTTTTGATAATATCATTATTACATATAATATATTCATGTATATCATTATTTGTAAATTTAATAAAATTTTTAGGAAAGGAAAAAAACAATTCAATGATCAATTACTCACTAAGGGTTATGTATTATTGAACCTATCTTGAATTAATAAGAATAGTCATTCTAAGGAAAATAACTAGACAGACAATCCATTTAAATAATATATAAACTATAAATGTGGATAGGTAAATATTTAAAACAAATTCCATTTATACAATAACATGAATATCGAAATTTGATAAAACATAATTAATGTGGAAACGTAAATATTTTAAAATAAAATCCATGTAATCAAAAAAACAAAGAATAAATGAATCTAGTGATAATATCATTGAAATATTATAATGGATGACTATAAATTAATTATTGAAAAATAAATTTATTATATATTGGATGATATGTTCATAGGAATCATGCAAATTTATATAGTTAAGAATGTTGACAAGACAATTTAGGATTGATTGGTAGGTATAAACTTAAAACACATTTAAAAAAGAAAAAATAAACCACTTGAATCATTTTCCATACATTTCCTATATTTGATATTAATAAGAATACTAAACCAAATCTACATATCCTATGAATTATTCCAATAAAACATAACTAATTTAATTCATTAACAAAATGATTTTTCATCAAATATCGATATTGTGTATGAAATATTTATTATCAATATTTCCTTATTTAACTAAATACAATTCAATTAAATATACATTATGAAAAAATGATATATTTTTTAATTAATATGTATATTGAAGATTGATAATATGAATATTTCAGGGAAATGTGATGTCCATTTATCCAATGAAAGTGGTTATTTTCATTTTAATGTCAATGAATTCAATGAAAATATTGAAAATGATTATAAATGATTTCTTTGGTGAAAAAGATCATTAAAAATACATTAAATGAATTATAAATTAATACATACAATATTTAAGTAGTATTGTATAAGAAAATTAATTGTTTTTTTGATTATGAATATAATTTCTATAAAAGTATCCTTGTATTGATTTTGGGGAATATATTTTTTTATCATTGAAATTCACATTATAAAATGGAACAATTCCAGAATATTAAAAATGGTATTATATCTAAATTTTTCTATTAAATTATAATGTTATCCTCAATGAAATTAAAGTCAATTAATGAATGAATGAATTTGAATTTCATTTATGATAAAATAATATTAATTTTTGAAAGTTGTATAGATGTTAAAATGAAACTCAATAATAAAGTAAAAAATAATTGTTTTTTCAAAAAAAATAAAATAGAAAAAAATATTTAATGATTCCATTAATAAAATATTATTTCAATGTTAAAATATTTTTGAAACATAATCTGAAAACATGTATTTGTAAGAATAATGTTTATCTACTAAAGAGTTAAATGAGGTATGATGTTATTAAAAAAACAATCTCAATAATTTAAAATATAGGATAGTGGTAATATGTTTTTATTACATAAAAAATCCTAAATATCTTTGGGTTATAAAAATTAAATGGTTTATTTGTCTAATGATAAAATAAAACCCTTCAATGAAATTATATAATGAAAAATCGTCATTCAAGTAAGATTATAAAATATTCTCATATATAGATCAAATAATTTATATGGGATATAACCTATGAATCCATTAAGTTAATAAAATATAAATAAAATTAATAAAAATATAAATTATAATTTAAAGACAAATTAAATTATATGCATGTTCCAAAAATATTAATTATAATCATGAATTAATAAAACCCAATGAAATGAAAATTTGTTATGAAATACATTACAAATTCGTAATAGTTATTTAAAAATACCATTTGATGAAATAATTCAAATTGGAAGTTTAAATTCAATTAATTTTGAATGAATAAGTATATAACATGTCAAAACGGATTATATACACCATATAAACAAAATTAGCTACATAGAATTAAAATAAAACATAATAAATTGAATTTGAAACCAAAACCCTTACTTCAAACTTAATTTTTGTTGAATGTGATTTCACAACATATATAATAGTGTAAATAGTTCATTAAAATATTCGTGAATCATATTCCTATTCATAATATCATATATTACTCTCTTATAATATTTTTCAGTAGTTTGCTATAAATATTTCTTTACTTTATTTTATTGAGGTGTTAAGACCCTTTTTTCTATTTCATTCTTTTTTAATAATGATTTTTCATCTGGGTATATGATATAGGTTCATCAAAAAAATAATTTTATTAATGTTATAATTGTCATATTACCTCATAATATAATTCTTAAACATAATAATTGAAATTTTTTCATGGAAAATTAATCACATCATTTTGTTGTGATGATTGGTTCTACACTTGCATGAGAGAGGAAATAAACCCCACACCGACTGTATAGATAAATATGTGGGGGATATACTTATCATTAAAAAAATTATAATCACATATATGTCACATTTATTCATTAAATATATTAATATAACATTGCATGAATTTGGAATGAGAAAAACGAATCACATCACTTCGTGTGTTGTAGTTCACGGTACATGGAAGAAAAATTATAATGTTTTGATAATAATTGAATTTACGAATATATATGTGATATTATAATTAAAATTTTAAAACAATATCACAAATATATTATACATGTTTTTAATTATCTACCATATAAGGATTCATAATGTGATGATGGAAAATAAATTACATCGATTCAAGAGGCGATAATCCCAGGTACACAAGATCGATGGTTTAAATTCACGTTGTATGGATGCAGGGAATGATATAGATCATTAGATTAACATAATTATATCTTTCCATTTTTAATATAATTGGGTTATTATATAATATTGTTTCATTTATAATTTATACAGGTGTAAGAAGAAACACAATTAAAATTATTATATAATAATGATACTACTTCTTCAAAAAATATCATTAGGTTTTCAACAAAATACATCATAAATTTTATGTATGAAAAAATTATCTAGGATGTTTGGAGGGGAGTAAGGATTATATTTGGGAAAGTAGTGGATAAAACTATTTGATATGTATGTGGGAAGTGTGTAGGAGAGTGGGTGGCCTTATATATGTGTGTGATAAGATACATAAGGAATTTTAGAAAATATTTAAATACCACCATGTTTTTTCATGAAAAAATCATCCATATTGGTATTATCAACCCTCATAGTTTATAAGGATTTAATATATCCATAAAATTATTTTATGAAAAGACGGGATGGCATTTATAACACTTTTATTCTAGCATTATCCTATATATAAATCAGTTTTTATATTAACATCAACAAATTATTTTACATGTTCTTACAATTAATAATCATAAAAAATTAAGGTTTAAATTAATAAAAAATATAAACAATTATGAATAAAAATATACAATCCTCTTTTCCAACTTATTATAATAGAAGTTGAAGAATCCAATTAATAATTATACCAACAAACGTGCCCCAAAAGCAGGGTATCAACGAAAAATATAAAAATTATTGATAAGCTATTAATTTAAAAAGTAAAAATTTAAGTGATTTTAATGAATTAAAATTTATAAATACAAATATAAATAAACTAATAATAATTTATATATTTTTAAAACGTAAATTATCATTTTTAAATATTTATATGAAAAGGATTTTTTCAATTAAATTATGCACTTATCATAAATCATCAATATATAAAAAAATTTATAAAAACCAAAATCTTGACCTAATTATAATTTACATATAATGGTTTAAAAATTTAATTTTTTTTTCTGTTCAATATTTTAAAAATTTGGAGTAAATTTATTTTAATTTATGAAAACAAAACTGGATGAAACAATATTTTAAAAGAATCTAGTTTTTCAGAAAAAAATATTTTATTTAAAATTATTACTAATTTATATATAATGAATATATAACCATCATATCTATTTATAATTGATTAAACTATATATTTTTTTAAAATTTAATTATGAATATTCAAACCCACAAACTCAATTGTTTTTTTATAATGATTATATTTTAGATAATAATATTTTTATATTGTATTGTATTTCACATAATCTAATTATTGTGGGAATCTCATGCGATAAGTCTAATTGAATTTAATTAATACGAAATATATCATGAATTATCAGAAAGTAAAAAAACCACATAATGATAAGGGTTAATAATGTATCCTTTTAATTTAAGACAAATATATGTCTAAATGTAATATTATAATAGAAAATTCAGTTCCAAATTTGTAGAACATTGCATGAAAGTGAATATTAGGGAATTTAATGAAACTATAAATAATTATAGGGATTGATATTTTTCATTAAAAAATCAAGTGACTGATGAAATATTTTATTTCACCTCATAACATAAATTTTTTTTATTTAGAATACAATATGATTCATCCGATTTGAAGGGAATATTATAAATTTTTTCATAACCTCCTACCAAATATTAAGGAATTATTTTTCTATATAAGAATATTATTAAATATAATTACACGATACAATCATATTTCATAATAAAATTGTCATTCTCTTTTTAAAAAAAGATCAATATCTAATTCATATCAAAATCAATAAAAAAATATCAAACATTGAATTTTCTATTCAAAAGAAATCATAACACAATTTTAATGGATCCAAAGATAATTAAAAGATTGAAAAGTCATTTCATGTCTCTATAACTATATTCCAAAACCAATATTGTTAAAATATGTTATATAATATAATAAAATAATGTCTAAAACACATATGAAATATTACTTGTCTGTCGTTAATATTTATTCTTCAAATTGTTTATATAAAAGAAATATCACATTAAAAAGGACATTAAGTAGTCCTGGAGAAATAAAACAAAACACATATCAAACTTTGGTGGTAGATTCAACGCCCCCATTCATGAATGTACTTATGTGTCATCACCTTGAATATGGTCTGACTATTTTTTTAAAAAATGATAATATAAATCATTTGATGTTCCAAAATTATGATGATCCATACATAGTAAAACATTAATAAAAATAAAATCCATATTGGATACTAATAACATTAATCTAATTTACAAAAAATATAAAGATACCCCTTCTATAATAATTTAATCATATACTTGGATAATGGTATGTATTCTAATAAATGTTTTCTATATGTATCATTTATCATATTATATTCCCCCTGTCCATATTTTTAAACATGGTCTTAAATACCTCTAATTTTTAATCAATATTAATATAATAAACCCATCATTTTATCCATAACACATATATTAATAATGATTAATATTTTTCTAAAATTATGTAATACATAGATGATTAAATAATATTCAAAGAAAAATATAATTTAATTAAATTATATTATAGTATAATTCATCAATATAATTTTATAAATAACTGAAAAATATTATTTAGTTATACATCCAACTGTTGTTTTGGGATTAACATTAAAATTAATAATTTACTCAAATAACTACTAGGATACAAAAATTTAAGATAATAATCATTAAACAGATCTATGTGATGTTATTTATTTAATTCCACCACAGAGTAAATTTTTCCTTAGCAATTCATTATTTTAGGACCTTATTTTCCACATATAAAAACTTTATATTTCTATTTATGCACATTATTTTCTATTTCTTTACTGATTTATATGATTAACGAAATCATTCCTTCTTTTCTCCGTGGTCTCCATCTATCGATCTCCTATCAATATCAATCCATGTCATCTGTGGTAAGTGTAAGTGTTGCTTATGATATAGGGTTTTAATCATATTTCAGGATAAATAATTAGGTATAATCGCGATATCATTCACTCCAATCATCATCCCATATGGATACTCTTATTCAATACATTTTCTATTATGATCAATGCTTACATGATTTATTTGGATTCCATCAATTCACATCCACAAAACATTGTAGTGTGAAAAACATTAATCATAATGGGAAACCATATAATCTATTATATAATGTTTACATATTGAAAAACTATTTTCAATATATGATCCAGAGTTTTAACAAAGTCCATTCACATTTATTAACGATTAGAATAATTTATATTTAATTGTATTGAAAATTTGAATTATCCTAGGAATATCATCTAGGACTGTCAAACTACGTCCACATTAATGAACATTTTCATGCACTAGATGATGATCACTTTATGTTTAATGCTACATTTTCATAGATACATATTTCCATTTATACTAGGACCATGCCAACCGGATGTATCCAAATTTTTTAAATATTTATTCTGAGGATTCTACAAAATTTTCAATATTATTGTATATAACAACACTGACCCCATTCTCCTAAACATGGTGTCTTAATTTATTACCTTTTAATAATATAAATTGTATAACATCATTATGGAACAAATAGTTTACATGTTTTAAAATAATATATACATAAATGATTACAATATTTTATATTAAAACACATATGAAACCATTTTTATGAACATATCATGTTAATTTCTAGAATAGAAATAGATTTTATTTATAAAAATATCATGGATTCAATGGAAAGGGAAAAAATAAATGTGATCCCAGATGTTCATTATGAGTTATGTATAGTAGAAGATATCATAAATCAATTTGAATAATAATAGGATGTTAATTCAATAAAAACATATAAAATTTTCAAAAAATATTACTATCATTATAAAATTAATGTCTCTTATTCCAATGATCAATATATTTTTTACATAGAAATTCAATCATAAAAATACTTATTAACATGATTTCAGGAAATAATATCGTTTATAAATAATAATTGTAACATACGGATGTTTTTAAATATTTGAATAGTGATAGATATTATCTCTGACATGAAAAGCCAAGATTATATGAAAATATAACACATTGAAATGTTATGATATATTTATCTATAAAGGAATTCCTTCTGTTTGATATCTTACAACGAATGAGAAATATGTTTTAAACCACCCAGATCACTATTAAAATAATATTCATTAATAAGGTCCATTATAACCTTTCCATAATAATTTATTATATGAATAGGAAGAACAAAATTATATAATTTTTATTTTGTAAAAACTTATATAAAATTAAATTATAATCAATTTTTGAGAAATAAAATAATAACAATTTGAAAGAGGAATAAATGTTTTTGAAAAAATTGTACTTTTCTAAATGGAGGATTACTCACACATTGTGATCATGTTTTACAATGTATTTTCATACGCATTGGAAAATATAATTCAGATAATAATCATTTTTATGTGATATAAATGTAAAAACTATCATTGGGATTATTTTTAGCAGTTTTAAAATAATTATAATTTTTTTTATAAATTGTAAAAAACAATGAATATTAATGGGAAACATCCAATTCATTTGACCATTATGAATAGTGGATATAGTAAAAATTAATTAGCACAATAAAGGAAAAAATCTGCTGACATTGGTGTTAAAATAACAATATAATGGATAAAATTATCATCCAACATGTCTAAAGCGTGTTTAACGTCCATATTTTGATACTATATCTATATGGATCAACAATTACATAATTGTTTTTTATATTAGGATGATAAATATATGAGTGTAATTAAATCATTTTTGTAATACCTATTATGCCCTCACCCCCACATATAAATGTGATTAAAATCACCTCTCATAATAACACTCCCATGCCCTTTAAAAATACCCCCTTAAAATAATCTCTCCCCAAAAATCTATATCCACATTAGTGAATGAATTCACTTCCCAAAAGAACAGTCTTATAGTACATAAGAGAAGATCCAAGGAAGAATTCGCATATAGAAGGAAATTTCACAAATAAATATCTTTAATTTTATATATTATATTTCACCCATCCATATAATGAGATAATATTATGTTTATTTAATAATATATATACATATCTACCTCTATCAAACTAGATACAAAATCATCGATCATGTGCATGACGTACTACAACCTCACAAACTAATGAAGTCAATTTTCCGTATCTACATTTCAAGACATGTTATAATGGCGCGTATAAAAAACTACTATAAAATTAATTACATTAATATAAAAATTTATATATTATATTTTATATGTACACTAACATTACATTCTTTGTGGAAATAGTAACATAACTCGTGTGTATGGAGGAATACTACCACTTGTTGAAGTGTCATTCATTATTCAAATTAGATGTACATGGAATGTATGAAGTTTATAATTAATTTATTATATTTAATATTTATGAACTAATAATACATATGGTAATATTATATCACATATTAGATCTTATCATCAAATACAACTGGTAACAATAATTTCACTCATGTGTACTTGTGGACTAAATACTATAAATATTGATGTGATTCTTTTAATTATATTTTCATATGGATCGTAATAATGATGTACATTACAAATATAAATTATCAATATAAAATAATTATGATGATATAAATTTTAATTTATATTTGTTATCTCTTAGCTCTATATGTCGCGAACAAACATAAATAGCATTCGTGTGGTCATGCAATATATTGTCTCCAAGAACAGTTTTTCCATTTTCTAGGCAAAAAATATATAGATCATTATAAATAAATATATAATTGATATATATGATATTTTTATTATTAAAAATAATTTATTATATTATGTTACAAATATCAAATTAATAGGTACAGAATTTATAAAGAAAAATATACAAGAAAAAAACTATCAATAAAAACTATAATTTTAACAAACAATTGTTAATAAATTGGTGATAAAATATTATAAGTCAAAATAAATGGAATGATATATATGAGTATGGTTATATAATATAATTACAAGAAACCTTTAATTATTATACATGATGTGTTGAATCATAGGAAGGATGTTGAACCTATAATGAAACAACCTAAGACAATACATAATATAGTTATTTCCACAATATTTCACTTCCTTAAATTCAAAAATACCGTTTTAGTTTAGATTTTTAAAAATTTAGTAAATATATAATAGATATCAACACACTCACATACAATGTGTGTTCAATGATATGATTATCCATTTCTTCCAAATCATAACATTATTAACACAAAACAATAAAATGATTTCTTTGGGGAATATTGGATTCCTTATATCACTTACACATCATTATGACCTGATTTTTTTTAAACATGGGATGAGCATAAAAGGCTCAGAATTGGATATAAGAATAATGAAGGAATATATTATTCCATGTATATATAAAAACATATTATTTCATTTTTTCAATGACATACTTCAAACCCAAATATAATTACATTTTAAATCACAATAATTCTATAAAAAGTTAAATTACCTATATAAACCCCTAAAGGTTCATTTGGGATATTTTTATTTATATTGTTACCCTCATAGATATCTTATGATTTTTAACCCTCATGGCATCCTTATAATGTATCCATCATGGCTACCTTTTGGTGAAACCATCGCAGTTACACATAGAGTAACCATACGAACGACCACTAAATTAAACATTCCCAATGCATTTGAGGGAGATATTGGTTCCATCCTTCATCGTTAAAAAATCCAAATTACCTGAACATATTCTTAAAACATGAATAATTTCATAAAAAAATTCATTTCAACTTTTTAAAATGGTACTTTATAATAGAATTTTTATAGAAAAGTCCCAAAAAATTAAATATAAATGAAGTGATAATTTATTAAATGAATTTAAAATGTGTATGCACTAAAAATAATGATAATAAAAAAATAATATGAATTATATGCATAATTTAAATAACATGTTTACCACATAATTTATGAAACATAAGGTTAACCCAACTAGAGTAAAATGGGTGAATAATTTCTTTACATAGGGTTTCTCTTACATCAAACATGGACACAACTAATTATGAACTCATGAAATGGTGTAATTAATATTTAATGCAATCCTATTAATTATTACAACACATTATATGATCATTTAATAATGCAATTCGACTCATTAATTAATAATAGTTTGATATTTACATTGTTTCAAGTGCATTCTTTAATGATTTCCACAGTCAGTTCATAAACGGTTTTCTTCTACTATGGATGTGAAAATCCATATGTGGAATGAAATGGTATTAATATTATTCCATAATATTAAATTATGCAATAAATAATATTGATTATATGGTATGAGGATGAATCATTAGATTATTCATTAATGATATTCTTTTAGAACATTTTTGGGGTACTTTGATAATCACAAACTAGATTCCTCATATACCATCAATATTATGAATATGATTTAATACAACAACATAATAGAATTAATATAATACCAATTAATTTTTTTAACAAATAATATTTTTTTACAACTATAATTGAAGGATTCACTGGAAATTGAACAAACATCATCCATGATGTCGGTAAATCGACACATCACATATAATGATTTTATTTTTTGAATATGTGTAAGAGGAGAGGAATAATCATAATGAATTTTTCCATAAAAATGTTAAAATTACTGAACATTTATAGTACTAGGGAATTCATGCATCTTGTATATGAGTTGGTGAAGAGAGTATGAAATGATAACACATGAAAATTAAAGAGGAATTTTAACACTTGATATATCCTCATTGAGATCCCCTAGAGAAATTTGGCTTTGGCCTTTTGGTGATGCCATAAAGATTTAAACAATATGAAGAGAAATGGAAATGTTAATGGGTATAATTTTGAAAATTATAAAATTATTTTTTGTGGAGAGGTAGAGTTGGGTGTGGGTTGTATGTATTGTTAAAGTGAGGGAGTTTTTAATAAATTTCAAAGGATACATCATTAGTTGTATTTGAAAAAACATTGGATTTCTCTTGGGTTAATCCCATGGTATTGGTATCACGGGACAACCCATATCATATATAAATCATCATGAGTCATCCATAAGTATTACATTAATATTACATCACTATAATGTCAATAAATACAATAAAAACATAAAATTGTATTTTTATTGTTGACCAATAATTAAAATGTCTCTGAAAAATCACAAGATAACAACCCAACCATTATTAATTGTGTATAATTCAAAAATGTCCTCCATTTTTAGAAAATAATTTTCTATATATTATTAATTTAAAATTTCAATAAAATAAAAATTTATTCATAAAATAAAAAATTCCAAATAATAACTCATTTTATACCACATGGAAAAATTAATCTATATCTCATTATCTTGTATCTTTAAAACCAAAAAATATGATTTTCTATTCATAAGAGAATGTTACTATTCACAATAAAACATGTTTTGTAAATTAGACTCCAAATAACATACTAATCTCTAAAAAATTTGTTTGTTTATTGAAATTCCAATCACAGAATATGCGAAATTATGTTTAACAAAATGTTTATAACTATCTACATAAAAATAAGTTTCAATATGTAGAGGCATTGTTTATCATTAAATTAATTTTTTATTTATATATTTGTTATGTTACACTCTCCAGAACTTCTAGAAATTTTTTCCCCACAACTATATTTACTTATTAAAAATATGAAGGTACCTATGCCTCATAAAATTTTCGAATTCCCATTATTCGTCTTCAATAATATGGTTTCTCCACAAAAAACATTACCTAATGAATTTTCCTTATCTTCATTACATGTTCACTAAAATAAGAATCTAATTTTATTTCGCTTTAAAATAAAGGTCCTCTTCCAACTGAATGGCTCCTGGCTTCAAATCAT
Source organism: Viscum album (assembly GCA_963277665.1). NCBI lineage: Eukaryota > Viridiplantae > Streptophyta > Magnoliopsida > Santalales > Viscaceae > Viscum > Viscum album. Next base: position 490,044,944 of record OY728162.1, read on the forward strand.
TAGATAAATCTATCACAAACATTCTCATCATTGAAACATTAAAAAAATCGTGTACCTAAGATAATCTCAGAAGGAAAGATACTTTATAGGAAACTGGTATATCTTTCTCCATGATTTCATATGTTCCAATGTACTGAGGACTTATTATTCTTTTCATACAAAATCAAATTGCACTTATCCACAGATATATTCTATGAAAAATATTATCATGTATCTTGAAGGAAAAATCATTCATCATTTTATCTACATAAGGTTTCTTCCTCCTATGATTTGTTCTCATGTTTTTTTAGATCATCTACACATTCTCATCTACATTCACTACTAATTATGGTCCCATCAACTCCATTTTCCCAATATCATCCCTAAAAGTGGTATTTTGAAATTTTTTCCCATGTAATGCCTCAAAAAGTTCCATCTATATAAAATATTGAAAACAACGATTATAAGAAATCTCAAATATATAATGATGTTGATCCCAACTTCTCTAGTATTCCATTGAAAAAACTCAAAGCATATCCTCAAATTTCTAAATTTTCCATTCTAAATTCATATCTGATTGAGGACGAATTTTTTCATCAATTTAATATTTATCCCAATGGAATCTAAAGGAAATTAAAAAATATAGAAGTGAGCATGGATTCTAGATAATATACAGTGGAAAGAGGAACTCCATGTGACTAAAAAAATCAGTGAGGAATCAATGTGAAATATAATCTAAAGTCATAGTATATCGAAGAGAAAGTATATTAGAATATTTAGATAATAAATCAACAATAAATCCAATTTCATTATAACCATTAGAGGTTTTTTGTAGTCACACAACGAAGTCCATTGTTATATTTTCCCATGTCAACTCTTGCACTAGTAAGTGCATATGAATCCCCTTTTGTAACTGACACTCAACGGTAACCTATTTACATGTGAAACATTTCATTATAAAAACTAAAATATCTTTTTTCATTCCATTTCTGAAATAATATGTCTGAAGGCGTCTATAAATTAATTTGATGATAGGATGAACTGAAAAAAGAGTACTATGAGGTTCAAAAAGATATTATTTCTTTATCTATGAATGATAGAAATCTCAAAATAATTTTTTAAATATCAAAACAAAATCATTTAAAGTTCTAAAATATGTAAATATACCCATTTTAACAAATTCTATATTTTTCTATAGCTCCATGTTTTCCATCTCCACGGGCTTTATTTTACTTGTAATAGATTACTTCACTAAAAAATGAAACAAAATATTAGAATTTTTTAGACCAACAACATCCATCAAAAAACAATAATTCATTGATTAAATTGTCTTGTTCAATCCATAACATTGTTAAAGATTCGTGATGTTTTAGACTCAAGCCATTTGATCCCTTATTTTCTTTTCAAAGAGGGTATTGGATCATGAAATCACAATCCATAATCATTTCATTGAATCCTATATGCCTCATGTTTAATTTATTTCAATTTAATATATACTTTATAATTTTTTGGCCATTATATATTTCACATTTTAATCCCTATAAATGATGCTCCAAATTATTAAACCAAAAAAAAATAGTTGATAATTCCAAATCATGTGTAGGATAATCTATCTAAAGAGAATTTGTTGTCTGTAGTCATAAGAAATTAAATTATCATTCTGAATCAAGACACTACCATATCTCAATAATCAATTTTTATTATAGTAGAAAATCATGAAATGTTTTGGTGGTAGTGCCAGAAGTCGAGTATATAACATTCATTAAATAAATTCCTGAAAAAAATCATCACATTATTTTACCCGGATGAATTTAAATTCATTCCATGTTATCATAGTCAGTGGAATATACAACCATTCAACATTTCCTATAAACCACTTGTAATAGACATCCATCGAAGAAATATATGAATCTCTTTTATATTTATGGGTGTTGGACATTCATAGACTACATTAATTTTAACCGTATAAATAGTTATCCTGTTATTTGAAACAATGTGACCATGTAATGAAATTTGTGCCAACTAAAAATCAAGCTTTCTAGATTTCCTGAATAGTTTCTTTGTTTTATATTTTGAAAAAACATCTTTTTGATGTTTTTAATCTTCCTATTCACTTCTAGAATATACCCAAATTTCATTAATAAAAATAACCAAATATTTATCAATGAACTCATGAAATGTTCTACTCAAAAGATCTATTAATATTACAGGTGTATTATATAACCCAACGACATTACAACAAATTCATAATGACCATATCATGTATAAAAAGATATTTTTGGAATGTCATATTCATTCTCCTTCAACTCATGGTACCCTAATCTCATGTAAATAATTGAAAAATGATGATCTCAATTACACCGATCAAAAAAGTAATCGATTTGGGGGAAAAGATACTTATTATTAAAAGTAATGTTACCCAATGATTTATAATAATTTAATAGTCTCATTGAACCATCATTATTTATAACAACCAAAATTAGATCTCACTATGGTGAATTTCTAGGATGAATGAAGCATTTATCTAGAATCTATTATAACTAATATTTCCGTTAAAGTTGTTCCATTTGAGAGATTTGATAAGGGGGATTTAAAATTTAATTATCATTATAAACTATGTAAATTTTTTATTGAACCTTTTAATAAAGTATAACAACAATTAACTCATCTTTAATAACATCATGGTATACCATTACAACATGAAAATCACAAATATAAACATTTTGATTGTTTTCAAAAATATAACAAAAATGTCATTCTTTTTTATTTTTCAACAATTTCTTAGCTTCCTGATATTTTATCAATTTTATAGTTTCATTCATATATACCACATGAAACTATTTCAGAAAAACAACTTATTTAGCTCTATAATAAATATCAACAAGAAAAATATATATCCAATACATAAATTGAATGAAAATAAACTCTAAGAAGGGTTAAAAAAATTCATGTAATTACTACACACAGGTAAAAATAGTAATATTATTAAAATTACTTTTTTCTAAAACATTACCCTATCGTGCATTAATGATTTGTTTTGGTCTCATTTATTGAGTTGATATTTCCAATTTAGCAGAAAATTACATTTATATAAAGAAATGTGTAGACCCCATATCAAATTAAAAATTATCAAAATCTGATTAAATAAACAATTAATATGACACCATTTCATTGGTTAGCACAAAAACTCCAGATGTATCATCAAAAGATCTCATTAAAACTTTCTGCAAATTTTCTCTCAATATTCATTCACAATGATCTTTCATTGCCTACAAATTTATATAATGACCCATCTCACCAAAATTGAAACACATTATAATTTTCATATCATAATTTATCTTGAGATTATTTTCCTTACCTTAATAGGCCATATTTCCAAACATACCACATTAAAAACACATCCTGGTTTTGGTAAGGCATTAACAAGGGTTCTTTTTACAACCCTTTTCACATACATAAAACTAGAATTTCATACCATCAGATTTAATTGACTGATTCATACCAATCAAATTAGATTTGAACCGCTTCTTCTTCTTGTCATCAATGTACACCTAATCATTAGAAAAATCTATTTATAACCTCAAGTCACATCAGATGTTTTTTCTATAACATTTTAATTCACAGGATTCCAATTCCATTTTATATCATGGATTCAATGTTGAGTAAAAACGTTAATTTTTTTTTTGTAAATATTAAAATTTTGATTTGGATTATAACTTGAACTTATTTCTGGATATTTTCTTGTATACATGCCACCACCATTTATTTCCTATGTCAGAAAATCCATTACTACCATAATTGAATGGTTCTAATTCCCACCATTATCGGTTGCAGATTTTGAATGATATCAGCCTCTTGGTTACATCGAACATTAACATCCTAGATCCTTCTACGAAAAATCATTATGAATATAAATATCATAGATTATGAGTCGTGGAAATCATTAAATGATATACTATTAGAACATAAATTGAAATGAAGTGCACAATAGTTTCATTTGATGTCAATATAGATTTTAGTATATAAGAGTTGAATTTGTTATTAATGATAAGAAGATCTATGAATTAAATCATTTGATGAAGAAGTTGGTGAATCATCCGAGAAATGTTGTTGATTAAAAGCATTTAATGATACAAATGATCAACTATATAATATAATATAACACTAATGATTATAGAACTAGTCTTAACATACTAAACCTGTATTCATGTGATAAATTTTTACAACACTTGAAGATGACCATGAAATAAACAATTTCATGAGGAGAATGTAGATCCATCCAATGACCCTTAATTGGACGAAGGTTGTGAATAAAATCAGAACATTGTTTTTGATAATCCTCAAAGAGAAAGAAATATTTTATTAAGAGAACACATCAATTATTACAACCTTGAAGGCATCAAAATATGCCTTAATTAATGTGGAATTAAAAAATGATAGATGCCTCATCCATGATTGGATCAAAACAAAACATTTAAGATCATTAATAAATTATGATCTAAAAAGAAATGACTGGATGATGCAATATGTTGAAGAAGAATATTTGAATGTTTGAGAATTTAATGAGGAATGATAGGCTGGAATTTAAGGAGAAATTCATACTGGGTTTTTATGCTAACTACTGAGAAGATTCCACTACCAACAAAATTTGAGCAAATCATGATGGCCGACTGAGGCACTCACCCAAGGCATATGCAGGACCCAAGGGATTACAATTCATAAGGGGGATGGCCTAGAATCCCATATGCAGGTGGCTCATGCTGGCCATGTATAAGTCCGCAGGGTCCGCATAGTGATGAACCCATGCAGTGTGGGTGGAAGTTTTGTACCTGGGGAGTAGATTGGGCGCTAAGAGTGTGACTGCAGGGTGAACATGGTATTGGACAGTACCGTGGTTGGAGTGGGGGGAATTATTACAATATGATGTTGTGGGTTGTCATTTCAATAAGCTGAAAACACCATAGCATATTGACGTGGAAGATGATTTTAAAATTGTGGAACTAATCTCGACCGTTGATCAGTCAGCAACACACAGTCTACCATCAGATCAATTGCGAGATTGTTCCCGTGCATCCAGGATGTCCAACTGATCAACACATTTTGTGTTGATCAGAGTTTCATTTAATATCTCCACCATGTTTTTCATCATCCTCTGAAAACCACAACTCCACCCGTTAACCAATATTCGAGCTGAGCAAGAAATTCTCTTTCACAACAAACTTTTAACCTCATAGTTAGTGGATGATGGTCATCCTGATGAATTGAATACATGTATGTATTAAATGTTACATTCATGCCTCGAGATAAATAATTTGAACGTTTTCGATGTAAATTAAGTTGTGAGGCCATGCTAGGTTGCTCGATGAATTTTGGAAAAGCCTTGCATGCTTTCATAAACACATGAAATTGATGTTTTTCCTTGAAATAATTACTCTATGCCTAAGAGAATAGAACATAGATATATAATGGATATGTCATCCATGTTTGAAAATATTCAATGCCGAAGAACATAGATTTTAACATAATTGAATCCCGTGACATATCATGTATGATGTGAATTCACAAAAAAACATAAACAATTCATATAAATAGAGGAGCACCGAGCTGAATAGTTATTGATGAAAATATTGAGGGAAAGAATTCATTTCTCAAAGAAACATATCACTATGAGTAAGGTTCTGCAAAGCCTAGCTATGAAAAGGGGTCACATGCATCACTTGCGTGATGATAAGAAGATTGAACCATCCTTGTACGAGAATGAAGATGAACATGTGACATGTTCCGTTAAACCCTTGTTGTTCTTCGTGATTGAAGAAGATCTCACTGGGAAAAAAAGAGGTTCCTAGACACCCTTGTTGAACCATCGTGAAGATAGATCTAAGAACCATTCTTGGTTCTATGATGAATAACCGTGGACTCCTGTTTTTCACAATGAAGAGGAACCTAAGGCCTTATCTTTTGAAAAAAAGGAACACATGAATGATTCCGAGGAATTGATAATAAATACAGAAGTGTATGTGAATTTAAAGAAATGATGGAAAACCATCCAAATGAATAAACCCATTCCAGTCCGATGATGAACACACATACTACATAATGTCACTCAAACCATGTGCATGAGAAGAGAGAGAAAGAGAACAATATAATGAAGAGATAGTTATTTTTACCATGATAGGAATACATGCACATACATAACATTGATTGAAGTCAAATTAAAAGAAAAAGTGTGTGTTTATGGGGGGAAAAGGAAACAAGAAAAAGAGGAAAATGAAGAGGATGTGTGTGTAATATAAAGATTACACCCATTGGGTTTTCACACAATAAAAAGTGAAGAAGCAAATTTTACAAGAATGAATTCACATGAAAAAATAAAGACACTTAGAAGATGAATCAAGATTGATAGTGAACGTGTGTAAATAAGACGAATTAATACTATAAAACTCGTGTATAACGAATAATTACTTTAGATGATGCCAAGTGAGAAGATCCTTAGTTTTTCAATAAGCATATAATTGTTTGTGATTATAAACAATAAAAGAAGGAGAAGATTAATCCATTCATATATTGAACTATGGATGAAGAATGTTAGATATCTAAATACAAGAGGTATTGGATCCCATGAAATATAGGAATTAAGTAATTAATGATTAAGAATGAAGCCAGATAGTGTTAAAAAATCCTTTTATCTATGTCTTTAGTAATCGAGAATCCATGAAGGGATACAATGTTGATATTGTGAAAGATCATTATTTCATATTATATTCATGAAGATGTTGAGTGACCCATTGGAATACATAGTAGTAATTCCAGGTCTTCAGCAGAAGAAGAATGAATTGCCTAAGCATTGTTGAACTAAGCACTGATATGGAATGTGATCATAATTATTGACCAAGGTCACCAAACCATACCAATGGTTTATGAAGATCCTTGAAGAGATTCATAGGAAATTATGATACATAAATCATATGTGGGAAGATCATAAGAACATATATATTTAATCAAATAAAAACTTAATGAAGGAACATTTATGTATAACTTTAGATCTTGAAGAACTCGGTGAGAATCTTTGAGTACAAAATGTCTTTAGTGGGAATCTGAAGCAGGCCCGTGGGACTATGAAAAAATTGCGTGAAACAGTATAAATAACCTCCTGTGGAACTCATTATTGATACAATGGGACTCTGTATCGACCATTGTAATTACTATTATAAATAGAGTGGATAATACTTGTTGGGGAGAATAACCAAAATATCAAGGAGTATGACTTTGAACCAAACCTTGTAAATCATTCTGTTCAGTTCCTTTACATTTATAAAATCCTTCAAGAAAATGATGATAGATACAAGAAGAGTTGTTATAGGATTTAACCATACAATGTGGTTTAATTTAAAATAATCAATTATTAAAAATATTTAAAAGTATCACTGATTCACCCCCTCCCCATCTCACCAATTCACAATGATCTAGACACTTTAATTTGAACCAGATCTAGGATAACCTGTTAGTGTTCCAAGGGAGTCTTTATAGAGAGAAAATTTGAGGAGATGGGTGAACAATATCAAATAAAGATATATATATTGTGACACAAATAAATATAAAGAAGAAACAAGAAAGGAAGATGGATAATAATCTTACAACTAATGGAGAGGAACCTTCTACTAAAGGTAATATAAAAAGTACAACATGTGACAAAACTTATTATTTTTTGGATAAAGCATGCACAAGTTGTTATAATCAAAAAGTAATTGGTGATCATCAAACTTCAATCAATGATCACATGAAGAATGTCCCTAGAGACGTGGTAAGACACATTTCTACATGTATTAGTTCATTTCATGTGGAGAAATTACACATGGATGAAGAAACTAATTCCATGGAAGGAGCATTGGTGAAAATGGTTGGCATATCCAAAACACTCACCAAACTAGTGATGAAAAAGGAATAAATAATTTCTCTGGGAAAAGACTGACATACTGAAGTGACTGAAGAGTTGAAAGGAAGTATTTTTTAGAATAAATTCTTTAAGAATGAAATTTTATAACATTTCCATGCATTTGAAAAGTTACAAAAAGTTTCTATGGTTGTCAAAGCTGCTCAACTAGAAGAAAAAGACAACAAGATAATAGATCATGACCTCCATTTGTGACAATTAATAAATTCACATGATGAAAAAATAACAATGATGAATGAGACTGTGGAAATTATCCTATGATCAGTTGAGGACAAGAAATCCCTCAACCAGAAGTGTTTAGAGATAGGGGTGAAATTTTGGAATCAAAAATCACTCCATGTTGGAACCTCCCAAAACAATTGAAAGAGGAGATGCTGACACTCATGTTTACATTGTGTAATATGGATTCAAGATGAATATAAAATCATCCTATAACATAATGGAAACACCTTCCATGAATAATGTATCCCATTTCCATGTTATTTCTGTTTCTAGGAAAGATTTTTCATCAGCATATACAAGTTCAATGTAAAAATTTAGAAGATGTTGTTTGATAAAAATTTCAAAACATCCATCAAAACATCAATAGTTCATATTGTAATTATTAATAAGTTAAATTCCCAAAAATAATCTCTATTTAACAAAAGTCATTTAAAAAAACTCACTATATCTAGTCAGTTTGATAATACAATTGAAAGATATAGATTTGCTTCTAATTTTTGGTGTTTAGGAAGTTTGGTCAGCCTGCCAATGATTTCTTGAATAAGTTTCTAGCATATGAGAATTAAGGATGACCTACATTCAGGGAATATAGATGGTATGAAATGAAATGACCTGCAATGCTATGGAAGAATGCATAGATGATGAAGAACATGACTACTAAGAACAGATTTGAATATCTAGATTACATCACTGATAACTGAAACAGAGTGGTCCCATTTATGATGAGTTCTGCTTTAGCCCTATTATTCCTCAAGAATGTGTTGATAAGAAGGATATACTACAAAAAAGGTATGAGAAATAAAAAATATTTGAAAATTATTCCTTTGGGAATATGAAAAAAATGATGTCATGAAACTAGAGAAATATATTATTCCCAAGAAGAGGTTCAAAATGGATTCAATTAATTTCGTCTCATCTAATAATATATTTTTCAACAGTCAAATGAAAGGTTATTCAAAGGTTAACTGAAAATATTATATATATATTAATGGAATAAAGATGAAAAAAAGTAGAATCTATCTAGAAGAAAATGGGATTTATTGAATTATACTTAAATAAAATAATAAAAAGATTCCTAATAATGTTAACATAAAGATAATGAAGAAAACATATGGATTCTTCAAATCAGAAAATGGTAAGATGGTGTGTTTAGTTATCGAGCCTAGTAATTTGTGAATTTTTGTAGGACTGAAAATAGATGAAGACGAAATACAATCTAAAGCTATGGATATGGGAAAACAGGTCATTCCACATGATGAGGTATTCTAATTTCACAATAGGATGTCAATATATGAAAACCCATGTGTCATAGAACTACTGTGTCGAATGTTCAAGAAGGATGGACATCATGAAAACAAATGTTAAACTATTTTACCTGGGAAAATGGAGAAAATAAATCAATATTCAAAAAAGATTATTCACTATTGATTGATGTGTAGAAAAAAATCCACAGAAGTTTTAGGGGAATAGATTTAAAGAATCCATGCTAAAAACAAAAAATAAAATTTCCAAATATATATGTGTTATCAGCATGAAGTGTACTTAAAACCTTAGAGCATCATGGAAATCAGTTATTGGGTTGAGAAAAAATTATCAAGCTCAGTTCATCTATTAAGAAGCTCAAAGTTTTTCTATATTATCCACTTCTCCATTTTTATACATGTGTGCTTACATTATAGGGAATTAAAGTTGAAGGTCATTATTAAAATGAATGATGAATAGTAAAATTGGAGAACAAAAATTGAACTCATTATTCATGATTTTATAATTACATTAATTGATCAACAATAATTGATTATTAACATTCATATCTTCATGCGTATCAGATTAAATTCTCCACAAAGGTAATTCAAAGGGATTTCACCCCTTGAGGGGGAGAAAATATGAAAGTGATGATATAAATAATTATTTCATGTCAAATATGGAATTTCAGATCATCTGAAGAAGGTGAAATTGATGTATTCCAATCACACAATCATCCTATTGCCTTAATTTTACTTATCATATCAATTAAGGGGGAGATCAAGATTGTTTAAAAGATGGGATTGAAGGGGGTTCTTTATCATTGCATTTTTAATTTTTAATATGTTTGGTAAAGTATGTGCAGGATTTAAAATTTCATTGATAAAGCAGATTTTTTCCAACCCTTGGAGTAAGAGTTGATAAATTCTAACCATGATTTCACATGTATGGATGTTTATGGACAACATTGAAAACCTTGGTCAAATCTATCTTGTTTTATAAATTAGCATATCTCAAGTACACACATTGTTCGTTAACTAAACACTCTTTAATATGTGAAAAATGTGACATCATCCCTCCCATAGAAAAATTTCTAAAGATATTATTCAAAGGGAGGAGGACATGCTTCTGAAGAGACCCCACTAACACATTTTCATTTGGCTTCCTAAATGTGGGAGAAAAGTTTCACACACTCATTGACCCATTCAAATTATCCTTATGTGATATTGACCACAAAATACTAAGTGGGAGATTGAAGTGCATAAGAGATACATTTGTTGTCAATATAGATTGAAAAGCATAATAGTTTCATTTATTCTAAATGAGTGGTCAATATGTGAAAGAATGATATTGATGATGATGTTGGTGAATCCTTGAATAATTGATGTTCATGAAAAGCATTGAATGTAACACAATATCAATTCCCTACAAGGTTATAACTTTAACGATTGTAGAACTAGTCTTATGTGCTAAGACATGTATCGTAGTGATACATTTTTACAACAAATCATGCAGAACCTTCACTACTCAATTGAAAGTGGGCAATGAAGATTCATCCAATGACACCTAATTGGATGATGATTGTGAATAAAATTAGGCAATTGTTTGTGTCGATCCTAAATGAAGAAGACATGTGTTTTATAGAGAAAACAACACTCATTACAACAATGAAAGCTATTTATTATGCATTAATGCATGAGGAATTAACAAATTACCCATGTATCATCCATGATTGGATTTAAACACCACATTGAGGATCATTTATAATTAATGATCTAAAAACAATGGAATGGATTGTGATTGAAGTTGAAGAAGAAGAGAGGCATGCTTGGGAATTCAATGAAGATGTATAGGTTCGAAATTTATGGAGGAATTCATGTACGGATTTTATACTAACTACATAGTTGTTTCATTTACCAATAAAATTATGTAAAATTTTGATGACCAACTGAATCCCTCACCCAAGGCATATGGGGGTCCTGAGGGTCTATCCTGCCTTACGGGGAAGGCCTTGATGCCATTCCTCAAGAGGTTCTTGTGTGTAGTGTATAATCTTGATGGGGCTGCACGAGGATGATCCCATGCAGGCTGGGTGCAAGGTTCGCACATAGGGAGATGAGTGGGCACTAAGAGTGCGTCCACTGGGTGAACATGGTAAAAGGTTGTACTGTGGAGGGAGAAGGTAGAATTCTGATGACATTCTACTGTGACTTGTCATTTATAGAAGCCGAAAACACCACGACATTTCGATGTGGGACATGATTTTAAAAATGTATAACTATTGTCTACTAATGATCCCTCATCAACATGTGGTATAATGTCTGATCAATTTCATGATTGATCCCACACATCCATTTCATCCAAACAATCAACATAGTTTTGGTTTAAATGAGCACCATCATGTCTCTCCAATGAGTCTATCTTCAATAATCAGACACATGAGCTCCACCTGCAAACCAATATTCATGTAGAGAAAAGAGGTGTCGCTCCCGACTACCGTTGAAGCTCACAATTAGTGCATTATGGTTGTACGGACGATCTGAATACATGAATGCATTATAAGATTCAAGCATATGTCGAGATGAATAATTCAAAATGTGGCTGAAGAAAACAATGTTTTGAGGCCATGTCAGGATGCTCGACAGATTTTGGAAAATCCTAGCATGAGTTCTTAAATGCATGAATGTGATGTTTTCACATGAAAGAATTAGTCTACACTGAAGAGAAATGAATGTAGAGATATAAATTATTTGTCAACTGCTTTTGAAAATATTCAATAACAGAGATCACAGATATTAAATGAATTTAATACCGCGGAGTTTCATACAATATTTGAATGAAAAAAACATAACCATGCCTATAAATAACAGGTAACTGAGACGAATGGGTTTTGATGAAAATATTCAATGAAAGCTCTCGTTTCACTACGAAATAGAGCTCTGCATGAAAGGTTCTGTGCAGCCTAGCTAAATGAAGATGGAGTCCCACACATCCCTTCCGTGAAGAGAAGAATTGTGAACTACCCTATTTTACGAATGAAACCAAACATGTGAAAGGTTCCCTAGATCCCTCTCCATGATTCATGCATGAAGAAGATTCCGCAAGTAAAACAACTGGTGCCTCTACGCCCTTTTTGAACTATTCCGAAGACAGTGTTGAGAACCACTATTTGTTATGTGAAGATGTAACATGCACTCCTATTTTACACGATGGAGTAGAACCCGAGGCTTTCTGTTTTCATAGAAAGGAACACATGTATGGGGACGAGGATTTGAAAACCTTTTTATATAGTGTGTATGACTATGATTAAAGGAGGAGAAACCATCCAAATAACATTTACCCATTCGGGTCTGAAGAAGACACACATAAAACATAAAGTTACCCAAACCATGTTCATGAGAATTGAGAGAATTAGAAAAATATAAAGAATACATAATGATTTGAACCAATAATGGAAAACATGCACATACATAACACACATTGAAGTATAATTAAAATAAAAAGTGTGTGTGTGTGTGAAAAAGGAAAGAAGAAAAGGAGAAAAAAGATGTGGAATTGTGTGTGCTCAAAAGATTACATCCATTGTGGGTTTCAAAAAATAAAAACAGATGAATGAGATTATACATGAATTCATGAGCATTCACACATGAAGACACATAAAATAAGAATGAAGTTCGTTAGTGCACATGTATAAAGAAGATGATGCAATTATATGCAACTCATGCATAAATCATCATTAATTGAGATGATTTGAAGTGAGCTAATACTCACTATTTGGATAATCGTATAAGAGTATATGAATATTTCCATGAAAACAAATATATGTTTCAGTGAATTCATATATTTAACTAACGAATGCGAATGTGAGCATCCAAATACAAGAGGAATTGGATCCAATGAAATCAATGAATAAAGTGAATAAAGATTTCTACTGAAGCTAGACAGAGTTAAAAATGTCCTTTTATCTGAGTGTTTAGTAATTGAAAATCAAAGTAGAGAGATAATACTGATATTGTGCTAGATCAATCTTAGATATTATATTCATGAAGAAGTTGTGTGAACCATTGACCCATATATTAGTTAGGCCAGGTCTTCATCAGAAGAATAATGAATTGTGTGAGCATTGTTGAACTGATCACTGATCAATTAAGTGATCATAATTATTGAGCAAGGCCATCCAACCTTACCAATGGTTGTTGAAGACCCTTGACGAGATTCAAAGGAAAGTATGATTAATCAAGCATATGTGGGAAGATCACAAGAACATCTATAGTGAATCAAAGAAGAAATTAAATAATGATGCTGATCATGTGACTTGAGAGATAGATGAAACCAATGAGATTCTTGTAGGAGAAGAAGTCTTTAGTGGGACTCTGAATCAGGCTAGTGGGACTCCTATAAAATTGTGTGAAGCATTATTATGAACCTCACGTGGGACTCATGAGTGGTACAGTGTGACTCTGTATCATCCATTTTAATCACAAACAGATTTATAGTGGAGAATCAATGTTGGGGAGAATAACCAACATAGCAAGGAGTATTTCTTTGAACCAAACCTTGTAAATCCTTGTTTTCAGTGCCTTTACATTTCCAGAATCATTAGAGGTATGTCCGAGAGACACAATAAGAGCGGATCAAGTCTTTAACCATCCATATAGGTTTAACTAAAAAGGATCCATTAGTAAAAATATTTAAATGGATCCCTTATTCTCCCACCACGCTCCCAGTGATTCACACTGATTAGGGCACATCAAGAAGGTTAATATCATTTATGGTATTATGTAGTCATTATACAAACTCCAGATGTTATATAAGTCGTGCTTTGATTCCAACTATAAGCAGCCGTCCTTAAACAATACATAATATAACAATTTCAACTTAATTTATCTTCATTAAATTCATAATGTTCTATTTTTTTTATAGATATTTAATGTTAAGAGATAACATATACATATCAACCCACTCGCATACAATGTGGGAACCATTAAATTTGTATCCATTTATTCCAAAATATAATATTTTTAAACAATACAAAAACATTATCTATTTGAATAATATTGACTTATTTATTTCAACTACACATCCTTATATATTTTGAAAAATATTTAAAGACATGTTATGGGAATAAGTATCTCATTAAGGGATCTTAAAATAAAGAAAGAAACTATTAGTCCATGAATACATAAAAAAATATGAAATAATTTTCACAAGGACATTATTCTCACCCATTTAAAGATACTTTGTGAAACATGAGATTTCCATAAAACCATAAAAACATTTTTTAAACCATAAAGGTATCATGGGTCATTAAATACATATTTTGTAAACCTCGTAGATACCTTATAAATTGAAACCCTTATGGCTACCATACATTGTAACCAACATGGCTACCTTATGGTGTAACCATTGTAGTTACACTTGGAGTAACTATATGACCGACATCCAATAGTCACATACGCAATGAATTGGAGGGACATATAGGTTCGAAAATTCATCAAGAATTACACCCATGACCCATAAAGTTATCATAAAATAGGACTAATTTTTTTAAAATGTAACTTTTGAATATTGTACAATCAACTTTTAACTGGATTTTGAGTAAAATCACACTTATATATATCATATTATTGTAATAAGAATTGATATAATGAACGTAATATATGTATAATCTATAAATTCAAACTCCACAACATAATATTAATCATATTACTTACAAAAAAAATCATAGTACCTCAATATTAATGAAATAGAAGGTTAAACCAATGAACAAAAACACGGTATGAATACCCTTACCTCTAGTTCTTCTAACGTCAAACTTGTTTAATCCTATTATATAAGGGTTAAAATAGTGTTATTAATATTTTATAGATACAAATTAATTTTTATAACACTATATAAAATCATTTTATTACATCATTTGACCAATTTATTAAAAATAGTTTGTTATTTTCATTGTTTATGGTCCCTTCATTACATGATTTCCATGGTCGGTTCATAACGGATTTTCTTGTCGAATAGTATAGAAAGTCTATAACTATTATGAAATAGCATTAATATGTATCCATTATATTAAATTTTTCCATAAAACATTTTTATTATATTGTATGATGAATCATCATTAGATAAATATTTAGTATTATTTGATTAGATCATCATGGGGGTTTTTCAATAATCATGATCTTCTTTCATCATATACCATTAATATTATGATATTATGTTAATTCCATAACACATGAGGGGTAATATGATAATCCTCGAAAAAAGTTTTAAAATTGACAATAGTTCTACAACTAGACGTGATGTTAGTAAAGGAAATTTAAGATGCATCATCCATGATATCGATAAATCGACACATCTCGTGCATTGTTTTTATTTTTAGAATAAGTATAATCATAGAGGAAAAATGACAAACAATTTTTCCATTGAAATGATAAAAATATAAAATATATAATAATGGTTATTTAATGACTTATGGATATAGGTAGGTAACCAATGTATGGGAGGATAACAGTTGAAAACAAAACACAAGAAAATGAATGTGGATCTTTACCTCTTGATCTCATCTCCATTATATCATCTTAAAAGCCTTTAGTTATTCCATTTTGGTGATATTATAAGGTATTGGAAATGGATAATATCCTTTTTATGGGGATTTTAATGAGTTTATATAATTCACACAACATTAGAGATGTGAGACAAAGAGTGGGTGATGGCATTATTATTAGTTAATGTGATGGGGTTTTTAATTAATTTAATTGATTGCCTCATTAGTTGTATTTTTAAAACCATGTGTTTTCCCATATATTTTTTCAAAAATATTAGACACAGGGATATAAAATTTCATATTTTCATCATCTATAGTTGTCACGAATGATTACAATATCATTGCATCAATATGATGCTATTAAACTCACCAAAAAAAACTGCATTTTTTCTATTCACTAAAAATTAAATTATTTCAGAAACAAACATAGCCATTTTCCTATGTGTAAATTAAAAAAATAACTCAATTTTTTTAAATATTTTTATAAATATTATTATATAATTTTTTTATAAAATCGTCATTTATTTGAAAAATAAAAATTGTAATACAATAACTAATTCTATATCAGCTTGATAAATTAATCAATATCTCATTATGTTATAAAATTAAAATAATACAATTAATAAATATATGATTTATTATTCATAAGGGTTTTATTACTATTCCTATGGGTATTATATTATTCACCAAAAATAACTACTTGGTTCTATCATACTCCAAATATTATATTGTTCCCAACAATGTATTTTAGTTTCTAAAAATTCCAATCATAGAAGTAGAAAGATTATATTTAATTTTTAGTTTGTAACTATATCTTTAATAATTAATTATTTAGATACTTAGTGTTTCATTCATTTCATTTTTCATTTTTTTTCAAAACAATGGGGTGTTATAGAACCTATGTTATGGGATTCGCGTCTCACTTTATGTTTTTTGTGACAATGTATATATTCACATCATATTCCATTATATGGGGTATATTATGACCATTTATATATGTCATATCAGGAATATATTTATCTTAAATATATATAATTTTTTTATCATTTTTATATATTTCATGTAGTTCGTTATTCAAAAATAAAAATGTTGTCTCATTTTATTTCACAATCTCAACATTATATGGAAATATTTTTATTTTAGTATTCATTGAGGGAATTATTTTATTCTTTATAGTAAGGTGTATATGATGACCATTTACATATATCATGAACATTTACCTTTTTAACATTTATTGAAGACTATTTAGAAGTTAATATTGAATGAAATGATATTTCAATTTTTTTTAAATTTTATTTTTAAAATTATAATTTCACTTATAAATATACCTTTTCTACAAAAATTATTATTTTTTAAATTATTATTGTTTTTATTTTCATTAATGAAAAAATTATCTTTGGTAATTATGGTCTAATAAGTGTGTGCTGAAATTATATAATCCATAGTAATTGTATAGATGGTTTATGACATGTTTTACAAGGATGTACAATTTCATTACCACTTAACATAATATTGTAAATGGTTTATGATTAGGATTATTTAGTTGGGGAATGTATTAAAATTTCATATGTTTTTCTACAATATGATTGGTTTTTTTCGATAAATTTTGAACCCCTTCATATTGTAAGTGCATTGGAATTGTAATATAGATGTTAGGGATTTTATTTAATTAGTCTATTTATGCATCATTATGAATCATGAGATAAATTAGATTTGTTGTTTAGATAATCTATAAATCATTTATGTATGATCCCATTGAACAAGGCCATGATAGAAGGAATCCTTCAATTGTATCCATCACAGTATTGTTATGATGTAAGTAATTTTCCATTACCTAAATTTTATGTTATTTATTAATGACCATTTTATTATTATAATAGTTATAATATACATTGATATGTTTTAATCACATTTGATTATTTATAAGGATAGGTTTAATCATTTTTATTTTGGGGATAATATGAATTTTTTTTATTAAATGGAATTTGGATCACCTATATACCATTATATATATATTATTCATATTTATCAATGATTTATTCTATTGTATGCTTACCCTTACTTAATATCAAAAAAAACATTTATTCTGTTTAATGTTCCCCTGGATGCTAGAATGTTTTTTTGATAAAAATGTTGTGATGCACTTTGATGAATAATGGATTCCAAGGGAATAAAAATTGGAATTTATTATTATCAAATGTAAGGATAAATTATATATTGAATTTATTTTAAGAAATTAATATGATATTTGAACCTTTTGGATGTCATTTTTAATATCATATGAATATTTAATAATGTAACCAGTAGCTCATGTCTTCTAGAATTAGATAACATGTAGTTTTAATTAAATTATATTTATAAGAATACATGGAATATATATTTTAGAAAACATATATTAGGGAATATAAACCTATGATATAATTCGAGGATATGTTATTTGGCTTTGTTTTACAATTAAATTTCGTTAAAATTTATATTATTTAATTTAATTTTAATTTTCTTAAAATAATTTCATAGGATTAATTTAATTTTATTGGTAAATTTTTCTATAAGTGTAATTAGACACTAATTTATATGTTTAATGATTAATTAATGAAATTAACTACTTTAATTAAAACGTTTCAATAAATTATTATTAAATAATAATATTACATTTATCCTCCAATTTTTTTGATAATTATTTAAATTGACAATTTATTGTGTTATTATTAATTTTTGTTCTTGTGTTTTATATAATATTTTTTAACGCATGATTAATTTTATTATATTAATTTATTATTTATCCATTTCGGACTATTTTTGCATCATATTTTCTAAAATTGTAATTTTTAAAAATTTAGTCTCTGTTTTTAAATTTATTATTTCATTACTTGTATTTTGATAAAATATAATATTTCATTAATTAAATTTATGTTATATTTCAATTATAATGTATTTTATTTTTCTATTTATACGGTTAAATTATTATCATTATATTTTTTAATCATTTTTCTCAGAAAACATGAGTAAGAAAAATATAACTTATGAAGGAGAATCCAGGTATTCATAAATGAAACATATGATATATTCATAGTAGAATTATCATACATTTCTCATCATATAAATTTACTTAGTATAAATAATTTGCATTAAATTTTCATCAACTCTAACATTGTAAAATAACCTTTTCTTCTGGGATTATATAATATAAGTATAGACTTATTCAATTAAGAGTTATATTAATATATATTGATTAATAATATCCAACATAGACATTATGATAAATATATTAAACATATGGATAAATTACATAATTAGGTTCTAATGGAACACATCAAAATCTATTGAATCCAAAATAAGTGAGCTTGATTTTTTCATCATTTTCCATAGCATATTCGATGAGACCAACAAAGATGTCAACATTATTGGAAATTGTGAGTTCTAATTTGACCTGAGAATTGTTAAAGTTTAAATCCACCAACCAATCTGAATCACATGAGATTCCTTTTGGATTAATTAATATATAAAAGAACCACCATTGATTTGATTTTTCACTTTCATTATTGAGACTAAGGCCGCCATCGGTATTTTTAGGGAAAAGGAACATCATCCTCAGTATTGATGATAATAATCTACTCTGATCAAGCGATAGCCACGAACCATAATATATTCAACCCTAACTAAGATATAATTTAGATGAATTTTAAATGGTGTCATTACATGTTTTATAGATAAATAATTGAACCAATTTAGGATAATTTGATTCCGCTGTGATAGAGGAGAGTCCTAATAGAAATAGGCCATGATGAAATACACAGTTGATGTTCGACCAAAATTTAATTTCACTATATTAAAATCATATTTTGGAAAATATAAGTTGTGAGGTATACCGAGCCTTTATACATAGTTCATATAAATAATGAAATTTATATGAGAGACTTATCATACATACATAAAACTCATTTTTGATCTTATAAGATGAAATTGATACACAAATGTCATTTTTACACATTCATGTTTGAACATGATTCTATTTGTAGTGGTTCCGATCATGTTTTTTATTTTATAGAGGAATTTAATTCATTAGTAACATTTCTATTTAGATGAAAATTTTCTTTAAATTTTGTATGTGAGGTGGCCACTAATGTATACTTAATGTCTTCATTATAGACATTTATAAATAAAATTTATTTCTAAACCATTCGTAAGCAGAGAAGAGGATTGAATTCAATAAGAGTATGGGTTCTCAATAACATTATAATTGATTTGATGTTTTTTATAATACAATTAATTTTAGGTACTATTTAACATCTTATTCATTGAAGGATAAGTTAGTGACCATGAATTGTATGATATTCTAATAGCTTGAAAGCTATATCTTTTTTGAATAGTGAAGGATGATTGGAAAACAATTAATTAATTTTTAAATGTTTCCGGTTAGATTCAATTTATATATATTTTTTAATTTAGAATATTTTGTTGGATTGACTTGGTATGGTTATAAGGATTTGAAATAATTAATAATAAAAAAATATTGGAAATAATAACCAAAACATCAAATAGGAAATGTGTATTTTGTGTTCCATGTAAAGAGTTAAAAATTTATATTTAAAATGAAATGGGTTATTATTGTCAGGGAATATTGTCTAGGAGACGTTGGATAATAGATCAATACATATTAATAAAAATATAGGTATAAATATGTAGATAATTATCATGAGATAGTCTAGTGAGCGTAGAGATGTTCTAATTCCAATGATGGAGATGATGATCATAGACAAATTTTGTTTCGCATACATGGTCAACAAATTATTCTGTGTCCAAAACGTGTAATTTATTTTACTGAAATCACTCTGAGTAAATATAAATATCACTCATTATGTACAAAATCGCTATAATTGAAACATATGAATAATTTATATATGTTTGGTACTTTTTATTCCATCATTTCCATTTATTTTATCTTTAATTATTAATCTATCACAATTTTGATATGTATGTTTTTTCCATCAATTTCATATATTAATGTATGTATATTTATGTTTTTTTGGTGGATAATTGTTATTGATGCTTCTCCATTTTCAATCTATAATTCTAAGAAATGAAATTTGATTCTATTGTGTTGTTTGATTATAATCGAATAAATTGAATAGATCATAATAAAAGTTGATAAATTAAAAAAATATCAATCATTGAATTCAACATCTAACACATAATATGAAATATAATTTATAAACATTTTAATGTGTTGGGTTATTATTTTTGGAGTGAACTATTTCCAAGTAATGATTATGTAATGAACTAGTAAAATTACATAGTAAGGCCACTAATTTTGTTTTAACATCTATCCACCATTAAATATGATTATTTCATTCTTTACTTACATTTATTTCACCATTCATAATTTGGAATGTTTCAAATAATTTCGTTATATATCATCTTGAGAATTTTATATTTTACTAAATAATAATAATACTAATGAAAAATAATCTCATTAAGAAAAATATTGAAAATAAAAATTTATCATATGTTTACCTCATTTTACTATGGGATTGTTTAATATACCATATTTACATGATGAAATCAAAGAGGCTGAGGTGAAACTATGAATATTCACTTTCCTGTTATATTTATTTTATTAGGAACATTGATGAAGAATTAGGGATGTGGAATGAATTGTTTGTGTGAGATATCCACTATTTTTTCAATTAATTTGAAGATCAATTTGAATTTTAAATATTAACTAAATCCCATAATTGTTGCAATGCTGGAAATTCATCCTCTTCAATAACCCATGAATAATTGTATGTGTATATTGACTAATGTGTATATTTTGTTGTGAAAATGGTTGAACTTGAGACTGATCTTGGAATATTCTGAATGGAGGAACATTTGGAAGTTGGAATAGAGGATGATAAAACCTAATTATTGGTTGATGATTTATGTATATGGGTAGTTCATAACCAAAATGAAGTGGCATGAGGATTACTCTATTTGAAAAGAAGTGGTTGGTTCCAAATATATTATTTCCCCATCCCTAATAAATACGACTTGCCACCACCTAAGGGGATTTGGATAATTTTTTCATTTCAAAGGGGACATTACAAATAAGTGAACAATAGGAGATGAGGGAAGGTAAAGATGTGTTGATTTTTACAATAGAATCCTCATCCACTGATTGATTTGAAAAAAGAATTATATCAAACTAGAGAAAACATTAATATTAATACTTATTTGGTAAATTTAACTGATGATTTTATTTTTGTAACCTTCGTCATTTCTTTACATTATATTATATTTTTTAAAAAATTATATAAAATAAATAAATAAAACCTTTTCAATATAGAAGATATTGTGTAAATAATATTTGTACATACAATTCTAGGATTATCCGTAAGAAATGAATTTAATTTGTTTCATTTAATTTCCATAGATATTTTTTCAATAATTTAGAGTAGATACGTTAAAATTTCAAATATCAAACAGTACAACAAGATGAAATATATTGGAAAAATATGGTCAATATAAAAAATATATATTATATTTTGAATGAAATTAAATTTTTTAAATATCTAATGTATCAAAAATATAATTTCATTGGATATTTCTTGATAGCAATATTATATTCATCTACAATGTCCCGACCTGAGTTCCATGAAATAATTCCCTAAGCTAGTCAGACACATGACCTCAGTAGAACCTACCTATACAGAAAAAGCTTCTAAATAGTATCTCTGGTCTAGTAATTATGTCATGTGGAGACTCTACCCTCTTTTGTAAGTTTAAAATACTAATAGAAGTAGATGAGAAATAGATGAAGCGTATATAATCATAAAAATTATATTTTTCCTAAGATAAACAAAACAATAAATACAATATTAACCTAAATGTGAAACCATGTTAGGATAATAGATGTCTCAAATTTCCTAAAAACAAAAATTAAATTAAATTCACTATGAACTCTCCGGTAGGTCCCCAACCATGTCTAGTCCCTTAATCCATTATCCTTCCCTAATATAAAATAAAACTCATAGTTCATTCCATTATATTTACCAACAATAATAAATACTATTCAGGTACCGACCCAGAAGCCGGAGTATGGAGTGAGTAAAAATCAATAATGCTCCACCAATGGTGTTTAAAAAAATTCTAGAAAAAATACATTTTAGGAAGTTCTAAAAATACGATGGACCACATTATCGGTACATATCAATCCAGAAATTACAACTAAATGTATTATAATATATTCGATAATCTCTATTTGTACTATGAATGATATCCAGATACTGTGAATTATTTTTATGAATCTTATAGTAAACTACGATATCATCCATAGAAACCACAAAAAAGGATCCAGATATAAATGATTGTTCGTGTTCATCAATGAAATAATCAATTTTGGTAATCCTTAAACCCAAATAGCTTTACGAAAAATTACATAATGTCATATATGACACTAAATGCATTCCTCGGTATATTAGAATTCCAATCTCTATCTAATGATAAAAATATCTTTAATAATACTTTGACAACACATAATCTCCCTTCAACAGATCAAAAAGATCATTGATATGCGAAATAGTATATGGGTTCTTCATAGTAAATTTTTCCATATTCCAGTAATTGACACCAAAACATATACACATATTCACATTCCTTGTGATCCATATATGTCATCCCAAAGGTTGTGTAATGGAATGGATAAATCACTTATCCTCTAACTCCTCCAAATCTAGATTGATCACTTGATGATCAGTCTATTGGATTCTTTATAGTGAAATATATATATTCCCAATCCAAAATATGAGCACAAGTGTGAATTAAACGTATCACTCAGGTGGTATCCTTGATATGACTACATGAATTACATTCTGAAATATTTTAACTACTAGTAGAAGTACATATTTCCTTACACCCCATCATCAAGAATTATAATTAAAATGTGGGATGTGAATCCCATGAGTTCCACTACTGTACTTATAAGGGTTCTCTATCCTTATAATGAAATGACCACTACCTTAAAGTCTTCATCCTAATGAAAACTAGATTCCATATGGATAGTTTGTAGAATACCCCCTTCTCACAATCAAACTATTCTCATCTACTCCTGTTGCACTAGTTTTTCAATGCAACATAGAGAACTTATGTTGTTGTCCCATCATACCGTTGGACTGAATGAATTTTTGTGGTTGGGGATATTGTCGATGATAGTGTCCTTACGTACCACAGTAATGATAGATTACGAATGTATGGTCCTGTCCAACTGAACCCCCTGTATATGTACTTCTTTTCCCTCTTCACTGAATAATGTTTTCATAATTTCTATTCCTACTCTCAAAAGGCACACCTCCTAAGAATCTAGTAATAACAACATGTCTAATAATAGTAACACCCTTTAGGTTAGCATCAACTCTGAGATCCTGATCCACATCTTTATCAAACAGAATTAATCGGGAATTATTGACTTGAGATTTAATATCCCACTTAATTCCATCATAAATACATTTCTTCCTTACTACCTCATATACTACAAATGATAGATAATAGAATTTAAGATCTATGAATATTCCTCCATAATCCCTCAGGGACATGATCCCCAAGGATTGATGAATGAAAACTACAAATTTATCTTCTCTGAGCATCAATGGATAGATTTTCTCTAAGAACATATCGAACAACCTCTCAAAGAATTTGATCTATAACATACCGTTAGTTATTACAGTCCAAAGCTAAATGTTCCACCAGTGCATTTGATTACCCCATAGAATAAATTCTGTAACATTTAAATAAAATAAATATTAACAATATGACACAGCAGGTCTTTTCCAATCTTCTCACCACAGAAAAAATTGAGGCGATATAAATTCCCTTAACTACCATACTCCTATGTTTTGGTTATTAAGGGTAAACAGACTATCATAGTCATGTTTATCATATAGAAACCAAATAATTCTGATTTAGAATCCTTATTTTAAACCCATTACAATTTTTGATAGCCACTAATTTTTATTTTAATCTCCCACAAACAGAAAATTGGTCACTTTAGCCAACTTTCCTTTAACCTATTTCCACATAATTTTCTCAAATGATGCCTATCACAATGATGTTAATTTCCTAGAATTATGCTTTCAAAATATACTTTCTTTCAATTATGCATCGTGAATAAATACTCAATGTTTCTGAAAATAAATAATCACATTAAACCACAAGTGCATCACCAAATGTGAAATAATATTCAATTATAAAAAAAATAACTACAATATAACTGTGAGCACTTGTGTTTTTCCTCATACATGGTTGTTGAAGCTCCCATGATTGAGACCATTATCAAGCCTTAAATCTTCCACTTCTTTTAAATACCCTTACCCAAACAGTAAGATAAAACATGAAAAATGAAAATACGGCATATGATACTAGTTTGTAACATCCCAAACTGTGTTTCATACAATGGTTCACTAATCTAGTCAGTCACATGACCTTAGGATTGCAACCTCATATTTTAGAGGCTACAGACTAGTAGCGAGGGTCTCATATGTCAATCAAGGTTAAACTATGTTCTCATCTGTATGAGTAATACACAAGAAGAAATAAATCATAAATAATGGAATCATATGTAATAATAAATAGTACCAATTTTATAATAAAAACAAAATAAAAAATTCAATATATAACTACAAGGGGAAAAATAATATACCATTTGAAGACTCAATATTAAAAACAGAAAATGAAGACACTAATAACACCCAATTGTATCTAGAACCATGTGTGGTTCCCTCATCCATCCTGCATCTCCAATAACCATTCTAACTCAGAGCCATATCATATAACATCTCCTACAATAGTAAATTATATTTAGGTACTGATCTGGCATCGCACGTTGGGTGTGAGTATATATCAATATGACACCACCAATGATGTCTAAAAAAATTCTACTGAAAATATAGTGTACCCATTCCTAAAAATAAATGAATTAAATGGATAAATAAATAGTTATGACATTATAATTTATTCAATATATCATCATATTATCACCATGGTTTTCTGGGATACACGTACATATGTAGTAGCATCGGCTCATCCCAGATCCTGAATTGTTTCCCATATAATATCACATATTAATACCTTCTTTTAATTGTCCCACATCTCGAATTATTCCAAGGTCATAAGAAATCTATGTAACTGATTCAACTCATACAGGAGTTCAATGTAATTTTATGTGAGTCCATATCTTCGAGTTCCTTTGTTATGATTATTTATATTCATACATAAATTTAAAATTTACAATAAACAAATTCATATATAATATGATCTTTTTACCATTCATACTTCTATATAGAATGACTTTGATCCCCTTCCATTACTTATATGTACAATGATTATGATACCATTTATACTCTCATTTTCATGACTATTTTTTCATTCCATTATTCAAATGTATAATGTCTAGGTTACCATTTATACATATCAGCTGAATGACTATGTTCCCATTCTGTCACAAGTAATTAATTATTAATTGATTTTCCACCTCAATTACATTTTTATATCAACAATTATTCAAATACATAAATATCCAAAATTATCTCCCCAATTAATTAATCACACCAATCCCATTAATTAATTCATAAATTAAATAATCAATATGCAAATTCATATCCCATAACTACTTTTCCAAAATTAACTAACTTGTTCGAAATCTCAATTCTTCATTTTGAATTCAACAAGTAATTATCTAGATCATAATATCAAAATCAATAAATTAAGTCATTATTAATTATCTCAATTTTGTAGTCTCAACGTCTCATAATTAATCCCTTGATTATCTATATTACATTTCCCCACTCTCATAATCAATTTATCAAAATTAATAATCAAATTGGAAAATAACTAAAGCTCATGATTAATTCATCAATTATTCTTTTATTCTAAAAATACATTGATATATCATTTTTTCAACATAATTAACATAATTTAGGAATTGAAATTATATATAATGATTGTATTTCTACAATTTTATTACACACATAAATTTCATAACTATGGGACATAATTTTTTGTACACCTTACTCAATTTTCTGATTGAATTTCATTCCAATGTAAATCCCTAAAATCCCAAATTCACAACGACATAGATCTGAGTTCTAAATCTAAATACTTAAATCAGGTGAATGGATATCATGATCTATAAAATATATTTTTAATTTTAAAATCCTAGATAATGATATAACTAAGAATGTTATCATATATAAAAATTGATTAATCTACCCCATAATATCAAGGTAAATTAGATGAATGGATGGGATATGCATCAATATTAGATCCTAATACTCGGAGAAGAGAAGATAAACGATTCTGGGTTTCAATCATGAATAATGGATAATAGACTGCCTTGGATCCCCATTAGAAGGCTTTGAAATTACCTACAAAATATTGTCCTAATCCATGGTTGAATATATAGGTATTACATGGTTTTGGTGTTAATAAAATATTTTAATGGTTATATAAAAACAGTGTACAAGGTTTTTTGGGAAGGGGCAGGTGATATTTGAATCCATGAGGAAATTGTTTGGACCTCACTATTTTGGGTCTTATGTTTCATGGGATATGGTACATAATTTTCTTTAACTATGATCCAACCATTCATATCCCCTTTTTATTAAATTTTTCCCAAAACTCCTAAAAAATTATCCCCTTGTCATAACTCCCCTCAAAGTTTTATATGAAAATAAAATAAACCGAAATGTTCACCCTAGATTACTCCAAAAAATGATAGGATCTTACATCATCGAAAAAACATGTTTATTTTAATATAATAAGAGAAGAAATATTCTTCTTATTTAGGTAGTTTTTAAGAATGAAATATTAATCACTTTTAATTTCATTTAAAATCATTTGTTACTTCAATGTTGGACGTTGAATTGTGTTTAAAAAATAAAGAAGTAATTTTTCAAGAATAAATTCACAATGAAGCATTGTGGTTATTGTAATAAATTTAAATATATTTCTTACTATGGTTGAATATCATTTTTAATATGTTGGAAATTTTTCTACCCATTTCATTGAACATTAACAAGTACACATATAATATTCAAGAGATTATTTTTTAATATGGTTACGAATATATATACTTTCATATATATTTTATGTTGATGTGATTTTTTTTCTGTTGAAAATCTTCATTTGTTTTTCCAATAATCGATTTAACATGTTTATAATCTAAATAATTATTGGATATTATTTATCATTAAAATTAAGGTTAAATGTTCATTCCATATTATATTCAACATTGGGGACAATTGTAATATTTAGTGTGATGTAGAGGTCTTTTCATTGTTCCATACTATAGCACTATGTGACCCCATTGAAAAATACCAAATGTACAACAATTTGAAAGTTTTATATCATTCGAAAAATATTTTTTAGTGTTATAAATTTTTTATAAATATTGATTTCCTAGTATCCAATTTAAGGATGTTAATTCCCTAATATGCTATGGAGATAGTCTCATAATTTATTTTTCATATCACTATTTAGAATAATTTGAAATTGTTAAAGGATTCGTGTAAATATTTGAAATTATCATTTAGATTAAATTTTTTATATTTGATTCAAACTCTAATATATTCCTTCTAATGAAATATTAAATGAAATTCCAAATCCATGTTGATTTAAAAATTATATTCTACATGTTTTTGTATGATTTATTTATAATTCCTTAATTTGTTTCTCTTACCTAGATAGTGTGTCTAAATAAAATTATTAATAATTTATGACATGGATCTCTTAAAGGTAAACATATTATTGGAATTTTACTGGAATGCATATAAAATCCCAATCTTTTTAAAAGGAAACACTATGTATGATAATATATATGATAAGCCATACAAATATTTAACGAAGAAAACAATATTATTATTTAAACATTACCATTACAAACTATTCATTTTATTGGAGGATATGAATAGGATTAAATTGTTTACAGAATAAATATACTAGTGAAAATCAATATAAGTATTGGTATTTTCTTATAAAATAATCACACTGTTTATAGAAAAGTCATTTTATTATCAAAATGTGTTTTTTTCAAAAAAATCGTTCTCATTTATTCTATGAGATAATTTAATATGTAATTTATGGAAATTTTAACAATGTATTTTAAAAAATTAAATTCCTTTTTCATATTTTGAATTGTTTAATTTTAATAGGATAATATTTTGAAATTTTAATTAAAAGAATGATTTATCAGTGCATAATGATAAATAATGATTTCTTTTTAAAAATATATTTTATTTATTATGTTTTTAAAAGATAATTTTTTAAATCATTTAAACTATAATAACATCAAATACACCAAAATAATCCAATTATGTGTTTTGAAATATATTTCCTAATTGATTTATTTTAAAATATATAATTTAAAATGGTATTTATTCTAAAAATGTGTTTTTATTTTAGTTATACAATAAATTTTTAATTAATCTATTCAAAATGTATGTTTTAATTTTCTAAAAATAGATTACACATTTTGAGTCAATGAGTCTATGTTTATTAAATATGCCTCAATTATTTTTGGTCAATATGAATAGTTACATTGAATATATTTCTTACTATATTAAAGGGTAAATAGGGTAATTATGGGTGAAAAATAATCTTATGTACTATAAAATGTCTTTTACACTTTTCCCAATTTTATTATATTTGACATTTCTATCCCAATCATTCAAGGATCAATTATATTTGTTTTTTTCAAAAATTTGTCTATTATTATTATATTTATAATATTGTATTGAATAAATATTAAATGATGTAAAAATAATACTATGAATAAATATAGTATTTTTAATATGGGGTTATCTAGATGAATTGTTTGACTATAAGTTGAATTTTTCAATATATGAAATTTTTCATAATCATGGTAATTATATTTTTAATTGATTTATAAGAAATATTTATAATAAATAATTTTCAAATGTAGATACAATAATTATTCAATTAATTGAAATATCAAATAAAATATATTATAAATATTAACAAAAATATAATTTTAGGTAATTAATGTGATCAATGAATTTATAAGAGGACCTGACATGTTTGGGATGAAATAAAATATTTTTTTCTAATTACACATGTTATAGTTATATTTTTAATTTAAATATAATGAATAGTTTTTATAATTTTCTTTACAGATATTTTATAGTAAAAAGTTTTTTATTTAATTTAGAAATCTTATAAAAATAAGTAATTTGGAAAAATGATTATGATAAGGTATTAAATATCATTCATTGTCTATTTATATAATTATATTCATTTTATAGTCACATTATTATCTGTTAAAAAGTAAAAATTATTTTGGTCATGGTATGAGTTCGATGTATTATATTACGGTTACAACCAAATTATATAAGTATAAATATAGAAAAATCATGTCTACATTTTATTAGATGAGTTAATTTTGAAAAATAATATTATTATCTTGATAATAAAATATTTTCATCCATTTTTAATGAATAAATAAATTAATTCAATTTAATTCTTTGAGTGTTTCCATCACGGCCCTTTACCACTCTTATAGAAGTGCATAATTTTTTCCTAATAACTCAAATGTAAATCCACTGTTTAATCCATTAAAACTCTAAATAACTTATTATAATACCTCTTCAAATTTGATATTTCTTAGTTTATGTATAACACCACCCATAATAATCTTATGTTATCAGGATAATGTGATTGTCCGAAGAAGATGTATCATTTTTAATAGAGTGTTTCTATTATATTTAATCTTAAATGTCATTGGAATATATGTAGAAATTATATATGATAATATTTGTAGTGTCTTTAATATAATTAGATCATATTATTTTTGTGTCATGACCCATATCTAATTGTTATTCAATCGTTGGGGAATTTAAATCATCATTTGTGTGTACGTAGGAAAACCGCCTCACAAACCAATGTGAATCATTTTCCATCAATACGACCCAATAGATGTTATAGTGATGGAATTAATGAATTTAAATAATATTATTGATATATTTATTATTATTTAATTACAATATATCACATAAATTATTATCATTCCATGTGAAAAAAATATAATAAGTTTGTTCATGTGTATGTGTGGGTTACCACCTCGATGAAGTGATGTGATTCATTTTTCTTCAACATATCACATGGAAGAAATATATTGTTATATTAAATGATGTAATATTATATATATATATATATATATATATTATAATATGGTGATTATGGGAATATAATATGTTAATAATCATATATCATTAAAAAACATTGAAAAAATTAAATGATACTCATGTGTATGTACAACTAATTGTATCAATGATTGTAACATTAATGAATTTTCATATACATATATCATGGAATATTTTAAAAGAATAATTAATT
This sequence comes from Viscum album, assembly GCA_963277665.1. Taxonomy (NCBI): domain Eukaryota; kingdom Viridiplantae; phylum Streptophyta; class Magnoliopsida; order Santalales; family Viscaceae; genus Viscum; species Viscum album. The sequence goes on from OY728162.1 coordinate 490,076,263, forward strand.
TTTATAATTCATAAATATTATATAAATATTTGTTTTGAGTTGATTTAATGTGGATCCCTTTGACTGGAGTCAACCTACAATATTATGTATGTAGTTATGAACATTATTTCATAAAAAATTTCTATATGAGCATTAATAAATGAATAAAATTATGAAATACTAATATGTGAAATAAAATGAATAAAACAAGAATATTTTTATAAAAAATTAATATAATTAACCATAGTCTATTAATCAGGAACCCACGTGAAAAGCTAGACTTATTGTAGATGAAAATTCATTCTGAAATTATTTTTTTGAAATATTCATTAATATTGATTAAATAAAAAGAGAATTCTTTGAAATCATATACATCATGAGGGTATTTTCTTATATTCATTACATCGTAATCATTTCAATCTTCCACTAATGATTATTTGGTTATTTCCTATGTATATGTGTGGTATTCTTTTAAATTATATGATTTTCATCTTTAGATTTTTATATGATCGAATGAATAAATTTTTATGGTTATTTTATATATAATGGGATTTGATCATTCAGAAAAATAAATTTTCCAAAATTTTCTAAAATTAATTATAATATTCACAAAGAAAAATGAATTAAAAAATTTTATGAATTTTTTTGGAGAATAAAAAGGCATTATGAAAAAATTGTGTGATTATTTTCTATGAACATACAAATAAATTCATATTGTGATAGTCCTTTATACTTTTTTCCATAAACTTCTTATTACTATTCATTCCCACCAATTTAATGGCTAGGACACAATGCTCACATTTAACTATAAATATTTCGTTTTTAGTATAATCTCAATGTGTCATATCATATATGTTATAAAATATAATTTCAGTTTTATGGCTCTCTAAATGTTACTTTCCATCCACTCTTTAGAAATTACGTATTTTCACGTTCTTATATTGGAATGAAATCTAGATGTTTTATTTTACAATATAAATTTTTTTAAATCTTGCGTCATAAAAAATTACTCAATCATCCACTTGATAATAATGAAAAGTAATATTGAACACTATCGGAAAAATCGCTTTTCGACGATGTATTTGGACAAGCCCATCACCCAGCACTAATGTCCCCATGTTGTAGACTATTTCTTAGGGATATCAAATTCCATCTAAAATATAAATTTAAAATATTACAAATAATGAAAATGATTTCCCTTCACAAATAATTTGGGCGTAAACTACACACAAAACCATGGGAAGTTTATTTACAAGGTGAATATACCCTTATATAAAAAAACATTCATTGTTATTGTTATTCGTGAGAGGAGGTAACATCAATTGAAAATAAACTATCAGTTGAATAGTATTTATTACATGACTTGGGGGATATACATCATTTCATTATTTTTATTTGCGATGCGAATTAACTCCCTTCGTAAGTAAACTATAGGTATAATATAATTTATGGTGAGTTCCATCACAAAATTCCTTTTTTACCTCTATTATAATTAATCATAGTGGGTACTATTTGAGATGAGAAACCCATAAGAGATTGTTCCATTGGAAATTATATAACCTATATATGACAACTTCGTAATTTTTTCATTATCTTCTCATTTGAATACTCATCCACTCCACTACTCTCATATTCTACTACTTAAACATTTTAATTTTTTAAATTTTTTCCTGATGAAACTGTATAACAAGATATCTACTATGATATTTTGTTTTATTGATTTTTGTTTAATATTTTTATTTATAAATAATTTATTTTATTTAATATTATTTTTATTTATTATTATTTTTCTATAATTAGAATAAATTAAAATTAGTTATTTTTTCCATAAAATAGTTTTTAGGATACTAATTATTTTTAATTACATGTATTTAGATGTAATTATATATATTTATTTTAAATGGAAATTATTTAGTATTAATTATTTTAAATCAGAAGAACTTTTTAATAATTTGATGTAATTATATATTATTATTGGTTATTAAAAAGAATTAGTAATATTTGAGATAAATTAAATTGTAATTTGTATTTTTTGGTGGTGATTATTAATAATTAATGGTAATTAGTAATAATAAGTGGTAATTAGAAAATTATTAGTTGTTATTTCAGATAATTAATAGTAATTATTTATAGTTAGTATTAATTAGTTGTAATAAGTAATAATTAGGGTAAATTAAGAATAATTAGGGATAATTAGTAATAATTAGTAATAATTGGTATTAAAAATTATTAATTAGTAGTAATGGTTAATAATTAGTTACCATTAGTAATAGTTATTAATAATTATTAACAATTACTAATAACTATTAATAATTATTAATAATTAGTAAAAATTCATAATATTAAAATTTCAAAAATTATATATTTGATATCACTATTAATCATAATTTCTAATTAGTAATAAATAGTGGTAATTAGAAATAATTATAGGAAATTAGTAATGTTTAGTGATAATTATTAACAATTAGTTGTAATTTGTATTAATTATGGGTAATAAGTATTATTTAGTGGAAATAATTATTTATCAGTGGTAGTAAGTATTAATTAGCGGTAACTAGTAAAAATTCGTAAAAATAGTAAACAATTAATAATTAGTAATAAAATAAAATAATATTTAATTTTTTAAGAATTTATCATAATTAGAAATTAATAGTAAAAATCATTAAAACATTTTAAAACTCAGTAATAAATTATTTTAAACTAACAATGATAATTATCAACAAGTAAAAATTAATAAAATTCAATTTATTATAATTTAATGTAAATTATGATAAAGTATTAAAAATACCATATTCTGACATAATTTATAATATATTTATATAAAATAGTATAAAATAATATTTTATTAATTTATGAATATTAACGATATAAAAATTTAATAATTATAAAATATATATCATATTAGAATGAATTAATTTGAATTCTTCAGATATAATATAATTTTTTAAAAATTACATAAAAAACTAAAATGAAATAATTTATTAATTTTTATGTATTTAAAACTGAAAAATTTCAACCACTTTAACCCAAATTAGCCATTTATCAAGACCTAAATAACATAATTTTTAACCCAATTTCCATTCATTGGGTTCACCTTCTACTTCATTAATTATGTGGTATAAATATTGATAGTGTGATGAATATTATTTATATTAAATTTAATTATGTGTATTCATAGTGTGTGTCTATATACATATATTCTATCCACTCTATTAAGACTCACTTAAATTATATGATATTTTTAAGTGTATTTTTATTTTAAAAAACTGTTTTAATGTTTTGTTTTAAAAAATCCAAAAGAAGAGTTTTTAGACAATTAATAATTTTGTATGATTATTTTCTAGATCTTTGTCATTTTATATGATGATGGGTGGTACCTATATCCCCCTCTAATTCATTGGGTATTTTTATGTTTTTACATCGGTCGTGTGGTGACTAATAGGGTAAATTTGAATGTTACAAAAAAAAGTATCCATGAGGGTTACAAGTCATAAGGTATCCAAGAGGGTTTCAAGATTATGTATGTAATACCCCTGTACACCATTATAGTTTTATTAATGTTCATTATGATTTTTGGAAATATCATGAAAATCTCATGATTAAAAAAGAATGTATATATGGGGGTCCTATATTCCTTTTTGAAAAATATTTCATACATTTACAAGTATTTATGGGATAATGTTTTCTTTCCTTATTTTTATATCCCTTAAAAATATTATTTTACTCATCCCATGTTTTTAAACGATTTTCACGGGTTAAATGGATTTGTATGACAATAAGGGAATCCATTTTAAATGTAATGATGATTTTTCAAAAAAATAATTTTTTTATTTGAAAACTATTGTAATTTAGAGGAAATGGACTCTAATTTTTTTAGCATCTTCTCGGTATAAATATGTAATGTTACATATTTTTATATCCCAATTCTTTAAAACAATAAACGTGAAAATATTTCAATTTTTAAATAATGAAATTTCTTTATAAAAATTCAAGATTATGTAATGTAATATCCTTATAGTTTTTATCAAATTATGGTTTAAATAAATTTATTGAATTGGATGAATTTAAAAGAATATATTAAATGATTTTTAATGCATGGATAATTTGAATTTTTTTCAAATTTAATAATTTCCATGTTTTTTGTACAAATATAGGTTTGTTTAGAATGGTTTTCCACATAAAAAATGGGAAACTGAAGTGGAAATCCTTCTAAAGAATGATATCATTCTAAATTGATAGAAGGAAATTTTTGGGATTGGAACTGAGCCCTTTTTTAAAGTAATGGATATACATGAGTATGCAATAAATGGATGGGTCATCCATGATAGAGAAATCCTGAGCTACCACGAAGGAACATGATAATAGTAGAACATTGTATGGTGAAACACCATCTTCTATTAGTTGATCTTCTAACATAGTACTGTCTGAAGGATGGATTAGATCACATGAAAACATATTCAATGTTATAGGATTTTTGTTTATAAAAATAAATGTCATGATATTTGTTGTCCTGAATATGAACTTATCAGTAGAGGTATATGGTCAAGAATACTAAAGAGAGACAGGAGATATAAACAATAGGATGAGATGCATGTAAATTATTTTTCCAGGAAAAATACATTCGAAATATGGTGTCCATTCGGATGGATAATCAATTCCATGAATTGAATCATATTGAAAAAAGATGCAGTGGTTGTGTATGAAGATAACATCACCCAACTAGCGTGGTGTGATCTTAATATTATTCTGGATCGTGATAGAAAAATCGACCATTTTTACTCAGGATTGAATCCATGATATTCAAGGTAATTTTCTTTTTATGAGGTCATAGGTTATGAGAAAATTGTATGATAAGATGAGATGGTATAAATGGAAATTTTTTATGATCCCACACACTTTGAAAATAATAAGAAAAATAGGTCTTGATTGTAATCTATGGGTAACAATCAATAGAAATATCTGATAGTATGAAATTTCAATTTCTAGTTTCTGAATATTGTGGGAAAAAATCATTGTGGTGAATGTTGTACCAAAACTGGGATATGTTTTAAATGTAATACGATTGGAAATATGGCTCGATATTGGAATTAAAATTAGTGTAACATTAATCCTTTTAAGAAAACCTTAATGTGTTACGAATGTGGTGGGATGGATCATCATGAAAATGCCTACCGAAAGAGATATCTAAATTATAGGAAGCAACCGGTCTACAAGCAGAAAGGTGTGGTGGGATCCTTTATGAATACATCAATTGATGTCTTGACATCCAATTAAGTGGTATCCGATACTTTGTTTGTATACCCATTTTCAAATTTATTTTTTGATATGGGGTCAACACATTCCGTTATTTATGAGAGAATTTATCGAAAATTTGAAACATCACATCAAAAAATGAGATTATAACATATTGTAAAAACACCAGGGGGAATGCTAGAAAAAAATTTAATTTAATAAATCATTATTTTATTATTTTTGGAAACTCATTAGAAGTAATCCTTGTTAGTTTGACCTTTATAGATTTGGATGTCATTCTTGGTATGGATTGTCTTTCGGTTTATCACGCTATGATTGATTGTATAACTATAGAAGTGTATTTTTAGAAATTGTTTTAGATTATATACAATAATTAACCCATAAAATTGATTACATTTAAGGATCATATGAATCTATTGAATGATATAAATGAAATTTATCATTGTCATATTTTTGAAAATAAGGTACTTTTTCATATTAATTTTGTCCACTAGTAAATGAATAACTTGATGTTTTTTCAATTGAGTTACCTAGTGTTATAACTGATAGGAAATATTATTTCACAACTAACGTAGCTCATAATTCTTATACCATTTTTTAACAACTTATCTAATAAGTAAAATGAAATATATTGAATTGAAAAATCAATTACAAGAGAATCTTGATAAAGTATTCATTTATCATAGAACATCACTATGGGGTGATCCAATTTATTCATTAAAAAAAATATGGTTCCCTGAGCCTTTCCATTTATTATAGAGACTGTAATAACATCATCATTAAAAATAGTTATCTTATTTCCCTGATCTATTAAATATTTGATCAGCTATATTGAGAACAATATTTTCTAACAGTAGACATAGGTTTGGGATACCATTAGTTGGATGTAACGGAATCATAACTCCAAAAGAATATGTTCCGTATGAGACATGCACATTAAAGATTTTTTGTTATGACATTATAATTAACTAATGAAGATTCTATTTTCATGGATCTTATGAATAAAATATTTCATTATTTATTGCAATATATTGTAATTATGTATATTGATGACATTATGTCATTTTCAAAATGTAAATAGGAGGATGAAGAACATATCAATGTTCTTTTTGAAAACCTCAAAGGTAATGTAACTATATGGAAAATTCATAGTCAAAACTTATTTAGTTTCAAGGGAGTATTTTATTTAAGGATAGAATAGCAAATGATACTTAGAAAACAAAAGTGGTTGATGAAATTCCAAAACCTAGAAATGTTAAAGAGAACCATAATTTTCGTGGACAAGAAGATTATTATGGATTGTTTGTTAAATTCTATGCATGATTATCTAGAATTATAAAAATGTTAATATTAAAAGGTATTAAAATTGTTTGGATTGAATAATGTGATGTTTTTTTAGGAACTAATGAATATATAGGTTAATTATACAGTTTTGGAACTTCTATCCAGAAATGGTTAGCTTTTCATCTAAAACGATGATTCATTAAAATGAATTTTTTGGTTTTTAATGAATAATGAAGATGTGTTCCTCACGACAACCAAAAAATAATGAGTTAAATTTTCATCCACATCATTTATAATTATAAAATGTGGTTATTGATGTAATCATTTGGAGGCATCATTTATACGGAACCAAATAAGGAATATATAACAACCATAAATGTCTGAAAAATATATTCACTTAGAAGGAACTAAACATCAGGAAGATAAGATAGCTTTAATTGAAAAATTAATATGATTTCTCATCAATTATCATCTTGGAATAGAATAAAAGTGATTAATTCCATGAGACGAAATCATCATACATCATTTTCCATTTTACATTCAGACAAAAAACCCGTGATTAATGAATCAACATATTTTCTTTACAGTCAATGGTGTAAGAAATTATCCTGTTTTGTTTCAGGTTTTAGTGTAGCCATCATTGTTAGAAGGAATTATGAAATCACATAACATAGATAGAGAGCTACATAAATTTTTTTAATTGGTTAAAATAAGTATGTTCCATTAATTTAGCAATGATAAAGAAATACTTTTCTGATTTGGATGGTTATTGTGTGTCCCTTTTGATTTTTAGATGATGTAAGATTTTTTATGTGAAACTCATATTAGTCCTTTTTCAGTTCCTCGTGGAGGAAAAAATATATACAAATACCATCTGGGGTATTGCTAGTACGATTTAATGAAATGTGATATTACATATTTTACCTTTAAATTCATGATATATCATCATTCAATGTAGAGTTTATGTTACTGATGGGGATGCATCAAGTATTACCAGCACTAGAGTGGAAATGTTAAAACATATCCATGGAAATTGTTATTGTATAATCATAGACTTCTTGAAAAACCAATGCAATCTCGGTTAATATTGATCAACTGAAAAAATATTTACATTTCCTTCCAAATCGTGATACCACTTTAAATCATTTTTCTTGACTATACGACAATAATATTTTCTGGTTATAAGGAGTTAATCATTCCATTTAGTATGATCAAGAACCGAGGTTCACTTCTAACTTGTTTAGAGGCCTACAGAAGTCATTGTGAACATAATTATATTTCATTAATGCTTTTTATCTTAAATCAGATTGGCATTAAAAATAGTCGATTATGACATTTGGGGAAATGAGGTGAATTTTTTAAATTGATTAACTAGGAAGATGGGATAATCATATTTATATAGTTGAAATTTATTATAATAATAGTTTTTATTCAAGTATACCTATGGCTCCTTTTGTGGCATTCTTTGGGAAGTGATGTTGAACACCATCATTATGGGATGATGTCTGAGAATTGATTTTGATAGGACCGTAATTAGTATAAGAAGTTGCTAATATAATAAAGATGATCTGGTAACACATGCGGACAGCTTAGATCCGGTAGAAAAGTTATATATATAATAATAGGAATGAATTTTCATTCGAGGTAAGTAATCATTTTTTTCTAAGAATATCATCATGGAAAAGTTTTATGCATTTTAGAATAAAGGGGAATCTGAGTCCATGGTTCATTTGACCTTATGATATATTGGATAATGTTTTAACTATTTCATATTTAGTATATTTTCCTCTATATTTATCTCCTATAGAAATTTTTTTTCATGTTTTTTTGTGGAGAATGTATGTGCCAAATTAAACACATGTTTCGATCTCAGGAGCATTTCCACTGGATGATATCCTTTCTTATGAAGAATACCCTTTTCCAATTCATTATTGAAGATAACAAGTATTGTGGAATATGGTATTCCCCTGGTTAATAGTTTTATTGAGAAAATACTAGATTTATGATGCAACATGGGTATATTAAATTTATATGGGGGAAAAGTATCCTCATTTTTTTTAATATGTAAATAAAGTAGCGATGAAGAAATTTCATGATGGTGGGAAGAATATAACACCCCAATGATATATAAATAAATAGAAATGAATGAAATTTTTTTCCATATATAATGAATCATTTTCAATAGGAGATCTTCATAATATAGTTGTTTTACATAATTTTTCCGCTATGATGATTTTGTTTTTTAAAAATGGACATCAACGGTTGTGATCAGTAAGATATTTAGTGTCTTATTAAACAAACCTGAGTTTGTTGGTGAATAATATCATACCCTTAGGAATAATAATTTTAAAAGTAATGTGACCCTTTTTATTTTTATATAATAATATTATTTTTATGTTTATAAGATAATGAGATATTGATTAATTTTTTATTACGGTATAATGTTAGTTATAGTTTTAATATTTATATTTGTTGAATCATATATGATAATATATAAAAAAATAAATAATGATACTTAAAAATTTATTTTCAAAAAACGGATTTCATTTTTTAATTTAAACTTCAATAAAATGATGGAGTGAATTTTTGGGATTTTTTTGAAATACTATATTTTTGGGGAATAGTGAAAGTAAGTATTTATGAAATCTTATAAATAAATGATTTTCAGCATCATGATTGAGTCATGGAAGATGAAAATGGAAATTGGTTCAAATTCACATGTCGTTATTAATATTTTGGTCACATGAATAATGAATATTCATAGTCTTGAGAAAAAATATTAAAGTAATGATTAATATAATTTAAAACCCATCCTCTCCCAACAATAAATACAACCCCACTTATCTCATTTACGCACACCTCTAATGCTTTTTTAATTGTCTAAATTCTTCCAAATAACCTTCCAAATGATATTACGGATGTCTAACACATTGTTTCTCACCAGAAGGACAAAACCAAATTCTTTAAGGAGGATATCAAGGAGAAGATATCAAGAGGTAAAAATCATCATTCATTTTATTATGTTTTCATTCAATTCTATATTTATTCATATAATCCATTCCCGTCCACTTATCCAAGAGTTATAAAACCTCCAGAATCATATATTTCTGGATTTTATCATATTTGTTGATATTATTCATGTTTATATTCCCACTCCACATCGGCTTATTCTAAAAAAACATTGCTGGTGATTTGTTGATTTACCAAGATCGTTAATGATGTGTTTTCAACAAACATTACATCCTTAAAAACTGGTTATAAAACAATTTTAATGGTTGAAACATATTTTTCAATGTCTGATATATTTTAAATCCGGTTTTTAGGTAACATATATACATATTTTTATGTTATAGAATTATACTATATTATGATTATCAACAAACCACCAAAATGATCTATATAGATATCACCGATTATTTATCTAATGAATCTTACTAATAATGTAAAAAAATTATTTATGGTATAATTTAATCTTTTTGAAATATATTAATACCATTTTATACAACTATTATAATCTCATTTCCATTATAGAAGGAAATTAAATCTAAAACCATCCTTAGAAATCATGTAAATAATGCACACGAAACAAGGGATTGAAAAAAATAATAACAATTGAGGTGTAAAATAACATCTTGAAATGATAATGAATGGTGTTATAAAAATGATTATTATTATTTATGATATTCTAATAATTTAATAACAACAATAATGAATGATTAAAGACATTATATTTAAAACATACATGAGGTAAAGGAATTCTTAACCAAATTTCATTTCTTTGGGTCAACCATCTTCATTATTAATTATGTGGGATTAAAATTGTTTCAGTGACTAATTCTAAAAATATTAAATTCAAATATGATAATTTATAGTGTATATAAAATTTCCATCCACTCTATTAAGTCTCACTTTAATTATATTATATTTGAAATGGTATTTTTATTTAAAATATTATTTTTAAATTATGTTTTAAAAATTCACTTGAAATGTTTTTATGAAATTATTAATTTTGTATGATTATGTTCTTGTTATTGGTCATTTTTTATGATTATGGTTGGGACCTATATCTACCTCCAATTTTTTAGGTGTCTGATAGTTTTTTTCAATCATATTGTTACTCCATGTGTAACTACTATGGTTAACCAATGTAGTCTAGAGAGTTACAATGTAAGGCTTTCATAAAAGTTAGAAATAAAAATTTATCCAAGAGGGTTACAAGATTATGTAATTAATTTCCAATGATACCATTATGGATGTAATTATGTTTTTTAGTTTTTCTTTAAATCTTGTGAAAATATCATGTTTTATAGTGTAATTAAATATGGGTGTCCAACATGACTTTTTGAAAATGATTTCATACGTTTACAAGTATTTAAGGACTAATGGATTATTTCATTCTTATTATATACCATATAGATATTTTTGTCACATTCCATGTTTTAATATTATTATATTTTGTGACATGGATCTGCAACAATAATAAGGAGTCCATGTTAAATGTATTGACTATTAGTCAAGGAGAACATGTTTTATTTGAAAATTGTATAATTTGGAAGAAGTGGATTCTATTTTGTAGAATCTTCCCTATATAGATGTGTAATGTTATGTATGTATTATATATCAATTATCTAACACTATAAACATTATTAGATCTTGAATGTGAAAGGATGTGATTTCTTGATCAATATTCATCATTATGCAATGAATAATGTCTGAGAGCTTATACACATCCATAAAATTTGGTGTATGTGAATAACCTATTTTGAATTTATATTTTCTTAGAATATATGTGGTGGAGATATTGAGGTGAATCACTATGATAAATATTTGTGAAAATGTCTATAATTATAAGCTTATAGTGGATTCTAATATTGAAACCTATATCAAGTCTTCTCAAAATGATACAACATTTGAAAATGGTGGGCTCTATTCATTGTTATTTTGTGTCCATCCACAAAGAGGTTCATACAGAATCAGACATCTAAACCAGGTTAATGGATAATTATATTACTATTTTAAATATCTTGTTTAGTATTCGAGTGTTTATAAAGAGAAATAATACACCAGTCCTAATGTACATATAGTGGATTCCTCAGATACCATCATTGACAATGGTTAATATCAATGGTGTGGATTCAGGTGCACTCGATCCTTCAGTGTTTTATGGTGATTATAACAATAAAAGGGATTTGTGAAATTGTTTTTAATCAATTAATTGTAAGTGGATTCACATATGAGGTTGAAAAATTGGAAATGATGAAAGTGGATTATTTTGTAGGAAAATATGGGTGGAGGCCCCACTAGATTGAATCGGTCAAGATGACGATAGAGGATGATTTCATGAAAACATCTAAAATTGTACCCTAAAAAATGATGACTTCATTTATTTAATGTCTCAATGAATTTAAATATCATACTCTCTATATATCCCATGATTATAGGGATGTGAACTTATTTTCATATGTACTCATGAAAATTTCAATTATGGAAAGGGGATTGATGTGGCCCATTATCAGCCAACAATTTTTTGTGCTCCATTTGGAATCTGATATAAAGGGTTATGCAAATGCCTCTATTTATAAACCATCATTTTAAATCATTATTATTTTAATTCATTTTTTGGTGACCCAGAATGCTTTGTACTGAACCCCATGGATTATTATTAATGTTGAAATTATTCATTACATAAATTATAAATATATAAAGACAATAACATAAATTGTAAAAATCAATTTTTTTTATAATAAAAATGGGAAGGTAATATATTAAAATATGTTATCAAATTAATATGTCAAATTATATAAATATTAATATAATTTATTTTATTTTTTTTATCTTCCAACTTCCAAAATAATTAAAGCATATCTGTTTTTATATATTTTATGATTATCATTTATTCTATACAAATTAAAATTAAATTATCCAGAAGAAAATAAATATTTTCTATTTCAGAATAATGTTTATAGTAGTAGATAAACATAGAATAATATGAAATAAAATTACACATACTAAAGACATGAGTGTGGCATGTGTGACTTTTCATTAAATAAATTACTATAATGATCATAATAATATTCATGTGGCCCAAAACATCAAAAAATTAGACCTGTTGATGTTTATGTTATATATATACTCATATAATATGTTTTTGGTATTTTATTGGGTCATTTCATAGTTATTATAATTTTATTAATATCTATTAAAAACATGATTTAGCATATTGAAATCAAATTAATAAATATTATGTTTACAATACATATGGTAAAAAGATAAAATGGACATATGAAGAAAAATATCTAAAAAGAGATTATAAATATGAAATATTTGTTTTCAAAAAATAGATCACATAATTTTAATTATTTAATATTATTTATTTAATTTTATTTATTTAATTTTAATGATTTAATTTTAATTGAAAATGGAATTATAAAATGAAGAAAATCTTTCGTGAATAAAAATTCCATTTATTAATATAAAATGTTTGAGTTAAAAAATAAATTATAAATTCCATTTAAAAAATATAATAGGTTATTTTAAATAAAATTTATCTAATAAAATTTTATAAATAAAAAATAATAAATTAACATTGCAAATAATTTTTAATAAAAATCCATTTTCAAAGAACATCGGTATTTTATGTATTCCATATGAAATATTTATTTTCATAAAATTAAAAATAACAAATTTTTAGGTAATTTTAAAATTATAATTCATATATGAAAAAAATTTCAAATATATTTTCATTTGATTTGGGAAATTATAATATTAATTATTAAAAATAATAAATGTATATTTTTAATGAAATTTATTATTTATAATAAAATGAAATTACATAAAAAAGTGTAATTCTATTCAAAATACATGCCCACAAATTCATATCTTGCTATAAAATTATATTACGTTCAAATATAAGTTACTATTATTTATAATCTCTACTATATTGTCTTGGTCATAAGATATATATCAAAATAATAATCTGTTTTTGTATATTATATCTCGATGTAACTTATCTTGTACAATAAAAAAACATTGTGTTTCTTTTTAATATCATGTGATGCTACATTCTTCCACCCCCATTGGAAATTATTTCTCACAATGTGTACCTTAGTTTTTATATCTATGGTTTCACATTTAAAAATAAAATTATATAAACCCAATAAAATAACAATGATAAAAAATTCATCCATATTGTAAGAGTATAAAGATTGTATGATGGTCACCTAAGATAACACATTCTCACTTCAAATGTATATAAATTTATAGATAGAAAATAAAAATAACTCCAAAGGACTGATATAGAATGATAAATAAAATATATATATGAAAATATACCATCACAAAATTGTATAACTATCATAGTTTAAAAGTCTATAAATTTCCCAAAACGAAAAGTTTATGAATAATTATTTTTATTGAAAATCATTTTTAATGATTTGAGGAATAATATTATCAAATATACCAATAATATATAGAAAATGTGTTACATGAAAAATTATATTTTCACCCGATAATTAATTTCCCTCAGAAAATACTGATTTTATCCTAATGATAGGAATAATTTTATTTTCACATGAAGTATGATAACCAATTTTTTTTGTAGTCACATATTCAGAAAAATAATTACTGTATTTTTTCCATATATTAAAGCATTAATAAAAAAATAATTACTAACAGATTATATGATTCAAAAACAATTTATAAAATATTATACGATAAAAAACTATGTTACTCTCCAAAATTCAAAAGTTATAATTAATCTTAATCCCATATTATTTTACAAATTACAATACATAAAATAACACAAAAATATAATTGACTGCGATTGAAACCCAATAAGAATGATTTGATCACATAATATTTGAAGATAAGTTTAAAAATTTATTGGAAAATAATATCAATCACTCTTCAATATAGTATTCTAAAATGTATTCGTACAAATTATATCATCTTTATGAGATTCTAACCATTTCATTATATAACCTGAATCCCCACAAGTGAATAATAAATTTATATATTCTTAAATAATATAACCCATCCATTATTACATAAATCAAATCAAATTATATTCTACTTAACTTAATCATATAAGTTTCTAAAATTAGTGAAAAACATTAAAAATAACATTAATCAATTAAACAAAAAACCATTTTCCAATCCCATTGTTATCTATGTAATAAAACATATGTTCCCAATGAGAATGTAAACTATATCTATTAGATATTTTAAAAGAATAAAATCATTTTCATACTAATTAGGAATCCATGTAGGATATTGGAAAGTTATTCACCCTTATTGCATTTTAGATATATCTTTAATATCATTTTCAATTCTGGACACAATGGGTCGTCGTCACCCATCATACTGATAATAATTTTCCCAAAACAATGTTAATATAATCATTATTAAATTCAATAATATAGAGAAATATCCTATAACAAATATAAAATAATCAAAATTAATGAATTTTTTTATCCTAAATGGTTATCTCTAACCTTAAATTTTATATCTGAAAATTTAATTAACCATAATTATGTAAAAAAAATATACTTCTCCATACATTTCAATTATCACTATCAAATTTAATCATTTAAAGTCTCAAATAGGTTTCTGTGAAATTTATCTTCACTTTACCATTTATATTTTAAAAAAACGATGGTTTCCATAAAAATTAATTACATATCATATGGGAACATCATAATCTACATAGTTGTTTAAACCCACCTCTAATTCTTACTTTAAGGACTCACACATTATCATTATCTATTATAGTGAAATTAGAGAATAATAATTTTTCATACATTCCTATGGATGAATTTGGTATAATGTTTTTTATAATTAGTATAGAATTTATATTAACAAACCATACAATTAATACTATCTACTTCTACAAAATATACATGAATTTTTATAGACATGTTTAAAAATAATAAATGATTTATTTGCACGATATATCTTGAAAATTTTATTGTTGTCCATATACTTGTCCCCAATATTAATTAACCCATATGAAAATATTTTAATAGTTTATTAGTGGAAAAATGAAATGTATGTTTCAAGAATGAAATTCAATAAATAATTATCCCTTAATCATTATAAAAGAACTCTTTTTCAGGATAATTTATAGAAAAGAATAAACTTTTTCTTACCGAATAAATCATCTTTTTTAAAAAAGGGTGTCTAAAAATAATTTAAATCCAAATAATTGAGGAAAAATTAAAAATCCTTAAGGATTCATTGAAAATTTATTGAATAATTTAAAATTTTAAACAATGTAATAATTTTCACAGTGAAAATTAAAATAATCATTCTATTTTTATAAAAATAAAAAACAAAATTGTCAATACATGTATTTGTGTAAAAATATAGAAATAAAAAAAAATATATGAAACATTGAAAATATATTTTGTATCATACTTACATATATTGTAATGCTAAGGGATACCCATGAATAACCCCCCCCCAATTACACATACAATACCTTCATAGTTATCCCTTGATGTAATAATCACAGTTATGAATGAGATAAATATAAAGGCTAATTTCCAACATACCCGCATTAGAGGGATACATTTGTCCCACTTATTTGTGGCCTATAATGTAACCACCCATAATCATAAAAATTCCAATGAACAGTAACATAATCAAAAGACATGAATTCTACCTTATTTAAAAAATTCCATTAGGGAAACCATTTATTTAAAAATAAAACATTACATTCCATTTTAAAAATGTAATTTACAATAAACGTGTAAGCCTATAATAGATACTTAACATCATTAATGCACCATGAATGTTGAAATGACCACCCATTCTGTATAAGTTAGAAAATCATTCCTACTGAATTTTATAAAAAATGATGAAAGATGTACATTAAAATGTGGTTTTTAAAAGATGGTCCATTAACCTATGTCCATCTTGTCAGGTTCATTCTGTCACATCCTAAATAATAAATTACCAAAATTATTCATTTCCAATATAACCATAATCATGTTAATTATTCCATTTATATTAAATAATACAATGTTAATTACAAAACCATTTAAATTAACATTAAACGTTTTGATTATATTCCATAGTTATGTCAAAAAATATGGTCGGTTGACTATGGAAATATTTGAACATTTTTCAATGAATAAATAATTATAATAATTATATAAAAAGTAAATATATAAATATTAATTATAAATTAAAATCCATCACTTATATATTGTAGTAAAAATGCACTACAATACAGTAATGGAGATGGTAGGTCATACATACACATTATTAACATTTCCATTTATAATTGTCATTACAAAAAAGTAGGTAAGTATTATTTTAAATTATTATAATTATAAGAATATAATAAATATATATTTACTTATTTATATATAAATCTATATATCATACATGTTATTTGATAATGAAAAAATAATTGCATCGCTTCAAGAATGTGGTTGTTCAGACATACGGATGAGCGTCATTAACATTTTTATATTCATGGAATGATTAGATTGTAATTGATATATTAAATATTTATAATTCTAAAAATTTCATTAATATAAAAAAATCATTAATATGACATAGATTCATATGTATTAGACATATTAAATTTTATGAAATGTGTTAGTGAAAAAGTATCACATCGCTTCACAGGGCGGTAACCCTCTTTACATACAAGTGAATTTATCATATCTCCCATAGAATGAAATATATCATTGTATATGTGATATTACAAATTAATATGATTACATATTTTTTCAAATATCATATATATACAAGAAATACAGAATAAAATCAATACATGAAATGTGAAAATTTTAAAAAATGTAATTACATCGTCAGGATGTATTTTTTTAAACATATATGATGATATTATATCTCATTATTCGTAATAGATGATAAATATATGTTATTACATTAAAAGTATATTTTATGAATATATCTAGGATAATTGAGTAATTATTTCATTATTTTTTGAACTATTGTGGGATGGGGACGAATGAACAAAACTTACACATACACATAAAACTATACCTTTTCATTGAAAATGACATTTTCATAAAACTTAATAGTACACTGGTCATCAGTATTCCTAATAAAATATCTGAACAATATGGATATACACAAAAATAAGTCATATTAATAGGTTAATGGTAATTAAAATGGGTTTTGATATCTTTATATTTGAAATGTATATGTTTCATTTCATAAGTGATGAGAGGGGAACTCCTGGAATTTCTCAAAACATTTGAAGAATAATAATACTATTCTTGAACGAAATTAATCGAAATTAAATATAAATAACATGGAAATAAATTTTATACCATATATTATCAATCAATATATTATTTTATTTTTTATTTTTCATAATTATTAAATAAAATATTTATTCCATAATATATCATTCTTTTCAAATATGAAACTATTCATCACATTAAAATTAAATAAATATATATATATAACCATTAAAAAATATAAAAAAAAATTATTTTATCCACGATGTTTAGAGTTCTTCTATGATGTTCTTGGATCACTTTAATTATAACAAACTATATTTATCATAATAATTTTTATATCACTTTTTATTTTCACTAATATAAATAATTATTCTGGTGGTGTTGTGAAAGAATTTAAGATATTTATTTATACCCTAAATTTTTTTTCATGATAATGGAAAATGAGTTATATTTTAAAATTATATTTATATACCAAATTCTCTTCTATATGACAGAGGATTAAAAATATTACTCTTATTTAAAACAAGTGTGTGGTGTGTTTGGATTTTCATTAAATACAAAATTATAATTGTTATAATCACATCTATGAGGACCAAATGGGATATGTATTTAACCCTTAACTGATTATTCTCAATTTAAACAGAACTAATATTATTTTTAAAAAACATTTAGTCTATTATTAGTTCTTATAAATTTATTTTCAATAATTAATAAGCTCATATACCTTATATCGTGGTAATACCAATGTGATGTTTTATATTCATATTTTCCACTAATAGAAGAGATATAATTACTAAATTGGGAGCAGTGATTTGAAATATAAAATCTAGTTTTCATAATTCTATATATAGGATTAAATACATTAATTTAAATTAAAACTGGGAAAACTCCAAAGAAAAATGTTTTTTAAGAAAATAAAATTTTTAAATATAAAATATTTTTACAATATGTTCTTTTAAGATGTCTATTTAAAAACAATAAATATATGTTTATAAATAAAATATATCTAATAATAATTTAAAACAAATATATAACATTTTTTCCTTCGGTATACAAAATAATAAAATAGGGCAATTAATAAAAAAAATTAATATTCGCTTTTCCATGAAAATATATTTTTTTCATAAGATTATAAAAAATTACTTTTAATATATTTTCTGAAATATTTAATTAAAATTATACATTATTCTTGTGAATTATGATTTCTATAACTTATTTAAATTATAATATTTACTCAAAGAAATATTGAATATCTACTTTTGATGAAACGTTTGTTTGAATTAGATTACATTATAAAAAATGAGAAATTATTATAATAAGACCATCAAATAGATTAATATTTTATTGTATCATTATATTTAATAAATAAATCATGTGTTCATACACAAATCAATTAATTTAATGACTACATTCATGAAGTTATATTATAATTTTAATAATAAGTTATTATTTTATGCTCATTGTGGGATATCTCTTATGTCATAAAACAATTATTCTCCATTTTAAATATAAATATGTGACACAATAACCCCTTTTTAAAGACATGTAATTTAAATGCTAAACACTTTTTTGGTAATACAAGTTTTTTCATATCAAAATACCATTGTTTAAATAAATCATCATAAACCAGATTATTTAAATGTCAGTATTATAAAATAGAAAATAAGGCAAGATGGTCACCTAAGATAACAAATAATAGTTTTCCATGTATAAAAACCTAAAAATGGTTTTCAAAAATATCTATCATCGACTAATATTGAGTTATTGAGCACATAGTTCAGAAAAATTTGACAATCACAAATTTATAAATTTTATATGTGTTATAATACTATTAATTTATCAATAATAAATTTTGATGAAATATATATATTTTTTAAAATCATTATAATTGAGTTATGGAATTCCATTATAACATATATTTATAATATAATAATTTATAGTTATATTAAAACTATAATTTCAACATGAATTCAATTTTCACAACAAACTTATCTTATTGTCCAAATGATAACTATGAATTTTTAATACCTAATGCACTAGGATAAACATCTATGTAGTCACCAAATTCACAAAAAATTAATTATATATTACTATTTAATTTATGATATAAACCTAACCCGCATTTTTATTTCATGATAATTTTATTAACCAAGTATAATAATCCTTTATATTATGAAAATGTACCTTATTCTCCGAAATTCAAAATTATTACCCAATGTTCAATATAAATCATTAAAAAAATAACAATACATAATATTCCTAGAAACAATTAGACTTACATTGAATGAAATAAAATTAGAATGAATTTGTCACATAGTAATTCATGAAAAATTTTAACAGTTATCTCTAAATAATATCAATCACTACTAATGTCTCATACCATAATGTATATACCCAGTTAATTTCATAGACAATATATTAAAACCACTTCCATAAATAACAAGAATAGCCATAAATAAAATATAAAATCATAAGTACTAATGAGACACAATACACCATTTATTCCTCAAATAAAATCACGTCAAAATATATTAACCATAATCATAGTAGGTTCTCAAGATATTAAACATGTTCTTTAATTTGATTACTCACTTACTCAACAAATATTTTTCCAATCCTATAGTTTCCTATTTACTAAAACATATATTCCTAAAAATAAAATAACATTTATCTATCAGATAGTATATGTAACTAAAAAATTCTACTAACTATGAAATCATAGTATCAAGTAGAGGGTGATGCACCCTTGTCACCCTTTGGTTGTGGGTTCAATCATAATTTACATTCATGAAACATTGTGTTGTCGCACATCTTGCATGTTTTTCCATTATCTATAATAATATTAATAGAATAAATATAAAATTTCAAAAAATTATATAACATCCTAAAAATGATCTTAATATATTCAATATTATAGGAATGTTTTAACATCAAAGTTTATCTCATTCAATTAATTTTTCTTCTAAAAAAATAAAATCCCTTTATTATCTATAAAATAAATATCCCCAAAAATGACATTTATCACCATAAAATTTCATAACTAAAATAATATAAATGTGTTTTTTAGAAATTCAAATAATGATAAATATAAATTTTAAGACCATGTTGATATGCATAAATCTTAGCAAACCCTCGTAATAAAACATCATAATTTCAAAATTTTCAAAAACAAACCTCTAATAACAACTAAAAATTCCTCTATATAATCATTACTAATTTTAGTCACATTAAACTAGAATTATTTTTCTTAACACCTTTATGATATTATCAATTTATATTTTTATAGAACTAGTAGAAAATCATATATAATAAACCCAATCATTATATTTGGTTACGTGTAAAGGGCATGCATTTTATCTATAATGTAAATGTATTTAAAATAAAACACAATTTCATTTCTTGTTAAATCTTCAGAATTTATGTTTATTGAACACATCCATTTTCTAATTCACCCTTAAACCTTGTGAAAAAATTTTAAAAATTTATATGAGAACAATATTATAAATAGAGGACACATAAAAAATAAGTAGGGAACACAAAAAAAAATTCTAACATTTGTCCCTTTAAGGTAATATATACATTCCTTTGATTATAATCATAATGAATTACATTAATAAGATAAGAGATTTATATATAAAATACTGAATAATAAATAGTATATGTTACATGGGTAATTATTTTCTTATCATATTTAATTATGTTTTAACGTGCACTTGTCCATAAAATAACACATATTGCTGTAATTTCATAACCCTCATTGTTTTTCTTGGAGGCAACAATTGTAGTTACTCTTGAAGTTACCATTATGATTGAATTCCAACATACACAATTCATTAATGGGATATAATGGATCCGCCAATATATAATTTATAATGTAACTACTCATCATCATAAAAATTTATCAAAAACCATAACATAATCATAAAATAAGAATACATGCATCATAAAAAAATTCCATAGGGGAAGTAACTTATTTAAAAATAAAATCATGCACGTAAAAATAGAAACGTTCAATTTGAAAATTAAAAGGTAATAAGAAAAAAAATATTTTTAAAAAAATTCTTTATTGAAGTTAGTAACATTATCTCATGTCTTATATGTTAAAAAATTTCCCTTCTAACTTTTGTAATGATATTTTAAATAGAAACACTAAATGAATATTTTTAAATAAATGTCCCTTACCATAAGCCCAACACATTATGTAAATTTTTAATATCCTTAATAATAAAAATTTTATGCCTATTTATATTTTTAAGAAACATTTCCATGTACATTAATTTTTATATATAACTTATTAAAAATTTAATTACGTAATAATTTAACTTCAAATAACGTGTTTTGATTATATTCATTTCATAATTCCAAACAATCTTATATGGATTGAATATTGAGAAATTTACAATACACCACAATTTAAAAATAATAATAATTAAATAATTATGAATTTTTGAAATATATGATAGAATTTTAAATTCATCAATTCAATATGGTGATGAAAAATTAACTACTATATAATTATGGGGATTGTTAGTCATACGTATACATTGAAACATTTATATTTTTCATCCATCATTACTTAAAAATGTTATTATTATTTTACCATTAAAAAAATATAATATTATCCTATTAAACATATTATTTCATTTAAAATTATTATATATATCATCCATGTGATTTTTTGATGAAAAAAATGACATTGGCACATAGACGTGGTAGTGAACTCATATTCAGAAAACACGTTATATTTTTTATAGAAATGTAAAGGTTCATATTAATTGATATAATAATTTTTATGAAGGAATAATATTTAATTAATATAAAAAAATTCATTTATATCACATATATTCAATAAAATTATACTTATTACCTTTTATATTTTTGTTATCTAATAACTAAAAAAATCGCTTTGTGAGGTGGTAGTCTATCTTAAGAATTGGTGAACTTATCATAAAACCTAAAAAATGTATTGAAATGAAGGATATGATCTATAATAGTTGAAAAAGTATAAATATGTTTAAATATATATATATATATACATAATCATTGGGATGATAAAATAGAAATCCAATACAATTGGTACACAAGGTGGTAGTTCACCAAACACAGGAATGATGATTTCATATAACATATGATAGATGAGGATAAAAATTTTGAGGTTCCAAAAACATAATAACATATACCCATATGTATAATTTTTGACATATTATTTTAAAAATGTTCACTGAGTTTTTAGTGGATGTGTATGAGTAATCAAAACTAAGATATGCTAATAAAATTTATACATCTTCAATGGAAATATCCCTTTCTGTAACTTCTTAAGAATACTAATGTAGTTATTATTCATATAATTAGACATTTATAATTTATATAAATACCATAAAAAAGAATTCTGTAAGGTATTTTCTGATGTAATTGGCATTTTATTTGTGTAGTATTAGGATTAATAAGTTTACTTTTATATAAGAAGGAAGATACAAGAATGAAATTTCTGAAATTATTACCATATAATAATACTATTATAAATCAAAATGCTTAAGAAATGATTAAAATTCATGGGGTTTGAAATATTTCAACATTTATCATCTTCCATTGTATGATTTAATATTTATTTTAATTAATTAATTTAATAAATTATTAATATTATTAATCAACATTATTGTTAAATTTTACATTTTTTATTACATTTACATTTAGAAAATAAACACAACAAGTCAAATTCAATGAAAATATTTAATTACATCAATAAAATTTAATCACCTTCAATATAATTCTAATAAAATATTAATTAGATAATATTTTATTTTAAAAAAATGTAATATTGTTTAATTTATTGATTAAATTTTTACTCATTTATCATTATATAAGGATTAAAGGTAATTATTTGTTACATAAAAATAAAACAAATTATATTGATGAAGATATAAAATTTATATTTTTAAATACTATTAATATTTGATGATATCCTCTATATAACAACAGAAAAAAAATTCAGCTGATTGAAAAAAGATTGTTATAAGTTTTAATTTTCAATAAATAAAATAAAATAAATTTGAAATTCAAATCCATCTCCCCAGAATAGGTATAAACATAGAAAATATTTGGATTATAATTGATATTCATTGATATGAAAAATATAGGTATGTCTTTGGATCTTTTAATATTTCATAATAATTTATTTTTAACCTTTAATTTTAGGATTTACCATTTACAATGATGAAACAATTAATCTGTATAAAATTCATATTGTCGAAAAAATAGAAATATTTATTATTTTTGGGAACAATAATTTCAAATATAGAATATTATTTACAAATTTTAAAAAAATAAAATTTGTAGAGATTGACATAAAATAAACCAGAATTAGAGGATTGAAAACAATTCATTAGAATAATGAAATTTTAAAATATAAAATTTTTATATAAGAAAATGAAGTAAAAAATCCATTACTAAAATAATAATATGATTATTGAAAATAAAATTGAATTAACTAAAATTGAATCTAATAGAAAATATAATTTTTCTTTTTAAATACATTAAAATAAATTAATGATTGCCAAAAAATATAACATATCCTCCCTGCTAATAGTATAGACACACTACCGTAACAAGGTTGTCACATTCTAGTCCACATAGAAAAACAATTTTCTCCATGTACATTTTTTCTCCTAATTAGGGTCCAAACCCATTCCAAAATAGAGCATCAAATAATGAATTTATCCATAGGCCAATACTTGTTAATTATTTTGTGTGTTTTCCCCACTCAAGAAAAACACAAGAAACTCTGTAGGATTTCACAAATCCTAATAACTACACCATACCAACATTTCTTAATTTTGTAGGTTTACTCTCATTGTATTTAAAAATTAGTGGTTTAATTTTTTGACAAGTATCCTATCATTTATTTTATTAACTGTTCAACTTTCTAGGGTGTTTTGTTCAACCCTCCCCCTTTGGGACAATTTCAACATTGTTAATGAATATATTATCCCACTTTATTAAAATACACTTCCACCCGAATTCATTCTCTAATTCCATTATATCAAATGGGCCCCACATACAACATATAAACTCATCCCTAACATGGTAATTGGTTTATGGACCACTTGGTACCGACAATTACCCTGAAAACATGTCGTCCACTCCATGGACACACCAAAATTTTTACTGTAGGTCATAAAACTAATGATGTTCTCCCCGTTCATACAATAAGTTATTTATAGTCTGATTTTTAGACACACACACACATGTGGAAATGTCCTATGACGTCACCCTTCCAGTTCACTACTCCATACCAATAAATTTTAATTGTAGATATATATTCAGGTAGGGTCTTTAAAATAAATTTTCACATTATTAACACAATTCATATCATTTAATCCTTTAATCCTTCAAAAACAATGTGTGTTACATACAATAAGAGGTTCATTTATAAGAGGGGGAGGCCAACACATGTGATTTTTCAAAATAAAAAATCAATAAAAATAAAATTTCTATTCTAAATTGATCCTAATTTCATTACATCAAATATAATATAAGGATGATCAGAAATTACCTCACAAATCAATAATTAGAATTATTTTATTGTACTTCAACCTTTAACATTCGGTTTTAAACCATATTTAACCATTTTAACCCTTACCATGTTGTCATATATTTTATAAAATTTAGTGTTAATAAAGTTACTAACATACATCAAACCACTCAGAAATGGTAATGGTTGATATGCAAATCTATATCATAATCACATGGCTAAATTTATATGTTTTTCAATATTATATCATTTATGAAAATTCTATTTATTATAAAATATAAATATTTGTATTTTTATATCTAATAAATAATTTGATATTAAAAATATAAATAAAATAATATTATATCAAATAAAATCATTAAATGCATACCCAATAGTTCATCTCAATATAAAAAATTAGTTGTACACACAATGACTTTCAAAACATATTTATCCTAGTATATTTATTTTGATTTATATGATTTTTCAAATAATTCAATAATTACTACATAAATGTTGGGTAAGAGTTTATGAAATTTGATTAATCCATAAAAATTAACAAATTATTAGGATGTAGGAAAATATTTTATATTTAAATTTTATATTTATAGTTTTATCTATTCTCTTGATAAAAAAATATTAAAAAAATTACACTTATTAAAAATAACAATATAACAATAATAATATTTAAATAAATGAAATGATATAGTAATTATAATTACATCCAAATGGAAAAAATGGTCATATAATTGTATTGTGAATAATTATGGATGAAAATTCCTAATATAATAATAAGTGTGAAATCTCTAAATTCATTTATCTGTAAATATAATTCCATTTTTAACATTAATTAGTCACATTTCCCACTACTGTGTTTAAAAAAATTATTGACGTTAATATTTATAATTTCCAATAAAACAAATGGTCATATTTAATAAATTTATACCTTCTATTTCTAAATCATGAATCCTTTTTAAAAAATTCAAAACACGTAATTTTTTGAATTTAATAAAAAAGTAAACTAAATTAAAATTAAAATATTTCTTTTGGAAATATTCCACTTTTAAATACAAAATGTATCAATTATATATTAAAGTATAAAAGTTTTATTAAAAATCATAATTGGATAATTCTAAATCAAAATGAACTTGTAAAAATATAAAACTAATCCACTACATAATTTTACCATGTTAAAAAATTCAAACAGAATATAATGTTAAATAAAAATATGTATTTTTCATTGTTTCATGAATGGTAAATATTTTCAATAAATTATCAGAAAAAAATTAGTAAAATTTTTACATGATAAATTCATAAATGAAGTTAATATGAGAAAATAATTTTTATATAAAATATATTATTTATAATATTCACTAATAAAATTATGAATAACTGAATTCAATTGAAAAAATATTTTCAATGAATGAAATGAATTTACTAAAATATATGATTATTTTATAATAACATACTAGTATATTAGTATTTAATTGGGATATTATATTTTTTTTTCATAAATCAACTATTCAAATTTATAACTTCTAATTTAACATCTTTGATTTAATGGGCACATTTAATGAATAATATTTAATTATTTATTTATCCTAATTATGGATTATCATATATGATATCAATAATATTTTTACAATTAAAAAAATATATATTAGAATATTAATTATCCCAACTATTGTAGGTGGAAACATCACATGTTTATATCGGGATCGAAATGAATGGGATTAAAATTTCAAAATACCTATGTTTTGAACCCACACAATAAAAAGTCTCAACAATGATTCCACTATTAAATATATAAAAAAATTAGTAAGGCTATGTGGAGTAACAATCACATGGTCTACAAGGGAAAATTTTAGTGGATTGGAAACATAAATATGGAAGATAAATAAATCTCCCATTAATTGATGGGGATTTATAGTAGCCATGTTCATGAGATCATTATCCATTAGAAAACCGTAAATCTATAATCAGTTAAAAAATTGATTATGTAGTTATAAAATTAAAATAATAAAATTTTTGTTTCAAAATCAATTTCCTAGAGTTAAAATATTTCATTAATACCTAGACAAATTATATAAAAATATACATGCTTGAAAATAATAATTTCATCATTCAATCCATTTACACAACAATATGATCTTTTTCTCAATACGACGTGTATGAATATTTTTTGCACCATGAAGAACTATCATATAATTCTACATAATATAAAATCCACTAAATTAAAAATACATACTCTTCTCATCATTATAAATTAACCATATAAATATGGTTGGTAAATGATATGATAATTCATTAAAAACAAAAATACATTATGTGACAAAAAGATACTTTAATAGTTAATATTCATCATTAATAATCACTGTTCAATTCGAATCATTCATAATATAAATAACATTAAAATTCATGAATAATATTCTATAAAATTATTGAAACCAATATATTATAATTTTTTGATAACAAAGTCTTCTATGTTAAATTTAGCATTTATCTTCATATCACAATAGTTATGCCTAATGAATCATACAATAATATAATTTCCCTAGTCACATAATAACCATGATATTTTAATCACTTCAATAAATAAACTAAATCACTATGAATACATAATAAAATCATAGATTCTTCCAAAATATAATTCATCATTTATTCCTATAGTAAAATATCGTTGTGTTTTTCTACCTTAATCCTATAAGTACCAAAAAACAGTCAATATCTTCTAAAATGATTCTATTCATTTAATCACATAGTCATTTCCAATTACCATTTTTATCTATTTAATAAAACATGTATTACAAAATTTAACATAATTATTATCCTCCATATTGTTTAAATAATGAAGAATAATTTCAAAATAACCTTGATGTTACATAGGGTAATAGTATGTGATCCTTCATTTTATCCCATTACTTTAGTGTTTTATCCCTGCCGCTTTACCAAACATGACAAGATATCAACCACACAATGGGATGAACTTTCTATACATATAAAATAATATAACCCTTCTATTTTAAAAAAAATCTAAAACATCAAATAATTAAAATTAATATATTCAAGATAAATAAAATATTTTAATCTCAAATATCACATCATACTATTATTTTTAATCCAACAATTTAATAAACCATAATTACATTATAAATTTCGTCAAAAATTATTTATATAATAAATTAATTTGCTTTTGAATACATTATACCATGTAATAATACATAAAAAAATAAATCCATGATGGTATCCACAAATCTAATGAAAATATCATAATCTAAAATGTTGTAAAACCCCTCTTATGATACCAACTATAATGACCTGAAATTCTGAAATAAATATTTTTTTATTTTAAACTAGATTTATCATTATTCAATTTACAAGAATAAATTTGAATAGTGTTTTATAGAATTATGAATACAATCTATAATGTAAAAAAATTCATTAAAATTTTAAACATCTACAATGTACCCATTTTTTCTATAAAAAATGTATTTACAAAGGAACATTATTTTTATGTGATATATCAATAAAATTTTATTCACTAAATGATCATTGTCCCTACTATACCATAACACATAAAAAAAATTCATAAATGTTATGAAGCTAAAAATATTAGAACAGAAAAAAATATGCATTGAAACTGTTATTTGATGGTACTCATAATATCTTTCCATTTTAAAATAAACATTGGCGTCAAAATATAAAATTCATTACTAAAAAAATCTTATTTTCTACCCAAAATTTTAGAAAAAAAATTTAATAATAAATCATAATGGGAAATTAAAAATAAGAATGGATTTTAAGAAAATAGTATAAATTCATTAATATATTTTCACAACGATAATATTAAAAGTAACATATACTTTCCCTTCATCATAAACACAAAAAAATAACTTTTGAAATCATGATATTCTATAGAAAGAATCCATGAATTATTACATTAAATATATAACATGTGTAAAAATTTTATTATCATACATAATTATAATATGTCCCTCACAACTACCATGAAATAACATTCATGGTTATACCTATCAAAACCCCCACGATTATACGTTGATGTAACCATTACAATTTCACATGGAATATCCATCTGAGCGAACTTTCAACATATCAAATTTCTTAAAGGGATATCCTGAATCCTCAATTTCTTAATAATGTAACAACCAATCATCGTAAATAATTACCAATATCCTTTTGATAATTTTAAACAAATACATCATCCATAAAAAAAAATTTACATTCGTAAAATTAGTTATTTTACATGAATACAATGAAAACACAAAATAATACATTTTATTTGAAAATAAGAAAAAAATAATTTAATTGAAGATTCATAATAATATGATATCATGAAATATGGACAATCCGCTCATTCCAAATATGTTAAAAACATTTCTTTTGAATTTTTTGGAAAATAATCATTAAAAGGTGATTTTTAAAACAAAGTCTATTACCATGTGTCCAAATTATTTTGTACATTCATTATCATATAGAATAATATCATTATGTAAATATTTTATATTATTCATAAAAATATTCAATTTTATTTTTCTTTTTTTTAATTATTATAATGGTATTACAATTAAATAATTAAAAATTTTCATGTCAGATACTTTAATAATATTCGTGTCCCAAGTCCAAATTTATTTAGGAAGGTTTATTGTGAGGAATAATTTTATAATTTCATCTTCTATAGAATAATAATAAAAATAATTATATATTTTATAAATTAATTATTCTTTAAAATATAACAATTAAATATGATTATGAATATTGAACTATGTTACAACCTTATAGATTGTAGGTCAGACATACACATCAATAACATTTCTACTTTTCATCAATCATTACAATAAGAATATAATTATTATTTAAAGTTATAAACTGATAATAATTTCATAGATACAAAATTATATCAATTAATATAATTATATATCATCTATATTATGTGGTTATGGCTAAAAATCACATCCCCTTGTGAACTTGGTAGTCCACAAGTACTCATGATTGACATTATCAATTTTCTATGTGTGGAAAAGTCAAGTAATAATTGATATAATACATTTTCAGAAGGATAAATTTATCATTGATAATATATCTATATATATATTATTTTCACCATTATAATTCATACATGATTTATTGTTAAGGAAATTTAATCACATATGTTCGGGAGGCAGTAGACTACTATATGCATGAACGATGAATTATGATCCTTGTTGATTAAAGTGGATATGAAAATAGATCTTGAAACTAACATAATATCCTATTAACATATTTAGGATATTATATTTATTATTTTTTCCTTTTTAATGATGTTTTAAAAATATTAAATTAATAAAGAACACATTAATTCATGATAAAAAACGCTACATCCTCATCAGAATGCCCTTTTGGATATCATTTTAAGACTACTAAAGATAATGTTCTCCAAAAAAATATGTGTAGATTATGGGGAGGTATTCTATAAAGATATTTGGTTAGTATTTAAATGAACCTTTATCATATTGAAGTGTATGTAATGTATAAGAGAATGTTATCTTTTACAAGAGAAAAAAGGGTTCCTTTGATATCATTTAATCAATATTTTTAGTGATTGAATAATTAATTCATTATAATATGAAATTATTTGAGATAATTATTTATTAAAAAAATATTAAAAAATTAACACGATGAAGATAAATCCTTATGAATTGGATTGAATGTATATTAATAATTATATCTTATAACACACAGAAATTTTATGATGCAAATTCTTCAAATTTCATTGATTCCTTCTATTCTATGGTACAACTAGATTTGGTTTTGTCAAACACAACATTGTATTATCTAGAATTATATGAAACATTATTCTTATCTGGTGTTGCATAAATTTTTTTATTATTTTTATAGAATTCATTTCATGCCACACAGAAGGTATATTTTTTTCAATCAATAAATGAAATATGTTTGGATTATGTTATACGCAACAACAAATGAAGCTTTGATTACACGCAGTAATGACTTGGATTACGTTACACATAAGAGCAATGTTCCTTAATAGATTGTGTTTTACATAATACCATGTTTTTCTAAATAAATATATATTTTTAAAGAATTATTATTTAAAGTGATATAAACTAGCTATTATGAATAGTATTAACCAAATTTTTTATATTATATAACATTAGAATTCATCATATATATTTTCTTGAACATTATTAAAGAACACAATCAAATTTTCAGATAATGGAAGTATTTTTATTAAAAATAGTTGTTTTACCACCTTTTGAAGGCCGAACAATTTTAAATCTAGTTTTGACACTTTAACAGGTTTAATATGAAAAAAAAAACATCATTTTTGAATGGACATAAAAATTTACTGTTTTGAATTTAATGGAATTATTATTATAAAATTCATAATTAAATTAATAATGTAAAATACAATATTTTAATTCAAACATTCATTCTCATATAATTTATTAATATAGTTAGATTATCGTTTTAATCAGGTTTAAAGTATAATTGGACTATGTTTTTCATTTACTCCCATTATTTCTTTGGAAATATCTTCATATTTAAAATCGACTGAAACACATGAAACAAAGTTGATATATTTTTAGTTCATAAAACCAAATTTTTGGTTTCAAAAGCATAAATTAATATTAAATTAATTTCTACATTTCTATGTTTAGAATTATTTAAAATGTATTCCATAATTTTAATTGATTGGTCCAAATTATATTTATATGTTACTTTTAAATTTGTATATTGTAAATAGTAACTATTGTAATATTTATTTACCACATTTTATCATAAATCAGGTAAATTATGGTAACTAATAACATGTTATGGAAAATAAAATTATCATAAAACCTTACAAAATTGCAGTAGGTGAAGAAGTCTACCCTTAACATCTAAGGATCGAAAAATATTCATTTAAGGGCCACATGACAATTAAAATGAAAAAAATTAATAAAACCAATGAGTGTGACAAAATATCAAACTAAAATTTCTAATATGTATAATAATTTTAATATAGGTATATCTATGTCATATATGTGAACATACATATTCCATGTAAAGATAAAACAATTACCTACATATGGTTAGTTTTTTTTGAAATAACTAATTAACCTAATTTCATAATATATGATGATATAAAAATTAATTAGTTGATGATAAATAAATTATTGAATTTTTATTAAAATAATTATATCCAGAAAAATTTCCAAAAACATCCCCAAATCTTATTGATTAAGTATATCTCAACTATAATAATCCAAAAGTACAAAAATATGACCTAGTCTTGTTGTCACATTAATACATTAATAAGTATTACATTATTAATGTTTGATTTCATAGAATATAAATTTAACAATATATATATATTATCATGGAATATATAAAATTTATATTCATTATGGTATTTTTTGTTTTTTTTATAGATAAAATATAAGTATATTGAATAATTACTCAAAATAATTGTAGTAACTGTTTTAATAATAGATATATCAAGGAAATGTTATTAAAAATATTAAAATAAATATTATTTGGGACAATTGACTTATTAAATGAATTTTACAGAATAACATAACCCATTAGGAATATAATTCAATATATGGTTTGATGATAACACCTAATTTTGTTATTTCAAAAAATCCATGAAAGGAATAGTTTCAAAAATGAGGCAATTGATATGTTGTAAAACTAATTATTAATAAAATAATTTAAAAATCCTATAACAATTTTTAAAGTATAGAATAATTATGATATGTTCTAAAATGATTTAAATTATTCATTTATGGTATAATTGATTTAAAATAATTAAATAATTTACCCTTTTAATATTGAATCATTGGTTTTATTAATTAAAATTAAATAAAAAAACTATTTATGAATTAAAAAGATAATGTTTAAATTTTCATCAATACTTATTTAAATGTTATTAGTTTATGATATTTCAATTTTATAAAATCTTATATTTGAATTTATTTCCTTTTGGTATTATTTTAATGGATTTTGAAATTATTTTAAGTTAATAGTTTTAGAAAATCGAAAAGTGTGCCTCACCCAAATTTGAAAAAGACATCTCCACCATCATTTATACGTAACCCATTAGGCATTCATGTTTATCCATAACCTACCAAATTATCTTGAAAACTTATGTAGTTACATTCTAGAGGTTCTTGTCTTTTCTAATGACAATATATAATTCCATTAAGAAGATATCTACAGAGAGAATGTCGATGAAGAGGCAATCTCATCTACCAATTATTTCATATTTCATTATACTCATACTTCTACATAATGAGTTTTTTAATTATATAATAAATAATCTAGTATAAAATATATTCCGGTATATAATTATAATTATTAAACCACCACATTAAACTTTTATCCATCATATGAAATACAAAATCACAACATGTGTGTACATACGGATTACGGTCTCCACGCATTGGTGTAATTTGTTTTACACCGCCCCCATAAATGGATGGGTATAAAAATTGATGTAATAACTATAAATTATTATTATATATTTATATTTATTCCTATATATATTACACTATGGAAATAAATACCATTCATTAATTATGCAATTGATATTGTCACTAGTCTATACCTACACCCAAACGTATTCAAAACATGATGTGATTCATTTTACATGATAACCACTAAATAATGATTACATAAAAGTAAAAAATTAAAATATATGGTATTTTATATGTTAATATAATTTTATAATGCTATAAATATGAAATATGAATAATTATCAGGGTTTTTTTGACAAAATATACATAGGATCATAAAATAGTTATAACCTAGATAACGAGTACCATTGAATTATTACAAAACACAAAGTTGTATATGACCATATATGTTTATAATGATTCAAGAATATATTAATAGCATTATATAAATCATTATATAGGATATTCAGACCCATAATAAGCTAATCAGGCCTATGGTAAGGGATAATTTTGAAATCTCATTTTTTATCTGAGATTATTTATATGTAAGTATTTTCTAGAGATATATTTATCATCCATGTCCATGTTTTATAAAAAAAATTCATAAAATGTATACTATTCTTATATAATTGTTTACGGTAATTTTTAACTATTTTTACTTTTCATACATGGTATAGAATAAACCCATATTTTATTTACCATACGATGTACTTTTTTACTTTTCAGGAAAAATGACAAGGAGAATGGTTTTATACATACAAAGAATGAATATATTTTTAGGGTTTCATGAATCGTTATTTCTATGAAGAATCCTAAACTCAATTTTATATTTAATTTCAAAAAAAATTATTTTATTTTAAAATATAATTCCACTTTTATATAAGAAAAGGTTTTTCAGGAAGAAAAAATATTATCTACATGAATTATATTCAATTTTGTTGTAAAAAAATTCCCATAAAATATTATTCTATTTAAATAAGGTTATATTTATATCCCTATTATTAATATGATTTTATTTTTTTATGTTGTATTTTCATTTTGGAAATCCATTTTTTATATCAATTATTATGAAATGATGTTTAAGAAATCAATTTTATTTCATTGGTTATGATATGGTAAATTTTTTATGTTTTTTTAGAAAATGGAAGAATGGATTCATTATGTGATTGGTGGGACATATATATCCCACCAATGTATTGTGTAAAGATTTATATCTCATGTGAGAGACATGATAGTAATGGAATGACAATACAGTTCAGTAATACAGGACTGGAACCACATGAATAACTGGTCGTGTAATATAGGGCTAGAATGGTAAGAAAATCTGGTTCAGTAATAAAAGGATGGAATAATAAGAATAATTGATTCTGAAATTGTATTTTACCCTTTTATGGTATTGGAAACAATGCCTTAGATACAATGGAAATCATATATGTTTTTAGTTTTTCCATAATTTTATTTTTTATACCAATGATACTTTATCATGGTTAATGTTCTTTTATGACTTATACCTTATGAAGAATAATGATTTATTTAATGATATATGATATTAATATTTAAACAGTATGTTCATGTTTTTACTATATTATGTTTATGATTTGTTTTACATTCTCAATGATTACCCTTACTGAGCATTTGTTCTCACCATTTTTATGTTTTCAGTTCCCCAAGATATAAATAATGGTTTTACGTATGAAAACAAAAGGGGAAGATCTTAATGGGAGATATTGAAGACCATTCACAATGTTAGAATATTATGATCCATGTTTCCAAAAACACTGAAGTGGTATTGTCTTTGTACATCTATTTGTGTCATTTATTAAATAATCCACAAAAGTAATGTAATGTCCAGGTAGGTCAATATTGGTCTCGATAGTTGGTGCTGGAGTGAAGTTTTAGTCATCCATGGGAAACTAGTATGCAAAAACATTATTGATATCCCTATAGATATTTTTAAGGATTTGACTAGGGATTTCCTATGAATAAGTAATATATAGGTTACAAACCTAATTTTTTTATATTAATTATTTCACATGGGTTACACTGAATATATCATTGATTGATATATTAAAATAAATTTACATTAATTATTTGGTTCTAATCTATTATAAGTATTTCTCAAACTTTTCATTCAAATATTATTCAATATCCAAAACTACATAGAACATAGTTAACTAGTTAATTTTTTAGATTTTGAAATTACATGAATTTTGATGATCGAATTCATAAGTGGATATATAAGGAAGATAATCTTGTGAATGATATAATTATTAATCATACTGCTGAAGATAAATAGATTTAAAATGATTTTTAAAATGTATGTCATGTTCTTCTAGTATTGATTACATTAGTCATGTGAAGAATTAGGTTGAGAACTGAAATGAAATGATTCATATTTTAGGAAATTTGAATGTGATTGATCATGTGTAATGTTGTATGATTAAATTTTTATGATTTAGGTGTCTATGTTTTATAATTTAATGATTACGTAATATGAATAATGTAACATATTAGTATTTTTAGTATAAGGATTTGAAATTATATGATCAATAGTTCTAATGATATAGAATGATGATATAAGGGTAAGGTGACATACTTATATAACTCAAGATTATGGGATTGATAAACCATAATGTGCCCCTTATGATAAGATAATGATGTTTGGATATTGATATTTTTGAAGTGAATAAATAAATTTGATAATAATATTTTATTGAAATATAATTATGGAGTTATTGAAAAGAGGGTTAGGGTATCATGGATGAATTATTCATATTTTTGGGAATTATGTAAAATATCAAATATGTTTTGGAATAAGGAAACATGCTTGTGTTCAATTTGGATATCTGATAATTCAGGTCATTACATTGGCTTAAGAGAATAAATTAATAATGTATTCATATGTTTGGACTATGGCAACCAAAAAGTAGCTTATGATATATGGGAGATAAATGTTATGTCAATTTAGTTCAACTCCTTATAATTTTTTACATTTTCATTTATTAAGGATTATATTTTTATCCATTTATGGATAGTATATGTTATATTTTATTTCATGTTTGTTAGATTAATGTATTATCTCACTATAGGTGGATTTATGCATAATTGATTTCATGTGCGAATATTTTTGTTGAGATAGATAGAATTACAAATAATCCTATATAATGATCTTTTAACACTTTAATAATGAAAAATTCAACATCATTTCAATAAATAAGAGACAAAGTGTAAAAATTTCAAGGTAGGAACAACGATGGGATTATATAGATAATCGTGTATGAATTTGTTCTCATGAAAAATTCCTCAACATTATAGAAATGACATTCAAAACCAAAAATCATATCTTTGTACCTTCTCATCAGATGAATAAGATAGTCCTTTAAATCATCATAGATATATGTATTTTTTGTAGTTAATGTTCTACAAACCTTATTCTCTACCACAATCCATTAGAACATTATCGGTAGATTTCTCTTACAAATACATGTTTTCACACCACACCAATGGTATTGTATATTGAAACATAGGGATAAAATACATTAGGTAACCCTTATGTTGCTAAAACTCCTTTTTAAAATGATGTTTTAGTATCCCTTTTTACGATGCCGAATTCCATGATGAAAGATTATTGTATTAAACCATTTATAACCCCAACTATTTTCATGGGTTAAATTCATTTTAATGGGGTTTGATTATAATAAACTGATATTTTATGAGATATATTATTTTAATTTATTTTATTTCTTGTTTTTTATGCTACACCAAGACTTTCTTGTTCTATAATGAACATCGTATTATCTTGTAGTATAATCGCCACTGTTCTTTGCTTCTGTTATAGAAAATTTCATGTACATTTGGTAGAATTCGGTAAATGCATCACTGATTATAGATTTTTTTCCAATGTATTACTGAATGATTTTTGGATTATGTTATAGGAAACACCAATGGAATATTTCATCACATGCAATAATTACTTGTCTTTCGTTACACACAAGAGTGTCCTTTAACTATAGCTCGTGTTGTACGTAATACAGAGTTTCACTAAACAATGATGAATTATTAAAATATTATTATTTAGTGGGATATCAATTAGCCATTAGGAATAGTTATAAAAGCATTTTGAATTTTATATAACATTATAATTAATTATTTTTATTTTCTAGAACACAATATATGAAAAAAATTCAATTTTTCATATAATAGATGCATTTTAAAAAAATTACATTTGTACTACCTTTAGATGGAACAACCATTTTAAATTAAGTTGTTGAAACTTTTATAAGTTCAATTTGTAAAAATAAATTTTTTATATTGAGTCATGAAATAAAATTTTCCTTTTACTGATTTTTATTAGAAATTATCTATTAAAATTCATCATTTAATGAATATTGAAAATATTATATTTTATACCAAATCTTTATTTTAATCTAATTTATTTATATCATTAGATTATATTTTTAATTGGTTATAAAGTTTAATTTGATTATTATTTTATTTACTTAGTCCCATATTAGTCATTGGATATAAATTAATGTTTAAATTGGACATGAAAAGATGAAAATATTTTAATATGTTTTTACATCATAAAAACCATTATTTTGGTCTGAAAACGTGAGGAAATCATAAATTAATTTCCAAAGATTCTATATTTTGAATTATAAAAAATTTATTACATATTTTATATATGTGAGTATGACATATTTTAATAAGTTACTTTTATTTTTTGATATTATGAATAGTAACTACTGTTATTTTTATTTATCATAATTTATGGTATATCGGGTAAAATATGGTGACCAATAATATCATAACGACAATAAAATTACCCTAAAAATACCAAAATAGCATTAGATGATTAATAGTATACCATTAAAATATTTGGTTAGAAACATAGTAATTTAAGGTCCACATGACAATGAAAATGACATAGATATTAATAAAACCAATTAATGTGATAAAATGTCAAACTCATATTTTTTATAAGTATACAAATTTTAATATAGGGATAAATTGGTGATATATTATAAAATAATTTTTTTTTGCAATATAATTGAATTAAATACATCATATAAATTTATTTTTTATTTTTAGGATATATACTATTACTTTAATGTTTCATTATTTTATGATTTAAACATTGATTAATTAATGGGAAATTAATTAATTAATTTTAATTAAAATATTATTAATCCTAAAAATGTCCAAAAACAAGAACAAATCTTTTTTTGAGTATATGTTGACCATAATCATCCAATGGTCAATTTAGTGACCATTTGGAGCCTTATAGTTAGAATGTAACCATTATATTATTTTATTTAAAGTAATGACAATGATGACACATTCTTACATTAAGAATTATAACATTTTATATGTTTATTTTTATAGATGATAAATTTTACAACATATATTAAAATGAAATATATTAAATTTATCTTCATTGTAATGTTTTATTTTTACTTTTACTCAAAAAATAATTAAATTATAAATTTCTATAAATCACTGTATTAAATAATTTAATTAAGGAGGTACAAAATAAATGTTATTAAAAATATTAAAATAAATATAATTTTGGATAATTAATATATCCAATGAATTGTATAGATTAAAATAAAGAATAATTAATATAAGAAAATATTTGTTTCGTGCTTAATACATTTTCATGATATATATAAAAATCCATGAATCGAATAGGATCAAAATTGAAAAAATTTATATTTTGTTGAATAATGATTGTGAAAATTAATTACAAAAAATAAAACACTAAAATTATTAATTAATTATTATATTTTATAAAAAGATATAAATTATTCATTTATGTAATTATTTAAATAAAATATGTTTATATTTCACCCTTTAAATATTGAATCCTTTGTTGTCTTGATTAAAATTAAACCTAATAACTAATTGTTAATTAAAATTATAATCTTTAAAATTACATTGAATCTTTTATAAATTTTATTGGTTGAGGACACTTCAATATTATCATATATTATATAATAATATATATACTTTTTTAGGTATTATTGTTGATTTTAAAACTATTATAAATTACATGTTTCAGAAATACTAAATGTGTCTCTCACCCTAATTATAAAAAGAAATCTCCTCCCTCATTTTTCTGAAAATAATTAATCCTTCTAGTTCCTCCAGAACCTTCCCATTTAACTTCTCAACATCCATATATATATTATACATGTTTTTTTCCTTCTCTATATACCTAATATAATTCCATTTAGAGGAGATCTAAATAGATTACATAAAAGAAGAGGTTTCTCCCCTACTGATTCCTTCATAATTCATTCTTATCATACTTATAATTCATGAGTTGTTTCATTATAGAATAATAAATCTAGTAGAACATATTTACAAATGTGTTATTATAATTTTGAAACAACCATATTCAACTTTATATCTATACTGAAAATGATGAAACCACATCCGATGTGTATGTACTGATATCCATCACCACACTATGGTGTAATCTGGTTTTCACCACCACCATACATGGATTTGTATATAAATTGATCTAATAACTATATATGATTATTATAAAATTATATTTATTTTGAAATGGATTAAACAATTAAATTCAATAAGATTCAACAATTATGAGATGGATATTGACGCATGTGTGTATATACGACATGCTATCTACACAACACGATTTGATTCGTTCTAATGATATCCATGAAAGGATGATTGTATAAATTTACAAAATGAATATATATGACATTTATTATGTTATTATATTTTTATGATGATATATATATGCAATAAGTAGCATAACTGGAAATTATTTAGCAAAACAAGTATACGATCATAAAGCAGGTCAAACCCAAATAACTAGTAACAATCAATTGTTACAAACAAAAGAATGTGAATATATCCATATATGATGACCGTGATTCTATAATAAGTTATTAAAACTCTCTAAATAACTATTCAAGAGGTTTGGCCACATATGAATCATATCATTCTTAATGTTGGGGTAATTATTCAATGTCATATTTTATCTAAACTTGATTATATGTCATTATTTACTAGGGACATATTTATCATCCATGTCAATTTTTTCAAAAAATGTATTCATAAAATGTATATTATTATTATATTAATGATTAAAGTCATTTTTACCCATTTTTTTGACTTTTACTGTATGGAATGGATGGAATCATTCTTTTATTTACCTTATGAGGTACTTTTTGACTTTTCCTCCAAAAGTACTAGGAGATTATTTTTTATCATATACGATATGATGGAACATTTTCAGTTTCATGATGCATTATTACCATTAATCGTAAAATAAATTGTTTTATGTTTATTTTCAACTAAATAATTTTATTTTAAAATAGGACTGCATTTTGAGAAAAGAAAACTATGTTGAAGAAGAAATGATATTTTCCTCAAGAATTATGTTCTAGTATTTTATCAAAAATATTTTCCGTCCATGTTGATTCTCATTAAATAGGGTTATATTTCAAACCCTGGTACTACAATTATTTTATTTTGTTAATGATGGAGTTTTATTTAGGAAATTTATTTTTTATATAATTTACGATGGAATTGTAGATAAGAAATCCCATTTATATAATGAGTTATGCGATGTTGAATGTTATTATGTTATTTTGGAACATGTAATAATGGTTTCATTATGATATGGGTGGGACCTACATCTCACTCCAAGCATTTTTTAATGATTTATATCTCATGAGATATACATGAATGAATGGTAAGTAAATCTGGTTGAGTAATATTGGGATGGAATGACATATAAATCTAGTCTAGTAATACATGGATAGAATGAAAAGTGAATATGGTTCAATAATACATGGATGGAACAGAATGTAAACCCGTTTCAGTAATGTACATTGTATACTATGATCCTCCTGGCAACAATACCTTGGATACTATGGAAATCAGATAATGTTCTTATTTGTTTTCCAAAATTCAATGTTTTAAGCCAATGATACTATATAATAAATAATGGTGTTTTATGATATATGTCATATGAACTGCCATGATATATTTCAAGACATATAATATTGATATTTAAAAATTATGTTAATGTTTTTAAATTTATATATTTATGGTTCGTTTTAGGTTCTCAATTATTACCCATACTGAGCATTTTAGATCACCCTTTTTATGTTTTCCTTTCCTTAATATATAACGAAAGCTATTCGGATGGACAAAGAAAGGGTAAGATCTTTATAGGATATGTTAATGATATTTCAAAATTTTATAAGAATATGTTCCATGTTTCCAAATACACTAAACTAATATGGTATATGGGCATCTGTTTGTGTCTTGTATAAATTATTCTATAAAATAAATGTAATGCCGATGTATTCCAAGCTTGGATCTATACATATCCTATTATTGAACCTGTATTAAAAATATTCAACTTATAAAAACTAGAGTATGAAATATTTTAATTTTCTATATATATAAATAATAAATGTTATGATCATATAAAAATTTACAAAACGGTTATATAACCAAAACATGACTCATTATGGATGGAAAGTATTCATCTAATACAATTATGGAAATATATATGGTCATTTTTTAGACATTATTATATTATTTATACCCTTCCTTACCATATTTATGATTTAACATGTTATGAAGACTTATTCATGTTAGTGTTAACAACATATAAAAATTGGGCCTTGATGGTAGCACAAATACCCCATTATAACACATCCATCATGTCCTGGCTGACAAAGCAATGTCATTCTCCCTATGGACATGTGGTCCCCTCCAGAGGGTTCACCCACAAGATTGAATAAGTTATAAAACTAATTACTATCCCAACAATTATAAAAATGTTATTTCATGCTTGTTTTTCCCTCACTCACACATACCCTGGTAAAATTCAATGAAATTTCAACCTAATTTATAACAATTCCATATCATGAATGATTAACATTTTATTTTTTATTTGGTAGGATCTTAAAAAGTTATGTGAACCTTATTTTAATGAGTTAGATTATTTACTTGATTATCCAAATATCATTCCCATGCTTTATATTTAACACCTCCATTAGAACCCAATGTATAGAAAATATATGGTTATTATTTGTATTAAATTATTCCATTTGGATTGAATATTTCTCACATAGTGTTTTTGGATGAAATAAGTATAGTCTTACAAGTATATTAGGATACGTATGTATTTTTTAATGATGATATTTTTCTTTTATAAGGTAGTTATTAGGATGAATAAAAAATCAACGTATATTTCTTGAACACATCATGAAAAAGTATAATACAGACAAATAGAAAATATTAATATTTTTTGCAGCAGATTTCATTTATTGGTTACATTCTACATAATGATGTCTTTATCATTGATCCATCTAAAATAATTTTTTTATGACTCTAAATTTCATTAAAAGGATTCTCAAATTATATGTTTTATTTGATTAGCGTGCTATTAGAAACAGTTTTCTGAAAACACTTTACTTATATCTAACCCACTAACTAGGTTATCATGGAAAACTGATAAATTTATCTTGGAATAGAATGTGATAAAAATTTTATGAAATAAAAAATAAGAGTAAATATTGATCTTGTGTTGGAAAAAACCCAAACAAATGGTGATTTTCATCTATATTAATTATTCTTTTATGGGAAACCATTTCATTCTAATGCATACTGATTATATAATTTCTTATACTTAAAGGAATCAAAAAACCTCATTTGTCAAAATATACTAAATATTATTTTAAATTATATTATTATTTTTTATTTAATACTTTGGATGAATCATTTTTATGGATCCGTGTATGAAATATTTACTAATTATAAATGATTATATTATATATTCACTATGAAATATAGAAAAATGAGGAAGATATGATGGATGAAACTGATTAAATATTATGATTTCATGATTCATTATCATCCTCTAATAGAATATAATGGTTTATTCTTTGAGACATAAAAATTATGCTACATTTACAATTTTATATCACCCAAACCCCAGTTACCCTGTTTTGGTGCATTATTACAATTCATTGGCATGATCACAAAAAATCAATTCATGAAATATTGATTTGTTTAGTAGCCTTGTATGTACTAGATACATTTAGAAGCTTTACATTACATTATAAAATGGAAAACTACGACAACATGGTTACCATAGAAAACAGTGAGTGCCAATAGACATTCAGTGTAGGTCAGTCATAATATACTTCTTCAATTACTTGGAATACTAAAAAATAGAACGAGGTGAACTCAGATGCCAAGTAAGGATATCAATATAGTGGAAACATTCATAAATTAACATTAACTTTTATGGAAATGTATAAAACTAAAACAGATGCCTGTTCAA
Organism: Viscum album; assembly: GCA_963277665.1. Classification (NCBI taxonomy): domain Eukaryota; kingdom Viridiplantae; phylum Streptophyta; class Magnoliopsida; order Santalales; family Viscaceae; genus Viscum; species Viscum album. Next base: position 490,120,303 of record OY728162.1, read on the forward strand.
CATAAACATCATCATAAAATGGAAGATTTAAATAAAAATAATTTCATTTACTTACTCACATCTATATTATAATAGTTGAATAATAAACATGAAATATCAATAGCCTCTTTCATAATGATGGAATGCATAATGCCAGACTTAATAACCATATAGTCAAGGCCTCGTGCCAAGACTACAAATAATATTTTTTCATGGCCTTGTTCCTGGAAACTTTTTTTTCTAATGATACCTACTGATGCATCGAGGAGATATAGTGGGATCCACCCATAACATACTAAGTCCAATGCGTTCCTCATATGAAAAGGTTTAAACATAACATAAATATTTGTATTAAAACTACAGTATGAAATGTCAATACTTAATCCATTATCATTGAATGGTATAAAAAAATAACACATCCACAGTCAAACATATTCCAAAACCTTAAATACAATATGGATGTTTTGTATCATAATAAATCAACATCAAATAATCTTAAAATACATCAAAGGATGTTGAAAAAAATTAAAAAAAACCTTTTTTTGGAAACATATCACCTTATATATTTAAATCATTTAAGAGTCACATAATTATATGGGAAACATTTATTTTGAATATATTCTTACAATATTGTAAGTGAAGCTTCAATGATGTAATAATGTTGGAATATAGGTGCAACTTCTATATAAGTTAAAAATATTTATTACCTTAAATATGTCGAAATGTTCAAAAAGTACCTTGTTTGGGAAATGATGGAAAAATTCAATTCCAAAATATATAAGGTAAAATAATTGAATAATTGACATTAACCCATTTTATATTACATAGTAATAATTATTTGAAATACATTATTATGAAAAATGGATGTGGATGATAAATATGTCCCATTAGATAATTACTTATAAACAACTTCGAATAATAAGGAGATTGTTAAATTAACTCTTACCTTATACTTTCCCTTGGATCAGGGTATGTAAACCTCATGTATAATGGGGAAATAATTGTTAATAAATTATACAAGAACCATATACATAATTATTATATCATATATGATATTCTAATAATGCATTATTGATAGTATTTTAGTATTATTATCATTTCGAGTGATAACTGATTCATGTTCCTTTATATTATTTGTTATTTGAGTCATGTTTGTTATAGATGGGATGTATCTTATTCATCTCCAGGATGATATTATGTCATTATACATTATTTTTAATTATCAAAATAATATTATTCTTTAACGGATATAATGGGGAATGAATATCATCATGTTCGTGGAGACTGTAATCCATATGTACGCACGAGCGACAAGATCATTTTCTTGATATTAAATTTGTATATAATTGGATGTTATATCATATATTAAGAATTATTATCATGTTAGATTAATTAATTAATTCAATTATACTCATTATTATAACCATCCCAGTGATGAAGTGTTTGAATTACAAAATCACCACGTCATGGAGACGGTAAGCCATACGTGCGCACGTATGTTGACTTTGTCATTTATAGGATTGATAGAACAATGAATATGGTTGTAAATTTTTTATAATAACATAAAAGTATATAGAAGATACTATAGTTATTTTTTTAGAAGGGAAACAACAATTAAAGAAGAAGTGTAATAAGTAAACAACTTGAAAGAGGTGATGAAATATTTTCCTCTTCTTCTGGTTCTTTCATTTGATTTTATCAAAAAGGATCCTTAGGATGGCTTTCAGACTAATTTAATTACTCTAGGATTATTTTAGGATAGTTGAAAAGATATTTGGTCAAGGGTTGTCCAGGCCAAATTGCTTTGATGGTATAAATTTTAGAGAAGGGAAAGTTCCATTTTATAAGAGAGGTGAGTGGAAACATAGAAAAAATGTAAAATATAATTTTTTTAAAAAATTCATATTCTATTTATAATGGCTTAAAAGAGACTTATTTTGAGGCTAGGGTGGAGGTGGGTTGAATTCCTTTCAAATGAATGATTTTAAAAAGGTTTAGGTCACCATATTAACATTATCATTTCTATTTAACTCTTAGTTAAATAATTTGACATTTACCATGTATCTTTGTATTTTAATATTATATGTTTAATAAACATAATATTATAAGGAAAGAAAATCCCAAGGGGATCTTTATTAATTTATATAACCTTATCTATGTCATTTTGATAAACTGTAGATTTTTATTAATAGAATATCAATTATTAATATAATATTTATTTTAAAAACTGAATTATATCAATTTTGACACTATTTGTTAATTGATTTTTGTGAAAATCGTAACAACCTGATTACATCAAAAAATGTATATTAAATCAATCCTAAAATTACATATTAACCTAAAAAATTAGTGGAATTCATCAAAGGTATTGATTTAATTTTAATTGTGTATTTAAAAAATCAATTGTTTTTATATTTCATTAATAAGGTAATTACTGCATCACCATGTTGTCATAAATAAATTAAATTATATAAAGAATAAAAATTATAAATAAAATACAATTATGTTGGAAATTTTTTATTTATTTTTATTATGAATATTTATAACAGAATTTATATTGTGTATGGCCCTATATTAAAAATGGTTTTGTTGTTGAACTTTTAATTTAACCCTTTTAACTATTCTTTAATTAAAATAATAATAAATGTCCTATACTAATCCAAGGGGAACTCAAGAATCATATATTACTCCTATGGTTTTTTCCATCGAGATATGCTTATCCAATAGAATTATTAATATGTTAGGTTAAAAATAATATCATTTGTACCTTTAATTACCCTATTTAAATTTGACCGTGGTAAATAAAAGTCTAATGTTATTATTCAATAAAAATAATTTTCTTCTGATTGAACCAAATTTTACATACTGATTTCAACCATGTCTCTCAGATTTTTGAAATTCAACTCAATGAAGTTGTAAATTTATGTTTTATGAAAATTTGCAAAAGCTCCTAGAAGGTGTGTAAAAGCAGGTAAAAAGTTCAGTAAAACTTTTATATATCTAAAATTAATATAAAGTGAATCCAATTAATTACATTGAAATTAGATTGGTATTATGTATCTATTTTGATTAGAAATAAATTTAAATAAAATAAATTATTATTAAAATAATAAGTCGGTTTTAAAAAATAAATTAGTGTTTTCAACAATTCATCAAAAATTAAATGTTTTTTTGACAAATACAAAAAAATTACCTTTGGATAATTTCAATATTCTAAATCCAGAAATTAATTCCATTATGAAAAATAAAATTTATCAAATTTCAGAAAGTGGGTATTACTATTCATAAAGGCTAGTTTGATTCATTGTGGTGTGTTATAACATGATGTTGCTCACAAAAAATGCTATTGTATTATTCAAAGATAAGCATACCATGGAAGCTTGGTGTGTTTCAATCTCTCCTCCATATAATAATTAAATCTTCGAAATTTCTAAAATATTACTCCATTAAAATACTCGTGTGGTACTTCTTCATATGTTCCTCGAGTTACCACATTGCCTCTTTCATCTTATGGGTTCCCCATAGAACATTTAACCGACGAGTCATCCAGTTTTAAAGCACTTGTTCTCTAGTATGATGATTTCTGATAGTCTCTTCACAATAAGATAGATCGGGTTCGAGTTATAATTCTTCATTGGTGAGAACATGCATTCGGTCCGGAATGTATTTTCTCTATAGTGATATGTGGAACACATCATGATATTTGGAGAGACATGGAGGAATTTCAAAATGATAAGCTATAATTCCAATTCATTCTATAATTTCGAAAGGTCCAATGTACCTATGAATCAATTTTCTCTTCTAATAGAAATGTATAACACCCTTCCATGTAGATAACTTCAAGAAAACCTTATCAGAGACTTGAAATTCTAAACGATTATCTCTATTATATGCATTGATCTTCTCCATAAATTTAGTTTCTTTGATGTGTGTTTGGATTACCATTAAATTTTCCATCGTTACCCCCATGAGTTCTGGGCCTGCGAGTTTTCTTTCACCAACATCACCGCAACAGGTTGGTGTGAGACATCTATTTTTGTATAACGCTTTATATGGTGACATCAAAATACATGAATGAAAGCTATTATTATTGGAAAAATTATACACGAGGTAAATATTGATCCCACGTACCTTGAAATTCAATTGTGCAAGATATCAACATATCTTCTATGGTTTCAATTTTCCATTCTGATTGTCCATAAGATAGAGGGTGGTCATAAGTGCTAAAAAAATTTCAATATCTAATGCCTTCTTAACACTTTTAAGAATCGTGATCTCAAACCGGGATCACGATCAGAAAAAATCAATTGGGGTACACCATGGAGTATTATAAATTCATTAATATATAGTCTTGGTAAACGTTCACGTGGTAAATATTCTCTTATAGCAAGAAAATGTTTAGTTTTTTAAAGATAATAAACAATGACTCATATTGAATCAATCCTTCTAGGATTCTTTATTAGTCCCATGACAATTCCCATCGTAATATTATCCCATTTAGACCTAGGTATGGTAAGAAGTTACATGACTCCTCCAGGCTGTTTCCTTCCAGCATTTACTTTTTGAAAAAACATAAATCTTGACAAATTATCAGTAATCTTCCTATTACTGCTTTCCCACAAGTAATGTTCCTTCAAATCCCTATATATCTTTCTTCTCAAAGGGTTTATAGGGATATTGAATCTAGGAGCATCATCCAACAATTCTCTTTTTAGATCAGGTATGTTAGGAACACAATGTCACTTATTAAATATCAAAATTCCATAATCATATATGATGTTGATAAATTTCCAATCATTCACATATTATATATTATTTTAAAACATCTCATCATCAACCTGAGAACATATTGTCCTTTCATGTAATGATGGGTTGGAAACAATTTGAAAAATTATTGATGATTTACCTTCCATTGTAATTCACATATCAATCTTCACTAGATCCCTAAAAATATGATCCCTGTAAACTCTGCTCATGTTCAAAACTCCATTTTCATTTCTACTTAAAGCATCTTCCACCTTATTTTCATTCCTCGGGTGGTAGTGTATAGTTCAATCATAATCCATGAGTAAATCAAGACATCTTCTTTGCTTCATGTTGAGTTATCTCTATGAGAAAATATACTTCAAACTCTTGTGATCAGTATATATCTCACATTTTTCACCATAGAGTTAATGAGTCCATATCTTAAAATATATTATTACAGCTTCTAACTCAAGATCCTGAGTAGGATAGTTTTTCTCATTAATTTTTAGTTGTCTTCAAGCATAGGAAATACCCCTATCATTGTGTATAAGGACTCAACTAATTCCATTATTTGATGCATCTCTATAAATAACAGACCCATCATTCCCCGAGGGTATAGTCAAGGAAGTTGAAATGAAAAGTCTTATATTATGTTCATCAAATCATTCGTCACACACTTTTGTTGAAAAAAATTTAACCCCTTTACGTATGAGCTTGGTTAATGGGATAGCCAATCGGGAAAATTCTGGACAAAACTTCGATAATGACCTACTAAACCAATAAAACTACGTACCTCAGTTATACTCATCGATGCTGTCCATTATTGGATTCCTCTTGTCATATAAGGATTAATAGAGATTCTAACCTTAGTAAAAATATGGCTACGAAAAGAAAACTCTTGAAGCCAGAAATCACACTTTCTAAACTTCTGATATAATTGATGTCTTCTAAGAGTGTTTAGAATAACACGCTTGTGATATTCATGATATTTGTAGGTTTTGGAGTATACCAAGATATCATCAATAAACACCACTACAAATTCATCACGATATTCCTTGAAAAATGTATTCATTAGATCCATGAAGATAGTGGGTTCATTAGTCATTCAAAAATTCATTATTATAAACTCGTAATTCCCATACCAGGTTTGAAATTCTGTTTTCGGAATGTCATCCTTATTCACACACAACTGATGATACATAAATCGAAGGTCAATCTTTAAAATTTATTGACCTCTATGATGTTGGTCGAATAAATTATCAATGCGAGTTAGGGGATAATTGTTCATTATTATTATAGAATTCATCTCTTAGTAGTCTACACACAACCTCATAGATCCATATTTCTTCTTAATAAAAATTACAGGGGCTCCCCATAGGAAAACACTAGGTCAAATAATTCCCTAATTAGTCAACTCCTCTAACAGTTTGTTCAGTTCCACTAATTCCATAATAGTTATTCTGTACGAGGTCTTTGATATGGGCCTTGAAACAGTAACTAAGTCATTTGAAAACTCAAAATCTTACATTGGAGGATTTCAAGGTAAATCCATTGGAAACACATCCACATATTATATCATAATAGGTACATCCCTTATTTTAACATTCCTTTCCTCACCCAAAGTAATTTTATTCTCTTCCTCCCTAATAATTGAATTTATTTGAGCTAGTGGGGGTGGATCTAGATATGAATCTAGTGGTGACATTTTTTCTCTAATGCTAAGGTACTCTTTATCATCATCGAAAATTGTAACCTCCTTCATATTAAAAAAAATTATCGCATCATGGTCCGAAAGATCATCCAAACTGATGATTATATCAAATTAAATCGTGGGTATGATGATGAAATCAATAGATAAATAACGTTTTAATTTCATAATTGGAACTGATTCGCACAATATTTTTTCAATAATGCATCCCTTGGTATTTTTTACTAACAACTCCCATTTTAAATCAACATGATAATATCTAATTTTCTTATCAAACTCGGATGATATGAAATAATGCGATGATCTAGAATCAAATAAAGAATTGGCTAAAAGTGAGGAAACCATTAAATTACCTGCCACCACGTCATTCAGAGCATCAACCTCAGTAGTAGTGATCACAAAAGCATGTCCTTGACCCCTTGTCCTATTCTAAATTAAGTTTCCTGAATTATTAAGAGATTTATTTGAATAATTTCCCATCTCCCTGCAATTGTATCATTTAACATCAGATGCTTCTTTCCTCCCCCTGTAATCACGTGCATGGTGGCCTTTTTCACCAAATTGTAATAGACTCTCATTTCGTTCAAGCATGTACCGGGGTGTTTCATGCCACATTTACTATAGGATGGATAATAATATTTTCCCTTCATCCCCTTATTTTCATTTCTAGAGTGTTCACATGATCTCTTATTCTTCTTATTTTCTTTAAAGTTGTATGACATAGAGATTTTATTTTCTGTCTTAATAGTACATGAGACAACATGTTCGTATTATGAAAATGATTGTTATAACAATGCTCGATGAAGAAATGGTTTCAACCCTTAAATTAAATGATCAATGTTACTTCTTGGGTTAATTATAAAATTTTCAGCATGCCTTTCTATCCTTGAAATGTTAGCCTCATACTTTGAACCATTCTCATCCTCTTTTTTCCATAGACTGAGAAATTGACATTTCGTACCCCCTTCATGGTCATGAAAAAAGTATTTCTCTATGAATATCTCTTTAAACTCCCTCCATTTCATACTTGATACTTCTTCATCTACTTTTTTAATCTGAATCAATTACCACCACTGATCAGCATCTACATTAAGGAGATAAACTGCCATGACAACATTTTCTCATTCAATATTTCCCAAAGCCTGAAATATTTTTCGTATGGAACTTATCAATTGCTCAGCTACCAATAGATTTGTATTCACATTAAATGTTGGTGATTTTTTCCTCATCAAGCGGCCTAACATTGATCTCCCATGCTGTGGATCTGGGTACTGCATATGAGTACAATTATTATTCATAACTCAGTTAGTTATCCCAGTATGGTGATAAGATGATCAACACCATTTGCATCACCAAATCCACTCTAATTATCTTGAGTATGAGAGAAATATCAACATGGATTACGTGATTTAATATAGTTTCGATTCCATCTATTAGGCACCATTTCTAAACAATTGAATAAACTAGATTAGATTATGAATCAAAATACATAATTTTATACTTATTAAACACATAACATAAAATGAAAAATATATTGATAGAATCCATAATAATAATAAAAATTCTTTTAGGAGTAATATATTCATAAATCCTTCATAATGGTATGTAAAGAAAATGAGAATTATCCTATGCATATCCCCCGGGAGTGTCGCAACCATGAATGCAACAAGGCCCATTGTTGTGCTCTGGTTCACATTCGAGTCAAGCTCAAAGTGGTGTTTTCAGGTTTTACCACTAAGTACATCTGTGGAGAGCTGACTCTCCATGGTCGTATCCAGACAGGGATGTATTTCATAGAAAACTCACAAATTTTCTATTATACTAATATTCTATAAAGTTATACTATTATAATCCTAAAATTCTATTTTTGGGATATGTTCTCTAATTAGAGTTTATCTAAATCTAGCATCCTAGGATTTTAATAAACTTAATCTGATATCATCTGTAATTCCCTGACCCCAGTTACCCAGTGTTCGTGAATTATTACATATCATTGGAATGATCACAAATAATCAAGTCTCAAAATTATGATTTGTTTAGTATCCCTTGAAATACTTGATACATTAATACGGTTTACATTACATCATTAAAATGAAAACTACAACAACATTGCTACCGTATAAAACAATATGATCCCATAGACTATCCCTGTAGGCAAGTAAGAATATACTTCTTCACATTGGGGAAAAAATAAATCATTGAATGGGGTGAGCTCAGGTTCTTGGTAAGGATAACAATATATTGGAAACATTCATAAATAAGCATAAAATTTTTAGGAAATGTATAAGACTAAAAGAAAAGCATCTTCAACATAAAATTCATCATAATATGAAAATATAAATCAAAATAATGGAATTTACTTACTCACATGGATATTATAATCGTCGAATAATCACATGAAATATCAATAGACACTTTTATAATGATGGAATTCATAATTCTAGACTTCATAACTATATAGTCAATGCCTTGTGCTAAGACTACAAATAATATTTTTTCATGGCCTTTTTCCAAGACAGTAGTTATTCTCAAGAGACCTACTGATGCATCGAGGAACTATAGTAGGCTCTACCCATCAATTACGAATTCCAATGCATTCCTTATATGAAAAAGTATAATCATAACATAATCTTACATATTAAAAATAGAATACTTAATGTCTATAATTTATCCATAATCCATGAATGGTATAAAAAATTAACACATAAACAGTCAAACATATGATAAAACCTTCAATAAAATATATGTGTATTGTATCATAATAAACCAACATCAAATAATCATAAAATCAATCAAATGATGCTAAGATAGATGTAATCAAAACCTGTTTTTATAGAAATATCAATTTATATTTTGAAAACACTTATAAGTCGTATAACTAAAATGGAAAACATTTATTTCGAATATATTCTTATAAGATTATAAGGGAATCTTCAATGTTGTTATAATGGATGAAAATAGATGCTCCCACCGTATAAGTTAAAAAACACTGTTACCTTAAATTTTTCGAAAAGGTGAAAAAGTACCATGTTTGGAAAATGAAATAATGATTCAATTCAAAAATATATAAGGTATAATAATGGTATAAATGACATTAACACATTTTATATTAAAAATTAAAACTATATTGAACTACATTTTTATGAAACATGGATGTGGATGATAAAGAGGTCCTAGTAGAGAATGACATATACACAACTTCTGATAATAAAGAGATTGTGAAATTAACTCGTACCTTGTAAATTTCATTGTTCGAAGGTACGTTAACCTCCTGTGAAATGGTGAAATCATTTTTATTAAATTATACAATAACAATATACATAATTATGATATCATATATTATCTTCTAATAATCCTTTTCTAATAATATTTTAGTATTATCGTCGTTTCTGGTGTTAACTGATTCATGTTCCATTATATTCTTTGTTACATGAGTCATGTTTGTTATGGATGGGATGTATCATATTCATATCCAGAATGATATTATGTCCTTGAAATTATTTTTAATCATCACAAGAAATTTATTCTTGAATGGATATGATGTGGAATGAATCTCAGCGCGTTCGTGGAGATGGTAATCTTAACGTACGCACGAGTGACATTATCATTGCTTTTGAGTTTAAAATCGTACATAATTGGATGATATATCATATATAAAAAATTATTATCATTTTATATTTATTATTTTCATCAATTATACTCATTATTATACCCATACTAATGATTTTGTTTTTGAAGAACAAACATCCCCACGACGTGGAGACGGTAAGCCATTTGTACGCACATATGGTGACTTTGTCAATTATTAGATGGATAGAACAACGAATGTGGTTTTACCATTTTTATAAGAACATAAATTTATATAGAATATGTTGGATTAATTATTTTATAATGTAAATAACAATGAAATAGGAAGTGGAATAAGAAAATAACATGTAAGAGGTGATGAAATATTTGCATCTTCTTCATGTTATTCCTTTTGATTTGATCAAAAGGGATCCTCAGGTTGACTTTATGACTAAAGAAATGACATTAAGTTTAATAGAGGATAGTTTAGAGGATATTTGGTTAGGGGTTGGAGAAGCCAAATATCATTGTAGGTGTGAATTTGGGGGAAGGGAAACTGTCATTTTATAAGAGAGGTGGGGGACACCTTATGAAAAAAATAAAATATTATTTTATAATAAATTGATATTCTATTTATAATGGCTCCAAAGTTACTTCTATCTAGTCTAGGTTAGGGATGGGTCGAAATACATCCAAAATAAACAATTTGTAAATTTTTATGTTACTATAATAACCTTATCATTTATATTTAATTCTTAGTTAAATTGTTTTACATGTACCATGTCTCTTTATATTTTTATATTATATAGTTAATAAACAAACTATAACAAGACAGTAGATCCCCAAGTTGATCATTATTATTATATATAATTTTATCTTAGTCATTTGGCCGAACCATAGACTTTTAGTAATAGAGTATCAATTAATAATATAATATTTGTTTTAAAAACTCTTTTATGTAAATTTTTACAATATTTGGTAAATCATTTTTCTGAAACTAATATTAGAATGATTACTTTTTAAAAAGATAATTAAATCAATCCTAACATGTCATATTAACCTATAAATTTTTTGGAATTCTTCAAAAGGCTTAATTTTCCATTATTTGGGTATATAAAATACTAATATATATAATATTTAATTAATAAGGAAATTACAGCATCACCATAAAGTCATTAATAAATAAATTATTATATTAATAAAAATTATAAATAAAATACCATTATGTGATAAATATTCTTAAATTTATAATGAATATTTATAGTCGAATTTATATTGTATGTAACCCAATATTAAAAATGGTTTAGTTATTAAAAATTGGATTTAACTCTTTTAACTATACATTATATAAAATAAAAATAAATCTCCTTATCTAATCAAAGTGGACCTAAATGATCATATTTTATTCCTAAGGTAGTTTTTGGTTGGCATACTCTTATCCAATATTAGCGGGACATGTTTTTGGATAAAAATAATATCTATTTTACCATTAATTTCTCTATTTAATTTTAATTGTTGAAAATAAAAGTCAAATGTTATAATTCACCAAAAATTAATTTCATCTCATTGAACCACATTTTACGTACTGATATCAACCATGACGTTTAGTTTTTTGAAATTCAAATCACATAAGTGGTAAATTTATGTTTTCTTAAAATTTGCAAAAGCTCCATGGAGGTGGATAAAATACGGTAAAAAGTTCACTGAAATTTTTTTATATATAAAATTAATATAAATTGACTCCAATAAATTACATTGAACTTATATATGTATTATGCATTTATTTTGAAATAAACTAAATTAAATTAAAATAAACAATTTTTTATTAAAAAGTCTACTTTAACCAATAACTCGTTGTTTTTTCACTAGTCATCAAAAATTGAAATATTTCAGGAAAATTCCAAAAACTCACCCTAGTATTATTTGGAAATTCTAAATCAATAAATTAAGTCCATTTTGAAATATAAAATTTAATAATTGTAAAAAATTGTGTATTACTTTTCATATAAATAGTTTGATTGGTTATAGTGGGTTAGATGTTGAATTTGCATACAACACGTGCTATTTTATAATTAAATGAGAAGAGAACCATGGATGTTTGGGGTGGTACAACTTATATGTAAGTAACATGTCTATTTAATTAATAATTTCATGAATTTTTTCTGTGAATTTGTCGGCTCATGAAATTACAGTAGTTTTCTTCAGGTGTTGGTGCGATAATCTCTGTAATAAAAAATTCATTCAGCTTAGTGGGATGATTGTGAGTTACAAAAAATGATAGATTTGTTTAAGATGGGTATGTTTAATGAATTTAATGTTGATAAATAATGTTTTTTTGTGATTTATAATGTTATAATATATGTATTATGATTACAATTTGAATAGGGGTTATTAAAGGAAACTCTTAGTTCCCCATTACATGTTAATATTGTCTAAACAAATATTTATATAGATATTTTGGTGTATTAATGGTGGGATGGAATTAAAATATATATTGTTATCTTTACAATGAAATGATTGACTTATTAACTTGTTAAAACAGAATGGAAATTACCAAAGGGGCTTTTTATACCTGTGCAATTCCATAGTGGAAGTTGGAAAATATATCCATGGTTTGTGTAGTGGGAGTGACATATAAATTTCTACATAATAATTTAAAATTCATTAATCTTTATAGATTGACTTAAAATGCACATTTTCTTGAAAATTTAAATTCTCATTAAGTAGATAATATTTATCAACTATATCTTAATCAGATAGTTAGGTTATATGAATTTATTATAACTATTATACTATATAACTATCCCAATATCAATTTTAATGTCTAGAAATGCCTTCATTAGTTATTTTACATTGAACTAAATTTCAATAAATCATTTCATTTTTTGAATAATGGATAGATGGAATGAAAAATTAGTAATATATAAAACATTCCTAGTGTTTATTCAATGAATTACTAGGGATGTTGTGATCAAAATCATCATATAAATTGGGTTTCCTATTAAATCTATGTTCATTGTCGTATAATTATGTAAAAATTTAATGCATTATATTGAATTCTATATTTAAATCTATCATTTTTTAATAACGATTGTGATGGGAAATGAATTAGTCCAATATTGGTAGAGGAATTTGATGATAATGGGAAATTTATTTAGAAACATATTAGCGCATCTTCGTGTTTAAAGATAACATATTTATATAATAGGAGGAATGTCCCTTCATTTTAGGATTGTGATAATATTTTTCTTAATATATTTCCATGAAAAAGAATCATAAATTTATGTAAGGATGGAATGTTAATTCCAATATTCGTTAGACCATAAAAAATAAAAGATAATTTTGGAATAATTTCCAAATGATTGAACATGGCTTACTTTTTATCTTAGGTATATTTTTTTCATGTTTCAATGATGATAAAATTAGTAGATTCAACTCAGGTTTTGATCCATATGGATGAACAGTTGGAAGATAAACGTTGTTATGAGGATAATTATATGAATATTTTTGACCTTTGAGAGAAATTATTGTATAAAAAAGTATTTCATGGGGTGATGTTTTTGAGGAGAAACCACATGGTTGATGAATAAGTACTTAAATCAGAAAATTGTATGATATAATTATATCCCCAATTTTTAATAAGTGAATAATATTTTGAGGAAACAATTTACAAAGGGAGGGAAATGTAAAAAAAATCATACAAATAAAATATTTTATTGTCATAAATATTATTATTATTTAATTAAAGAGTTATATTCACAATTAATATATCATGTAATTCTTATTATCATTAAATAAATAGTTTTATTATACTCATATGTAATTACTTTATATATAAATGTTTAAAAAATATTTAATATTTTATTATGAAACATTTTATTTTTATTTTTGATTAAATATTTTGAAACTAATACTTGAAAGAGTTTGTTAACATATTTTGAAAATATTTAATTTTTAATGAAATTTGAAATATACTTGTTATTATTGACAAGTTATTTATAATTATCTGATCAATGAATTATTTGGATGAGTTATATATTTTAATTAGACAATATAGATTTAAATTAATCGAGTCATGGTTTTTAGAAACAGTTTTTATACTGTAATTTTGAGTAAATGTTTTGCTTATATTAAAATAAAATTTCACAGAAAAATAATTTTCTGTTTTGTATTTACAGTTTAATTTTAAATTAAATTATACAATGTATATTTCTTAAATATTTAAAAATGGGAATAATATTTTGAATTAACATATCTAGATTTGGTAATTATGATCATTTTTATTTTGAAAAATATTAAAAGATAATGTAGTAATTTCTTTTACCATAATAAAAGGTAAATTTCATAATTAATTATAAAAATAAAAATATATGGAATAGAAAATGACTAAAAAAACATTCAAAATTTATTTTTATGATTAATATTTATATAAAAATAGTCATTATTTAGTGTTATGACCATTTTATTATATTTAGATATAATTTTAAACATTATAATTCTTATTTAGAAAAACATTAAAGATATAACACTATTTTTATTATAATTGTTATAGTTTATAATATAGTGTCTAAAAGGGGATAATTTCAACTATAAATATTCCATTGAAATAAAAAAAAATATATTTAAAAATATATTTTATTATATATATCTAGGAAATTAATAATTAAATCAATTTATTTCACAATAATGATGTTATAATTATTTAATTAATGAAAAAATATAATAAATTACATTAAATGTAATAAGATTAATAAAATATTATATAATTATTGTGATCCGTGAATTTTATATATTTCATTGAAATTATTAATATATAATTAAATACAATGATTAATTTAAACTTTTTTATTGGTGTTTTTAAAGTTAATAAAATCAATATTATAATATATGAGACCAATAATATTTTCTTAATTTATATAAATACCAAAAAATATTAAATAAACACAATATTGGAAATATATGGTCTAAAATTTCTCCCCTTAGGCATTTATAGGTCATTTGGAATCAATTTTCTCAAGAATAGTCTTATTATATTTTAATATTTTTGTAAATTAATGAGCTACCCTCCCTTCTCTTATAAAAAGAAAACTCATATTCTCAATACACCTCAATTAAAAACCCCTAAGGATAGGAAAATCCATACCAATGTCCATTAATAGTGTCCCTAAATATATTATGGATATAATTGTTTAGAAAAATTAACATCCATTAGGGACTTTTTTTTTCATTTAATGGAATTTTTTCAAAGAAGATGTATATAATATTTCTATGTGGCTTTGTAATATTTATCCGTTCATATCATTCAAATAATTTTTAACAATGCTAAAATAATAACTCTTATATCATCTATATACTATGATAGTATTATTTCTGTGGAATGACCCATATACATCTCCTCTTCTATCAAATGACATACCAAATACCTATTCATGTGTATACGAGACTGCTACCTTGAGAACCATTGTCATTCATTTTCGATTATACACTCCCCAAGAATGATACAACTGTCGATTTGAAGTATATATATATGTTAAATTTAATATTATAATAATTTTAAGTTATTATTTTACACATACATTATTAATTTCTTTTCCATATGGGATATAATAATGTTTCCACTCAGTAAAAAATGCATCCACCTTAAGATGTAATATTATTCAATTTTTCACTAATGATTAACATAACAAGAAATTCTTATATATTTATGAATATATGTGATATAAATGAAAATTTTAAGATATTCATACCATATTTATAATAAATATAAGAATATAAATCATTTTTATCTTAAATTTCCTTTTAATGAAAAATGATAATGTAATTCATATATACGTGTGGACTATCACCCCTAAGAAGAAGATTTGATTCATATTAAATCACCTAATCAAATGGATGATATCAATATTTTTCATTAATAAAATAACTTCTTATATATCTCATTCTTAATTTTTTATAGTTGATGGAATAATAAAAACATTGACCGTAGTCAACTGACTGATGAAATTTTGGACTTATGTATCAAATATCATATAATCGTCTAACATGAACTTAATTAACTGAAAATTCACTTTGTATTATTATATTTTATAACCCCAATGGGGGTTTATAGGGACTAATGTGGTTAATGTCAAGGGAATTACTACATAGAATTTTTTTATATTTTTGAATATATAGAAAATGTAATGATATATTATAATATTGTCATTGATCATTAAAAACTTGATAAAGAATATAGTGAAAAATTTCCTACATCTCATGCAGGTATAACCCTAATTCCATGAATTGGGCTAGATATAAATTATATGGAATTATAATAGTAATCCCATTATATAGAGGTATTATTGCAATGGAAATTACCATGAACATAAAATCAGACTAAGCTGTTAAAATATCTCAATTGAAGAGATCAATGAACATTATAACACTATGTAAGGACTACACTTCCACACCTTTTAAAATAACTCCACCATGAAATATATTATTAAAAAGAATAAAAAAATCCAATACCACCACATACCAGACACCCTTCTAATACTATTATATTCCCAGGGGATTTTTCCACATTCAGCACTAACCCAAACCATAGTGGTGACCATCTAAACCATATTGCCCTTAATGAGATGATTTTTCCTAATGGGGAAAAGGTAATATTGGAGAGATAAAATATAATATAGTGTGTTATGATAATGATGACCCATGTTACCTATATGATTTATTTATTTGTCTTATTTTTTAATACAAGTATCATTTTTCCAAATAAAAAATTTATTGACTTTATAATCAATGGAATCTATATTTTTCATTCATTGGTGATAATTATAACTTTGTAAAAAACCATGTGTTTTAATGTTTTGAAAGAAACCATTATATGATTTATTTTCCCTTTAATATTACTTATGAAATGTTTTTGTAAAATGTTTGGTAGAAAGTGAGATTTCTTGGTTAAAAAATGATTATTTTGATCCAATATTTTATTAAGTAGTGGAAACGTTTTATAAGTATAATGGAAAACTATTTTATTTCATTATTTTAATATCAATTACAATGATTTATTTCTCATACCATGTTATTTAAAATGTTTTTCATGGTGTTTATTGATTCGTATGATTATGCAATAATTCATGTTGAAATTTTTGAGGGACTTGTCCTGAAAACAAACATATTTTTTGAAGATATTTTTTAATGAAAAAATAGATACTTTTTAAAACTATCCACATGAAATTTATGAGTTCACTTTTTAAGAGTTTTTCATATTTATGTAAATATAACCACTAAAAAGTCATCAGTATTTTATGAAAGTTAATTCTAGTTTAAAATCAATAAAATGAATACTATTTTTGTTCTGGTTGTTAAAAATGTAACATATTTATATCTTTAAATTGATACATAATGATTTATAACATAAAATATAATATATACTATAATTAAATAAATAAAGAAATATTGTAATTTAAATGTCTCCATTATAGCCTAGATATTAATGCTGTAGGTATAAATAATTGTAAATAATTTCTGCAAAAAAATAATTATTTCCAATTCAATATGAATGTGTTTTCATTTTCGTCTAATATAATTACAAAATTTTCAGTACATGTATTTTATTAAAAATATATAAATATTCTTCAATAATTATATTTCATTCATTTTATGAAAAATATAAAATTAAATTTCTGTATATTTAATAATTTTTTTTCACTAATTAATTTATTATTAATGTTATGAATTTAAAAATAAATTTGATATCATATTTGAAAATGTTTTTAAAATATATTTTTTTTCAAGGGTAGTATATTATACTAGTATTTGTTGAAAAAGTGTATTTTATTTTTATGGTTTTTAAAAGTCAATTTATTTTTTGTATTTAGATTAAAATTTAATAAGTTATATTTCATTTATTATAATCATATTATTTTCATTAAAATAGTGTATATATAAATATTATTTTAGTATGAAATAATTTTATATTTTAAAATGTCATTTCTTATGAAGAATAGTTTTTCATTTTATTTTTTCATATTAATTTAAAAAATATATTATGAATCACTAGTGTTTATAATTTTTAAAAAATTATATCATATAATGAATAATCATTTCAAAAATTATTTAATTTTTTTTAATTACTCTTAATCAGAATAGTATCCTTGGTACTTGTTGTTACCATAGTAAATGGAAAAATAGATAATTAACGTTAAAGATTATATGATAAGGATAACAAAATGAACTTCACACTACCCAAATTTAATTTTATAATTCATTTCATTAAATAATAATTCATGCTTAAAATATGGTTTTTTGTTACATTTATAAGTGATTATTATATTTTAAATATAATATTTAATAAAAATTCAATGATGTTACACACAAATTTTTAATAACTATATCATTTTATATATGGGGTTTTCAAGAGAATAATTATTTCTATATATAATCTTTTTGTAAGGTCAAATAATTATAGTAATCATTTTAATTTTTTTATCTATTTATGGAGGAAATTATTAACTTAAATTAATTCACAATGTGGATGGAGTAATAGTTTAAATAATTGAAATATCAATTAAATGATATTAAAAACAATAAAAAAATTATATCGTAGATAATTATTTTTATAGACTGAAATACGACATGATCATGACATGATTGTGATGAAATAATACATATTTTGAAAATTTTATGTGTAATATTTATGTTATTAATATCATTGTAATTAATACTTTATAATATTTTCATTAAGTATAATTTATTGAAAACAATATTTAATTAAATTATATAAAATTTATAAAATCATAAATTCCCCTATACAACTATGAATATGTCTAAAATTTCGTCCATGGTCTATTTAGTGAATATATTTCATTTTATATTAACTATATAAATACTAATACCCTAAAAACCAATTTTTATGGTAGTAGTGAATATATTTCATTTTATTTTAATTCCATGTGTTCCCTCCACAATGTTATTAAAGTTATCCACTTATTTCAAATTTTTGACACATGAAAAGAGTTAGGTTATTCCAATTCCTTACAAAATAATTTTTTATCATCCCCCTAATTATTGTATAGGTACTGGATTATGTAGAGAAACACCCTTAGATGTCATTAGTTGTTAATAAAAGATAACATTCTGAGAATATTTTATATTTTTTTTAGATGATCATTTAATTTTTTTGATTCATTTAATATATATATACATTATATTTGTTACATATTTATACATCTTGATTATTATTTAAAATATGACTTTTGACAATCCATTCTTTGTGGGATATAATAATTTCACTCATATAATTGATGAATTTCTATGTCGTGAAGCGATCAGATTCATTTTTCACAAATAATTTACATAGAAGGTAATAAGGATATATATTTTTAATATATATGATATACGTGGAATATTTAAAATATTTTTATCATTTTTATCATCCATAAAAATTAATATATCAATTATTATCAAACCTCTCCATGCATCAAAGAATGATAAATTCATTCATTCGAATATGTGCAAAACCACCTCCAGAAGCGATATAGTTCATTTTTCAACTTCACGTAACATTAAAAATATAAGTAAGTATATTAAATGAATTAATATTATATATAAAATATATTTATCATTCATGAAAAATATAATTATAGTTATCTTGTTTTCATAGTGAATGTTGATAAATGGAAAAGGTAACTCATGTCTTTTTAGAGTTATAGTCTCAATTATAGTAATGTAGTAATTTTTTATAACAATATGTAACAGATATATTTATATGTATAATTGGTATATTTATAAATTGTAATTATTTAATGATTATTAATATAGATAAGGTGTTCTAAAGACCACCTTGTCTACAGTCGACATACTAATTTACATTTGGAGTAATAATTTAAATGATTTGGTGGTTTACATGGTAAAAAATGTATACAATAAATAATAAACTAAAAATGGATTCCTATTGAAGTAAAAAAATTATCTTATATCAATTATATTGTATTATAATGAATAAACATTATGAGTTAGAAAAATGGTATGGTACATTACGTTAAAAGAAATCTCTTAAATTATCTCTTTCATCACCTTTTGAAAAAAATTATAGGAATGTTTTTTAAATTAAATGGAATCGAAGTATTATCTTATATTAATGAATCCATAATACATTGATGTTTAATTTATAATCTTACATGGTCATTTTAATGATAATAGATAACATTTTATATGTTCATTTAACTTTTTTAAATATGATTTTATCCTAAAGGATTGATATTATAATGATATTATTCATGTTTTAGGATAATATATATGTTATGTTTTTGGTTGTACAATAATATTCTAACATACACACACCAAAAACACATTCTAGAATAATAGTCTGTAGCCCATATCTCCATTGGTGGGTCATAATATCACTCGAATGATTGGGTACGTTTGAGGTTAACTATTATGGTAATTCCATGTGTAATTATGAGAGTTACACCATAGTAAATTTTTTATGATTGACTCGTGTATAACAATGATGGTTATTTCATCATATTTGATAGGGATACGATATAGGTATTTGTGATAAGAAAATTGTTCCCAGTGTTAACTATATTTATTTTTTATTATTTCATTATCTTTATAGATATTTCATTTTTTCACAATGTATACAATCGATTATAAAATGAATGGAAATTATATGTTAAATTTAATGTTGAAAATTATAACATTAAGAAAATTCATTTTAATACTTAACCGTGTCTTCAATGATATAATTATAATTATTATATTTCCATTATGATTTCCTGTTATTTTTTTATAGAATGTATTTGGAATAATTGGTGATTTCATTGGAATGAAAATTATTATATTGAGCACATATATTTTGTGGAATAAGAAAAACATTTATATATTTCTTGGAATAATTGTTTATTTTATTAATTTAAAGTCGTATTTTATGATTTTTGTGGTCATCCAAATTTTCAAACTTTTATATTAACATTTATGGAATAGTAGGGATAAGAATGAGGTCTAAAATAAAATTATGAATATATACCATGATAGAAAAAAATATCTTCTCATTTAATGTCATATATTTTTTAAAAAAAATATTTTGTGTAGTAGTGTAACCGTTTAATTTAAGTTTTTTTATGTAAAAGATATTCATAGTTCTTTATAACTAAAAACAATAAAACCCATTGTTTTTTGAAAAATAATTAATATATAATATCAATATATTATTTAATTATTAATTCATGGTCCATAGGATTTGTATCATAAGAGGTTTCATTCATAATTGGCAATTGAAATGTTATTTATTGAGGTTTCAATAATATTTATTGATATCATAATGTTAATAAATGTTTATGGTTGATTATAAGATCAATTATATATAATAACCTTTTGATATATCATTTTTAGAAATATTAAGATAATTAGTGATATTCTATTAACATATATATAAAATATATTTAATAGTTATTAATTTTTTGGAAAAACAATTAAAGGTATGTGATAAAATTTTAGTTTACAAAATTTTTTATAAGGTTCAATATATTAAGGTCATTTTGAAGGATAATTCTATTATTTATATAATTTTATAAGGATTCTATTTATATATTTATCCAAATGGAAATCTTGTAGTCCATCTGAAATTATGTCCTCTACTATAATTCCATGGGTATTAAACCAACAAGGGAATTGAGGTAAAGAATCATTTCCTAACACTTGCTTACTTTTTTTCATTGTCTATAAGAAATTGATTTATTTTTTTTTACTATTTGACAGATAATGGCCATTTAAAATTTTGAAACATATTATTTATAAAAGAGATAACCATTGGATTTGATAATTATTTACTAATTTGTAGATTTGTTTTAACATTGCAGACATTCAATATTTTGTGGAACCCTATATGATTACTATAACAAAATACTATAGGATATTATTTTAGGAAAAAATGGAGGAATTTTATTTTGGATGTATATAAGATTTTATTTTGTATTTATGGTGATTCTAGTTAATTTTGGACACATATATCATATCATGGTGATTATTTTATTACGGAAATTTATTTTTTATGTGAATTTAATAGTAAATTATATAAATTTCATATAAATATTATAATTATAATATGACCCATATGATGCTACATGAAATAGAAAAATATAATAAACAAAAAAAATATAAAACACTATTTTCATAAAACAAATTAGCCATTATGTATTGTAGAATAACACCTCATAGACCATTTTTTATTTCCTTCCCTTTATCATGGTAATACCAATAGGTTTCATGGTTGGCTGAGAGAATCTGGCATAATATTTTCATTCAAAACATTCAGGGGATGAGTTTCATCATCATTATCTTCGCAATATTTACCACTACACAGAGTGATATTTTTTTTGAGGTAACTACTCATTTGAATGGTTACAAATCTGGTTGCATTTTGGAAGCCTTGTAAGATGACTAAATTGAGATGTTTTCCTTACTGAAATAATTCATGAAGATTCTTTTTCATGTTTCTAACTACTCAATAGAATATTTTGAGGAAACAGATAGACCTGGGGGATTAAACATATCAATAAAATTTGTTGGTTATTATGTGGATCAGATCACTTTTGAAAATAATATTACAACATGATGGATATTATGTCTAGATAACTTTTGAATTACTTACTTCTGAGGGAGTTTATCCAAAAAAACATGGACCAAATGACAGTAGCTATCCCTTCCTCGTAAAATGAATATAAATATTTTGGTTCATGAGAAATCTTTTTAGAACATTAGTTATGTTCATTAAAATAAAACTATTTTAGATAAACACTATCAGGTGATGAAATTGGTAACAACACAGTATAAATTGATGGGATATGATCGATTGTGTCAGCATGATTGTTGAACACATTATCATGAACATTCATAAATGGGAATTTCTTCTGGTCAAGAGTCATTACCTCACCTTGAGAGGGGTATTTAGTGGGGTGGCCTTAGTAACAAAATCATATAGATCAGGTCACAAGTCATTACTTCACCAAATTATATAATTTTCTCCCATGAGGTTATTTATCTCCATTATCAAATAACCATCAAAATAACACACGTTTTAAAAAAATTTAAATTTAAATTAATATAATTTTTTTAATATTCTCAGTAATATGTGGAGTGTCCCTCCCATATCTTATAAAAGGGAACCTATTAATCCACATTTATAACACATAAAACCCATTTTGGTTATAATTTTTTTTAAAAAATATCATAAAAAAATGAATCACCAAATTATATAGATATTTGTTTAGTAATGACACATCTCTTACTATTCATATGATGTAAACTAATAATGAATTTTTAAGAATATGTATCATTTTTAATCAATCCATTCGGTTTTGTATACTCTTCAACCTCATTAAAATCAACATCAATCATGATAAATCAATATCTCTAACATCCTAAATAAACTAAGATGTTATAATGTTTGTTTCTTAACCCATTTCCATGTAATATTATATAATATGGGATAAAAATTCAGCATCATTGTATACATACAGATTGTGGTAATTACTACAAAAAATAGATTTAGTTAAATTATCATTCATAATGACTACAGTCTTGACTCTACCACAATTCCCATATTCAGTCCCACTTCCCAAACACACCTCCGGCATATCGGGGCCTCAAAACCTCACAAAAACCAGCCTGTATACACTTGGGCCACAACCACCATGCTTCTCGCCCGAAGACACAAGATCCTTTTCATGAAGACACATGGGGGAAATATTCTGAGCCAAAAAAGCATATTCTTCTCACAAAAAACACATTCCAAATTTATATATGGTTGTTGTAAGCCTCAATCAATTATATGCTACTAGGATATGCAAGAGAAGTAATAAACCAAAAGAGCATATGAGGTTTATAGTTAGTAATCATCCATCTATCCTCCCACGAGGATGTTGGGAATGATAGCCACAACCATGAAATTGAGGTGTTTGGAACATATTTGTCAACAATTGTGGGGTGAATATTGAAATCCCATGTAACTAAAATTTATACATGCAGATAAGCAAACACTCATCCAACATATGTGTTTTTCTAAAAAACAACAAATTATCCAATTAATGAAACTTTTTCTATTCCACCTAAATGGACAAACAAATTGTAACCACTACCAAAGTTCCCCCAGAACCATTTTTTTTGTAACCACTTTTCATTTATTAATTGAGGCGATCACAATAATTTATTCCAGCACTATGGGGAAACTAAAAACCCTAACCATATAAAAAAGAATAAGAAATCCAAACTGTAGTCCCATTTCACAAGAAGTTCGTAACCACACTGCAATCCCACTACACAACGTCGTTCGACGGCTACGAGACAAACAATTGTTGTGCAGCTTTAAAAAATTAAATACATTACACAATCAATCATTCTATAAGAATGATATGACTAATAAACACATATACCACCCCATGCCCATATCCCACAATATTTACCATTACTATAGCCCTGTTGTACACACATACCACCTTTTTATTGAACCAAATCCTCTATCCAATCTTATACCCACTACCATTCTCCCAGCATCATCACCACACAACTCACAACATGTTACACAAAACTCAACCACACATATAAATATGGTGTATATATATATATATTCAGATTTATCCAGAAGAGGTTATTTAATGATAACTAATTATAACCAGGGTGATCACACAATAGATTTAATAATGTGAATCCATTTATTTAATCATTTATAAGAGGTATAAGCTGTTTTTCATGTTATGATCATTTTTCAAAGAATCTAAAAAAATAGAACATCACTAGTTCACAAGAAAAGTCCACAAACAACCATGACTATTAGATGTATTTAAAGACACAACATTACATTAAATAATTAATGATCACAAATAAAACATTTGATAAAAAAATCCACACTCTGCATGTTATTCTATATACCCCAGATATTTTCCTGATCATATATACGTCATGTTTATATCTCATTTTGAGAAATTTATTTATCCATTCCTCATAATAAAACACTTAGACCACAACCCTGCATGATGAATAATTTATGAGATCAAAAAAATACCGACTGGATGATCGAAGGACAGAAGATCCCCGATGGGCCAAGAATAGGGGATCATGTGAGCAGTATAGAAGAACTCCAAGAAAAATGAGAAGGAAGTGATTTAGAATAGGTGCATGACTCGTATATGGAGTAAGGCTCTTGGTTCACCAAGTGGAAATGTTAAGTACACAAGGTAAGATATCATCCTTCATGAGTATGAGCCTATTTTAATGGATGAATAGTTTTAGAAGACATTATCATGGGACCGTGCTCATGATTATTTATGTTGACTCTCTAACATCACCCAAGAAATTATAATATTAAATGATATAATTAAAACCCATTGATACATTCGTAAAAATTCCTTTGTAAGGATTTAATCATTGTTCAAATCAAATAAAATATAGGAGGGGGGAAACAAGAAAACTATGAAAAACTGGTAAAACAATAAATGAGTCCAAGATGGGTGTGACACTAATGCTGAGCGACCCAAGGGTGATCTATTGACCTGACTTACCAATGTTAAGCCACCAACTCTGATCTACCAACCTAATGACCTACCGACACCTCGACCTACTGATGCCTGGTAAAATGGATTCATGACACACTTTTTTCGATTCCCCTGACTCACCAATATCAATGCCACTCACTGATAGATGTTGAATCAATTATAAAATTGATCCCTTGAACTACAAATTTTACAATCTACTAATGCCCCTGAAACACCGAGGTAGATTCTCCCTACTCGCTGATATTGATTCCCCTGACCCAATGACACAATAATATAATGTCACCCTAACATGTCAACACACTTACAGGATGACCCAATAACATGCCCACACATTGACATACTGACAGAAAACTATATATTTGGATAACTCTTGAACTATTCTTCTGAGGGATCATAGAAAACCTCATACAATGGATTTTCACAAAGGAAAATCTGATGAAATTACAATTGATTACATAAGGTACCACTCAAAATATCCATGTTTTCAATAATTCAAAACTATCTAAGAAATAAGTGGTTCTGAACAATCACAACATAGGAAAACTATTAGGAGAAAACGACCAAGTGTTATTTCAAATCATGAGTAAAAAATTTGAGATCAAAGAACATAATCTTGACATATATCTCGTGACCAAATATAAAAAAACAAAGTGACCAAAATTCAAAAAACAACCACATAATGTAATGACCCACCCCCTATTACGTAGATTTGGAGCATTATTAAATAATACTAGCATGATCAAAATAGATCAAGTCTCTAAAGACCGATTAGTTTAGTAGCCCTGGTAGTACTAGATACAATCATAAGGTTTACCAAACATCATAAAATCGAAAACTACAACAACATTGTTTCCATAGGAAAAACTGATATCCCATAAACTATCCTTACAGGTTATTCATAATATACATCATTTCATCCTAAGAAAAAACCATTGAAAGGGGTGAGCTCATATGCTCAGAAAGGATAGAAATATAGAAAAAACATTCATAAATAAGAAGAAACATTTAAGTTAATTTATAAATCTAAAATACAATCATTTTCAGCATAAATTCATCATAATATGGAAAATAAAAATAAAAATAACGTCATTTACATACTCACATGGATATTTTACTAGTTGAATAATCGCCTACAATATCAATATCCACATTCATAATGATGTAATTCATAATTCGAGACTTCATAACCACATAACTAGGGCCATGTACCATGAATAAAAATAATATTTTTTCAAGACCTTTTCCCAAGACAGAAGTTTGTTTCATGAGACCAGCCAGTGGATATAGGATTTATAGCAGACTCCACCCATAACTTACTAAATCCAATGCATTCCTCATATGAAAAGGTTTAAAAATAACATAAAAATCGTATTAAAACTAGCATACGAAATGTCAATACTTTATTAATAAATGAGTAATGGTATAAAAATATCACATCCACTGTCAAGAATACCACAAAAGCGTTAATACAATATGGTTGTTTTGTATCATAATAAATCAACTTCAAATATTCTTAAAATCTATTAAAGAATGTTTGCATAGATGAAATAAAAATATTTTTTTTGAGAAGTATCACTTTCTAATTTGAAATCATTTAAGAGTCACTTAATTATAATTTTTTTAAGATATTCTTATAACCTTGTAAGGGAAGCATAGATGATGTTATAATAATGGAAAATATTCGTACATTCTGTATAAGTTTAAAAAAACATTGTAACCTTAAATTTGTTGAAAAGGTAAAAAAGTACGGTGTTTGGAAAACGAAAGAAATATTCCTTTAAAAAATGTGTAAGGTAAAATAAGGGTATAAGTTACTTTATACCATTTTCTGTTAAATAGTAAAAAAAATTTGAATTAAGTTTTTAAAGAAACATGGATGTGGATGATAATAAGGTCCCATTAGATACTTACGTAAAAAGAATCCCCGGATAATAATGAGATTATGAAATTAACCCTTATCTTGTACATTTCCTTGGTAGTGGGTTAGTTAACCTCATGTATAATGGCTAAATAATTTTTATTAAATTATACAAGAATCATATATCTTAATATGATATCATATATGATCTTTTAATATATATTTATTAATAATATTTTAGTATTATCATCGTTTCGGGGGTTAACAGGTTCATCATCCTTTATATGCTTTGTTAAGTAAGAAATGATTTTCATGTATAGGAGGTATCTTATTTATATTCAGAAATATATTAATTCTTTAAACATTACTTTTAGTCATCTAATAAAAATTATTTTTGAATGTATAAGATGGGGAATGAATCTCATCGTGTTCGTGGATATGGTAATCTGTACGTACGCAAAAGAGACTATCATTATTTTAATATTAAAATCATATATAATTGGATAGTATATAGTATATAAAAAATCATGATCATGTTATATTTATTATTTACATCATTTATACATCATTATTATATCCATCCAAATAATAATGTATTGAGTTTCAACAACACCACTACAGTGAGACGATAAGTCGTACGTACACATTTATGGTGACATGTCATTCAAAGGATGGATAGAATGATTAATATGGTTGTAACATATTTATAATAACATCATTGTATATATAAGATAATTGATTTATTATTTTATAATTTAAATAACAAGGAAAGAAAAAATGGATGAAGAAGAAAAACATGAAAGAGGTGGTGAGGAATTTACCACTTTTTCGTGTTCTTCCTTTTGACTTTATCAAAAGGCCTCTTTACATTGGACTTCTGACTAAAGGAATGCCACTAGGATAAATGGAGGACCATATAGAGGGTATTTGGGGAAGTTTTGGATGAGATAAATGTTTTCAAAGGTGTGAATTAGAGTGAAGGAGAAGTTCTCTTTAATAAGTGGGGTGAGGGGAACCTTATAAAAAACATAAAATATTATTTAATAATAAATTAATATTCGGTTTATAATGGCTTTAATGTGACTTATAATGAGTCAAGGGTGAGGATGAATCTAAATCATTCCAACTAATAGATTTTATATAGGTTTAGGTCACCATATTAAACTTACCATTTATATTTAAATCTTAGTTAATAGTTCGATAATTACCATGTCTCTTTGTTTTTTTATATTATATGGTCAATAAACATACTATATCAAGCCATGAGAACCCCATATGTTACATTATTAATATATATATCCTTATCTAAGTCCATTGGCTGACCGTTAGATTTCTATGAAGAGAATATAAATAAATAATAAAATATTTGTTTTAAACACTCTTTTATGTCAATTTTAACACTATTTAGTAATTGATTTTTTAGAAAATCATAACAGAATTAAAACGTAGAAAAAATTCAATTAAATAAATCCTAACATGTAATTTTAACATATAAAATTCATATAAGTCATCAAAAGTCTTAATTTACTTTTATTTGTGTATTTATATTTTCAATTGTTTTAATCATTCATTATTATGGTAATTATTGCATAATCATTGTGTCATAAATAAATTTAATTATATAATTTCAAAAAAATTTAACTAAAATACGATTATGTAGGAAATAATTTTTTTATTTCTAATGAATATTTATAGTAGAATTTATATTTTGTGTATCCTTATATTAAAAATGGTTTACTTATTAATCATTGAATTCAACTATTTTAACTCATTTTTAAATAAAATTATAATAGTCTTAATTTAATCCATGTGGACCAAAGAGGTTCATATTTTATTCCTAAAGATATTTTTTGTTGAACTATACTTATCCAATTGAATTAGGACATGTGTTAGGGTAATAATAATATAATTTTTACCTTAGATACCCTATTCACATTTAACCGTGTTAAATAAAAGTAAAAGGAAACTATTCATCAAAAATTATTTTCATCTTATTGAACTAAATTTTACATACTGATATAAACCATGTCTCTTGTATTTTTGAAATTTAATTCACAGAAGTGGCAAAATTTTGTTTTATAAAAAATTTCAAATTCTCCTATGAGTTGGGTAAAATACGGTAAAAGTTAAATAAAATTTTCATATATCTAAAAATATTTTATACTCAGTATACTGAATTACATAGAACTTATATAGTTATTATGTATATATTTTTACCTATAATGAATTTAAATAAAATAAATATTTATTTAAATAAAAAATAAGTTTTAAATTATAACTTAGTGCACCTCGCTAGTAATCAAAAATTGAATGTTTTCAAAAAAATACCAAAAATTCACCCTAAGCCTATTTTGATATTTCGAATACAAAAATGAAGTCCATTTTGAATGATAAAATTTATAAAATTTCAATAATTGGGTATTACAATTCATAATTTCTAGTTTGATTAGTTGGGGTATGATAGAACTCGAAATTGCATACAACATGCACTATTGTATTATTCCAATGGAAACATACCGGGAAGCTTGGGGTGTTACATTCTTCCCTCCTTCAAATAATTTCCTCCTCAATATTTCTAAAATATTACTGCATAAAAATACTTGGGTGGTTCTTCATCATAACTTCCACAGGTTCCCACGTTTCCTCTTACATCTTTTGGTTTCTTCATTGAACTTTTACATATGAGTCACCCATTTTCTCAACAATTGTTCTCTGGTATCATGAATCCTAAAAGGCTCTTCAAAATAAGACAGATCGGGTTCCAGTTCTAATTCCCCATAGGTGAGTACATGTGTTGGTTCAGGAATTTATTTTCTCAATACTGATACGTGGAACACATCGTGAACTTTAGAGAGACTTGGTGGCATTGCCAAACTGTAAGCTACATCCCCAATTCATTATAGAATTTTGAAAGTTCAGATGTACGTGGGACTCAATTAAACCTTAATACCAAAATATATAACACCTTTCAATGGAGAAAATTTCAAGAAAACATGAGCTCATAAATGAAACTCCAAATCATTTTATCAGTTATCATCATAGCTCTTCTGCATACTTCGAGCTTCTTTGATGTGGGTTAGGATTATCTTCACCTTTTCCATCGTTTCCTCTATAAGATATAGGCCTATGAGTTTTCATTCTCCAACATCATCCCAACTGGTTGTTGTCCGACATCTCATTCCATAAAACGATTCATATGGAGACATCTAAATACTGTAATGGAAGCTATTTTTATAAGAAAATTCTTCTATAGGTAAATATTGGTCACACATACCTTGAATGTGAAGGGAGAAAGATCACAACATGTCTTCTATGGTTTTAATTGTCCGTTCAGATTGTCCATAAGTTTGGTGGTAGTAGGCAGTGCAGAAATGAAGTTCTGTATACAGGGATTTCGGACGACTTTTGTAGAATCTTGAGGTAAATCATGGATCACAATAAAATACAATCGACATGGTACTCCATGATGTCTCACAACTTCATTAATATACAGTCTTGTTAACCATTCAATTGGTAAATCATCTTATATAACATGAAAATGTGCTGACATGGTAAGACGATCAACAATGATCCATATTTCATTATTTCTTCTAGGAGTCATTGGTAGTCCTGTGAAAAATTCCTTCGTAATTTTATCTCATTTCCACTAAGGTATGTGAAGATGTTTCATGACTACTTCAGGCTATTCCCTTCCAACATTTACTTATTGAAAAACCATACATCATGAAAAAAAAATCATCAATCTATCTCTTCATGTTTTCCCACCAAAAATTTTCCTTCAAATCTTTATACATCATATTTCAAAGAGGGTCTATAGAGAATTGGTAGGTATGAGTATCATCTAAAAAATACTTTTTTATTTCATGTATATCCGGAACTCAAATACTTATTCCAAATTACAAAATTCCATTTTCATACACAAAGTCACTCAATCTCCCATCATTCACAACATTAATCATCTTTTGAAACTCTTTATCATTGGTCTGAGAACTCTTTATCCTTTATAGTAAATATGGTTTTGAAACCATTTGTAAAAGTATTAATGTTTCACCTTCCATCATTATCCCCATGTAAAACCTTACTATATCCTTGTATATATGACCCTTTTCACCTCTCATCTTATTTAGAACTCCTTATTCCATTATGATCAAAGCATCTGCCAAAATATTTTTCTTCCTCGAGTGGTTGTGTATTGTGCCATCATAATCCTTGAGTAGTTCAATCCATCTCCTTTGTCTCATGTTGAATTATGTCTATGAGAAAATATACTTCAAACTCTTTTGATTGTTATATATCTCACATTTTTCACTATAGAGATAATATCTCCCTATCTTCAAATAAAATATTACAACTGATAACTAATGATCATGGGTAGGATATTTTATCTCAGGAATATTTTTCTGTCATGATGCATAGGCAATAACCCTATAATTTTGCATCAGGAAACAATCAAGGTGTTTCTTTGATGCATCACTATAAATAACATACCCATCATTTCCCGATGGTAGAGTCATGATAAGATCATTTATTAATCTTCTCTTAAATTCATAAAAACATTTTTCACACTCTTTGGTCCAAACAAATTTAACACCTTTTCGTGTGAGCTTTGTTAATGAGTTTGACACCCGAGAAAAATTCTAGATGAAACGTTGATAATAACCTGCTAAACCAATTAAACACTATACCTCAGTTATACTTGTTGTTTCCGACCATTAATGGATTTCTATTGTTTTAGAAGGATCAAGAATGATTCAATCCTTAGAGACAATATGGCCAAGAAAATAAATCTCATGATACTAGAATTAACTATTGCTAAACATCTAATATAGTTCATGTCTTCTATGATTCATTAGAAAAATGGGAAAATGATTTTCATGACCTTTTTAGCTTTTTACGTATACCAAGATATCATCAAAAAATACCACTACAAAGTCACCATGATATTACATGATAAATATATTCCTTAGATCCATGAAAAAATATGGTGCAATAGTTAGTCCAAAAGGCATTATTGTAAACTCACAATGCATGTACCTGGTTCAAAATTCTGTTTTCAGAATTTCTTCTTTTGTTACACACAAATGTTGATATCCAGATCGAATGTCAATCTTTGAAATTTATCGAGCTCTGTGAAGATTGTAGAATAAATAATCAATGCGGTGTAGGGGATACTGGTTCTTTATTGTCATATCATCGATCTCCCTATAGTCAACACACATCCTCAAAGATCCATCATTCTTTTTAGCAATAACGACAAGGGCTCCCAATTGTGAAACACTAGGTTGAATAAATCCATTATTACTAAATTCATCTGGTTTTTTATTTATTTCAACTAATTCCACAGAGTCCATTCTATAAGAGGTATTTGATATGGGATTTAAACCAGAAATTAAATAAATGAAAAACTCAATTTCTCATTCTAGAGGTTGTCCAGGTAAATATTCAGGAAACATATCAACATATTCATTCACAATTGGTACATACTCAATTTTAACATTAATTTCCTCATCCATAGTTATTTCATTCTCTTCTTCCCCGATAAAAAATTTTGTTGAGCTACGAGGGGTGGATCTAGATAAGAATTAGATGGTAAAGTTTCTACTATAACGATATGGTAATCATTATCAACATCATAAAATTTTTCCTCCTTCTTCTTATAATAAATTTTCTCATCATGGTTCGAAATCCAATCCATACCGAGGATTATATAATATTCAATCAGGGGTATGAAAATGAGATTAGAAGATAAAAAAAAATTATGTGCCTTAATGGGAACTGATTCAAAAAACATTGTTGAAATTATACTTCCGTTACGTTTTTTGGAAGATAACTTCCTTGTTAATTCAAATTGTAAATATCTAATTTTCTTATCATACTAAAAATATATGCAACAATGCGATGATCTAGAATCAAATAATGAATTTTCAAAACATTAGGAAACCATTTAATTACCTCTAACTAAGTATTTCAGAGCTTCATCCTCGCCGGTAGTGATAGCATAAGCTTGGCCCTGATCCCTTTGCCTTTTTTGAGTTTTGATTTCTTGGAGCATAGGACATTCATTTGCATAATAACCAAATTCTCTAAAATTATAGCATTCAACATTGACAGCCACTTTCATCCCCTTGCAATCATGAGCTTGGTGGCCTTTTTCACCACACATGTAAAAGACTCCCATTTGCTTAAGGCATGTACCCAGGTGTTTCTTCTCGCATTTACAATAGGATGGATATTCAACATTTCCCTTCTTCCACTTATTTTTATTTCCAGAGTGTTCAGAATATCTCTGCTTTTCTTGCTTTTCATTAAAGTGATAAGATGAAGAGAATTTCATTTCGGACATAATAGTACATGAGATAATGACTTCATACCAAAAAAAGGAGTATGGGACTATTTCTCAATGAAGAAATTAATTTAACACATCAATGGAATGAACAATCTTACTTCTTGGGTTATTTATATAATCTATTGAATGACTTTCTAACCATGTAATGCTAGACTAATACATTGCAACATTATCATCTTCATTATTCTCAGACTCAGAATGTTTCATTCCATATTCGCTCGATGGTCATGAGGAAAGTATTTTTATATGAAAATTTCATTAAACTCCCTCCATTCCTAATTTGATACTTTTTCATCTTCCTTTGTGTTTTGAATCAATTCCCACCATTGATCAACATCTCCAGTGAGGTGGTAAAAATCCCTGAATACTTTTTCTCATTCGCTACTACCCATGGCATTGAATATTTTCCCTAAGGAATTTATTCATTGCTCAGCTACTAGTGGATTTTACACCCATTTTAATGTTTATGGTTTTTTTCTCATAATGAAATACAACATTGACCCTCTACTATGCGGATCGAGGTGCTCGATACATGTATGTTTATTATTCATAACCAAAGTGAGTTGTCTTAGTATAGTGATAAGCTGGTCATAACCAGTTGATCCCCAGCTCCACTATAATTATATTTGGAAGTAGAGAAATCCCTACATTTAGTGTGTGCATTGATACGGTTCTCATTACATCTAATAGGCGCTAATTTAAAACAATGGTAAACAATATATTAGTTAATGAATCTCAATAAATAAATCCAAACATTTAAATCACTTAAAATAAATTGAACCATTTATAGATATAATCAATAATCATAAAAAAGTTTCCATTAAGTATGTACATACTCATAAACCCTTCATAATGGTTTGTAATGAAAATGAGAATTATCCTAAGAATACCCCATGTGAGTATTTTAACCAATAGTGGAGAAAGGCCCTTTGTCGTGCACCGATTCCCACTTGAGTCTAGCTCAAAGTGGTTTTTTTTGGGCTTTACTCTTAGGTACATATGTACCAAATCTGCCTCTACCTTTTTATATCCAGATACAGAAATATTACCAGGAAAACTCAAAAAATATCTACAATACCAAAATTCTAGGATGT
This sequence comes from Viscum album, assembly GCA_963277665.1. Taxonomy (NCBI): domain Eukaryota; kingdom Viridiplantae; phylum Streptophyta; class Magnoliopsida; order Santalales; family Viscaceae; genus Viscum; species Viscum album. The sequence continues at coordinate 490,155,140 of OY728162.1, forward strand.
TCTTCTATAATAATCCTCAATGTTTATCTTAGGTATATGTGCTCTAATCAGAGTTTATCTAAATCTAGCTTCCATGATTTTTACTAAAATTCATATGATAACTACTATAACACCCAGAACCTATTTACCAAGAGTTTGTGAATTATTACATAACATTTTCATGATCACAAAATATCAAGTCACGAATTAACATTTAGATTAGTAGCATAGGATATACTAGATACATTCATAAGTTTACATTAAATCATGAAATGGAAAACTACAACAACATTGATTCCATAAATAACTCGGAGATCCCATAGACTATCACTATAGGTCAATCATAATATTCTTCTTCAAATCCTTGGAAAAATAAAACATAGAAGGGGGTGAGCTCAGATTCTTAGTAATGATAACAATATAACGGAAACCTTCATAAATAAGCATAAACATTTAAGGAATTGTATAAAACTAAAACAGAATCCTTTTCAACATAAAATTCATCAGAAAATAGAAAATTTAAATTAAAAAAATTTAAATTTACATAAAAAATTGATATTCTACAAGTTGAATAATCACATGAAATATCACTAGAAGCTTTCATAATGATAGAATCAATGACGCTAGACTTCATAACCACATAGTCAGGGCATTGTTCCAAGATTTCAAATAATATTTTTTCAAATCCATATTCCAAGACACTATATTTATTCATGAGGCCTACCAATGCATCATGGATCTATAGGGAGCTCTACCATGTCACTTACTAACTCCAATGCATTCCTCATATGAAAATGTTTAAACATAACAAGAACGTTCACATTAAAACTAGTATAAAAAATTTCAACACATTATCAATAATCCATGAATGGTATAAAAATAACACATCCACAGTAAAAAATATCACAAAACATTCAATACAACATGGAATTTTCTATCACAATAGATCAACTTCAAAAAAGCATAAAATCCAGCAAAAGATGTTGACATAGTTGAAATCAAAACATTTTTAGAGAAATATCACTTCCCTTTTTGAAATCATTTAAGAGACATATATTTAATAGGAAAATATTTATTTTTAAGATATTCATATAATATTCTAAGTTAATAATAGATGATGGTATAGAAGTGGAAAATAGTCGCACCTGCCGTATAAGTTTAAAAAAACATTCTTACATTAAATTTTTCAAAAATGTAAAAAAGTACCTTGTTTGGAAAATGACGAAAATATTACATTAAAAAATCTATAAGGTAAAATATGGTTATCAATTAATTTAAAAAATAGTCAATTAAATAGTAAAAATGTTTTGAAATACATTTTTTCAAAATAATGGGTCTGGATGATAAAGAGGTCCCAATACATACTTACGTAAGAAACAACCTCAGATAATAATGAAATTGTGAAATTAACCAATGCCCGATACATTTCCTTAATAGGGGGTAGGTTAACCTCCTGTATAATGGGGAAATAATTTTTATTAAATAATTTAATAATAATATAAATTAATATGAAATCGTATATGATCTTTTAATATTTCTTTTTCAATAATATTTTTGTATTATCGTCATTTCGGGTGTTAACTATTTCGTTTTCATTTATATGATTTTTTAAGTAAGAAATTCTTGTTATGGATATGATTTATATTATTCCTATTCATAATGGTATTATTTATTTAAAAAAAAAATCATCTAATGAAAATTAGTCTTGAATGGATATGATGGGGAATGATTATCATCATGTTCGTAGAGACAGTAATCTCTATGTACGCATGAGCGACTATAAATATATTAAAAATAAAATCATATATAATTGGATGGAATATCATATATACAGAATCATTATTATGTTATATTTATTATTTTGAACAACTATACATCATTTTTATAGCTATCCGAATAATAATGTATTGAGTAAAAACTACATGACGATGCGGAGACAGTAAGCTGTACATACGCACGTATGGTGTCATGTCATGAAATGGATGGATAGAATAATGAATATGGTTGTACCATATTTATATTAAAATTATAGTATATAAAAGATAGTGGAGTTATTATTTTAGAAAGGTAACAACATGGAATGAAGAAGTAGAAGAATAAAAAAAACATGAAAGAGGTTGTGAGATATTTATCTCTTCTTTTGGTTATTCCATTTGATTTGATCCAAATGGATCATTAGGTTTGATTTATTAATAAAGGAAGGCCTCTAGGATGGTGGGAGTTCAGTTGCGAGGGTATTTGGGCAGGGTTTGTCCATGCCAAATGGATATGATGTTATTAATTAGAGAGAAGGGGATGTTACCTTTTATAAGATGGGTGAGGGGCACCTTAGGAAAAACACAAAATATTATTCTGTTTATAATGTCTCCAAAGTGACTTATTTCTAGGCTAGGGTGATAATGGGTATAAACACATTCAACAAATATATTTTTTATAGTTGTAGTTCAGTATATTAACCTTATCATTTATATTTAACTATTAGTAAAATAGATTGACATTTACCATGTTTCGTTGTATTTTTATATTATATGTTTATTAAACATACTATAAAAAGACATGAAAACAAAAAGTGGTTCATTATTAATATAAATAACCTTATATAAGTCCATTTGACGAGCCATAGATTTTTAGGAATAGAATATAAATTAACAATATACTATTTGTTTTAAAAACTCTTTTATGTCAATTTTGAGACTATTTGGTAATTGATTTTTGGGAAAATCATAACAACATGATTACTTAGAAAAACATTAATTAAATAAATCCTAAAATTTCATATTGACCTATAAAATACTTTTAATTCATCAAAAATATTAATTTTCATTTATTTGTGTATTTACAATAAAAATTACTTTAATCATTCATTAATACGGTAATTACTGCATCATCATTGTATCCTAAATAAATTTAATTATCTAATGTCTAAAAATTATAAAGAAAATAGAATTATATATAAATTATATTTTTATATTTATATGGAATATTTATAGTCTAATTTATATTTTGTTTAACCCTATATTACAAATGGTTTAGTTATTAAACATTGAATTTTACTCTTTTAAATCTTCTTTAAATAAAATAATAATAAATGTCATACTATAATCCAAGTGGTCAAAAGAGGTTAATATTTTATACCTAAGGATGTTTTTGGTCGAATTTTACTTATTCAAGAGAATTAGTACTTGTTTTGGGGTATTTATAATATCATTTTTACCCTTAATTACCCTATTTACTTTTAACCGAGCTAAATAAAATTAAAAAGCTACTATTCACCAAAAATTAATTTCATCATATTGAACTATATTTTTATAACTTATATCAAACGTTCTCTCTTTTAGTATTGAAATTAAATTCACCAAAGAGGTAAAATTATGTTTTATGCAAATTTTTAAATGCTCCTAGGAGGTGGGTAAAAGATGGTAAAAGTTAAATAAAATTTTTATATAATTAAAATTATTATAAACTGACTCCAATGAATTAAATTGAAATTATATAGGTATTGTATATCTATTTTGAAATTAAATTAATTTAAATAAAATACATAATTATTTAAATAAAAATTCTGTTTTGAACTATAACTCAGTGTTTTGCATTAATCATCAATAAATGAAAGGTTTCAGAAAAATACAAAAAATTCTTCCTATGTTAATTTCAGTATTTCAAATCCAAAAATTATATACATTTTTAAAGATAAAATTTATAAACTTTCAAACTGTTTGTATTAATATTCATAATGGAATGTTTGATTAGTTGTGGTGTGTTAGAACTCGAAGTTGCATACAACACACGGTATTGTAATTTTCAAAGGGAAATGTAACGTGGAAGCTTGTGGTGTTTCCCATAATCACCCAATGTCATGTTGTCCAAAAATATAGATTATGTAGATAAATACTCTATGTTAAGATTCTATCTGAATTGGGTTGTAATAAATCACTGTCACATGATTAACTTCATCCACATCAATGTTTCTTGATTAGGAAGCAGGTTCTACCCATCCCATAATCATTAATTTTCACGTAAAATCATAGAATAAAGAATGAACATATCATACAACAAGAGATATAGAGCATTACATTATATGTATGGTATAAATTAAAACACTAGATCAAAATCAGAACATATCTTGGTACTAGGAACACATCTATGCATATCACTCCCATGTACTCTCCTCGAGACCAGCATGCCAACGTAACACACAAACCAATGGAATGGTCCACCTATGAATCACCATCTCTTTATGATCCTCTTTTTTCACTGGTCGCACCATAAACATCATGTCATACTCAACATATTACTCTCCCTAGTCCCAGATATGGGATTCATCATGTACATATAAACTAATATGAGAGACCTAATAGACGTCACTGATCTTCTCTAACTGTGGTGGCAATGCGAGCTAAAATGCCACCTCGCCAAATCGTCCCAATAACTCGAATGGTATGATGAACCTAGGAGAAATCATTCTTCAACTTCTAAATACCCATTTTCCTCACTGAGTTGATATGTTCAAGAACTTTTTCCCCCAATATCATACTACAATTTCCTCATTCAATGACCGTCATATGACTTATGTTTGTCATGAGCTGCCTTCATCCTCTCATGCACAATATTAACAATATATGTCATTCTATTCACTAGCTATAATCTATTAATGGATGATTCCCCTACCAATGAATTACATACATGTGGGAAACACAGTCTTCCATTCTTTTCTTCAAATGGTTCCCGAAAAATGCTATAGATATTGTAATTATTGTATGAAAATTATTCCAGGGGAAAGGGTCATTCCCACGATCCTCTGAAGTCCATGACACATGCCCGCAACATATCATCCATCATATGGATGGTCCTCTCTATTTTTCCATCTGTCAATGTGTGGAAACTAGTTCTAAGGGGTAATTGGGTGAGAAATAATGTTGTAATCCCCTCCAAACTAGTGAGGTAAACCTTGTGTCTTGTTTTGAGATGATGTATCTTGGAACTCCGTATAGCCACAAAACTTTTCATACATACCTCTCTATTGTGGTATCTATTGCGCTCAACTCCATTATCACCAAGAAATATGATGACTTCATAATACAGTCTACTAATAGACAAAGGGAATCACATCCACCCTGAGATCTATGTAATTCTATGATGAGATCCATCAATATGTTATCCCACTTCCAATCGGGAACAACCAAGAGATACAAAATACTACCGAGAACATAGTGTTTAGCCACATAATCCTGACACAGCAGACATCTTTCAATATACTTTTCTAGTTCTCGCTTCACCCCACAACCCCAAAAATATTCCCTCTGGAATTGGTACTTCATAGAGACTCATGGTGCCACCACTAATGGTAATATATGGAACTTGCATAGAACTCCATGGTGTATTTCCCCAAGGACAAATAGCTTCCAATGGAACAACATATAATTTTGTTTATCATCTCACCATACATACAAACAATCCCCCTAATAAATGAGATCATAGTTCACCTTAGTCTCTGAGTCTCCCCATTGAATCTCTTATACCCATCACACCAAGGAAGACTGCACTATCATCTGATGCAGATACCCTCAGAGACTGTGCTCTCTAGTATCCAAGTGCAATGTGGCCAACTCCACCATTGTCTTCCAAGAATTCATGGATTCGTGAACTACCTCCTTCTACAAAGTCCTTCTCAAGGCATCTTCCACCACATTCACCTTTCTTAGGGTTCAAGGGATTTTGATTTCATATTATGGAGGAACCTTATCCACCTTAACAACTACCAGTTCATGTATCATTTGGAAATGATATACATCCAAATCATGTGATCCTTGAAAATAATGTGATCCATTATGAGTTAATTCAACCACCACATCCACATGAATTCGATTGATGCATGCTATAGATAAATTGTGTCATAATTACATTTGTGTGGACATAATTTCCTATACCAATTAGAGATTACTCCTTGTTCATGAATCAACAGACATCCAAATCCTAGGATGGAACCATAACAAGACACTTTGAGAGTCACCCATTCTTCTAGAGTCCTAATCTCTGGGGCACTAACTAGTCACCAAATCCAATAGTTGAATGCAACTTAACACTTACCACTCCACATGTTGGCCTGGGCTTTTCTGGTCATAGCTGTCAATGGTGTTGAAGCTCAAGATATATCGGGTACGAACCTCTTGTAATATACTAAAAGACACATAAAACTACATGCATCTTCCAAATTCATTGGTTCTACCCATGAATCAATGACTTAGTCCTTTTACAGGTCTACAGCTACCCTATGATGAGACACCATATTTCGGAAGAAGTGAACCTATCACATCTCAATCATTCACCAGGACAACATTCAGTTGAGCACATGGGGTAAAAATAACTCCATGATAGTCTTCATATGATTGATGTTCTCCTCCTATGTCGTCATGTAGATCAGTATATTGTCAATGAACATGAGGATGAACCAAACCGGGTACTCCCATAAAATAGAGTTCTTGTGCCCCATGAACATTTTGGGTGAATTCGTGATACTGAAGAGCATGACCATGAAATCAATGTTCACATACCCGCACATGAAACCAGTCTTTGGGATTTCACCCTCTTTTAACCACAACTGGTGATATCCATAACAATGGTCGATCATTGAGAAACAACCTACAACCCACAACATGTCAAAATGATCATAGATTCTATGAAGGCTGTAACAGTTCTTGAACGTGACCTGATTCAGAATCTGGTAGTCTATACATATTCTTAGAGAAGCGTCCACCTTCTTTTCAAACAATACTGGAGCACCCCATGGTGAAAAACATAGCCGGATAATGCCATTCTTAATGATTTTGGATGACCTAATATGTAACTCATGGAAATGAAAAGGAACCACCTGATATGGAAACATCAAAATTGCACATGCATTAGGTTTCAAGTATATCATGAACTCATCATAAAATCATGGGGGGAGAGTCAAAACCTACAAGGGGAACATATCCATGAATTCACTAACAACCCCCAAAACATCCCCAATCCTTGTATATGCGGATTCGGCTGATAGATCAGATAACAAGGAAAGAAAAGGATCCACACACTAGATACACTCATGAAAAATCCTCTCTCCAGTGAAAGCTACTCAATGGCCAACCATATCTGAGAACACACCCCTTATAAAGAAGCGACTAATAACAAAGTTTATAGAAAACAAGCAGTTGATTCATATGATGACATCGTATGGATTCATCCCCATTGAATTTATATGGCCCCAACATCCATCTACATACTCAAAAAACCTCAAATAGGATTCTCTAACCTCAAATTGGCATACTCAACACCAAAGGAATAGGAATACCCTCTATGACTTGTCAGATAGAATGTGGTATGTCACGACCCGACCTGTAATGAGGCTTGAGCCGCAAATACCCCAAGACCGCCTCCATAGGCCAGGGGCTAGCGACTAGTGCCGAAGGCACAATAAACTAGTGGAGGCCTTTCCCTAAGAAAATGTACACATGTAAACACCCATCCAACTCAAGCAACAATGCAGGGAATAGAAAGCAAGATACAACACTGCTACAAAAAGGGGAAGCAACATACATGCATTGACCTCTAACCAGTACAGGAAATGTTTTTTAAAGTAAAATGAAAAGAAAGTTGGGAAAAACACACGCCCTTCCAGAAAGGTTCCAAAACCCAGAATCAAGTAAAACAAAGGTAAAACACTAGTGTGTCTCACACCCAGGAAGTCATGCTATGGCCATCGAATGCAGCCCAAGCCCTTGTGTCCTCTACGCCCCTCCGTAGTCTCGACCGACCTGTCTGTTGTCTGCAAGGGCACACCAAGTGTGGGCAAAGCCCAAGCAGGGGTGAGTATAAAAATACTCAGTAGGATGCCCCAAAAGCTCTAGGGAGAAACAAGGGAAGTACTAAAATGGTGAGCAGTAGACAGAGCAGATAATAGGGTAATAGGGTAAAAGAGAGAAAGAGAGTGCAGCTCAGGCCACCAAGAGAAAGGAAGCAGAATCGTCCAGACGCAAGTCGCTAGAGATGGTGAGAAGATGAACTTCTCGTCGAGTCATTGCTGCCTATGGGAGGAGAGTAGACTCATCCAACCAAGAAGATCTAGACATAGAAAGCACATGGCATACCACGTGCGTCTTCCCCCCTCTGAGAAAGAGAGTAACCGAACCCATGGGGTGGGAACAACAACAGGATATGTATATATATAAGGTCACGAGAAACCCAAACGAGTATGTAAGGGGATCTCTATCTCCAAGCTCAACCCATGAGGAGTCACCAACAGTTCAATGGACATCCATCACCGAAACCAATCGTCATGCACGTCAACCTAGGAGGTACAAGTCAAAGGGGCTCAATCACCGCACCTCGATATTAATCCCTTTGGGCAGCACTGACTCACCCGCATAGCTTTTAGGTCGCGACGCAAGGGCATGTCTCGGTGGGAAAAACGACCCTCGTTCTCGTATTTCCTATGGTCACGTCAAAGCTGTCACATCACCTATCCACACAACCAAAGATCCTTCTCCGATAGGCATGGATAAAAAGTTACTGAATAGCCTCAAAAGAAGGCCTGAGCCTAAAATGCCAATGGAGGACCCACTACCCAGCCCTGCTGGAGGGTAAACCATATTACATCAGCAGGAGACCCATTGCCCATCCCTGCTGGAGGGTAGACATGGAAGAAGTCAACAGGTGACCCACATCCTAGTCGCTGTTGGAGGGTAGACCTGAAAGTTGTCGATAGGTGACCCACTGCCCAGCCTGGCTGGAGGGTAGACCCGGAACACGTCAACAGGCGACCCACTGCCCAGTCGCTGCTGGAGAGTAGACATGAAATAAGTCAACAGGTGACCCACTTCCCAGTCGCTGCTGGAGGGTAGACCTGAATGTAGTCGACAAGTGACCCACTGCCCAGTCTCTACTGGAGGGTAGACCCGATTGTTGTCGACAGGTGATCAACTGCCCAGTCTCTGCTGGATGGTAGAACAGAATGTTATCGACAGGTGACCCACTGCCCAGCCCGGTTAGAGGGTAGACCTAGTAATAGTTCTGATAACTTAGCACTACAACCAACATCAATGGGTGTTACCAACATCGCTATTGTGGGTTGGTTCAGAGTTCGTCCAAGGGACCTCCATTCAACACCATTTCATGTTTCCACATTTAATGATAACTCAAACGAGGCTTCACATGCCCGAACTAATCACACCGTTGCAATCCTCACGGAAAAACACTATAGATAGACCATTTACACACCCGAAACGGTCAACCGGTGAATATGGAACTATTCACCATAGCCAACCCATGTGGGGCTCACACCAAGATCCAAAAACTGAATGAACGGATCATACCACTGTGGTCCCCTCGGAAAAACAAACAGAATTGGATACCCAATCGCCCAAAAAGAACACCTGGTGAAAATGGTATTACTCACCGTAGCCAGCCCGGGGTGGCACCCACACCACGATCCAGAAAAAGGTCAGGCGATCTGTGCCATCGAAAAGCTCTCGGAAGAACACACCAAAATGACTATTCATTCGCCCCCAACGGACGTCTGATGAAAAAGCCGCAACATGCTACACACTGCTCATTAGGTGGCCCGTGGGGCCCATTCCTTAACCCCGACATCATCGCCTGAAACCACCCTGTTCAACCCCGTCTCGTTGCCAGAGTCGCAACACCACTAACGAAGCCTAAAACGGACTCTGGATGCAATAGTCGAAACTCCCCACATTATACGCAAATGGGACTCCATGGGGCCCACACCTCGGCCCGAATTTAGGCTGGCGGATTGTGCCATTGCCATCCCCTCGGAATAACACTCAAAAATGAGTGCTCATTCACCCCAAATGGTTGTCGGGTGAAAAAGTGGCGTTCCACCGTAAAACGTGCGAACTAGGCCCTGTAGGGCCCGCACCATGTCTCCAAACCGTACGTCTTATAAAGCGTCTCAAAAAGTCCGCACGAGGACTTCAATCATCGTGCCAATGACGGCTTATCAATCAGACATCCCAAACAGGAGTTAGGCCCGACGCAACAATTAATTAATTAATTAATTAATTAATTAATTACTCATATTTGGCATTTCGCGCCACCGAGCAATGAAACCAACCTGTAGAGGCTCCGATGCAATTTTGGAAGGACCGCCTCAGCCCCGGGGCCACTGCGCCCTTGACGGCTTGTCAGAAAAACGTCCGGCTCACGAGCCACGTCCGTCGCAACCATAATAATATTTTATTATTATTAAATTGAATCTCCTCAAGTCGCTCATCTTCGGGCATTGAATCCAAAAATCCGGAAACCCACATTCAAGAGAGGGCCTCACCTCTACGATCTCATCACCCTAGACGGCGTGTCAAACAGATGCGCCCTTTGGAATCTACAGACCCCCGAAAAACAAGGGGCCCCAAAGGGGGCCAGTCCATACCGCCGCGGACCGCTGGCCGCATCCCACTCCCATCGCACCATACCCCTCTAGTCTGGTTCTTCCCAGCAGACTGGCCAAAGGGCCGGTCTTCTTCTTCTCCCGCAGGACCCGCAAATAGTGGGCCCTTGTCCACTAGGTCCTCCCCCAATGTCAGCACCTCTGGGGCTCCTCCTTCGATGTCGACAGCCCCATGGTCTCCCCTCACCTGCACCACCACTTGACGCCGCTCCGCTGAGCACCTCGCCGCCGCCTCCACTGTACGCTGCAGCAGCCGCATGCCCGCCCGACGCCGCTGCATCCGGGCTACTGGCTGTGCAAAGCCGCCCGCGCCATCCGGTTCTCCGCGCTTTCTCGGTGCCTCCATGCTTGTAGTGCCGATACCTGTGACCCCGTTCGACCAAATGCCTCCACCGGCCTCCTCTCGGACTCGCTCGACCGACACCCGCGACCCCGCTACTGAGCTGAACACCCCGAGCTCCACCGCGTTCCCGAACATGGTCGCCCTGATCCGCCGTCGGTTCAGTCTCCGGCCGCCGCCCCTCACTAGAGAAAAGTCTTCGACCAGTCCCCCCGACCCATTCCGGTGATCGGAAAAAACTAGCCGACACCGGTTCTAGGATCCCTGGGACCAGATCATCACAACGCCTTCCCCGGCTCATCGATCCTTCAGGGATCGTGCATGCCCGAAAATTAGATACGACGAACATCCAAGAACGGGGAATTGAACGGGGCTCGGGCATTGGCCGTGTTCGTTCAGAAAACACCCCAAATTCTAAAATCAATAAATAAAATAAATTCAAATAAAAAAATGATGAAGAAATTGAGAAAATCGATGATGGCACAAACTTCAACAAGAATCTTACCTCGGATCACTCGTTCGTCGTTGGTGAGGCATCCACAACGCTTTCGCTCTGATCTGCCAAGGCTCCGGCGGAGATGGCTCCTCGATCCACCGAAGAACGACGAAGAACACTGAAGAACATGAGAGAGAGATGGGGGGTGGATGTGTCTTCCCACAACTGTGAATTTATAAAATTTCAGTACAACTCTCCCAATGGACGCGGATTACGAAACCCTTTCACCCTCCCATTTTATCTCATGCATAGGCCCTACTCCAAACTCAACGGACGTCTTGAATTTCCATTCTGAGATTTTGTATAAATGTTATTTGAAAAGAACGCCAGTGATAAAAATCACTAAGTGGTCATTTTGAAAGGACCATTTTTTCCCAGGGTGACATCTCTCACAGCAGGCCCGCGCCCACATCTTTTACACCCCGCCTAGGGTAAACGGCACGCTCCAGACTCAACGGTGCCCTCAGTTTTCCCATATGAGAAGATTTTTATGGGATACTTGAGTTTAACTATTAAACAAATAAATTAATTAATTAATTTATCCGTTTAAAATTCCGGTAGTGGAAGAGGGGTCCAAACGTCCAGCACAAACATGTTTTATGTCGTTAATAGGGAAAACACCCCATTTCAGACCCATCCGTACACTCAGATCTCTGATATAAAGCACTGTTGAGGAGTTATCCCCATTATTTGGGATTCCCAGTGTGAACACATTGAAAATTTAATTACGGCCACACCAGGGATTGGAATCGCACACCGTCTGAAGGCGTTCCTCTTGAATAATATCGAGAATATTCCAAAGTCTTTTATAGAAAAAACCAGGTTCTTACATCATTCCCTCCTTCAAGATTTTCTTCCCTGAAAAGCAAAACTAGGGAACAGCTCAGGGTACTAAGCCCACACCTGGCTCTCCCATACCCAGATGAACTCTTGCACAGTTCTGTGTCACCGCACACAGACCAAAGGATTATATCTGTTCAAGAGAGGTATGCCTTTTTCGATGACATGCACAGGAGCATGCACATATCTCATTAGGTAAGACTCATGGGAGACGTCATGCACCCACTCCCGACTTGGGGGGTCAGGGCAAGGTGGTATTAAACCTCTTCATCCCTTCGCACAGTCTCAAACGGCTCAAAGCCCCTCGGGGGTAGCTCACCTCCACGGATGAAACCCTATGTCGCACACTATGACATGAATCACCGCCCGCACCTGGAACAAGGCCCAGTGATTCCCTATTTCAGAATATCCATATTTTGAAACACCCAAAGATATCTGGTCATGCAATTTTACATAGTCGAAGTCTCGCAACCAAGACTCTCTTACATGCTCGGAGAGCGAAGGAGTCAACACCGTCGACTAAATAAAAAGGTCTTTCCACATTTACCTTACCAATACATGGTTACACCGACTCCCCGCATCACCCTCAGAAACCCCTTGAGCAAGGAGTTAGAGTGAAGTGTACCTTTCACAGTGTCTAACAAGTTATACTGAGAAAGGTAAAAAAATACACAGATCATACCACTCGTCATCTCTTAAGCCGCAGGATCGTATTCAAACACAACACACATCCACCCACGGCATGTCTGTCAGCTCCCTGAGCATGACATGGGCTGCCTAGTGGTGGTTGAAGGACCTCAAAACATTATCCTCCAACCACAGTTACTCGTTCTTTCTTCCAACATCGCCTCCCTAGGAAACACCCTGTCCTCACATGGGAGTTTTCTTATCACGACACTGCCTCTAATGTGGAGGAGCATCTACCAACCATCTGGAAAACTCAGTACATTTGGCTGAGTAATCTGACACCACATGATCTCGCACATCACAAATATATCACTAGTATTCCCTGGGCTATCTCTATGATCTACGCTATCCCCAACCATGTCTCTGAGTCTCATCATGGAGAAAAATCCAGCATCGAGGCCCCTCCAATCGACGTCCCACTACCAGAAATTTCTCTGTTACCAGTGCCTACTCCAGTACCTTGAGATGGGTGAGGATGCACAAGGGAAATTCACTGGCATTAATCTCCTCTATAGAGATCTCGTTCATACTTCTGTGCTCGAAATTTTCCATCACGGACCACATCCGGATAAAAACGTGCACGGTCTGTAAAACTAGTCGCATACACAGGCACTGTCATCCATCCCTACTGAAACTGCAGGAGCTCATGTATCCGAACAGAGTATAAGCAGGAGGGGTAAAACTCCCCATGAAACTGCAGATGAAATTCACCCCACCAAAGTGATGAATCATCAAGTATATTTGTATCACTGGCTCTACTATGCCAAAATGAAGGATGGAAGAAGACTAGCTGTCAAAGCCATCATCTAACCTGTCAGTGTCCGAACAAGCCTCAAGAGGCGGACCAAAGACTCTAGTCAAACCTTCACTGCCAGAGGGTATGGATTACCGTGGAACCTCAGTGGTCTCCGACGTTAGAACTCATGTAGCGCGTCCCCCCTACGCTCTTCATCGGCCATAACTGCCGAAACTAACTACTACTCCATAGGGGGTGGTGCTACTGCCTGTACTATTGGAGAAATGGTAATCGTGTGATGGATCTGTAACTGAGGCCTCTTCACTCACGGAATCGTCATCACGAACCGGAGCCAGTATCCAGGCTGTCTAACATCGCGGAGGCTTTCGGATCCCGATCAAGGAGCACCATAGTAAAATGAGCATATATATATCAACAATGATGGGGAGCTAACTCAAGAAGGATAGTCAAGGACTCAATCCTATACGAAGCATGAATCAAATTCCCTGCAACAAGTGTCTAAGTGTGCCTAGTCGACAAGAGGGTTATCAGGGTCCTCATGAATGGATACGTCGACCGCCACACCATCACTGGACTCCCTGGCCTGAGAGCCACTCTCGAGACATGTTGACACTATTTCCCCAAAAGTCAACCAATTCCTTTTTAGTGACGCCCGAACATCACCCCAAGGAATGAACCAGCTCAGTTACCACTTTGTCACAACCCGACCTATAACGAGGCTCGAGCCGCAACTACCCCATGCATGCCTCCATTGGCCAGGGGCTAGTGACTAGCGCTGAAGGCATAATAAACTAGGGGAGGCCTTTGCATAAACTGTACACACGCACACACGCATCCATCTCAAGAAACGGTGCAGGGAAAAGAAAGAAAGATACAACACTGCTACAAAAAGGGGAAACAACATACATGCATCGACCTCTAACAACTACATGCAAAGTGCTGTAAAGTAAACTGAAACGCAAATAGGGAAAAACATGCGCCCAACCAGAAAGGTGCCACAACCTGGCATCATGTAAAACAAAGGTAAGCCACTAGTGAGTCTCACACCCAGGATGTCCTGATACGGCCACCGAACGCAGCCGAAGCCCTTGTGTCCTCTACGCTCCTCTGTAGTCTCGACCGACATGTCCGTTGTCTGCAAGGGCACACCATGTGCCGGCCAAGCCCAAGAAAGGGTGAGTAAAAAAATACACAGTATGATGCCCTGAAATATCAAGGGAGCAACAAGGGAAGTACTAAAATGGTGAGAAGTAGACAGAGAAGAAAACAGTGTGAGAGTGTAAAAGAGAGAAAGAAAGTGCTGCTCAACCCACCAAGAGAAAGGAAGCAGAATCGTCCAGATGCAAGGATCTAGAGACGGTGAGAAGACGAACTTCTCGTCGTGTCTTCACTACCTATAGTAGGAGAGTAGACTCGTCCAACCAAGAAGATCTAGGCATGGAAAGCATGTGGCATACCCCATGCGTCTTCGCCCCTCTGAGAAAGAGAGTTACTGAACCCAATGGGTGGGAACAACAATAGGATATGTATATATATATATATATATTCTCACGAGAAACCCAAACGAGTATGTAAGGGTATCTCTATCTCCAAGAACAACCCAAGAGGATTCACCAACAGTTCAAAGGAAATCCATCACCGAACCCAAATGTCATGCACGTCAACCTAGGAGTTACAAGTCAAAGGGGCTCAATCACCGCACCTCGATACTATCCGCTTTGGGAGGCACTGACTCACCCGCACGACATTTAGGTTGCGACGCAAGGATGTGTCTCGGTTGGAAAAGATCTCCTCGTTCTCGTTTGTCCTAAGGTCATGTCATAGTTGTCACATCATCGATCCGAAAAACCAAAGATCCTGCTTCGATAGGCATGGATAAAAAGTCACTGAATAGCCTCAAAAGAAGGACTGAGTCTAAAATTCCAAGTGAGGACCCAATGCCCATCACTTCTATAGGGTAAACCCTATTACATCAGCAGGCGACCCACTGCCCAGCCCTGCTGGAGGGTAGACCCGGATGAAGTCAACATGTGACCCACTGCCCAGTCGCTACTGGAGGGTAGACCTAAAAGTAGTCGACAGGTGACCCACCGCCCAGACCTGGAACACGTCAACTGGCGACCCACTGCCCAGTCGCTGCTGGAGGGTAGACCTGAAAGAAGTTGACAGCTGACCCACTACCCAATCACTATTGGAGGGTAGACCTAAAAGTAGTCGACATGTGACCCACTGCCCAGTCTCTGCTAGAGGGTAGACCAGAAAGTTGTCGACAGGTGACCCACTGGCGAGTCTCTGCTGGTGGGTAGACACGAATGTTATCTACATTTGTCCCACTGTCCAGCCCTGCTGGAGGGTAGAACTGGTAATAGCTCTGATAACTTAGTACTACAACCAACATCACCGAGTGTTACCAACATCGCTACCGTGCGTTTTTTCAGAGTGCATCCAAGGGACCTCCATTAAACACAATTTCATGTTTCCACATTTAATGAGATCTAAAATGAATCTTCACATTCTCGAACGGATTACACCGTTTCCATCATTGCGTAAAAACACGCGAGATAGACCATTTACTCGCCTGAAATGGTCAATCGGTGAATATGGCACTATTCACCGTAGCCAGCCCATGTGGGGCCTACACCAAGAACCCAAAACTGAACAAACAGATTATACCACTGTGGTCCCCTTGGAAATACACACAGAATTGGCCACCCAATCGCCCAAAATGAACACTTGGTTAAAATGGTACTATTCACCATAGCCAGCCCGGGTGGCATCCACACCACGATCCCGAAAAAGGTCAGGTGATTTGTTCCATGTCAAAGCTCTTGGAAGAACACACCAAAATGACTATTCATTCGCCTAGAATGGACGTCTTGTGAGAAAGCTGCAACATGCTGCACACTGCTCAAAAGGCGGCATGTGGGGCCCACGCCTCAACCCTGGCATCATGGCCTGAAACTACCCTGGTCAACCTGTCTCGATGCCAGAGTCGCAACGCCACTAACGATGCCTAAGATGCACTCCAGATAAAAAAGTTGCAACTCCCCACGTTATACGCAAATGAGACTCCGTTGGCCCCCACCTCGACCCGAATTTAGGCGGGCGGATTGCGCCATTGCAATCCACTCGGAAAAACACTCAGAAATGAGTGGTCATTCCCCCAAACGGATGTCGGGTGAAAAAGTGATGTTCCACCGTAAAACATTCGATCTAGGTCTTATGGGGCCCGCACCATGTCTCCAACTGTACGCTTTATAATGCATCTCGAAAAGTCCGCACAAGGACTGCAATCATCCTGCCACTAACGGCGCGCCAATTAGACTTCCCAAACAGGAGTTATGCCCGGCGAAACAATTAATTAATTAATTAATTAATTAATTACTCGCATTTGGTGTTTCGTGCCTCCGAGCAATGAAACCAACCTGCAGAAGCTCCAAAGCAATTTTGGAAGGACCGCCTCAGCACCGTGGCCACTGTGCCTCTGACGGCTCATCAGATGGACGTCCGGCACACAAGCCCCGTCCGTCGCAACCATAATAATAATTTATTAATATTAAATTGAAGCTCCTCAGGTCGCTCATCTTTGGGCACAGAATCCAAAAAACACGAAACCCACTTAAAAGAGAGCGCCTCGCTAATATGATCTCATCGCTGCAGACAGCGCATCAAACGCACACACCGTTTGAATCTATGGCACCCCGAAATACAAGGGGGCCCAAAGGGGGCCGGTCCGGACCGGCCGGCCCTGGCCGGACTATCGCGGCTCACTACCATCGCACCAGACCCCTCGGGTCCGGTTCTTCCCAGCAGACCGGCCAAAGGGACGGTCTTCTTCTTCTCCCGCATGACCCACAAATAGCGGGTCCTTGTCCGCTGGGTACTCCCCCGAGTTCAGTGCCTCGGGGGCCTCCTCCATCGACCGCGACATCCCTCAGGTCGCCCCTCGCCTGCACCGCCGCTCGATGCCGCTCCACTGAGCACCTCGCCGCCACCTCCGTTGTACGTTGCAGCCGCCACCCGCATGCCCGACGCAGCTGCATCCCAGCTCCTAGCCGCGCAAAGCCGCCTGCGCCATCCAGTTCTCCGCGCTCGTCCTATGCCTCCGTGCTCGTCATGCCGACAACTGCGACCCCATTCGACCAAATGCCTCCGCCGGCCTATGCTTGCGCTCGCCCGGCCGACACCCACGACCCTTCCACTAAGCCGAACCCCCCGAGCTCCGCCGCATTCCTGGACGCGGTCGCCCCTATCCATCATCGGTTCGGTCTCCGGCCGCTGCCCCACGCCGGAGTGAAGTCTTCGACCGGTCCCCTCGACCATTCTGGTGGTCAGAAAAATTATCAGAGACTGGTTCCAGGATCCCTAGGACCATATCTTCACAATGCCTTCCCCGGCTCATCGATCCATCAAGGTTCGCGCGCGCCTGAAAATTGGATATGAAGAACATCCAAGAATGTGGAATTGAACGGGGCTCGGGCGTTGGCCGTGTTCGTTCGGCCAATGCCCCAAATTATAAAAACTATAAATAAAATAAATTCAAATAAGGAAATGATGAAGAAATTGAGAAAATTGACAAGGGCACAAAATGCAACAAGAATCCTACCTCGGATCGCTCGTTCGTCGTTGGCGACGCGTCCACGATGCTCCCGCTCCGATCTGCCAAGGCTCTTGCGGATATGGCTCCTCGATCCACTGAATAATGTTGAAGTAAGCAGAAGAACATGAGAGAGAGAGAGAGGATGGGTCTTCCCTGAACAGTGAATTTATAAAATTCCACTAAAACTCTCCCAACAGGCGTGGATTCCGAAACCCTCGCGACCGCCCATTTTATCTCACGCATAGGAAAAAAACCCTATTCCGAACTCAATAGAAGTCTCAGATTTCCATTCCGAGCTTTTGTATGAATGTTATTTGAAAAGAACACCAGTGATAAAGATCACTAAGTTGTCATTTCGAAAAGACCATTTTTCCCCTGGGTGACAACACTCACAAAAGGCCCGTGCCGACAACTTTTTCGCCCCGCCTAGGGTAAAAGGCACACTCCAGACTCAACGGTGCCCCCAGTTTTCCAATCTAAGAAGCTGTTTATGAGATACTTGAGATTAACTACTAAAAAAATAAATTAATTAATTAATTTATCCATTTAACGTTCTGGTAGCGGGTGAGGGGTCCAAACATCTCGCACCGACATGTTTTATGTTGTTATTAGGGAAAACACCCCATTTTGGACCCATCTCTACACTCGGATCTTTGATATGAAGCATTGTTTAGGAGTTATACCCTTTATATGGAATTACCAATGTGAATGCATTGGAAATTTAATTTCGGCCACACTGGGGCTCGAAATCGCATGCCATCTAAAGGCCTTGCTCTTGAATAATATCAAGAATATTCCAAAGTCTTTTATACCAAAAACTGGGATCTTACATGGTATACCAGATGAAAAAAAACAGATTGATGATAATGAATCAAACAAATCACACACAATAGTACTAAATAGACTAATCATACCTTAAACAACATATGGCCCAGCTAGAACAGCTTCTTATGAAGTGTGCAGCTGACCACACCCATCTAATATACCTCTATGATTTCATCCTTCTCCCCAAACATGCACTAATATAAGTTCCTGAGGAGTTATATGTGGTCATTCTCCAATAGCATCATATACTCTTTCAGGAGAGGAGCTCAATGCCCCTACTGATGGATGTTCCTGAACACAAACAATTGTTGAAGAGGTGGCTGTTGAACCTTCCCATCCCCAATATACAATACTATAATTTTGAAATAGTTCCAAAGATTTCCATAGCCTCCATATAAAAGGAACCTCATTCCCAGACCCATATACAAATGGTCAATACCAGGTAATAAAAACATGAACGTTTGGGGCCTAATTCCCAATAGCTGAAACCAGGAAGTCTCTGATGTCAGAGACCTAATACTGGAAGACATCCCCAATAATGAAAATGGATGGCTCCCATATCATGGAGCACCTCCGATTAAGTGAATTCTTTCCACTACATTGGACTTCTTCTTATCCTATATGTTTTTATTAGTGTGAATGAACTAAGAGCATACTAAAGATAATGTCGGAGTTCCTCCTTTAATACTCTTGCTCGATACTCCTCATCCAAAAATAGATACTTTGTAATGAACAAGATATCATTGAACTCAATCCCAAGTTCCCTCACCTTTATCTTCCCCTTATTGAGGGTGAGTAGTTCATAATTCTTCTCATGCTTCATCTTGGAAGGAAGTAATTCCACTCACAACTCCCTTTCAATTACTACACACGAGACCTCTATTTCCATCCTCTCCACGAGTTAATGCATCCACCACTAACATGATGCTCCCTGTATCTGGCTCAATGAAAGATAAACCCATCACACTATGAGATCCAGGATCAAGATAAAATCTATCCCTAACTCCTCATGCCTACTATTCGTCTCTATGTCTGAGATGTTTCCCTTGTACGTTCGCAGAGTCTTCCACTAGAAGGCACAAAGTGTCTTCTTCTATGGTACATCCTACATTTCTCAATTGACTATCCACTGATCAACCAGGATATCCTATCAGGTCTCAATGTCTAGAACCATATTGGGACGATGTCCATGTTCCATAGCTAAAAATGTAAACAATGAACTCATATGATTGATTAGTTTTGATTGTTTTTTTTATTTTTTACCTCTTCATTTATTTAAAATTCAAAAACATAACCCGAAAAGAAGTCATTATAATGCATGTACCTTCCATATGCTCCCAAACCATCAATTGGTGTAGCCTCACATGGTTTTTGAATAGGTCCAGATTTATTGCATCAGATCATAGAGTCCC
The DNA here is from genome assembly GCA_963277665.1 of Viscum album. Classification (NCBI taxonomy): domain Eukaryota; kingdom Viridiplantae; phylum Streptophyta; class Magnoliopsida; order Santalales; family Viscaceae; genus Viscum; species Viscum album. Next base: position 490,175,517 of record OY728162.1, read on the forward strand.
AAAAAATCATGTGTCATAGCTGGTCTTACCTAACTAATTTCGCATAAAATGATTTACTAACAACATTTCCCTACCATCCACTACAATTATCACTATGCCTAATATTGAAATCCATCATATCTATCAAAATATCCAAAACCTTCCTCTAATAACATTTAGTCAGAAACCTCCTTCATCATGATGATATAAGGGACCAAAAGTACCACACTCATCATTACTCAAGTTAAGGGAGGTATAATTTCCCCATGAGTCCCACTATTGATAGGTACAAGAGTGGTGAGTTGAACCAAGGTTATAAAAATTGATGTAATGTTGAAGGAATTGCCTATTTTATAGAACATGATCATGATAAATGATGGTAAATCCCATGAAACACCAAATAAAAAAGAGTAAAAGTTAAGAGATATACATTTTCCCACATGCATGTTCAAATTTAAAGCAAATACAAGATACGAAAAACACCAAAGTAATGTTCCAGTAGAAAAGTGTCTAAGAAGAAATGACAACTATTCATGTTTCTTAGGATAGTAATGTATAGAATGGTCCTTGATGTCCTACAAGAAACCTAAAAATATAATTTTATAGGTTGGGTGAGTATATAAGTGAACTCATTAGGAAATATAAATCCACCCATGCAATAGTGAGGGAAGATACTAATGTCCCTATGAGAAATTAATAGAACCTCGAAGAACCTACCAAAGAATATTATCCAGCATATACTCACCTTGGAACAATCACCATATAATTCAATTCAGGTAAAGCAGTAGTATTTTCATATCGATATTTGGGTACCCCACACCACATTCCCCCAAATTAAATATTTATCCATTATAAATAACATCTTGATGATACCACTCTTCCAATATTTTGTCCCAGTGCCAAAACTAACCCACACACAAATGGGCCTTAATCTACTCACAATCCTGACCCCAGATACACGATCAACAATAAATATGCCTCTTTCATGAAGACACCTACGCCTCTTACCGAATACGCTTCGAAAAATTTTCATAGATTGCACACACCTTGGACACTCAAAACAAACACATTCCCAATGGATCATGGGTTATGGTAAGCCTCAATCAATTACAGCCTTCCGAAATCTACATGAGTGGTATAAAACTATAAGAGTGATCAAGGAATAATGTTAGTATCCATCTATCTGTCCTCATATAATGATGTTGGGAAAGACACCATCCCCAATGAAATGGAGGTGTTCTCCATGTTGTTCTCAATAAGGGAGGGTGCATAATGAAATTACAAGGATATACAATATAGAGATATATATAAGGAAAAACACAATTCAAAATATGTGTTTCTGAAAAACCAACAAACTATCCCACCAATTCCATTGATGATGATACCACTATATGCACAACCAAAATACAACCACTCCTAAAGAATAACCCAAACACTTTTTCATTTGAGAACTTTTCATTTATTATTTGATGGTATCAATTTAATTTATTACTTTGCTATGTAGAAATTTCCCACCATCACCATATCATGAAAAACATGATAACAAAAATTGTTTTCCCACTGCAGAACATGTTTGTAACCATACAGTAGTCCCACTTCCCAAAAACATTCAATGGCCAGGACACAAAAAATGGTGTTCAGATACGGACTAGACCATCCATTCAACAATCAATCAATCTATTAGTATGAGGGGAAAAATCACCTCCCGTACTAACCCATGAATAAGTCGAATAGTAACTACCATTAACAGAATCCCAGCTGCACACTAATACCACCCATTCTTATGGAAACTACTTCTCTGTCCATCATTTTAACCATAACCATGACCCCAATAGCAGCAACAAAAAACTCACACCAAGTTAATCATCTCAACTGAACATAGCATTCAGACACAACTATCACCAGGGCACAAGTGAAGACCACCAACAACCATGGTTTTCATAAGTATTTACAACCACTGAAATCCAAAACATAATCAAGGATACCAAATAAAAAAGGTGATCAACGTCAAACCAATATTTTTGGTTATTTTATTTACACCTGTTATCTTTTAATCATTTTTACATCATGTTTATTTCACATTTTAAAAAATGTATGCATACATTCCATAAATAATATAACATCGAAACCCACCACTTATAATGGAAAATTAAAGAGAGACAAAATAAATCCCTACTGGATGATCAAAGGATCAATGTTCCTCCTTGCACCAAGAACATGGGGTCACATGAGTGAAATGGATGAACTCAAATAAAACAAATAAAGAGGGGTTATTGCATCGGTGCACAACTCATCTAGATAAGAAGGCTCTATGCGCCCCAAGGGGATAAAGAAAGCAGAGATGCGAGGGATGATCATGGCCTTGAAGAGTCTGATATTATTTTAATGGAATAATCATTTTAAAAGACATTGTTATGGGATCTTGGTCAAGATTACGTGGATTGAATATATAAAATCCCTCTGGACATTAGGATACTTAAATATATAACTGATGCCTATAAATCACTGATACTAGAGCCCTTGAATCAACAATTACGACACCCCTTAATAACTGACACCTGGACCTAACAACATCATGACCAATTGACACCCCTAACTCACTGATGCAGAAACCAATGACTCTCTGATATGGACACAACATACTCACCGATGCACAGACATGCCGACACACTAACATGCTAAGGCACTGTGATAACAATGCAGTTACATGTTGACATACTAACATGCCATCCGAAAACAATATATATGGAATACTCTTAAACTGAGCCATTAACAGCTCCCATATCACCTCAAATACTCAATTTTCACAATGAGTGTTCCTGGGAAAATACGAGTTATTACAAAAATAATGAACTAGATCATTACATATGGTAAATTTTTTAAAGAATAAATTTTATTATAAATTAAATTCATTTCAAATTATTAAAAATGTTTTATTTTAATTATATTTCTTCATAAATTTATACTTAATCTTATCCTAATCCCAACTATAACTTAAACACCATGAAAAAAGATTTTTATGTTTTTTAGGAGAAACATATATGTAAGGGAATTAATATGAATAAAATTCACTATTTTTCCGTGATAATTTTTAAAATAATTAATTCGCAAAATAAGATTTGATCTCAAAATATATATATTCTTAAATAAGAAATCATCGTCCCTTCAAAAAAGTATATGTGAATCATTTTAAAGTAAAACGTAATCGAAGAATAACAAGCAGAATGGTTTCATTGTTAAAAATATAAACTTGTTAATACAAATTAAGAACTATATATTTAACGCAACATCTTGATTTATAAGAACAAAAACACAATTAAATACCCTATGAAAATAAGTGATTTTTAAAAAATCATAAAATACTGGATTAATCATATAGGTATCATGGTGAATCATTTAATAATCATACTTAATTATTTTGTAACCGACACAACTACCATGAACCGGCCGTAAATGTTATACTTTACATTACCATCATTGATTAACTTGGATATAATCATCCTAGTGAATCATGGAATAACCATCCCAATCCATATCCAATATAAAAAGAGAATTTGAGGGATATCATGGACCCACACCTAATCACAAATAATTATCAAGAACTATTATATTATCGTAAAACCATAATTTGTATCATCATAAAATATTCTTGTGGAAAATAAATTTTTAAAAAGAAAACAATAAGGTATAATAGAAAACCCTTTCTTTTAAAATAATCATATAATCTTGTATTGGATATTTGAATGAATTATGGATTAATTAAGAATGTGTTATATTCTATTAGTATATAAGATAAAAAATCATTCATTACGTAATCTTGATGGAAAATTCACAATGTACCTTGTCTGGAAATTGAAAAAGTGATCCCATTAAAAAAGTAAAAAATGGTAATCATGACATAAAAAATCAAAGAAAAATATTAAGATTATATAAAAAAATTAAAACATAATCAATTGAATATCGAATATTATGAAAATTTAAATGGGAAACGTTAAAAGTTTTTTTGTAAGTTAAATTACTTTAAAAATATCATATTATAGAAGTGATAATAAATAGAATTAATAGTTTATGTAGATCAACTGTAAATAATCAGAAAATATGTTGAAAAACAGAATAAAATAAATAAAGGAATGTCTTATATGAAGTTATAATTACAAAATATAAGAATTAATGTTTTTCCAAATGAATGGAAAATGTGTAAAGAAATATCATACAACATTTTAATTTGTTGAATTTAATTCCTAGTGAATGAACAACATTTATCCAAACATAATTCAATATGAGAAGAAATACAATTCATGATATTAAACCTCAATGGGGAATTATATATATCTCTTAAAATAATATCGATGATTAAAATAAAAAATACTCATGAATCAATGAATATTGAGATGATGTCCCTAACATTAAGTATGAATCATCATGTAGATGCTTTATAATACCAAATAATATAAATAGGTCAATTAATTGAAATATTTATAAAATTATTTAAAATAATAGTTAATTTTATATGAATTATTACTATTTTATAAAAATTACTGAATTATTTAATTTCACATCAGATTACATGAAAATATTTAATTTGTAAGTCAATAATGTAATTAATATATTTACAATTGCTAAAGTGATCATAATTAAATAATATGAAATATTATATTCATATAATAATTATATATTTTAATAATTAAATGTAATTCTAAATCATATCATGATACATGGTTATGAAAAATAAATTATGTTAAAATTATAGAGATAATATGTTATATTTACACATGAGCAATGTTTCCATTTTCAATGATCAGTAAAAAAAGATGTTTTGTATTGTTTTATCTCCATGGAAATATCAATATATATATATATATTATTAAATTTTTATATATAAGTAAATGCATATATGTCATCCTTGGGATTTGTTTGTGAATAAAAAATCACATCACATCGTGGATGTGGTTGTTCATAGAAATGCCCAAAAGATATTATCATTTTTATGTTCATGGAAAGCTAAGACTAGATATGATATATTAAATTTTCAGAATGTTAATGATGTCATGAATATCATATAAATCTATTAATTAAAAAATTATACCAAGACATTGTAGATGGCGATGGAAAATGAATTACATTAGTTTGTGAGGAAGTAGGATACAAAACACATAAACATTTAATTCATTTAAAATTTTATGGATTATGAGATGGTTATGGGTCATGTCAAAAACATAATAAAAAATAATTATAGATTTTATATTTATGTTATTATTATTAAATGGTTTAATACTATTTGATTGATATAGAATAGTAAAAATAAATAAAATTTCTCGATTAATATGGATAACCCTTTTTTATAAAATCACATTAATTATAAAAATTAAGACCATTATTCGTTGAAAAATTCCATTATATTTAAACCAAAATGAAATTATGGTGGTTTAATTCGTGAAAATAATATTTTTATAAAATATGGAGAGATTATATGAATAAAATTTTGTATGTATTGGATGAATTGAAGGGTTTTCAAATGTGAAGATTTTAAAAGTGGTGAATTATTATAATATTGGGGATGGGCAATATTATAATTTTCAAACAATTAAATTAGAGAATGTGTTGCGGTCATTTTCTAGTACATATCATTTTATTTTCCCACATAATTTCTATATTTTCATTTTACCATTGTAATAAAAATTATTAACACTATTATTCATATTATAACAAAATAAAAGTGATTTATTTAGTATTTATTGAGCCCCATATTCCAATATTGAAATAACATTTTCAAAATTGGAATGGTATAATTTTCCAAAAAATATTATAAAATTTAAATGAAAAAATCCTCAAAAAATAATTTTTTTAGAAAAATGAAAATTTAAAATACAATATGTTTTACATAATATATTAATGTATAATATCAATTTAAATCACATGATTGTAATAATTATAATAAAATTATAATATTTAAAATTTATAATAATCAAATTCATAATTTTACATTGTCAATTATATACACATTACATTAAAAACTAGTATTTTTCATTATTCATTGAAAAATTGAAAATTCATAAATTAAAAAAAATATAAATTTTTTTTCACAAGCATAAATAAAAAATAAAATTATTTTTTATTAGATTATGATCATTAAATTTGAAAAATAATATTTTGGAATATCACCCATTAAGAATTTATTTTAACAAAATTACAAAAATATTAATTACTACTTATCATATTTATAATATAATATTTAATGGAATGCCCATGATTTCACATTCATATTTTTCAATAACAACACAATTATTAATACGGGGTTATCTAAAGGATGTTTTAGGCAACAAATAAATTCATTCAACCCAAAATATTTATCTTTACCATGTAAAAATTTTAGGTAGGTAATAATTACATTATTTCACATCAATGATGCAAAAAATATTAAATTAATTTAAATATTTTATAAATGATAAAAAATATAATAAAATTAATAAAATTTAAGATAATAAATCATATAAATGATTTTCATTAATTTCCATGACAACTTAGGAATGTAATAAAATTGTTCGAAAAAATTAAAAGAGTTATCGTGAAATTATTATATTATAATTAATGAAAATTTCATAAAATAAAGATTATGTATATTGTAAAGTTGATAATATTTTACTTAATATTAAAAAATACCATAATGTCATTATATCATAAAATATAATATAATAAGTTTGATAATATCATCCACGGTCTATTATGGATTGTTTTTCAATTTTTTGTTGGTATATTATCCAATAAAGACTAAAAATACATGTTGCCATGGTTAGAGTAAAATGATATAAATTAGTGTTAAAAGAAAATAAAGAGGTTAAAATATGGAAAAAGCTTATTTAATTTATATTTAATGTGTATACTTCGATCCATAAAAAATGTATAATTTAACTAATTAATTTGGAGTTACTTATAATGGAAAAATAATTTATATTATTTTTATATTTTGAGAAATTCTAAGAGTGCCTTAACAATACTATATCAGAGGGAACATCATTATCCAATTTGTTCAATCTCCCAAATCAATTTGATATAACTCTTACATAAATAAATAAATCAATTGAATCTGTCCCCAAACTACAGAGTCCATATTGTAGGTAGAACACCCTCCATTGGGCTATTGAGATGTTTTGTGAATGAGACAGTCTAAAGAATATGTATCACTTTTAGTCGAGAAAATTTGTATTGATTACTCTTCCACCTCATTAATATATTTTTCAATATATATATAATAATAAATATGTCATTTTATATATAATATAATGATAATTTTTTGTAATTACCCATATCAATTTCATGTTCCCTCATACGGGAATAGAATTAACCGTTCATGTGTACGACAGACTAAAACCTCAGGAAATGATGTAATTCATATTCAATCACCATATATAAACAATGATTATAATGATAAAATTATGGACTGATATGATATTATTTTTATATTTATCATTACAAAATGATTATATATAAATTAAATTATTATGATTCCATTCTTATAATAAATTTATTTTTGTTCATGAAATCAATTGTACTACAACCTCATTGAAACATTACTCATCCATATGTATGGACAACTACCTCTATGATTGTAATTTAGTTATTAAATCAAAGATATAATTATTGGTTGGATTGAAAAGTATAATTCATTTATAAAAATGATAATTATTTCATGAATATTATTCTATAGATTATGTGTTTCCTTTCTCTTTGACCATAGTCAACCAATAAAATCAAACTTGGTCTTATGACCCGAATATCATAAATGTATCTTATGTGAAATTTTCTATTTATTTAATTGTTATAACATTATAATATGTGAAATAATAGAAAAATAAACATGAAACACATTCTAAAGAATAGAATTAAAAATCTTATCTTTATTATTCATAATGATAAATAATATAAGTGACAATTTAGACTTAATGTACGGGTGAATTATATTTAAAATCTTCCATTATTTTTATTTTACACAATTAAAAAGGAATTTTTTTAAAGTTATGAGAAATGAGAGTATTTACCACAATTTATTAATCCTTATTTACTTTATACTGCATTTACATTCTTAAATTTTCATTCAGAATAAATATATTTCCTTTTTTATGTACACGGTTTTTATTTTTTAAAATATATGATTTTCCATGAAATATGTTTTTATGTTTCAATAATTCATGTTATAAGATTATTTTGTTGATCATTGGAATTTTTTATGATGCTGGTAATTTTGTTTATAAAAAATAATTGTTGTGTCCATGATATCTCAATGTTGTTATTGGTATTTTAGAATATAATATTTAGGGTTATTCTCATTGTTATAATAATGGTTACTCTATGTATAAACATGGGGGTAATGTCATGTAAAACCATGAATTTCATTTTATGGTATCCAGTTGGGTGAAGTAAAAAGTATTTTTTAAATAAAATAGATTCATCAACTAACATATATGATTTATTAATTGTTATATATGTCTACAGAAATATCATTTCTTCACTAGGTAACTTAATGAATGTATGTACAAGGTAATCTATATGAAATTTTTTGGTATATATTTGTGTGAATGTTTTTATGATTTTATCATATTTTCAATGAAACATTTATGGGTTTATTTTTAATCTTATGATTTATTGTGAGGTGTTTTGTTGATACATTTAACTATAAATGGTATTTTGAGGAGGAATAATTTTTTTTGATCCCAATATTTATTTTTTAAATGATTATTTATGATTCTATAACAATTTAATTATTTATTTTTATTCCAATAAAAATATTTTAATTTTTATAAAAAAAATTTAAAAACAATTATAGGTTTTATGTATGATTTTGGAAGAATATTATTTCATGAAGAATAATAGAATGATTTATCATGAATTGAAAAAAAATTATTATTTAAATTCTATTATTTTATGTGAAAATGAATACTTTGAAGAAGTGTGCAGTTTTAATGCACGAGTAATATTTTTTAGAGTTCTTACCAATTATATAACCTCTAATATAAAAATATTAAAAAATTTAAAGGATATTATATCTATTTCAAAATTATAATGATATGTAATTATTTTTTTCATGTTCAAAAAGTTGGTTTCAAAATGTTGGTTTGATAAAATTGGGGATTAAGATTTTTTCTTTAGTGTAATGGATACCATTAATGGTATATAATTTAAGGATTACTAAGTGTTTAATGTTATAAAAACCAAATATGAGGATTAAATTTATATAATTTTAAGGCGACTAACGATATATTTGTAGAATATTATTTTAATCTCTATTTATAGGATATAAATATTTAGATGAAAATTGAAAGGTATAATATAACATTTTGGATAAATCATTTTATTGCAATTTAATATATTATGTTTAATTTTGAGAATGTCTAAAAATTAATATAATTTTAGAAAGATAATAAAAAATTTGTTTTAAAAAAATCAATTCCCATAATATGGGTGACAACCTGTTATATCGTACAAGGCTATAGTGATTGAACCACAACCGAAGGTGAAATGGGAGTATCACCTACCCTTTTAATAAATAATGTATGAGAATGTTTGATCTTTTTTTATTTAATATCTAATAGATAATGGTTAGGATCATTTTGAGAAAATAAATTTTCGAAAATAGAATAACTGGTATTGTAATGTTATTTGGGGATTAAGTGAATGATTATTTTTGTAGACATTCAATATTTTGTGAACCCTTTATGATTAATGTAAAAATAAAATAATGGTATATTATTTGAGGAATAAATGTTGAATTATATTTTGTACGATATATGATTTTATAATTGATTAATGGAGATTCATTTTAACTTTTGAAATGATTAGAACATTGTAGGGATTATGTTATTAGTGAAATTATATTTCGATATTATTTTTTAAGGATAATTAATGTGATTTGGAGATAACTATATTTTTTTCTTTGAATATGATGATATAAAAATCTATTGTATATGGATTTCAATCATAGTCAATAATAATTTTAAGATATTTTATGGTTTTTTAAGATGATATATGTTGATAATTTGTTTTCACTGTGGAATTTGGGAGATAAATGTGTATTTTAGTCAAATATTGATTTATTATTTTCTAATAATTATCAAATCATATACTAAATATTTTTGTTAATGTATTAATACATTTAAAATATAATTTTCACTTTGACAGATGGAGTTTATCTATATAATTTGAATCATGGAAATCATGCATTTTAAAATCTCATATTCGTATTTTTGAGAAAATGATGCGATTTTGGTTGAAATAAATTAATGCATAAAAATATATTTTTCAACTAATCGTATAATATTATGGTCTTAGTCATTGTATTAATGAAATTTATCAAATAAATATAATACATTTTCAAATAAAAACACATATTCAAAAACATTTCGTACCATGTAATCAATAGTATCTTAACCCATCATATATTTACTGTTTTGTGATATTTATCCTTCTCCAGAGTATGTTTTCTATCAATATCTAGTAGTCCTTTGGAGTTAGTTTTATATTCCATATCTATGACATCACATACCTCACATGTTCTCATACTTGTAAACATATTATTTGATTCTCTATATAACATTTTTACTTTCATTTTATCTCATTTCAGGAGGTTTTTTTCTTCCAATTTTACAATTTGGGTTTTGAAAATTTTTATTTTCAAAATTCAACAACTAGGTTTTTTCCATTGTTAAATTTTTAAAAAACAATTAAAGGGGGGATAATGTATCATAGTAAATATTTTTAAAAGGAATCATAATTTTCAATACAATACCTGAAAGGATGCTGTATGAATAAAAGAACAATGATATATTATTTTTTAAATTCATTCATTATAACCTAGACATTTTAATAGAGTTTATGAATCAAGAATAATAATAATTCATGTAAATTTATTGTTCTAACTCAATATTATTTTATAGATATGTAATAATAAAATAAAACAATTTTTCGAAACATAATTTTATTCTTCAAAACACATAGTTTCTTCAAAAATGAGATTTTATCGTTTTAATTGGTGAACAAAATAATATCAGTTAGTTATTGAAAAAGTTTTTGGAAAAAATGTATTTTTTTATTAAATTTATATATTAAAAATTATGTAAAAATTAATTTATTTGAATCTTAATAAGATAATAAATTTTCAATAAATAACAAAAAATAAATATATTATATTGAAAAGATTAACTATTTATAATGACTTTAATTATTGAAAATAAAATTTTATTTGTTTTGAAAATATTATTACGTCAATATGAAATAAAATAATTCAAATATCATATTAAAAAAAGGATTTTATACATGAATTTAATTTAAAATCAATATATATTTAGAATTTTTTTTCTTCAAAAATAACTATTTTTCCTTGCAATTTTTTGGTCAAATTTTAAATTAAATTCTCAAAACATATATTTAGAATTATGAAAAAAAAATCAATATATTTAATTAGGATTTATAAATTTATTTAAATTTTTTTACATTATTAATATTAACCTTAATAATTTTTGGTACCATGTTAAAAGGTATGTTAGGTAATTATATGAAAAATTAAAATGATAAGGAAAATAAAACAACCATATTACATCAAAAAATTTTATTTTATAAGTAATTTTCGTGAATAAACAATCATTTTCATGATATTATAAAAATTTTCATTTTAGATATGACTCGAAAAATTATAATATTATATTTGATGAAAATTCAATGATATCAGAAACTATTTGAGAACATTATAATTTAAAAAATATAGTTTTCTAAAATAAATATTTAATTATAAATTTTGAATTGAATTATAAATGACATATTATATTTATGGAAATTTATTTTAAATATTTAGAGATGAAATACTATACATAAATTTTTTCACCATTCAAATTTATTAATTATTTTTATAATGGAAATATAAAATAAATGATTATTAAAATATTAAAAATAATTTATATATATAATTATTATGATCGAATAATTTTATATATTAAAATGACATGTTTAGGATGCAATAAAATTGGATTTTAAAATTTTATTAGTTTTTCTCTTGTTTTTAATGAGAGTGTAATGAACAAGGATAATTTTTACAATAATGATATTTTATAGAAATAGTATTTTATTTATTTATATAATATCATAAAAATATTTAATAATAGAATGGGGAATATGATTTAGTATAAAATTGTGTCCGATATGAATTTATAGTCCATTTTGTTGCCTTGGGAATAGAATAGTTTTATCATGTTTTAATATTTTATAAAATTACAACAATTCTTGTCCCCTCTTTTAAAAAAGGCAGCATATTCCTAAGAATATTCTAATATTAATAACCATTTTGATTTCAACATGACTTCTAAAACTCCATTATAATATTTCTTACCCGCATTATAAAGATATTTTTTTAAAATATGAATACCTTTATATCCTTAAATTATTAAGTAAAGGTGGATTTCCAAGAAGATGTGTAGTTTTTATATAGATATTAGTGTTTTGATTATTCATATACATAACATAATACTTATTATACCATGATTAAAATTAATTCCATTATCATCCATGTCATGACCCGTCCCACGAGGCCCATATCATGACTACCTCAAGCCTGCCTTCAATAGGCCAGGAGCTGGCGTGTGGCACCAAAGGTGTAATTCCCTAAACTAGGTATGCATTGCCTTTATAAAAAGTATCACACACAACTAGAGTACAAGAGGAAGAAAACACTAAGTTAAAATGTACAACAAGTGTGCTGAAACTACAAAAGGGGCCAGAAATACAGGCCAACAAAATGGTAGAACTACAACTGACAGAAATTAGAACTGAAAAAAACAAACAACTGAAAGGAGAAAGCATCTCTTGGATTGTCCTTAGGGTTCCTACATGAAGGTTAGGTAAAAATGTTCTCCTCAGCACTCCACGTCTATCGGTTCGCTCTGTGTGTCGTCATGCCGAGGGGTCCACCTCCGGGTATGGTCCAGTCCTGGCTCTCCCGGCCTCCATCAGTGATGTCCTTCGTCGGCATCCAACACAACGAGGTGTGGGAATATCCCGTGCAGGGGTGAGTATAACAATACTCAATAGGGACCCTGAGACTCTCAATGTCACACAAAAATACATCATGGATAATAAAAATTATGATTTCATAGGATAACCATTACATAAGTATTTTCCCATACATATACCTATGTTATCAAGTAACCGATGTTAATCACGGGGTAAACACAAAGGTCAATGACTTAGCTAAAACCAATATTTTCATTAACGAATCCATGGATACTGGAGATATCCTCCTATATCGAGTACAGTGTCCCCATCACGACTCTGAGGAGCTACTCACAATCCATAGACTACTGAGGTCCTCCTCCTGTCGAGTACCGTAGGTATGCTGCCAAACCGGGCGCTTCGTCTGTTGTGGGTCTGTCGCTAAACTGGGTGCTCCCCCTAGTAGCTTTCAGAGGTACTCCTCCTATCGAGTACCATGCGTATGCTGCCAAACCAGGCACTCTGTTCGTCGTCGGTATGTCACCATACTAGGCACTCCATCCACTAGGCTAGTCAAGTCACTTCGAGTTGAATCGGTCTTGCCAATGTCAGGTCAACAACTACTAGGTCTCTACACCTTGTACGCTCATCTCTGGGAGGATCTTCTACACGAGGTACCAATCAATACTCCAAGAGTGATGATTTATTAGGTAGATGTATCTCAATTTACTGGAACTTCATAAGGGTCTCAACACAATATGTGGTGGGTCAATCAGACGTCCGGTCTTAGAGTTATTGGCATTTCCGTTCTAGGGGCCTAGTTGGTTTTTAGGTTCAAACCAACCCGACTGTACTCTAACTACATCTGAACCTCTTTTAGAGTTATCCAAAATAACTTTTTCATCAAATTAAAACCAACTTAGTTGACATCACGTAAATCATAGGTCTGGTCCTTATGTTATAAGTTTTTACACTCCGAGGGCCCGTTGGTTATGGGATGGAACCAACCCGGATGTACAAAAATATTTTAACAATGTTGACTGTGATATACGAAAATGACATTCTCTATCCAAGGAATCCAATGAAACTGACGTTGCGTCAATTGGAGGTTTTAGCTCATGTGATGGGTGATAAATTGAATGTGTTCCGAAGAGGGGTGTCTAGGTCATGTCCGACCCAGGCTAACCTGCCTGGGGTCAGCCCGAAGAGGGGCGACCCGACCAGGGTCCAGTCCAGTAGGGCCCAGACCAGCCCTGAGGCTATGGCCCATAACGCACGAGGGCGGCCCAGCCCATGCGGCTGGCAGCCAGGCCCACGCGGCAGGTGGCCTGGCCTGTGCGCAACTAGCCCGACCATGTGGCCATTCGCAGCTCTGCCAGGCTAGACGATCCCGTTGCACGCCATACATGTAGCCGGGGGGGACAACCCACCATGTCTTGTAACAGTGGTATCGAGCGGTGCCACATCCCCTACCCAGTCGGCTGAAGCTGGCCTGTTGTTCCAGCGTGAGTGGCCCGTACAACGGGACACTGTCTCCTCCACGCGGCCCCCTTGGTGACACGGCTTCATCAACCCAGTCGGTAGGTGGCTGGCTGGTTCACCCGCTGAAGAGGACCGCCCAACACTGGCAGCAGTTTCTCTATAGAGAGGCACCTCAAGGCACTGCGGTCTCCTATCTGGTTGGATTTAAACGGTCGGTTCCTCTATTCCGGTCGTCATGAGGCCGAACGGTTCTTCCTCGGTCGGGAAGCCCATAGTTGTGTGATTCGGTTTTCCTCCAAGTGGATGGTGTGACGATGTAGGTACTCTAACATCGTGGCCCGGCCAGGTTGCGGCCTCTGGTTGCCAATGCCTCATGGTCGTGGCCTCTTTCCTATGGAGTGGTGTTTCAACACCATGACCTTCCGTCTCTGTCTCCATCACCAACATAAACAAGGTTCAATGGAGGGACGTCAGTCCGTGCTTGTAGGGCCTACAACCTCCATGTTATTTGGTAAAAAATTGATCGACATCAACCAAAATAAAACTCCATGGTGAGAGGGTAATTTACACACATTGGAAGAAATAAATAATCCAAATTTCCCATATCTCAGTTTCAAGAACGTTGCATGTCAACGAGCCATGGAAGTCGGGTGTCACGCGAGACGACATCATTTCGTTAATGTTGTAGTGATAGTCTTTGTTTTTGGCAACATTGTTCACCAGCGGTGTCTTATACCATGACATGTATAAAGAATAAAGATGATAGTTTCTCTTCGTGGGATTCATCATTCTTCAACTAGAGAGAACTCCATTCTTTGTTGGATGAAATATTCTATTCCAATTGTCCCAAAAGCTCTCCCAGCACTACATGAGCCAACCCAAAATAATATCTTAGGATATTATTTTATCCTCACATGAATTTCAAATTAATTCACAAATTAGAGGATCCAATTAATTAATTGCTCATTAATTTAGAATGTGTTCGCACATTCATGAGAGGAGGGTGGAATATGGAGAGTTTAAAGTCTAAAACAAAGGAGGTGGCTTTATTTATATCGAAGAGGAGTTAAGAAGAAGTTGAGGGGAGGTGAAGGGTTTGAGTTCATGTGGGCCCCGACACATATTATTCCCTCATGAGTGGTTATGTTTGGGTGGGCACCACCACCAACCTCTCTTTAGAGATATTAATGACCAACTAAATGAAATATGTGTTACTAATTTTTTTTATTTAATTTCAATAATTAGGGTAGAAATACCAAAATATAAATTCTTTCTTGCATAAAATGAAACCTCGATAAAGGTCCCCATAAGAGAATATCGACACTGAGAGTTCATCAGTGTCCTCAATTTTCAATTCTGGGCACCAGTTCAAAAGATAGAAAAATCTGCATGTACGTTTCCTAAACGTACTTGAACAAAACTTCATAAAATTGATTCCAGTCACAATGGTACTCGCAATCATGTGCCTTTAGAAACTATGGACTATTAAAATTCCAATGAAATTATGAAAAAAATCATCCATGAAATTTCTGGATCGTTACATTACCTACACATCAATGATTTACATCCCCGTAAAGCTACAACACACACCAGGTAAACAAAAGAGGGTAAAGAGAATTCATCTGGGTCACCCACTCCCATGTGCTCTCCTGGATGTTCCTATGCTGCCAGAGAAAGCGCACCAGATGAATCGACCATCCACATAGGACCCGCTCCTATTGATCCTCAATCTCCACTGGGACCTCCGTGAATGTCGTACCATCATCGATGTCCCGATCCCCGTGGTTGATGATGTGGGGTGGGTCGTGCACATATCTTCTCAGCTATGATACGTGGAAGACGTCATGCACCTGGTGAAACTGATTTGGAAGGGCCAGGGGGTAAGCCCCCTCGACCACTATGCTGATGAATTGGATAAGTGACTAAAAGCGACTATAGATAGGTTTCACCATCTCTATCCATAAAGGATATAAGTAAGACAGAATGCTGCTCTGTTGCCTCTCCTAGCAGCTGAATACTAGTCCTCCTGCTGATCGCATCCGCAACAATGTTCCTCATCCCAAGATTATAGACTATCTCGAATTCATAGTCCCATAGGATCTCAATCTATCTCCCATGTCTCAGGATCAGGTTATTCTGAAAAATACACACCTGAGACAATTGAAATTAGAGTAAACTGTAAACCAGTCGCTCAATGAACTATGGGTGAGATTAGCCATTTGTAAGAACTCGACATCACCCTTCTTCGCATACGTTTTACAGGAGCTGCAAATATTTATCCTTTTCTAAAAGGGGAAATCCAGTATCATCACATGGACAAACCACATCCTTTTCCTAATACAATCAATCCTGAGATGAATGGTACAATAATGTCATGGATTATGTCGTATAGCCTCGACACTACTACCAAGAGATCCAACTATTACTCTTGCCTCCAAGGGTCGAGTCCCACTATCGACATTAGTGTGTGGTCACTTGTTCTCCACCAGTAGGAATCTTGAATGTGATGGTCAATTCAACGGTTTTAACCGAAAACTCATAGTATTAACCACATAAAATGGCAGGAAACAAAACATCACAAGGTCATGTGTCTTTTATAACTGCAGCTCAAAGTACAATGACACAAAGTAACCACAAACAATGACATCATCTAAGATAGAAGAATCATGAACAAAGGACTCAATGCCAGGAACTAGACCCGATCCTTTCCACCTATTTACAAAGCTCCATGATTGTAGGCTTCAACTACCTGATGTTGTGCTCTCATCGGTCCACCAATTCCCTACGGTCGGGTTGGACATCCTCATGGTGGTGGTGGCAACACCTCGAAGCGTCGTCCACCACCTGCTGCAAGACCACCTCCCCTTCCATGTTCTCCTTTTCCCTATAGACCGTCTTGATCAAACCTATGCCTATTCATGGGAGAACCTTCATTTATCTGCTGACCATCTGTATGGAGGGTCGGACAGTCACGTGCCATGTGAACAAGCCCTCCACATGAGTAATACTATCTGGTCCTTGATCTACTTGCTCTGTTTCCACCCAGGGTGACCCTCACAACCGATCCTAAGTCGTACAGTTGTCCACATGAGGGTCTGGTCCTCATGTACCTCTACCTCATCTGTCTACTAATAACTGCAGAAGACACTACTGTTTGTCGGCTAGGGGTGGGTCCTGCTGATGAAGACTGCTCATCAAGGAAACTCTCCACTAGTAGGGCTCGCTCCAACACCCATTTCAATGTCGGGATGTTGTGAGAGACAACTGAAGCTCTGATCTCTCGCCTGAGTCCCTGGTCGAAGGTCTGGGCCCTGAAGTAGGGTCCCATACCATATCAGTGGAGTAGCGTGAGAGGTCATTGAACCTCGCTGAGTACTATGCCAACATCATGCTAGCGTATTGTAGATGCAGTAGCTCCTATATATGCACCACTAAAATGGTGGGTGGTAGATACACCGCATAGAACAAGCTCTCTAATTTTTCCAATAGAAGTGGTGCCTCATCATGCAACTGGAGAATCAGACTCCTCCATCTTTTCTGCTACTGCAAGAAAGAGTCCGACAACAAGGATCACCATGAAGTGGACTGGTGTCTCTACCACACTGAAGACTCTCACCATAGCCTCCATCTAATCCTCAGCAGCCTGTTTGTCTGTCACTCCCCTAAATATGGGTGGCCTCTGGCGCTGGAACTAATATAGTGCTCTCAAGTGGAGTGAACTCTCTGCTACTAGGGCTGGTGGCATCGGTGGCCCAACGGAAAGCGGTATTGTTGGTGCCTCAACTGGAAGAGGGCCATGTACTGAGGCTTAATTGCTCGATGGGCTGTCAGGATGTACAACTCTCAGGGCTCTAACTGTGCATCCTCAGTTAGAAATCCTGAATGAAATAGATGTGACTTGGTCAATAGACTATATCTGGTGAGATGACCTAGTTTGAGCTAACTTAAATAAAACTTTTGAAAACACACACGCAATCCGTTTTTTCATTCACTGAGTCGGAAATTAGTAGTCAAGGTCCTGCTGTTTGGATACATCGATCACAACAGCAACACTGGACTCCCTGAACTAAAAATTACACTTACTACCCTAAACATTATTGCTTCATTGAACTAGACTCCCTGAACTGATAAGAATTTTTCAAGACCCATACCCTGGGGCCAGTATCGTGACTACCCCAAGCCCACCTTCCATAGGCCTGGGGCTGGTGACTAGCACCAAAGGTGTAATTCCCTAAACCTGTGAAGGCATTACCTTTATAAAATGTAGACACACACAACCAGAGTACAAGAAGAAGCAAACACTAAGTAAAACTATAAAACAAGTGTGCAGAAATAATAAAAGTCGATGGAAATACAAGCCAACAAAAATGTACAACTACATCTTAAATAAAGTAAAACTGAAAAAGAAAAACTACTAAAAGGATAAAGAAGGTGCTGGATCGTCCATTGGGTTCCTACCTGAAGGGTAGGTATAGATTTCCTTCTCTGAACTCCACTTCTATCAGTCCACTCCGGGTGCCATCACGTCGAGTGGTCCACCTCCGGGTACCGTCCATGCCTAGCGCTCTTGGCCTCCGTCTTCACAGTTCGTCATCTACATCCAACAAAATGAGGTGTGGGCACAACCCGTGCATGGGTGAGTTTAAATATATACAGTAGGGACCCGAATACCCTCAGTGTATCAAAAAAATCCAACTATGATAAACCAAAAAGTAATATTTCCACAGATAACCTTTACATAGGTACATAACCATACATGTAGAAATGTTATCAAGTAACCCATCTAAATCATGAGGAAAACACATTGGTCATTGACTCATCTCAAACCAGGATTTTTTATTATCGAAATCATGGCTACTTGAGAACTCCTCGTCTGTCGAGTACATTGGCCATGTCGTGACTCCGAGGCACTAATCACTTACATTAGACTATTGAGTTATTCCTCCTGTCGAGTACTACGGGTCTGCTGCCAATCCGGGCGCTCCCCCGCTTTGGGTCTGCCGCCAAAGAGGGTGATCTCACTAATAGCGGTCATATGTACTCCTCCTGTCGATTACCATAGGTCTGCTACCAAACCAGGAACTCTGTCCACCATTTGTCTGCCTCCTAATCGAGCACTTTGTCCACTGCGCCAATCGAATCACTCTGAGTCGAATCAGTCAACCCGTTGTCAGGTCTACAACTACAAGGTCTCTGCACACCGTCTGCACATCGATGGGAGATCTACTCCACGAGATATTGGTTCATACTCCATGTGTCACAAATTCTTAGGTGTAAGTATCTCAATAGACCACCACGTCATTGTGTTCTCAACACAATAGACAACGCGTCAATCAGACGCCTGGTCTAAGAGTTATTGGCATTTCTATTCAAGGGGTCCTGTTCATTTTTAGGCTCAAAACAACCTGAACAGACTCCAAATACATCCAAAACTCTAGTAGAGTATTCCAAAAGAACTGTTTCATCAAATGAAATCCATCATAGTTTACGGAACGTCAATCAGACGTCCGGTGCTTATGTTATAATCGCTTCCTCTCCAAGGGACCGTTTGGTTACCGTATCGAACAAAGTCAGCCATACCCAAACATCCCTAAAACCTTGGATCTGATCAACTTAAACCACAACCTTGATCCAAGGATTCCAACGCAACAGAAAATGCGTATATCAGAGGTCTGTAACTCATGATATGGATGAAACACCGAAAGAGGTCCAAAGAGGTAGGTCTAGGTCCAGCCCGACCCGACTCAACCGGCCCTGGGTCTGTCCGATCCGGTTCGACCCCACTCGGGTCCAGGTCCATCACGATATGGCATGGCCCATCTTGGAGGGGTTCGGAATGGCCCAACAATAGGGATCCCATCCTGCGGATGGGAGGCCCGCCCTGCGGCTCAGCCAGTTGGCTGAGCGGAGCAGGGGATGCAGCCCCCAGGCTTCTTGTAACAGTGGCACCGAGCGACACTACCTCTATTGCCCAACAGGGCATAGCTTGCCGGGTTATTTCCTGAACGAGTGGCCCGCAAATCGGGCACCGGTCCTCCAACGCGGCACCTTCAGTTTCCACGACATCCTTCATCCCGGCCGACAGATGGCCCACCGGTTCGCCCACCGCAAACCCGAAGCGGACGGAGTGCCTGGTTCGGCAGCAGACCCATTGTACTCGACATGAGAAGTACCTCAGCAGTCTGTGTTTAGTGAGTAGAGCCTCAGAGTCGTGACAGGGCCACTGTACTTGACAGAGGATAAGTTCTCCAACAGTCATGGTTTTGTTAATGAAAATCCTGGTTTGAGCTGAGTAATTGACCATTGTTATTTTCACATGATTGAGATGGGTTACTTAATAACGTATGTATATGTTTGGGCATATACTTATGTAATGTATAAACATTGAAATCATATTTTTTGGTTTATCCTTGTTTGATTTTGATGAGGCTTTGAGGGTATTTAGGTCCCTCCAGAGTATCATTATACTCACCCATGCACGAGCTATGCTTGCACCTTGTTGTGTTGGATGCAGATGACGGACAGTGCTGACGGAGGCTAAGAGCACCGGGACTGTATGGTACCCAACGTTGCACCACTCAGTGTTACGACACATGGAGCGGACCGATAGACACGAAGTGTTGTGGAGGAAATTTGTACCTACACATTAGTTAGGAACCAGGAGGATGATCCAGGAGCTACGCACTCCTTTACAACGTTTGTTTTTCTCAGTTTTACTTTCTTTCAGTTGTAGGTGTACCTTTTTGTTGGCTGGTATTTTCAGATACTTTTTTACTTTCATCACACTTGTTGTACAGTTTTAATTAGTGTTTTCTTCCTCTTGTATTGTAGTTGTGTGTGTTTCATTTTATAAAGGAAATTCATTCCCAGTTTTAGGGAATTATGAATTTGGTGCTAGTCGCCAGCCCCTGGCATATGTATGGCGGGCATGGGGTAGTCACGATAAAGGCCCCAAGGGACGGGTCGTGACAATACATACCTGTAGATATTATTACAATAATTTTATAACCTATATTATTCCCATCATCTATGTAATGAGATAAGAAATCATGATTCATGTGTATAATAAACTATAACATCATGAACCGAGGTAACTGTTTTTAATTATTACCTCTCATGGGATGTTATATTTATGGATTTAATGTATATATTTTATATTTCTCATATTTATTTTTTTGGAGTTATGATATAAAATATAAAGTCAAAATTTTCATTCTATGAGGGATATTATAACATCCTTCATGTGTATGGAGGACTACACCCTCATAATGTTATACAAATCATTTTTCACTAACAGTTTACATGAAAGGAAATAAATACATGTTACTTGAATATACGATTTATACATGAACTTTTATTATATAGTAATGAAATATTTATAATATATATAAAAAATATATCAACTTTTCTATAACTTTTCCACTCACTAAAAAATTGTAACAGCATTCATGTTTCAATCTAGTCTACCACCACAACAAAGAAATGTGATGTGTATTAAATCACACAGAAAAATATATTATATATATAATATTATTTATAAAATTAATTTTATTTATCTCTCATGATTATTATTCTTTATATGACGTTATAATAACATATATGACCATAGTAAACCACCCGAAGTCCTTTTGTGTTTATGAACTGAATAGATTCAAAACATATAAGGAAAACATAAATAATTATGAAATTTTCATAACATAATAATATGTAATATAATTGGATTAATAAAATTGGAAAATTTAATTTATGATTTATATAATAACATATTTTTATTATTTATGATGATTAAATAATGTGAAAGAAGATTCAGACTTATGGAAAAGGAATTAATTTTTAAAAATGCATTTTGATGTTCCAATATTATTTAAAAAAAATAAAAAATTTATTTTTTTAATTTTGTTATTGGATTTAATTTTCATACATTAATGATGGAAAAATTATATGATTCATCCATTACATTATAACATGAATATATTCAATGAAATATTTTCACATTGTATGTGTGAAACATTATTTCTAAATAATTAATTTTACATCAAAAAATTTTTATATGTTGTATGAATTATTATTTCTGATTAAATTAGGATTCTTGTATATTTTTATTATTATGAAAGGTTATATTATAAACCAATTAGTGGTGGTTATATTACATCCATGTAATTCATTGGATATGTTCAATATTTATATTTAGGTTTTTTTAATTGAAACTACGATGGTTACAACCATCTAGAATACTGAGGGTTGTGTCAGGTATAAGACATTGTGTTATTACAATATAAATTTAAGGTTTAAAAAATAATTATTTATGATAATAACCTATTCCCCATGTTATCTATATTATTTATTTATTCATTTCTTTAAATAGATCTATGGTTTGTTTACAATGTATGTAATTGCATTTATACACGATTTACGATAATGTATCTTTTAATGGTGATCATTATTACATTTTGATGAATATTTAATGATTTTATCTGTTTTAAATGAATATTTTATGGTTACTATTGGGACACTATGAATTAATTTGAAATATCTTATTGAATGGTCTGAATAAAAATGATGATTTTTGTATGAATGTTTTTTCTTTATTATAATGTTAGTTTTTTAAAATGAAATATTTTATAAGAATAATAGGACTAACAATTTCCATTATTATTTTTATGTGTAATACAGAGGTTTCTATTCTCCTTCAATGTCTGAAAATGTCTTCCATATGATTTAAGGAAGTGAAGGGACACAGATTTATTCATGTATAATTTTTTTATTTATCAAGAAAAGAAACAATTTAGTTCTCTAAAAAGGTTTCTTTGGTGGAAAAATGGATACTAAGTATATGTGACCACCTGTAATGTCAGAGTTCCCAAGTTATGCATTATAAAGAAATAAATAAACCTCAAAAATTATAATATCCTAAGGGTTTTATGAAAAATAATTTTGGTCCAAAGAAAACAAAATGTGTAATGATTATAAAGGGTCTATACAATTGATATCTGAGAAGGGTTTATATAACATTAGAGATTGGAATGTCTTTAGGTGAGGTTGTTTTAAGAGTTATTAATACTATAATAACATTATAATTTAATTTTAAATCATAAATTCTATTACATATAAACCCCTTCATATGAATTCTATTATGAAAATCTATGTGACTAATGATATTTTTAGAGACATTAAATTGTTAGGTAATTAATTATTATCTAATTTTGAGTTGAGAAATGAATTTTCTAAGAAAAATATTAAGTATGAAAATTCTAATTAATCTCCTAAATATTAATGATATTATAAATTTTTTTCCTAAATTTCCTAAATTTAAAAAAAAATTATTAATTTTTTAAAAATTAAGCCATTGGACGGGCAACAACCTGCCACATTCTGCAAGGCCATGAGAATGGAACATAAATATGAGGGGAAACAATGGTTTATCTCCTACCAATAACCATCTAGATTTCTTCATTTGTATTACATTGGTTTTTAATTTATAAAATTTGATGGATAATGGATAAATTTATATTTGAAACATATAATTTTTCAAATAGATCTCCATGAGGATAGAAATTAATTAGATGACTAAGTAAATAATGTTATTTCAAAAGACACTAACTATTTAAAAAGCCAATATTATTAAATTTAAATGAATAATATTTAATTGTAGTTTAGGAATAATAGTTGAATTATGTTTTTGAACCGAATATGAATCTGTTGTTTAATTTTGGTGATTTAAAAAACCATTATAATATCATGGAGATTATCTAATCTGGGAAATTGTCTTTTGGTATGAAAATTTAGGAGTCATTTTTGTTTTTTGGAAAATTATGATAAATATTATTTTGAAATTTTATGTTATCAAATACATCTAATTGTTTTCAGTATTAATAGAGAATATATTACATGAAATTTGGGTATTGTCAAATTTTAAATGATCTATGATGATCTATTAGTATAATTTAAAAGATCAAAGAAGTTTTTCATCAAATGAAGTTATATATTTTAATAGGAATATACATCATTATTATCTATATTTTGGTTTTTGTTAATTGAAAAATAAAATCGGAATACATTTATAATATTATGTATAATGTGACTCTTTAGATGTTTATTCAAGGGCTTCAGGAATGAATATTCATACTCATAATTTGGAGAAAAATATGAGTTGGTAGTTTAATTTTACTAGAGGGTGAAATTGTACATGTAAATTATATATTTTTGTATATGTTACTAGACAAGGCTGTTTATAAATTAATAAAATATTGGAAAATTATTATTTTAAATAAAAACATTATCCATTATCATTCTTACGATGAATTCAATAGACATTTAAACCATCATAGAATTAATGTTTTGTGATGGTGTACATTTTCATTAATATGTTCTGTACTACTGTATAACATTAAAATGGAGACAATTTTTTCTTAATTGAATACATTTTCCTAATTATAATCAAAATATAAACATTCTATAGGACCATAACACATTATTTTCTCCTATATCATGAAGACCTTTTTAATGTTTTTTACAATGATGGATTTCTAAAAAAATATTTTTAATTGTCCAATCATTATTACATAGCCCGATATAAACATTGAGAGGACGAAATTCCAAAAAGAATATAGAGAATAAAATATTCCATAAATTTTAGTATGAAACTCTATGTTGTATTTTGTATAAGATAATCTACACTATGATTAAATAGACTACGATATATTTCTATTTAAATGTTTCCATTGTATCCTAGCTATTTTATAAGTATGTATTAATATGAAATAATTAATTATGAAATAAATATAATGGTCCAAAACAAAATTGCTTTATTTTTATGTACTTAAAAATAATTACACATTATTTTAATAATATATTATATTTTTCCAAAAATAAATTTTATAAAAAAATATATTTATCTTCACATTAATTTTTTTTTATAATTTATGGAATGTCTATAATATTTTATTGAAAAAATAAATTTTATATTTTAATTATTAAATCAAATAATAATAATTTATAATTTTGTTTTGAAAATATTGTATTCTCTACCAATATTGATCAATAATGATTTTTAATGAAATCGGTATTTTATTATAATTTCTTTACTCAGAAAAATTGTTATATTGGTTATTTCTTTTATCATATTATTTTAATCTTAAAATATGATTATTTATTTTAAATGTATTTTATATTATTATTTAGTATAAAAAAGTTTTTTATTTGAACTGTTTTTTTTTCAAGAAAATAAAATTTCATTCATTTTTCACGTATAATTTTAGATTAAATTATAAAACATATGGGTTTTAAAAAAAATTATTGCAGTTGAAATTTTCTTCAATAATAAAACACAGTTAATTAATATAATAAATTTATTCCATAGTTATACAGTTATAACCTCTATAATATTTTATTTGAAGAAAATTCAAATATATCATACTCCTTTTATTAATCAGAGTAAAAATTTTATTACAATTTCATCTAAGAGATATATTTAATTATATATAAAAATATTAAATATAAAATACTTTAATTCATAATTTTAATCAATTTTTTATTTTTATTGATGATATAATTACATTAAAGTCTTGCTCAATGATGATGTATAAGGTATTGAAATATATGAATGGTAAAAAAAATGTTATAAAAATTATTAATATAACTATAATTCGAGATACCTAATTTGATTAGAAAAATTTATTTAATTATTGAAATGGTTTGGATTCAGTATAATATTTTTATTGATGTTATTTTTTTAGTTCTAATTTCAAGGTAATAATGATGAGTAGTTCTAAAAATGCTAATTATTCATATCTTATAATAAATAGTATTTTAATAAATGTTATAAAAGTATGAAAAATAAAAAAATTCCCCATTTTTATAGAATAAGTAAGAAAATATAAACCATGGTGAATTTTTTGTGTTTTGATTATCTATGGTGACTATATGATCCTTCATCATTTATAAATTTATTTTATCTAGCTATTATTTGAATTGGATAAATATGGGTAAACTCCAAAATATAAGCGTATAAATATATTCAAATTGTAACTAATTTTTTCCATATTAGTAGAATTCGACCCATATATCTTATGAAAACTACCTCTTACTCTGTTTTATTCATAATTATTAACCATATTTTTTCATAAAATATCTCCCCAATTATTTTCTATTAATTTATATACATATTTTATAGGTTATTATTTAGTCATAACACCCTTATTAGTGGACATAAGTAGTAATGAAAATAAGATTGTATGCATAAGAGTTATTGTTTTTAATTAAGAGATTATAATATTGTTATTATTATATATCAGAAAAATATTCAACAACATTGATAATACAACAACTCAAGAATCTTCCACAGACAAAGATGTTATTGTGTAAATTTAATTTCCAATGTCTACATCGAATTATGTCTAATTGAAAAATAATTCCTCATCAATGTGTATAGTGTGCTACCACATTTTAAAAAGATGTATTTTTTTCATAACCAACTTTCTGGACTAGTAATAATTATGGAATAATGGTTTATATATGATATGAATGATATATTTAATATTTCTTAAACAGTATATATATATATTTTAATATGTTTCCTTTCAATGGAACTAAATATTATAAAATCATTCATGAATCTGTGTAAATTATAACATCCACAAAGTGATGTGATATGTTTTTCATCACCGCATCACATGGTGGATATATAGGTATTTTACAATAAGTAAAATATATATATATATATGTGATATTATAATATTTATATAATGTTAATATAATACATACCTTATTTTGGAAATGTTAATTAAAAAGTTTAATGTTTCTCACACATACATAGAGATTAAAATCTTTCTGAATGTATCATAGTTAATTTTTACTATCAATACTTTTTGGATGGATTTAAATGTATAATTAATGTAAAAAAATAATAATTACATTTTTATTAATTTCTTGTAGTTGAGGTAACAAGTATCTCTTTTGTCACATTATACCTAACAATGTCATTCTATAATTATGAATAGATTATTTTTGAAATTCTCGATGTGAAGGTAAATAATTAAGTATTTTTATCATATTATAAAATGTCAAATAAAATGAATAATAATAATAATAAAATTTCTCAAAAAACTAAAGGAAAATCTTGGGGAAAATTTATAGTTAATATCCAAATTTTTACCAATATATTTAAGATTTACTCTATACCATTGTAAAAAAAAGTATCATCAATACTGATCATATTTTAGAAAATAAAAGGTAAATATTTACTAAATTTCAAGTCACAAATATAAAATTTGAATCAATTTCACAAAACCAAAATCATAGTTTTTCCATTGTTCAGAAAAAATTAAACTCCCAAAACACACAAAAAATAGTTGTAAAAATTGAAATTATTAAATATATAATACTATTATAGAATTTTTTTTTAAATAAAAAAAATAATTTGATTATTATAATTTTTATTGCTATAATTAAATATTCAAACATATTCAAAACAATATTTTATCAATTTAAAAATTATAAGTAAAATATATTATTAAATAAAATTAAATATTTTTAACAATTTATTTATGGATGATTAAATTTATATCATCAAAAAGAAATAATTATTATATAATTTTGAAATGAAAATTTTAAAATATGAGTAATTTTTTTGAAATTTGTAGAAATTATTTATAATATATACCCATGAAATGAAAGAAAAATATTTTTCCAATAAAACAATTTTTTTTGAGAATAAATTGAATTTTCTAAATATTCTGTGATTATTATTCATGAAATACCTATATGTTATGATTGTAATATAACATTATATTTAGTTGAAAAATTATTAACAATTATCCATACAATATTCTTTGAAAAATATGTTATAGGAGTCACACTTAAAAAAATATTTATTCATTCAATTAATTGTATTATGGCCTATCTTTAATGTTTTTAAATACTGTGTTTCGTTTTTATAATCTATACATGTTAAAATCCCCCTTATTTGGTAGAGAAATCGTCACACATTTGAACTCATGATTAAATAATTGATGTTTGACATTTCAAAACACCTTGGTTAAAATTATATATCATAAATAGTTAAAATAAACAATCCACATAATAAGAAATTAATGGATTTACTAGGGATATATATAATAAAACATAGTAGATTTTTATTTGGTTTAAAATACATATGTATAAATATAAATATTCATAAATCAATAATATTATGCATGATAAAAACATTTCTTGGGGAAAATAGATTATTTAAAATGGATCTTAACACTTATAATGAAATATTATTAAATAGTCAGTTATGATTGTACATGTTTCATCATAGAAGTATGTTATCAATAATTTGGGAGAATATTCCAATTATTTACATGTCAAAAACATTCCATTCATTTTTTTGTAAGAAATTTCAAAAATTTACATGTTTGGAAAATAAAAAAAAATATTTTAAAACATTTGGTAAAAACTAAAACATGTAAAAAAAATTACCAAAAAAGCATTGAAGAATATAAAAAATATTCATTAATGAATTTTTAGAAATCATTAAATAGTTTATGAAATAATATGTCATTTTTATGGGAATCATTAAATGAATATTTTTAAAATAATATCCTTTACTAATATCATATTATTAAAGGGTGTGTAAATGAAATGAATCATTTATGAGATCAACTATAAATTCACATAAATTTTTTCAAAAAACAATTATCAATTGAAAATAAATTTCTGAAATAATATTATAATGTCCTAATAAATGATGTATTTGTTTATACTAATGAATAGAAATCGAGTTATGAAATTTATTACAACATTGTAATTTGTTTATTTATATTCCCCATGAATTAATACAATTTTTCAGATAATTTGAATTTTTCAAATAAATAAATTTAAAATATAAAAATAATAGGGTGAATTATACTCACATCATAAAATAATAATGTTACATCATATCAAAATATTTCTCATGGTAAAAATGAGACGAAGTCCCGTTAATTTAGTTCGGCATTCATGCACATACTTTATCATACCGAAAAACAAAAATATGATAAATTATACATTATTAGGAATATTTCTAATTTTTCATTTTTCATTTATATATTATATTATCATGTTACAAAAATTAATTTTTAATTTTTCATCACTTCTTGTGTTTTTGAAAAATTAGATTCGAATGTCCAAAATTAATTTGGTTGGTTGATTATGTACAATTTTGTTTTAATTTTATGATCCATATATATATCATATTTAATTATTTTTTATTCTTAAATACCTGTCATCCATGGTTTGGGTTGATGGAAAAGGAATCACATCTCTTATCATGGTAGTAGTCTACACATTCAATGAATGATGTTATCAATTTACAATGACTGGAATGGTAAGAGATAGGATGAATTTGTTTTAGAATGATAATTATTTAATTATTATGAAAAAAATTGTGTATATCACATATATTCATAAAAAGTATCCTTATTACCATCCATGTATAGTTTTAGTGAAAAATTAATCACCACACATCATGAGGAAGAATTCTGCTGTAAACATATGGGACATTATTATACACCCTGAGAATGTTAATTAAGAAGGTATATTTAAAATCATATATTAAAAAGTATAAACCTATTTGAAATATAATATGTATTAGTTAATTCCATATTTATGACAATCCATGATATGTTATAATGGAAAATGAATTTCGTTAAAGCCTCAAATGGGAACACATATAATTATGTAACTGTTATAATATGATAATAATTTATATAAAATGAATAATAGACATGACAAATATTATAATTATGGTAATAAATATCCTATGTTTTTTGATTCATAATGATAAAAAATGTATGTGATTACTCATACTTATGGTAATTGGATTTTTCTCAATATAATTTTTTGGATTAAAATTATGATCATTTAATCCTATATTCTATAATGAGGTGTATATAAAACCCATTTAACTTGTTATATCAGGAATTTATTATTTTAATGTTCTTTAATGTTCTTTAATTTTGATATTTCATTGATTTTATCATCAAATGATTCTAAATTCATAATGGTATTTTTTAATAATTCATATATTAAAGTTCTATTTTCATCAATTTTTACAACATTTAACAAGAAATTAATTTTTTCTTATACAAAATGAAAAAAATTCACTAACATTATAAAGAATTTTTTTTATCCTTTACGTGATTTCATGGTTATTTTCTTAAAAATATATTTTGTATGTTCTTGATTTTAATTTTAAATAAGTGATTTTTCCCTGATATTGTTTATAAAAAAATAATTTTCTATAACTATTTTATGGATGAAAGGAATTATTTATTATTAAAGGTAGTTCAATTATAAAGAACATATTGGTGGTTTCGTCCTATGAATCCAACACAATGGTCACACTGCATGTTGATTGTGATTATTAATCCAAGTATAATTTCTATTATTACATCTATGTAAACCATGAGGGTTATGTCAAGTATAACCATGATAATTATTTCATTGTATCTATGATGTTCAAGAAATAATATGTTATTTTAATAAAATTATTCCCCATAATTTTTAAATTATTTATTTATTGTATTTAACTCTATAAATATATATCATTTTTCTCATTTAATGCTCTATAGTACATGTTACTTTTTATGGATAAAAATTATAACACTATGAATTTTTTTTCCTATTCCCGAATGATACAAAATTTATCCAATGTTGATTTATTATTTTATTTTAAGATTCGTTAGATACTGTTTTATTGATGATCATTCGGAGAAAATGTGATTTATTTTCCAAGAAAATGATTTTTTGATATAAAATGTTTTTTAAAGGGAAATTATATATTAATATTAAAGGACAAAAAGTATATTTCATTTTTTTAGGTCCATTATGGATATTTTTTATCATCCAATTTTTTTTGAAAAAATCATAAGTATTATTTTATATGTAAGGGAATGGAAGTGGTCAACTTAATTTTTTCAATGATTTATCAAAAGAAGACTCCATAATTAATTTCATAATTTTTTTTGTTGGTAAATGGATACCGATTATAAATTTCTATTTTAAATATATGTTTCTTATTTTAATAGTTTTTATTAATTACCTAAATCAATTCAGCAAATAAAATTTTAATTTTATGAATGAAAATTATAGTTCAAAAATTATTGAGTATGTAATAGTTAATCTCAGGACCTTATAGTTTTTATTATTGTAGTGATCATATGAATATAGAGATTGTATATTTTCATTATACAATATTTTATGATTAATGGATTGAAAAAAAATTAGATGATTCTGGATGATAATATGTAAAATATCATAGAAACCAAATTTTATGTTTTTTTATATGACAATTTATACTGTGTAATAGTTTTCTAGAGATATTTATTTTTGAGGTATTATTGTTTGATTACATTTATGGGTAAAAATTTTAATGATTTCGGCTTATATATGATGTTTTAACATTTCTATATAGTTGAATATATATAATGTTATATTGATGATTTTACCATATTATTTTCAATGTTATAATAATTTATATAGTTTTAGAAAAATGCATCATAAAGACTATACGACAACTTGTCGCATTATAAAAATATGCATTGATTAAAAAAAGTTATGGGATGCAGTTTTGAACCACATACGACTTTCCAACATTATTTATTTGACATAATGTATTTTTTAGAAACTATAAAAATGAGAAATGTAATTTTTTTAGAACATATGATTTATCATATTGATAACAAAGTGAATTGAAAATGATTTGGTAATTAATATATTAATCTTATTTGAGAATATTATTAGTATCTTGGTAACCCAATATTGTTATGGTACGAATAAATTTATGTTATTTTATATGAAAAGTAATGTAAAATTAATAATTTTTTTAGTTATAATTTTTTATTTTGGATTATATTTTGATTCATGTAGTTTATAAAATCAAACAGATTATCTTGTTTATTAACTAAAAATGTGAATTGAATTTTGTTATGATTATTTAAGTGTAATTTCTATTATTTCGTGATAAATATTAAAATTATCATAGAAGGAAATGTGATCAAATCCATATGATTTTTGGGAGTAAATCATTTCCTAGAATAATATATTGGAATTTTTTGGATATTAATTTATCGACTGATCGATATTTAAAATTGGGAATTACTATTTAATTTATTATATTACAGAATATTATTATAATATTACATATTATTAATATTTATGTTTTGTTTTTTTCATGTACTAACCATTTTTTCGATTAATATCAAAAAATAGGAAGAATATATAGTGATTATTTTATGTATTTTTTGATCCGTAGAAGTTGATTCTGACGATCTTTGCATGATAATTTCATTTTGAATACTGAAAATTTTGAAAAAAATATTAGATAGTTGATTGAATTGATTAAGGGGTGAAATTATAAATTCATTATAAGTATGATTCCTTATGATTAAAGTGTAGATGATAATTTAATTCCACAACTCTAGATAATGGATCATTAAATAAAACAATATATATGAACGTTTCAAATCCTAAAATCAATGGACTATTTTACCCGTCATTATTTAATGAATTGTTTATAGAATATATTATCATGAACATCTTCGTTATCCATATAAATAACTCCTCAGGGGTTATTTTTTCTTCATATGTCCATGTTTTCTAATATGAAGACCAATTATGTGTTATCTCATGTGACCTTTACAAATACAGTTCTCTCATTACAAGTGAATTTTTTATTCTTCCTTTTTGAAATGCCGAATTTCAAGAATTGAATATTGAAATTTCAATCATGTAGTAATCAATAACTAATTTTAAATTGTTTGGATACAACATCCAAATGGTATGGCAGATAATGTAACAAATCATGATCATTAAATAGAAACACTATATTTAATAGGATACATGATAAGCCACACTAAGAGTAATTTGACAATAAAATATTGTAATTCAAATGCGATAATTTTAAAATAGATATTTTATTGGTGAGAATGAATTGGAATAAAATATTTATGAAATTAATATAATAACCCTACTCAATAAGATCGTATTGATATTTTATTATAATTATTTAGCTATTAATTGGTAAATTCATTTTATTTTAAAAAAATATTCTTCTAAATTAGTTTAGTTCATTTTATTAGTTAGAATTTAATTATTTTTTAGAAAATGTAGAAAATTTATTTTATTAAATAAAATATTTAATTTATATTTCAAAAAATAAAAATACATTCCTAAAATAATGGTTTTTTTGAAAATATGGATTTTTCATGGTATAGTGAAAAATCACTAATTTATAATGACAAATTTAATTCATTTTTAATGTTTTAAATTGATAAAATGGATTTGTTTTAAATTATAATTTATTAAATTTAATTTAAAATATTACAAAAATATTTTTCGAAATGGATTTTCTTCATAAATTAATAAAATAATAAACTTTAAAATAATATTTTTTCTTAATTTTTCTTTTTGTTTTCATTCTGTGAATTTAATTTTTGATGATATTATGAATCATATGAGTTTTGGATTTTCACAAATTGAGGAATTTTGTACTTTAAAATTTAGTAAATTTTTTCCTTTTAATTTTTTTAAATATAGATATTAACCTTGGTAATTTTTTTACTACGATAATGTGTAAATCTGGAAATTGACATCAAAGTAATACGATAGAGACTATAAAATTTCCATTCAACATTAAAAAATTAACTGGGTGTCTCATGTTAATAAATAATAATACTTTTTTCAATATGTGCTATTTTTTCAGTTTGTATGTGGTCATGATATATATCATATAATATTTAATGAAATTTTAATGATGTCAAACTAACATTTAAAATAAATATTTATTATTAGAATGGGTTTATCAATAGGATATTTTTTAATATAACTATTATTCTAAAATATAAAATATTTATCATCATCACATAAATTTATTATAAATTTTTAGTGATGAAATAAGTACCTTAAATATGCACACAACACTGATGGAATAATTAATCAATTAAGGTAACTAACCAATAATTGAAGATAGAAATATTAAAATAAAAATAATTTGAGTACATTAAAGAGATAAAATAATCTCCATGATGTATAAGAAATTTTATGATTTTAAAATATATATTATTTTTTGATTATAATTTTTTTATTATATTATTAATGTTAACAAAATGAATAGCTCGTAAATATGAAATTATGTGAATTTTTTTAAATAATATTTTATTAAAGGACATAATAATTTTTGAAATGGTACATTATGACATATAACTAGAATAACAATTTAAATATTATGCATTGTCAATTTATAAAATTTTAAGATTTTATTATAAATATATTAATTATAAAAATAATAATAATACACATGTTGTCATGGATTGAGATGTAGTGGTTGAATTAGGGTTAATAAAAAATGATAATGGTAGAACTATAATTATAAATTATATTTTTTTTGGTTATTTATACCCATAATAATCATATATTAAAAATAACTCACTTGGGGATTATTTTTAATTTAAAATCATTTTATATTAGTATAAAATTTATAGTAATTCCACGACTTCCACTCCCATATATTATAAAATGAAACCTCTTCATGGAAAAAAATTACACTTAAAAACGTTTTGGATGAACCATGCCCTAGAAGAATATATTTATCAATTCCTTAACAATATTAAATGTGACTAAGGTAAGTCATAACAACCCACTTTTTCTTTTAATTTTATAAATAAAAATATTTACTATAGAAGTTGTATACTTTTTTTCAAGCGTTTCATTTTCATTTACTCTTCCTCCTAAAAATGTTGTTCATAAATCTAGATAAAATATGAAATCCATTATACTATATTTAATAAAATGTTATTATGTTTTTTCATGACCCATATCCTTTTACCATTCACACTAATGGGAAAAACATTCTTCATCTGGGCATATGGTGGACTACTTCCTCAAAGTATGATATAAATTTTCTACCATCGTCACCTGAAAAAATGGGTAATAATGTTGGAATTAATTTTTATAAAAGTTATTCATGTAGTATTTATCATTTGGAAAATATAATATAACCCTTACATTAGTACCTCTTCAATAATGGTATGTTCCCAAATAGTTGAACATAAATATACCCATAAACCACAAATGGTATATCACCAATGGTTGATCACAAAACATGAAGAAGATCACCAATTGTAGGTCACCATTGTTGTGTCCAAAACTATAAGTATATAACTAAAGGTATATCATCATACTAGTATTTTAATTCCAATTATATAACACTATTTATTGATCAATGAACTATATATAGATCACCAATATTTGATCACCAAGGTTAGATCTACAGTGAATCCAATATTTTTATATCAAAATATGTTTCCATTTTTTAATCATTTAATGAAAAAATGGGTTATTACATAAATTAATTCTGTTTAAATCCTTTTTGGTTGTAGATAATGATATTTAATATTTATTAAGAGTCATTATAATATTAAATAGTTATGTAGTTTTGAATTAATGATGTTCATTTTTAATGGTCCTCTAATACCATATCAAAACCCACTTGTTTCATATTTGATAATTATAAATAGAAGATATATCCATTTTTCCATTTAATGTAATTTATTGTTATACATGGGGTTCCAAAGCCATTATTACATGGAGTCACGTATTCCATGTTCTTGGGGAATCATATTGGTTAAAATCTAATTTATTTCATATAGGGAATTCCAATGGTATGATTTTTATGTATCATGTGGTGAAGGGTTTTTCATTTAATTTATATATAAATGATTTCATGAAAAATAAAAAAAGTTAATCATTGAATAGACTTTGATATTTTGGAGGAGAATGTAATAATGTTTTTACCATTTAATGTAGTTTTTGTAATTGATTTCCTATTATATAAATAACTGGTGAAAATCATGTAGGTTATGGGTCCTTGTTGTTCACTAGTTCATGATTTTTTCAATGTGTGTTTTTTTGTTTCATACATCACATAAAAACCTAATTAGATTATTTTGTATTCAAGGATAATGAATTAAATTCCCCATGATCATATGGCATTGGATGTATTGACCATATTTAAATAATTAGAAATCAATGAAATCCATTATCCATAATTTTAAAAATTCAATAATTGTGGAGTTGAACATGTTTGTGGAAGAAGTTGTGTGTTATGTCTTTGATGTGATGATATGATGTATAGGTTGTGGTTTTGATGAATGGTGTGTCAGGGTAGTGGATTTGATGTGATTTTATAGATGTGTTTTAATTTTGGATGTTATATGGTCGTTTATTAGGGATGTGATGGTGGATGTGATGTGGTTTTGTAGTGGGGATGAGGTGGTGGTTGTTGTGAAGGTGTGTAGTTCTGTAGTGAATGTGGTTTCAATGTGGTATAATGTGGAAGTGGATATTGTTGTTGATATATAGTGCTGTAATTTCTATTTTAGGTTATGTTGAGATAATTCCCCTTGTAGTGTTGGTATTTGAATGGATTGAATAATGGAAGAATAAACTACAATAGGCTGGGTTGATTAAATTGTGAGTTTTTAAATATAAATTATTTTCCAATAAAGGGTTCAATGAAATAGATTTTTAATTTATGTGGTTTTATATCCAATAATGTAAAAATTATATATAATTGAAGATGTTCGATGATTTATGGAATATTATGGGGTTTTATGAAATTATTAGAAGAAATGAAGTGATGGAATGTATTGATTTATTTGATTATCATTTTGTAAAACCATTATTTAGGGTCATAATATATGATACAATATTACAATTACATTCATATTATGTTCTATTGGTTCCCTACACGATTCAGGAAACTTGTTCCAACAACAAAATGTAATGGGTAATTCATCCCAACATGTCGATGTGAGGATGGTTGTCTGGATACACTCTCTTCTGCAATATTTCATATAATAAATTCTTAAAGGAATGTGAAATGAGTATAGTAACTAATACTTTTCACTGTGTATATGTGAGGTGATTATATTTCATTGCTTAGGTGGTTTTGAGTGTTATATGATGGGATGAATTATTGTGAGTACGTTCATAGTAGGAGGGGTGAACAAGATAGAAGTCACAATTGTTTACAATAACCTAATTTACTGATTATGAGAATATTTTTATCAAGTGTCTATGGGAGGGATGTGATGTTATTTTTGTGAGGTTTTATGCCAGAGGTGGGTGCACCATGATGTTCCTTGTCAGCATGTGATAAAATAAATTTAGCATTAAATAGGTACTTAGAAAAATTTATTCATATGATTCATTTATTTTCCGACACATTTTATAAATTATTTAGTGAGTGTGTCATGGAATGGATAATTTCGAATAGTATAATAGTGATTCTATTATTTTATTCTTCTTTTTATCATGGGTTAAATAGTATTCTCATTCCAAATGTTTATGAGATACTTTCTGTTTCTTACTAAGTTGACATATATTTTAACACTACATATATAAAAAAATTTATGATTTTATGGTTGACTATGTATATTGTGTTGTAAATTAATAGCTCATATCATTGGATTGTTGATGTTTTAATACATTATCATTACATTTGGATATTTACTTTTGATGATTTTATCTATATCGGTTTTAAATATAAATTAATTATGGGATTGTATTTCTCATTTTTTTTATATTATGTCATGGAATTTCATTTGGTAGATTCATCATATCCCTCAATAATATTAATATTATAGGGTTTAATTCCTTCCATACATGATTTTTTAATACATTTACTGCTATTATCCAACCTATGACCATCAAGAAGCATGAATTTGTGGAGGGGGTTGTTATTTTTCTCATTTTATTGAATTATCTTACTAATGTGGGGTTTATGATATTTTAGTATGAGTGTTAGTTATGGATATATCTCATGGATTTTGTATTTATGCATAGTCATTATTTCATTATTTGGTCTAGAAATAGTTCCACTTGATATTCGTGCAAGATATTGTAATGAGATACAATCTATGACATTGGATTTTAGGACCTCATTATCACTTGCAGGGAATGTTTTTTTAATGAAGAACTATATAAAGTTGAACATATTCTAGGGTGGAGTCCTAGGAGTAGTATGTGCATAATGAGAACATGGTTTCCTATTTTTTTGGTGTTATTTTATAAAGGAAAAATGAATATAGAAAATTAAAAATAATTTAAATAAGTATAATATATTATTGAGAAATTGAGATATTGATTTCCATTTTTATCCATATTTTTCAATCATCATTTATGTGCGGCTCAAGATGATGATATATATCAAGATGGACCGGTTTATCGCAAGAGGGTTGATTCAAATGTGGCAGATTATCAGTTTCAGATAATATTTCTAGATTTTTATTGAATGGACATATGGATGTTTTGACGGCAGTGTTACCAATGTGAACATAGAGTACTGGATATAGGAGATCTGAGTATCATTCATCATGATCATTTCGATGATGGAGGACTCATCCCACAAGGTGGTATCTAGATTAGATGTGTTGTGGATCAATGGTGGATGTGGTAATTTGGTGATAGGAAGGAGGAATATGTTTTATATGTATAATTCATGAAAAATAGTGAGTAGAGATTCTTTTATCATCAATGAAGGATTTTACGAGGTATGGGATAATATCCCTTTAATAGGGGAGTATAAATATTTGGGAGAAATGGATCTAGTTAAAGAATATTCTATATTATCCCCAGGTCATATTCCTAATGAGGAGCATAATGTGATGTGACTTTTTTAGACACATCGTCCATCGGTACATTATACAGTTTTTAAATTTACATTGCCAATTTATCTACAGGATCAGAAAAAGAAGCATTGTTTTATTGGATTAACTCGGGATAATTTTTAACATAGGTGGGGAATTGGATTGGTTCCTTGTGAGGTAGAGTTATCTGTGGTTGGTTTCATGTGTTATAGAATTCAAGGTTTCGGCTGAAGGGAATTTAACATTAGATTCATCATTTCAAGACAATTTAGAGTTTTGGTAATGTTTTACAAAATTGTGTAGTTCATGGTCATCATCAAGATTATTCACTAGGGGATTCTTGATATATGTTTTTTGATGGGGGATATGTTATGTACCATCCTAAATTGTAGGTGCGAGTGAGACCATTTCAATAGTAGGGAAAAAAGACATATGCTTCCCCATGGAGGGGTCGGGTAGGTGGCGGTCTTTCTGAGGTTGATACATGAGTTTTTCGACTTCTACCAATGTATAGTAAAGGGGGAAGCTATAAATATTGCGATATTGGTGGTTGGAATTGTCAATTTCATGTAGAAGTGGTATCATCTCCTGAAGGGGATGATATTTTTTAAGGTATGACGAGTTTATCATTTTCCAGTATTTCATATTAGCTCATGATTTTCCAACTATATTGTCACCCCCAATATAGTATAACTTTGGGACTCTGAATATTGAGGATTCCAGTTCCCATATTTTTAACTAACACAATTGAATTCTAGACCAACTTATTCTATTTTAATTAGGGGTATGGACCCATGGTGGGGAAACATAAGACCCATGGATTAATTTTTATTATTCAGACTTAATTGTATAATTTGTGAATATATGTCAGCTTGTTTTATTCTTTGAATTTTATTATTTACTTCATCCTATGTATAGTCATTTTCTCGGATGATGAAATCCATCATGTTCTTTTTTTTTGCGACTATGGTAGTGTTGTTAAAAGACAGTCTATGGAGTCCCTTATTTTTTTGATGTATGTTTTTTTAGTGGAACCAGTGGTTACATGGATAATTAGGGTCTAAAATGTCGTTGCAGATTTCATTATTTTT
Source organism: Viscum album (assembly GCA_963277665.1). Lineage (NCBI taxonomy): Eukaryota > Viridiplantae > Streptophyta > Magnoliopsida > Santalales > Viscaceae > Viscum > Viscum album. The sequence continues at coordinate 490,215,709 of OY728162.1, forward strand.
CCTCAAAGGAGGTGGTGGTGCTACCCCCTCAATATGATGTTGATACAAGGATATAAATGTTACTTTGTCATTATCAGATTTGGAAATCTCCTTATCAGATATAACCTCTTCAGTAATGGTTTTTGATGATTTATGTTATTGATCTGATGTATACGTTTTTATCTAGGACATGGTGTCATTGTGAGGATCTCCAATGTAGTTCTCTATGAAGGAAGATGGATGAATGAGGCTGTGTGTAGAATATCGTAGCTTGAATAAGGTGATGATTAAAATCAAAATCCTCTTCTAAGGATCAATGATATTTTTGAATAGTTTAAATTGTATAGTTGGTTTTAAATGATCATTCATCAATCTAGATATCAAAAATTTATGGTCTACGAGGGAGATATCTGGAAGGATCCATTCATATGTAGTAATGGGATGATCATGTTTGTAGTCATGTTGTTATGTGTTATGAATTCACTATCTCTATATATGGGTATTTTGAAATCTATGTTCAATGAGTTCATGGACAAATTTTTAATCTTATTCATTGATTATAAATAAATCTACTCAATGTGATATGGGAAAGCTTATTATCTCAATGATATCATATATGATCCTTAATTCCACAATCTTCGTGGAAGGTTGTCCATGTGTGAGTTATTGATGTGAGATGTTCATTTACATTGACATTTGGTGACACATAATGGTTTAGATGTAGACCCTACAATATTTGATGCAATTTTTTCATAGCAATAAGCATCGAATGTCGAAAAGGATTGCAGTTTCATTAGTCTCACATGTTATTATTATGGATTGTTCTATAATTCTAATGATATGAATCTATATTGAATTCTTTGAAAAATTTGGATAAGTATTTTTGTAGACTAACATTTTTTAGGAATCATATAAATAATTTAATGGAAATTTGATTAGTAATTAGGTGATTCATTTGGTTTAGGATAGTGAATTGTTTGATTTTATTATGACACATCTCATCTAAAATTGGAATGTTTCTTGATACATAAGAAGGAACTTATCTATTATGAGTATAGTCAGTTAATCCACAATCACTGTAACTATGACAACAATTAATAGGATCTATAATTTGGATTTTTCCTAATGTTATAGAAAAATCATCTCATTTGTGAGCAGTTTGTGGTCATCGAATATAACCATGGTTTGAGGTATGTATTTCATTGGCATTATAAATATTTGTAAAAGTGGAGGTTGAAGGAGTTTCAATATGATTATGATATTGAGATCTCATTCAACTTGGAAAATGGTACAATGAATACTATTTCTAGGACTAGGATGTATCAGGTGGATGATTCAAGAGTCATAGAATTCTATAAGAGAAATGGATAAATTGGAGACCTGAACATATATGCATGGATGATTTATGAAGGAGATTTCTTGTTTAATAAGATGGTTTAATGTTCTATAATACATCAAGTGGAGGATTCATAGTTTTTGTACATTGATCAATAGTTGAAGAAATATCATTTATTCCATGGTGATTCTGAATATGGATGGTCACAGGATGGTGGGAACAAGATTTTATTTAACATGGGGTTTTCTGTTCTATGAGAAATGTATGAGGGAATCATTCATTAGATTCATATATCCCCATTATAATTAGACTATAGATATTACATAATGTGTTTTGGCTTGAGGATGTTGTTTTTATGGAATAGGATAAATCGAGATGAGGGAGAATTTATGGACCAGTTCATGGATTACCAGATGGTGAATGTTGATCAATATAATTATAGGGGGTTTTTTCAACCATTTCATGTTCTTGAGTGAACATGTGAGAATATTTATATATAAATATTCATAGGATTTCATTGATATTTGGGAGTACGTGATCCTATATAGATAATTGAGGATTGTTGGAAGAAATCAGATCCCTTCCAAGTGACCATGTAGTCTCACATAGTGAATGATTTCGAAAATTTGTATGTGGATTAGGTGGTGAGGCATTATGAATTTTTGTTGTGCATTGTCTTGGATGAGGACATAAATTTTTTCTCGACAGATTCTAGGGTATTAAAAAATTATTTTCAAACTCAGTTATGCCACATCATTTCTTTCCACACCCAAACAAATGGGAACAAAGAGTGGAATATCTAGACGTTGGAGGATATGTTGTGTTTGTGTGGCTTAGACTTTGACGATCGTGGTGAGGGAATTTTACATTCCATTAGTTTTTAATAAAAACAAATATTAATCATCAATTTTCAATGCCCTGTATGAGGCTTTATATGGATGTCCTTCTCCATACCCATAATGTTAGGTAATGGTTAGGGATACGGTAGTGCATGGATCCAAAATGATATAGAGCATGATTGAGAATGTTCAGTTGGTATGTGGGGGGATTAATGTAGTTTTATAGTAGAAGAATTCATATATTGATTGTAAGAGGAGGTCCATCGAGTTTTAGGTTGGAGGAAATGACTTCTAGATGGTTTCCCCTCCACATGGGTAGAAGAGGTTCAGTAAGGGGAGTAAACACTCACAGTAGTCTATGGGAATTTTCATTGTCTTGGGAATCATTTGAAAGGAGGAATATCACATTGAACTTATTACATGAATGGATTGGATCTATTAATTCTTCAGCATCTCTCATCACCATTGATATCTTCACAATGGCTCATATGTCATTTACCATTGTTACATATATATTGAGGATGACAAGAAGTTTCTTAAGAATCCATATGATATCTAAGACTATTAAAGCGATAATGATGGTATTATAGACCATTATATTAGATCTCTAGCTATGGATTCAGGGTGGAATGTAAGAGAGTACTTGGGAGAATGATATGTAGATGTGAGATCATTACCTATAGTGGTTTGAGATTTTTTTTTTCCTTGTGTCAGTTTTTTGTCAATGATATGATTGGAACATACTATATTACGTATGAGTTGTTCAAATTTTATGATGTTTGAGGTGTGATAAGGCTTATATCGTATGAAAAAAAGGAAATAAATACTAATCATGAAGAATTGTAAAATGAGGTGAGTAAACCCATACATGCAAGACAGTGCCTCCTAGATTGAACATCATCTTAAAATAGAAGGTGTAAATTCATAATTCATATTCTTGGGGAGGATTAGTTTTTTTGGACACTGTGAGTTATTATGATTGTAATTTTTTTGTGGTGTTTTATATATAATGAGATCATTTATAGGTATCATTAGTGATGGTTTTTCTTACCATTTCCCTAATTACTTCTTATATGTATCTTCTATAACATCCCCAATGATTATTTAGATTAAATTGGCATAAATTTGTCGAATAATGTTTCCAGGAATATTCTATAAGACCTTGGTGGTAGAAGATATGATTTTTGTGGTGTTTTTATTGAATAATGTGTATATTAGAGTTCATAAATAATGAAGGATATATAAACTAAAATTGGATCTTTGAACTATTATAGATATCGAAAATAATATTTTCATCTATGAAATAATTATAGATCTATAAACTAGTAGTAGATTTGAAAAGGTAGATCAGTAATGGTTGAACTATTAACTAGAAGATGATCGATAATGATATACCATTGAAAGAATAGTAGATTATAAACTATTGATTGAAAATTTAATATCAAAGAGAAGGTAGTGGATCACTAATTTTAAATAACCAAAACAATATAATTGAACTGGTGGTATATCATCAAAGTTTGATAACTGAACTATCGATAGATCACGTAAATTATTTCATTAACATCAGATCATTAAATTTAAGGTAGATCACCAATAGTAGTACATTGAAATATTTTTATATGACTAATAGTACGTAACAAACATTAGATCACTTAATTAGTGGTAGATTGCCAATCATATACCTACAGTGAATCTTTTTATTTTTAAAGCTTGTTTTCCCTTTTTTATATTTTTTATGACATATTGTGTAAATGACAAAATTTACGGAATTTTGTGTCAATATAATGGTGTATAATATTATATTACACTCACTTAGTGAAGGTATAGATATAAATAGTTACACATTATAGAATTGATTAGATAATCCTTTAATGGGAAACTAAAATATCATCAAATCCAATAGATTTTGGATAAGAACATTTATTTTGGTGCGGATGTGCGTCGGGTTACGCTGTTCCTCCAAGACGCGTTCGCACGTGCACCCGTCAACCCGAGGGGATGGGCGCGCGGCTTGTGGTCCCGCAGTCCCGCTTTCCAAAGGCGGGCGGCATCCGTCCCTTATTCAGGGGTGTCTGCTCCTTGATCGAAACCGGGATGATGGGATGTCGGCTCCTCCTTCCTTGGACGTCTCCTCGGAACTCGTCGCCTAATCCGGGTCTCCCTCATAGATATAATACATGCTCGTGAATCTCGTTCCGGGCGCCATATCTTCATGGACACCGGTTAATTACGCTGCTTCCGCCCGGACGCTCCAAGGAGTCCGGTTGGGGCAGCAACCTGCGGTGAGAAGGTCGGGTGGCTCTGGGTGCTGGGGGCGTGTCGTAACACTGCGGCTCTGCATGTCTGCTTTCTGTCCCTAATAGGGCTTCTCGAAGGCATGATGGCCTGAGGCATCCCGCACTGGGTGCGGGGAACTGTGTCCCCTGAGGTTTTCCTCAGCTTCCCATGTTTAACATGGGGTACGCCGCGAGTTTAACGTCCAGCGGGGACGGCATCGGACTGATCAACACGAAGAGTGGATCCGATGACAGAACCCCTTGCGGGGAACCTCCGACGCTGGGGCCAACACATGGGCGGCTTCCCATGTGATATGGAGTGGAGTGAAGTGGCATGACCCCACCGGGATGTGGCGGCCCGTGTAAGGATCTGGATGGATGATGGAGTGAAGAGCTTTGACCCCGTAGGGGCTTCCTACGTACCGCGCGTTAGCACGCATCAAAGTCAACGTAGTTCGGGTATACAGTTTAACGTCATGCTGGACGTCGGCAAGCCGACTCACGAAGGGGTCGAGGCCGCCGGGCGGAGGATTGAACCGAACCACCTCGCACATGGGGAGATGGAACGGCCGGGTGGATCACAGTTTCACGTCATGCTGGACGATAAAAGGAGAAATGGAAAAAGGGGTTGTGGGGAGGCACAGTGGAGATACACACGGGCAGTCTCCCACAGGGGCGGATTCATAGGTGAATCGACGCAGGCGTTAACCCTAGAGGGGTCCACTGATGGACGAACCGACGTGAATACGACCGGGACGACCAGGTGGTGGGCTTGATCCTCATGGAGTCTTCCTACGTACCCTGTTTAGAAGACAGGGATCAAAGTCCACGTAGTTCATTCTGTCAGTACTTACGCACTTGAGGCAGCCCGGATGCGGAAAAACTCAGTTGGAAGGGACTTGGACCGAAAGTAGAAGACACCTCGATCCCAGTCACACCCTCTACTGGCTTCGGCAGTGGGGGAGTGCAATGGAGATACACATGTGCAGCCCCCCACAAGAAACTAGGGGTTTGTAATACCCCACCCCCGTAGGGAAAAGCCGCTCCCATTAAATCGTCCCTAAAGAGGGGCAATCCCGACATCCCTGCAGAGACGAGCGGGTGGGGGCCACATCCAAACCGGGGGGGACCCTGCGTGCGAGGCACAGGATCGGGTGATGCGGACGGTTTAACGTCTTGCCGGACGAAGTACAGTTTAATGTCGTGTGGTGAGGACGAAGCGGACGGTTTAACGTCTTGCCGGACGAAGTACAGTTTAACGTCGTGTGCTGAGGACGAAGCGGACGGTTTAACGTCTTGCCGGACGAAGTACAGTTTAACGTCGTGTGCTGAGGACGAAGCGGACGGTTTAACGTCTTGCCGGACGAAGTACAGTTTAACGTCGTGTGCTGAGGACGAAGCGGACGGTTTAACGTCTTGCCTGACGAAGTACAGTTTAACGTCGTGTGCTGAGGACGAAGGTGCTTGGCGATTTAACGTCTTGCAGCACGGATGATAGGGGCTAGGCAGTTTAGCGTCGTGCAGCTTGGACGTAGTACATTTTAACGTCATGTTGGACGGATGCAGTTTAGCGTCATGCGGGACGAATGTGCAGTTTAACGTCATGCTGGACAAATGTGCAGTTTAACGTCATGTTGGACGTTGGTTGCCGCTGATGGGTCCGTGTCACTTCGCGCAAGCCTGGAGGGCCGCACAGAAAGACAACGCACGGTGCGGGCACCCAGGACGAAGATCATCGGGCGCCACGCAGGCGGGTACCCTCAGGGGGTCAAAGGGGGCGACCCCGGCGGTTTGCGCGCAAAAGAGGAGCTTTGCGCGCAATACCGCGGGTCGGCGCACAATTGTGCGGGCTGGCGCGCAATTGGTCCAGCGCTTTGCGCGCAGATGATTGAGATTGCGCGCACCGGGCTTCGGACAGCTCGCGGGGGCAACGGCTCATTCTCTAACGAACTGCCACTTTGAAGAGGGGGGTGCGCGCAATCGGGCTGGATTGCGCGCACCCGGGGGCAATTGCGCGCAAGAGGCTTCTTTTGCGCGCAAAGGCCTTCGGGTTAAGGATTACTCAAAGTAAAGAAGCCAATGTAACACCCCAAGATTACATAGTGTGTTATATCTTCAAAATAATTCAATAACTTTCACTACACGCAACACTGAGTTCAATCACACCATGACTTACAAGAAAAAAAGCCATTAAAAGAGGTCATGAATAGTATTAACTAAATTTTAAACTTTATATAATCCTTATAATTTTAGAATCCATATTATGAGTTTCTTAGTCATAATGCAAGAACAGATTCATTTTCAGTATTGCACTTTTATCAACTTTTAATAGTAAAACCTTTTTAAATACAATATTTTAAACTTTTTGACTAAATGGGGACATCAAAAAAATTTAAAATGAAACATCCCAATCTTTCACGGTACGCTTTCCTTTGAATAAAACAGTAGTGTGTGTTGTACACAACTTCGTGTTTTAACACACACCACAACCGATCAAACTAGCCGTTATGAATAGTAATACCTAATTTTTGAAATTATATATATTTTATTTTTAAAAATGGATTTCATTTTTGGATTTGGAATATCAAATTTATCCTAAGGTGAAATTTTGGTACTTTTCGGATAACTTTAATATTTTGATGAATAGTGAATATTACTAAATTTTAATTAAAAACAACTTTTTTAATCAAAATAATTAATAGTGATAAATTATGAATTTTAGTGGTTTTAAAGTATATTTAGAATATATTTTTACCATTTAATATAATGTTGGTCATTGGACATAAGTTTACAATTAAACCGAACATAAACGAGTGTCAATCTTTTGATAGTTATTATCTCTTAAAAACACGCTTTTTGTTTTGACAGCGGGAATTAATTTTAAATTAATTTCTGCCACTTCTGTGTTTTGAATTTAGGAAAATGGATTCCATATTTGGAATCAGGATGTTCAAATTGTGTAAATAGGTAACTTTTATTTTTAGACATTTTGAATAATTACTGCGGTAAATATTTTATTTACCATGGTTAAGGGTAAATCCGGTAAATAAGGGTTAAAAAAAATAATATTATAATAATACTAAATTACCCTAAAACGTGTCTTAACCCTATTGGTTGATACATGGTCGACCATGGGCATCTTTGTGTCAATTTTGGGACCCCATGGATCCACTTGTAAGTGATAATGACACTTTATTTTAATTTAGTTAAAATGAATACAAAAATGACACAAGCATATATCTTTTAGAACAACAATTTTTACATAGGGTTATATATGTTGGATTTTAGATTATAAATATTCATTAGAAAGATAAAAAGATTTCCTACATAATGATATTTTATTTATAATTTTTAGACATTGAATAATTTATTTTATTTATGACACAATGATGATGCAGTAATTACTATAATAGTGAAAAATTAAAATAATTGATATTATAAATACCCAAATAATTATAATATGAAACTTTTAATGAATTAAAATAATTTTATATGATAATATGATATATTAGGATTGATTTAATTGACTTTGTTCGAAGTAATCAATCTGTTAGGAGTTTCAAAAAAATCAACTATTGAATAGTGTCAAAATTGACATAAAAGAGTTCTTAAAACAAATATTATATTATTAATTGATATTAAAATCCTAAAAATCTAAGGTTCGGCCAAGAGACTTATATTATGATAGCTTAATCATTAATGGACCACTTGGGGGTCTCTTGGATGTATATAGTAAGTTTATTAACCATATTATATAAAAATACAAAGAGACATTGTAAAAGTGAAACTAATTAACTTAGAGTTAATACTTAAAGATAAGGTTAATATAAGTACCCAAACCTGTCTAAATTCTATTGGATGAGTTGTTTTCGACCTATCCCCACCTCATACTTTGAATAGTCAACTTTTGAGCCTTTTGAAACCGAATATGAATTTATTATAAATTAATATTTCTAGCTTTTCCAAAGGTGCCCCTCACCCCTCTTATAAAAGGGCACTCCTCCTTCTCTTTTCCTCACACCTCTCAAGCCACTTGGCTCGTCCAAACTCTGCCCAACTAAGCTCCCCACATCCCTCTCCTCCTACTTGAAGCTTCCCCTTAGGCAGAAAGCATTTCAACAAGTCCTTTGGTTCCAACCAAAGTGAGTTACCTAAATTAAAGGTAACGATTTCTCTTAAATTATTTTCATTTATTTTGATTCTTCAACCCCCAAACTCTTTTTATTTCCTTTATTTTGTAACAACACCAGTATCCTCAATATACTAGGATGTTGTTATAATAAGGATTCAAACTACACATACACACAACTCCATCTAATGGATGATGAACATAATGTTTCTGTGGATGGAAAACTAACGCCTCGCGAAACGATGATTGTTCAAATACATCTTACCGCCTCTCATGGTGGCCATTATGATGGCACTGTAATTAAATATGATATTAATGATATATATTTTATATATAAGCTTCTGTAATTCCATTTTTTTCATACCATTATTCGTTTTATGTTGTATATACATACGATAATTTCATTTGAGGAAGTGCGGACTACCGCCCCCTTAAAATTATATGACTCGTTCATACCACACATGGAACGTATAAAGGATGGTGCTAATGAACTTAAGTAACATATATAAAATATTATATTATACTGGAATAGTAATATACCTATGTATCATTTGGATTCTATTCTTTTAAAATAAAAATTAAATGGAAATAGTGTTTGTGCGTACGTACGGACTACCGTCTCCACGAACGTGATGAGATTCATTATCCATCGTATCCATTCAAGTATAATTATCATTTAATGATTTAAAAATGATGTTTAAGGACTTGATATCATTCTGGATATGAATAAGATACAACAAACATGACTTATATAACAAAACATATAAAGAAAATGAGTAAGTTAACACCCGAAACGGCGATAATACTAAGATATTATTATCAAATCAATATTAAAAGATCATATATGATATCATATTAATGTATATGATTCTTGTATAATTTAGTAACAATTATTTCACTATTATACAGGAGGTTAACCTACCCCATCCAAGGAAAATTACAAGGTAAGGGTTATTTCACAATCTCTTCATTATCCGAGGTTGTATTATACGTAATAATCTACTGGGATCTCTTTATCATCCACATCCATGTTTCTTCGAAATGTATTTCAAAACATTTTTACTATTTACAAGAATATGTGTTAAAGTCATTTATACCCTTTTTTGACTTTTTATAAGAGGTTTATAAAGGAATCTTTCCATCGTTTTCAAAACAAGTTCCTTTTTAACCTTTTCGACAGAATTGAGGTAAGAATGTTTTTTTTAACTTATACGGCGGGTGCGGTTATTTTCCGCCGTTATAAAATCGTCGAAGCTTTCCATACAAGATTATAAGAATATTTTCAAAGAAAATGTTTTATTTTATATGGATCTTAAATGATTTCAAAATAAAAGGAGATACTTCTTTAAAAAGAATTTTGATTTCATCTATGTCAACATCCTTTGATGGATTTTAAGATTATTTGAAGTTGATTTATTATGATACAAAACTTCTATATTGTATTGAAGGTTTTGTGATATGTTTGACTGTGGATGTTCTATTTTTATACCATTCATAGTTTATGGTGAAATTATTGACATTTCGTATGCTAGTTTTAATACGAATGTTTATGTTATGTTTAAACCTTTTCATATGGGAATGCATTGGACTTAATAAGTGACGGGTGGAGCCCGCTATAGCTCCTCGATGCATCGGTAGGTCTCATGAGACAAACTAGTGTCTTGGCACAAGGCCTTGACAAAATCTTATTTGTAGTCTTGGCACGAGGCCTTGGCTATGTGGTTATGATAGTCTGGCATTATGCATTCCAACATTATGAAAGTGGTTATTGATATTGCATGTGATTATTCGATTAGTAGAATATCCATGTGAATAAGTAAATGGCATTATTTCATTTTACTTTTGCCATACTATGTTGAAGTTCAATTTTAAAAGGCTTTTGTTTTAGTAATTCATTGCCTTAAATGTTTATGATTATTTTGAATGTTCCGCTATATTGTTATCCTTACTGGGCATTTGAGCTCACCCCTTTTCTATGTTTTATTTTTCCCAGGTAGTGAAGAAGTAAATTATGAATGACTTGCAGGGATATTATGAGGGGTTAATAGTGTGGATATGAAGACTTTGTTGTAGTAGTAGTTTTTCACTTTGAAATGTAATGTAAAACTTTATGATTATATCTAGTGTTTCCAAGGCTACTAAACCAATCGGTCTTTTAGGATTTGATCTTTCTTGTGATCATGCCAATGTTACGAAGTAATGCACCGACTCTGGGTAGCTGGGGTCGGGGCGTTACAGTTGGTATCAGAGGAAGTTTAGTACAAACCTTGGAAGCTAGATTTAGATAAACTCTGATTAGAGCACGTAGACCTAAGATGAACTTTGAGGATTAGTATAGAAGAACTTCCTAGAATTTTGGTATTGTAGAGATTTTGTGAGTTTTCCGAGCAATACATCCCTGTCTGGATACGAGCAGGTAGAGGCGGCTCTGGCACAGATGTACCTAGGGGTAAAACCCGAAAACACCGCTTTGAGCTAGACTCGAACGGGAACTGGTGCACGACAACGGGCCTTGCTGCACTCTTGGTTACGACACTCCCGGGGGATATGCTTAGGATAACTCTCATTTTCTTTACAAATCATTATGAAGGGTCTATGAGTATATACTTCCTCAAAGAAAACATTTTTATGATTATGGATTATATCCATAAATAGTTAAATTTATGTTAAGTGTTTTATAAGTATGGGATTATGTATTTTGATTCATAAACTGATCTAGTTTATGCCATTGTTTAGAAATGGCGCCCAATAGAAGGAATGAGAAATCTAGCAATGCACATGATACAAAGAGAAAGAAGGATCATATATTTTATGGTCTTAAGCCAGAATTTACAAGAGAAATAGTCTCGCATGTATTATCATCATATGAAGAATTAATATCATGTGTTGATAAGATAAGTAAAGAGTTTTCTGAGTCCTATGGCTTTGAAGGGAAGCAAGAGAAGAAAAGGATGGAAGAGAGAAATATGGATAAAGGGAAGAGGGAAAAGAAGAATTTTCCCATATGTGGTAACTGTGGAAAGAAACACCCTGGAACTTTCCTGAAAGGAATGGGAGCTTGTTATAAGTGTGGAGGAAAAGGTCACAAAGTACATGACTGCAAGGGTAAGAAAATGGTTTCAAATGTACAATGATTCATTTGCAAGGAGTTTGGACACTACGCGAACCTATGTCCCAGTCATCAGACTATGACGCAAATGATGCTATTGGATAATAATCAAGTTATGATACTACCACAGATGAAGAGGAATGATTAGAGTTCTTATGTTGATTATGTCAATTGAGTGTAGTATCAACAATGTACTTGTTACAATAATCATGGAGTATATAAGGATTGTACTGCAGTACTATTTCATTAAGGACTTGAGATTGTGTGGAACAAAGAAAAGTGACTCAATAGCAAGATAAATTTTTGGAAAATATATGGTTGAGAGAATGATAAACCATAATATGGTTCTGATACCGAGTTAGTGATTTTAGAATAATACATGATTGATTTGGATAAATTATATTGGATATTCTTGACTACCTTGGAACTGATTAATGATTTGTATATTCCATCATTGTTGGGGTTTAAAACATTTTTGGATTGATGAAGTATATCCAGCATTCTATATGGAATAAGGGAGAATGATTGTAATCAATAAGGAATATGGTAATTCAGGATGTTTCAGTGTACTAAAAGAATACATGATGAAGGTATTCACATGCTATTACGGGGTAAAAAGGATCTACATTATGTTTACCTTCCTTATAAATGTTGGACTGTGAGTTTGGATAGATGTATTTTGGATAGTTCTAGTTTGGATTATTTTGGATTTCCATAAAAGGACAACCCGAAGGTCGGGCGGCAACCCGTCGCGTCCGGCGAGGCTGCGAGACTTGAACCCGCAACCGAAGGGCGACAAGGGTGTATCACATACCACTGGCCCACGAGATGTCCTGGATTAAATAATTTAGTTTTTATTAAAAGATCTTGTAGATGAATTATAAATTCGATTATTTTGGAACCCTATACGAATAGTGTAAATAGAATTTTTTTTACGTTCTATTATCTTTTAGAGTGAAAGATGAGTTTGTGGTAGAAATTTATTAATATATAAAACTCTAATTATAATGTTAGTATATCTCCTTATGATCTTAGCCAATCTCATAAATAAATTCCACAACATTCATAAAAGGAACTTAGAACAAAAATGTTGTCCTAGATGGTACCTTAAATCATCACTAATTTATGGCTTCGGGATTGTTGGCCTTTTCATTGCCATGTTCTCTACCACTCTCCATCAGATAATTGATGGTTAGATTTCTCCTCCATGTCCATATTTTCCTACATGGAACCCTAGTATGTTGTTATTTTCAGTAATCTTCATACTTTCCACTCTTTATTTTAAAAAGAGGCCTCATTAATTCATTTTTAGATGTGGGATTTCAACTAAGATATTTTGAAACGTCAAAAATGTGTTATCCCAATACCCTATATTTTGTTGAACCGATGGTACTTCAAATCATCATAGATTGATGAGTTTAAGGACCTCAATTATATACTTGTTTTTGATTGATGACCTCAATCACTACCTATAAATATTTACATTTTTCCTCCAATTATATGTCTCTAATTGCCACCGATGTTCTCCTAATCGAGATCATAATTTGGTGGTGACCATTTCATTTCTCTTTGACACATATTAAGACTAAATTTTAGTAACCCAATTTCCGATGTGGGTTTTCCCACAAATATATTATCTATTTTCAACATTTTACTTTTGAAGAACAATTTCAAATTGCGAGGACGCAATTTATTGAAGGAGAGGAGAATGTAACACCCCAAGATTTCATAGTGTGTTATATCTTCAAAATAATTCAATAAATTTCACTACACGCAACACTGAGTTCAATCACACCATGACTTACAAAAAAAAAGCCATTAAAAGAGGTCATGAATAGTATTAACTAAATTTTAAACTTTATATAATCCTTATAATTTTAGAATCCATATTATGAGTTTCTTAGTCATAATGCAGGAACAGATTCATTTTCAGTATTGCACTTTTATCAACTTTTAATAGTAAAACCTTTTTAAATACAATATTTTAAACTTTTTGACTAAATGGGGACATCAAAAAAATTTAAAATGAAACATCCCAATCTTTCACGGTACGCTTTCCTTTGAATAAAACAGTAGCGTGTGTTGTACGCAACTTCGTGTTTTAACACACACCACAACCGATCAAACTAGCCGTTATGAATAGTAATACCTAATTTTTGAAATTATATATATTTTATTTTTAAAAATGGACTTCATTTTTGGATTCGGAATATCAAATTTATTCTAAGGTGAAATTTTGGTACTTTTCGGATAACTTTAATATTTTGATGAATAGTGAAAATTACTAAATTTTAATTAAAAACAACTTTTTTAATCAAAATAATTAATAGTGATAAATTATGAATTTTAGTGGTTTTAAAGTATATTTAGAATATATTTTTACCATTTAATATAATGGTGGTCATTGGACATAATTTTACAATTAAACCGAACATAAACGAGTGTCAATCTTTTGATAGTTATTATCTCTTAAAAACACGCTTTTTGTTTTGACAGCGGGAATTAATTTTAAATTAATTTCTGCCACTTCTGTGTTTTGAATTTAGGAAAATGGATTCCATATTTGGAATCAGGATGTTCAAATTGTGTAAATAGGTAACTTTTATTTTTAGACATTTTGAATAATTACTGCGGTAAATATTTTATTTACCATGGTTAAGGGTAAATCCGGTAAATAAGGGTTAAAAAAAATAATATTATAATAATACTAAATTACCCTAAAACGTGTCTTAACCCTATTGGTTGATACATGGTCGACCATGGGCATCTTTGTGTCAATTTTGGGACCCCATGGATCCACTTGTAAGTGATAATGACACTTTATTTTAATTTAGTTAAAATGAATACAAAAATGACACAAGCATATATCTTCTAGAACAACAATTTTTACATAGGGTTATATATGTTGGATTTTAGATTATAAATATTCATTAGAAAGCTAAAAAGATTTCCTACATAATGATATTTTATTTATAATTTTTAGACATTGAATAATTTATTTTATTTATGACACAATTATGATGCAGTAATTACTATAATAGTGAAAAATTAAAATAATTGATATTATAAATACCCAAATAATTATAATATGAAACTTTTAATGAATTAAAATAATTTTATATGATAATATGATATATTAGGATTGATTTAATTTACTTTGTTCGAAGTAATCAATCTGTTAGGAGTTTCAAAAAAATCAACTATTGAATAGTGTCAAAATTGACATAAAAGAGTTCTTAAAACAAATATTATATTATTAATTGATATTAAAATCCTAAAAATCTAAGGTTCGGCCAAGAGACTTATATTATGATAGGTTAATCATTAATGGACCACTTGGGGGTCTCTTGGATGTATATAGTAAGTTTATTAACCATATTATATAAAAATACAAAGAGACATTGTAAAAGTGAAACTAATTAACTTAGAGTTAATACTTAAAGATAAG
This sequence comes from Viscum album, assembly GCA_963277665.1. Lineage (NCBI taxonomy): Eukaryota > Viridiplantae > Streptophyta > Magnoliopsida > Santalales > Viscaceae > Viscum > Viscum album. The sequence continues at coordinate 490,230,825 of OY728162.1, forward strand.
GTTAATATAAGTACCCAAACCTGTCTAAATTCTATTGGATGAGTTGTTTTCGACCTATCCCCACCTCATACTTTGAATAGTCAACTTTGGAGCCTTTGGAAACCGAATATGAATTTATTATAAATTAATATTTCTAGCTTTTCCAAAGGTGCCCCTCACCCCTCTTATAAAAGGGCACTCCTCCTTCTCTTTTCCTCACACCTCTCAAGCCACTTGGCTCGTCCAAACTCTGCCCAACTAAGCTCCCCACATCCCTCTACTCCTACTTGAAGCTTCCCCTTAGGCAGAAAGCATTTCAACAAGTCCTTTGGTTCCAATCAAAGTGAGTTACCTAAATTAAAGGTAACGATTTCTCTTAAATTATTTTCATTTATTTTGATTCTTCAACCCCCAAACTCTTTTTATTTCCTTTATTTTGTAACAACACCAGTATCCTCAATATACTAGGATGTTGTTATAATAAGGATTCAAACTACACATACACACAACTCCATCTAATGGATGATGAACATAATGTTTCTGTGGATGGAAAACTAACGCCTCGCGAAACGATGATTGTTCAAATACATCTTACCGCCTCTCATGGTGGCCATTATGATGGCACTGTAATTAAATATGATATTAATGATATATATTTTATATATAAGCTTCTGTAATTCCATTTTTTTCATACCATTATTCGTTTCATGTTGTATATACATACGATAATTTCATTTGAGGAAGTGCGGACTACCGCCCCCTTAAAATGATATGACTCGTTCATACCACACATGGAACGTATAAAGGATGGTGCTAATGAACTTAAGTAACATATATAAAATATTATATTATACTGGAATAGTAATATACCTATGTATCATTTGGATTCGATTCTTTTAAAATAAAAATTAAATGGAAATAGTGTTCGTGCGTACGTACGGACTACCGTCTCCACGAACGCGATGAGATTCAATATCCATCGTATCCATTCAAGTATAATTATCATTTAATGATTTAAAAATGATGTTTAAGGACTTGATATCATTCTGGATATGAATAAGATACAACAAACATGACTTATATAACAAAACATATAAAGAAAATGAGTAAGTTAACACCCGAAACAGCGATAATACTAAGATATTATTATCAAATCAATATTAAAAGATCATATATGATATCATATTAATGTATATGATTCTTGTATAATTTAGTAACAATTATTTCACTATTATACAGGAGGTTAACCTACCCCAACCAAGGAAAATTACAAGGTAAGGGTTATTTCACAATCTCTTCATTATCCGAGGTTGTATTATACGTAATAATCTACTGGGATCTCTTTATCATCCACATCCATGTTTCTTCGAAATGTATTTCAAAACATTTTTACTATTTACAAGAATATGTGTTAAAGTCATTTATACCCTTTTTTGACTTTTTATAAGAGGTTTATAAAGGAATCTTTCCATCGTTTTCAAAACAAGGTCCTTTTTAACCTTTTCGACAGAATTGAGGTAAGAATGTTTTTTTTAACTTATACGGCGGGTGCGGTTATTTTCCGCCGTTATAAAATCGTCGAAGCTTTCCATACAAGATTATAAGAATATTTTCAAAGAAAATGTTTTATTTTATATGGATCTTAAATGATTTCAAAATAAAAGGAGATACTTCTTTAAAAAGAATTTTGATTTCATCTATGTCAACATCCTTTGATGGATTTTAAGGTTATTTGAAGTTGATTTATTATGATACAAAACTTCTATATTGTATTGAAGGTTTTGTGATATGTTTGACTGTGGATGTGCTATTTTTATACCATTCATAGTTTATGGTGAAAATATTGACATTTCGTATGCTAGTTTTAATACGAATGTTTATGTTATGTTTAAAACTTTTCATATGGGAATGCATTGGACTTAATAAGTGACGGGTGGAGCCCGCTATAGCTACTCGATGCATCGATAGGTCTCATGAGACAAACTAGTGTCTTGGCACAAGGCCTTGACAAAATCTTATTTGTAGTCTTGGCACGAGGCCTTGGCTATGTGGTTATGATAGTCTGGCATTATGCATTCCAACATTATGAAAGTGGTTATTGATATTGCATGTGATTATTCGATTAGTAGAATATCCATGTGAATAAGTAAATGGCATTATTTCATTTTACTTTTGCCATACTATGTTGAAGTTCAATTTTAAAAGGCTTTTGTTTTAGTAATTCATTGCCTTAAATGTTTATGATTATTTTGAATGTTCCTCTATATTGTAATCCTTACTGGGCATTTGAGCTCACCCCTTTTCTATGTTTTATTTTTACCAGGTAGTGAAGAAGTAAATTATGAATGACTTGCAGGGATATTATGAGGGGTTAATAGTGTGGATATGAAGACTTTGTTGTTGTAGTAGTTTTTCACTTTTAAATGTAATGTAAAACTTTATGATTATATCTAGTGTTTCCAAGGCTACTAAACCAATCGGTCTTTCAGGATTTGATCTTTCTTGTGATCATGCCAATGTTACGAAGTAATGCACCGACTCTGGGTAGCTGGGGTCGGGGCGTTACAGCCAAGGGGATTGCGCGCGAAGGCGAACCCCAAGGCTCTATTGCGCGAAAGAAAGGTAGTTACCTGAAGATCGGCATTGCGCGCGGAAGGGGTTGGATTGCGCGAACGAGCGATGCTTCGGATTCTGGCAACCTCCAAAACGTCGGGGGTCGTCTTATATTTATAGGCAACCCCGGGCGCGGAATCCGGTTTCGGGCGCGGAATTCCCTTCGCAGGCGCGGAATCAGGACCCGGCGCGCAAGTGAGCCGCGCAGGCCATGGGCGCGCAAAATAGCGCGCCGGCCCAGCGCATTGCGCGCATCCCGGGAGGATTGCGCGCCGCGACTCAACTTTGCGCGCGGGACTCTGAAATTTTGCGCAAGTCCTCCGGGCCCTCCGGAACGTGCCTCTGACTCCAAATATCACTTCGCTTTCCGCATCCGGAGCTTCGTTTGGGAACAACGGACTTTTCCGGCGTCTACAACATTCTAAAGATAAGATGTTTACATTGTATCATTGATATTACATTATATTAATATGGTTGGTTCCAAGTGATTCATTCCTTATATTCATGTAACCTTGTTGATGACATTGGATTGTGTTCCTTCCTCATTTGTGTTCACCAATGATTCCTAGTGTAGTATGTTAGTTTAAAGATCCTATTTCCACATAAAAAATTCCTTCATTTCATCATTATGTTTATCAGGTTTGGTGTAACATCCCAGGTAATTAAAGATTAAATAATTTTCATATTTATTAATATTTACGAATTAAATATTAATTTTAATTAAAAGGGGTTTCTATGTTCGATAGCGTACTCGATACGCAACGACGAGTTTCATTGAAACTTACGTTGCACACAAGTAATAAAATAATATTATTTTAAATGTTAGTTAACGAGAAGCCATTGTACTGGCGGGAATGGATAGAAATAACTAAAATATGATTATATATGTTTTTAAATGTTTTTACATTTACCCAATAAAAGATAAAGGCTTAAAATATGGAAAGAGTTCAATTTTAGGCTTTAATACCCTAATTTTCACTAAGGGTTCACTTATCACCTTTTGACGGCGAACCGTCATTAAATATAGTTTTTATCAATCTTGTAAATTCTATTGGACCAAAAATAACTCTTCTTTAGAATCGGGATATCAAAATTTACTTTGTTTAAATTTTTGGTACCTTTCCGATAAAGTTCATTTTTTTGAATAGTGTAAAATGTTGTATTTTAATTCAAAACCTCTTTTTAATATAATTTATTTATATGATAAGATTATCTTTTGAATTGGTTTTAAAGTGAAATTAGAAAATATTTTTACCGTTAAATCCAATAGTGGTCATTGGAATTAATTTCACTTTGAAATCGGACTTAAACTAGTGTCAATCTTTTGATACTTATTGTTTCATAAAAACACACTATTTGCTCTGACAGCGGGAATTAATTATTAAATTAATTAATGTGACTTATATGTTTTGAATTTTGTAAAATAGACTTCATTTTTTAATTCATAATATCAAATATAGCTTAGGGTGAATTTTTGGTAATTTTCTGAAAAACATCAATTTTTGATGAATAGTGAAATCACTATGTGTTAGTTAAAGAAACTGATTTTTCGTTTAAATGATATTTTGCCATCATTGTGTTCTGAATTTCAAAAATCCGACATACATGGTTGTCATTAAGAAGTAAAATGTGGTTCAATGAGATTAAAATAATTTTTTGGTGAATAGTAACTTATTAAGTTTTTAATCCCGATTAGTGGTATTAGTGTAGTTTAAGGTAAAAATAATGTTTTAATAATATGAAATGAACATGACACATGTCCTACCATCATTGGATGTGTCATGGATGACCAAGACAAGCAATGGGTCAACTTGGGGACCCCATGGAGCGACGTTGTTTGGAAAATGACATAAATACATTTTATTTAATATTAATGTAAAAAATGGCACAAACATGATATGTTTTAATAAAACAAATTTTAAATGGGGTTATTAAAGTCATATTTTTATTATAAATAGTCATTGGAAAGATAAAAATAGTTCCTACATCATAGTAATTTTTATATAATTTTTAGACATTATATAAATTAAATTATTTATGACTTAATAATGATGCAGTGATGACATCATTATTTGAAGATTTAAATAAAATGGAATGATAATGTAATATATAAGACCTAGACATGTCCAAAACCTATTGGATGAGTGGATTTCGAATCCTTATCACCTTATCCACGAATAATATCAATTTAGGACATTTTAAAACCGAAACACATTTTCAAATAAAATAATATTTCTTTACATTTCAAAAGTGCCTCTCCTCTCCTCTTATAAAAGGACCCCACCTCTACCACCTTACCCACACCCAAAATCCTTTGGCTCGGCCAAAACCTGCCCATTTTGTCTCTCCACTTCCTTCTCTTACTCCTTGAAGCCTCACTTTGGGAAGAAGTCTTCCCAAGGAAGCCTTTGAGCTCAAACCAAAGGGAGTTACCCAATTTTGAAGACGTTAAAGAACGATCGAGTCAAGTCGGACCCAAGGTAAGGGACTTCGCCTCAATCTCCTTTCATTCGGGATATTTAGTTTTAAACACAGCATTCTTTTATACGGTGTATAAACTCTTTTGAATTATACTTTATACAAAAGGAATCTTTTTCTACGAAGCGTTTTACTAAACGACAAAAAGGAATGTTTTTTTTAAGTATGCGGTGACAACGACCTTTTCCGCCACCGCGAGTATTATTTGGTCTTTGGCTAACTCAATAAGTTGTAATGTTTATAAAATAAAATAAATACCATATACTCTTTTATGTATTTTTTTATTGAAAATGGTTTTGATAAAGGATTCTTTTATGATATATTGTGATTGAAATGTGGAAATGTTATCATTCCTTTATATTGGTTTTATGTTTTAAGATTTTATATTGGTGCTCGAACATTTTAAAGGGTGGTTACATTATAAACCATATGACGGGTGGTGCCGTGAATACCAGGACGGGTGGTTACGTTATAACCTCCAATGCATTGGGTATGGAAGTCGGCCGTATGGCTCTTCCATTAAGTATGTATGGAAATTGGCCGTATGGCTATTCCATTAAGTGATATGTGTGGGAGTCGACCGTATGGTTATTCAACATAAGTATGTTTATGTCCCCAGTTACATTTATATATGTTATGTGTTATTTATATGGGTTTTATGGTAATCCTTTCGTTAAAAAAAAGATAAGTAATGATACTTTATTCAGTGAAGAGTTTTTACCACTTAATGAAGGTGAATGTATTACTTTGATAGAGTATACATGGTTTACTTGATGCTTGAAAAACTAACAGTTTTCATTCTTTGTGTATCCCTTACTGAGATTTTTATGCTCACCGCATGTTTTTCTTAAATGTTTTTTATAGGACTTAATGTGGAATAAGGTCAAGGATGGGATCAAGGGAATGTCATGCTATATAAAACATGGAACTAGACATGTTTCTTTTAAGAGTTTTTTTTATTATGGAAACTTAATAGAAGTGACTACTTTGTAATCTTTTCAGATGTAATAGTTATGTTCTAATTCTCTAAAACTCTAAACCTGAAAATATCCTCAACGTGAATTATTCATTTAATTCAATATTAAGTAAGGTTTAAGGCTGGGGCCTTATAGTTGGTATCAGTGGTCGGTTTAGACAACTTTACGAGTTAGAAAAGTGTTAAATTATAATATGATTGAAATGATATAGCATTTACGGATTACCATGTTGCTTCACCTAAGGTATTTTTGTGATAAGAATTGTTATCCATAGAGGAAACCGTGCAGCTTTTCTGGGAAGGCATACAGAGGGAAATGACCCTTCAAATCAGTATCCTGAGATGTTCAGAATCAGAACTAAACAGTTTGTTGCACTGATGGTTCAGTTGAATCAGGTTACAAATGGTGGTTGTGTTTATTGATGATATTTTGGTGTTTTATAAAAGTAAAGAGGAGCATGAAAGACATTTAAGAGTTATCTTGCAAACCTTAAAAGAAAAGGAACTGTATGGAAAATTCAGCAAGTGTGAGTTTTGGTTACAACAAATTTCTTTCCTAGGTCAGATTGTTTCAAAAGATGGCATAACTGTTGATCCTACTAAAACAAAAGTTGTTGAAGAATGGACAAGACCCACAAACGTAACTGAGATCCGTAGTTTTCTTGGTTTGGCAGGTTACTACCGAAGGTTTTTTGAAAATTTTTCACGGTTATCTAGTCCAATGACTAAGCTAACTCATAAGGGTGTTAAGTTCATATGGACAAAAGAATGTGATGATTGTTTTCAGGAGATGAAGAAAAGATTGGTGAATGCTCCAGTTTTGGGACTTCCTTCCAGGAATGGTGAGTTTTTTATATACAATGATGCTTAGTTGAAGGGACTTGGCTGTGTCCTAATGCAGAATGATCAGGTAATTGCTTATGCTTCACGTCAGTTGAAAACTCATTAGGTAAATTACCCTACACATGATTTGGAATTAGCTGCTGTTGTATTTGCTTTAAAAATTTGGAGGCATCATTTGTATGGAGTAAATTGTGAAATATATACTGATCACAAAAGCATAAAGTATATATTCACTCAGAAAGAATTGAACATGAGACAGAGGAGATGGCTGGAATTAATCAAGGATTATGATTGTACAATCCACTACCATCCAGGAAAAGAAAATAATGTGGCTGATTCTTTGATTCGAAAAAGTAATGCTGCATTAACCATGCTACGTTTGGAACGAGATCCTTTGGTATTTGATTTAATGAACATTGGCATAGAATTTGTTGGTGCAGGAATTCCTTCTGTTTTGTTCCAGGTATCAGTGAAATCTTCTCTATCAGACAGAATCAAGCAAGCACAGAAGCAAGAAAACGAGTTGCAGAAAAAGGTAGAGCTGGTTCAGAAAAGTAAGTTTACTGAATTCAACATTGACAATGATTGTGTTTTGAGGTTTGGGAAGAGATTATATGTGCCTTGTGATTCACAGTTGATGAATGAGTTGTTATGTGAGGCACATAGTTCTCCGTTTTCAGTTCATCCTGGTAGTACTAAGATGTACTGAGATCTGCGGGAGTATTACTGGTGGGATGGAATGAAAAGAGATATTGCTGATTATACTGTGAAGAGTTTGACTTGTCAGTAGGTTAATGCAGAGTGGCAGTTACCTAAATGGATGCTTCAGCCTTTAGAAGTGCCAGAGTGGAAATGGGAAAACATATCCATGGACTTTGTTGTGGGATTACCGAGGACATCTTGAGGTAATAATGCAATCTGGGTTATTGTTGATCGCTTGACAAAATCTGCTCATTTCCTTGCTATACGAGATACATTCTCTCTAGATCAACTTTCCCGTTTGTATCTTAAAGAGATAGTCAGGTTACATGGAGTTCCTCTCTCCATTGTGTCTGACCATGATCCCGGGTTCACATCTAACTTTTGGAAAGGCCTTCAGAAGTTGTTGGGTACTGAATTAAATTTTAGTACAACTTTTCATCCTCAATCAGATGGGCAGTCAGAACAAACAATTCAGACCTTGGAGGATATGCTACGATCTTGTTCGATGGATTATCAGGTAAGTTGGGACCAAGATCATTCTTTGGTTGGGTTTTCTTATAATAACAGCTTTCATTCCAGTATACAGATGGCACCATTTGAGGCATTATATGGGAAGCAGTATCGAACTCCATAATTTTAGGATGAAGTGGGTGAAAGGAAGCTGATGGGACCAGAATTGGTAGAAGAGATGGCAGAAAAAGTTCAGTTGATTCAGAAGCACATGAGAACAGCTCATAGCAGGAATAAGAGTTATGCAGATAACCGGAGGAAGGATCTATCTTTCGAGGTAGGTGATCATGTTTTTATCAAGGTTTCTCCTTGGAAAAGTGTGATGAGATTTGGTAAGAAAGGAAAGCTGAGTCCAAGGTTTATTGGACCATATGAAATTCTGGAGAGAGTTGGATCAGTTGCATACCAAGTGGATTTACCTCCGAGTTTCTCTCAGGTACACAATGTTTTTCACGTTTCGTTGTTGACAAAGTATATGTCAGATCCATCTCATGTTTTGAGTCCAGACTAGTTCAGCTGGAAGAGAACCTATCTTATGAAGAACAACCAGTCCAGATTCTTGACCACAGGGAGCAGGTGTTACAGAATAAGGTGATTCATCAGGTAAAGGTTTTGTGGAAAAACCATGTGATTGAAGAGGCAACATGGGAATCTGAAAATGCTATGAGGGATAAATACCCCCCACTTATTTTGATAAGTGAATAAAATTTTGAGGACGCAATTCCCAAAAGGGGGGAAGGATGTAACATCCCAGGTAATTAAAGAAAAAAGAATTTTCATATTTATTAATATTTACGAATTAAATATTAATTTTAATTAAAAGGGGTTTCTACGTTCGATAGCGTACTCGATTCGCAACGTTGAGTTTCTTTGAAACTTACGTTGCACACAAGTAATAAAATAATATTATTTTAAATGTTAGTTAACGAGTAGCCGTTTTACTGGCAGGAATGGATAGAAATAACTAAAATATGATTATATATGTTTTTAAATGTTTTTACATTTACCCAATAAAATATAAAGGCTTAAAATATGGAAAGAGTTCAATTTTAGGCTTTTATACCCTAATTTTCACTAAGGGTTCACTTATCAACTTTTGACGGTGAACCGTCATTAAATATAGTTTAGATCAATCTTGTAATTTCAATTGGTCCAAAAATAACTCCTCTTTAGAATCGGGACATCAAAATTTACTTTGTGTAAATTTTTGGTACCTTTCCGATAAAGTTCATTTTTTTAATAGTGTAAAATGTTGTATTTTAATTCAAACCCTCTTTTTAATATAATTTATTTATATGATTAGATTATCTTTTGAAATGGTTTTAAAGTGAAATTATAAAATATTTTTACCGTTAAATCCAATAGTGGTCGTCGGAATTAATTTCACTTTGAAATCGGACTTAAACTACTGTCAATCTTTTGATACTTATTTTTTCATAAAAACACACTATTTGCTCTGACAGTGGGCATTAATTATTAAATTAATTAATGTGACTTATATGTTTTGAATTTTGTAAAATAGACTTCATTTTTTAATTCGTAACATCAAATATATCTTAGGGTGAATTTTTGGTAATTTTCTGAAAAACATCAATTTTTTGATGAATAGTGAAATCACTAAGTGTTAGTTAAAGAAACTGATTTTTCGTTTAAATGAAATTTTTCAATCATTGTGTTTTGAATTTCGAAAATCTGACATACATGGTTGTCATTAAGAAGTAAAATTTGGTTCAATGAGATTAAAATAATTTTTTGGTGAATAGTAACTTATTAAGTTTTTAATTGCGATTAGTGGTATTAGTGTAGTTTAAGGTAAAAATAATGTTTTAATAATATGAAATGAACTTGACACATGTCCTACCACCATTGGATGTGTCATTGCCGACCAAGAAAATCAATGGCTCAACTTGGGGACCCCATGGAGTCCCTATGGTTGGAAAATGACATAAATACCTTTTATTTAATGTTAATGTAAAAAATGGCACAAACATGATATGTTTTACTAAAACAATTTTTAAATGGGGTTATAAAAGTCAGATTATTGATTATAAATAGTAATTGGAAAGATAAAAAGATTTCCTACATCATAGTAATTTTTTTTATAATTTTTATACATTAAATAAATTAAATTATTTATGACATAATAATGATGCAGCGATGACATCATTATTTGACGATTTAAATAAAATGGAAAGATAATGTAATATCTAAGACCTATACATGTCCAAAACCTATTGGATGAGTGGATTTCGAACCCTTATCACCTTATCCTCGAATTATATCAATGTGGGACCTTTTAAAACCGAAACACAATTTTGAATAAAGTAATCTTTCTTTACTTTCCAAAAGTGCCCCTCCTATCCTCTTATAAAAGGCCCCCACCTCTACCACCTTACCCACACTCCCAAAGCCTTTGGCATGGCCAAACCCCGCCCATTTTGTCTCTCCACTTACTTCTCTTACTCTTTGAAGCCTCGCTTTGGGAATAAGTCTTCCCAAGGAAGCCTTTGAGCTCAAACCAAAGGGAGTTACCCGATTTTGAGGACGTTAAAGAACGATCGAGTCAAGTCGGACCCATGGTAAGGGACTTCGTCTCAATCTACTTTCATTGAGGCATATTTCGTTTTATATAAAACATTCATTTATACAGTGTATAAACTCCTTTTACTTATACTTTTATACAAAAGGAATCTTTTTCTACGAAGCGTTTTACAAAACGACAAAAAGGAATGTTTTTTTAACGTACGCGGTGACAATGACCTTTTCCGCCGCCACGAGTATTATTTGGTCTTTGGCTTACTCAACAAGCCATAATGTTTATAAAATAAAATAAATACCATATACTCTTTTATGTATTTTGGTATTGAAAATGGTTTTGATAAAGTATTCTTTTATGATATATTGTGATTGAAATGTGGAAATGTTATCATTCAATTATATTGGTTTTATGTTTTATGATTTTATATTGGTACTTGGACATTTTAATAGGTGGTTACGTTATAAACCATATGATGGGTGGTGCCGTGAATACAAGGATGGGTGATTAAGTTATAACCTCCAATGCATTGGGTATGGAAGTCGGCTGTATGGCTATTCCATTATGTATGTATGGAAATTGGCCGTATGGCTATTCTATTAAGTGATATGTGTGGGAGTCGACCGTATGGTTATTCCACTTCAGTATGTTTATGTCCCAAGTTACCTTTATATATGTTATGTGTTATTTATATGGGTTTTATGGAAATCCTTTCGTTACAAAAAGGTAAGTAATGATACATTATTCAGTGAAGAGTTTTTACCACTTCATGAAGGTGAAGGTATTACTTTGATAGAGAATACATGGTTTACATGATGTTTGAAAAACTAATAGTTTTTATTCTTTGTGTATCCCTTACTGAGCTTTTTATGCTCACCCCAAGTTTTTTTGAAATGTTTTTCATAGGACTTAATGTGGAATAAGTTCAAGGATGGGATCAAGGGAATTTCATGCTATACAAAACATGGAACTAGACATGTTTCTTTTAAGAGTTTTTTATTATTATGGAAACTTAATAGAAGTGACTACTTTGTAATCTATTGAGATGTAATAGTTATGTTATAATTCTCTAAAACTCTAAACCTGAAAATATCCTCAATGTGAATTATTCATTTAATTCAATATTAAGTAAGGTTTAAGGCTGGGGCCTTATATTTGGAGGGGTTTTTATTCTTATATATGAATAAATGATTCTGTTAAATTTAACTAAGACAAATCAATTTGATATGAGAATATAAAATGGGTTAGAAGAATTCTTCCATGTTATTAATGTTTAGATATGTGTTATTTTATTAAATATTTATTTGAGAATTTAAAAATGAAAATTATTATTATTGGGGTCATTTTTGGTCCAATAGTTGTTGATATTTTTGTAATTTATGTTGTGTGGTTCTTGACATCACAAAACAGGTAATTTTGTATTTACATAAATCCAATTAATGAATTGGATCCCCCATGACCATACGGATTGTTTGGTAAAACCCATAAATAAAGAAGATAAATTAAATGAATGATAATAATGATCATTAGTAAAAAGTTATCTATTTATTTTTTAATGTTATTATGGATTATTTTTTGTATTCTCTCTAGTTTGTGATGATTTGAAGCATGGGAGGTGAATTTTTAGTGTTGTTTGTAGGTGAGTTTCATGTGATGTGGTTTCTAATCGGGCTGTGATGGTGGCTGGTATGTGGTGGTGCAATGGGGCTACAATGGTGGTTTTGGTGTAGTAATGGGGTGATGATATGAATGTGGTTATTATTTGGAAAAAATTAGAGGGGATGTGGTTGTTGATATGTCGATTTTTACTTCCTATAGGGTTCAGTGTTGCGTTAATTTCTCATGTAGTATTGGAATATAAATGGGATGACTAATAGTGGAAAAAACTATACAGTCTATGTGGATTAAATAGTGAGCGATACATTATATATTTATGGGATAAATTTTTTTTAAAAGAACTATATGTTTTAGTGGAAGTGGGTTAACATAAGATTATACGTAAATTATCATTAAAATGAATGTGGTTGGTGGATTAAGTGTTATTTGGGGGTTTAATTAATTTAGAGGTAGTATCAATGTGAGGTAATTCCTTGGGATAGTTAACAGTCTTGTTTTAATCTAATATGATGGGATCAAATGTTAATATATTGTAATCCATGTATATTATTGTAACATTTTATATGATCCCCACCCATGTTGAGAATCTAGTACTGATAAAAAAAATCTTGGGGTATTTCTCCCAACATCCCCATTGGAGGATGAATGGATGGATATGCACTCTTCCCTACACCTCATATAGTCATTGGTGACATGATTGGGTTATGATGGCCAGAAGTAAAATGTGACAATATCTTAATGTGATGTGATGTTATTTTATTTCCCATGTGTATTAAGCTGAGATATGATTGTATAAATTATGTTGGGTGGGTTATTCCCTTAATGATATTGTCATGAGGATCATGGAATTCACAATCATGGTGCCCTACTACACTGATTTAGAGATTTTATGGACCTATTTCTATAGAATGGATGTGATGTGGTGTGTTTTGTTGTGATGTAATAAGTATGAGGTGGGAGTACCCATGATTTGTTCCTTCGTGTTTCAGTGTGGTATATTAGTGGGAATGTGGGGCATACTACACTTTATAGTGATGATATGTATTATGTAAGAATACATGGATTTGTGATTTTTTTAGTATGCTATAATAAGGATGGGTTTGGTTAGTATACCTATATACATATATTTTGTTTAATTTTTTCTCATATGAGGATTAGTATTAGCAATTCAATTGTGAATGAGATACTTTTTTCTTATCTTTGGTACTTGAATGCACACTATATATATTTATATAACATAATTTCGGTTTTTAGGAGGACTATGTAGACCATGGCAGACATTGATAACTCATATTATATGATACTTATAGAGGAACTGATTTAACATTACTTTCGGATAACTTTACCTATTGATGTTTTAATTATATATGATTATGAGATGCAATGATCATATCCTTTATATTATTTCATTTATATGATTACAATTTGTTCCTTTTTTATCTAGATCAAATAGATATTACTAATGTAAAGGACTCCCATAAACGAGGGTCTATTATTATAGTGGTTCTATCCACCAAACCGGGGCCAATAAGAGGAACGAATCTAAGTAAATAATCTCTTTATCCCAATTGTGGTTAGTTTGGAGTGAGTGGTTTTTTTAGATTTTCAACTAAATAACAGATTTTCCCCAAGAAATCTTTTTATGATGTATGAATTCTTATTTTATGATTATGAAATGGTTATTATGAATTTATTTTAATATGATATATATATATATATATAATATTTATTCTTAGAATATAATTATATATATCATTCATGTGATGTTGTGATGAAAAAGTAATCACATCTCTTTGTTGAAGCAGTTGTCCAAATTTACCTAAGAACGCCATTATAAATATTCAATGAATCTAATGTTAGGAATTTTAGTTATATATTAAATTTTAATAATGATAGATATTACATAAATATAATGTTAAAAAAATTTATATCTTTATAACAGTCTAGATAGACGGGGATGAAAAAAATTACATCGGTTAGCAATGTGGAAGATTGTCATATAGATGGACGACAATGTATTTTACAATTTGATGAAATTTGATATCGATATGGGTAATTCCAAAAACATAATAACATCTGTGTACTGTGTTATAGTGGTGTTATTATTTTGTCTTAATTTGTGAATATTTTAATGATGTAGAAGAGTTACATAACAGAAATTTTCGACTAAAATATAAACATATTCTTCCAAAATATCTTTTTCCTAACACCTTATGATCAATATGGTCGGTGGTTTTCCTAAAAAATGACATCTAGATATTGGGTGGGATACTCAAAATATATTTTGGTTGGTATTATTATATCCAAATTTATTATTAATCATGAATAAATGGGATGAATAGGAAGAATTTTAAAATAGAGGGTAGGGTCAATTTTATCATTACGGTGTTTATTAAATTAATATAATATAATATTCAATTATGAATCAATAAAAAGTTACTTATAGGTAATATATAATTATTTTAACTAACAATAACTATATAAAATCTAAATTATACTTGTTTTAAATATAGTTTTACCCTCATATTTAGATTTTCACACTCATTTGACCCTCTTACCTACTACAATAACAACATGGGTTTTTACTATTTTAGGATCAAAATATTTACTATAAACCTAAAAAAAATATAAATAAACAATGATTTATTTAATATTGGAAACAATATATTTAGAATATGTCATTAATTTGACTGCATTTATTCAACTTTAATTTTTTGAAACTCAATACATGAATGTTGATGCCATTCATTTATCATTATAATGAAAAAATTTAATGATAAACTACATATTAAAGAAATGAATAACATTACATTGAAAATAAATATGTAATTTGTAATGGAATACCCAAAATAGTAGTCCCTAATGGATGAGGAAATTAATGTACTGCCATATATTTTAAAAACTATTCAGTATGATGTTGGTAAAAGAAAACAATAAAACGAGGTTTTTAAAATACAATCCATTTCATTGAGATTGATGTGTCACATATGATCATTTTCATCCGAAATAACAATTAGATGTTATATTAATACATTATAAATAATTTATTTCATTTATATTATTAATTTTAAATCAATTAATATATAGTTATATATAAGATCCTAATCCCCAAAGTTCACATCACATGGTTTGTTGTCATTCATTACATAGGCCTATAATGAATTCAGCCAATAGACATCGGTTATAGTGGTAATTTTTAAATCATCTATATGTTAATAATCACGAAATATATATAATATTATAATAATAAATAAACATATATATATATATATATATATAAATCATGTGATGTCCTGATGGAAAATGAATCTCATCTCTACTTAGAGGTGGTAGTCCACACATTGGCACAAATGATTTAATTATTTTTCTATGAGTGGAATGGAAATAAGGAGAATGAAATATTTTACTTATAATAATATATATATTTAATTTATTTTGTAAAAAAAATATATATTTATTCTATTAAAAATTATATTTGTTACAGTCCATGTAAATAGTTTAGTAATAAATGTATCTTGTCTCTTTATGATGTAATAGTCATTTTTCCACCTGAGCAGTTCTGTCATATCCTCTGTTGAATGGAATCAAGGAAAGAATATGTTATATCATAAAACCATACGCATAATGATTTTAAAATAATATATATATATATATATTAAATCTAATATTATAAATATCTATGAGAGGGGATAATTGAAAAGTAATGAAATTGTTTCGTGATGAAGTACACCAACATACTCCTAAATGTTGTTTTTGTGTCCCATCAAATGGAAGGAAAATGGATATAATAAATTTAATGTCATAGTAACATCTCAATATGTGTAGTATAGTTTATTTGTTATATTACCATGGCCTAATTAATATTAAAATATGTGGATGAATGAATAAATCTATAAAATGTTGATAAAAATAACGCATCTTCTATGGAAATCATCCATTTCATAAAACAATAAGACAACTACTGTCTGAATTATTTATAAAAGAATTCCTCCAAAATTTGTGTATTGATTATAAGAATTTATTTTTTCAGGTATTTTCTAAACCAAAATGGTTGTTATGTGTGAATAAATGAGAATAAATAATTCACATATATATGAGTTGGATGGGGAACTCTTTTAATTTCTCAAAATATTAAAATATAATAGTACTATTGTAGTGATAAATTCTCCCAAAAGAAACATTACATTTCATGGAATATAATTTATACCCATATATTATCCACATTATTCTAATTTAATATATTTATTATTTTTAAATAATATTACAAACAATTAACTCTAAAAAATATCATTATTTTCAAATTTTCTACTATTCATTTTATTTCTTTAAAAACAACAATAAAAAATAAAATAATAAACAAAATATTTTTTTAATACACTTAAATGTAATGATATTCTTGAAAATTTATGGATCACATTAAATATATAAAATTACATTTAGTTTTTATTTTTCATATCATTTATTTGATTTTTTAATTATTTCATTAATTAATACTTCGTGTTTGTGAAAGCCTTTATGATAATTATTTCTTCGATTTAATTTAAAATTAAATTCCCATTATGATTTTAAATATTTTAGATTCTAATGTACTGTAAAACATGAACCATATGATCTATATAAAACTATATTACAAATATAACACTTATAAAAAAATACTGTGGCATCATTGAATTGTGAATAAATTATATATTATAATGTTTATATTTATATGTAAATCAATTCACGTGGTAACAAAATTTATTGGAAAAGAAATTTTATTCTTCTAAAAAGATATTTTTGGTCATGACCAGTCTCTTAGGACCCATGTAGTGACAACCCTACGATTTCCTTCCATTGGCCAAGGGCTGGAGACTAGCAACAGAAAGGCATATCCGTAAAACGGGAAGGCATTTCTTTTTTAATGAGTATAGACACACAGTCCACAAACAAAATATGAAGCTACCATGAAGTAACTATTGTAGTAAAAGTTTGCTGAAATTAATGGGCTGGAATAAAAATCAAACATAAATGTGCAAGTACAATGGAAAAGTAATAATGGAACTGAAAAGTGAAAAACAGCTCTAGGAATGTCCACCAAGGTCCTACATAAAGGGTAGGTATAGCTCACAATCAGTAGTTCATGTGTAACGACAAGCCAAATAGTCCACCATTGAGCATTGTACATTCCATTCTCATCATCCTTGATCAATGTTTTACATTGTCTGCACAAGACACAAGAAGGTGTGGGTGGATCCGGCATTGGGTTGAGTATATAAATACTTATTAGTTACCCCAAGACCCCCAAAATTCTCAATGTGATACAAAAAAGGAAATACAGCAGAGAAATACCACAATTCATAGCATGAAGTGATAGACATAAACTTTAAATAGGTGTTTTCCCATACATATACCTATGTTATCAAGATATACTAATATTATACATAAGGGAAGAATACCATAATGGTTTAACCATGAAGGTAGAAGTTCCACATAGGTAACACCACGAAGATAGAAGTACCACACAAGTAACACCTTGAAAACAACACCACGAAGGTAGAAGTACCACACATTTAACACAACGATGACAACACCATGAAGGTTGAAGTACTAAACATGTAACAAAACGAAGACAACACCACAAAGGCAGAAGTACAACACATCTAACACCACGAAAACAACACCACAAAGATAGAAGTATCAGACAGATAACACCACGAACACAACACCGCTATGTTAGAAGTACCACACTTGAAATACCATGAAGATAAAAAACTCAGCTCACAATAAGATATAAATTATTTACAGAAGTACATATGATTAGTGGTAATCTATATCGACTTATAATATTGAGAGGTACTCCTTCTGGACCACATTGAATAGAAAGGTAATTACCCTCGATGACCCACACAGGATCTGACCCACACAACGTTGGTGTGAGATGACCCACAAAGGATCTCTGAGTGATGACCCACAAAGGATATGGTGTTATTGTTCCCACATAGTATCAATAGATGTTGATCATCTTAGGATCGATGTTCTTTCTTCACGTTACAACTTGCCACATGATTCCTCACAACTGATGCGCTCATGTTCTGTATAATCTATCCCATGAGATATTGGTCATACCTAGAATGCCACTAAGCACCCCAAAGGAGTATCCCAACAGACATCCATGACACAAGGGTTCTAATGCTATAGATAGTGCGTCAATCAGATGACCGGTCTATGAGATATAAGAGTTTTAGATCAGAGGTCCTGGATGGATTTGGGTTTGATCCATCACGTCTATACTCAAACTATTTCGAAAACTAAGGTGGAGTATACCAATTGGATGTATTCTCTCCATGGGACCTAACGACATAGAAGTTTCATGAAATAGACACTTGGATTCCATGTTATGGGACATTAATTGAAAATAGGCCAAGAAGGGTCTAGGTCTTGTCAGACACCATCATTCCGACCTGGCTTGACAAAGTCTGGGCTGACCCGATCCAGTTCAGGTCGACCGTAGAGTTGGGCCGTCGTGGGCTTGGACCATGGGGGTCTCCCCCCCATGGTGGATAGTGTCCCACAAGTGGCACATCCCAAAACGAGGTGGAGCATGACACAAATGTAGACTAGCCCGACCAGTTGTGGATGACGTCCCTCATGTGGTGTAGCCTAGCAATACGGGGACCACCCATTGGGACCCTCTATGGGTCCCAACTCTGTTATGTAGGACCCAGACTCCCCCAGCAATGTGCTAGTCATTCCACCCTCCTCTTCTATTTTCAGTCGTTTTGTCGTCTACCTCCTCCGACCACCATGGTTGATGAGCCACAACCTTTTCCTATGGCGGTGTTGGTGTACCATCTCCTTCTTGTGGTCGGCTGGTGCTAGCCACCTCCTTCACCTATCACCACATCGGCCCCATCCCCTTGGTCCCCGTCATCACGCGAGGATGAGTCGTACCTCTAGTGTGGTTGTCCAGCTCAATCCACTATGCTAACCACATCAGCATAGTGTCAGAGCCTCCTTTGTGGAAGTTGATGGAGTTTCACCTCCAATGTAGCCGTTCAGTGCTGCCACACCAGTGACCTTCCACTGAAAACACAAGTGTAGTAGGGTAACGGAGGGTCCTTGCCAGGTTCATTTGGCTCGCACCCTCCGCATTAAATTGTAATCATGAAGGAGGACTAATGTATTCAATGATCACATGAATTATACAAAAATCAAATCCCTACCTCAATAATGATGAAGAAATACCACGATTGAGGAAGTGGGTCGTTGTTCGTCCTTCCCGTGACAAGCTTCCAAAGAAGGAACTGGTTCATCATCCTTCGGTTCAAGGATCAACAAAATCTATCACCACACTCTGGAAGCAGTTCTGTCTTACAATATTTTGGCATTGCGACACTTTGTCAGCACTTTTTATCTTCAAAAAGAAGTATTGATACATCTCCCCATGATCCATATAAATAGTAGATGTGGAGGGTGTCTAACATTCATGGTATTTATGAGGGTTCATTAATTAAAAACCAACTTAATTCCCAACGATGTTGTTATTTTTGATTTGAAGGGTCATTACATGTAATGGATTGTCACATCATTGGTCCCACGCTGCCTCATGTCTATTGGAGGAAAAGATATAATGAAAATAAAACAGCTACAATATTGTGTTATTCGTTTAATAGTCCAATAATATATCATTTCCTTCTGACCTGCTACAGTTCATGTGAAACCTCCCTTATGTGAATCCCAGTACTACAAATTCAACGGTGCCCATTTATTTTTAATCTGAGTAGTTGTTCACATTTATGAAAACACCGCTCGCGCGTTTAATAAATGTACATTTAAAAATGATTATAAATTTCTATGGGAACAACATGCCTCAGAATACATTTCCTTCAATTTTCACAGACTCATAATAATTGCATATAATTTAAAAAAATTACATGTATAATCCGAGTCTTTACATTATCCCCATTATAGGCCCTTTAATCCATGAAAATGACAACATAAACTAAGAAATAAACATAGTATACTGAGAATGAATCTGATCCTCTATCTCATAATTGCTCTCCTATAAGCTCCCATGTTGCTAGCAAACACACACTAGAGGTATCGACCGCCCATGAAGGACTCGCTCATGTCAATCATCAATCTCCACTAGAACCTCTGTAATGATTTCCCCATCATAAATGTCCATCTCAATGTGGTCGATGATGTGAGATGGGACACGAACATATCTTCTCAGCTGGGATGTGTGGAAGTAGTCAGGTACCCTCTCTAACTACTATGGAATTGTTAAGTAGTATGAAACCACTCTTATCCTCTAATGTATTAGAAATGTTCCGACAAACCTTAGTGAATACATTCCACCTCAATAAAGTCTCTAAAAACATTGTCGAGAGTAGACCAACAAGAATATGTGGTCCCCTTCTTGCAACTACAAATTTCATTATCTCATGTCAGTATAAGACTTCATTCTATTACGTGTGGTCTTCATCCACTCCTGGATAATCAGTAGCTTCTCAATGGTAGCACGTACAAACACTGTAACTGTAAGTGCTGACTCCCCGAGATCTGTCCAGCATAGAGGTGATATGCATGGCTGACAATATAAGGCCTAAAATGGTTCCATACAGATTGTGGAGTTATTTAGGTTATTGTATCTGATCTCCACCAGTGTAATATGGTCCTCTCAACTACAGGAAAAATCTAGGACGCATGCCCAAAGAATGTCCTCCAGCATCGGAATTGTCAACTATTTCTAACCATCTGTGTTAGGATAGAAGCCGGTTCTCAAACATACCTGAGTCTCTAAAACCTCCTGCAATCCCTCCAGAAATGGGAAGTAAAACTTGTGTCATGGTTAGAGACAATATTCGATGGCTCTCTATGAATTAACACAATCTCATGTACATAGATGTTTCCCAATACATATACTGATCCCTTCTCTTAGATAGGTATGATGTGGGCTGACATGGTGAGTTGATCAATGATCACCTAGATGGAATCATGTCCCCTAGACGTACATGGAATCCCTATCACAAATTACGTGGAGATATTATCCCACTTCTAATCTTGCAGCTCTAGTGGGTGTGCTAAGTCTACTGGAACCTGATGCTCGGCCTTCACTTGAAGACAAGTGTGGTATCAAGAAAAAATCATTAAAACTTATTTCTTCATCCCTAGCCACCAACTTTGATGTCATATGTCTACTTACATCTTCTCCACAGCAGGATGTACCACCAAAGGGGATGTATTGAAATCCCTCAACACCTCATCCCATAGCACTACTGGTACAATGGAATGTCCTTTGAATAAGATAACGCTCTCCCCACCTTCATAGAATCCTGCAGGTGCTGGTCCTGAGGATATCCAAGCATGTAGAGCCTCACTGTCAATGTCCCCCATCTTCATCTCCATGAATATCTAAAGGAGTGGTGGAGTGAATGTCATTCCCTGGAGGAATGTTTCTTCATTAATATCCATGAAGTATATCTACACCCCGACTAGCTGCTCTGTCACCTCACTCCGCAACTGCAGACCATACCTCCTTTATAGTGCATTGGTTACGACATTCCCCTTCCCATGAGTATAGACTAACTCAAAAATCATTGTCCTTGTGATACACTAGCAATCACCACATTCTCAGTTTCAGGTCCTTCTAAGAAAAGGTATACCTGAGACTGTTGTAATTAGAGGTGATTGTAAAATGTTTTCCCGTCAAGTAGTGTTGCATCATCTTCAAGGAGAAGACCACTCTTACAAACTCCATGTTATGGGTAGTTTAGTTTTTCTCATGTTGTCCTTGTTGTTGCGACCATAAGAGATCACTAATCTCTCCTACATCAATACACATCCAAGTCTGTTCCATGGTGTGTCATAGTATATTACACACCCAACCCCATCTTCTAGAAGCCTCAACATGGTGGCACTCATCAGTCTTTGCCTCAGTTCTAAAAAAATATGATGGTGTATCTTCAACCATATGAAAGGCTTCCACTTCATTATCAATGATGAAAAGCCTGTCAAAACTCTAAAAATTTCATGCTCGAATATCTGGTAGTATCAATCTGTTCCCATGAAACATCACACCTCGGTCACACTCCTAGGTCGATCCAAATATAGTATTGCCTCTATCATTTCCAGATCCAATGTAACTCCATCCTCTAAGATAATGTTTCTATAAAAGTGGACCAATCATATCCAGAACTAGCACTTCGAGTGTTTACCATAATGCTTGTACTCTCGGAGGGTATCAAGAACTATCTGCAGATCATGGGCATGCACCTCCTCTAACTCTGAGTATATCAAGATGTCATTGATGAAGACCACCACAATGAAATTTAGGTATGGATGAAAGATCATGTTAATGAGTCCCATGAACATTGTTGGGGCATTGGTCATGACGAATTCATAACCAAGAACTCATAGTGGCCATGACAAAAACTTAAGGACATCTTCTGCACATCCACATCTCGTACCCTGACGTAATGATAGCTTGATCTAAGGTTTATCTTTAAAAACCAATGAGCACCCTTCATCTGATCAAAAATATCGTCAATCCTCATAAGTGGGTAATTAAACATCATGGTCACATGGTTTAGGCACATGTTTTCCACACATTGTCTCAAACTCTTATCTTCGTTCTTTGTGAACAAAATTCAGGGCAATCCATGGAGAAAAACTGGGTCTCAGGAACCACTTCATATAATAGTCTTCCCACAACACCTGCAACTCACGAAGCTCCTCATGAGCCATATGATATGGTAGTGTAGATATTGGTTCAGTCCCATGTTACATTCTGATGTAAATTTATACCTCTATACTTGGAGGTAGTTTCGAAATATTATCATGATATACATAGAAATAATGGTCCCCCACTTTAGGATAGCTTAGACACTCAACATCAACTGCTCCGAGTGTAAGGAAAGCCAAATGGTGTGCGATCAGCTTCACCCTCCTCTAGGATAAGACATCTTGTACTTGAAAGGTTACCTTCTCACTGATGAAGGAAAACCTAGAACCATCCTCACAGAAACTTCTCACATTGCACCTAATACAGTTAATATGGGAATGGATTGTGCATAACTAGTTCATACTAAAGATAACGTCGTAAGGACTAGCTGTTTCTACTAAAATATTATGGCTGAAGCTATATCCTCATAGAGTAAGCTAAAACTACCGGAACAAAAGTGTAATAGTTGAACCCTCTCTCATAGAAGTCTTTTGGCATAAGGATTGAGCCCACGGTTGCACTAGAATCTCTGAGCTCCAAACAAGGGTTGTGGTATTAAACGAGTGACTGGAACATGTGTCTATAAGTATAACATCTACGGTGGATTAGACACAGATCCTACCTCCAATCATCTTTGGAGAACCATGTTGGTAGGAATCACCTTACTAGAGCTGAGCTCATCTCTGTCATCCTGCTCCCTGTGGTCGGGTTTGACCACCTAGAGGTGGTGTCGGTAGAACTTAGAATCACCACCCACAACCTGTTGCACGACCAGCTTCTCATCCATGTCCGTATGTAACCTGTGAACCTCCCAGATAAAATATCTACTTCAGCCTCGACAGTCCATTGACTGTGTGCTGGTCGTTCATACAATGGGTTGGGTAGTCACGGGCCCTATGACCCTACTCTCCACACGATTAGTAATGTCTTCTCCAAATCATCCATCCTCTATCCTGTGAGCCCCGTACCACCGACCCTGTATCCTGAGGTCATCCACTAGATGTATTGGCCTAGTTGGGCCCCCACATCATCTACCTACTTCCTCCTACAGATTACTCTACTACCTGACATCTAGTGGTGGCTATCAATGTTGATGCCTTCTCATCTAGGACTCTCTCAACCAAAGGTTCTCTCTCTTGAACCCTTTCCTACATAGGTTTCCTAAGCGATATCATTGAAACACTGATCTCCCAAAAGAGACCCTTCGTAAAGGTCATGGCACTGAAAAAATGGCCTTGTACCATGTCAATGGAGTATAATGAGAGATCCGTGAACCCCGCTGAATACATGTCCAAAGTCATTATTCCCTCCTATAAGGGCATTTTCTCTTGTATACACACTGATCGTAGATTCACTAGGATGATCTCTGCCCATAAAGGCCCTATAATTCTTCCCAGAAACGGTTCATCTAATCATTTAACTAGAGTGTCAGACTCCCCCATCTACTAGATACTCCATGTTAGAGATTGACATCTAGGATCATAATCAGATCAACCGGTGTCCCAACAAAGTGAAAAACACTTTCCACAGCCTCCAGCTTGTCCTCAACCTCCCGTGGGTCCATCTTGCCTTATAAAAATATAGGCCACTACTACTAGAACTCATGTAGTGCGCTCAGTGAGTGTACATCCTCTTCTGGTGGTGCTGATGACAACGGATACCCTATAGGTAGTGGTGGTGCTGGTACACCACCCCAAGGTGCTAACGCCTTTAGTGGGCCCTACATCGAGGCCTCATCGCTCTGTGGGCTGTTATCACGAACACTATCAAGAATACTGGTAGGCTATCTATGTGAGGCTTCCTAAAATAAGACACGTGATCCATTGTCAATAAGATATTCCTGATGAGTTTACTGAAAAGATATCATAAGTAAAATATTTTAAAAACACACGCAATTAGTGTTTCTATGAAAATAGTCTGAAATCATAATTCATGGTCCCGATGTATGGATATGTCGGCCTCCATACCAACACTAGATTCCCCAAACTGAAATCCACATTCACAACATGTAACACTATTTCCACATAGAAAATATTAGATTCCATGTTATTTGGTAAAACAAATTCCTTTGATACTACTTTTTCAAGGACCTTCCCCCAGGTCCCATGCTGTGACAACCCCAATCCCACCTTCCATAAAGAAGGCACTTGATACTTGCACCACAGAGGCATATCCATAAAAGAAGAAGCCATTTCTTTTTTAACATGTATAGACACACATTCCAAGAGCACTAGAATAAGAAACCACAAGATAACTATAGTCCTAATAGGGTGTTGAATGTAAAGGGGCTAGAAAACAAGCCAAATAAATGTTCAAGTACAACTGAAATGTAAAAATTAAACTGAAAAGTTAAAAACCGATCCTAGACCGCCCTCTGAGTATCCTACATGAAGGGTAGGTACAACTCATGATCAATATTCCCTACATCACGTCATAGAAAATGGTCCACCACTGAGCACCGTATAGTCCTTCCTCCCTCAGCCTCGATAATGGTTGTCTGTCATCTGTACAAGAGAAAAAAATATGCACGTGAAGCCCATGCTGGAGTGAGTATAACAATAATCAGTTGGGACCTTGAGAACCCAAAAGGTATCCCATACTTCTACAATGGTAATTCCACAAATCAACACCACAACTCAAAGAAATAAGTGATAGACATCAACTCTACTATGGAAAATTCCCATACATATACCTAAGTTATCATGAAATAATAATCTCATTCATGAAAGAAAAATACCACAAAGGTAGAACCATGATGGTAGAAGTGCCAAACATGTAAAACCACAATGATTGAAGTACCCCACAGTAAATACCTTGATGAAAACACCATGAATGTAAAAGTTCCACACCGGTAACAACACGAAGACAACACCACGAAGGTAGAAGTACCACACAGGTAAAACCATGAAGAAAACTCCACGAAGGTAAAAGTAACACATAGGAAACTCCACTAAGATAAATGATTAATCTCACAAACAGGTATGTCATAATAATATAAGTACATATGATTATTTGTAAGCAAGATCATCTTATTTTGTTAAGAGGCACAACTTCTGACCCACGCATGATAGGTAAGTAATAACCCCCGCTGACCATGACTAGATTTGTCCCACAAAGGATTGTTGTGCGATGTCCCATACAGAATCACTGATCACTGACCAGAACATGATCTGACTGATGCTGAACCACATAGGATCGATATATTCTAACCACGTATGGTCAATATTCTTTATTCACGTTACAGCCCGCCACATGATTCCTCACACTAGGTGCCCTAGAGTTCCCTAGAATTTTCACCTCAAGATACCAGTCGTACATAGAAAACCACTAATCTCCACAAATGAGTAACCCAAAGGACCTCTATGTCGCAAGGGTTCTGACGCGATTGACAGTACGTCAATTGGATGCCCGGTCTGAGAGTTATAAGCGTTTTAGTTCCGAGTCCTAGGTTGGATTCAGGTTCGATCAAACCCCCTCATACTCCGACTATTTCCAAAACTAAAGTGGTGTATAAAAAAGGACCGTCTCACTTCAAGGGTCCCATATCCATTGAATTTTCATATAACAGTCAAACAGATTCCATGTTTAGGAAATTTTTTTGAAAACATGCCTGGAAGGGCCTGATTCCATTCTACCCTTGGCGAACTGACCTGGCCGTACCTGGTCTGGGATAACCCGACCCCATTTGGGGCTAACATACTAAGATAGGACATGGAGGGATAAGAATGTGTTTGAATAACCCACATGGATCATGTGGTTTGGATATCTGAGGCACGAATCAGTGGGCTCGTGCGACCCGACCCACGGTGGAGTGCCACCCGGCCCGTAGGTGGAATGGCTTGGCCCGCGGTGGAGTACAACTGGCAGGTGGCATGGTCATGCTCATGGTAGACAGTATCCCATAGGTTTCACGACCTACTGTGGCTCCACCAACTACACGTGGGCCGTGTTTCCTCTTGTATCACAGCCGGCTGGAGTGACGACAGCCTCCTTTAACTAACTATTCTGACAAGCTGCGACAGGTTCCTCCAGCGGCACGGGTGTGCCGCCTCCTTCCTTGCTGCTGGACGAATCCTTCTCCCAACATTGCTATGAATGTGACTCCTTTCACACTGACGGCGTGTTATGACCCGCATCCCCTCCTCCAGTCCATCTGGTGACGGCCGCTCCGCTAACCGTTGTGCCTAAGTACCACAACCTCCTCTTGTGGCGCGCGATGGGGCGCCACCTCTATCATAGCCATTCGATGTCACTACACTGACGACCTTTCTGGGAGAACACAAGCGTAGCATGGTAGCGGAGGGTATGGTTCGGGTTCGTTAGGACTGTGCCCTTTGAATTATCTTGTAATCATGAGGGAGGATTAAAGGATTCCAAAATCAACTAAATTAAACAAAAAAATCGTGTACCTCCAGTATGATGGAGAACATATGCAATTGAAGAATTTGATCACTGTTTGTCCTTCACAGAACAAGATTCCAATGACACCACTCATACTCCATCCTTTGGTTTGTGGTTCAGCATCCCCCATTATCATTGCTAGAATCAGCTCTGTTTTCTAAGGGTTTGGAATTGTAGAACTTTGTCAGCACTTTGTTTCTTGGTGAAGTAGTGTCGACAACTCTCCCCTTGCTCCATATAAATAGGAGAGGGGGAGGGTGTCTAACGGTCATGGGATTTATGGGTGTTTATTAATTAGGATCCTTCCTAATTCCCAATGATGTGATTAAATAGGATTTTAATGTTCAATCCATTTCATGGATTGACACATTGCTGGTCTCATGCTGCCTCTTGTCCATTAGTGGAAAATATAGAACGAAAATAAAATAGCTAGGATATTTTATTATTCTTTCTAAAGAACCAAATCAACTGTTTTCTCTCATCCAACAATGGTTTAATTGAATCCTCTCTTAAGTGAATCCAAGTGTTGTGGATTCAATGGTTACATCATATATTTAATCTGAGATGCGGTTCAAGAGATAGAAAATGCCGCTTGTGATTTTAGTGAACGTAACTTAATAAAAGTTCATAAATTCATTCTGGGAACACATGGCCTCAAAATCAAATGTCGTCGATTTTCCCAGACTCATAATAATTCCATATATTTTAAAAAAATTAAATGGAAAATCCATATCTTTATAATTTTTTTTTAATAAATATTGTTTCATATACATCCGTTGGAATGATTTTAATATTATTTTAATGGCTTTTGGCACAAAGCACACATGGGCCTTATCCTCTTTCGGTAATAATTTCTAAACATTCAATAAAATTAATTCGAAAATATGATCATCATTTTTGAAATGAAAATATGAAAACATTCATAAAAATTATTTTTAGAGTCTTCTTAAAATATAGACATTTCATGGAATACTAACATCTACTGATTTTTTAGAAATTTTTTTATTTTAATGTATATTGAAGAAAAAATTATGTTTTGGATTATTTTAAATTTTAATTTGTTATTTTATATTTCAATATGAAAATTAGGTTTTTTGAAATGTATTTTATATTTTTAATTAGTGTAATAATATTTTATAACTAAAAGTAAAATTTTATGAAAAAAATGTTTCCCATTGTGTTTTTTTCAAATTTAAATTATTGGAATTATATTACATGTTTTGAAATTATAGAAACAAATTACATATTTGGAATCAATGGGTAAAAAATTATTAAATATCCCCATTTTATTTTTCAACATTGTGACTGGTAAACATCAAATTTTTTTCTTACCACAGCAATATGTACGTTGAGTAATTTAAGTTTCAAAATAAAATTATATGAAATATAAAATCACCACAACAAATTATTAAATATTATTTCATGGGTATAGCTAAAATGAAATTATATTGTTGAAAAATGTATAGAACTTTTGGTCCATATTGATATTATAATTACATTTATATAGAATTATTTAAAGAAATGTCAAACACACCACATTCTTGTAGTAGATTAGTGTAATATTTTTAATATTGTTTCATCCAGTTTATATATTCAACTATAAATAGAATATAGAAATATAAAAGAATTAACTAGATCATTGTAAATTAATATTAATATTTGTAAAATATCTAATTAACTTAAATATTATACAACGTTGATACTATATTAATTAAATGAATGAATAATCAAATATATGATATTAGAAATATTAATATAAATATAATTTGGGATACTTAATTTGATTATATATTTTTATATATGGATTTTATATATTATGGTTATATTCAAGTATTAGGTTTGAAGATATATTTTAAACTTTATATTACTAATGTCAATGTAATGAATAAATTTTGAAATTGAAATTATACATATTTTTTATTAAATAAAATATAATAATTTTTTTAAATAAAAATAAATAAAAATAAAATAGATCAAATTATTAGTTTAATGTTCAAATTTTCATCCATGGTCCATTTATGTATTTTTCATCATTTAATAGAAATAGTATTTACCATAAATGAGTAAATATACGTATTTTAATGATTGGAATTGAAGGGGTTAAATAATGGTGAAAACCAAATGATAAGGGTATAAATATTATTGAAACTTATCAAATTTTATTGGATTGGGGGACTTAGATCCATTATGATATTTTATTTTAAATAAATCATTTCAATCCATTTTTCATGAAAAATAATTTATATTAATTTAATATATTAGTAATTATATTATTGAACCTCCCTTATCTTTTAAAAATGAACACATTCATATAAATTCATCACACATCAAACAAATTTTTGTTCTGAAATAATATGAAAAAACTATCATCATATAATCCCTCCCCATATTATTTTTGTAATTGTTTAGTTATAATACTATATTTAGTTGTCTTAATGTGTTAATCAATGAGATTTTCTTAAGAATAGTGGTTACATTTAATTGAGGATTTAAAAGTTTACAAACAAATCCCAAAAACGTTATTCAAAAATGAAAAAAAATGAATCAAATATAATATATAAATATTGATTATATATTATTAATTTCATTTTATATATTAATCTCCACCTCCATAAAATGGGAAATGACTTCATCATTCGTATGTACAGAAGACTACCATGACATGAAATGATGTAATTCAATTTCTATCACTATATTTCATTGGTAAATATAATGATGGAATTAATATTTATATATTATATTCATTAATTTTTTTTCATTTTTAAAAATTAATATATCAGTTACATTTTTAGGTATCAATGCACATAATAATGATAATTTCTATCATGTGTACATATGGATTGGATCATCTAGGAAGCGATGTGATTCATTTTTTTCACCACATATCATGGATGAAATATATAAATATATTTAATGATTTAATATTATATATATATATATTAAATTATTATCATTATATGATGGTAATATAATGTGTACCATGTTTCTATAATAAGATATGAGAAGTGGAAGCATTACTCATTTGTACATGTGGACTACCATCTCCATGATTGTAAGGTATATAATTTTTCGTAACAATATTACATGGTTGGATTTAAAAGTATAATTTTTTTATTAAATTTATAATTATTTTTTTTTATTTTAGTTATTAATTATTTTTTATATCATTGAAGATAGTCAATGCAGTGAAGTCATCATGTTTTTATGAACTGAATATAGTCAAATAATTTTTTGTGAGATTAAATAATGAATGCACTTTTATAAATAGATTATAAATGAAATAAAAGTAATTCTAAAAAACATTAACAGTTATTTAAATAACAATGATATAGTAATTATTCAGTGATATAAATATTTTATATGATTATATAGACTTATGGTAATGGACTTCCTCACAATTCCATTTCTTTAAGTCATCTTTTGTTGTTTTTCACATATATTCATTTATGATTGGTATATAGTGACCATTATACATTTTATACAATGAATAATTTTATTAATAGGATCTATATTGTTTTTTAATTTTCAAAGGTGGATCCAATATAAAATAAATATTGTTGGAGACATTACATACCTCTAATACATTGGCTATGTTTAATTATGAATGTGGGGGTTACTCCAAGTGTAAATGTGGACATTTAATGATGGTATAACCATGAGTTTTATTTCAATATTAATAATGCTGGTTTTTCTTGGATTATATAATTGTTAAATCTTATATAATGTTGATATAATAATTATTTCCCTAATATATATATTATTTACATATTCATTATATATTTTATTATAAATCCCATGTTTATTCATTTCAGGTTATTGAGTTCATTTGACTTTTAATGGAAGAAAAGTATAAACGTTTGAAATAATTTCCATTACATTAACATGTTATTAGTGAATCTTATATGAATTATCTTTTGATTATTATTGATTTTGAAATTTTATATTATAAATTCTTGAATAATTTTTTTGGTTATGAATACGTTATATTTGACAATAAATTTTTTATAAGGAAAATGTTTATAATTATTCATTGAATAAATATATATATATATATATATATATTTATTTATTTATTTTTGTATACATTAAAGATATTTTTTATTGTCCCATATTTTTACACATGAAATTACCATAATAGTAAACTTTTATTATATCCTATTTATATAAGGGATATCATATAGCCACACATTTTTTGTTTGTAAAAAAAACACCCATTCTCATAAAAATCAACCAAGAGCAATAATAAATCATTAAACATGAAGTCCATCATCATAAAAACATTGCACATGAAAAATTATTTATTTTAATAAAATAATACACACATAAAAAGTGAAAATGTAAATAAAAAATAACCATATAATATTGTAAATTTAGATTCAATAATTAATTAGTTATGAAGGATAGAAATTCAACTCATTCAATAGAAGTAAAAAAATTGCATTTTATTTTATTTAAAAGGATACATTAGAAGAATAATTTTTAAATAATGTCCATTAAAATTTGTCTAGAATTTTAATTATGTTCACTATCATCCAAATTAATAAACATATGTTACTTTTATACATTCTTAATAACCTCACTAAAGTGACTAATTAATATTATATCACAAATTATGATTTTAAAAGATATTATATATTAACCTAATTTCATGTTATTCATTTTCAAATTATTCAGTCTATGAGAGAAAATTTACATAGTTAGATTACTATTGTCAAATTATTTATTTTCTATAAAATATAAACTAATTGAACATGAATTCCAACATAATAAAAATATTATCCAATAAAATTTGTTATTCTTAAAAATAATAAGTTTATAATATAGAAAAAAATTCCATTTCAATTTACCATGTGAAATTATACTTTAGAACATATAATAATATGAATCTTTATTGAAGTATATTATTTTCATGAAATACAAGTAAAACACATTATAATTTTTTGTAATATTTATATATAAAAGACGTGTTTTAATGATATTCCCGTATATAATTCCATAAAATAATTCAATTTTGAAAACATTGGAGAGAAATAAAAAAAATATATTTTTAAAACATTTATACCCTTATAAATACATTCACAAAAATAATTCTAAAATCATTGATTTGTATGAGAATGATTTAAATGATATATCATTTTGACATTAAAAATGATGTTTTTTTTATTCATGAGTGAATTACATATATCATATCAATTAATTTATCACAAATCAAAATAATATATTTTGTCTATATAATTTAAATCCTCCAGAAAATTATTAATTAACAAAAAAATATAATCATAATTAAATTCACAGAGAACTTTTTAATGATATAATACATAAATCAATGGATGAATGATAGAATGTAAACTATGATAAAAACTCTCTTCAAACATGGTATTCAGTTGAATATTAATACCCAAAAATGAATAAAATTTGAATTAGTCCCCATAGATATAACATACTCATTGCCTTATCATTGTCATTAGGTCTTGACCCCCAACATAGCACAAGCTTCCCCACAGAGACTTGGTATCCTCCTTATGGCTCACCCTTTTGCTTGAACATGTCATAATCCTAATGAATATCCCCACAAAATAATCCATTTCTTAATGTGTTCTTTCTACCAACAAATACAAATACAGGTAAACATTATATGATTTGACCAATCATGATCACAATTAATTCCTTGCACGTTTAACAATATAATTATATTAATGTATTGTCATAGAAAAGGTTTAAACATGTTGATATGAGTTAAATAATTTATGTTTTTTAGAACCTTAATATTATGGGGTTTAACAATTACCCTAGAGAACAATGTCCTTATTTTAGACCCTACATATCTACAAAATAAATTCCACCACACTTAAAGATGATTTCTCCACTAATACTAATAAATCAATAGGGACCCAATGATAAAACAAAAACGCTATCTTATAATTGAAATTAGGTCCTATTCCACTAGAAACCACCAGTCTCGGCACAAAAACATGGTCCCCTAGTTCCCTCTTATGTGCTCGAATTTGATAACCGACTAATGATTTCCCCCCCATGCCAAAACATTTTCATTCCAGTGTATTTTTGTGTTAGTCAAATAGAGATTGGGAAACATCATAGGAGATCACCAATCACACTCAGTACAAAATTCCATGAACACATAAATATTTAGTTCTAATTAGGTATTCTATGTAAAGGAATTGTCAATATTGGTGAAATTAGTCATATCATTAATTCAAATAACCATTTTGCATGAAATAAAATGTTACATTTGTAATATGTTATTACCATGAAAAAGTTTAGGACAAAAATTAGTTTTATGAAATAATATTTATTCATCTTCCCCATGATTGTTTAATAGTAATTTTATAGGAAGAAATAATTACAAGAAATTCTTTCACATTTTTGATGTACTTATTTTTTAGTCAATCAAAATATCAAATTAATTATATTAAATATATAAAAATAAATATAATTTGATATAAAAAATTTTGTCCTAGAATTTTCTAATATACAATCTAATTATTATGATATTAAAAAATATTTCTTTCATATTTCACTTGGTTTCTTATTATATTTAATGTCATCATATTGAATAGTATCAATGTTTATTGTAACGCTAGTTTATGAATAATTTTATTCATATATTATTTTAAATATAATAATAAATAATAAAAAATCACAATTATGATATGATATATTCAAAAATGTTATACCTTATGAATTTATAGGACATCTGGAAGCATTTGGATCCAGAATGGTCCTATTGTATTATAATAATATAAGAAAATTAAAGAGTGAACATCTAATATCTTATAAAAAGAAAACACATATACTATTTTATTGAGATAATAAAACAAATCTTTTTGAAACTAACTATCTAAATATATTCCTATTACTCCAAACTACATTCTAGAGGTGTTATATTAGGATGAATACTAATCATAGTTGTCATAAGGTGTTATGAAAATTATTTTCAAAAAATATATATCATTTTTAATCATGGATTTCTATTTTTTAATTATTCCACATTCCAAAAGCCTTCTTCAAAAAATATTAAATAATAACATAAGTCTCCTTCATTTAATGTTTTTTTATTATTTTATTTCCATGATTAGCATTCAACTAAAAGCCAATATAATAGGAAAATAATTCATCATTCATGTTTATAGGGGCCTATGACCATGAACACTGATGTAATTTGTTTTCCATCAAAATAGATCATTAATAGATTATATTAATGAAATCAATATTTATATATGATATTAATGACATATTTATCATTCTTAAAAATTAATATGTCAATTATATTTGTTAATTTATATTCTCTGAAAAATGAAAATGTTGTTCGTCTATACGTGTGGACTGCATCCACTAAGAAGCGATGTGATATGTTTTTCATCTTAAAATAACATAGACTATATATATAAATTTATTTCATGAATTCATCTGATTTAAATGATATTATTATCCTTCTACAATAAAATATTTACTTAACATATTTCAATAATGATTGATGTAATATAGAAATGTTAGTTACATTTACATATGACATAACATCTCCATGATGTTAACATAATTCATTTTTCATTGCCATATTTAATTATAGGACATAAAAGAATCATTAATTTTATAATGTGATAATTATGTAATTAATATTATTCGTTAAATTATTTAATGACTATTATATTGAACACAATAAACCTAGAGAATCCATTAAGGACTTATCAATTGGATATCATCAATGTACCTACCCTATAATTAAATAATTTATAAATTCTTATAATAAGGTAATAAGTAAAATATATGTATAATAAACCAGGAAAAAATGCTTCAAATATTATACCATGGATCATCTTTGTGGCCTTCAGAAATTATTATAAAAGATAATAAATAGTACACAAAGGGATGATAAGGGTAAAATGGGGAGTAATAACACCAATACAATAGACAGATATCAAAATTACCCTTTCCTACCATGATCTTGTCCACAAAACAAGACTCAATAATTAACCTATTCATATTAACTATTGACATAAAGAACGTATTTTATGTGATATACTCCATAAAAGGGACTTCATTTTTTTAAAATTCTTTTATATTGTTC
Source organism: Viscum album (assembly GCA_963277665.1). NCBI lineage: Eukaryota > Viridiplantae > Streptophyta > Magnoliopsida > Santalales > Viscaceae > Viscum > Viscum album. The sequence goes on from OY728162.1 coordinate 490,266,271, forward strand.
CCCTATATTTATTTTTACAAAAGTTAAAATTATTTTTTTTTTCAAAATATCATATTGGTAATATTATTCAACAATAATTACTCATTAATTTAATAATGCATTTATGCGAGTATTAAATGTATATTTTCAATGTTTTTCCTATTTTTTGTGCCCAATTCTCTTTTTAAGTATGTTATTTTCCTCATTAAATATTATTCTGATGAAATCATTCAGGTTTTATTATTATTTTTTGGTTCATGGAATATTTTTATTTCAAATATTTTTTTTATTAACTAAATATTTGTGTGTCAGTAAGTTTCATCCAAGTAATTTAGTATGTTTTGATATTGATCGTGGTAATTATTAAAAGTGAATCATTTATTGTTACATCTATGTATAACCAAGAGTGTAATGTATAGTATAACTGTGATCATTATTTCATGTTAGTAATGTGTATTAAATCTTATGTATGTTTGATAACAAAATCAATCATCATGAAACAAGTATTATTTATTTATTCACATTATAATTTAATTTAATTCCATATTTTCAAAAATCATTTCACAATGTTCATACAAAATGGAATTTTTAATTTATTTTTATTGGTGAAAAATTTATAATTTTAGTTCTTATTAATGGATACCCTGAAAGATAGTTTTCATGCAAAAGATGTGTCAGATAGGATGATACATTATCATCTATAATTTTCTCAATAGCTGATTACTATCTTAGTAGGTTTCTATCTATTATGGATGGAAATATAAATTTGAATACCATTAATGATTGAAGGGGGTTGGTTGCCCCCTCACATATTTTATATAATGATGAAATTATCTTATTTACTCAAAGGGACAAGGGAATCTTCAAAATCATCAAGAGAGCTCTCCGGAATTATGATATGGTTTCTCGATTAGATATTAGATGGAAGATGATATTTGATTATTTTGGAATAAATGTATCCATTAAAAAGAATAATGACATCATAAGAGAGATGTGTATTATTTACGTATCCCTTCCCTTCACATACATGGTGGTTCCTCTGTTTTGAGGAAGACCAAAGGATTGTTATTTCATCAGTATTGTCAGCATGATAAAAGAAAACTCTCAACATGGAATGAAAAAACATTATCCATGTCGGTAGAGTGTGTCTTGTGAAATACATTATCGTTTCAAAAATTGATAACATTTTTATGGAATAAAATTGGCTGATTTCATTACTAAAGGGAATTAATGTCTCTATCAAGATTTTCATTTAGAGTGGTCGCATCAATGAAAGGAGGATTTCAATGGTCACATGGAACTCTGTTTGTAATCCTTATGATGAAGGGGGATTGGGCATCATGAACGTTGGGTGTTTTAATGATTCCATGTAGGATGGTTTTATTTGGAGGATCATGAGCAAGCAATCTGAGGGACTATCATTTCTCCGAGAAATATTCTTTCAAAGACTCAACTTTGGTAACATTAATTATTTCACCTCATCGGTTTGGCCTACCTTCAAAAAAAATTCATCTAGAAATAATGCAAATTATTCTGGCTAGTCTAAATGGATTATCCCCTCCAATTTTTGAAATGAAATTGGACATGAACCAAATTGGAAGAGTTGGTACTTGAGGACAACTCAAATCTGTATTTTGATATTCCAATAAATGATCAAATAGGATGCATCCATGGTCCCCCCAATCAGATTTTTTCCATTGTTGAGATTTAATTCATCTTATCTAATGTAGATTTTTAGGATTGGGAGCCAACTTCTAATGGGATCCATTCTTCCAATTTTTTTATAACCACATTGTTATAATCAAATCTAGTTTTCAATGAATGGGAAGCCCATAAAAGGGCTTTCTGAGACCCTCTAGGGTGGCGTTTTCTTGGAGGCTAGATCACAAGAGTAATCCAACTTATTATCATCTTAAATATTTTTGGAATATCCCTATATTCATTGTATGTTCCATTTCATAAACACAGGGAAGACATTGATCATATCTTTATCAATTGTGTGATAGTTTCAGCAATGTGGGAGGCTGTGTCCAATTTTTTTAAAGTGAATTTACCTGTTAACTCAATTGATGGAATCATGAAATGTTGTCATGAGTTGAAACATTACCTGTAGGTATTCTCTCTTTTTCATTCTTCTGTATATGATCTCCTTGATTGAATTTGGATTTCTAGGAACAATCCCCTTAATGAATAGTAGTTCTTCCATGTGGTTGTTGCCTTGGCCGGGATCCTCAATTCTACCCATACACTTACTGTTCCAATAAGCTAAAATTTTTAAAATGTCATACATGAACTATTAGTTCTAACACTGGTTGGTGTCAAGGAAAATGTCGGACCACCTATAGGAACATTAGAGGTGCTCTAGAATCCTCCCATAAATGGTTGGGTGAAAATAAATTCTTAGGGTGCATTAAGAGGGAACTCAGGTTCCTTAATTATTTGATGTGGTTTTTAGGGATCAAAAAGGGTGTGTCCTAGGTTTTCTATATGGTTCCTATGGATTTTTATCATCTCTTGAAGTAGATATGCATGGAATTATCAAGGTGGTTGAGAAAGTTGAACGACAAGGTTTGAACAAGTTATGGATTGAATGTGATTCAATGTCTATGATTTCTTCTCATCAGAATGGTTCTCTTTATCTTTCATTGAAGCTAAACCATCATAGATAACTGTGTGTGGATATAATCTTTTCAAATGATCATATTGTTACTTATGTTTATCGAGTGACGAACTCTTTGGAGGATGTTCTAGCTATAACAAGTGTGAATGGTATTTATTTTCATTGGGAGGATCATATATAGGGCGACTTACATCCAATTCAGAGAAATGATCAATGTAAATCTATAACATTCAGACCGGTGTAAATTTATTTTTCTAATAAAGGGATCATAATTTTCATGGATTGGTCTCAGTTTATTAAAAAAAATATCGGTAACAAACTGATGAGTATCCCTTGTTTTTAATGAATAATATATATTTTTTAATTTTTAGATTAATAATTATTAAGGTATTTTTATGGAATTATTTGGAGGGAAAATTGATTTCATTTATAAAAGAGGTTTTATTTTAAGCAAATAATTTATTTTAAAATGTGAAAAATTTATCATTATAATATTATAATGGGTTATTTCCTTCTTTTAATTTATTTTTCTGATCCTTTTATTTTCGTACATTTTTTAAAAAATTATATCACAGGGTTTAATGATTGTTATGAAAAAATTAAAATTTAAATAAAATGTTGTGATAATTTTTCCAGAAAAGATAATCGTGTTATGTTTTATATTCTTATTTTATTTAATGTATTGATAATATTTTGAAGTTTTCAAATGTAATGTATGGTTTTACATTGTAAGAGTTTTTACTAATTATCTAAATCTAATAAATGAATACATCCTTGAAATTTTGTAAATTTTAATTATTGATTTAAATAAGAAAAATATGTTCTGTTTATGCTTATGTAGTTACAGTTTGTATCATTAGACAATTTAGATAAATTCGGAGGTTAGGAAAATTTATAATTGATACACTTAAATGGATTTAATTTATTTTTAATTTAAATTAATATTTTTTTTACTCTAATGTGTCATCTTTTAAAATATTTGTATTCAGTATGGTTTTCGATAATGGAAATCTGGAATCTATTATGGGAATGAATCAATAGGAATTCATCATTCCAAATAACCATACTGAGATGGATTGAATATAAATATATTCATTTTTAGTTGTAATGGATAGGTTGACCAATGATATAAATGGCGAGGGTATCCTTGTTTGAAATTATACAAATAAAACCTCAATGAACATGAATGCAATTGAACATTTTATGAGGAGACACTATCTTGGAATTAGTAGATCTTCTAACCCAGTGCTAGATGAGGGATGGACTAATCTCAGTGACATAATATTAAATTTCATCGACTATTCCAATCATCCAATATTTTTCATGAAATATATAATATTGAAGGTTAAACTGACCAATACTAGATGATGGTCATGAATATCAGGAAAGGAGAAGTAATTGAATCCTTGTAAGGGTATGAATTTAATATTATTTTTTCATAGTAATATATTCCTATGTTATTTTTATTTAGGATCACAAATTAATTCCTATAAATGAAGGAGAAGTATTAATATTAAGTGGATTCATATGAAGAAATGTTTTTTTCTTTGATAGGTATGTTATAATTTTTCCAGATCCATTATAGTAAAATAAATCATTTTTAAATATGATATAATCTATGATATCGAATTGTATTGGAATTTCATGAATTCAAAAATTATGTCAATAATATTTTATGTGCTAAGAGAGTAGGAATTGAGTGTCTTGATGATCACGTGTTTCATGATAAGTAGTAGATGAATATCCATAAGGTAGTAAAATGGATGTGCATCAATCATGGAAATAATAGTATATGAAATCCACGATTTCATCTTATGGAATGTATTTTCAAATGGTTCATGGAGATTTCCATAAATCCTATATAATGTAAATATGATCTAATATATCTAGAAATATTACTAATGATTTTAAGGAAAAATATATTGGTAGTTTTATTTTTAATATTTATATGATTACATTAATGATTTTTAAAGGTGCTTATAGGGGGGAATATGAAAAAATACCAAATGATGGTCCCAAATGAAGGAAAGAATAATTACTATAAGAATAATGTTGTGGTGAAATCTATTGAAACTACTTTAGAAGATGTTGGATTATAAAATTATTTTTTATCATGAAATATCATTATTTTTTAAAGGATGAATTCTGATTCATGTAATATCACATATTGGTGAAAGAGGATGAAATTATTAAAACCACATTATATTCTATATATTGATATTATGATTATACAGTTCTTCCATTTTGATTTACAAATTACCTTTATATATTTGTGGATATAAGGAATTAAGTCTTCCGTGAATATTTCGACTTGTATTTAATTGATTCTATTAAGGATATATCAGTTTATTAAAAAAATTATGAGCATCCAAAATAACATCTAAGGATTTATCTAAAAAACCATGGTGAAATGAAAATCTACTGAAAATTTAGAAAATTTTCTATATGGTTGTAACTAATCTATTTCCATGGGAATATTTTATATTATATAAGAATTTTAGTTGACCCCCATAATAAAGTTTGGGGAGATGAATGTCTATTGCATAGAAATGTGAGTGAGATTAAAAAATTTTAAGGATTTTTAGGACATTACTGGTGCTTTGTTAAATTCATTCCATGTGTATAAGACCCACAAATTATGTTAAAACAAAAAATAATTAAATTGAAATAGATAAATGAATGATATATTATTTTCCGGAAATAAAAAGACGAACATTGAATGCTCCAATTTTCACATATCCTATCGTAATGATTACTTCATCATGTACACAAATTCTTCCTTGTAGATACGTGGCTATGTTGAAATGCATAATGATTTGTAAGTCATCATTTCTTCAAGGAAATAAAAAATAATTAGGTGAAATATCTTGTATATGATCTTCTCTTACCTGGTGTCATTTGTAAAATAAATAAAGCCGAACAAATTATATAGATATAGGTTTAATATATATACTAATCATAGATGTTTGGATAATATATTAACTCTAATAGAGTTGAATATGGTGTAAAATGATAGTTGAAAATGATTTTATTTTTTGATTTTTCGATTTATTTCCATCCTAGGAATGAAAATAAATTGGTTGATGCTTCTATTTGGGAAAATAATGATACAGTAATGTGCTATAATTGAAACAAGAAACATTGGATAATTAGTTAATAAATTTTGGACTTCATGTTATTGGTGATGGAAATCACATTGTTATTATTTTTAGTTTTCATTGTCACATTACCATTAAATTATAATTATCCATGCATTGAGGGAATACCATCCAGTAATTAAAATGGTATAATTTTTTAGGAATGGAAGATACCATAAATTTAATGTTGATAAAATTATTTACTTTAAATTGTTACATATATTTTACATGCCTTACGATTTCCAATTAATGTGGTAGTTGTTAATCGATGAAAATAGTTCCACATTTTATACTCATCACAGTAGCACTATGATGTATAGATAACATTTGGAGTATTACTATTGAGATGGAATGAAAATATATTTTACTGAATTTAACATGATATGGTTTAATTTGAAATAATTTAAAAAATAATATAAATTACCAAAGAGGTTGCTTCATCCTTTAGAAGTTCTATAGTGTAAATGGGAAATAATATCCACTAATTTATTTATAGAAATACCAAATACATATAAAGGTAATAATTAAATTTTGATTAATGTTTATTAACTAATTAAATATTAAAATTTACTTACCATTTGATATGCACATTCACTGATCAAATTTATCAATTGTATATCACAGACATTGTATTGTTTAACGAATTACCTCTATCATTTTTATCTGGTCATGATCCAATGTTAAATTAGAATTTTTTTAAATACAATTATAATTTGATGGGAGATAAATTATTTTTTCACAGAACCTTTTTTTCATAGTCTAATGGTAATTAAGAATGAAAATTTTAGATATTAGAATTCATTCATTATGCATGTTTTTTTATTACCATGGATTTTAGGATCATCTATTTACATTATCTAATTTTTCATATAATCATTATTTTCATCCATCATACATATGAAAAAATACTAACTATTATATGGAATGTGGTTTCAAACTCTATTATTTTGTGATGAATCATGTGAATGAAAGTTGATGTAAATCAAAAGTGTAAGTTAACATGAAATTAAGGATAATATTATTGAGAAGCATATGATTAAAACATAGAGTGGGATGAAATGTTATGCGGATATCATTAAGAATGACTATAATTTTTGTGGATAGGATCATGATTTTCTGAGAATATCACATTTGATTTTTTTGAATTTTTCTTAAAATGGATTTTTATTTACACATTATACCATATGAAATACTGGATGATGTAGAATCAATTCCCTACTAGGTGGCATTGTGTTTTAGTTTATCCTATGTACAAAATTAATTTCATGGTTTGAAGATGATGAAATATATTTTATATTCATCAAATATTTTAAACCATCGGTTTATTTAGTTGGAAGAAATACTTTAATATGATTAATAGAAAATTTATATTATGAACTATAGAGAGAATGAATTCTTGAAAAAAAATTATCAGGGCATGTTTTCTTATAGAAACTAAATATATAAAGAAGTAACACATGAATCTAAAAAAGATATGAGTAAAAGGTTTCACTAATTATACAAAATGTGAAAAAATGATGAAATTTATAAGGGGGTTGAATTTAATAACCCATGTAATGGTAGAATAAATTATTTTTCTATTTTATAGTATTACTGAATTTACTAAATATATTCATTATGATTATGTTATATAATACATAATATCAAAAAATGTCTATTAAAATTATTTCTTATAAGGATACATATTCATGAATAATTTTTATTTTACATTATTTTATTAAAAATAAAGAAAAAATCATTTTGGAGATTACATTTTTCAAAATTATCCAACAAATAATATTTTGGAATTATCTAAAAATATTGTTTCTTCAATGAATTTTGAAATTTTAATTTTTTTCTTGAAAACTGCCTTTTATTTATAAGATAAAATTTTTATTTGAATTATCTAAAAATTATAATGAGTTACTTTTTACATATATTAATCCAATTATGTTTATTAAGGATTTTTTAATTTATCCTAGTATAGAAACATTTTATATTTTAAAATCGAAACTTGACAAAAAACATTTTTGTTGTGTTTTCTGGGATTAATTTCGTAAACATATTATTAAAAATCATTGTCAATTTAGAAAAAAGATATCACAAATGTAATTATTTGGAAATTATTTATTAAATAAAAAATATTTATGGATTATTTTACTAGTAGACATATTAATATTTATTAGCACTAAAAAATGTATAGTTTGTATCATAGGATAAAATTAAAATTATAACAATTAAAAAATGACAGTATAACATTAACAAGTATTATTGATTGACTATTTCTCGACCATATTCATAACAGATTCAATTTTATGTTGATTTTATCATTTTGGATATAATTATAAACATTATAATAATTTATTTACAGGAAAATCAAACACGTCAAAATAATTTTTTAAATAAGTGTTATATGTTGAACATTGTTTTAAAAAATATTTATGTTTTACTATAATATAATTTTAAAATATAATTTATTCATATTCATAATGGTAGTTTATTTTTAATTTTTATTAAAGAAACCGTTTCCATAAATTATTACCCAAAACTGATGAATTATTTATTTATTTAATGAAAAAATAAAATAAATGTAATAACAAATATTAGATTATATATAATTATACCTAACATAGGTGATAATATAATTTTATATGTGAACATAACATGATTAAGATATTAAAAATATTTTGTTTTATATTTAATATTTTTCACAACATTTTAAATTTAAATGTAATGAATAGTATCATATTTGTACCTAAAGATATTTTATGGAATTAATTTTTTATTACATTTTTATGATATTATGAAAATTTAAAATAAACAAGGGGTAATAATATATTGTCTAAATTTTCATAAATTATAATTTTGTAGGGAATTTGGCCATAGAAGGATCTATAATTTTCATATTATTTTTATGTTTTTTGATAAATTCCATGATTAACCCACCCATCTCATATAAAAATGATGTTCTTATTCTCTTTTCATCACTCCTAAAGAACAATTTTCATAAAAAACCATCTGAAATATATTCGTATAATATATTCTCACTTTTGATTATTCCTAGATTATTCATAACCCCAACCTTTGTGGACTTCTGTTGTTAATATGGTTGTCATAAAATTGGTATAATTTTTAATTGATCATTTCAATTGTTTTTATTTTTTAATATATCTCAATGAATCATAAAAAATGATAAAATAATATCATTAGTGACCTTAATATATTTTTATATTATTAATTTTTTTTAATGACATATTTTCGTCTCCAGTCACATTAAATTGGAATATAATTCCTCATTACTGTGTGGGGAGGACTAGCACATCACGGACTGATGAAATTTATTTTCGGTCATAATTTCTTATGGATGGATTAAAGATATACGAATTATAATTATTTATTATATAATTTAAATTTTTGTCACTATGAATATTTTAATCATCAAATACATCTATACAAATATATGTACTGAAAAAAGATAACATCTTTCATAACTATGTTTCGGCGGCCTCCTCTATGAAGAGATGTGATTTATTTTTCATCACCACATCAAATAGATGACATGTATATATATAAATATATATTTAATGATATAATATATATATTTTTTTATAATTATTTAATTCTAAAATGATACTTACCTACTCTCTATAATGGTCATTGATAAATAGAAATATCACTCTTGTGTACGTATGACCTACCATATCCATGATTGTGAAACAATTCATTATTCATAACCATATTACATAATTGAAAAAATATTGTAATTTAATTATAATTTTGATGATTATGTAATTAATATTATTATGGGGGTAACGAAATGATGATCTCTTTAGTAAAAGTCAACCAACTGGATTCCTTGTGGGATTTTGATCAAAATATCTTCATGATGTTTGATGCATATTAACTAAATATTTAATTTTATTAATTCTATAATGGGTTAAATAGATTAATAATAAAGAATAAAGATGTTCTCACTAATTTAAATAATTACCTTATTTTTAAAATTTAGGATGATAAATAACCAATGTGATGTGTCAAACTTGTGGTACTAGACTATCATTGTAAAAACTATTTTTTAATGTATATAATTAATTTTTTTAAAGTCAATAAAGAATGTTTTTTAGTTTTTATGGAACAAACATATTTTCATATAATCATTATTTATTACTAAATTTTATACTCCATTTCAATACTACATCGATATTTTTAATGATATTTTTTTATGTGCACAGTTTTGTTTTTTAAATATGTTATTTTCTCAAGAAATGATTTTTTGATGCAAGAATTCATTTTATATGATTATGTTCATTTTATGGGTGATTTTATATAATTATGAGTCATTACATTATAAAAAATGATTATTGGTTATATGATAGACATCCAATTCATTGGGAATGATGGAATTCAACGATGATTGCTACTTGAAATCTATTTCTATTAGCAAATCGAAGCATAATGATGAGGGTAATTTCATGTATAACAATGAGGTTATTTTCATGATATTAATAATGGATAAAAAAATATAAATATGATAAGAATATGATATAAAATTTAACATGTATTATTTATTTATTCATTCTGTGTTTTGAGCGAGATCCCTTATTTTTAAAAATTGTGTTATGGAGATAATAATGGTAGGAATAAAAATGTATCATCTAAGGGGGAATAGTGTATCATTTTGAAATTGTTTTCTTTAGATTATATTTTTTCCATTGAATACATTATATATATATTTCTTCCATTATGAATTATTATTAAATGTTTTATGGAATGACTATGGAAAAAAAGTTGATTTCATGGGTCAAAAAATGTTTATTTTGATCACAATTTTTTTTCAAGAAATTAATATTTTTGTAAGTATCATATAATAAATGATTCATTAATTATTTTTATTCCCATTAGTAATAATATTATTTTAATACATTGTTTTTATAACTTATTCAATACTGTTTAATGGAGGGTAATAAAAAATAAAAATTGAAGTTTAATTTTTTGAACATTTATCAAGAAATTATATAATGTTTAAATTTATGGATTTTTTTTGTAACCCAGAATTCTGGTATATGACCAATTTTTATGTATTATATGTTTAAAATTTAATTGGATTACACTTTTCTTGTTTTTGAGGAATTTTTTAAATTTTTGGTTCTTTTGGTTATGTGAATGGCTTGAGAATGGTTAGAAGAAATAATTTATATCCTCCTAGGATACCATGTATCGAGAAGAATGGTTCGGGGGAATATATATGTTTTTTCCAATGGTTTTCGAAAACTATGTTTTTGACTATGTGATTCAATCAAATTGTGGAAATATGGGTTCATAATTTTTTCATAATGTTTGGTCTAGCCATACGAGATAACCATGTGAGGGGTCTTTGGTAGCAGTGGTTAGTGTACAGTTAGCATAGGTTTTTCCAAAAATTATGTCCAAACTATATAACCATAATAGAATATTTGATAATTATGGACCTCAGCAATCTTACACCATAATAATTAGGGTTTACCCCAGTCGTCCCATTACCCAATTACACTCTTTGCAAAGGAAAATGAACATATTACTTTTGATTGGGAAGGGATTCAGACCTGCATCTAGGTGTGTTCGAAGATTAATTTTCAGGTAACATATCATTATTCATCATTTAACCATATTATATTCTTCATCATCCCTACATTGGAATCATAGATTTATTATATTGGGGATATATCCCTTCTCTGTGATTCAAATCATAATGATATATGATTTTCCAGATAATATGGAATAATATCTAATGGTGTTTTTAAGAGTTTTAAAGAGTGTTTTAGGAGTTCGGTTCTTTTAATTGGGTTTGAAATCATTTTTTATATAGGAAGATTCAATATAAACACCTCCCATTTAAACATGATTTTTTTTAAATTTAATGAATATTTTATTTTGTTGAGAAATTGATGTGGTCATCTTGATAAAATCCCTTTTATTGGTTGTTTTTGAAAATTTATAAATTTTATGTTTTGTGGAATGTGATTTGTTTCGTAATTTTAATATGATTATTTTTAAATATTGGTTTTTTAATTCATTAAATGTTTTTTGGGGAAATTATTTCAATAAATAAATTGTTTTATGGAACTATCATATCACATATTTTTGAATAAATTCTTGGTATGTGTTCTTGTGAATTTGGGAATGATAAGGTTGTGAGGATTACCCAATAAATAAATGTGTAATATAAGGGTGTTTTATACCCATCAAAATCGTTCACCATGTGACAACATTTATAAAGTATGAATCACCACGCATGAAGATATTGAGTTCCATGGTTTATAAAAAATTTTGTATGTGTGTGGTTGTGTGCATTGGTGGAAATGAATTGGTATTCCGAAATGAAATAGAGAAATGGATTAAAATTATTTTCTTGTTTTGTTGTAAAAATGATTTTTCTGTTTGATAAATTGAATTTATATGATATTAACTATTTGAAATTGTTTTATATAAATTATTTTATATAAATTATTCTATCATATTACATCCTACTAGTTCGAAATTGGGAGTCATTGGTGAAATCCTACTATGTTTTTTACTAATCTTCTCCATAGGAAAATTGGGGTATTTTTAGATATTATGTATTGATATATTGGTAGGGGAATGATTTAATATATCATTGGTGATTCATTGTGATTCCATGGGTATGGTTTGCATATATAAGTCCACATAGTTAATCATTACATAATCATGAATTATGTTAACAATTCACATTGAGTATCTTTTCAGGATTAGTGATTTATATAATTAGGCCATAACATTTAAATAACAACTTGAATATTAAATTTAGATACTTATACTCAGTACACATTTTTTTCATGAAATAAAAAACTCTTAAAAACAATGAAACTTGTTTAGATCTATTTATTAAAAGGCATTAATTTTTATTGATCACATACTCGACCCTATTCTACTATATATCCATATAAAAATATTTCAAAAAACTGGGATAATGAAAAAAAACTCAGTAAGGGATACATAAATATGGAAAATTTTATTTTTAAAAACAACATATAAACCATGAATACACTATCATAATGCAATAAATTTATCATTAATGATGTTGAAAAAACACTTCATTGAAAATAAGATCATTGCATACCATTTTTTGTAATCAAATGATTACCATAAAACCCATAAAAGGAAACTTATAGAATTTAAAAGGTAAAATTGGGACATAATCATACTTAAATGGAATATCTATATGGTCTAAATCCACAAATAATTCTTACAAATGGAATATACATATGATTAATATCCAAAACAAATGCATTGGTGGTTATAATGAAACCACCTCTTATAGATCATCATAGAACCACCTGTAATTTGGTTAATAAAATAACCACCATTAATTGGTTTATCACATAACAACTTGTCAAATGTCCATGTACCACTACATAACTATATCACATATAATATTTCAAATTTAAACATTTCACTAATCACATTTCATTTACAATACGATGAAATAATTTCAGGATATTGAAATTATAAATCCATTTCAGAAATCAATTTCAATACCAAAGCACCCAGAAGGGAATAATGGACTTATATTTCTTTTAATAACATGATGTCATATAGAGGATGTTTAATATAACATAACGGTTATGTAAGTGGAGTGGTTTGTGTCTTTGTATATTTTAAAAACATTACTATTGTCATTATAGAAAAAAACATAGTTAATAAAATATTCTCATTGAATGAAATTAAACATAAAAGAGTTTTGTTATACACTATAGAAAAGAATAGGAGTATATTGTAAAAATATGACATGATGAAATTATATTGAGGAAAAGTCCCTACCCTTGTGTCTAATTTGTCTCTTTTGTTCCTTATAATTCCTGAATAATAAACATTAGTTAATTTATAATGCATCAAAAACATTTTATTTTTTATTGTTCGTTTTATATAAATTATTACCTAGATATAGCAATTATTTAATTATTGGTGTTCATATTAGACATTTTGTGGATGTTTAGAACATGAATCAAAAATGAACATGTTATAATTAAAAATTTTCAATGTGGAAAAAATTTATTTTGTCTAGAATTATTTTATTTATTTAGATATAATATAAAAAAATACCATCTATAAATGTATTTATAATATTCTATTGATTTTTTATATAAGAAATTATATAAACGATTCGTGGAGACGGTAAGATGTACATAAGAAAAAATGATGCATTCACTTATTTTAACTATTTATGGAATGAAAACTAAATAATAAGTAGGTATATTATAACTACAGTATAATATCTATGTTATATATTTTAAATAATTTCATTAATTCCATCCTTTATACTTACCATGTATAGCATAAATGAGTCATATCACTTTGAGGGGGTGGTAGTCTGCACTTCCTCAAATGAATTAATCTTATATATAATACATGAAAAGAAAAAATGTATGCTCTAAATGAGAATTAAAGATGAATAAAGATAAAATAAATATAATATAAAATCACAGTGGCATCATAACGCCCACTATAAGAGGTTGTAGGAGAATATTGAACAATCATCATTTCGTGAGGTAGTAGTTTTCCATACAAAGAAACAGTAGGTTATATTGCCATTAGATGGAAGTGGGTGTAAGTGTAGATTTAATCCATCTTAGAAAAAACCTGTTTATATTGATAATACTATTTTTGTTATACAATCAAATAATTATAAGAGTATATGGAGTGGAGGAGAAAAAATGGAAATAAACATGAGAGAATATGTTAAATCAAATCAGATAACATCTTCTGAGTTGAGCTAAAGGGATCTCTTGAAATAACTTCAGCCTAGGGGAAGAATTCTAGGCGAAAGGGAGGAATGTTGGGAGCTTATTGAGTTAGAGGTTGGATGATCAAGGGGGCTTGAGATGTGTGAGTAGTGGCTTAGAGATGATTCCTTTTATAAGAGGTAGGAGAGTCACTTTTGGAATGATTGAAAGTAATATTTTATTATAAACTGATTTTATAATTCAAATAACACCAAAGTCATATATATTTTGAATATAAGATGACTATGCATAAATTCCTTTTATAAAATCGGTTTTATAAAAGTTTAGGTTATAAAAGTAACCATATATTTTAACATTATCCTTTAGTAAAATTATTATAAATTTACCAGGTCCTATTGTATAATAATAATATAAGGTGCATATAGTTGATATAAAATTCCTAGAGACCAAAAATGGATCATTAATAAAAAAATTTACATCATATATGTTAGATGGAATATTTTTTTATGTTTAGGACTATTATATAATTTAAAAAAATATTAATAGATTTTAAAATTCATTTATGTCAATTTTTATACTATTTATATCATGAAATTTTAAAATTCCCTAACAACATCATTAATTTGACAAATATTCATTACATAAATTATAACAAATCATACTCATAAATAAATTTCTTGAATGACATAAAATGTTTCAAAATAAATTTATTTTAATATTTATAATCTCATGTATTTAAATTATTCATTAATAAGGGAGTCAATACATCATCATTGTGTATTAAATATATTGATTTATATGATGTATTAAAATTATAAATAAAATACCAGGATTTGGAAATATTTTCATATTTCTAATTATTATTTATACTCAAAGATATCACATATATAACCATGTATAAGTTTTTTATTAAGAGATATATGATTATGTTATATTTTCCATAACGTTAAATTAAAGGTAATTAAATATCATTTTCACACACATGTGTTTCAATGGGGTCCTAAAATAGCCCAAGGATACCCATGGTTGGTAATATCTCATACAGTAGTATTACGACACATATTAGTGCAATTTAATATTATTGTAGTATTATTGTTCACCCTTTTTTACTAGATTTACCCTTTATCCTGGGTAAATAAAATATTCACTAAATTTACACTTCATAATTTCTAAAAAATAAATTATACATATTTAAAATATTTTGATCACCTTATTCCAAATATGGAATTCATTTTTCAAAATTCAAAAAACTGAATTTTCTAAAATTAATTTAATATTAATTCCCTTTGTCAAAATTAAAAAACACGTTTTATAAATTAAAAGTTATAAAAATATTAACATGTGTTTATGTCTAATTAAAAAGATAAATTAATACCAATTAACACCATTGGATTAAATAGTAAAAAAATATGATTACAGTTTCAAGATAATTAAAAATATTATTTAACAATATAAATAAATCATATAAAAATACAGTTTTGACATAAAATGCAGGATTATTAATATTAATTTAAAAATAACATTTATTTGAAAAATACCAATAATTTATAAAATACTAAATATTGATATTCCAATTCTAGTGAAGAAGATTATTTTATCAAATGTAACATATAAAAGTGAAAAAAGCTATATTAAATTGGATTGTCGATCAAAAGGTAATAAAACTAATTTTTTATCATATTATTGTATTTGTGATAAAAATTTGACTCATTCCCATTTAAGTCATATAAATTTATTAGATAAATTTATAAACAATAAAGAAACATCGACTAATAATAATATGATTAGTTCTTTTCATTACTTCGAATAAATTGGGTAGGATTTAACTACCGTTTAAATTAATAATAATAATATATTATTATTTTTGTATAAATCAACCTTGTGTGAAATATAAGACTTTTTAGAATCCAATTGTTCCATGTTGTGTACGCCATCAAACATAGAATCCCCATTAGTGTAAAATTAATATCTTATTCATACGTATTAACAGAAATCAAAAGTATTAATATATAAATAAATGGATTGTTACATCCTTCCCCCTTTTGGTAATTGTGTCCCCAACATTATATTCACATATCAAATTAGTGGGGTTGTTTATCCCTCATTAAATATTTACATTTACATGTTTCCTCTTCAACCGTATGGGTTTTCCTCAAAACCATATCATGATAAATCACATTATTCCACAACAATTCCTCTCTACAGTCAAGAATCTGGACTTGCTGTTCCTCACAAGAAATATTTTCTTCCATGTAAACTACCTCTGGAATCAAAACATTTTATGGATTTGGAATATACATTCATAACATTAAAACATAAAGAACATTGTGCAGCTTGGATAAATTTAGAGTTAAATACACTTTTTAAGAAACTGATACTACATTCTATAGAATTTTATAAGGTCTGATGAATAGTGGAATCAACACCCCATCTTACCAAAATGCAATACATTTCCCATGGTGAAACAAAGAGAACAACATGATCACCTACCTGAAAAAATTATCCATCCCTAGATTATATACATATTGTGTCTCCCAACTATACGATATCCTCATGTTTTTCTATATGAACTGAACTTTATCTTACATCTCTTCTACAAATTATGGTTCCAACTATTTCCTTTCACCTACATCATCCCAAAAAAATAGAGGTTAACATTTCTTTCCATATAATGCCTCAAATGGTGCCATCTGTATATTGGAATTAAAACTTTCATTATAAGAAAACTCAACCAAAGAATAATTTTTGTCCTAAAATTCATGGTAATACATTTTATCTGTACATAGAATATCATAAAATGGCTGAATTGTTCATTATGACTAACTATATAATTGAGGATGAAAATATGTACTGAAAATTTATTCAATGCCCAATGAAATATGAAATCCTTTCCAAATGATAGAACAAAACCTGAGATCATGATTAGATACAATTGAGAGGGTAACACCTTGAATGCTGATTATCTCTTGAATATAAAATTGCCAAAGATGATCTAGAGACAATGTATCTCGAATAGGAAGGAAAAATGATAACATTTATTCAATAAATCAATAATAACCCAGATTTCATTATTTCATCGAGATGTATTTGGTAATCCCATGATGAAATATATGGACACAATATCACATTTCAAATATGGAATTGGAAAAGGATAAATCATACCTTTCCGTAACGTCCACTCTTCCTTAACCTGTTGATATGTCAAACAATTCATAGAAAATTCATAAATATCTCTTTTCATTCCATCCCACTAGTAATAGTCCTGATGATCCCTGTACATCGTAGTACTGCTAGGATGAACTGAAAATAGAGAACTATGATCTTCACATAGAAACTCTTCCTTTGACATAAAATCAAAAGTAATACATAACATCTTCCCAAATTTTAATGTACAATCATTATCAATATTGAATTCAGGCCACCATCCCTTTTTAACCAACTCTACCTTTTTCTACAACTCACTATCTTCTTTATGTTCATTCATAATTCTATCTGATTTTGATGATTTCAATGGAAACTAAAACAGAATAGAGAAATTTTATAAACCTAAAAATTCATTTCCATGGTACATCCAATAGTTAATCAAATGATTTTGTTTCAAATATAATATGGTTAATGTAGAATTACTTTTTTGACTCAAAGAATCAAACACTTTTCTTCTTTTCCTAGATTGTAATGAATCGTCTAGTCATAATCCTAGATTAATTCTATCCATCTCATCTGTCTCACGATTAATTACATATAAGTGAATATATACTTCAATTTTTTTTATCATTATATATTTAACACTCTACTCCATATAAATGGTGACACCTAATTTATGAAGAAAAAAACAATAGAAGATAATTCTAAATCATGTGTTGTGTAATTTAACTCATGTGTTTTCAACTAACATGATGTGTAAGCAATTACATGATCATTTTGTATTAGCCGAAAACCATGTTCTTTCAATGAAGCGTCACTGTGGATGAAAAAATCACCATATCTAGAAGGTAATGCAAAAAACTTGGCTTTCACCAACCTTTTCTTCAATTCCTGAAAACAGCCATCTCATTATTATGTCCAGATGAATTTAACACAATTTTGATTTCACATAGACATTGGGCTACATAACCATGAAAAATTATCAAAAAACCATATGTAAAAGCCTTCAAAACCAAGAAACCATTGAATATCAGTTATATTCATGGGTCTCTTCCATTCCTCGTCATATTTTGTTTTAGCAGGATCAATAGTTATTGCATTTTTGGAATCAATGTGACCAAGAGAGGAAATTTTTTATAACCAAAACAAAGACTTTATGAATTTCAAAATCTATTTATTCTCATTCATTGTTTTCAATACAACCCTTAAAGGACTATCAAATTCCTCTTTACTTTTGGAATATACCAAAATGTCATAAATAAACATAACCACAATCTTATCCAAGAACACAAAGAAATGACTATTTATAATTTCCATTAATAGAGCCGGTGCACTGGTTAACCCAAAATGATTTACTAGAAATTCATAATGGCCATATCTAGGGTTAAATAAGGTCATAGGAATGTCTTCTTCTATTAATTTCAACTGATGGTTCCACGACCTCATGTCAATCATCGAAAAATTCTGAGCTCTTAGAATTTTATAGGAAAATCAATATGGGGAAAACTATAATTGTTCTTAATTTTGATATTATTCAAGGATTTATAATCAATGAAACGTATCATTGAACCAAAATTATTTTTAATAAAAAATAATGGAGCACCCCACCGTTATGTTCTAGGTCAAATAAAACCTTTATCTATGAGCTCCTCAAATTATTTAATTGACATTAAAAGTTCAATTTTGGTCAATTGATTAGGTGGATTTGAAATTATCCCAACATCAGGAACTATGTAAAATATAAATTAAACATCCTGATTAGGTAAAATACTAGGCAAATCATCAAGAAAAACATCAAGATATTCATTCACAACTGGAACATTAATAATGTAAATTGTTCCATTGTTTTCAGAAATATGTGAAAGGTAACATTAATTTCCATATTTCACTAGTTTCTATGCTTCATTATATCTTAACAGAGATAACAGTTAATTCTTGTACACAAATTGAATGCATTTATAAAAAGAAAACGTTTTAGCCATTCTGTTAATCTTAGCCTAATAAACTGAAAACCAATCCATTGTCAAAATAATATCAAACTCTACTAGAGGGAAAAACAAGCTTTTAAGGTAAATTATTTCCAAAATAAGGAATTTAATATTTTTATAATTTATCTTTTTCTTCAACATTTCCCCCATGTGTTTTAACAATGAGTTCAAGATTCAATTCATGAGTTGTAATTCTAATTACAACAGAAATGTTCTCATAAATGAATGAATGTGTAGATCTTGAATCAAACAACACATTTTCATAATAATAAAAAAGTACCCTATATCACTTAATTTAATGGTCCCACATCAATCGTAGTAGAAGAGATAGATTTTCCCCAACATTATTCTTTTTATATGTCTTGTTTCCACCATGGGAAATCAACTTTGCACACACAATTTTATAATTTCCAACCTCATTTCAACTAAAACATCTTACTGCTAGATTTTCATTACATGCTTTATGATCTTCCATATAGTTATAAGAAATATGAGAAGTCTAACCACACCGAATGCAATTCCATAATATTAATAAAAATTCTCGAGGAAGACTTTTTCCAAACTGCCCAAAAGAGGGAAATTTAATTATCTAACATCTTGGATTATTCAAAGAATTCATTCTCATTACCTTCCAATAGTAAAACATTATTTTTATTCTATCATGGAACACCTGATCATTAAAATATTCTAGTTCTACCTTCTTGGCACATCTGACAAGTTTCTCATAGATTTTGAAATAACAAGAGGCTAATGATATTCGATATCGCAACATCAATCCCATGTAAAATTCATTTATCTTACAATCATTATCTTGGATATAATAAAGAGTATACCTTCCAAGTCTATTGAACTTTTCATTATAAGTAGCTATAGAGTCATCCACCTTTCTCAATTACAAGAAATGTTTTTTTTCATCCTATGTCGAACCACCTTAGGAAAAAATTTCTCATGAAACAAGCCTTCGAATTCATACCAACCATGTTCATCATTATCCTCATTATCTCTTCTATTTTTAACCATCGAACACCATTGGAATACTTCTCATTGAAAATTATAACCATTATTACCACAATTTTGATTTACTGTACCACATGTGACATTAAAAAAATTTCTAGTACTTTGATGGAACCATAATCATTAACATGGTCGTATTATCCTCTAAATGATGGTGGTTGTTGCCTTATGAAATATTCCACTATATAAATGTTTCACTGGAAGTGATCTGGTTGAAATTGTTCGTGTATAACACAACCATTTATATCATGATTCAACTGCACCATTATTGCAAAAAATTGTTCAGTTCTGATTCCAACAATTTTGGGATAATGATTTGGATGGTTATTCTCCTCTGTTTTCCATCCCAACACTAGTTTCCTATTTTCACTGTGGAATAAAATTCTTAATAAACATATCATAGACAATGAAACATCGAAATCATAAAATTGTACATCTTCTCAATTTTAACATAATGTAAAAATAATTTAAATATAGTCTATTATCAAAATTATAACTCCTAAAGTTATCTAAACTCACATCCAGTACCAACTATAAGCCCTCATCCTTAAACATTAATTAATATTAAATAGCATTATTAATTCACATTGAAGGTATTTTCAGGATTAGAGGTTTAGATATTTAGGCCATAACTTATAAATATCCACTTGAACATTATATGTAGACACTTGTACACAATATCAATTTTTTCGTAAAATAAAAACTCCCAAAAACAAGGAAACATGTTTTGTTCCATCATTTTAATATCATGACATTTCTTTGAACCCATCATTGACCCTATTACACTATAAGTCCTATTAAAACATTTCATTAACTTGGGATGAGCATAAAAAGTGTAGTAAGGGATACATAAAGAAGGAAAAAATGTATGTTTTCTAAACAACATGAAACCCATTAATACATTACAATAATGAAATATTTTCACCATAAAACAGATGAAAAACACTTCAATAAATATATGGTCATTTGATACCCATTGTTTGTAATAAAATTATTACTATAATACCCATAGAAAGAAACATATATCATATAAAATGTTAACATGGAATAGAATCATAATTAAATGAAATAACCATACTGTCGACCTCCAAAAATCATTATTACAAATAAAATTGTATTACGAACAACTTCCATAACCAATGTATTTGAGGTTATAATGTAAAAACCATTCCATTATTTATCATGGGAGCACCCGTAATTTGGATTATCACACAACCATCCATCATTTATTTATCACATAACTTCCCGTCAAATGTCCACGTAAGATTATATAATCATAACCCATAAAATATTGAATGTATCAATAGTTCACTAATAACATTTCAATAGAAATCACAAGAAACCATTTCTATGTGTTGAAATACTAAATCCATTTAATAAACCATTTTCAACACCAAAACACGCAAAAAGGGAATAATGGATTTTATTTCATTTTATAAACATTAAAGATTATAGAGGAAGCTTAATATCAAATAACGGTTACGATGGTGTAGAGTTCATTGTCACCACATATGAAAAAAAATCATTTTTAGTCTAGAAAAATTATTTAAAGAATAAATATTCCCTTTTAATTAAATTAAATGTTTTTGGTATTTATTATAAACAATATAAAATAAGGAGGTGTAAATAATCAAAATATTCCTCAATGAAAGGAGATTGAGACAAAGTTCTTTACCTCATTTTTTAGTTGTCTCGTATGATCCTCATTCTTCATGAATACTAAAAATATGATAATTTATACCTTCCTAAAAACATTATTCATGTTTATTATTCCTTCTATATAACTTACTATCTTTCTAAAAAGATTAGATAATTATTTGAGTTCAAATCATACATTTTTTTGTTGTTCTAATGTTAATTAAAAATGGATGTGTTTTCATTACAAATTGTCCATGTGGTAAAAAGTACATTATCTCCAGAATTATATTCATGATTTTACTGACATAGATATAATATATATCAATAATATATTAATTTATAATTTTCCATAGCATTTGGATATAATAAATTAAATTCATCGTTCATGGAGACTGTATGCCATACATACGCATGAACACAACATTGAATCCATTTTAATATTTAAAGGAATGAAAAATATATAAAAAACAGATTTATAATAATTCTAGTATAATATAATTGTTATATATATATTATATGAGTCCATTAATTCCATACATTATATGTTCCATGTATATCATGAATGAGTAATATCACTCTGAGTGGGTCGTAGTCTACACTACTTTAAATGAAACTATCGTATTTATAAAATATGGTAATCATATAGGTATGTTTTAAATGATAATTAAATATTTATAGAGATAATATAAATATTATATAAAATAATGGTTCCAACACAAGGGCCACCATAATAGGTGGTAGGAGAAGATTGAACAATCTTCGTTTCGGGAGGTAGTAGTTCGCTGGCCAAAGAAACTATACGTTCTATACCAATTAAACAGAGGTGTGTGGAAGTGGAGTAACAATAAATGTTATTAAAAAACTAGTATATTTATGATACTATTTTTTATGTAAATAATAAATAATAATATCATTGGGAATGGAGAAAAAAAATTATCGAAAGATTCTAGGGAGAAGACGTTACCTCAAATATGTTAACTTCTTTTGATTTGAGCCAAAGGGATCTATTGAAGTACCTTGTTCCTTGGTGAAGGCTTCTATGTGAAAGGTAGTGATGTTGGGAGATTATTGAAGAAGATGTTGGATGATCCATCGGTCCGGAGATATGTCAGTAATGGGTGGGAGGTGGTGTCCTATTATTAGTGGGAGTTGGGGCTCCTTAGGATTGTTTAAAGTTATTATTTTATTATTAATTGATTTTAAAATTATAAAAACACAAATGTAACATATTTCAAATATCATATGAGTTTAGGTTGAAATCCAGTCATACAATGCGTTTTATACATGTTTGGTTCATAAAATTAACCTTGTCTTTTAGATTTGTCCCATAGTAAACTTATTTAACAGTATCTATTGTCTTATTGTATATTCATACTATATGGTTAATATATTTTCTATAAAATTTCAATAGATCCAAAAGGGATCATTAATGACATGTGTAACAACATATATATTAATTTTCATAATATTATATTTGTACGACAATTATTTCATTTAATTAAATATTACATTATTTAACAACTAATTTATGACAATTTTTATACGATTTATGTCAAGAAATTTTAAAAATTCATAATAAATTAGTGATATTTATTTATTACATTATACTATATGTAGAATATCTTGTATTCTATCAATCATGGTGTTTCATTTCAAAATATCATTATGTTTAATTATCTACCAATATATAAATTTCATCATCACAATTTTAAACCTGTCAATCATAACTAGGTTATTACTTTTTTAATAACTATTGTTCAAATCGAAAATTATGATAAGTATTAAAAAATAATTCACTTTTAAAGAGAGAAAATAATGTATGAATTTCTGATGAGATAACAACTACTATGATTAAAATTATGATAAATGGATATAGAAGAGGAAAATAAAACCCATGTACTATTAGAATGTGATATAAAAGATGGTATTGATGAGTTAAATGATAAAAATTCCTAAATTAGTGATGTGATAGAATGACATTGATTCCATGATACATAAATTAAATGATTAATGTTTTTTGTGAAAAAAAATTTCTTATAATTATTTTATTATTTTAATTTCTAGAGTAAAATCATATGGATAAAATACATGAATGATTATGTTTTATAATTATATTAATTTCTTTTAGAATCTAATTTCTTTCTATAAATGTCTAGAATTAATAATGTTTTTTTCATCAAAAAGCATCCAAATAAACTACGATAGATCCAAAAATCAAAAAATTCTTAACTATATATTACTCAATTCAGTATAAATTGATCAATACCAAATAATTTAGTACAAAATCAGATAAATATAAATACAATAATGTACTGTTATATGATGAGAATATACGTTAATATCTATAATTACATTATAATAACTAATGTTTAACATAGATCATTAAAAAAGGGAATAAAATTAATATTCTAAAATTATATTATAGAATATTATTGAATCCTAAAAATCATAATGATCTGATCAAATAGTATTCCCTGATAAGTATAATTTTTATCTCCAAATATAATCCTTCACTCTTAAAGTCACATAATAGAAAAAATATTTTCTATAATCATACAATCTCCAAGATATGGGAATCATTTCAATAAATAACCATTATATAATAAATAAACAATACAAATTGTATTTTCATCCAAAGGATAATTGATAAATTATTTCAATTATTAAATCCCTTCAAATTTTACATTCCATATTACTATTATTTTCTAAAAAAAATGTGAAATTATTTCAAAATAACATTAGCCACTTAATCACCATATAATTTTATAATACAATTATTATCAATTTGGTAAAATATATGTTCCCAATAATTCCAACAAAATTCATTTCGATATATTAATTAATGATAAAAAAATCACACATACTAGGATATCATCGAGGCTAGTGTCAAACTATTACCCCTTATCACCATTTAGTAGTGGTATCAGGCCCCACCAACCTTTTCAAATGGAATGAATTTTCACCCAACCTATAGGTATTACTTTCTAAAAAATTATATTAATATAATACTTATTATGATTCATAATTGTGAGATACATCATACAAGTAACTTTAATAAAATAATTATCAATGAAACCTTTTAACCTCAATTGTTTATTCCATACATTTAATTTTTCATCCCAAAATTTAACAACACATTATTAGATTAAAAATAATGCCTCAAAAAATATCACTAATTAATATGATGAATGGGGTTACTATGAATTATATCATATAATAATCCTAAAAATTATTAAAACATTAGTGTATCAATAACTCATGATATAACATCACATGAAACATCATAATATCCAAATTTATGCAATCCCTCCTCAAATAACAATTAAAAATACAACCATAATAATTATCTAATATTTTGGTTTTGAATTAAAATATTAATCATTAAAATTGAATGGTTAATTTTTCCATTCATATAAATATAATTAACTAAAAAAATATGAAACCCTACCATAATTTTTAGTACTACTTTTTAGTATCCACATTTTCGAAAAAACCAAATTTATTTAATATAATATTTTAATTATGTTCGTGATAAATCGTTAAAATTTTCTTATTGAACTCATAATTGACCCTAATATAACATAAATCATATTAAAAACATTTTTAGTTTTATTATTGTACTCAAAATTTATTTATGGGACAAAAAATAATTAATTAAACAATTAGACCGTGTTATATAATTTTTTTCCTTTTTCAAAATAATCACAGGGCTTAAAATAAATTATTAATTACTAATAAAATCATCACTTCATCAAAAATAATTCGTTAAAACATTTTATATGATATAATAAATCCAAATTAAAACTCATAATCTTTTCATTGAAAACATGGTAAAATCATGATAAAATATTAAAATGATTTCCATTTTTCAACAATATATGTAACAAATATATATTTATTATCATGAATTAAATAACACACATTGTTAAAACCTAATATTTCTATAAATAGAATGTCATAATAATTAAATCATAAAATTAATATAGGAAATAAATTTATTAATAGACTTAGTTATATTTTATCCATATTTTTCACTAGGAAATAAACCTCACAGTTAGGCTTGACAATTCCAACATTTGGATAATAAGATGTAACCATCATTGTTACACCTGGTAGTAGTATCATGGAAAATATAAAACATACCAAATTAATTGGGAGGAAATCATGGACCGACCTAAGATTGGTTTCTAACACAACCAACCTTCATCAAGAAAAAGTCCATTGAATAATAACATAATCATAAAATTTTAATGCTTGATTCATAATCACATTCCATATGGAATATAATATAAATTTAAATAAACCTACACAAATACAAAGTAAACCAATTTAATAGAAATTAACCATGTATTATTGTAAAGGAAGTATAAAATCTATCTGTTATATTGATTGAATGAAAATAGACTCATTCCATATACTTTAAAAACCTGTTTTATATTTGTCTTTTTCAAAAAAAATGAATAGGACCACAAAAATGTTTTAAAAAAAAGTCTAATACCTTATGTAAGACTCATCACATAAGATCAAAATCAATCGAAATAAAAAAATGTGATTGATTATTAATTTTTTTTAAATGTACAATTTTTTTATTTTTTATTTATTTATCATTATTTATATTTTATGACAATTACAGAATTATTTTTGATTACATGAGACAGTTTGTTGATATTTGGTTCATCTGTATATAATGACATAAGAAGGATGACTTTGGTCGAAGTGATCAAATTAAATTATCTATATAATAATATTCATGACATAATAAATGCTTTTATATAATAATTATACATTGATATACTGTCACGACCCCCTCCCCACAAAGTGTACCCCTTCTGGGCCGGCAATGTGAGAAGGGAGATAATGACCCCCCGAGTCCCGCCTCCAGTAGGCCCCGGGTTGGCGACTAGCACCGAGGGTATAATACACACACAAATGGGAGGCATTACCCTCTAAGAGAACACATGCAGAAGAGAGAGATAGAATAGACTCCAACCAACTCCAACTCATAACTGAAATATAAAAGGAAACCAAGTACATATATGAAATGACATGAAAAAGTACTACAGCTGAAATGGAAAACTAAAAGTACCCAAAAGAAAGTAAAATGGCAGCGACCACAAGCCCGAACAGCTCCTCCTCCAACCGCAAGCTAGTAGTAACCAGTTTGATCTCTAACCTGCTCCAAGTGACCTGAAAAACAGTTTATACATACATAGGGTGAGTATAACAGTATACTCAGTAGGATCCTCCCCAAGCCTCTTGTGCAAAAGTAAAGAAAGCATGCTAAAGCCCAGTGAACAACAAGTGAAACTAACTCGTCACCTAAACAGGTATACTATGTTCCCAACCTCACCATGGCTACTCTCACCAAGTAACACATACAAGAATATGGAATATAGTAATGAATATCAAGGGTACCCCGCTACTACTTCCCCACTGGGTTTCCGCTTTGCCCCAACGACATACGTCCTATGCATCTCTCTCCAAAGGCTTGCCCGCAGACACCTGGGCTAAGCACCACACCATACTCACAACCAAAGGTAACCAGGTAGTTTCTGGGAGCCACCACAGCTCGCATAACGTGTATCATACATCGGGTATAATACGTCAATCCATTACAGCCCATACTTCGAGTAAAGATCCCCAAGCCATCACAGCCTATGCACGTTACACCTATAGTAGTCCATAGGATACTATATCCAGAATATAAGCGTGTGAATAACCACAAGCCATTACAGCCCTCTACACACATATATGGGGTAACAAACCGCTTGCCTCATGGCACAAGTATCTACCAAGAGAAGAGAGCGGGGCCAAAGGGGGTAGTCATCCATTCAACCTCCCATCAGAATGTTGGGGAAAACACCCCCCCAGGGCTCAGAAACCCAGGGGTGTCAGTTTCCCTTACCGATAGGGTGGAGTAGCGTATAGAAACACAAAAAGTACAGAATATATATAACTCACAACCACACAATGGCCATTACCAAGTCATAGGCACAACTGCAGCTAACGTCCCTCAGACTCCAGGCTGCTACTTCTAAGACTAGGTATACTATAAGCACACAACCATTTGAAGAGCTATATTAGATTACTCCATTCTCATTTTATAAGTTCCACTGTACATTAAATAATTCTTTAAACATTAATTATCCATGAGAAATTTACAACATTAAACTAAATTGGCATCACATTCAAATACAACTGCTCCTTTTTAAGATTCACATTACCTTTAAATTCCAGCATCTCCATCCCCGTGGATTTTCACCATTTAATCAAGCATTCATTACCGAATTACTTTTCCACATTCCCAGGAATTCTAGAAAAACATCCTTTGCTTCTAAAGACAAAGGAGGCTCAACACGGTGAGTAGATATATTACCCGTCGAGTCTTTGCCTCCTATAGAAAGAGCATATACCCATTCTCCCTCGGGAGGCTAAACACGGAAAGCATGTGGCATACCCCGCGCGTCTTCGCCTCCTTCGGAAGAAGGGTAGCAAGACCAACTGCCTTGAGCGATGGGGAAAAGCAAAGAAGATTAACATTCAAGAAAACCGTAAGCAACCAGCAACCACATCCATCCCATTCCATCACCCCTGGTGTCCTCCCCGACACCCACATGCATAAACTGATGCATCTCGCCACTCTAGCCGTCATCTGCTGCCATAACCATAAGGCCTCTATGCCTCCACATATCACAACAACCATCCAGGCTCACATCACAGCACAAGTAGCAGGAAAACAAACATCACATCATGGGCTCTTGACCCATTAACAAACAAGAGGGTAACTCAGAACCCTTTTAGAAATTCCCACATAATCTGTTCTCTAATCCATATTGAATTAACAGATTTGTTATTCGTAGGTTCCAATCATGGATACCTAATCAGTAAGCTATCACAATTAAACAACCATGCTTCCTTCCCTAATTTGATTATCCTCAAATTAGAACAACTACAACAACGACAAAACAAGATTAATTTACATGCCTCTTTATCTTTCCAATTAATTAACAATTAATTCCGGCTATACGTTCATTATCAATTTCAATCATGAACGGACAACAAATCAAAGAAAACATAAATATCAATATATCTAGGAAAACATGAGGCAAAC
Organism: Viscum album; assembly: GCA_963277665.1. NCBI lineage: Eukaryota > Viridiplantae > Streptophyta > Magnoliopsida > Santalales > Viscaceae > Viscum > Viscum album. The sequence continues at coordinate 490,295,622 of OY728162.1, forward strand.
CGATATCACGGTATAAAGAAAGAACATGCGATCAACCAATTCTTTTAATCTGGTTCAAGTATTTAATTAGGTCAATTTCATTGTGATCTAAAGGAATAAATCATGCTAATTCTACTATTGCACATATACAATTAGAGAACCCATGAATCCCCTACCTCGAAGAGTTCTTGACGTCCTTTATCCACACAGCGGGCCACAATCCTTCTCTCGCGACAACTTATGTAGAAGAATGATCGACACAGCTTGGTTGCATCAAAACAAAGCAGAACCAATCCTAGGAGTAAAGATTGAGTGTGCAACTCCTACGGAAAGGATTGAAAGGTTCTAGCGCCTCTTAGTTAAGAACAAAGGGAAAGAACAATGGAGAATGATATCTCGTCCATTTTTAAGATTTAACGAGGTGACGGTTTAAGATCCGGTTAATTATCCATTAAAAACGTATCGCATTAACCCACGCGGTTGACCAAGTGAAACATTCCAAGCCATAGAAATAATTAATATAGGATTTATGGAATTTGAATCGGCCTTAAGAGCCCTTAAAATAAGGCTTTAAATGTATTTTACATTAAAAGAAACATCAAAAGGGGCAAAACTGTAGGAGTCTGGAAACACTGTTCACCCATTGTTACTGTACATGAAACCGATCTGTGAAACCGATCTGTCACACCGATCTGTGAAACCGATCTGTGAAACCGATCTGTCACACCGATCTGTGAAACTGATCGGTGAGACCGATCTGTCAGACCGATTGGGGAGACTGATATGTTAGACCGATCGGTGAGACCGATCTGTTACTGTTCATAAAACAGGAATCACTGTTCACAGAACTTGAAAATTGGCAAAGTGTTGGGGATATGTCGCCTTGGCCTCCCAGAACACCTCCAACACCAAAATTCCACAAAGTAATGGACCGGAGAGGTCCGGGACATTAAATTAGATACCTCTCAAAACATTCTCGTCCTCCAGAATTAAACACCAACCCAGAAGAAAAGAGGGGTCCGAACAACCACCCCATTAGATACCTCTCAGGGGAAAACCACCATGAGTTGTTCAAAATCTAGAACAAAACTATGACATCTGAGAGTATGGAAAAAAAAAATTCATAACCAAACAATTCAAACATAACATCTCATCAAATGTACATAAATAAAACATGAAGGGTCTAACCACAAATAAAACATCATTAAAAGAAACGAGTTAAACATTAAACAACTTTGGGTACTGAGCACATATCTGTGACTCACGCTCCCATGTACTCTCCTCCATGGCACCGTGTCGCCACAAGACACGAACTAAGGGGATAGAACGCCCACACACCACATTCTCCTTGTGGTCTTGGATCTCCACAGGCCGCTCCTCGAAGGTTGCATCATCATCAATATCGATCTCTCCCCAATCGATAACATGAGATTCATTATGAAGGTAACGATGGAGCTGCGATACATGGAAAACATCATGTATCCGACTCATCTGAGGGGGAAGTGCTACTCGATACGCCACACCTCCAACACGAGCTAACACCTCGAAAGGCCCAACAAAACGGGGAGAAAGCTTACTTCCGTGACCAAACCTTCGCTGCCCACGACGGGGAGTCACCTTTAGAAACACATGATCCCCAAAATTAAACTCTAAGGGTCTAATTCTTTGATCAGCATAAGATTTCTAACGATCTTGTGCGGTATTCATCCTCTCACGAATCACTTGAACCATCTCTGTCGTATTCTGCACTAGTTCTGGTCCGAGAATTGCTGACTCTCCGACCCCAGTCCAGCACAATGGAGAACGGCATGGCCGACCATACAAGGATTCAAACGGCGCCATGTCGATGGTAGAGTGAAAACTATTATTGTAAGAGAACTCTAACAAAGGTAAGTGCTTTTTCCATGGACCTCCAAAATCAAGAACACAAGAGCGCAACATGTCTTCAAGAGTCTGGATTGTTCGCTCTGTCTGACCATCCATTTGAGGATGAAAAGCAGTGCTAAGGCATAGTTGAGAGCCAAAATCATGTTGGAGACCTCTCCACACCCTAGAGGTAAAACAAGGATCTCGATCAGAAATGATCGTCCTAGGTACTCTGTGACGCCTCACCACCTCCTCCAGATACTGCCTCGACAAAACCTCCACTGAGCTCGACTCCTTGATTGCTATGAAGTGGGCCGATTTAGTTAAACGATCCACTACCACCCATATAGCATCATGTCCTCCCGGAGCTCGAGGTAAACCTGTAACAAAGTCCATTGAGATGTCCTCCCACTTCCACTGAGGAATCTCTAAGTGCTGGAGAAGACCACCAGGAACACGGTGTTCGGCCTTCACCTTCTGGCAGACTAAACATCGAGACACACATTCTGCAACTGTACGCTTTATCCCATGCCACCAAAATTGACTCCTCAAGGGTCGGTACATCTTCATCACACCATGATGTACCGCCAAGGGTGAACTATGGAACTCTCGGAGAACTGTCTCACGCATCGCCAAGGGAACAAAAAGCCTACCATGATACAACACTCGGTGTTGTTCATCCTCCGACTAACCATCAAGGGCCTCACCACACAAAACTCTGTCTCTCCAAACATCTACCTCTAGATCACCCAACTGAGACTCTTCCACCTTCTGCATCAGGGATGACTGCACCGTCATCTGGAAAAGACAACCTCTTCCCCCAACTTCTCCTATATCAAGATGCAAAGCTGATAGCTCTTCCATCACTCTCCATGAATCACCAGATTCACACACAACATCATTACGTGAATTTCGGCTCAGTGCATCAGCAACAACATTTCCCTTCCCAGGTGTATATGATATTTCGAAGTCGTATTCCTGCAAGAACTCCATCCACCGACGCTGCTGCAAGTTCAAATCCTGCTGAGAGAAAACATACCTCAAACTCTTATGATCGGTGAAAACCAAGAAGTGCTCACCAATGAGGTAATGTCTCCACAACTTCAGAGCAAACCCCACGGCTGGAAACTCAAGATCAATGGTGGCGTAGTTGCGTTCATGGGGACGCAACTGCCGAGACCCATAAGAAACAACAGACCTCTACTGCATGAGAACACAGCCTAGCCTCAGATGTGAAGCATCACAGAAAACATCAAACTGGACTCCCTCCGCTGGAAGACAAAGGACTGGAGCACATACCAACTTCTCCTTTAGATACTTGAAAGCTGTCTGACACTGATCAGTCCATATGAACGTTTGATCCTTCCTGGTCAAAGCTGTCAGAGGAGTCGCAACTCAGGATAAATTAGCTACAAACCTCCTATAATAGCCTGCGAGACCAAGGAAACTTCACACCTCTGACAAGGTCTTGGGGGCTGGCCAAGACACCACTGCTTCTATCTTCGAAGGATCCACAGCTACTCCCTGTTGGGACACAACATGTCCCAAGAAACGAACTTCTCGAGCCCAGAACTCACACTTGGACAACTTCCCAAACAACTGATGATGGCGAAGAACTCCCAAAATGGCTCGTAGATGCTTTGCATGCTCCTCTTCATATGTGGAGTAAACAAGGATGTCGTCGATGAATACCACAACAAACTTGTCCAGGAATTCACGGAACACAGTATTCATCCACCCCATGAAAACAGCTGGAGCATTCGTCACGCCGAATGGAATTACAACAAACTCATAATGCCCATGATGACAGCGGAAAGCAGTCTTCAGGATATCCTCATCCTTTACACGCATCTGATGATATCCTGACCGCAAGTCGATCTTTGAGAACCAACTCGCACCCTTCAATTGATCGAATAGGTCATCAACCCGCGGGAGAGGATAGCGGTTCTTTATTGTCACTTTTTTTAACCGAAGATAATCGACGCACAACCGCAAACTGCCATCAGCCTTTTTCATAAACAAAACTGGTGCACCCCACAGTGACACACATGGCCGAACAAAACCACACTGCAATAGACCATCAAGATGAATACGTAGCTCTCGTAACTCAGAAGGGGCCATCATATACGGAGACATAGAGATAGAAGACGCTCCTGGTTGTAGCTCGATCCCAAACTCGATCCCTCATCGAGGGGGTAAGGATAAAACCTATTCTGGAAAGACGTCATGGTTCTCCTCCACGACCCTAGGAAACGCTAACTGTTGAACATTTGAAGAAATCAGCATCATCCCATCCATCATTGATGATAAGGAAGGAACTCGTTTATGGGTCATCCGAGGATCTCTCTCACCAACAAAAACCACTTTCTCTCCATCTTCATCAATGAAAATGACCTTCTTCCTGTAGAAATCCACAGCAGCCTGCACCGAATACAACCAATCCATGCCGAGTATGACATCATATGGTTGTATTCGCAAACATTGGAAATCTCCCCAAGAGCGGTGTTTCCCCAACACTAGCTCAAAATCTCTACATACTTCAAACAAGTCAGCTCGACCTCCAACTGGTGTAGTCAACACCAAGGGCACTGGAAGCCTCTCTACCTCAAGTCCCAAAGCATGGACAAGGGTAGGTGATATGAAGGAGTGTGTTGCTCCTAAATCAAAAAAGGCATACACCAAGGTAGAAAACAAGAAAAGGGTACCTCGAACGACATCTGGCTTGCCTGGGTCTAGTAACGCTAGAGCATGAAGCTGACCACGACCACCTCTGCGGCCTCTCTGGCCCTGATGACGACCACCACCATGGACACGCTCTGCTCTCTGAGGACATGGAGCATCATGGGGATGTCCTATGCCTGCTCCATCTACCCTCGGGTGATCTAAAGCTGGTGCAACCTGATGCTGCTGCCTCGGCTGGAACTGCCTCAACGGAGGAACCTGGAGTGGAGCGCCTGGTGCACGATGACTGCTCTGAAAAGTCGAGCACTCCCGCTGCTGATGACCACGACCACCACAAGAAAAACAAGTGCCTGATCCCTTGGCATAGGCCTGAGAGTCGCTGCCTCTGGAGAAACGAGATGGAAAGGGCTGGGACCTACCCCCAGGTGAACGGAAACTCTTCTGTCCTAAAAACCGGGAACCTCAGACCACAACTCTGCTTCGTGAGGAATCATGAAGATTCCCCTCTCGTGATGATCCGGTCATAGCCAAAGTCCTCTCAACAACCTCTGCCCTCGCCAACACCTCTAGATATGTCTTCAGCATAAATGGGGTGACCTGGCGCTGGATATTTGGACACAAAGCCTCCTCAAAATGCCTCGCCCTGGCCTCATCATCTGGTAACAGGTCTGAAGCATATCGTAGAAGGTTCCTGAAACGGATTCCAAACTCTTGAACACTGGAGCTCCCCTGTCGAAGGGTAAGATGCTCCTGGCGACTGGAAACCTTCGCAGTCGACGAATGAAACTCGACTCTAAACCTGTCTCGAAACTCCTCCCATGAGATTGCTGACTCCTCATGATCACCGAGGAACATGAAACACCACTGCCTCGCTGCTCCACGCAGCATCGTCATAACCAAGGACACCCAGTGTTCCTTCCGAGCACAAATCGAACTGAAGCCTATCTCGATCTCCTCCAACCAGTCTTCTGTGACTGCATCTGAAATGGATCCCTCATACTTCTGTAGACTCTGGCGCTGAAACTCTCGAAGTTTCTTCCTCCATGTGTCATCGTCGTCAACCTCTACTCGACAGTGATCTGCTGGAACAGCCTGATGGGCATCTTCTGCGCAAACCTGACGAGGACGTCGACTTGGAGCCATACCTGAAAAATGACAAATGTTAGAGCTCCTAAGCCTGGAATATGGAAGACTAAACATTAATTAATTAATTGTTTTGTTTTATTCATTTTAGGTAACCTATCCCAAGGTCTACCCATTCAAACACAAGCGCAACGAATAATGATGCATGATCCTTTCTTAGGTCACTACCATGCAATCAGTATCACTTTGTTTAGTAGCCATCATAACCTTAAAGGTCCGTGCAACAGATCATAGGGGGGCCTAAACGCCTATGTCTCTGCCGGTCTCCAGTGTTTACCCCACTTTCTAAACATGAATGACCCCATTGCCCTACCATCCCATGCATCCTCACCTGTACCTAACTCCAAACTCCATACTATCCCTCAACCAGACCTCTGATACCACTCTCTCATGACCCCCTCCCCACAAAGTGTACCCCTCCTGGGCCGGCAATGTGAGAAGGGAGATAATGACCCCTGAGTCCCGCCTCCAGTAGGCCCCGGGTTGGCGACTAGCACTGAGGGTGTAATACACACACAAATGGGAGGCATTACCCTCTAAGAGAACACATGCAGAAGAGAGAGATAGAATAGACTCCAACAAACTCCAACTCATAACTAAAATATAAAAGGAAACCATGTACATATATGAAATGTCATGAAAAAGTACTACAACTGAAAGGGAAAACTAAAAGTACCCAAAAGAAAGTAAAACGGCAGCGACCACAAGCCCGAACAACTCCTCCTCCAACCGCAAGCTAGTACTAACCAGCTTGATCTCCAATCTTCTCCAAGTGACCTGAAAAACATTTTATACATACATAGGGTGAGTATAATAGTATACTCAGTAGGATCCTCCCCAAGCCTCTCATGCAAAAGTAAAGAAAGCATGCTAAAGACCATTGAAAAACAAGTGAAACTAACTCGTCGCCTAAACTAGTATACGATGGTCCCAACCTCACCATGGCTACTCTCACCAAATAATGCATACAAGAATATGGAATATAGTTAAAAAAATCAAGGGTACCCCGCTACTACTTCCCCACTGGTTTTCCTCTTTTCCCCAACGACAAACGTCATGTGCATCTCTCTCCAAAGGCTTTCCCGCAGACACCTGGGCTAAGCTCCACAATCTGCACCTCGTGCACCACATAGGCTTGCCCGCAGACACCTGGGCGAAGCACCACACCGTCCTCACAAACAAAGGTAACCAGGTAGTTTCTGGGAGCCACCACAGCTCGCATAACATGTATCATACGCCGGGTATAATACCTCAAGCCATTACAGCCCATACTCCGAGTAAGGATCCTCAAGCCATCACAGCATATACACGTTACACCTATAGTAGTCCATAAGATACTATATCCAGAATATATGTGTGTGAATAACCACAAGCCATTACAGCCCTCTACACACATATATGGGGTAACTAACCACTTGCCTCATGGCACAAGTATCTACCAAGAGAAGAGAGAGGGGCCAAGGGGGTAGTCATCCCTTCAACCTCCCATCAGAATGTTGGGGAAAACACCCCCCCCAGGGCTCAGAATCCCAGGGGTGTCAGTTGCCCTTACCGATAGGGTGGAGTAGCGTATAGAAACACAAAATGTATAGAATATATATAACTCACAGCCACACTATGGGCATTACCTAGTCATAGGAACAACTGCAGCTAACGTCTCTCAGACTCCAGGATGCTACTTCTAAGACTAGGTATCCTATAAGCACGCAACCATTTGAAGAGCTATATTAGATTACTCCATTCGCATTTTATCAGTTCCACTGTACGTTAACTAATTATTTAAAAATTAATTAACCATGCGAAATTTACCACATTAAACTAAATTGGCATCACATTCAAAAACAACTGATCCTTTTTAAGATTCACATTACCTTTAAATTCCAGCATCTCCATCCCCGTGGATTTTCCCTATTTAATGAAGAATTCATTACCGAATTACTTTTCCACATTCCCAGGCATTATAGAAAAACATCTTATGCTTCTAAACACAAAGGAGGCTCAACACGGTGAGTAGATATACTACCCGTCGAGTCTTTGCCGCTTATAGAAAGAGCATATACACATTCTCCCTCGGGAGGCTAAACACGGAAAGAACGTGGCATACCCCGCGCGTCTTCGCCTCCTTCGGAAGAAGGGTACCAAGTCCAGCTGCCTTGAGAAGTGGGGAAAAGCAAAGCAGATTAACATTAAAGAAAACCATAAGCAACCAGCAACCACATCCATCCCATTCCATCACCCCTAGTGTCCTCCCCGACACCCACATGCATAAACTGATGCATCTCGCCACTCTCGGCGTCATCTGCTGCCATAACCACAAGGCCTCCATGCCTCCACATATCACAACAACCATCCATGCTCACATCACAGCACAAGTAGCAGGAAAACAAACATCACATCATGGGCTCTTGACCCTTTAACAAACAAGAGGGTACCTCAGAACCCTTTTAGAAATTCCCACATAATCTTTTCTCAAATCCATATTGAATTAACAGATTTGTTATTCGTAGGTTCTAATCATGGATACCTAATCAGTAAGCTATCACAATTAAACAACCATGCTTCCTTCCCTAATTTGATTATCCTCATATTAGAACAACTACAACAACGGCAAAACAAGATTAATTTAAAAGCCTCTTTATCATTCCAATTAATTAACAATTAATTCCGGCTTTACGTTCATTATCAATTTCAATCATGAATGAACAACAAATCAAAGAAAACATAGATATCACTATATCTAGGAAAACATGAGGCAAACCGTTATCACGGTATAAAGAAACAACATTCGATCAACTAATTCTTTTAATCCGGTTCAAGTATTTAATTAGGTCAATTTCATTGTGATCCAAAGGGATAAATCATGCTAATTCTATGGTTGCACATATTCAATTAGAGAAGCCATGAATCCCCTACCTTGAAGTGTTCTTGACGTCCTTTATCCACACAGTAGGCCACAATCCTTTTCTCGCGACAACTAATGTGGAAGAATGATCGACACAACTTGGTTGCATCAAAACAAAGCAGAACCAATCCTAGGAGTAAAGATTGATTGTTCAACTCCTATGGAAAGGATTGAAAGGTTCTAGCGCCTCTTAGTTGAGAACAAAGAGAAAGAACAAGGGAGAATGATATCTCGTCCCTTTTTAAGATTTAACGAGGTGACGGTTTAAGATCCGTTTAATTCTCCATTAAAAACGGATCGCATTAACCCACGCGGTTGACCAAGTGAAACATTCCAAGCCTTAGGAATAATTAATATAGGATTTATGGAATTTGAATCGGCCTTAAGAGACCTTAAAATAAGGCTTTAAATGTATTTTACATTAAAAGAAACGTCAAAAGGGGCAAAACTGTAGGAGTCTGGAAACAATGTTCACCAACTGTTACTGTACATGAAACCGATCTGTGAAACCGATCTGTGAAACTGATCTGTCACACCGATATGTGAAACTGATCTGTGAAACTGATCTGTGACACTGATCTGTCACACCGATCTGTGAAACTGATCTGTGAAACAGATCTGTGAAACCGATCTGTGAAACTGATCTGTCACACCGATCTGTGAAACTGATCTGTCACACCGATCTCTGAAACCGATCTGTGAAACTGATCTGTGAAACTGATCTGTGAAACAGATCTGTTGCACCGATCTGTGAAACCGATCTGTCAGACCGATCTGTGAAACTGATCTGTCAGACCGATCTTTGAAACTGATCGGTGAGACTGATCTGTGAAACTGATCGGTTAGACCGATCTGTTAGACCGATCTGTGACACCGATCTGTGAAACTGATCTGTCACACCGATCTGTGAAACAGATCTGTCACCCCGATCTGTGAAACAGATCTGTCACACCGATCTGTGAAACAGATCTGTCACACCGATCTGTGAAACAGATCTGTCAGACCGATCTGTGAAATCGATCTGTCAGACTGATCTGTGAAACTGATCAGTGAGACCGATCTGTCAGACCGATCCGTGAAACCGATCTGTGAAACTGATCTTTCACACCGATCTGTGAAACCGATATGTCACACCGATCTGTGAAACCGATCTGTCACACCGATCTGTGAAACCGATCTGTCAGACCGATCTGTGAAACTGATCGGTGAGACCGATCTGTCAGACCGATCTGTGACACCGATCTGTGAAACTGATCTGTCACACCGATCTATGAAACCGATCTGTCACACCGATCTCTAAAACCGATCTGTCAGACCGATCTGTGAAACCGATCTATCACACCGATCTGTTACTGTTCATAAAACTGGAAACACTGTTCACAGAACTGGAAAATTTGCAAAGTTTTGGGGATATGTCCCCTTGGCCTCCCGGAACACCTCCAACACCAAAATTCCACAATGTAATGGACCAGAGAGGTCTGGGACATTACATATACAATAATGAAATATGGATATGAAAAATGAACTATGTTACTATAATGGATATATTTAGGTCTTATATACAATTGAGTGACACTCCCTTTTATCAATGATCAATATGGAAAGATGAATAATATTCATTTATAATTTCATAGTGAATATAATATTAAATATATTGTTATAATTATTCATATATATATATATATGTTACATATATTAGTTGGGGTGATGGAAAATGAATCACATCCCTTCGTGGATGTGATAATTCACATTTATCCAGAAATGACATTATGAATTTTCTTTTCATAGAATGATAAAATAATAAATTATATATTAATTTTTTTAATGATAAATATGTTATTAATATAATATATAAATCATATATAAATTATTTCGACCATATTTGGGTGGTTGTGTTGGAAAAAGAATTATTTCTTTTCATTAGGTGTTAGTACGCTGTACTCATGAATGATTAATTATTCTCATATTTTTTGAATTTTTGATGGGATTAATGTCATGTTAATAAATTTATATCATCTAATTATATGGGTTATAAATGATTTATTATTTAGCATTTTCAAATAAGGTTTGAGTTATGTGGGAGAACAATCAATGTAGAAAAACTAAATAAAACAATACCCTTTCTTTAGACAATATTGATTAATTTACACATGAAGAGAACTGATATGGGTGCATATCCCATGAAATGACCAATAAAATGTGGGGAGGGATTATAGTATATCATGTATGTAGAAATTTCATAAAAAAATAAATTTTTTGATGGATTAAATGAGAGGAATGAGTGAAATTTTATAAGAGAGTGGAGCTTCCCAATTGGCATTTATGAAAATATTAAATTAATATAATCTAACATTCAATTACATATAGATACAAATTTAGTTACTTGGAAAATTTGTGATGATTCATCTAAATCACCTCATAATATTTAATGGGATATGTTTGGATAAAAATTTAAATCATTATTGTTTGTTTTTAACTCTTATATAACATCATTAACAATTACCATAACACTATATATTTTTAAACATTATTGGTTAATATAGTAACTATACAATAAAAAATGAACAATAAATTGGAAATGGTTAATATTTTAAATATTATTATAATCAATTGGAATAATTGATATTAAAAAGGAAATGCGGGAGACATCTCCTTCGGCGACTCTCTAGCGATCTTCAGGATGATTCAATGGCTAATCCACTGGAATGCTATTTTGATCCGAAAGATGTCTTCATTCCCCCCTAAAAGGCAGTGGTTACTGTTGGTGGAATTTCTTCAAATCCTGTGGATGTAGTGAAGGAAGATATGGAGAACCCTAAGAGGATGTCTGAGGGTTTTTCTTCCTATGATAGGTTTTTTCCGAATCTCATTATGAATATTCTTCTATGCATAAACGGATTACTAGGAATGGATCAATTGAATTTGTGGAAGTGAGTAAAAAATTTCTGGAAGCTTGTCTTGAAGAATGTTGGTTCTCCCTCATCGCGAGATTATCGGGAACTCGGAGTGACACTCCTCTGATGGTTGAAGATGTTCGATTTAGTTTATATCAGATCTAGGGCTTCACTGACTTGAGTTTGATATCAATTGGCAGATGTATTTTCCATATTTTATTCCCTTCAAAGGAGGTTCAAAATGTTGCAGGGAGTTTTGACCGGTTTCGATGTAACCTGGTAATATCATGGTGCAATAGTGGGATCCCTTAGCATGTATTATTGTAGTTATGAACTCCTCCACTCGGACATGGATTCGAATTAAGGGTTTGAATTGGTTTTTTGGCACCCGTCAATTTTGTGGGAGAATGCCTCTACTATTGGTCACCCGATCAAGGTGGACAAGGAAACATAACATCATAGGTATGGTCACATTGCACTTGTTTTTGCTAGAGATTGATTTATCTCATGTTCTTTTTGACACAGTTTTCCACGTTGCTGGTTAAATTAAGTTAGAATTGGATATACAATATAAGTGGTTGCACACATTTTGTATTTCTTGTCTGTTCATTGGTCATGCTCTTGATAAATGTCATAGGAAAATGAAATGTTCATTATGTAAATACTTGGGTCATGCCCTAGAGTAGTGAAATAATAAACAAGTTGATCCTCATGGTAGTAAGGCAGTTTTCAGGAGGAAGCATCTGCACAATGATGGTATCTCTACATTTGTTGACTCTATCCAACAAGGTCTGCCAATGTCTGATGCATTTCCAAAATCTGCTAATGCTTATACTATGATAGTGAATGAAGGATTAGTTGAGATAAGCACCATTGGAGTTACTAGGGTTCTTGATAACAAGTCTGGGGATGATGTGGCTGAGGAGGAGGAGGAGAGTCAATCTGAGCATGAGGCTACTATCCAGAATGATCTAAATGAAGAGTTGGAGTGAGCTGCAATAGCGTCTACTTGCAGTAAGGGTATGATGAAGATTTTGGATGATGATGGTTTCATGTTGGTAATGCCAATGAAGCTAAAGGCCATTCCTGTTAATGAAGTGTAGGTGGCCAATGTGGATGATTAGATGGAAGTTGATTTGAGGATGGATGATAGTGTTGAAGAAGAGGATCCTAGTAAATAGTGGGTTCATGATGATGTGCAGGTGGCAGTGGCTCTGAGGATGGATAATGATGTCGTCGGAGGGGATTTTGTTCATTAGGGTATTCAAGAGGAGGTGAAGGTGGCCAATGTGGATGCTTGGATGGTTCCGAGGATGTACAATATGACTGTAGGGGATGCTGGTGCTAAATAGGGAATTCAGATTGATGATTAGCCAGATAAAATGGAGAAGTCTAGTGGTCTGCAAGTTGTTCCAGGATAAGTGGCTCTAAAGATGAATAATGTTGTCGTATGAGGGTATAATGTTCAGCAGGGGATTCTAGAGAATGCAATGATGTCCAATGTGGATGCTTAGATGGTTCTGAGGATGGACAATACGGTTTTAGGGGATGCTGTTTCAAAACAGGGAATTCAGATTGATGTTCAGCCGGAAAAAAATGGAGAATTCTTTTGGTCTGCATGTTGTTCCATGAGGAGAGGTCCTACTTCCATCTTCATGTCTCTAAACATGGTGAATGTCTGTAATGATTCACCCTGCTATCCTGGAAGATGTTTCTATAACTAGCCATGTCCTTGACCCAGTTCTATCTCCCCCAATGGTTTCTAAAGACAGGGAATAATGTGAATGTTTTCTCAATGGATTCATCTAGTCTTGTGGAGTATCAAGGACTTGCAAGGCCGGCTGTCAATTTCATTTCAATTTTAGAGTCCATTAATACTCCTCTATTTTATTATCTTAATAATAATAAACTCAAAAATGGAGAATGCAGTAACCGAACGTGCGTCTCCTCGATGCGTACTGCTGTTGATAGTTTGGAGACCCCAAAGTAGGTGGAACTACCTTTTTGTGTGGCGTCGCATGGCTCTAGGGACATGCAGGAGGCTTCTCATTAGAATGAGGTGCCTACTCATGATGCTTCTCACCAGGATGTTAGACCCTCTATGATGCAACACATTCCTTGATGCATAGGGAAGATCCAAATGAAGAATTTAATTTTCACATGATAGAGGTTCTGAAGATGGATGATGCTTGAGTGATGCAAAGGGGAAGAGGGTGACATCTAGCTAATCGGGGAGGATCTCGGGGTCGAGGCCAGCCTAGAAAAAGATAATATTTGGTTTTATGATGTGTCTATTCAGTTTGCTATTCGGGTGTGGTGTTTCACATGTAAGCATTTCCTTCAGTACGTTGTACCTTTACTCGTTTTTTATAAAATTATGGGGTCATGGGTTTTCTAACCCATGGCTAAACCGCTTTTAGTATTGGAATAATTTATGATAATTTGGGATATTATATCATATAATGAAATATTTTTTAACTTCAAAATAACCATAATATAAATTTTATGAACTATTCGTTCCATAACATTAATAATATCATAATAAATCACATAATTTCAAAAAACATTATTAAATCACTAACATGTTAATTCCATACATCAAATTATTTTATCACGTTAGAAATATAAATATAAATTTATTTTAGTATTTCAAATATAATATAATTTTTTATCCACAAATTATATAATTAATACAATAATGTTTTTAATGATTTAAGGTTATTGATTATTTAATAAAAATTAAATATAAATCTCCAAGATGAAGATAAATATATTAGATTTTTAATTCTATTTATAGTCAAACATGTACTCTATATAAACATAAATTAAAAATGAAATCTTTATTTTAAACATGATGGGGTCATGATTTAAATTTCATCAAATAAAAATTTATATAGGTAATTATCTTTTTCATGTTGCACAAAATGCTAAACAATTTGACTGTTGGAGGATTATGATCGATATTTACTCAGATAAAACATTTATATATGTTTTCAAAACACTTATTATTTCATATAATTTTATTTTTATCCTAATATACATGTTTTTCCATTATTCATTGTAATAATAACATCAAATGTTACTATTCATATTAACAGAAATCAAAGGGGGCATATTCACTAACCTTGGAAACACTAATTAAAAATATAGAATAAATTCTAGAAATTCAAAATAAAAATTATGACAAATTAAAATTAAATTTAATCCTTAAAATTTATATGAATTTTTTTTAATAAAAATACCATTTGAAATTATAAATTATTTTATACTAAATAATAGTATTAAATCAATTTATGAAATCATAATTTGATTATGTTATATAAAATAGAACTAAATAAATTAAAAAACATATCCAAAATATACATTGATCATTATAATAAAATTTAAAATAAAATAAAATATTATATAAAAATATATTTTTCATTTATCCGTACAAAATAAATATTAATTAAAATTGTAAAAAAAATTCACCAAAAATATAATACTGATTTGCTAATTTCAAAAACTAAAATTAGTTTTGTCATGTAAATTTTCCAAAAAATCAAAAAAAAAGTAACAACACGTCTTATTTTTTTAGATAAGAAGTTATTTACCCATTTTTATATTATATTAAAAAAAATTTACTTTGTATCCATTTGGATTGGATAATTAATTTATATTAATATAATATTATGAGTAATGATAAGAGTTCACTGTACCAATCTTATAAAAAGGAACCACTTATTCCAATTTCATAACAAATCAAAACCATTTTATATTATCCATTCAATTTCTAGAAATATTTTTATAATCCCTCCCCACATTAATGATGTCTTATTTTAGGAATAAATCCTCCATTATATGCCTTAATATGTTAAACAATGAAAATTCTGTAAAAAAGATATATCATTTTTGATCAAGGTTTCTATTTTACATACTATTCCACGCATTAAAATATTTTTGGATCATGTTAATATAATACCTATAGTATAATTCATATAATGAGATGGTATTATATTTTGGGATTATCCTATATCTATGACATATTACATCAAATAAGAAAATAACTAATTGACTATGTGTATGGTTAACTACAACCACCAAACCGAATTTAATTAATTATACATCACCATATCATATTAAATGTTATGATTTTTGAATGTATATTTATATATTATATTAATAAACGTATAATATTTCTGAAAACTAAATTTATCAATTATATTTTTACTTTTTTATGAATAAAAAATTGGATCTTTTTCCTTATGTGTGGGTTGACTACCAACTACAATAAGCTATGTGACTCATTTTTAATCACCAACACACATGGGTGATATATATAACTACTTTGAAAGATGTAATATGATATATATATATATATGTATGTATGTATGTTGAATTATTATATTTATTATAAGAAAAATTAATACATACATTATTATTGTAATGATCTTTTAGAAATGTAAATGTTTCTCATGTGTATGCATGACCTAATATCTCCATTATATTATAATAGTTAATTATTAAATATATTAATTAATTATTCATTTTAAAAGTTTAATTATTGTATTCAATTAATAATTATTTCATTAATAAAATTCTGTCAATGATATAATATTATCTCTTTCACGTTAATCATTATATTGACTTGATTTTTCTATTATGACCCAAATATCTTTAATTCATTTAACATGGACATAAATAAAAAAGTAATTCTTATAACATTTTAATATGTTAATTTAATTAATGAATAATCATAAAATATATTATCAAGTTGGTAATTATTTTTTCTATTTATATTTATCAGTTTGATAACGAAAGTGTGTGTTTGAAAATATGTTATTGGAGTTTATATAAATTTAATTTCATTTTGTGATATTTATTCCTTTTAAAATGTATTCTTTTAGTTTTATTTGATTCCCAATTGACATTTTATATAATGATTTTATTAATTATCATGATATATATTTTTTTAAAGATATTAATTCATGGTTTTTTTAATACAAATTCCTCCATAGTTTTATGAGAATTTTTTAAAAAATGATATTTCTAATTTCTAAAGGGAAATATTTTTTTAATGGAGAAAAGAAAAACAAATTTATTATACAGAATGAATAGAGTTTTCTAACCTAATGTAAATTTATTTATTTGAATCCTCCTTTAAAATCATATATGGTAATATTCCATGAGAAATAATTCATTTTTATTTGTGTGACATTACTTTTAAAAATAATCTTTTCACCATAAATTGTTATTATGATAAAAGATTTATCATATTATAAATTTGATATTTTTTATTTGAATTTATTATAATTATGGGTGGTTCCTATATAATACAATTTTAGATTGGTGGTTGATATCCCTCTAATTAATTGTGTATGTTTGAAATTTAATATGTTGGTTACTCATTATGAAAATACAATGGTAACAATAATGATTAACCATAGAGGATTTGTCATGTATAGTCATAAGGAATTTTTCATGATAATTATTATTGATGAATCATATTTAATTATGATAGAACACCAATTAATATTATTTCTTGTATTATTTAATTCTAGAAGATTTTATTTTTCTCAAATCACTGGTTTAAATGGGTATGTTAGTTGGTTCATGTTACTATTTAGGGGTGAAAAGTAAAACTATATGAAATATTTTTCATTAGTTTATATTTTTTTTTCAAATATTCCATTTTGGTTATTATTTTCACAATATGATTTCAAATGAAATTTTTTATGGATTTTATTGGAATAAAATTTGATTTTATGGTAAATAAAATGCAATTTTATAACCAACATATATTTTGAAAATTTCAAATATTATATGTATTTATAGAATAAATGTTTTATAATTTATTTTTATATCCCTTTATGGGATTTTTTACTCGTACCAAAATTTTATAATATTTCAATATATGTTTAATTATTGTAATGTTAATGCAAATGGTTATGTTGAATGAAATGATGATTTATCAATAAAGGATAATATGTTTTCATTTGAAATGTTCTCAGTAGTGGAAATTAAATAATGGGAATTAGTATCAATTTAAAATGTATGGTATTACTTTTTAATATTGTTTCTTAATTAATTAAAATTTTGAAAAAAAAAACGTTTCTCATGATTTTATGAATGTGAATTATAGATATTAAAGACTATAATATGTAATGCTTATGTTCAGGTCCATAGAATATCTATCAAAGGTGGGTAAAGACAAAATTATAGATTTTGATGTTTTTTTGAGAGGTTATTTTATGATTGACATATAGAATAAATGGTATACATGATAACGGTTGGTCATAATTTCAATGACGTATAAACCCAAAGTTTTCCATTATATTAACATATTTTAGGTGGATAATGATATTTTGGTGTCATATATATTTTACTTAATTATTTTTTATTAAATATTGTTGTGAAAAATATATGTTTTGAGATATCCTTGAGTATAAATTATTCTATAATGATCAATAAATTAAATTTATTTTCAATATTTTATCTTATTTTTTGGAATATTATTTGAATTAATATCTTTTGAGAAAAGGAAAGAATACAGATCATGTGATAACCAATCACATATAGCAGGGCCATATGGATTGATCCCAAAATTTAAGGAAAACAAGGGATCATTTACTACCACTGGCCTACATAATCTATTTTAACTTTTAATTTTCAAAAACTTTTAAGAAAAAAGTGAGAACCATCATATCATAACAAGATCATGTACCAAAAAAATTATTGGAAATATTATATAATTGGATGTAATCAATACACCTAATAAATTTCTATGTGAAATAATCTACCTAATTGTCTGAATCCTTCATTATGATTTCATCATAATGATACAGAAAATACTCTAACGATTTCATGTATTACTCCCGTTTTATCTTCCATGTATTGAAAACTATAATCAATATGTAGGCTTTCTGGTCAATCCAATTAAAATTTTCCCAAGTAGTGTTCACTAAAAACAAATTCCCATAATTTGTTCAATATCATCCATTTTCACCTCAATCATTATAATATACTTCACCATTTCTTCACCTGAGCACATGAGTAGTTCTATATTATGTTCTATAACCACAACTTCATCTCATTAAGAGTCATATGGAGTCCCTTATTCTTTTTATTATATATGTGGGTGTGCAAACTGCTTATCTATCCACTCATCCTCTATGTGCAATAGTGTCACCCAATGTTTCACCTTGTTCTTCTATTTGACACCCCTTTAGGTGTCCCCAAAACATCTGAGGTGTAATTAAGGATTGTTACCCCTTCTCATTCCAAGATGTACTGATTCCTCCTATATGTTAATTATCCTAATTTCCTACCACTATTTAGGATTCATATTCCTTTGGTTCAGTACCATATTTTTTATGATCAGTTCCCCATATTCCTATTCTGAAATTAGTAGTCTTTATATCACTATTATTTTTTGTTTCATGGTGACAATGTAGTTCCCTGGGTCATTATTTTCATTATTCTTCCATGGAAACTATAGACCAATACATCATCCATTTATTACATTTTTTTCAAGGGTTTATATATTCCAATGAACTATACATCTAAGAGAATATTGGTATTGCACTCTATTCCTCCATTGAAATTTATATTATCAAATCTATTGTTCATATTGAGATCGGATAGAGTCATTTTAAAATTAGACCCATGTTTTACATTCACCTGACTACGTGAACTTTTTCATGTCACCTCCTAGTCATTTAAAATTCATAAAACAACCCTCTCTAGTCAGTTTAATCACCCATTATGAGTTTTTACTACATCTAACCATCACAACTAAAGAATAGGTTCATGAGTTATAGATCACAATGCTATTTGAATTTAATAAACCAGTTCCAATTGAACCCACATGGTATTTTTCACATGATTTGGGATCTCCCAGATCCTTCCTCTGTATATTGAAAATAAATTCCTCTATCGTGTTTCCATTTTCCATCTATTTTAAATACTTATAATCCATTGATTTATCCCTGTAGTAACCCATATATGTTTGATCAATCCATCCTTCACCAGATCTAGTGACCAAACATTTTTCACTTCATTAATATCATATTTCCATCATCTATCTGGACCTACTATTTAACATTTAATGACCCAATTTCTTGCACGATGAAAAAAATTAAATCAATGAAAAAAATATTATATGTTGATTCCAAAAATATTCCTCCCAAAAATTAAACAAACAGCGTTCAATTAGCCTTCTAGAGACTTCTATATCTAAAAACATTTGTCGAAAGATATGATGATACAAATTAAATGGTCTACTAGCCTATACGATATCCCTAATCGTATGATATTGATTATTTATTTATAATATCTAAAGAATATTTGTTATAATAAATATTGAATCTTATGTTTTTTAAAATAGATAACCATGTATTTAGATAATGATATTTTGATTGATTGAGAAATGATATTTTGGATGATTTTCATTTTTTTGGGAATCATATATGATATAGTTAAATAGAATAAAATTTCATCTTATTTATGTAATAATTATGTCATCATATTTTTGATGATTATATGATTTAATTGTGGATTTATAGTGATTCATGTTATTTATGGAAATGAATTGAATATCCTGGGGATTATATGACTAATAAAAATAAATTTTTCTGTGATACATTAAGAATAATTGACGTGCTTTGGAGATATGAATAAAAATGAAACTTGCAGTCTATATGATGAAGTCCATATTGTTATTTGGATTAAAAATAGTTTCTAATATTTATGAATAATATTAAAAATAGTTATTTTTTGAATGATATTTGATTATATTTTGTTATTAATATTAAATTTTAGAAATTAATAAAAAATTTCATCATAGAATGATTTATTATTTTTAGAGAATTATATTTCCATATAATAACAATTATTTTGGTTATTTATAAATTTTGGGGTATATATAGTTATTACTATATTGATTATGTTATTGGTTTATTTGGATACTAATTCTTTGGAAATGTAAAAATATTCTTCAACATCATCATTTGGAGAAAAATATTACATATGGAGGAAATATATTAGGAAATGAAATTATACTAGTCAGTTAGGTATATATCCTTACATTATTACTATAAATAATAAAATATGTCAACAAATCTAAGAATATGATATTTAGATAAAACATTATCCATTTAGTTTTATCATTGGTAAATGAATGACTTATTTAACCCATTACTAAGTTTGTATTTTTAATGGTAAAATTTCTCATTATCATGTTTTCTATAACTATCTAACAGTCCATTAAAGATTTTATTTTTTTAAATCTATTTTTAAATCATGAAAATATTTTATGTGTAATCTCTTCTGACCATCATAATTCCCTTTCCAAATATTGATGGTGAGGTCTTGTTTTCCCTTTTCTATGATGTTTAATTTCAATAAAATTATTTTAAAAATAAAAACCTAAAGTGTGAAAAACAAGGATTCGATGTTTAAAGATGAAACATAAAATATGGGATATAATGTATCATCCTGGGATCTTTAAAAATAGAACTACTTTTGATATCATAAACGATAAGTAACACTGACAATAAAGAAACATTGAAATATTTTTTTTTTAGAAATAACTGTTATAAACATGGAATTAAATTACAGTGTAGGAATATGATTAACTGAATTAATAAATAAATATTAATTTATAACATTCTATGAATATATATTAATTTTATTCGGGAAATAATCATTCAATTTTTTTTGTAAAATCATTTTATTACACAAAAAATTTGTTTCCTGGAAAAATTAATTTTTTATATTTTATGAGTGACTTTTTAAATTAATTTCTGGAAATTTTAGAAAAATAATTTTAGAAAAATAATTTCAATTTTTAAATTCGTCATTTAAAAATTATCTTAGGATAGATTCTAAGAAATCTATGAAAATATTGATTTTTCAACGAATAATGACAATTATAACTTTCCTTGATAACTGAATTTTATTTGGAATTATTTAGAAGGGAAATATAAATTTTATATTATATTTAAATATTATTTAATTCATTTTCATTTGAATTAATCCAATAGTATTTTATTAAATTGATTTTATACTTCAATTGATTATAAAAAAAATTATTATTTGAAATTAATTTTCTCAAAATAACAATTTTCTCTTGTCTTTTTACGATTTATATTTAAATTATATTCATGATATTATATTTTTTATCTGGTTTTAATATTAGATTCATTATTTTATATTAATTTTTTCAAATTCATTGATCATTTCCCTTTTTATGTTTGTCAATATGAATAGTAAAATTAGTTATATTTGTTACCTTGATAGAGGGGAAATATGTTAATTAAACGTTATATATAAAATTTATAAAACCATCAAATGACACCAAAAATAACCAAAAATTATATGATGAATATATTTCTATCATAATAATCAATGGATCTATTTAATATCATTGGGGGATAGGTGGAATATATTCTGATGATAACATTATTTTATTTAATGAAACATCAAACATATGACACTATTGTTTTCAATAAGTTCCATATTATTAATCTGTGATTATACAATAACTGCTTTCAATTATAAATTTATATTTTAAAGATAAAATATTAATATTGACCTTGGAGAAAAAATTATTTTCATGGAAGAAACAATTATCGTAAATGATTTAACAACACAAATGTAGTAATTATTTATTTAATGTCTAAAAAATTTAAATGATATTAAATATATTCAAATAAATAAAATTGTACATAATTAATATTATTTGTGAATTTTATTTAATAGTTTTACATTTTAAATATTTTTTTAAATATTTTTTTTAATTAAATTTTTTTCTATATCTTTTTTATATTAATATAAAGAATATTTTCAATAGTTACAATAATGATATTATAATGAATTAATATTTAATTAAATTATTTATAAATTATAAAAATATTAAGTAACAAAGGGATGGATCTGATATGGTCAAAAATTTCATCTACTATTATTTTATATGAAAAATAAAATATGTTTCATCCAGAATATTCTAATTTTATATTTATATTTTTATAAATTCAAATAGCATCCCACTCATATCTTACTGTAAGGAACCTCTTATTATTAATCCTACATAATTAGAACACCATTTTTTGGATTATAAGTTCCAAAATCCTTTCATAGAGTCCCTTTCCAGATTTATTATTTCAAGGTATTGGTATAATTACATCCTTAGAAGTCTTAAGGTGTTGTGGAAAGGAGTATTTTCAAATTAGAGGTATAAATATTTTCTATATGTCATAGTTTTTATAATTTTCAAAATATCATAAATATAATCAATAAATTCTAGAATAATAATTATACATTCCATATATACTATGATATTATTATTTTAATATTATAAAAATAAATTAATCTCCTTTTCCATAAATTTTTTTACCAAATCACTACTCATGTGTATAGTGGAATACCGCCTCACGAAACGATATCAATTTTTATTATTATTAAATCTGATGATTAGATATAATGATAAATTTAAAGTATATATATGATATTTATAACATAGTTATACAGATATAGTAATGATATAACATATAAATTCTTAAATTAAACTCAATGGGGGATACGACTAGATCGCTCATGTATACGGCGAACTATCGCCTCAAAATGATATGTGTATAATTTTTCACAATCTAAATAAATGAATGTTTATAATGATAATTTTAATGAATATATGTGGAATACATGAAATGTTAATCATGCATACATTGGATTAATTTTTCACTAACAGTGTACCTGGAAGGTAATAGTAGATTTTTTTGAAAAAATATACGATATATATGACATGTAATGGCATGGCATTCTATAGTCCATTAAATTAATGAAATATGGTTTCTGAGGAGTTCTAGATGGACAAGGTGACTTATCCCCAACAATTTTTTTATTTTCCAGTTCTTTGAACATTGTTTCCAGTTTTGTGAATAGTGTTGTCAGTTAGTCATCTTATGGTGATTCATTTGTCACTGAGTCATCTGTCGGTGAGTCATCTATTGTTGAGTTATCTGTCAGTGACTCATTTATCAAGGAGTAGTATTTTGGTGATTCATCATCTATTATGTTATCAATAGGAGAGTCGTCTCTCAGGGAGTCACCTATCAGTGAGTAATTTTTTGGTCAGTCTTTTGTGAACAGTGTTTCGAGCATCCTACATTTAATCCCAATTAGTGTTTTCTTTGAAAAAATTGAATGAATGGAAATTTTAAAGGGATTTAAGGCCATGTAATGTCCCATAACTCATATATTAATTTTTCTAGGGCTCAGGATTCCTATATGTGGTCAAACAATGTGGTTTAATGCTATCTTATTTTAATTGGAAATCTAGAGTATCTTATACTGCTGTTATGTTAAATATTCTAATGGGACAAGATATCTTCCTCCATTATTCTACATTCATTTTCCCTAGTATGAGATTATGTAAATTACATTATTAACAATAGATATTTTTTATTGATCCTTAATCCTTATATCATTTACCCTAGATACTTTTCCCTACTGCATGCACACCTACTATTTTTGTGAAAACATCAAGTGTCTATCCATATTCGATAAGAAGGTATGATCTACCCCCATTCATGGGTCTTCCACAATCATTCTTCTCCCGTTTCTCCATTCCATGTTATTGAATTTGATCTCCACTCTTCAAATTTAGGTTTCTTGGATTTTTATTGGTGCGGCCATGTCCCGGCATCCTCAGGTGGATGTAGTTGTCACCAGGGAAGAGATTGTGATCGAATATGTGGAACTTTCAGATGTAAAGAATTTCATAAACCTTGTGAGAAAGGGGATTTATTGCCTATATATTATTTAATATCAAATCATAATGTTATCAAGATTTAGCCCAATGTATCATAATAGAATTGAAAAAAATAAATATTTTAACTGAATATATAAATTTCTATTGATCATATGTTATTGTGTCTTGTATTTATAGATATTGTGATATATATTCTATACTTGTTTATATTATCATTCATTATCAATATTAGTAATGAACATAAACTCGAATTAATTGAAATTAATTTTCAAAGATAAAAGAGGCTAGTAAATAAATCTGTTTGATATCTCTGTAAATTGATGATAATGAAATTGGTGCAGTAAGAATGCTTAATTATTTGTGATAACTATGATAGCTTTATTCATAGGTTTCCCATTGATGGAACCTAAAATCAATTATCTTGTAAACTCAATATGGATTAATGAACTGGTTTTTCGATAATACATAATTCCTTGTGGGGTTCTCAGTTACCTTGTTTTATGTAAAGTTGATGATCCTTAAGCATGGAGCTACTAGAGATAATTAATTTTGAAGGACGAATGCATTGTTTGAGGGAAAATATCCAAGTTCATATAATGATTCTTTCCATCTACTTGTGATGTGTTATGAGCCTGGATGGATGTTGTTAGATTTAGTGTAATGGAGGCCCATTGGTTGTGGACGCATTTGACACTTAAAGTGGAGATATTCCATAGTTTATGCATGCTGGTGTCGGGGAGGACACAAGAGATGATGATATATATTGGATGTGACTGTTTGGACTTTTGTTGAATCTTCATGATTTATTTTCTACATTACTTTCCCCACTACTCAAGGTAGATTTTTTTTCTCGCCACCTTTCCAAAATGGGAGAAGATGTATGGTGTAATCCACATTCATTCTATGTTTTTCTTCATAATGGAGGATGGTTATACATTCATGCTTTATATGGAAAATACATGACAGATAGTCACTTGGATAATCCACCTTGTGTTTAGTGGGATAGATTTTTTTTCTAAAATTCATGGAAATATAGGACAATAATAATGATAGTAATAAATGAGGGAATAATTTATTTCAACCGATGGTGTTGGAGATTTTTGTGATGAAATAATGACATAATATTTAAGAAATTCGTTGGAGTTGGATTGGTTATGCCTAGACGAAATGATACATTGATAGGATACTAATGAAATGTAATTTGGAATTATTATTATTGGTTAATTAGTAACTAAATTATTAAATAAAATAAATATCAATTTCTGAAAAGGGATCAATTATTTTAATATATCACTTTATATGGTTATGTGCTTATAGGATAAAATGTCTTAGTAGTGGTAGACGAGAGTCATGAGACGTTATCTACAGTTCAGTCTAAGTCTAGGTTATTTCCATATTGTAGTTTTGAGAAAGTTTGTATCATGAAATTTTTTACATTATATATTCTACCCCACCATGTCCGTTTAGGTGACTGACACCTTGGGGATTCTGAGCCCTGGGGATGTTTTCCCTAACATTACGGCAGAATTGTTGATGGATGACTACCCAATTTGGCCCCAATCGCTTCTCATGGTTGTTACAAATTCTTTTAGTCACAATGGATAGATTTCCCCATATATAAATATTGAGGAGGGTAATGGATTGTGGTATTCATATATATATTATAGATATAGTTTACTATGGGATACTATAGGTGTAACATGTATAGGATGTGATGGATTGAGGATCTTCACTCATTTTATGGGATATAAGGCTTCAAGTAAAATACCCAACATCTGATACACGTTATTCGAGCTCTTGTGGATCCCAGAAGATAACTATTTATATTGGTTACATGGACATGGTGGTTTATCTACATGAAATTTTTGTTGTTTTGCAGCACCTTGGTGTCTACAGGAAATCATTTTTGGAGAGATATTGTTTTTTACATGAGACATTGGAAAGAATTGGAAAACTATTAGGGAAGTAGTAGCAACATACCCTTGATATTAATTATTACATAATATACACATGTATACGATATTTGGTGAGAGTATCCATGATGAGGTTGGGAACATATTATACATTATTAGGTGATGAGTTGTTTTCACTTGTTATTCACTGTACTTTAGCATGATTTCATTACTTTAATAGGAGAGGATATAGGGAGGATCCTATTGAGTATACCAGTACACTAAACAATCATATATATAATCTCTTTTAAATGTCATGTATAGTGGGTTAGAGATCAGTCATGTTACTAATAGACTGGGGTTCTAGGAGATGATTCGGCTACATGGTTGATTTCGTTTTTTACATTCTTTTGGTACTTGTAGTTCTCCCTTATTTTGGCAGTAGTTTTGAATTACATTACATATGTGTACATGATTATTCTTTTATATTTCAGTATGAATTTGTTTTGGTTGGTTTCTGTTTTATCTCTCTCTTCCACATGTGTTCTCTTAGAGGGAATTACCAGCCTTTGTTATGTTTACTATAAACCCGGTGCTCGTTACCACACCGGGGAATTCTAGAGGTGGGAATCAAGGGTTACTATCTCCCTTGTCACATTTCAGGCCAAGGTGGGGTAAACCATATTGGGAGGGGGTCATGAGAGAGTGGTATCAGTGGTCTGGTTGAGGGATAGAATGGATTTTGTTCTTAGATACATGTGAGGTTTCATGTATTGGTATGGAAATAGTGTCAAATAAGTTTAACATGTAATGTAATCACTGGATACCGAAAAAAACGTAGGAAATTAGGATCCCTTGTGACCTTATTCATGGACCATTATGTTTAAAGCGTCTACAATACAGGCTGATACTAGATGTAAGGTAGATACCCAAGAGAGGATGATTCATCATTATTAATTTTCCATGTGTTTGAATGTGTGGTTCTTGGGATAATTAATTATAAAATGAATAAAATAACAAAATTAATTACTTAATTTAAAGTATTCCATCTTCCATGGTTAGGATCCTTGCATGTTTTTTATTCTTCCAAAATTCCACTACATAGACGTCCTCATCCGGTGTGCAAAGAATATGTCTAGTGGGGTGTCCCATTGGATAGAACTGTGTTTCTGATGTAGTCATGCAAGACTAGATAGAGGAGGTTGATATAACCATCAGTTCGATCCATGAATATATGAAGAACTGTGTTTCTTTTTTTGTGACGAAGCTACCTAGGGCAGTGAGGAAGTGGTGGTTCTTATTACTCAAGGATCGTGAGGAGCTGGTGATCTCTTTAGAGCTATTCAGAGACAAGTTTTGAGTTGAGTTTATTTCATTGGATACGAAGGATTCCATTTTCCAACATCTACTTAACATTTGATATATGGGCACTAGTAAGTGTGAGTTTGGAACCCATTAAATGAAACGTTTAAAATATTCTATGGACATATTTCTAAATGAGGAGAATAGTGAAAAAAATTTTGTGGAGGCTTTCTGTCCATAGATCCAATGCCATGTCTCCCTGTTTATACTGAATACATATCAAGAGGTAATGTCAATGGAAAAGGACATCAAGCGGCTATTATCTAAGATCGTATAATTATGAAAGAGGATTTGTTAGGTTCTTTAATGAATCAGATCTATGGTCTGAGGTTCCGGATTTTCAGGAAAGAAGAGTTTCTGTTTGATTGTGCATAGGCCTTAAACCTCATAAACTATTTTATCTAAGGGGGCTCATGTATATTCAAAGGGACCATGCAATTATATTTTTTTGGAGGAAAATTTCTTCAATATATAGACTCCTAATTCATTCAAACCATTCATCGATAACTAGGTGTTCACTCCAATTTCCCTTATGGAGGTAGTTCCCACTAAGGAAGTAGCAATAAGTTACACCATATTTGGATTATAAATCATAATATGGGGTTGGTATATTTAACCCATGATACTCCTTTTCATTAGACCTCAGAGAACAACTATGGTGGTCATCATCATTATGGTTAGAGAGTTCATGGAGCTGGTCATGGTCAGCTTCATGCTTTAGCATTGCCAGCGCCTAGCGAGCAAGACGACATGTGAGGCACCCTTCTCTAGATTTATACTTTTGATTTTTCCATTTTGGATTATAGAGTGATGAATTATTTTATATCACATTCCATTTTCAATGATTTGGGACTTTAGGAAGAGAGGCTTCCAGTTCCCTTTGTGTTAACTATTCCAGTTGGAAAATGAGCTAACATTTTTGAAGTGTGTAGAGATTGTGATCTACTGATGGGGTAGAACCACTCATGGGGAGATTTTAAATTTTTAAGGATACAAACATATGATGTTATCCTCTACATGGATTGGTTGTATTTGGTATATGCTATGTTAGATTGATTCCTAATTTTAGTGGTGTTAATCAATGCTGATGGAGATCTAGTAGTTTTTTTGGAGAGCGAGACCCTTAGACGAGTTAGAGGCATGTTATATCCATGACTTCCTTGTTGGAAGACATCATACTTTGTTGTTCAATGGTTTAGTAGATGGAATTTCATATGTTTGTATAATAGTACCATGATGACTTTAATGAATATGTTGTAGTATTACCCCCTCAACGAGAGATTGATTTTTGGATCGAGCTACAACTCGAAGAATATTCATTCTCTAGGTATCATTATTGGATAGCTCCTAATAAGTTACGGGAGTTGTGTATACAACTTGATATTCTGTTATAGTGTGGTTTTGTTCAGAAAAGTGCATCACCTTGGCATGTACATGTTTTTTTCATGAAGAAGGATTACAACAGTTTACAATTGTGTATCGATTATAGTCTCTTAAACAATGTGATAGTGAAGAATCAATATCATATTCAATGGATTGATGATTTATTTGATCAGCTGATGGATGAATGTTGGTTCTTGAAAAATTATTTGTATTCAAGATATAATGATATGTCTATGGAGTATGAGGATTTCCCAATGACTACTTTTTATTTTCTTCATGGGAATTACGAGTTCATTGTAATGTTGTTTGTTGTGACTAATGATCCTATTGTATTCATGGGATTGATGTACATTGTGTTTCATGAGTTCATAGATATGACCATGGTGGTTTACATCAACGTCATCCTTGTGTACATCACCTATGAGTTGGAGTCTACATAACATCATCATGCCCTTTTGGTAGCTCATTATCCTCAATAGTTATTTGGGAAAATGTTGAAGTGTGAGTTTTGGGATCAAGAAGTTAATTTCATGGGGCATGTTTTATTAAAGAAGAGAGTATTTATGGATCCACCAAATATAGAATCAATTGTGCCTTGGATAGCCCCTATGATTTTTTAAGTGGTGTGAAGCTTCCTTGGTCACCCATTCTACTAGAAATGGATCATAGCTGATTCCATCAGGTTTCAACTCCCCTAATAGCATTGATTATGTAGGATCATGCATTCATGTAGACTGATCAGTGTTATGAAGAATTTGAGTATCTTAAGGATAATATGATAAGCTCTATAGTTCTTTTTATACTAATTGTGGGAGTTCAGTTTGATGTTTAATGTGATGCTTCACATCTGGGGTTAGGCTGTGTTATGATGTAGTAGATATTGGTCATTTCATATGGGTATCAACAGTTGAGTCCCCATGAAAATTATTATGCCACCCATTATCTTGAGTTGGAGGTCATGGGGTGTTCACTATAGTTGTTGAGACCCTACCTGTTTAGAGAATACTTTTTGGATTTCACCGATTCTAAGATCTTGAGGAACGTTTTCACCCAACATGACTTGACCTTATTGCAGCTTCGGGGGATGGAGTCCTGAAATGAATTTGTCTTCAAAATCACGTATACTACTATAATATGGAATGTTGTAGCTAATCATTTTAGCAGGAAGTTTCATATTGATTAGGTGTGTGAATCACGTGATTACAAGTAATAAATGGATGAACAATCATTATTGTATCTGTATATGGGAGAAGTTGGGTGAGGAGGTTTAATTTTTTAGATTATGGGGCATTCTTCTCTTGTAAGAAAGGTGGAAGTGTCCCTGTTGGGGGATCTAAAGGTGGTGGTTTGGAGAGACCGAGTTGTTTTTGGCGAGGCCCTTGATGGATGGACTAAGTACCAACAAAACCAAATGTTATTTTATGGAATGCTATATGTTCAATTGGTGATGCATGAGACTATTCTCAGACAGTTCCATTGATTTCCTTTAGTGGTGAATCCTGGTTTGACCTAGATTAACAGAGGCTTGAGGAGTCAGTTATGTTGTACTGGGCTTATGCATGCAGTTAATGAGTTTGTGTCCTGATGTTTGGTTTTCCAAAATGTGATGTTTGAGCACCGTTGTAATGGATCTGACCACTCTGGTCCATTACATTGTTAAAATATGGTTGTTTCGGTGCGGATGTGCGTCGGGATACGCTGTTCCTCCAGGACGCGTTCGCGCGTGCACCCGTCAACCCGAGGGGATGGGCGCGCGGCTTGTGGTCCCGCAGTCCCGCTTTCCAAAGGCGGGCGGCATCCGTCCCTTATTCAGGGGCGCCTGCTCCTTGATCGAAACCAGGATGATGGGATGTCGGCTCCTCCTTCCTTGGACGTCTCCTCGGAACTCGTCGCCTAATCCGGGTCTCCCTCATAGATTTAAGACATGCTCGTGAATCTCGTTCCCGGCGCCATATCTTCATGGACACCGGTTAATTACGCTGCTTCCGCCCGGACGCTCCAAGGAGTCTGGTCGGGGCAGAAACCTGCGGTGAGGAGGCCGGGTGGCTCTGGGTGCTGGGGGCGTGTCGTAACACTGCGGCTCTGCACGTCTGTCTTCCGTCCCTAATAGGGCTTCTCGAAGGCATGATGGCCTGAGGCATCCCGCACTGGGTGCGGGGAACTGTGTCCCCTGAGGTTTTCCTCAGCTTCCCATGTTTAACACGGGGTACGCCGTGAGTTTAACGTCCAGCGGGGACGGCATCGGACTGATCAACACGAAGAGTAGATCAGATGACAGAACCCCTTGCGGGGAACCTCCGACACTGGGGCCAACACATGGGCGGCTTCCCAAGTGATATGGAGTGGAGTGAAGCAGCATGACCCCACCGGGATGTGGCGGCCCGGGTAAGGATCAGGATGGATGATGGAGCGAAGATCTTGGACCCCGTAGAGGCTTCCTACGTACCGCGCGCTAGCACGGATCAAAGTCAACATAGTTTGGGTATACAGTTTAACGTCATGCTGGACGTCGGCAAGCCGACTCACGAAGGGGTCGAGGCCGCCGGGCGGAGGATTGAACCGAACCACCTCGCACAGAGGGGGATGGAACGGCCGGGTGGATCACAGTTTCACGTCATGCTGGACGATAAAAGGAGAAATGGAAAAAGGGGTTGTGGGGAGGCACAGTGGAGATACACACGGGCAGTCTCCCACAAGGGCGGATTCATAGGTGAATCGACGCAAGCGTGAACCCTGGAGGGGTCCACTGATGGACGAACCGACGTGAATACGACCGGGACGACCAGGTGGTGGGCTTGAACCTCAGGGAGGCTTCCTACGTACCCTGTTTAGAAGACATGGATCAAAGTCCACGTAGTTCATTCTGTCAGGACTTACGCACTTGAGGCAGCCCGGATGCTGCAAAACTCAGTTGGAAGGGACTTGGACCGAAAGTAGTAGACACCTCGATCCCAGTCACACCCTCTACTGGCTTCGGCAGTGGGGGAGCGCAATGGAGATACACATGTGCAGCCCCCCACAAGAAACTAGGGGTTTGTAATACCCTACCCCCGTAGAGAAAAGCCGCTCCCATTAAATCGTCCCTAAAGAGGGGCAATCCCGACATCCCTGCAGAGACGAGCGGGTGGGGGCCACATCCAAACCGGGGGGGGCCCTGCGTGCGAAGCACGGGATCGGGTGATGCGGACGGTTTAACGTCTTGCCGGACGAAGTACAGTTTATTGTCGTGTGTTGAGGACGAAGCAGACGGTTTAACGTCTTGCCGGACGAAGTACAGTTTAATGTCGTGTGCTGAGGACGAAGCGGACGGTTTAACGTCTTGCCGGACGAAGTACAGTTTAACGTCGTGTGCTGAGGACTAAGCGGACGGTTTAACGTCTTTCCGGACGAAGTACAGTTTAACGTCGTGTGCTAAGGACAAAGCGGACGGTTTAACGTCTTGCCGGATGAAGTACAGTTTAACGTCGTGTGCTGAGGACGAAGGTGCTTGGCGGTTTAACGTCTTGCAGCACGGACGAAGTGAGGAGGGAGTGAGGATTCGGATTGGCAATCATGCCAATTTCAACTTCAGTCCGTTCCCCACTCCCGTCGGCCAGATGATCGACAATGGGCAGGGTCCGCTGGAGCAGCATGAATACTTCCTGAACATGCGGGGCGGAGTGCTCGTGGCTCGGATCGACGGGAAGGTGATCTGCGAGCCTTACGTGCCAACCCGGTTCGCCAGGCAGTTCGGGTGCCTTCAGCGGATGCCGAAGAGGGTATTCACTGCTGTCCGGGAGGAGACGAACCCTTGCGTCCTTCGCCAGATGTGGCTGATGTTTGCCGCTTTCGGCTCTGGCGACGTCATCACTCTCCCTCCTACCGGGGTTGATGCAAGCTTGGCAACCGAGTACGCCGAACACTGGGCCATCGCGTACCCCGAGGGGCTTCTACGGAAGCCAGTTCGGCGGCTCGAGGTTACCCGTGCGGAGACCGGGCGTCAAGGAAGGAGGCGAGGCGCCGCCACACGGGGGAGAACGGAGGCGCGCCAAGCAGCGGAGCCGGCGCGAGCAGGGACTTCGGCGGCGGGCACATCGCAGGCTGCCGCTACGACCTCGGCGCCCAGAGAGGGGGCACGCGCGGTGGTCGAAGAGCGGCCCGGGAAGCAGGTGAGACGTCTGCTCGAACCCTCCCACGATGCAGTCTTCCCGGCGCTGTGGTCGGCCTGGATGACCCTGCGACAGTCACTGGGGACCGACGCCATCTGGCGAAAGATTCTCAGTGAAGGAATCCATCTGCCAGAGGTCGGGCGCCTCCATATTGCCGACAGGGTGGACTTCAACCGGCAGTATGCGTATCTGACGGCCATGGACGATTACGCGCGCCAACGTGGTCAGCGTGCGGAGCCATCCCTTCTGGTGAAGGTGATGCTCGGTCTAGAGCCCGCTCCAGAACAGATGCCGCCGAAAGAAGACGACAGTAGCAACGACTCCGAGGAAGAGGAGGAGATGGGGGAGGATGAAGGCTCCGAGGGAAGATCCCATCAGGGGAGTCCGCGGGAGAGCGGCGAGGTGGCCGGCTCTGACAATGTTGATGTCACTGAGCTCCTCGAGGTCCGCTTCTATCCCTACTCAACCTGCTTCATCCATTCCCTTATGCAGCTTCTAACCCATTTCTCCATCTTTCTCAGGAGCGCACGGATGTTGGTCAGGCGTCCTCAGCAGGAGTAGGAGGGGCGCCAGCAGGACAAGGCGGGGGCCAGGAACCCATTATCGAATTGACAGGCGCGGAAGGGCCCCCTGCTGCAACTGTTCCTGCGGCGGCCGGGATAGCGGAAGATGACGCTCTGACCTCCCGTAAGTCTCCTTGCTTTACTACTGGTGCCTGCCATTGACGATCTGTGACTAACCATGGCATGCCCCGCGCAGTGATCTCAACATTGGAGGCTCGTCGGGTTGCCGAACCTGGGCCATCTACGAGTGGACCAGTGGTGGACATGCCGCCTGCTCCGGAACAGACTTCCCAAACCGAGCCGGCCCCACCAACTGCTGATCAGGGGGCTGCGGACGCCGGCGGTGCTGACATCGGAGAGAGGTCGGGGGCTGACAAGGGTGTCAGCGCCGCTGGGGAGAGAGAAGAAGGTCGCCCAGATGTTGGGGAACCTATCCCTCATGAGGACCTCCCAGGGGCGGACCCTGCAGCAGACCTGCTGGCTGCCTTCCCTGTCTACCGGCCTGCCGACCCCGAGGAGATGGACGACTCGGACGCGGAGGCGGTCGAGGAGAGCCGGATAACGCGCCACAGGGGGTGGAAGTGCATCCAGCGCTTCCTCAAGCGAGACCCATCGGAGTGGCTGGGGCGCATGGGATCACTTCAAACCTGGCTGCGCTTCCTGTGTGCCGGGGGAGCTGATGCTCAACGCCTCCATCTGACGGTCCGTGATTTCATGGCCGAAAAGATGCGCGAGAGCTACCGGCGTGCCGACGTCACACAAAGTCGGGACATGTCGGAGAGCACGCGGGCGCTCCTCGCGGCGGAGCAGGAAGTCTGGTGCCTCGAAGGGAAGGCGTCAGAGAAGGAGGCCTTCGTCGCAACGTGTACCGAGCTTGTGGAGCAACTAGCAGCCCAGCTGGTTGACGCCCAGGTACAGCTGACGGAGGCGGGCCAACAGATGGTCACAAATCAGGTCGAGCGGGAGCGTGCACAGGCCAGAATCGTCGAACTGCGTGCTGCGACCGCCGACAAGGAGAGGGCACGCAGAGAGCGAGAAGCAGCCCTGGAGGCCGCCAGCCAAAGGGTAGCGGCGTTAGAGAGACTCATTCAGCACGCTAATCCCTAGGGGCTTTGTTTTGCCACTCTCAGAACATTTTGCTTCTACTACCTTGATCCATTTTTATGAACCAATATATTTATCTGCATCTTTTGGCTTAACATACTCAACCACAATTCACTGTCTTGCGGGAGCGTTAACCAAGCATCAGGCATCCATAGTTGGGCCTGGATTGCTGGAGAAAAGAGGGAGGTCATTCCTAGGAAAGGAGACCTCAAGCCTAATCAATGTATTATACCCCCAACTTGTTCCAACACATGAGCGGGACAATGCTAGGGGCGTTGAGATTTTATCCGAACATAGGGAAATGAGAAAGGGTGAATCGCGTGTCCCGAATCCAGACATCCACAACGGTCGGCCTTCCAGGAAATGCCCAAGACGGTAGGCGGACAGTGGATCGACCATAACAACTGCAATAGACGGACCGAAGGTCATCATTCATATTGCAGGAGGCGGACCACATGTCATCATGAATACCGCTTTGGGGGTTCCTTCAGACACAAGGGTGGAAATCCAGATCAACAGGGCATGCGAAGCGTGGGGCGAAGTGACGATTGTTCGGACAAAATCCAACGCTCTCAGAATTGCGCCACCGTGGGGAAAGCCTATTAGGAGGATGCACTAATCTGGCCGTGAATCACCCCAATTCTCAGACAGAACCCCTTTGACGAGGAAACTGTCGCTTCCCATCATTGCGATGGGGCATCCCGAACTGAATCGGGGAGAATATCACAACTGCACCACTCTACCCGAAGTCTGGCCAGACGGCCGGCGACGAGGAGGGGCGGGACTTAACGATCCCTGAGGCTGGACCCGAGTCGAGATGCCCGGGCGTTCCTACGTACTCCATCAAGCTGGAGATCAAGCCACACGTAGTTCTGAGAGTGCAGTTTACTGTCATGCAGGACGTAGAATCCTGTTTGGGGAGATCTTAGTTTAAGGTCTTAGAGCTCGGACCATAAGGGGAGATCTTAGTTTAAGGTCTTAGAGCTCGGACCATAAAGAGAGATCTTAGTTTAAGGTCTTTAGAGCTCGGACCATAAGGAGAGATCTTAGTTTAAGGTCTTTAGAGCTCGGACCATAAGGAGAGATCTTAGTTTAAGGTCTTAGAGCTCGGACCATAAGGAGAGATCTTAGTTTAAGGTCTTAGAGCTCGGACCATAAGGAGAGATCTTAGTTTAAGGTCTTTAAAGCTCGGACCATAAGGAGAGATCTTAGTTTAAGGTCTTAGAGCTCGGACCATAAAGACCTCAAAGTACGCCACATCATGGTCCTATCCCCTGGATATGCGAAGATGCACTGAGGGATAGTGTCAAGAGTGTCGAGGTTTCGCCTGGTCCGAATGGGAGGTGGAAAATGTGAATCATGCGGCCATTCACTCAAGGACTGGGGGCACCGGAGTAACGATATGGGAGTACTGCCGACCGTGGCAGAAAAGCAGCATCAATATCGCACTAATCGTTGGTGGAATGAGGCAGCAAACGAGCATCGACCGCTCAATCGCAGGATTCATATCGATTTGCTACCCGAGGCCATTGGGGGTACTGGCCCGAGTCGGTGGGAGAGCACTGAGGCATTGTGTCCGAACCGTTCACGGGGGCTCCACCCAGGGCGTAGACGATGGGTCCGAATGAAAGGGAGCACGAAGCCTGAAAAGTGGAGGAAACCTGAACAAGCGGACCCTGACCCTCCTGGCAATAAACCAGAGTACTCTTGACACTGGTGGACCACTGCAAGGGGTCGGGGAACATGCCTTGAGGGTGACCTGAAGGCGGCGGATTCCCCAGAGAAGGGGGAATCTCTAAGAGGTGGGGGGCTGGACCCGAAGTTTCAAACATCCGGGCGTTCCTACGTATCCCATAAGGATGGGAATCATGCCACACGTAGTTCTTGAAGCGCGGCGCAACACAATCGGGCACCAGCGTGGGGAAGAGTGCGGGTCTGACCCTCGCACACAGAAGGAGCGGCATTTGATATTTCTTGTTTGTCCTTAAAGATGAATGGTCTTTCTTTGTGCGGCAACATGCCTGTGATTGAGAAATCTATGGTGTCACCACAATAATCAAGCCACGGAAGGCATTGATGAATGGCGTGGTTATTAACCAGCGCCCAACATGAGTGTCCCCTGAGGAGAACATCACGATGCAGTGCCGTTTCTCGTCGGGCGGCCAAGACGATCACAGTTTACGGTCGTGTGGTAGGACCAGACAACACAGTTTAAGGTCGTGTGGTTCGGACCATGGAGGAATCTGCTTATCGCGGTCCGGCGGACACGGCGGAGGTGGGAACATACCCAGCCCTGCGGTCACGCACGATTCCAGGAGAAGAGTCTTAGGATAGGGGTCTGCGTATGTCCATCACCCGAGGGGCAGAGATGCTAGCCTCCAGATATACTGGGCCCAGAACGCAATTGTTCGGGCGACTCCTTCCTCCTTATGGGGACGAGGGTCCAGGTACGCATGGCCCTTATGGAGGATATCCGCATATATCCTTGGTGCTCAGATCATGGGAGCCTCGAACGACATCATTACCCTGGTTGGTCTGCCAAACGTGTAGAGGTGTACTGAAGGTTAGTATGAAGAGAGTGTCGAGATTCCACTACAACGCACAAAGGCGGAGTGTGATGAGGACTGCGCAACCAATGTTCAGAGCCTGAAAGAGCCGACATGGCGATCAAGGACGTTGCTGACCATATTCGCAACACAACATCCGATCGCGTCAGCCTAAGACGGGGCAAGCAAACGAGCATCGACCGCTCAATCGCAGGATTCATATCGATTTGCGGCCCAAGACCCGCCGGTAAATCGACCCGGAGCGGTAGGAGAGCACTGAGGCATCGTACCCAAACCGCTAGCGAGGATCCCTTTGAGTGAAGGCTCGAACAAGAGGAAGCGCGAGGCCTGACAAGCAACAGAGGACTTGTCGGGATTGAATCTGACACTACGATTCATAGACCGAAGTACCCAAAACATGTTAACAGATCACCGAAAAGGGTCGGAGGACTCACCCTGAGAGCAACCAAAAGAGGGCAGATCCCCGTGATCAATCAAGAGACGGGGCTGGACCTGAAACACAAGCGTCCAGGCGGTCCTACGTATCCCATAAGGATGGGAATCAAGCCATATGTAGTTCTTGAGAGGCAGTTTAACGTCATGCAGGACGATGAGAGGTGTGAGGTGGTCCCACACACGGGGGGAGGCGTACGGCGCGGCCAGTAGACCAACGCGAATGAGGACATAATCCCCCGCTCACGCGATACGCCTCGCACAAAAAGGAGGGGAACTTGGGCCAGAGGCGCGACGCGGGATAGAGATTCCCGGGAAATGGGGCTGGGCCTGAAACATGTATGTACAGGCGGTCCTACGTATCCCCTAAGGATAGGAATCAAGCCGCACGTAGTTCTTGAAGTGCAGTTTAACGTCATGCAGGACGAGAAAAGAAGGGGGGAGCAGAAGGCATCCCCAAACGTGGGGGGCGTACAGCGTGGCGAGCAAACCGACGTGAATGAGGGCATAGCCCCGCGTTCACACCATACGCCGCACACCCGGAGGCAACTGGGCCAAGGGCCCGAGATGGGATGGAAATTCCCAAAGGATGGGGCTGGGCCTGAAACATGAATGTCCAGACGGTCCTACGTATCCCATAAGGATGGGAATCAAGCCGCACGTAGTTCTTGAAGTGCAGTTTAACGTCATGCAGGACGATACGCTGGGCAGTTTAACGTC
The DNA here is from genome assembly GCA_963277665.1 of Viscum album. NCBI lineage: Eukaryota > Viridiplantae > Streptophyta > Magnoliopsida > Santalales > Viscaceae > Viscum > Viscum album. The sequence continues at coordinate 490,334,007 of OY728162.1, forward strand.
GTGCAGCTTGGACGTGGTGCAGTTTAGCGTCATGCAGGACGAGGCACTTGGCAGTTTAATGTCTTGAAGCGCGGACGAGTGCTGAACAGTTTAACGTCTTGTAGCCTGGACGAATGCAGTTTAACGTCGTGCAGGACGTTGTACAGTTTAACGTCATGTTGAACGAAGCACTTGGCAGTTTAACGTCTTGCAGCGCGGATGATACGCTGGGCAGTTTAACGTCGTGCAGCTTGGACATTACGCTGGGCAGTTTAACGTCGTGCAGCTTGGACGTATGCAGTTTAACGTCGTGCAGGATGTTGGCACACTCAGACAAAGTACTGCTTGAGGAACCTAGCGTTGGTGGGAGGAGTGACACGCTCACCATCCATAGTCGCTAGGGAGTACGCGCCATTGGGATAGACCTTGTGGACAACAAAAGGTCCCTCCCACTTGGGCTCCAACTTGGGCGGCTTCCTGCCGGGGATCATCGGTGCTCTTAGGGCTAGCACTAGATCACCCTGCAGGAAGGAGCGGAGGCGAACCTTCTTATTGAAAGCTCGAGCCATTCTGCTTTGATGCCTCTCCAAGTTGTGCAAAGCGCGAAGTCTATTCTCATCCAGTGCTTCCAACTCGACTAGACGGGCTTCAGCAACTCTGTCTGGCGCTTGCTGGTCGTAGACCGCAGTGCGCAAGGATGACAACTGGATCTCAATGGGCAGGACGGCCTCAGCTCCATACACCAGGGAATAAGGGGTCATCTGGGTGGAATTGCGAGTCGTCGTCCGATAAGCCCAGAGGGCGTTGGGGAGCTTGTCCGGCCAACTCTTCTTGTTCTGACCAACCATCTTTTGCAGAATGTTAGAGAGGGTTTTGTTAAACGCCTCGATCTGTCCATTCGCATGCGCATGATAGCGAGATGTATGGTTCGAGCGAATGTTATACTTGGCGTACAACTTCTTCAACTCGGCTGCTCGGAAATTGCTTCCGTTATCCGTGAGGATAGCGTGAGGCACTCCAAATCGATAGATGTTGTTGGAGGTCACGAAGTCAACGATCGAACAGGATTTGACCTCTCTGAGCGGAATCGCCTCTGCCCATTTGGAGAAGAAGTCCGTGGCGGTCAGAATGAACCGGCACTGGCCAGCTGTCGCCGGCGGGTAGGGTCCCACAACGTCCATCCCCCAGACTGAAAAGGGCCAAGAATACCTGGTGGTATGGAGAGGCTCCGGCGGCCGATGCACAATGTTCGCATGAACCTGGCACGCATGGCACCTCCTGGCATACTCGATGCAGTCATGGATCATGGAGGGCCAGAAGTATCCCAACCTCCGAATCTGGTGGGACAGCTTCGGTCCAGTCTGGTGGGCGCCACATGAACCAGCATGAACCTCTTGCATGACTCGTGGGATCTCAACTCCCTGAAGGCAACGGAGGAGAACACCATCAAATCCACGTTTGTAGAGGATCTGCTCCAGGCCGGGGCTGCTCTGGAGGACAAACTGCGATGCACGGCGTCGAACTCGCTCGCGCTCGGCCTGATCCGATGGAAGAATTCCATGTTGGAGGTACTCAACCAAAGGCGTCCTCCAATCAGGGGCTGATCCGACCGTCATATCTGGGGTACTCGGGGCTCCGGGCATAGGGGCAACCGTGGTGAGATTACTTACCAACGGGCCGCGATCTTCTTCCGGGATAACGGGAGCGATGAGCCTGCGCCGCGTCACGCGGATGATCAGGTTGTCCTGTTCAGGCTCTGCAAGTGACGCAACAAGGCTGGCCAAAGAATCTGCTCGACCGTTCTGCGACCGGGGAATATGGACAATTTCCGGCCGAGAAGGGAACCGGGCCATCAGAAGGAGGGTGCACTACAACAATGGCACACGTTCCGGCTTCCTGACAACATAGTCGCCATTGATCTTCTTAACGACCAGCTCGGAGTCCCCTTTCACGCACAGACGGGGCACGTCGATCTCGAGAGCCAACTCGAGGCCGGTGATGAGGGCATGGTATTCCGCCTCATTGTTGGTGCAGCCCTCTGACAACAGGAAAGAGTATGGCAGCACGGCTCGCTCCGGGGTAATGAAGACGATGCCCAAGCCCACTCTGTTGAGCTTAGGATTATCGAGTCTTCTACCGGTGGGGATCTGGGAGGCACCGTCAAAGTGCATCTGCCAGCATGGATCGGCTCGATCAACCGAGAGAATGGTCTCATCAGGAAAGCCTAGATCCAGCGGCTTATCCGCGGAGGTCGGGTGAGCTGCCAGAAAGTCTGCCAATGCTTGCACTTTGATGGCCTTCTGAGACACATACCTGATGTCGAACTGTTGGAGAATCACAGCCCACCGCGCTAGACGGCCAGTCAACATAGGTCGGCTCAGGATATATTTCAACGGGTCTACCCGAGAAACCAATTGTACCTCATGGTGCTGCAAGTAGTGCCGTAGTTTCTGTACGGCAAATACGAGCGCCAGGCAGCTCTTCTCGATGGGGGAATACCTAACTTCCGCATCGAGGAGCATGCGACTGAGGTAATAGATGCTATTCTCCGTTCCCTCGTTGTTCTTCTGGGCGAGAAGGGCACCCAGGGACCGTTCCAGGGCGGTCACATAGAGGACCAGCGGCTTCCCGGATACAGGCGGCATCAGAACCGGAGGTTGAAGCAGGTACTTCTTGATCTCCTCGAAAGCGGTCTGAAACTCTTTATCCCATACATAGGTGGCCCCTTTCTTCATGAGCCGAGAAAAGGGCTTACACTTGCCGGCCAGATACGCGATGAATCGACGTATATAGGCTAAGTGGCCTTGGAACCCTTGCAGTTCCCGGATGGTACCTGGGGGAGGCATCTGGCTAATCGCCCTGATTTTCTCTGGGTCGATCTCAATACCCCGGTATCTTACCACAAATCCAAGGAACTTTCCGGAGGTGACCCCAAAGGCACACTTCAACGGGTTCATCTTCAGGCAGCGAGACCGGAGGAAGCTGAACACTTTCTCAAGATCTTTGAGATGGTCCTGACGCTGGCGCGATTTGACCACCAAGTCGTCGACGTAGCATTCCAACAGTGTGCCGAGGATTGGCTTGAATATGCGGTGCATCGCCCGTTGATAGGTGGCACCTGCATTCTTCAGGCCGAAAGGCATGACCCAGTAGCAAAAGGTACCTTGGGGGGCCCTGAAGGCAGTGAACTCCTCATCCTCAGGGGCCATCCGAATTTGGTTATATCCGGAGTATCCATCCATGAAGGAGAGGGCTTGGAACCATGCCGTAGCGTCAATCAACAGCTCTGTCACTGGAAGGGGAAAATCATCCTTCGGACAGTGGCGGTTGAGATCGCGGAAGTCGATGCAGACTCTGATCTGCCTGTTCTTCTTCCGGACTGGCACAATGTTGTCCAGCCATTTGGGGTACTGAACTTCCCTCACGAAGTTGGCTTTGATAAGCTTGTCAACTTCGGCCTCAACCATGGCACCGTGGGATGGGTGCATCTTCCTGGGAGGCTGCTTGAACCCGCGATGGTTCGCCGGGAGACCAAGGCGGTGGACGGCTACCTGAGGATCCAGCCCCGACATCTCGTCATAGCCCCAAGCGAACACATCACGGTGCTGCCTGAGAAAGTCCACGTACTGCTGCCGCTCCTCAGAGGGCATGGCGGCACTGACCAATGTGGGTCTTAGATCGGCCTCGGTTCCAAGGTTCACCTGTATTAACTCATCGACCGTGGCGGGGACGCCCTCCTCAAAGGCTGGGGGTGCGTCTTCCACGTCCTCTCCACTCGGGGAGGGATCGTCCACGGGAGAGACTGCGTTGGAAACTGCATTGGGGCTACCAGATCCTACTGGGCCGCTGGTACTGGCACGGGCGGTCGCGGTCATCTCACCAGGAGACTCACAGGCCGTCGAGACCATGGCTACGTCCAACCGTTGAATCGGGAGGACGTAAGCGTCATCCAAGCTTGCCCAGGGATCACTTGCAAGAGGGACAGGCTCAACCTCACCTGCCAGGATCTGCTTATCCTTGCTCTTGTAATAGTCCGCGTCCAGATAGCGGGCTTCACATGAGGCAAAAGGAGAGGCATATCCTTGAAGCACACCTACTCTGCCATTAAGGGAGTATTTGAGGAATCAGTGGTATGACGAGGGAACCGCCGCGTGAAGGTGGAGCCATGGCCTTCCCATCAATGCGTTGTACGCAGTGTCCTGAGAGACTACCATGAATTCGGTGTTGGCAACCAAGTCACCGAACTGGGTCTTCAAACGTATCTTGCCGACCGGGGTTTGCTCGGTGCGGTCGTACCCCTGGATCCTAAGGTCGGAGGGAATCAAGTCATCCTCAGACAACCCCAATCTCCGGAGCGTCCGAGTTGGAATCAGGTTAATCCCGGACCCCGTGTCGACAAGACAGCGCCAGACTTCAAGGCCATTGAACTGGCCAGTGACATACAGTGGACGAATGTGTCCCTGTATAGGAGGGTCTTCATCCTTACCAGAGAACGAGATAACTGCCTGACATTCGGTGTCCTCGATCGTTTCGGCGTGAAAGGCCTCTGCAGCCGCAACCTCTGTCTCAAACTGGAAAGGGCTTTTCAGGGCTTCAGCGAGTGCCTCGCGCATCTCAGATGACATGAGCAGAGCCTCAAGGATGGATATCCTTGCTGGGATGTCAGCCAAGTGCTTCAGGACATCATACTTTTTGGCCAAGCGCGAGCCCCTGGTTGCAGGAGGTTGCTCTGCGGTTGGCGGCATGACGGGCCTTGCCGGTTGGATCGGCGGCCGACTGGTACTTGGCGCATCTCGCTGTTCCCTGGCTGCAGTCCGAGAAATGGTCACCGTACTGGGGTCAGGAGGCCGGGATGGACTCGTGGCAGGGCGGAGCTGGTCGCGACACGGCTGAGGCGGTTCTGCCTGGTCCCACACCACAAACAGCGGCGGAGGCGAATCCGTCATCCCCGAATGGGGGGGCGGCGCACGTTGTGCTCGGTTTTGAGCCTGCTACCTAGTCTCAGTGGCGTGCACGGCCTGGCTGGAGGTACCAATGGCTGTGCCCCGGCGACTCCTGCGGCTGCGGTTCTTCCGACGGTGGCGACGACCGGGGACACTAGGGAGGTCCACCTGGTGTTCTTCAACGTCGGGAACCGAAAAGGGATTTACCAGCTCGACGGTGTTAACCGAAGCGTACCCAACACCTTCATCGGACGAATCATCCATCACCGGGCGGATCCGAGGAGGGACCCCCATTTCCGGGGGCATGAAATCGCCGAGAGTGCGGGATAGTGGCGGAACCAGCGGGGCGCGCTCTTCCTTCTTGCGCTGCCGCCATTTTCTCCTCTTGGAAGAGGCAGGCTAGGACGACGATGCCGAAGCAGCACCCGCAGATTCTGGGGGCTCAGGCTGATTCAAGCGCGCACGGATGATTCCATGGGCGCGAATGGTCGTCTTGCGGGCCATCCAGTTATTATACTTCTGGGATCCGCTGTCGGAGACCAGCTGCCATTCTTCCTCGTTGCCACTATCGTCATCTGATCCCACGAACACGCCCGCCACTTGTGCTGGAGCTGGGCCCAACCTGATTACATTGTTGTTAATCTGGTCTTGGAGCCAATCCTTAAACACATAGCACCGCTGGATGGTGTGCCCTAGGGCCCGATGGTAGGGGAAGTAGCGGGGGTTATTCGTAAGATGTGCCTCCTCTGGCCTCCAACACTCAGGCAGTCACACAATCCTCTGCTCCAGGGCGCTCCGGAAATAACCGGGGACCTGATCCTCATGGAATGAGTAAGTCAGGTGTCGCGGGCCCCTGGGAGCGTGGTCTTGACGAGGGGCTGGAGGGGCCGGCCGAGGAGGTGGACCCTGATTATCTCGCCTGGGTTGTGGCGGTACATTACGCGGAGGGGCCGGCCGGTTCTGAGGCTGCCGCTGCTGGGCCGGGAACTGAGCCCGTGGAGGCGGATTCCTGTGAGGCTGTGGAGCTGGCCTCGCCGGCAGCAGCTCCAATGGCCTGGGGGCCTCTATCTGGGAGACAGCAGCGGGCTCAGCCCTGCTGACTCTCCTTGCAGAAATCATAGGAGGTAGCGGGTGTGCCTGGCTGGCCTGTTGCAGGGCTTCCTCAAGACGTTGAGCTTTGTCTGAGAAGTCCCTGAACCCTCCGGGTAATTTTGAGTGACCAGGGAAGGGACCATCTCAGTCTTGATGTTCCCGACGCACATTGTCAGCAACTGCTCCTGAGTCAATGGCATGTCAAGGGAATACGTGAGACCCTTCCATCGGGAGACGAAGTCCGCGACTCGCTCATCAGGCCTCCGCTTGCACTTGAAGAGGTCTGCGATACTTGTCTTCCGGGTCGTGGAACTGAACTGGTAGAGGAACTGTCTACGGAGGTCCTCCCAGCTGGTTACCGACCCGACGGGGAGCTGGCTGTACCAGACAAATGATGGCCCTTCCAGTGTCTGAACAAAGCAGCGAAGCTTAGCGGCCTCTTACTGCGCCGGAGTCCCCAACATAGGCCCGCACCTCGAGTTGAAGTCGGATAAATGCTGTGGCGGATCTCCAGTCCCGTTGAAGGGAGCGAAAGTGGGATTCCCGAATCCCGGAGGCGCCGGCATGTCATCCACCCATGCTGGGTAGGGCTTGCCGTCCGGTGGGATCGCCACCTGCCGAGTCTCCAAGGCCTCCAAGCGGGCAATGAGTGCCTCCATTGGATCGTCCGGACATGGGTTCCAGTACTGGCGAGGATCTCTAACCACGAGCGCATTGCATGGCCCTTCAATCGGGTCGTCGACCGGGTCGTCGAACTCGGCAGCTCGTGGGATGGCGGGCGGAGCGGCCCTTGGGGCAGCGGGAGGAATCCGAGCGGGGTCTCTCAGGTAGTCACGCCGCTCGGGAGGGTGTGGCGAAACATACCGTGCCCTCTTTCCGTAGGCAATGGCCTCTCTCATGTCGGCGAACACAGCGTAATCACGGTTGCCCGGGAGAGTCTCGTCGAGGAGCGGTTGTTCCGGTCCCTGCTGTCCTGGCCTAGGATCACCGTAGTCAGGCCGCCGTTCTGCAGCGCGCTCGGCGAGGAGCTGGTCAACCAGCTTCTTCTGTTCGGCGAGCTGCTAACATAGCGTAGCCTTCTTGGGATCCTCCTCTGCCCTCTGCATAGAGGCAGATGGGTCGGCGGGCTTTATAGCCTCGCTGTGCTCTTTTCCTTTGCTGGCGTTTTGGCCCAACGTCAGTGCTTCAGTGGGTGCGGGGAGCCCCAGGAGGTTCCTATGATGACGAGTGACTCTCACCGATGGCTCTGACGATGGCTTGTCTTCGGGGGGAAGCCCCCGCCGAGAAGTTCCAAGTCGTTCCCCTCTCCCGACAGGTCAGCCATATTGACTGTTTCCGTCCCTGGGGATATACCCTCAGGGCCACCCAGTGAATCGGGCTGTCGGCGAATCACACTGAAGCGTAGGGTAGCGTACTGCCCCCATCCACAGATATACACGTGGGGAGTGGCTTCCTCGATAACTTTGCGGAGTACTTGAAAACACTCAACGCATCGTTGCTGGAGGGCCTCGTGGTGCTCAAATGACCCGGGGTGCCGAACCGCGGGGAGCATGGCCAGGTCAATTTGACGGCACTGCTCACCAATATCCTCCAGGTGCACTTGACTCCCGGGGTATGGCATTTGTAGGCGGTGAAGACAGGAGCGAGTCTCCCGGAGAGTTCGGCGGAAGCATTCGAACTCATCCGGGGTGAGCGATTCGGGTGCATCAAAGCCCGGTCCTGCGACTGGCCAAAACTTCTCAGGGAAGTGGCCCTCTGCAAGGACGGTCCAGAAGATCCACGACTCAAACTCGGGACCCAGAACTCCTTGGTCCTCTTCAATGGCTGGGAACGGACGGGGAACCGGCAGTGGTGCCGAGGCGGGCCGCCGGGATGACGGGCTGGCCGGCGGTGAATACGGCGAACATGCCGATTGGCCTCCATATCCCGGGCCGCCCTCTGAGGGTGGCGGTGCCCTGGCTACCACATCAGGATAGGACGGGCCGGCGAGCGAACATCCTGCCGTAGCATCGGTGCTCGCCGAGGGTGCACTAGATCGTGGTTCGACCGTTGGTCCCCAGAAAAAGTCTCCGGCTTCTCCGATCGAGGCGGAAGGCGCTTCCGGAGGGGCCGGTACCAACCGCAAGCTTGATCCTTGGGGGTCTACCAGGCCCTCGTTACTCCGTATATACCTTCAGAGTGAAGCGGGGATCACATCGATCTCGCTCTCGGGGAGCACGAGGCTGACGTGCCGCATTCCTACCCCTGCCCTTGACTGGCGGGATTGGGGAAAGGGCTCGGTCGCCGAATCGTACTCCGCCTCTGAATCAGATAAGCGAACGGGTCGGATCTCTGTCCGGAATTCCGTAACATTCTTCCCTTGGCGTCGACGCCTTGCCTTCCTTCCCCTGGGTGGTTCTTCAGGGCAGGGCTGATCTCTGTCCTGGTGTCCTCCGGCCGCACTGGTGCTGGGGCCAAGAGGACTAGAAACCAAGGTGTGAGGGGCACCGGGACAGATATCAAAGGGGACGCGGGGAGAGATGATTCCGGGCAGGCCTCCGGGCCGGGATCAGAAGGTGGGATGACCCATGCCTCCTGGATCGGCCACACGGAGTAGATCCCGCTGGTGAATAGCGCTACCGCGAGGTGGTCCGCGGTGGCTACTGCCTGTACCAGCAACCGGGAGAGTCGACCCAACCTGCCTTTGGGGCGGTCGGGGCCTCGATCCAGGTCGGGCATAGACGTTCCCCTGCTCAGGATGCGCAGGGGCCTGGCGACTGAAGCCAACAGTGGCTTGGGCCAATGCGGCCGTTGTTGCTAGGGCCCCAAGGTGGGCATCCTCCTCCGCTCGTGCCCGACGTTGGCGTCGGGACAAACGAGTCGGGATGAGCGGCGCGGGCAGGTGGAGAGCCCGCTCTTTGACTTGAGAGGCCTGGCGGCGGTGTCGCCGTGGCCTGGCGGGAGCCCTTACCGTAGATCCCTGGAGAGAATCCCGGATAGGGTGATCCCGGACATCTTCCACCTCATCCGCATAGGGAAGGGAACTGTCAGAGCGCTCCGGGGATAAGCTCCCGAAGCGGTTGGACGTTGAGGTAGGCAGCGGTGCCTCCCTGCACGGCCCTCGGGGGCGGCGGTGGTGGCGAGGTGCAGCCTCCTCAGGGTCTAGGCGAGCCATGTCCCTAGTGGGGATGACTCCCTCTTCCTCATATCTCCGCACCAGGGTGTTGATCACCCTTCTCTGGATGACCTCCGAGGGGGAGAGAGGGCGTGGTCGTCCCGCAATTGCGGCTGCTGGGACGGCTGTGGAACGGGCGGGACCGCGCGGAGTAGCCGCGTCGGTGTTTCCCCTACCTCTGCGCCAGTGGGCGGGCGGTGATCGGGCACTGGATTGGGCGACCTGATTTCTGAAAGCATGGAGAAGGACCCATTAACACTGACAGGAAAAGGAATCGACAACCAACCATTAGTGCCACGACGCCTTCCGTGGGGGGAACCCAGGCCCTGGACGTTGCGAGACGGAGTGCCCGATTTCCCTTCCCCAGCCCCTGGCGGGTAAGACTGAATGCTTGGCCGGGCAACATGCCGGTCTTCCAACACCTCCGAAAGCCATCGGTCATCGTATCGAGGAGAAGAGATTCACGTCGGGTTCACCATTTTTCTGTTTCGGTGCGGATGTGCGTCGGGTTACGCTGTTCCGCCAGGACGCGTTCGCGCGTGCACCCGTCAACCCGAGGGGATGGGCGCGCGGCTTGTGGTCCCGCAGTCCCGCTTTCCAAAGGTGGGCGGCATCCTTCCCTTATTCAGGGGCGTCAGCTCCTTGATTGAAACCGGGATGATGGGATGTCAGCTCCTCCTTCCTTGGACGTCTCCTCGGAACTCGTCGCCTAATCCGGGTCTCCCTCATAGATTTAAGACATGCTCGTGAATCTCGTTCCCGGCGCCATATCTTCATGGACACCGGTTAATTACGCTGCTTCCGCCCGGACGCTCCAAGGAGTCTGGTCGGGGCAGCAACCTGCGGTGAGGAGGCCGGGTGGCTCTGGGTGCTGGGGGCGTGTCGTAACACTGCGGCTCTGCACGTCTGTCTTCCGTCCCTAATAGGGCTTCTCGAAGGCATGATGGCCTGAGGCATCCCGCACTGGGTGCGGGGAACTGTGTCCCCTGAGGTTTTCCTCAGCTTCCCATGTTTAACACGGGGTACGCCGCGAGTTTAACGTCCAGCGGGGACGGCATCAGACTGATCAACACGAAGAGTGGATCAGATGACAGAACCCCTTGCGGGGAACCTCCGACGCTGGGGCCAACACATGGGCGGCTTCCCAAGTGATATGGAGTGGAGTGAAGCGGCATGACCCCACCGGGATGTGGCGGCCCGGGTAAGGATCAGGATGGATGATGGAGCGAAGAGCTTGGACCCCGTAGAGGCTTCCTACGTACCGCGCGCTAGCACGAATCAAAGTCAACGTAGTTCGGGTATACAGTTTAACGTCATGCTGGACGTCGGCAAGCCGACTCACGAAGGGGTCGAGGCCGCCGGGCGGAGGATTGAACCGAACCACCTCGCACAGAGGGGGATGGAACGACCGGGTGGATCACAGTTTCACGTCATGCTGGACGATAAAAGGAGAAATGGAAAAAGGGGCTGTGGGGAGGCACAATGGAGATACACACGGGCAGTCTCCCACAGGGGCGGATTCATAGGTGAATCGACGCAAGCGTGAACCCTGGAGGGGTCCACTGATGGACGAACCGACGTGAATACGACCGGGACGACCAGGTGGTGGGCTTGAACCTCAGGGAGGCTTCCTACGTACCCTGTTTAGAAGACAGGGATCAAAGTCCACGTAGTTCATTTTGTCAGGACTTACGCACTTGAGGCAGCCCGGATGCGGAAAAACTCAGTTGGAAGGGACTTGGACCGAAAGTAGGAGACACCTCGATCCCAGTCACACCCTCTACTGGCTTCGGCAGTGGGGGAGCGCAATGGAGATACACATGTGTATCCCCCCACAAGAAACTAGGGGTTTGTAATACCCTACCCCCGTAGGGAAAAGCCGCTCCCATTAAATCGTCCCTAAAGAGGGGCAATCCCGACATCCCTACAGAGAAGAGCGGGTGGGGGCCACATCCAAACCGGGGGGGACCCTGCGTGTGAGGCACGGGATCGGGTGATGCAGACGGTTTAACGTCTTGCCGGACGATGTACAGTTTAATGTCGTGTGTTGAGGACGAAGCAGACGGTTTAACGTCTTGCCGGACGAAGTACAGTTTAACGTCATGTGCCGAGGACGAAGCGGACGGTTTAACGTCTTGCCGGACGAAGTACAGTTTAACGTCGTGTGCTGAGGACGAAGCGGACGGTTTAACGTCTTGCCGGACGAAGTACAGTTTAACGTCGTGTGCTGAGGACGAAGGTGCTTGGCGGTTTAACGTCTTGCAGCACAGACGAAGTACAGTTTAACGTCGTGTGCTGAGGACGAAGGTGCTTGGCAGTTTAACGTCTTGCTGCACGGACGATAGGGGCTAGGCAGTTTAGCGTCGTGCAGCTTGGATGTAGTACAGTTTAACGTCATGTTGGACGGATGCAGTTTAGCGTCATGCGGGACGAATGTGCAGTTTAACGTCATGCTGGACTAATGTGCAGTTTAACGTCATGCTGGACGTTGGTTGCCGCCGATGGGTCCGCGTCACTTCGCGCAAGCCTAGAGGGCCGCACGGAAAGACAACGCACGGTGCGGGCACCCAGGATGAAGATCATCGGTCGCCACGCAGGCGGGTACCCTCAGGGGGTCAAGGGGGGCGACCCCGGCGGATTGCGCGCAAAAGAGGAGCTTTGCGCGCAAAACAGCAGGTCGGCGCGCAAAATGGCGGGCTGGCGCGCAATCGGGCCAGTCCTTTGCGCGCAGATGATTGAGATTGCGCGCACCGGGCTTCGGACAGCTCGCGGGGGCAACGGCTCATTCTCTAACGAACGACCACTTTGAAGAGGGGGGTGCGCGCAATCGGGCTGGATTGCGCGCACCCGGTGGCAATTGCGCGCAAGAGGCTTCCTTTGCTCGCAAAGGCCTTCGGGTTAAGGATTATTCAAAGGAATGGAGCCAAGGGGATTGCGCGCGAAGGCGAACCCCAAGGCTCTATTGCGCGAAAGAAAGGAGGTTACCTGAAGATCGGCATTGCGCGCAGAAGGGGTTGGACTGCGCGAACGAGCGATGCTTCGGATTCTGGCCACCTTCAAAACGTCGGGGGTCGCCTTATATTTAAAGGCAACCCCGGGCGCGAAATCCGGTCTCGGGCGCGGAATTCCCTTTGCGGGCGCGGAATCAGGACCCGGCACGCAAGGGAGCCGCGCAGGCCACGGGCGCGCAAAATAGCGCGCCGGCCCAGCGCATTGCGCGCATCCCTGGAGGATTGCGCGCCGAGACTCAACTTTGCGCGCGGGACTCTGAAATTTCGCGTAAGTCCTCCGGGCCCTCCGGAACGTGCCTCTGACTCCAAATATCACTTCGCTTTCCGCATCCGGAGCTTCGTTTGGGAACAACGGACTTTTCCGGCGTCTACAATGGTGTCTGAGGTGTACCGGGAGTTCAAGGTGACTTATCCCTGACATATTTCAAAATTTCCATATCTATAAACAGTGAATCAGTAACCATCTTTGAATAGTTTCATTGGTTACCTTCTGTTAGAAGTGTCATCGGTGACCCTCGATGAACAGTTCCAATGGTATACAGATGTGAACAGTTCAATATTGACCTTATATGAACAGTTTAATCGGTGACCACTTTCAACGGTAGACAGTTGTGGACAGTACAATGGGGACCTTCGATGAACATTTTCATCGATAAACTTATGTCTATAGTGACAATAGTGACGTCCAATGATTACCTCTCTTTACATTTCCAAATATCATATTCTATGAAAATTTCCATCGGTGAACAGTGTCAAAGGTGAGGTTCCAACAATAACCTATTTCCTTTTCCAAATTTCAAATTCTATGAACAGTCCCATGAATGTACACTTCCATTAGTGAGGTTCCAATGGTGCCCTCTGTCCATTTCCAAATTTTGAGTTAGTGAACATTGATTCCAAAATGGTGAGGCTATATCATTCATGTTCTAATGGTGAGGTTCATGAACAATGTCTATTTCCTTTGACAAATTTTTAGTTAATAAAATGTGTTTCCAGAATGGTGAGGATTTATCGGTGAGGTTCTAACGATGATGTTCATGAATAATGTCTATATCCTTTGGCAAATTTTGTGCTCATGAACAATGTTTTCAGAACTGGGAGGCCTATCTGTATCCTCTAATGGTGAGGTCAATCTATAACCTCTAATGGTGAGGTCTATCTGTAACTTCTAATGGTGAGGTCTATCGGTAACATCTATCTCCTTTGCTAAATTTTGAGTTCATGAACAATGTTTACATCTTCCTACAGTTTTCCCCATTGATGTTTCCACTAATGTAAAATTCATTTAAAGGATTGATTAAAGGAAATTAAGGCCAATTAAATGGCCATAAACCCAATATTAATGATTCCTATGGCTTGGGATATTTTTACTTGGTCAAACCACATGGTTTAATGAGATCCACTTTTAATGGGAAATCAAGCGTCTCTTTAACCATCGCTCTGTTAAATATTCTAAAGGGGTGAGATATTTTCATCCCTAGTTCATCCTCGTTTTTATTGGGTGTGAGATGCTTGGAACTATACTTATTTCCTATATGAATTGTGATATAAAACTGTTCCCCATGGATTGGTTTCCATCAATGTTCTTTTTTTGCAAGTGCACCCCCAGTTTTGGTGCATCCATGAAATACCCATAAATATTTGAAATAAGTTGTCACGGGGGGAGGAGATCATAAACTATTGTGTGGCTCATTCTTACATAGAGAACATCAAGAACTATTTGAGTTAGGGTATTCATTTCTTCTCATTTATGTTACGTGAAACTATAGAGATAACATGTTTTATCCTACAGAATCACAATGGAACTGATCTAATAAATACATGGACATGATAAATAAATTGATATTGATCGTATATTATTGCCTAATTTTTTTGTTAGAAAGTGTAATATCAATGATTTTTATGCTTAGTATTTTGTTCATGAATTGAATTGGTAAATAATGTAAGGACAAAATTAATTTATAACCACTTGTCTAAAGATAAAGAGGCATGTGAATGAATCTGATTGGTGTTGTTGTAATTTTATGTTAATCAAATTGTTACAGTAACCATGTTTGATCAATTTTTGATAGTTTATTAGTTAGTTTTCCCAAATTAGAACCTTCCAATAATAAAGTTTTTAATCCAAGATGGATTAAAGAACTAGTGGTTTGATAAAAGATAAATCCTTGTAGGGTTATGAGTTTCCCAATTTTCTGTTTAAGGGACAATAGCCAAGTTGATATTATGGTTTATTTCTACTACTTGTGTTATGATGCGAGCAGGGATGGCTGTTGTGATGTGTGGGGGTTGGGAGGCCTATTGGTTATGGCAGCAATTGATGCTTAGAATGTATAGATGCATCATTTTATTCATGTGGGTGTCATGTTGGACAACATGGATGTTGGAATGAGTTGGATATGAATGTTTGGATGATTTCTTATTCTTTGATTGGTTATTTGATTTACTTTTCCCCACTACTCGAGGAAGGAGGTTTTGCTTACCCTTATTTAGAAAGAGTTGAAAATTCAAGGGGTATGCCACATGCTTTCGGTGTTTATCTTCTCGGGGGAGGATGGGACCACACAATTGTTATAGGAATCAAAGACTCGATGGGTATTAAATCTACTAACCATGGTGATCCCCCTTGTGTTTAGTAGAGTATAATATTTTTCTAGAATTCGAGGGAATATGGGAATGAAATTCTGTAATGAATAATTGAATAACTTATGTTAACCCATGGGGTTAGAGCTTGCTGGAACGAAATGTTTAGGTTACTTTTTAAAGGGACATCAGTCATTGGGTGTGGTGTCAGTGAAATTAAATGTAGAATTTTTTAATGGTTAATTAATGATGAAAATATTAATTAAAGTAATTTGAAACTAATAGAAAATAAATTAATTAATGTATTAAATCTCATAAAATGGTTTTGTTCTTATAGGATAGATATTCTAAGAAGTGGAAGTCAGGAGTCTGAGAGACGATAGCTTCTAGTGAGTCTAAGTCATGGTTATGCCCACAGTGTGGTTTTGAGCTATGTTATATTTTGTACCTTTTCTGTTTCTATATGCTACACCACCATGTCAGTAAGGGAAACTGATAGCCAAGTGATTCTGAGCCCTGGGGGGTGTTTTTCCTAACATTCTGGTGGGAGGATGTATTGCTAACTACCCCCTATGGACCCACTCTCTTCTCATGATAGTTACTTGTGCTTGTAGGAACAATGGTTAGTTTTACCCATATATGTGTGTATAAGTCTATAATGGCTTCTATTTATTCACACAAATATATTCTCGATAAGAATCTTATGGACTACTATTTGTTTAACCTGTATAGTTTGTGATGGCGTGAGGTTCCTAAGATAGTGTAAGGGCTGTAATGGATTGAGGTATAATACCCGATGTATGATACCTGTTATGTGAGCTGTGGTGGCTCTTAGAAACAACCTGGTTACTTTCTTGCATGGATTCTGTGGTTTCGGTTGCATGAGGATCATGTTATGATGTTTTGCACAGGTGTTTGTGGGCAATCCTTTTTGGAGAGAGAATATTAGGACATGCGATGTTGGGGAAATGTAGAAAACGAGATGATAAGAATTTGCATGGTACCCTTAATATTCATTATTATATTATATAATCTTGTATGTGTTACATGGTGGGAGTGTCCATGGTGGGACTAGGAACATATTATACCTATTTAGGTGAGGAGTTAGTTTCACTTGTTGTTCATTATGCTTTAGCGTTCTATCTTTTCATTTGAAATAGAGGCTTCTAGGATGATCCTACTGAGTATAGTGTTAAACTCAACCTATGTATATATAAACTATTTTTTCTGATCACTTAGAGTATGTTTGAGTTCAAGCAGGTATCAAATAGCATGGGGTTAGGGGATCTCGTGGGGCTTGTGGTTACGAGATCTCTTTGGGATTGTGGATGCTGCTGTTTTTACATTGTTTTTTGTACTTGCAGTTTTTCCCATTTCAGTTGTTGTAGTTTTTATGGACATAATATATGTGTACATGGGATTTCGTTTATATTTCATTCTGAGTTGGAGTGGGTTGGTGTATATCATATCTCTATCTCACTATCACATGTTTTCTCTTAGAGTGTAATGCATCTCATTTTTTTGTTTTTTGTAAACTCGGTGCTAGTAGCCAACCCGAGGCCTACTAGAGGCGGGACTCGAGGGTCATTATCTAAATTCTCACATTGTTATCTCAGGAGGGATAAATGTTGTGGCGAGGGGGTCATGACAGTGTGGTATCCAAGGAATGGTTGAGGTATTGGATTGAGTTTGGAGTTAGGAACAAGTTAGGTTGCAGGGGTTGGAAGGGAAATATTGTCAGTCTTCTTTAGCAAGTGATGTAAACATTGTAGATTAGCTGAGAAAAAAGTGTTTATAGAAACTTATGATCCTATGTATAGGCATTTTTGTTTACAATGGATACTAAACTAGGTGATACTAGTTGAAGGATAGAGACCAAGGAAAGCATCACGAATCATTCTTCATTGTGCCTGTGTTTGAATGGGTAGTCCTTGGTATATGATAACCTATGATGAATAAATGAAAACAATTAATTATTTAATGTTGAGCCTTCGATATTCCAGGTTTAGTATATGAAACTGTTTTTTATTTTATAGGTATCAATCCAGGTTGAAATCCTCATCAGGATCTCATTTAAGATGTCCAACAGGTTGTGCCAGCTGATCACTGTTGGGTAGAGGTTTACGACAATGAAAATTGTAGGAGAAAACATCAATAGTTTCAGCAATAGAGTCTAAAAATGAATGAGGGATCCCTTTTTAGATGAATTCACAAAACATTGGTCGGAGGAGGTCTAGATCAGCTTCAGTTTGATCCATGCTCAGAAAGAACACTGGGTGTCCTTGGTTGTGACGATGTTGCGTGGAGTAGCGAGGCAGTGGCGGTTTTTTTTTGCAGGGGGATCATGAGGAGTCAATGATATCAAGGGAGGAGTTCCAAGACATATTTCATGTTGAGTTTCTTTCTTTGACCCCGAAGGGGTCCATTCACCATGTGCATTTTACCCTTTGACAGGGGAGCTCCAGTGTTTGAGATTTTCGAATCCGATTCAAGAAAGTTTTACGATATTCTTCGAACCAGTTTTCTAGATGAGGAGGCCAGGGCGAGGCATTTCGATGAGTATTTAGATCAAGAGATACATCTCCAGGTCACCCCATTTATACTGAAGACATATCTTGAGATGTTGGCTAGGGAAGAGTTCATTGAGAGGACATTGGACATAACTAGATCATCACGAGAGGGGAATCATCATGATTACTCATGAAGCAGAGCTGTGGTCTGAGGTTCCCGATTTTCAAGGAAGAATAGTTTCCATTCAGCCTGGGGTAGGTCCTAGCCCTTCACATCTCATTTCTATGGGGGCCGCAACTCTCAGGATTATGCCAGGGGATGATGTGCTTGTTTTTCTTGTGGTTGTTAAGGTCATTAGCAGTGAGAGTGCCCCACCTTTCACAGAAGTCATAGTGCACCATGTGTTCCACTCTAGGTTCCTCCATCGAGATAGTTCTAGCCAAGATAGCAGCAACATGATACACCAGCATTAGATCGGTAGAGGGTAGATGTTGCAGGCAGAGGACAACCCCATGAAACTCTCTGTCGTTAGATAGCAGAGCACGGATGTGGTGGTGGTCAACATCCGGGCCAGATAGGCCATGCATGTGGTTGTGGTCAGCTTCATGCTTTAGCGTTGCCATCACCATTCGAGCCAGACATCGTTCGAGGTACCCTTTTCTTACTTTCCGCCTTTTTTATGTCTTGTTTGATTCAGGAGAAACACACTCCTTCACATTACTTACCCCTATCCATTAGATGGAACATGAGGTAGAGAGGCTTCCAGTGCCTTTAGCATCGACTATGCCAGTTGGAGTTCGAGCGGAATTGTTTTATGTTTGTAGAGATTGTGAGATAGTGTTGGGGAAAAAACACTCTTGGGGAGAATTCATATGTTTACAAATAAAAAAATATGATATGATCCTTATCATGGATAGGTTGTATTCAGTTCATGGTATCAGGAATTGCTTCAGGAAGAATGTTTGTTTTTTTTGTGTGAATAGAGAGCCTGATGTGTTTGTTAGCGATCCAGATCCATGGATTGGTCATAGGCATGTTCAGTCCTTATCACCCATGATGGCTGAGATGATGTTGAGTTCTTCATAGGTTCAGTAGTTTGTGTTTCCTAGGATCGTAGAAGAGTACCCTGATGTCTTTACAGAATAGTTTTTAGCATAATCCCCTCGATGAGAGATCATGTTTTGGATCGATCTACAACTAGGAGATTCTCCTATCTCTATGTATCGATATAGGATGGACCCTTCTGAGTTATGATAACTATGTATACAGCTTGATGGACTTTTACAGTGCCATATTTTGAAAATTGGGTCATAATGGGGTGCACTAGTTTTGTTCATGAAGAAGGCTGATGACAGTTTGTGGTTGTGTGTTGATTATCGTCCCATGAACAAAGTGATAATAAAAATCGCTATCATATTCCATAGATTGAAAATTTATTTGATCAAATTAAGTATGAAATTTGGTTCTCAATGATTGACCTGCATTCATGATATCATTAGATGCGTGTGAAGGATGAGGATATCTTGAAGACTGCTTTCTTTTGACGTTTTGGGCATTATGAGTACATTGTATTGTTGTTCGGCATGAAAAATGCTCCAGCTGTGTTCATGGGATTGATGAATTCTCTGTTATGTGAGTTTCTAGACAAGTTTGTGATCGTTTTCATTGATGATATCCTTATGTATTCTACATCTAAAGAGGGTCATTTATAGTATCTACATGCTATTTTGGAATCTTTATATCAAAATTAGTTGTATGGGAAGTTTTTGAAGTCTGATTTTTGGGTTCGAGAAGTCCGTTTCATGGGGCATGTTCTGTCTTAACACGGAGTAGTTGTAGATCAATTGAAGATTAACGTATATTTGTCTTGGGAATCCACCAATATAGTGTGAGAGGTGTAATGTATCCTTGGTCTTGTAGGATAGTATAATAGTTTTGTAGCAAATATCTCTCGATTTGGTACTCCTATGACAGATTTGACCAGGAAGGATGATGTGTTCATATGGAATGATCAGTGTCAAAAAACATTTTTGTATCTAAAAGAGAAGTTTGTATGTGCTCCATTTCTTTTGCCTCTTACTGAGGGAGTTCTGTTTGATTTTTTTTGTGATTCTTCACATTTGGGGTTAGGATGTATTCTGATGCAGCAAAAATTTTCTGTTTCTTATGGGTCATAGATGTCTTGTCTTCATGAACATAACTATTCCACCCATGATCTTGAGTTGGAAGTTGTGGTGTTTTCTCTGAATTTTTGGAGACCTTACCTCATTGGTGAGATCGTTGTGGTTTTCACCAACCATAAAATCCAATGGTGTGTTTTCTACCAGATTGACTTGAACATATGACAATGTCAACGGATGGAGTTCCTACCAGAATACAACATCAAAATATTGTATACACCATGAATGTGGAATATTGTAGCTGATGCGCTGAGTGAAAAGTCATATAATGAAACCTTCCGTGAATCTGGTGACTCCAGGAGAGTGACGTAAGAACTATCACCATTACATCTTGATATAGGAGAATTTTGGGTTAGTGGTTGTATTTTCCATATGATGGTGTCATCATCTATGTTTTAGAATTTGGAAGAGTACCTATTTGGGAATCTAGAGGTGGATTTCTAGAGAGACCGATTTGTTTTTTGCGAGGCCCATGGTGGTTGGACTAATGATGAACAACACAGTGAGTTGTATCAATGAATGATTTTTTACTTTTGATGTTGTGTGAGATGGTTCTCAGAGAGTTCCACAGTTCACCATTAGTGGTGCATCCTAGAATGATAATGTTTTTTGAGCCTTGAGGTTCTAATTATGGTGGCTTGGAATGAAACATGCAGTTGTAGAGTTCGTGTCTTGATGTTTAGTCTACCATATGTTCATGGTAAAACATTGTGTTCCTGGGGGTCTTCTTGATCAATTAATGATTTCTCAATGGAAGTGGTAGGACATCTCAATGAAAATTTTCAACGGTTTACCTATAGCTCTGGGAGGAAATTGGGAAATTTGGGTGGTTTTGGACCACTTAATGAAATCATCAAACTTTATACAAATCAAGGAGTCATGCTCATTGGTTGTTTTGTCGACGTAGTACATATATGAGGTGGGGAGACATCATGGTGTCCCAAGGATGATCAATTCAGATCGAGATCCGCACCTTACATATAGGGTGTGCAGAGGTCTCCAGCATGATATCGGTTCTCAGCTATTAATTAAAACTATGTTTCATCCTCAAACAAATGGTCAGACTGAAAGAACCCTCCAGACTCTTGAAGTCATGTTATGCTATTGTTTTCTTGATTTTGGAGGTTCATGGATGATGCAATTACCCTTGCTGGAGTTCACATACAGTTATATTTTTCACTTCACCATTGGTATGGAGGCATTAGAATGCTTGTATGGATGACCATTCCATTCTCCATTGAGATGGACTGGGGTCGGAGGTTCGTTAATTATCAGACCAGAACTAGTGCACAATACAACAACGATTGTTCAAGAAATTCATGAGGTGGTGATGATAGCGCAAGATCAACAAAAATCATATCCCAATCAAAGGAGGAGACCCTTAGAGTTTGATGTTGGGGATCATGTGTTTCTAAAGGTGACTCCCCGTCGTGGCTAGCGAATGTTTCGTCATGGGAGTGAGATTTCTCCCCAGTTTGTTGCACATTTTGAGGAGTGAGTTGATGTTGGAGCTGTGGAGTATCATGTTGCTCTTCCCCCATAGATGAGTCAGTTACATGATGTTTTCCATGAATAAAAACTCCTTCTTTATCTTCCTGATGAATCTCACATCATATATTTGGGAGTAATCGATATAGATGATGATGCAGAATTTTAGGAGGGACCTATTGAGAACCAAGATCATAATGATATGGTGTTGTGTGGGAATTATGTTCTCCTAGATTGTATTTTATGATGACATAGTGGAATGGATGAGAGTACCCAGGAACGCGAGTCACAAATACGTGCTCTGTACCCAGATATGATTGATGTTTAACTTTTCTCCTTTATTATTGTAGCCATTGTGGTTATAGACCTTTCATGTTTTTAATATACATTTATTTTGATGATTCATGTGTCTTGATCTCTTTTGAGATGTATCTTGATGGATTGTTGTTCAGACCCCATTTCATGTTCAATTTAGATGGGTTTTGAATTCTCGACGATGAGAATGTTTTGAGAGGTATCTGATGTAATGGCACAAACCACTCTGGTCTATTTATTTGTGAAAATATGGTGTTTGAGGTATTTCGGGAGGTCAAGGTGACTTATCCCCAACACATTGACAAATTTCAATTTCTTTGAACAGTGGATCTATAACCTTCTTTGAACAATTTCATCCATAGCATTCTATTAATAGTGTCATCGGTGTCCCTTAGTGAACAGTTTCAATGGTAGATAGTTGTGAATATTTAAACAATGAACTTAGGAGAATAGTGCCATCAGTGACCATTGGTGAACAATTCCAATGGTTGATAGTTCTGGAATAGTACAAAGGTGACCTTTGGTGAATAATATCATTGGTAACCTTATGTGAACAATTCCAACAGTGACATCCAATGGTAACCTCTCTTTCATTTTCCAAATTTCCAATTCTATGAATAGTTCCATCGGAGAACATTCCAACTAGTGAGGTTATAATGGAGACCTCTTTCATTATCCGATGTTCTAATTCAGTGAACAATTCCATCGGTGAATAGTTTCATAGGTGTGGTCCAATGGTGACCTCTTTCCTTTTCAAAATTTTGTGTTCATGAACAGTGTTTCCAGAATGGTGGGGCTCTATTGCTGAGGTTATAATGGTGAGGTTCATGAGTAGTGTCTATTTCCTTTGCCAAATTTTGAGTTCATGAATAGTGTTTCCAAATCGGCGAAGCTCTGTCGGTGAGGTTCTGACGGTGAGGTTCATGAAAAGTGTCTATTTCCTTTGTGAAATTTTGAGCGCGTGAACATTGTTTCCAGAATGGTGAGGTCGTTCGGTAACCTCTAATGGTGAGGTCAATTAGAAACCTCTAATGGTGAGGTAAATCTGTAACCTCTAACGGTGACATCTATCAGTAACCTCTAACAATTATTTCTATCGGTAACCCCTAATGGTGTGTTCTATAGGTTACCTCCAACGATGAGGTCTATCGGTATCCTCTATTTCCTTTTCCAAATTTTGAGTTTGTGAACATTGTTTCCACTTCCTACAGTTTCTCCCCTTTGACATAATATGCATTAAATCCTTGATTTAAAGACATTAAGCCAGATTCAAAGGCTATAACACCATATTAGTTATTCCATTGGCTTGGGATGTTTTGACATGGTCAAACTGCTTAGTCTAATGCAATCCGCTTTTAATGGGAAATCAAGCATATCTTAAATCGTCAATAGATTAAATATTATGAATGGATGAGATATCTTCTTCCCTATGTCTTCCTCCTTGTTATTAGGTATGAGACTCTAAAACCACTCATTCCTTCCCGTAGTAATCGGGAGATCAAACTTCTTCCCGTGGATTGGTTTCCCTCGATGTTCTTCTTGCTTCAAGTGCACCCCCTATTTTGGCACAACCAATGAATACCCATCAATAATCAATATAAGTACTCATGGGGGGAGTAGATCTTAACCTTTTGTGTAGATCATTCTAACATAAAGAACTTAAAGAACTATTTGAGGTAGGGGATTTGTTTCTTCTCTTTACTTTTACATGAAAACGTATAGTTAGCATGTTTTATCCCACTAGATCACAATGGAATTGAACGAATAAATATTTAAAAATGATAAATATATTGATATCGATTGTATGTTACTACTTCTTGTTTTGTTTAAAAGTGTTATATCAATTCCTTTTTTGATTATTATTTCTTTCTTAATGTGAATTGGTCAAAATCCTAAAGCCCATATTAATTGATTATATCTTGGATAATGATATAGAAGATGGTGAATGCATTTGATTGATGTTTTTGTAATTTTATTTTATTCAAATTGATGTACTAAGCATGTTTTATATATTCGTGATATCTAACCTGTTAGGATTCCCGAATTGGATCCTGTGAATAATAAATCGGTTAATCAAACAAGGACTTATGAACTAGTGGATTGATAAATGATAATTGCATTTAGGGTGTTGAGTTACCCTCTGGTTTGTTTGAGGTCCAAGAGCCTAGTTGATTTGGTGGTTCATTCTTGCTTCTTGTGTTGCGATGTAAGCTGGGATGGTTGTTGTGATATGTGGGGGTAGAGAGGCCTATTGGTTGAGTTAGTAGTTGACCCCTATAGTATCGAGATGCATCAGTTAATGCTTGTGGGTGTAGGGGAGGACACCCAGGATGATGGAACATGTTGGACGTGAATGTATGGATTCTTTCTAAATCATTGATTGGTTATCTAAATTACTTTTCCCCGCTACGTTAGTTAGATGGATTTTCATACCTTTCGTCCAAGAGAGGTGAAGCCTCTTGGGGTATGCCACCTGCTTTCCCTGTTTAACTTCATCAAGGGAGGATGGGTCTAGGCTCCTGTTATAGGTGGAAAAGACTATACATGTAGTACATCTACCATGTTGAGCCCCCATGTGTTTTGTAGAATAATTTTTTTTCTGAAATTCATGGGAATATGTGAAAGTAATTATATAATAAATAATTTAACAAATTATGTTAACCCTTGGGGTAAGAGCTTACTGAAACAAAATATTGAGGTTACTTTTTAAAGGGACACCAGACATTGGTTGTGATTATAATGAAATTAAATGTGGATTTTTATAATGGTTAATTAATTTTTAATGAAATAATTAACCTAATGTTCAACTGATAAAAATGGAATGATGAAATGAATTAAATCTCATAAATTGGATGTGTGCTTATAGGTTACATAGTCAAAGAAGTGGCACCCGGGAGTCAGAGAGAAGTTAGCTACAGTTGAGTCTATTAATGATATATTACCATAGTGTGGTTGGGAGCTATATTATATTATGTAATTTTTTTTGTTTTTATACTCTACTCCACCCAGTCAGTAATGGAAACTAACATCGTAGAGATTCTGAGCCCTAGGGGGTGGTTTCCCCAACATTTTGGTGTGAGGATAGATGGTTGACTTCCCCCTTTGGCCCCGCTCCCTTATATTGGTAGTTAATTGTGATGGTAGACATTGTGTTTAGTTTTCCCCATATATTTCTATAGTGGATTTTAATGGCTTGGGGATATTCACACACATATATTCTCGATATAGTATCCTATTGAATAATATAGGTGTAACGTGTATAGGCTGTGATGGCTTGAGGATCCATACTTGGTGTATGGGATATAACGTCTTGATGTATAATACCTGAATTATGATACATTTTTTTAGAGCTGTGGTGGATCTAGGAAAATACTGGTTACCTTATTGCATGGACGTGGTTCTTTTGGTTGCACGAAGTTCATGTTGTGGTGCTTCTCTCAGGTGTCTGCTAGAAATCCTTTTTGGAGAGAGATACTTAGGACATATGATGTTTGGGAAATGTGGAAAACCAGTGGGGATTTAGTAGAGGGGTACCCAGGATATTCATTATTATATTATATACTATTGTTTTCATTACTTGGTGAGAGTTCCCATGGTGAGGCTGGGAACATAATTTACTTATTAAGGTGACGTGTTAGTTCCACTTGTTGTTCACTGTGCATTAGCATGATCTCTTAACTTATGCACAAGAGGCTTCAAGGATGATCTTACTGAGTGTACTATTATACATACCATATGTATATATAAACTATTTTTCGGTTTACATGGAGCAGGTCAATGATCAGGCTGGTCTCTACTAGCTTAGGGTTTCATGAGTTATTCTGGTTTTTGGTTGCTATTGTTTTTACATTATTTTGGTACTTGTAGTTTTTCAACACTCAGTTGTAGTAGTTTTTCATGACATTACAGATGTGTAATTTGGATTTATATCATATTTCAGTCTGAGTCAAAGTGGGTTGGTGCCTATCTTATCTCTTTTTTCCACATGTGTACTCTTAGAGGGCAATGCCTTCCATTTGTGTGTTTATTGTACCTTCTGTGCTAGTCAACCACTCGGGGCCTACTAGAGGTGAGTCTTGGGGGTCATTATATCACTTCTCACATTTTCTTTCCAGGAGAGGTACACTTTGTGGGGAAGGGGTTGTGACAACCGTTTCCCCAGTGGTATGCTCCAAAAGTTAGATGTTCATTAGTGGATGTGGTGGGACATATCAAAAGACTTTTTAATAGTTTTATCTTGATATTTGGGAGGAAATGATACTATATGGTTTGTAGTGGATTATTTAACAAAATCATCCCACTTATTAGTGATTAGGTATTTGAGATCAGTGGAGGTTTTGTCGATATAGTTTCTGGACGTGGTGTTGAGACTCCATTGATTCCCGGGGATAATTATTTCTGACCGAGATACTTGTTTGACATCTACATTTTGGAGAGATATCGAGTATGATTTTGGTTCTCATTTATGCCTTATAACTACTTTTCATTTGTAGACAGACAGTGAGACATAGTGGAAAATGAAGATTCACAAAAACATGTTGTGCACTGGTGTCCTATATTTTGGAGTTTCAAGGATGAGGAACATACCATGGGTGTCTTTCACTTATAAAAATAATTATCACTCCACCATTCGTATGTAGCCATTTGAAGACATGAATGGTCGAACATTCCATTCTCTATTGTGCTAGCCTAGGGATGAAGAGTCAGCAATTCTCAGACCGGAACTAGTGTATAATAAAACAAAGATGGTTTAGGTGATTCATGAGAGGATGAAGGATCATGTTTCTGAATGTGACTCCCCATCGTGGGTAGTGATGTTTTGGAAGAGGGTGTAAGATTTCCCCAAAGTGTATAGGGCCTTTCAAGGTGTTGGCTTCTGTTGGATTTGTGGTGTATTTGGGAGCACAGACCATACATATGATCTAGAAACATGATTTTTATCATATGTCACATGTCCTTTTTTATCTTCATTATGACTCCCACGTCATCAATTGGGGTGAGATCATTGTTGAAAATGATTATACCTTCATGGAGAGGCCTTTAGAGATCCAGGACCGCAAGGAGAAGTTGTTGTTTGGGTGTATTATCCCCATGGTCAAGTCTCGTGGTGACGTGGTGGCATGGTGGATAGTATATGGGAACATGGGACATAGATTCATGATCAATACCATGTGATGGATTTTTTTATATTTTCATGATATATTGTTAGTTTGTTGATGTAAACATTTTTTGTTTATGTTATGATATTGTTTTGTTTCTTTTTCCTCATTATATATTTTAGATGTATCTCATCTAGGAGAGTGCTTATGAGTTGGTGATGATTTTAATGTGGTCTCACATGAACACTTTTTAACTGGTTTAACACCATTGGTGGTAAGAGCCTTGATATGTATTTCAAATGGTGGTTGGTCAAACCCATTTTTTTGTTTTCTATATTTGTTGGTTTTGAATTCATGAGGATGAGAATAATTTTAGAGGTATATTATCCAATGTCCCAAACATCTCTAGTCTATTCTACTGATAAAATCTAGTGTTTATGGTGTTCTAGTAGGTCATGGTGTCTTATCCCCAACACTTTTACAAATATAAAGATCTATGAACCATGCACCATGTTTTCAACACAGTATTGTTAGCGATTCATTTGATGGTGGGACATCATTCAGTGAGTCATCGGTTAGTGAGTCATCAATAAATGAGTCATTTGTTGGTGAGCCATCTATTAGTGGGTCATATTTCTATGATCCATTCATTTGCGAGTCATCTGTTAGTCATTCATCTGTTAGTGAGTCGATTATCATTTAGTCATCTATTAGTGAGTCATTAGTTTGTGAGTCATCTATCGATTAGTCAACTATCAGTGAGTCATCTATCTATGAGATTAGTGATTAATGTATCATTGAGTCATCTTTCACGGAGTCATCATCTACGATTCATCCTTTGGTGCGTCAAATGTTAGTGAGTCAATTTTGAACAATGTTTCCATCATCATAGAGTTTCACCCCTTTATAATATTCATTGAAAAAAATGATTTATAGGATTTTTTTATGAGATATAAGTATGATTCCAAGCCCAAAAAATCATTATTAATTTTCCAAAGTATCATCATGCTTTTACTTCGCTGAACCGCACAGTTTTTTGAGATCCATTTTTATAGAAAATCTATTGTATCATAAATTACTACTCTATTAAATGTTCTATGGGTATACGATATATTCTTCCCTTGTTCTACATTCATGTTCTTTAGTGCGAGATTCCATAACATTTTCTTTTTCCCATAAAAAAGATTTGATCGATCCTTTATCCATCAATATTTTAACCTTTAAATTTCATCCAACTACATGAACACTCTCTATTTTTGGTGAAATAAACGTTGTCCATCCATCATCTATAGAAGGTATGTTCTACATCTTTTCTTTTGTTTTCATTATTCCTTATTTTTCTATTTATCCTTTCCATGTTATGGAATGTGATCTCCTTGTATATAATTGATATTTCTTGGAATTCGGTTGGTGTGGTTGTGCCAAAACATCCTCCGGTGGATGCAGTTGTCATGGGGGAGGTGATCATGATCATTTTCATGGATAATTCATGTGTAATGAATGACAAAAAAATTTATTTACGGGATTCATTGATTTTATATTAATTTACGTAATATAAAAATGTTAGCATGATTCATCCGACTATATCAAAACAAAGATGGCTTTATAAGTATTTGATCCTGATAAATAAATTGGTATAGATCAAATGTTTTTGCCCTTTTTTCTATATATAATGATATATATACACATTCCTTGTTTAAAATTTTATTCTGTATAGAAATTGGTATATACTATAGACTTATATTAATTTTAATTCACTGTAGAAGATAAAAGATGCAAGTAAATGAATCTGGTTTTTGATGTGGTAATTTGATGTTAATCGAATTGGTGTAGTATACATGTTTAATTATTTATGATATATGTGATTGATTTATTTTTAGGATTACCATAGTTAAAAATCTACTATTTATGAACTACATAATCAAAGCTGCATTAAATATCTAAAATATTGATAAAAGATAATTTCTTTTTAGGGTTCTGAGTTACCATCTTGAAAACAGTGGTTAAGATCCTTATTCATGGAGTTGTGAGAGCTCATTATGTTTGATGGAAGAATGAATTTATTAAGGGAAAAGAGAATAAATGATATGATGTTTGTATCCTATTTCATTTGAAGTGTTATGAGTGTGGATGGTAGTTAATAGATGTATGGGTATGAACTCCCATTGGTTGAAGCAAAATTTGAGGCCTAGAGTGGTGAGATGCATCTGTTTATGGATGTTGGTGTCGGGGAGGACACCATAGATAATGAAATGGGTTGGATGTGAATGTTTATAAGTTTAGTGAATCTTGTTTCTTTTATATATGCATTAAATTACATACTGTTAAAGGCATCATGAATTAATTACTCTCCGTTCAAAATGGGTGAAGACGCGTGGGTTATGCCACATGATTTTCATGTTTAGATTCTCGAGCGAGGGTGTGTCTAAACTCTTGATATAGGTGGAAATGATTTGAAATTTAGTTCATCTACTCAATAGACTGATCCCTTTTTTTACTAGATTATAATGTTTTTCTAGAATGGATCGGAATATGGGAACGTCATAATTCTACTAATAAATGATTGAATAAATGATATAAATCCATGGTGTTGGAGCATGTTATGATTCTTTGAAGAGGTAATATTTCTAATGATCTATGGACATGGTTTGATTATTCCATGAGGGAATGAAACATTGGCGGGTTACTAATGATTTGTTATTAATAATTGATAATAGTTAATTAATATTTAAAAAAATTAATTAATATAATGTGAATTTGTTGAAAAGGGATAAAGTAATCTAATAAAGATATTTAAATGGTTTAGTGCATTTAGGAAACATATTCCTAATAGAGGCTGTTGGGAGTTGAGAGACATTTTCTACAATTGATTATATGAAAAGGATATACACATAGTGGATTTCTGAGCTATAGCGTGTCCTGTAATTTTTTGTTTTTATTTGTTACCCCACCAGGTCAGTTTGTAAGGCTAACACCATGGGGATTCTGAGCCCTAGGGGTGTTTTACCCGTCATTCTGATGGGAGGATGGATGGATAACTACCCGATTTGGCATTTCTTTCATCAATAGGTATTTAAATGTGCTGGTAGGAAAATAGGTTTGTTTTCCCCATATATGTGTGTAGATAGAAATAATGTCTTGAGGTTATTCACATACATATATTCTGAATGTAGTTTCCTATGGAATACTATAGGGTTATCATGTATATGATGTGATATGATGAGGATTCATACTTTGTGTATTTGCTATAATAGATTGTGGTTTAAAACATGATGTATGATACATGTTATGAGAGTTGTGGTGGCTCCTAGAAACTACCTGTTATATTTTTTTACATGGACGTGATATTTTTTTCACAAGTTGCATGTTGTGGTGCTACACCTAGGTGTCTTTGGGCAAGCCTTTTTTGAGAGAAATGTATTTGGTGGTTCGATGTTGGGGAAAAGCAGCAATCTGGAGGAGAAGATGTTGTGGGGTACCCTTGATATTGTTTATTATATAATATACCATTGATTGTGTTGTTTGTGAGAGAGAAATGGTGAGGCTAGGAACATAGTATACATGGTTAGGTGACGAGTTGGTTTCACTTGTTCTTAACCGTGCTTTAGCCTGTATTCATTACTATTTTATGAGAGGCTCTTAGGAGGATCCTAATGTGTATACTGTTATATTCACCCTACGTATATATAATATTTTATTTAGGTAACATGGGCCACATTGGAGATCATGTTGGTTACATATTGCTTGCAGTTGCAGGATCTTTTTGGGATTCGTGGTTGTTGTCGTTTTTACCTTATTTGGTTACTTGTAGTTTTCACGTTTAGTTATAGTGGTTTTCCAAGACATTACATATATGTACATGGGTTTTATTTTTTATTTCAGTATCAATTTTATTAGTTTGGTGTCTGTCTTATCTCTTGATTCAACATGTGTTCTCCTAGAGGGTAATGCCTCCCAGTTTGGTTGTTTACTATACCACCGTAGCTAGTCGCCAACATGGGACCTACAATAGGAGGGACTCGTGGGGCCCAATCTCGCTTATCACATTGCTGGAATAGGAGGGGTATACCTTGTCTGTAGGGGTTGTGAAATCAATAGTTTATGATATTCATGGAATATTTTTCATACTGAAAATAAAATATGTATTTTTATTTCATGACTTGACACTCACTGAAATATGATACCATTTTTTCATCAGTGCGTGTGGAATACCTTCCCAAAAAAGCACATTAATAATTTTTACAATGATAAAAACACCTGGATGATATATATATAAAATTATATAGAACAATAATTGGATATATATTTCCTAAAAATTAATAAGGAGATAATGGAATAATGACCACTCCAACATGTCAACTGAAAAAATTCATTTAGGTCATACGTATTGGATATCATCAAAACACAATATATGAACTTCAATGATTATGTAATTTATATAACATAGTAATAAGTGACATAAAATGAATAATAATTTTCAATGCGGATCATAGTACAATTAAAAAATAATATATGTTTATTATTCCTAAATAGAATGATTACGTAGGACAAATTATTCTCATGGAAGTGAACATTCTTTTAAAAATAATATTTTAATCATAATTTTAAAAAAGTCACAATTCTGTTTAATTATATTTTATGGAATTATCTATATTTTCACGATTCATGACACATAATGCATTGAATATTCCATTACAAGCATACATTGTTATTTTCATAGGAAATTAATTCCATTATATGTTCTAATTTTAGATTTGAAATAAGTAATTTTCCTCAAGTAATGTTTTATGATAAAGAAAATCATATTTTTAAATAATGTTATAGTTCAAATTTATTTTTTGTATTATAGTTTATTCCATTATAATATAATGACTAGAGAGTGGGTATGTGGTATCCCACTAATGAATTTGGTATTTTGAAAGTTTTTCATTATTTTAATTCAATGTGTAACTTTGATGGTTACCTAAATGTATATGTATGAGGGTTTTATATGTAAAATCGTGATAGATATTTCAGGGTAGATGTGAGGGTTACAACAAAGTTTATTATGATAAGAAAAATTATTCCCCATGTTATCCCATTGATTTTTTTATAATTTTTTGTAGTTAAATAAAACTCATGTTTTTACGAATTATGTTATTGAGTTTAAAATCAGTGAAAAATATTTTCTACTTCAATGTGTTAATGATATAACATTTGAAAAAAATCATAATTTCACTATTTTTTTAATGAAACCATTATGTGTTTTAATTTTTTCATTAATATTTATAATGATATATTTTTCTCGAAATATATGTGTATAAATGGTGATTTCTAGTGTAAAAAATTAGTATTTAGAGCCCATTTATAATTTTTAAAAAGGAATACATTTATATTAGTTAGGTACAATGCTTTCATTCCATCAATTTATTTCACATACTAAACGTTTGATAAACATTAAATTTTTTTATTGTTTTTATTGGGTTAACGAAAGAGTTAGGACATAGATGAGGTAAATAATCATATTATGATGATTTTTCATGAATAGAATTCTGGTTTTTTTATATATTATTATTTTAAAGAGAAAATGGATATGGTGTAATGTGTCTAATTTTAATTTATTTGGTTATTACCTATAAGACGTTATGAATTTTATAAAACATGAAAAAAAAAATATCCTATGTAATGTAAGAAAAAAAATTAAATTCTATTTCATAAGAATATATAAAGACTATGGGAAATTAGCCCCATTTGGGGGAGAATTTAATATGCATTTATATTTAAAATTAAACACAATGTATGATAGCATACAATATAAGACACATCGAGATTAAATCAGCAATGAATTATTTTTATTTAAATGTTACTATTATAACATAATCATTAATGCAGTAAAAATAAATATAAATAAATAATTTTTGAAATTAAAAAAACATTAAATATCAATATTAATTTAATGTTCATTTATTATAAAACAATCACCACATTTATATTTTCATCATTTTGTTGTTTTAAAAATTACTTTTCTTCAAAAAAATTTTTTTTTTCATTTTGTCCTAATATTATAAATAACTTCTAGAAATCAGAAAAAAAAATATTTGAAGAAATGATTTTTATTTTTTATATTAATCTTCTCAATTTTATCCTCAGTTTAATTTATTTTATTTTTCTGAAAATATTATTTTAAGGAATATTAAAAAATAATTATTTTTTAAAACATTGTATATTAATTTTAATGTTCTTAAAACATTAAATTATGTTTTTGATTATTTATAAATTTTCATTTAATAAATTATATAAAAACAATATATATCTTTTTTAATTAAATTATTTTATACAATAATTAAGAATAAAAAAATATTATATTTAAGAATAGAAAAATAATTATAAATATTTTTGAATTCATTTTGTATGTTATATTTTAAAATAATTCATAAAATATAATTTGTAAATTAACAAAAATGAATAAAATATTAGTAATCGGTTTGTTCAAATTTATTTTATATGGCTTTATTACATTTTGGAAAAAATCTATAGTAATCAAAGTAATTCTTTTCAATTGAAAATGGAATATCGATTAATTAAGGGTCAAAATATTATTAATATGGATTATAAATTTACTACACTGCCTAATTAAATATTATTTTAGGATTATAGATTGACTATAATAATCCATGGGTTAAATTCTACGAAATTTGAGGCAACATATATATGCTTTAGACCATTATGGTATTTTATTTATTGAAATGTATAACATGAAAAATTCTTATTTTTAATAACTGTTATATTATTAAAATTGATCTATTATAAATATATTTTCACAAATAAAAATTATTCGGAACATTAATGAATTTTTTGTAGTCATGTAAATTTATTTTTAAATTTTAGTTCTCCAATAATTACCTTAAAGTTTTATGCAACACAGATGAAATAAATATGTATTTAATTGAAATAAAAAATATATTATTTTTAAAAAATTAAGACAAATTAATTGTTTGATATTAATTTTCATAAAATAATTTCGTAGATTAATATGAATATTAATGGTTTGTTAAAATATTTGTTTTCGATGTTTCTATATTTTAATTTTGTTAATGTCAATGTAACGAGTTTTTCTAGAAATTGAAAATATTTATAAATTTTTTAAAAATTTGTTTTATTTAATAAAATATAATTCATAAAAATAACAACTTATTCGATTTTAATATGATAATGTTTAAAAATAATCCATAGTACAATTATTCATTGGTTGGATTTTTATAGTAACAATATTATCCCTCAAATATTGAAAATGAAATGTGTCACGGTAAGAAATAAATTAATTAAATAAAGGTAAAAAACTAAGTATAAGTGTAAATATATAGTCAATTAATATATTATTTTTATTTTTTGATGGTATATCTGTCTGTATAGAAATTATATTATAAATACCTTATATTTTATTCATTTGGAATGGAAAATTAAATTATAACAACATAATATATTGTGCAATGTTAAGGGCGCTCCTCCCATATAATTTTAATTATAACCTCTTCTTAGAATTTCATCACACAAAAACCAATTTTTTCCCATTATATAAATTTATTATTATAACAGATAAAAACATTATATATGTATTATTTTAGTCATAACCACAAACTTTTTTCTCTAATGTTTTTAGAAAATGAGATTTTCCAAAGTAAAAGAATTTTTTTATTCCAACATTTCATTTTTATTTTCTTTTCCACCTCCATCATATTTTCTTCAACCATGAAAACACAATAACTTATTTATCATATATCGAATTATATGAAATTATGTCTGTTTCATGAATAGTATCAAAATATTATTCAATGAAATGGGAATAAATTTCATCTTTCATATGAACGTCCAACTATAACATTGGGAATCAATGTAACTAGTTTTCCATCACCATATATCAATACTATTTTTGATGATTGAAATATGAATTTTTTTAAAATACCAATGTATTATTTATAATTATTAAATGATGATAAATTTGTTAAATTATTATCATTAAATTCACAAAAAATGACAATTTCACTCAAGCATATGTGTCAACTACCACCACCATAACAAGATGGGATTTATTTTTCATCAGAATATCAAATGGTTTATTTATATAAAACTATATATATATAATTAATATGTTATATTTAAATATATATATATATATATTATCATTGTGGAATAATAAATTAATTATTACCATCTTTCTACAATGATCGTTGAAAAATGGAATTGTTTCTAATGTTTATGCACAACATACCATTTCCATTAATGTAACATACATAAATTTAAATATATATATATCATGGATTAATTAAAAATCATGACTACTGAATGAAATTGAAAACAATATAATAAATGTTATTTTGATGATGACGTTATTATGATCTAATTTTCAATAATATTTTTTCTGATCTAATTCTGGAATTATGAACTGAATCTCCTCAAAACATCTGATGTGAACATAAATAATTAAGTATAATTCATAAAGTAATAATACGTTAAATAAGACTAAAAATAAACCTAAAAAATCCTTAATTATGTAAATAATTAATCTATTATCATTATTCATGAAGATAAATATTGTTCATGACGTTTCAACATTATGGGAACATACTTCATTTCATTTTCATTTCTCTTAGGCATATTTTTATGATTTCACCTATATTCATTTAAGTGGTTTATATAAAAACCATTTTACATATATATAATGAATCAATTTATTCTAATTATATCTAATTATATTGTAATATAATTTCATGGTATTTACTATTCAATGTATTCCCTTGTATTGATGGAAATTGATTAAATAATTCTTTTATAATGTTCCATTCTAAACTCTATTTACAATTTTAAACATTAAATTATTTTTTCATGTATGGAAGGAATTTAATTTAATTCCTTGACAATGGATTAATTATTTTAATAGTGAGTAACATTCATGAAATGTAATTGTCAAATAATTTTTTTCCTTTGTATATTCATGGTTTTATTTTAAATTATGTAATTTCCCTGAATAAAATTGTATATGATGTATTTATTAATGTTTTAATTTTATATTATTGGTAATTGGAATTTAATATGACGATGTGTATTTCCTCTATAAACAAATATTGTTGCATTGTGGTATCACTCAAAAAAATTGGCTATGTTTGGTGTTAATCATGATGGTTTGTCCATGTGTAATTATGATGGAAACATCTACGTATAACTGTGTGGAGTATCTCATGTGTAACCATGTGTATAGTTTCATGGTACCTATAAGGGATAAAAAATATGTAAAAATGATAATAATGTTATTCTAAAACATAATTATATTATATATTTATATTTTCTATTTTTTATAGTAATCTCATTCTTTCACATGGTAGGTTATTTAGTCAATTTTACCTCTTAAGGGTTAAATGTATAACTATTTGAAAAACTTATCATGAGCATGAAATTTTTTAAATGAAACCGTAAAAACATTTATTTTAACCTTTTGGATTTCTTTATAACTAATTATAAGTATTTTATGTTAATAAATTTTGATTTATTGGGTTAGAAATTTTTTATTAACAAAATGATTATTTTCAAAGTTGAAAATTATTATATGTTTTCATGGAATAACAATTTTGTTATTAGTTTTAAATATCGTTGTGAGGTTTTATGCTCATCTCATTTTCATAGATTGTTTTTCATTATTTTTAATAAAGGGTGAGGGAATGTATGAGAATAATAAGGGTGTCATGAATATGTATCATGAAATCAAAACCACGATATATTTAAAAAAAGTTGTTTTAGTATGAAAAATGGATACTGAGTATTAATATCCCTTTTTAATTTATGGGTTTATTAGAATGGGTTATTACTAATTATATTAGACTCAAAACCAAAAATATTCTCATAATTTTTTAAAAAGTAATGTGTAGGTCAAAAATAGTAAAATATGTAATTCATAAGGTTTTGCCCTTATAGATTGTATGATTGGATGGATAATACAAATTCAGAGATTATGACTGTTTCATGAAATGTTATTATATTAATGATGGAATCCATCATTTGAAAAAAAACTATGGTTTATCATAATATTAGTTTCCTAGAAACACATTTATATCCATTATGTATGATATTTTATAGTGACTAATGTTTTTTGGAGACATTAGAATTTGATTTTATTATAGTTTATTCATTTTTTGGATGAAAAATGAAAGGTATGAGAGAACATTTTAGGTTAAAAAAATTCATTTATTTTAAAAATATTATTATTATTTTGATAATTTTGATATATATTTGTTAATATTATATGAATTAATATATGCTTATAAATGGAAGGCTTGCCAAACATTTGAAAATTTATCACTTCAAACAAGGATATAGTTATTGAACCCAAAAAAAATGGTGACAAGGGTGAATCACCTACACCTGGAATACATGAGGTCATTCTTACAATGAATTTTTTTGAAATATCTGAAGAAATTATGTTTTTTAAATTTAGTAATATATGATTTATTAAACAGATAACTAAAGGAATGGAAAATGATTCAGTAATGATGTGATTAATGTTATTTTGTAATAGGTGCACCGTTTATGGAGCCCTATATTACTATGATATAAAAAAATACTATTTCATTTTATTTGAGTAATTAAGGTAGAATCATATATTTGAATAATATAACAATTTTTGTAGATATATAGTAATTTATGACATTTATATAAATGAATATCATATAATGTTGATAATATAATTAGGGAAATTACATTAAGATATGAGCCAATAAGAGATGTTAAGGTGATTTTTAGAGAGATATTAAAAGATTATTTTTATTCTATGTGATCAAATACATAAGATTTGTTTTATTATTTTTATTTAATTATATTTTATTAAAATATTTATGATTATTATTTTTTGAATGTACATTTTCAACTTTTGGTATCACTACCCAATTTTGGAGATTAAATAGTTTTTTAATCTTATAATAGGAAATTAATTGATGATAATTTATTTATATGTAATGAAAAATAAATAGTTATTTTATTGGGGATTTTAAGCACTATTGAATTTTATTGTGCTGATTCTGGCAAGAAAAACTCATTTTGATTACTCAATATTTGTAGTAATATATGAGATAGTTTAGGAAATTTATTACATAATGAAATTATAATTGTATGATATTTATATTTTCATATTATTTATAGTATATTTTAGAAAATCATTTCTAATATCAATATTAGTCATAATTAAATGAAAATTTTATCCCATTATTTTTCTTATCGACAAATCAATGGACTCTTTATCCAATCACTTATTTATGATTTTTTGATCACAAACATTTTTATTACCATGTTCTCTATCAACCTAAATCAGACATTGGGAGGTAGATGTCACCAATATATCAAATGTTTTCGTTCATGGAAACATGGTATATGTTTTCTCAGGTGACCATTGTGCTCCCCTTCCAATTATTTCAAGAAAATGTTACATTATCCCATTTTATAATGTGGAATTTCAAAAAAGGTTTCTTAAAAATTAAATCCTATATATTTCAATCTACTATTTATAATTTCCTAGAAACATTTTTCATATTGTGGTAGAATATAACATCTTGATATCTTTATAAGAAAAAACTATGATTTATAGCATACCAGATAAGACACATCACAATTAATTAAACAATTAAATTCGGTTATTTAAATGTCATTATGATATATTTAAATTAAATTTGTGTGTATGAATTGGAATAATTGTTTTAGGATATGAATATAAAGGACAAACTCAATATTACGTTATTAGAATTTTAATAGAAAATAATCCCTCAATATTTATTAATGTCATTCTACTATCCAAAAAATACATTTTCATTAAATAGGTGACTTATTTAATTTTATAGATGATTACTGTGAAAAATATCATAAAATAGTCGATTAATAAATTTAAAAAATTAATTTCAATTTTTTTATGCTTCATTTAATAATTAATGTAGGATAATATTTATAAAAATATCTGACAATGTTGATTATTAAAGAATATAAAATATATTATTTTTTTATTAATAATAGTTTTTATTATGAATATTAAAAGGTGAAATTATGTTTCAGATTAATATTAATTTATTATTCTTTTTTATTTTTTTAAATAATAATTTTTTTTGTTTAATGAAATGTCAAACCTGTCACATTCTTATTTTTAAACAGTGTAATATTTTTAATATCATATTTTCATATGAAATGGTTGACTATAAATATTATTTTAAAAAAAAAATTATTTAAATTCATCATGATAATATATTTTTAAATTTTATAATATAAATAATTACCTAAAATATGTACACAATGATGATACAATAATATTCTAATTATTAAAAAAATAAATAAATGTTACTAAAAATTTTAAAATTAAAATAAGACGAGATACTTAATGTTACCAACTATTGTTATGAATAAATATTCCATATTAGTAATGTATAAAAATGATATTTTTGATGTTATCTAATAGTAGGTATGTTTTAATGCCAACGTATTGAATGATTGA
Organism: Viscum album; assembly: GCA_963277665.1. NCBI lineage: Eukaryota > Viridiplantae > Streptophyta > Magnoliopsida > Santalales > Viscaceae > Viscum > Viscum album. The sequence continues at coordinate 490,372,861 of OY728162.1, forward strand.
TAAAAATATAATGTTTAAAGTTAACATAAACTTTGTTTTATTTAAGGAAAAATAATCAAAAAATATTAAATTTATAAAAAATACTATCACAATGTTTAAAATACCATCCATGTTACATTTATTTATTTTTTCTTATTTTATAGAATTAATAACTACCGAAAAATTATTATATCTAACTTCTCATTGTTGGGGTTGAATGTGATGGACAATTGATCAAAACAAAAGATTATTTTAGAAATATTGTATTGATGTATCTAATTTTTATTGGATGTGTGTATTTCAATCTATAATTATCTTTTCATAGAAATGGTTCATATTGGAGAGATTTGGAATAGAAAATTAATTTATATTAAATTTATTTTTTTGCGAACATCCAACACTTACGCACCATTATCTTATGAAAGGGAACTTATTATTCCCATTTATTCAAAATTAAAATCTAATTTGGTTCTAAAAAACCATTAAAAATATCTTCTTTGGATACCCAAAAAATAATATAACATTTTTTACGTAGACCAATATCCTTAGAAGTTTTAAGGTGTGAAAAATATTTATTTTATGATGAAGAGGTATCATTCTTGATTGAGGATTTCTATCATTATAATATCACAAATATATAAAATATTCGTCAAACGCAATTAAATAATAGTAAATAAGAACTCCATACACTATTGCATTGTTAATTTTGTGTAATGACCCATATCCATCTCATATTACATAATATTGGAATTGAATTCACCATTCATGTGCAGGGAGGACTACCACCTCGTGAACCAATGTAATTAATTTTCCATCACCATTTCTAAAACATATTTATAATGATGTAATTAATTATTATATTTTTCATTAATGACATATATTACATTACTAAAATATAATATATAACAGAAATTCGAACCTAAAAATACAAAAAAATTAGATTACATCATTTCTGTGTACATGTGGACTACAATAAGGGATGTGGTTTTTTATCACCATATCAATTGGATAATATATATAAGTATATCTAAATATGTAATATTAGTTATAAATATTTTATACTATTATAATTGTTGAAAAATTTACTTACCATTATTCCAAAAAGATTGTGGACTAATTGAAATTTTATTCAATATATGTACGACCTAACACCCCTATGATTGTAACATTGTTTATTTTTCATATTCTTGTTTAATGGTTAAAATTAATTTTTTTTTGTTTTAATGTTTTAGTTTTTTGAATGAATTTTATTGGTGAAATGTCATAATTTCAAACTCTGTGACTACATTCATCCTACTAAAGTTCTTTTTGACATATGAACGAAATATTGTCAAATTGTCTAAAGTGAAGCTAAATAATTAAGAAATCATTATTACATGGTAATAATTAAAAGAAAAGGGAAAATAAATACTAAACAGGATCCCAAGAAAGAAAAAAATTAACATATTTTCATTTTTCACGATGATTATTAACGAAAATGATAATTCAGACATTGGGTAAGGGAATTCGTCTCAAGTACCTTTCATTGAAGCATATTCTACTATTTTTATGACTATATTCTAGTATGAAATGAAAATAAATACCCTTTTGATGTTATATAATGAATTTATATATTATAATGTTATTTAATTATTTGGATCATGTCATTATTTCATGGGTTCTATGATTCAGTTGTTTTGAAAGTATTCGGGGATATTTTATTAAAAATTTCATCATTAAATTTTCAATTTCCAACTATTTTTTACAATGGAAAAAACAAGTAATATTTCATATATGTAATTAATCAATTATCCATAATTCAAGAATCGTTAATTATTTTATTTATTTTTTTACAATAATAAATGATTATTTTCAAATAAGATTATTACATTGTATTTAAATTATTTTAAATTTATTTTAGTGATTTTTATAATGAAATATTTTTATGATTCCATACCATATATTTTATGATTATATAAAGTTTCATGGGAAATTTTCTTGATTATAATTGACTTTTTATAAAAAAAAATGCGGTTGTTCCATTATTGACATATAATACATTGGTTATATCAGACATTTTTCATAAATGTTACATTATTCGTTACTACGATTGTTATATCTTGGAATAACCATGATGATAATTTCATGTATAACCATGTCGGTTATTTCAGGTTAGGAATGAGGGTTTAAAAAAATGTAGTATAATAAACATATTCCACAAGGAAATAATCTAATTCATTAATCCATTCAATGATTTTGTAGAAATCTCATGTTTTCATTTGGAATGTAATTAAGTTCATGTTAATTATTAAGTGTGAAAATAATTACTCACTTAATTTTTTTCATTATTTTCTCTTATTTTCATTGAAACCAATATGGATTTAATTTTTCCATTATGATTTTTTATGAAAGGATTTATGAAATTCATTTCGAATAAAAGGTGGTTTAAGGGGTATGAAAATCATTATTTTGTGCAGAATGTATATTATGAAAAAATTCTTTTTTAAAAATAATTAAGGGAATAATAATTTCATTTAATGTTTTTGTGCCCCTTGATGAGAAGTAGAGATCATTCCACAATTTCAAAATTCTATTATATATATTTAATGGTAGGTAATGTTAATAGATGGTCAGGGTGAATGTTATTAGGAATTATACAGAAAATAACACATCTTTTATTTTAAAATGTTTTATTAGGTATGAAATATAGATACCAATTATATATGTACATTTTTATGTATGTGATTAAATATTATGTGATTTTCATAAACATATAAAAATATAAAAAAAATATCCTTATCATTTTCTGAATGAAAATTCTAAATAAAAAACACTATAATAAATAATTATTAAGGAAGGGTCCTTATAGTTGGTTTTTGAGGTGGCTTTAGACAAATTCATAGATTTTTATGTAAGGATGAAATGTTATCTTAATAGTAATGTATAATATAGAGGATTATAAGTATAATATTCATCATAAGTCTAATAAAATATAGAACCATTTTATAGATTTGGGTTACCAATTTGTATGTAGACTAAGGATATATTTGGTGAAAATTATTTTTAAGTTAATTTGAGGTTATTTCATTTTGGGATGAAAAATGAAAAGAATGAGATAACATTTTAGTTTGAAAATATTAATTACATTTGAAAATATTATGTAAAATTTCTATGTTTTATCATATGTTTGGTAATTTTATGAGAAATAATGTTGTTTTATAAAACAGATGCCTTCAGAAAATGTGATAACCCATCACATCCATCATTGTCATATAGATATATCCCAAAAGAAATATTGAAATTGTTGAAATGACAACCAATGGACAATGTGTGGTCTAAAATAATATGGTATATATTTTTATTTAAAATGTAAGATGCATAAAGGATATATTTATTTTGGAAAAATATATTAAGTCATATTGTTATTCAAGGGATTGGAAAATGATTTGGTGATTATGTGATAAATTTTATTTCAGAAGTCATTCACTACAATGGGAACCCATTTGATTAAGGTGAAAATATTTTTATGAGATTTTATGTATAAAATATATTTTGAATAATATTTTGGATGTATATATCATCATATTATGGATTAATAGTAATTATGTTTATTTATAAAAATGAATAGATTATCATTGTGATTATCTAATTAGGGAAATTACTATTTGTTGTCAAACATTACAAGTCAGTGGACTATTTTTGAGATAAATATTAAAATTATCATCAAAGAGTATGTGATAAAATCCTATTATTTTTTTTATTTGAATCACATTTTAGAATAATTTTTTTTATTTAAGGATAGTAATTAATTTAATGACCAATATTGTCCTTTTTTATATTACAATTGAAATGTTTAGAAAATAAAAGTTTTTCATCACATAATGAATTTTTCAATATGGAGAATTTAACTATTTTTAACATAAAACATTTGTTTTGGTTAATGTATTATTTTATGATCAGTAGATATTTTTTATTTTTTGGATTCTTTTCATTGTTAATGTGGATTATATAGCATTAGGCATGTAAAATTAATCTTGAATATACACTGTTTGATGGAAAAGATGATATAGTGGTGGAAATTGATTAACGGATGAAATTATTCTATTCACGTGTGTATACATCCTTATTCATTTATTATATGTGACGAATTAAATTTTAAACTATATGGAATATATCATTAAATAAAAATATTATTTGTTAAATTTTCACATCCTGAAATCAAATGACTAGTTGTAAAATAACAAATATTGGAGTTTTTTATTGATAACTTTTTAATGGCCTTCTTCTCTATAACACATTATCAGTCCTTGGGTTTTTTTTCTTATATGTCCCTGTTAAACCACATTGAAACCTATTATCTTTTATTTTATGTGAAATTCATACATCCCTTCATATCTAAGGAAGTGATTGTTTTATTATCACTTAACATGTTGTGGAATTTCCAATAATGATTTTATAAAACTCAACCGTCTAGTTTTCATTGTCTTGTTCAACATTTTTATGATTAAAATTCCATGGAAGGGGTTAGAATTTGACATCATGGTATATATAAAATTAAACACTATTTTTTATCGATTACAAAATAATCCACACTAAGATTAAATTAATAAGAAAATATTGTAATTTAAATGAGGCTCTTATATACTACATGCATGTTTTAATAATAAAACTAAACAAAAAAAGACAAGAATTATAAAGTGAAAACCCATACAGGAAGGGAAAAAGCTAAATAGAATCAACAGCAACCAACAACAACTCTGATGTCCAGCCTAGTATGGTCTCGCATGGCCTCCGAAGTCCTTTTGTCATCCTGAATGTAAACGTAGGGAGATCATACAATGTATTCCAATAAAAAAAACCTAAATCTCTCGTGCACAAGTGGAGAGACGTACTAAAGTCCCATGAGAATCCTAGAACCAAAAACCATCAAGGAGTCTATCCATCCCACCTCACAGACCACACTCACCAAATAACACAAGCAGTAAGGTAATAGTATAGAAAAAAACATAATGTTCATAATAGTTCTAGAAAAATGGTTCATAATAATTCATCAATTTATTCATAGTTATAATAAATCATGAAAAATGACGAGATTGTAAAAATAACATGATACCCCTTTGGTAACTATGACTCCTAGTTTCCATGAATGAATAGAATTTCCTAAATCATAAAACATCATGAAAGTAATTATGTCCATGATAATATATTTCAATGGGATGAATATACCACACACGTATAAATATAGTTACATAAAATTGCATGTATCTCAATTAAGGGACACTGTATCAAAATTTCATTACCGGTTTTTTATGATTTTAATCATAGAACACATGTTAGAAAGATCAAAAAATGGATATTTAAATTCCCATAAATATAATTAAAATAATAATTCAATTGATTTAATGGATATGTACACACCTCAAAAAAATAAATGTGTTGTGAATAAGGCATGAGTCTCAATGATATAAATGTGAGACGAGAAATACCATAACTATGTATTGAATATACTCATACATGTTCAAACACCCTATATAATAAATATATATAAATTATAAGTATAACTAAAAACAATATTAAAATATATAATACTGTATATCATTTTTAAGGCCATATATAACCCATTAATTAATAATTACTTGTATATTTTTGGTTTTTGGAGATATCTACTTTTTCAATATATGATTTAAATTTTTATTTCTGATCCCATTAAATAGATCCTGATTTATTGTTTAGAGAATGTAAAACATTATGAAAATATAACATATATTACTTATATAAATATTTATTATCATATATATTACTTAGAATTAATATTTATTATAAATATAGTATACATATATTAAATTCATCTTTATAAAAATCTATTTAATGTGTGAATGAATCACATTACTTTGGGGTGGCACTATTCCACAAGCCCACAAAAAATTTATAATTTTTACACAAAATGGAAAGAATGAAATATATTGTGAATAATTATAATAAATTAATCAATAATTATTAAATAAAATATATAATATTTAGAAAAATTACATCATTACATTCATCCTTGAAATATGGAAATGGAAGAACAAGTGTCCTCGGTTCACGGGGTGGTAGTCAATCGTACAAATGAATGGTGATTATGTAACAAATTTGATGGAAGTGTGTGTGATTGATGATTTAAAAATTACAAAAAAGACATATAATTATATTATTGATACATATGATATTATATAATTAACTAATAATAAGATATTAGGGGTGTATAATTAAAATAAATCAAAACAGCCTATGGATGCATCATATATCATTTTTGGAATAATTTTATAGGTTTTCCATAAAGGGATTCCTTGGATTCATGTCTGACCAAGATGATGATTTTAGGATAGAGATACATAATTCAGGAGTATATTATGGAATTTTTTCCAATTACAATTTTTAGAAGAGGTGTCCCAAGAGGGGGATGATATCAGACCTTTTATAAGTAGGGAAAAGAGACACTGGGTTTTATTGACCTGATTTGAGTGATACCCGTATTGTAATTTTAAAAAAATGATTAAAAAATGAAAAAATTATCCTTTTTCATAAATAGTATAAATATGAAAATAAATTAATTTATAGAAAATTATCATGTATTTTTTACATGTTATATTATATGTTTGAGCATTATTCAGGATCCTTTGTAGCTTAATTATTATAATTATTTTAATTATATTTCCTAATAATTTTCAACAAAAACTAAAATTACCTTACTAGAATGTTTATATTATACTTCATCCAAATATGGAATCAATTTTTCAAAATTATAAAAATATAACTGGGAAAATTTAATTTAAAACTAATCCCACAGACATGTCACGACATCAGGTTTTTTTGGTGAACATTTTTACAATATTGAAATTTTTTCATATATAATTTGAAATAAAAAATTGTTCAATGGAAATAATTATACTAGTGGGTGTAAAATTAATATAGTTACACTATATTAAAAAATTTATATATAATTTATCGTTCAGTAAATTTAGATAAAAGGTAATTTTCAATTAATTTTTTTAATTATTATCATTATAAATCGAATGAAAATTATTAGAAAAAATAATCAATAGACAATTTTGTTGATATTATTTTGTAATTAAAATTATGTTTTCAATGAAAAATTTCAATTATGAGAAAATAATGATATAAATGCATTCCCCATTAAAAAAGTTTGAGATTAAATTTTAGAAAATATTACAAATTATTCATAAAATTTGACTTATTCATATATAATTTGAAGATTAAACATAAGATAAATGTTAAAAAAATGTAATGATTATATTATATATTTATATCATAAAAATATATTACCAATATGGATTTAATAAATTAGTTGATGAAAATTATGTTTCATTGTATGAGTATTATTTTCTAGAAAAAAGAATTCTTATATTTTCAAAAGGTTATTACATTAATTTATAATTAATTGGGAAAAAAATAAATCTTATTAAAAAATTGTGTAAAACATATTTTCAAAATTTAATTAATCATATTAATCAAATCCAATCATACATCACGGTGAAAAATACATTAATATTTTAATAATAATATTATTATTAAATTATAGTTTGATAAATCATTATATTATATATCATGAAATTTATCAAAGGAACTCATAATTGTGTGTGAGACAAAAAAATAGTTTTATGTGTAATAAATATTAATATATCATACTTATGTTGCGAAAGCATGACTTTGTATTTTTTAATTTGAAATAACAACTTGTTTCATTCATATAACACAATTTTTTTTATTGCGAGAAATGTTAAATATCATATAGTTTAAATTATATAAATATATTTTAGGAAATATCATTATGATAAAATTACAACATACGAATTTGAATGATTACTTTTATATTTTCTAGAATAAAAAATTATATATTTGGAATTTTATATCAATGATATTCCAGCTATAAAAACCATGAAATGTTTAATTATTATACTCGATTTTATTTTCAAGATGGATTTTATGAATATTTTGAATGCTTCGAAGGAACAAAAAATGATATTTAGTTAATAGTTAAAGAACTTGGGAAACTCATTATTATGAGTGGATAACACATAATGTATTTTAGATATTGAGATAATAGTGAAATTTTTATGGGATACTATTACTAACCCTGGGATTGGTATATGTATTGATGATTTATTTAAAGGTTTGTGGAGTTTATTACATCGACTGATTCATGGAATTTATTTAACAATAGATAATCAATCATTAGAATGAATATATGTTATCATATTGATTTTATGGTGATCATGGTATTCACATATTTTGGATAATGCTTTAAAATTCATTTTTATTTTTCTGTGGAATATAATATTGATTTAGTAATATTTAATAAAGAATCAAATTTTTTACATGGACATACATTTTATGGATGAGTCATATGATAACTAAATGTGGAACTTATTAATTTCATCATTCCATTTTATTAGATAATATGTTATAATGATTATTTTTTGAAATTTTTGTAGATAGGAGGAATTCCCTTTGATTGTTAGGATCATTTAAAATTACATTGGGTTAAAAGATTCATTTTGGATATTCATTTCATAGAGTATGAAATGAAGTGGGAATTTATCAAAATACATATTGAGGAATAAAATGTTCCTATAAATTTGAAATATATATTGATGTTATATTTTCATATGACCTCTTTAAAGATGGAATCATTGTTATTCATCAATATAAAAATGTTATTAAAAAATTTTATCCTACTAACCTCATTTCTAATGAATCAAACAGTATGCTAACTCATCTTATTTGTATGGTTTTGTATTCATTGAAAATTTCTAGATCATTCACTCTCTTGTGATTTACAATCTCTATACCTCCCCATAAATATTTATAATTATCAATCTTGTGAATATATTTTCGTCCCACCTATGTCATACTACATTGAAGCAAGGTTATTTAATTATTCTAAATGACCTTCATACTTATGGTTCACTCTATTCAAGAGCATACAGTGTTAACCCATATCACAATGTGGGATCTTAGGAAGGGTATTAGCAAATGTCAAACCCTTGAATATTGAAATCTAGAAAAAATTGTGAGAAATCAATTTACATAAGAGAGTTTAATATAACACCCCAATAGATTAAAATAGGTAAACCTAGATTAAGTGTTTATATATCACATGAATCCATGATTTTATTAACATATAACTCTCATGAACGTTATGATATGTTTTTCTGACACATTCTCTTGGGGGGAACATCCGTCTTTAGAGGATTATCTTATCGGTTTTCCCGCATTCCTAAATTCCATATGTGTGCGGAATTCATCACTTATTTAGGGAAATTTTCTCCATTATAAATATTAAAAGATGGGATGTATGCTCTTCCTTCTGTGGATTCATTTTTTGAACTTTTTACCTACTCCGGGAATCCCATATATATTAATACATTATTCATTAAACTCTTCCTAGTGCATTCTATTAATGGATTCTTTTTAATTATGCTGCTTCATTCAAGATATATGAAGGGGTCCGGTCCTGATAGAAGCCACTGGTTAGGGGAGTAGTCATGTTTGACACCACATGCGTGTCTAGACACTAGAACATAGATTCCTCTGGGCTTCATCCCATTATTATAGGTATTCTCAATGGATAATATTCTTGATTCATCCCACATCGAAAGCAGGGAATGAAATTTCATATTCAATTATATATGGCTTTCCTCAACTTGACATGTTTAAGAAAACTTATGTCATGAGTTTATAATCTTCCAGATACAGATTAAACTGATCAGAATAATGATAGAAGTGGATCAGATGGGTGCAGACGTAGGAGGTAGCACCTAAAGTACTATTTGATAGGCTGATAACAACCTCTATTGAAAATTAATCTTAGGGTACATGTGTTCCATTAAAGGGGACACCATATTTTACCATTGGTTTTGGTTGCAACTCAGGGAAGGTTCCAACATTCCCTTTCTCAAGAGACTACTATAAAAAACCAGGCCATATTAAGGGGTGGTAAATCACGGTGTTTACATAGGGCATCCACATGAAGACATGATTGGGATTACTAGTTGTTTGTAGCTGGGGTACTACTAGGTGTACTGAGGAATTGGATGATATGATCTCACCAGGATGTGGAGGCCAAGGTAAAAATCAAATGGAAGATGGATGGTTGAGTGAAGTGGATGGGAGGAATGGGATAGAAATGACAAAATGATGATAATGATTTTGGGTTTGATCCATGAAGTGATAACCTACGTATCTTGTGGTTTGTAATGAATGTACACATATTTCTGTGGGGAAATCGGACACTTGAGGAGGTGGTCCGTGAGATTGGACTCATGAATGGGACATGGAGGAAATAGAACCATCGGGTAGGGTAATGGTCTTCATGTAACACATGAGGGCTCATGGAATAGACACGATGTTACATCATTGATGGTATTTTACTTATGTGAGGATTCCTACGTATCCCCGAGATAGGGAATAAATGGCTATGTAGTTTATGAAGGGGGAATGGAATCAAGGTGTTTGTAGAGGACAATGACCTGACAATGATTTCCAATGAATACATATTTTTAGCCAACTGAGTTAGTTTTAAACCGCAAAGGAACACTAGATATGTGGGACAAGAAATTGGGACTACATCGACAAATACTTTATTGCGGACTAAGATAGATTACCATTGATTGTGGACTATAACAACATATCACTTTATGGTTACCGCAACATACTGCTAGTTGTGGATAAAAATGCTTATCAATAGTCAGGTATCCAGTGGCTTACCACTGTTTGGGGTTGACAATGGATTACCACTGGTTGGGGCTACAATAGCTTACCCCTGTTTGGGGTTGACAATGTCTTTCCACTATTCAGTGTTTGCAACGTCTTACTATTGGCCAGGGTTGAAAACAACTTATTTCATGTCATTGGTGAACCACATTGAGGCCTCCCACGTACCCTTTCTAGTATAGATGGATAAAAACCCACATAGTTCAATGGTATACAATTTAGTATCATGTCGGACAAAAGGGTGGTGTATAGTTTAACATTTTACAAGACAAGGGTGAACTGACATGAAGTTTTTAGGGACAATGGGTGTTGGGCTTGATCCTCGAGGAGACTTCCTACAAACCTTTCTCTTATATGGTCAAGGATCAAAGTCCATGTACATCAGCATGATACATTTTAATGTCATGCCGGATGAGTGTGATTAGATGTGAAGGGGTCCCGACATGTAGGTGTTGGTCTTGAATCTCATGGAGGATTCCTATGTACATTTCCCGGATAGGGGCAATTATCAATGTCCACATATATGGGATAGGAGGCTTGGTTCTTATGAAAGGAAATCCTAGGAAGTATTCAACGTTCAATGCTTACTCTAATACCAGAGGAGTTGTCCTTGGTGTGAGATTATGTTGCAACAAATACATAATGATCATGTGATGAATGGTGCGTATGCAGGGAATGAAGCATGGAATACACATGGCTAGAAAACCAACGTGGGAAAAGGGGATCACACTTTGTTAGTGGACCAAATATTGAATAAGAGATTAGGTGTGGTTAGCTTCCCAAAGAAGAAACAAGGGATTACACATGGATATAAGCCACATGGTGAAAATCCAAGAGGGAGAGGGATGGGGTAATGAATTCACTAGTTCCCATATCTCCACTAGTCATTGGAAAAGAAGAAGAGAGGAGAAGAAGGAATACTACCTCCAGAAAGAATTTCTAAGGGCTTACACCAGGATGTTTTACCTTCCCCGAGGAAATATTTTATTAAAACAAATATGACCACATTTAATGTGATTAAAATCTCAATATATGGGAGATTATTGAGTGTAGAGAATGTCTGAGGTGGGTCCCCCAATGTATATTTTATGGGGTAGGGTCCATAGTTTAACATTATGTGATGAGGTAGATGTTGCTTGGGAGTTTAACGTCCTATAGCTCGGAAGAGGCATGTTCACACCTCACCCATAGAATATACGTAACTGATATGCACACACATGTAGGATAGAAGGGAACCACCAATTCCATGGAGAGGATGTGTTTTCGATCGATTCATTTAGGGGATCATGATAGAATGTCTATGCGAAGAAGCAATTTCCATTATCATGCCTATGGGAAGAATCATTATGAAAAGAAAATATTGTGAAAGACCACTAGAGGGACCTTGATATAACATCTTACAATCCTAGATGTCAATAAAATAGATGGGTTTGGGAAGCATAAGTGTTCAAAATAAAATATATCTCAAATCCCCAGTTCTCTTCATAGTAGACAAACGTCGCAAAGCAGTATGATTCGTGATGTGGAGTTTCATAACCTAGACATTTGTTATAGATTCTTATGAAGGGTTCATTTGAATGTACAATGTATTTAATGTGGATAGACTTCATAGATAATGGGTTCCATGAAATTTATAGAATGAAAAAGCAATGTACTTCACGAAGAACAGTGACCCTACCTTAGCATGTGGTTCACATGTGCATGGATGGTACTTCATTAATCACGAGTTCTTATAAAAGATCAATGTACCCTTACGTATAATATTACTTCAAGATGGCCCATGGTCATCCTGAATGGAATCCATCAATGATGGGTGGTCGTATTTGAGGTAAATTAATGGTACTTTTCAATTCACATGTACCATGAAGAGATTATGTTTCTCATGGTTTCACGGAGAACATGCTGCCATGTGATTTGATATTTGAGAACATGAAATGCCATGGTATCCATCGTTTTGGTCAACATGAATTCAGCTATTTATAGGCGAGGGGCGACACTGGTCTCTAACATCTCATTTTGAATCAATGTGGAAATCATCGATCAGTTATGGATTGAATCATGTTTTTCGTAACCACATTGTCAGATGTTATCCCCTAGTTGGTGTAGAGGCCCCATGAATTCCCTATGTAGTGCTCATGAAGGCTTCCCTCATATTTTAGGGATCACAGAGGTTAGCTGGTTCCCTCTACAACATGTTTCTTCTAGTGAATTGTGTTATAACGGTTGATCCACCCACCTATTTTATGTTAGAGAGACCAAAATGGGGATTCAAATTAATACCGACTATAGTGCTGAGGGGCTCCATAAAGGAGCTTTGTGAGGCATACCATTCTATACAGGTATAATCTATGCCTATTTTTCATCCAAAAGTCTATTTTCCCTTCAAAAAATTCACTCCCTTATACTTGGAGATGTGGAGAAAAATAGTGTCTATGTCTAAGGTTAAATCGTCAATTTTTTATGGAAAATTGAAAAGCCATAATTTGAAGATGGGTCACAATGTAGACAGTGGACGTGCAGGTTGAGATTTCCATGAAGCTGGATGAATATAGGCATGTTGCGAATCTAAGGGGGACATCACCAATAAATAGGAGAGGCTGAACCCTATTTTTCCTGACTCATCTCCATATTTTTAATGATTTTTCTATTATTTGGTGAAGCTTATTACACTCCACGATAATTTTTTGCGAGATTATTCCTGTATTATATATTGTGCTTACCATTTCTTAGGACTCTATGTGTGTGCACATCACGGTGTGTGCCTACAAGGTCTTCGGCATGGCTCTATGACCTGCCTCAGCGACCATCCTCTACGAACAAGATCCATGACCAAGCTCGGTGATCCAAAAAAAATATTTATAAACATTGAGATAGATTGGATAACCTGGAATCTGAAGGGGTATCATTTTGGATGTTTCGTAGAGGTTTGAGATTCCTAATAACTTCGGCATTGAGGAGATGTGCAAAGCCACTCGGACCTGGAATACATGGTGGAGCTATTTTCGGGTAGTCAAAAGAACTAACCTCTGTGAAAAATCATAACTCTTTATGGATTTAGTGTGAGGGGTGTTGTTTTCAATCCCGAAACAAGTTGAGATGAGCCAGCCTACTGGTTTGGTAGTGCGGATTGACAGTGCCAATGGTTCAGGGTGTTTGATAGCCATACTGGGGAGGATATCAACCCCATTGATGCTTATTGTTTTTATAACCATGTGAATAATGATTACCGGATGTCTTTAAATCCAATTATATCCCGCATTATACAACACCATTGTGAAAGAGGCCATTGGGAACTCAGAGAATGGTTGGACCGATGAGTGGGATCTCTGCCAAGGAAACACATGCCCAGCTGATTTGGTCTAGGGGTACTGGGTATGTAGCAAAAACGAGGAGTTTGTGGTAGAGGTCAGGTGAGTGGGCATGTATGATGTGGCATGTGCCTCCAAATTTCACATATACTAGTGATGAGGTCCAATATCATCATGGACTTCAAAATTACATTTATTCCTCCTATACTAGCACAGTGGTGCAGAGTGGATCCACAGAGAATGCATGGGAGTGAATTATATGGTTTGAAAACTAAAATCCTCATTGTTTTCAGCAATTAGGTAAACATATTTATGGTTTTCAATACATTTCAATTTTTTTGTACTTTTCTTTAAGAAAAGAGACAAAATAAATTACAAGTATATTGAAGAACTAAGAACTATAATAAAACTAACATAATAGAACAAAATACTAAAATATAGAAGCAACGTCGACGGCCCATATTATATGTAATACTCGAGAATTACAATCTACTGGTTTAAAGGATACCTTATCCACTACTCTTTATTGAATAACACCTCAAGAAATAAAGGTGAAAAAATCCCCCACTAGGAAACTCAACACCCAGTAAACTGATTTTAGGAGTTCTCCAATCCAAATTCATTTAAAATACATTACAATTATAAAATTATATCAATTTTAAATAAACACACCATAAATTTCCAGATGGAATGACGTTAAGGATTTGAAAAAGTATTCAAGAACTACCTCACCAGTAGATCATGTATTTGTGAATTTTTAAAACATTTATGGTGTGAAACAACTAAATAGAGAATCATTATTCAATCTCACTGATTGATTACGATTCTGAAAATTCTCAATGTGAATGAAGAAGTTTGGATGATTAACCAATAGAATTGAATTCCTGAGCTAAGATGATTCATCCATGGATAATATTGATAAAAGTAAATAAAAACAATTGATTACAGAATAATGTGAAATTAAGTACAATAAGGTAAAAGAAATCCCTTAGTGATGCTCTGTTCTCAGTCCCCTTCGCCTCCATGTCTGCTATATCATCGCCCAGTAGACTCCACTCCAAAAAGTGAGTGTTCATGGAATCTGAATGATAATCACCTTTTTTCTACTGCTTGCTATGAATAAATTATCTTACTCCCTTCTCCTACATGTCACCAAACATCATCCACCAAATTTGAAAACCCTTCACAAATGCAATGTAAAACGAGTGTTTTTTCACGACTGGCACGTCACACATGTTTTTCCCTCATAACTAACTTTTGCTGAGTTAGTTGTGTGAACATATACGTCTTTCTGAAATTGGTATGAACTTTCATATGTTATCTACAAAATAATGTAGATATAACTCAAAGAAAATAATTTTTATTAAAAAGATTACTAAAGTTAATTAATAAATATCTTAGTAGATAATTACTATTCAATTTATTATTATTTATAAAATTATTCACTTAATATTACTATGGTAAAACATATGTTTATTAAAAATTTATTAATTAAATTTAATTAATAATTATAATTACTATGTTATTAATTTTATCATTTTTAAATAAGTTATTAAAATTTAACAACATTACAAAATAAGTAATTAAAAATCTAAAATTTATATTGTATTAATTATTAATTATTATTTACTAATTTAATTACTATTATTGTAATTACTACTTATGAAATTCTATTTTTAGACTAATTTAAGTAAAAATAAATATATTAATTTGTTTAAATTAATTTTATAATTAGAATTAATACTTATGTTTAAAAAAAATTAAATTAATATGTAAATTTTATAGTTTATTTAAATATTATTAATTAAATATCTATAATCTAAACAATATTTTAATTTATTATTGACATTTATTATTAATTTAGTATTGTATTTAAATAAATAAATTATATAATTTTTTATATTGTAATTGTTTAAAAAAAATCATTTACCAACCATATTATATTCATTTGATTTATTAAAGATAACTTTAACTTTAACTTCTCTTTTTTGTTTTATATTACTTTTTATTATTATTATTTTTATATAATTTTTTTGTTATCTCCCTCCTTCCCCCTCCCCCAATTATCATTGCAAAGGGGGATGACCTTCTTCTTCTTTTAAAACTGGTGGCGACCTCCTCAGCTCCACAGCGGATTCAACAACGACACGACTTCCCGGCTCTACCACCTTCCAGCAACGGAAGAAAGGAGTGCGGCCGACAGTAGCAACCCGCATCAGACATCACTAACCCATAGTGGACAACACCAACCCATATAATTTGTCTCCCCCTAGAGACGTGAAAAATCAACTTACATCTCTTCTAATCCAACAACGACACACAAACAGTACGATGACCCCCCTAACCATCTTGCAGCTCGTTGTAGTGAGTACTCCTAGCGCTACAACTCAAACGTTGGCCTCGTCTTGTGAAATAGTGGTGGCAGCTCCTCTGACTCGACCCCATCAGATTTGCGGTGGCACATATCTCCACCTGAGCACATATCCTCCGTTGTTCTTGGCATCAACTCCTCTTAGGGACTTTAACCTCTCTGCACACAACACCCCAAAAAGGCTTCGAGACCTCTTCACAAAGCAGTGCATGCAAGGTTGTAGTGTGGCACTCCCTCATACTATGGATCCTCCTCTGGGGACCACCAGGAATTCCCTTGGATTAGCCTCAACAGCAGGACATCAATGACTCCAGCCCTTACAATGGCTTCTCTCGTGATGGCATCTCCACTCTAGTATTGTGAAACAATGGGAAGGGAGAAATAGTTGATAGTGAGATCATGATATGCGATACCGATGATGCGAAGGGATACTATGAAGGACGAAGTATGAACATTCAACATCAACAGTGGCGAGAGGATTTTATTTTCAAATATGAAAATAGGACCAGTTGAAGTGATAGAAGGTTATTTTTTTACTATGGTTGGTGATTTGGTTTAACCACATTGAAGGAACAATGTATGGATGGTGAGAGACTTGGGAACGATGGTGAGAAGATGTGAAAATGGTGAGGAGGTTCTGGGGATAATGAAAAGCCAAAAAAATGTCTATTAGTGAGGAAGTTACAGATAGATGTAAAAAGTAGGTTCACCGTTAGAAATTAATATAGAATACAGTTACATAATGTTTACTAATACATTTATGATGATTATTAGTACAATGATTAATTTTAAAGGGTTACCATTAGAAACTAAAAGAAGAGAACATGCAAAGGTCACTGGAAGAAAAAATTAAATAAGGGAATGAATCGTTGTGAGGGTCACCTGTACACAATAGTAACAGTGAGGTGCAGGGGTCACCGTTACAACTAAAGGTTGATGTTAGGATATAATCTATGGCTACCGGTACTCAAAATGAAATCTCACCATTTCTTCAAATGAAAAGAGTCATCGTTATCACTAATACAAATAACTGACGGTGAACATCAAAAATTAAAAAAAAAAATTAAAAATAAAATTATAACTTATGTAAACTAACTAAAATGACTAAAAATAATTAATTAAATTAATTCTAAACACCATTAATCAAGACAAAATTTTTATTAACCTTTATAACATTAAAATTATTAATTGATAACATTGAAATTAAAAACTGAATAATTGTTAAACTAAATTAATAAAATACTACATTGAAAATAAATAAATAAATTAATTACAGGGTAGTAGAAAATAGAAACGAAGAGCATTGGTGGCCCAAATAAGCCACCGCTTGTCCATGACTACCTCACTAGTAGACTAAAACAAATATTATGTGACTTAATAATTTATATTTATATATAAGATTAAATATTTAATGTTATATAACACTAGATTATTTAATAAAACAACTATTTGATCACAAAATAATAAAAGAGAACTAATTTATTTAGTATAAACTAAAATTATTTACTTAAATTATTAGGTGGATAACTAAACATATTAATTAACATAGTAAAAATATTTTAAAAAACTATATTAAAAGAAAAACTATAAAAATAAAGACTAACTTAATTAAATAAAATTATGTTTATTGAATAATTGTTTAAAATAGATATTAACTTTTAAAAAGTCTAGCAGAATCCACTTAACAAGACTAATTAATAAATAATTAAATTAAAAAAGATATGTAAGACTAAAATTGTCAATCTAAAGACTAAAAATACATATTTATTTATAAAAAATGATTAATTAATAAAATTAACTATAAAAAAACAAAAGTACATTTAGTTATTATAAATTGATTAAATAATTAATTAAATCATTAAAAAATTATTAATAATATGTGGAAAAAAATTATAAAAATAGAGACACATCAAATTCCCCCACACTTAAGCATTGTTTGTGCTCAAACAATCTCATGTTTTATTATCCTTAAAATACACTAAAATGTATTTATGATTAAGATCACACTGTAACATTTCCAACACTCAAAACAAAGTACAAAACATAATAGTGAGTTTTAAGAAAATCAATTACTCATATGAATCATTACTATAACAAATAATAAAGGGTAATTAAGAAAGCTATGAGTCATGATGGAATGAAAATGTCATGCCTCATACATGATTCAACTTAAGGAATCACATCAATCCAATCTCTGGTTATAATTTAAATAGTGACATGTTGTATAATATCAATGTAAATAAGACCTTAACCAAGGAACTTTGTACTTTAACTGAATCCTAGGTTCCAAAAAAATTTATTTTTTTTTCATATCAACTTATTGATACAACCTAAATGATTTCCATAAAAACCAATTGACCCCGTCGTCATCTAGAAATCATCATTCCCCTCACCCTAATGAGCTCATTTTTTACCTTGTACACTTTATTTATTTTTCCCAAACCATGTATCACTGTGCTAAGAACATTGCAATGCACTAATTCAATGTGAACAGAGGGATTATTTTAAATAGAAACACAAACAACATCTACAGTCTCAGACACTCTCCATGGGATCCCAGATACCCAAATTACTCCAGTTTCAAAATAATAATATAAAGAATCATTTAAAATAGATCATTAATAAAATTAAATTTAATAATTAAAATATGAATTTTTCCCCTAGGATCAGATTAAAACTTCATATTCCAAGGGTTATTATCATAACTCCATTAACATGTAACACATATCACTTTTAAAAGTAGTTCCTAAACCTAATTTCCATCAAATAACTAACTAAGTCCACTCAGCAACCATCCACACTCATTATTTTCATACTCATAGCAGATCTTAACTACAGGAAAGGAACTTATCATAAGGTATGACCAAATTGAGTATAATGTAAAAACTATAAAATAAGACAACTTTTTGAAAAAGAAGTTACCATTTTTAACAAAAACATTTAATTGAAGTGGGAATTGATGGACTCACAATTAAGCACAGTTAAGCACAGTCAAGAATTGACCCCCTCACCCACACATGAAACCTAACATTGTCCCCAATGATGACATCTAAATATTGAGAAAAAAAATTAATCAATTAAGGTTCAAAATTTATTTTCAGTAAGGTAGATATATGATAAGAAAAAAGGGTCTCAATGTAGTATAAATTTTTTTTTTTCCAAAATGAATAATAAATAATAATGTCCATTATAATGTATATGAATTAAAAGTGATGTCTAATGAAAAAAAATTCAATTAGAGATAAAACATGAATGAAACTTATGGGTGCACAATTAATTGAGGATAAAGAATATTTTGCAGAACTTATTCAGTTAGATATTCAACATAACTGACAGAGTTCAAGCTAAAAAACCCAACATTAATCATATTTAAAAGACTAGCATCATGTACCCCTCCCCCACACATAGTTTTAAGCAGTGAATGATTATTTCAATATTTATCAATGAATTTGAATTTCCAAAAAGTGGCACATGCAGAATTTTTAAACATAGCATAGAGACATGCAACAAAAAAAATTTAATACATGCAAGATATGTAGCATAATTTCTACAAATATATAGCATAATTTTCAATACACAAGTAGCATAATTTCTAAAACAAGCAAATTTTTTTTTTCCGTGAGCCGAATCTTATTACCATAAACAGGACAAAAAATAAATGCAAAAAGTTGAAGTACTTCCATGAATATGTTATTGGCCAAAAATGAAAATGGGAATTACACTCCATTATTACACAGCAGTATAAGCATCATGAAAAAAAAAATCATGAAAACCAAAGAAAAATAACCATCATTGAATGACGCATACAAAAAGCAACACAACATGACTTTATTAAAAGTAGAACAAGAACATAAATAAATGTAAACACAAAATAAAGAACAAGGGATGACTCCCATGAAGAACTGCATTTAATGAATTCGGTTAGACTTTATCTAATTGAAAATTATTATTTAATAACACAAAAAATACCATGGGTTTCATCCCATGCATCGCTAAATTTATAGTCCATAACCGGACTCACCTAGAAATAAACAGTAATCACTAAGTGGATGTAGATTACTTAATAATAACCACCACATGTTTTTGGCCCAAATATTTTTAACATAACATTGAAAATTTTGGGCTCCAAAGCTAAACACCACCAAACTATCACAGCTTGAAATAACCCCTATATAGCACTCTCTAACAATTGTGACCATAATGCTCTCCACTTGCAATTTTTTTTCATATTTAACACATTTTACTTTATTAGGAAGGGATGGAAAAGTAGGTTCTTCAAAAGGTATGGAATAATCTTCTAAGCTAACTTTAACTAGATCAACATAATTATATTAAAAATCATGGGTGCTAATGGGTATGTTCTAATTAGTAGGTTAAAATGGGAATTCAATAACTTGTTGTACAGAGTTATGTACAATGGAACTCAAGTATGATTTTCCGTCTAGACTATTTTCAGTATCCAAAGAAGAATTAGCAACCTTCACAGTTGAGGATGGAAGTGATAAACTAGAAATAGTATTTATTTTATCCCCAATATATTCAGGTATTACAATATTGTAAATATCTTAAAAAACACACTCATCTATTAACTCACACTGAAAATATACTACTTCTATTAAATAATTTTTTCAACCATCATCTTATGTGTGTCCAACCTCTCTTCCGTGATAAAATTCCAAAGGATCACTTTCTAAAACAATTTCATTTGAGTATTGAAATTTAATTTTAGGAGAAGAATTGTTTATTAAGGTTTCAATAGGTTTTGTTTTCAGAACGTTCAAATTAAGACAATTCTATCCACATTGTTTGACACTAATTTCCATTTCATTTCACCATATATCAGAAATGCGATTAATATGAGAATAGGGAAATGAAAACTCATCAGTTAGTTTTTCTTCAAATATCATTCCCTCATCCTCATCATCCAAAAAAAATTTAGGAATTTATTGGGTTCACAGGTTTATGACATCGATGAGAAGTTTTCAATTAAAGTTCTAGAATTGCAGATTCAATATATTCCCGCTTACAGTTCTCTTCTAAAATGTTCCCAATATTTTGATCAGACTAATTTATCAAAATATTATAAAAATTGGGTGAAGTCTTGTTTGGATTCAAATTTTCATTTTAAAAAATCTCTTCTACCCGAATGACTTCCATATCAAAACTCCTATAACATTGATTTTTTCCAAAGTAGGAATAATGAAGAGAACAGGGCATTCCTTTTCATTTTGTTTAAATTAAGTTTCAAAATTTTCCAACTCAACTACATTAATGTTCATTATTGAATTTTCAATGTTATTTTCGTTGTTTAATGAGTTAGTAATTTCTAGATTTGTTTTAACAGTTTCAGATTCTTCAAAGAGAATGGTTTGTTGCCCAATTTCTCTATCACATTCCTCTTCCACATGATTTTACAATCTTTTAAAAACATTTTATTTTTAGTTTTCTTCAAATTATTTTTTTATAACATTTTTTTGTAATTCCAAGAGCATGTTTTCCAATCATTTCATTCATTGATATCTCTCTTGAGAATCTATAAGTTGATTTTCATGGGTTTTAGTTAGCCAATTGTTAATTAGTTCCACACTAGGATTTAGTTTACAATCAATTAGGTCAATTTTAGCTAAGGTGTCATGACTAAGCTCAAGATTTCTATCCTCATTAATGAAAGAAGTTTTTTGTGACTGGTTATAGACTCACTGCAAGGAATTATATCCATAATCTCTATAATAAACATAATGTTTTTCGATTGATACCAGATTTTATTAACATACATTTTGAAACTAAAACAAGGTGATATTAAACACACAATAGTTCACAGTGAAGTAGATTTTTGATGTTCAACAGAAATAATAATGAAGCTCAAAATTTTATTAGCATTTTTTAATGTTTTTTTAGTGTTTTTTATCTTCTTAATAATTTTTTCCTTTATATAACCTAAGACACTCAGTGTTTTCCTTCCCTGGCAATGGTGATAAATTTTGATGAGGTCGGAGGTCATCAGGGCCCTCAAAATTATATATATTACTCATACACTAGCACAGTGGTGTTGGGTTGATTCATAGAGAAGTCAGGTGATTGAATTCTATGGTTTTAAAACTAAAACCCTCACTATAGTCAGTAATTTTTTAAATATATTTATTATTTTCATTACTTTTCAATTTTCATTTTTGTACTTTTCTTTAAGAAAAGAGACTAAATCAATTACTAGTATATTGAAGAACTATGAACTACAATAAAACATACATAAGAGAACAGAATACTAAAATAAATCTGTAAGGTCGAAGAAACAGATCAAATGTAATACTCGAGAATTATAGCCTACCAATATAAAGGATACCTTCACTACTACACATTATTGAATCACAAATCACGAAATAAAGGTGAAAAATATCCCTCTCCCGGAAACTCAACACTCATTAAAATGATTTTAGGAGTTCACCACAAAAAATTTAGTTAAAATGTTTGAAAATTATAAAATGAAATCATTGAGAAATAAACTCCGAGAAAATTTCAAGATGCAAAGATGATAACCCTTAGAAAAAGTTTTCAAGAACTACCTCCCAAGTAAATCTTGAATTTATGAATTTTTATGACATTTATGTAGTGAAATAAATAAACAGAGAATCATTATTCAATATTGCTGATTGATTACGATTATGAAAGTTGTAATGTGAATGAATATGTTTTGATGATTCAACAACAGAATTGAATTCCCGGGCTAAGACAATTCATCCATTGCTCATATTGATTAAAGCAACAAAAAATTTTATTATAGAGTACTATGAAATTAAGTAAAACAAGGGGAATGAACTCCCTTAGTGATGCTCTTCTCTCGGTCCCCTTCACCTCCATGTCTGATATATCATCTCCAGGGAATCACTATTCTTAAAAAGTGAGTGTTCGTGAAATCTGAATAAGTGTCACCATTTCTTTGCTTCTTGCTCTACTTTAAGTATCTTACTATCTTCTACTACATGTCACTGAACATCTTTTATCTACATTTAAAACCCTTCACAAAAGCAGCAAAATGAGAATTTTTTCAACTGGAAAATAGCACAAGTTTTCCCTCATAACTAACTTTCGCTGAGTTAGTTTTGCAAACATTGTCATGTTTCTGACTTTGGTATGATCCTGCACATGTTATAAACAAAATTAAGTAGTTAAAACTCAATAACAATAATTGTTATTAAAACATTATCTAAAGTTAATTAATAAATATATTTGTTGATAATTATTATTTACCTTGTTATTATTTTTAAAATTATTCACTTAATAATACTATGGAAAACATATGTTTATTAAAGATTTATTAATTAAATTAATTTAATATATATAATTTCTATGTTATTTATTTTAACATTTTTAACTAAGTTATTAAAATTTAAGTTCATAAGTAATGAATTAATTAAAAATTTATAATTTAGATAGCATTAATTATTATTTATTATTTACTAATGTAATTATTATTATTGTAATTACTAATTTATAAATAAAATTGTTAGAGGAATTTAAGTAAAATTAAATATATTAAATGGTTTATTTTAATTAGATCAATATAATTATTACTTCGTTTTAAATATTTTTTAAATTAATATGTAAAATTTATAGTTTATTTAATTATTATTAATAAAATATCTATACAATGGAAAATATATTAATTTATTATTTACATTTATTATTAATTTAGTTTTGTATTTTAATTTATAATTTATATAATTTTTAAAAATATAATTGTTTAAAAAAAAATCTTTTACCAGTCTTATTATATTCATTTAATTCATTAATGTTAACTATAACTATAAATTTTATTTTTTGGTTTATATAACTTTTTTTTATTATATATTATCTAATGTTTTTGTTATCTCTGTCCATCCCCCTCCCCCAATTATTGGTACACAGGGGGGGGGATGGCCTTCTTTTTCCTTTAAACTTGGAGGCCTCCTCCTCGGCTCCGTAGTGGCTTCAGCAATGGCGTGATATCCTGTATCTACCTCCTTCCAGCAACAGCGGAAAGGAGTGTGAAGGATAGAAAAAAACCTCAGGGGACAACACCAACCTGCGACCGACAACATCAACCAATGCAATTCTACTCCTCCTAGAGACGTGGAAACTTGACTTCCATCTCATCTAATCCAAAAAAATTTCACAAATAGTATGAGGACCCCCCCCCCCCTCGACATTATAGCCGCTCTTCATAGTGAGTACTCCATGTGACCGAAATAATACCTTTTCCTCAGCTTGAGTGACAGTGGGGGTGGCTCCTCTGACTCTGCCCCATCATATTTGTGGTGGAACACAACAACTCATGAGCACAGATCGTCCTTTTTTCAATGAATCAACTCCTCCTAGTGACTTTAACCTCTCTAGACAAAATACCCCAAAAGGATTCCATACCTTTTCACATAGTAGTGCATTAAAGGGTGTATTGTGGCCCTCCCTCAAGCGGTGGCTCCTCCTCTAGTGACCTCTACGAATTCCCTCATGAAGCCTCAGCAGCAGGACATCAATGACTCAAACCCTTACAATGGCTTATCTCAAGATGACATCTCATCTCTAGTTTGGTGAGGCAATGAGATGGGAGAAACATTTAATAGTGAGATCATGAGATGCGATACCGATGCTGTGAATGGTTTCTATGAAGGCTGAAGTAAGGACATCCGAATTCAACTATGGCGATAAGATTTATTTTCTGATCATGAAATAAGATCAGTTGATATGATATAAGGTAATTTTTTTACTAAGGGTGGTGATTTGGTTGAAGCACATTGAAGGAACGACTCAGGGATGATGAGAAACATGTGAACGATGGAGTGGAGAGGTGAAAATGGTGAGGAGGTTCAGGGGAGAAAGAAAGTCCAAAAAAATGTATATCAGGGAGGATGTTACCGATAGATGTAAATAGTTGTTTCACCATAATAAATAAATAAATAATACTAGTACATAATGTTAACTGATACAATTATGAAGATTATTGGTATTGTTCTGAATTTTAAAGTGTTACGATTAGAAAATAAAATAAGAGCAGCATCAAAGGTCAATGGTATAAAAATTTAAAGAAAGGAAAGAATCGGTGTGAGGGTCACCGGTACACAGTGGTAACAGTGAGGTGCGGGGTCCACTATTACAACTAACGGTCAATATTTGGATAAACACTAAGTCTACCGATACACAAAATGAAATCTCACCGTTACTACGAACGAAAAGAGTCACCGTTACCACTATATTAAATATCAATCAGTGAACTTCAAAAATAAAAAACACATTAATTAAACATAAAATTAAAACTTAAGTAAACTATATAATAATTCTAAAAATAATAAATTAAAATAATTCTAAACACCGTTAATTATGATATAATTTTTATGAACCATTAAAACATTAATAATAATAATTTACAACAGAGAAATTTAAAACTAAATAATTTTTAAACTATATAAATAAAAGACATAAATTAAAATAACTAAATAAATTTATTACAGGGTAGCAGCAAATAGAAATGAAGAGCATCAGTGACCCAAATAAGTCCTTCCTAGTTCATTTCTACCTCACCGGTAGACTAAAACCAATATTTATTGATTTAATATTTTATCAACGTATATATGATTAAATATTTAATGTTATATAACACTAGATTAATTAAAAAACAACTATTTGATCACATAAAATTATAAGTGAACTGTTTTATTTAATTAAAACAAAAAAATTTAAATAAATGATTAGAAGGATGACTAAACATATAAAATAACATTGTTAAATTATTTTAATGAAACTATGTTAAAGGATAAATTAATAAACTAAATACTAACATAACTAAATTGAATTATTTTGATTGAATAATTGTTTACAAAAGCTATTAACTTGTTAAAAAGTATAGCAGAATCAACATAACAAGATTAATTATGAAATAACTAAATTACAATCGTTATGTATGATTATAATTATCAATATAAAGTCTAAAAACAAATATTTAATTATAAAAAATTATTTATTAAAAAATTTAATTATAAAGAAACAAAAGTAAAATTATTTAGTATAAAGTGATTTGATAAATAATTAAATCATTAAAAATTAGTTAAAATATGCCGAAAAACTATGTAAAAATAGAGCCACATCAACTAGACGAAGAGGCTAAAGTTAGATTTGTTGAGTAAGAGTTCATCAAGGGCCAACACATTATTTTTTTCACAATGGGGAGGTGGAA
Source organism: Viscum album (assembly GCA_963277665.1). NCBI lineage: Eukaryota > Viridiplantae > Streptophyta > Magnoliopsida > Santalales > Viscaceae > Viscum > Viscum album. The sequence goes on from OY728162.1 coordinate 490,399,478, forward strand.
TTAGCCTCTTGGACCACCAAAAAATCTGAGAAACAATTTACTGGGGGTGAAGTATGATATGTTCCTCCATGTCACGAATACATCATAGGGCCCAGAGCATATGCTTCCACTGGAAATGGCATTGTTGGACCTGTTGATTGTGCCGGACAAGAAATCAGTGTGGTTGTACACTTTAAGGGATGGTTCAATTAGTTCCTGAATTCCCATGCATAAAGAATGTTTCACATGAGGTGTCCAACAAACCCAATTGTGGTGTATAAAATCATGGATAATTATTACTGGAAACCCTTGGAGGACATATAGTGGAAGTACTGGGTGTTCAGTATCATTACTGAGTAGAAACCCGTTGTTAGGGTGGCTTCATTCATTTTAGCGCTCAACGACAGCTAGATTTTGATAGTATGGGACACGAACATGGGCGTATGACTGAGCAAGTTGATCCTGGCATCTTCATTAGAGAAAATACAGTAGGAAAACCTAGGGATCCGGATGCATTCCATGTTGTATACAGTGTTGTGGAATATAAATGAAGGAATAAAGCCACATAGGTGATGATGATTCCACATTCAATATTCTTGGATAGATGCACATATTAGGGGCATCTATGAGTTCCCAAAACCCATTTCTCCTATAGGATCAAACATCTGACCGACTAATTTTAATTGAGTGGGGATTTTTTCTAGGAAGCCGACACTGTCGCTATTGCTGAAACGGTTCTGGACGGTGGATGAGGTCATCATCCTCTTCTTACCATTGCCAATAAGTGTGCTCACTGATGATGACTAGGGTATGGATGAGCATTAGTCCTACCTCATTCCTTTCATAGTACAATCCTAGTATAGTGGGTTTACCACGAGCCTTTCTATTACCATATAACCAACATCATTTCATTAGGCAGTGTGGGTGCATGCATAGGATCACCCATCATGTCTGTTTGGGATTACACCATGAGGATCACAAATGTGTGATGAGTAAGATGTGGATATGTTCCCACAAAGGGAAGGGTTGATTTGGAATGAGATACCTCCACCCAAAGTTGTCTACTATTGGTTAAGGATTACACTATGAGTTGGGAGGTTGCCTACTCAAGAGTGACTCTGATGCAGTATACCATCTATTCCAGTGATAGTGTCCCACCTCACCATCGAGGTCGAGGCCAGAAGGCAAAGAGGAAATCTCATGGTAGTAGGTCTGTAGCTGTGCAGACACCCATATCAATCGAGAGGCAAGAAGAAGTAGCGGACCCGCCAGTCCAAGAAGGGAAAAATTATATAGAGGAAGGCTTCCCAAGGGGTTCGGTAGGATACGCAACTAGGATATAGGTAAGCGACGACTCTATATAGATATGCCTTAGAATGTTTCCTTCATGGAGGCTGGGTAAATATTATATGTCAACAAAAAATTCCTCAACAAGTCCCATATGTTGCACCTTCTAAACCATCATGGGAGGGAAGTGATGGGGATCAGTCCTACTAGGGTCATCTTTGTGGTGTCTCATGTACAGGGGGATCGGTAAATTGCAGAGATGAAGGAGTTTTTTCAGACATGGGGTTCTCTGCATCCCATGACAGATCAAGTGTTGTTTCTTCTTGATCAAATGCACCCTACACAATATTCGGTCGTCGAAATGAGGGAGTACTTCCCTCTACCAGAAGAATCGGATGGATCCACATGGTGTGAGGAGGCAAGTGGAGGGATCCCTCTAGAGGAGGGTGAGGTTGGAAATTCAGACTTATTGATGGAAGAGATTGTGAAATATAAGGAGGTGAAACCATAATATACGTTCACATAGTCCTCTTCAATGTCATTTAGGTCTTCTTATCCCATATTTTACCTATGTAGGAGGGACTCGTATAAAATACCCTCCCCCATGCAATAGTTTATACTGTAGAGGGAATATCAGAATATACACATTTGATGACAATGATCATCATGCTTAGTGGGGCCCAGAAACCCAGCGTTGATCTCCCGTAGTCTTTAGATATCCCCACCATCTATGTAGGGCCATGCCTTGGAGTCACGATGGAAAAATATTATGGGAAAGGCAAAAATATTTGATCTCTATATATATTTCTCATAGAATTCAAAACTGTCATCCATTGATTTGGTAAAATGATTTTTGTGATCTTTTTTTTATGCACAATTTTTCAAATGGCATGGATTTCCTTCGTGATGATGATTGGAGCTTCGGTTGCCAACTTTGCAATGTTACTATTAATGCTCATTGAAACAGACGAAAAAAATGACCACTCTGATGCGCTCCAGATAATATGTGGGACCATCTGTATGGTCAAACGTGAAATCACTAGGGTGTAATTTTTCAATGTGGATCAATCAAATGACATGGGTTCTGACCTACACAGCTAGACACCAGATAAATATCATACTGACGAGTTCCTGGAGGCCGTCCCCACATATGAACCCTTCATCCCTATAGAACGAAATGAGATGACTTCAGATTAAGTGGATAATAAGATCAAATTCCACTAGTCATATAAGATGATGATCCACTTCATTAGGGAGACACTGAATACTCAAAATATTGATCAAATAGAGATGATTCATTCTCGGAATAAAGAACTATCCACTGGAGGAGTTCATGCCTATTGTCCTCATAATCTCATCCCTGACATCATGGAGGAGACGATTTGGGATCATGATCATAGACTGGGTGTGGGTAGGTAGTAGAGGATATTGGTTCACATAAAGTGTCTCCAAGAGGCTGATATAGAGAACCAATATATGAGGGCACTAGTTTATGAGTACTCTGTAATTCAAGATTCACAATCTAGGCTACTCTTAGGGCTAAAGGCCCAGCTGGCTGAAGAACAAACTAAGCAAGCCTCTGAGGAGATCGCCATTATCTGAGCGAATGAAAACCGGGACCTGATCAACGATGATGAATTTCACCCCATTTCCCTCAAGGAGGAAGGGGAGATAAGATAGAAACAAATTATCCTACACACCACAATAGAAATAGGGGAGAAGTTGATATGCTCAATTGAATATGTCAACCCATCCATGGGAGGGGCCAATCCATGGGTGTTGTGATGTGTGTAAACTAAAAAACATACATTCATGATTTTCATGATTACGTTGGTTTCATGCATGATTTTCGTTGTTTATATTTTTTATACCATATTTCCATAATATTTGTTAAATATCATGTGATCAATCTATGAAATCATTTGGGGCATGCCCGATGTGAGAAAAACGGATGACTTCATTATTATTCCATCCGATTATGAGAGATCCAACCAATATTCAGATATCTTGGTTCTGAACAACTGACCTAGACATATGGATTGATTTCATAGGCCAGACTGGGGAATGTTGTTCTCAGAAGAGTTGAATCGTAATTTTCTAAATATCCTCTTGTGCACGAGTAGTGTAACACTGGTGTGCTAGAATCAATATGAACATAAAGAAGTGGAATGTGTGAATCATGATACCCAAAATTCAGAATATTGTATGGATGGAATGACAATGAAGGATAAATACTGACCATGATTGAAACACTATATACCTTTTTCATTATCTTGAAATGGGGATAAAAAAAGAGGGCCGACCACATACCATGTTTGAAACATGGGGAATGACTAAAAAATTCATTCATTATTCTTCTAGAACATTATCCCATAATAGTAGGTGAGCCATATTCTGATAATCCATATATTTAGGGGGTTATTATAGAATTAAAAGAAGAAAAGGGACCAAATAGAGGGAACACAATACATTGAAGATGGAGTGATGGGAAGTTCGAATAGAGTCCAACACTCTTGAAATTATGCCACAGTGAAGAAAACACATTAGGTTAGTGAATTGGTCTAACCTGTGATTTTACTAACATCCATACAATACATCTATAGTGATGACCTAGAATGTATTATATATTTACTTCATACCAATGAGGATGATAAACATGTTTTTTAATCTTATATAGTGATGATGGTGCACATAGTTGTAAGGTCATACTTCATGGACCAATGATATCAGTTTTTTGTCAAGCTATAAAGATGATTGGATCCAAGTTAATGGTTATAGAGACTGGACAATAATAAGTGTCTAGGGGATAGAATGGTTAATGATCCAGGGCTGGGATCAAAGAGAAATGATAGGAGTTCACTATGTATCACATAAGGAAGAGAATGAAGCCAAACATAGTTCATAAAAACAATGGGGTCAGAGAGTAATGCGGATATAGGAAATTTTATCTGTTGAAGAAGATGATGCATCCCAAAGTTATCATGGGGAATCCTAATCATTATCAGTGTATAACATCATTTTAAATTCATTCACTGAAGAAATTATTACACATAAATGAATACTATGGAATAGTACATTTCACGTCATGAATGAGGACATTAGTATTCCATACCACACTATGTGTTCCCGAAGTGATTCTCTAGTCCACAGACAAGAGGATTCCGGACATGGGGGTAAACCCAAAGAAAAGTGTGCGAGAATTCCTATGTAGCCCATTATAATGAGAATCAATCCAAATATTTTTAGGATATATAGTTTAATGTCATGCAGGATGAATAAGGGATGCGTGGTAGGGTTGTGCTAGTACACGTTCCCCCAAAACCATTATGCCCACGTGATTCATTCTTGATGTGGGCAATGAGGGGATGTGATTGGATTTTACATGTATAAGGAGGAACACATCAGGATCAATTGAACGATGAGGAAATGATATCCTAATATTACTGATTTTCTTACATGAAACACATAAATGCATGATTGGGTAAAACTGAGTGTGTTGGAATTCCACATAAACATAAGGCAATGGAATTGTGTGAATCATGATGCCCAATATCGTGATCCCAATGATTGTTGAATGATATTAGAGGATAACTGCAGACCTTTTTTGAAACACATTATCTATTTCACGTTATCCTGGAATTCGAACATACAGATGATGGTCTACTAGTAATCGTGTTTGAAACACAGGACCTGTCACAAATGTCATTAGGGGTATTCAGGGGTGTTTTCCCAAGACGGTAGGTGAGACAATATTTCCAGAGACCAGTATGTAATGAGGGAACCTTCACATATGGATGACTCTGTGGATTCAAATAATGGTCTCGCGAAGCATGGCCATGAAACAAGGTGATGTTTTGCGAAACATACACACATTGGTCAATCTTCCACGATACATCATTGTATGCTAATGAGACATGTTAGACAGAGGAAATCAAATATCATTCCATGTAAAAGGTTCCTATGGTTTCATGATCTTATCATAAGGTAATAGAGTGGACCATTAAGAGGGTAAATGGTTCAATTGATTGTGCACATGGTGGAAAAGTAGTTAAACATGATTTGTAGTTCCCATGAGGAGATCATAGTTTAGGGTCATGGAACACATAACAAATTGGGAAGATACAAGGGAGAAAATGGTGCAATTGTGAAAAAATATGATGTGAATGAGAACCCAAGAGGTACTCACCACACACAATGCTCCTAGAAGAGTTTGGGACAAGTGACCGAAATAGGGTTATGATTTAAAGTTCATGTGGATTGACATGCATATTGATTTTCTGGGTGTTCATATGTATCCCAAGAGGATGATTATCAAGCCACACATAGTTCTGGAAAATTTCTTGTAGTTTAGTGTCATGATAAAATGATGATTAAATCTTAGATTTAATGTGTAAGTGGTCAGACCATGGGAAAGGTAGGATGCATGCATGTGTTGTGCTAATTAGAAAACCAAATGTGAACTACTATAGTAGGAGTCTATATGACACCATGTTCTTCCTATGGAGGTTTTAGGACAAAGGACCAAAAGTTAAAGTTGGGATGGTCCCAAGGATTAATTTTTGGGAATTTCTACATCCCTCATAATTATGTGGTTCAAGCCATACATTATTCTAGAAGAGGCATGGTAGGGTTCCAACGTGAGGGAGAATACTATTGTGAGGGTATGTCCCACTAACCAATAGAGTTGGTATTTGATAAATATATGTTTTTTCTTTAGGATGGATGTGTGTGTCCATTTTTTTTTGTTTTTCAATATACCAAGGATGAATATTTGAGGAGTCTCTATAGAAATAAATCCATATTCATGCCTTAAAAAATAGTATGGTGGATGACTCATACCTGACATGATGTCCCCTCAAGAAATGATATTACAATGTGGTGCCATTTTTTTGTGCGTTCAAGATGATAACGTAATAGTTTAAGGTCGTATGATATGACCAACCAATGTATTTTAATGTTTTGTAGTAAATACACAAATTTTAAGAGTCATGTGGGACAATTCATCAAATATTAAGGACATATTGATTAGACACATACAGAAGAACAAGGATTTAGATGAAATGTTCATGGAATGATAAAGCATACATGATGTGAATGAGAATGAGGTACGAACCACAATACAAAGAATTATGTGGAATAAACCTCATGACAAGGGGCCATAAAATGTCATAGAATAAGGGCTCAACATGAGGAAGAAATTTCTAGGTGTTCCTATGAATCAACTGGAGGTAGGAATCAATCCATTAATAGTTCTGAGAGCGCATTTTAACATCATGCGGGATGAGTAACAAGATAGAATAGCTCCTAAAAGTGACGTATGTGGTGTGTCTATTGTGCACTAAATGGGAATGGGGTAATAATCCCACAAACACCACCACAAAAAATCCCGTGAATGTCATGGCCAAATGTATGAACTTAAGAGATAATTATTGGAACCTGAGATGGACCTAACGACTAAATGTCTGGGAGTTCCTATGTATCCCATGATGATGTAAATCAAGGCACATGTTGTTCTGGGATAAGCCGTGTAGGTTTACATAATCATTTATAGACATATGGAGATCATAGTTTAAGGTCCTAGAGATCAAACCATGTTAAATTAGAAACATCCAAATGGGTGCAAACCATGAAAAAATATATATTTCCACATGAGTAGTTCTTTATGTGGGATGAAGGTAGGGGATGTTATTTGCAACACATGGAATAAAGGAAAAAGTAAAAATGTTGTCCATCCTCGAATGAAACCTCATCGTGGACATCCTCTTAACGTGAATGAGTGCACTGAGGAATCATGTCATGATTTTTGAAATTCCACTTAGATAAGATAGATTTGGAATGTATTTGAATATTGCAACCAATATTTAGGAATTTATGGTTGTGCATGAATTTGGAGGATAACTATTGACTATAACTGAAACACAACATCCATATAATGTTTCCTGAAATGGGAACAAAAAATGACCGTCAACTGCGTACCATATTCACAATGCAGGTCTTGTATCAATTTGTCATTCGAAATTCTCAGGGACATTAGCCCAAGATGATAGGAGAGCACTGGGGTCTTTAATATATTCTATTCTTGGGACCTTTTGAATGTAAAATATTATGAAAGTAACAATAATGGGGAAGATGAAGCATGAAATATGGGAGTGTACAATTCCAAGCAGTGTCCAACACTCTCAGTCCTGAACCAGAGTGCTCCTTGACACATTGGTGAACTGCCAAAGAGGGAATGTTATGTGGTGTGGTTGTCACAATCCCAATGTGTATGATGACATAATCCCATAACTCCACACCTTTTATAATTCTAAGATAGATCATAGGGCAAGAGTCCATGAGAAAGGAAAAAGGATCCCAGTTTGGACTCGATGAAAAAATTATCGGTTTTTTCTATGTATCCCATGAGGATGAGAATAAAACCAAAAATACATCATGGATTTGTTGTGTAGTTTTATGTCATACCGAAATGACATAATAGATCCTAGTTTATGGTCTTAGATAATGGGCCATAGATTCCCTATTTAATGTCATATTTGTGTGATAGATGAGTGGAAAGGGAGATTCATCGCACCTTCCAGGAGAGAGACCACATAATGACAACAATGATCGAGAATAATTGATGACCATGATCCCAACATAATATATGTATTGTTTCCTATAATGGGGACAAATAATGAGTGTCTAATACATACCATATTCATAATGTGGTAATCATATCAAATTTTCATCCATAATCCTCTGGGAGGTTGGCCCGAGATGGTGGGAGAGCCCTAGGGCATATCATCCATGATGTTTGGGGGTCCCATTTTATGTGAATGATGACATAATCCCAAATGATGTGTTGCAAAAATCACGGTGGGTCCTATGTAGTTTAGAATATTTTGGAAAGGACGATGGATGGGGTGGTGTCTAAATGGGATGAATGCTGCATAGAGTAAATAGACCGACGTGAACAAGAAATCAGATTCCACACCACACTACACAATCCTAGGTGATAATAAGGATCAGGGGCCAAGAATTGTCAAGGGACAAGAGGCTGGTCCACAGATGTATGGTCAATTATGTTTTATTTTTATCATCACCTGGGACGAGCGCTAAGTATTATTACGTCCCATAATTACATATGGATTACACATTTTAACAACATGCGAGGAGTAAGGTGGCGATCTTATTTATGTTCATTAATCTCAGACCATTGGTTGTGTGAACCTTTATGTAGGTATGGCCGTAACAAAGCACCTAATACCATGTGAACAATACTCAGTGTTGGAGTCATAGAATGAGAACATGTTCTACCCAACATATTAGTGAACGACAATAAAGAAAAGAGATTAGGTCAGGTTGTTCCCACCCAAACCAACATCACATATTGAGGCACGTTGACTTCTGAGGGATAAAAGGAAAATATGAATCCATGCACCCAATATTTTGTAAATGTTGTGGTGGTGTCAACGATGGAGGACGACTATCGAATATGTTCGAAACACATCATCTATATCATGATCAGAAATGGGAGCAAAAAATGAGTGTTGGCTACTGACCATATTCGTAATGCGGGACCTGTGTCCAATTTTCATTCAAAAATCATTGATGATGCATTCTATAGATGGATAGAGAGTCCTTAGGACATGAATTTATACCATTTGGGGGCCATATCAGATATGAATGCAATAAAGGGGATGCGTGATGCGTGATCATTCCCACTAACTAATGTCATGGTAAAAAGGGAGAAAGAGTCTGAGATCTCCAATGAGGGGGATACATGGTTTGTCACAATAAACATGACCCGAATAAATGAAAACAAATCATATAACACACCAGTTGTTTTGAGATTCTTTTGTTTTGAGATTCTTTTGATCCAAGGGGCCTATCCCATGGGGAGATCATGATGTTTGTGTCTGGACCTATGGACGAAAAGTCATTGCATTCCTATATATCCCATAAGGATGGGAATCATGCAACACATATGTTTGATAGGTCCAAGCAGTTTAAAGTCATGCAGTGAGGTTGTGGATATTAATGAGTTATAGGAGGGTAACATGGCATGTTCATCGTAAACCCATCATAAATCGGTACCAAAGAAGAAAACATGATACCTTGTGGGATCCCCCAGGAGAACAATAAGCAGGGGCAGTGGAAGAGATGAGTATGGTGGATGGACTCTATAACAAGGCATCTGATCATTACTATGTATACCATGTGGATGGGAGTCTGGACACACATATTTCTAGGTGATTTTATTCAGTTTAATGTTATATGGCTTGGACGTAGATAGATAATAGATTAAGGTCATAGATCTCGAACCATTTTGTAGTTTACTATCATCTGGTACCGATTATGGATGGTTTTACGACATTCATCCTCGACAGATCTTGCATTTTAATGAAATTTAAAGAATATATATCATTTTAATGTCACGTTGGAAAAGAAAAGATCAGGATGTTATAGATCCTAGATTATTGTCGTAGTGCTCAGACAGTAAAGGTATATCAGTCACATATAGTTTAATGTCATTCTTGAACGGTGCTAAGTAGTTTTACATCTTTCAGCATGGATGGATGACACAGTGTAAAAATAGGGTGAAGACGAAAAATTTTATGGTCATGAAAGAACACATACATAGGAAAAATATATATTGAGGAACATGGCATTGTTGGGAGGAGTTATACTCTCACCGCTCTCTGTAACCAGTGAGTATGTGCCATTAGGGAAATCCTTGTGAATGTTGTAAGGTCCTTTCAAATTTGGATCCAATTTAGGTTATTTACAATTTAGTATCATTGGCATTCATAAAAACAACACCATGTCTCCTTGTTAGAATGGTATGAGGTGATCTTTCTTGTTGAATGATCTGGATATCATGTTCTGAAGCCTCCACAGATTGTTCATGGCATAAAGCATGTTCTCGTTGCGTGCTTCAAATTTAGAAAGATGGATCTCGACTACCATATCTGGTGTCTTGTGTTCATATAGAGTTGTGTTCAATGAAGGAAACTAAATGTGTAATTTCAGATTACCTCATGATTGACTCTATCTGCACGGAGATTATCATTCTAGGGATACTCGACAAAGGGGGTCCTCTTGTCAGGATCCACCTCCAACAATGTGGCAGGGGGACTTGGGCATCCTGACATGAAGGATCTGGTAGTATGTTGGATTAACAGTCGTCTAACTTCATTGTTTGGTGTAATGGGTGAGACTAATCTTTGGTGCACCATGTGAATATTAAATCATCTTGGTTAGGCTTTAGAGGAGAAGCAACCAAGCTAGCCATAGAGTCAGCTCATCCATTCTGTGAATGAGGGTCATGAGTATCCTATGGAAGATATGGGAACAATGACATCAACTATCTAGTACATTTCAAAAGGGGTATGTGCTTCGGTGTCCTAATGACATAGTCACAATAGATATGCTTGATTACTATGTTGGAGTCCCCTTTCACATGTATGTAGGGAACATCAATCTCAATCTAGTGCTCAAGACCAATAATGAGATCCTGATACCCTTCCACATTTTTTTACTACAATTTGACAATGAGAATGAATATGGAAGAATAGATTGTGAGGGAGTGATGAAGACTCCACCCAGGCCCACCCTGTTGAGTATGTGATCATTGAGTCTTATACCTATAAGACTCTAGGAATCACCATCAAGGTTCACTTTCGAACATTAAATGGTTTGGTATACTGGGAGGATTTCCACATTGTTAAAATAATGATCCAAATACTGGTCTGTGAGAGCTGTAAGGTTAGTAAGAAAGTCTACCAACTCTTGTAAATTAATGGACTTCTAGGGGAAATACCTAATGTCGAAATTTTGGAGGATCTTTTCCCACCAATTTAGATGGGCTGTCAACATGAGTTAGATCATAATAAACGCCAATGGATACACTTTGGATACTAGCTATATCTTGTGTTGCTATAAGTTGTGTCACAATTTCTACACCATGAATAATAGCAGAAGGCATATCTTCTTGATAGGGGATTATATATTCTCTTTATCGAGAAGAATATAGTTGAGATAGTATAGACTATTTGTTTTTCCTTCATTATTTTGGTGAGAAGTTCACTGAGAGTTCATTTCAGGGATATCACATAAATGATCAAGGTATTTATAGAAATGGGTGACATTAGGAACGAAGGTTTTAATAGGTACTTCTTGATTTCCACAAAAGTAGTTTGCAACTCTTTATCCCCCAAATAAAAAGTACCTTTCTTCATGAGCAGGGAAAAGGGCCTACCCTTGCGAGCCCGATTCACGATTAATTAGTGTAAATATGATATGTGTCCATGAAATCCTCAAAGCTCCCAGATGTTACTCGGAGGAGTCATCTGTCTGATGTCGTTGATCTTCTCTGGATCGATCTTGATACCACTATATCGGACAAAAAATCTGAGACGCATTCTGGAGGTGACCCTGAAGGCACATTTCAATTGGTTCATCTTCCGATGGAGTGGCTGGAAGCATCCAGACACATTCTCAAGATCATTGAGATGGTCTTAGAACTAGTTATATTTGACCACTATACCATCCACATAGAATTCCATAGATGTTCAAATGATCATCATAAATATGAGCTGTGTGGAACATATTTTGCTGGAACCTGATTTCTATAGACCGAAGGGAATTACATGGAATAATAATGAAATTTTTGGGGCCCTGAAGGCAGTAGACTCTACACCCATAGGGGGATATTCGGATTTGGTTATATCTGATATATCCATCTATAAAGGGGAGGTCCTGGAACCCACATGTGTCTGCAATCAACAGTTATATTGTAAAAAGGGGGAAATAATCCTTCATACAATGACGATAGATATCCTAAAATTTGATGAAGACTCTAATATGTTAGTTTTACTTCTTGATGGGCACAATTTTTGTTAATCATATAGGGTATTGGAACTCTTGGACATTGTTGGATCTAATGAGCTTATCAACATCGACATTGACCATGACACCATGTGAAGTGTACCTCTTTCTAGGAGGCTATTTAAACCTGCAATAATTTTTTGGAAGACAGAGGGGGTGGACAATGACATAGGGATCACATCCTGACATCCCTTCATAACTCCATGAAAATACGTCACTGTGTTTCTTCAGGAAGTCAATCTATCGATGATTATATTCATCATGAATTTTGGTATAGATCAATGTGATATTTTGATTCATATTGCTACTGAGGTTCACCTATAATAATTCGTCGAACGTGGGGGAGACACCCTCTTCAAATGAGGGAACTGCATCTTCCAAATATTCTTCTTCCTTCGTGAAGAAGGGATCCTCGGTGGGTGGTGATACTTCTGAGTCGACATATCCTAATGGGACACTGGTACCAGGATGAGTGGCGATAGAAACTGCATCGGGGGGATCCCATATTGTTGAAACCATAGAGATGAAAAATATTGACCTGATCCCATCTGACCTTCATCCCAAATGGCCACACATGATGATATCAAATCAATAATGGTGTTTTGGATTGACTCGGATTATTCGAAGATGAAAAAACAATCATCTATGTCATATTTTAGATCCCTTGGTGTTGAAATAAAGGTATCATATAAGAGTAGGTGGCTTTGAGATCACATGATCCTAATTTCTGTAGGAATAAAAGGTTGTCTCACAACTTCACATATACTTTTGAATGTGATTACACCTCATTAAAAATTTAAAAATCAATTCCCTAGGATCCAATTTTGTTGCTTTTAATTGGTGGATATGAATGATGTAGGAATCATCCAAGCATTATCGCATATCAGTCGCAGCAATAGCAGGTTCCACCTCCGTAGATAGGATCTTCATGTTCTTGCTCATGTAATAGTCAACATCCAGGTAGTGGGTTTCACAAGAGGTAAAGGGAGACACATCACCTTTGAGTATTCCTAATTGACCATTAAGGTAGTACCTAATACATTGATTATACAAAGAGGGGACCGATGTGTGTCAGTGGAACAATGTCATATCGAAAAAATTGTTTAGATAGTATCCTGTGAGACAAGCACGAACTTGGTAATGGAAACCATACCACCGAACTACTATTTAGGTGGATATTTCCAACCTTTTTCTATTATGTCCGATCATAACGATGTATTTTTAATCCAGAAGGGCTCATATCATCCTCTAACAACCACATCATTTAGGAGCATCAGGATCGGGATATATTTGATCCTAGAACCTATTTCGAAAAGACAACGACAAACCTCCATGCCGTTGAAATGACTAGTGATGTATAGTGGGTAGATGTTCATTGTATGGGAGAGCCTTCATATTCTCTAGAGAAATAAACAATGGTCTAACATTCATCATGCCTGACTACCTCTGTAAGGAATTCTTCTGTAGCAGCTACCTCCGTCTAAAATTGGGCATGGATTCATAATGCCTCAACAAGGGATTCAAACATATATACTGATAAGATAAGTGAAATGAGGATAAAGGGCCTAAAAATAATGCTAGATTGATTCATAAGGATACTATAATTCTATTCCAAGCTTCAAATTTTTCTTACAAGAGGTCGTTCTGGGGCGTGGGGTATGATGGGTCCTTCCAAATGGACATGTGGCAAGCTGTTACTAGGGATGTCTAATTTGTCTCTAGTCAATCCTTGAGGATTTACTACCGGAATATATCGATAAGAAAATGCCCAATACATAACAGAATGTGGGTGATAACAATGCATTAATTGTGGGTCCACTTGGTTATATATAACAAATGATAGTGAAGGAAGCCCCGATGATAACAGATCGGAAGATTGTGCATGTTGAGCATTGTGATAGGCCTCATGTTTAGTTTTTGTGGAACTCATAGCCTAGCATGATATATTGACCGGTTAATTCTGACGAACCATATATCGATGGGTCAATCGACGCTTGTTATGGTTGGGGACATTGGGAGGATCCATCTAGCTCTCTTAATTGTCAGGCATCACATAGTGATTTACTAGATCCCTAGTGTTAACTAAATCATACCCTGGAACCTTACTTGAAGAATCATCCATCATCAGATGGATTCTAGGGGTTGTCTCTATCTCCAGGTCCATGAAGTCTTCGAGAGTCCGATATTACTATGGCATTGTTGGGGGAATGTGTCTTCCATTTCATCGTCCATGGTTTCTAGTCTTGTAAGAGAACGGTTGAGACATCGATGCATAAGTACTATTTTTGCGTGATGCGGAGACTTTTTAAAGCTCAGATCAATTTAGATGTGCACAGAGAATACCATGGGAATGGGTTACTATCTTATGATCTATCCATTCATCGTATTTTTGAGACTTTTGGTTAGGAACCTGATGCCACACATCCCCACTTTCATTGTCACTGTCAGGCAGTATGAATACACATGCCACCATTTCCATAGAGGAAACTAAACTGACTATGTTGTTATCGACCTAGTGTTTGATCCAATTTTAAAATACATATCACTATAAGAGGGTTGTCCCCAAGTTCCTATGATAGGGGAAGTAGTTTTAGTGATCAATGAAATCCTCCTCCTCATGCCTCCTCTATTTGGGCAAACACAAATTTCTCTATTCAAAATCACATCATAAATAACTGGGGACCTGACCACTGTAGAATGAGTAGGTAAATTTTCTACTACATTGGAAGAAGGTTCTAGGATCCTAAACCTGAAGAGGGGTTGGAGGATCCATTCGAGTAGGGGTATCCAGATAATCTCACCTAGTTGGTAGTGGTTCATTAGGTGGGGCACATGCCTATTATTAGGGTCCCACTGTTGTGATGGAGGATGCACTCTAGGTGGTGGGCCTTTGTGAGGCATTTAAGGTGGATCCATCGATAATTACTCTAGATACCTAGGGCCTAAATCTGTGCAACTATGGTGGGCTCACATTAGAAGCTCATCTCATGGGAACAACATGAGGAAGTCGACGTGAAGGTTTAGCCTACTCCAAGGCTTCTTCTAGATGCTGCACATTATTAGAGAAATCCTGGAATTCCATGGGCTAATTTTTATTTATGGGAGAGGGGACATGTTTTTTTTTGACATTCACCACAAAAAATGTTAGTAATTTTACCTAAGTCAATGACATAATAATGGAGTAGGTGTGTTGATTAATCTAGATGAAAAGGTCTGCAACATTCTTGTTAGTCCTCTGCGTGCACTTGAAGTGGACTGAAATACTCATTTTTGGGTGGTAGAGCTGAACTAGTAATGAAATTGTCCATGAAGATCATCCCAACTGGTGAATTACCCAATAAGAATTTCAGTATAGATAAAAAACATAGGCCCTTCCAATGTATGTATGAAAGACTATAGTTTTGGGGCCTCTTGATGTGAAGGAGTTCCCAGAATGGGTCTAAACCATGAGATTAAGTGGGTCAGATGCTGCATCAAATCACAAGTCCCATTAATAGGGGAAAATGTAGAGTCTGAAGAACCAGGAGGTGCTGACATTTCTCCCACCCACACATGATAAGGCATACTACTTGTGGAATTACCACCTGTCTAGTTTCTAATGCCTCGATAAGGGAATTGAGCACTGCCACTATATTATATGTGTGATGGTTCATGTCTTGATGAGGATATATGGCCACCAGTGAATTGATAGGTTCTTCAACATGATAAGATGGCCTGAACTCACATGCAATAGCTGGTGGGATAATTGTTGAGTGGATAGGGGATCATGAGTTGGGTTCTGAGGATTATCACGCTGCTGGGTGGATTTGGTAAGGCATGTTTCACCCCCTTTCCATAAGCTCCAAATTCTACCCTGTCTATTTGGGCTGGCTGGCCACTGTCATCTGGCAGAAACTCAGTAGGGAGAAGTTGTACCATCCAAAGCTTCTTTAGTCACAGATCACCATAGTCTATTTGTTACTCTGCAGCACATTCATCATGGTGGTAATTGAGCATTGATTTATGATACGCGAGCGGTTGACACAACGCTGCATTTTTCAGATTATCTTCCGTCTTCAGCACTGAGCTATATGGATCAAAGGGTTTGATGACCCCATGATGCACTTTACCCTTATTTGGAATCCTTCTGAGGACTAATGACATTGTGGGAAAGGTAATCCATGTAGATATCTCTGATGCAGACTAACCATACCCATAGTATCCAATAGGCGTGGAACTCCATTGTGGTTACGTTCTCTTCAAGGATATCAATCTCGTTCACTATTTCTAATTGAACTCCCTTATTGATTGTGTCTATATCTCGGGGCATATCTTCAATATCACCTTTTATGTCATGATGGTGTAGGATAGAAATGAAATGGAGGGCATCATACTACCCCCAACAATGGTCCTTCTTGTGGGGGAAGCCTCTTTGATAATTATGTGGATCACATTAACCAATTGAATGCATCGTTGTTGGTGGTCCAATGGAACCCAGTTGACTCAAGGATCTTTCAAACAAGGAGTGCATCCAAGTAAACCATATGACAATTGTAGTTAATAAATTTAATGTTTGATTTCCTTTTGGGGTATGCGACTCACTAATAACTGAGACATATTGTCATCACCTAGAGGGATTGGATAAAACACATTACTGCCTCCGGGGTATGTGATTCTGGAGCATTGAATTTCAATGATTCAGTTGTCTAGAACATATCTGGGAAATTATATTCTACAAGTATGTACCACAATGTCCTAAGCTCAGACTCATGATCTAGGATACTGTTTCCCCACTCGTCAACTAGGGGAGGATACGAGTCTGCTAGTGTAACTGTAGAGGACCACTGAGATGGGATACTGGCCAGTGGAGAATACAAATAATGGGATGAGAATCCTCCACATCTTGGGTTATCTAGGGAATAATTTAACGATTGATCCACCACATCCCGTTAATATATAATTGCGGCCGCAATTTCCATTGCAGGGGTTGTGACTTCTAGAGTTGGGCCATGTGGATGTTTGTCCACTGACGGTCCCTAGAATAACTCTCCATGATATCTGGTAGATGAAGATAATGATCCTAATGACGATATGGAGTATTGAAAGACCATGCACTAGAAAGAGGCCATATATTCTTCCTCCTAGATATATCTGAGGAGGAAGGTGGGAATCCTGTTGACCTTACATTCCCTAAGTATGATGCAGATACACCTTGTTCCTTCCACGACCCAATGACACAGAGAATTATGGTGAGGGTTCTATTGCATAATTGCATTCCTCTGCGGAATCTGAGAAGAAGATGATCTTGATAATGGTTTGATACATCTTGAAATGTTCTATTAGCGTGAGCAACCCACCCTCCTCCACGAGGATGGTTCATCAATAAAGGGTAGGTTTTTTTATTTTATATGACCTTTGGCCGAACCGATGATGTGGAATAGGGGAATTCGGCATCGGTGATTTGGTGTGTGTGAGTGGAAGTTGGAGAAATGTAAAAGTGACACGTGTAGGGCCTCTATGTCCAGTGGTTAACGCGCAAAGAAAGTCTCTACATGATGTTTTAGAGTGGACATGACCTCTGCTGGAGCTTGTGAGATCATGGGTAGTTCCTCCATTATTGTTCCACATAGTAGAGACTCTATGAGAAGGGACTCTATACTGGTAGAGCTGAACATGGTAGGACCTCCGTGATGGGTTCCAATTAAGCAAGTCAGACCTTCACATATCATATTTGGTGGATGAGGAGGACCCTCATCAGTTTCTTTAAGGACACGGTGAAGACCCCCACAATAATGATTGACGAGACAAGTATCATCTTCACATCGTGGACCTCTGGCAGGAGGAACAACTCCATATCTGAGGTCATGGATGTAGAAGAGGCTTCTGTACTGTGTGTCATTATGGCAGAGAGTAACATCGCTCCTATTGATGGTTGCATGGGGAGGACATCCATACCGAGCATGGGAGAGGGGAGGACCTGAACACTCAATGCCGGTGGCTTATGGATGATGTGAGTATCATATTTTATTTCCCTGGGTGGGCCTACAGTAGACGCCACCTGTGTTTAAGACCAGGAGAGTCATCTTATCATTCATGTGGGGTGGTTAGGGCCTTTATCTGAGTCGGTCATATGAGTTCCCTTCATCATCATAAATATTTGATTAATTTGATATATTTGTGGCGGCATGGGCCACTATAGCCGTTGATGTTGACATCACTTGGAGGGTTCCTTCCTCATCATTCTCTAGATGCTGGCGTCAGGTTAACTGGACTGGGGATGGTGGCATAGGTGTATATCTCACCAGATGCACAACCTATTGGGCAAGGTGGTGGCACAGAAGTGTCCTTGTGGGAGCCCTCCTTTTGGGCCCCCATGATATGATTACAACTGGGTTGTCCCATACGTCCATCACCTCATTGTCATATGGGAGGGAGTCCTGAATGAATTTCTGGGTGACGATCCCGAAACGAATGTAGGTGGGAGTGACGATAAGTGGCTCCTTGGACAGATCTATGGGGAAGAATTGATGTCAAGGCGCTTAATCATCTACATATTTTGATTCTATATCCAAGGTTATGATAATATTATATTCCTTGTGTATTAAAATGAGGTCGTTAATCACCCTTCTCTAAATGAATTCATATTTTGAGATGGGGTGTGGGTTCTTTGCAGTCATGCATGTGGAGGCCGCCATGAAATAAATGAGGGGACGAAATAGTTCGTCAATGCTGTTTCCCCAACCACTTCGTTGGTAGGTTGGTGGTTATTGAATTACGTTCATGATATCTTGGGTCCTATAAAATAGGGACGTACATCCATTAGTGCTGAAAAAAGGAAATATACACCATGTGCCCCAATGTAATTCGATCTTCTATGGGATTGTAAGATGGATCGATTATGAAAAACTTGCTGACCTTGATGTCCGACGTTCACTGCCCCATTTTCTAGAATGTTTCATGCCAGATCCACTATTTTCATTGAGTGACCTGGCACATGGTAAAGGGATCTGGTGACACAAAAATCCTCTAATGTCTCAAATGCTAATAATATCTACATTGACTAGATGAACTTCATGTTAGTTTCCCCATTTCTGTTTATAACGCTTTCCCAAGGGTGTGCATCTGTCTGTGGAGGACGCGATGTTTTGTTTCCCTACATTCCTTCTTTCCAAAGTCAGAAGACATCTATATCTTATTAAAAGTCATTTTCTCCTTGATCTAAGAAGGATGATGGGATTTCATCTCCTCCTTTTATCTATTCCACCTCGTAACTCATTACCTATTACATGAATCCCTTAAATATTATGATTTTGTAAATTAAACTATTACCCCTGATATCTCTTTGTGGATGCTGGTTATATTATGTTGCTTCTATAAGGACATTCAAAGGGGTCTAGTCTGGGTAGCAATCTTCGGTTCGTGGAGTAGTCATGTTTGATAATGATAGAGTGTTTGGACACTATAACACTGATGTTTCTGGGTCTCTTCCGATTATGATAGGGCTTCTCAAGGGTGTGGAATCATAAGGCATCCCACGTCAAATGCGGGGAAATGTATTCCATAGGCATGTCTCTATGGTTTTCCTCATATTACCATTTTTAACAAACCATATTCTATGAGTTTAATGTCTTGAGGTGACAGATCAGACTAATCAGAACATTGATTGAAGTTGATCATAACGGTGCAGCAGCATGAGAGAGTACCCTAGTGTCCTATTAGAAGGGTGTATCACCAATTCTAATGAATTTGTATCCGAGGGTTCTTGCATCCCTATAAACAAGTCACTAGTGTTTTCTGTTGCCTGTGATTGAACCTCTTGGAGGTTTCCTAAATAACATGTCTCGATTGATAGGGATCAAAACCCATGTAGTTCAAAGGGGTTGAAAAATCAGGGTGTGAGTAGAAAACAGCGACCTGAATACACGTTAGGTCTTACACGCAGTTAGAATCCCATATACTTCTAGAAGTATTGAGGAGGTGGATGACTTGAATCCCCAGGATCTGGTGGCCCAAGTAAAAATCTAGATGGATGATGGATGGTTGAGTGTAGTGGAAGACAGTAATGGGATGGAACCGACATGAAGATGACATTGATGATGTACTTGATCCTCGAAGAGACTTCCTACATATCCTTATTGTAGGAAATAAAAGTCAACACAGTTCGATGGAGTGATGGGATACATGAGGAGGTGGCCCGTGAGAGTGGATGCATGGAGGGGACACAAAAGAAATAGAACCAACGTGTTGGGGCATGTTCTTCCCGGAACAATGGAGGGCTCCCGGGAGAGACCATGATGGGACATGAGTGATGGTCATGAACCATATGGAGGATTCCTACGTATAGCCATGAAAAGGAATCATTGTCCATGTATTTTTTGAAAGTGGATTAGAATCTATGTGTGTGTAGATGGAGGAGACCCAAAAATGATTGAGGGGTCTTATTCATGGTTAGAAGTCCTAGATGGTCTGACACCATGGGGGATGAAAAGAGTTGTTCTTCCAATTAAAGGGGAATACAAAGGATTACTGTCAATTGTGGACTATAATGGTTTAATGATGTATGGTTAAAACATTATACCGCTTGTTAGGGTTTATAATATCTTATCACCAGTCCGTTTTACCATGGTTTACCAACGGTTGGGGTTGAAAATGGAAAACTTCTAGTCGGGGTTGACAATGGATTACCGCTAGTAGGGGTTGACAACAGCTTATAACTGGTAAGGGTTGACCCTCATGTAGTATTCATATGTTCCATGTCTAGGAGACATTTATCAAAACCCACATTTTTTTGATGGTATACAATTTAGTGTCATGGTTGACGAAAAGGGGGCATACAGTTTAATGTCATGCATGACGGGGTGAATCGATGTGATGTGGTCGGGACTGATGGGTGTTGGGATCGAACCTCAAGGAGGCTTCTTACGTACCCTTCATCACACACTCTAATGTTTACATTTTAATATATATATATATATATATATATATATATGTCCCATTGATTTCATGTCATATAGGACAAATCTCTTTCACCATTGTGATGTGTCATTCTATATTATTGTTTTAGAATATTGTCAAAATATTGGGCGGTGTCCGAATAACTCAAAATGTTCCTAGATCTTGCATGTTCACTAGTACAACCTCAATTATTGGAAATTCATTTAAAAAATGGAAATTAATCAAATGCACTAATTGAAATATTCATATTTTCCATTTAAAACCCATAAATATTTTTTTAATCAAAAATTACCCTCGCAACAATAAAACCATTTGGTTTCTATAAAAACTAATTTAAATGATTTTAATGAAATAGAAAATTGAAAACAACACCGTCAAATAAATTTCCATAAGTTAATTTCATAAAAATTTTATAAAAAATCACAATCCATTCTATTTCAATTGAAAACCTTTTATAAAATTAAATAATAAAATTGGAAATAATACATTCTTCCTTTCACAATTCTTCATCGAAATGCCAAACATGGTTTGAAAATTCATTTATTTCAAAATATCAATAATTAATTTAAAGAAAGTATTAATATATTAAATTTTTTTAATAATATTCAAAACATGGTTTTACACCCCCTTTACATTAATATAAATCATTAATTTCATATAACCAATGATTTTTTTTTTAAAAAAGTCAAATTTATTCATAGTGGGTTCTATTTAATTTAATAAAATCATTAATATAAAATTATATTGAAAACATAAAATAGATCAATTCATTGAATTAAAATCATGGAAGTTCATTTTACAATAAAAACATGGCCAGAACACTCAATTTTATTAAAATTAAAATTAAATGATATTTAAAAATAAATCAAAACAAACAAGGAATTTTTCAATTCACAAAAATGTGATATAAATGTAATTAGAATCCATTTTAACCCTGAAATATTCAATTTTGAAGGAAAATGGTCATGGATTATTTCATGTGGAATTAAATGTTAATATATCATAGATTTTGTTTTTGAAATTAAGAAACACATATCTAATAATTTTTCAATAAATAATACATTACAAAATCAATGAAAAGCACAGAAATTCTTAATTGGAATATATTGAATCCAACTACAATGAATCTGATATGTTTGATCATTAATGGTGATAATCATATCTATGTTGATATATCCTGAAAGAATATAATGAATATACAATATCTAATATATCACATATATAAATTAAGATCCAAAGATACTCAAGGATTTTAAAATTATTTAGAATACCGAATACATAAGGGAAAAAATCCCTGAAAAAATATAGAACACACTAAAAGAGAAGATCTTTACTTCTATTTGCACATCATAACCCCATGAAATACTATTTGGGGATCCAAAACAAATCTAGAGGGAACAAAATATCCTATGAAAAAATATAACTAAAGGTATATAAAGATCAAAATAATCTATTTAGTTTTCATTGTGAGGTGATTAATGTTAATTGAGTGGGATTAATGATTTTCATTATAATTTTGATAATAGTAAATATTGTGTGTACAATTTAATGGGTTATGTCACATGGTTAGTACGAATCGTGAACCTAACTATGGGCCCAAAACAGATATACTGGAAGGGTTTCATGTTTTTTTGAAAATAAAGACAGATGAAATTAATGAAGAAGATCATCAAAGGTATATATCTGAAGCCATGAAGGGAAACTATCCAGCCAGAGCTGGTTGGAATCGAAGGGGCCTGAGGCCGCCAGCTGATAGGGCACACTGTTTCCTTCCCTTTTGATAAAGGAGATGGTGCAACAAGAGAAGCCTTGGCGAAGAGAGAGACTTCTCTTGATGATGAATCCAAATGACTGGAGTCTACTGTCATTGTGGTTAATAACATTGATTACGGTGAGGTAGTCAGACTCAATGATGATATCAACCTACCCACATTCAACATCGAGCATCATACCTACAAGTATGACAGAGGCCTTTGATACTGCAGGTTCCCAGAAGGCATGATGTGATTTATATTTTGGAGCAATGATTTTCCCCAAATGATTATAGGCCAGAAGACTGAGAGAAACAAGACCATCCTTGAGGAGAGAAGCATCCACATTAATCGTAAGAATCCCTTCCATTGGGGGTTCCAATGAGCGGGACAGGAGGGGGTAACACCTGTCATATAGTGTACATTGTTGTCTTTCCATCTCTAAATCCACGATATGTCCTGTCCAATCCAGAATTCAGGAGGGTTTTGAATGTGGTGAAAAGAAACATCGTTATGCCGAACCCAAATGATCCAGGCCAGGGTTCAAAGTAATCCTAAATTTTTCAATTAGATATAGGAGCACCAACACATCATAAGATCGGAAAGGTCAGCGGCAATGTCTAATGACACATCTATAGTCAGGTCCCATTTATTCCAAACTTCTTTAGCCCCCAGGTAATGAATGATGGCATGAAATGGAGTATCTGGAATATTCTGGTAGAAAGGGATGGACTTTACACTGGGCATATGTCAGTAAAAGAGAAGGCACATGGTAGGGAGGGTGCCCAAGCACACCTAAAACCAAAATTGTATTATTTTTTGGGGGACGTTGAGCTTCCAAAGCAATTTCCATGGTCCCTTATCCCGGTCGACAAAGTGATTTCCAAGTGAATGCATGTAACCAGATCTCACCGTGTAGTCACCCGATATGTCATTGGTCTAGAAAAGATGGTTGGGTCCTGCATCTGGGACCTAGGGGATGCTCAGGATAATTCTTTGGTCTCTACCATTAATCCATTCATGGATATTTTTCATACACCACCCCTGTCCCTGGATTTAATGGAGGAAGCTGACAGTGGCATCATCAAGGCATGGTTGGGTGGGGGATGTAGCCTGCATACCATCCTTATCGATCAACCAGGGATCAATCCATATGTTGAAAGATGATCCGTTCCTAATCCTCCAGCCCAACCCTTTTCCATCAGATTTTGGGCCTCCCAATTACTTCTCCAGAGGAAGCTAGGACGGGGGCCAAGAGATGAAACATGGAAGTCCATGTGGGGAACTTACTTAACTCGGAGCAACTATGCATAGAAGGATGATGGATGGTTAATAATGTGTCATCCTAGCTGGGCCAACAATGCGTCATTGAAGAGAAGAAGATTCAGGAATCCTATCCCTCCCGTGGACTTGGGTTTTCAAAGTATCTACCAGGCTATCCAGTGGGGTCTATAGCTTCAATCATTTCCCCTCACTAGAAGTTGGTAGTACATGAATGGATCTGATTGACGATGGCCATAGGGAGCTTAAATAGGGACACAATAAATTTGGGGATAGACTGGTTGACAGCTTTAATGAGGGGTTATTTTCATACTTTGGAGATTCGTTTTGTGGTCCATCCTTGAATTTTTTTTCTCAATATTATCCACTAGAGATGAACAGATTTATTTTTTGTACCGGCCATTCTCCATGGGTAGCATGATACTCTTCTAGTGTTTATCGACAATATCGATTCCTATTGATGCACAAAGTTCATCTCTTTTGGAAAGAGGCACCCCTGTGCTGAAAGAGATTTCTAATTTTCTATGATTGATAGAAAATCCAAACACCCTCTCATACAACTGGATTGTGTGACTGATCACATGGAATTCAATTATTGTTTCTCAAGAGAATAGTATGCATTTGTTGGAGAAGAAGATATGTGACACTGGTGGGAATTCATGGAATACCTTTTCCTCATAATTAGAATTAGTGGATGCATCCCTAGAGATATGGTTTGAGAAAACATCATCCACCAAGATGAAGAGAAATGCGGAGAGGGGATCACCCTTGTTTAGAACTCGGGTTAGTGAAAATACTTGAATATGTGATTAAACAATTCAGAAGCCCAAAATAATTCAAAAATGATAGGAAAACCATTCGGACTGACCATTGATGACAACTACACATTGGGTAATAAAATTAAAGAGATAATACATAAAAAAGGAAAGAAGATTTTACCAATAAGGTACACCATTAGTCCTGTGAAATTCTTTAAATCCTATGAAAGAAATATCATAATTTAATACCATCACCTTTAGGGATTTGTAAGTACCTTTACATTAAAATAAGTTAACTGTTTAACCTTTCTATATCTCAATATAATCCTAAAACCAATAGAAAAAAATAGATAACACATACATGTATATTGGGTCATAATTTTACACGTCATTAATATTAATGGAATAACCATGTGGTTAACTTCAAAACATTTCACTCTTAAAAATGGAATAATTGTATGGTCAACCTCTACACCTAATGCATGAAATTGAATTCAAGGACCACCTCATCGTTAGATAATCACAAAAAATCAATAATTATTCTATCACATAACCCCATGGAATATATCCAAGTACTATTATATAATCAAAAAACAAAAATTCATTCAAATTTCAACATGAAATTTTCATATTTTATTTTTCACACAGAAGAAAACATTTAGTATTATTAAAATGAATAACTCATTTTTAAAACCATTTTTAAGAATTCAAAAATATAATTTTAAATCATAGTGTACCATAAAACCATGAATCAATTAAGTAATATTAATATAAATAAATTTAGGTTTCAATTTGATAAATGGGATTTTTTACCTCTCGTAAAACAAGGTATCTGTACAACCTAAAAATATGCCTCAATTAAAGGATATTGAGAAGAAGACCCTTACATGTATCATGTATATTATAAAAATGAATATAATATCTGTATTATATATAAATAAACAAAAAACTTGTGGATACACAATATAAGATACTAAATAGACATTTCACTTATAATCTTATCCTCACATGATAAATCAGGTATAATTTGTACTTAATGAACGAAAATGGAGGTATAAATTCACTTAAGATGAGATTTAATAATCACATAAAATATTTATATTACATAATAATAAAAGTTTGTTTATAATATAAATTCATGAGAACATTTTTCTTGTTTTTTATTCATTTTATATTAATTTATATAAATTTATAAAATTTACTTTATTATTAATATTCAGGTCAGACATTTTGACGGTATTCTTTCCATGGGAAAAACATTTAGTGGTATGATCTCAATAGTAAAAGTGTTCATTAGTAAATCATATATTGAATATTAGTATTTTAATTATAATTTTTATAATACAATTTTTTTTTTGAATTTATCAATTAAACATGGATATGAAAAATGAACTATTTTATAGTCATAGATATGGTAAACCAAATTTAAGAAATAGTTAGGTTTCTATTTTTTATGATAATTATGGAAATAAGGTATGTAACATTTATTCATTAAGAATTGTAATAAAATAATTATTAAAATAATAATGATTTAAACAAAAAAATATATATATCATCTATGTAATTTTTTGATGATAAATGAATCAACTCGTTTCGTGGGGGTGATAATTCACATGTACGCATGAATAACATTATCCTTTCATTGTGAATAGAAATTAAAGAATATAATTTATAGAGACCTGACATTTTCTTATAGTACTATTAAATCGTTTTAATGATAAAAAACCTAATAGTATTAATCATATAGGATCCAATGGTTTAGTGTCTTGGGAAAACTAGGACCATACATAACAATTACAATATAAAGCATAAAAATTTATTTTATTTCTACTTCTCTAGATTCTTATGGGAACATGTACTCTCCTTAGTACATGTAGCCAACTGAGGATATAAATAAAAAGGGTTGAGCTAAATAAACAGTAAGAGGATAGATAAGAACAATATAGCATGTGGTGAGCATAATCATAACATGGGAAAATGATCTTGAACATGGGAGGAAGCATAAATATAAGACTTGAAATGCGGAAATGCCTAAAAAAATGAAACATCATGTCTTAGTGGATAAATTACACAAATAATTGTGAACAAAGATAGATTCTTGTTCATACATCCTTTCATATTTACTCATTAGATTAATCACTGTACCCAATGAATTGGAGAGCTATATAATTCTGGGCACACCTATCACATTCAAACATTCACATTGCAGTATAAAATTTCAGGCGCACCCATACCCTCATAATATTATCATCATCACACATGCCACATAGAAAATATATCAATAATGAACATAACTAACCCATGGTAAGGAATTTTTTTTATATCATAAGAAAACATTGGGTTTCCAAAAGAAAGAGGGAACAATATACATGATACAAGAACTATCAACCATGAATGAGTGGTAAAAGTTGAGTTCCTAAAAGAAGAGTTCTTTTGGAAAAAATATTGTTTGACATAAACTTCAGAAGAAAATCTATATATCCAAAAAGGGTATGTTAATTATTATAAAACGATTTATAAGAATTTACAATACCAAAATGGAGTGAAAGAGGGAGATCCCGAAGAAAGAAAACTAGGTTCGAGATTTTCCCCTTACCTTGTATCTAAATGATTCCTTCTCTTTAATTACATGTATAATGACATTATATTCATTAATTAGAAATATAGAACCTTATGTATCTTAGTATAGTTCATTATGGTTTTATGAAGTGATTTTATGTTTCTTTGGATGAGTTATAGGGTTAAAAAAATGGTTCAGAAATGATTGTTTATATTGTTTTCTGGAGTAGTTCACTTGTATACTTAAATTGATGTTCGGGTAGAACATGGGAAAACATCCAGAACTAATATTACTTTTTATTAATGTTATTACAAGAGTTTTAATGATCATAGAATTAATTATATTATATCTATTCGGATGAATCATCAGATAAGAATTAAATGATGATTGTTTGGGTTAATTTGAGCGATTTTTTGATCATAATAAACTTGTTTTAATTTTTCACTAATAATATGGTCATATGTTAGTTATAGATAATTAAATAGGATATAATTCATATAAAATATTCTATTTCAACCATAAAAATGGTTTCATGACTATATCTGAAGGTAGAAATTGAAAATGAAATCCTGTCGTTCTTGATGGTGACAAATTAACACCTCCGGAACGACGTTTTATTTAATAAAAAAAAGGAAGAGGGAATGGGGGTTGGATGATATAATATTCCATTAGCATCATAACATTCCAGTACATGTATAATACTGGAGTAACAATATCATTTGGATGAAGAAATGTGGTGAGAGGTCATGAAATGAATTTGAACTTGAAATGAAATTAAATTATAAGAGGGGGAGACATTACCTCTGAAATCCTCCTCTTGAGATCCACCTTAAAGAATCTAGGCTTGGTCTTTTTATGTGACGAGAAACTCATGAAAGTGGGAGAGGGTCTAGGGATGATTTTCGGGTAGAGTTTAGATAA
The DNA here is from genome assembly GCA_963277665.1 of Viscum album. Lineage (NCBI taxonomy): Eukaryota > Viridiplantae > Streptophyta > Magnoliopsida > Santalales > Viscaceae > Viscum > Viscum album. The sequence goes on from OY728162.1 coordinate 490,427,818, forward strand.
GGCTTGTATCTTGAGAGGTGTCAGTAAATGACGGTTTGAAGGGTGGTTTTTATATTGGAGGGGAGAGGGGTTTCCTTAATATAAAATTGATTAGTTTTTTAATTTCCCATAAGATAACGAATAGTGAGTATTCAATGACCAAGAATAATAATTTTCTCATGTGATCATGAAAAAATTGGGCTTACATCATATGAACATCACACATGACCCAATAATTAGCATATTTAGCTTATTTTTAAAATAAAGGTATTTCACCATTTTTCAAAAATTGTAGTATTTTAGAAAATCCCAAAAATTTACCCCTACCGTTTATTGACGTTTATAATCCAATAATGATGTCTATTTTTAGATAATAATTTTATAAGTATGATAATTTTAATATTTAATTAAAATCATGGTTTATTTTGTGGTTTATTCGTAGTGTCTTGACATGCTTGTTCCTAACAGCCAATATCAGCAGGAATAGGGGGTAGAGGAGGGTGACCGTGAAGTGATAGTTTCTGGAAAATGGGTAAATTGTCTTGATAGTGACATGGAAAATGAATGTGGCATGGTACGGTCATCGGACAACAATGTTGTCCAATGTGGGAAATACTAGGTGCATTGAAATGTGGAAGAGATGACTGCCCCACCATGAAGAAGCCCGAGGAGGTATTATTCTCATATGCCAAAGCCAATGACCACCAGGTCGTCTGTTGGGAGGGATGGCTGGGCTGTGCGGTATTCTATGGAATTTCTCTCTTTGTAGAAGATAAAACATTGAAGGACATTTTCCAGGATTTTGAGGAACCACGATAGTTTATAGTGGGAATCAATGACTGTAGAGGAGGAATTCTATCATGGGTATGGTGTTGGGACCGACTACTATGATCTGTAATTTTCCTTTAATATTGTTGTAGTTTCTTGTTGTATTTTTCTTTTCATTAATAAATGATCAGTGGAATGCCTCTGACTGAGCTTCCTGGGAATAAGAAGGGGATTTCCATTGAAAAACATTGGGTCATTACATTCTCCCCCCCTTATGAAATTTTGCACTGGAAATTTAACATTACAAAAACAGTTGAGGGTACTTCTCCTTCATCACCACTTCTAGTTCCCATGTTGCATCCTCAAACATATGGTTCCTCCACAACACATAGACATGATGGGTTGTGTTGTTGTATAGAACCTTATCAATTCAGTCCAAAAACATTACTGGCTACTCCTCATAGGAAAGATCACCATTTAGTCAGACCACCTCTGAGTTCAGTACACGTAAGGGGTCTGGAATGTACATTCTCTGTACTAATACATGAAAAACTTCATGAATATGAGACATATTTGGTGGAAGTTCTAGCTGATAGGCCATGGCTCCTATGCGGCCAAGGATCTCAAAGGGTCCAATGTTCCTTGGGCTTAGCTTCCCTTTCTTCCCAAATCGCATGACTCTATTCAATGGAGATATTCGTATGAAGACATTTTCTCCAATGTCGAACTCCTAGTCCATTCGACGGTAGTCAGTATATCCTTTTTTTCCAACTCTGAGCATCTTTGATGTCTTTCTAGAAGACATGAACCTTCTATATCATCTCTTTCACAAGATCAGGTCCATGTTGCATTCTTTATCCAACTTCATCCCAACAGGTTGGAGTTCTACATCGCCTTCCATTCAGAACATCATATAGAGCAATCTGAATACTTGAGTGGAAGCTATTGGTGTATGAGAACTCAACCACTGGGAGATGTTGATACCATAAACCTTTGAATTCTAGAGAGCATGCTCCTAGAATATCTACAAGCGTCTGAATAGTCCATTCAAACTGGCAATCAGTTTGGGGGAGATTGGATGTGATGAAATTTAAATCAGTACTCAATGCATGTTGAAGGCTCCTCCAAAATTTAAATGTGAACCATGGATAAAGGTAAGAGACAATTGAGAGTAGAACACCATGCAGTCTCACCACGTACTTCACATATATCATTTCATGTTTTTCATGCAAGAGATCTTCCCATATAGTGATTAAATGGGCAGTCATGGTGAGTCGATCAACCACAACCCATATCACATTATTTCCATTGGACGTCCTTGGGAGACCCATGAGAATGTCCATAGTATCATTTTCCCATTTCCACATGGGTATAGGAAATGGCTACATCATACCATTGGACTTTTGTCACATAACTTTAACTTACTGACATACCAAGCACCTTGATATATATTCTGCAATCTCCTTCTTCATGTTATTGCACCAGATGTATTCTTGGAGATCACGATATATCATGGAACTCTGAGGATGGATAGAGAATGTTGATCTATGTGCATTATCCAATATCTCTTTATTTATCCCAGTGATGAAGGCACATAAAGCCACATTCCAAACCAAATCACACCATCGTCATCGATATGGAACTCCTTTAACTTCCTTTCCTTTACTGTATTCACCCTCTTTTGTATCTCAACATCATCCCCTTGTACTTCCTTAATCATATTCTGGATGGATAGTTGCACAATAATTTGGTCATGGTTGGATGTTTCCCCCGCACTTATGATTTTCAAATCCATTCATTTCATATCCAATAATATTGGGGCTTTCTCAATCCGCATCATGGATATAGTTATCGGTACTTTTCATCTTAGAGCATCGACAACCCTATTCGCCTTTGCTGTATGATAGAGAATAGAGTAATCATAATTATTGATCAGATCTAATCACCTCCTTTGACACATTTTCAGCTCCTTTTGTGTGAAGATATACTTTAGGCTCTTGTGGTCAGTGTATATGTCACACTTATCCACATAATGTTAGTGCCTCCAGATTTCCATCGAAAAAATAATGAATGTCAGCTCTATATCATGTGTTGGGTAGTTTTGCTAATGGATCTACAACTGTCATGAGGCGTAACCTATCACATTATAATTTTCTTGAGTACACAACCCAAGTCTTTCATTGAAGCCTCACTATATATCAAAAATCCATCTCTACTTTTTGGTAGTGTGAGTACAGGTTTATTGATCAACCATCTATTTAACTCCTTGAAACTTCCCTCACACACTTCTGTCCGGATATACATTACCCCTTTCATTGTTTTATTAGTTAGTGGGCTTTAAAATCATGAAAAGTTTCCCACAAAACATCGGTAGTATCCAGCTAATCCAAGAACACTACGGATTTCTGTGACTCTAGAGGTCCTGGGCCATTCTTCAGTTGCCTTTGTTTTGGAAGGATCCATATAAATTACCTCACTTTTGATCACATGTCCCAAAAACATGACCTGTTTCATCGAAAATTCACACTTTTTGAACTTATCATGCAAATTATCCTTTCTAAATTTCCCCAACACAAGTCTTATATGTTCTTCATTTTCCTCCTTGCACTTGGATTAGTTGAGAATATAATCAATTAACACTACCACATCTTTTTCAAGGTAATTTCAAAAGACACTATTCATAAAATCCATGAAGATTTCATGGGAATTAGTAAGTTCGATGGGAAACACCAAAAACATCTCAGTGCCCACACAATGTACGAAATCCATTCTTCTGAATAACATACTTGTTCACCTTTACCTGATGATATCCAGAACGAAGATCCACCTTTGAGAAGTATTGAGCTCCTCTTAACTGATAGAAGAAGTTGTCAATCCTTGAAGGATGATATATTTTCGCGATAGTGATCTTGTTGAGTTCCTTATAATCGAAACACAACTACATTGTTCCATCCTTATTCTTCACAAAGAGCACTAGTTCACCCCAAGGTGATGATCTAGGGCATATGAACACTTTATGTACTTTCTCTTACAGCTGCTTCTTTATCTCCTCTAGTTCAATAGGAGCCAACCTATAGGGACACATTGAGATAGGATTTGCTCCGAGTATGATTTCAATTGTGAACTGTACATCACGATACAGGGGAATTCCTGGTAACTATTTCAGAAACACATCTCCGTATTCCCTCAAAATGAAAATTTCCTCATGGTTGGCACTTTCCTTTGAGCCAACCATTTGTGCGAGGTATGCTTCCTCATAGGGAATCAACCCCCACAACATTGAATGATTTTTTAAATGAGATTTAATATCTTCCATGCATTTTTAGGGGAGCATGGGATGGTTTAGAATATGAAAAGATATTTCCTTTTCCAAATAGTTGATATGTTTTTCTATTGGTTTTTGTGGCTGCTGATGCTGATTACCCTCTAGAACTCGATGTTTAGTGCAATGGCTTGCATAGTTCCCCATATCCGTACAGACGTAGAATTGAACCATGAGTGGTTCTCTCCTTTATTCCACTACATTATCCTTACTTTTCATGTCTTTTCAACAGTCATGAGTATGCTATACTTATTTCCCACTCATGAAGCATTTCCCCAATCCTTTGAGGCAATTCCCATGGTGCAACATTCCATATTTTTGGCATGTGGGTCATTGACTTTTCTTCCCACCTTTATCATTAGATCCTCCGTCTTGAAACTCCAACATTCATTTTTTATCACCATATCCATTGGACCATTCTCCCAACTCCATCTCCACCTTGATAGCACATCATAAATATTATTCATAACTCCCTTAGTCCCCAATTTCAAGAGCCTTTTGAAGGGGTGGTTTTAATCCACTAAAGAATCGATCAATTTTTCTATCATAGTTGATAAAAAAACCGAACCGTACATTGCAAGGCTTATAAAATTCGCTTCATAGGTTGTGACTGATTCTCCTTCCTTTTTCTTGATATCTATGAATTATCTCTCCATATTTTTGTTAAGAGTTTATGAGAAATAATTATTATGAATCATTATATTAATGTCATCTCATTCCATCTCTTCAATTTCATCACATGGATTAGTGTTCTTAATCAAAGCCCACTATTGATAGGCTTCTCCATTTTGACTATAAATGGATATGGTCACCTTCTTTGTCTTAGAATTGTGAATCACAAAAAATATCTTCTCCTTGGATATGACCCACTATTCCATTACTATTGGATCAGAGGTTCCACTAAACGTTGTTTGTTGTTACCGCATAAAATATTTGATAGCAAGTTTCTTCCACTTTGGTAAGGATGATTTTCCCCATTATTAGGGTTATTATTCATAATGAGAGATAATTGGTTAAGAATCGCAAAGAAGATTTGAACTCCACCTCCAGAATCATTGGGGATATCGTTCAGGAAATCGTTTCAACGGCCCTTGCACGAGTTGTTGGCCAGATTTCTCCTGGTTCCCATCTTTTTCTAATATAGAAAAGGTTTAGAAAAAAACATAAGTAAACAAGTCATGAATAACTTATTTATTTAAACAATTTATACCAAAAACATTACATATGGGATCCCTATGTAATGAATCTTGCGTGCCTACTAGTATTAAGTCTCATTGTTGAGGTTATCTCTAGGGTTCACTAATCCTAATTCCAAAATTATCTAAACCTTTCCTCTCATACCAAATATAGTGACCCAACCATTTCATACATTAATATTACATCATTTTAAAGATAAATAACATAATAGTATTGCACATAGGGGATCTAAAGGTTTTTTTCTTGGGAAAACTAGGAACATACACAATAATTACAACATTAAGAAGAAACAATTATTTAATTTTTATTCTCTAGAGTCTTATTGGCACTTGTCCTATCCTTAGTACATATAGCCACATGATGATATACATAAAAATGGATGAGATAAAAGCCCATTAATAGGATAGCTAAGAACAATAAATCATGGGGTGAGCATAATAATAATATGGTAATAATATCATAACCATGAGAGGAAGCATAAATATAAAACATGAAATGTGGGAATGCATTAAAAAATGAAACATCATTTGTCAGTGTTTAATTACCAGAAATACGTATGAACTAAGCTATAATCATGTTCACACATCCTCTCGCATTTACACATGAGATTAATCACTTTAACAATTTTATTAGAGTTCTATATAATTTTGGGCACATCGGTCACATTCAATCATTTATATTGCACTATATAATTCTGGGTGCACCCGTCACCTCTTAATATTATAATTACCATACATGCCACATATAAAATATTTCAGTAATTAAAAAAACTAACCTATGTTACGTATTGGGATTCATATCATAAGAATGCTTTTGCTTCCCAAAACAAAGAGGGAACAACATACTTGATTTATGAACCATAAACCATGAATGACAGGAAAATGTTATGTTCTGAATAGAAGATATCTTTTGGAAAAAAATTTGATAGAAATAAACATTAGTAGAAATCATGTTTATACCAAAATAGACAAGATAATGATGAAAAAATTATTTATAAGAATTGACCATACCAATTTGGAGTGAAAGAGGTAGAACCCGATGAATGAAAATTGGGTTCGAGATTTTCACCATACCTTGTATCTGAATGATTCTATCTCATTAATTTATTGTACAATGACATTATATTCATCAATTAGAAGAAAAATAACATTTTTTACATTAATATGGTTCATTATGGTTTAATTATTTTAATTCCTTTGTCTTTTGATGATTTATAGAGTTAAAATGAATTGTTTAGAAAAGATTGTTTTTATGGTTTCCTTGAGAAGTTCACTTGAATTCTTGAATTGATGTTCAGGTAGATCATGGGTAAACATGTAGAACTAATATTACCAGATATTAATGATATTTAAATAGATTTAATGATCTTATAATTAATTATATTAGATCCATGTGGATGAATCATTAGATTAGAATTAAATGATTATTGTTTGTGTTAATTTGAGTCATATTTCGATCTTAATGAACTTGTTTTATTTTATCCCTAGTAATATGGTCATATGTTAGTTCCAGAACATTAAATTGGAGATAATAAATATAACTTATTCTGGTTCAACAATCAAAATGGTATCAAAACTAGTTCTGAATGTAGAAATCGATGAAGAAAACTTTTCGTTCTTGATGGTGATAAGTTAACACCTCATGAAAGAAGATCTCTTTAATAGTTCCCTGATTATCATAGGAAATATAATATATATTTTAAAATTTAGTATAATTATATATTTCTATATTAATATGTCTTTAATTTTTGATTTATGAAGTCTATGTTAGTAATGGTATATTTCTGGTAATAATAACAAAATAATGGTGTTATCTACATTACATGATTGATATTACCATTACCATTATATAGATAATAACTTTATTAATATTTTATAGTATCACTGGTTATTTTTTATCCCTAAATATCCATTTTATGAACATATACCATTTTTCATTTTGGTTGTTTAAATGAACAAAATAGGAACATCATGACCATGATGGGTGAGCAAGGTTATCAAAGATACACATTTGCAATAATATCATTATTATATAATCATATTGGTATTGTATAAATTTTTTTAAAATAGTTAATAAAATTTTAGGATTGTTGAGTAGAAAAGAAAATAATTAGAGTAATCCTATTTGAATATAACCTGATCTATAGTGTATGAAAAAAATTAATTATTTAATTAGTAGAAATGTTTTCATTAACATGTCTAACTTTAAAATAGGTAAAATACATTTATAAAATTGTATGTACCTTACCTTGGGAAAATGATGGATTTAGAGAAATTTTGGTCATATTTTTCTTGATGAATACTATGATTTTGTTTTTATTCCATGTTAATCAATTACACAGATTCATTGCTTTTTTATGAATGTTATGATCTTTATACTATCACATAGTGTAAAAATGATTAAAACAGATTAGATTATATTAAATATTTTTGAAATTATTCCAAATAAGAGGAATATAATCATATATTAATAGATGATACCATATATATAAAGAAGATGATCATGAATTATTTGAATAAAACTCACAGGTAGTATGATATTAAATTTAATATAGATGTTGAGAATTTGGAAAAAAATGATATTCTACTGACCCAAATAATTTAGCTACAATTAAGATATCTAAATCAAGAGAAAAGTATTATATATAATATAAATCAATTAATTATTATAAGGGTACATCATATGGTTTTTATATATTATAATTTTATAATGATCATCGAAAAATTTGAAATATGATGGATCATATAGTTGATAAGAATTATTTTCAATATAGGTATATAAATGCTAAAATAATAAACAAATAAGTGAAAATAAAATTTCATATGTGTTTTTTTATCAATTAAATCAACCATGAAATATTGTGAATAATATTACTATACTGAATTGAAATTTAAATGGCCCTAAAATGATCAATAATTAAAAATTAATGAAAACCATGAAATATTATTAAGCATATACTGAAATAGGAACATAGAAATTTTCAGTAATATCATTAGAATAATGTAGTGTTTACTATAAATTTATGGGATTGTACTATATATATATAATCAATAATTTCTCACACTGGAAAATTTTATCAACTGAATATTATAAAAATTTAACTGTAAAATATAATTGTTGTTATTTATAAGATGAATTTAATTATATTTTTTATGAATAAGAAAATTTGTTTTTGTAATATGATTAATATTTTATGAATATTTCAGATAAAATAGAATATATATTTCAGTACATTATAATATGAGTAATAATGTTTTGAAGGATTGTTTGTTGCTATTAAGTAATATGGAAATGAAAATAATATAAATTATAATAATAAGTATGATGTTTCATCACATAAATCACTTTAATTTAAGAATTTTATTTATAAATCATCTACTGGATAGAAGATTTTAGTTTTATTTCATTATTCTATGGTACATTTTAGAAAAATATAAAAATAAATTCCCTCAATTGAATGAATATTTTCATATTTTTTATAGATAGCCTAGACAAAATATAATTAATTTTGGAATATTTGAAACCATATGAGAATAAATATTTCTAACTAAATATTTTATTTAATTAAATGTATATTTTCATTCCAATTTTAGTAAGGTGGACATTATATAAAAAAATTTAAAAAATTACTTTTCTTTGTTATTAATAATGGATTTATCAAAAAATAAATCACATATTCTCACTGTAAGAATGTTCAAAATATGTGGAATCCAAGTGAATCATTTTCCTAGAAATATGGACCAATTAATATATGGTCACAAAAAAATAAAATCAAAATATTCATGGGATAATTGTTGAGTTCCAAGAACCAATAAAAATTTTATATGGATAACCGTTTTTAAGACATATTATTGAAAAATATAGTACATTAAAAATATTAAAATTAGATAGGATTCAAATGTATCATTTGATGAAAATTTTACAGTTGAAATACTCATTATTGTATATATTTAATTTCATGGTAAAAAATTAATATCAATTGATTTTTTTCATTTTTTCGCATATATAAAATCCTATATGTTTTACAAAATTTTATGATTATATTTTTAATCTACACATTAGGAATGATAAATTCACATTTTATTTTTCAAAAGATAATTTTTAAAAATCCAATTATAAGCATGAGAAAATTTACATGTTCAACATATAATTCTAAGTAAGAGATGGTCTACCTTTCCCATGTGTGGTGAATGATGAATCATGGTTATGGAAAACATGATTTAGAAACTATAATGTATTAAATTTATTTAATATATATGAATGTAATTATTATATAAAAGTTACATACTAATATTTAATGTTCTAATGTTAGTGACATTTGAACATATCATACGAATGATATGTAATTATTTAAATAATTATGTGAATAAAAAAACATTTCAATATTTATATTTAGTGAACATGGATTGCTTTGTTATAACACAAACTAGATGTATTTTATGAATATAATAATTATATTTATTTTTTGTGAATATAAATTATATAACATGTTTTATTTTTAATCTAATATATATTAATCACATTTAAATTTTAAATGTTCTAGATCCATTATTAGAATTTCGAAAAACCTATTTTTGGTTACTCTCAATACTGATAATTGTAGTAACATTTAGAAATATTATTATGTGAAAAAATTATATGACATAAATGATACATAAAAATAAAACTCATAGTAATCCTCATCTTTTTATTATACATTAACGATGAAATAATATTATTTTCAATATTTCATGAAAAATGTTATCTGAATACCTCGTTGATAATTTTTTTGTTAGAATTTGTTAAGAATTGTTATTATAAAATTAGTTTAATTTTTTGTATAAATACTCATAATATATATCATTTTGAGTAATATTGAATAATAAATCTCACAAAATAATACATTCAATTTTTTGTGGTAACATATTCTACTTGAAATCTAAATCTATGTCACATGATATCATCCATAACAAAATGATTCTAAATTTATTTGCTATTATAATTAAATTTATATAATTTCTAGTAATGAACAAACAATGAAACGGAAATGTTATTTTATATTTTAAATAAATTGATAATTTTTGTCATAAAAATTCCTAAATAGTATCTTCCAATGTGGTTTTCAAATCAATTTTTATCCATTTTTTTAAAATTACATTATTGTGAGAAAAACTATGGAAATAATTTTAAATGATGGAGAAATTGAAAATGTTTATCTTATTTAAAGTGAATATTTTTTTTATTATTAATGGAATTTGTTGATATTTATGAATCATACAACTGATAGTATAATAACATATTTAGACCAATCAGTCTAATCTCATAGATACTTAATAAAAAATGTGAATACAATAAATTTTTAACTTTATTTGACTCTAAAACACTTAAGGATGATATAGGTGATGATAATATTTAATGGGAAATATAGAATGTACTCAATGAGTATGAAAATAATTACATTGAAATATTCCTAATTACTAATATATCATCATTTGATGGGAGTAATGTGATATTTTTCTAGAAATGTGATGAAAATTAAATTTTAGCAATAAATAAATCTAATCATGGTAGTAATTATTAAAAAAAAACAATATATAGATTATAAAGAAATAATTTCTATAGTAAAAAGAAATAAATCTATTTATACTTCTAAATACATTGTACTATAAATAATTATTATTCTATCATAATTAATCTGAATACTTATTTTTAGAATTTATATGTATAGGTACTTTTTTATGTAGAACATACACAAATTTTGTAAAAAAATAAAATAATCATTCAATAAATTATACACAATAACATTATGAACAAAAAATATATCAAAGAACCTAGTATTATATAATTATAATAGTTTCATATTTTAATTAACATTCAAAAAGAGTTTTAAGTCTCACAACAATCACTGATAGTGGTTTTTTTAATTCAATCACTGATAAAATTTAGGTCAATGGAATTATAATTTTCTCAGGTTGAAGATATATTTTTAATTGCATTATAGATCTTATGTGGTCTATGAAATAAATGGAAATGAATTGTGATATATTATTCATTGTATTCATATTTATTTGATACATGAAGGGACATTCTTGTCTAGAAAAAAACGAAATTTATTTAACTCAAATATTATTTAGAAAGAATGATGAAATCATAATTAAAAATATTAGAATAAAAATAAACATAAATAATTATAAATCATGGAATGATGTTGATAAAATATATTTTAATGAATTATTTGGGGTTTATAATATCATATAGTCTATATACAAAACATAATTATTTATCTATTAATTTTTGTTAAATTTTAAGATAAAAAGAAATTACCACATAATAATGATACAAAATAAAGACCATTATAAAAAGGAACTATATATCATGGAATATTTTATTTTTGGAAAAATTTGTTTGAACTAAAAAAATACATATATACGAATAATAGAAGAAGTTAATTTATTTTAAAATAATGTATAGAATATAATTTTGTAGTAATTTATTAGGTTCGTGGTATTTTAAGAAGCACAATTCAAATTATATTTCTAATCCTGATGTTTGAATATGTTTTATACAGATATCATTATAGTCATATACTTTTCATAGCGCATAATCTGAATTTGTTTGTCATGATTATTAATAAAACAAACATTATGCTCAATAACAGAGTACCATTACACAATAAAAGATACAAAAACATTCATCTGAAATGATTCACTTAGATATAAAATAATATTTCCATATAAATGACACATAAAATCTAGAAAATATAAAATAGATTTGTAGAATTGATGTTACACAACCTATTTTATTTAAATAGCCAAATAATTATAAAATTTGTGAATAATTATTTAATATTTATTTATTATATATATAAAATTATAAATAATATACATCTTCATTACTTATCTCTTTATTGTTACAATATCCTTGACAATTTGAAAATTCTTTTTGATAATGATTTTTACTCAATTTGGACCCTTTATTACTAAAATCATGAGAATGATAATATTTTATGAATACTATTTTTGTTTAAAATAATGAATTTTATATGATGTCCCGTATGAAAAATAATGTCTAAAATCATTTTTGCATATAGAGAATTTATTCATACCATCTAAAAAATGTTTAAAATAAAAATACAGTTAAATATTTTATTGAATGTAATTGTTTGATAATTTCATATATCTTCTTGGAAAGAAATTATTAATTTTTTTTACAAACAGTTAAGATCCATTTATGACCATCATTCAATATAAAATCATATAATTTTTATGGGACTTTTATTAAACTATCACTATCCACACATATATATACTATCATGGTTTCATAAGTTATTCCTTGAAAATTGAATCTTAAAAGGGAACATGATATAATGTTTTTATTTTATATTTTCAACACTATGAATCTATTTGTACAATTATATTTCATCCATTCTATATTATGGGTGGCTTCTGATGAATTTTCATTAAGTGAAGTTATGAGATAATGATTATTAGAAAATTTATGGTATTATAGGTATAATTATCATTTCAAATAATATATTTTCATTTATTATTTCAAATATTTTCTGTATCAACATTATACTATAATTTACAATACTCATGTAAATTGAAGTTTTTTATATTAATTCATATAACAATAATATTTATAGATTAAATAATATGTCTATCAAATGTTTTGTAAAATAAAACCATTTTATCAAGATGATGGTTTCTATACATGTTTAAATACATTCATATTGTGAATCATCCTTTTTAAAACATATGTAAAATAAAAATATTGTTTCCATTGAATCTTCAATTGGTGATAAGTATTTCAATACATTAGGTTAAATGATAAAAATGGTATCCCATCTTTCATAGAAAATAAAAAAATTATCCTCATATTTTAAACTTTATATGAAACGAATGAATGTTGATAGATATATTTTTAATTTTCGAATATTAATGTTCTCGATTTGATATAAAATAAGATATCATATATTAAGATCATGGATACATATACTTATATATAAGATAATATAATATGGTAAGTCGAATTTGTGATCGTTTTGAATCCAATGATCATCAACAGTGTTTTTTAAATTGTATGGTTATTGAAAATATCATATAACATTTCATTACTTTATGAGATAAGGCTTGTTATTATTTTGTTGAATGAATCATGAAGATGAGGTTGATGTAATTTACATTTGAATAAAATGACTATAGAAAAAATGGTTATTTTTTTGATAAATATTTTGTGTACAAGGTAAGCATTCATTAATATTCAGAAAATATTTGAAAACAATATGAAATCTACAATTTTTCCTCGATAATATATTATGGTAATGTCTTCATAAGGATTCATTAAATTTACAATAATGATGATTGAAAACATTGACATAGATTTGTTTCATTTTAGATTTACCTAATGATAATTACATAAAACACAAACTATTTGATAATTTGAAAAACAGTAATTGTACATGATGGAATATAAAAATCCAAATGGGGGAGTGTTGTTGTATATTTAGAAATGGAAATTTGTGAAAAATTTTAGGATGTATATATGTATGAGGATATAATTTATATATTTAATGATGCTGAGATGGAAAAATATGGTCCCATGTATACTTCTCCTTTTTCTATTAGTTCCATATATATTATCTGGAATGGTACATATTTCATTTATGTTCAATATTTTTGTATAGATAATTTTCATGATTTTTTTCAATTGATAAGGGTTACATTATGTAAACGATGTTATGGATAAATATTTTATATTTTATGAATTATTTTTTGAAATATTTATATATAAATGGGTAGAATTGTTTTAAGGTTATCATCCCAATGAACAACCTCACGTATTAGGGAAGAGAAAGGAATTACAAAAAGCATAGTAATTCCTTAACCATTAGTAATGATATTAAGATTTTGAAGAGTAGTTTCATCATACATAATATGCATTCTCATCAGAATAGTATAATTAAAAATCTTATTTACATTCTCACGATTAATATTCATCTTAAGAATAAAAATATGCGTCATTAAATCAAAACTAAAAGGAGATAAGTCTAATAATTATATTATTATTTTGTAGATTAATACATATAATTTCCTTGATGATGATGACCAATTGATTCTAAAAGATAATACCTATCTTGATTGATATTTATTCCATTATATAATCACATATGTAGGATCAATTTCCTAGCATATGGAGATGAACATAAATTACTTCAGTTATTAAATTTCATGATGTGATTATTGAAATCATTCATGAAAACCAAACATGATGAAAATAAATTAACGAAAAAATTAATTTTTTTTGAAGGATTTATCTTCAATAAACAAATATCATATAAAGTAAACAAAAAATATAGAAAATATTAATGAACTAAGATAAATAAAATAGTATAGTTTGGGAATTCGATTATATGATTCGAAGAATGAATCAAACTAAAAAAAATTGATGATGAATTTGATGGAATTAAGAGGGATTACCAATTTTTTCAATGTTTTTTATAGTATATTTTCTAAAGTAAAAAATTGTTCTATATTAGTTAATAATAAATACACTGTTACATTTCATAATGACTCAGAAATTTTACAACCAATATCCAAGATATTATTTCTTGAATAAAGGGTGAAAAAGAATAAAGATAAATGATGATCTATGGAGGATTAATGAAATAGTTAATTGTGCGTATATGAATGAATAATTTTTTTGAAATCCATCTACTATATAATAAATATTTCCACAAAAAAATAATCTATAAATTCATAGATTTTTGGACATGTGTTTTAACTTTTTAATATTATTGGTGATATAATATTTAATTAAATAAATTAATAATTTTGTTACTATTTAATAATAGTTTGAAAATAATTTAAATGAATTAATTCAACAATTCATTATTATTTAAATTATTTTTTCAAATATAAAGAAGGGTGATACCGTGGAGTATTCAATATTACAGTAGGTAGGGGAAATTATGACTATATATTTTTTACATTAATATTTTTACCCTTGATCAGAGTGTATAAATTTCAAATAGGGAGATATTTTTTATTTAACAAACATACTTCAAAAAAAAATTTGAAAATGAAAAATAATTTATTGTTTGTTATAATATATATAATATTTGTGATTCGTATGATTTAATATTTTTTTAAAACGCTATAATGTTTTATGATATTTGGAAAATTAGATCCATATGGTGAAATGTTTTCAAGTATATGAAATGGAAGTGTATAAATTACATATAAAATATATTTAAAATATATAAGGACATATATAATAACATAAAAAATCTTTAGTTATAAGTAAATATTTAATTCTCTATGATTTTAAAATTTTATAAGGATTAGAGTTTTATAGAATAATTAATAACTACTACGTAACATAACCATATAATATAATGTGGACACGTCTAATAAATATCCATTATTCCCACCATATATAATATTTACAATAAAACATTATTTAATTTCATGAAAAATCATCATGAATTTAGACATGTATTATTACTTTATTTATCCCATCCATAATCCATGTGAACAAAATTTTAAAAATGTAGGATGTGCACAAAAGTGTCAGTAATGATCATAAAAAGAAGAAAAGATTATTCTAATGAATAAATATAACTATTTATGATTTTACATTTGTCTTCATTTTTGATTTATAATATGAAATAACACAAATAAACATAAAGGACACATAAAAATTTGTCTAAATTAAAATATTTAAAACCCGTAGAAAGAAAACAAACCCCCTTTTGGAAGCATATTATTCATATTCATAAAACACATAAAAACTCGTAAAAAAATGAATAACTATATGGATGAAATCCAATATATTTATTGAAAGAAAATAACAATTAAATAATACATTGGAATACTATAATTCATATCATCCTTCGATAATTAATTTTAGGAACATTTTTTTTCATGATCTATAATTAGTCCCAACAAATCATATATGTTTTTTAACACATCACTCGTAGGCTATAGTGGATTTCGACTAATAACAAATAATTTTCATTTATATATATTTATATCATATTATATTAATATTAAATACATTACACAATCACACTCATGGTGACTGTTAATATATAGAGTTTTTAGATACTGGGTTCAAAATCATTTACATTGGAAAAAGATATATAACATCTCCTATAATGGTCTTCAATGTTATTAATCCCCCAAAACATAACATACATGAAATCGTTCTTCATAACATGGGTAAAGGAACCATAAGAATTATTGAGTGAATACAATTAGTATGTGTAAGAAACTGAGATATCAAGGGTCACAAAAGAATGACATAATCATAAGGGTATGAGAAATTAATCATAACATAAGAAAACCAAACACTATATATCTAGGAACGATATCATGATTCATTGAAGAACGATTAAAAGATACAAAAACAGTTAATATAATTAAATTAATGAACATGAGCTCAAGGATAATAAAATTTCAACAAGAAATATATTTGAGATACATACATAATCATTGAAAATGTAATGTCATATAAACCCACCATGATAATAATTACATGGAAGGATTTGAAAATCCTTCCATGTAACTACGTTAAGGATTGGTTAACCTCCCATATACCAAATCATAGGATTAAGATAACCTCTCATGTAACTCCTTTCAATATTGGGATAACCTCACATAAAATTTTTGATATCATATAACATTAATCAATACCCAGTGCACTATTCAGAGATATTGGTCCAATATTCCAATTAACAAATTCATTTGTGTGCCCCAACATCATTTAACATTCATCAGACCAGAATCTATGAATAAAATCATATTCACGAAATATTTTTACATATCAAAACTCAAGTAAAATAATATAGATTCATATGAATTTTCATATTGTATAAACTATTCATGATAAAAAGTTGTAAAAAATAATTCCATTTAAAACAAAAACCATTTAGTTGGGAAAATATTAAGAATTATTAGTAAAAATTATTTTTGGTAAAAATATAATTCCATTAAAAAACATTTTAATATTTATAATTCATCAAATATTTCGTTAATCATTTTTTTATAAAATATTTTAAATTTACAAATAATATATTAAATATCATTTAAAAAATTTATCGATGAAGATAAATTTTATTTTGGAAGTAATTTTTAAAAATAACATTTCCATTAAAGTTTGAAAAATAATAGTCATTCATAATAAGCATAGAAACATATAATTGAATATTCTAAAATAAATTTAAATGTTTTCAATGGAATATAAAATATTTCAAAATTATCTATCAAAAATAAAAATTCATAAAAACACTATGGAAATATTTTTTTAAAATACATTTATATTAATAAATGAATCTTTAAAAATAATTAAAAAAACTCATGGGGAAATAGCCTTTCCTAATTGAAAAATATTTTTTACAACATGATTTTTTTCTATGTGTGTGAATTTTAATTTTAACATGAATACATATAATTGAATATTAATATTAAAAATTGGTACTAATACTGGGAAATTTTCTTCAATCAATAGATTTTAAAAAATAGTTCTTCTCAACTTTACAGTAAAATACGGACATGAATTTTCAATAAGATGGCATGAATATTAATTTTAATAATGTTGGAAAAATAAATAATATGGTTAAAAATGAATTTAGTTTATCATTTTAATAATTTTAAATCATTTTTGAAAATAAATTCTGTTTGCATGGTTTTTTATAATAATAATTTAGATTAATAGATATATAATTTTCATTTTTCAAAAAATATTATTTTGAAATCATGTGTACAATAATAGATGAAAATGTTGGGAAATACGTTATTCTATATAAATTAAAAAACTGAAATAAAATTAATTATTTTATTGAGATATATAACAAAATAATTCATAATATGAAGCATAATAATGAGAAATCTAGATAAACAATAATATTGTATAAAAAATACCCTATCACTTTTATACAATTGAATAGTACAAAACATGTAAATAAAATACTTCATTTAAAAATATAATGATATAATATTTAATAAATTCAATATAATACATTTAAAAGTTGTTTTATATACTACTAATAAAAGAATATGATTCTATAACAAATCATATATCTCAATGAAAATAATTGAGAAAAATTACATTACATCTTTAGTATCATTTAAATAATAAATACCATAGAAGAGTGATCATTAAATAGAAATATAAATCAAAATAATATAAAATATTGGAATTATAATGAATGTATAGTAGATGGTATATAAAATACATAAAAAATTATTTTTTTAATATGGTATGTGTATCAAAAATAAGTAAATCATTCTATGAAAATCCCTTATTAAAATGCCGATGTTACTTCAAAAAAATTAATCAATAATTGAAAATAAATTTTATTTTATTAAAAAAAACTAAATAACTATTAATATATAATTATATTATCATATTTTATTTACATTTGACATATTATTAGCATATAATGAAAAATTCCGCATTAATGTCTCTTTTGGGAAATATTTTCTTCATATTTTGATTACGTTTTGTTTTATTATTTCTCATCTAATTATTCTGGCCATTAATCCATAATATGTTGAAAATTAAACATTATATAAAATTCATATATATATATATTAGATATTTTTTTCATGGGTTATACACAAACTAAAGAATGATAATTAGATGCACCATTCTCAGAGACAATATGATGTATATATGAATGATTCTTTTGTCAGCTTTCCTAATGAAAATAAATAAATAAATATTAATAGTATAATATAATTAAGAAATATATTTTATTTTATATATATTACATATTTTAATTATAACCAACAATATTACCTTCCATTTATTAAATGAATAAAACACATTACATTATGATTCTATTGTCTACTGTACACATTAGTAACATTATTATATTCTGAATGAATGGAATTTAAGAGGTATTATATCATATAATGATTATATAAGAATAAAAATATAATATATTAGATATAAAAAAAATTGAAAAATTATATTCAATTTTATTTGTTCATAATGGAAAATAAAATTGAATCGATTTACGAGGCGGTAGTCTGCCATATATATGATTGATGATTTTGTGACACATTTTTTGGAATATGTGAAGTAATAATGTTAATTAAATAACATAATAATCTAAAATTATAATAACTATATTGAAATAATAACATTATAGTGGTTTAATAATAATTTATGGAGGTGTAGGAATAAATATGTTAAAATACTTTATTAAGAACACTACCTCTACTTTGAAAAACATCTCTTGGTTTACAGAAAATAGAATCAATGGAATGTATTATTAAATTTTTTTTATATTGGATGAGATAAGGAAATTAATTAAGTAATTTTGTTTTGTATTGGGTGATAAAATGGGTTTTTTGTTACTTGTGTTTTGTGAGGGGGTGGCCATTTATAATTGAGGTGAGTGACACACTTGTAATTGATGAAAATATAATGTTTTACACATATTTTTTACAAGAAATAAGTCTATATTTTAAATATAAATATAATTAGTTATATGGTCTAAATATTCCAATCCAATTGGGTTTGTACATGTCTTGATTCATTTTTAATCATTTAGATTTTAGAATAACCACATGTATAATAATTTTTAACATTATTGTGGTGAATAATTTTTACAATTTTTACTAATATGTATGGTCAAAAATTATAATAAACATAATATATAATAAAAAATTATTATTAATAAAAACATTATAAATTTGTTTCCATAAAATATTCATATAATATTCATATTTTAATTTAAAATTAATCCCAGATATTCAATGACAAAGAAGGTATTCAATTACAATAATGGAAAAAATATTTAAATGTATTTATATCCGAATTCAATATTAAAATGATTCAAATCACCAAAATTTGAATAATTAAGTAATATGTTATTTAAATTTTACATATAAACACTATTTTAAATTAAAAATTGACTTTATCAATTCTTTAGAATACAATGCAGGGTTCTATGAAAAACTATATTAGTCATTATTCATCGAAGAAAAATTTCAAAAAAACTAGTAAAAATCACTATAAGAAAATTTTGAAATTATCAATTAAAAATTACTTTTTACATTTTCAATGTTTTTTATAATTTAGAATATTATATTTTTAAAATTGTTTAGTGTAAGTAAGCATAAAATCTATTTCATAAAAAAATTAATTTTTAGTGTGGAATTTTATTTATTTTTATATCATATTTAGAATGAATACGTGACCAATGTTAAAAACCTATCATAATATATAATATAGAAATTTATTTAATAAAATTCACCAAAAGTTGTTTGTTTAATTTACTGAGGTAGAACACATTCCAATGGATTAGAAATAGTTTTATAGAAAAATATTTCTATTATTTAGTAAATTTATTTATTTTTATTTCAATTTAATTTTTCTCTAATGAACTCCAAATATATACATGTGAAAACCATATATTTTCATAACATAGTTAGTCTTATTCATAAATGTCATTCTAATAAATACACAATAATAGTCATAATAATATTTTTATAGTGCGTCATATATTTTTTAATCATTCTATTGCATGAAACACAATCTAATAACTATGTTACATGTAACACCTAAAAAAATATTGTTGTGTGTAACCAAAGATGTAAAAAATGTAAATTTATTTAATATAAGAAATTTTTTTTACAATATAGTGGTGTTACATTAAGCACCCCTTAAATTTAATTTCACCCAAAAAATAATCACTTTAGAACAAACAAATTAGGGTACATTTACCACAATATATCCTCAATTTCCCACATTGCTTACCCAATATATTAGTTTCACTAGAAAAAAATGACTACATAAGTAGTATTTCTTTATTGAATATTATCAATTCGATCAAAAATATCTTCTGTGTAATGACCCAAATAGTAAATAATGAAAATTCCTCTTCATATAATTATATTTATTATTATGTTAAATGGTTATATAACAAATGCACTTCCTTGGTTTTATGTTTTTTGGATTTTAAAATACCGTTAAGAATTGATTATCTTGCTAATATAATCTTGAACAGTTATCACTTGATTAGCATAAATATAGGGTTTTAACAAATCTAATTTACCCAGAAAAAGGAAGTGATTGCCTCATCCAGTAGAAATGATTCATACAAATACCATTTGTCAGAGCTTAGAAAAGAGGTCGCATCACTAGGCTTCTCTCTTGACCAATCCCAAGCAAAGCTTTAACACATTATGCTTTAAAGGAACCACCTATGAGATAAGTGTATGTTAATGAAAAATACCACCCAAGCGATGTTATCTAAGCCTCAAGAAGAGTTTTTTACCACCACACACCTAACCTTTTGTCGTATGTGAGTTTTTAGAGGGGATTTTTATTAGGATGATGGCCTGAATTGGTTTCCCAGTTCATGCCCGCCAAATGAATTTATTAAAAACAAAATCTATGAAGTATAGACTCGAGGTGTAATGAATTTACACCAGCGGGGAATTAAAGAGGATAAATGTAAATGAAAGATAAAAACTAGAGGAAACTTTCAGTTCTTAAATATGTGATCATAGCTGCGTTTCTTCTATTTGAGACTCTATTTCAACATACATGCGCTTCCTAATGTTTCAGTAGGTTCATAGTACAGTCATCCTACATGATATTCCATTCCATGATGAAATCTTCATAAAAAAATTGGGAACCTCGCTTGAGCATCGCCAAGACATGCTCCATTTTCAGACGAACATCATGAACCTTCAATCAGAGCAAAAATAGTAGGAAGAGAATCAGATGGACAATAGGTGCAACCAGAATGAAGGTAGAAAGTCTAACCACAAATTTCCATCAAATTCATCAGATCTCTTTGGAGGATACATAAAGAGGATTCAGAACAGTTCACCAAAAAATGTTCATAATGGAACAAACCAAACATCAACCAAAGTGAGTATATGAACTCCCAAGGACTAGTTATCAGAGAACTTTCAAATCAGACTGAGAACTCCTTATAAATTCAGTAACAAAACAAGAAGATAAACAGAAATTCATGATAGGATCCCTTCATATCAGGATAATAAAGCACATTATTCATCCTTGGATTGCATCAAAAGATCCACAGCAAAGCAAAACCACGTCACCAGAGCCATTATAATGCAAAAAAGGCAGCAAAGAGATCAGAAATGAGTGGTGAAACTAAAATTTCAGAATTTAAAGCAGGTCAATTTGAAGAAAAACAGAATTTCTTTTCTGCATATGTCCTTGAGAATCTTCCATAAATACAATGAAGACATTTTTTCTCTTTTTAAAAATGGAAATTTAAATTTTAGGTATCATTCTGAAATGAATTAAGAGAAGTCTAGACAGCCACAATATAACTTCTCAGAGTGTGAAACTTCCAAAACCAGCAACCTCCAGAGAGACTAAATAAGCAAATAAGCAAAAACCAATGAAAATATTATAGATAGCCATATTCTATTTTAGAGGGTTATTTAATGATAAACTATAACTATGATTATATGAATTATTTTTGTATAAATAAATATACATAGTTTTATTATTGTTACATTGAAAACAGATGTTAAATCACAAATTGTTTTTTTTATTCCTATTAAATTAGAAGACTATGTTGATTAACTAACAGATTTTGGAATTAACAAATATTTTAATTAAATATTATTACTGAATTAATTTTTATTAAATATCATTGATCATATAATTTTTTATGAGTACAATTATAATTTTTATTAAGGATTCAAAGTTGTTTTTGTCAAAACCAATTAATTATCTATAAATGGATGTTCATATTTTAGAATTATAAAATTCACATATTTATAAAATTATATATAAAAGGATTTTTTTTTTGTAATTATGATGTCGAAATTATCCAACAGTAATTTTTTCATAAATTTTTTAGATAGTCTAATTTTGGGGTAAAAATTAAATCTCGTTTAAATATATAATATGTATTATAACATCATAATGATCCAATAGTGATGTCAGAAAATATAGTTTCTATAATGTTCATCCAATATATATTTTTACACAAAAATAATTTGATTTTAGATTTCTTTGTTTAATTTTATGATGATGTAGTGGACTCTTGAAGACATACAAATAATTTTAAAAACTAAAAATATTTGTTTGAGAGTGTGACTCACCTCTATATAAGTAATATTTTTATTATAAAAGTTATGTCATTTTCCTTAAAAAATTATTTTCCAATCCCATTTGGGAAAAACCATTTGAAAAATCATTGGTTGTCTTTATATTTTTATTAGATTAATATGAATTGTCCAAAAACTAAATATTAAAGACTTATATCTCCTTTATTATATAAACCCACACATTCTCTATCTTATCATCAATAAAAACCCTTGGAGCACATCCCTAATTTTCCCTCATCTCTCTAGTATCTAACCAAGTCTCCACAACGTCCCATGAAACCTCTATTAAGCCTCTCCCAATCATTTGGATCACACTTCTATGTAATGGATTTTGTCATTCACATTTGTGTCCAAATTTCATTATGTTTTTACACAATTTTTTTTCATTTAAAATTGATGCTGATAGATTTCACACCTCTTAAATACATCCATCCTTATGTTTTAATGATGATAGAACTCTTTATATAACATTAACACCTCCATGTACACCTGTTACCATGCCGTAATTCTATATGGAATTTTATTCTTCTCATTTACATTCAAAATATCATTTTTTATTATGAATCTATATATCACATTCTATGTTTGGATGTATATCTATATGAAAAAAATACATTAAATTTAATTTAAATGGGATGAGATACCTATTTCTCTCTCACCAACCATTTTACTGAAATTTTATGTCATGTCGTTATGCTGCTTTAATTTGACTCCAGTTTTCCCAGAACAAGTCATTGTGTATGGAATACTATTCCCATTTATATATCAATGGAACTAAACATTATGAAAATTTACATATTGATTATAGTGATTCATTTATGAATACCACATTACATTATTGTGGAAATAATGTTTATATTTAATGAATATATGTTATATAATCTATTTAGAACCCTAATGCATGAAATTAATTGTTTTTAAATGGTGCACCCTGATAGCGCTTCAATGCATTATTTAAATATTAGTATCCTGATATGAGATGTTCAATGTGTGTTTACAAATTTTAATTTGAGTGAAATTATGTTTCACTCATTCTAATTCTAGTTCAATGTTCCTTTACTCATACTCCGTGTGCAATGTACCTTGGGTCATGCTAATATCATGTAGAATTTGGATGCCACATCTCCATATTATGATAATCATGATATATCATGAATTTACGTTAATCTTTATCTTATGCTCCATTGACATTTCAATTGCATAACTTGTACTATATTATTCATGTTATTCCTTGTTTACTCACTTATTAGGCTTTATATCTCACCCTTTTCTAATGCATGTCCTCAGGTTATTCAATGCAATGCGCAGTGCGAAGAAATGTGTGTGGTCATGTAAAATAAGTTTTCAATAAATATGTGTATTTCATGTTTTAAGATGTTATGTAATGTTCATAATAACTAATTACACTAGAAAAATCAATATTATATGTTTTATCATGTGAATATTTAATTAATTAATTATTTTTAATTGTGAAATGAAGAATAGGGTTGTTATAGTTGCTCTAAGTGGATATGTTTAGTTTCTTTGGATACAGATTATAAAACCCTAGTGAAATCACTAGGCATAAAAATATGCATAATTACAACATTTCTATTTTTTTGATTATCGAGTCTATGCATTATCATGAATATAAATCCCTTTCTAGAAATGAATAGTTATTGGTAGCTCAGGATCATATGTATGTAGGAGTAAATCGTGAAAACCCCTCATTGAGCTAGAATAGAAAATGAACTGGTGCACGACAATAGACCTTGCTGCACACTTGGTTACAACACTCCCAGGGGATGTGATTGGGTAAAGTCATATGTTTATTATGAATCATTATTAAGGGAATTAAAAAAAATACCCTAAAGAGTATATGTTAGGAATTCTATCATTGATAACATAGATAAGATGAGGAAATAAGTGTAATTTATAAGTTATCAATTTTTGTCATTGGATTCCACATTTTGTGTTATTCCTATAATTACTTTAATGCTAGATTATGGCACATAAAAGGAGGACTCGTGATAACAATTGATGTGAAGATCAATGTGATGATCTTTCTAATGAGATTCCCAATTATATGGGAGAGGGAATCACAAACATTGTCATGATAAAATCTCAATTAACTTAAGTTTGGAATAGAGACATGGATCAACAGGAACATCCAACCCCCCACACCAATGAATGAACAATCCACATTCGATAGCTTTATGAGACTATAGCCTCATACATTTAATGGACCATCTGATCCCTCAATAGAGGAACTATGGATCAACTCCATTGAGGTGATAGCTTTATGAGACTGTAGCATCATAATTTTAATTTATCTAAAATTACCAGGATATATTTCCCTAAAAAATTGAAATAGTTTTGACATATCTTAAAAAAATTCCCGAATATTTCTTTCTACACATTGAGGATAATTTATATCTCATCTTCTTCTCTTCATCATTTTTATATTTCCTATATAATTTAATCAATATATTATTTTCGAAACCATTATATTTATATTTAACACCAACACCCATTTCCAAATCGACCACACATTGAAAAATATTAATAAAAATTTAGTTTTGTTATGAATAAAACATTTTGAGTAATCGTTTAAAACCAATAATGAACCTATCAACCTTTAATTAATGTGGGATGATAATACAAGAAAAATACCTATAAATTCATTGAAAACATTCCTAATAGGTAAAAATGGATTCAGCATACATATATTTAGCATAAGGAATACCTTATCCTTCTTTGTACAATGAATATGAATACTCTATTAATTTAAATATTATTTCATGAACACAAACCAATATATGGAATTCATTTCATCATGTTAACATTTATTCAGGATGATATTCCACCATAAATCATGTTTTAGTAATAAATTGTAGAGATATAAAATGGATTTATCATGCTCTATACTCCAGAGAATGGAAAATATAACTTTAGTTATGTTAATACATTTCTCCAAAACATGGGGAAATGAAGATTCACAAAATTAATTTGAATGTTTCATTAGAGTGGATTTAATAGGACATTATTCCATATATTTCCCATTTGGATGCCCATTATCATTCATATATTAAAATTTTTTCTATGATCAATTAAATTATATTTTTCATTCAACATCCCATAATATTATGATTCTTAATTAGACAATTGTTTCATTATCATCATCAGTAAATATTAACACTATACTAGTAGGTTCTAGTAATAAACATAAATAGAATGTGTAGTTTGAGAAACACAAATCATTGTGTGTAATGTCATGATCATGGAAATTATCATACAGGATATATAATTGGTGTAACTATAATTTCAATATATGACAAATTAATCTAAGTAGATTTTATTCACGGTCATTATAACTTATTATAATGGGTTATAAAGTTTTTTGGATTTCCAAATCAATATCATTAGGAGTTGAAAACCATGTTTATATCAACATCCATTTTCATGAACTATGAAATGATTGATCCAAGCTAAATGATACCTTTTCATATTTTTACACGTGCATACCTCTATTATATAGCCATATCCAATTGTAGTATTTATAAAGGGATATTGTATCATTGAAAACATATTCTCTATCCATTACTGAAATTAAATTATATTTTCCTATATTTTTCACATCCTTATAGTTATCCTTATCCATATCCCCCAATATATCATTAACATCATCTATAGGGATATCAATAAATTTTTTATATAACATTCCAAATGATAAATAATCATTTCATTTTATACCAAATGTAATGACTTGTATATTTCATATATTGTTATTACATGTTAACAGATTAATATTCAATACATTAATAAAGCTAACACCTGTAGAAAATAATAGTTCGGTGCATATAACGAAATGGTACATAATATTATAATTTTTTTAAAATATTTTCAGCATCTCCAATAAATGCATTCCCCTTTAGAACTCCTTAAAAATAGATCCTATGTTCTACATGTATACATAACATAGGGAGTGAAAAATAAAAAAGGGGGATATAAAATTCTCTCAAAGTGTGTGAAAGTGATTTTATAGTTATTATATAATCACTACATAAGAAAAAGAGTTTGATAACTTGATAATAACATATTAAAAACATACCGGCAATATAAAAGTTCAAAATCTTCATTTATATATTAAATATTGGTAATTCCTAATTAATAAATCATAATGAATTCAAAGATCATGAGGGTTGAAAGAATAACCATTTCATAGGACATATATTTTAGGTAAATAAATGGTTAATGAGAATATTATGTGAATTATTTCCACAATTACATTCATAATATATTAGTCTTGGGTTATCCACTCATGTACCTGTATTTATCTCATTATAAAAAATCATGTACCATCTTTTAGAATTTGGAAATACTGTCACGTACCTTACCTTGGTCATGGGACAACCTCATGTATACCCTTTGATATCACATGACATTAATAATTAACCATTTGTAAGAGGGTAATATATTTCCCAACAATCAAATAGTCAATTTTTTTCATAAGACCATTGATTTTTCATCAAAATAGAATTGATGAAATGATATGTGTTTCATAAAAAATGTTATTATAGAACAACTCATGTAAATGAAATTTGTTTCATAAGAAATTCACCATGGTGTTACCAATGTAAGAGAAATAGTATTCATTCAAATCATGAAATATGACGAAAAAAAATTTATATAATGATTAAGAACTGTATTATTGGATTATATACCAATTATAGTACATTAATAATGAACCAATATAATATTAGTTTGAAACTGGTTTCAAAGGATCAACTAAATAATTTTTTGTGAAAAATCATTTTTTATTGAAAATTTGTTTTTTAATCTATATAATATTTAAAAATTTAAATACCCATTTCATGGAAAATATATATTGAATTTTATAAAATATCACTCAAAAATATTATAAATATATTATATAGGAAAATACATTTTCAATTAAAATTATTGTTTGAATCTAAAAAATCATAAAATCTGTTGACAAATCCAATAATTTTACAATAATAAATGACATTTATGAAGATTATTTAAAAATATTATAAAACATTTACTATGGAAAATATCATATCATTGAAATTAATTGTTAAAAATAATTTTTTTCTATAATATTTGGTAATCATTTTATTTTTAAATATAAATTTGAACATATATTAGAAGCATCAAACATTATTTAAAACATTTTTTTGTGAAATATCATCTCTACTTTGAGAATTATTATAAATGGATTATTTTAAAATGATTATTCTAGGAAAATATTCATAAATACATATATTGAATGGTTTAAATAAAATAATTTTATGATATTGGAAAATTCCCTTCATGTCATATATGATAAAAAAATAATTCCTTTTAAATTTTTGGTATAATCAAAATAGTAATTATTTTCAAAAATTGATGATTCATTTGAATTTTTTTTAAAAATAGAAAAATGTGTAACAATTTAGTTAAAAAATAATATGAATAATGTAAAAAAATAGAGCATTTTTATAAATTATGGTTTTTGAAGAAAATAAATTTCAACTTAAGTGAGAAAAAATGAATATATTTCATAAAAACAATATATTGAACACATTATTACAAAAAGAGAGAAAAATTTACTGAAAATATATATTATTACAAAAAAATTAAATTAGAAAAATATTTATTTATTAAAAAATATAAGGATTTTTTAAAATAAATAAAATTCATGAGTAATCCAGATAAATTATGTGATTATAACATAATACACAGTGTATAATAAAAAATTTATTTCTAGATCCCCATTAAATAGATTTTTAAAATTTAAATCACTATATAATTAGAATAAAAAAAATCATTATATTATATATCACCATGGATATACATAATCCACATAAAATAAAATTGGTTCAGGATACAATATATGTCTCAAAGAACGAAATTTGAGACCAAAATCCCTTAATGCTTTGGTAATGTAAAAACTGTAACCCCTTGAAATTGAGATAATAAAATGGCTATATAAATCCCAATAATTTTATGTCTACTAATCTTGAAATAAATTCATGATCAATATGTACACCATATAAAATAAGGAAATTATTAATATGTCAACTGTATCACAATATAAAAAACTTCAAGGAATTCCCTAAACATAAATATAATTTTCCTTCAAACACATTATAAAATAATGTTTAAGGAATATATGTTTTTTATAAATGAATTGTTGAACAATATATATACATATCATACATTATATGTCTCATTTGTAAAATTTTATTAAATATTTATTAATAATACCTTGTTAATGTCACTTTTTGAGAAATAACTACTTTATTTTTTATATGTTTTGATATGTTATTTTTGTAGCTCTAAATGTTATTATTTTGACACAATGTAAATAATTTTTAAAATGATATAATTATTATATAGATTTAGTTTAAATATTTATTTCGGGAAATCCATAAATTATACTGTTTGATATTGAAATATATTTCTTATGGAGAAGATATCCAATATGTACACATGACATTTGTATCCATTTTAATGAAAAAATAATATAATTACAAAACATTAATTTTCCTTTAATGAGTATTTTTAATATGGGATTTATCACACATTTTCATTAAATCCATACGTATTACCTTCCTTGAAATGTGTGAATGAATAACATCAATTTTATTGACATTAGTTAGTCGTACACAACAACAAAATTATAATATTCAAATAGAATTTAGTGGAAGAAGTAATACGTTAGATAATTAATTAAAATCCGAATAATATCCTATATATCATATATAAATAATAAATAAATCATTATATCAGAATGTGTGAGGAGTTAATGGAAAAAAATCACATATGTTCATGTGGCGGTAGTGCGTGGTACTCATGAATAATGATTTATTTATCCATTTATATTGACTAGGAGAATGATTTAGTTTATCAAATTAACTACATAAAATATTAATATAAGTAATATAATGTGGATATAATATCATAATTTTTTAATAAAAAACCTAGATGATAAAGGAATAAATAAAATTAAATGATTGATTATGGATCTTATATATTCTTTTTAAAAATTCATTTTCTTTTCACCAAATTTTTCATAGAATAAATTTTTTTAAAAAAAAATCCATATTTGATAAGATAATAGGATTAATAAATTTTATTAAAATTATGATTCTCTGAACTAAAAGGTTTTTTATGTTCGATGAGTAGAGTTGAGGGGTTTTCATTTATAAATTATGTGAAAAAATATTTACTTTTTAAAAAAAACATTGAAATATTTAAAATTTTATTCCCAACAAAAAATTCTCCAAAATGGATTATATGGGAGATAACATGTTAGAATTTATAACTGTGTCTAGTACTTTTATAACATGTTATACGTAATATTTTACCCTTTTCAATTCTGTTTAACTTATTCTGAAACCAAATTGTACCAAAACCATAGTAAATATTTTTTTATTATTTTCTTCAATGATAAAGGTAAATATTAAAAAGTAAATATTGGATAATATAAATTTTTTTTATTAAAATTATTGTATATAGTTTTTAGAAATTAAGTCACATAAATAAAAAATTTTAATTTATAAATAATCCTATGAGAATTATGAGAATGTGGGTTTTTATATATAAAATTTTTCTATTATTAAAAATATATATACATAAATTACATATTAAAATGATTCCAACGACTTAAATTTTGTTATTTGATATATAATTTTATTAATTTTAAATTATAGAACATATTTAAAGAAAATAAAAATTTTAAAAATCATTAAATGAAAAAATTGTTTTCAATAAAACCATTATTTTCACTAATCATAATATAATTAATGTTTTCAGAAAAATCAAAAATATTCAAATTTTGGATATTATATATATTCTGAAATAAAATATTTATTATATTTTTTCCAAAATAAATAATAAATTTTATGATCGAATTATATTTAGAATAGGTTTGAAAAAATTTTCATAAAATTTTTTTTAAAAAAAATATTGTTTTAAGTGTAAAATTGAAATTATTATCGTCTATTTTCAAAAACACACAAAATATTAACTATAAATTTTTGAATTTAATTTCAATAAATAAATTTCGTTACAATAAATCATTGAATTGAATTTATTTATTTTTTAGTCTAAACATGTTTTTTTCTTACAAAATAGTTTTTAAAAAACTACCTTCATTAATAATTTTTTTTATTTTCAATTCATGTTTATTGGATAAAAAAGGAATTTTATAAAAAATTGTAGAAAAATTATTGTCATTAAGAATTTATTCCTATATATACCCATAATTCCAATTTTTATTTTATAATTATCATTGTAATATTTAAAATATTGTCCTAGTTCATTTGAACTCAGGGATATTTGTATCAAAAGATAATCATAGTGTTGAATTTAACCAAATATAAACTCTATGTCAGGTTTAATACAAAATATCGAGAATAATAAATAAATTTGAAAGAATATATTTCCATAAATATAGTGGTGTTACATCCCAAACCATCATATATGCTTTATAATGCTCACCATTTATTCATATATTGATCACGTACAATATCATTAAATTAAAATTTAATGCCTCCAAATTTTTTTTAGTAAACCCTTTTAACGAATCTGTGGAACTAATAAGAGAAACAATTATTATATGAAAATAAATATTTCCTTTGGAAAACCATTATCAACTAAAAAAATAAAAAAATGGGAAAATGGTATCTATTTGCAGAAAACTGAAACACGTTAATGGTGTTATATAAATAAAATAATGGTATTGGAAGTTGGAAATTTCATTTCCATATAATACATTAATATATGTCCTTCATCTTACCTATTTCCCAAAATGCTACATATAAAACATGTAAAAGAATTACTTTTGGGAACATTTAAAATGGATTCAAATGATAAATAAATTTTAATTAAAAATTATTAACAAACATATTTAAATATTAATAAAATAATAATTATTAAATGGTTATGGATGGGAATGTGTTTGAAGAAAAACATTAGAACATGGTTTTCTTTAAAAACTACCATAACGCATTAACATCCTTTGAATCACAATTCATATGGAATAATAGCATTACATAAATTCATTTAATATAATCATAATAAATTATTCCAGTACATTACACATCAAAAGGGGAATATACAGACATCATAGAAGAATATTGGTGTATACCATAAAAATATCCCTCAACAATCTGAAATTTAGATGAAATCCTTTACAATGATTCTAACTCGTGATGTGGGTTCTTTATGGTCCAAAATTATAAAATTATTAATCATAATTAATTTTTTATGAATAATTTTTATGTTTATTTCCTCTTTTAATTTCAGTTATAACCATTTTATATAAAACAACCTAATCAATGATGTTCACATTGTAGGTTTTGACTTTTATGTGAAAATGACATCAGAAGGTTGATTGATCTCAATGATGTTATTATATAAACATATATATAATAACAATAATGAAATATTAATATATATTTAAATAAATTTAAAATTAATAAAAATAATTATTTCTGGTTATGAAAAATATAGTATATTACAATAATGGAGTTGATAGGCCATAGGAACATATGAATAATCATTCTATTTATCAATTATAATTATTAAATGAAATTAAGTATATATTTTATTTATAAAAATATCATTATATCCTAATTTCCATATTATTTAAGAAAATATATTTATATATACCATCAAAGTAGTTTGGGGTTGAAAAACCATCACATCTTATCATGGACTTGTAGTCCACAAGTATTCACAAATGACATTATCATTTTTCAGTGACCAAAATTGTATGAATGAAAAATATATATATTAGTTACATAATGATACATATATTATGTATTTCATTTTTATGTCTTATTTACAACAAATATATTAATTTACTTTATGAATATTAACTTTCACAAACTATTTTTGGTAAAAATGAATCACATCTCTTCGTAATTGGTAGATTGCTATATTGATTATCATAGTTATCATTTCCCCTATAGAATGTATAGGTAGTAGGATTATGTGAAATTACATTTAATTAAGTATAATTATGTTTTAAATGTAATATATGGGATTAATACCACAACTATAACAATCCATGAGGTGAAA
The DNA here is from genome assembly GCA_963277665.1 of Viscum album. Taxonomy (NCBI): domain Eukaryota; kingdom Viridiplantae; phylum Streptophyta; class Magnoliopsida; order Santalales; family Viscaceae; genus Viscum; species Viscum album. The sequence continues at coordinate 490,461,247 of OY728162.1, forward strand.
TAGAGACAAATGAATCACATCGGTTCGTGTGGTGGTGGTTCTCCAAACACACTGATGATGATTTCAATTAAAATTTAATGGATGAGTCAAAATATTGTGTTTTTGAAATTAAAATATAATCATCTATTTGTATGAGTGATTATTATATTATTATATCATTAAAATTTAATAATTTTTGAATGGCATGGATGGCTAATTAATTAAAAAACGTTCAGTTTTTAGAGACACATCTATTTTAGATAATATCTATAAGAAAACACCAAATACTTGATAGAATTAATTTATGGTGAAAATTATGTGTCTAGTAATTTTGGATGTATGTATAGAAGTTATTTGGGTATTAATTTTTTGATCCACTAGGCATTGAATGTCAAAATAAGAAATGACAGTAGGTGGCCATTTATATGTGAGGTGTGTCAAAAACTATGAAAGGAAAATAAAAATTATCACTAGAAGTTGAAAAAAACTAAAAGTATACATGCCTTCATATGACTCTACAGGTCTCCACTGACCTCAATCCAACGACACATTATGTCATAAAAAATTAAGTAAGATAATGAACATAAAGATAAATAAAAATACAAACTATATTGATGGGTATTAAAACATAGTATAGTATCCCAATAAACTATTCTCAATACACTTTAAATATAAATTCATTCATTTCATTGTTAAAATACAATATATAAAATAATATATTTCACACATGTTATTATTAATAAAAATCTTGATCAATTTCTATTAATAATTTAAACCAATTTATTTACCTATACTAATGGTTCAATATTTAAAAAAAGTGGGAGAGAGAGGTGTAAAAAATTCTAAGAATCATTAACCACAAATATTTTGGAATCATGATATCCCATTCAGAAAATAGATGCACTATACACAATGGGAATAATAAATAATCAAAAAAGGGAAGTGGAAAATAATAGGAATTAGATACAATCCAAATAATGCAACTCAATCATACATTGTAGATAACTAGATGTTAAATTAGATGAAAAAACTTATCATATCATGAATAATCTATTTCCTACTATACATGTGACTCATCCCAAAGACATGCGCTACCCCATGATATCATAAAACCAAAATAATCGATCTTCTCCATACCTGGCCTGAACGTGGTGCCCAATCCCAGATAAATGGAATAAAATAACCCTCACTACGGGCCACTTACTACTGCACAATCTAAACTAGTGTAGAAATGCTCATTAAAAATATTATTGTTATTCATGGTTTAGATTTTTTGACAAAAAGGGGGTCATCCAATAATTTCAATCAACCAATCACCATCACATTTATCACACACAATCAACACACATAACCAACACACACAACTGACATACCCCCCGAGTAACCCCATAGAACAAGTCCCTCTCTTTTCAACTATTTCATCTCAAATGAGTCCTACGCCGAAAACCTCCCACAACAAATAATAAATTATTGCAAATATACCATCCAAGGAGGGTTTTCCAGATAAATTGGTTTACAAAAATATCATCCACACCTCGCCAAACCATTACAATCTATACAATTTCAGGTTAAACCATTTATTAATGAAATGTAGGAACACCATTATGAAAACTAAAAACGCACATTGAATACCATTTAAGAAACCCAATGCTCAATTTTAAATCTAAAACCCATTTACAATGGCCAAAGGTGCGTTTTATCATGCAAATGCTCTGAAAAATGTAATTAATTCATTTATTTCAAATCATTACAAAAAATCAATATATTTTATGACAAAAATATTTAAAAAAATTCAATATCAATAATTCATATAAAAATATGTTGAAAAATGCATGAAATAATGATTCTTAAATTTAACATTTAATGCGTAGAGATGTTACTTCAGAGTGGAACCAAACCAAAATTTTTCCATTGTATCATTCTAACTAAAAGCTACTACTCCCCCCAATGAGAATTTCCAGTTTCATATACATATTAGGACACCTATCCATTATTCACACACATTCATGTCCATACAACCGTGTTACGGTATCCCTCCATATAACCATATATACATATACCCATCTTTACTCAGTAATATATGTTTTTTACATATATATTTCCATAGTAACAACATGCCCAATACATATATATTCACTGAAAAGGATGAATATACACATAACATAAGAACCAATATATATATATATATACTTAATTATGAATACACAGCTGAGCCACCATAGTCGTGGTGAGTCCAAACCATAATGTAGTGACTAAGAAACATTAATTAAAAAAACAGGATTCCATAAACATCAGTATACCTTAAAATAAAACTAAACTAAACAGAAAAACCTATATGAGATTAAAAATAAAACCAAACACATAATAAAAACATTGTCAAATACTTATCATAACATTGAAAAAACATTTCAATTTAAAAACGGGTTAAACAGTGAAAATTTCTTTCGACACCAAATTAAGAAAGCACTCGAGGAAAAAATCAAGCCTTTCAATAAAATTTCAATAATTTAGATAACCATTCTTTAAAACCATGCAATGTATTTCATAAACATTATGATTTATCATATAAGCCAAAAGGAACCCAATTTTCTCAATAACAAAATCAATAAAACTGTTACTAACATACCACAATACTTGAAGGGTATAATAACACAAAACGTGATTAATTTCATACATAGAGAACAATAAGAATGTTATCATAAACCTTGAATACTTATAAATATAGTAACATATATTAAATCTGTCAAAAACTGTCCATCAAAAATTTTCACTAATAAAAACACCATACAAAAAAATTAATATATAAAAACCATGAAGTTAAATTTTCTATATTATATAAAAATTCCAAAATATTTAATCGAATGAATCAAATAGAAAAAATATGAATTCACCTAACTCTAATATGAGTACATGCATCGAAACTCTCAATAATGGAAGAGTACACCCCAAAAAATGAACATTACCCCTAGATTTCAAGAACATCAAACAACCAAAAACCCCTACTAGAATGGTTTGACCAATATTTTGTAAAGTCAAAAATAAAATAAAAAAGAACCATAAGTGGGGACATGGGTGGTCAATTGCGCCATGGGGAGGGACGACCACCCGACATGGGTCATGCATGAGATAGGTTGGTCACTAGATGGAGAGGTCATGCTGGACAAGGTCGCACGAACCTAGAGGGGAGCTAAATGATTGGGTCGTGCATGAAAGGAGGGGAACTACCATATGGGGTCACACTGGAGAGGAGGAAGAGGATGTTGTTGGATGGTGGTCTGGAACAGCCAATACAAGGAGGTGTGGGGTGGACATGACATTCTCATATAGTGGGAAAAGATGGGTATGGTCGGGTAGAATTAGGGATCTAATAAAAAAATTATAAAAAATTATAAAAAATTTAATAATAATATTAATTTTAATAATAAAAATAATAATCATAATATTTTCCACATTATTTTTTATTTATTATTAATCATTCCTCTAATTTTATATACAGTTATTTTTTTTTATTTTATGTTTATTTTATTTTCTATTTAATTTCTTATCCACCATTTAGTGTTTCTTATTTCTAGTGAATACAATCCACATGCTCTTCCATCTAGGGTAATAGAGATCCACATACCATAATTCAACCACATGTTTTAACATCCTATATTTTTAATGGGGTCTTAACCGAAACGATATAAAAAAAGATCTATGACCAAGATAAAAATTAACATAAATGATTTTATGTGTTCAGGGTATGAAATTTGGGTATGGATATTAATATGTATATTATGTTTATCCAATTTTTTGAAATGATTTGAAATTATAAAATTGATTTTATTGGTATACGATATGAATAACTCATGTTTACACTTAAAACTTCTATTTATCTATTTTTTTTCATTTAGTCAGACACAAATTTTATTACGACATTTTTCAAATTATTAAAATTTTTTTTAAAATATATTCTTTATTTATGGTTAAATATAAAAATTTTCCAAGCATTAATTTTATTTAATTTTATGAGTACATTAATATTTTGATGATTATTGAATAAATCATAATTTTATATGAAAACAACATATTCACCAGAGTTATTTATATATTTAGTATTTTTTTTTTATTTTAATTGTGAAAATAAATAATTTTTTTCATTACTAAACCATTTTTCATAATTGGGAAAAATTTCACATTGAATTTATAAATAAAAACTAGACAAACAAATGATCTTTTCAACTTAGAAAACACGCTTTTTTGTCATGTCTACAGGATTAATTTTAAATTAATTTAAACCAATAATGTGAATGGAATTTGAAAAACTAGTTTAAATGTATAGAATCTGTATTGTTTATATTTTACATTAATTTCAACATAGTTTTTCAGCTAATTATTTCCTGAATGATATGAAAATTAATTAAAACTATTATGGTAAAAAAATTATTATATAATCATTAAACATTAATATTATGAGGCCAAATGACCTATAAACATATCAAAATAAAATTTAATTAAAATTATTTGACCATATAAATCCTTCTATTTAGTATTGGTCATTATTGTATGGACATGATGTAAGGGATACCACTTCTTATTGTTTATCTTTTAAAATTTTTCATTATTTTCAGTCACCCTCTAATATAAAATGGAATCCACCCTCCCCATTAATTCAAACCTACCATGAATATAGGTATCATCCAAAAAATATAGATATAATAACCCAAAATACATATACATACCATAATTTCCTCATATTGGGAATAAATAAACTCATGGAATCCTTATAGTTCAATCAAAATAGAGTTACCTGAAAAAATAATCATCGTTATTAAATGTGTAAATTTTTTTAGTTCATTCTCCATAAATTAATTTATTATAATAATATAACTATATAATAAAATATGTATGACTAATATATTTATATATTTTAGTTAATGGGTTCTATCCACACCTATAAACACATCCATCAAGTGTGTAACAAAATAATAGTTCTTGTGTTCAACACACTACCATCTTCTGAAACGATGTTGTTCATTTTTTATTTTACAACCTATCACGGTAGGGAATTATGATGTACACCCAATTTTTATATTAAATGTATTATATTTATATTTCATTTATACTAATTAAATTTATATATAACACAAACCTTTACACTTTCCATAGTGCATAAATATGATAACATCTTTAGGGGATGTGTGGTCTACTAACAACTCAATGTTATGTGACACAGACACCCATTATAGAGGAATGATATAATGATACTCAAAAATAAAATTGTATTCCACAAATAAAATTTATATTATATTTTTGAATAAAGTACTTTTATATAAATATAATATATCATTATACCCATCACCCCCTGAAAAAGTAATAATGTGTTTTTTGGACGTGTGGACTACCACCTCCACGACCTGATGTGTTTTATATTATATTATTTTAATTTTAGATATAATTATATAAAATTCAATAACCTTTTATTTATTATATAATTATCATTATATAAAGATAAATTTCACCAAACATCATACTATAGCGATCATTGAAAAATAGAAACATTACTCATGTGTATATATGGCATATCATCTCAAAGATTCTAACATTAGGACATTTTTCCAAACTATCATTAATAACCAGTTGTAAAATTATATTAAAATATTAACTATGAAAATAATATCATTTATTATTATTCTATAGATGTTTATATACTGAACCCTATGACCATTTGTAGCTATGAATGTAATATTTTTCAACTAAATTGAATTTCTCCAAATGACCTAATTTAAACATAATTTTTTAAGAACTTCTCTAAAAATTGTATAAATGAATAAAAAATGATGGTAAAACTAAAAAATTATATGTATAGTGTAATTAAATAACATATTTTTATTGTTCTGTATGATATAAATAGGCATGATAATTCAGAATGAATGTAATGGAGTTTTCCTCAACCACATTTCATTGTGAATTTCATTATGATATGAACCATTATTAATTAATAACATGTACATTTAATACCCATTTAACATTATATATACCAATTTATTATATTTTGATTTTATTTAATGACTTATTAAATGTTATTATTTCGCCGGGCATGCGATTTAAATGTGTAATGTGGTATGGGATGCTCTGAAAGTATTAATATTTAATCCATCCATTTATTTTAGTATTCTTGATATTTAAATAAATAAGTAATTATATTGATATCAAAGGATTATATATTTCATTTTATGTGTATTTATTTAATTTTATTCTATATAGTCCTTTTTGTTATAAAAGGTAATATAAACACCGACTTCTTTTTTTATAGGGTTTTTATTATTGAAAATGGGGTTGAAAAACGATTGATTGTTTCAATATCATGAAATGTTTTGATATGTTTTAAAATGATATTTTATTATTAAAATGATAAATTTTTTAATATTGTATGTTTTATTATTTTATAGTTTTAATTTTACATTTAAGGGTGGTTCCACGATAAACAAATGACGGGTGTTTCAACGATTAGTCAACGATGGATGGGTCACTAATAATCCACCAAGAATTGTGTATGGAAGTCGTTAGTGTTGCTATTCCATTTTTAAGGGGGAAATGTATGGATATAGAATTCTTGGTTATTTCCCTTATAAGAGTTAAATGAATAATAATTTCTCAAGATTCATTTTCATATTCTTTACATGCTATAGATTTTATTAAATTACATAGATAAAAAAAATTTCTAAAAAGAGTTTATTTTCGAATGAATGTATTTAATACTTATTAGGAGAAGAATTTTATACAATATGATAATGTTTTCTTGACTTTAAATTCTTATCAATGGACTAAAAATTTCCTTCTTTTAAATACATTGGGGAACATTTTATTCTTATCCAACATTGTTTTACTGATTTTCACTAGAAAAATGTATTAGTAAGGGATGGTAGATTTCATCTTGATGGTCAAGAATAGTTTTTACAAAAGATATCATTATTTCGAAAAAATATATATTATGGGATAAATTTATAATGTTTGGTGGTTCCCAATTTATCTTTTATGGTTTTTTAGTATTACTTATTTCTAAATTTTATAAAATAATATACCAAAAACGATCATCAATGTTATTAAATATAAAATTAATGGAATAAATAAACATAACATAATTTTTTAATGTTAGGGACTTACATTTGGAATAAATGTAATTTTTTAGTCAACATTATAGGTTAGGGTACTATTAAAATCATTTTTATTGATAATTTCACATTATTGTATTGTTAGAATGGTTTAAAATTTTATGATTATCATGTTTCATCATATAATGTTTGTTGGTCCAGAATGGTATTCCATAGGGGAAACAGGGAAGCAATATTATTATTGAACTTATATGAATATATCCCCAAAATTAATATTCCCATGATCTTCTAAAGAGGATAAATTAAATTTATTCCATTGATCACTATGTATAAAAATTAAATAAATCTATGTGGGGTCCATTAATTACTTAACTAGATTCTACCCTGAGGGATCATTTTTATTTTGGATTCTTTATTAGGAAACATCCCCCATCACGATGTGGATCTTAAAACCATTTTCTAGGTGATTGATTGATTAAACCATTATAAAGGTTATTAAATTTCATGGATTATTAATATCACTAAAAATTTAAATCCATCAATTTACCAAGGAGTATACAATATGAATTTATGTTGGTAAATTTTATGAATTTTAGATAATTCAATGAGATTGAATCCTCAGAATGGGATGAATCTAAAATATTATCAATGTGTAATATTTTACTACGGTTATTCAACTCAGGATGGAGAAATTCTTTTTTCATATTCTGTTAGTAGTATTTATAGATTGTATATTGATATATTAAAAAAACTAGGTGTAATTTTAAAAGAAACATAAGGATTTTTTGGAAACAAGAAAGGAAAAGAGACTATAATTAATTTGGATTATTATAAAATTTTAATTTTATAAAATATAATTCATTGAACATGTTGTTTAAAAAATATGGCATAAATATATTCCCTAATGAAACAATGGTTTCTGATTAGTGTCAAAGGCTTACTAATTCCATAAAGATTCATTATTTTATTATATTACTGGTTTATTATGGGTTGTTTGATGAAAACACTTATCTATTAAATAAACCACTGATATAGATAACTCTAAAATAAGTTATGTTCATCTAGATAAATCAATGTGATTATTTTATTTAGTAATTGAAAATATTAACAAATGTATTCTCCAATTTATTCCTTTCCATCTAGAAATGTTGAATTATTTATTTATAGTCATTGGCCATTTAATGGACATTGTTAGGTTCAGATTCATATTAAAGTAACTGAAGATGCATCATGTTTATTGAAAACTCATGAGTTGATTTAAACTAAACATGATTTGTAAGAATAGGTTTTTTATGTATTAATTGTTTGGAGGAATTACATTTATGGAGTTATATGTTAAATAGATTCTGACCAAAACATTTATATGTTTATATTAACTAGGAATTATTTAAACATGATGGATTTGATATTGATAGAATAGATCACGTAATATGATTTCAAAATTCATAGTAATCATGGAAAATAATTAAATGTGGAGGATCATTTGAGTTCCAAATATAATTGTACATTATGAAATTTATGATGAGAATGTAAAAATTTGGTTAATGATTTGATTATATATTTCATATAATTTGTGGTTTCAGGGACATTCACTATTTTGTTTCAAGTATTATTGATGTTGATTAGTCAGAATAAATTAACATATCTTAGATGATGGGTATGTCTTTTCAAGAAAATGAGGAATCCATTAAAAATGGGTTGTTTCCAGATTTTGTTATTGATGATGAATGTGTTTTATAATTTGAAAAAATATTATGTGTTCCATATGATATATATATAAGGAAATTTCTGTTGACCGAATCATTATCTATACATCACTAATCAGATTAGAGATAGTATAGAGTATTATTGATGGGATTTAATGATTATATTTATTGGTGACATTAAGGTGAAGTGTTTGACTTGTATAATTGATAAATTTGAATGAATTTTACTATTGTGGAATCATCATCCATTTCCCGTGAAAGAGTGGAAGTGAGAATATATATCAGTTGATTACATGGTAGTATTTCCTATGAATCTAATGTTAATAATTTGATTGGGTTTATTTTTTTCAAATCACTAAATATTAGAATTTTATTCCAATTATAGATACATTATATTTAGTCCATATTCATAGAATTTATCTAAATGTGGTCATGAGGTCTCAAGGAGTGAAATACTCAATTATAATAGAGTAATATCCAAGGGTACCATTGAATATTTTGATGGGGCCTTAGATCTAATTGGGTAGTGAATTAAATTTCATTATATTCTTTCATCCTCATTCTAATGGATAGTCTGAGTGGATGATTTGTACATTGGATGATATGATTTTTTTAAGTGGATTACAAGGTATGTTGGGATCAAAAAAGTTTTTGTGATTTCATACAAAAAATAGTTTTCATTAAAATATAATAAATGAAAAATTAAAGGAATTATAATAAATGAATTGTAAAAAAAAGTATGTTGGGATAATATAAGAGTATTATATTTTATGGGACTAGATTTCACAAATGAAATAACATAGACGTTTCTGGTAAATTAGTGGCACCCAATAGAAGATAAATCCAAATTAAAAAATTATGTAGTAAATTGGAATAGTGATAAATCATTCCAAGTAAGTGATGTTATATTTTTAAAGTTTTATCAAGTGAAAATTGATACGAGTAATTTAATGAAGGGGAACCTTAGTCCACAATTCATTAGACGTATAAAATCCTGGATAATATTGGAGTAGATTCCAAAAGAGTGAATTTACCTCTTATTTTTTCCTAGGTGAACATCTCATTTCATGTTTCATTGATAAGGATGTACAGAAAAGATTCATCTCATTATATGAGCCCTAATGTTGTTTAGTTAGAAGAGATTGTTTTTTATTATGAAGATATGTTCATCAAGCCAATGTTTATACTTTTTGATTCATAGAAGGGAAGTTCCGAAAATGTTCAACGTGGTATTATATAATGATAACCATGTGAATAACCATTGAAAATTATTATACAAAAAGGGGAAGGGATCTAGGGGAATTAAAATGAGAGAATGAGGTATTTGGGATAGAGGAGGAGGCCATCTAGTAAGCCATCTTGGTGCCCTCAATCCATGTATGTGACATTTATATGGGACTGCATAGGTGGCTTTGCATTTGATGACGAGTTATGTTATTTCCCCTAGAGTTATAATATCATTTTGAATGGCCTCATATAATGTAATGTAGTCTATATACACCTATGATAGATAAATAAAATGAGTGTTAAAGATCTCATATTCCATGAAAAATGATTTGGCTTCCGGAATGATATAGTCTCTTTGTCTACAGAAAGCACAGTAGGCCCACGTCATAGAAACTAAATGATCACAAATCTCCCCCCTCTATCCCCCTCACTATATAATGCAATTATGGCACAATCCATAACAATTATTCTTTATACCCCCATCCAATGGGTTCAATATCACCTAGTTTCCATTTAGTTGTGACCCTCAGATAAACATATCATATTGGGATGAGGGCAAGGAGAGAAGGAGAATGTTCCCATTTTTTTGGATAGAATACAATGCTTAGATGACATAAACCTCACCCAGATCTCCATGGCCCTGTATGATATCACTTTTTCTTCAACATTTAACTTATTACAGTAATTTAATATTTTCTAATATAAAATGACAAAAATTATGGCAAATACTTTATTTTATGTGGGTTGTCTTCTGTTCCATGAAACCAAGAGGGAAGGAAATCATCGCTGGAATGATCATGTATATCGCCACCATTAAAACTAATGAAGAAACACTAGATTGCAGAGGATCAAATATTCTATAAAAAACACATGAGTAGACAATTACTCCTATGGGATACAACAACAAGTGAATTTAGATGCAACCAAAATTATTTATGCCAAACCCCATCATTAGTTTTGAGAGCATGGTTACGCAACACCAAACATAGAAATTGATTATAAATTAGATTTTGTGGCATCAGAGATACACACCCCATTATCGTGTGTGGGAAAAAATGAAAACCCAATTGATATTCCTTCATAATGAATGTACACGATGAAGAACCTGTAAATATTAGTTAGTCCGGATAATATTTGAAAACAATAATTGGAAGGATATCTAGTAAATAGGGGTTATGATCTGTGTTTATAAACCCCAGAAATTTGATGTCTTAAAATTTTAAATATCAATAATTTAGAACACAGGAAATTCAAGGATGAGTCCAACCCAATTTTAATTCCAAAAAATTATTTCGTCCTCATTATCCATCTTGAGTGATCACGAATATCAGGTATGTGTCGCTAAATCATATCCCATGTTTTGTTATAATTTTCTCCTAATGAATGAAACATCTCTTATATATATTAAAAAAATGAAATGTTCCCAGAATGATTTTTTTTCATCAAGGACCAGGTCAATATACACTACAATAATTGTATAGTTTCCAGACATTCAAATCGTAATATCCCATCCCCCACATACAAATTCTATATGTCCCATAAATCAAAATGGAACCATACCTCACACTATGCATCCCACATAAATCATTAAAATATTTTCTCAGTATTTAGGATCACACTTTTAGGGGATTTAATTTCGGATTGGACATTCATCAGTATTGATGTCAGTACCCCATTTAAAATGGTGATGCAGCCTCCAATATAATGGAAATGATTATTCTAGTAGAGAACACAAGAATAAATTTTTTCCACTAAACCATAAAATTCATTTATTCATTTTCTACCAGGATATAGTGGAGCCCATTGATAAACCATGGGAAGGAATAGTCTTTGGATTCCAAGCAGTTCCTCAATCATATTTCTCCTACTATCCATGATGTTCAAGGAAGGATGGATACAATATTTTTCATTACTTATAAAATTCCCACACAATTATTTGTATGTTTAGATATTGTGGTTGATCTCAATAAGGAATTGGATGCTAACATTGATAAATATGAGCAAATAAACTACAAAGAATAGGTGATAAATCCCATATATATTTGATATGAAATGGTAATCATGAATTCAGCCATCATGAACATAATTATTATAATATTGGTAGAATGTGACCAAAATTGAGATGAAAAAACTTGTGGATAATGTATCCCATTTACGTATTCCCCGGGATGACATGAACAACCCATACAACATTCGCATGAATGTGACTAAAAACTAAAGATAATATATTATTCTAAAGAAGAGGTCAATAAACTTCTGTAAAAAACCCTTGCACCACATAAATGCACAAATAATATTATTCCCCATACTATTTTATTCCTTGTCCATGCCAAATTAGATGTAAATAATAGACACCACCACCTTTCTATAAATTTCATTGATAATATAGTAGGTCATTCCAATGGCCATTTTGGTTGACCTACCCTATATAAATCCATGTTTTTCCTCTATAGCATTATTATGCATGTGAATAGATAACGTCATGTTTATAATAGTTGTAAGGACATTGTAGGTGAAATTACACATGGTAAAGGGCCAATATTGGTTACTGGATGGGGGATTTAATTCCTTAGGTATGAGAATTAATGTTGTGGAATAGTCCAAATTGGGAATATTCCGCCTAAAAATATCACAAATGAGCTCCACCTGTTAACCATTGATGGTTTCCTATGAAATAATATAGAAAGTATAAGAGAAACCATCGTGGCCATGAGGAATTCCCTGATTAGGAGCCCGAAAAGCATCCAAAATTTCTGTTTCTCTAGGACAGGTCTCAATGAATAGATTTATCTGATGTGATGTCACAAGTGGGGTGGAATCAAGGATGTTATCCTGGTCCCTTAGATTGAAATTTTTCAATGCAGACGAGCCCTACAAGGATGGTGGTGGTGAATGAAGCATCCATACCTCCAAAATCATTTGGTTCATTAGCGATGGATCCATCATAACATAGGAAGTTTGGAACACTGGATCATTTCTTTTATTTGATATATACCTGAAAGTAAGTAGTGTTTCCCCCTCATATTGATAGATGGCCTTCAAGAGTTCACTAACAAATTGCTCAGTATAAATAATAATTTAAGCCAAAAAAACATTCAATCCAACCAACGAGAAGAAAAGACCATCATCCTATTGATCATCCAAGCCCAACACCACATGGTTAATGTCAATATTAATGCCATCCATGTCAGTGAAGAGATATTTCCTATTACCATCCTACATCTATATATCATTTCTCAGTAGTCCTAACTTCTAATATAAACCCAACCATAATCCCTCATCCTTTCATATGGGCCAGGTCGAATGAACCCGAGGGATACAATTTTCATTAGTATCCAATTTTTTGGAGTATAAGAACATGTTAGATACCATGTTAGGCCCTATTAACCTAATAAGTATTCAGAGTGATCCCATATTTCATGAACAAAGTGCTCGATAATTTCATTTGTAAAAGAAGGATAGTGCGCGGAGGTTATCCATGAAATGAACTTGGTGACACCATGTATGGTGGTTCCACAACTGAATATTATACAAGGTAAATCTATTAATAGAGTATCCCAAACCAAGGATTCCATTTTGTGCGATTAATTATCTAAAGGCTCTCCAATCCCATCTTTGATATGTGTTTCCACCATTCTTATCCATGAAATCCAGAATCGTTTTAAAATATCCCACAACCAGCCCAAAGTGAGGTTGTATATAACATCCAAAATAATGATAGTATACTTATTTTCCATAATGATTAATATTTATTAATTAGAATTTTTTTTTCTTTATATTGTACTCTACATCTAATTACATATAATATAGAAAATAATGAGTTTCTATGAAATCTTATGTTTCATACAAGACTGAGATATACTAAAAAATAATATAATACTAATATAATTATATAAAATGCTATATATCACTTAGATGTTATATATATGAGTGTGATTATAAATATTTATTTTAGGTTTACTCATGTTTATAATTCTTTTCATGTTAAGCAACTTTATTTTTCAGGAAAATTTTATGAATAAATTATGATTTACGCTAGAAAGCCCAATTTTTCAAAAAAGATATTTTATCACATTTTAGTGGATAATATATTTTGAAACAAATATTTTACACAGTCAGATTATTAAATGAAAATAATTTATATCATATTTATAATTGAAATATAAAAATTATCTTTGGGTGATTTTTTTGGTATTTTTCTATGAACATTCATATTTTGTTGAATAGTGAATAATACATAATTTATGTTCAAAAACACCTTATTTGTAAAACTTATTTATATAGTTAAATAATTTTTAATATTGTGGTAAATTATAATTAGATCAATTTTATATCATTTACAAAATTTTTTGTCACATTAAACAATTTCACATAGAATTTTGATAAAAAAACAAAGAATACATTTTTAACATTTTTATATAAAAATTCTTATTTTTTGTCTATTATATTAGATTAAAATTAAAATATTTTATTCCAATTTTATTATATATATTTGAATTAATGGATTCCATATTTTCAATCATCATAAATTTTAGTTTATAATATGGTTAACATAGTTTTTTATATAAAATAAAGAGAAGGTATTTAAAATTATTAATATTTATTACGGTAAAAATGTGGTTAGTTAATGTTCAAATATTAATCATAAGATTAAAAATGTATTATAAACATATAAAATACACATTTTATTTCCATTATTAAATAATATAACCTCTATTATCAAATTTAAATAATTATTCGTGGTGGATGATTTATTGGATATCGATCAATAGTTTTAAAATTTTTTATGTACAGGAAGGCTACTCTTCATATACTATAAAAACGAATTCACACACCCCATTTATTAACACCTCTAAAACCACACTTTTTAATACAATAACTTTTATAAAAATCTCACAAGATCCATCTTTAGTCCTTAGATTCCCCACCTTGGGCAGAAAGAAAACCATGTAATCCCTTTGATGCAATCCAAAATGGGGTACCCTTAAAATTGGCATCATTATTTATGGGATTTTTGTTTCTTTTTATCCGCCACAAAATAATTTCTAATTATTACTTTATTTAAATAAAATAATTATCTTAATGAACTTATATTTTTATTTTAATGGATCTACCAACTCTTGCACACACTTCCTCAAATGAGAAATGATATTACTGTTTGTGTGTTTGGAAGACGATAGTATCATGAAAGGATATCGTTCATTTTTTAATTACCAGCACACATTGTTGCAAATTATTATAAAATTAATTTTTTTATATTCTATATATAATATTTATTTTGACTTCATAGCTTAGGAATAATTATATAAAACAATACATCTCACGTTAATTATTATGTAAAAATATTAACATTGTTTAGGGATGTGTCAACTAATGCCTCCTAAAAAGAATGCGATACATTGACACACTACCTGGAATGTATTACAGATGGGTTTAATTAAATATATATTACAGAAATACTTTATATATATTATTCATTATTTAATTACCATTCTAGAAATATTACATTTCATTTTAATCTGTCACAAACTAAAGAAGATATAATTTCATTCCTGAACATGTGGATTACCCCATCTACAACATGATGTGATTTATTTTAAATAACAAGAATTATATATATTGGAAAATATTATTAAATAAAATTTTATTTATTAATTTAATTATAATAATATAATGTTATATTTTACATAACTTCATTCCATAATGATCATTGAAAAATGGGAATGTATTAATGTGATTGTATGGCCTACAATCACCATGATTGTAACGTTATATCATTATTTCCATAATAATAATTCATGTGTGGTTTTAAATGTATATTATATTTATAAATATTATAATTAAATCATGATTATTAATATGTTTATTTTTATATAATGACACATTTTACAACATTTGACCTACAGAATACGTTTTTGAAACATAAACTACATATGGTTAAAACAGACAATGGAATCATAATTTCTTATTATGTTTTTTCTGGAAATTGTAATAAGTTAGATTAAATTATTGATAAACATAAAAATGATTCTAATGAAATTAAATAGATTTTACAAATTCATTACTCGTGAAGATAATGACATATGTGATATGTCGGTCTCATGTTAAGGGATTTCACCTCCATACATTTTCATCATGGAATTTCTACATGATATGCATCATTATTATGTTATAAAGTGTATATATAATCACTCTGACATTACATATCCATATTTTTACTATTATCAGGTTATATATGGTAATTTTAAATTATATTCATCCATGTGGATTATTATTTAAATTTTCAATATTGTATGGTACATATAAAATGTTTTAAGATTTATTTCATTCCTCTATTTCAATTTTATGGATATTATTACATATTATTATTTATATTGTTATGAAAAGGATTATAAATGAAATTTTCAATATATTTTTATATTTGGATTCCTCTATAGTAATTCATGTTTTTAAAATAAAAATAAAAAACAGATTCGGTTTTTAAAGGTAATTTTTATTAGAAAGGGTTTGAAAATGGTTTTATTATTTCAATATATTGATATATATTATTATGATTGAAAATTAATATTTATCAATGATAATTTCATAAATAAATTTATTTTGTGACCTTAGAATATAAATATACATTGTCATTGGATTGATGTTTATATGATAATGTAATGATGCGTAGTTCCATGTTAAACATATAATGTTTCGTTTTTTGATGACACTCCAAATGGATTGGGTATGGAAGCCGACCATATGGATATTCTATATATAATCGTGACATGAATAGAATTTTACACCTTTGTTATACCACAATTTTATTATCCTCCAACATTTTTAAGGTATTTCATAGGACTCAGGGATGTTAAAGGTATTAGATGATGATATGTTAATTATGATTAAGAGTTTTCAGACAAGATATCATGAATTATTATTTTAATAAGCGATAAATGTGTACTTCTCCGAAGTGTCCAGATTGAATTTTATTATATTTTTATGTATGTGTTATGGACTAATTCTCTATAACTAAAAAAACTTTCATATTCTAAATGGGAAATATTATCATATTCTTGATAGAACTGATGATTATGTACTACATTAAGTCTCGGGCATAATAATATAACAGAAAAATAATTTTCCTACATTAGAACATATTCAAAATATAATTAAACTACAATATCACATAATTTTTTTAAACGAAAATGATTTTATAATATAAATTTTCATCTATTCACCAAAAAATAAATATCTCAATGAATATCTTAAAATTTCTATTAATTTTAATTTTAATATTTTAATTTTAAATATTAATTTAATTATGAATATTAAAACTCTATGATTTATAAATTATTATTTTAATTAAATCATATTATAAAATATTTTATTTAAAAAAATTATTCTTATTAATAAAAATTACTACTATATTTATAATGATTATAAAAATATAACTAATATTAATAAAAATGTAAAAGATTTTTTCTATCTTATAAAAATTTTCTACATTCCTCATCCTTAATAAAAATAGAGTTCTTTAATAGGTATTCACCTATTACACAATGGTGGATGTATTTTCACCATAGAAATTTTATATTTCCATGTTTTTTCTTCATTGAAATAGTTTCTCTAGAAATACATGTCCTATAAAAAAAATTCATATATGAAATTTTTCTATTGAGTTATTAAAATAGAACCATCCTTACAAACTATATATGTTATATCTAACTTTGGAATATGTTTATAACATATTTTTCTACTCTAAGACATGCTATTATGTTTCTAAATGTACTAAAACTTCATTTCCATTTCATCCACAAAGCCTTAATTCCTTTTCAACCAATAATATAATTTATCCCCAATAGGTATAATCAAAAACCACTATCCATATAATTCCTCTATTGTTTCCATATGTATTCATGAAAACAAAATGATATTAAAATTCAATAAACAAAAGATACTAATCAAAACATCCATTTTAATCAATTTAAAAAGAAAATATCATATCATTTGTTGCATAAGTAAAATGATCTTGTTGACCTATATTTTTAGTATTAAAACACGTTATATGATTTATTTTCAAACCAAATGATTTAATGAATTTATTTATATAAATTGAATTTCAATCTCTAATCATGGTTTGATAAAACGGATAGGTGGACTACAAAAAACCTCTCTATCTTTTTGATATATAGTCAATAATGATTATCTAAATAAACAATTAATCGAATGGGATAGAAATTTGAATATTTAAATATTGATTAAAAAATTACCGAAAAAACAGTTTTCCCTTGATATTTATTTGGAAATAACTCCAATAAATGTAATGATATATTTTTCCTTATTGAATTTGGAAATGAAAAATAATAAATTATTCAATTCGTTAATTTTATCTAATAAAAAAACAACTGAAGACTTAGAAATTTCATGGTAATGAATAAAACATATATTTTCCATCCATAACACCAGTAATACTTCTAAATTTCTATATACATATTATTTGTACCATAATGAATGGAAAATATATAATTATGATATTATTTAACATTATATTTCTTCTTCTGAGAATCAAAAAGAACATATAATAATATTTCAAAATTTTTAATAGATTTATGATCAACAATAAAATCATGAAACCTATCATTATCACCAAAATATAAAATTTCCTATATAATAAAATTATATTTAGAATTCCTAATTCACATTATAATATTGGAAAAAACTAAAACATCAATAAATATATGATGTAAGTATTTTATGTAATTTTAAATAATAAATCATCAAATTTGTTAATAATGAGTAACATAATAAATGTATCAGTTTTAATATTGGATTATTTTTAACACATGAATAATTAGTTATTTTATTAAATTTAAAAAATGGTAATGAATCATGAAATCTTAATCCTAGATTAGTTTCATCCATATATTATTCCCAATGTTCAATTATTTATGAGTGAATTGATACATCACACATTTGGTAACAATATACACGTCGAACATTATTCATTAAAAATAAATCATTAATGTTTTTAAATTAAAAACCCCATCAGGTAATTCCATATAATACGTAGGGTAATTTGACTCGTTTTGGTTAAACCGACATGTGGCATATTAAATTATCTTATCATTCCACATTTGGAAACAACCATTTCCCTTTGAGGAAGCGCCAATATACATGAAAAAAATCAAAAATTTTGGAAGGTATGTCTAAATTAGAACCATTTTGTAATATTATTTAATTTTATGAAAATAACACAAAAATTATTTTTTCAATGTAATTTTTTTTACTTTTTACTTAACAAAGAAAATATGATATTAATGTAATATAATTTTTCATTAGACTATTTGTTTCATCCCGGTAAACTAAGAAAACCAAGAATCAATAAGATATTTTTTGTTCATGGGAAAACCTATACACTATTATGGTTATTAAGATCAACTATTACATGAAAATTGGAAACCATATGAACAAAAAAATAAATACCTTATAAGATAAATTCAAACATACTATAGTTTCAATATTTCTTCAGTTCAATAAGGTATTTTAAAAAAAATTATGTGCTCTTCATATTTATAATAAATTTTTTAATATACCAAAATAACATTAATAATCTCAATAATAAAAAGTTCCATTAGCTCAATAAATACCCTATTCCTAAAGTAGAAAAAAATATGTTCATTTTAAAGACATGTTCGATAAAAAAAAACTCATAATTCATATATCACATCAAAAAACGAAAATACATTTTAAATTTTTTCGTTCGTCTTCACTTGATTCTAAGTAGATCTTATATCTGCATTTTAAAAATACTAATCATTTTAGAGCTAATAAAAATATATTAAATATAATGAGAAATGATTCATGTTCATTACTATGATTTTATTCAAGGATAAATTATTTATTCAATGTCTTATTGAACTATCATTATTTTTATGTAACAAAACCAGGTAACCGCATTTTGATTTCCATGTTTGAATGAAAACATTATCTAAAAACACATGTAATTTCCATTATATAGAAAAATAATATCTTTAGGATACTATCTATGTATGTTTTGAAATTGATTTAGTATTACAAACAATTTTAGTAATAAAATCAGTATCCCAGTCAATTATAACACTATCTAGCTGATCTAAAGCATAATTCCAATGTATATTGAATACTGGGTCATCACAAAATAGAATATTAGAATTATTTTCAAAAATGTGAACAAGATAAATATAATTGAAATATATAATCAATTTTTAGTAGTGTATTTTTGTTACCAATGGTAAGAAATACATTAATAAAACATTTGTACCCCAAAAATGTATCATTGAATGATAAACTGAAAGATAACCCATATTAAAAATGATATCAATGTCCCTTATATATGTTCATAAAGATTTCCTAGAAAGACTATCCCACTAATGACAATAGGATAGTTAATATAAATATTTTATTCAATAATAAATACAACTATAGTATTCACCAAATGTTCCCCTTTAAATTAATTAGGTGATATTCCAATTTAACCATCAAATTTCTATAAAATTAATCAAGGTGGATAATGAGAGTCAAACAGGGTTGTTTCATAGTTTGAATAAACTTGTTACATTCCTATAAACACATCACTAGATATCCCCATATAAATCATTGTAGTATAATATAATTTTGCCATTTCTCTCTATCTATGGTTTTGATGACTTACACTATATGTAAGTAACTTCATCATCTTGATAACGGAATGTCCAAACACATTGCATTTAATAAATATTCACTATTTATTAGGTATCTATTAAATTATTATAGTGTTATTGAAGTATTTTTATTTATATTCTATATCTATAAGAAAACAAATTCCACCCAGTTACACTTTTAATATCCTAATAAACATTACCCAACATTTATTTTACTATACATTTAACATATATTGAATTATCTCTGGAAGTATTAGTTTAATGATTCAATATTTTTTTCCACCTATATTTTTATCATAAGTTTTTCATGTCAAGGAAAATAAATGTCATAAAATTACATCTCAAAATTCTCTATACAAATAACCAAATTTTGATAAAATATAATTTCCCATTTGGTACAAGATCATAATAATCCATGTTTCAACCATTTGTAAAATATTTTAATTTTACTATTATCGTTATAAATAAAATATACTATATACCGAGGAATTATTGTTATGTTTTCTATTGTGATAACATAATAAAACAATAATACCAGAGAGGGTGAATTTTTTCATTTTGATAATAATCATATATTCATGTGTTTTAGTCCGTTTTTTATTTATGATGATATAAAATGTTTTATTATTTATGAAATTTTAGAATGGAATAAAACTAAATAATGATCGCTATTATTTATTTATGGATTGGGTGATAAATATCACCTACTCAAATCCATAAATTCCATCAATATGGTCTTGAATAATTTCATATGAATGTTCATTCGATAACTAAGACCCAAAATAAAAAATTGGGTGATGGTCATTGACACATTAACAACATTGATACATTTCCACTTCGGGTTATTTTATGTGAATTGCATTATAAAAAACAGAGTACAATAAAATGATACTTTACTAAGACGGAGTTCGAGTAGTCAAAACTCAACAAAATCAAAATATTTGGATTTGATGATGGACCTGGTTAAAAATAATTGTTTCAGTTGAAAAAACTAATCGTAGATCGAAATTCATAAAAATAAATGATTTTATCGAAAAATGAAATACTCTGATGTGATCCTAGTTTCAAGTGATCATTAATTTGAATAGAAACAAAAAGTTTTAGTACTCTTACAATAATATGAGCTTGAAATATGTGGCACATTCATAGAATTGCCTTTATTGAAAATAATTGAGTTTATTATTAGGTTTGGAAACATTTAATAATGAATTCAATTATATGAAATCATTTCAAAAAGATATTGTGATAGAATATATATAGATCATAGCTTTTTTAGATATGATAAATCCAATAAAATAGTAAGATAGATCATGAATATTCACATGAAAAATAATAATAGGATTTGTAACTTAACATAAAAGTAGATATAGTTTTACCCAATTGATATGGTTCTTTGAATTAATAAAAATAACCCTTTTAATTGGTTTTCAAATACCTTTTTAAGATCATTAATTATTTTCAGACCATTTCAACAATCCAGAATAAAATGATTGGCTTAAATCTCCGACATTGAATAGTCAACCATAGGGTTCCTTCAACACAAGAACAAAATATCAAACCAACAGTTCAAATACATATAACTAATTATCCATATTTAAGGTTTTCAACTTAAGGTTAATCATAAAACTATTTTTGATGAACCATATGTTTTTTTCTAAAATTTAGAATTACAAACATACTTACGGTTTATTAACCACAACTTATTCTCTTAACAAATTCAAGGTTCCATCCAAAAGTAATGTTTCGTAACAATACCTTCCTAAAAATATAGGGATAATGATACATAGATAATATTCAGTATGTAGGGTAGATTTTTAATGTTCTATTCTGAGAGTAGGTTCTATTTAGTATATTAATTTTATCAATATTGGCTATGAAAAGTGTTTTTTTTAAAAATTTCTCCAAATATTGTTATGAATAATCATCAGAGATTAAAATATTGAATGTAATTTTAGAATAAATATTAATATGAATGATATTTTCCTAAAATAAACATAGAATTAATATCAGTAGTAAAACAGTTGTGTTATTTTTCATCATAAAAATAAATAAGATTTGAATTTTATTTTTAACACAATAAATTCCCCACAATATACCACTTTTATTATCAAAAAAACCCATAATTTTTTAAATCACTCAAAAAATAATATTTCACTAAAAATATTTCCTGCATTAATGAAAAATTTTACCTAAGAATCTTTGGATTACACTAAACTATTCTGTTTAAAAAAAATGAATGTTGTTTTTAAATGGTTTGTTTAGTCAATTCTCTCCCCCTTTTGTGATATTATAAAAAATTAGAATGTATTAGATTAAAACAGAGTTAATGTTTTATAGAACAATAAATGAATGTTTATATTTTATATTTTTTTTAAAAATGACATTGTTTTTTGAAGTAGAGAAATATATATAATAAAATATATAAAATATACCTATAAAATAAGAATTTATAATTTTTTATGAGAACTATATAAATAGATTATTTGTTTTGGGTTAGAAAATGTTTTAGATAATATGTCTGGTATAATTTTAATGGTTCTGTTATTGATCAGTTTTTAATTCTTGTTTTAGGGAATATTAAGCTCTTTGAAAATATTCATCTAATTATGCACTCTGATCGTGATATATTTTTGACATATTTTAATCTATATTCCTTATCAAAATTTGGGAATAATAAATTTATTTTAAATTCACTATCAAATTTTATTTCATAATGTTAGGAAAATTATCCTATATCTGCAAAAACTGAGTTAGATTATCACTAAACTTATTATATAGGAGGATTAGGTTTTGTTCACAAGTACTGTGTCTCTCAACAAGATATATATGATTATCCCAAAAAAAAATTTATGGTTCACTATTATACTGATGATTATGAATCCTTTCATTAATATCATCTATTACTGATGTGATAGATTTAAACCTTCTAATCAGAATTGGTGAACATGGACATCAAGAGGAAGAAGATATTGATTAACTTATAGATAAATTTTTATGATGAAGATGGACATCCCATGTAAAATTTCAAATATGAAAAATATGTTTTAGATAATAATTTTGATTTCCAATTGTGAAAATGAATTACCATATCTCTTTTAAATACAATAAAATATCATTTTGACACAAAATTTTCTAATAACTCTTGAAGATGATTCTAATTGAACTCAAATTCCATATTTTATTTAGTTGAGTTTTACATATCTTCTCATGATTTAAAAGAATCATACAATTACCAATATTGAATGGAGTTCCCTCCCTAATCCTTATAATAATTAATTATATGATATTCATTCTGATTGTTAGGGAATCAGATGAACATTCATATGGATTTTTCAATTGAGATACAACATCCAAAATTGATAATTATTTACCCAAGTATATCTGACTTAAAAAATACAAATCATCAAGTTCCTCTATCCTTTATCTATATTTATATGTAGTTCATTGTATAGAAAAACCAATAATAGTGACATTCTGAATTAAAATGATATCAGTGGTTGCAGTTATCGATTTATGAAATTAGTGATATTATTGAGGAGACTACACATGATGATTTGGTTGAGGATCAACATGAAGCCCTTGATATTTACAACTAGCTTCTTGATTGAAAACATGATTTGGTTCATTGAAATGAATTTAATTAGTTACATATCTAGATCTGAACATTGGGTCTGTATAGTATTATTTATCTCTTTCATTAGACCTAATAATAGTTCTTCATGATTTTCTACTTCCCCAACTTCAACATCAATATATGAATCATCATAGAGAAAACATATTTTTGTAGGATGAGGAATACATTCTATTCTTGTTTCCCTAAATTCCGCAATTATTAAAGGACAATAATCAATAGAATTGAGGTTTCATTGAACCCTTTGAGAAAATGATCCATATTTTTATTGGACATCCACACCAACATGAATCACCATACATTTTAATATACTGAAAAATATATATAATTTTCTTATTTTAGGAATATTCAAAACATTGTTATGGTGACATTTGATATGAGAATCCAATAGAAGAATTTATTTTTTTCAAACAAAAATGGGTAAAGTGTATAACAACAATGGTAGAATGACATTATTTCCTTATAATGAAAAAAATAATTCAGATATCACAACATATATCTGGTAATTTTCAACATGATATAACAAATGAAATGAAACCAGATATTCAATTCGAGGTATAAAACTTCCCCAACACTTCAAACCTGAGAGAAATATCAGTTTCAATAATCATTACAATAATATGGTGGTATAACTCATGGTCCTTTATAAATATTATCCTAATATGTTTTTAACCACAAATAAAAAACATGATTCATATTATTTGTGATCTAAATTACTATCTGATCCAATATAAAAATGAAATACTTCCTCATAAGGGAATTTTAAAATATGATAAATTGTTATTGATGAAATCAAAAACACAATATATATTAACTAAGAAGATATCATATGTTATGTTTCCCTGAAACAAAAAATAAGAGTTCTATAAAAATGTGCCAGTTCTATCTCATAATTAAAATCCATATTATCATAATTAAAAAAGAAATTTATAACATGAAATTTTATATCTTGTTTGTAATGTGAGTCATCTCATACAACCATTCAAAATACATGGTTTTAATATGAAGAACCACCTAATAGGGTACATGTTGATTCTTTAGATAACTTGGTTATACATAAATTGTTCGCTTCGTCTTCATCATTTCTATGAATATGAAGGTTGAGGTTATTAATTTTATAGGGTTTGGGAGAATGATGAAGGCTCTAGTAGGTGACATGTTTAATTCAAAGTGTCTTCTAACATATGGTTTCATGTCCTTGTTTCTCATAATGATTGAATAGGTTAATCATCAAATTGTTAGTTTTTGAAAGTACATAATTGGAAAAACTAAAAACAAGATAAATTTATTTTAACAATTATATGAAATAATAATCTCATAATGAAAATAAGTCACTTATATAAAATATTGTAAAACATGATAATATATTTAGATCCAAATATAGTTAGTGATAACATATTTAATATGAAATAATCCTAAATCCAAATAATATAATAAAATGTAATAGTAGGAAGTGATTTTGTATCAATACTGGTTAATAGATAATCAGTGTTTTTTAATTATATATATATATATATATATATATATTATTTTTACAAAATTGATCTCTTATAAAATGAATTTTATATCAACATTAATATTAAAGGAATGACATAAATGATTTTTTGAAAATTATTAGTGCTAATATTATAACATAATTAATAATATTTGTAAAATGTATTCCAAAATCCAATAGATTATGTTTCATCCCCTACACATGTTCACAACATCTTTCTGCAGATATATATTCATCATTTTCTATATATAGGTATATTAGATGTTTTTATACACTTGAACAACATACTAATGACTTTACAGTTATTTTATTGGTTATTGAGATGATTTTTCTATCAAATGTAAGACCACTATAATCATCATTCTGAATATGAACTTAAATTAAAATCATACATTCTAGGTAATGAAGTGATTGAAATATAGATCCTTATAAATATGTATAAATTGTTTTAATAGTTTTATGATGAGATTCTTTGGTATTTGACAGAAATATAGAACATTGGCATAGAAAACCATTGTGTATTTTCTTTTAGAAATAAGATACAATAGAATACAAGTTATACCTCTATACAACATTTTGTCAATAGGTTTTCCAGCTTTATCCAAATCATGTATTATATTTTTTCACAAGGGAGTTATATAGTTTATATTATTTAAATTTAAAAAACTTTAATATAAATCAATAATATACTTACATATATATATATATATATAATATTTATATAATCCTTTTCATAAAACTAAATTCCTAAAAAGATATTCAGCTCTCCCACCACACTGAATTGTAATTCATTTTGAATTAGATTTGAGTAATCAATAGAAATATTATTATTTGTTGAACCAAAAAGTGCATCATCAAAAGAAATTTTTACTAATAAAATAAACGAAATAAGTGATTTATAAAATAGATTAGCATCTATGAATCCTACAGACACTAATGTTTTCAACAAAAATGAGATTAATCATTCAAATTAAGTAATAGGTGATGTTTAATTCCATAGATATCTTCAGTATGTTTAAGAAATGAATTTTGACAATGAGAATATTCAATTCATAGGGATTGTTACAAATTAACTTCATATATTAAATTTACATGTAAATTTTCATATTAAACATCAATATATTATAATTCAACATTAATATGAATTGAATAATATAAAAGGATTGTAATGAATTACAATCAAGTAAAAAGGGAAATGTTTTCATTTTAATCTATCCCGTATTTTTATTATATAATTTAGCAACAAATATTGATTTATATTTAGTAATGATCGCTTAATGAACTTGTTTATTTATAAATTTCATTTAGTTCATATTTATATAGAACTGGATGTTGTTTCAACAATTTCTGAAACATTATTTTATTTGAATTGGTTTAGTTATTCTGGTATTGATAAAATCTAACCCATGACATCAAAATCTAATTTAATAGATTTTGGTTCTAACTGAGATAAAAATGAATAAAATTATACTAATTTTCTTACATTTCTTCTAATTTTAATTCTCATTTTAGGTATTCCATAATAGTTACAATGTGATGGTTCTTTATGGTTTTAGACTCTCTAGTTAAAAAACATTTAGGTTCCTTAGTTTCCTGTTCTTCTGATCTGAACTGAATTTTATATATATAATTTTCAATATCATCTTTTGAGGTTTCATGTCTCAAGTTGTCGATAGAATCACTTATATCATCTATTTCATAATTATATTCAAGAAAAGGGATGATTTAATCAATCTTCACTAGAACTACTTCATCAATAATGCTTGATGTTTTATTATGAATTATTTAGGCATTAAAAATAATTGAATATCATAAAAGGATTCCTTCATTAGATTTTGAGTCATATTAACCATGTTTTTTATTAGTATTTAACATATGCACAATCTATCCATAAACATTAATGTACATTACCTTAGGTTAATGTTATTACAAATTTCATAGGTTGTCATTTTATTTATACCTATATGTAAAACACCATTAAAGATATATTCGGTGGTGAAAATAAGTAATTGTAAAAATAAGTAGTAATCATATATTCATTCCCATTTCATAAATAATTTTTATATTTTTCAATAATTAATTTTTTAGGAGATCTTGGTGATAGAATGTGTGTTTAATACCTAATTTTGAGATAAAATAATCAAATTCAAGATTCTAAATCATTGTACCATGATTAATAATCAATGTAGTTTTTTAAACCTTATTCAGGTTGTATGTTTTTTAAAAATAGTTCAATAATAATGAATACTTAGCTTTTGAGTACCTTAAAACAAACCCAAGTAAATATAGAATAATCATCAATGAAAACAGAATAACATAATTTATTATGTATAAACTATATTCATGATGGTTTAAATAGATCTATATGGTTAGTTTATAATAGATTATATATTTATATTTGTCTAATTAATATTAAATATTATTTGTGAAGTTTTCTAATTTTACATGTAGCACAAAATTTATCCGTTAAAAAAATAAAATTATGTATATCAGAAACTAATTATTTCATAGAAAATTTATATAAAGCCTGTATGTCTTAGTGACCATGTCTTCAAGGATAGATCCATGAATGAATTTACTTAGTAGTTATATATTTCAATTTATATTTAAATAATGAATTAATATACAACTATTAATATTCTCATTTCATTGAAATCTATATTTATGTTTTTATCTTTGAAAATAGAGTTAAATTGATCAAAAAATCAACTTAATGTCCATCATAACTAAAATTAGAACTAATTATCATGGTTCTTTAAACCTTGTACATATAATACATTATCAATTGAGATAGTCCATGAATCTCCTACCATTTCATCTACAACAATTTTTCAATTATAATTGTCACAAAATGTGACTAAACCTATATTTATTTGAGTTAGTATATTGAAATTTTATTAGATTCCACTCATGTTTCTGGACCATCCACTTCTCATATATCATATAGTTATTCTATTACTATAGAATTTTCTCACAAAATAATCTAAACATGTGTTTGTTTTGGTACACATTTTTTCTACGATATAGAATTGTCTGTATACAAATATCTAGGAACTTATATTTTCATTATTTTACAAAAAATTAAATTATCATTAGTAGAAATAGTTATCTATATAAAATCATTTTTAATGAAATTAATTTAAATATTTCATAAATTATATTTTTTTGTTTAATTAAAATTTATTCAGAAATAATATTACATATCATTTTTTAGATTGGGAAAAATATAATTTTTATATAATTTATATTTTTCACCCTTCTACCTATTCCAAATCATTCTATTTTAGCAAAAAAAAATATCAAGAATTTCATAGAAGATCTTTCCAATATTGTGATATGAAAATCACTAATCTTACATGATTTATATCATCATGTAATTCATTTATATGTTTATCTTAATCAAGATACATTGATGTAGAAGAATTTAATTTTTCAATTATATATTATTAGATTTTAGAATTTTTTCTCTTTCACCAAAAATAGAATTATGTATAATTTTTAAGGATTTATGATTATTTATAGAAGTGTCATTTTTTTCTACTACAATAGAACAATAATCATCCAATTTATCATTTGAAAAACTATTAGAGTTAGAAGTAGAAGGGTAATAGCTTGGTGAATCTTCTTCTTCAATATCTATAAAACTCAAATTGGTTTTAAGATTCAATGGTTATATTTCTGAATCAGATATTTAAGAGCATATAGATTCTTTACATACACTCCATGTTTCATTCATAGATCATTTCCCATTATTCTCATAATATGAATTCCTTTTATATTTCTTATAACACCGTGAGTTTTTTTTTGTTTGTACATAATTAATCTAGTTTCATATTTTTCATTTCATGGAACACTAATCATTGTTCATTTAAATTGTTGAACTATTTTTGGATTCAAAAATATGAAACACCTTGTTAATTTTTTTACTACACAGAATATAAACATTGGAATTACATACTTGAAATCAGAGGTTTTCATTGGTTATACGGAATAATTACATTCCATGATGATATGTATAACATGAATGATTGAGGATTACCAAACCACAATATTTTATTATAATATGAGCAATTAACATAAAATGATAAAAAATTGTTTTTAAATTATAGGATATTAATATTATGAACTGATATATTAAATTATATGGAATATAGAATTAAATATGATTTTATAGGATACAATTTGATTATAAATAAATTTTACGACCAATTAAATATAAAGCGAAATATTAATACAGCCTCATAGAAATTTTAACTTAATAAATAAAATTTTAATTTATTCTATGTAATAATTTAATTCAGACATACTTTAACATGGAACTGATTGGTATTCATTACATGCACCAACTACTTTACATATGACTTAGTGTATGTTACAAGCAACACCGACTTATTGTACGATGCACACAACACTATGTATCTACAAAACAACATTTTAATATATTTATTTATATTATATAATTATTACCTAGAAATTAATATTAGTTATAGTAATATTAATATTTACTATTATAAAATTATATATAACTATTTCATATAACTAAAACATATTGATAAATATAGATATAACTTTGAAAACCTCAAATTATATTACATTCTTGATAAAAGAACAATTAATAATATATATAATTTTAGAGACATTATGATATTGTTTTTGATTAAATAAATATCATTTTAAATTTATACTGTCAAAAATTATCTTAGGGTGTATTGTTTTGATATATCTAGGAAACATCATTTTTTATATATAGTAATAAATACAACATTTTATTTAACCTACCATTTTTTCTAAATAATTATTAATGATAAATGAATATTTAAATTTGTTTTAATGTCACTTTAGATAAATATTACATATATTAATACAATTTAATTCATTATATTCAATTATAAATATAAATTGAATAAAAACCCCAAACAAACATATGAATATTTTTCTACATTAAAAACCCTTTATTTCATCATGTCTACCAGATTAACAACAATTGTAATTTATTCACATTTCCATTTGAATTTAGAAAAACAAAAATAAACCATTTTTTCAGGAAAATTTTATACTCTAAGTATACGATTTTATTTTTCTACGAAAATTATTAGTAAATTGGATTAAAAATAATCAGAGTGATTAAGTAAAAATTACGCATAATTAGGGACTAACCATTACAATTATGGTGACAAATGATCTTGTCACTTTCAAAAAACCAATTACATGTCCATTGTTTATCCATAAACCAAATATTATTTATTTATTTATTTTATGGATTTATATAGTTAATAAAAAGTGTACACATAAAAAATTTCAAAAAAATCCTTATGATCCCACTTCCTTATATATAAATATCCACCAACTCACCCAAATACGCAAACATCTCAAACCTATTATGTTTGTTCAATCCCTAACCATTAAAAATAGTAGAAATCTTATCTTCCTCCTATATTCCTTCCCTTGTGAATAAGGAAATCTAATGATGCCTTTTTGAACAAACCAAAAGCAGTTACTCGATTAAGAGGCTTAGTATTCTCTAAAGCCCTTTCATTTATGTTTTTCCTACACCCCTATAAAATCTTCATATTATATGATTATATAACCAAAAAAAATTAATTAGTATAGTATTCTATTTTTATATAAATGGTTTAACCTAAACATATAGACATCTCCATCTAATGGGTGACGACTATATTTTTTCTTTATACAATAAACAATTGTGTCAGAAAATGGTGATTGTTCCATTATCCATTACCACCATTCATGATGTCCAAAATGATGGAAAAAATATTTTTCAATTTCACATATGAAATGTATTTAGTATTTATGATTCTGTATTGTTTTTTAAAAACATATCAATTTTACCTTCCCCTTTGAGTTAATATCATAATTTTGTTTGAGGATGTGTAGAATACGACCCCAGTAAAACAATATGATTCGTTCAGGACCCACAAGGATTGTATTAATGATATTTGTTGTGATTATATAAGATAAATATGATTTAATTAGTTCATTTTAATAATTATTTACATATAAATATATTTACATATATATCTTTTAGTTTCATCCTTTAAACAAGATAAATAAATAGAAATAGCATTCATAAATACACATGGCCTACTGTTTCCATTAACGGTGTATTCAATTTCATAATTATATCTTGTAATGATTATAATAAGACACATTAAATGTATATAAAATATATTAATATCATGGTTTATATTGGTGAAATCAATATACAATATATAAATACCAAATATATAAAAAATTAAGATACATGAGAATAATCAAGTGAATATTACCTAATGTGAAACCATAACATATTGTTGTTTTCAAGAGAATAATATAATGTTGTTATAAAACCATATATGTTATTAATAATAAAAATATAATTCTATTAAAATGTATAATAAATTTATATTTATTCTAGAGGTGTTTTAAATGTGTATGAAGCCATTCAGGCAACAATGTAAGGGGATTTCATCTCACATTTTTTTTATGTGAGATAAATGTTATGTTCACCTTTCATTCATTTTTTGTGTAGAATAAAATTCCCATGATTGTATTTAATATATAATTTATTTTAATTTATGGTTATTCGCATATAAATTTTATGAACTTTTTTTCATGTGGTTTATGTTTCTAACATTATGAAATTTGTAAAATTGTTTTGTATCAATTTGATTTCATTGATACTTGTGTGTTTTTATAAACCTAAATTCCATTTCAATGTTTATAACAACATTTTAATAGTATATATCATGAATCACATTATATTAGTTATTTTTTATTATTAATTTCTTTTTTTCTTAGATTGTGAGTGTGATACTAGGTTACCATGTTATAGGAGTTTATTGGTAAAATGCCATTGCTTTTAGATATTGTTTAAGTTTATGATTTATTTGAGGAAATATTCTAATCATTATCGAATGAAATTTCAAGAACATTATTATCCTCATGATATACAATATATAATCATGTATTGGTACAGTATTATTACTCACTAATATATAATATATTTAAGAAATTGATTTTCAGAAATCCCAAATTTACACATTCTTAGGTTGGTAATATGTGTTCATTGATGTAATGTCCTGTATTTTTTCAGATATTATTGTTAATATTACATAGAATTATATAGAGATAAGTGATGATCATTCATGTGATTCTGAAGCATAGTGTTCCAAAAATAAATTATTGAATGAAATTAACCATTAAAATGATAACACAGTTAATTTTCCTGAAAATATTATATAACATTAAAATGGGTGGCTCAATAAGAAATCTAAGATCACAATTTGGGTCAGAGTAGTGGTTTTACCATAGGTAGGTCCTAACATCATCCAGTATATGCTAGATTAGAATGTATGTTTTATTATTTTGATGAATAAATTAAATTGTGATGTTATTTTGATGTTATGTCAACTCAACAAAATTAACATTCAATCAATCATTTACAGGTTATTTAAGGTTTACAACATAATCCTGGTAATCCATTACTATGTGGAGAGGAACCCCTTAAAAAATTGATTATGATTCATGTGTGTCATTGCTCACCATTCCAATTAAGTTGGAAAATCTTTTCCATGATGGAAATACAATCATTATTCATCAATAATCGATCCCTACTACAGGTTGTATATTGTTTTATGATTTTCCATTCTATTCTTAAATTATGATGAACATTAATAAATTCAAAGAATTGGAGTGGATATGCACATCGTGGGTAGAAGAATATTTTATTTAATTATATTTTTTTCACTCTCCTTCTCATGATAAATAATAGAGGATCATATGAAAAATATTCATGGTTCACTTCTTGGATGTTCCGTGGTATTTTTATCTACGACGTTCATCAAACATTCACCATTTGAGCCTTATGGACCCGATTTGACATGAATAGTGGTTTCAAATGTTATAAACCCGCACTATTGGAGGATAATTAAGAAAAAATGCATGATTTATGTAGATTGGGTCCCAAAGAACCCATATTTAAAATTATTTCAGTTTATCGACACCGATGGTGGCCCAATATTACGCAAAAGGGACCAATGGAGTGGGTCTGCCACAGAGCTCCAATGCATTGAGGTAGTGGGGTCTGATGAAACTAATTAGAGGATGTCGGTGGTGGCTGATGGCAGTAAGAGCCATTGGGACAGAGTAGTGTAGTCATCTGAGAGCTGCAAGGGATAAGGATGTCAGAGCGGATGTTGCGGGCAGAGCCATATGGTGATGTGGTTGTGGGGAACAATGTGTCCATGGGACATGGTGGGGTGAACAAGTGGTTCATTTGGGTGAATAGTAGGCTAGATGTGGATGGTTGGAGAGGGATGGTAGGGTGTGACCAAGTAGCCACATGGGCCAGGGGTTAATGAGCCAAGTGGTCCTGAGCGGGCAGGTGTGGGCCAAGACTTCCAAAGCTAGCGAGAAAGTATGGAGTGGGCTTCAGAGGTATGTCTCATTTTGGGTCATTGTTACCC
This sequence comes from Viscum album, assembly GCA_963277665.1. Lineage (NCBI taxonomy): Eukaryota > Viridiplantae > Streptophyta > Magnoliopsida > Santalales > Viscaceae > Viscum > Viscum album. The sequence continues at coordinate 490,495,505 of OY728162.1, forward strand.
GTTTAGGGAAGATATTGTCGGGCCTAAAGGGTCATACCTGATCGGTCCACGATCCTGTAAAACACTATTGAATCTTTAAACCTCCATATCTTTAAAACCAAATGTTCGATTGACTATCCTTCTGTCGCGTAGGAACTGTAAAGATAGGATAGTCATTTTGAGAAATATGGTGGGATTTAGAAATGAAATAATTATAAAAAAATGATCTGTTTACATTGGATGTACCTGAGGTCAAGGTACACAATGGGTGAAACTTCTACTACTCTCTTTGTGACCTTTTTTCTAGGTTGGATTACTTTCCCATCTACCATATCTTTGACAATTTTCATTATGGTTTGTTAACATTATCATTTCCCAGAAAAAATTGGTATAGTTCCTTTATAACATAAGATAATTAAATGTTGGATGAATTTTTTGGAATCCCCCATGAGGCCTAAAGTGGATCCCATATTCCTCATTCATTCACTACGTAGAGTCATCATTTTTTATGTGAAAAAAATCATATTTTATTGAACATATAATTAGTGGGTTCATCCAAATGGAGTTGTTGGTATCCACCCTTATCCTGGTTGTGATCCTCCTATAGTGTATCATATCTCACATAATATCATTGAACATATCTATAATCATGATATCTTCTGATGAACTGTAATTTTCTAACAGACTTTATTGGTCCTATCAGAGTCAGTAGTGTGTTCCCCTAGATATTTGCATCATGGAATCATTAAAATGAATCCCTAGTGTGGTTTGTGAGGTTATATCATACCCTAGGTCCTGTGATAAGGATTGATTACATCTTGTAATTATTGATATATTATATGGACATATACTTGTGCAGATATGATTGTATCTTTCTCTTGTGTATTGATTTCTGATTTCGGGATTCCCAACTGAGTTTATTTATTCTCACCCCTACTTGTTCTTTACCCACGTACTTCATTTCTTATGTATATTAGACTCATTTTGATAGAGTCCAGGGAGTACCAAGACCATATAGAGGCTTATGAGATCAGAAATATTTTTTTGTTCATATGGCATTAGATAGTATCCCTAAAACCTTTTCTTTATGTAGTGTTTTCTCCAAATGAGTTTTAGGATCTTATCTAAGGACATTAATTTTGGTGGTCTTATATTTTGTACATGTTTACCTTTCCCCAAATTCACTATTATACTTTTTTTGGTTTATTGTTATTTTAATGAATTCATTATATAATTCCTTTTCATTTCATCATTTGGGTATGTGATATGTGTGTGTGTGTGTTGGTACATTAGGATAATGCCTCTAATTTTTGTGACAATCCTTCTTGGTAATAGTCACCAGCCCCTAGCCTATTTGACGATGACATGGGGTAGTCATATCATGGGCCCCTCTGAGAGGGGTCATGATTGAGTGGTATCAAATTTTATTGGTTACACCTTAGGACTTATAGTCTGTATGGATGGATTCAATCAATAGTGTTAAGTGTTTTGAGTCCATATTTTAGTCCATAGACTCCTATAATGTTGTGGCGGATGAAATATCCATACCCAATGTCATAAATAACATGATGTTTGAGATAGTACATGAGAACACAAGTTTCAAAGATAACAATGGTACATAAATCAAATATTAATGGGTTTTGGATTCCATTTCCTTATAGAGATAATTATCCAAGTATAATCATTGACCATAGAACATATTGTTTCCTTCCAGGATGACTCCTTGATGCATACCAGCTAGGATTTGGAATTTTAACCATGAATATGACCAACTCATTATAGGTATATAGACCAATTTTTTAGATGTTACATCCATGTGGTGCACCAACTATACCTCAACCATAAGAGCAGCATGTGGTACCTATAATACCAGTTGACGAGGAGCACACACTGAGCACACTACATGATATTCAGATAAAGATACAACTTAGGATCCAAGGTGACCACAACCCTAATGCACATTAAGAATTTCTTGAGGTGGTGAGAAGATATTTCCATATAATTAGGATACCATCAAATTAGATGGATGTCCTAGAAGTGAGCCTTCTACCGGGATTAGCAGCAGGATTGTTTGGTTTTTCCACCAATAATCACATCTTGGAGAAAATCTTAGTGGTAAATATTGAGCACCTCATAAGAGAGAAGATATCATTAATTACTGTAATAGGTGTGCATATACAGGTTCTTCTTCATATCTAGTATGGTAGTATGATAGTATCTACTTATTCATCCTTGTTTACAACCTTTTGAGGTACATGATGGATATGGTCAAGGATCAGTACTTCTGTTCTTGGACCATTGAGATGGGTTTTCATATAGACATCCAATCCATTATTATACCTATTAGAATTGTTAATTATTATAAGGTGCATCAGTGGGCCTTGTTGGTGGATAGCTTCATGGATTAGCATAAAAAGTCGATACCAAAGAGATGAGGATGGGGAGGTGGAAATTCCTCCGTAGTAGAGAGCGAATATTAGAATCAGGGATTTGAATGTGGGATTCATTTTTTGAGAAGTTCCCATGATAAAGGATCTGAAATTTGTGTTCAATATGATTAACCAACTACTCCTAGATATATGTAGAGATAATCCTGTGATGAAATGGGATATGCCACTTGGGATTTTCCAACATGTTGTGCTGATTATAGTTAAACAACGGATGGAACACTGAGGATGTGGAAGAGGCATGGGAAAGTAGATCTACATGGATTTATAAGTGTCATAAAAGAATGGATATTACTGTAAGGAAGTCGACACATAATAAATGTACCAAAACATACCCTATGTTGTCCGCACAAGGATGGGGGAGAAGAATGATTGGGGAGGGGATAGCTGGATGATGTTGAGGCTTAGGACCCATGAACACTATGGATGATATGAGGTATGATATGTGTTTTTTCTACTTTATCTACTGTATTGATAGAAACTGGTGCTAGTCATTCCATCTTCACCACATATCATGTACGACACATTGAGATTCTAGTTGAACCATTGACATGAACCATACGTATATAGACACCTACTAGGGGAGACTAGATGATCACTCATATATGACAACAGGGTGACCCGACCCTTAGAGAGAGAGTTTTTGTTGAAACCTCATGTTGGAAACACTGATGCATTATGACATCATTATTGGTATATATTGGTTATATAGATTCCATTCCTGAATTGAGTATATTAGTAAATGGTTTTGGTGTGTCCTCGACAATAGAATGAGGTATTAAATTATCGTTGAAAATGAAACCCATGCAGCAAATGATGGAATCGCGAATATGAGGTGGAAACAAAAAACTCATCACATGTCTAGCATGATCCTCAGTGCAACAGATTTTATGAGTTTCCAGTTCCCAACTACAGTTGAGGAGTATGAGGACGTCTTCCAAGAATATTTCCTAGTATTACATCATCACTGGGAGAACCTCATCAAGATAAAATGACACCCCATGATGGAAAATATATCATAACTTCCATATTAGAAGAATCCCACATAGATTAATGAGATATTGGCGCAATTTGTGGTTTTATAGAGTATGGGATTAATGAGAACCAGTGTGTCACAAATGGAGGCCCCGATAATGTTTTCCAAAAATTAAGATGAGTGTTGAGGATATATTGGGATTACCGTCCCCTGAAGTAGTTGATCATGAATAATGAGTATCCACTACAAAGGATCGATGAAATCTTCGAGCATTAGAGAGGGGAGAGAAGGTTCTCAAAGGTTGACCATATGTCAGGCTTCCAACTAAATTTATTATAATATATGAATATATAGAATATGGATTTTAGATACCACTATGGTCATTATGAGTACCTTATGATGTCATTTGGTGTGATCAATGTGGCAAAAATGTTCATGGGACCCATTAACTAGATCACACAACCCTATTTAGACCATTTTATAGTATTTATCGTAGATGATATCTATTCATACATGGAATTTGATGAGGATCATGTGTGAAACATAATGATAGATATGGAACATCTATGAAGGTACTAAATCTACAAGAAACATTCAATATTCGAATTCTGGATTAAGGAATTCCATCTTCTAGGAAAAGTTATCTCATCAGTTGGAGTGTATGTGGAACCATACAAGGTGTAGTAAGTGATAATATAGGATCCACCTCAAGGATTGACAAAGGTGATATGATTCCATGGGCAGTTTTTCTATTATTTTAGATTCATAAATTATTTCTCAATAATATAACCAACAATTAGATGTTTTACTCAAAAGGTGAATTTTTACTGTGGAAAATTATATGTAAAAAGGCTATGAAGTAATTTATCCATAGTTTGATTAGAAATCAAATCATAATCTTAACGGAGGACGGACTTGAGGAAATAGTATTCTATGATTCATAAAGAAGTATGGAAGTTTTTGTTTTATTGAATACACATGTGGTGATTGACTATTTTTGTACACTAGTTGAGACAACATGAGCAGAACTATGAGACTGATAATATTGAGTTGTATTGGTAGAATTCATGTTTAATTTATGCTGACACTACCCGATGTTTTGGAATTTAATCCTCTAATTTTATCATAAGAGTCTCAATTATATCATCTCATAGATTAATTTAATCATTAGATAGAGTTACTGGATAGAGTTCCTCCATGATTTTGACATTGAGATTTTAAAAAATCCTCTAAAGGGGGATGTGGTGGTGGATTCTATAAGAAGAAAATTGTGTTAGTAGATTATTGATGAGGTGTAACATTTTTTTCATTATCATAGTAATCATTTGTGTATGGAAATGAGTAAAAATTTCTCCATTTTTTTGTTAATACCGCTCCACTATTACAACATGTAATGGAGGTCCAACTTGGGGATACAGACTATGAGACTCTACGTACTCTATTATACACTAGATATGCTGCAAATGGATATTCAAAAGTTGGGGGAACTTCATTCTATTTGAAGGAAGCATAGTTTTACCTATGATCTATCAGGATGATGATATGAAGGTGTTTCACATGTCTCATTTATTCTTATACCCATGAGTTTATAAGATTTAAAATGGTATACAATGAAATTTTTGGTGCCCATGAATAATGATGGCAGTTGCAATGTTCATTTCTTGGTTCCTCACCTGTTAGCAAGTAACGGTTGAGCACTAGGTTCCAATATGTTTAGCTGATCCCCTCAATCTTCAATTTTTGATGTGGGATATAATATATATGGACTTCGTGATGGATTTACCATGAATATACAAGGGACACAATACTATCTGGGTGATTATTGACTTAATCACCAATTCATACCATTTTTTACCTATATAATAGTAGAGTTTAATGATGAGCCTTTGGAGATGTTATATGAAGGAGATATATTGGATTAACAGAGTTCCATTGATGATTATTCCAGATCCTGATACTCATTTCACATCCTAGTTTCAGAAGGAATTGTAGGATTTTTTTCGAGAATCTGTTATTCGTGAGCATTAAATTTCATCCCTATAAGGATGGAAAGATGGATATGACCATTCAGGTTCTAGATGAAAAGATATATGCATGTATCATGGACATTGGACATAGTTTGTAGGATTACCTTACATTGGTGTAGTATTCATACAACAATAGCTACATATCCACCCTTTGTATGGAATAATTTTTAGCTCTTTGCAGGGTGACCTTGTAGGTTACCACATTGATTGATTCACCAAGGGGAGTCAGCAGTCATGGGTCCTGAGTTTGTGTTAGTTACCTCTATGAAGGTGAAGATCAGCTGTGAGAGGATGAAGACTACACAGAGATAGAAGAAGTCATATTAAAATAGAATATAGTGATCATTGGTGTTCGAGGAGGGATACCATGTGTTTCAACGGGTCTCACTTGGAAGTTGATTTAATAGATTTCTTTATGGTGGAAAGTTATATCTGAGGTTCCTCATCCTATTCTAGATACTACACAGTGTTAGAGAGGTGGCATTCTACATATCTCTACTCTTTGAGTTGCATCAGGTACATGATGTCTTCCATGTGTTGTAGCTAAGAAGGAATATGAAAGAAACATCACATGTAATTGACTAGGGTGATCTTTACATCAAGGATATACTATATATTTCTGATTGCCTCATGGAGATCAAAGATTTTCATTTGAGAATACAACATGAGAAACTGATTTCCATGGATTGTGTCTGGTGGCATCTCGAGAATATATAGGAGACAACGTGGGAGAGGGAGGCTAATATTCAAGAAATGTACACCATGTTTTTGATCATCGTTGTCTTCGGCTTTATTGGGACATAAATACATAAGGTTGATAGGATGTAATGTCCTAGTTATTTATGTGTATCTTTTTAAATATTATAAATTATTATTTCTAGAATAGGAACTACAGATGAATGTGATTATAAGGAATGGTCTTCCCATAATAAATTACTGAATATATTAAACATAAAATATAAATTATGAACAATTTCATGAAAAATTGGAATAAAATTCAAATGGGTACATAGATCATAAATCATAGGTCAGTATTGAATTTTGAGATTCACCATTACTCTATGTGGGGAATAACATATGCATGTGTGGGACCTCTATGAAATTTAGTTTTCATACATTTGACTAATGAAATAAATTGTTAATATATTTTATTTTAAAGATATGTTAATGAAGTAATGGTTACTTATAATTTATAATTTTTATGAATTTTAGGGTTACCACCATAACCCTAAAATTACATAGAGACATAGCGAGGAACCCTGTCAACAAATCAAGATAAAGGATCGAGTCGATAGGGGATCACCACACCAAAAAATCGCAGGATCTCATGAATAAAATAAACACAATAATTCTTCATCAACGATCAATCCACACTCTAGGTTTGATAGTGTTTTAGGATATTTTATTCCATTACTAATCTAGGATGAATTTGTAACAATTGAATGAAAAAGAATAGATATTCACGATATCATTAGGATTAAATTAGATGTAATTGTTTTCCCGTAGTTTATCCTTCTAACACAAATCAATCTAGGCTTACACATAAATGGATTAGGTTTATTTCATGAAAATTAATATTGATTTTTATCTCCCCTTTATTCATTTTTACCATCATGGTAATAATTTGACTTTATGCATGGTTCTAAATGAGATCATAACCCCTTATTGGATGAAAAACAATAATGATGGATGGATATGGGTAGATCAGGTCATGAGGATCCTAGATCTGTATGTATTTTGGTATACAGTCACTTGAGGTGGCCTAGTGGTCCACATATGGGACCACTAGATTGTGTTTGGTTTTTAGGTTTGGGGAGGTGAGGTGATGAAGTGTGAAGGCATGAATCGGGGGATGGAGTCATCAGTAGAAGGATGATGAAGCATAGGGGATGGATCAGCGTAGCTGTGTGGGAGATTCCTAGGATGTAGAGGAAGGATTTGATGTGGAGGGTGTAGATACATGAAATAGTTAGTTCCATAAACTCAATAGGGATAATTCATGGGATGCGGTCCCGCATAGCTGGGTAGAAACAGAGGGTCGGAATGGTCTTGCTAGGTGCGACTAGGAGGCAATGTGGGTCTACAGGCTGGAGCAGCCTGGAGTGGGTGAAGAGGGCCATAGTAAGGTAGGAGGGCTGGGGAAGGCTGGTGTGGGCTAAGCCAGAGAGGTCCAAGGTGGGTGGACTAGGACAAGAATAACCGGTTTGGCCTGATTCAGTCCATGACCATGTTAACCCACCATTTTGAATATTCAAACACTCATGTCATTCAAACCAAATGTCCAATTTATGATACTTCTATGGTGTTGGTACCCTAAAGATGTGAAAATAATTTTGAGACCAATGGTTGGTTTTATCATTGAAATAATTAATGTTAAAATGACTGTTTATATAGGATGTACTTGGTGTCAATAGAAATGGTTGTGTTACTAATTATACTCATTGTCCATCCTCATTTACTACATGGGTTAATTATTACATGCACCATATCATGGTGCTATTTTGTTAGGGTTCTTTCCCTTTATCGTATCCTTGACGGTTTGTTGGTATAATGTATGAATAAAAATAGTTTGATCCCTTCAACATGACTTCTAGGATAGAGATGTCAGAATCCACAGAGGACATGTATCCTATAATATATTCCTTCTTCATTCCCTATGTTGAGTCTTTGGTATTGATCTGACCAGAAATATTGGGTGTCAATTATGTACATAGATTGTTAATCTAAATGTATATTTTGGTATCACCCCAGGGACCGAGCTATGATCCTCCTCTAATATATTATATCTCTATTCATATCTTCAATTTATCTCTCTATCTCTCATGAAATCATCCAACAAATGGTACATCTCAATCAGATATCATTAGCTATATAGGACTCAATGGTTCATTTTCTGGGATTTTTTCTTTAGGGAATATGAAAATGTGATCCCCAGTGTTTAAATGTAGTGGTTATGACATACCCTAGGCTATATGAAATGTTTTACCTATATCTTGATATTCTTGTTATATGTTGAAAAAATATACATCTGTATAGATAATTGTAAAATTCCCCTCTGTATTTATTTTGGGTTTAGAGTTGTACTAATGATTATTGTTATACTCACCCCATCATCAGATTTTCATGAACGTGTCATATCCAATGTTGATGATTAATCAATTTATAGATTACAGGGTGGACCAGTACCAGATGGAGCCTTTTGAGATCATTCATACCATTTTGTTCCTACATTATTAGAAATTTTCCCTAGTATATTTCCGTTAGGTAGAGTTTTTAGTATAAGAGTGCAAGGATCTTCTTTACTGAATATTTTTGGGGGGATTATATTCAGGCCCAGTTTACATTCTAGCATATTAACTATTGTATATAAGCTATTCATTATAGTTTTCTACATGCATTTTATATTATGTTTTTTAATATTTTATCCTTCAGTTCATGGAGATGTGTGTCTGTATACATTTACATTTGGCTAATGCCCCCCATTTGCGTGACATGCCTACCCAATTATAGTCACCAGCCCTTGGCCTATTGGAGGTAGGAATGAGGTAGTCAATGTACTGGGTCCGCTATAATTAGTTCTGACATTTCAAACCATGTTTCTTAAAAATTGTTTCGTAGAATATTATTCTAATGTCCTATGATAATTAAAATAATATTATATCCTTTTTTTATTTTACTAATTTCCAAATTAATATACATGTTTCCTAATAAATAAGGAATGTTTTTGTCATTTTTACCATGAAATAAAGAATTTTCATTTTACCATATATGACATGTATGGATTTATTTAATTTCATTCCATTGATAATTACTTTATAATATAATAATAATATCTTTTTTGAAGAAGAAGTTCTCTTAATATTATGGATATTCATTATTTTTAAATTAGATTTAACTGAAAAAATGATTTCAAAAATTTATTTTTTTTTGAAAAATATTTTAAACCATTAAATAATTATTTATAATTATTCAATGTATTTTTCAGTAGAGTTATTTAATTTATTTTTCAAGTACTATATATATGTTTTAATGTATTTCCAAGGAATAATATTATTAAATCATTTTCAAATTTTTTTTATATGTTCTCGTGGAATGTGGTTTTCAAAACGATTTCAATATATATTTATTATTTAAAAAAATATTTTCAATGAAATTGGTTTCAAAACATATTTAGGAAATATTTATATGTTTTCAATGTAATATAAAACAAATGGTTTTCAAAAGGATTTAAATTTTTATTTATATGATTTCAAAGTACATTAAATGGAATGAGTTAAAAATTTATTTCATTCATTCAATATATTATATCTATGTGTTTTTAATGAAAAAATGATTTTAAAATGATTTGATGATTATTTTATAATTTTTCATAGAAAAAGGATTTCTAATGATTTCAAGTCTTCTTTATATGTGTTGATGTGATTTTATATGAAAAATAATTTCAAATGGTTTTATGTATGAAAAATGCATCCTCAATGAAAAATGGATATTTTCCTCAACAAAATTTTTTGAAATATCATTTAACATTATTTTCCATATTTGATGACATCTTTTGGTGTTACTCATTACATTTTAAAAAATTATTTAAAGGTTACAATTTTATTCAATCCATAAATGTATTATGATTAATATCAGGGTCCTCATGAAACCCATCACACATTCAATGGATACATTCTTCTGAAATGTTCTTATTTTCAAGGATTATTTTTTTTGATTAATTTATTATGAAACCTATTTTTTCCTACATGTTATGATAACATTAAATGTTTATAATACCCATATAAATTTATGGATTACGATATGATTATTTATGATCTTGTGGATCATGTTTGTATTATTTAATTATCAGATAGGTGGGACCTATATCATTCAATGATGCATAGGGTAATGAATTATATGTAATGAGATATACTAATATGGTCTTTGAAATGAACCTTGTCTACTAAGTTGGCCATTGGTGTGAAACATGAAAACTAAGATGGGATGAGGAGTTTATTTTTTCTACAGAGATGTACCATATTTCTAACCATAACTGTCAAGACGATATGGGGAGTGAACCCATACCACCAATATGGTCTTATAAATAATTCCTTTGCTACTATGGAAATCATATAATATTGTTATTTATATACCACAATTCCATTTTTTATTCCTATGATATGCATTCATGTCTTATTATCATTTTTTATATGATTGATGAATTATGTACAACCATATATTTATTCCATGATTCATTTATATGATATTTCATATAGAGGGTATAATATTATATTATTATAACCATTTTCTAATACCCTTATACACATAATTATACATACATCTCTACCTTGATTTCCCTTACATGACATTTTAGATAACACATTATATATGTTTCCATTCCAAATGTTATGAAAAAAGTCCTTAGGTAGATGTAAAAAAGGTGGATATATTTATGTGAAATGTTGAAGATCATTCAAGGGGATATAATATTTTTTTTTCATGATTACAAACCGAATAAAAAATAATGTCATCATACATGAATTTTTGTAATGTATAAATTATAATTATAAAACTATGTAATATCTATATATTTTAAGCCTTGGTCACAATAATTATAATTAAATGATATGATTAGTCATCAGTTGGAATCTATGATGAGAACACATTAGTGATATCACTAGGTATATTTCTAAATATTTTTCTAGTGATGTATTCAAGGATACATATAAGGTTCAATCAATTTTTAGTAAACTGTCAAGAATTTCTTTATGGGTATTGTGTATGGTTTCTTACTAGGATATCATTGTTAGGGTACTACACTTGTATGTGGATCTAGAATATATGTACCTAGGTGTGATAACATGGACATGATGTTATGGGATTGAATCGTGGTAATCTTGTACACAACAACATGCATTGTTGCACACCAATTTGACACTCCTGGGGGATATGAATTGGGAATTCAAAATCTCTTAATAAACTATTTTGATGGATTTAAATATATGTTGGATATAAATAACCTAGGATGAACCCATGTTTGAATATATTAATAAAGGTGTTATTATTTTAAAATCCAATGTATAAGTCATTTAATGACAATGTGTTTTTCTACAATGATAAGTAATGATAACACTATAATTCGACTTTTAGACAGTTGTGGGAACCATATGGAACTGGATTAATTTTTAATGTGATGGATGACTTCATGAGGAGAAATAATGTTGGATGATAATTAGAGTGAAATAATTTGTGATCCTAACTAATCTGTATTCTTATAAAATCGATGGAAATGGGTACCTTAACAAAATATTTGACTCACCAAGGATGATAACGATGTATTTCTCTGATATATTGATTTATTGAGATGATGGAAGAAATAATATTTGGTTTATTTTGGGTTATTAATGTTGAATGTGACACATATGTGAATTTATTAGAGAAACATGAATATGATTTGACTATGGAATAGAAGTACAGAAAGAGGGTGACTACATATGAAAAATTAAGATTTTGATTAATATAATGTATATCAATACTGGACTCCCAAAGGCATCATTGAAGTTTATTTGTTTTAAATATTGAAAAAAATTTCCTTATGCACATCAATGACCCAAGAGGAAGTCTCAGAAAGAGGATTAGCGTGGTGGTGTGAGTAATGGATACATTGTTGATGACGATGATACTAGAAATGAAATATAATAGGAATGAGGCATTGCGCAATAGGATGAGGAATAATTGTTAATATCCAATGGATGAAGTTTAATAATGAAATTAAATATTTATTTTGATTTAAAATTTTTGTTATATGATTTATGAAATATAAAAGGGTTTTTCTACTACTTTTTATTGATCAATATTTTCGTGTTTATGTTTAATGTTCCTTTCAATGAGATATTTTGAATAAGGTAAGGTAACAAATAATATGTTATTTATGTTAATATAATGATACTATTAATAAGTAAATTGGATTGCACATATTACTATGGTACAATGTAAGGAATTGATAATTCATGGGACATGCTCCAATTTATGAATTTTACATGATTTTTTGATTTATGGAATATATCCAATATAATTTTGAATTAGGAATAATTTTTGTTTTCTTATATTATTTATGGTAATTAGGATTATTACCATGTGTCAAGGTAATATACAATAAGGGTATTCACATTTATAAAATTTGACAATGAATTTGTACTTTGTGATTTATGAGGGATCAATGTTTAGATTATTTCATGAAAATATTCCTAAATATTTTTATTTTGATATTTTTTGAAGTTTTTTAGGTTTAACAGTTCGGGAAAAATTTATTTTATAATTTTTTGAATATATTTATGTATTAATATTTTTTTAAAAGGATTTGATAAATGTGTAACACCTCAAGATTCCACGGTACTCTTCTCTTTGATTAATACAGTATCATGTGTTGTACACAACTTCGAGTTCTAACACACCACAACCAATCAAAGTATCAACTATGAATAGTAATACCCACTTTTTGAAATATTATAAATTTTATCATTCAAAATGGACTGCATTTTTGGGTTCAAAAAATAAAAATTATCTTAGGTTGAATTTATGGTATTTTTATGAAAAGTTTCTATTTTTAATGTATAATGAGAAACACATAGTTAGAGTTTAAAACTGAATAATTATTTCAATAATTAATTATTTTATTCAAATTTATTTTAGGTAAAAATTGATACATCATACATATATAAGTTCAATGTAATTCATTGGAGTTAGTTTATAATAATTTTAGATATATAAAAATTTCAATGAACGTTTCACCGTATTTTACCCACCTCCTAGGAGAATTTGCAAATTCACATAAAACTTAATTTTACAGCTTTTGTGGGTGGAATATAAAACATCCAAGATAAATGTTTAACATCAAAGTGTAAAATGTGGTTCAATAAGATAAAAATAATTTTTAGCGAACAGTAACTTTTTACTTTTATTTACAATGGTTAAAAGTAAATAGGGTAATTAAGGGTAAAAATGATATTATTAATACCCTAACACATGTACTAATTCTATTGGCTAAGTATAAATCGACCAAAAACAACCTTAGTAATAAAATATGAACCTCTTTGGTCCACTTGGATTTGATTAGGACATTTATTATTATTTAATTCAAATAAGAGTCAAAATTGATATAATCAACTTTTAATAACAAATACATTTTTAATATAGAGGTGTACATAAGATAAATTCGATTATAAATATTCATTGTAAATCTAAAATCATTTCCTACATAATGGTATTTTATTTAAATTTTTAGACATTAAATAATTTAATTTATTTATGACACAATGATGATGCAATAATTACCTTATTAATGAAAGTCTAAAATAATTTATATTATAAATATCCATATAAAGGTAATTTGAAAATTTTAATGAAGTAATATTATTTTATAGGTTAATATAACATATTATGTATGGTTAGATGAATTTATTTCTAAGTAATAATTCTGGTATAAATTTAGAAAAAACAAAATACCAAATAGTGTCAAAATTGACATAAAAGAGTTATTAAAACAATTATTATATTATTAATTGATATTTCATTCCTAAAAATCTAATTTTCTGAATAAGAACTTATTAAATGATATATGTTCCATTAATGAACCTATTGGGTTTCTCTTAGAAGTATATAGTATGTTTATTAACCCTATAATGTAAAACTACAAAGAGACATGGCAAATTTCAAACTATTTAACTATGAGTTAAATATAAAAGTTATGGTTAATATAGTGACCCAAACCGGTCTAAAACATATTGGTTGAATGGGTTTCAACCCATACACCCAATATCCTTTAAATATTCAACTTCGGAGTGATTATAAAACAAATATTATTTTATTATAAAATAATATTTCTAGCTTTTCCAAAGGTGCCACTCCCCCCTCTTATAAAAGGGCACTCCACCATCCCTCAAATTTTCATCTTAAAAGCCATTTCTCACGGAAAACCACAGCCTAAATACCCTGCCAGCTGTCCTACCTTTATCCTAGAGGCCCTCTTTTAGTCAGAAATTCCACATAATGATCACTTTTAATCAAATAACAAGGAATAACACGTAGAAGAGGTAAAAATATCACCACCTCTTTCATGTTCTGTTCATCTTCCACTTCCATTCCCTTTGTTGATTCCATTATAAAATTATAACTACAATTTTGTCTATATACATTGGTGTTATTATTAATATGGTACAACCAAATTAATTATTATATCCATCCTTTGAATGACATTTCACCATACATGCTTACGTACGTATTATCGTCTCCGCATCGTGGTGTAAATGTTATTCAATAAATTATTATTTGGATGGGTATAATAATGATGGGTAATTGCAGTAAATAAAAAATATAATATGGTAATGATTATTTATACATGATATACCATCCAATTATATGTTATTTTAATAACAAAACAATGATATTGTCACTCGTGCGTATGTACGGATTACCATCTCCACGAAAGCGATGATATTCATTCCCCATCATATCCATTCAAGAATTATTTTAATTATGTGATCGAATATAATGTTTAAAGACTTTATATAATTCTATATATGAATAAGATACATATCATCCATTACAAATATTACTCACATAAAAAGTAATATAATAGAAAATGAATCCATTAATAACGGAATCATTGATAATACTAAAGTATTATAAACAAAGAAATGTTAACAGATCATATATGATATCATTTTAATGTATATGATTATTGAATATTTTAATAACAATTATTTCACAATTATATAGGAGGTTAACCTACCCACAACCAAAGAAAATTACCATGCAATTGTTTATTTCATAATCTCTACATTTTATCTGAGACTGTTTATACGTAATTATCTTCTGGGACCTCTTTATCATCCACATCCATGTTTCTAAAAAATATATTTCAAAATAATCTTACCATTTTACAGACTATGGGTTAAATTAATTTATACTATAGTTTGACTTTTTATAAGATGTTTATAAAGTAATTTTTCCATCATTTTCCAAACTATGACCTTTTTAACCTTTTTGAAATAATTAAGGTACAAATGTATTTTTTAAATTATATGGTGGGTGCGGATATTTATGGCCATTATAAAATTGTCAATTCTTCCCTTACAAGCTTATAAGAATATATTCAAAGTAAATGATTTCTTCTTTAATTATGTTACTTTTAAATTATTTAAAAAAAGAGATATTTCTAACAAATTGTTTTGATTTCTTCTATGTCAACATCCTTTGATGGATTTTAAACTTATTTGAAGATGATGTACTATGATTCAAAACATCCATATTGTATTTAAGGTTTTGTGATATGTTTGACTATGGATGTGTTATATTTATACCAATCATTTTTTATGGAGAAAGTAATGTTATTTCGTATTCTAGTTTTAATATTAATATTTATTTTATATTTAAACCTGTTCATATGAGGAATGAATAGGAATTTTTAATTGATGTGTGGAGCCCGGTATAGCTCCTCGATGCATCAATAGGTCTCATGAGACAAACTAGTGTCTTGGAATAAGTCCATGACAAAATCTTATTTGTAGTCTTGGCACAAAACCTTGACTATGTGGTTATGATATTCTGGAATTATGCATTCCATCATTATGAATGTGGTTATTGATATTTCATGGGATTATTCGACTAGTAGAATATCCATGTGAATAAGTAAATGGCATTATTTAATTATATTTTTGACATTTTTTTCTAATGTTTAAGTTTAAAAGGATTTTTTTATGTTATACATTTCCATAAATGATTATGCTTATTAATGATAGTTTCCGCCATATTGTTATCCTTACTGAGCATCTGAGCTCACCACTTTCTATGTTTTATTTTTCCTTATATGTGAAGATTTATTTTATAAATGACTTGCAATGAATAGTCTGAGGGTTTTGAGTGTGGACTATGGAGACTATGTTGTTTTAGTTTTCACTTTCTGATGTAATGTTAGACTTATTAATGTATATATTGTTTCCAATACTACTAAACTAATCGGTCTTTCAAGACATGATCTTTTGTGATCATTACAATGTTATATAATAATAAACCGATGATGGGTAACATGAGTTGGGGCTTTGCAGATGGTATCTGATGAAGTTTAGTACAAACTGTGGAAGTTATATTTAGAAAAAATCTTATTAGAGCCCATGTACCTAAGCTAGAATTTGAGGATTAGTATATAAGAACTTCTTAGATTTTTGGTATTGTAGAGATTTTGTGAATTTTCTAAGAAATGCATCCTAGTTTGGATACGAGCAGGTAGAGGAGGCTCTGACATATATATACCTAGGGTTAAAACACGAAAACACCACATTGACTTGACTCGAACGGGAACAGGCACATGACAACGGGGCTTATTTCACTCTTTGTTACGACACTCTCAGGGGATATGTTTAGGATAATTTTCATTTTCATTACAAAACATTATGAAGGGTTTATGAGTATAAATTTCCTCAATGAAAACATTTTTATGATTATTGATTTTATCCATTAGTTGTTCAATTTATGTTAAGTGTTATAGAAGTTCATATTTATTTATTTCTATTCATAAAGTAATTTAATGTATGACATTGATAATAAATTGAACATAGTGGAAGGAATGGATACCATATCAATGCCAACACTCTATGTAGGGATTTACCTCCTTCTCATGATAATTATGGTGGATCTGCTGATACAACTGGTGCTGATCGGCTTATCACTATATGGGGACAACTCACTCAGGTTATGAATAATAACCTTACCCGTATGGAGCACCATGATCCACAGTGTCGAGGATCAATGTTAGAACGCTTTATTAGGAAAAAACCACCAACATTCTATGGTAGTAAAAATCCATTAGTAGCTGAGAAATGGATAAATTCCTTAGAGAAAATATTCCACACCTTGGGGAGTAGCGAAAGGTAAAAAGCTGTCATGGAAGTTTACAGCTTCATTGGATATACAGATCAATGGTGGTCATTGATTCAAAACACAAAATAATATGATGATGTATAAAATATGGAGTGGAGGTAGTTTAAATAGATTCTATTATAAAAAGACATTCCTCGTGACCATCGATCAAATATGGAAAGTAAATTTATTATGTTTGAGGAAAAAGGAGGATGATAATGTCACAAAGTATGAGGATAACTTTACTAGGTTAGCGATGCATGATTCAGATTATATACGTAACCCATGAAGTAATATTGATCGTTTCTTTTATGGGTTAAAAATGTTTCTCCATCAAGAATAAGTGTCATAATCCTTCTCTTCGTACGAAGATATTTTCTCATGTGCTATCAAGACAGAAAAATAATTTTCTATGACTTGCGACTTTAAAGAAAATAAAGATCAAAAGAGATCAGTTAATCACTCTAGAAATGGAATTAAGGGAAAGAAGGGAAATTTTTGAAATCAATCTTTCAGAAAATGTGGGATGAAAAACCCTGGTATTTGTCTGAAGGGAATTGGAGTCTGCAACATGTGTGGTGAAAAAGGCCACTAAGAACATGATTTCAAGGAGAATAAAGAAGCTATCAATGATCACTGCTACAGTTTCCTAAAAGTCAGGGAAACATTCCTCTTAAAGGGCCAAGGGAACAAGGCAATGCTTATGATATCACTACTACTAAGTTTGAATCTCTGAAAAACAAGGTGGCAGATAATTTAACGATTTCCTCAATTTTAGAAAATGCATTATATGATTCTGGGTCATCGCATTGTTTCATTCTATTCCACCCCAGAACCTCAAATAAATTCAATTATTGTAGTGGAATAGAATGATATAACTGTGGGTGAGGAAAGGAATGGGAAAATAGAGGATGTACCTATTGTGAAAGTATATATTGATGTGTATCCTAAAGATTTACCTAGACATCCTCCAAAATGATTAATTGAGTTTCCATTGATTTAATTCTTGGATCAAGGCCCATATCGATGACCCCTTGTAGAAGGGACACTGTGGTATTAGTGTAACTAATGAAACAACTAGAGGAATTGAGTAATAAGGGATTTATTCACCCTACTGTTTCTCCATGGGGAGCCACGATTCTTTTTGTTACAAAGAATGGTGGATCTATGAGGTTATGTATCGACTTCAGGGAGATCAATGCTATAACAATACAGAACAAGTATCTGCTACCTCAGATTAATGATTTATTTGAACAACTTCATGGAGATCAATACATTTCAAAGATTGTCCTTCGATCTAGATACCATCAGTTGTGTGTGAAGAAGGAAGACATTCTGAATTTAGAATTTCGAAAACACATACGGGAAATACATGTTTACAGTAATGTCTTTTGGGCTGAATAATGCACAGTCTATTTTCATCGATCTAATGAACAATGTATTCAATGAAATATCATGATGACTTTGTAGTGGAATTTATTGATGATATATTAGTAATCTCTGAATGCTACAATGATAATGAATATTACTAGCACATTATCCTAAAAACTCTTAGAAGAAAAGATTTATATAGGAATATTAGCATGTGTAAATTTGGGATTCAAGATATTTCTTTTCATGGATATATTGTCTCTAAGGATTGAATCTCTCTTGATCCTTCTATGACAAGAGAAATCCACGAATGGAAAGCACTAAAGAGTATAACTGAGGTATGCAGTTTTATTGGTTTATCAGGTTATTATCTACGTTTCATCTAGAATGTTTCGCAATTGGGTAACCCATTAATGATGCTCACAAATAAAGGGTATAAATTGGATTGGAAAAAAGATTGGGAATTTTTTTCAAATAACTAAAGAGAAGATTAATCTGTGATCATATATTGACTCTACCATCGGGGAAAGAGTGGTTTGTTATTTATAGTGATGCTTCAAAGAAAGGACTTGGTTGTGTCGTTATGCAGAATGATATATTTATTCCCTATGAATCACGACAGTTAAAAATTCATGAGAAAAACTAACCTACTCATGATCTTTAGTGAGCTGCTAAAATATTTGTTTGAAGATAAGGAATAATTATTTATATGTTGAAAAATGTGAGGTATATACCGATCAAAATATAATGAAGTATATTTTTTTAAAGAAGGAACTCAACATAAGTTAAAGGAGATGGCTTGAACTACTCAATGATTATAATTTCACCCTACACTACCACCCGGGGAAGGAAAATAAGGTGGAATATTCTTTGAGCAGAAAGGATCATGGATATTTAAACAAGATGAGAGCTTAAAAAGATCCTATAATAATGGATCATGTAAAGATGGACATGAGAATAACCATGGAAGGTGAAGAATCAATGATTTTTCAAATGGTTGCCAACCCATATTTACTAGAAAGGATAAAGGGTTCTCAGACTGATGATGAAGAGTTTCAAAAAAAAGATTACTGATATTAATGATGGAAGATTGAGTGACATTGTGTATGAAGATGGAATTTTAAGCTTTTGGAATAGAATTTGTGTTCTCGATATACATGATCTAAAAAGGGAATTTTTGGTTTATTCTCATAGTTCCAATTTCTCTATACACCCTGGTATCACCAATATGTATAAAGAATTGAAGGAACATTTTGGTGGGACAATATGAATAGAGAGATTGAAAATATTGTGTTAAGATGTAGTGTTTTTCCACAAGTAGAAGTTAGAAGGAAACATCCGGAAGGAGTCATGAAACCTCTTCCAATACCTGAGTGGAAATGGGATAATACTATGATGGACATTGTCATGGGACTACCAAAGACTCCTATAATGAACGATGTAATATGGGTAACTGTTGATCGTCTTACCACGTTTTCACATTTTCTGGTTATAAGGGTTGATTTACTACTTGAACCTCTAGCATGACAATATATTACTGATGTAGTGAGACTTCATGGAGTACCCCTATAAATTTTTTCTGATAGGGATCCACGTTTTACTTCAATATTATAGAAATTTTATCAGAAATACATGGATACTGAACTTCATTTGAGGACGCGCTACCACCCCTAAACAGATGGACAATCAGAATGAACTATTCAAACTTTAGAAGACATGTTGAGATCATTATAACTTGACTTTCAAGGGATGTGGCATCAATATTTACCCTTGGTAGAATTTTCCTATAACAATAGTTTCAATTGAAGTATTCAGATGGAACTATAATAAATGTTTTATAGAAAGAGATGTCGCACACCATCATGTTGGGTTGATGTTGGTGAAATAAAAATCGTAGGCCCAAAAACAAGTGGATGAAAGAATGGAAACGGTTTAAGTAATCCATAACCACAACAAAGCAGCTCAAAGTAGGTTGAAGACCTATGCCGATTACCAAAGGAAGGATTTGGATTTCAAGTAGGAGATCATTTTTTCTTGAAGGTATCACCATGGAAGGGTGTTATATGTTTATGTACGAAGGGAAAATTGAGTCTAAGGTACATCATACCTTTCGATGGTTTAGAAAGAATAGGGGTTGTAGCTTTCCGTCTGACAATGCTGTCAAGTCATTCCAATGTTCAAGATGTGTTCCACCTTTCACTGTTGTGAAAATACATGCATGACCAAATGATTGTACTCACCTATGATAAATTGGAACAAGAACATGATCTGTCTTATTGCGAAGAGCCTGTCATGAACCTTGATACAAGGGAACAAGTGTTGAGAAACCGGACGACTTGTCTTGTAAATGTTTTATGGAGAAACCATTAGATGAGAGTGGCAACGTGGGAACACGAGGAATTTATGATGAAGAACCACCCAAATATTTTTATTCAGTAATACTATATAAATTTCAAGGAAAAAATTATTTGAATGAGGGGAGAATGTGACACACCAAGCATCCAAGGTACGCTTCTTTTTGAGTAATACAATACTGTGTGTTTTACGCAACTTTGTGTTCTTTCACACCACAAGAAATCAAAGTAGCCATTATGAATAGTAATATCCACTTTTTGAAATTTTATAAATATTATCATTCAAAATATACTTCATTTTTTGAATTTTAATATTGAAATTAGATTATGGTGATTTTTTTTATTTTTTTCAAATCATTTTATTTTTAATGAAGAGTTAAAAACACTAATTTATAGTTTAAAACTGAATTTTTACTTAAATTATTGTTTACTTTATTTAAATTTATTTTAGTTCAAAATAGATACATAATACCTATATACATTCAATTTAATTCTTTGGTGTTAGTTTATAATAATTTTAGATATATAATAATTTTAATCAACTTTGCACCCTCTTTTACACACCTCATAGGAGAACTTGCAAATTCACATAAAATTTAATTTTACCACTTCTATGATTGGAATATAAAAAATATGAAATACTTATTTAATGTCAAAGAGTAAACTGTGGTTCAATAAGATAACAATAATTATTGGTGAATAATGACTTCTTACTTTTATTTACCACGGTTAAAAGTATATAGGGTAATTAAGGGTAAAAATGATATCATTATTACCCTAACAGATGTCCTAATTCTATTGACTAAGTAAAATTCAACGAAAAAAACCATATTAATAATATATGAACCTCTTTATAAATATGTATTAGATTAGGACATTTATTATTATTTAATTCAAAGAAGAGTTAGAAGAGTTAAAATAAAACATTAATAACTAAAACATTTTTAATATACGGTAATACATAAGATAAAATTTGATGTTAAATATTAATTAAAATGAATGAATTATTTACTACATAATGGTATTTTATTTATATTTTTTTAGACAATAATTAATTTAATTTAATTATGACAAAATTATGTTGCAGTAATAACCTTGTTAATGAAATATTAAAATAATTGATATTATAAATATCCAAATAAATGTAATTTTGTACTTTTTATGAATTACAATAATTTTCTAGGTTAATATGACATTTTAGTGTTGGTTATATAAATTTTTATTTATGTAATAATGATTTTATTAATTTTTTTAAAAAATTCCAAATAGTGTCAAAATTGACATAAATGATTTTTTTTAAAAATATTATATTATTAATTGATATTCTATTCGTAAAAATATACTATTCAACCAAAGCACTTATATAATGATAGGTGTATTATCACATAACCACTTGGGGTTCAATTTGAAGTATATAGTATTTTTATTAACCATATAATATAAAAATACAAAGAGACATGGTAAATGTCACACTATTTAAATAAGAGTTAAATCTAAAGGTTAAGGTTTTTATACTATTCCAAACCTGTCTAAAATCTATTGGTTGAGTGGTTTTAAAACCATACCTACCTTATTCATTAAATAATAAAAATTGGTGATATTAGAAACCCTAAATTATTTTATTATAAAATATTATTTCTAGCTTTTCCAAAGGTTCCCCTCACCCCTTTTATAAAAGGGCACTCCCCCTTACCTCAAATTCACACCTTCAAAGAAATTTGGCTCGGCCAAACCCTACGAAAATACCCTATAAAATATTCTCCCTTCATCCTAGAGGACCTGAATTGGTCATATAAACAACTTAAGGAGCCCTTTTAATCAAATCAAAATAAAGAACCCGAAGAATAGGTAAAAATCACACCACCTCTTTTAAGTTCCATTCGTCTTCCACTTCCAATATCTTTGTTTTTTCCATTACTAAATAATAACTCAACTATCTTCTATATACTGTGATGTTATTATAAATATGGTAAAATAAAATTTATTATTCTGTCCATCCTTCGAATGACATGTCAATATACGTGTGTACGTATGTATTACCATCTCCATGTCGTGGTGAAATTGTTATTCAATACATTATTATTTGGATGGGTATAATAATGATGTGTAATTGATGTAAATAATAAATATAACATGGTAATGATTCTGTATATATGATATACCATCCAATTATATATTATTTTAATATCAAAATAATGTCATTGTCACCGGTGCATATCTACGGATTACCGTCTCCACAAACGCGATGAGATTCATTCCCCATCATATCCATTCAAGACTATTTTCAGTTAGATGATCTAAAATAATGTTTAAAGACTTTATATCATTCTGGATATGAATAAGATACTTCCCATACATAACTAATATGACTCACATAATAAAAAATATAAATGAAAACGAATTCTTTAACACCCGAAACAACGATAACACCAAAATACTATAGACAATGCATTATTAAAAGATCATATATGATATCATATAAATGTATACTATTCTTGTATATTTTAATAAGAATTATTTCAACACTATACTTGTGGTTAATCTACCCTCAACCAAGGAAAAGTACAAGGTAAGGGTTTATTTCATAATCTCTACATTATCCGAGGTTTTTTTACGTAATTACTTATTGGGACCCCTTTGACATCCACATCCATGTTTCTAAAAAATGTATTTCAAAACATTTTTAATATTTTATAGACTATTGGAAAAAATCATGTATAACCTTGTTGACTTTTTATTATAATTTTATAAAGTAATCATTCAGTCATTTTCCAAACAAGGTCCTTTTAAACCTTATCGACATAATGAAATTAAGAATGTCTTTTTTAAACTATATGGTTAATGAGGCTATTTTTCATCATTATAAAATTGTCAAAGTTTACCTTACAAGATTATATGAGTATTTTTATAGTAAATATTTTTTATATAATTAGTTTAATTTTAAATGATTTAAAAAAAAGAGATATTAATTTCAAATAGTTTTGATTTCATCTATGTCCGCATGCTTTGATGTATTTTATTCTTATTTGAAGTTGATTTATTATGGTACCTAAATTCAATATTGTATTGAATGTTTTGAGATATTTTTGATTGTGTATGTGATATTTTTATTCCACTCATGGTTTATGGAGATATTATTGAAATTTTTTATGCTATTTTTAAAATGAATGTTTATAATATATTTAAACATATTTATATGAGGAATGCATTGGACATATTAAGTTATGGGTGGATCCTGATATAACTCTCCGATGTATCAGTAGGTCTCAAGAGAGAAACTAGTTTCTTAGAAAAAAGCCTTGAAAAAAATCTTATTTGTAGTCTTGGATCAGGGCCTTGACTATGTGGATATGATTGTCTTGCATTATGCATTCCATCATTATGAAATTCATTATTGATATTTAAAATGATTATTCGACTAGTATAATATCCATGACAATAAGTAAATGGAATTATTTCATCTTATTTTTTCCATGTTATGCTAATATTCATTTTTAAAAGGCTATTATTTTAGTTATACATTTCCTTAAATGTTTTTGATTTTTCATTAATATTTCCCCCATATTGTTATCATTACTAAGCATCTGAGATCACCCCTTTCTATGTATTATTTTTCCCAGGATGTGATGAAGTATTTTATGACAGACCTATAGGGATTGTCTAAGGGTATATGAGTGTGGACAATGGAGACAATGTTGTTTTTGTATTTCACATTATGATTTAATGTAAGACTTATGAATGTATCTAGTATTTCTAAGGCTACTAAACTAATCAGTCTTTCTAGAATTTCTCTTCTGTAATTATGACAATGTCATTTAATAATGAACCGACTCAGGATAACAAGGGTCAAGGCATTAAAAAATGGATTTTTATTAAATAAAAATAGCTTGATGATTTATATAATTTTTTTTGGAAAAATTATTATTGTGGTTTTATAAAAATGACATCATATATGACGAGTGATACGAAATAATTTATATAAAGGATAAGAGTATTAAAAGCACGAAGGAATTACGATAAGTGTTTCATGCCTAAAAATGGCCGACATGATGTCTATGTTTATTTATAATTATTTTTGATGAATAGTTATTTATGATTAAATTGTAGTGTTCCATTTTACGTTTAGTGGTTAATGTATTTAAAATATCAAATTTTAATAATAGATATAGATAAATAATTATAATTTTCATTTTATTGTTAGATTTTATATCTGCTAAATATGTATTTTCGTTCTTCTGGCATCAAAATTAATTAACATACATCCATTTCATGAATTAATAGATGAATATAAAATAGATAAATGAAGAACAAAATAATGAATTTTTTTTTGAATATTTGTCAAAAAAATAATTACTCAAAGATAGGGAAATAATAAAAAAGTAAAATGTGTTTTCCTAATACATTAATTTTTTTGAATTGATGACCTTTTAAATCATCATGGATTTATGACATTGGGGCTATGAAAATTTCATTGACAATTAATTTGTTTGTGATTGATGACATAAATCACTTTCTATAAATATTTTCATATCTCCTCCATTTCCAGTGTTTATTCCCATCCTTTGATCCCAAATGTGGAATCCTAGTTATTGGTTACATTGGGTAACTATTATGGTTCCAAATTCACTTTTCAAAAGGAAGAGTTAGTAATTGTTTTTACGATGTGGGTTACTATTAATGAAACATTCGAGTATAAAATAATTAATACCCCTGATGAATGTGGTCGAGAAATTCATTTTAATGTGCGGGGGGGGGGGGGGGGGTAGGGGGTTCAATCTATCAACCTAATATTTTATGATTTTCTTTCAAATTTTTATTTTATTTTATTTTATTTTATACATTTCATACAAAACATATGACATTTCATTCTATATTAAAGTAATATGTTTTGATTGCATTATATGAAACACAAAGTTAATCATTCACTACCAAAAAACATAATTTCTTTCCTTCTTTACATGAAATAATATGATATTCTTGAATTATATGGAATAATGTCTTTCATTAATGACTTTCATATCACACATTTCCGAGGTTTAACAAACACTAATATATTATTAAAATATTATTATTTATTTGAATAATATAACACATTGTTATTATATTACATGTTAAGAATATTATTCACTAATTTGATAAATTATATGGTTTATAAAATATAATATGAATTCATAGGTTATCATTAATTATAAATTATTATGAAAATTGAATGAATATTTTATCGAAGTATTATTATGGTCACAATCATTTTTTCATACTAAATTAAATTATAATTTATATATATTCTTACATTAATTCAAATATCCCTTTCTTAGGAACCAACATGGATTATCATACATTAAATGCTAATATGGAGTATGGCATCGTGTACGTTACATGTAACACCGACTTGGCATACAATGCAAAAATCATTGAGTTTCATTGATATATATTAATTATAATAAATATTAATATGAGATAATTATAAACTAATAATTAAAAGTAGATATTGGAATACTAATATCTACTTTTTTATATTTTTTATAATTATTTTTATATATAAAACATATAGATGAAGACAGATATAATTTTTTGTAAATTTGTTTTATACCACTTTCCATAATAGACAACAAATAATAATAAACTTAATTTCAGACACATATAGAAATTGAATTTAATAAAATTATTATTATTATTTAATTCATAAAATATAATTATCATATGGTGAAATTTTAGGATTTTTATCAGAAACATCATTTTTAATGAATAGTGAAAAATTCACCCTTTTTGATAAAAACAGCCTTTAATTTAATTATTTATTAATGAAAAATTATATTATAAATTTTTTTATGTAATCATTATAAAACTATTAAATTTATCAAATCAATGTAATTCATTATAATCAATTTCACATTTAAATTGAATACAAAATCATAAAAAAAATTAACAGTTTTCCAACATTAAAAGCCCATTATTTCATCCCATATGCAGGAATAACATTAATATTAATTTATTCTATTATATAATATGAATTTATAAGAAGTAACATACAAAATTGTATTCTATAAAATATTTGTAGTCTAATAATACACAGTTAATTTTTCGCCAAATGTATTTGTAAAAGTGATTAAAATTAATCACTATGATTAAGGACAAATTAAGCTTAATTAGTGACTACATATAATAATTAAGGGCTCAAATAATCTATCGAGGTATAAAAAACCATTTTATGTCCATATTTTGTCCATAAATCTAAAAATATTAGTTTTATTTGTTTTTTATGACTCATTTTTGGTAAGAACATGTGTACACCAAACATGACTCTAAAAATTCCAAGTGAGAGCTTTTTCATCCCTATAAAAAGTCACCACCTCCAACACAACCTCACATAGCTGAAAACTATAATGTTCATCTATACCCTGACCAATACACTTCTCATTTATCCACAATTCTTCATAGATTTCATCTGTTTGATAGAAGTCAATCCAAGGATGCATTTTTCCGCAAACCAAAAGTAGTTTCCAACTAAGAGGTAACATCTTCTCTTAACCGATTTCTTTTATTATACTTACACTACCAATCCAACTCTATTTAATATATGGTTTTACAAAAAACCAATATAATCAGTATACATGTATGTTTCTATATATATTATTCAACCTACACTTACAAATACTTCCATTTAATGTGTGTGGATCATGCAATTTCTGTGTACGGTGAACTAATGCCTCAAGAAACAATGATTGTTCAATATTAAATTAACTACTATAATAGTGGAAAATATAATGGAATAAATATTAATTTATGAAATATATTAATTTTATTATGCATTTTTATTATTTATTCTTTTTAAAACCAAATATATTTTTACATTCCATTTTGTGTTAGTACACTAATTTCATTTGAGGAAGTGTGGAAAATCACTACCTCATAGCGATATGATTCCTTCACACACCAAATGTATTTTATAAATGATGGTTTTATATTATATATATATATGATATAATAAATCTAATGTAATAATTATATTCATATATATATACATATTTTTTTTCATTCTCTCAGCACAACAATTAAATTAAAATAGTTTTATTATGTACATATGACCTACAGTTTTAATGAATGATGTCTTTAATTTCATGCCTATATATTCTATACATTATTATAAAACAAATAAAATATATATTAATGTAAATTATTTCGTGGATTAAATTTTATAAATCATTCTATATATTATAAATACCATTGATATAACAAATTAAGGATCACGAGAATAACAAATAGAATATTACCCATAGTAAATCCGTGAAATTGGATAGTAAAAAAATGGGTAATATAAGTTCATAATAATATATTATATTGTATTATATATAATATAATTTTAATTGAGATGATTTATAATAAATTTATATTTATTATACAAGTAGTTTGCACACAGATGATGATATTTACCATACGTGTATACGTACGGATTACAGTCTCCATGTCGTGGATTAATTGTTATTCAATACATTATTATTTGGATGGGTATAATAAGATGAGTAATTGAGGTAAATAAAAGATTTAATATGGTAATTATTCTGTATATATGATATATGATCTAATTATATGTTATTTTAAAATCAAAACAATGATATTGTCGCTCGTGCGTATGTACGGATTACCGTCTCGACGAACGCAATGATATTCATTCCCCATCAAATCCATTCAAGAAAAATTTTCATTGGACGATAAAATATACTGATTAACGACTTTATATCATTCTACATATGAATAAGATACATCCCATCCATAACAAATATGACTCACATAAAAAAGAATAAATGCAAAATGAATCAGTTAACAACCGAGTCAATAATAATACAAAAATATTATAAAAAAAGAAATTTTAAAAGATCATATATGATATCATATTAATGTATATGATTCTTGTATAATTTAATAAAAATTATTTCACCATTATACACGAGGTTATCCTACCCACGACCAAGGAAAATTACAATGTAATTGTTTATTTCATAATCTCTACATTTTATCCGAGGATGTTTATACGTAATTATCTACAGGGACCACCTTATCATCCACATACATGTTTCTAAAAAATGTATTTCAAAATAATCTTTCTATTTTACAGACTATGGGTCAAATTCGTTTATACAATTTTTTGAATTTTTATAGGATGTTTATAAAGGAATGTGTCCATCGTTTTCCAAACTGTGAACTTTTTAACCTTTTTAAATGAATTAATGTAAGACTGTTTTTTACTTTTATTGTGGGTGTGGATATTTTCTGCCATTATAAAATCTTCAAATCTTCCCTTCCAATATTTTAAGAATATTTTGAATGTAAATGATTTCTTGTATAATTATGTGAGTTACAAATGATTTAAAAAAGTGATATTTCTCACAAAATGGTTTGATTTCATCTATGTCAACATCCTTGGATGGATTTTAATCTTTTTTTTGAAGCTAATTTACTATTATAGAAAACATTCATATTGTATTGAAGGTTTTGTGATATGTTTGATTGTGGATGTGTTATATTTATACCATTCATTTTTAGGGAGAAAGTATTGATATTTCCTATGATAGTTTTAATACGAATGTTTATTTTATGTTTAAACCAATTCATATGAGGAATGTAATGGACTTTTTAATTGAGGGTTGGAGCTCACTATAGCTCCTCGATGCATCAGTAGGTCTCATGAGACAAACTAATGTCTTGGAACAAGGCCTTGACAAAATCTTATTTGTAGTCATGGCACAAGGCCTTGAATATGTGGTTATGATATTCTGGCATTATGACTTCCATCATTATGAATTTGGTCATATATATTTCATGTGATTATTTGACTAGTAGAATATCCTTGTGAACAAGTAAATTGCATTATTTAATTTAATTTTTGACATGATATGCTAAAGTTCAAGTTTAAAAGGATTTTTATAATTTATACATTTCCTTAAATGTTTATGCTTATTAATGACAGTTTCTACAATATTGTTATCCTTACTGAGCATCTGATCTCACCCCTTTCTATGTTTTATTTATCCCTATATGTGAAGAATTATTTTATGACTGACTTGCATGAATAGTCTGAGAGGTATGCGTGTAGACTACATATACTATTTTGTTGTAGTTTTTCACTTTATGATGTAATGTTAGACTTATTAATGTATATTTTATTTCCAACGATACTAAACTAATTGGTCTTTCAAGACATGATATTTTCTGATAATGCCAATGTTATATAATACTAAAATGATTAAGGGTAACAGGGGTTGGGGAGTTAGAGTTGGTATCTTATGAAGTTTAGTACAAACTGTGGAAGTTATAATTAGATAAACTCTTATTAAAGAACATGTCCCTAAGATAGAAGACGAGGATTAGTATAGAAGAACTTCCTATAATTTTGGTATTGTAGAGATTTTGTGAATTTTATAGGAAATACATCCCAGTCTGGATACAGGCAGGTAGAGGAGGATCTATCATAGATGTACCTAGGGTTAAAACCCAAAAACACCGCATTGATATGACTCGAACGGGAACTGGCACACGACAACAGTCCTTGTTGCACTCTTTGTTACGACACTCTAGGGTGATATACTTAGGATAATTCTCATTTTATTAACAAAATATTAATAAGTGTTTATGAGTATAAACCTCCTCAAAGAAAACATTTTTATGATTATGGATTTTATCCATTAGTTATTCAATTTATGTTAAGTGTTATACACGTTTGGATATCTTTATTTCGATTCATAAAGTTATTTAGTGTATGCCATTGATTATAAATCAAACCTAGTGGAATGAATGGAAACCGTATCATTGCACACACTACATGTAGGTATTTCCCTCAACCTAAATATAATTATAGTGGATCTGCTGATACAACTGGTGTTGACCAGCTTGTCACTATACTGGGATAACTCACTCAGGTTATGAATAATAACCTTACCCGTATGGACCACCATGATCCACAGTGTGGAGGATCAATGTTAGGCCACTTAATTAGGAAAAAACCACCAACATTCTATGAGAGTACAAATCCATTAGTAGCTGAGCAATGGATAAATTCCATAGAGAAAATGTTCCACGGCTTGGGAGTTGCGAAAGGGAAAAAGTTGTCATGGAAGTTTACCACCTCAATGGAGTTACTGATCAATGGTGGTCCTTGATTCAAAACACAAAGGAATATGATGAAGTATAAAAAATGGAATGGTGGTAGTTTAAAGAGATTCTATTTGGAAAATTAATTCCTCGTGACTATCGATATGATATGCAAAGGCAATTTCTGAGTCTGAGGCAAACGAAGTATGAGAATTTCAAAAATTATGAGGCTAACTATACTGGGTTAGAGATGCATGTTTCAAATTATATACATAACCTAGGAAGTAATATTGATCATTTCTTTGATGGGTTAAAATCATTTCTCCATCAAGCAGAAGTCTCACAATCCTTCTCATCATTCGAAGATATTTTCTCATGTGTTACCAGGACAGAAAAATAATTTCATATGTTTTATAACTTTAAAGAAAATAAATAGAAGAAGAGATCTACTGATCAATCTGGAAATGGAAATAAGGGGAAGAATGGAATGGATGAAAATCCATCTTATAGTGAATGTGGGAAGAAAAACCATGGTACTTGTCTCAAGGGAATGGGCATCTGTAATAAGTGTGGTGAAAAAGGCCACCACGCTCGTGATTGCAAGGGGAATAAAAGAAGCTACCAATGTTCAATGCTACTATTTTAGGTAGATGGGACATTATTGAAATGAATTTCCTAAAAGTCAGGGAAAGTTACCTCTAAATGGGCCACAAGAACATGGTAATGCTTATGTTATTACTACAACTGAGGATGAATCTCTGAAAGACATGGTTATAGGTAAATTTATGGTTTCCTCAAGTTTATAAAATGCCTTATTTGATTCTGTATCATCACATTGTTTCATTCTATTCCTCCCCAGTAGATCAACTAAATTCAATTATTGCAGTGGAATAGAATGATATAACCGTGGGTGAGGAAAGGAATGTTCAAATAGAGGATGTACCTATTTTGAAATAATATGTTGATCTGTTTCCTAAATATTTACCTGGGCATCCTCCAAAATCATAATTTCAGTTTTCCATTGATTTTATTCTTGTATAAAGGCCCATATCGATGACCCCATATAGAAGGGCCAATGTGGAATTAGTGGAACTAATGAATGAACTAGAGGAATTGAGTAATAAGGGACTTATTCACCCTATTGTTTCTCTTTGGGGAGCCCCTAATCTTTTTGTTTCAATGAAATATGGATCTATGAGGATATGTATCGACTACAGGGAGATCAATGAAATAACAATAATGAACAAGTATCCCCTACCTCACATTGATGGTTTATTTGACCAACTGCATGGAGATCAATACTTTTCAAATACTGACCTTTGATCTGGATACCATCAATTGTGTGTGAAGAAGGAAGTCATTCTGAAGATTACATTTTGAAACCAGGTATGGGTATCACAGTGTTTACAGTAATACATTTTAGGCTGACTAATGCACCATCTGTTTTCATGGAACTAATGAACATAGTATTCAAAGAAATATCATGATGAATTTGTTGTGAAATTTATTGATGATATATTGATAATATACAAAAGATAAAAATATAATTAAAATTACTAGCACATTATCCTAAAGACTCTTATATGAAAAGATTTATATGGGAAGTTTAGCAAGTGTAAATTTGGGATTCATGAGATTTCATTTCTTGGACATATTGTCTCTAATGATGTAATCTTTGTTGATCCTTCTATGACAAGAGAAATCCATGAATGGAAAGCACCGAAGAGTATAACTGAGGTACACAGTTTTATTGGTTTAGTTGGTTATTATTGACGTTTTGTCTAGAAGTTTTCCCGATTGGCTTACCCATTAACGGAGATCACACTTAAAGGGGATAAATTTGTCTGGAAAAAAGATTGTGAAAAATGTTTCAGAGAACTAAAGAGAAGACTAGTCAATGATCCTATATTGACTCTACCATCGGGGAATGAAGGGTTTGTAATTTATATTGATTCTTCAATGAAAGGACAAGGATGTGTCCTTATGCATAATGATAGAGTTATTTCCATTGCATCACGACTGCTAAAAATTCATGAGCAAAAATAACCTACTCATGATCTTGAGTGAGCGGCTAAAATCTTTTCTATGAAGATATGGAATCATTATTTCTATGCTGAAAAATGTAAGGTATATACCGATCACAATATTTTGAGTTATATTTTTTATTAGAAATAACTCAACATAAGGAAAAGGAGATGTCTTGAACTACTCAATGATTATGATTTCACCACACACTACCACCCAGGTAAGGAAAATAAGGTGGCACATTCTTTGAGCAGAAAGGATCAGGGAGATTTTAACAAGATGAGAGTTTCAAAGGATCATATATACATGGATGTAGTAATGATGGATATGGGAATAACCATGGAAGGTGAAACATTAATGATTATTTAAATGGTTGCCAAATAATATTTACTAGAAAGGATAAAGAGTTCTCAGACCCATGATGAAGAGTTTCAAAAGAAGATTATTGATATGGATGATGGGAGATTGGGTGACTTTGTGTATGAAGATGAAAGATTGAAATTTTGGATGAGACATCGTATTCCCGATATACCAGATCTAAAAAGGGAGTTTTTGGTTGATTCTCATATTTCCAGTTTCTCTATACACCCTAGTAGAACCAATATGTATAATGATTTGATGGAACCGTTTTGGTGGGACAACATGAATAGAGAGATTGTTAATTTTGTGTCAAGATGTAGGGTTTTTCAACAACTAAAATCTAGAAGGAAACATCTTAGTGGAGTCATGCTACCTCTTCCCATACCTAAGTAGAAATGGAATAATATTATGATGGAAATTGTCATGGGACTACCAAAGACTCTTATAAGGAAAGATGCAATATGGTTCATTGATGACCATCTTACCACATCTACACATTTTCTTCTTATACATTTAGATTTACCACTTGAACGTCTAGCATGAATATATATTACTGATGTTTTGATACTTCATGGAGTAAATCTATCGATTTTTTCGGATATAGATCCACGTTTTACTTCAATATTCTGGAAAAGTTTTCAGAAAGACATGGATACTGAACTTTATTTGGGCACTGCCTACCACCCCTAAATAGATGGACAATCAGAATGAACTAATAAAACTATGGAAGACATGTTGAGAACATTCTCACTTGACTTTCATGGGATGTGGCATCAATATTTACCCAAGGTATAATTTTACTATAACAATACATTCCATTCATGTATTCAGATGGAACCATAAAGAATGTTTTACGGAAAGAAATTATGCACACCAACATGTTGGGTTGATGTTGCTGAAAGAAAACTCGTAGGCCCAGAACGTGTAGAGGAAACAATTTGAAAAGGTTAAAGTATTCCAAACCCACATCAAAGCAGTTCAAAGTAGGCATAAGAGCTATGCCAATTACCAAAGGAAGGATTTGGATTTCAAGTAGGAGATCATGTTTTCTTGAAGGTGTCACCATGGAAGGGTGTTATACGTTTCTGTAAGAAGGGAAAATTGAGTCCAAGGTACATCAGACCTTTTGATGTTTTAGAATGAATAGGGGCTGTAGCTTATAGTCTGAGAATGCTGCCAAGTATTTATGATGTCCAAGATGTGTTCCACATATCACTGTTGAGAAAATACATGCCTGACCCAACGATTGTACTCACCTATGGGAAATTAGATGTAGAACATGATATGTCTTATTGCGAAGTGCCTGTCATGAACCTTGATACAAGAAGACTAGTGCTAAGAAACTGGACGACTCATCTAGTAAATTTTTTATGGAGTAACCATAAGATGGGAGAGGCAACGTAGGAACCCAAGGAACATATGATGAAGAACCACCCAAAAATTTTTATTTAGTAAAAATATAGAAATTTCAAGGAAAAAATTATTTGAAGGAGGGGAGAATGTAACACACCAAGCACCTATGATATGCTTCTCTTTTAATAATACAGTAGCATGTGTTGTACGCAACATTGAGTTCTATCACACCTCAACCAATCAATGTAGCCATTATGAATAGTAATACCCACATTTTGAAATTTTATATTTATTATCATTCACAATGGACTTCATTTTTGGATTCTGAATAACAAAATTTTCTTAGGGTGAATTTTTTTGTATTTTTTTTCAAATATTTCAATTTTTAATGAATAGTTAAAAACATTGAGTAATAGTTTAAAACTGAATATTTATTTAAATTATTATTTATTTTATTTAAATTTATTTTTGGTCAAAATAGATACATAATACCTATATATTTTCAATATAATTCTTTGGAGTTTGTTTATCTTGATTTTAGATATATAATAATTTTAATGAACTTTTCACCGTCTTATACCCACCTCATAAGTGAACTTTCAAATTCACATAAAACATAATATTACCACTTATGTGAGTGGAGTATCAAAAATCTGAAAGACACAGTTAATTTCAAAGAGTAAAATGTGGTTCAATAATATAACAATAATTATTGGTGAATAATAAATTCTTACTTTTATTTACCATGGTAAAAATTATATACGGTAATTAAGGGTAAAAATGATATTTTTATTACCCTAACAATGTCCTAATTCTATTGAAAATGTATAATTCGACCAAAAACAACCTTATGAATAATATAAGAACCACTTTTACAACATGTTTTTGATTAGGAAATTTATTATTATTTTATTCAATGAAGAGTTAAAAGAGTTAAAATATAACGTTAATAACTAAAACATTTTTCATATATGGGTATACCTAAGATAAAATTCGATTATAAATATTAATTAGAAAGAATAAATGATTTCATATATAATGGTATATTATTTATATTTTTAGAAATTAATTAATTTAATATATTTATGAAACAATTATGATGCAGTAATTACCTTATTAATGAAATATTAAAATAACTGATTTTATAAATATCATAATAAATGAAATTTTAGACTTTTTGTGAAATAAAATAATTGTCTATGTTAGTATGACATATTATAGTTGGATATATGAATTTTTATTGATGTAATAATTATTTTATTAATTTATAAAAAAAAATACCAAATAGTGTCCAAATTGATATAAAAGAGTTTTTCAATCAAATATTATATAATTAATTGATATTATATTATTAAAAATATATTGTTCAACTAATGCACTTATATAATTATAGGTGTATTATTACTGAACAACTTGGGGTTCACTTTTAAGTATATAGTATGTTTATTAACCATATAATTTAGAAAAAAAGAGACATGGTAAATGTCACCCTATTTAAATAAGAGTTAAATCTAAAAGATAAGGATATTATAGTGAGCCAAACCTCTCTAAAATCTATTGGTTGAGTGGTTTTCTAACCATACCCCCATTATCCATTAAATAATCAAAATTGGAAATATTAGACACCAAAAATTATTTTGTTATAAAATAATATATCTAGCTTTTCCTAAGATCCCCTCACTCCAGTTATAATAGGGCACTGCCCCTTACCTAAAATTGACACCTTCAAAACAATTTGTCTCGGAAAAACACTACACAAATACCCTCTCAACTATCCTCCTGTCATCCTAGAGTACCTACTTTAGTTATAAAAACAACTTAAGGAGACATTTTAATCAAATCAAAAGGATTAACCAGAAGAAGAGGTAAAAATCACACCACCTCTTTCAAGATCCATTATTTTTCCACTTCCTATCACTTTTTTTACCATTATAAAATAATAACTCTACTATCTTCTATATATAGTGATGTTATTATAAATAGGGTAAAACAAAATTCATTATTCTATCCATCCTTCTAATGACATTTCACCATACGTTTGTACGTATGGATTACTGTCTTCACATCATGGTGTAATTTTTATTTAATACATTATTATTTGGATGGGTATAATAATGATGTGTAATTTATGTAATTAATAAATATAACTTGGTAATTATTCTTTAAATATTATATACCATCAAATTATAAATTATTTTAATATCAAAATAATGATATTTTCATTCGTGCATATGTACTGATTACCTTCTCCACGAACACGATTAGATTCATTCCCCATCGTATCCATTCAAGACTAATTTTAATTAGATGATCAAAAATAATATTTATAGACTTTATATCATTCTTGATATGAATATGATAAAACCCATCCATAACTAATATCCCTGGCATAATATTGAATATAATGGAAAATTAATTCGTTAACAATCGAAACAACGATAACACAAAAATATTATAGACAATGCATTATTAAAAGATCATATATGATATCATATAAAAGTATACGATTATTGTATATTTTAATAAAAATTATTTAATCATTATATTGGTGTTTAACCTACCCTCAACCAAGGAAAAGTACAAGGTAATTATTTATTTCACAATCTATACAGTATCCGAGGTTGTTTATACGTAATTATTTTTTGGGACCCCTTTATCATCCACATCCATGTTTCTAAAAAATGTATTTCAAAACATTCTTAATAATTTACAGACTACTGGTTAGCTTCATTTATACCCATCTTTTACTTTTTATTATATTTTTATAAAGTAATCATTCTTTCATTTTCCAAACAAGGTCCTTTTAAACCTTATCGACAGAATTAAGTTAAGAATGTCTTTTTTAAACTATAGGGTGGGTGAAGCTATTTTATGTTGTTATAAAATTTTCAATGTTTCCCTTACAAGATTATAAGAATATGTTCAATTTAAATATTTTCTTATATAATTATTTGACTTTTAAATTATTTAGAAAAAAGAGATATTTCTGTCAAATAGGTTTGTTTTCATCTATGTTAACATCATTTAATGGATTTTAAGCTTATTAGAAGTTAATTTATTATGATACGAAACATCCATCTTTTATTAAATGTTTTGTGATATGTTTGATTATGTATGTGTTATTTTTATTCCATTCATGGTTTATGAAGATATTATTGAAATTTTGTATGCAAGTTTTAAAATGAATGTTTATGATATGTTTAAACATGTTCATATTTGGAATGCATTGGACATAGTAAGTGATGGGTGGAGCCCGATACAACTCCTCAATGCATTAGTAGGTCCCATGAGACAAACTAGTTTCTTGGAAAAAATCTTTGACAAAATCTAATTTGTAGTCTTGGAACAAGTCCTTGACCATGCGGTTATGATAATCTAGCATTATGCAATCCATCATTATTAAAGTCGTTATTGATATTGCATATGATTATTTGACTAGTAGAATATCCATGATAATATGTTAGTGGAATTATTTCATCTTATTTTTCCATGTTATTCTATTGGTCAATTTTAAAATGATTTTGTTTTAGTTCTACATTGCCTTAAATTTTTAGGGTTATTTATTAATGTTTCCACCATATTGTTATCCTTATTGAGCATCTGAGATCACCCATTTCAGTGTATTATTTTTCCCATGATGTGAAGAAGTATTTTATTACTGACCAGTAGGGATAGTCTGATGGGATATGAGTGTGGACTATGGAGACTACGTTGTTTTGTTTTTTCACTTTATGATGTAATGTAATACTTATGAATATATCTAGTATTTCCAAGGCTACTAAACTAATCAGTATTTCAATAATTGTTCTTTTGTGATCATGAAAATATAATTAAATAATGCACCGAATCTGGATAACTGGTGTCCAGGCATTACCAAATGGATTTTTACTGAATAACAACAGTTTGAGGATTTATATCATATTTTTTGGAAATAATATTATTGTGGTTTTATAAAAATGACATCATATATGAAGTGTGATAACCAATAATTTATAGAAAGGATAAGAGTATTAAAACCATGAAGGAATGACGATAAGTGTTTCATGCCTAAAAATGGCCTACATGTTGTCTACGTTTATTTATAATTATTTTTGATGAATAATTATTTATGATGAAATTGTAGTGTTACATTTTATATTTAGTGATTAATGTATTAACTATATTAATTTTTAATAATAGATATAGATACGTAATTATAATTTTCATTCTATTATAATATTTTTTATCTGATAAAAGTTTATTTGAGTTCTTTTGGCATCATAATAAATTAACGAACTTCCATTTCATGAAGTAATGGATGAATATTAAATAGATAAATGATGAACCCAATAATGATAATTTTGTTGGATTTTTGGTCCAAAAAATAATTAATCAAAGATAAGGAAATATTCCAAAAGTAAAAGGAGTTTTCCTAATATCTTTATTTTTGTTGAACTGATGAACTTTTAAATCATCATGGATTTATGATATTGAGTCTCGGAACATTTCATTGACAAATAATGTGTTTTTGATTGATGGCATAAATAACTTTATATAAATATTTTCACATCGCCTCTATGTCCAGTGTATATTCCCATCCTATGATCCCCAATGTGGAATCCTAGTTATTGGTTACTTTGGGTAACTATTATGGTTCCAAATTTACTTTTGAAAAGGAAGAGTTAGTAATTATTTTTACGATGTGTATAATTATTAATGAAACATTCAAGTTTAAAATTTTTGATACCCTGGATGAATTGTTGTCGGGAAATTCATTTTAAGGATGTGGGGGGTTGAATCTATCAACCTAATATTTTATGAACTTTTTTCCAAAAATATTATTTTATTTGATATTATACATTTCATACAACACATAAGACCGTTCATTCTACATTAAAGTAATATGTTTTTATTGAATTATATGAAACAAAAAGTTCATCATTCACTACAAAAAAACATAATTTTTATCCTTATTTACCTGGAATAATATTATATTCTTGCATTAGATGGAATAATTTCATTCATTGTTGACTTCCATATCAAACATTACTGAGGATTACCAAACACTAATATATTATTAAAATATTATTATTTAATTGCATAATATAACACCATGTTCTTATATTAGTGGTTACAAATATTATTCACTAATTTGGTAAATTATATTGTTTATAAAATATAAAATATATTCATATGTTACAAGTAATTATAAATTATTATGAATATAG
Source organism: Viscum album (assembly GCA_963277665.1). Classification (NCBI taxonomy): domain Eukaryota; kingdom Viridiplantae; phylum Streptophyta; class Magnoliopsida; order Santalales; family Viscaceae; genus Viscum; species Viscum album. The sequence continues at coordinate 490,535,585 of OY728162.1, forward strand.
ATTGAATTTTTTATCGAAGTATTATTATGGTCACGAACATTTTTTTCCATTATAAATTAAATAATAATTTATATATATTTTTGCCTTAATTCAAACATCCCTTTATCATGAATCAACATGGAATAGCTTACATAAAATGCTGACATGGAGTATGGCTTCGTGTAGGTTACATGCAACAACGACATGGCATACAATGAAAAAAACATTGTGTTTCGTTGTAATATTTTTTTTTAATAAATATTAATATGAGATAATTTTAACCTAATAATTAAACGCAGATATTGGAATAGTAATATCTACTTTTTTTATATTTTTAATATATATATATATATATAACATATAGATGAAGACATATGATTTTTTATATATATGTTTTATACCGCTTTCCTAAATAAACAAATAATAATAATAAACATAATATTATACAAATATAGAAATTGAATTTAATAAATTAATTATTATTATTTAATTCTTAAAATATAATTATCCTATGGTGAAATTTTGGGGTTTTTCTCAGAAACATCATTTTTAATGAATAGTGAAAAATACAGCCTTTTTGTTAAAAACAACCTTTAATTTAATTATTTATTAAAGAAAAATTATATTATAAATGTTTTTATGTAAAAATTATAAAAATATTAAATATATCAAATCAATGTAATTCATTATAATCAAATTCACATTGAAATTGAATACAAAATATTAAAAAAAATTAACTATTTTTAAACATTAAAAGCCCATTATTTCATCCCATATGCTGGAATAACATTAATATTAATTGATGCCATTATATAATATGACCTTATAAGAAATAACATACAGAATTGTATTCTATAAAATATTTATAGACTAATAATACACAATTAATTTTTGGCGAAATGTATTTCTAAAAGTGATTAAAATTAATCACTAAGGTTAAGGACAAATTAAGCATATCTAGTGAGTTCATAATATAATTAATGGCTCAAATAAACTATCCAGCTATAAAAACCCCATTTTATGTCCAATCATAGTCCATAAATCTTAAATTATTAGGATTATTTGTTTTCTATGAATATTGTTTTTTGTACAAACATGTGTACACCGAACATGACTCTAAAAAATCCTAGTGAGAACTTTTGCATCCCTATAAAAAGTCTACACCTCCAACACTACCTCACACATATTAAACTATAATGTTCATATAAACCCCGACCAATACACTTCAATTTTATCCAATATTCTTCATAGATTTCATCTCTTTGGTGGAAGTCAATCCAAGGAAGCATTTTGGCGCAATCTAAAAGTAGTTTCCCGATTAAGAGGTAACGTCATCTCTTAAGCCCTTTCTTTTATTATTCTTACACCCCCAATCCAACTCTATTTATTATATGGTGATATAAAAAACCAATATAATCAATATAATAGTATTTTTCTATGTAAATTATTAAACCAACACTTACAAATACTTCCATTTAATGTGCGTGGATCATACAGTTTCTTTGTACGGTGAACTAATGCCTTAGGAAACAATGATTGTTAATTATTCAATTAAATCCTATAATGGTGGAAAATATAATGAAATCAATATTAATTTATAACATATAATAATTTTATTATGTATTTTGGATTATTTATTCTTTTAAAAAAAAATATTATTTTACATTCCATTTTGTGTTAATACGCTAATTTCATTTGAGGAAGTGTGGAAAATCACTACCTCATAGCGATATGATTCATTCATACACCAAATGTATTTTTTAAATATGGTTTTAGAGAATATATAATATACATATATTTAAATTATATAATAAATCTAATGTAATAATGATATTCATATATATATATATATTTCATTAATTTTCATTCTCTCAGCAAAACAACAAAATTGAAATAGTTTTCATGTGAACAAATGACCTACAGTTTTAATGAATGGTGTATTAACTTTCATTGTTTAAATTTTATAAATCATTTTATAAATTATAAATACCATTGATATGTCAAATTAAGGATCATGAGAATAATGAATAAAATATTACCTATAGTAAATCCATGAAATTGGATAGTAAACAAATGGGTAATATAAGGGAATAATAATATATGATATTGTATTATATATAATATAATTTTTATTTAAATTATTTATAAAAAAATTTATTTATTATACAGGTAGTTTTAACACAGATGATGAGATTCAAGACACAAAGAAAGGGGACTAAATCACAATTTTTATTTCTTTGTGATAAATGATATGTTCACCATCCATTCGTTTGGGGTTGTGAATGTGCATCCCAAGATTATATAATATTCATATTTTAAATAATGTTATTGGTATTAACATATCAATAATATTAAATTTTCTTCATTTTTTTAAATTCCAACAGATACAAAATCTGTTAAATAGTTTTGTCTCAATTTTTCTTTATTTGAGACTTGTGCTTTTTTATGCACAAAAATTTCATTTGGAGGTTTATATAAATTACTTACACTTTTTATATGATGAATAACATATTTTTCATGATATTTTATTATTCATTTTACTATTATTTTCTATCATTATGATGATAGTCCCATGATAACATGTTCTAAATGTTTTTTAGAAGATTCTGAATGCTTTTCGAGAATATTTATGTTTATGTATTCTTGATGAAATAATATGATAAATATATAATTAAATGAAATAATTTTCCTATCATATTTATATTTATAATATAATATTGTTTTGGTACCATTTTTATTTAATTTGTTACATAGTATACATAAAACTATTTTCTTGGAAATCCCTACATAACCCTCTATTCGGTCGAAAATATATGTTATTTCAATAACATGATTTCTAAAACGGTTTTCCTAGAATATTATTTTAATATACTATGATCATTAAAGTACATTATTAGATTTTATTTATTTTACCAATTTTCAATGGACTTCTCTTGTCTCTTTCCAAACAACACAATTTGTTATCCTTTTTATAGTAAAAAATGAATGATTTTTACTTAGGTTGGTTTATATGTAATTATCTAACGTTATTCCATTGAATCATATATTAAAATATTATGAATTTCTCTACTCTTAAAGAAAAATTTATCTAAATATTGCAGATATTAATGATTTTTATTTTGGTTTTTAATGAAAATCATTTTCAATAATGTTTTATGTTTTAAAATTTATTTTTAATGTTTCAATATTTATTTATTAATTTTTCAATAATTATTAAAGGAAAATGGTTTTCAAATTTTTTTAAAGAATATTTTATATTTTTTTGATATACTTTCCTGAAATATGGTATCAATGATATTTTCTTGCATATTTTATATTTTTCTATTGAAAATGGTATTCAAAATTTTTTCATGCATTATTTATATGATTTAAAAGAATTTTCAAAAAAACTGATTTTGAAATGTCTTCATGAATTATTTCTAGCTTTTAAAATTTTTATAAAATATTTTTTTTCAAAAAAATAAAAATTTTATTATATTTTTTTCAAATTATTTTTTCAGAAATGGTTTTCAAAATTTTCTCAATCATCTATTATAAAATTTTATCATGTTTAAATTGTATTTTTTAATATATTTTTTAATTATTATTTTAAAAAATTTCATGGAATATTTATTTGAAATGTATTTATGTCTTATTAAAAAAATTAAATAGAATTTCTTATGAAAATTACTCTATAATGTTTTTATGTATTAAAAATTTGTTTTTAATGATTAATGTATATATTCCTCAAGAATCATTTATTAATGATATTTTAAAATTATTTTCCATCTATGACAGAATTTTTTGATGTTACTCTTTCCCTTTTATGAAATTATCTATTGTCACTATTCGGATTTTTTTTCTATGAATGCTATATGAATAATATAAGGGTGTTCAAGAAACATGATTCTTTTTCATATGTTATATGCTTCTAAAACACAATTATTTTCAGTTGTTAGGTTTATGATGAAATGACTATGAAAACCATCTTTTCAAATTTCTTATTATAAAATTAGATGTTTATAAAAACCATTTCATTTCATGTGTTTTGATATTATTAATTAGGATATTATTAAAAATGTATGTATGATTTCATTTTATGTTGGGTGGGGTATATATCACCCTCAAATACATTGTGTTAATATTTATATCTCATGATATTGGATAAGATGATATGATGAGTTGACCCATACTACCAAGATGGCCTTGATAATATATCCTGGGATATTATGGAAATCATATTACCTTCTTATTTGTATTCCACAATTATATGTTTTCATTGTATTTTATGCTTTCATGGCACCGTTTCTATGTTTTATTATGATCTATATCTTATTAACTAATTCTATTTATTCCATGATTCATTTATATGTTCATTGATATGAAGGGTATTCTATTTAATTTTCCAGATCCTTTTCTGATACCCTTATGCTCGTGATTATGCTTTCGTTACTCCCTTTTTTACCATTACTGGTCATTTGAGGTAACCCATTTTTTATGTTTCCATTCCCAATGTTATTTTGAAATGTTTTTGGAAGAAGTAAAAAATGTGGATATAATGGGATATGATGAAAACATTCAACATGAGAGGAGATTTTTTTTCCAGGTTTAAAATGACTTTATACTATTACGGTCCCCATGCATGTATTTTTGTAATGAATGGAGTATAAATATGATATAATTTAATATAAATTTATTTTGTTAATGGGAATCAATAATTCTAATATTAAGTAATTATTTTATGATTCAATTGTTTGAATTTTGTTATAAGGTGACTCTTTTTTTCTATCATTGTATATTATATCCTAAGGACATTTTCATCCTTATTGAATGAAATTCTGAATCCAATCATTTTCATGTAAAATATTTTGGACTTTCTAGCATGTTGCGACAATTCATTTTCAGAGTCTGATGAGTCTGAATTTTCTCTTTTGAAATTTTATTTTGATTATATTTCTTTATTATGAGATGCCACAATAAGGGTTGTTTTGACCATTTTCTAAAATAAACACTTGATATTCATATTCATATTGTATTTCTATGTAAACATAGACAATGGTCCAATAACTTAATTTAATGTTAAATTAATTACAAGTTATTAATTTTTAATAGCCATATATATGACTTTGAATCATGATAGTATAGCCCTATGTACATTTAGATCCTAATCTGATTGACTGAATATATATCCCAAGGAAGTAATATTGATTTAAATATCTTATATAAATCCATTAAAATTTATTGTGCTCCCTCCGTAATAAATTATAAATTTTTCAAAATTGAATATTCCGGCAGCATATCTCATTTTTTGATGTCTTATACTCCTTCTTAAGAAGTAAAAATTTTTTTCCACATCTTAGACAAATCATGGAATTGTGAAACTCAATTGAATTCATCATGTACATGTCCACAGATAATATAATTTATTTCCTTTGATATTATGTCATATTATGTATCTATTTTAGTACTCCTTGCCTCTAGGTTTTCATGAATAACATAATTAATGATGATCTTATAATAGACATTGTATCCTAGATTATTCAGTTATATGATCCTGTGTGATTTAAAACAACCAATGTTGTCCCTATTAAAATATAAAGCACCAACCATATACATACCTTCAGTTGGTTCATCCATTTACATATTATTTGTATATAACATATTATTTTATATCATGATAATGTTTTATCACAAAAAACAGTCCTCTAATTCCAATTCATTGTTTTGAATATTTAAATTGATAACATAATAGGAGGAAATTGTGTCTTTTTTATAATATTGTTATATTCCAGTGTCTGACTCCCATTAAGTCTTTTTCATAAATTTCGTGATTTCATAAATATGTAATATGATTAGTGAATGGATAGTGAAAATGAAAACATAAATTTTAATGTTGTTGGTGGAATAAATGTCCTCATGTACACTCAACCAATGACGTCTCTTCAGACATGGTTAATTTCACTAGAACGGTCCTCTTATCACTAGACCATCGAATCCAAAACTGACTGAAAAAAGTTGAAAATAATACATAAAGTATTAATAGTTCCTTCTGGATAATTTATAGGGATTCATTTATCTAAATATTTGTACAGGAAGATGATAATACACCATGAATGTGCATGGGGAGTCAAAACTCAACAAAATCAAAAAATATTGATTTGATGATCGATCCGAATTATATTCAACATTATAGTAGTATAAAATAATAATAGCTAGATCTTCTTCATTTAAATATAATATCTTCAGGAATTAATAACTCTGATGTGATCTTGGATTCTTGTGATTTTAAAATTTAGTAGAAACAAATTGTAGTAGTAATCTTATAGAAGAATAATGATGAAATATATAAAGCATTCAAAGCATATCCTATAATGAAAATAACATAGGCAATCATTCATCATTTAAAATGGTCATAAATGAAATTTTATGTATATTTAATTATCTCAAGATCATAATAGTAATCTTGAATAAAATCAAGGATTAAAATATATTACATTGAATAGTCAAACATAGTGTTCCATCATAAAATGATAAAATTCCAAATATTTGGTTAAAATATAAATATTTTATTATCCAAACATAAGGTTTACGACATATATATTATTATAAAATTATGATTGATGAACTATTCCTCTATTTCAAAAATGTAGGATTCCATGCTTATATATATTTTAATTATACATTCATTCTACTCTTAACAAATTTAAGGATATATTCAAACATAAGGTTATTTAATAATTATTTTCATAAAATACATTTTTGAATATCAATACATCTATTTGAACATAGGTTTCATTGCCCATGGATTGTTTTCAGCATAGGGTATCTACATTGCATTACTTTTATCAACATATGGTATGAATAATGTAACTAGAAAACATAAAAATGTGTTCCAAATTATTTCATGAATAATTCATGGAGATTATAATCATTAATATAATTACAGAATAAATATTTAAAACAACATTAATTTTCGAAATTATTATATATGTAATATCATTATTAAATTAACATGGGTATTTATGAGTATTAAAATTAATAAAATTTATTTTCTATTGTTAAGACAATACATGCCCAACATTTTCTTCATATATTTCCATATAATTTAATATTTTATTAATCAATTGAATAAAATTTTTTTTCCGTCCTCTTTTTAAAACTGAAAAGAATGTTTTTTATAAGGAAGATATTCATAAATGTGTCAATTTCATGTAATCAGCATACTCTCTAATAAAAAAAATACCACCATCCACTATATTTTCCTCCAAATTGGTTAGTAGAGAGGGAAATATTTTAAACATTTCTAACAATCCTTAACTTCAAATACTTTCTCCAAGGAATTGATCCATCCATCATCTATAACCAGGTATAATGATCCAAGGAATTCTGGAGTACGTTGTCTTCTAAAACACTCTATTGTTGACCAGATTCAATGAGGTGTATCAAGAAGTACTGAATTATAGATACAACCACGATCTCTAATTTTTAAAATTGATACATAAATATAAAAACATGTTCTATTACATTTTAACCATTATTGGGATCTAAATTTGGGAGGATATTTTCATCGTCACTCCTTCCCAATAAAACTTCCTTGTTTTCACTATGGAAAACCTATCAGAAAAAATCTAAATTTAGGTTATGAAGAATGGTAATATTAAAACCCTATATAATTTTACCTTATTCATAATGTAAAATATTTCCATGGTACTTAATTAACATTATAAATAATAATTGTTTTTTTAAATATTTCCTTTGTAACTAACTATATGTTACATTCACTAAACATTACATAATATAATGTTTTAAATCATGAATTTAATATCATATATTTGGGGGTAAATGTTGTTATATGGATTTAGAAAATTATCAAATAGATACTAAAAAATATAACAGTATAATATAATGTTGAATCATCTGATTATTATCAATTTTTCAAAAATTTCAAACCCAATAAAATTAAATGTAATTAATGATCATTAAATTGCTATATATCATTCAAAATAATCTATTCCTTTTTTGGAAATATCCATAGACCCTATGAAAATAATTTTAAAAATGTGTGTTGATCACAAGAATCTTTGTATGTTATATAATATAGATGAAAAATGTTAATACAGTGAAAAACCTGAAAACTTATATAGTGATTATGATTATCAACGATGTTCATATAGAATATGGAATAATTCATTACACAAGAAAAAATGAACACATATTGATAATTGAAATACTTAAAAACCCATATCAGAAAACAAAAAAAACATTTGGAATCTTATATAATAATATCCATAAAACCCTTTCAAATTTAATTCCATCATAAAATAATAATGTCGAATTCCTATATAATTAGTTGATTGTAATAATAAATAAGCAATTCTTTAGAGATATATAATAATTCTCACCCTACATATAAGATATATTTGGATCAACCATTTTTTAGAGCTATAATTTTGATCGACCCTTCATATAATATATGTGAAGCTCATCTGTTATCTATAATAGTTCTCATAAATTAATATAAACAATATTAGGATATCCAATTATTCATATAATTATAAATTAACATATCATGAGTAGACTATTTTATGTATGATAGTTTTTATCATAAAACCCTTTGAAAAAATAATTTAAAGTCATATGAAAAACTTTTCAAATTTAAAAATAAAATTTCTTATGAATATAATATATTCAATAACAAAATAATATAATAAATATATATATGGATTTTAATTTATTAAAACATTAAATAATTAAATAGAATAAATAAAATAAAAAAAATATTTGGATTGTGGGGAAATTTGTTGATAAAGTATACATTAAAATAGAATATTACATTTCTCATTACATTGATATAATTTATTATATTACCATTTCCATTATTCATATTGAAAAGCATTAAAATAAATTAAAAATAGACATAAAACATACCATATACGTCAATATTACCAAATAATTATAATCATGATATCATTTAAAAAATATTATGGAAGAGAATGAGTTAGATTGAAAAGTATAAAAATTAATTAATCCATGAAAGTCCCTATCTAAGATAAAAAATTATAATAAAAAACCCCATGGAATAATAATACTAAAAAATAAATATTATAAGAATAAATTAATTAATGATGTTGAATGACATTATGGATTCATATACACCACATAAAATAATATTGTTGCATAAAATCCAATGTCACCTCCACAAAAGGACCCTGAGGAGTTTTCCTTTAACATGAGTCCAAATCATTATATATATTAATTAAATTATTGAATAATAGACTTCTTTTAATTATTGAGACAATTAATATACATTTTCCTTTATCCCATTTCAGTTTATTTCACTTCAATAAATGTTATAAAATATATATTAATCAATCAACATCACGTTGGAATATTATATTATTTTATATTACCATATAGATAATTTTATGATAAATATAAAATTACATAATTAAATATACATACATAGACACACACACACAGATATATATATATATATATATCATTGGTTTTCTTGAATACAATTAATCCCATTGATTTGTGGGGGTTTTTGTTCACAAATACCCAATAATGGTGTTATTATTTATCTATGAGTGGACTGGTTTGAAAAAATGTTATCTATTATCTTCTTAGAATGAATGTTCTTTTTGAAAAATCTTAAATTAATGAAATATTATTCAATTATATTACCCTAATTCTATTTTATTTAAAGGGGTAATAAAAGACAACTCACATTTCTTTGTGAGGAGATAATATACTATATACAGTAGTAGTTTTATCAAATCCCCCATGAAATAAAAATTAACAATATATATGTTACATAATAATTAAAAAACTAAAAAAAATGTCAAACATTATATATAATATCTTTAATTAAATCAATATAAAAATACTTGATTGTTGATGATGAAAAACGAACCACATCAGTTCACGAGGAATTGGTCTACTATACAGAAAATTAATGATGTCATTTCCTATTTGATAGAATAGTATATGGGTTGTGGATATTCTATTAACATAGTAAAAAAATAAATATATGTTATATATAGCTATTATAATAATTTTTTTTATGAATTGATGAAGGATTTGGTAGATAAAATAAAATAAAAATTCTCAGTTAATCTTAAATCCTACTATTCAATAAACCTCATTAGATAATAACTAAAAAAATTAATTAGATGTATTTATGATCTAAATAAGGTCACTGTGTCAGGGGGATTTATTTCTGGGATATATTTTGGTATATATTTTCTTATACTATGTGAATTTTAGGATTAAATTTGAAAGTAGCATTGGTGGATAATAATAAGTGAAGTGATTGCTACACATATATTGATTTACAATAAAAAACATGACCCAAATATTCTAGATGAAAAAAAGACCTGAAAAAAAGACCACTATCCAGTATCTGAAATGATAAATTCCATATACTTCCATCAAATATATTTTATACATGTTTTTTTAATTTTTTCCCATATCCATTTATTATAACAATAGTAAATTTGTGATCACATTAACTCTAATAAAATGTTTTTACTATTTTTACTATTGATTATGGAAAAACATTACATTTAACATACTAGATAATATAAATTAGTATTATTTCTAATATTGAATTTATTTTATGAAATTAAATTCACATATGATTATGAATATAATTTAAACGTAATCTAGAAGACATGATGCAAAATAGTCCATTCAAGAAGTGTAGTTCAAACGATTAATATGATAATATATACACTCGTTGAATATCATTACTCATTTTATAAATCTATAAAAATATATGTAGTTATATTATATATAATTTCAATTTAAATATATCTGAATAATGATATGTTTTTATTATTGAAATTATAGAGTCATTATTATATTTAAATTATTTTTCAATGAAATCATGTTTTATAAATAAAAAAAAATACAGACTATAATATTATATAATGTTAATAAAAATTTAATAATTTGGTATAAATATAATTAATTAATACATATGTTACATTTATTAATATTTAAAATTAATTTTACGTTTAATACACATAATTTATTTAAAGAACGACATTTTTAAAAAATAAGAATTTTTCATTGTTTATTAAAATGTCAATATTTTTTAAATATCCCAAATATATCACATTCAGATAATCTTTATATTATGATTTATTAAATATAAATCAGGTTTTCAAACTCATATCCTATAATTTTTAAATTAATCATATAAATAATATATTATATAAATTGAGTTTATTTAAATATTTAATTATATTCATTAATAGATAACATTGTATTTTTATAATGACTTCAACTATATAATTCAAATAAATAGATATGAAAAATAATATAATAATTTATGTGGTTTTTAGATAATATATATCAATTGGATGTTCGTGAAATCATTTGGACAAATGGATTACAAATTTTATCTTTTGATGAATGAGAATTTCATGAGATGGAATCATTCGAGCAAAGACCTACAATGAATACCATATGAAAATTTCCTATTTTGAAATTATAAAATACATAATTATACTTGATGAAGAGATATTATTCTGAAAAAATATAATACCATATTAATTATACTATTTATATACAAAAAATAAAATTTAAATTGTGATATTTTCTTAATAGACATGAATAAGAAAATGAATAATTGTTTTGTTTCCTCTAGAACTGATCCCCTAACGTTTCAAAGTCCATCCAATGAAATAAGATCTATATAGAGTATGTACATCTTATGGTTCAAGAATGTTATAAATTGCAATGATATGAAAATTTAAATTTTTGTGTTGTAACACCTAGTTACCAATATTGTTTAATTTTTATTCTTTAAGGTTTTCCATGTAATATTAGTGTGTGGTTGTCCTTAAAAATATATTATTGTTTTTAAATTTTAATATTTATTTTTATGATCATGTTGATATATTAATCATTGGGTTTGAGGTATTTACAGGTTTATGATTACATTAATCGATTAATCTTAATGATTTTGAGGTGATAATGTTTTGATCATGGTAATTGTTGTATTTCATGGAATTGATGTAATATAAAATGATATATATATATATATATATATATTATTCCATACTATGCATCAGGTATACAATCATCCTTAAAACATAGTGTGATAATGTTGGAAATTTTCTAGAAAGTTTAACTATGTTTTGTTTGATATTAAATGAAAATATATATTACATTTTTTAATATCTATTCCTAACATATTTATTATTATTTTGTTCTGTTTATATAAATTCATATTATTTTTATATACTATTTTTTATATTGATAATAAGTTATAATACAAAAAATTTCATTAAAAAATATTTCTAATGTTTTGAAAAAAAAATTATTTTTAAAATTGCAACTATTAAAAGATATTATGTCTAAATTATTATATGTTTAATGGACTTATAATATTATTACCATTCATTTGAATGATTTAAAATGAATCTTATCATTAATACAGGTGGTAATCTTCACATACACATGATGCCATATGAATTTTTAGATTAGTTTTTAAGGTTGGTATAAAATATATATTTGATTAGCATTATATAATTTTATTATATTTTTAATATAGTCATTATCACACATTCAGGGAAAAAATTAGTTTGGGGTGGCAGTAAATAAAAATAATTCTGATATCTTGTTTGAGAACATAACTTCTACTATTCGATGACATCCCTTATTTGAAAAAATAATGATCATTTTCTTATTATTATGGTCAAAACTCGTATTCTAATACATGTTTATAGAATTCTATTTATACTAGTATTTTTGGATTTTTATTTTATAATTTTTGGATAAATTAGTTTGTTGTGACCCCCTTTTATATATGAAGGGATTAAATTGTTTATAAATCTGAATTTTTATAAAATGAATGATCATGTTTCTTCTAGAATACAACGCTAAAATAGAAAATAATGATGTGTGAGATGATGTATTATAAATAATCACTCAACCATTAATTTTTAAATATTCATTATGCATGTTTTTAAGTTATATTCTTATAGATAATTGGATTTTTTTTATTTTAGACATTTGTAAAATCATTTAACTGATTTAATTGTATTTACTCCATAAACATAAAATTTGTCATAGTAAATATATGTACATACTAATTCCATATATGATATTTGTTTTAGAAAAATTTAACCTCTATTAGAATGAAACATTAATGTTAACAATAGTTCATATTTATAAGAAACCCATGTCTTAGATAAACTGAATCTAAATTCAAAAAAATTATAATTATGATATAATTATAAATTATGATAACTAGTATGGAATTATATTTATTATTACTAACTAAATATGTTTTTTATCTTTTAATACATGGAAAAATATAATTATACAATGTATGTACAATGTTAAAAAAGAATAAAATTAATATTTCATGTTAATTTCAATATTATATTTATTTCAATAATGTAAAAAATAAGCTTGATAAATTAAAAATATTATATTTAAATAATTAATTTTATTAGAATAATAACATTCTTTCATATGAAAATTACAAATTTTTAACATAATAATTACATCAATTTATTTTTATGAAATAGATTTTATAAGTAAAAAATATAATATTCATAATTTTAGGAAGAATCAAATATTCAATCAAATAAATTCAATTATTACGAAGAAAATAGATTTTTACGAAATAAATAATTGATTATAATTTTGTGTAATAATAATACATAAATATGAATGTTTTATATTGATATAAAAAATATGGGGAAAATTAATTCATAGGAAAATGAATTTTATCATTGTTTATATTCATATATCATATTAATTTATAATTACATTTTTGACATACCATTACCCTATTTCATGTAAATTCCAACCCATTAAATTTTGTCCTCATTATATGGGTGTGTCATGGGACACATAAGGATATATAATCATATTTCATAAAATTGTTTTATTTTTCTAGGATTTATGTTTTATTAAATTAGTGGGGTCTGGGAAAAATAATTTAATGGATTTTCAGGGTTCTCCCCATGTTTATTGGATGAATGAGGTGTTTTAGGATTTTCATGTATGAATCTATAGTTTTTTATGTCTTTGATATATTTACCAATGGTGTAATGGGTGTAAATGATGTTAATTGTGTCTGGGATCATTTCATGAGATGAGTACACAACATGAATAATTACACACCAAGTGATGGTTACACACTATGTAATGCTATAATATATATTTTAAAGAAAAATTTGATGGGTTTTAGTAAAAATATGTCTCAAGGATTTCATGATGTGTAAATGGATTACACACCCTCTAAATATAATGAAATAGGATTTTAGGGTGAAAATTTTGATAAATGTTTATTCATTCTTCCACAGGTCTCTTTCGCATATACATCGGGATCTTCCCTAGTGAAATTAATAGTCTGCATTCAATCAATTTTGATTCTTTCGGTGATTGGTCTCAGTTATGGTTGTTTACTCTATTGTGGTGAGTAGTCCATTATGATTCTTTTTTAAATGGATTATTATAGATCATTTTCATTGTGATATTGTTTTACTAGAAAATTGGTGATGCCTCCATTTTTTCTACTCTATATCTATTTTGTGATCTTGTTCTAGTGGCCACTATATTGTTGGTTTGTTGTGAGATAGGATCACATTCGTGATGCATGTGTCATTTTTTCTTCTACACCAACCCTTTTAATAAATTTATTAAATTAAATTATATTAGGATTAGTTATAGAGCCTCCATTATGATTGTGTGTTCGTTCTTATTATTGGATTCTGTTATCGGTATATGATAAACAAGTTTTATGATAGGTGATTCCATCGAAATCCTATGTTGGAGAGTTACAATTATCATATATTTGATAAATTTTTTATTAAATGAAATAGAATAATATGACTAAATATTTAATGCTATAATATTATAAAATTTTATTTTCCCTACTCATATAAAATTGAATGTTTTTTCATAGAAGTTTCCAATGGTATTAAAATAATTGGTAGATTTTTAATTGTTTTATGAATTTTTTTTAAAACTATGGACATAGGAATCCATGTTTCATTGGGTGGAATTTTTACTAATTGTTATCTTTCAATGTTAGGAGGTTTTTTCTTTGTTATTTCCACTTATCCATTGTCCATTTGGTCTAAGAACTTGTTAGGAAAGTTGGTGGTTTAATTTTTTTTTGAGTTCCACTGCTCTATAGAATCAATTCATATATTAGGTGGATTGATGTATGAAAAAATTTATAAGAGAGGTAATTGTGGCATTGAAATCTTGACCTACTATGATCCTTATCATGATTTTACAAATGTTTTTTTCCTGATATTCAATACTTATATTTTTTTACTATTTTGATTTTACTTCCATGGAATTGATAAGATATGTGATTCATGATTTTGATTAATATTATATGTCTATTTTGATATATGTATATTAAATGATTTTATTCTAATATACCATATTTGTTTTCAGAAGTTGATAATGTATACTTTTCTCATTTTTCGATTTTTTTCCTATAAAAATGTAATGTTATTATCATTTTTTTCATTAAAGATAATAATTAATGATTGTTTTTTAAAACATTTTATTGAAAACCAATGTGGGACCCTACAATGTCTTTTATCATTCACCCTTAACACCAATGTTTTGATGAACAGACCATTTATATCATTGGATGTAGGGAAAGGAATGGTACCATGTGAGGCTTTGAAGATTTATAAAAGATATGTCAGGAAGCTAGTTGTGAGATATTGGGATTATACTAATTCAATCACAGTGATTATTTTGTTTTTATCATATTTTTGTTGAACTATATGGTTTTCATATACCTGTAATTTATTTTACTCTTTAGTTGTTTCTTTTCCAGTATTATTTTTTTATAGAAAAATGATTTTATGTTTCATTATCTATTGTATTTTTATACAGCGTTGTTGCGTTAGGTTGGAAGAATTATTTTCCAATGTTTGTTGTTTTATTCATATGTGAATTTCTCTAACCCTTTGGGATAGGGTATGACCTTATTGAGTGTGTTGAATCTAATGGAGTAATAATTTGAGAGTGTATTCAGGATGGTTCATCACAAATTTTTATCAATGGTGGTATATCCACATGGTTCTGTGTCTTGGGACATTTTTTATACTAGAGATAGGATTGCTGGGATCAGATATTCATATTGTGGTGACTTCCTTTCCAGATCTTGTTTTAATGAGACTCAAGTTAAAATTGGATTTTTGGGATGTGTGACTCTTATTATGATATCAACAAGTTAATCATTTTTTTAATATGATTTATCTAGATTGAAATGAGGGTTTTCTATTTTATTATCATTTAATTTTTTATGTGTGTTGATGTATTCCAGTATGACATGTTCTCTTACATCCTAAGGATGGTGCGACTAATGATTCCTAGAGGAATCATCCAATGGACCCAAATGCTGCAATATTGGAATTTCATTTAAATGATTATAATTTATTGTACCAACTAAATGTATTTGTTGTGGAATATACAAGATAAATAAGAGAATGTGGTCTATCACATGATTCCTTGCATGATAATCCTCCATTCCTTAAATATTAAAATCAACATCAAAACTTGGTGGTCAATATTGAAAATATTGATCAGATAATTAAATTAATGCTAACAACAAATAGTGTTAAGGTGAATTTCATAGTTCTCTGATAGTGTTTCCCATAATGTGATGAGGGATTCCATGAAACATATAGATAATATAATATGATTGTACTAGAAGGGGTCCAAGAATATCAACATCATGAGGTTTTATCATGATCCTATAATGATAGAGAAGATTTTGTATTTACTAATTTTGTAGAATGGATAGCATTTAGTTTCACCTTACAACAATATGTTTTTTATGATAGTTTTTTCCCTAGAGTTTATGTAGAATGACCAGCTGATAGTTCATAAATATGTACAAGGTTTTCAATGTGATATTATATTCCATGTACATTGTAATAAAATTTTTACCTATGTGGAATAGTGGATAGGATTATGATTATGGAACTAAATATGGCATGAAAGGTTGGTTATTATTCCCCATATCATCCATATAGGGCTAGAATGAGTGACATGCTAGAGAAAATGTTGATCATGTATAATAATCTCTAGAATGTAGGAATTGGTTATCAGATATAGGAATATTAATTACAATGATTTCGAACTAGTTTTCCACCAATGTTATTATATCAGTGTGTTTTGTAATCACCAACATGATGTTCTTATCATTCACACCAAAATTCATGTAACAGTCAGGGATGTTATAGGCATCTGTTGAATTTAATTTAGACTTTTTAAATATCTCTATATGTCTATAGATCATAATCATTAAAGGATACTATGGAAGAGTGATATTCTTCAAAAAATATTTGGCTCTAGCAATTTTCCGTTTGAGTTAATCCCCTTCATGTTATATACATGTTTCTGGTGGACCTAGATCTGTATCTAGTGACAGTGAGTGCACCTTCATATTTGAATATTCAATTCCACATGATTTATAATACACTTGTGATTCCCACATGTTTACATCATCATATTTTGTTGATATTATTAACCATAAAATTTACATTATGAGGAATTTTTATGTAATGCGAGTGAACTCTTTGAGATACAATTGAGATGGGGTCTTAGTGTTCAACTAGTGCACTATTCATTGCAGATGTAGAGTTATACAAGGGATTCTTATACTCAATCCAGATGTGTATGATGTCATAATTGGGATGGATTTCATTCCATTTCATCATGTTTAGTATTATTATTATCATTGGTGTGTCTTGTTTCATTCATTTTATTAGAGACAATTATTTTTTAGGGAGATTAGAGGCTGATGATTGGTACTGTATGACCATCATTTCCAGATCTCAAGAGATTTTTTATATTATATTAGTTATGCATGAAAATCTATCATCATATTTTGATATTAATAATATTTTATTTGTAACATATTTATTTTTTCAAAATTATTTATCTTCACTTCAACTATTGTTGGTGGTTGAGTTTACAAATGACTCGCATCAAGCTAAAAGTTTGATATTGATAGCTTCTTCTCATATACAGCTATAGGAGAATAAATGGTCAAGATTTAGTGACATAATATGGTAGAGATGGTTTTATCACTTGTTTTTCACCTTTTAATTCCCTTGTGCTCTTTTTAATGAAGGAAGTTGATTAAATCTGATTGTGTTTGGGTTATAATAAGTTTATTTATATAAAAATTACAAAATTGTGTCCTTTTCCTCATATTCATGATTTATAAGATCCTTGAAGGGTGTTAAATGACTTTATAGGATTTAATATTTACTTTTTTTCAATATTTGAGGGTCCCAGTGACAAATAAGCTGAATATAGATTTATTTAGAATGATTTTATATAATAAATATATTGTTATGCTATATGGATTTAAAAATGATCTATTACTTCTCATGGATTTGATAAATAAAATAATCTATTACTATGTCAATAATTAATTGCTATAGTTCTTGGATGATAATTTTATGAATTAAATATCCATGAGTTATAGTGAGCTCCATCTATGTTTGGTTTTTGAAATCCGATAGATTTAACATTTTAATGGAATGTTGAAACTACATCAGACATCTTATATTGTTTTGATGTCACCTAGGCCAAATAAGGGTAGCATGGGTTTTTTATTTTAATGAAACACGTCTGGGTTGGGTGTTCATGAAATGTTATCATGTAGTAGCTTATGTCTATCATCAGCATTGACCCCATAAAAAACATTCCTCAATCGGGATTTATAGAATTCAATAATTTAGCATTTACATAATTACAGAATGAATTATATTTTTAGGAAATGGATCAAAATAATTTTTGAACAAAATATCATGATATTTATAATTTAACATAAATACGAAATAAAAAAATAGGTGGTGGCTGGAAGACCTTTGTATTAATGACATCAATATAATGTACTCCTTTGGAAAGTGTAATGTTGTCCATATTACCTTATTAGAATGATCCATTACAAGATGTTTTTGAATTAATAGGATAGTGGACCCTTATGGGTATTTTTTCATGGTTTCCTCTGGATTATCAAGAGGATAATTTTGGTATTGTTCTAAATAATATTAAGTAATTATAATATCGCATTGACTATATTATGCAGATTCTATAGTAGGAAGTCAGTTTCCAAGGAATTGAACAATCCATATATTATAGGGAGATTGTATGATATATATCACTCTATTCTGGTGGTATTCTCAACTCTAGGGATCCATTTTTCATCCTAGCATCGGTGAGGAGGTTGAGTTTATTTATTTACTTTATACATCAAGGACGATTAATTCTATAAATTTGATGATGTTACACATTCCAATTGATAATGTTTTTAATTTCTAATTTTTTCCCACACTAACACCTTCCAACAGATAAAGGAAGATAATTTGGATCATTTTTTATTTCTTCACCAACATCAATTGCCAGGTTGGAAATGGGATGAGGTTACCATGGACGTTGTTATTGGATTACCAAGGACTCGTAGATGGATGAATTATATCTGGGATATGATTGATCAATTGATATATTCATCACATTACATTGTGATAAAAGGAAACAAAAAAGTTTTGAATATGGGTTTGCTCTATTTGAATTATTTTATTAGGTTACATAGGATTTCTTCTGTCATGTTCTATAACAAGGATCATCGGATAACATAATGATTATATGAGATTATCTAGGAGGTTTTGGGGATTATGGTAATTCTAGGTACATCTTATCATCCACATAAACTAATTTCTATGTATCAATCTATACAAATTATAGATGATATTAAATGTTATAATGTAAAGGTTTTCGATGGATCATTCAATAGAAAACTAGGACTATTTGAGTTTTCAAAAACAAATTATCAAGATATGATCATAAATAATCCTCTCATGGATTTTTATGGACACCCATAATGATCACCACCTTTTTGGGAAAAGATGGGAATGTATGCTATGGGGGGGATCAAGATTGGCTAACGAGGCATCTCCAAGGATTCAAGATATGCATTTATGTATAGATACAATAATGAGTGATAAAATATATTATGTTGATTAATGGAATTATCATATGGTGTATCCCATTGGTTATTAGGTTTTCATAAATGTCTTTTCTTATTTGGCTAACCATTGGTGTGGAAATAACGTACTGTCTTCTCCAATATATGTATGACCATTTTACAACACTGGGAGAATTGGGTAGGTTTCTTATCAATTGTAATGAAATTTTTATGTTATTGACATTATAAATATATTCTATGTAAAATAGATCAAGAAATATTATTATAATCCCTCTTATACACTTAGATTTTTAGAAATTGATTTGGTGGAATAATATTATTTTATTGAGAAGCCAATAGATATTATTTCCCATCAAGATAATATCTTGTTTGGGAAGATTATTCCTTCAGTCAGAGTAATATGGAATAGTAGTTTAGTTTCTCATGAGACCTGGGAGCATGAGTAATTGATGAGGGTTCACTATACATTCCTCTATAGAATAAATCAATCGCGCACATGAATTCATATGGATGTAATGTATTATAGATGGTTGTTTTTTAGTTATTGGTACCCCATTTTCAATATTTTCCAAATATTTCTATGTTTCCCTCTTATATGAGTCCGTATTGGGACTAAAATGGATTGAGAATATATGATGATAAATACGTCATAATTTTTGGAGATTTATGTTTTTTGAATTAATTGAGGCTATTTATTAATTCATTAATGTATTTTTGGCGTTCTCCCATAGTATGGTGTATTCTTTTGGTGTTTTTTCTTTTTTATGAATGAATATTATTGTCTCAACGATTTCATGAAATTTTCATTCCACACAATGGGTGTACACAATCTGTAATTGTTTTCAAGAACATATCATGTGCTATGTATAGATCTTGAACAATTAAATGCCAAGTTTTTTTGCACACCATTAATTGTTAAAAGACTTGTTTTTTATAAAATACAACACGTTTCTATAGTGTATCTGAGTCCATTGGATTTTATGATGATTAAATGGATTAACGTCCCTATAAATTTCACAGACATGGATTTAGGGTTATACATGAGCTTAATATTAATTTATTCTTTTGTATCGCTTACAACACATAACTTTTGACAATTCATTGATTTTGAGTGCCTTTGTTCCATCCAAATTTATTCATCCAACATTTATATTAATTGAGGATGGGTTTCATATCTCCTACTAATTAATTAGTTATCCGTATTTTTTTAAATTTTGTTTGGTAGCGTCATTATGTTTCACTATAATTATTGTTGATTTGTGGTGATTATTCATTATTTTCTCATCTAGATATGTTTTCAAATTTTATTCCTGGTCCATAAATTTTTTGGTTATTGTGTGGATGGTGTAAAACTTCGAGGTTTGTCTTATTTACTCTTATTTGTTGAGTTTTTTATTGAATCAATTATGAAATCAGAGTTTTGGTTCTATTATTCTATTTTGGTTGTGTGTTCTTCTTCCATTGTTTATTGTGATGTGGGCATGTGAATCCTGAGTTTTCTAGTATGTGGTTCTATCTCACTCATGTGTTGGCGAAATATATTTCTCTTATTTTTTATAGTTTTTTATTAAAATTTCTTGATATGGTTGATTTTGTTTTTTGTTTGGCACTAGGATTTTTTATTAATGGTTTGACCATAATTTTGATAAATGAAAAAGGAATTTAAATGAATTGTGAAATGGTTTTGTGAAATGTTTTTCAAATAATGGTCAGATCGAAATGATTTGATGATCATGTTTTAAAAATAGAGAACATAGGTCTCCTTGTGTACATATGTGAATGGTATAATAAAAACTCTCATTTACTATTGAAGGTTTTTTCTCAGTGGGAATTCCACTCCTCAATATACATATTGATTGAAGGACATATTAAACCTATTGGGGTTCATAAAATGGGGTGTTACACTAATCAATATATTCAATGTATATGCCTAGTGGATTGATACATATATGATATTTTATATTAAGAATGTTGTTCCTAGCTATCCTAACATAGTGTGATCCTTGGCGTGATGTTACCAACTCTTTATGGTTGATTTGGGATCCTTTAGGTTTGTACTATTCAGATTCTACATCCATGGATTTTATATGATATGCGATTAATAATACTAGTTTTCTTTATATTTCTAATTTGATATAATTGATTTAAAATAATTGGAACCAATTTACCAGATTTATTTTGAAATGTAAAAATCAGGATACTAAAAGGTTCTCCATGATTTTGATATAAAAATAGATAATATTTTATCACACTTTATATTCATTAAATTAAATCCAAGTTTATTATTATTCATATACATTATATGGAAAACCTTGGTGTGATTATAGAGATACTATTAGATGATACCATGTATACCTATTCATTGGTGTGTAAACCATTGTATGTATTTAGATGAAGAGATATTAAATGAATCACAATGAGGTGGGTATGTTTTCGTTATCAACATATTTTATTAATAGGTGGTCAGACAGTAGGAATATTCCCATGAAATCTCATTTAATTGTCTTTTGTTTCTTATTTTGTTAGACATTTGTTGTTGGACAAACCCCTAGATGTTGTTTCAATTTGTCAGTTTTTTTGGTTTATTCTATTAATAATTAGATATGGCATATATATATATATATATTTCAATATTTTATATGTCGTATATATATTCTATTCATTTATTAGTGTTTAGAGAATTTGATACCTCTATTTGTGGTTATATTCGTAGGTGCTACTCACTAGTATTTTTGGATCTTTAATTTCATTCAGTTATATGTAGAAATGTGTTGTTTACTAGTTTGAGAGTATATTTTGGTTGGTCCATTAGGATATTCATGTTAACAAATAATAAATATGAAAAATATATTTTATTGAATATATTTACTTACAAAAAAAGAAAATAAAATCAAGTTGTATAGAAAATTGTTTTTTTTAGTAAATTTGTCTTTCTCATTATTTAGGTATGATAGGTATATATAAATAGAGAATGAATGTAAAACATATCCTCTATATTTTATTTATATATATTCCATAATGTGGATTCCTTAATATAAACCCTTCAATTAAAAGAATACATTAATACAATTACATAATGCCTCACTTTTTTTGGTTCAATATCACATGTGAAGCATGTTACATATCATATTATGTTATAGGAAAAACTGTAATTTATAATACAAGGTTGTTAAAATTAAGGACCTAATAACCCCATCAGATACCATCTAAATTCATGATCATAATACCTGAGTATATAAATTTATGTAATATTTTATTATATGATAATTTAAAATATTAATATAATAAACTATCCACATTTTATAATAACATCATCATGATTAGACCAAAAGGAGAAAATCCTCAACATCATTAGTTATAAAAATAAGAATAAATCAATGTCAACATTCTATATTGGGAATAAGAACATAACACCAACCATCTCAATAAGATCCAATTTCTAATAATTTATAATTAAAAATATCTAAATATGTATAATGTAGAGCATTATGAGATTAGTGGGATATATAGAGAAGAAATTGTACATTTGAAACATTAAATAATAGATTCATGATATTTAATATATGATGAGGTCAATTCCAATTTACCATGTGAGGATCATTTCTCCCCATGGATTTAATTTTTTGAATACAGACCCGTTTATTTTATGTATTGTGATTCAAAATAATCTCAAGATAAATCTAGAAAATTGTGTCCAATATCGTCCCAAAGATGATCAAGACATTTGAATGACCTAGAATTCAATTATAAATGAGTAAAATGTTTGTTGAATTATAAACACATAATTTAGTATAATTGTGATTCCAAATCAATCGTTGCTGTTTTAAACCTACCCTACAATTAAATCAATGATGTACCATAAGAACATACATATGACTTAATTAGGATGAACCAAACTACTTCTATTATTTTTTATGAATTTTTATTCAAAAAATATTTTGATTAACATTTATTTATAAATAATTTACACGAATTCAATTTTATGGTCATTATCTATTATTCATATAATTATTAAAATTATTGAAACACATTATATTGTTAAAAAAATGCTTTATACAATCTCACCAACCATTTTTTAATTTCAATCCCAATCGAATATACATGGTCAGAATAAAATTTGGTAATAAATTTATTTTTTTAAATGTGTATTACATAGAATCTATATCATCCTAATACATAATACAAATATTATTTTTTAATGTATATAGTAACGACCCATGTATTTATCAAATAATACCTTTTCATTTCTATTAATATTTATGAATAAGACATTATTTTCATGATAAATGGGATTATTTTTCTGATAGCATACTCAACATGAAACAACCGGTTTTTGTGAAATCATATGTTTCACACAATATTGTATTATACCGAAAATTAATACAATATTAATATTGTTATTTTAAACGGAAGTTAACGCTTTGTTGTTGGAATGGAGAGATTAAACAGAATCAACTGAATTTTGTAATATGGTTTACAAATGTTTATAAAATTATTCATTGGGTACAAGATTTATTATATATTGAAATAATAACCCATTGAATATAAAGGGTTTGTTTTTATGAAAACCAATTTAAAATAGAATAATTGTGTTTATAAGATAATATCACTATTTATGGATTTTTATTCAATGAATAACATATTTTTTATATTCAATGTAATGTTTTAAAATCATCTTATATGTATTCTATATATTATATATGAACAAATTAAAATTTTATGATAAAAGAAGTATTTTATTAAAATTGTAGTTTTATGGTTTTTTGATGGGGAACACTTATTAAATTTATTTTTCGAAACCATTATATTTTATTATGAAAAATCAATCTTTTTAAATAAAATATAGACCACATAACATAATTTGGTTGAATTTTTATTATTTTTCTGATAACATCATTGTTTTGATAAATAGAAAAAATATTCAAATTTTAATTGAAAAGAACTTCACCAATTGATATATTGTATATGGTGAAAATTTATTATTTAATGGTTTTAGTGTATAAATGTAAAATATTTTTACCATTTCATCTAATTAAGGTAATAATATGTAATTTCACAATGACATTGCTCGTAAAAACATGTCAATCTATTGGTAGTTTTTTCTTTTTAAATAATCATTTTCGGGATTTGACAATGAGAAATTATTAGTAATTAATTAATAAAATTTATATGTTTTTAATTTGGAAGAATTGATTCCAAATTTAGAATTAGACGGTTCAAATTTTTTAAAGTGGTACCTTTTATTTTTTGGAAATTATGAATATTAACTTGGGTATTTTTTTTATCTACAAAGGTTAAATGATAAATTTGGTACATAATGGTAAAAACTAATATTTTAATTATATATAACCACCATAAAATATGTATTAATACTCCTATATGAGTTCTTTATGACCATGAACATCCTTAGTTTAAACCATTGGATCTTTGGATCCACTTGGGAGTGCTAAGTACAAGTTATACTATTTAATTTAAAGTAAAGAGAAAAATAACATAAACTTGTATCTTCTTACTGATTTTTTTATATGTGTTTATATAAGAGATATCATATACTATAAATAGTAATTATAAATCTATAAATATTTTCTACATAAAAATATTTTATTTATTATTTTTAGACATTAAATAAATAATGATAATTATGACATAATAATGATTTGGTGATTGCGCCATTTAAAAATGATTAAAATAAATTATATAATAAATATGAAAATATATATTATTTGACATAATCAATGTCATACAAAAATTATCATGGTTAATATGACATGTTAGAAATGATTCAACATTTTTTGGTTGAAGGAACCAAGTTGTTAGGAATTTGTAAAAAAATCATGTGTGAATAGTGTCCAAAATTGACATATTTCATAACATAAAATATAAAATAGTATATTAATAGATTTTAATTTTAGAAAACAATATGTTTATTCTAAATGGTATATATAAGTCCAAATAATTTATAAATGATTTATAGTGGGTCATTTGATATAATATGAAAATTACATTGACCCACAACGTTTGAAAAACATAATATCACTACAAGATTAAAAAGGGTAAAATAAATGTTAATCCAAAAATATAATGAAAAAATATATTGAAAAATGAATAAAAAATATTGGACAATTTTTATTCAAATCATGATAATCATATCCTCGAAATAAATTAGTTTTGTACAAATTTTAATTGAATTGGAAATTATTATAAATTAACATTTCAAGACATTCAAAAAGATTCCCACCGGCCACTTATAAAAGTCCCCCACCTCTACCGACATACACAAACATATCATTCCCATTGGTATAATGACCCAAGATTAATGTAAAATGAAATTACAGTTTTTTATAATTCTTAATACATTAAATCTATAGACGCCCAAGGACCTTATTAGTTTAGTGTCTTTAGAAACATGGAACAAATTCTTATATCATAGTGAAAGATCCTCCACATATACCATAAATATCATCCTCTATAGCAACAGAACATATACACACTAATTATATTATGTATAATAGAAATGATAAAATTGGTGAGCTCAAATTATCAATAAGGGTTAACATGAAAAACATCAAACAAAACATAAACATTAGAATGTGAAAACAGGAAAAAAAATTAAATATCAAAATACCGAGTCATGAAATAAATCATGGCATTACATAGTAATTGATCATAAATGATCATTATACATGATAAAATAACATTGGACTAAAACATGGAATTGTGGAAAAAAATAATCAAATAATAATATATCTATAGTAGGAAAATAATTTCCTCCAAGACCATCATAGTGAACAATGTCCATTACTGAACCAGGATTCCATGTCATTCCTGTCAAGTACTAATGAACCGAAATTAATTGTCATTCCAGCCTTGTATTACTGAATAGGATTTACATTCCGTTATATTCATTTCTATCTCATTAGATATAAATAATTACCCAAAGCATTGGAGATAGATATAGTTCCAACTCCTCTCATTATGAAATTATTATTATATGTTCAACAAAAACATAAATCATTAATTATAGAAAAACATAAGAAATAAATGGGTTTCATAAACATTAATCTATCATTAAAAAATACATATAAAATATCACTCCACAATTAAAACAAAAAATCATAATAATAATAGGGATATAAAAATAACCCTATTTAAAAAAGAATCATCATAGATGTAAACGGTTTTTTTAAGACACATCAACATTAATGGATGTCACAAAGGAATTAATTTTTTAGTTACATTAATCCACCTTTCAAGGGTTGAGGTGGAACCCTTTCATGTCTAGAAGGCATAAAGACAATTACATGACTTGTATGTAATATATGTTATCACCCATAGAAGACAACTAGGAATTGTTCCTCCCTAGAACATGTCATGATATCTACACCCAATCGTCATTGGGCCAATAAATTAGATGTCCAAAAAAGCATACATAGGCCCAGTTCTCATGGAAATGTCATACACTCTCTTTCTTCCATTTTCAGTTAGCTCTGCTTTAGTGAATTCCCCTTACCTAAATCCTCATCTAGAGACTTTTCCCTTTTAGTCCGACTAGTACATCGGAATATTAATGCATCCTGAAGGATATAAGGTGGACCTAAGGCCATATAGTGGCCTAATGGCCTTAAGATACAACTAGACCGATGGACATGGGTGAAACAAAGTCCTTGCTGGACCCGATGACCAAAACGATGGCCCATAGGCCCAGATGTATGAATATTTTCATCTACTACCGTACTGAACAAATCCAGCTACAACAAATAATACATTATTGTTACAGTCCCTACTATAGTACTTCTACGGTGACCCACAAATATGTCTCTACTCAGATTTGATCTCTGTTATATTGGATTTAGATGTCTAGTCCTCACCAAAGTGTTTCTGTATCATGTGCATAAAACACTAGAACTAAATTCATGAGGAAAGTATACTTCCTTCTTAAAAAAAGAATTTCATCTATCAAAATAAAAAAGAATTAAAAAAACTAATTTAGTCGAAAATAAACAATAAATCATGTAGTGGAAGCGTCATGGAAATAACGCATTAAAAATATGTAAAACTCTGTTCATGCCATATAAGTTAAAAAACATTCCCCTAATCCTTTGGTTAGAAAAGTCCAAAAGTAATTGAAATGGTAAAAAAAGAAAATATTCCTTCCATAAGATGTAATAAATTTTTAAAAAGGTAAAAATTAATTTAAACATATATAGAATAATTTTACACATTTTATGAAATTTTTTTTAAGGAAACATGGAAATGGAGGATAAAACAATCCCCAGTAAATACTAATATATTAACAATCCAATATAAAAACATGATTTCAAAATTATGCATTACCCTAGGTCTTATGTCTTCTATTTGTGTCTGAAACATTTGTATAGTGGGTTTAAAATTATTATTATCATATAACATAACCATAATAATAATTATGATATCTTATATTATTTTCTTATTACTTTATATTACCCATTCATTTATCAATTCTAGGTTATAGAAACATTTTAGGAAATAATTGTTTTATTTATCTCATAAATTTAAACATGTAATTTTTTGTCATATTATATTTATCATGATTTACTTATATTGAAAATTAAATCATTATTTATATATCATATATGTTATGTAAACAAATATATATAATAGGAAAATGATATGGAATATACCATTCATGGAGATGGTATGTCGTACGTTCGCATTAACATTGTTTCTGTTTCCTTACTCAATTGAATGGAAGCTGGTGGATGAAACACACATATATAAATATATCCAGTATAAATTTTAGGTCATATATTTTTTCATTATTTTATATATATTCCTTATAACCATCCTTGAATGGTTAACCTGGAGAATGAATCTAGTTGCATCGTGGAGACGGTAAGCCGTACGAACACACGAGCAATGATATCATTTAATTGATTGGTAAATGTTATATAATTAGATGGTATATGCATTATAAAGAATTATGATCATGATATGTTCATTATTCACAACCATTAAACTCATCATTATTCCAATACAAATTAGATATTGTTGAATAACAAATTACACCACAGCGTCGAGACGGTAAGCCATACACATGCACGCATGGTGATATTGTCATCTGTAGGTAGGATAAAAAGATGTATGATATTAATACAATATTTATAATAACATATCTTCATGAATAAGAAAATTTATTTAATACATTATTATGGAAATAACATATGAATATGAATTAGAAGAAGTGATTAAATTTGAAATAGGTGATAAAATAATTATCTCTTTTTCAATTATCTCATTTTGGTTTGCACAAAATGATTCCATAAGATAGAATTCATCCCAATGTTTGGCCTCTATGATGAGGATAGGGAAATTTTTATGAGATTTGTTCAGGTTTGGAGGAGATAATGTGATTTATATGTGTGTTAAAAAGGGAAGGAGTGGTTCCCTTTTATAAGGGAGGGGAGGGGAGCCTTCAGATAATCTTGAAATATTAATTAATTTTAAATTGATTTTCAGAATATAATGTTCCAAAATTCATTTGTTTCTATGATAATAAGAATATGGGCTGAAATAATATCTACTAATAATATTTATACATTTTTTATATTTTAAACCATATAATTTGCATTTTTCCTAATTTAATCTATTAATTATATTTGAGGTAATAAAAATATAATTACTAAATTGTTATAAATATTTATTTATGTGTTATTATTTTCACATAATTGGATACTTTATTACATTTTATACCATTTAATTTTCACATTCTAAATTAGTAATATTTTTTATATTTTTAATTAATTTAATAATATGTTGTTTTTAAAAATTAACAATTGTGTCAATTTTTAAACTATTCAATTATTTGAAAATAAATAAAATACACACCTAAGATAAATTAGAAAAATAATATTTAATAAATTCACAACTTTTCATAGGAATATGGAAAATTCTTGGAGAAAATTAATTAGAACATATTATATTTATTTTAATATTTCTAAAAACATTTATTTGATATATTAATCAACAAAATAATTTCTACATCACTATTGTGTCATACATAATGATAAATATGTAATATCTAAAAAATCTAATTAAATATACCTAAAGTATATAATATAATTATATTTTTTTAGAATATTTATTTTCTATGTTTTATAAATATTTTCATTACATTAAAATTATTATACTTATAAGATAAATGTCGGTGACTTTCTATCACATTATTTTGTTTCAAATATAATTACATCACATTTATGGAATGAAGTAAATTAAATGAATTGATTTAAACCTTTTGGTGATCTAGGACAAATATAATTTATACAATAGGAATTTGGAAGGTGTTATGGTAATTTTTTTATCTTTATCTTATAGCTTATTACCTTAATTTACATGGTTTACCTTTAACCGTGGTAAATGAAAATTAGCCTAGTTACTAGTCATATTAAAAAAATTAAATATACCTATAAACATTATTTTGACCCAATTATTCCAAATATCGAGTCCATTTTTTAAAATTCAAATTACAGAAGTTTCATTAGTTAATTTAAAATTTATTACTATTGTCAAAAACAGAAATAAGGTTCTTAAGAAGAAAAAACAATAAAAACATTGACACGTTTTTATTTCAAATTTAAATGAGAAATTACATCTAATGACCATACTAGTATTAAATGATAATAAAATAATCCAAATACACATAAAACATAATTATAAATGTAATATAACTATATAAATAAATGGGATGAAAATGTATTTTTGAATTACATTGCAGTATTATTCCATATTCATTAAAATATTAATTTCATCAGAAATATATAGAAATATCATTGATGTTGGATTTTCATTTTCCAATTCTAGATAAGAGATTTATTTTGTCATATTGTAAATTTAAATGTGTTACAAACATTATTTCAAAAAAATCCCTCATTAAATGGGGGCAACTTTTCATCATTGAAAAATACATCTTTTATATAAAAAATCAAATTTTATCTTATAACATGTTCTAAGAAATAAATAATAGGAATGATTATGTTATATAATTTTCAAAATGTAGTTATTACTATTAATAATTTATTGTTTATATCCCATTAAAAGATAATAATTTAATAATATATCATTGTTTAGTGAAACTCGGTATTGCGTACAATGCAACCTTCCGAGGAAGGTCCCTCTACCATGTAATGCAAGCCATGAATTTTTTTTGTTTTGTGAATGATTCCTTTGGTTTAATTTATAACATGATCCAAATATAGTTCTTTTATACAATGAAAAAAATCTATACTCCATGTGGAATAAAATGAATTCTATCAAATAAATATGAATTTTTTTGTAACAGAAGCCATATATATTGATTCGAATAGTACAAGATAATATGATGTTTTTAATAGTGCAATATAATTTATTTTTAGCATAAAAAATATGAAATAAAATAAATTAAAAATATTATATCTCATAAAATATTGGGGTGTAACATTATTCACTACTTAAAATTAAATTCTCCCTTAAATTTCATCAGGGTTATTAAATATTTACTACTTGAATGATTCCTTCATAATAACCCAAATCATAAAAGAAATACTAAAATTTCATTTTAAAAATGAATTTTAGTAAAATATTGTTCCCCAAATTAACTCATCATTGGGTTTCTACAAAGGAGAACATAAGTGGGATGTGAAAACATGGATATTGAAGAGAAACATAACCATCATGTTCGGATGGATAGTGATGGATGACATGGTTTGAAAAATTCTAACAAATATAAACCCATATATAATCGATGATTTATAGGATAATCTTATTCTTCAGATAATAAAGTACTATTATAACATTTTTAGTTTCAAGATCCTTTTACTAATTTTGATGAATTTTTCATTAGATAAAATACGTACTTGATTTTAGTACAATCACACTGTCTGGTTCTCCCCAAACAATTTTCTCCTTATCTCTTATTATAAATATGTAATGTTCAATTTTTCATTCATGAACTATTAATAGATCATTCAATAGAATTATTAGCAGTTTTTTTCTCAACAGAAATGATATAGTTGGTTATAAAATATGCATATTACCACCTATAGTGAAATAATATGTTAATATAAAAACATAAAATGTAATATAATATATCACATCCATTGATGGATAACATTATTGTCCATCCAAAAAAAAAAATATAAAACTTTTAAAAATAGTGAACTAAGTTGACATAACGTTTATCTTCTATATCACATAAGTTATTTCTTTTTTTCAAATTCAAAAAATTGGAATACCTTAATAATTTATTTTCTTGAAAGATGGTAATAACACGAATTTTGATAGAACATTAGTAAAAACATGCAATCTGTAAAAATTAACTCTTTTAACACACCAAAATACCAAATATTTTATATTATCAAACCATGATATCACTTTTTTATTATATTAGTCATGAGTTCATTAATACTATCAAACATATCATTATCTCCTTATACCTTCATTATTCTCACATAATGTGCTTTCGAAAAATATTTCAATAACTTATTATGGTTACCCGTACCATATATTTAGGGAAAACCACAGTGGAACAATACATATATATTACAAAATTACATAATACAATAAATTAAATTCCACAACACTATTTATGAATCCCATTTTATAATCACTTACCGATTCCAACACATTGTTGTCATATATAATATATCTAACAGTGATCACATATGATATCCCTTTTTCTTTTTCTTGAAGTTCTTTCAAATTTTGATCATCGTTATCTCTTTTATGATATGATTTTGTTTTCATAAATCCCTATTTCCATGAACTTGTTGAATTGAAATTTTGGTGGTGATTTCTCTGTGGTGTTTTCTATATTCAAATCATTATCAAGAATTTTCCCGTTACATCAAAACTCATCTTCTTTATGATATTCATATCAACACTTGAAACATTTTCAATTCCGTCTAAAAAAATCTCTACAATTATTCTTTATAAACTTTAAGCACAATGAAACATCAATCTTCTTTTCAACATTGTTTTGAGATACTTCATTGAACACCATATTTATTTCTTATAAAACACCTGATATTGATATGCAATATCAACTTCTATTTCTACCATGATAACAAAAGGAAAAATCTTTTAATATAAAATAAATTATCTTAAGGATAATTCCATTCTATGTATTGGTTTTAAGCCCCTGAATAATCGATCAACATTACATTTAGGTTGGATGATTAATCAACAAGAATACCATGAAGTATTACTGAATTTTCCTTATATATACAAAAGGAATCATACTCCTTTTGATTAATATCAAGGAAATACTTTTAAATCTTTTTTGGAAAATTAAAGGGAAGTACATATTGAAAAATAAGTTCGTGAACTCGTACAATTCTATGGATTAAGTTTCATCATGATGACTTATATTCTTGATTATATTCCACTACTGGTCAGCTTCACCTTCTTAAAATTTAATAGACAAAATAAAATTTTTATGTTGTGAATAGATAAGTTGATAAAGTATTTTTTCAATGGTATAGATCCATTGTTTGGAAACAATTGGATCTCGAAACCCACTAAAGGAAGGTGGATTTTGCCTCATTAAATAATCAACAGATTTTTGTTCCCTTTTCTTATCGTTTGGATGTGCATAAAGATTCATATCCTGGGAATGTATAGTAAAAAAATTTAATTTCATATCTAATAATATTATTTTTTTCAGGCATAAAATTATTTCATTCCTCAGTGCATTGATCATTAAAATGAATTCTTCATGTTCCATACATTGTCTAAAACCCCGAAAAATAATGTGAGAGATAAAATCATACAAGGAATACAACATAAACAAGGAGTATTACATTTGATGTCTTAAATCATAGGATTAATACTAGGCTATTCATGACTGTTACCATAATTCAAGGACATTATCCTATAGTTATAAATTTATTTAGGGACATAACAAGACATTAAATAGAAATATCTTTATGGATCTCACTAATTTTTTCACATCTGTGTTTCCAATGGATACATAATCCTTCTCTCTGATACCAACTATAACGACACAATATTGACATACATGGGTATTAAATTTAATTGGAGGATTAATTAGAACATGTCTCAAACTTAATCCAAAATACTGTATTAGTTTAGTTCATTTGAATCCTACAACATAATATTCTAACTTGTTGAATGATCTTCAACATATTTTATAACGATCTTCCCCTTTAGTTTTCCGAAATAAAACTTTTATTAATATCCTAGGGAATGTAAAACATAAAAACGGTTAGATCAAATGATCATTAAAGGTATATGAGAATAACATCAAGAAAAAATATACATAATAACGGGAAAACATGAACGTAAAATTTTAAAATAAAAATAATGAGTCATGTCATAAATATTGGAAGAACATAAGGCACAGATCAGAAGGGAACATTAACAATGATAAAATAGAATTGGAGTAAAACATGAGATTATGAAAATATATAACCACATAATATTATTTCCATAGTATCCAGATAATGGATTCCATGACTATCATAGTGGATAATTTCCATTACTGAATAGGGTTTACATGTCTTTCCATCCATGTATTTCTGAACCAGAATTAAATGTCGTTCCAACCCTATGTTACTAAAATGAACTTACATTTAGTTTCATTCATGTTTATCTAGTCAGATATAAATCACCACCGAATTCAATGGAAAATGATATAGATCCAACCCAAATCATAAATAAATCATTCTTACATGTTCCAAAAAAACATAAACTAGTTATCATTGCATAACACAAGAAATAAAATGGGTTTCTTATACATCATTCCATTATAACATAATTCATATAAAATTTCATTAAATCATTAACACCATCAAATCATAAAAATAATATAGATAAAACCATATCACTATATAAAAAGTGTCATCTTGTATGAAAAATAATTTTGAAAAAACACCTGAACATAATTCTGGAGGAATGTTTCCTTTCTTCAAAAAAATTGTATTATTTTCTAAAAACGCCACCCATATTTTAAAAAATTAGATGAAAAATTTAGAAATAATTTAGAGGAATTTTCATGAATATATAGAGATAATAAAATGTAAAAATCATTTTATGGTGTAAATGATAAAAAAACATTCCCCTCATATATTTACTGGAAAAGTAAAAAAGTGCCTTGCATGGTAAATGGATGGAATTATTCCTTCAATTCCTATATTATATCAAACAATTCAGTATAGATTACAATAAAAATATATAGAATAATATGTAAAATTTTATCAAATATATTTTAGAAAACATGGATATGGATGATATATATATATCCTGAGTAAATACTTATGTATAGATAGTCTTGTATAAAAATAAGATTGCAAAATTATCCATTACTTTTGGTCTGATTTCATCGTTTGAGTGGTAAACTATTGTATAGTGGGTTTAAAAAAATTACTAACATTTAATATAACAATAAAAATATTTATTATATCAAATATGATTCACTTATGACTATATATTACTTGTTAATTTTTCGATTCAATGTCAGTGAAATGTTTTTGGTAATAATCATTTTATTTATCGTATATGTTTTGATGAGGTATTCTTGATCTTATTACATAGAACATGATTTAATTATATTAATTATGTTAAACATGATTAATATATCATATATATTCATTAAATAAATATATATAATATATAGATAAATTAAATAGTATACTCTGTTCATGAAGACGATAGGTCATACGTACACTTGAATGTTGTTTTCGTTTCCTTATTGAATTGAATTGATGTATTTAAATGATATAAATATATATATATATCCATAAGAATTTTTATGTCATATAAATAATTATTATATATATATATATATATATTGACCTTATAATCATTCTTGAATAGTTATCATGGATAATGAATCATATCGCGCCGTGTAGATGGTAGGTCGTATGTATGCACAAGCGACAATAATATTCCCTTGACGGTTAATTTGTATGTAATTGGATGGTATGTGATTTTTAAAAACTAATTATAAGGTTATATTAATTATTTAAATCAATTATACACATTATTATACACATCCAAATTGTGTATTGTTGAATAATAAATTAAACCTCAGCGTGGAGATTGAAAGCCATATATACACACACATTTGATATTATTATTTTTAGGATTAATAAATGGAGTTATAAGGAAGTCAAATTACTGTAATAAAATCTCATCATGTAGAAGAATCTATATTTATTACATTATTATAGAAATGACATAAGAATGTGATGAAAACGAAGAAATTTATTTTAAATTAGGTTATAAAATAATTACTTCTTATTCGGTTATCTCCTTTTAGTATAGGCAAACAGGCTCCTTAAGATTGTTTTATTCTCAAAGGGTGGCCTATATGAGGATTTTAGTGAATATGAGAGGATATTTGTTTTGGGATTGTCTAAGAAAAATGGTTGTGGATGTGTGATTAAAAGATAATGAGAGGTGGCTTTTTAAAATAGAGGGGAGGGGCACCTTGGGAGATTTTGGAACTATTACATTATTATAAATCTATTTTTAGTTTATAATGATTCAAAATTCATTTATTTATATTATAATAGGATTATGGGTCCTAATACTCTCATCCAAGAAAATTTAAACACGTTTTGATTTTATTTTAAACCATTTCATTTTGATTTATTTTTATTATTTATATATTATTTTATTTGGGGGGATAAAATTATAAATATTATATGCCGATAAATATTTACTTATGTGTTTTAAATTTACCAGAATTAGATACATTATGATTTTGTAGAAAATATAATTTTATCTTTATAAAATTATATATTTTTATGATTTCTAAATAATTTAAAAATATAATATTTTTATAATCTCAAAAATATCAATTTTGACAGTAATAATTTTTTTTAATAAATAAAATACACATAGAATGTAAATTAGAACAAAAATATTTAATACAGTACTAACATTGCATACTAATAAGGAAAATTGATGGATAAAATTAATTAGTTAATATTCTATTTATTTTAATATATTTAAAAGCAGTTAATTTTTATTTCTATACATAAAATAATTTCTAGGTTTGTTTTGTGTCATCATTAATAGTAATTATTTGATATCTATGAATTCTAATTAAATTCACATGATATAGATAATTTCTTTATAATTATGGAACTATTTATTTTCTAGGTATTATTCTGTTTATCGCAATAATAAAAATTGTTACACATAATATATATATAAGAGTTACAAGTTGTCACATTCTCTTGTTTTAATTAAAATTACAAAAATTCAGAAACAAAATACAATTAAATAAATCAATTACAACCCTTAGATAATATTTGTTGAATGTATTTCATTAAATAACATTTTGTTAAGTGTTAGGGTAATTTTATTTCCATTATCATATTGTTTTTACCCTAATTTACCTGATTTTCATTTAACCATGGTGAATATAAATTTCCATGTTAACTATTCATAGTAATAATAAATGAATCATATTAAAATAATTTGGACCTAATATTTATAAATATGGAATATTTTTTTTTGAAATTCAACACACTTTGGTATGCATTAATTAATTTAAAATTAATTTTTGTTTTCAAAACCAGAAAGTTTGTTTTTATGAAATTAAAAGAATCTAAAGACTGGAATATGTTTATATCCTGTTTCAATGTTAAATTACTTAAAATGAATATAATTGGATTAAATGATAAAAAAATAATCCATTTACACTTCAATACAGAATAAAATTATAATCTAACCATATAAATAAATTAAACTAAAATACATTTTTGAATTAAAATGCACAATTTATCATTATTCATTAAAATATCATTTAATTCTGAAAATTTACATAATTTCAACCAAGGTAGAATTTTATATCCAAATTCCAAATAATAAATTTAAATTTTCCAATATAATATTTAAGGTTTTAAAAAATATATTTATAATTGATGTTCTGTCAAATGACGGAAAATTTAAATTTTTTTTAAAAATTCTTCATTCATCCAAGAAATCAAATTTGTTCATATATAAGTTTATAAAAATAAATAATTTTAATGTTAATGTTATGTAATATTTAAAAAAAATTAATACTATTTATTGTGTAAATCATGGAAGGTCTCCCGTTCGTGTACTAAAAGTAACGTAAGTTTTGCGATCAATACATGCTTCTTTGGTATTGCATATCACATAATCCCATCATATTTATTCTATACATTGAACAAAATATATAACCAATGTTGTGTGAAATTAATTGTATCAAAAATAATTGAAATTTTTTGTAACAAAATCCATTTATTGTGTTTTGTATACTACATGTTAAAACTATGTTGGGTATTGTGCAAGATAATCTTTTTGTAGCGTACAACCCAAGACATCAATGAAATTAAGATGAATCTATCTCAAAAAGTATCAAGGTATTAATATTGGCTCTTCCAGCATCTACTAAAATAATATACCATCATCCCTCCATTCCACTTAGAATCCTTACCTTTGGATGAAGACATTTCAAGAATGCCTTTTAGCTTAAAACAATAGATGTTACTCGATTTAGAGGTAACATATTCTCTCGAGTCCCTTTCCATTAATTTCTTTCTTCACTCCTTATTATCTCATTATTCATCGATTACATATAAACAATAGTATACTCATAATACTAGGATGTTATTATGATATTTATTCAAACAAAGCATACACACACCTCTATCTAATTGATATGAACATAATGTTTTTTTGTACAACAAAGTACCCACTCATGAAACATGAATTGTTATGTTATATCCTTCCGCATCTCATGGTGGAAATTATGAAGGAACTGAATTTATATATGATATATATAATATTTAAATTGTGTCTTTTCTTCTATAATTTTTATTTATAGTATACCTTTATTCTTTCCATGGTTTATAATTAAGCTAATTTAATTTGAGAATGTGTGAACTATCGCCCCCTCAAAGTG
The DNA here is from genome assembly GCA_963277665.1 of Viscum album. Taxonomy (NCBI): domain Eukaryota; kingdom Viridiplantae; phylum Streptophyta; class Magnoliopsida; order Santalales; family Viscaceae; genus Viscum; species Viscum album. Next base: position 490,574,455 of record OY728162.1, read on the forward strand.
AGATGCCTCATTCATGCTATACATGGAACATATAAAATAAGGTTTTATTAAATGTATGATATTACATAATATAAACATAATACCGGTATTATAATATAAATTTAAATCATTTTATTATAATTCATTAAATATAGAAACTAATTGAACGTAGCATTCATACATATGTATGGCCTACCATATCCATTAATTGTGAATATCATATATTATCACAAATGTTTTGTACATTTTTAAATACATATATACTATATAAATATGATATTTAAATCATGATTAATCTTATGTATTTGATGGAATATTTCCCACATGAGCAATTTACATCAAACAAGTTCATTTCCATTCAGGTACTGAATAACGATAAGCCACCCGATATGAACTTAAATAATTATGTAATTTTTAATAAATGTTGATAAGTAATATTAAATGAATAATATTCATTAAAAAGATTCATAGTAAAGTTTAAATTAACCTTGTTTTATTATTTATTAATATAACTAACAAACGAGACAAATCAGATACAAGGTAAGGGAAATTCTTTACCCAATTTAAATTATTTCTGTTACTAATCAACTTCATGATTATGGAATGTTATCCTTATGTGAGAAAAAACATTTGACACAATATAATTAATATATACTTTCTTTATGTGTATTTATAGTGATTAGATATAATCTATTTATTTTATTTAGATAATTATCTTATTATGGTAATTTTAATACACAATTTCCACTCATTGTGTTTTATGCATACATAGTTGATAGTATAATGCCATGGTTCTATATGGAATCAATGTATATTTTATTATGTTATAATATTCAATTCCCATTGAATGGATATAATTTTTATACACATAACCACCGCAATTATAAATTCATACATTAATTATAAGATATTTGTAAGGGATTCATCTCAATTTAATATCCATTGAGACTTATTTGTTATAATGAACCAATTCCATTTTATGGTCTATATACTACCCTTTAACATATTAGATCATAAAAATACCTATTCACATGATATTATATGTTTTTTATTTGTTATCTAATAATTATTTTTATTTATCTATTTTTTCATGTGGTTTGTGATTGATTAACTAAAACATCATCTCAAATGTTTTAAAGATTTATTCAACTAAATCATTCTCATTAATTTCCATGTTTTAAAAATGTTTTTAAGGATTTATTTATATTGGAATAAATATTTAAAATTTATAAATAAATTAATAGTTTCATTGTTTAATGGGACACATTTATTAAAAAAATATTATTTTCAGTTTTTTTAAATGAGTCATTAAAATTGGATACATTATGTTAATATATAGAACTAATATATTCAGATGAAAATGGTGAAATTTTATCTTTCCGTTATGATTGTTTTATGTGTTATGATTTTGATATGGTTATTTAGAATTTTTTACGAATATGGATTATTCCATGATAAATCCTGGGTGGGTGAGCTTGAGATGGATCTTCAATGCATTAGGTAATGTTATAGAGGTAAACATTAAGGTTTCTCCAAAGAGATTTTGGGAATACACTACGATGTATATTTCAAATGTAACCCAGAAGGTTACTCCTTCCATTGTTTAAGAGAAACAATATAATAACGATATCGATGCCCCCATATACCATAATTTTTTTGATTTTTATGAAATTTCCTAGAAATATTATAAATAAATGATGTAAGTTATGTTGTTTATGTTATATGGGTGAAAATGATTTTGGTAATATGGTTTCAAGGGATTAAAATAATCATTTTCTAATGTCTTTATCAATTATTTTATATTCATTACTGAGATTTTCATGATAACCGCATGTTTTGAAATTTTTATCAGAGGATGTGAAAGAAATTGTGACAAGGATGGGATTAAGTGAATGTTATTGTGTTAAAACATGAAATTATACCTTGTTTTAAATATTTTTTATTTTATGATAATATTTTTAGTGTGCATAGGTTTCTACATGTAATATTTATTTTGTTATATATGAGTTATGACATAGTTTTCTAAAAATATAATCCTAATAAGATCCATAATGTTATTTCTTGACATAACTCAATATTATTTAATGTTTATGGATTGTGCCATGTAGTTGGTATCAAAATAATGGTTTAGAAAACTTTTTAAATTAGGATAATTTCATAAGGGTTAGGGTAATGATCATTGGTTTATAATTTTATTATATATTAAACGTTCAATGATATAGAGACCCCTATTAAGGATTATTTTAATTCAATTATATTAACTGTATGTTTGGATACTTTCATTGAGGAGGAAAATATTGGTAATTAGTTTTTGTGATGAAAAATGTGAGGTATTAAATAACCATTGAGGTTAAAACATGATATGATTATTTTTTAGTATATTATCTAATTTTTTAAATTTATTAGAGATTTACTATTTTAAAACAAGGATAACTAGCACACCATGTAACAACCCATCGAATTAGACAAAGCTATAGGAATCCAACCCACATTAAAAGTGTTACTTGGATTTATCGCCTTCCACTGGCCTATGTGACATCCCTAGTTATTATGACTTATTCATTGTAGTTCAATGATTCTATGGACTATGAATATGTTAATTTCGAGAAATTCATTTTTATCAAATAGATATCATTAGCATTATAAAGTGATTTTGAGATAATGTGATTAATGTTACTTAGAAATACATTTTTTGGTAACATTATCTGATTAAGTTAAATATAATACAATGAAATTTAATTGAGGAGTTCTGGTTGAATTATATTTTGGTAATAATCTATGATTTTAACATTATACTTATGGGTAATTAGAGTATTTAAGGAAATGATAAACCTTTTATGTAGAAAATTAAATTAGGTTAATTAATTTTCAAATGAGACATTAAGAGGGGTTGATTTTATTTATAGATAAATGTTAAAATTTAACATAAAAATATTTGATAAAATCCTTTAAAAATGTGCGTTTTAATATTTGTTTGATTATTTTGAGGAAATTTATGGATTTTTTTTGGTTAATGGTTAATATATAACAAGGGTATTACTGTTTAATTATGGACAATAAATGTTTTCTTTCACTTTCTAACGGATTATTAATTTTATGTGATTATCAGATATCATAATAATAAATTTTGTTTTTTTAATGTCTAAAATCAAGTGAAATATATTGATCGTCATTTTGGGATTATGTGATTCTCTATGGAAAACAAGAGTGTATTGTTGAAATTTATTAATCGGTAAAAATCTAAATCTCATGTATGTATATTTCCTATATTTGTTTTATAAAAAGTAAAGGAATTCAAAAATGTTATGAAAAGGAAAAAAAATATATTTTTAATTTTCCGACGGTGAAATAAATTACCCTTTTACCCATCACATGATTATGGTTTTCAGGATGTTATCATTCACGTTATCATGTTTTCAATCCCTCTCCATCATCATTGTATGTCAGTTTTCCTTCCATATCTATGTTTTCCAACATGGAATCATATTAACTATTATATCAAGTGACATTTGTTCATCTATTTGTTTTTATGCCTTATTTTTATTGACTCTTCTTTTAATTGGGGATTTTGAAGGAATGTTCTGATCCCAATTATAAAACTCTGAGCACATTATTTCTAAAATGGAGGAATGATGTAACAACCCACTAATTTATAGAATAATAATTCCTCATTCCCATTAATGATTTGAATATGATATTAATATTACATTAAAAGGGTTTTTAGAGTGGAATATACATGAAATAATGGGATTCATAGAAATTTTACTTTGAACACAACATTGATTTATTTTGAAAAATAATATAACAATAATAAAATAATATTAAATAATAGTTAACATCTTGTCGTTCTAATTGAGGGAATTAATATTTTCAAATGAATTTTTAAATATGGTTTTGACAATTATAAATAATGATTCATTGGTTATTTATTTTAATTAGAATTGGAAATAAAATCTAATTGAATATAAAGGATGTGTTTTTATAAAAACCTATTTAAAATAGAATAATTGTGATTATTAAATCATATAACTCATTATGTATTTTTATTTAATGAAAAATATATTTTTTATATTATATGTAATTTTATAGATTTATCTTATATGTTTTATAAATATGATATAAGAGCCAATTAATTTTTTCGGATAAAAGAAGCATTTCTCTAAAAATGAGGTTTTACCACCATTTGATGGAGAACACATTCTAAAGATAGGTAATGAATCATTTTTCCATTATAGTTAAAAAATGAAATTCTTCTTTCTAAGGGATTCATAATAATATAAATTTGATGATTTTTCATTTTTTTATTATAACTAGCATGTTTTGATGAATAGTAGAAATATGATAAACATTAATTGAAATCAAATCTTCCATCGATATAATTATTTTTATTAATTAATATCATTTAATGTTTTTAATGTATAAATATAGTATATTATTATCATTTAATCCAATATATAGTCGTTATACGTAATTTCACATTTATGTTTTAAATAAACAACTGTTAATACTTTGGTTGTTTTTACTTTATAAAAACATGGTTTCCTTTTTTGGACAACAAGAATAAATTTTTAAATAATTACTATTTTTTTTAATTTGGAAAAATGGATTACATATGTTGAATCATATGGTCCTAATTGTGTAAATAAGTACCTTTTATTTTTTTGACATTATGAATTGTAACATTAGTAATTATTTTTATTTACCACGGTTTTAATATAAAATAGTTAAATAAGGGTAAAAAAATATTTTAAAAATATAAAACTATCATAAAGTGTGTCAAAATACTATTGGGTGAGTTATTTCAATCCATTATATTCCATAGCTCTAAAATTATGCATTTTGGTGCCACTTGGGAATGATAATGAATGGGTACAATAATTAATTTAATATAAAGAAAAAATTAACATAAACATGTATCCTCTTAATAAAAATATTATGGAAGGTTATATAATTGATATAATTGACAAAACAATAGTCATTATAAAGATAAAAAATATTTCATAAAATCATGATATATTATTTATTATTTTTATACAATAACTAAATAATTTTAATTATGCCACAACGATGATGCACTAATTTCTTCATCAATAAATAACTCAAATAATTGATTTTAAAAATATTAAAAAAAATTATTTGACTTAATTAATAGAATCCATGAACTGTATAGGTGAATATTATATTTTGGTATTGATTCAATGTTTTTTATGAAATAAAGTTGTTATGAATCTGTAAAACAAGCAAGTATGAATAGTGTCAAAAATTTACATAATTCACAACAAAAAATATTAAATATATTATTGAATGATATATAATTACTAAAAATATTAGATACAAAAATTTGGTTTAAAAAGGTCAAAATATGTCATAAATGGATTTTTTGGGTCATTTTAAATATTGTGGTAATCACATTTACCCACATTTTATAAATAACATGATATTATTGTATAATTATAAAAGGTAAAATAATGGTTGAGAAAAATGATAAGGTTACAAAAATATTCCTAACTTTTCAAAAAAAATAATGTGGGATTTTTATTCAAACCAAAATCATATTATATTCTAATTAAATGATTTTTGGAAAATTTTTAATTGAAAATAAATTTATAATAATTTAATATTTGAAGACTCTACTAATGTTCCCCACATCCATCTTATAAAATTAAAAAATCTATACCCACTTACTCAAACCTCTCAAGTCCCATGGATCTTCCAAATTATAAACAAATAATCTCACAACATCCATTTACTCCCCGTAGATTCCTTACCATGGGAATAAGGGAATTCACGAAAGCCCTTTGGAACGAATCAAAAGAAGTTACCAAATTTATAGGCAACGTCTTCCTTTAAGTTCCTTTCAGTTATTTAACATATCCACTCCCTATTCTCTTCTATTAAATGATTACATAACAAAAATATTGTAACTAATATACTAGTTTACTTTTTCTGATAATTATTTGAACTACATTTACACAGAACATCATCTAATTGATAAGAACATATTGTTTCTGTGTACGATAAACTATGGCCTCCCGAAATGTTGATTGATCATTTTTCTCCAAACACCACTCATAATGGACATTATTATGTAACTATGTTTATATATGATATATATTATATTTATATTGTCTCTATTCTTCTGTAATTTTTATTTACAATAAACCTTTATGCATCCGTTGATGTGTAAATACGAAAATTTTATTTGAGAAACAATGGATAACCGCACCCTTAATGTGTTATGACACCTTCATTATATACATAGAATATATAAAAATTTATTTTAATAAAAATATGAGACTTACTTTGAAGAAATATCATTCTGGTATTATAATATATAATTATATCAATTGATTATTATTAATTTCATATGAAACTGAAATGAATGTCTCATTCAAGCGTATAAACATACTATTATGTCCATGATCTGTGCATTTAATTTCTTATATCCAACTGTTATGGGATATTATAAAAATAAATATACTTGATATATATTAATTTCAAATCATAAATAATATTTTGGAGATTATTTACATTTTTTGACATGAAAAATTTACATCAAAAAATTCATTTTCGATTCATGTACTAAATATCGACAAACCGACCAATATGAACATAAATAATTATGTTATTTTTATTACACGATGACATGTAATATAAAATAAATAAAATACTTGAAAACTATTATAAATAATGTATAAATTGAAACAATTTTATTATTCAGGTATATAAATAAGGAATGAGAGAAGTCAGATTCAAGGTAAGGGAACATTTTATCCAAATTTCCCTTCTTTGTGGTAATCATATACATCTTGATAATGTCATGCAATGATTATGTTGGAAAAAAAATTGATATCGTATCATGTGTTTATACATTCATTATGTGTTTTTACAGTTAGTACACATAATTGAACTATTTTATTAACAAAATTATAATTGTAAAGTAATTTCAAAACACTATTTACACTCATTGATTATTTCGCATACTTCGTCGATTATATTGTGGAAATATTATGTGTGGTATCATTGTTTATTTATTTATGTTTTAATGTCTACTTCCCATTGTTTGGATAAAATATATCTATAGATTATCAACCCAGTCATAAATTATTACATAATTTATATGATCAATGTAAAGGATTTCCTCAAAATTTATAATCTATTGAGACTTATTTGTTGTTATACACCAGTTCACATTTATAGAGTATATTCCGACTTTTGAATAATTATACCATGAATATCCTTATTCTCAGGTTAATATATGTTTTTTAAATTGTTTTTAATTATTTATTTTCTCATGTGGTAATGCATTCTTTAACTAAAACAAAATTTCAAATGTTTTAATAAATATTTCTTCAAAATATATATCAATAATTTTTATTATTAAAAACGGTCTTTAGGGTTTTTTTATATTGAAATTAATTTTTTAAAATATTATTTCCATTAAAATTTTCAAATTTGTTTGGTATGCTTGAAAACAAAATAATAATCTTTTTTAAAAATTTAAATGTGTCATTTAAATTGGATTGATTATGTGAATATCATGAACTAAAATATTGATATTGGGGTGTGGAAATGTTATCTCTAATTTATTCATGTTTTGTGTGTTATGATTATTTTATGGGTATTGGGAATTGTTTAACATTGTGGTTGGTTCCATGATAATCCTAGGACAAGTGTGCTCGTGATATATCTCAAAAGCATTGGGTAAAATGACAGATATAAAAATTAAGGTTTATCCTATGAAAATAGTGTAATATACTATAATTGTTATTCGAATCCGTACCATGAAGGTTACTCCTTAGGTATATATGAATGATATAATGTATTTATTTTATGGATTCCAAAGGTAAAAATTTTTTTTCTATGAAATTTTTTAGGAATCTTATGATTATATAATATAATCTATGTAGTTAATGATTTACGGGTGAAAGGTATGATTTTGTGAAAAAATTTCATGGGTTTTAAATATTCAGGGACTCAATGTTTTATTCCCTATTTTATATTCACTAGTATAATTTTTATACTCATCCCATGTTTATAAATTTTTTTCATAGAACATAAAGAAGAATAGAGTCATTTATAGGATCAAGAAAATGATACGATGTTAAAACATGAAACGATTCCATGTTTCTTTTTAAGATGTTTTTATTTTATTAAAAAATAGATTTTAAGTAGAATTGTATACTTTTAATATTTATTTTGTTATGTATGAGTTAAGACCTAGTTATCTAAATCATTATACCTAAAAGGATCCTCATTGTAAATTTATGACTGTAGTCATGAAAATGTTATTTTTAATATGGCGTCCTTATAAATAATATATATTTTTATCATATGTTACATTATATTTTATATTTATATTCTATAAAATATAATATCATTTTTTTTAATTATTCTTTCTATTTATTATATTCTAATTTAATCGAATAAAATTTCATGTGAATTATATTTACTTTTTTAGTGATAAGATTATAAAGATGATAATGACATCAGATTTTAAATTGAAAATAATTTTTTTGAGTTCAAACACAATCTTTTATTATCGTGGATAATTATATGTATAATATTGAATTAGAATGGTAAATTATAAATATATAAGTATTAATTATTAATCATAGTATTTTTCTCATTATTTTTTTTAAAAATCAAACTCTTGATAATCTCCCGTAGGCATTATTTCCAATAATAATATATATCTTATTTTATATTCAACACATAAAGTAGATCCCTAAAATATCATGTGGGTAAAAATTATATTTATTTTATAAAAAGTGAATTTTATTCAAATTTTATTGACTTTATCCTATAATGAGATAAGATACATTGTGAAACATAATAACATAGTTCCAAATGACAGTTTATTCCTAAATTCATATCTTTATGATTATTAATGTTCATAGTAATATATTTTTTGATAAAAATATTTTTTATTATGTGAATGTTCAAAAGTATGGGATAATTAAAATATATTCCAATTATATTTTAATGGAATGTCCTAATTTATGTAATTCAAAAGTATGGGATAATTAAAATATAGTTTACTTTATTGTGTTCATTTTTACTCTCCATTTAATATTGAAAAAAATATACAAAGATAAAATAGTTATTTTTTCAAACAAATATAATTGAAGGAAATTGATTTAGAGACATTTCTTCAAAAAATTCCATTGGAATCATGAAAATAATCTCCATGAATTTAATGATGAAAAAATTATTATGAATTATTAGAACCAGATGATGAGTATCATAGAAAATAAATAATGAAATGATAATATTATTTAGATATTATATACCCACAATAATTTTTTTCTGTTTTCAAATAAAATTATTGAAAATATTATAGGTCTTCAAGACATAAAAATATATTATATACCCATAATTAATTTTCAAATATTCGAATACATCGTAAATAATTTCATAATATACATGTAAATATATTTTCTAACGAGAATTAAAGCTAATAAAAATTATTTTAAGATGAAATAGGCTTCCTAAAAATAATAAAATGTTTTAACGGCGGATTTCACATCATAAATTCGAATCCCTATATTTTTTCATTAATTCAAAAATGGATACAACAAATATTATATTTTTCACATGATTTATATTAAATAATTGGAAATAATTGTTTACATAAAAAAAATTATAATTACCAAATTAAGAATTATGTTATGGTATATTAATGATGAGAGAGGGAACCAAACAAGATAATATTTAAAATATTTCAATTATTTTTTTACAAGCACTTCACCACACTTTTTTTAACAATAGAACATTTTAGGAATTTCAACATTATTTATTGACGAATGCCTCCATAAATGTCATTTTATGGTGTATAATGGATTTAAAGAAGGATATTTTAATATTAATAATGTAGTTTTATACATCCATTTTCTCATTTTATAAACGTTCTTCATTTTTATCATAAAAACTCATTATAGTTTGAAAATAAGTTTTTTAAAATATTCTTAATTCGTCTTATTGACACCATTTTTATTATAATTGAATTATTATTATTATTATAATCATGTAATAGTATTATTATGGTTATACATTATTAAATATTTTTATCACCAACATTTTATCGTCTTTTTAGTTAACTTCATTCATATATTTACATCATTGCAGCAATAGAAGGGTATCCAAATTCTGGGTCAATGTTAAATATAATCCAAATATGGATGTAATTTTATTCTATGTTATTGAAACAAAAAATTATTTTGTGAATTTATGAGTGAAATTCAATGGGATCTCCGATTAATAACATGTTAAATTAAATATATACATATTTTTGTATTCTTGGATGATATTATACCATTGGTTGATCATGCATGGTATCCATTAAATTATTTTGAAATTATCAATTCTTTTTTATGGGATTAAATCAATGAATGAAGAAAGTGGGTTTTAATTATTTGGATTTGACAAATCTGCATTTTAAATGTGGAAATTATCATTATAGAAAAATCTAAACATCCTAGAAAATTTAAATAATAGGTATTAACATATATTATTTCTTGATATTTATATACATAATTTTTGGTATGTTTTTTAAATATATAACATCATTATAGTAAAAAAAGTAACAGAAAACACTCAAACTTGAATTAATGTATAATAGACCAGATCTATTATCTCAGTGGGACAAACTATTATTAAATAACATCATGTGTATTATATTCTAGGTTTAACTATAGTCATCCCTGTAATAAATTTTTTATACTACATTATGAAAATATATAACGAATTTAGTTAATGAATGTTATAAACAAAATTACACCAGAAGTAATTAATGTGAGGATAATATCATCCAAAAAAACTATTTGTTACATATTTAGATCTTTTGTGTCATAAATTTAACATTATGAAAGAATTTATATGACCATTAAGAGAAAATTTCTTCTACTTCATAAAATTTCAACTGATTCATTGACATATTGTGCTACAATTGAATACAATGCTAACATTTCTTGATTTAATTGAAATACTACTTCCATAGTCTTCATAATCATATTTTCGTAAAATATAATCCTGAAAATATTTATCAAAAATTATATTGAATGTTCTTTAGTAAAATCTAACAGTGGTGAACTAACACTTTTAAATTGGTTGAAACCCACTAAAAAACATTATGATCAGAATGCAACAAAAAATAGATACTATCACTATAACATACATTTAAACTTTAGAATAAATATAATATGTCCTCAAAACATTTCCTTACAATAATGTTATATTTTATAAAAATTTATTTTCTGTTAGTGGAAAATATTTCCCTATTTGTTTATGAATAATGTTTGTTAATGATTTTATTCTGAATAAAATTCTTAATTTGTAATGATTCCCTCCCAAATTCCGCATTTAACTAATTTACAATAAATAATAATAGAAAAAAATAATATTTCTCTAAATAATAATGAATTAATATCATAATATCATTTACTGCATTTTTAACTCTCTTGGTCCATATACTAAATTAAAATTATTCATAGATGTATAGAAATTAAGCCTTTTAAATATTAGTTTCTATAAATATAATGTGATTTTTCCCCGAAAAATAACTTACCTACAACAATATACTATCTCCCATTATATAATGGAAAATTTTATTACACATTATTGATTGAAAATAATTTTTCACTTTCACATGGTTCAAATAGAAATAAAGAACACAAGAATATGTTGTCCATTATAGTTGGCAACATTGGGGATCAACATTGAGATACATTAGGGTTGATATAACCAGTTTTAAATATAGAATACATCTAATTAAAAAATTAATTAATTATTTCATATTTCAGATGAAAAGACAAAAGAAATATCAACAATTTCCATAAATTTATTTGTATAGAATATAAAATGTATCCCCTTAATGGGAAAATAATAAAACCATTGTTTGCACGTAATGTTTAGATAATGAAATTTCATTAATATCTCTCTTTAAATAAATAGAACATGATCTCTATCTATAAATTATTATATATCCCTTATCTTATTATAATACTTCTATAATCACACCACATTAAATAAAACCAATGAATACATGGGAAATTATAATTTCATAACAAATATAACAAGGTGCCACATCATTGGATTGACATAAAAAACCTATTAAACCCCATTGATGTCCTTGTGTTGTAAAATATTTTTCCATAAGATAGTACGTATATACAATTTGTGATATAAATTCATGATAGGTATATCATACCCACATAGATAACTAATAATAATGATATAGAGTTTTATTAAATGATAAAATGACGAAAATAAATGTAATGATAATTTATAGATCATAATTTTGACAAAAATCAAGTCATCCAAACTGATGTTGATGATAAAATGAATGTCTAAGAATTCCTGGCCCATCGAGATTACCTCATGGCACTAATATTCCAATCTTGTAATTCCAAAAAATTTGTAAATATGATAGGGTAATGGAATTAGAAATAATTTTCCATACAATACAAATTAGAGTCCATTTTCAAAACATCCAATAATAAAAATATATTCCACTAAATTGTAAAATAAGACACAACTGTGTAAGAATATAATAACTATAAAAATTGTAAATAATACCCCCCAATTTATAAATTAACAAGATTTATTAAGTCTCAAAATATCATTTATCTGAATATGATTTATTCGATCTATAAATCCCATCATCTCACCTAGGAAGTCTTTCTAAAAGATAAATAATGAATGGTAAGAACCATTAAATTATTATCAAAGGCAAAACATGTTATAAAAAAGAAAAATCATGGGTGAGTATAAACATATATATAATTATTCGTGGAAATCAAAAGTGAATCTGGGATGCAAGATTTATAAAATTAAACGACAAACCATACAACTTCTCAATTGAAATTGGAGAAGAGTGAACACCCATGGATAATGTAAAATATCACAACTAAAGAAACCGAACAAACCATCCCTTAATATATTAGCATTGATTTGAAACAAAATAGTCCACATCCCTTTGAAAAGTTACTAAATTAGAAATAATAAATCCTTAATGGAAGACACCTCCATGATGATCTACAAATGTGGGAGACACCGATCTAAATCATGGGGTCATATGATGAAGCATCTCTAAAAAACTCTATCATGGAGAGAAATCTACCAAGCCAAAAAAACATATATGATTGAAATCCATCAATTCATAATATGTGACCAATTTATTGAATCCCAATACTCTTCATCAATTATCTTTTGATAATGGTATCGTGTTGATGAAAATTCATTCATCTATTATTTATTCCATATATGTAATCATGGTAACCATATCCGAATGTTATGTATAAACCCAGAGTTACTCTCATTCAAACATTCTCATAATTATACCCCTTTAATGAAATTATAAATGTGTATTCAAATATAAGGGACAAATATCATATATCCAATTTAAAAATTTAACAGTAGACATCGCTCTGTGCATAACATGACCCAAGGGGAGTCATGTCCTCGGCCTTTATAGAACATTAATTAAATGACCATCATCAAGGACACACTCAAAGGGTGAATTTGGTTATCCATATAATGAGAATCCACTAACCGAACTGACTTATCATTAGGAATCATGTTACGGGGAAAATACCTATGGAACCCCATTCTTGACAAAAATATAACATCATGAACAATAAACTGAGGTCAACCATCAATATCACAAATACATAGAATCTACAATAATTATTGGGGTCCCATTATTCCCCATTACACATAAGTATTTTTAGGGATTCTGTCACTAAATGATGATATATCTATAGTTAACAAAACATAGTATTACAATTTGAACATCCTGTCATCGTCAAGAATATCCCACCTCATCAAATTAGAATTATTTTCATGATTTTTAACACATACTTTTGAAATGGAAATTATTGGGCCAACCTTTTATGTTTCTATGAAAAAACAACATATAATATTGATATGAATTTCCCAATGTCCATACAAGAATACCAACACAATTCATACATGTGAAGGAATCAACCATGTTCCCATAATTTTGTCTCAATGTGAGTATTCTATATTATACTTTTTAAATTATCAATGAAACATTGATATCATAACATATGGTCCATTTTAAGGTATTAAAAATTAATCATGATATCACTAATCCACTATTCATGGATGTAACTGATGGTAAAAATTGATTGTATAAGATACCTACCCCTTGAAATAGGATTGGTCATGATGGCCCTTCATAGTATACTGGGATTGGCCATATACACTATCATTTGAAATCAAATGACAATAACCAATAAAATCATATGGGTTTACAAAACTAATTGTTAATCAACCATCACAATTATACATATCTATGTCCCATTGAATTATTCTTCATTAAATAAGGAATGGAAGATTCATTCAATTAGCCTTTTATGTGAAACCCTGAATCATATGAAGAGTCTATTAAATGAATAATTTTGGGGTGGAATCAATAACCATAATTAATATTGTGTACCATGTTGATAGTACAAATTCATTTTAAATTTTTTAATGTAATCTCATTTAATCTTCTCCTTCGTCTATATTTTTTGGTGGTTTTTATTCCAAAAAATTTAAAAGTATCATCAAATAATATTCCCAATATACTCTAATATATATGTGAACTAAGTATTTTTTAAAAATATTTTTTCACAGTAAAATGTATATACCTATTTGTCTGAATATATACATTAGAGAAATTTTGCAAATTACCAAAATTAAGGATATTATACAATGAGTATGAGAATTAAATTGAATCGATGAAAAATTCTAGGCCATTCATGTGTACCTCATCTAAACTGAATTTATTATTAAAATGTTAATATATTGCTCATGTGGTACATAGAATCTAGTTATCAGGGTTATAAGGTCGTGTTAAATAAAACATGTTGGTTGGTGTAAAAAACTAGGGTGTATACTCATACAATGATTAACATAGATATTATTTTTTATGGTGACCATAGTAAGGAATTTTTCCTGATATAAAACGTTGTACACGGTGTTTACATATGGTGAAACATTCATATATATTCCATATATGAACAAAGATAAGATGAATTTTAAATGACACATGTTCTTGAGACTATATTTCTTATTTGAAGTACTATTTAACACAAAACAGTACATGTAACTAGATTTAACCCAATATTACTACAGCTAAAATTAACACAGATCAATAGACCCATAGTGGAAAACAATGATCCCTAAATTGGACACAAAATGAATATTCAAATCAATATGATATCGAAATTATAAAATTTGAGTTCTATATTTAGATGTGTAATTTATGCTTCTAGATCACACACCTTTGAGTATTTACCCCTGAACATCACACCCTCACCCAAAAATATTGATGTAATCTATTTGATTTTATATATTGAACTCATAATTCAATATCACAATAAAGGATGAGAATAAATATCCATTGGTAAAAATTATTTGATAAAATATGTTTTACTGGTAATAAATATCAATATTTAAATTAATAGTTATTCAACATAAATTTAATCATCATCAATGACTAAATCGGAATAAAATGATACATCGTCTCGGTAAAAACATGATTTTTAGAGTTCATGATGATGAAGTAATTCCAATATGTAATATAATTTAGGATTTATAAATGTTTAATAAAATAGGAAACAATTTATTTTTTAATATTTAAAATTATGAATAATCCACCCGCCACTAAATATCACTAAACCACAATACATATGAAATTTTCTTTTCAATAAACATAATAATAAAATAAAATATTCATGGAGATTTATTGTTTGAATGTTTCCATTTTACCCCTCTCAATTTATTAGGGAAACTGAACTAAAAATCATGTTATCTCATTAGTATAATAAAATCATGTCCCAATATCCTCAATATTTTTATAGCATTCCATTTTCCAAATTAAATAAAATTATCACAAAGAGAATCCTAATATAAAGTTAACATCCCCACTAAATGAAAACATATCACTATATGTATATATATCATTGATTACATATAATTTATCCCTATATGTGTATGTGTCCCTTGACAATCAATGAAATATGGGGGACCACAGTCAGGATTTTGTTCTCTAAAATTTTCCATGAAACATCAAACTACCATATCAGGACAACATTATATAGCTGTTACTCACCTACCAAGAATATTATAATTCATTTCAACCCAAAACCATTATCATCTGACTGTTTAACCTCAATAAATAACTCTATAATCCAATTTAATTGGCCAACAGTATATATTAGTCATAGTTCATCAAAAAAAGATATTCTATAAATGGGAATTAGGGTAACCAACATCAAAAGGGGAACCCAGATGACTGAACCATGGAGCTAAAAACATCCCATCAAAATTAGTTCTTAGTGACCTTATCCTGAATGTTGGACCATAATTCAATAATATACCTACCACACCTTATTATTTTCATGTCCAAAAACATGGAAAATATCTATATTTTTATATCATTGCTAGGAAAAAAAATTATTATCCCCATTTCAAAAAAAAACATGAAATGACGACTACTCCACAAACGTCAATTAGTTCTGTGTCCATGCCATGTGAAGAAATATATCAACTCACAATCCAAATTTCATTTACATATCAGTAACACATCCTCTACCATGAATAAACTATATTATAACAACATTGAAATACTCTATAATAATTTATAGACAAAATTCATTGAATTCCCCCATTTCACACATGTCTTAATATTTTTTTGATGTGCATTATCAATGTGATTAGATAATAATGAAACCTAATATTAAATTGAATTAATAAAACAACCCCATATCATACCCTAGATAAATGTTAATGACACACTTATTTGTATGACTGTATATATAAGTAGTAATAAATAAATAAAATTAATCATGTTATTTTTCTGAAAAATAATCCCAAATATTTCCACTTCCTAAAATAAATATTTTTATACCCCTAAATACTAGGAAAACAATTATGATTATTTTCCTCATGTTGGTAAATATACATTTATATATGAAGCTACATTAATTATGCCACACTATTCCAATATCACCAACATGAGGGGGATTGACATCAACTCCATTGGGATGATCAATATCATATTCTATGTCTTAGTTATTACAAATTGAACCCCAAAACATTTTTTCCAAGTTCATCAACCTAAAACAATAATTTTAATATGAATATCTTTGTACGTATATCAACTAACTCTTAATAACAATATCATTTTGTTATAATAAACTTTTAAGACACCCATATATAACCATACTTGAAAAGAGGACTTAAAAACTTTACGTGAAATAGCGGGAATACATTCATATATAATAGGTGTTTCATTATAAATTGAGATTTTCAAATTAAATAAACATAGATCTCTACAATACGAATCATGAAAACAACATTAAACGGTTTTAGAAAAGTTATTTTTTAATATGAGAGTCGAAAAAAATTCCACAAGTATCCATTTGTCCTATAATAAGAAATGACTAAAAAATCCCTATGTTTCACACACTAGAAAACCTCTGTCACTATAATAATCATATTCTAATATAACATATCTCATTATGTATGGTCATTTTATTATGGGTGCCTCATACAAAATAGGGGTGACCTAATGCATCTAACGTTTCCATGTCCACCATACCCTCACTATACCAATAGTCTCTAGTATAATTGAGCCAAAACGACTATAATAATGCCTATAGATTGATCATATTTGAGTCCAAAATTTACAAGTTTTAGAAACATCCTGATCCAAATCACCAAATCCAATATTTTTAGGTACATGACCTAATGCCAGCATTCATATACACATGTGGTTTCTAATATTAGTGAGGGGAAAATGGGATCATGGTGGAAACTATACCCTATGATTCAAAAACTATTTATTATAATGATATCAAAGATAGAAAAAAACAATGAATAATAATATAACTAAATAACAACCATGCTATTATAGATTACATGGGACCTATCTCAAATCCACATAAGGTAATTAAGAAACGAACCATAATGTTGTATGTCAAAGTGTAGTATATTAAATGAAACCTGAATGTATGTAACAACACAATGAAAACACTATTGATTCCTTTAAGGTACATTATATGAACACCAAAATCCTTCACATTCTATCTTAATGAAAGACATTTTCCCTATCCTATATTAATTATCATGAATTCTTCATGGTCATTTAGATTCATGTACATGGTCTAAGTAAAAAAATAGTATACCACCAATTTTTTAATTACATAAGTTCATATTTATAAATTTTTTATTTCTATATAATTTTTAAAATCACAACCAAGAATGAATGAAACAACTATCAAATTGTTGTGGGCAAACCAAGGAGCTATAAACCCCAATGTTAAATGAATTTATTCCATGAATAAAGAAATGTAATAATTAATTTAATGATAACAGTTCATAGGAAAGGCCAACCCCTATATAACTAAGTATCCACAAGTCCAACCAATCTATATTAGGTCCATTGGGATTTAGTTCCCAATGACTATCATGGTACTTGCCACATAGAATTCATATACCATCTATATCTCGTGTTTGGTCTGAGTATGGACCCCATGACCCCAATGTCTAACAAATACACAATGGATAAAACAAAAAGTATGAAAACAACTAACAAACCTACTTAAGGATATGCCCCACATATTCCTAAGTTATCATGTAAACCTATCTCAATCATGAGGAAACACAAAGCCCAACTCATTAGCCCAAAGCTCAACTATTACACAATGAATGGAATAAAACGAAGGTATGTACCAAACATTTACGCAACAATGAATAATACAACCAAGTTATTACCATGATAGAAAATACCACATAGGTATAGACTCAGCTCACACCATGGAAAACCTAGGTACAGTAGTAAAGATGATTAGATATAACTACTAAATCTTCTTACATCATTAAGAGGAAGACAAACGAAGGATTTTAAGACCTCAACAGACACACAGAGGATCTATGTACGCCATTAGACCCACACAAGATCCTAATAACTTGTCAAACCCACACAAGATCCAAGTACATCATCAGACCCACACAAGATCCTAGTACATCGTCACAGCCGACTACAGGGTTCCCGCACTAAGCTCTCTTGCCTCTAGGAGGGTCTGCACCACAGGCCATTGATCGATACTCAAACTAACACGATTTTCCACGAAGACATATCTAAAATTAAAACAACTTCAATTCAGACTCAATGTAATAGACATCGCAATAATCATACACCAGGTCTGTAAGTTATAAGCCATTTAGTTTCGAGGGCCCGGTTGGATTCAATATCGATCCAACCCAACCATACCCCAACATTATCGAAAAATCAAGTGGAATATACTATAATATAATTTCTCATTCTATGGTTTCATGTACCTCTTATGGTTCGAAAAATGGATCCCTAGTTCTAAAGTTACAACCTATAAAGTGAAATTGGGTCGAAGATGGCCCTAGTCTGGTCCGACCTAGTCCGACCATCTCGGTCTGACCCGGCCTGGGTAGACCAGACTTGGTTCGGGTCGATAGAGCCCGTTGGGTCTGATCCCGCCTGCTGGTTTTGTCCGGCTCGGTCGGGGTGGTCCGGCCTAGGCAGCGGCCCACTGTCCGGTGAAGGGGCCGCGGAGGGTCAACAAGACGCCGTAGAGGCTATAGGGGCCAGAGGAGGCCACATGGCTACATAGGTGGTGTGTGGATGGTGGGGGTCACAGGGCCATCGATGGAGAGGGGTTTGCAGAGGCCGTGGGGTGACCAAGGCCCCGGGGCATCAGAGGTCGCTGGGGTGGCGAAGCCGCGGGCGATGTGGGTCGGGAGAGACCATGGGTCCACAAAGGTCATGGGGGCTACAGAGGATGCAGCGGCATGGGGCCGTGGAGGCCTCAGGATGGTGGAGTTCATAGGGTCCACGAGTTGGTGGATTCTAATCTGGCAGAGTGATGACTACGGTGTGGCAGTTTGTCACGGATGGCCGGATGGCGAGCAGTTCCCTCCGTGTAGCGCGGTCTCTTTTCGCGCCTTGATCATCATACAGTTTTTCCAGTCGCTCTCCATCTTCTTCCTTCATCATGGCTGGTCGTGGTTCCATCCACGTTTCTCAAGTTCCACCTGTGTGAAATGTTAGCACCGGTCACCGTCACCATGGCGAATAACACACGTAAGGACAATATGATTTGTGGCGGGGTCAGGCCACGTTTCTTTGGCCTATACCATCTGCATTTAGGCGTTTGCAAGAATCTCAAGGTAGATGATTCAATGTGAGAGGAAATTTAACATTGATCAATTTATAACACACCCCTACCACATTTGTTTGTTGTCGTAAATGAGGAGGGAAGGACAATCGTCGATTGAAGACCTCCCACATTGGAGGATGTCCCGAGGAAATAGTCGAAGTCGTATATTAGAGTTCTTCATTGGAGAATCATTCTTCGTTATAGAAGAAGAATTCTCCAAATCTCTCGTCTTCCCAATCTTTTATCCCAATTCCACCAAAAAAATGTAGCCAATATGTTGTGATTCATCAATTTAATTGTTGTCACAAAATTAAATTGACATCATTAATCATGATTTGGTTGGCCCCATTAAAGTGGGAGGATACTAAAGGTTATCTCCCATTAAAGGATTGTTCAAGAGTTATCTCTATACTATAGTAGTAGTTTAGGGGTTTCGGGTGGTCCCCACCATTAAATTCAAATTTGGGGGTTTGGGATCAGTGGTCCCCACCTCTATGACAATTACATGGGAGGTTTCAACAAAAATATTAAAAATGTTAACATTTTTATTTTATTCCTTCTTTTTTCAAAATACACAAAAAATGACCTTCATGCATAACCTACTACGGTCGATGTGAAGGTCTCTTTAAGTGAATATCGGCCCAACGAGTTCAATTGTGTAGTCAAATTTCAATGACGAGCATTGGTTATAAAGTTAAAAAAACCTGCTCGGGCCTTTACTAAATTTACTTGAATAAAAGTTCATAAATTCATTACGGTCACTCTAGTCCTCAGAATCATGCACTATTAATTTTCTCGTACACGTCAAATTCCGATAAATTGTATAAAGTTTACATGGTTTTTCTGGGTCTTTACATTCACCCTTCCTCGGGGAATTGTGCCCCTGAAATCCACATCAGAAAAAAAAAGAAAACAAGTTGGGGTACTAATCACTATTCTGATTCTCCCGCTCATATGAGCTCTCCTAGAGGTTCTCGTGCAGCCAGAAAATGCGCAACAGAGGTATTGACCTCCAACTATGGACCCACTAATTTCGATCCACAATCTCTAATATAACCTCTAAAAACATCTCCCCATATTTGATGTTAATCTCACCGTGCTCGATCATGTGTGAAGGGACATGGACTTATCTCCTCAGATAGGATACGTGGAAGGTGTCGTGCACCCAGTGTAATGGAGGGGGGATGTTTGAGACATTAATACACCTCTCCAACTCTACTGAGGATCGGAAAGGTTCTGACAAAACACAAAGTTAACATTTCACTTCGGCCAAATCTCTGCAATCCACATCGAGGAGAGACCTGTAGGAATACATGGTCTCCATCCTCGAACTCTAGAGGTATCTATCTCCTCTCATCATAAGACCTTTTCCTGCTCTGTGTAGTCTTCATCCACTCATAGACGTTCTGTATATTCTCTGTGGTAGCCCGTACCATCTCTGGTCCCATGAGTGCTGACTCCCCTTGGACAGTCCACTAAAAAGATGATCAGTAAGGTCTCCCATACAATGCCACAATAGGTTCCATACCAATGGTGGAGGGATAGTTGTTGTTGTAAGAAAACTACACCAAATTCATGTTATCCTCCCAATAGCAATCAAATTCGGGGACAAAATAATTCATAATTTCCTCGAATGTCTGAATGGTCCACTCAGTCTAGCCATCGGTCTGAGGATGGAAGGTAGTGCTCAAACAATTTTGTGTCCTGAAATCCTCCTACAACCCCTTCCATAACCGAGAAGTAAAACATTAATAACGATCATAGACAATAATCAAGGGTACTCCATGTATCCGCTCAATCTCCTATATATAGTGGCGTCCCAATATCTCTACTAAAACCTTCTCTCTTATCAGTAGGATGTCAGAAGACATTGTGAGTTGTTTGATGATAATCCAAATAGAGTCACGACCCATGGATGTACATGGATGTCCTGTCATGATGTCACTAGATATCCCATCCCACTTCCACTCTGGGACCTCAATAGGTTGAACAAAGCCTGCTGGTACCTAATGCTATTCCTTCACTTGCTGACATGTGAGGCACCGAGAGACAAACTACGCAACTACTTTTTTCATTCTGGGACACCAGTTCTGTCGTTGGAGGTCATGGTACATCATCGTCACTCCTGGATGTACTACTACAGGTAATGTCTGTGACACTCTAAATACTTCATCACAAAAATCCACTGGTGCCATAGTATATCCTCTAAAGAGGATAAAATGCTCCCCAACATCAAGGAATTCTTCAGGTCCATGTCCTGTGGATATGTGAGCATATAGAACCTCGCAGTCAGTGTCCCCATGATATGCCTCCCTAACTCGTTAATTATTTGGGGGAGTGACAGTAAAATACTGAAGAAAAGCCACTCCATCTCGTTCCACAAAGGATATCTACAAAGCATCCAACTGATCTGTCACCTCACCTTGCCGCTATATACTAGATCTCATCATGAGTTCACCTTCTCCAACATTCCCATTACCATGTGTATAGACTATATCAAAGTCGTAGTCCTGGAAGAACTCAATACAACATCGATGTGTCAGGTTAAGGTCCTTCTGTGAGAGGATATATCTGAGACTCTTATGATCTGAGTAGACTGTAAAACATTCTCCCATCAAGCAATGTTGCCACATCGTCATGTTAAATACCACTACTACTTAAACTAGGTCACGGGTAGTGTAATTCTCCTCATACTGTCACATTTATCAAAAATAATATGCGATCACTACTAACTCATGCATCAGGACACATCTAGGGCAAGTCCCAGATTTGTCGTAGCAGACTACATACCCTATGCCCTCCTCTGGAAGCCTCAAGATGGGGGCACTAGTCTGCCTCTGCCTCAACTCATGAGAAATTTGCTAGAATCTCTCTGACAAAATGAAGGGTTGCCTCTTCTTTGTCAATGATAATAAAGGTGTTTCAACTTAAGATAAATATGGATCCAATCTGTAGTAGTATCCGGCCAAGCCCAAGAAACTCCATACCTCCGTCACAATCCTTGGTGCTTCCCAAGAAAGTAAATCCTCTATCTTCACCGAATCCATTGAAACTCTAGCTTCTGATATGACATTTTCCAGAATGTGGACCTATCAGATCCAGAACTGTCACTTTGAGAGCATACCATAAATCTTGTTCTCTCATAGTGTGTCCAGTAGTACATGTAAATGATAGGAATGCTCCACCAAGAAAGCTGAGTATATCAGAATGTCATCAATGACGACCTACACAATAAAATCAAGGTATGGCTGAATTATCATGTTCAGGAGTCCCATGAACACTTGTGCGGTGTTGGTCACGTCTAATGGAATATCCATGAACTCATAGTGGTTGTACCAATATCTGAAAGTCGTCTTCTACACATCCTCATCTCATACTCTGAGCTTGTGATAGCCTGATCTGCAGTCTATATTCGAGAACCACCGTGCTCTCATCAGATGACTGAAGAAGATGTCAATCGTCAGAAGTGGGTACTTATACATCACGATACACTTGTTCAGGACCTTATTGTCAACAAAAAATCCTCTAGCTATAATCTTCCTTCATTTAGAACAAATTCGGGGTAGCCCAACAAGATATACTAGGCCAAATGAATCCATTTCCCTGCAAGTTCTCTAGTTGTACCCACATCTCATGAATCTCCATAGGAGCTATCCGATATGATGGTATAGATATTGGTGACATCCCAGGTCAAAAGTCAATGTAAAATTACACCATTATGTGAGGAGGTAGACCCAGAAAATAATCGGGAAATACATCCACATACTGGTCCACCAATACAGGATATCTTAGACTCTCCATAACAATAGCTCTGTGGGTAAAGCTAGCCAACTGATTAGAGATCGGCTGCACTCTACTCTGAATAAGTACATCCTGTTCTGAAATGGATCTCATCTCACAGTTAATGGTAAACCTGGTCCCATCCATGTGGACACACAACACGATGTTCCTAATACAATCAATCTGATAAGAGACTGTAGATAACCAGTATATACCAAAAATGACATCATAAGGACTTTACATCGCTACTAGGAGATCCTAGCCAAAGCTCTCCCCTCCTAAAGTAGGCTCACACAACCAGAACCAATGCGTAATTGTCGAATCAACACCCATAGGACTCTCTAGACATAAGGATCTAGCCAATGGCTCTGTCAAAATCTCCATGATCTGAACAAGGGCAGTGGTAATATAAGAATGATTGTAACCTATGTCTATAAGTACTGCAGAATAGGTGTAATAGACACAGATTATACATCATATCATATATATTGCTCCATATTTGTAGGACTCAGCTACCTGGTGAAGAGCTCACCCTTGTCCACATGCTCCCTGTGGTCGGGGTGGACCACCTAGTTTTGGTGGCAACAAAACAATGAATCGACACCCACTGCCAGCTGCATAGAAAACTCCTCTCCACGCCTGCTTACTCCCTACAAAACACCTCGATCGAACCTATGCATCTTCTGGTGCAGTCCTTTGACCATATTCTAATCATTTTTATGGCGGGTCGGATATCATGATCCATGTGACCATGCATGCAACAAGTGAAACAATGTCTATTCCTAGCATGACTAGCTCTGTCTCCATTTCCCCACACAACTAACACTGAGTCATGAAGTCGTCCCCCTGCAATTATGGTCCTCATGGACATCTATGACATCTTTCGGCATCAATATGCAGAAGACATCACTATGTGAAGTCTGATGGTGGGTCTCAATACTGGTGACATCATAACAAGAAAACGCCCCCATAAGAAGGCTTGCGCTTACAACCCCTCCTGCATCGGGATGATAATTGAAATCATCGAATCCCATATCACTCTCCTGAATCCCTATAAAAAGGAATGTGTAATGAATAATGGGTCTTGAACCATATTAGTGGAGTAGCGTGATAGGTCAGTGAACCTCACTGAGTACTGAGCCACAATAATGATGCCCTACTACAGATGAAAAAGCTCTTGTATGTGCACTGCACAATGAGTCGTAGGGACAAACTCTGCCCAGAACAAGATCTCAAAGTCTTCCTAGAGAAGAATCATTTAGTCATGAACATAGAGAACAAAGCTCCACCATCTTCCTATTGATCCGTGTAGAATACTGGTGACATGTATCACCATGAGATCATTTGGTGTCCCTACAAGTCGGAAGACTCTCACCACGACCTCCAACAAATCCTCAGCCGCCTGTTGGCCCATATCTCCCCTGAAACAGCGTGTCCTCTGGCCCTAGAACATTTCTAACTTGTTCAAGGGGTGTTCACACTCTATTGTTGGGGCTTGTGGCATTGGTGGCCCAACGAGTAATGGTACCGCTGGTGCTTCTGTTGAAAGAGGGCCCTGCACCGAGGACTCATCGCTCAATGCACTATCAGTGCGTACACTATCTGGAACCATAGTTGTGTCTCTAAGTGGATGCATCTTGAAAAGAAATAGGTGCACCACAGTCAATAATTAATACCTCATGTGCTGACTCAAAGATATCACAAAGAAAACGTTTGAAAACACACACGAAATCAGTTTTTTCGTGCACTATTTCGGAAATCAGAAATTAGGGTCATGGGTTATGGATACATCAGCCACCACACCAACATTGGAGTCCCTAAACTGATGACCACAGTCACTACACATAAAATTATTTCAATTAAAATGATTATAGTCCAAGGTTCTACGGTATAACCGACTACTATGATACCAATTTTTCACGACCCGTCCCTCAGGGCCCGTGCCGTGAGTACCCCAAGGCCAACATCCACTGTCTAGGGGAATACGACTTGCTCTGAAGGCGTATTCCATAAAACTAGTATGGAATTTGATTTATCATATGTAACACACACAACCAAACACATTGCACAATACGAACTCAAGTAAAAGGAATAGTAAACAAAGTGAGTATAGTAAGTAAACCGGGCCAGAATACAAGCCCAATATTAAAGTACAATAAAATAAAAGTACAAGTAAACTGTAACTGATCCAATGATCACCCACCAAGGATCCTACTTGAAGGGTAGGTGCAACTCTTGAATTTTCATCTCTGCAGTACACCTCATGTAGGGTCCACCTCTAAGCTACCTCTACTCCTGGTACTCTCGTCCTCAGTTAGCGATGTCCTTCGTCTGCACCAAAAACAAGGATGTGGAGGCATGGACCGTGTAGCGGAGTGTATAACGATACACAGAAGGGACCCTGAGAACTGCAAGGTATCTCAAATCCACAACGGATAAATCACAAATTAAGAAAACAACAAACAACCATACTTAGGTATATTCTAATAAATATACCTATGTTATCATGTAAACCCATATCAAATATGGGGAAACACATATCCCAACTCATTATCCAATTGCACAACTGTTCCAAAAAGGAATGAATAACATCAATGTAAGTACGACGCATATACGCCACAGTGATGAATACCACTAAGTTATTATCATGAAGGAAAATACCACACAAGTAGAGACTTATCTCACACTTGGTATAACTTTGGTATAGTTGAAAAGATGATTAGATATAATTACTGAATCATCTTACTCCATTAAGAGGCAGACCCATGAAGGATCCCAAATCCTCATCAGACCCACAACAGATAAAAGTATGTCATCTGACCCACATCGAATCCTAGTACCTCGTCAGACCCACACATGATCCTAGTACATCGTCAGACACACACAGGATCATAGTACATCATCGTTAGGTCATCAGACCCTCACAGGATCCTAGTACATCTTTGGTACGTCGTCATACCGATGCACAATCCTAGTACATTGTCTGTATTTCATCAGACCAACAAAGGATCTTAGTACATCATTAGTACATCCTCAGACACACACATGATCCTAGTAAATTGTCAGCACGTCATCAGACCCACATAGGATCCTAGTACATCATCGATACATCATCATACCCACATAGGACCCCAGTACATCATCAGTACTTCGTCATACCCACACAGGATCCTAGTACATTGTCACATTCAGCTATAGGGTTCCAACACTATGCTCGATTGTCTTTGGGAGGATACTCTCCACAAGTAACTGGTTGATACCCATAATTCTACGATGTCTCAAGAAGAAGTATTTCAATAGAATAATATTTATAAGGGGTCTCAGCGTAAAAGACAGCTCGTCAATCAGACGTTTTGTCTGTACGTTATTAGCATTTTAGTCTTGAAGGCCCTATATGATTATTGATAGATTTAACATGACCATATCCCTAAATTATCCAAAACTCCATTAGAGTATAAATTATGGTACATTCTCAATCCATGGTTTCCAGCACCGTATAAGGTTCATCAAATAGATGCACGGTGCCAATGTTATGGTTGATAGATAGAAATTGGGTCGAAGCCAGCCCACATCTAGTTTGACTCGGGGCTAGCATCGACCCTGTCAGACCAAACCTGGGTCGTCTCAGCCCGACCTAGGTGGTGGCCTGCTAGGCTGCGTGGAGTTTACAGGGGCCACATGCGGCTGTAGGGCCCCAGATGCAGCGCATGGCCGTGGGGGCCGCGGGCGGTGCAGGGTCGCGCGACGGCAGAGGACGTAGGGGCAATGGAGGTCGCGGGCAGCACGAGGCGGTGGAGTCCATTGTGGTCTCGGGGTCTGCGGGGGCCACGGAGTCCATGGTGGGTGCTGGCGGTGCGAGGTCACATAGGACGCGGGACAACAGAAGCCGTGGGTGGCACTGGAAGACGGAGGCTGCAGGGGCTACAAGATAGTAGAGACTGTGTGGGCTTCATGTAGACCACTATGTGGCAGTCCACCGAGACAAGCCTAATATCCATCCATCCTCTTTGTGAATAATGCTCACATGTCGTGCCTTCGTCAGTGACCGGTTCGGCCGGCCTCTCTCTCTGTTCGCTGCATTTGTTGCGGTCGGTTGTGGTTCCAACCATGGTTCTTGAGTTCCACTGGATTCAATCGATGGCACCAGTCGTTGTCACCATCATGAAGAATACCAATAAGATCCATAATATTTTCATAGGGGTTGGGACATGTTTGTTTTGTCCATACCCTCTACGTTTGGGTGGTAGGATGCGGTTCAAGGGAGATGAGTCAATGTGACAGGAAAATTAACTGTTATCATTTTAAAACACACAACTACCTCATTCGTTTGTTATTGTCGACGAGGATGGAAGGAAAATCATAGATTCGAGACACCCATGTTGGAGGATGTCGTGAGGAAGAATTCGAATTCGTACATCAACGTTCATCATTGGAGAAGCGTTATTCGTTGGAGAAGAAGAATTCCTCCAAATCTCTCCTCTTCAAAACCTGTTCCCCCAATTCCAAACCAAATGAATAGTATCCAATATGTTGTATTTCATCAATTATATTGTTGGAACAATATTAAATTAACGTCATTATTTACAATGTGGTTGGCACTATTAATGTGGGAGGATACCGAAAGTTATCTCCCATTAAAGGGGAGTTTATGAGTTATCTTCATATTAAAGTTCGGATTAGGGTGTTTGGGTGTTCTCCACCCTTAAATTCAAATTGGGAGGTTTTGGGATTGGTGGTCCCCACCTCCTTACAACTCACATGGATGGTTTCAACAAAAAAAATAAAAAAATTCAATTTATATTTTATTCATTATTTCACAAAATACAAAAAAAATTAACATTCACTCTCAACTTACTATGTTCGAGATGAAGGTCTCATTAAGAGAATAATGGCGCTGCTAGTACAATGGTTCTCTTAGAATTAAATTCCGACCACTTGTTTATATTTTAGAAAAACCTTCTCATATGTTTACTGAGCGTACCCGAAAAAAAGCTCATAATTCCGTTCAGGGAACACCATGCCTCGAAATCACACACCGTTAATTTTCACAGACTTGTAATTTAACCATATATTTAAAAACAATTACATTTTATTTCTAGGTCTTTATATGGGAGGTTATAATCATCACACATTGATCGTTGAAATTATTATTTACTCAAAAAATATTTTAAATATTTACGAAATGTTTGTGAACCATTAATTGTTCTTGATGTGATATTTCAGGATATATAATTTAATCATTATTCATTTATATTTGATCTGATTGTTTCTACATCTTTGATATTGTCTATTGTTACGTACAATTTTACATAAAAGTGGTTAGCTATGTTTTCACCCACTAGAGCATAGTTATTCAAAATTTATGCTATACAATTTCCAAAACTAAATGGAGATATAGTCATGATTTTATTTTAATATTGAATTGTGATATGTGGTATGGTGATGGGATTGATCTCTATAAGGGGACTGATATGAAAACCATTGAATTGAATAAGAAACCACTTAGTTTAGTTCCACATAAAGGGATAATATATTTATTTTATAGCCATATGATGATTAAAAATAAATTTAGATTTCCATTATATGGTAATTAATATTTGTATGAATATTCAAAGTGGTTATAACTATAGGGTTACACATGAATGACACATTCATTTTGACATCATAGTAAAATTTTTAAAAAATTGATGAGTTGTTTTTAGAAATGTTACATCCATATAATAAAAATCCAAATTAATTTTTTGGACTTATAAGGATGAAGTAATTGTCAAAGTAGGATATAACTATAATGATGGATAAATATGTGGTATAGTCCAATGAGGATGTAGAGATATCATAAAGAGTATTTCTAGGTATTGATGATCAAATATAGGAGTATGTTAGAGTAAGAATGATATAGTGGTCGTATGAAGGAATATGTCCATATAGGATGTGGTATGATTATATAGATGATATTTCATGTTTTATGATGGTATTTGGGTATAATAACCTTAATGTATAGGACATCATTACATTCAAGAGTATAAAAAATAAAAATGTTGGATTGAAATGTTATAATGAGGAATATGGAACAATGCAACTACTGAAGAATAATTAATGATGTTTGATTTGAACAACTCTTTGGAATCCAATGCATCCTATTGAGAAACTTATTAAGATACACATTGTATGATTCGTGTATTTTATGGTAATGGGATAGGACCATACAATGAAGTATAACATAATGAGGAAAAATTTATGTTGGGACATTTCAATATTTTTTATAGGGGATTGATACATAGAAAATTATTATATAAATCCCCTAAAATATATAATTTGAGCCTTAATAGTTAAAATATAATTCCAATATGTGTTCTGAAATATATGATAACCGATGTTTTACTGGAAATTATGAATATGGGTATTCCCTATGATATCCCCTATGCAATTTGTCTTCTTGAAATGGACAATATTAGTAGGACATACAGGAATGTAGTATGACCACGATGGAGGAAACAATATAATTATCTATGAATTATCATGTAATATATAATATCCTATATTATCAATTCTATATTTGAGAAAAAATATGGTCAAAGAATTGACATGGGAAATTATATTGTATGATTGTATCTATGCAGGACAAATGCCAGGAGGATGTAGTAAAGGCATCATATGTATATAGATCATTTATAGAGAAGATGATTATATTTTTTTAATCCTTTAGAAGATGTGAATAATGTTGGAATTTTATATACATATTTCTTTATCATTAAATATCATTATTCCCACGTGAATAATGCAATTATTGATAAATATGTGAAATCAGTAAATTTAACACATTCCATGTGGATATTAGATGGTTCTAACACACTGGATAAGACTTATAATTCCTTATTTATATTTTAAAAAATTAAATAAAATAAAAATCAATATAGGGATTAAACTTAATAAGGCTTCCTTTAATATAGATATCATTGTTATACTAATTTCCAAAGCACTGCAAATCGCTTAGCTTGAATTTTTCATTCTTAGTGAGAGATGCAAGATAATGATGAAGATCGTATACAGAACAGATTATATTCTACTTTTATTAAACCATTGTCACAAAACAGTGAATCATATTCTTATTTATTAATATTAATTAAATTTATATTTTAGTTATAAAAATATTTATTACTTTTTTATTTCTAAACGTAAAATTTTTATTTAAAATGATTTCTTTTAAGGAATTATTAAATATATTATTTTATAAATATTAGATTCTTAATTTTACTATATTAATAAAATTTTTTGAATTAAAAAATCAAACACTACATAGGGTTAATTTTCCTTATTTTTTGAGAAATATTTATTTATTAGTGAATAGTAAAAAAATGCACATTTTAATAAAATATTTTGTTTTCAAATATTTAAGTTTGTTAAATTCCATAATATGATTTTAACAAGAATAAAAAAATTATTTTTATATTTAATCAATAGAATTATAATTTTACAACCCTTATATTGGATTCAAGTATAATGTTTTTTTGGGTTTAGAAATGGATTTTTTTAAAACATTTTCAAAATGCATAATGATTCTAAATATTAATTAACTAAATTTATACTTGATTATGAATAATTTAATAGTACTACAAAATTTATATATAATTATTTTTTGTTCATATATTTATTATTAATAGTAATTTATTTAATATAGAATCATATTTTTCTCAAAAAATAGGCTACATGAACAACTATTTTTTCATCATGTCAGTGAGATTTGTTCTAAATTATATTATCCTATATTTTGAATTAAATTTATTAAAATGGATTATTTATTTCAAATTAGAATAATTTTTATTATCTAGTAATTTAAAAAAACAAATTATGTTGTGAAATAATTATACAATAATTGTTGTGTTTATGGAAAAAATTGATTTATTTTGGGACAAACTAAAAAATATAATTTTTAAAATGACATATACAACTATCTAAAATAAATTGAATTTCAATTTATCTATATTATAACATCTATTATAAAAAATGTTACTATATCAAATCCTTGATAAATGAAAATAATGAAGGTGGAATTCATTCATTTCAAAAATTAAAAAAATTACTCTTAACTACCATAAAAATGCCACTCCTTAACGCTTAATATGATGATATTAAAAAATGTATCTTATTATTCATCGAGTATTTTGATTTTATTTATTACTAAAATACCATGAATTATTCACATACTATTCTTATAAAAACTACTTATCATCAATAATATAAAAAATTATCATTATGTTTATTTATCAATTTAAATCGATATCATATTCAATGAAATGATTTAATAAATAATCATTTGTGTATATAGAAGACTACAACCATGCAACCGAATGTTATAAATTTTTTCATTAATATAATTAATTGTTGGTTTTGATTATGGTAACAATGTTTAAATATGACATTTATTAAATTATTATACCTCTATAAAAATAATATAATATATATAATTTTATATTTTAATTCAAATGTTGTAAAATAACGTCATTTCTGAATGAGGGAGACTACCTCATCGTGAAGTGATGTGATTCATATTCACTAATGGATTACATGGAATGTAATAATAGAACATATAATGAGTATATGTAAAAAATGTATTAATTAATATATTCAAAAAATATTACCCACCCCGATATCATAATATAGCATTTTATTTCTTACATTTCACTCACATTGAAATGATAAAAACCTTAGTGAATGTGTGGATTACCACCTTCATGAAGAAATGTGACTCTTTATTAATCACCATGACATATGGATGATATATATAAGTAAAAATTAAAATTAAAACTTCTATATATGATATTATTATCATTATATAAATGTAAAAAGTTACTTACCTCATTTCCATTATAAATATTGAAGAACATCGTTTGTTACTCTTGTTCTTTTGTGGCCTAAAATCTCTATGACGGTTATATAATTAATTTCCCAAAATAATAAATAATTATTGGCAGTAACAATATTATTTATTTATAAACATTATATATATGGAATTATTATTATTTTTTACAGGTTTTAATATATATCATTTCACTATATTAAACCAACCTATGTCATTTTTGAGACATAATTCAAATATTTTCATAAAATACAATGTATATTTAATTGATTTTTTAATCCAATATAACATTTCAAAAAATTAATTATAATTACTATTATATTTTAAAATGCTTATCATAAATGAAAACAATTAATATATGATTTTTATACATACAAATAATGAATCATATGACAAGTCAGACTAATGGTATGTGACATTGTCTCAATATCCATTCATTGAGGAATATTTTAATGTTATGAACATTTTTTATTTTATAGGGTGTATATAATGATTATTATAAATTTTATATCATTAATTTATCTATTTTCATGATATTTAATGTTTAATAAATGGTAGTCTAACATGGGGCTTATGATTCCTATGTCTCCCATGTTATAAGGTATATTTTTATAATTATATCATCTATAAAAGTATTTCCTTACAAGACTTTCTCTTAAGTAAGTTTTTTATGACATAAAGATGTTTTTATATGTAAAATATTTATTTATAAAAAACATTTTATGTTACGCTTACATCATTTAAATGTTTTTCAAAATGGATTTCTTTTAATTTTTAAATAGAATTTTTTGACAAACAACAAAAAAAATGTTCTATTTCATTAACTATTTTGAAAAATAATTTTTTAAATGTAGTGAACATTATTTATCTTATATATTTTATAAAATGAATTATTTTATTCATCAATGTAAAAAAATCTTGGGTAGTATTATCAGGAAAATGGATTTTAATATGGATATTTTTCTATCCAAATTAGATTTGCATACAATTTTAAAAGATTGTTTAAAATGATTTATGTTTAAAAAGTGAACACATAAAAATGTTTCATTAATGATATATAACATGAAAATTATAAAATATGAATTGGTGTTCCCTAATGTTTTTTCATGATCCAATTCCATCTTATATGATTTGTGTTCCTTGATAGCATTGAGTGAGCCCATTTTCTCATTAAAAAGTTGGTATGACTAGATATTCCTCTAATGATCTCAGTAATCATCCTTCTATTAATAAGAAAGAATGACTATGATACTAAAGGGATTATTGAATGGATTTAACTATTCTTTAGTTAATCATTCTATCATTTGAAATTTGATATTAATGTGATTCTCCAAATTAATGATAATTGAATATAATTTCATTTCATGGTTGTTTAAATGATTTTATTGAGAAAATAATGTGTGTGTTTTTCATATATCATATTTTATAATTAATATTCTAAAATAACATTGAATATTAATTTAATACATAAATTAATTTTTATTTTTTCATTATACTCATTGTTTTTTTATTAGTTTTACTAATATTATTGGGATCTTCAATAATTTTTGAGAATATATATATTGGATTATTGGATGTGTAAGGGAATTGATGTGGTCAATTTGAAAGTCATGAATAATTTTTTTTATTTAAAATCATTTATTTAATGTTTTATATTGTTTGAAAAATATATTTTTATCAAAATTATCCATTTATTATTATATTGATTGGATATGTATAATTTATGGCATAATTATATAAACAAAAAACCTAATATGGTAATCACATTTGAGAGAATTGATTCAAGACTCAAATATATAGATTGTTTATATTTTTTGGGGTGTTCCATTTATTATGGATTAGAAGTCATTTTAGAATACCTTAGAGTATTGTATAATGATAATGACAAACCCTTGAATGATTTTACTTTAATGATTCATTGAATTGATTTTAAGTTTAATGGTTATCATGTTTCATCAACTAAAATATTTATATTCATAACTTTTCTCAAAAAAGGAATCATAGAAGATATATTGGTATGTCATTGAAGGTTAAATATTCAACTAAATTATCATCTCATGGTGGATTTAATTGAAATAGAAAATTTTTCTAATGTGATGGATCATTTGATTAATGAAAAAAAATGGTAGTGGTATGCATGTTATAGAAGAAAATGACCTATTGTGGTTGAACATATCAGATGTGGAGAACATTAAGAGATATCAACCTCAATTTTTTGGGGATATTAATAACATGTGATAACATAAATAATGATTAATACCCTAGTAATGATATTTAGTGTTATGAAAATTTCATAATGCCAAAAGGTATTTCAATAAATTTACCATTTTGATAATGATGTAGATTGATGGTTGTCTATTGTTAATAATAACAAATATAAATATTATCATGATGTCATAAAATGGGAATCATATTAGGATATTTTCATGGAGAAACTTTCTGATAAGATTGTTTAGCATAATAGGGAATATAATTCCATGTACTAAAGCATTATAATGATTGATTTATAGCATCTTATGAATCAATAATCAAAATTTTTTCTAGGTATAAATAATATTTTATTCAGGATATAAATAAAAATATTAATATATATTACTCAGGGATGAAACCATCATTATTAAGGCAATTGGACATAAGTGAAATTAAATTTACAAAGAATGCAGTTCATTATTGTGAAAATGTTCTATTGGGTTTTTCTAACATGTTGGTTCCTCAATATAAAAAATAGAATGAAAATTTCATATTGGAAATAAAAATAGAAGAAATCATCTATGAATTCTACTAAAAATAAAAAAAATTGATGGGTGATATTGTAATTAATGGAGTGTTTAAAATAATACATGAATTGGTTTTTGTGGGATCAATAATTTCACAAGGATAGTTACTATAATGAAAATTCAACTCATAAAGCATAATGATTTATTAAAAAAACCCATACAATGCTGTGGTAATTTGGTTATAATGGTTTGTGTCCTTATTCTTACATGTTTCTATAGTTATTTTAACTTGATTGAAATAATCATGATATAAAAATTTAATTTGGTGTAAAAGTCATCTTCTACTAAAAATGTTAATGTTAAACATTAAAATGAAGTTGTGATGGGTATGTAACCTTTGTATTTGTTTTATGATTATACCATGTTTCACTCTAGATCATTATATTATTTATTTTATTGGATATAATATTGTAAAATTATAATATCTCCATATGAAAATAAGATATATGTTTTTTAAAACTCTTGGTGGTAATATTAAAAAAACCATGAATATACTAATATTCTGATTATTATCAATGGGATGGATTTTCCTAAAAAAATTAAATTACCATAGTAGAGTTTGATATCAATATTTTTCGGGACTGGATTACAATTTTTCAGGATATAATATAATAAATAACTAATGAAATTATGTTAATTAATTTTAGACATTATTTAACTTGATAAGAATCAATGAAATTCATTAGAGGTAGAACTCAATGTAATATATCTCATAATGTTGAAAATAGAGAAACTATTAAAAATAGGTATCTTCCATTAGTAATTGAAAAAATCGTAATATTTCCAATGGTTATGTGGTGATTCAGGTTGTGTTCCAATTTTAGATGGTATGTAGGTATGTTCATTATAAATATGTATATAATTTTTTATTTCCTCAAAAGATTATGTCTTGTGATGTTTGGTAGATATGAAATGTGATTATCAATACATGCGATATATATTGTGATGTGTTCATGTAGTGAACTAGTAATGATGTGACTCCTGTTTGTAGGAGATGATGGGACATGCTTCTCTTATTTTGTGACCATTATGTTAATCAGTGTGAATTCTTATTGGAAGTCAGTCTTGAAGTATGATTGTTCTATTTTATTATAATTCCTATTGATTTGGTGTGGACATTTACACCTTGGAGACATGTTCTCTATGTTCCATTAAAGGGTTCACCTAAAGCTCATCATTTGAATCCATTGATAGATAAAAAATATATAAAATCTATCACGTGATAAGTTCATTCCCTGCATTAGAATGTAACAAAAGACTATAACATATATTTTTGGTACATCTAGTAGGTTTATGTGAAATAAATCAATCATATGAGCTCTTTCATAATAATCTAACATCCTCTAAAAGTGTGAATAATAATCATGTGATGGATGTATGGAATAATAAAATTTATTGGTAATTCAATATCTGGGATACACATATGAGTATAAAGTAGGATAAAAAAGTTTTCATATTTGAGGGTTCTAAAATACGATAGTCAAATTTCATTATATAGGTGAAAAAACATGTTCATAGACTAGAAGTGTTTTAAGACTCTCCTCACAATGATTATTTTTCAAGAATATTTTTTTATATACTAGTCTCTGGGATTTTCATATTTGTAGTAGAGAGTGCATTTAGTGTAAATGTTTGTGATGGTATATCAAGTTACAATTATTTATGATAAGGCATTTATCATATGAAGAGATTGTGTACAAGGGTACTATAGAGACACTAAATATGGAAGAAAATGTTAGATATTCTTCCACTTCTAGGACACATAGTGATATAATTAGTGGTTTTTAAAATGAGATAGACCAATTGGGTGTTCCACCATAGGATTGGATGAAGTGGATATTGGAATCATGCCTCTTTAGGAATTTTTTTTACATATTAGTGCAAAATTAAATTTTCTTCATTGTGGAACGTTCCAACATGCACATCATTCTTTTCATCCACCTTCAATGATATTTAATAGTAGCGGAAATTATTTTCATGTATAGTATTTATGGTAGGATATTTCAACAACATAATATCATTAGGGATCATCAGATCCAAAAGGTATAGTCAGATTCATCAAATACTAAATGGATCCACCTACATTCCTCATGTGTTATTAACATTCATTTAGTAGACAAGTTTTAATTTGATGTATATTTTGGCTTTACAACATTGAGGGTTTCCACCGTTATTGAATATTTGGTTTTATTTCATTTTATAAATATTTATTCTTACCAATATTTTATATTACTAGACTTCATATAGAGTCAATGTATTTTATTATGAAGTAAGAGACACCCCTTTGGAAGATGAATGAAAATGATTTTTAGTGTACTTCTTTTACACTATAGGTTGTTGATGCAGAGTTAGTATGTGATTTTCATGTACTCAATAACCATTATGATTGATGAAGTCTTTAAAATTTATATATCTCCAATTTTGATTGGGAATTTCCGAATGTTATAAAAGATGATTTATATAGGCTTCAATCATAGATTCTGGTAGAGTATAAGATTGAACAGGTTTTAGGTACATATCTGATATTGATACCTTTTTATCACATGGAACTTTTGTCTCTTGAATTTCTAATGATTCTATCATATGATATAATGGAAAAGTGTTTTTCTATTGATTCTCACCTTAGGTATCCCCATTGGTCATTTCTATTAATATGGATGATTCACTTTGAGTGTGAATGGATTAATGAATGATGATAAATTTCATGGTTAGGAAAATTTATCATTGGCCTCATGTGGATTATTTTGTGACTATTAAAAGGGCGGAATTTGATTTTTGGTGGTTTAATTTTAGTCGAGATATCATTATTTAATTGTTCATGAGTCTGATATAATGCTTATAGCTTTCTAGAGTTGGTGTATCCATTTTAAATATATATTTATAACATTTAGATTTGGTAATTATCTTATAATTTACATGGATTTGATGAAGGAAATATTACATTAAAATCTAAAAATTATATGGCCTGGTTAATGGATTAAATATTAATGTCATCGTGATCTTGGAATTATAAAAATAAAAACAAATGATTTTTTTTGGAATAAATTAGAGTTACATATTTGTATTTAATGTTAAATCATCTTCTGAAAATGACATATTTTTTTATCTTACCTAAGCCTAGTATGTTTTATGTGGTTTTTTGTGATTCATATGGGAAATGTTTTCATTGTGTAATAATGCATGATTATCATTTGGAATTGTAAAAGTCACTTTATTTTAAATCGCATAAGAATAATTTCATCAAAATATATTTAGAGCATCCCATAATTATGCATAGACTTATGTTTTGGAGACGTTATCGTTTTAGGGAAAAGTTAACATTTTTATGAACATAAGAGTTTGATCTATAATTTATCTTAGAAAAACATAAATCATATATATGTCTTGTTAGTGGAATACCGTTATATTTTTGAATTTGACATAACATATAACTCGATGAAGGTGTATGTTCTCATATATTCTATAATAAATTCCTAGAGTAATCATTTTTCAGAATTAAGGGAAGAGTGGATCCTTTATAGGGAATTTTCTTGTTCTCATCAAAATTATCAAGACGATGAATTTGGTACGGTTCTTTCCAGTGATCATTTACCATTATCTTTCCTTTATTTTATCCTACATAATCCGTTGAAGGAAAATTGTTCTGATGAATTCGAGAATACCTATATTTTGGTGAGACCATTTCAGATTGATTTCACTCATAAAATGGTATTCTCATTCTCCAGAAGAGGTTTTTCATCCCAGCATATGGGAGGTGTTTCATTTTGTTATAATCATATTTAATCATTGGATATTCGTTTAGATACTATTATAGTTGATTTTAACATTATACAATGATTGTAATGGTTGGTTAAGAAGAATAAAATTTCTTATTATGTGTCCTAACATTAAAAAAAATAACAGATAATGGAAGATCATTTGAAACCTTCTTATTTTCATCATCTAATACCAATCCTGTGTTATTAATGGAACATGTTACACATGGAATTTTTTTTTTGATTTTCATGGAATCATTAATGGTGTGATTTTATCTAGGTGGTGATTGAAAAATTGAAAATTCAACACATTGTATTTGAATCAAATAGACTGACATTTTATAGGATCATGCTAAAATATATATGAATCAAAATTTGAGGTTATATGGGGATCCATATGATTATTTTTAGAATGGGACCCTAGGATTATTTCAACGTTTTATAGAAGTCTACAAAATGCAATGGGGATTCGAGTAACAGTATGTACTTCGTATCTTTTAAAAAAATCTGATATAGGGTTTTATACATATTCTAGATTTTTTTTCCATGAATATATCATCTACTTCATTTTATCCAGGGATAATCGTTATAGACTAGTTGAGTTTTCTTATAACAACTATTATTAGTCATCCATCAAAATGGATACTTTTGTGGATTTGTAAGGTCCCGGATCAATATAACCACTTGTTTGGAAAAAAGGTGATCAAATCATCCTTGTTGGTACCATGTTTAGATCAGAAGGAGTCATTGATGATTAATGATATAATCCTGCTTTTGGTTTTAATATGGTATCATAAGAATTATTATATAGAAAATGGTATAATCATTATGTGATTCATATAGGAATTCTTGTGTTCATGATTTTTTATCCTTGTTTGGGAATCCGCTATATTTTTAAATAAGTAATGTCAGCTTTGAGATATTTTATACAAATTGATTTCACTTATCATAATAGGTAGGTTGATTATTGAAATGACATGATGTTTTGGAATAACATTCCCTTTATTTTAATGACTTATTGTAAAAACATGCACTTTTAATATTATTATTGGGTTTAATGATTGTTATGTATCATTATAATTGATAATGTAGTCATTGAATAGTGATCAAATTACAAATATTAATTTAGTATTTCTTAAAATTAATCCATTCGAAATAGAAAATATAGAGGATGGCCTCATCCAATATACTTGGGTTCAATGAAGCTCATTTATAGGAGCTTAGAAATGAAGTAATGTCATTGGGTTTCTCTTTTGACCATGCCCAAGTCGTGCATCAACACAATACGGTTTG
The DNA here is from genome assembly GCA_963277665.1 of Viscum album. Taxonomy (NCBI): domain Eukaryota; kingdom Viridiplantae; phylum Streptophyta; class Magnoliopsida; order Santalales; family Viscaceae; genus Viscum; species Viscum album. Next base: position 490,615,100 of record OY728162.1, read on the forward strand.
AAAACTCTTTTTGTCAAAACCCATGAATTTTCCATAAATGAAGGCTTTTATTTTATATGTTATAATGCACATATTTAGAAAATTATTTTTATAATATGAATATTATTTTTGGAATTAGGATGTCTACATTATCCAATTGGGAATTTTTCATAATTTTCTCATATTGTAAAATTTTTGGGTAAAAATTAAATACCATATAAATATATAATGTGTTTTAGGATATGATATGGAACAAAAAGAGATGTAATAAAATACTATAAAAGTTTACATAGGAAAATATTTTACTACCTTTAAAATAATGTGATTTTATAATTTTTTGATTAATTTTTTAATGCCTTATTGGACACTCTAAGACTTATAAAATATTATAGCATTTTTAAATGATTCCTTGAGATTCATACTCACATCAACAAAGGAAAATATTAATATTTTAAAAAGATCATACATTGGGCATATAAAATATTTTTTACACTTCCCTTTGGAAGAAACCATTGGGATAACCATGAGACAGTTTGTGGTTTTGAATATTTAATCATATAGATTCCAAAACCTATGTTTGGTAAATATTCAATAATTTCATACTCATTTTCTATATAAACCCAATGAATATCCCACTTATATTCACTAAAAATATTTGTAGAACATTCATACTCTACCCTTACTATTATATAATCCTTACAAGGATCCCAAGGATTCCAGAAGCTCTTATTCATGGTCTTGAATTCACATACTCAAGTAAGTGATTCCATCAGTTCATATTTTTATTCATGATTCATTATGTTTTAATACCATTATAAATTTAATAAAAAAATATTTAGTATGATTTCTATCCTACCACATGCTTCTCCATTATTTCTTAAGGATAATATAGGACTTTTTCTATCATTAATAAATTAAGGATAAACCCGTTACCATGTCGATATTCTGTAAGGGATTTATGTCTTCTAATTTGAATCCAAGTATTTCCCTATTACTAGGCATCTAAATCAAACTTATATGTTGGGATATTATGTTACACGATCCCATTACTATATAATTAATCTATAAATTATTTTTTAACCATTTATTTCACATCAACCCAACATATGAATTTCTATATGATGACGTTATGCAGCAAAAATTGCATAACGATTTCCCAAATAAATTCATCATTGAGTGAATACCATACCCATTTACCTATTAAGGCTATTCAGCATTGTGCACATATTAATATTTAATAGAATATAAATTTATGTATTCCACATTCCCTAATCATAGAATAACTTATGGTTTTGATTGATTCCTTGTTATATAATCCAATTGGCACACATATGCAATAAATGAAATGTTTATAAAGGGTGTGACTTTATAGAACTCCAATGCATTCAGTAATGATTAGTGTAATGATACTGCATGTGAAATGAGGTTTTACTCTTGATACTTCATTTTCAATTAGTGTGTATTAATGCTAATTACTATTAAATGAGTTGTTACTCATTATAATCCTTATTCAATGAGCCTTGGCTGATGCTAATATAAAGTTGTATGTTGTTTCCAAATTTTGATTTTATGATAATAATTATATATTAGGTCATTGTGTTCATGTCTCTCATGTGATTCATTGATACACCTATTTACAAACCTTTTTTATCCATTTTTTATTCCTTTTTTACCCACTTACTGGGCATTGTAGGTCACCCTTTTCATATGTATGTCCTCAGATTATCACATGAAATGCTAATTAAGATTAAATTTTGTGGTCACGTAAAATATGTTTTCAATAAAGATGTTTAATTTTATGTATTATTTTTTCATGTAATGTTCCTAATTTCCCAAGACAATATACCTATCGATCCATACTGTTGTTATAAAGTAATGTTTGTGTAATAAATAATTTCTAAATATATAATAAAGAGAATTATTATTATAGTTGGAATCATAGGATAAGTATAGTAATTTTTGGGCATTGGGTTAAAAACCCATAGTAAAATCTTTAAGTATAAAAGAAATTTAATTAAAAACATCCCTAAATATTGGTGAGTATAGAGTAAGTGCTTTATCAGAAAATATATCCCTTTTAGAATACGAACACGTAGTGGTGGCTCTTGCATATATGTATCTATTGGTAAAACACAAACACAACGCTTTCATTTAGACTTGAAAGAGAAAAGTTGAATGAAAAAGGTCCTTGCTTCACTATTGTTAAACACTGCCTAGGGATATTATTTGGTAAATAAATATAATTATTATGAGCCATTATACAGGGAATTATAAACACCTCTTAGAAAATATATTTGGATGTAGACCATGGATAATATAATTTAAAGCCAATATATTCATACATTAGGAAAATAATTGTAATTTATATGTCATCGATTTTTATAATTGGATTCCCCTTTATTTTTTTAATAATCATACCCCAAAAATTCCTTTTATTTTATCAAATGGCTTCTAAAAGGAGGTCACCGTCAAATAATTGAGGCGAATACTAATGTGATGATTATTCTAATGAGATGAACAATCCAAATAGAGTAATAATCACAATCTAGGTCACGATACTCTCATTGTTAATAAATTTTTTGAATTGTAAAATGCTTCCAGTGGAACTTCCAGCTCTCCCTAAGAAAAAAAATATGAAATTGAGTTTCTCATGAGACAACATCCTCTTTCTTAAAATAGATCATCTAATAATACAATTTGCGAACAATTGATTAACTCCATTGAGATAATATTCTCCATACTTCATTGTACAGAATATGATATGGTTATTCTAGCTGGTTATCATATGGAGGGTGTAGAAGATCAATGGTTGACATTGATTAAAAACATAGCCTGAGGAAGATATATAGGTGTTTTAATCTATGGATTTCCAGAATATGTTTTTTCTATTATTATTTTCAATGCACCCTCTGACTTAATATAAAATGGGACTTCCATTCCATCAATAAAAAATATGAAAAATCCATCAGAACATACAATTCCAACATTACAAGGATTGCATGATATGCCTCTATATTTTCCATTACCCATGAATTCATGGTTGACCACCTCTTTGGTGTTCTAATAACAAACCAAAGTAATTTCCTAGCGATTCATTACATTAATTTATATGTGCAAATTGACGGATGTTCCCTCAATGGAAAAATGGAGGTCACAAAATCTCGATGTTATCACGATGAAATGAAAAAGAATGTATACATTCATTTTGGAAAATTGATTGATAAATCAAATAGTCCTTGGAAATTTCATCACCCCACTTTCTAATGGTGCATAAAGAAGCACCTCATAAATTTTCTGTAGGGGATGTGGAAATGGTTTAGATGTAGAAGAAAAGGGAATAAGGCCATTAACTATCCACACGGAAAACCTGATGCTATGATGGAGGGAAGGAATGCTCCATTTTACCCACATCCTATTGTTTATTGTTACAATTTCAATAAACCAGGTCACCATGAAAACAAGTTCCCAAAGCCATGGGTTTTGGGAGGTAACCAACAACCTCCAAGGCAGAAAAAATGATCTTTTTCCATCAATATCATAGATGATAATCCTGAAAATGATGTGTTGATATATACTCTAGTTATTCATTCACTAGTAGAGAACATACTTTTTGACTCTTGTTCTACACTTTCTCTTATATCTTGAATGTTATATAGAACAATCCAAACCCAACCACGAATCATTTACGTATTTATGTCTATGAGAATAAAACATGGTGAAATTATTGCATACCAGGAATATAACTCCTCCTTTATAACAATGTGTGGATTGACGTTCGACATGAACCTTTTTATATAACCTCTGGTTGAATTTGATGCAATTTTTGGCACATATTGGCATCCCATCTATAGAGACAACATTAATTGCAATGAGAGGGAAATAAATATCTATATGGAGAATCAACCCTTGATTCTGTTCAAGTGCAAGGAGGTTGATGAATCTTCTATATGACCCTCATATCAAGAGTTTATATTACTACCCTATTAGAATGTGTATCTTACTCAAATAATTTTCAATGCATGTATCCATCCTTTATGACATACCTATTGTTATAGAATTTTCCTACGTGTTTCCTAATGAATTTCCTGGTCTTCCTTTAAGAAGAGATACTGAAATATCGATTTATCTTATACCTGTGGCTTTGCTAATAGCTATGAATCTATATAGAATGTTTTTTGTGGAGCATGAGGGGCTAACGAAAAAATAATAGGAGAATCTAGATAAATGGTTTACATGAAGAAATGATTCACCATGAGGTGAACAATTTCACTTAATCAAGAGGAAGAATGAGTCAATGATCCTTTTCATTGATTATCTTGACCTCAAAAAAATCACAATAAATAACATGAAACCTCTTCCATGAATTTCTGTCATTATCGATAAGAACTTTGGGGGACAATACTTCTCCATGGGCGATCTGCGGTCAGAATAATAACATTTAAGGGTAAATAAAGAGGATATCACCATGACACCTTTTCGTACAAGGTACATTCATTATGAAATAATTGTTATGGATTTCTAACTCACAAATTCTCTAAAAAAGTTCATGAAAATTTTGATAAACATATTTATAGATTACACGGAAAAATTTATGTTAGTCTTTATATTCATTATTCAAATATAATCCCAAACCATGGAGGAGAATGAGGAGCATCTATGAACTATACTAGAAACCTTATGAAATTAGAATCTCTATGAGATGTATAGAAAGTGTGAGTTATGGATTGATGAAAGTATCATTACTGTTTCTTATCAACACAAATAGTGGGATATATGTGGATACCCACAAGAAAAATGAATTTGATGGATGGATGAGGCCAGCATATATTATATATATACATATCTTCCATAGGTTAGCTGTATATTATTACTGATTTGTGAGAAATTTCTCATGTTTTATAATCCTCTTACCAAGCTAACTCTGAACAGATTCATGTTTTCATGGAGTGATGAATGTAAGAGTAATTCAAGGAGTTGAAAAATATTATTATCACAGTGCTAATTCTCACACTAACTATGAATGGGGAACATTACGTGGTATTCAATTATGAATAGAAGAATTTACATGGGTTTTTGCTTATGAGAAACGATAACTTCATTGGCTATACATCAAGGAAATTGAATGTTCTTGAGAAAAAAATCCAACACGTGATCTCTATATGGTTGTAGAAATCTTCACATTGAAAATTTGGAAACATTTCCTCTTTTTGGAGATGTGTGCAATATATATTGATCAAAAAATACTTCAGTATATATTTATACAGAAAGAGTGGATTATGAACAAACGAAGATGGTTAGATCTAATCAATATCTATGACTCCTCAACCTGTTACCCCCATAGTACAAAGGATAAGGTTGAAGACGTTCTATGTATAAATGACACAATGATTCTGTCATTGAAGATAATTTAAAAGGAATCAATCTTCTTATATTTGATATAGATGTACATGGGAATCATAAATAATGGATCATAATCAATCATTTCACAAATTATTTCTGAACCACCTATTTTGGAAATGTTATAGAATAATAACAAGGATGATGTGGTGATTCATATGAATATGAAAACTATCGAAAATGGGAGATCATCAGTGTTCAATGTTAATGAAAAGGAATTGTGGGATTTGGGTCAAGGCTATGTGGTCTATATAATTTGGTGTTAATGAAAAAAACATTTGGATGATTCACATAGTTATAATTTCATCATTAACCAAGGAAAAAAATTGTATTAAGATATCAGATAGTATTTTTGGTAGGATAACATTAAAAAGGATATCATTAATTATAATTCAAAGTGCATGTGTGATAGAATGTGAATGCTGAGAGGCTAAAGTATAGGTGGATGATTCAACCATTCCTCATACCCTGATGGAAATGGGATAACAACACCATTGACATTGTATCATGTCTTTTGAAGACATCCAATGGAAATAATGCAATCTGGGTTGTTTTTGATCATCTAATAATGACTACACATATCATTATAATTTGAGAGGAATTATCATTGAATCATGTAGCACTGATATAAATCAGTATTGTGGTAAGGATTCATGGAGTACCAATATCAGTTCTATCTGGTCCAGAACCAAGATTCAACTGTATATAATGGAAGAGTATCTAACACACTCTTAATACTGAGCTAAACATCAGTATGTATTATCATCCTCAGACTGATGGCCAATCAGATCGGAAAGTACAAACACTTAAGTACATGTTGAGAACAATATCAACTAACTTCAAAGAAGGATTGGATCAACAACTTCCTATGGTTGATAACTATTACAATAACAGATTCCAGTCAAGTATACAAATTCCTACAAATGAATCCCATTATATGAAGAGGTATAGAACACCACCATGTTGGGATGATGTTTGGGTGTAAAAACTCCCAGTTCAAAAAATGGTTGGTGAAATGGTCTAGAAGGATATGACCAATTGGTAGAACATTGATGTTTCTTAGAGACAATAAATTAGAAATGATGATAATAATTGACATATTCTAGAGTTTCACTTTGAGGACATGTATTCCTCAATGTATCACAGTGGAAGAGAGTTTTGAAATTTGGGATGAAGGGAATGTTTATTCCAAGGTACATCGACCCTTTTTAGATTATTGATAACATCAACGGATTTTCCTATCAACTAACACTCCCAGAAAACTTATCACAAGTACATGATGTTTTCCATGTATCACTCTTGAGGGATAAAATTCCTAACCTAGCGCATGTACTCAATCCATAGGTGGAATCGTTAGAGAATGACTTCTCCTATGAAGAGAAGCTGGTGAAGATCATAGAAATTTGGGAAAAATTTCTTCAAAATAAGACAATAAACCTCATAATTTTTTTTTAAAAGAAATAGGTTTGATGAAGTAACGTGGGAATTAGAGCATGTGATGAGGCAGAGTTCCCTCATCAGTTTTAAAGTAGTAAAAAGAAATTTTGCGCATGAAATTTTTTATGGGGGGAATGGTATAACGATGAAATATTTTATGAATTTAATTCCCATTATTTTAATGTATTATTGAAAATAATTCACTTTTTATTGAGTTTTAGTGAATGTTAGGTATCATTGACATTGATAATATAATTTTTGGATAGTGATAACATGACTAATATGAATTTATTCTTTAAAAAATAGTCAATTCGATATAGAAAATAGAGAGTATTCCCTCATCCAGTAGACTCGGGTCGTCCAAAGCTCATTTTTCGGAACATAGAAATGAGGATGCATCACTGGGATTCTCTTTTGAATAAGTACATGCAGATATTCAACACGTTAAATCGAATAGAATCACATATGATAGATTGTAATGTTAATAGAGAATACCACGTGGGAGATGTTATCCAAGCACCCCCAGGGGTTTGTCACCATCCCAATCTCTTCTATTTGGTCATATGCAACAGATATATGGGGTTATGAAATAATGAATTATTTACTTATTCTATAATCCATTTTTATAAATAAAACAATTATTCCATAAATTACTTATTGAGAATAGTTTTTTTAAAAATATAATGAATTATATAAATATATTTTATTGGTAAAATTGTATGTTTTACATATATATTTTTTATTTTTTATTTTAAACTATGAATTTATTAATAATTTTATACTAATAGTGTTATAATAACAGACTTGTTAATTATATGTAATTAATATATAAATTTTATTTTTTTTCACTATATAAATGATTGTGTATTCATATTGATATCAAATATTTTTCCAACGATAAAACTAAAATAATATTTTAATTTAAAGAAATTATTCTGATGATTTATTGAATTTTTCAAATAAATAATATTTTATTAAAATATTATTTTTATAAGTTTTTTATTATATATAAATAATCATTTGATTTTTATGATATCACATGTTACTTATATTAAGGGTTGGAAACTGTTATTGTCAAAACCAATCTATTTTCCAAAAATGGAGGTTTTTATTTTAAATGTAAAAATAAAAAGATATAGAAAATTATTTAGATAAAATGAATATTATTTTTGGATTCAGGATGTAGAAATTACCAAATAGTGATTTTTTTATAACATTCCGAGACAATCATATTTTTGGGTTAAATTAAATATCATATTAATATATAATATGTTTTATGAAATCATAAGGACCCAATAGTGATGTGATATAATACTACAAATGGGTTATTTGAAAAATATATTTCTTTCCTTTAAAATAATTTCGTTTTAAATTTTTTTTTTAATTTTATAATACCTTATTGAACACTCCGAAACATATAAAATAATTTATCATATTAAAATTATTTACTTGAGAGTGCGACTCACCTACACATAAGAAATTATAATATTTTGATATTTTTAGAATTTGGTCTTATAAAATAATTTTTACAACTCCCCATTTTTCAAACATATTTTCAAAATAATGGGAAGGTTTGTGGTTTTTAATATTTAATTATATATATTTCAAAATCTATGTTTGTGATTTACTAAAGAATTCCCCTCTCATTTCCTCTATAACCCACACACGATACCACTTATATTAATTAAAAATACTTGTAAAAACATCCCTACTCTACTCTCTCATCTCTATAATCATCCCAAAGCCCCCAAATCTCTCAAGTATCCCCTTTTCATGCTATTGAAGTCACACACTATAGTAAGGGATTCATTTCCTTCCATTTTAATCTAGGTCTCATTATATTGTAATACCCTTTTACGTTAAATTATAGATGTTTGTGTATGATACCTCACATCCCCTATATATCCCTCCTTATGTTTTATTGATGAGATGTCACTTTCTCTCCCATTAAATCATTTTGTGTTCACCTGTTACCGTGCCAAAATTTCATAATAGATTTTACCCTTCTTAATTCCATTCAAGAATTTCTCCCTTATTATGTATCAAATTCTTATTTTATATTTTAGGATATTATGTTACATAATTATATTACTATATATTTCATATAAAAATTATTAGGGACCACTTTATCTCTCATCAACACGACTTATGAATTTCTATATGATGATGTTCTGCTACCGAAATTGCACTGAGATTTTCCAAGCAAAAATTTTTATATATTGATTACCATACCAATTTCTATATCATGGTTATTCTCTATTATACGAAAATATATATTCTATGGTACTTATATTTAAGTATTCCAAATTACCTTACAATGCAATAACTTATGATGTTGAATGATTCCATGTTATGTGATCCATGTGGCACTCTTATGCATGAAATGAAATGTTTATAATGGGTGTTCCCTGATAGCGCTACAATGCATTGGGTAATGATTATTATCATGATAATCAATTTTTTATGAGGTTTTACTCCTAATAATTCATGTTAAATCATGGTTTTTTCATTCAAATTCATGTTCAATGTGGTTTTAATCATGCTAATCCATGTGCGATGAGGCTTGGATTATGAAAATATCATCTTGTACTTTGTTACCAAATATACATATATGATAATCATGCTATATCCTACCTTTATGATGATGTTTATCTTGTGTTCCATTGATATTCCTATGGCCTAACATGTAATTTATGCTTCTTGTTATTCCTTGTTTACCCCCTTAGTGGGTTCTATAGCACACCCTTTTCATTAATATGCCCTTAGGTTATCCCATGCAATGCTAAGTACAATGTAATGTTGTGGTTATGTAAACAATGCTTTCAATAAAGATGTGGTATTTAATGTTATATGATTTCATTAAATATTCCTAATTTCCCCATAAACTAGACATCTCAATCCAAAGAGATTTCTTATTTGCATGTTTATATAATAAATAATTTTTTAATGTGTAATAATGAGTAGGGTTGTAATACTTATCAGTTTGAATACATAGTTTTCATGATTGAAATTCAGAATATATTAAATGTATTTCATATCAAGAAATATAATCATGTTTGTAATATCATCTTGTGTTTTGGATATATTGAGTAACTGACAAATGTTTTTATTGTTTAGATGAAATTAGAGATCATTTTATTTCATGTGAATTTCTTATTGGGGAGGTCAATTTTGTTAGTTAGAGTGTTATAGTAGAATATATAGAATTCATATGATACTTGAGAGTTCGACTAATTGATGAAGGATAATTTTCCTTACCTCGTTTTCTAACTATAATATTACACATGACATCCTATGTATGGAATGTCTAATGGTGGGAATATTGTGACTTCCTCAAACCCACTAACTATTATTTTCCACCGCTTTTCATAATTTCCCATTTAAATGGTTATGTCTTAGGAAACTATAGGATAATGAACTTTTTAAATGAAGGATGATTTAAATTTTAGGGATATATGTTTTTTATTATTTTATGGATATAAATGTATTAAATTCATTATGGGGTTCTACTAATTCTAGAGGATGCCAGAAGAGTTTTGGTTTATTCATGTACGAATCTATAATTTTCACCATGAGGGAGAAATTTACATGTAGTGCAATGGGAGTATACATTGTGTAATGGATTCATGGTTCATATCATGAGTGGATTATATATAATGAATTATTACATTCTGTGCATGGGTTAATCACGATGTAATGTTAATTAATCAGATTTTCAGAATTAGAAAATTGGGTTTTTAAGTGTATGTATGTGCTGAGGATTTCACAATGCGCCTACAGGCACCTCATGGAGGAGAATCGTGGCCCGCTGTGCGAGCCGCGGGCACCCGGAAGAACCATCTGGCTATGGCTGGCTGAGCGGGGGAGTGGAATCGACACTCGGCGGCGTTGGGTGAACCGGACCGGCCCGTAGCGCGGGTCGGGTCCGCAGGTGGGACACGCCCCATCGGGCCGGGCTGACCCCCCAGTCGGGTAAGACCCGAAGAACCGGGTCAGGCTGACCCCCAACCATGTAAGACACGACGAGTTGGGTCGGGTCGACCCCAATCCGGGTCGGGCCGCCCGACCAGCCCACTAGGCTCGACGGGCTTGGCCCGACTCCGCTTAATTTCGAATTTCTCCTAAATTGTGCCTCTGATCAGTGTGATGTCTGAGGCACTGAGACCCTCAGGACGAGGAGGTTCTTTTTCGATACTCTATGTGAGTTTCGGAAAATTTTTAAAAATGGCCGGGATTGGATTTAGAGTAAATCTAGTCATTCCCCTGGGATAGAAATGCTAATAACTCTCAGACCGGGCGTCTGATTGATGTCCCTTGTGTATCTTTGGGTTCCTTATGATTATATGGAACTATGTGATGCATCAACTCGGGACTTCGTGATAGTAGATGTATCAACACATGACTCGAGGAGAGGACCCTCCCCGAATCGAGCATGTTGTGTGCTAGAACCATTGAGACTGCTTCAACGACTGTGGTACTGGAATCCTACGTGGGTTCGGCAGCGATGACTATTGTACTAGAATCATACGTGGGTTTGATAGTGAGGAATATTGTACTGGGATCCTCCATGGGTCTGACCGTCTTGAATTTTGTTCCATTATCTTGTGTGGGTCCTATAGAGTAGGAGGACTTGTATCCTGTGTGGTTTCGAAAACATAGATGGTCATGTATCCTGTGTGGGTCTGATAGCTTAGATGAATCAGTTACTACATCTGATCATCTCTATCACTCTACAAAAGATGTATACATGTATGATATTAGTCATGTCTTTCAACCATTTTCATCGTGGAGATTGACTTCACTTCCTTTGTGGAATGGTTTTTGCATGGGCTTGAGATTTGGAGTCGGATTGTGATTTATAAATTAGGTATATGTATGGGAATATAACTTTGTTGGGTTGGATGATTCATGGTTATTTTATCATTCTTCATTGGTTTATCCTTTGTGGAACATGGGATTCCTTTGGGGGTCTTGGTGTCCCTTACTGAGTATTGTTATACTCACCCCTACATGGGCTTCGCCAGCACCTTGTTTTGTTCTGTGTAGATGACGAACAACACTGATCGTGGCTGAGGGTGGCAGATGGAGGCTGCTCATAGCGGGACTATACATGATTTACTATAGGGATGAACTGTTCTGGTTATGTACCTACCCTTCATGTAGGATTCCCCGATGGATGATCTAGGAGATATTTCCCCTATTTACTAGTTCTTGTACTTGTTATTTTGTTGGGTTTGTATTCTCGACCACTTATATTCAACACAATTTACTTTTATATTTTAGTAATTGTTGCTTATACAGCTTTTTTTCAGACTATGTGTGTGTTAGAGGTTAAAAGTCAATGCCTTCCCTTTTTACCAGGCGGGCTTGTGGTTGTCATGACACAGGCCCCGAGGAAGGGACGTGACAAATTGTAATTAGAGGAGTCAGTTCTAACGCAGAACATGGATTATTAATCTTTTAACGGAAATATTGTTAAGTGGTTTGAGTGTGGGTATCAGTTTAGGGAGATAGGAGTTGGTGTGGCGGCCGACGTATCCATGCACTAGGACTCTGACTTCTGTTCTCTGACTCAATGCACGAAAACACTGATTGCGTTTCTGTTTCCATCGAAAAAATTTTCTTCATGATTACCTTGTGTCAGCTCACCAGGTATACTATTTTAACTGTGGCGTACCTGTTTCATTTCAGGATGGCCCAATGAATGCATCCTACTAGGGTTATGAGTATCGTACTATATTGTAGCCCAATTAGCGATGAGGCCTCGTTGCAAGGCCCCGTCACAGCAGAGGTACCGTCGATACCACTACCCACTGGACCACAGATACGACCAGTTCCAATAGCAGACACTGCACGCCGCCTGAGTGTGTTTCATGAGTTCCAGCGCCATAGACCGCCTAGGTTCCGAGGAGAGATGGACCCATAGGCTGTTGAGGATTGGCTGGAGGCAGTCGTAAGATTTTTCTGATTGGTATGGACATCAGCCAACCTCATGGTGATCCTTACTATGAGTCTCCTTCATGCATCAGGTTGATGGTAGAGCTATATTCCCCAGGTACAAGACGAGATATCATTACTTTTGAAGGACTTAGAGAGTCTCTTCCGCTCATAGATTGTTCCAGCCACCCTTCGTGAGGTGTAGATTCAGGAGTTACATCATATGCTCCAGGGCAGCGTGATAGTATCTCCGTAATTAGTGAGGTTCATGACCTCTTGCGCTACATGATTGATATGGTACGAGACCCATTATTAGGGCCCAGAACATCGAGCAGGGGATCAAGAATGAGATCAGGAATTTGATAATTCCACACACTATCCCAACATAGGTGGGGGTGCTGAATCAAGCCCTTCTAGTGGAGAGTTTTCTCACTAAGCAGTCACCAGTAGTGATACCCACCACATGGTGACACATAGCGGAGTCTTCTGCAGCTGGTAGTAGACAGATTCTACAAATGTCCATGTGGACCATGCCATCAGGTGGGTGACCCCGAGATACGGGTTCGGTTGTGCAGGGTACATGTGACAGAGTCAGCTATACAAGGAGCAGGCAGAGCTATGCAAGCGGTGGGCATGGCCACATGGCTCGTGACTACCCGACCCACCACGCAGATGAGAAACAGATAGTAGATTGACCTCCCAAGTAGAGGCAGAGGTTCGATCGTGGTTGTCCACTAGGATCAGGTGGATGTGGCAGAAGAGTTGGTCGAGAAGGGGTTGGTGGACAACGATTCAAGGCTCTACCACCACAAACACAAGGAGGTCCACCCCGACTACATGGAGCAGGCAGACAGAGGCGGGCTCTGCTCCAGGTAGTTGAGGCCTACGATCATGGCGCACCTGATATGATTAAAGGTATAATTTTTGTCTTCTCCCCCCTTGTTGTAGTAATTATAAAAACATGTGTGAGCCATTATTTTATTTCCACTTCCCTCGTTCAGATCTCTGATATTCTGACGGATCCATTGGCTAAATCCTTATGGATAGACACTCTTAAAATAGCATACCCGACGATTACACACTAAGTCTGGCAGTGTGAGCTTACTCTAGGAGGTGAGAATATTGGCTGGGATCTTATAGTAGTGGCGTCGAGGAATTACGATGTCATCATGGGTCTAGACTAGTTATCCACAGTTCATGCTCAGATTGATTGTATTAGGTGCAAAGTGTTGTGTCTCCGCATAAATGGGGCTAGGTTCACCTTCACCCACGAGAAGGGAGCCTTTGAAGCATAGTATGGACTTACACAGAGGAGGGGGATGCCGATCACACATCAGTTGGATAGCCTCATCCTCAGAGTGGTTGATGTGAGGAGTCCAAGTTATCCTGTAGGGGTGGATCAGTACGCTGATGTTTTTCCTGATGTCATTATAGGAATACCTCCTCAGAGAGTGGTATAATTCTACATTGACCTGTACCCCGAGACATCACCGATATCTACTCCAGCATATTGGATGGCTCTTTCAAAGCTTCGTGGGATGCTGGTATAGCTGAAGGACTTGTGGGTGGAAGGGATTTATCTGACCCAGTGTTTCACCCTAGGAATATTTGATTTTGTTCTAGATGATTGATAATTGGAGATTGCGATTGTGTGTCGACTACTATGAGACTCAATCAGGTGACCGTGAAGAACAAGTACCCACTCATGAGGATTGACGACCTCTTTGATCAGCTCAATGGAACATGACTGTTCTCGATGATAGACCTCATGTTAGGTTATCACTAGTTCAGAGTTCGACACAAGGATGTGCAGAAGACGTCTTTCAGGTTTCGGTTTATCCACTATGAGTCATTGGTTATGCCTTTTGGAATAACCAATTCTCCATTAGTTTTCATGAGTCTCATGAACTGGTTCTTCCTACCTTACCTCTATAGCTTTGTAAAATTCCTCATCAACGACATATTGATTTACTCGACTACTATGGGGAAGAATGCCTACAATTTTTAGGTAGTACTGGATACACGTCGAGATCACCACCTTTATGGTAATCTCTAGATGTGCAAGTTCTGGATTGGAGACATTCAATTTCAGGTACATGTCATCTTTGAGGATGGAGTTGTAGTGGATCCAGAGAAGATCGAGGCATTACATGCTTGGGAGTATCCTAGGAGTGTGACAGAGGCGTGGAGTTTCCTAGTACTGGATGGGTACTATATAAGATTTGTGAGAGACTTCTCCAGAGTTGCAGAACCAGTTTCCATATTGACAAAGAAGGGGAAACCCTTCGTGTGGTCAGATAGATGTCAGCAAAGCTTTCTGGAGCTGAGGCAGTGGTTGACTAGTGCGCCCATCTTGAGGATACTAGAGGAGGACGTACGGTACATAGTTTTCTGTGATGCAAAATGGACTGGACTTGGGTGTGTTATGATGCAGGAGTGAGCTGTGATAGCTTATTGATCACAACAGTTGAGACAGTACGGGAATAACTACATTACCCATGACCCAGAGTTAGCAGTTGTGGTCTTCCCCAAGAAGATGTGGTGGCGCTACCTGATGGGTGAGAATTTAATAGTCTAATCTGACCACCAGAGTCTCATGTACATCTTCTCACAGATGTACATGACCCTCAGACGGTGACAATGGGTCGAATTCCTCCAGGACTATGACTTCGAGATAGTCTATAATCCTGTGATGGGGAAAGTTGATGCAGATTCCCTCAGTTGGAGAACATGAACTCAACTTCTAGGAGAAGCTACATTGAAGATGACCGCGTTGCAGATATCCTATGTGGATAGAGATGGAATAGCCTTTCTGTAGTCTCTTATAGACACTCCTCCACTTCTTCAGCGAGTTATATAGGCACATCGTGGGGATGTTGATTATGAGATGCAATGTGCTTAGATATCCCCAGGGCAGGCCCCTGAGAGGTTTTTGGAATGTGGGGACCACGTCATCCTCTTTAGAGGATGTACCATGGTACCAGTTGCACTACAGGAGGAGGTGTTGAGAGAGTTACACACATTACCACTAGCGGTGCATCCAGGAGTGGCGAAGATATTTCAGGACCTCGTATAGTAGCCCTGGTGGCTGGGTATGAAGAAGGAGGTAGTAGAGTTTGTCTCACAATACCTCACTTGTCCGCAAATGAAGGCAGAGCACCAGGTTCCAGTAGGCTTGGTTCATCCCATAGAGGTCCCAGAGTGGAATTGGGATGAGATATCAATGGATTTGATGATGGTAATCCAATTTACATCCAGAGGACATGACTTAATGGGGGTGATTTTCGACCGACTCACCTAGTTGGTCAACTTCCTACTGATTAGAGAGCAGTGCTCAAAAATATCTCTGCAGTCCACTATGTACAGGAAACCATACGGCTTCCTATTGTGCCATCGACAATCATCTTCGATTGAGATGCCTATTTCAATTACCGACTATGGAAGGGGTTTTTGGAGGATTTTGTGATGCATCTTCACTTGTGCACCACCTTCCATCCTCAGACGGATGGCCAGACTAAGGGGACCATTCAGACTCTCGAGGATATGATCCGTGCACGTGTCCTCAACTTTGATCACAGTTGGGAAGATCACTTAACCATGATAGAGTTAGTGTATAATAACAGATACCACTCTACCATCGGGATGGAACCTTACAGCGAATTGTATAGACAACCATGCAGATTGGCTTTGTGCTGGACTGACCCATGGGTGTCAGTACTTGTAGGACTAGAGATTGTACATGCTACGATGGAGAAGGTGCAGATCATCCAAGAGTGGATGAAGACTGCATAGAGCAGACAGAAGTCCTATGTTAATAGGATATAGATACCATTAGAGTTTGAGGCTGGTGACCACATCTTTCGATGGGTCTCACCTCCTCGATGTCTATGGAGATTTGGCAGAGGTGACATATTGTCTACGTGATTCATTAGAACAATCATGGTTCTTTGCAGTGTAGGCGTGGTGGATTACTGCCAGGCTCTTCCACCTCAGTTCCACCAGGTGCACGATGACTTCCTGGTGGAGATTGAGGATCCACAGGAGCAAGTCCTATGTGGATGATCGATTCATCTTGTGTATGTTTGCTGGTAGCACAGGACCCTCTCGGAGAGAACATGGGAGTGGGAGGATCATATGCGTACTCAGTACACCCATTTGTTCCCTTTGTGTTTGTTATTGCTTTCGGGGACATAAATCCCTGAGGTGGGGAAAATATCAAGTTCTGGAAATCCTATTTAATTTTTTTCAGAAATACATGGTAATATTACGAGTCAGTGGTTTCTGATGGCACCCGATTTCGAGGCCCGGTGTGCCCTTAATCATTTTATGTAGTTTTTAGGGTATGTTCAGTAAACGTACGTGCATGATTTTATATATTTTGAACCGCTGCTCGGAATTGAAATATGAGAACACAGTAGAACTCACATCACCAGTATTCTCTTAACGGGACCATTACCGCAGTTGCATTTTAGCGTGTTTGGATGTTAGTTTTTTGGGTTGCAAAATTGTAAAATAAAAATAAGTGATGGAATCATTTTATTAGGGGTGGTTAAAGTATATCAGTGGAGGATAGAGGTGGGTACCCCCTAACCATAACCTCCCTTGGGAGGATATTACTAGGGGTGTGGGCCACTAGCTTGAATCCCCTTCATCTTTCCTTTAAGTCCCCTTGAATTTATTAACGCCACAACTATTCATGAAATTTGGGTGAACTATCCACATTCCTTATCTCCTTAGGTGTTCCAACCATCTAATTTAATGAATTGATATCATCAATTTAATTAATTATAACTATTTTAATTTTTTTGAATTCATTCCAACAAATAAAATAATAGGAAAACTATTATTTTACAGGGTTTGGCATTCACATTTGGTGTACTGGTGGGATAGAAATGAACTATGGAGAAATTATTTCTCTCAATGAAGATCACTTCATCATCCTTCCAACGAAGAACGACCATCATCATCTTCTCCCATTCGACCGAGCCAAAAGGGAAGAAGCCACATGTGAAGAATGTCACCTCTTTTTTATGTCAACAGAATGACGCCGCCATGCTGTGATATTTTCAATGGTCCACAACCATCCAGGTATGGTGAATTTTAATTATTTCTATGTATGAATTATATCCTCATTCTTCAATGGAGGCCCAATTGATATAACCTAATGTAGAGGGATCTGACTGAAAAAACACGACCCAATGTCCCTCTGTTGGTATCAATATTAGATAAGAGCAAATTTTACATGGAGGGACATATCAACAATAGAGAATTTTATGAGATAACATCCCATATATTTCTATGGATCATTAAACCATGTGACAGCTAATGGATTTGTTAATACGAAATATAATATAATTGATGTCATGGTACGTTCACAACATAATAAGGTTACTATGGATTTTTTTTTGAATGTGATGTTGAGAAATGGTTGTATCTGGTTAATAAGATTAATTAGAAATTTGATCATGATATCATAAAAATGGAATCATTTATGTATTATTACAATGAAAATAATTTCACAAGGTTTATTGGACATATGATAGATAAATATTTATACAAAAATGTGATAAAAATTTTATGATTTTATATCTATATAAGAATCTAACATAAATATACTTTCGAGATATATTCCATATTTTATTTGGAACACTAATATAAAAAATTGACATATTTACATAGGGCTGAAACCAAGTTTACAAAGAGAATTGGGAACAAAGGAATTTTAATATTATGAGAACATTTATTTTTGTTCTGATTATAAAGATATATCGATTTTCTGAAAAAAATTTCCTTGAGATAAAAATTTTATAAAATTTCCAGGTGGTTGGAAATATAGATGTAACTAGATATGAACTATAGTATAAATTATTTTAAATGTTTGATGTGTGTAAAATAAAATTTAATGGAATTATTTCCATGAGATATAATGATGTTCGTTGTGGTTAGTTTATTCACATGGCTCAAGACTATAATAAAAATAGTTGTGAACTACAAATGGATATGTTAGGTAATCTACATCAAATTGTTACTTAATATAGTTATATTATGTTTGGATATTATTCATACATGTGATAGAAATTAGTTTAACAAGATGGAAATTATCATGATAAAAAATATATTGGTTTCAATAAATATTGTTCAATTAATATGGTTGATTTTTGACTATCTAATGATTTGGTGATTGGAATGATTCATGTTTGTTCGAATAATTTAAATACCTCGTTTTATGCTGTATATTTACATTCATTCACTTCTATGAAATTTTCATGTGAAAGGGAAATAACCCCACATGAATAGATTTTAATAAATTATTAGAGAATTTTTGGTGAAAATATTAGGGAAATGATGATTTATATAAATATTACTATTTTTATCAGTCAAATGGAATTTTCTACCAATCATGTTGAAATTTACATAGTACAGTTTTATAACATTATTTATTGGATTTTAATTTATATTATAATGATATGATATATTGAATACATAGTAATGTTATCTTCAATGATTATATAAATTAGATAACATACAAAGAACCTAAAAATATAATTTATTGGTGGAGTTGAATGTTACATAGCTCATATTGTTGATAATAAGTAACTGTTAAATTAGTGAAATTCCCTTAGTAAATGAATACATGGATATATATCTAGATGATTTTGTTGTTGTTATTACCGATCAAGATGTTGAATTTACTATTTATATATTACATATGGAAATGTCTATTTATAAAACCCCTTATTGAAGGTCTCAAGTGGACCATTTATAATGGATTATAATGTAACATGAGTAATTAGATAACTCTTTCTTGTAAATATTATCTTCAAGAAGGGGTTACACTATTTTGTTTGATAAATATAATGATGCACTTGTGAGACATTGAATATATGATATATACAAGAATAAAATCAATGTTATAGTAAAAATATTCTCATATTAATTATTTATTTGATTATATCAACAGTTATTGGTAATTTTCAATGGTTGAACTATTTTAGAGTTCTATTAATTGAATTTAATAGACAAGGTCATTCTAAAGACGATGTTTCATATTAGAGATCATAAGTACATGTTTTTAGTTATTCCATTTCTATTTTAGAATTCAGCTACTTAATAACTGTCTTCATTCATATTGTTTGTATTGATTTCCTTGACATGTTTAATAATGTTTTTGTTAATGTAATTTAATTATATTCTAAATTACAGTAGAAACATGAAATAACACTATGGATTTTTTTAATTATATTAATTACAATATTTTTTATGGTAAATTTAATTTTTATAATATTAGATTCAAAGAGTTAATTTACATTTATAAATTATTTATATAGTTGGAATATCTATTGAGCATGCTAAAAAATTATTGAATAATGGAAAAGAGCTAAAATTATCAAATAGATTTTCTGCTTTTGTAGACTAGTAAGTTACATATACAATTATGTTGAAAAAATTTCATTGAATTCTTGTATGTTTACTATATTAATTAAAAAATATTTTAAATTAATCACAATAAAAGAATGTGATTATTATTTTTAGGAACTAAATATAATATTGGATAATTCATTAATTTTTTATTTATTCTTATAAATTGTGAATTTATCATTTACAATAATGCTTCTTTGAATGTATTGTATTTGGTCCTATTGCTGAATTATTTGGTAATTATATATGTCTGACATCAGTTGAAACCTCATGAGTTAAATTACAATACAACTTATCTAGAATTAGCTTCTATGGTTTTTCCTAAAAATTATTACTCATCATTTTTTTGACATAAATATTGAAATATATATTGACCAAAACTATTTTTTTATAAATTCTGTTGTAAATAATTCATCATGGTACAAGGATGATTAATGGAACATATCATGGATTATGATTTCAGGACTCCATTATATATTGTAAATGTATAAAAGTTTTCGGTTATATGAGGCAATGAATAGTTCCATGTTAACTATATAACATTTGTAAATTAACCCCTAGGTTAATAATTTTGTAATTATTGGCCTATAAGTTATAGATGTATGGAAATGACCCATTTTTAATTATTATTTTATAATGATTCATTTCTATGAAAGAATTATGAAATCTAAAATTTAGGAAAAATGAATATATGAAAAGGTAGTATGTATTATGTAGGATAAATATTCATATATTAATTTTGTTAAATAATATGTTTTATGATTTGAAAAATGATTGTGTGTTCCTTGTTATTTATAGTAAAAGAATGTGTTATTACGTGAAGCTCATAGTTCTCTATTTTTTTTTCATCCATGTAACCATATGACGTGTAGAGACCTCCAAGAGTATTAACAGTTGGAGGGAATTCAAAAAGGTAATGTTGAATTGACCTTGGTGATTTAGAATTTATAGTTCTTTAAAGAAGAATGACATGTAAAAAATGAAATTCATCATCTATTTCAATAATTGTAGTGGTAAAATGAAAATATATAAATTAATTTTTTTGTAGGATTCTCAAATACATCTTGATGAAATAATATAATTTTTTTATTATTGATCTATTAAATATATTTGTTCTTTTACATCATATTAAATAATTAATGTCCTTTGATACAATTTTATATATTTATATAACAACGATATTTAGGTTATATTGGTATTATTGGTGTACTATATCATACCATAATCCTATGTACACATCTAGATTTTATAAAAGATATCAGAATTGGTTGGGCAATGGATTAAGACTCAGTAGATTATTTCATCCTAAATAAGATGGATAGTTTAGGTAGAATGTTTATACCATGGAATATATTATTAATAATTTTTTAATGGAATAATATATATGTATGGAGTAAAAAAATTATTTGGTTTTTCTTCCTTGATATTTTAGTTTTAATTCATTTATACAGATTATACCATTTCAGGCATTAAAGGGAAAGCTTAATCAAAAGTTAGATTTTTGTGATGAATAATGATAATGTATAATGATAGACCGAAGGTAGTAAATTAAAATGTTGATAAGGTGAATTTGGGTCAGAAATATATGATTATATATCATTGTAGTCATATATATTATGTGGATAAAGAGAGGAATGTTATCTCAATTGAGGTAGGTGATCTTGAATTTATTAGTCTTCTTCTATGAAAAAATGTAATGTGTTTTCATAAAAAAATGGTAGGTAAATCCCCAGTTCATTAGGCCATGTTATATCATAGGTAATTATAGATCATTTTCTAATAGAGTGGATTTTAATCATAGTTTATCTCAAGTACACGACATATTTCATATTTTCATGTTAAAAAAGATGTGTGAGATTTTTCCCTTGGTAGGATCTCCAAAGAAGTTCATTTAAAAAATATCTATTATGAGGATTAAATATTTAATATTCTTTTCCATAGAATGAATTTTTTTAGTAATAAATGATTCATCATTTTATGGTGTTATGGAAGGACAATATGGTTGAGGATGCAACTGATGAATTTGATAAAACTATGAGGGAATGTTGTCCCCCACTTGTTTAATAAGTGATGAAAAATAAAAATGATGAAATATATATTTGTAATGAATAGATTAAAAACAACCTTTATGGTAAAATAAATATTTTTAGTTTTCGATAAATGTAATTGTGTAGTAATATAATTAATGTAATAATGTTATGTAATTGTTAATAAAAAAACGAAAATAATTTTAACTAAACTCAATTAAAATATTGATTAATTAATAATTTAATTTATAAATTAAATAATATATATTATATTATATAAATATAATGTTTTTATATAATTATATAACTTTTAAATTATGTTGATATTTTGTTGATTGTTTTGGAAAATATTGGTTTTTCACTAAATAATAAATAATAGCGATTTTGTACACAAGAATATCATTTCAATAATAGAGTTCTTTTAAAAGTAACAAAATATTTTCTATATTATTCAAAATATTTTTTATTTTATTTATTTATATTTTAAAAAATATATTTTCTATCATCTTTACATTAGTTTCTTGTATATGTGTGATTTTCAAATTTTAAAAAGTTATCTTTGAAAAACTGTTCTAAAATGAATAATATATCATCATTTTAATAAAATAAAATAATATTTTGTTGGGAATGTTTTAAATGAAATTTTATCATTATATTTCATTATATATTAATCAATTTTCACTGAATTATTATTATTATTAGTGATAGTGTAAATATAGAATCATATTTTTCTAGAAATACTCAACTGAAAATATCATTTTTGTTTCATCTGTGAAATTTGTTTTCAAATTAAATTTGAAATTTTTATAAATATAATATTATAAAATTGGTTTATTGTTTAGAATAAATTTAATTTATCTTTTCAAAAATATTGATTTTATTATTTACTAGATTGAATAATTATATATGTAAAAATTAATTAAAATTCTTAAAGGAAAGCATTTATCAACACATTTGTTAAACTAAAATGATAAAGATCAAAATATAAGAATAACTTGTCTAAAATAAATTTTATGGACATATATTTACCTCATAAATTATTATGACAATAAATGTTAATTATTGTAACCATGTTATATGAAAAACTCATGGGTGTAATTCAATATTTTCAAAAAAATTACGAGTTCCAATCACCACATTTTTAAAAGGCAAGACCCTCTCCACATATTTTTATATTGTATAAACCCTTTTTTCATCCTAGAAATTCCCAATTTAAATCAATAATTACCTCATATGATCCAATATAACTTTTTTAAAAAAACTCTAACAATGTTATAACTTTTGAGAAAACCAAAAGAAGTTACATCAAGATGAGGCAACATTCTTCAATTGGAGTTTTTATATTATTTATTCCTCTACCACATTCTATTATTCTAAAAAATGAATTTATAGTATCTGTAATATAATATATAAATATATTTACTTTTTATGTTATTTTTATATACTTACTCTCTATCCACTTTCCAAAATTGAATAAGAAATCATTATTTATGTGTTCGACATAATACCACCTCATGAACCGATGTCCATCATTATTTCTAATACAACCTCCAACTGTTTGGGATGCGGATGGTTATAAATTAAATTTATGATATTTAATAAAATACATTACCGTTGGATTCATTATATTATAAAATCCTTTTTGTGTTCCATATTAATTTACATACAATAATTTAATTTGTGTGTTTGGCGGAGTATTTCCCTAAAAAACAATGTGATTTGTTCCTAACAATGATTTGCTTGGAATTAAATAAGTTCAAATATAATGAATATATGTGATATTAGTTGAATAATTATGATATCATTTTCTAATTTTTCATTCATATAAAATACTATATTATATTATTTTTAACCATTTGACTCATATAGGAATGATATTGTCATTTTTGAACATGTGGTATACCAGATTCCTGAAGTGATGTGACTCACTATTAATCACACCACAACATGGATGAAATATATAATTATATTTAGAAATATAATATTTTATGTTTTATGTTTTTATCATTATATAATGTTAGAATATAAATGACATTATTTCAATAATGATCATTGTAAAATCAAAACGATATTCATGGGTATGCACAGTCTATCATCTCTATGATTATGATGTACACCTTTTCTCAATAATAATTTTCATTATTGGACATTAATGTATAGTTTATGTATAAAAATGATAAATATTTTATAGTTATTATTATATATATATTTATAGAATGTCCCATTTTACTATAATCAACCTACCATTGTCATTTTTTACACATTATCAAAATATCATCAAAACATACGACATATGCATAATTGATTATGTAATATATACCATAGAAATTAGTGAAAATTTATAATAAAATATATAAATGTTCTTAATAAATTATATAATTAATATATTCTTATTATTATGGATATTAATGTCCCAAATTATAAGTCAGACTCATAGAAAGGGTCTTTGACTCAATTTTACTTTCATTGTGGCATATTTTGATGTCTTTACTATTATTATTTTCTGAGGGTAATATAAATCAATTTTTCAATTTCATACCATGAATATATATTATTATGATATTTAATATTTTTAATTTCATAATTTTATCGGGCATACAAATCAAGTGGTTCCAAACTCATAAGAAAATTTTTTATTCAAAAGTCAACTTATAATGATTTTCCTCTCTAACCTTTCTCTTCTATGTCCATGAATTTTTAAATTATTTTTTGAAATAATTACATTAATAATTTATAAAGTAAAATTCATAGCACTTATAAATTTATTAAATGGGTTTTAGAAAGAATATTTGGAAAACATTAATATGGATCATTTTGACAAGCCACCCAATGGATGTTTTATTTTTAACATTTACATTGACAATGCCTTTTTCCACCATAGTGACTATTTTTTAGTTTTATTAATTTTCATTGTTTTAATGTATTATTAATTGGAAAACCATTTTACTTTATTTAATCTTGATATTATTGAAAATGGGTATCTAAAATAAAATTATATTTTGATATACAAAATCTATTTTAAAATGAGTTCAAAAGAGTTTTTCAAACTTTTTATGAAGGAAACATATTGATTAAATTTGTTTTATTCATGGTAGGGTAATTCAGAATTATAAAATAGAAACAATTGATTCCAGGTATCATTGGATAAACATATTATAATATATATGACTGGTTCTCCATGATATCACAAGGTGATCCTGTTATAGAATAAATGATGGGTGCACTCATGGAGTACTCCAATGGATTGTGTAATATTCCAGGTATTGACATAAAAGAAGTAGGAATTTACCAAATGATTTATCTTATTTGATTTAATTGTTATAGAGTTATTTTTAATGATATTGAGATGGTTTAGGATAGTGAATGTCTGTGTTAGAAAAATTGTATTTTTAATTTCTTGCTATGATGTTTTGAAGGATTAATTTAAAAAAAAATGTCTCATTATTTTTCATATTAAAAACATTTATTTGATATTCTAAATTAATATTCAATATAATGGTTCCCATTTGTTATTTTTCTTGTTTTAATTAGATTAATTATTTTCAATGTTTTTTAACCATTACTGAGTATTTTTTCTCATTCCATATTTTTTTAAATTTCATCATAGAATTAAATTATTGTTAAGGATAAGGAATTGGACAATATTCTATATTTAATGTTTTTTAAATTAATATTTTTATTGTTTTACATTGTAGAAATTTGGATACTAATTGTAAGTTTTTATATTGTATATTATGGTTTTGTTCTATAATACATAGAGATTAATTCTCCATAACATAAAAACAATATCATCTAATGAATAAGAATAAATTAATGAATTAAATCTCATTATTATGTAATAACTATGATCCAAAAAATATTTTTATAAATTGGGGTTATGATAAGATAGATTGAGTTAAGAGTTACACAAATCATAGAGCTCCCTGAGAGTAAAACTAACAACTCAAAAGAAGTATAAGGATTGATAAATTTATACTGTATTATTATAATTTTTGTGGGGAATATTCCATTGAGAAATTGTCAGTGGAACTGTACTTAATGTATATATCAAACATTAAAAAGAAATTGTGTAATTACTGAATATAATTTAAATTAGATACATAAGTGTTCATAAATTTCGTTCAGGAATATATTTAATGAAATATTATTAAAATCATTTGGTTTAAATCCTAATTTTGTTGGAAATCATTATAATAATAAGAACCCACACTATAGTGGATTACCTAATATGATTATTCAATGAGAAAAATTTGATTTGGATTCGTTATACATGATAATGATGAAGGGATACATCCCAAAATTATTTCTGTGATGGAATCAATGTGGAGAAATATATTAGTAGTATAATATGATAAAACTGAAATGTGGGATCTTTAGGTAAGGTAATTGAGGGTATGGTAGAGGGATAAACTTAAGAATTTTCTCATGTATGCACTAATTCATCTTATTTTGTTAGTTGATGATGGATGACTAAAGATATGGGGATATATTTCCCTACGATATAGAACAACTTTGATAATACATCCATTTTTTCTGATATAATAAATTAATTCTCTACCTTTTTTATATATTTTTAAGGGTGACCATGAAATGATTTTTTTTAATTTTATTTTTTTGTGTCCCTTTCGATTTAATGTAATATGTGATCTCAAAAACATAACTCCAAGGTTATATTAATAACATTTCAATTATATGTAATGGGATCAGGTGACTTTGAAAGGGTTATACGCTCATAAGTTATAGAATAATATATGGTTCATTTCATAGGGAAAATAATTAGGAGTAATGGATGTGGATTTAGGAATAACCATACTATCCATAGTCATGTGATCGTCAAATATCATATGGTGTATGGGAAGGGTTTTTTATAAGTATTTAGACAAGTTAAAAGGTATATAAGAAATTTATAAGTGACCCTGGGAAAGTGAGGGATGATGTGTGATAAGAACAAGTAGGATTGCAGTTCACATACAAAACTAGTTCATAAAAGATACTACATTGATATAGTTTCCTAGGTAGAGTCCCATGAAAGTGTATACTAAAGGAAAAAGACATAGGCACATTTAATAGCGATGTATTGATCCACCTCATGAATAATAGTTTATATGAAATAATTAGTGGGAAATATTAGATAACTATATTGGATTCTTAACTATAGGATTTTAGAAGCAATATAAAATAGAGGACATAAATGATTAATAGAAACCACATGATTGGTCCATTACTGAAGTCTTATTAAAATATGTATTATTCATTATGTCATATTAATGTGGGAACAAATATAAGTTTTCATGTTCAAGACCATTGAAGTGAGGAAATATAATGTAACCACATCAATAAAATTTACATAAATTCACTATGAAGGTCTTATAGATACTATTGTACTTACAGAAGAGTTCGTTATAGGGTGTCATGGCATGATCAAGGTCATATGTGTAATGGAGACATGAATATGAGTGCATGAACTATTCATCATAATGTCATCATCTCAAAATTAATGATCCATAGGATCATGTAATTTTATAGGGTTTATTCGATGGAGTCTCATGAAGTTACATAGAGAGAATATTTGAATGATGTAATAGAAACCTCATTCATTAATTTAAAACCTTTGTTTATTTTTAAATTTAATTGAAACCTGGTATTTGATCATCATTTTTATTTACACATAATAGGCTATAATAGTTTGTGAGGTCATATATAATCATTGGCAATAGACTAGGCGTTAAACTGATTTGGTATATTTTTAAAAAAATATCACCTGTCATAGAAAATATTTCATGATCACATAACTATTCAAATGTGGATAACATACCAAATTCATTGATGGAATATTAAAAATAACTTCTCTTACCATATTTGAAAACAATTTTAATGTCCATTAATTCATATGATCGATCAACCCCTAATTTCCTTGTTAATGAGTGTTATATAAAAAGTATCGATTGTGAATATTTTCCATCATTGATTTTAACCCCCAATTCAATATATAATTCTATTTATTTATCTTGATCATGTATCCCTATGGGAACTTTGTAGTACAAATAAAATTATTCTCATCTCAATAATGAAATAAATTCCAATTGAGTGAATGCATCGTTTTTTTTCACCATAGTTGTAAATAATAATTTATTGAAGCCCATGATTGCAAGGAATAGATTCTATTCATGGTATATTAGAAGTGGATTCATTACAGTTTCATATCTATAAATGATTTTATTAGGATTAATTTTATGTAATAATGATGAGAACCATAGAAAAACCTACATAGAACATTAAAAATTATGATTATATAGTGAAATTAGTTTTATCAGGTTACTATATCTTTTAATGTATTTTATATGACTATGGAATTTTTGGACCCCACATATGTCCCGCATCAAAAAAGGGTGTCGTCCGTAAAAGAATAATTGTTTATCCCACAACAAATGATTTTTTATTTTTCAGGTATGAAACTCTAATCCACTAGAATCACTATGTTTGGTAACCACCTTTTTACTACAGATAAATGGAATATCACATCTCCATCTATTCATGAGAATGTGTCTATTCAATCCCAAGCCACAATTTCTATCCAAACATGATTTCTCCCAAGAATGGTATAGGGAAAAACAAATTTTTTCGATAAATTCTAACTCATTGGGAAACCATGGTTTCTAATAATTCCTTTTAATACGTGTGATAATAATATAATATTAATTTATATGCAACTAAATTATGAAATAAAATTATCCATTCAATCTCAAATTGAGAATTAATAATCATTCAATATATTCTACAAGAATTTAAAAAATACAAATCATGAAGAAATGAAATTCTATTGAATAGGAATAATAAATATTGTTCATAAACAATCTCATTGTTCTATATATAAAAATTTATTTTTTCATAAAATATAAATATATATTAAATTTATGGGAATAGTGAAGGGATATATATTATTAATTCTAACTGAGATCGATATCAAGAATAAATAATTATATATGTGCTATCTATGGTGTAAAAATTTCTTCATTATTATTTTTATAAAACAAATTCCATGAATCAATACATGTAATGGTCGTTAAATTCTTAATAAAAAAGAAAATTTTATAGAATTAATGATTCAAATGAAGTTTACTAATCATTGGAAATGGGTTTTTAATAGGTAATGATCACATGAATATGGAATATTGAACCAATGAAAATTTATTCTCAATACAATTATCATCATTATCTACAAGGTATATCAATATTACAAGAACAAATCCCCTTATTATGGTAATAATAGTTGATAAAATTACAATGGATGGAAGAAATAATGACAAATTAAGAAATGAACTCAATTATAATTTCCATGATTTAATAATATATTTTGGCAGATGACTCCATATTTTTTAGTCTAGAAGTGAACATTATGTTTCATTGATTTTAAAATGTATTTATATGAATGGATTGGTGAATGGAAAAATGATTATAGAATTTCATATTTATCAAAAAACTCTAAAAACATGTTTCAGGATTCAACACATGGGCCTGAGTCACAGTGAGTCTCAAAGCATAAAAAACTACGGTGTCAATGAGATGTCCATGCTATTTGGGAGCATGATCAAAATCATTTCCTAGATCAATAAAATATACCAATTCAATACATTGTGGTATATGGAAATTGGATACAATGTAATGTTCATCAAAACATCCCATCCTTTTAGACTACATAATAACACCACGCCATAAAAGCCTACCATGGATCCATGATAATAGAATAATATTAAAGCCTCTAACTCCATATCCAATACAATAATTCCACAACTAACTCCATACACCATTTGTATTCCAAAATAATAATAAATATAAAAATATACCACCATGCTATAGATCCAAAACTATACAACAATTTAATCCTTTATGATGAGGAATATGAACCACAAACTAGAAACCAATTAAATTGAAATAAAATTTCACAATCATATATTATCATCATAAAATATTTATAGGATACTCCTTCTAATTTTAATAGTCTCATAAATCTACCCCTATAATGATTTCAAATCCTTGATAAGGGTGAATTTTAAACATGATCGAACAACATAGTTCACTAATTCTGATAATAAGAATCAATATCCAACTATTATTCACATAACCTCCCTTCCATCGACATGAAGTGAAAAGGTGATTCCATATCGCACTAACTCATCTTTTTTTCACTCTAATAAATAATTCACAATGATCATTACACATGTGAGATATATACTTTAAACATATTTTTCTCATTTTTTAACAAAATGATATCATTGGGATATAAATTTGAAGATGTGAGACACAAGAGAGGCCATAAATATATTAATATCATGGCGTCAGTTCTTATAGGTAATCAAATGGTCTAATATATTTTGTGATTTCCCAAGACAGATCGCCGACATACCTGACACATAGAGGAAAAACAAATTTATCATCAAGATCATAATTAGATAAATTCAATTGGGGATAAATAATAAATTTATATTCTAAATTGTATCCAAAATCATCCAAATCAATTGTACAATCATAATGATATATGCCACCATATATAGACTATAATAGCTTCCTCATCCACATCGCTGAAAGATATCAGTGAGTGACATAAACAACCATAATGGTCCTCATAATGTGACATCTAAATAGATTCATATAGTATTTTATATTATTGAGAACTAACCATATGTATAAGATAATCCCTTGATTTATGAAATATTAGGATTTAATCTTGAGAAAAATCATCTATGATATGATTTGATCATTTAAACAATCCATTAGTTTGAAGACAATTATCCATACAGAGTTTTAAAATAGTCTCCATTTACTTATACATTCCATAAAAAATATGTTTTTTAAAATACATATGTTTTTATGATATTATTCTACAAGGAACTCTATGAAAACATATACACTCCAAGAAATAAGGCTTCCCTAAAAAATATACTAAATTATTATTTTAAATAAAAAATATATGATCCAAGTTAATTTAGGGATATACTATCACTAAAATAGGATATCGACATTATTGGGTCATGGGAATCCCCATTATGATGTATATCATCATATTGTACAATATTAATAAGAATATAGTATCTTGATGATGTAACACTCATAATCGCAGTTTCACATCGTTTAGAATTAAATAGATCAAGATGTTAGTGTTAAATCCCTAGATACCATGCTTTGTTCCCCCATCATCAGAACATTCAACTAATATACTTAAATGACATTGAGAATCATCTTTGAAATTACAACATAGAGGCATGAGCGTCCATAATCAGCTCATAATTCCCAGAGTTATGATCCATCACTCTCACATGAATATATATCACAATGTCACTATCTATCATCTAGCGTGGAATTAGTTCACATCCTTAAAACATTTCACACATTAATAATCATTGGGAATGTGAATAATTGATGTTCATTATCTATTCCACCAACATCAATAAGATTAACAAGTGAGAAAATATTATCCCACACAATCCCTAGATTTATCAAATATCCATTCAATAAACATGAACATAATCTATCATTACTCATATTTTACTATCTCTTGAGGATGTTGTCTTCCAAATTAGAGCATCTATAATGATATTATTATCCACAAACCTATAAGCCATATCCAAATAATATTGATACTTATATAATCCACCCAAAACCTCTATTTTAGATTGATGTTGAGGTGAGATTTGACATAACAAAATATATAATGTTTACCATGAATATTAAAATTTTCACTAAAGAGATATTTTTGTCTACAATTCAATGCATAGACAGTATAAAAAATATCACTTCATTTGTATAGTATTTTTACACTGGGATCATAGAAAAAGATTCTCAAAATGTACCATATAATCCATTTTCAATAAAATACATTCAAAACAAACACTTATTGCATAAAAAACCATATCTTATCACATTCACTATAAATTTTTTGCATTCTAGAAATATCCAATATTCCCCATAGATCTATAAAGTATTTATCAAATTGTTAATTCTAGAAACAAATCACCCCCTTCCGGGTAATACATATTAGAGGATGTTTCAAATATTAAGAATTAATAATTTATTCTTCAATATTATCCGACAATACCAAGGGAACATCTGATCTAGAACATGTTTCTAGGACATGCCTATGACATCAAAACCACAAAACTCTCCTGGTCCACCAAATTTACAATATCATTGATCAAAGGACCAAGAAGGCCTAAATAATGATTTTTGAGGTTACACTTCATGATCACTGAATTAAACCTAATCATATTTAAGTAATGAGTTAAAAACATTTTAAAAAAACTCTAAAAAGATTGTCCTTTAAAAAAAATTGACATGTGACCCAAACACTTGTACTCAAATGTAATAATAATACATACTATTAATTCAGGTAAACAAAATAAAATATAATTTTTTAAATTTTAATTCTTTTGAAACATCCATTTTAACATCAATTTATATTCTGGTTACAATATATTACTTGAAATTGATTTTATTTATAATTTAGCTATTTAGATTTAATATAATAATAATTTAAATATATAACATTTCAAAAGAATATAAAAATAATTTCTAATAAAGTCATAAATTATATAAAATTGTTATATTACAAGTAAAACTAAAAATTAATATTTAAATATATTTTATGTATTATTTAATTCAATACATTCTTTATGATTATTACTAAATTAATATTTTATTGATCATTTTATCTCTCTGTAAATAATTATTAAAATATAAATTTTAAATTAAAATTCTATCTAAGCTATAATCTAAAAATAAAATTTTGTGGCATGATACCAAGATATGTACAGGTTACACTAATATCTGATTAACCAAATTCATGAAAATTTAATATTTCATTATTTCCTTTTATAACACCTCCAATATTTTATAATAATGTTTTCATAAAAAATATTTTACTATGATATTTTTTCACATGAATGAAAAAAATTAAAAAAATTGTCAGAAAATTGGTTGATATTTTTATGAGAATTATAAAAAAGTAACAACCATAAGTAAATTAAAATATATTAATCAACTAAATGTGATTACATTTAGACCACAATAATTTATATAACTTTTTTTAAAATAACGAATTTTTTAAATTATTTTATATTTTATAATAATATATTACATCAAATGGTTATGAAATATAATATTTATAATAAATAATATATCAATATATTATGTAGAATAAATAAATTTATTGAGTTATGAATTACTATAAAATAATACTAAAACACTCATGGATTAAATATTTATTTTCAATTATATTTTATTTAATTTACATAAAGAATCTTATATTAATGATACCTTTATATATTATGGAAAATTAATTATTTATAATGAACATAATTTTTCAATTAATCATTTCAAAATTATCTTAGAGAAAATATTATAGATTTTTATAAATTCTTTTTTCGGATTTGTTAGAATAATTTTTTTTCTTTTATCATTATAGAAGAAATAAAAAATTTATTAAATATACTAATTAAATATATTTTTTTTATCAGTGTAATTAAAAAAAATTAAAATAACATTATAATTTTATAAAACAATTGAATAATTATTTATCATATGTATCATTTTATAAAAAATTAATAATAATTTTCAGATATATTTTAATTAATAATTTTTTTTAATTTTATTCTATTAATTCCAAAAAACATTTTATTTTATAATTAAAAAATTTATTAAAATAAAATTCATATCATTGATAATTTAAATCAACATATACCTTTAAATCCATAAATTGATTTTTTTAATTTTGTATTTTGCACCACATAAGATAATTATTAAATTAAATATTATAAACCATATATATTTAATTTTTTATTATGTTTCACATATATCAAATAATCATGTTCAAAATAAAATATTAAGATGACGTAAATTTTTTATCTGAAATTAATTGATGCAGAAAGAATGGTTTTTATGATAATTAATAAATAGATTTGAAAACAATTTAATCACTATAAACTAAATTAAAGATAACAAAAATATAGAACATGTTTCTGTATGAGATATAGAATTTACAACTACCATAACCTTCACCATTTTATCATAAACACATCCAAAAGAATTTAATCCCATAAATATACCATTTTTATCCTCCAAAACCCATCTCTAAAATTTATGTGGCTCTAGTATCAAATTTTTTTCAAATCCCATACATTTGGAATGATATCTTCAAACATATTTCAATGATAATGAAGAATTTGTAAATGTTATTAAATAACTATATTGGATGACATAAATAATTGTAGTTGTTATTTGTGTCAAAGATAATTTCATGATACATCTGTCAAATTATTAATAATGATAAATTATATAAAATTTGATGAAAAATATAATGTAGAATATTTTTCAACTGACATATAGTTCATCGGGATTGAAGGTCAAAATAATAACATTTCTTCATTTTTCATTCATTTTGAAGGATAAAAATGATATAATTATTTTTTCGCCTAAATTTTGAATCATTATATTATGATTTGTATTCTCTAATTGTTCAGTTTTATTACAATATTTATATTGGAAATCAAATTATTTTATCCTAATTTTACATAAAAACTATTTTATTCTCTAAACAATATTAATATATACATTATTGGTGCATATATTTACATGATAATTAATATTTTATTGAATTTGATATCACAAATCTACATTTTTGTGTTATAAAACCTCTTTCGACGATTATTTTTCAAATATTTATTTTTTATACACTATGATTTTATTTCTTGATACATTCACATCCCCTATAGGGTGAAGATATTTTTAATTACATTAATTTATTTTAGAATAAGTCATTATTTGTTATAAATAATTTTCAACCACTTTGTTGAATATTTCTCCACATATAGCGGAATTTAAAATCCTACAAATATTATCCATTATATTTGGAAACATTATTATGTTTAATCTACTTTATTATTCATTTTTAACTTCACATCATTTGTAAACGATGTTTTTTCCATTTATATTAATTCTGTTTTCAAAATAGGTATTTTAATGCATTTACAATGACTTCATAATTTTATGAAAATGTTTTATTTCATACAAAAATTTCCATATAATACCATGCTATAATTTTCAAGGAATCATTATTCACGATCCTTCATTAATGTGAAATTTATTAATTTTTGTCACATATGATATGTCAAAATTTTATTTTCATGTTACTTAAAATATTAAATTTAAAAGAATTGTAAAAAAGTTTTCAAATAGAAATTTTATAGTTTCTATCAATATATTAATAGTTTTCATAATATAACATACATTCAATGATTTAAAATTTCTTGTTGATTTATTTTAATTATTAATGATTTTTATAAGTTAAGGAATCATTTTTTATATCTTATAAAATAGAAATATTTTACATAAAAATGAAATCATTAAATAAAAATGGATTTAAAATATATCAATTTTAGTAAACAATTACTCAACAATTTTTATATATTTTCATAATTTTTTTTGAAAGAATAAATATTTTATTAAAAATATATCATAAGGCCTCGTTTCAAGTTATAATGTGTAATTTTTAGGATGTTTTATCATCATAAATATATTTAATTTTGAATAAAATATTCTAAAGTACCCTGAATGAAATATTTATGTGTAATTTTATAATATTTTTAATTTATCTTTTTAATTATTAAAAAAAGTATATTTCAATTTATTTCAAGAAACATAATGCAAATTTTTTTAAAATGGGATAATGTTAATCCACCAATGTGGTTTTTTAATTTGATTTGATTTTTATTTTTTCTGAACTCTTTTCATAAATATCATCTCATTTAAAATTGTAAAATAAGTGATGAATAATG
The DNA here is from genome assembly GCA_963277665.1 of Viscum album. Lineage (NCBI taxonomy): Eukaryota > Viridiplantae > Streptophyta > Magnoliopsida > Santalales > Viscaceae > Viscum > Viscum album. The sequence goes on from OY728162.1 coordinate 490,651,122, forward strand.
TATGATATTTTTCTTTATATAATTTCACACATATGATTTTATGGTGATTTATATGATGGTCATTTTCCTATTTCCACCTCGAATTCATTGGGTATGTAATTATATTTCATGCAATTTTTATTGGAATGATATATTGATGCTCACTCCACTACATGAATAAATAAGTGATTATTAATCCACAATGTTATAGGAATATGGTAATATTAACTACTCCACTTTGTTTTTTTCTATTAAATCATTGATGCTAGATCCACTAGGGGAATCACATAGTGATTTCTATACGACAATGTTATGTAAAATAAGTAGTTACAATTGCCCCTTTATTTTTTAATTTGAGTGCATATGTCATTTTTATAGTATAATAATTACTATTATTTCTATGAAATTTCTTTAACGTATTCATATGAATATTCTACATCGATCATATTAATTGTAAGACGATTTCACACTCATATGAAATAGTATATTTTTTATCCATTATGAATTCCTTTATTTCAATCTTCTCTTTCTAATAAATCATATAATTTTGGGTTATTTTTTATTATATTTATCCTATATTTTTGTTTTTTAATATTCATAATATGTAAACTATTATGAATTTATATTATTTTTTAACATATGTTGATTTTTTCTAAAAGATATATTTTTTTCATTAAACATATATTTTTTTAAGAAACAATATATATATATATATATATTAATAAGGGTGTTACATTGTTAGATTCTTTTTGGGACATATAAAATGAATAAATGTGATTATTAAAATAGTAGAAAGAATTGTGTATTACAAATAAAAGGATTATACTCCATAAATACACAAATACTTCATATCATGGGTTTGGGTATTAATTTTTGATATTTAATCTATATCATATGGTTATTATATAAAATATTTATTGTTTTAATTTCCTACATCTGAAATAATATGTTTACAGAAGGATCTCACATAACCATTTATGGGAGTCCATATTTATATAATCTCAATTGGAATGTAAACAATGTTTGATTATGAATTATGCTTATTTTAATTTTATGTGGTAATTAATATTTGATTAATTTACTGAAAATCCTATGAATAAGTCAATGGGAGAATTATCTTATAATAAATAATAGTGAAATTCATATAATTATTTTTCCATTTTGTTTTAGATGAAATTACATCATTCACTGGATAATAGAACAAGGATTTTGTTATAATACAGTTTCTCCTATGGGAAACCCCCTATGAAATTGGTGGATACATATCCAATAAAACTACACTTTAGTGAATTATTAGTTTGCACAAGACCTCACATGTTGATAGAAACTCTTCTTCCATACCCACAGGTCAATAAAAATTATCTTTACAAACCATTATGAAATACATCAATGAAATTTTATGAAATAATATTTAAATATTAAAGTTATAGAATCGAATTGGATGGTTCCTATTGGAAAATGAGTTTAAATATTAGTTTTTATAGGTTGTCCAGTAATATTATTTTATAACTGAGAGTATTAATGTTTTATATAAATTTGTCAATGGAAAATACATGTTATGACGTAATTATTATATTTATATTATCATTTAATACATAATTTATATGTATATTAGTAATAATAATAATTTTATTAATATTTTGTTTGTTAGGGGATATTGGAAATGGAATTCAGGATTTTATCTCTCTCTAAAATCAAAATGAATTCCAATATAGGTATATTGGAAGAAATGGAAAATAATCATTATGTATGTCTATTATGATGAATGAAGATATGCGACCCAGTCCTCCATAGGATATGATGGTAATTTAAAATAATGAAGCTATATTTTGGGACATTATTATCTATTATAATTAAATTTTTATATTAATTTATTTTTGTATATATAATTGTGACGATACAAATTCTATAATGGTGAAATATGTCACCTGAAAATTTAGGAATATATATTCCTTTAAATAATATTTTTAACAAAATAAGATTCATAATTCAAATACAGTTAATAGTTTTCTTTTTGAAATAACTATTTTTAATGTGATTTATATTTGATCCAAATAAATTAAGTCAAAAAACTAAAAAAATTATGATTATAATATATAAATTTTATAAAATTGAAGTAATATATTAACCTTTTTTATGATAGAAATCTATATTAAATTTAAACAAAAATAGGTTATGTTTAATTAAATTATTCTAATAAAAACAGATTATATTTATATAATGTGATTAATTTTTATATAAAAATTTAATAACACGTTTGATGAATTTCTTAAAATTGAATATTTTTTAATTTTTTAATTGTTATGAATTTTATTTTTATTTAATGAAATGTTTCTTAAATAATTTATTTTCATGTGATTAGTGAAATTATATCATTTTAAATAATTTATGAGATTATAATTATATAATAACTTTTAGCAATTTTCTAGAACAATTAAATAATGAAATATGAGTTAATGATGTATAATAATTAATTTTTAATATTATATTTATCTTATTAAATCAATTTTCAGTTTTTGTTCTTATAAAACATTTTATTACAATTTAAAAGTTGTTTTTAGTCACTTTTAAAAAGTAAACATTATTTTAGAAAAATTATTTTTATGGATTGACATTTAGTAATAAAATTTAAATTTTTTTTAAAATTAAACCTCTCTATCTAATTTAATTTTTTGATATTTTTAATTTAATTAAAAAAATTATTTTTATTCATTAATAATTTATAAAACCTATTTTATGTATAATGTGTGTTAATTATGAACATAACATAATTACACATTATAGATTTAAATTGAAAAATTTATTGAATTTTTCTAATTATTTTTAATATATATTAAAACGGATAACTTAAATTCCATTTATAAAAATTAATTATCAATGTGAAGAAAATTATTTACTGTAAAAAAATTTAAATGTCTAAAAAGAATTTATCTATGTATGAAAGACCAAAAACAATAACCCATAATGTATCATTTTTTAGATGACTGGTATCCTATCCATAACTCACCCCAAATAATATTTTCAATTATTGTAGTCATTAGAATGGAAATAGTTACCTATAAATATTTAAATATATTTCATACATCAAAAATTTCCCATTTCGTCACATATGATTGGTGGCCAATTTCATCACTTAATGCTACCCCAATACCTTCAAATTTCATCAGTAAACCACAAAATTATTCTAATATAGTTTTCATATATAATGAAAATATGAATTAATTTAATATAGTAACCCTAAGGTCAAAATATCAATGTTTACATCATTGATAACTCTTAGGTACTCAACATGAATAATGCACAATATTAGAAATCAAAAAATAAAGTATGTTGTCCTTTTTGACAAATCCAATTTTTTTATTTTTATTTCATTTTTGGAACCATGATATCTTTTGTATGGATTCAATATGTCCCATTTATAATATTTAACTGTACTCATGAAGTTTTTTGGGTTTGAATATCACTTCATGTTCATTTAAAAATGACTTTCAATTCAATGGATACCAATGTTATAAGGGTTTTTCATTCCAATTAATCATAATTGTGTTATGATAAATATTTAGCAGTAGTTTAAATATAATATTGTATATATATATTTAATGGAATTATTTTATTTTGTCTAATAATAAAATATTTGGGATTTATAAATCCATCTAGACATCTCATTTCCTAGGGTTTTGATTCAATTGTATCAAAATCCATATAATACATTGGTTCCCCTAATATTTATTCATTTAGATATAACATCACATATTGATATAATTTCATCATTGAATTATTCCCAAAAAATTATATTTTTTAATATTTCATTTTCATTCAATGATTGAAGATTTATTTTAATTCAAATATTTTACATTGATTAATTCCATCAAATGTTTTAAAAAATATTGGAATATATCTTCAATTATGAATCAAGTTTGGAAATAATTTACATTTCATTCAAGATTTTTCACAAAAATTCTGATACATTGACATCATAATAATATACTTATTTTCCATATTAAGAAACATGAAATTTACAAATTGATATAATTTAAATATAGATATTTCAATTACCCTACCATTTTAGAGATTTAAAAATAATGACAAATCAGAAAATATAAAATCCAATAACATCTTCTACTAGTGGAATATTCTTTAACACAATATCAGTTACTATTTACTCCATAATAATACATCAAAATATCAAAAAAATACCAATATGTACTATTATGTGATGATTTTCATTTGATATGTATTTCTTTATGACATAGGTAAGAGGAATCGTTCACAGTGCTGATATCATATTATAAATAATGGTATATATATTTAATACTAATAAAATTTCTTAATTCAGAATATGATGACAATTACAAATATAGAATGAATTAAAAAATATAAATCAATTTTTAAATGAATCTCAAAATTCAATATCAATATAGACTTTTATTAAAATAAAAATATCATATGTACAACTCTAAAATATGAATTAATGGTGAAATAGATAATACAAAATAGATATTTAGATTACATAATATATGAAATAATTAATACATAAATAAATATATTGCTATTATAGACCAGTTTGAAAAAATGAAATATTCAAGACAAAAATGAACCAAAATAATATTATTACTTATTCACATGAGATATATTAATGCATTATGGCCGATATAAATAGGGACCCTACAATGTCTATTTTAATAAATAATTCATGATAAATTATCAATATAAAAAATAAAATAGATAACATTGATTCCATTGTTAAAAAAATATAATTTATAAATAAATTATAGGGACTATTAATATTTCAACTATCAATAAATCAATTATATTTTTCTTAATTCTTTGATAAAAAACAATCTAGATTGAGAAATTATATATGTTCATATTAATAATATTCCAAATCCATCAATGTATGTATATCCTGGTGAATTTCCTATAAATAATGTAATTTAAAAAGTTGTATTTATAGTAGAGGTTAAATGCATGTAAAATCATTCCCATAAAATAATATATTTTGGAAGTAAATATAGTAATTTTTTAAAATAAAATCCCATATGCAATTTTTTTTGATCATTTAAAATTTAACACATGTATAATTTATAATCCAATAGATTGAATCTTGAGCTAAATAGAATCATAAGTCAGTGAATAAAAATTTAGATGTATACACCGGTATGGTAGTGGTAAAAAAAATATAGTGGTCAATTGAGGGATACCATAAAATTCATATTAAATGAAATTGAATATTTTAATTTTTTTTGAGTATAATAGATCGGTTAATACATTATACTAATTATATATGAAATAGGGTGGCACTGAACATGACTCTGAGGGTCTATGTGAGTTTTTAAAATCATAATTTCATGTAACTAAAATTATCATGAATAGATCATATAGTGTTTTTTAATTGAATAAAAATATAATATGAATCCTTAATTAGGGAAAATATATGAACCATCTATCAAAATGAAGATAGTCAATGATGTTTCGTATGAATGATATTTAAGAGCATTAATTATTATAGAGAATGTGAATACAGGATCATCAAAATTAGTTGATGGATTTATTTCTTACCATGGGTCTAAACTATAAAGAAATTTTAAGGTCATTAATATTTCCAAAATCCATGTTTGTCACTATTTACCATTATCCTTACAATAAGGTATTATTATCAGTGAATGTGAATGTATAAACATGTCATACATATCCCATTCACATGAACATCAATATGTATGAATGGTTATCCATCAATGAAAGAATCTATATATATATGTGGTCCTCCATTATTACCTTATTAGTAAATAAATATATTTGTATATAAATCACTATTTTAAAAAGAAACCTAAATTTCATCAATAGAATATATCATCATACATGAATTTTTGGATAATCTAAGGAGTTAGGATCCATGCCACAAGGGTGAAACCACGGTATCCCTATAAAAACGAATCCATATAGTTGTAGAAGCGTGAAATATAATGAGACACCTAATACATTTTACGGGCTTCAAAAAATTTATAATTCATTTTTATGATCATATATTAATGACAAATAAGAAAAACATACCTATAAATTTTTTAGAATGAGATATAAACATTAGTATACCTTTATGGTTGTCCTGGAATATAATATGGCCCAATGAGGATGGTTTATTGCCTAATGAATTATTTCCCTCTGAGAATATGTATAACAAATAATATTGCATAATGGGAATGATGTGGTTAGAGCTAGAAGGAATATGAACATAGATGTGGTGGCATGATTTTATTATTATTATGTCCAGATTGATAGATAGTACATGGGGATTATGTTCTCACTTTTTTTAATAGATTATTTATGGTGATAAGTTTGAACCCCATAGTAGAATCTAACATATCCATCTGTAACCAGAAAAAAATCCATTATATTTTTTATTTCAAATTTTAATTTTAAGTGACTATACTATAGTTTTTATTTTTAAATAATTTTTTATGGATGTTTAAATAGGATTAACATATTATAATCAGAAGTATACCAAGAAACACACCATTATTTTTTATATATTTGAATTTATATTAGTATTTTTTAATATTGTATTTGGGGATCAAACCATGGAGTGTCATTCAACTTATAGTCGGAAGAAAAGAATTAGAGTTCACATAAACTAGACATTAAAACTTCAATGACATAAATAATGTGAAAAGATAGGAATATTATTGAATTGGACATCCATGATACCACTAAAATCCTTGTTTGTATTATTACATAATGAAGAAGAATATATGGTCGAGGATCATTTATAAAGAGTTCTCATAATGGGTATATATAAAACAAGTCAATGGTGTGATCAAATAATATCTTTATTCACAGATGGGATATTAAATTTGACTGAAAAAAATATATTATGTAAGAATAGAAACATTTCATTAGAGAATGTATTTAGAATTGATATGGGTATCAAACAGTAATGGTTAAAAATTTAAATCTATATTTGGTTATAATAATTATAGGAGAACCCATGGTGTTTTTTTAATTAAAATTTAATACAACCATATGAAAAATGGAGTGGGATGCATACAGATTCGATAAAAATTTTATTTACACATTAATGTATCTTCTCATGAATTTTTAATGATGATCAGACTACTTATGGATATGGATCCCAATGATATAAAATATATTGGGCTTATAGAAAAAATGATCCTCATTTTTGTTACATTTGGATTCAGTGGGTGTATTCAGGTTATTATTGATTACATGATAATGAAAAATGATGAAATAAGGGTCATGTGGTCACATGATTGTCTCATGTCAAGTTGATCATATAAATTTACAACAGTTTAGGAATTTTATCAGTCGGTCATCTACCGACGGATGATCCATTTAATAGAACAATTTTAAGTGTATTAGGTGATCATGTGATTGAATATTGGTTCTATGACAATGTTATTGGGTGTTAGTCAAGAAATTAGATAAATAAGTATAGTCCATATGGACAAAATTCAAATAAGTGTACATGTTTTTGACTCTCATAACTCAACATCATGTGATTGAGTATTTGATCCTTCATCAAGACCACATACATTCATTTCATAGTTACCTAATGAATCTCATAGTGAGATTATCAAAATATAGAAATTTTTATAATACCTTCTCTTCCTTCTATATCCCTTAAAATTAATGTCTTGATTTATAATTTTATTTATTGAATCCTCCTGGTGTATAGTTAAAGGAATATGTATCCAATTTCTACTCTCATTCATTGGTAGAAATAGAAAATAAGATATTCAATATTAATGGATAGTGTACTCATAATATTTCATTATCTAATAACACTAGATGATCAAACAAGATAACGGCCTCTTAAAACTATTAGTTCCAAACAAGTATGTAACATATGATTTATGTTCAATTGGGATAAATTAAATCATTATCATCTTATGTTTTTAGGAAGGCCTCATGTGAATTAATGTAACCCCAAGTCATATTTAATCATTAGTGAATTGTTTTTACAATCATGATTCCATCAATGAGAACATACATATATTCCATTTATAGTTGGCCATTGATTTTCCCCAGTAGAGTTTATTTAGTTTCATCTATTAATAATGTTGATTAATCGTCAACATTGAATGATATGAAATGAGAACCTATCTATCAATCATGGACAATATTGTTGGTCTTCATCACATGAATCATTGAGCAACACGTGATAGAGTCAGTGTCACATGATAATAATAATAAATAGTTTGATTAGGAATGAATAATATAATTCTCTTGAATCCAACCACTGTTTTCATATCCCATGTATTGATTTAATTGGTCACACTATCCACTAAAATTGGACCAACATTTTATCATTATTATCATATATTCAACATTAATATTGAATCATTTGGAACAAAAATATTCCGCAAAATAATTGCTTTAATGAAGTGATGTACTCATTTAGAAGGATATATTTTCCGACATAATTCATCTATTCCATTGTAGTACTATTTTTCTACCATGCATCATTCAGTATATATTAGTTTTCGTGTGTCTTTTTTGTAATTATAACCTATTATGATAGTGCTCAGATCATCATAAACTCTCTCTTCAGTTTACCATATTATAGTACAATGTAAATATTTTCCATGTATTTTTCATTTGATCTTTGTAATTTATTTCATCAAAAAATCAAGTTCGTGAAAATATATGTCTTGATCCACAATTTAAATTCAACATTCACATAGCCAGATTTTGGGACTGTGTGTTTTTCATACATTAAGACAACCACATGAATTAATTATAATCATAATGAAAACATATTACCACTTAATACCACTAGTATCACATGATACCATCGGTTAAAATAAATAACCTTATAACATGAATCCATATGAATCATGAGATAAGATGATTATATTGAATGCATAATATATCATTCAATCAATATGCCAATCAATTCAATTTCTAATGTCCCATATTTGATGTAGTTTTCTTCGTAAATGGAATCCATGGACATTATTGCATATTAGACATATATATTCTCTAGTTTTGAGGTTTAAAAATATCGAATTTTATTTTCCATTAATGTCCATCATATGATTTTAATCAAGGGGAACATATTGATGTAGAACATATTTGATTGGCTTACAATGTACTAGTTTGTAATAAATATAGTGGATATTGTTTATATTTATGATCATGGAACCATCATACTTCCTAGATTATTATGAATCATCACATGTATCAAGTGAAAGTGTCATATTAGGTCTGTTTACATATAAAGTGGGTTTAAATGCTGGAAATATTGAAAAATATTCTGTAATGGATATCAATGAAAAATAGAATGTATCCATTAATAATAAAAACATTTATATATAAATATCAAGGATGTATATATCAAATTATAGGAATTATTGAATATCTTGTTTGTATCTCGTATATGTGGATATTTTGGAATATATATTTTTTCTTTTTTGTAATACAAACATCCATGGAGTTCAAAGTTCTCCTAAATAAGGAATGATTGAATGTGTGAATATGGGTTTCACAATCACTTATTTGTGGAAATTAATTCCATAAGATTAAGCATCTTAATATGAAAATATTTAAAACCTTCTACAAGATGTAGTGGGTGTAATTATGTGGTATATAGATACAATTATGGGAGAATAAATATTGGGATTCATTTTTGAATAATTCATCCATTTTTGGTTGGGATTATTCTATGTTGACTACCTCTATCATCAAGGGACATCTCATTTGTGTAATGACCTCCATTAAAATTATTTTAATCGAAGTGTACTTGTATCATTCTAAATTCGGAATCCTAATTTATTATATTGACTATTTATTAACTATTTTTTATGATATCTATGTATTTTTCATCTTGTAAGACTCGTTGGGTATTTTTTACATCATTTATTACACATTAATAATGCTAATATGAATAATAGGTATAGAAGTTTCTATATTAGGTTGATTTCATGATTACCTAAAATATTTTATATCAATTATCCCTATTGAAAACCATATACAATGCTATGGGATTATGGGTATTAGGATGACTAACATTGTAATTGTCGCACAACATTCTAGTTGAATGTGAATTGAAATAGTTTTACACATTTCATGAATCCTTATTTACAAACATGATAAAATATATAATGAGAACATGATTATAGGATATATAATAGACTTATGGGGTTTATTTTTATCGCATATGGTTCTTTATAAATTCATCAATAATCACATTATTCATTTTACCCATTTCAACCCATTTCTATAATGAATCATTATAGTTAGGACAATATAACCAAAAATAATAAGAAGATGAAAGAATTGAAGTATTGGGAAATATTTTTATTTATCATTTGTATCTCAAACAAACTCAAAAATAAAAGTTAATATATTAGTCATTAATAGAATTCATATATAGGTTATATCCTTGAGGGTTCATTAATAGCATAGGTAGTTGCGATGATCATGTATAATGGATATGCACGCCGATGATTTTGGAGGCACATAAGGTTGGATTATATTAAATTTATATGTATTATCAATGTATATTCAAAAAATTGATTTGATATTCACCAATGAATTATTTATTTTATAGAAATGATTAGATTCCCATATCCATGTGATCATTCTCCCATACATTTATTTTTCTTTTGAAATGTTTTATTGAAAACAAGATATTTTCAAAAGAAATATTTAATTATATATTCACTTATAAATGAATAAAATGAAATAGTTTACACAGATTTATGTTGATGAAACTACGACCACATTGGTGTCTATGGGGCCTAATAAATGGCAAGATCCTAGGAAACCATTAGCACCAAAGTTACATTAGAGGAAATGATAGAATTAATGGCCATATCACTTGTAATGAGGTGTTATGTCTTGTGGGGTACCTTCCACATAAATCACTCTAATAAATGGATTCATTTAAATTTTTTTTTCATTAATAGGATGACTAGAGGAAACACACATCTGATGAAGAATTCTAGATCATCCACAAATAGGGGGAATTGGTGATAGATGGATTATGTAATCTGAATATTCAAAAGGGTATCCCAAATTACCAAAATAATACTAATATTATTGAAAACATTAGGGATATCATTTATGTTATTCATTCCCTACATTTGAAAATTCAATATTCATGATTTTACATAGAGATGAAATCCAAAACGCTTAGGGAAATGAAGGATAATCTCAATGACTAATGATATTCATAATAACATCTCACTATTACTAGAATAGTCTATACTGTCCAAAATCCTTTAAATATATTTAGGGATATTATTTTATGATCAATTAATTTTGTTTCCTATTCCATCATTTATTCATCTAAGGGAGGGATTAAATTTAGGTTTATATGCAATGTTGATGAAGTTGTTTTTGAAAAATGCTCTATTAGGCACATGGCTCATATAAAGGCAGTTATTGCTGATCTTGGTGAGATTTCTCTACAATAAATTCCTTTTCCACCTATGGTTTCTTTATTATTAGTTACATATTAGGGGATTTGTATAGATATTTTCAAATAAATAATGTAATTTTGTACCTTAAATATAATAATTCATCCAAATTCCACCCCAATGTATTTTATTTTCAATAATTTGTAAGTACCCAACCATAAATAATACATAATCACGAGTTTTATGGTAGTTTTACATTATCATAAATTTTTAGAACTTTTTATTATTATAGAATTTTAAAATTATGTTATAAATTGATATGGGTGAACCTATTAAATATTATTTTATAGGACCACTTTGGTAAATAAAATGTTTTAATATTTAAAAACAAAATAAAAAATTATTTTCGAAACACTTTAATCCCATTTTGAGGAAGACAATTTTATATTAAAACAATTTAATCTCTTAAAAAACACTATTAAAAAACGATGAACAAATTACAAGAGAAATATGTATTTTTCTATAAACAAAATCAATATTTTTTAAAATAATACATAATTAAAATTATTTATATGGAGACAGAAAAAGTGGTAGTCAATGTATACATTAATATAGAGCATTAAATCTTTCATTTTTAAAAAATGTCAATCATTCCATAAAATAAATATTTTAATAAATAATAATTAGAATTAATAAAATAAATTTCATTGTATTACTCTCTTGTATAAAATAAATTCAATTTAAAAAAATTCTAGTAGAAGATAAATATTGTTATAAGGAAAACATTGATTGATAATTTAAAAAATTATTACCATAGACGTTTTGAAATAAATGAATCATAAGAACCTCAAATTAATACAGTTGAATTAAATTTAAATACAATTATTATATATAAATTTATGATATATATATTTATGGGGGAAAAATATACACCTCTTTATCATAGATGAAAAAAATGCCTCAACCATAGGAAATTGTGATGAAGACCATTATATTTAGTGTACATGTCAAATGAGTTATTTAACAACCGGAATAAAAAAATAATATTGATTATTTAATTTATTGATATTTTATTACATGTTTATTATTCCTTTTATTTAACATAATATAATTTCATATAAAACTACTCAATCAATTATTTCTACCTCAGTTGTTCTGATTGTATTTGGATTATGTTTCAGAAATACCCCTAAAGGGTGACCATTAGTCAAAGAGGTCATTATTATTTATCAAAAAATAATATTAATTAAATTATTATAATATTTTTACATAAATAGTAATTTATAAATAAAATCATTAAATATGGTTACAAAAAATTATATGTGATATGATCATATAGTCAGTGTGCCTAATATACGAAAGAGAATCCTTTAAATTTTTCATTGATCATAAGGAAATAATTTATGCATTATATTATAACAATATAATATTATATTGAAATATATATTTAATATTACTTCCATAAATATCATTATATATATATTCCATGTGATTTAGTGATACAAAAATGTATCATATTGAATCTTGGATGTCGTAGTATACAACTCCACAAACGACATTATCATTTTATTGTGTATAAATTAAAATGATATATTATCTTTCAATAATGAGAAATATTTAAATAATATCATTATTATAGCATTTATAATAAATATATTCATTAAATATATCCTTATTATTCTCAATTTAATGCTTTTTTAAAATAATTTCATCACTCAATGAGGCAGTGGTTCATTGTACACTAGAATGACATTGTCATATCAATAAAGGAGTAGAAGAATGAAAGTATATGATACATAAAAACTATATAAGTGTAAATAATTTATGATATATATATATTATAATTTAAATACATCATTAATGAAATTCATTATAGGTGATTATGGAAAAGGAATGACATTAGTTCTTGAGGTGGCAGTTCGCGCTACACACAAATGATGGATTCGTATCACATTTAATTTAATAAAAGATGGATTTAGTTTAGAAAATTAACATAATAAAATTTAATAATAGATGATATATAGTTGATTTTATATATAGATTATTGTATAGGATGTAAAGGATTTGTATGATGAATCATATTAGTGATTTCTTTTTAAACCTGATAAGACTTTTTTGGGGAATCGCCTTAGGAATGAACAGAAACACTTCTTAAGTTGAATTTTTAAACAACGAAGGTATATGGGTTTTGCAGAGGAAATTAAAAAAGGATATTTTGGTTTGTATTGGAAGAGATAATTGTCTCTAGAGGTGTTAAGTGGAGAGGATAGTGGGTGTTCTTTTTAAGTGATTTATGTCGAATAATTGTATTTTTGGAAAATAAATGCTAAACCCATGTTTTTTGATAAAAATGAATCATGAAAGAGTCATTATAAAATATTGGAATGATAAGTGTATAATATGGAAATTAAATTGATTTTTGTAAATATTTTATGACATTTTAGCCTATATAATTTTACATTAACCCTTACTAAATATGTTTTTGACTTAACTCTGATTATAAATTTTACTATTCAACAATTCATTATGTTGAAAATTTAACATGAACATATTAGGTAATATATATTATTTAAATTCCCAATATGGAATCCATTTTTTCAAATTCAATTAGTTTTTCACCGAAAAAATGAATTTTAAACAAAACCAGATGATGATTTGAAGAATTTTGTTTTTATCAAGTGTATTTTAAATGAAAAAGTTGATTTTATATTACCAATAGTAATAATATTTATCATAGTATGAAAATAAATTAATATTTATTATTATATATTTCGCCTTTTTATTGAAATAATCTCACATCATGTATTATCTTAATTAATATACATGGATAAAAATTATTCATTTCAACATAGATTTTAGAGAAATTCAGTTTAAATAAAACCAAACATTCACTAGAATCCAATATAACGATGAATCATATTAATTTACGTATGCAACATTTTAGTAATGAATACATATTTCAATGTAAATAATATTAAAATCATAATGTATGTTTTAGATTAATTAATTAATATAAAATATTTAAATTTTTATCAAAATATTCATTTTTTGATAATCATTAGAAAATATGTGTTCTACAAAAAACAAAAAAAAATAATCCTTAGTTAACATTGATATGCTGATTTAAAAAATGAAATTATTTTTTTCAAAATCAAAATTTGTAGTTTAGGAAAATTTTATTTCAAATCAAATCTTATGATAAATTATTTTAAATGATAATTTTTTGTTTCTATAAAAAAATATTTAATATATTTATAATGATTATAAGAATGTATTTAATATTATAAAATATGAAAAGTGTTTTTTATATCATTACATATGTTGATATATTCTTTTCAGCTGTTATAAATTTTATCCATTCAATTTAATTCAATTATTGAAGAATTTGGGACATCATTCAATCAATGCATTTTTAGATTCCATTGTTTCCTCTTATACTATAAGGATTTTCATTAAAAAAATTATTTGGTGAATCAATTTATTTTGTAACAAAATCTCTAACAAAATTCAAGAATATTAATATGATTTTTTTTACATAATAAAGGATATCATCTTACTAAATGATATTAGGGTTTAAAACCTTATATGAACCTAGAACATATTTTCTGGACATTGATACATTGAAAACATTCTGAACCTATTTCAAACTCAATTGTATGGGAACTCAGTATGAATATGATCCAAAATTATCCCTGATTTGATATTTTATAGTGAAATTTTACATTGATTCCAAATTTTTTAGAATAACATTTCCTGTGATATTGAAGATAAAAACATAGTCACCAACTGCTAACGTAATATAATTCCATTGTTTATCTACATAAATAGTATTAATGATATGAGCCATCCTCATATTTTTCTAATCTAAATACACATACATATCAACATACTCTACCATATATGGTCTGTAAATTTTTCTAATCCTACTTCATCAAAATAATATATTGATCCATAAATCATTCTAGATAATTCCGAAAATGGTTCAATCTATATAATAAAATGAAAACTATTTTTATATGATAATAATAAAAACAAAATATGATGATCCCCACATACTGGTTAATAAATTGAACAATAATGAATCATATATTCCATGGAATAATTTTTTTCAGCTTTCCATCAAATTGAGGATGAAAATATATACAAAAATATGAATTTTTACCAAACAACTTATTATGTACTTCCAAAAATTCATAGGTTAAATTGGTACAATGGTATGTCATAGTTGATATATGAACTCTTATTAAGATGACTACATCTATTAGATACAGTGTATATAGTTATTCAGATACCTATTGTATTGAATGGGATGTAAATGCACTAAATTAATTAATTAATTAATAATATCTAATATTGAAGTATTGCCTCAAGAATACCTTCATTGCACAACCATGAAATCCACTGAAATATTTTCAAATTGATATATATTACAATTATGAAAATTCAAAGACCTCCTGGAAGTGTCAGAAATATGTTGTTTTTAACCATTCCATTATTAATTGATTTAATGATCATTGATTATCATTGTATTTCCTTGATTAATGGAAAACATTGAACAATGGGCTTCATTCAATAATTATTTCTTCAAATTGAAATAATAATGAACACATAATAAATTTACAAATTATAATAGACCTATTTAGTCAATATTATAATAATTCAATATACCTTCTCAGAAAATTCAACATTTTCTATCAAATAATGGCCCTCCTACTGAGAATTATTAATTCCTTTTGATAATGATTAATTCAATGATACATCAAAAAAATGTTCATATCCCTTCATATGGAACCTATGGGTGTAAATTTATCAAAAAATTAACCAAGGTTCAAGTTCATAATGTTTCACATTTAATTTTTACTGTCCTTTTTACTCAAAATATTGACCAATTTGTTTGGAATTCCAGGATGGTAATTAATAGTGAAATAATAATGTTTGATTAGTTCCTTACATTCCTTATATATCAATCTAAACATATTTCATGTCAATATGTACTTCATTATTTTTTATCACAATATATTTCAAACATTACACAATAAAAATGATGCCTCCAATTTAATATAAAAAAACTACATCACCTAGTACGAGATCAAGTGTGTGAAATAAAACAGATGATTTTACCAATGACTTGAATTTTATATAATTACTAGATCATTATAAATTATTATTTTTTAAATAAATGAAGATTGATTCAGGATAATGAAGTCTCCATTTTTGGAACAAAGTTAAAATATTTAATCATTTTCAAAATTTATTCATAATTCCTAGAAACACTAATCATACTGATTTGGTCAATTTATTATAACTCTTTTCCCACTTTAAATAGTTCACCTTATAAGCAACTAAGAAAAATGATTCAACAAATCTTCAGTAGCAATGATCGTATCTATATAAACTCAATATTTTTTTGATATTTGTGAATATTCTCTATTCTTAAAAATAATTTCATATCTACTTAAATATTTATTCCATTAATAGAAATAATCATACCTATGAAACTGAACTATTTCAACAAAAATATATGGATTCTATGATTTCCATACAGTTTCTTGTTTAAATGGTTTCAAAAAAATAATTATGTGTATCTAATGTTACTCCAAACAATTTGAATATACCATAATTTTATTTATTTTAAAAAAATGAACCATGTAAATGAAATAATTTTATTTTTTATTTATAATGTCCCAAAATATAGTAGGTCAATTAGTTTCCCAAATGGGATATATCTAAAATCAAATTTTATTTTTACTATATAATTCATTGTCTTGATAATTCAATCATCCCTAATAATACACCGATGGAATACTAACTAGATATCATATAAATAAATTTTTTTTATGTATTGATATTTTCAAAAAAATTCATGTGTAGAAAAAGAAACACTTTTTTAATTGCAATATTGTTCAAATATCCATTTCCAATGAAAAATCTCAATGAACTGTCATTCCTATACAAAATGAGCATGTAATGGTAAAATTCATAGGAGAATGAAAACTTTTAACTAATGAAAAACATAATTTGTTTTTTATTAAAAAAAATCGATGTGATCCATTGGAAAAGAGGGGTTTTTTATTGTTTTATCATGTGTAAGTATGTCAATAGTAAATTCATCCTTCTAACATGGAATACAACTAACCTAATCCTTATGAAAATAAACTAGCTATGAATTCACTACTAAAAAATAATTATATTAATTATATTAATTAATTTTAATAATGTCTCGGCCCACCGTCACCATTATGAGGGAAGAGATAGTTGATTTCCATACCCTTCCTTCTTCAAGTTGATGAAGATATAATGACCACCGAGATCCACATTCAATAGTTCATGGAGGGGTTACTTGCACAATGGGTATAGAATGACACATAAAATGAAAGGAATCCCCCTTTTTATATTGGAGGATCAGGTGATAAGATAATAAATCCCAACAACACCATCGGAAGGTAAAATTAAATGCAATAGAAAAACATTCCCATATAAATGATCCAAAAGTAAATTCTACAAAAGTACATGAAAACTCAAAAGGAAGGTACCAAATCAAAGAAATAAAACAACAAAAGTAACATCCCAATGGTCCAAACTATTAATGTCATGCATGATCCATGAAGACCTCATAGAAACTTGAAACCCGTTTTGTATACAGAGGGTGAGTATGCGGGTAAACAATGTAGGGAAAACCAAAAGCTCACATGCACAATTGGGTAGGCATTCTAATGCCCATGAGAAATGGATATAACTAGATAACCTAACAAGGAAACTTCCCACCCAACCTCACAAGGCACACACCCCAAATAAATAAGGCAAAGTAAATTAATATTAATAACACATAAATTTTTGGGTACCCCACACCACTTTCCTAGTGGTTATTGAAGATATCATACATGTCAGACCTCTCCCGCCATTCTCACTGTAGTCCCACTACCACACACTACCCACATACACTCGGGCCATCACTACCACATATCCCGCCTAAAAACACATGGGCCACAACAACCACGTGTACCCACACCAACAAACACTTGGGCCAGAACAACTATCACCATGCCAAAAGACAGCTGGGCCAGAATAACCAATACCACATTCGTAGACTCCTGGGCCTCCTCTTGATGTTACATGGGACATATCTTGCATGCACAAACCTTATCCAACCACCACAACTACCCTTCCTGAGGGATCTTGGTCTAGAAAGTGCCTTATTCAATCACAGCCTCCCTAAAGGATCTTGGGTTACTGAGGAAAGGGAGCAGAAAATGAGCTAATAATCATCCACTCATAGTAGTGTTGGAAAAAACACCCTCCCCCATGAAATGAGTGTGTTTGGCACAAAGTAATCAACTAGGTTTCGGTGAGAATAAAAACCATAAGAACTATAATTATATATATATGTGTATAAAATCACTCTTCCAATCTAAGTCTTTCAAAATCATCCCAAGCACAAACACCATCATTATTCTTCATTAATATGAGGAACCACCCCTACAACCATGTCAGAAGTAATTTTTGAAACCAATTCCCCATTAAAACCATTCATTTTTTCGTATTCAAGTGATTCCATTTAATAAATTCATCACTATCGGGAAACTAACAGTCATATCTAAAAGGGAATAGAAGGAAGACAACCAAACATCAATTTAAGCACTCACACTAGGTCCTTTTTGTAATGTCACAACAAAAAAGGTGATCTGTGAGATCCCTCTAATTACTGGCACCATACCATGCACCATGATACAACCCAGCACTGCCTCAGATCCACAAACCAACAATTTCACAACAACAAAGGATCCCATCCACATCCATGTCACGTCCAAAGAATAAACCGTAAATATCACCAAAACATATGGAGTTTTCAAATTTTATTGTTCCATTAATTTAGTTCTGTCATTCCATTTGGTTAAACAGGGTGATAATGCAACGATTCATGTTCATTAGGCATCCATTTAATCTGCCAAGTTTATGTGATTTACCAGTTTCCCCGTAACAGTCATTCAACAACATAAATATCCAAAAAATAGTGGTTCGTTAGTGCGCAATGAAGGACCACCAACAACCCTGATTTTCAGTGCACATAAGTCTATTAAATTCACACCATATATGAAAAGTTAAATTTGTACAACAACATTATAAAAACCACCCCTTCAATCTTTAATTCTATTTATTATCTTCGATCAATGTTTGGTTCCATCCATCCTCGTAGGAAACATTTTGATACCCACATATCATTATATATAGTTAAGAGAGAGGAATTATGAAGCCTACATGGATGATCAATGATCGAAATTTTTCTCCATGCACCAATAACTGCAGATACATTACATTCAAGGGAGGAACTATGATGACTCCCAGAATGAGCCGGTAGGGCTCCGACATAGGCACCCCATAAGCATTAGGAATGGGACTCCATATACACTATGTAGAGAAATAAAAGAGACCATCTGGGAGGAAATTAATGTTGGTGTGATAAAAAGGTGAGATCCTAGTCTTACAAGATATCACGATCTTGAATAGAACTAAATTATGATCGTGGTTTCACCACATAGTTGGGTGGTTAACCATGATTTAATTAAATTTAATTTAATAAATATAATTAGGTTTGCGTAATAGCTGTGAGTTAAAATAATTTATTTAAACTGAGGTTAATGTGTTATAGAGACACACAGTGTGGGTCCATTGAGGTCTCCCCACTCTTATGAATTTATAACATTGTTTATGGGGCTAAAAACTGCTTTCAAACACATTTAAAAAGGTTAAAATAATTTAAAATGGCGTTAGGTGGAAGAATAGTGATGAAGAACTTGACAAGCCCTTATGGCACCGATCAGTGTCACTGGTGGTTAACACCTCGATGACATCCTTCCACTGAAATTCCGCCCATCAGATCGGGAGCTGGTGGGTCCACGGTGTGCCAAACATAACAAATTTTTCAATGTAATGGAGTAGGATGCTCATGGCTATTACATCATATACCTATCAAAATATTCTTGTCCTCAAGAATCACTACTAGACCCAATGAAAATAGGGTGTGTCTGAACAACCGCCCAGAAAAATACCTCTATGATGTAAACCCCTCAGAATCTAGGAAAAACCATCCCTTACGAAATCACATCAAGATGTAAAGGCCGTACTATCTAGTATAGTCATATCGGTTTGGGATTACCTTTCTCTATGTTATGATACTATCTTCATTGGGTGGAACAAACACTCTGCCCTGGTTTAATCACAACCACCTTAATGCATCTTGATTATGGATTTGGTCTTCCCTTCCCCACATATATACAACCACTTGAAAATAATCAAAAGTTGAGGAAACAAAACATCTCAATAACCAAAAAGGTCAGCATAAAAACCTAGAATGTCACAAAAATAAGGACATTGAGGTTGTCTTGGAATATAAAATCGAAACTTCCTTAGGGTACTGGGAATGAA
Source organism: Viscum album (assembly GCA_963277665.1). Taxonomy (NCBI): domain Eukaryota; kingdom Viridiplantae; phylum Streptophyta; class Magnoliopsida; order Santalales; family Viscaceae; genus Viscum; species Viscum album. Next base: position 490,671,902 of record OY728162.1, read on the forward strand.
TTTGAGCTTCTCGATTCCAAGTACTCTCCTTGAGGCCCTTGTGCCTCCAAAACACACCAAAAAAGGGAATATTCATCCATGAAGAACTTTCTCCTTTCAATCCTCTATCCTCACTGGTAGCTCCATGAATTTCGGATCATCCCATATAACCAACTCTCCATAGTCAATGACATTGGAGTAATCATTTAGATATCGATGAAGATGGATGATGTGGAAAACGTCCTGGATCCTTTCCAACTGAGGTAGAGATTCCAGCTGATATACCACCTCATAGACTCGCCGCAACACTTAAAAAGGGCTGATGAACCTAGGAGAGATCTTTCTCCCCTATCCAAACTGTCACATCCCACGTTAAGGGGAAACCATCAAGAACAAATTTACTCCAACCTCAAATTCCAACTGTCACCTCATACTATCGACATACGACTTATGCCAATCCTGGGCTGCATTATTCCTCTCACACACAAGTTATACCTTCTCCGTTGTGTTGTGTTCTACCTTTGGGCCATTAAAATCTGCCTTCCCTACCCTGGTCCATCACATTGAAGAACGACATGGCCTCCCGTACAAGGCTTCAAAGGGTGTCATAACGATTGTAGAGTGACATCTATTTTTGTAGGAAAACTCCACAAAGGGATAATATGGTTCCCAAAATCCATTGAAGTCCAATACACATTTCCGTAGCATATTCTCCAATGTATTGATGGTTCACTCTTTCTTCCCATTTTTCTAGTGTTGGGAAGTAGTGCTAAGTCATAGATGAGAGCCCAAATCATGCTGCAATCCCCTCCAAACCTGAGAGGTAAACTGTGAATCCCTATATGAGTATATGGACCCTGGTACTCCTTGAAAACGCACCACCTCATACTCATATATCTATGTTAATGTATCCTCAGCACTCCATTCCTTGATTAAAAGAAAGTGAGCTCATTTCGTCAAATGACTATCACTACCCATAGAGAATCTCATCCTCCTTGAACCATGTGTAGTTCTGTGAAAAATCCATAAATTTGTCATCCCACTTTCACATGAGGACATCTAAAGGATGGAACAATCCACTTGGGATGCGATGATCAGCCTTCACCTGCTGGTACACTCGGCGCATTGCCACTAATTCTACCACTACTCGTTTCACCCAAGGACACCTAAATTGTTCCCTCATGCCACGATACATCTTGGAAACTCTAGGGAGAAACTCTATGAGTTAGTTATGAAACTCAAAGAGAACTCCCTTGTACATAATCTCTGGGATAAACAACTTCCCTAAGAAAAGTATCTCATATGTACCTTCTTCTGACCACCCTTTTAGAGCATTTCCTTGGTTAACTCCATCACGCATCACTTCAATCTCTATGTCTCCCCTTTAAGTCTCCTATGTATGATTTTTAGTACAGAGAACCAACTATTTTTATAATTATTAGGTGAATGTAGACTTATTATATATTTTCCATTATTCTACATGACAATAATATAATAATTTCTTGGAATTTTTATTGCATTAATGAGGTCAGGACATATCCACGCTATGATGAGAACAATGAAATGCTATAACAATACTCTTAAATATAGTTATATGTTTGGATGACATACTATGATAGGAAACATAGTATAAAGACCGTCATGTGTGAGTACTCGTAAGAAGACGAGACTCTCTCTCATGAAGATCACACATGGAAATCTCAATGATACGAGACTAGGAAAATAGGGCCAACAGTAGTAATTCCTCATGTAATGGTTTCATCGTACATTACAATTTGTGAGCATGTGTAATGGTTCTTAGACTAAAATATTATCATTAACTATTGTCCTTACTCATGCACATTGATTTTTTTTATGAAAACTGTCATGAAGACAGTTGTCGGGATGTTTGGCATGTTGGGTGTGTCACGAATGACATGTTCTTAATGGAAAAGTCGAGGATGGAATTTTCCCTCTTATATTTAAGGAAGTAGATATCTCGGGACCTTTTATTGAAATAGAATTATCGTAAAAATTTCATGTCCACGGTGTAATGATGAGTTTATTTCTAGAAGTCAAAGAATGATAGATGAAGCATATAGGTTTATGACACTTCCGTGAAACCTGATTCATGAGATATTGAGACAATGGGATTAAATTACATAGTAATAATTTATATTAGGTGACACATCAATGTGAGGTCAACTTCTTTCTCTCGGTTTCCATGACCCATTTCTTGATATTAATCTTGGAATTTAGCCAATCCCACCCAATGCCAATGAGAAAGAGTCCTAGAGGCTCACACACTAAGTGTATGGAAGTATCCCAAGTAAATTAAATATTATTCCCGTACGTGGTTTAATAATTATTCTTGGAAGAGTAAAATGTTTTAATGTTGAAGGAAGAATAAAATGAAAAAATGTACATTTCATGTATTAATTATTACATGTCGTGTAGTTTTTATTTTTTTAAACAACTAAACATCGTGTATTAATGATTACACACCTTGTAGTTTACATTTTGGGATGGAAATGAAAAACAAGTACATGCCTTGTATTAATGATTTCAAGTCGTGTAGTTTTTTATGAAAAACAAGGGCACACCATGAATTAATGATTACATGATGTGTAGTTTTTGCAGTCAAGATTTTGAGGATATAATATTTTTTAATAAAATGTTATTTACTATAATGATCATGGGTGTGTGTCATGGAATTAATAACTTGACATGGGTCTTTTCAATAAGAGTTAATGAAATAAATAAAATGACTAACACATTTATTTATTATTATAACTCTATAACCTCAAAACCAATTATAAATATCATCACAACCCCAACAATTTTCCCCAATCGTTGAACACAACAAATCTGGATAAATTTTTCATGGATCAAAGATTTCCTTCTTCCAAGAACTTTCTCAAGACCAAGAGAGATCCTCCTTGATTGGATCAAGATGATCTATGGCGGACAATGAAAGTAATGTATTCTCAATGCTAGCACCCGATGATTCTTTTGATGACATCCAAGGATTCATGGTGCACGTGTGGATCAATGCTAGTAGAAGTATACACATGGATTCTATGATGTAATGATGAATCACATAGGAGGATTAACATTAATATCAATGAATGAATAACTCTATAAAAGTTACTTCTAGTCATTTAATTAAATTAATTATAATCAAAATTTGACGATCCTCATTTTTGGTTATGAGACTACTCTTCTTCATTTTCTATTTCTGTGATTGGATTCGTGGATTCTGGAATTTATCGTCGTATTGATACCAAAATGATCATTGCTTATGACAACAAACCATGTGGGCACATCCACCCATGAGCGTCTACTGCGCCCAAATCCTTAGAATGGTATCAAAAGGTGGTTACAATGTTGATTATTGTTATTTAATTTTTGTTGATAATTTAATCATTTATATTTGATTCAATTTATGAAAAATTGTTCTACAAATTTGAATGAATGAGATCTGTTCTTCCTCCTTCATTTCTCAATTCACATCACATAAATGACCTTTTAATTTTCATTCTGATTAAAATAAAAACAACAAACTCATTCTAAAAGGCTTCACTTTTTGTCTGTACAACACAAGAATATAGGGTGTGTAGTAAAATCTACACGCCATGTACATAGGTTCAACGAACCTGTACTGGTCGGCCAAACCACACCGTGTGAATTGAGTAGACCTATTTATTTATTACACCATGTTGACAAGAACTGAATGGAGCATGTAAACTAGAATACATGATGTGTATGTTGAATCAACGCGTCGTGTAGTCTTATCTGACCCAGGTGAATCTCGGTACATAGAGAAGTCGTGTACCACGTACATAGGATTTCCATGTCAGTAATCACGTAACAAGGTAGCACACACCGTGTTAGATTAATCTACACATCATGTAATAAAAAATTTCAAATGTATAGAAAACAATCCAATGCCATTGGCATGTACATTGGATAACGGCTGAAAACAAAGACATGATGGGTAAATATAGACTACACTCCATGTACATTCCAGACATGGAATTTCCATGGGTATCCTCCAAAGTACAAAGTCCCGTACAAGTAATATGGATGAGAAGAATCTCAAGGACATTCATAATGGAATTTACGAAAAATAATTGATTAATTATAATGTCATAATTAATTGAATTCATTAATTCCATATCTTAAATAAAATAATGATTAAATTAATTTGAATATTAATTATGCATAAATTTGATTGTATCATATGGATGATCATGAGCTAGTCCAAATACCCATTGTGTGTGTATGGTTTCATTTAATGTTATTTAATTTAAATTTGTTGGAATTTAGGCCTTCTTCTATTAAAATTTTGGACCTGCGTGCCCATGTATTCTTTAATGTAAACCCCATGTAATGGAGGATCTTCCATGCTAGAGGAGATGGTTCAAAATCTGATGTTGAGGCGAAACTAACCCAATAAGATTCAAAGGTGGACAGGTGGAAGATTCCAAACATGACCATTGGGTTCAAGGTGTTTTTCACTAGGTCATGGATATCTTATCAGAACCTCTAGATAAGATAACTAATAGAGGCTCATGATCATGCCATCTTATTTTATTTATTTCTGATTTCATGGTTTATTTACTATGTATGTGTCGTCACAATCACATAATTTATGAAATAAACAAGAATTCTAATATGGAATAAAATAAAACTGGAATATGAGTAACCATTATTAGAACCCTGTTAATCACTTAAGAACACATCACTTAAAATTAACATTCATGTGATAATGAGAAACTACGCATAAAAGATTAAAATCCTTTAAATACAATATTAAGTCAGACCAAGACTTCTGTTACATGATTAGGGTAAAGACTCGATAAAATCAGGTTTTTGAACAAGATTTGTTGGGACACATACGTTTATAATGGTATCTCTTATGAAAGAATTTGGTTGAGATAAACATTTTAAATCAAGAGATTTATCCCTTGATATAATTGTTGTAAAATGGAGGAAATTGTTGAGGAAATCCTAGATAATATTTCAGGAGAGGGGTGTCCACTCAAAAGATCAATGAACTATAAGTTCATAGTTGGAAAAAGCGTGCCTACATAAATACCTTCTTATAGAATGACCAACCCTTGATGGGGTTGTGCTAATGGTAATATGGATCTGTTACAATAAAATGTCAAAGTATCTGTACATTATGAGTTCAATGGTGAGGTCCATTGGGACATGATAAAATAGTGGGGGACTTAATTAAATTTATTATTTTTCATAAAATGTAATCAAGAATGTGCTGATAAATTTTCTCTTTTAATTTGTACAATCAATCTGACAAACTAGTCAACAAAATTTTATTTGCGATCAATTATAGATAAAGAAAATATCCTCATAAGCAATTACATTCAAGAATGGTTGAGGCACCATTAGTTTATCCTACGCCATGGAAAAATGTTTTATGTGATGGAGTCCTAACTTATTTATTCACCTGACCAATGGGAGAGTGATGAATATTTCCTGGTCTATGATCATCAATTGAGCGATGCACTCGATGTTCATTGTTTGATGCTATCATTAATGTCATGCGAGATAATGAAGACTCATGAAGACATGGGTGCCTATAGTATGCTCGAGAACCTCCTTGGTCCATACCATGACAGATCATGATTGGAAAGGATTGAGATCTCCAAAGCTCTATTTCAGAGCATGCATTGAGAAGGTTCTTCAGCTGGGCCACATGTAGTCAATCTCATTATCTTCATTGATCACCTATTGTTTCATGGGTTTAAACTCCCCAAAGAACTGGGTACCAATCTCATTCTTGAACAATCCCCCCGAGCATCTCTATAATTGATGTAATTTTCAACATGAACATCAATGAGAAGTTTCTAACTGGTCTTCTTATCCTCATTTCCCAAGTGGGCAATGTCATGAATAATGAAAAGCCTTCTATCCACATTGTGAATAAATGGAATGAGAAGGATAATAGAATTAATCCCAAAGCTTCATCAAGGCCATCCATGAAAAGGAATATCAATGGAGAGGCATGAGAACAGGAGGTTGTTTCATTCACATGTGGAATAAAGGTCCATTGGAAGAAAAAAATCACCCAACAAAGGATGCAAGGGGAAGCTTCAGGTGCGTTTGTTATATAAGGCTAACTATATTTTTCTACCAATTGGGTATTAGATAATGCTTTTGTTGCTCACATATGTATCGAAAATATAGGAACCATGTAGATTATGAATGATTGACTGAGGTGATGTGGATCTACGAGCTGCCAATGAAGCCAGACTTGTTATTGTATCTGTCAGGGACTATTGCCTCACATTGCCTACTATTATGGTCTTGGTATTGAATTGATGTTATTATGTACCCTCTGTATCCAATAACATTATATCAATATCCAGATTAGATACTAATGTATTAATATATAATTTTAGAAATTAATGTTTCTTCTTTTATAAAGATATTATTTGTTTTGGTAGGGAAAATTTATAAAATGACTTTTATGTGCTAGACTACACAATCCAAGTAATGGACTTCGATGAAAATGTTAATTCACATGACTCATACCACACCAAACATTGGCATCACCATCTAGGTCATGTCAATGAAATTTTTTTGACAAAATTACATCCATATGGGTACATAGATTCTTTTGAAAAACCACCACATGCTGTTTGTCATGTGTGCCTACAAAGAAAAATGACCAGTGACCCATTTAGATAGAAATGTGAAAGGGATAAAGTGATTATAGTATTTTTTTCACAAAGATGTGTGTGGGACATTTCTTGTTGATGGAATGGGTGGGTTCTTGTACTTCATAAATTTTACTGATGAATTTAGTAGATAAGGATATATTTACATAATGAGGTATAAGTCAGATTTCTCTGTTCACTTCAAGGAATACAAGAATGAATTTGAGAACCAGCATGATAAATATATTACAAAACTCCACTCAAAAATAGGAGGATAAGTTCGTAATCAGTAATTCACTGATTTCATAGGGGAGTTTGGGATTCTATATCAACTCAATCCTCCATAGACACCTCAGTGGAATGGTGTACATGAAAAGAGGATCTGTACCCTGTTGGACATGGTGAGATCGGTTATGAGTCATGTGAGTCTTCCATTATCCTTTTGAGGAAATTCATTACAAACAGTAGTAAACATACTAAACTGACTAGAAACATAACTGATTAATGGTATTCCATACGAGTTATGGTGTGGACGCAAATCCATGTTATCAAATTTAAATTTGTGGGGTAGCGAAACATTTGTAAAGGCATCTTCAGGTAAAAAACTTACACCCCGACGCACAAAGTGTATCTTTATATGATATCCCAAGGAAACAAAGGGATATTACTTATACAATCCCTCTGATAAAAATGTTACAGTGGCAAGATATTCCATATTCCATGTGAGGGAGCACATCTCCAAAATAGGTATTGGGAGAAAGATAGAATTTGAGGAAGTGGAGGCTCAAGATACATAGGGGTTAGTACCAGAACAGATTCCACAAAGCCCCATGGATGAATAATATATTCTAGATACATAAGAAATGTGTAGGATCATAAGAGATGTGAGAGAACTTGAATGATATGATTTTATTGTCACTGATGATGGTGAATCATTATTGATTGACAATGATGATCCTCTCACCAACAAGGAATAAATTGAAGGCACGTGCATTTCCATGTGGAATGAATCCATGAATTTAGATATGGATTTCATGTACCAAAACCAAGTTTGCATTTTTGTAGATTCTCCAGTTGATGTAAGAAATATTTTTAATAAATGCCTATTCAAGAAGAAATTGGTCACGGAGGGACATGTCACCAACTATAAGGCATGCCGTGTTGCAAACAGTTTTAGACAACATCAAAGAAATGACTATAATGAAATTTTTTCACCGGTTGCGATGTTGAAATCCATTAGAATCCTATTATCCATTGCCGCTTACCAGGAATATAAAATTTTCAAAATTGATGTCAAATGATCAATCCTTAATGGGGAACTCCCAGAAGATGTCCGTATGACAAATCCTAATTTTTTTGTGACTCAAAAGGATGAAAACAATGTATGCAAGTTGCAAAAATCCATTTATGGTTTAAATAAAGTATCAAGGTCAGGGATCATTAATTTTTACTATGATGTAATGGAATTTGGATTTGTTAAAAACGAATGTGAACCTTGTGTCTAAAAATGGTTTATTGGAAGTGAACTTGTATTCCTAAAAGTATATGGAGATGACATATTACTAATAGGAAATGAAGTACCAGTCTTTCTGTCAATTAAGGCATGGTTGGATAAATTCTTGTCCATGAAATACTTGAGAAAGGTGACATATATTCATTGGATCAAGATCCATCATGATAGATCCATGATAATGCTGAGCCTGTGTGAAATTACATACATTGACATGATACTGAAGAGATTCGGTAATGAATAGTCCAAGAGGGGATTGTTTCCATAGACACATGTCATTCATCATTCCAAGAAAATGTGTACTTAGAAACATGAGGAAAGAATTAAAATTGAATGGATCCCTTACTCATCCATTATTGTGTTAGACATGTATATTATTCTATGTAAAAGGAAAGATTTTAGTTACACATTGTGTGTGGTGGGCATATTTCAAGATGATCCAGGTAACTGCCATTGGATGACAGTAAAGTATATCCTTTATTATATGAGGCGTACTAAGGATATGTTATTGGATTATCAAGAAGATAAGGAACTAGTAATTTTAGGACTTGTTGATACTAGTTTCCAGACTAACCAAGATGGCATGAAATCATAGACATGGTACTTTTTTACTTTTAATAGAGGTGTAGTGAGCTGGAATAGCTCAACTCAAGGTTTGGTCGATGATTCTATAGTAGAGTCTGAGTATATCACCGCTTCTGAGGAAGCTAAAGAAGTATTATGTATGAAAAGCCTCATCCATGAGATGGATTTAGTAATTATCAGTAAATATCCTATCACACCCTATTGTGATTATACTACAATGGTGACACTTGAAAAATAGACAATGTCACATCAAAAGATAAAGAACCTACTTCAGGAGTATCATCTGTTGAGGGATTTTTCTCATGGAGGTGATGTTGTAGTGAGAAGTATTTCCATGGAAGTGAACATGGTAATTTCAAAGTTTTGGTGTCCTGAGAAAAAACTGCTTGTATTTTGGTTATGTGAAAATACACTTATTATTTATTGTTCATTGTTCTGCAAGAATATAATATAATAATGTCTTGGAATTTTTATTCCATTAATGATTTCATGTTAGTTCCCTGCTATGATGGGAACCTTGAAATTCTATAAAAATATTTTAAAATAATGTTCTATTGTTGGATGACATTCTATGATAGGAAACAATTTATACCTACTGTCATATGCGAGTACTCGTAATAAGGCGAGGGTCTCTCTCATAGAGATCACACATGGTAATCTCTATGATAGGAGACTATGAGAATAGACCAGATTGTAGTAATTCCACAACTCTTGGTGTCCTCAGACATCACTATATGAAATCTTGTGTAAAGGTTATTAGTCTAGAAGATTATCATTAATGCATTTTGTGACTCGTGCACTTAGATTTTCAGACAAAAACTATCACGCAGAAAGTTGTCCAAATGTAGGGTATGATGGGTGCATCATGAATGACATGTTGTTAAAGGATATCTTGAGGAAGATTTTTCCTTTCCATATTTATGGATGCAGATATCATGGGAACATTGATTGAAATATTACGATCACACAGTTCCATGGCCATGGTGTAATGAAGAGTTAATTTTTGGAATTCAAATAATGAATGATCCAGCATATATGTTTATGACACTTCCATGAACCCTGCATGATGACATATTGAAAAAAATGGATAATATTACACACTATACATTCGTATGAGGTGAAACATTATTGTGGCATCAACTTCTTTCTCTTTGGTTCCTTGAACCATTTCTAGACAGTAATCTTGGACATTAGGCAAGCCTACCAAATTCCAATGAGAAAGTGTTTTAAAGGGTCACACACTATGTGTATCCCAGTATCTCAAGTAGAATAATGTTTATTCAAGTACATGGTTTAATAATTATTCATGAAATCCTAAATCATTTTAATTTTGGATGAAGAATAAAAAAAATACATTCCTTGTATTAATGATTACACGTAGTGTAGTTTTTATTTTTTTTTAAAACAAGTGCACGCCATGTATTGATGATTATATTGTATGAAATATGGTTATGATCATGTAAAACATTGAAATTTTCTTGATTTAATTCCAAAGTAGGGCGTTCAAACGAGGTGTGATTCCGGGCCCCGGTGTGGCCGAAATTAATTTCTTTAAGTTCCTTTATAGTGGAAATGCCAAATAAATCGAATAACTCCTAAAATATTTCTAGGATAGGAATACTGAGGGCACTGTTGAGTCAGGAGCATACGGTTTACCCTAAGAGTAGTGTAGCATCCGCGGGTGAGAACATTCTATGGAAAATGCCACTAGGGGTGATTTCGTAATTTAGGGGCCTCAGACGTGAACATTACTAATTCTGAATTGAGGTTCAGAATATAATTTTTCGACCGACGTTGCACTCAGAATGTGTATTTTTCACTAGAGGTGACTTAACCCTGACCCCACCAAAAGCTTGGGTATGGGGCCTAATGATTGGTGATTAAATGTTTCTCTACATGAACACTTCTACCCCTCCTCATCTTTCCACCTACTTCTCCCTGGAGAACTACTTCTCAAGAAGCATCAATCCCCTCTCCCCACCTCTCCAGAAAGGCGGTGATGGCTCCGGTGAACCGTTTGGGAAGCTATGGGCTACGCCCAACGAGGTAGGAGTTTGCGTTATCATTTTAAATTTCGGTATATAACATGGAATTCAAATTCTTGTGTCAAAATTCCATCCAATTGTCAAAAAAAGTCCATGGTTGCGTAGGATTCGATTTGAGCTTTCTAATACTCTTATCAGTTCAAAAATCTGAGTCTTGGGGGGCCCGGGGTGGCCCTGGGATGTTATCCGGACAATTATCCCTGATTACAGGTGGTTCCAGGGGTTTCTGATGGGCTTCAAGCATTCCAGGATGGCAGTGTACACAGGGTGACACGGGGGGTCATGCTGACCAGCATCACCGGTCAGCAGGAGGCGCAAGGAACCACGGTCGTCATGACCCCGACGTGCAGGCCGAGACCCACCCCTTGCAGGTATCATGGATAATTCGCAGGACCGGCTGAGCTGGTCTGGGTGACGTGGGGCATCCCGAGAAGTTAATCGCCGGCCGTAGTGGAACAGGCTGTCTGGGCGGCCCAACCGTAGACCGCCGGTCTAAAGGTGTGGGTAGTCAAAGTCCCACCCCATCTTCGTCCGCTAACATTAAAAACACCATAACTCACAAGCAGAGCATCAAATTTGAGTGTCATCTATGGTGACGTGATCCTTGGTTCGAGAAAGAGATTTTGAGATGGTCTCGGGGATTTTTAATTCTCGAAACAGGAGCCCAGTGGTGTGACACGCTGGTTAAGTACCTCAATGGGATTCTTCATTCGGATGGCACGAGCAAATCTCGACTCCGTTTAAGGCATCGTCAGCTGCGTTGTGACCCTGGCATTGAGACAAAGTTGTCCAGGGTGGTTTTAGGCATTAAATCCAAAGTTGAGATGTGCTACCCACATTCCTTCTTTTATGATGTGAGCAATGTTTGCCACTTTTTCATCATATTTCTGTTCAGGGTGAATGAGTAGATGACTTGGCATGTTTTTCTGAGAGCATCAGGATAGCGAAGTTTTCCCAACCTATTTTGAGACTGTGTTATGTTCCCCAGGAGACTATGTATAGGCATAAAGTAGTGTTGAATAAATTTTTCATCAGGTGTCCTCTACCAGTGCGTAAATAGTCTATCGCATATGATTTTCCTTGATAGTTATAACAATGTAATCTGATTTGTCATGAAAAGCTTCTTATAGAGATCTCATGAAATGTGTAAACATAAAAGTGCATTGATCGGAGGTTCATTTGATGCACTCTGACCCAATTCATGATAGCGATGTTAGCGAAATCCATTGATGGCAAGAGTAGCGCAACGTAATTGGACCAGTTCTGAATTTACCCTCCAGCGGGGCTGGAAATTGGATTAACCGCTTGAATATCAGGGTTTACCCTCCAGCGAGGCTGGGTAGTGGGTTACCCATTGAATTTAGGGATTACCCTCCAGTATGGCTGGGTAGTGGGTTACCCATTGACCTTAGGGTTTACCCTCCAGCGGGGCTGGGTAGTGGGTTACCTTTTGAATTTAGGGTTTACCCTCTGGTTGGGCTAGGCAATAGGTCACCCGATGACAATTTGGGGTTTACCTTCCAGTTGGGTTGGGTAGTGGGTTCCCTAATAGCATATTTCAGACTCAACCCTTCCCATGAGTCTAGTTAGTGAATTTTATCCGTGATTACCGGAGCGGGACTCTATAGTTGTACGGTTCAGCGATGAGACAACTTTGGTGTGCCAGTCTTTTGGGCATTAGTGATGGATATTCTTTGAACTGTTGGATACCTTTCCAAAGCTGATCTTGGAGATAGAGATCCCCTTACACATGCATTCGAGTTTCTGATATAACATCTATATATATACACCATACTTTTGTACACACTCCCTTGGGTTCAGTTACTCTCCTTATAGGCGGGGAAAAGACACGAGGGGTTTTCCACGTGCTTTCTGTATCTAGCTCCTCTTAGTTTGGAAGATTTTACATTCTTTATTTTCATGGGATGAGCTACACTCTCTCTATGGTACTCTTTCCCTATTCTTTGTTCTTTCTACTGCTCACTATTTTATAACCACCATTGCTGCTCCCTCGAGATTTTTGGGAATCCTACTATGTATCTCTAATCTCAACCCTACTTGGGATTTTCCCGCACATAGTGTGACCTTGCATACGACAGACAGGTAGATCGAGACTACGGAGGAGTTTAGAGGACACAAAATATTGGACTGCATTCAGTGGTCGTAGTATGACATTCAGGTGTGACACTCACCTGATGTTTAGTTTTGTTTACCAGTTGCTGGGTTGTGGCACCTTTCTGGTTGGGTGTATGTTTTTTCCATTTCTATTCTGTTATCTTGAAAGTACTTTTCTGGACATTACACATTCTATTTAGAATTTGATGTATGACTGTGGTTCGGTTATAGTTTTCTGTACATTGGTTTTCTTTTTTTACACATCACTTCTATATTTAGTGGGCTATGAGTATAGGTACATAGGCTATGGACTCCCTGATACTTGTACGCCTTAAGTGCTTGTCGACATCCCCTGGCCTATGGAGGTGAGCATGGGGTTGTTGTGATCGAGACCAGTATGGTCGGGTCATGAAAAAGTAGTATAATAGGTGGTTCATTCCTTGGGGAATTGTTCGTAATTCCCTAAAAATGAATTTGTGGGGATTAGGGAAATAGTTTCGACGTGTGTCAAGATCGGCTCTTAGGCCAGGTAGTCCAGTGATGGTTTGGGCGTCTGACATATCCATTCACAAGGACCCTAATAACCTGCTTGTCGACTCGGCACATGGAGACACTTGTTGCCGGGAACATTGGAAAAAAATCCAGTAGGATTGAGTCTTTGATTGTCTTTAATGAGTCAGCACCTCTTTGTTATTATTGTTATATATATATATATATGATCATCAGATCATGTTAATCCATGATAATTTTCAGGATGCCCCCACAATTGCAGCCAGCAATGTTACCCTCTCCAGTTCCTGATGACAACCTAGAGAGTGATGAGGTGTCAAATTAGGAACCCTCCCTTGATCCCCTTACAACTAGTGCTTCAGCAGTAGCCCCTCCACCTAGAGAGTGAAAATTAGTTCCGGCAGCACAGGTCAATGTTGAGGGCTAGCTGAGTGCACTCCTAGAAATCCAATGTCAACGGAAACATATGTTCTGCGGGGACCCGGATCCCCAGGAAGTGGAAGACTTACTTGAGTCCATGGAATGACTTTTCATAATGGTACAGATACCATCAGACAAGATGGTAGCACTAGCTACAAAGCTTTTCCTTAGTACAACTTGGCGTTGGTGTTGGTTGGATACGCAGACCAACTATGAATCTTCTCTCACGTGTGATAGGATCTTGAAACTCTTCCCGGATGAGTACTCCCCCTATTGTTTATGCTCTGTTCGGACTCAGGTGCTTCTAGAGCTGAAGTAGGGGGAATGACTGTGGTGATGTACTATGCTTGGTTTACCGATCTGACATGATACTTGTATGATATGGTCCGCCATTGTAACATCCGGGTGCAGATGTTTGAGCAGGGTCTTCGCAAGGAGATCTGTGCTTGTGTAGTACCCCTCTGCATCCAAACTTATGCTGGGTTTCTAGATCGAGCACTCATGACGGAAGCATCAAGACTGAGGGACACCGTCTGATAGGGTCTAGCAGTGGCTGCTTCAGAGGAGAGTCATTTTTGACATGAAGGCAGGTGAGAGAAGATCCTCGGTCGAGGATTCCCTTCTATGAGAAGACACAGGGGTAGGGTCACACACTGCAATGGTACCGTGGAGCACCGAGGCAGTCATGAGAGAGTCGTTGTTATGTCGGTGACGGATGAGGTCACCTAGCACGAGACTTCCCAACCAGGTGTACCGAGCTGCTTTGGCCGGTAGTGGAAACACCACAGTGGTAAATGAAGCCTCGTGACCAGGGATCCCCCAGGCAAGGACAGGGTGGTCCTCAGGGTGGTGGCATAGGATGAGTGGCAGGACCTGGAGGTCCGGGATGTCGTTTCAAGGTCCTTTTACCGCCATCACCTAGTTTCCCATGCCAGGCTCAGGGAACTAGTGGTAGGGGCCATGGGTGCTTCAGGCTATGGGTGTTTGTGACCCTGCATCACACTAGTTGGTTTGCAGTACTCTTTGTGTTTACTCTATTCTTGCTTAGGTACTAGTAGATATAAGCCCCAACAAAACCTTTATATTGCTGCTTTTGGTTCAGGAGTTAGAGCTTCCAATAGAGGCGCTGACACCTGCACTTAGCCTCAAGGTACCTATAGGAAGTTCCGCATAGGTGAACATTATTTTCAGACAGTGAGAATGGTCATTCAGAGGTGGGAGTTTCAAGTGCGACATACTCGTCATCACGATGGAACCATACAACATTATCATAGGAATGGATTGGATATCTATGTTTCACGACTAGATCGACTATCATCACAAAAAAGTCATAGGTATGTTTTCTGATGGGACAATGTTCACCATACTTGGTGAACGAGACATCGTGGCAGAGAATAAGGGAACTCTCAGCAGTAGACCATGACCATTTTTCTCCACAGTTTGTGAGCATGGCTTTCAGAGTAGCAGATGCTACCGACACCTGGATCCCTACCATTGTAGAGGACTACATGGACATATTTCCCGAGGATGTCACGTGACTACCTATGAGGTGAGATATGGAGTTCTGTATTGACCTTTAGTTGGGGACCACCCCAATATCATGTATGGCATATCAGATGGCACCCACAGAGCTTTGAGAGCTACGACTTCATCTGGACTACCATTGTCAGTAGGGATTCATCAAGACCAGTGTGTCCCATGGGGAATCTCTATTTTTGTTTGTGAAAAAGGAATATGGGTTTCTGTAGTTCGGTGTGGATTATCGTCAAATTAATCATCCCATGATAATAAACAAGTACCCTTTACTGAGGATCGACGACCACTTCGACCACATGATAGGTGTGAAGTGGTTATCCAGTATTGATCTTCGATCTGGCTAAAACCAGTTGCGGGTTCATGAGGCTAACATCCCGAATATGGATTTCCATTCACATTATGGGCATTATGAGTTTCTGGTGATTCCATTTGCCATAAATAATGCCCCTGCCATTTTCATGGCCTTGATGAACCGGATCTTCTAGCTGTACATGGACCGGTTTGTGGTTTCCATTATTGATGACCTAATAATCTACTCTACTATGGGGGAGGAGCACACGGAGCATTTGATAATGGACCTACACTTACTCTGGGATCACTAGTTGTATGGGAAGCACTCGAGGTGTCAGTTCTGGATTCATGAGGTTCACATTCTGTGGAAGGCCATTATGGAGCAGGGATTGGCTGTAGATTCCACAAAGTTAGAGGTAGTGATTTCTTGGCAGCCACTCAACAATGTGTCCGATGTGTGGAGCTTCCTTGGTTTGGCAGGGTACTACATGAGATTCATGGAATATTTCTCTAGGTTTTCTACCCCATTTACCACATTGACGTGGAAGGGATGACCATTCACTAGGACTGATCAGTGTCAGAAGGCATTCAAAGAGTTGAGGCAGAGGCTGACTAGTGCCCCTGTGTTGTGTCTACCAGAGTAGGGCGTTGAGTTCGTGGAATAATGCGACACATCAAGAGCTAGTAATGGGTGCATGCTGATGTAGCAGTGGGTAGTGATTTCATATGGTTCGAGGCAGTTGATTCCCCCTGAGAAGAATTACGTGACTCATGATTTGTAGCTCGCAGTAGTGGTCTTTTCCTTGAGTCTATAGAGACACTAATTTCTGTCTACAAATTTTGAGGTCTACTCAGACCAATAGTGCCTCAAATACATCTTCACTTAGAGGGAACATAATATAAGGTAGAGGTGTTGGCTAGTGTATCGACAGGTCTATGATTTCGAGATAGACTACACTCTAGGGAAGGGAAATGTAGTCACAGTTGCTCTTAGGAAGAAGTCCCAGGCTCGTATAGTTCCTGAAGATTCTGAGCAGTTGGCTTCCAAGTGGCTGACCTTGGTGGATTAGGAGGGTATGGATTTTCTGTAGTCGATGGTGTTGATTCCTTCGCTCGTTGAGTGTGTGAGAGTGTCAAAGCTGGGGGATGTCGACAGTGAGGTACAGTGTGATCAGATATCTACGGGTGATGCACCCGATGAGAATTAAGAAGGAGGGAATCACAAGATCTTGTTCTAGGGTTGAGCTGTAGTAGTATTGGATATGTTGGAGGAGGTGATGCGGGAGATCCAAAATTCTCCCTTGGCTGTACATCCTGATGAATGGAAATTTACAGAGATGTTTAGTGGAATTTTTGGTGGTCTGGCATGAAGCAGAGCGTAGCTGTGATCATTTCTCAGGGACATACCTATTAGTATTTGAAATTAGGGCAATAGGTTCTGGCAGGATTGTTGCAACTCCTTGATATATCAGAGTAGACGTCGGATGGCATATCTATAGACTTCGTCCTAGGGCTTCCACGCACAGTGAAGGGCCTTGACTCCATTTGGGAAATAGTGGAATGACTCACGATGTCAGCACAATTCCTTTCCATAAGCTAGAAGAGATCGGGGGTGATTCTAGGGGAGCTCTACGTTCGGGATATTTTCCTCCTTCATGGAGTAACCTCGACGATAGTCTCCGATAGTGACACATGGATTACATCACGTTTTTGGTGAGGCCTGCAGGAGACATTTGGGGCTCAGCTGTAGATGAGTACATCTTTTCACCGACAGAACAACGGGCTGATAGATCACACTATCCAGGTGTTGGAATATATGCTCAAGGCATTCATGTTAGACTTTTCTATAAGTTGGGATCATCCCCTGCCATTGGTAGAGTTCGTGTATAACAATAGTGACCACTCTACTAACGTCACGACACTCTTTTAGGCCCTCTATGAGAGACCATTTAGGTCACCATTGTGCTGGAAGGAGGTTGGGGAAACCTCCCTCGTGGGCCCCGAGTTGGTGAAGGCAATGACAGAAAAGGTGCAGGTCATTCCTGAATGGATGAGAAAGGATCAGAGCAGACAGAAGTCCTACGCAGATAGTCATCACAGGCCTTTAGAGTTCGAGCAGGGGGACCGTTTCTTTCTGAGGGTGTCTCCATGGTGTGGGACATGGAGTATCGGATGGGGAGGTAAACTATCCCTGAGGTTCATTAGGCCCTCGGAGATCGTGTGAAAGGTCGGTGAGGTGGCCTACCATATTGATCTACCCCCACAGCTGGAGAGGGTGCCTGACGTGTTCCACGTGTCGCATATATGGAAATATGTGCATAACCCCATAGATGTTGTCCACTGGGGAGAGCTGGACATTGAGGATGTATCCATCTTTGCTGAGCACCTGGTGGTGATTAAGGACCGGCCGGAGTAGACACTACGTGGAGGGACCATTCCTTTGGTTCATTTGATGTGTCACACAAGAGGGTTTTGGACTGCACCATGTAATGGAAGACCAGATGTGGGCTTATTATCCTGAGTTATTTTTGTAGTTTTGTTTTTCAGGGATGAAAAACTCAAAGGAGGGAATGATGCATGAACTCGGGTTTTGAGCCTGTAAGACATTGATATTTCCATGATGTTATTTCAGAGCAGGGTATTATGACGGAATGTGATTCCATGCCCCAATGTGGGTGGAATTAATTTTTTTAAGAGTGTTCACACTGGACATGCCAAATAAACAAAATAACTCCTAAATCGTTGCTCGTATGGGAACACTGATGGCATTGTCAAGTCCGGAGCGTGCCATTTACAGTCGGAGGGGTGTAACTTTGACGTGCGCGGCCCTTCTATGGATAATTCCACCAGGGTCATTTTCATAATTTAGCGGCCTCATGCAGGAACATTATAACATCTTAATAGAGTCTTAGGTTAAAATTATAAGACTGTCGTTTCTTTCATATCATGGATTTTACCCTAGAGACGGTGTAACCTCGACCTCCTTGAATGTTCGGGTACGGGGCCTATGGGTGGGTCTTTAAGTGTTTCACAACTTAAAAACTTATCCAATTCCAAATCCTTCCCCCTTTCCTATCCCAAGCGAAATACCTCTAAAAAATACTCAGGACCCTCTCCCCACCTCTCCAACAAGGAGGTGACAGCTCCGGCGGAACATTCGTGAAGCTACGGGCTACGCCCAGCGAGGTAGGAATTTATGATTTCATTTTAAATTTCTGCATATACATTTGAACTCAAATTCTTGCATTGAAATGTTGTTCGATTGTCAATAGAATAAAATGGTTGAATAGGATTCAATCATATCTTTCTAACTCTTTTCTAGGATCGAATCTCCGATTCCTCTGGTGGCCAGGGTGGCACCGATTTTTTTCCGGCCTATTTACCCAGTTTTCCGGTGGTGGCAGGGGTTTCCGAGGAGCTTCAGGCGGTCTTGGAAGGCGGATGGTGGTGGTGGGTTCCTAGCGGCATCAGTGCTCTCCCCAAAAGCGGTGATGGGCTTTAGGTGATCCGGGACAGTGGCGTGAACTGGGTGACGTGGAGGGTAAGGATTCCCAGCTTCATCGGGCAGTGGGAGGCGCAACGAACCGGGGTCATCACAACCATGACCAACAGACAGAGACCTGCACCTTGATGGTCTCCTGGAGAACTATATGGACCAGTTTATCCATTCCGGGAGACGTTGGGTGTTCTGCGTGGTGAATCATGGGCCGTGGTGGACAGGGCAGTCCGGGCGGCCCAGCCGCTGACCACCGGTCTAATGTGGTGGGTCGGCCCAAGCCCACCCTATCTCCGTCCAATGACGTTAAAGATGCCATAACACTCAAAATGAGAATTGTATTCTCATTCCGTCAGTGGAGACGTGATCCACGGATCGGGATAGAGGTTTTTGTGATAATCCCATTGATTTTTAATTCCGAGGACGAGACTTCGGTGGCACGACATGCTCGTTAATTACCTCATCACGATTCTTCTTTCGGATGGCACACACACATACGGATTCCGTTTAATGATTCATTAATGGCGTTGTGACCCTGGTGTCTAGAAAAAGTTGTCCAGTGTGGTTTTAGGTGTTTAAATCGAAGTTGATATGTGGGACCCATGGGCCATCTTTTAAGCTCTATGCTGCGTTTTTTGGACTTTTTCATCAGATGTTTGTTTGGGGCGAATGAGTAGTCATATTGGCATGTTTTTCTGAGATTATATCAATTGAATAGCTTTCCCAACATCTTTCAGGACTGTTTTGTGGGCCCCAAGAGACGCTGTATGGCCATAAAGTGGTGCTAAATAACTTTTTTATCGGGAGTCTTCTCCCATAGAGTAAATAGTCTATCTGTCGTGTTTTTCCATGAGAGTTACAATAGTATAATCGTTTTTGGCGTGCAATGCCTCTTTCAATATCTCATTAAATGTGGAAACCCGAAAGGGCATTGGTTGGATGTTCCTTTGACCCACTCCGACCCAACGCATGTTCCCAATGTTAGTTACACCCGGTGATGGGACGAGAAGCGCGGAGATATCGAACCAGTTCATAGATTACCCTCGAGCATGGCTGGGCAGTGGTTTAACCACCTGTGTTTCAGGGTTTACCATCCGGGGAGGTTGGGCAGTGGGTTACCCATTGACCTTAGGGTTTACCATCCAGCATGGTGGGAAGTGGGTTACTCATTGACATTAGTGTTTACCCTCTAGAAAGGCTATGAAGTGGGTTACCCTTTGACCTTAGGGTTTACCCTCCAGCGGGGATGGGGAGTGGGTTACCCGTTGACTTTAGGGTTTACCCTCAAGTAGGTTTGGGCAGTGGGTCACCCATCGAGATTTTGGAGTATACCCTCCAGTTGGGCTGGGTAGTGGGTTACAAGACAACATCTTTCAGAATCATCCCTTCCAATTAGGCTAGTTAGTTACTTTTCTCTATGATTACTGGAGCGGGACTCCTTGGATTTAATGTTCAGTGATGAGACAAATTTGGAACGTGGGGCTTTTGGGAATTAGTGATGGATATCCAAGAAATGTTGGTAACCATTCATGGGATGAGCATGGAGATAGAGAAACCCTTACACATTCATTCATGTTTCTTCTCCGTCATATTTATATATACAGCATACATTTTTTCCCACTCCCTAGAGTTTAGTTACTCTCTTTCATGGAGGGGAAAAGACACGTGGGGTTTGCCACATGATTTCCATGTCTAGAGCCTCTTGGTTGGGATGAGTCTAATTCATTTATATTGTTGGGTTGTGCTACACTCTCTCTATTGTATTCTTACACAGTTATTTGTTACATGTACTTCACAGCATTTTAGTACCGCCTTCGTTGCTCCTTCGTGCTTTTGAGAAATCCTAATGAGTATCTTTATACATACCCCTTCTCGGGCTTTGCCCGCACTTCGTGTGCCCTTTCAGATGGTGGAAATGTTGATTAGGACTACGTAAAAGAGTATAGGACACATGATATTGGGAAACGATAATTGGTCGTAGTAGGAAATTCAGGTGTGAGACTCACCATCTAATTTCTTTTGTTTACCTATTGTCGGGTTGTACCACCGTTCAGGTTGGGCGGGTGTTTTGAAATTTTTCTATTTAGTTATCTAGTCATTACGTTTCTACACATTACAAATTCTATTTAAAAGTCAATCCATGATTGTGGTTGGGTTATAGTTTTTCATTCATTTAATTTCTTTTTTTTACTCTGCACTTCTGCATTGAATGGTCTATGTGTACAGGTACTAAGTCAAAGGCCTCCTAGAGATTGTTACGCCTTCAGCACATGTCGCGAGTTCCTATCCATGGAGGTGAGCCTGGTGTAGTTGCGGCTCGAGAAAGGTATGGTCGGGCAGGGACATACATTCCATGTAATTTTCATTTTGGAATGGAAACAAAAAAGGAAGTACATTCCTTGTATTAATGATTACACATCGAGCAGTTTTTTATGAAAAACATGTAGATGTCATGTATTAAAAATTACACACCATGTGGTATTTCATGTCCTAATTTTGAGTATATAATATTATATTATTAAATGATATTTATTATAATCAGCATGGATTGATGTAAGGGAATTAATAATTTAACATGGGGGTTTTCAATTAGAGTTAATTAAATAACTAAAATATATAACACATTTATTTATTTTCATAACACTATAACCTCAAACCCAATTATAAATTTCCTAACAACCCTAACACTTTTACCCAATAGTTGTGCACAACCCTTCTGGATAATATTTTCAAGGCCGAAAAAAATCCTTCTTCCATGAACTCTTTCTTGACCGAGAGATATCATCCTCCATCGTATCAAGATGATCTAAGGTGGACAATGCATGTAAAGGCTTCACCATGCTAGCATGTGGAGATTCCTTTGGTGGCTTGTAGAGATACAAGGTTCACATGTGGATCACCGCTAGAGGAATTCTATACATGGCTTCTGTGATTCAATCGAGGATTCACATCAGAGCATGATCAAAAATATCAATGAAGAAAGAACGACATAAAAGGTACATCATGTCAATTAATTAAATTAATTATAATAAACATGTAACGATCCCTATATGTGGTTCCGGGTCTATTCATCTTCCTTTTTTATTACTGGGATTTGATCTGTGGTGTCTGTTGTTAATCTTCGTGTTGATCCTGGATTGATCATTGCTAATGAAAAACGGCGAAGTGTGCACATCCACCCAACAACTTACACTGCACTCGGAACCTTCATCCTCCACCTGCAGTATTAGAGAGGACCACACTATTATCTGAAATAGACAAACTCTACCACCATTCCCCCTTTCATCTAGGTGTAAGATAGCCAACTACTCCATTTCCTTCCAAACATCCACAGATTCATAAATAGAATCCTTTCATGTCCACATGCTCATGGAATCAGCAAAAAATTCCCCCTTAACTTTAGTATTATATATCTCAAAGTTGTTGTCCAAACGAAACTCCACCCACCTTCATTGTCACAAGATTAGGTCCCACTGGGTAAAGATATGCCTCAAAATCATGGGATCTGTGAATACCACAATGTGTTCCCCGATTATGTAATGATGCCAAAACATCAATGCGAACACTACCACTAGAAGATCTAGGTCACGTGTTTCATAGTTACGCTCATGGGAACATAACAACCTTGACCCATAAGAGATCACACCCTTCTTTTTCATTAGGACACACCCCAGGCTGAGTCCAAAGTCCTTACAAAACAACTCAAACGTCACTCCTTCTTCCAGAAACCCCCACACTGGGGAACTAACCAAATTTCCTTTTAAATAACTAAAGGAAACCTCACATTTCTTAGTCCAAATGAAGGCCTGGTCCTTTCTAGTCAATGTTGTCAAGGGAGAAGCAACTCGATAGATGTCGGGAAAAACCTCCTATAATAGAATTCCAAACCTAGAAAACTATGATCCTCCATCACAATCATGGTTGATTACTATGAAAAAATCTCTTCAATAATTGAAATATAAACCTCTACCCCTTGATGAGACACTACATGTCCATAGAAATTCAATTCTTGTGTCATGAAATTACAATTGGACAATTTCCCATAGTGAAGGTGATGTTGAATGATTTCCATGTCCATGCAGAGTTGATTAGTATGATCTTCCTATGATCATGAGTAGATCAAAATAACATTGATGATCACAATTACTGAACGGTCTAGAAACACATGGAAAAAAGTGGTTATGAGCCTCATAAACACGGAAGGTGTGTTTGTTACACTGAAAAACATGACTACAAACTCAAATTGCACATACCTAGACCTTTAAGGAGTCTTCAGAATATCAAAATAATTCACCATTAACTGGTGATACCCAAACCATAGATCAATCATAGATAACTAACCTTTTCCCCTCAGCTGATCTAACATATCATTTATCCTCAAGAGATGACAATGGTTCTTGACTATTACATGATTCAATCTCGGGTAGTATATGAACTGCATGAGACAACTATCTATATTCTTCGCAAACAAGATAGGAGAACCCCATGGTGACACTCAAGGTCGGACAATAACCTTCTTCCTCAAATCGATAATCTGGATCCATAAATCCTACAGCATAGAAGTTCCATCCGAAAAGGAAAAATGGAAAATGGATGGGAACTGGGTTGTATGTTTATCCCGAACTTATCTACGTGTCAATGGGGTATATTCACATCCTCCATGGGAAAAACATCTCAGAACACTCTAATGACTCTCGAAAAACCCATCATATCAGCATCCAATTATTCTTCTAAAAGCTAAGACATCATATATTGAAAGGATCCACACTCCATATCCCCACCTGACAACTTTGTTCGCCAAAAAAATCCACACGCAGTACATCCTCAGAAGGGAACATTAATTTTCTTTGGAAACATTTGATAACAGTGTGCATAAGATAATAGCATGTTGATGCCTAGGATTACATCATATGGATGTATCTGCAATATTAGAAGATCTCAACTTGACTTATGTGGCCCTATTATCAGCCTACACCCTCAACAAACATAAAACTAGTCAGTATGACCTCTAATTGGCATACTAAACACCATGGGAAATGGAATTCTCTCATCGTCTAAAGGAATATCACGGGTCAAAATGGGTGAAACAAAGGAGTGTAATGCTCATATATCAAACAGGGCATACAAAAGAGTTCTAAATAGTCTAATCATACATCGGACGAACTCTGGACCAGCTGGTACTGCTTACTCTGTAGCGTAAAACTCTCTAAACCTATCTTTTCTTCCCCCGGCTAACGACTACCTCCCAGACAACGTAATGGTTGAGATCCTTGAGGAGCGCGCTAATTTTGGCACCCTCCGATAACGTATTCCCTTGTAGGAGCAAGAGCTTGTTGTCCCTGCTGCTGCAGCTGTTGAAAGGGAATGGCTGGAAACTCGTATGGATAAGGCTGGTGCTGAACCGGCCTACCTCCTCTATATTGCACTCTATTAGAGAACTGACACTAATGGTGCCCATGGAATCTATACATGAAGCATCTCTGTCCTTGGACCTAAAGGAATAGTCGAGGACCAGGAGATCGAAAATGGAACTGCTAAGGCTTTCTCCCCACTAGTCAAAACCAAGAAAGTTTTAACATTGGAGGTCGGCATCTAAAGGCCTTCCCCTTTGATGGGACCAACTGGATTTCCTCTCAGGAAACTCCTCCATGAGTTTTCATCCTTTATATTAATTAATCCTTCTTCTAGAACTCTATGTACATCGGTAAGGTGAAGGGAGTAACGACGTACTGGAGAGAAGGTCGAAGTGACTCCTCTAAATGTATCACCCAGGAATTCACATCCAGAAAAAGGTCCGTTGAAAAATGAAGCAGATCCTTGAAGTTCATTCCCAGCTCCCTCCATGACATTCTCCACTGATGAATGGAGAGTAGAAGTAAACTGTTCTCTGCCTTCATCATGGATGATAGGAATTCTGTCCAGAATTCCATCTCAAAGTCATTCCAACAAACTTCATCCACCCTGTTCTCCACAAGATATAGAGTCCACAATTTATGCGCCGCTCCCCGCATCATGATTATAGCCAGTGGAACCAAGTACTCCGTTAAAGCCCAGATCATGTTGAAGGCTATCAACAGCTCCACACGCCAGCTCTCTAAGGGTATTCTGCTGAAAGGCACGAAGAGTCCCCTACCCCTAATCATCCTCCTTCTCACGGTCATCCCTATGCTGATTAGACATATCTGCCTCCTTGACCTCAATCACTTATAGTACTCATGGTCATCATCTGGGTTCCATTAATACAATTTCAAGAAGGAATTACTAAGACTGAATAGTGTAGAATATTTCATTAAATTATTATATATTTATTATTCAATTTAAATCCCAAAATACCAATGTCACATTCGAACAAATGTCATTATGATGGGTGTACCTTCCCTAGGGTCTCTAACCCACTATTGGTGTATCCTCATTTGGTCATTCGGTAGGCCCAGAGTCATTTCAATGGCTCATGGGCCCCCCCTAAAATCCCATGTTCAAACCAGTCTTCCCTATAATATTTCACACACCATGATTTTCTAACATTGTTTCCCTACCATCCCTACCGATCCCCAATATGTCTAACTCCAAACTCAATCATATCTCTCAACCTGCCTCTAATACCAATGTTTCATGATCCACCATAACCAAGATGATGGAAGGGACAACAGATTGACAGACCCTTCCTTCACCATGTTAAAGAAGAGAATATGACCCTTGAGAGCTGCCATCAATAGGTCCAAGAGTGGAAACTAGAACCAAGGGTATAGAATCACACACATAATGGAAGGAATTGCCATTTTTATTTAGTAGGATCATGAGTTAAGATAGTATATCCCAACAACACCAACTGGAGGTAGAAAAAATCCCAATCAAATGATTTTTATATGCATGTTCTAAAAGTAAATTCTAAAATATAAAAAGAAAACTCCAAAAGAAATTACCAACGAATGTATTGAAAATAGCTACAGTAACTGGACCGAGGTCTGAACAAATAATGTCAGGCATTGTCCTCTAAGTCCACCTGGAAACCTGAAAATAGTTTTATATAAATACGGTGAGTATATAGATATTCATTGTAGGGGAAAACAAAATCCATCATGCATAAGTGGGGAGGTATTCTAATACATTTGAGAAAAGGTCATAACTAGGGAACGAAGTAAGGAAACTATCCACCCATCCTCACTAAGGAAAACTCCCCAAATAAATCAAGTCAAGTAATGTAATAGTAATAACACAACAATGATTGGGTACCTCCTGCAACAATCCCACTAGTTATTGAGGACATCCAACACGTCAGAACTCTCTCGCCATTATCACTTCTATCCCACTACAATACTTCGCCCGACACAACGTGGCCATCACTACCACACATCTTTCCCGCCGATAGCCGGGACACAAAAAACACATGAAAAAATGCCCTCAAACACCTAGGAATGAACAACTACTGCCACACATGAAAATATCAGGTCTAGAACAACCACTGCAATGCCCGAAGACACGTATTCCTCATCCCGATGATACATGGGACAAAACCTACCCACACACACCTATGCCAACAACCACAACTACCATACCTGAAGGATCATGGGATATAAAATACCTCAGTCTGTCACATCCTTCAGGAAGGATCGTGGGATACTCATTATAGGGTGCATAAAAATGAGCAAATAACTAACCACTCAAAGAATTGTTTGGGAAAAATACATCTCCCATGAAAGGGGGGTTTCAGAACAATGTACTCAACTTGGGTGGGGCACAAATAAGAAAAATAAGAAATAAAATTATATATATAGGTAGGCAAGAAATCTTCCCAACCATGGGAATCAAAACTAACTCATGTAGAAACATCTTCGTTACATTTCATTAATATGAAGTACCACACCCACAACCATGTCCCAACTCTTTTTAGGAACCAATTTCCCATTAATCTCATTGTTGATTTAATATTCAAGTGATTCGATTTAAGTAAATATTTACTACTGGGAAACTAACAAGAATAGACAAAAGGAAAGGAAAAGAAAACATCCTAACAACAATTTGAGCATTCACAGTTAGTTCTCTTGTAATGTCACAAAAACAAAAGTGAACTGTGAGATCCCTCAAAGTACTGGAACCAAACCAATCCTCAAGATACAGCCCCACATGGCCTCAGATCCCAAAACCAAATACTACAAAACAATAGTGGATCCCATCCCCATCCTTTTCACTTCCCAATCATCAACTTTAAACCTCCATAGAACATAGGTAGTTTTCAAATTTTTTTGTGACATTAATTTAGTTTCGCCTTTATGTTTGGTTAACCGGGGTGATCAGACAAGGATTCTTGTTCATTGAGAATCCACTCATTCAATAGAGTTTACATTATTCACCAGTTTCAATGTTACATCAATTCAATCACATATATATCAAGAAAAGATAGGTTCAATATTGTGAAAGGAAGGACCACCAATGGCCATGACATTTAGTGGACATAAGCCCATTCAATGAAAAGAATATATGAAAAGGTAAAGGAGTATAACAACATTATCAAACACATCCCTTCCTTGATTAAATCCATTTATTATCTTCATTAATGATTGGTTCCATCCATAATCGTAGGAAAAAATTTTATAACCTCCTAGTATGATACACAGTAATGGGATAAAAATGAATAACCATACTAGGATGATCAAATATTGACATTTTTCTCCATGCACCAACAACTATGGATGCATGACTTGCAGGGGAGGAACTTCGAGGACTCCAAGAATGTGCACTAAGGGATCCAGCAAAGGTGCTCCACTAGCCTTGGGAATGGGACTGCAATCGCCCCAAGGAGAGAATGAAAAGAGACCAACCGAGAAGAAAAGAATTCACATGCGATAAAAAGGTGATATCCTGGCATTACATGATATGATGATCTAGAACTGCATTATAATCGGATCCCAGTTTCACCACACAGTTTGGTGGTTACACATGATGGAATTAATTTTTAGTTAATAAAACTATTTAGGAGGACATAATACCTATGAGTGAAAATATTTTACTTAAAAATAGGAAAACGTGTTACAATGACACACAATTTGGGTCTGTTGAGGGTCACCCCACTCTTAGGAAATTAAAACATTGTTTACGGGGCTAAAACGGCCTTGAACCTAGTTTATAACATTTAAAATAATTAAATGTTGTGTTATGGGGAAAACTGTGGAATAAAAACCCAACAAG
Source organism: Viscum album (assembly GCA_963277665.1). Classification (NCBI taxonomy): domain Eukaryota; kingdom Viridiplantae; phylum Streptophyta; class Magnoliopsida; order Santalales; family Viscaceae; genus Viscum; species Viscum album. Next base: position 490,700,240 of record OY728162.1, read on the forward strand.
CACTTCTGGCAAAGATCAGTGTCACATCGATCGGTGTCACCGATGGTTGACACTCCAATGAAATCTTGCCACTGATATACCACACTTCATGTATGAACCTGATGGGTTCAGGTTGTTCCAAACACCATAAATTTGGAAAAGTAATGGACAAGGATGATCTGGGCTATTACAAATAAAATGTGATTAAAAACATTCACATCCTAAGGTTTTCAATTTATCATTTAGTAGTGTGTTTTTAAAGGCATGAAATCATTGAATAATCCATTTTGGGATTTTCATATCTATCATTGAAAGATAATATAATATTCAATCCATGACCCAAATGATAACAAACTATATTTTTGAATGATTAATATATATTTTACCAATAACCATCTTATTGACCACAATATGAATAATAGAATAAATCATGTTTAAAATTAGTCTTCCCTGGATTGTTTTCAAAAAAAATTATATCATTAAATCTTGAAGTGATTTTTCTAATTTACAAGAATATTTCTTAGAAATCAATGTATCTGTAGATCCCATATAAAATGATGGATTAACATAATTCATATACAGATGTAACATAATTGTTTAATAATAATTTTCTAGAACAACATCAACATTTGTAATATCAAATGAATTTTACAAACAATTTTTTAATTTATCGTAATGAATTATTTCTTCAGTTACTAACTACAGGAACATGTTATCAAAATGTCCCAACACATTAAATCTAGTGTAACTCACCACAAAAATTATATAGGTTTCCAAATTCAAGGATTCATTATGAATATATTCATTGTTATGATGGGATAAATGGACAATACATCCAAATCAACAATAACACCATGATTTTAGAATTCAACCTCTATGTTTTTTACAACACATACCACATGATTGAAAATTTATTTTCATAAATGAATATTTATTTTTTTATTATTATGCATCTTCATTCATCCCAACCACCACTAACATTAATCATCTTGAGGAACGTAGGTGAAATAAAATTTATGATAAAATTTTCATCAAACCAACAAACATTATTATATATTTTAAATTACCAAGTGGCTATGTCACTATATAGACTTGGATTGAATTCTGAATAAATGATATCAATATTACAATAAATCTCCAAATAAAAAAAATATTATTGAAAATGATATTTATGTTAAAATTAGATCCATACATGGACATAGAATGATTATCATTTCCCCACATTTTAATGAATTTTATTTTCATCCATTATTGAATAACATTAGAGAAATATTTCATCCCTAAAAAACTATAAAATAATTACAATTCAATTGAATAAAGATCATCTTCCACTCTGGTATACATAATCAATTACCCACATCTATCACAGTAACCATTTAATTAGTAATCATTTAGAATAATATATATATGTAATGAACAAACAATTATATCAAATATGATATATATGAAATTGATCCATCCTTCAGATTCCATAGTATAAGATTATCTAATTAATGATGGAGGGTTTTCCTCATCGTATTACACAATTTAATATTATTTAGTAAAGGCCCAAACTGTTTGGAATGTTAATTTTTGAAAATATCATGATTCAGGTGTTTTGGAAGGACAATGTGACTTATTTATAACACTTTTAGAAAATTTATATTTATTTGAACAAGGATTCCATGACAGATGTGTATTCCAATGGTAGGTTGACCATCATTTCTAAAACCAGTAGGTTGACCAATGTTTTAAAGAACAATGATTCGTCAAATGGTAGTTTTCAGAGTGTTTATAGTACCAATAGGTTGAACATTATTTCCAAGACTTATGTGTTTTTCAATGGTAAGTTGAATAGTACTTCTATGATGAGTTGGTCTAATAGTGTTTGCAGGATCAATGAGTAATTCCCCAGTAGGTTGGACAATGTATCCAAGACTAGTTAGTTGAATGATGTTTCTAGGACATGTTAGTTTTCCAATGGTAGGTTGAATACTATATCATGGGCTATTTGGTTGAATAGTATATCCAGGACTAGTGATTTTTCCAATGGTAGGTTTAATAGTTTATCTAAGACCTTTAGGTTGAGCTGTTTTTACAAAATTCTAATATTTTACACCACTGACATTATCATTGAAATAAATGAATTAAAATACTTGTTTTAATGGATTTAATTAAAATTAAAATCCCATAAATCATTTCAAAATTTTAATATGTGTTCTGGTTCATTTACTCATACAAAAATTGTAATATGGAAGTGGTCTATGTTTATGTGAAAATAAAAAAAAAATCAAAACGGCTACTCTAGTTAGATTTTAAGAAATCCAAGATACCTTCTTCTATAATTTTCGAACATATTTTTCATATGTATGGGACATCTAGAGTTATTCCTATCATATGAGTAGTTTGATTCGATAGTCATTCATGGATTGTGTTCCACATAGTGTTTTTCTTACTACATGTGCACCATCTATTTTGGTGAAACCTTGAATTGTTGATCCATCGTCGATATAATGAATCTTCTATCTCCATTCAACTAGGTTCATCAATTTATTTCCTCACTTTTATCCTATTCATAGGATGTATTTTGATCTCCATAAATCAAATGGATCTTTCTAGGTTTTTGGATGACATTGTGGTGTCGAGGCATCTATAGGTAGATGAAGTCGTTGTGGGAGAAGTGATAATGGTCTACTAGGTTGGTCATTCTCATGAAAAGAACATGAGAAACATTTTCAGGTAGGTAATTCATTGCCACTTTATTTAATTACGGTCAAAAAGTTTGATGAAATGATGTATCCCTTTGGATTTCCAAAAAATTGATTTAATAATTATTTGAACTACAATAATGAATTGGAATTATTCGAATAGAAATATTGATGCTTTACTCTATGATATCAATTTTCCACTTGATTTTATACATAGTGTGATGTATATGAATTTTTTCCCAATCATATTTTTCCCAAGGAAAAATATTAAAGAATGTAAATCCAGAATTAGATTATATTTAATCATATTAAATATTAATAGGAATGATAATTAATTAGTTTGTTATTGTAATTTGATGATAATAAAACACATGTAGATATGAATCTCTAACTGAATTTGTTATCCAAAAAATTTAATGAATTAAAAGATAAATCTTTTGTGGTATCTGAGTCTCCCACATTATGTAAAATTAATGTTCCATATTATTTGTAGATATGATATCACATTGTGTGGGAATATTAGATTCCATTTTAGGGCAATGATCCTAGTTTTATATTTATTTCACGCTACTTATGATGTTATGTGAGAATGGTATGGATGGTCTCTAACATCCCATGAAAATAAAGAACATGACATTTTTCTTATTTATTAAAATTTTTGAATTAAATATTAATTTCACTTTAAAGGATATGCTATGTTCGATGGCGTACCCGATACACAACAACGAGTTTCATTGAAATCTTACGTTTCACACAAATAATATAATATTATTATTTTAAATGGTAGTTAACGCCTAGCTGTTGTGTTGTAGGGAATTTATAGAACTAACTACTATATGATTATAAATGTTTTCTAAATGTTTTTACTTGTATCCAATAAATGTTATAGGCTTAGAATAAGAAAAGAATTTGATTTTAAGCATAAATACTCTAATATTCACTCAAAGGTTGATTTATTGCCTTTTAATGGTGAACAATATTTACATCATGTTATGGTCACTTTTATATGTTCTATTTGACTAAATTAAATTCCTTTTTAGAATTGGGACATAAGAATTTACTTTGGGTAATATTTTGGTTTTTTTTCGGATAAAATTTATTTTTTAATTAATAGTGAAAAATATTTTATTTTAATTTAAACATGCCTTTTAATAAAATTTATTTAGATGTTTATATTAAAATTTTAATTAGTATTATAGTGTAATTAAAAAATATTTTTACCATTTAATTCAATGGTGGTCATTGGAATTATTTTCACTTTGAAATTAGACATAAACAAGTGTCAATCTTTTGATAGATATTGTTTATTAAACACACGCTTTTTGTTTTGACAAAAATAAATTATTTTCAAATTAAATAATGGAACATATATGTTTTGATTTGGTAAGGTATAGAACTTTTTTTAAATAGGAATATCAAATATATCTTAGGATGTGTGTTTTTTTTTCAGAAAAACATCATTTTTAATGAATAGTGAAACCACATAGTAGTAGTTATAAACTGAAGTTTTCATTTAAATGAAATTTTACTGCTTCAATTTTTTTAATTTCGAAATTAGGATATACGTAGTTGTTATAAGTAAGTAAAATTTGGTTCGATAAGATTAAAATAATTTTTGATGAATAGTATCTTTTGACTTTTTTTACTGCGGTTAAAGGTAATTAGTGTAATTCAAGGTAAAATAATATTATAATAATCCAAAATTACCATAACACTTGTTCTAACCTTATTAGATGAGTAATGGGAGACAATGGGCATCCTTGGGTCTATTTTGAAACCCCATGGATCCATTTGTGAATTATATTGACACTTTATTTTAAATAACTTAATGTCAAGGCAAAAATGACTGAAACAAATATCTCATTGTAAATTAATGTTTACTTGGTGATATATAAGTTATCATTTCGTCTATATGTATTATTTGGAAATATAAAAATATTTAATACATCATGGTATTTTTTCTATAATTTTTAGACGTCGAATAAATTAAATTATTTATGACACAATAATGCTGTATTGTTTACCTCATTAATAAATGGTTTAAATAAATAAGATTATAGATAATAAAATAACATCTAAAACCTGTCCAATTATTATTGGATGAATCTTTTTCGATCAGTAGACATATTATCCTCTACCTTAATGAGTTTTTGACATTTAGAAACCGAATATCAATATATAATAATATAATATTATCACACATTCCTAAAGAGCCACTCCTTTCCCTTATAAAAGGAGACCAATTCTAACATATGACTCGCACCCCTAAAACATTTTGCCTCATCCTAACTCTACCCAATTAATCTCCCTACATCCCTATCCTCCTCCTAGAATCCTTTACTTAATCATAAGGAAGTTCAAGAAACCCTTTTGGTTCAAACCCAAGGGAGTTATGCAAATTAAATTTAACGGTTTCTCCTAAATACTTTTCTTTTCTTATCCAATCCTAGACTATTTTTATTCCTTTATTTAGTAAAAAAACCATAATATTCAATATATTATGATGTTTTTATGAGAATTATTCTAATGACCATTACACACATCTCCGTCTAATGGGTTATGAACATAATGTTTCTGTGGATGGCAAACAAACGCATCTCAAAACGATGATTTTCAATTATCTCTTACCGCCTCTAATGGTGGCCATTATGATGAAACTGTATTACTATATGATATATATTATGTTTATGTTTCCATTATGATTATCTATTTTCTATTTATAGAATTCCATTATGGTTTCCATAGTGGGTAAATACGATAATCTCATCCGGGGATTTGCGGACTACCACCCCTTCAAAGTGATATGACTCATTAATGCCTTATGTGGGACATATAAAGGATGGAGTTAATAATATTTTATTTTATATTAAACTGGAATTATATTATAACTATGTATTTCTGTGTTTTTAATTCCATTAAATTTATAAATATAAATGGATGTAGCGTTCATGCATACGTACGGCTTATTGTCTCCACGAACGGTGCATTTCATTTCTTACCTCTAAATGTTATTTACTATTATAAATGCATGTATATACATGATATATATGGTTTATATGGTATCTAAATCATTAATATTATTCTTAATATAATGTATATCTTACCACATGATCAACTTGTAATTATAAGGTGTTTATTTTTACTCAAGTACTAAATATCGACAAAATGTCTGTTATTAACTTAAATGTTTACATAATGTTTATAACATGGTAATAAGTAATATAAAAAGAATAATAAAATTTTAAAAGGATCTTATACAAGTATAAATTAACATTAGTTTATTATTCAATAGATTAAAAAACGAACGGGTTATGTCAGACACAAGGTATGGGATTTCTTATCTCACTTTTAATTCTTATAGATTTCTATTGTTCGTCACATATTAATTGAATGTTTTTTTTGTGCTACCATTTGAAATATATTATCACTATTATATTTATATTCATGGTATTCTATGATTCATTTGGTGGTTATTAACTTTTTGTCATACAACATGAATGATAACAACGTGGTAGGGGGGTTTTATCTCACTTTTTATTCTCGTGAGAATAATGCTATATTTAGAACTATTTCCTTTGGTGTGGAGCATGTACTGACAATGATTGTATTATCTGTGTTATAAATTTTAATTTAGCGGTAATAAAATTTTCATTTTAATATCCTTCTTTCATGTGGTGTATGTTTCGAAGGTTACCAAATCGGCAAGGGAACCTTTCGCACTACTCTTTTTAAAAGACATCTATTTGTTATGTATTTTAATTTACATCTTATTATGTTTGGATATGTTACTTTATATCCTTATTGATGTAAATTTTTTATCCAAAGGAAGAGATACCCATTTTTCTCCCATCAACTCATTTTCTGAATATTAATGTCACACCTTTAGGCTGTCGAATTTCAGTAAGGGATCTTCTTAACCCAATTTCAATTCTATGGGTTAAACTTCTACTTGTTGATTATGTCGTGCAATAAATATGTTTGAATGAATTATTATAGTTTTAAAAGTAATATCCATTCATATTTAGTGTATTCATATTTCTCACACATATTTATGAAATTTATTTATCCTTAATCTAAGGATACCATCTTTTTTAGGGATTTCGTGTCAATTTACATTCCATTAAGACTCCATTGTTGTTATGAACCAATTCACTTATATATGGACTATATACTATCCTTTGGAACATTATATCATGAATACCTTTATTCTCATGAAATTATAATGTTCTTATTTAATATTATTCCTCAGTTATTTGTATACAAGCGTCTCTTGTTTAGTTAAAAACTCTTTGACTTTCAATATCGTTATATATGTTTTAATGATTTATTATTCTAAATATTCCTCATTAATATCCATGTTTTCAAAATGGTTTTTAGGAATTACTTATATGGTCATTAATGTTTTCAAATTATAATTCCTTTAAATGTTTCAATGTGGTATGGGAGACTTGGATTCAAAAATCACATTATTAAATGGTTTAAATGGTTTTTGAAAATTGTTTGAGAAAGAATTGTTTTCTTCAATATCATGATTTGATATATTTTTTTTGGAATTTGGAAACGTTATCTTTTATTTATGCTTGTGTTATATGATATGAATCTTTTTTGTTTATTGGGCATTGTTTAATTATACGGGTTTTATGTGATAAAACAAGGGCGAGTGAGCCCAAAATAGCTCTCCAATGCATTGGGTAATGTGACGGAGGATAACGTTGATGTTTCTCCTAAGAGATTTAGGGAATATATTGTGATGGGTATTTCAAATGTGACTCCCTATGTATCTATGATAGCTACAATGTAAGTATGTTATGAATACTATAAGTTACCTTTATGATTTATTATTTTTAGAGTGTTATTCATAAATCGTATGATTTGGTAAGGTATGCTATGATTGTAATGTATTGGTTTAATTGTTTTTCATTTATTTATGGGACAATGATTTAATTCCTTATTTTATAAACCATTCTGAGATTTTTATACTCAACCGAAGTTTTAGAAAAGTTTTCCATAGGACATAAATATTAATAGGGTAAATGCTGAGATCAAGGAGAAGTCTTGATGTCTAAATCATGGAAATAGATATGTTTCTTTTTAAGAGTTTTTATTTTAAAAAATAGATATTGAGTAGTAGCTTCTACATGAAATTTTCAATTTGACATGTAATAGTAATGGTCTAATTCTCTAAAACTAGAAAACTAAATGGATCCTCAATATTAATTATTCATTTAATTCAAGTTTACGTAATGTTTAAGGTCGAGTCCTTATAGTTGGTATTAGAAGTTAGTTTAGAAAACATTAGAGGTTAGGGAATTCTTTATGTATAATTGATATAACCATAATTGTTAGAATTTTAGAAAGAGTAATATATTAATTTGTTAACGTAAATGAGTTTAGTATAAATTGAATAAGTATATCTTAGTATTTACCCTCCTAATAATATATTATATGATGATTTTATTGATATACTCACGCTGACCTTTTTGGTGTTATTAAATGGAAGGATTTAGCAAGCACCAAAGTAACAGTGAATATGAAGAAAACTGTGATGGTTTTCAAATTTCGAAATTCAATGAAATGGGAGCTGCAATGAGAACTCTTGTGGTTATTCTAAGCCAACTATCTGGAATCAAGATTGAACACCTTAACCATGGTGATTTTTATAAGGCATCGTATATGTGAGAAACAAATCCCCATGGAAGTTCTGGTAATAATCATAAAGGTAAGTATATTCAAAAACCAATTTTTCAAGGATGTGGGATGAAACACATCATAAAATGATTCAAAAGGATAAGAAGATTCTATATATGTGGAAATGATAGTCATAAAGCAAGATCATGCCATGTAAAAAGGAAGCATCCACTTGACTCTAGGAAAGGTGATGAAGTTCGTTCCGAGGGATCAATTGACTGTTTTAAATGTGGTCCCCATGGTCATTATATATACAGATTTCGTATGAAGAAGTTTTGGGATTGGGATCAATGGGATCGTAAAAATATATGTTTACCAATACCTAATTCCATTACAATTGAGGGTGAAGAAACTGACAAAGACTAAAGAAGATATGGATTAATTCTTATCATATGGTTTGATATTATTAAACCTTCATATGTGACTCATGTTTTTCAATGTAGGAAATATTTATTTCAGAATAAGTAGGTAATGAATGGAAAATATATCATGAAGAATGTTGAATGATTAAGAGGTAAACATATAAGGGAGTCAAAAGTTATGGTTGATTTTAGGATGGTGAAATTCGTAAATTTATTAAGGCTCTATTGATTGTGGGGTTATATTAGAATACTTTTTATAGTCTGTGTAACGCTGATGTTTGATATATGAAAATTTTATTCACGGGATAATTATCTTTTATTTTGTGTTTATAGTTACAAAGAACCATTTGGTTTTATATGATCTTTGAATTTGAGGCAATTAAAGGTTAATACATTTTGGGATGCAAATTGAATGTTTTTAGATAACCATTTTTCTTAAAATATGTTATGGTGTTTTATGATTAATTTAACAATTTGGGTAATGTTATAAAATTATATAGTAATTGAAAAAGGAGAACACGCAGACCGTGTGAAAAACCGTCGAGTCGGAAAAAGCTTTGTGAATCGAACCGACAACCAAAGTTCGACTGGGATTTATCGTCTACCACTAGACTAAGTGAAGTCCCTATTTAGTATGACTAATTCTTTTTATTTATATGATTTTATGAATTAATAATAAGTCGACATTTGGGTTATCTATAGAAAATTTTATCCTATCATGGAAAATATGTGGTTAGGTTAATTACAATATAGTATGAGACATTAAGAGTAATAGATGTTATTTAGAGATAAATGTTTATATTTATCATATAAGATAATGTGATAAAATCCCACTGAACATTAGGTATCAATATTAGTTAGGATTAATTTGAATAATTTTGTGGATAATTGTTTATTTAATGGTTTTTTTGAACATTAGGTATGGTTTAAGAAATTTTGGATATTAAGAGTAGTTTTTCTTTTTATAAAGGATTATCCTTTTGGGGATTATCTGATCTTGTACTAACGTTTTTGGTTTTGGTTAAGGTCTAAATATGTGTGAAATATATATTTTATCTTTTTTTGGATTATGTGATTCTCTCAAAGTTTATTATATCACTTTTAATGTGAAAAAGTCATCCTAAATTGGCATCATTAAGAGAAAATATGATTTTGTGTTAGAATGATAGTAAAGGATGAAAGTCTAAATGAAATGTAAGTATGTTTTCTAATGTTTTTAGTTAAGATAATAAATAAATTACTCAATAAAAAATATCATAAACAAGAATGTGGTCTATTAACTTTTGCTGCTAGGGACCAAATATTGTTTAACCCATCACAAGTTTGTCATTTTCTAGTGGTTAAAATTCTCCTAATCCTATTTTTTATCACTCTCATTCAAAACATGACTGTTTGTTTTCTTCTCCATATCAATTTTTTCATGGAATCCAAGAATCTTTTTCTCAAGTGACCTTTTTACGTCACATTATTTCTTTTAATGTGATAGTTTTAGTGACTCTTTTCCAATGTGGGACTTTAAATGAAGATTCCAAGCCCAATTTTAAAATTGCGAGGATGAAATTCCCAAAAGGGTGAATGATGTAAAATCCCTGGTAAATAGAGAACATGAAAATTTTCATATTTTTTAATATTTGTTAATTATATATTAATTATACCTTAAAGGGTATGCTATGTTCGATGGCATACCCAATAAGCAATAATGGGTTTCATTGAAATTATACATTGCACACTATTAATATAATATCATTATTTTAAATTGTAGTAAACGCCTAGTCGTTGTATTGGACTGAATGAATAGATCTAAATAGGATATAATTATAAATTTTTTTTAAATGTTTCTAAATTAAACAAATAAATATTAGAGGCTTAAAATAAGAATAGAATTCCATTGTAAGCATAAATACACTAATATTCACTAAAAGGTCGATTTAATGACTTTTAATGGTGAACCATCATTAAATCATGATTTGGCCACTTTTATATATTCTATTTGACCAAATTAATTTCTTATTTTAAATCAGGGCATCAAAATATAATGTGCGTAAAATTCTAATATTTTTCTTGTAAAATTCCTTTTTTAATGATTAGTGAAAATTATTTTATTTTAATTCAAGTATTCCTTTTAATATAATTTATTTATAGGGATATATTATTATTTTTAATTACATTTAAAGTATAAATAGAATATATTTTTACCATTTAATCCAATTGAGGTCAGTGGAATTAATTTTACATTGAAATTTTAGATAAATAAGTTTCAATCTTTTAAAAGATCTTGTTTCTTAAAAACATGCTTTTTGTATTGAAAACAGGAAATTAATATTAAATTAAATAATGAAACATCATTCTTTTTAATTTGAAAAAATAGATCATTTTTGAATTAGGAATATCAAATATAGTTTAGGCTGAGTTTTTGGTATTTTTCTAAAAAACATCAATTATTGATAAATAGTGAAACAACTTAGTAGTAGTTAAAAAACTGTCTTTTTCATTAAAATGTAATTTTACCACTTCTGTGAATTTAATTTCGAAAATCTGACATACATGTTTGTTAGTTGTAAGTAAAATTTGGTTCAATGAGATGAAAATAATTTTTGATGAATAGTATATATTGAATTTTATTTTCCTTATTTAAAGGTAAATTGGGTAATTCAAGGTAAAAAGAATATTATAATAATCTAGAATTACCTTAACACATGTCCTATCCTAATTGGATGAGTTATTTAAAACAATTGGCATCCTTGGGTCGATTTTGGGACCCATGGATCTCCTTATTAGTGATAATGACACTTTAATTTAATTAACCTAATGTGAAGGAAAAAATGACCAAAAAAAATATCTCTTTATAAATTAATTTTTACATAGTGTTATATAAGATATCCTCTCAACTATAAATATTATTTAGAAATCAAAATATATTTCCTACATGACTGAATTTTTTCTATAATTTTTAGACATCGAATAAATTAAATTAATTATGACACAATAATAATGCAGTGTTTACCTCATTAATAAATGATTAAAATAAATAAGATTATAAATATTGAATTATCATCCAAAACCTATCCAATTCTTATTGGATGAATTTATTTTGACCATAAGTCATCTTATCTTCTACCTTAATGAGTTAATGGTCCTTTATAAACCGAATATCATTATATTATAAAATAATATTATCACACATTCTAAAAGAGCCCCTCCTCTACCGTATAAAAGGTGACCGCTTCTAACAAACTACTCACACCTATCAAGATTTTTAGGTCATCCAAACTCGGACCAATTAATCTACCTACATCCATCTCCTCCTCCTAAAAGCCATAAATAATGCAGAAGGAACTTCAAGAAGTCCTTTTGGGTCAAACTAATGGGAGGTACCCAATTTAAAGGCAACAATTTCTCTTAATTTATTTTCTTTTCTTATCAAAACATAAACTCTTCTTATTCTTTTATATAGTAACAAAAATAGTATAATAAATATACTATGATGTTTTAATGAGAAGTATTCGAACTACATATACACACAAATCAATCTAATGGGTGAAGAACAAAATGTTTCTATCGATGGTAAACAAATGCCTTACGAAATGATCATTGTTGAATTATCTCCTACCGCCTCTCAGGGTGGCCATTATGATTACACTATATTTACATATGATATATATTATGTTTATTTTTTCATTATTATTCTATATTATTCATTTATATAATTTCATTATGGTTTCCATATTGGGTAAATATGACAATCTCATTAGAGGATGTGCAGACTACAGCCTACTCAAAGTGATATGACTTGTTAATGCCTTATGTGGGACGTATCAAGGATAGAGTTAATATTATTGAATATTATATTATTCTAGAATTATAATATAACTATGTATCACTATGTTTTTAATACCATTAAAATAATAAATAGAAATGGAAGTAGCCTTAGTACGTATATATGTCATACCGTCTCCATGAACAGTGAATCTCATTTCTTACCTCTAAAGGTTATGTAATATAATAAATACATGTATATTCACGATATTTATTATATATATGATATCTAAATCATTAATATCATTCTAAAAATAATGTATGTCATACCACATGAACAACAGGTAATTATATGGTGTTCATTTTTACTTAAGTAACAAATATCGAAAAAATGTCTGTTATTAAATGATTACATAATGATAATAACTTAGTAATAAGTAATATAAAAGGAATAATAAACATAAAAAAGGCACTTATGAAATTATAAATTAACTTTAGTTTATTATTCAGTAGGCTAAATAACGAACGGGTCAAGTCGGACACATGGTAATGGATTTCTTGTATAACTTTTAATACTGTGAGATTTCTATTGTTCAGCACATATTTCTGGAATGTGGTGTATTTTGTATTTACATTTGATATATATTATCATTATTATATTTATATTCATGTTATTCTTTGATTTATTTCGTGGTTATTATCTTTTTGTCTGGCAACTTGATTGATTTCCATGTGGTAAGGTGTTTTTATCTCATTTCTTATTCTCATGAGATGAATGATTTATTTACTACTATTTCCATTGGTGTGGTGTATGTAATTCCCCAGATTATATTCCCTGTATAATGCCAATTTATTTTTGGGTAATTAAATCATCATTTTTTTATCATTCTTTCGTGTGGTGTATGTTTCGATGGTTACCAAATCGGTAAGGGAACCTTTCACACTCCTCTTTTTAAAAGACATTTTTTGTTATGTTTTTTCATTTACGTCATATTATTTTGGAATATGTTCTTCTATATCCTTATTTATGTAATGTTTTTTTCAAAGGCATGAGATACACCATTTAATCTCATCAACTCATTTTTTGATTTTTAATGTCACGCCGTTAGGCTATCGAATTTTAGTAAGGGAACTTCTTAACCCTATTTCAATTCATTGGGTTAAACTTATACTGGTTGATTATTTTGTTCTATAAATATGTGTAAATGACATTTGATTGTATTACACTGAATACCCAGTCATATTTAGAGTATTTATATTTTTCACTCATATTTATGTTATTTATGTATCCTTAATCTATGGATACCGTCTTTTTTAGGGGTTTCATCTCAATTTACATTTCATTAAGACTTCATTGTTTTTATCCACCAATTCACTTCTATATGGTGTATATAATATCCTTTGGAACATTATATCATTAATCCCATTATTCTCATGATATTATAATTTTCCGATAAATGTTATTCCTCAATTATTTGTATTTAATTGTCTCTTAGTTTTTTAAAAACTCTTTAACTAAAATACCATTTTAAATGTATTAATGATTTATTCTTATAAATATTTCTCATTAATGTCCATGTTTTAAAAATTGTTTGTAGGATTTAATTATATAGACATTAATGATTTCAAATTATAATTCCTTTAAATGTTTAAAAGTGGTATGGGACACATTGATTCAATAATCTCTTTATTAGATGTTTAAAATGGGGTTCTAAAATGGTTTGATAAAGCATTATTCACTTAAATATCATGATTTGATATATTGTTAAAGTAATGTGGAAATGTTATCATTTTTTATGCTTGTGTTATATGTTATGAATATGTTTTGGATATTGGTTTTTGTTTATTTATATTGGTGGTTCCGTGATAAACCTAGGGTCGGTGACCCCGAGAAATCACTCTAATGCATTGGGTCACTTGATGGAGGTAAAAATTGAGGTTTCTCCTAATAGATTTAGGTAATATACTGTGATGGGTATTCAAAATGTGACACCCTATATTGCTGTGAAAGCTACATTGTATGTATGTTATGAATTTCATAAGTTACCGTAATGATTTTCTATTATCTGTGTGTTATTTATAAATCAAATGATTTTGTAAGGTATGTTATGATTAAAAATTATTTGTTTCATAGTTTTTTAATTAATGATGGTCTACTTTTTTATTTCCTTATATTATAACCCTTATTGAGATTTTTAGGCTCATCCCATGTTTTTGAAATGTTTTCCACATGACATAAAGATGAATAGGTTCAAATATGGGATCACGGAAAAGACTTGTGGTCTAAAACATGGATGTAGACATGTTTCTTTTTAGTATTTTTTACGTAAAAAAATGGATACTGAGTAGTAGTTTAGACATGTAATTTTCATGTTGATATGTAATAGTTTTGGCCTAATTCTATAAAAATATAAACCTGAAAAGATATTGAATTTAAATTATCCATTTAATTCATGATTATGTAATGTTTATGTTCGGGTCCTAAAATGTCCCTATAGGGATATTTTGATTTTTGGGGTAGGGTGGGCCAGTTTTTATGGCTGCTGTTGATTACATTAGGATG
This sequence comes from Viscum album, assembly GCA_963277665.1. Lineage (NCBI taxonomy): Eukaryota > Viridiplantae > Streptophyta > Magnoliopsida > Santalales > Viscaceae > Viscum > Viscum album. The sequence continues at coordinate 490,715,275 of OY728162.1, forward strand.
GTGATGCATTGGTTTATTCATATGGGTGTTATGGAGGGCACTGAATATAAATTAATATGTTTAACCAAGGTTTACCCATTGGGAAGAATTATGTGTTCTTATTGGACATTTTTTATCTATTTAATTTTTTCAACTTCTTGAGGAAGATGGTTTTTTTATCCTCCATCAAAGATAGGTGAAGAAAAATTGTGTTTTCCACATTCTTTCTATGCTTAGATTCAAGGTGATGGATGGGTCTATACTCCTATTATAGGTGGAAAAGACTTGATTAGTTTTAATCTACTCACCCTTTTAATCCTCTTATGTTCGGTAGGAAAAATTGTTTTTTTTTTGAAAACCAGAAATTTTAGAATGTATAAATATTGGTAATAAATTAATTAATTCATTTTTATCGAATAGGTTTTGGAGCTTTCTTATATGTGATTTTTGGGTTGTATTTATGAAAATATATGGACTCCATATGGTTATTACTAGCGGGCATAGATGTTGGATCGAATGGTTTTCAAATTCCATGTGTAAAATTATAATGGTTAATAATAGATTGAGTTTATTTAATGGTATTTGGAATTAAATAAAAGGAAAATACGAGTTAATAAATCCCTATAAATGGTTGTGGGCTATTAGGATATGTAGTCTTCATAGTGGCATATAGGAGACTAAGAGATTTTAGATGCAGTTTATTTAAAAAATATATTATTCCCATATTGTGGTTGGGAGAAATATTATATCCTATTATTTTTTAATTATTATATACTACACAACTGTTTAGGTTAGGGAAACTAACACCCCTGATATACTAACACCTAGGGGGTCTTTCCCCCATCGTACTAGCGGGGATGGATGGATGCCTACCCATATTTCCCCAACTTTCTTCTCTTTGTAGTTTCTTGTGTTATTTTTGCATCATGGTTAGATTTCCCTTTATATGTGTGTAGAGGGGTATAATGTTTTATGGTTAATTCCTAAAAATATATTTTGGATATAATTTCCAATGAAATACTATAGATATAATCTTTATAATATTTGATTGATTGAAGATCATTTCTCGATGTATGGGTTGTGATGGTTTGAGGTATAATAAATGATGTTTAATACACATTATGCGGGATTCCCTAGCTCCTAGATACTACCCTGTTACTATTGGTTATATATACATGGTCGTGTGATGAATGACTTCCTTATTATAGTGCTTCTCTTAGGTGTATTCAGGCTAGAATATTGGAGAGAGATGCATAATACATACGATGTGGGTGTAATGAGGAAAACCATAAATAAACATGGTAGATGGGTAACGATGATATTATTTATTATATTATATTCTCTAGTGAGTACTATTTGTTGAGAGTGGCCATAGAAAGGCTGGAAAATTAGTATACCGTTTTAGGTGATGATATACATTCAGTAGTTGTTCATGTTGATTTATCATGTTTTGTTTACATTTGCATGAGAACACTAAGGATGATCCTACTGAGTTTGTTGTTCTACTCACCCTATATTTTTATAAACTATTTTCAGATCAGTTATAGTAGGATGAAGACTAGATTGTCATGACTATAAAGGGGTTTTTATAAAATTGTTTTTGATATGTGGTTAATACACTCATTATTTCTTTTTTATATGCAATTTTTGTTTCATTTGTTGTGTTTCGTGTATGATAGTATATATGTGGGCGTGGACTACATTTATATTGTACACTGAGCAGGAGTCCGATGGTTTCTATTTGATCTCCCACTTTTTAATTTTTTTTCACTTATAGGGTTCATTTTCATGAAACATTTTCATTATATCACAATTAAAAGTATTCATTTTCATGAAATGTTACCTCAACATTCTAATAATTTCATAGAAAATGGAAATATGATCATAACACTAATTATATTTAATAACCCAATTATGTATATTTAATTGATTGATTCTAATCCAAAAGGGGTTTATGAGATGATGAATAAGGAATTGGTAATTGGAATAGAAATCATTATAATGATATGGAATAGTATGGTATCATATTATCACTAAGTGAAGAATAATAGCATGGTCCTCCTCAAGTTCATGTGTCATCATTTTCTAATCGTACCTACAGCATAATTTCAAAACATCAAATGGTCATGGATGTATATGGTTGCATCAATGAACCATTCCATAATTGGATGTTGGTTAAAATATTTTCGATAGTATTAATAGATATAATTGAAATTTATTAAATCCATAGTATGGATATTATTTTCCTCAATAAGGAAGATGTTGTAGAGTCATTTTAGTTATTTCACCAGTTGACTAAAATTAGATTTTATAATAGTATCATTTTCAAAATCTATTATTTTACTATTACATGAGATTATTCTATTCTCATAAGGTTTCAATATTAGATGAACATGTTTAGTTCCCAGATATTGGTCTTCCACATCATAATCAAACCTAGAATTCAATATGTATTTACAGTGGAACATGTAGCGTTGATGTATTTATAATGACATTGACATAATTTAGTCAATCCTATAAATATATGAACTAATATATGTGGGAAATGGGAGATAATATTTTCATAGATATAGAATATATTCCTATCGATGATGGTTGGAACACGATTATAAAATATTCATAGAGATTATAAAAAAGAATCATCTCCATCCATCTAAACATCAATGGATGCTTCCATAGAACTAATTTATGTTATATGGACATTTAGATCTTTTTTAGAGGTTTAGAATTCAATCCAAATTCCCTGGATTGAAAATTAATATGTATTATTATAAGGAAGTTTTCTAAAGAAGAAAATTATCTCCAACATTATAATCATTGGTAGAATACTCATTGACATATCATGATTTATAAAACAACCTAGTAGAACATTCATTTATTGTAGATGTGTTCGGTGATTTTTTGCCTTAGATGGAAGAAAAAGTTCCTATTAATATTTAAATGATTGAAAATAAGCACTCTGGTTATATGACGTGTTAAATATGTATATAATCATTCAATATATACCCTCTCTACATCTTAATAGACCTATTTCATGCGTCATATAAGTTTTTAAATAATCAGCGGATAGTGAATCATATTAATTGTCTTAGATCTCTATAATGGCATCTGCATCCTTAATCTGACTGATAGGAAATAAATAAAAATTTCATGAAAATATACAATGTTTTGAAAGATAATTCCACAAAACATGGTGAATATAGACTATATATCACCCAACATCATTTTTTTATTTCATTTCTCTTGTAGAAACAAACGTTATAGTACATAAAATTTGATGATTATAAGATGGATTTATATCGACAAAACAATTTGACAATTATATTGATGGAGTAATTCATGAATTTCTTATATAAATACTACGTATGTTATATGAATACAAGGAAATCTATACTGTATATAATATTTTTTTTAACTATATTTATAATGTAATCATACCAATTTTATTATATATACTATTTTACATGAAAAAGCATGATCATATATTTATTAGTTTACTAGAAATTAGTATTCATAATATAAGATGATATAAAACATTCATCTCTTCCACATGAATGTATACATTGTTGGTTAACCCTCTGTAACTTTTACATAATCTATTTTTATGGTGAAATATTTTTATTTAAATGATTGAGCCTGAATCCCATTATGGTAACTAGGAATAAGTACTTTTAAGAGGATATCATGTGGCATGAAAAGAATATGATGAGGAATTATAATATATTATGAACAAGACATCATGATGAATATAATAATAAAAGGAACATGTATCATAAAATTGAAATATGTATACAATAAAAAAATGATTCATTCATAATCATTTCACCCTGGTTTACTACCAAGGAATCAAAAATGAAATTATCAATCATATTTACCATGTAATCAAAAACCAAGTCATCTCGATAAATTTAATTCTATACATAATGAATTAGAGAACTATTAGTATTGACAATTTTTAAAAATTAATTCTAGATGAGACACATTAATCATAATAAATTTTTATTTAATAATCGTGAGATGATATTGAAAACGTTTCGTTTAAAATCATTGAGCACATGTGTTCTTAAATGAATAATATTAACATCAATTTTTTACCCCCATCCTGCGTATTTATTTTAATATTCATATATTCCCAATCCAATAATTTAGTTTAAAATTTTAGTCAATAATCATTGAATATTATATGGTTTGGGTATTCAAAATATATGAATTTCATGTGTTAATTAGTGGTTTTTGTGAATTAAAATCTGATGCTTGACCTGTAAAAAACAATTATTTAGAAGAATGAAAATGATGGAAAACAAATACCATCTATTCAGAAAATATTATTTTTGATGTAAGAGTATAAATATTATCATATAAAATTAATGTATTATATAAATAAGTAGACATACACAAAAATAATTACTTGAATTGAATATAAGATGATGAGAATTCACTTTAAATATTTTATCCCAAATATTCGTGATGGAAACATTGGAGAATAGATACACCTTGGGTAGTCTATTTTAGAGGCAAAATGTCCATCCATTCATGTAGGATATTGTTTATGTGATGGGAAACGTTAAATTGCTGTGTATTTAGAGTAAAAGTGGAGGGATTGTTTAATAATTTCTTAATATATGTTTTAAAAATCTAAGCTTCCAAAAATCTAAAAAATTTTGAATACAAATTTTTTTCTCATGGTTTTGGAAAATTATTTCACATTTGATGATGTTTTAATAAATTAAAAAAGAGTAAATTTTTTATATACTTATTTGGTAATGGAAAACTAAATATTCCAAATAAAATGTTTACGAAATCAAAATTTTCACTTTTAGTATTTGTAATATAAGTTATTGGTTTGCAAATTGATTAAAAGATTTTAAAATACATAATAATAAAAAAATAACATATTTTTAGTATTATTATTATGATTAATTAATTATTACATAATTTCAAAATATATGTGATTTCATAATAAAAATCCAATATCGAAACATAAATATTCTCTATTCACTGAATATTATTATTTATCCATAAAATTCTATAAAAACCAAAGTAAACATATTTTAACATTCATATTTAAAATATATTATATTTTTTTCTTAATAATAAACTTATTATGATTATTTTAAGATTTAAATATAAAAGTAATCACCTATTGAATAAAAAATTAAGATATAATCAAATTTCTAAGGCTAATAAAAATTTCATAGGGAATTATAAAATTATTTTATAATTTATACTTAATTAAGATTATTCAATATATTATTTCAAAAAATATAATATTACTATGAAAATATAATATTATTATAAATGTCTTTATATTTTCTACAAAAAATTATTAATGTTTTATTTCCCAATAATAAATAATTTATCAAATTGTTCTTAATAAAACATATATTTCTATAAAAGAAATTATTAATAAAAATTGATTTTTGGAAAAAAATTATTTAGAAAATAGAACATAGAATTTATGTACCTATGTCCAATATATACAACCATTTTTTATACATGTGTACAAATTAGGGGAAATGTGTGATATGATGGTACTTTCACAGGATGGCTCAGATAACAATGACAAACAAAAAATTCAGAGAAACATAGAATTTACATTTAGGAGACTATGCGTATGATTAAATTTTTAAATCTCTTATTAGGATTAGTCTATGTGATTCCAAGTGATTCTACCTCCCCCCAATTCATTAAAAAGATGGTATTCAATCAACATGAATTACTTTGTTGAGTCCATTATTTATCTTTTCTGTATCATTAATCATATTTCATTTCTACTTATATAAAGATATTATAATGGTAAAATTATTAACAATGGTTAGAGTAGCATGTGTAAAATAGACCAATTGTTATATTAAATGATGTTCTTATCTGAAAAGAGGTCATATTATTAATCTAATATTCCCACTTGTCCCTACAAAATAACACAATTCATTCTCTCATAATTCATTATAATATCTCCGATGGTTAATTTCTCATATAAGAAGTTGATAATTTGTTCTACTATATCGTTTCATTTATATAGTGATTATCAATAGTGATTTAATTCTAGTTTATTGGGGATATCAATATTTTTTTCATTTTATATTTTCTATTTTTGTATTTTTTTCTGTAATAATGAATGAAAAAATTATTTCAATTAAAAAATGTAATGATATTTATTTATGGGATAAGGTTGTATTGGTTTCCATAGATTTGGAACATGTTTAATATTATATAATATGAAAAAAAAATTGGTCAGAAAAAAATATCATTTAAATATACTGTTACATTAAATTTTAAACTTGTTTTTTTATTTTTTCATCAAAATTTGAAATTATTTACTTGTTATGAACTTGTGTGGGTACATTAGGCTTTATTGTTTAATGTTTTTCTCTTTTTTTGACATCATACATATGGTTATTATTTTACATATTTATTAGTTGTGTTTTATTTTTCATATAACATTGTCTTAATGATACATGATCTCCACTATAAACTCCTTAAATGAGATTTCATGTAGCGTATGTACAATCATAGTATTTGGAAAATGTAGTGATCAAGTAAGTACTTATTACAAAGTAATAATTAGAATAAAACATTAACCTAAGATATATTTTATTTTTGATCATTTTATATTCCACTTATCCTAACAAGTAATTTATTTTTAATGGGATAACATTCATTGGATAAAACATCCAATTCATTAGAAATTGCCTGAATTTATTCCATGGTGTTCTCCAAAGGAAACAATTTCCTCTAAAATCAATCTCTTATTAACTTAAATTTTTTTTTCAACAAATATTTACTTTCAATTATTAGAATCTCTTATACATTTTTGGATTGAATGAACATTTTCATTCATATCTTACACAAGTTATGGCCCACGATGGTTTTTCTCACAAAAAATGTCACAATAAGATGAATTTATAAATTAATTAACATAAAGATAACTATATTGAATCATTTTAATACTCATGTTGATAATTTGGCGATTTAAAAATTTATCAAATGGGAGGTTTTTATGAGATCCACCACTTAATTTCATTATTAATGTTCTAACACTACCTCCAATTTTTGAATATCCCCTTAAAATTTAAAATCACTATAGTGAATATAGTTCGTACAAAAATTCAATTCAATAATCATATCATGTTAAATACTTCTTTAAAAATTAGATGTGAAATTAGGATAATGATCTAAACTATAGAAAGTAGATCCCTATAAAAAGGGACCACATAAATTTTATATATTATATCAGGATTTCGAAGAGAGAAATATTCATGAATTTTGATGAAATGGATAGTAATTGTTAGTAAATTTACTATAAATCATAACACATTGTTTCCATTGAATTTATGTGAGATATAAGTGATGAAATCAATAGTGATACTATCCCACACACATGATGGAATGGTTATTTGTTGAAATACCACATTAATAAGTCTTTACACCACCTTTACTTGTTACCACACCAAGAACCTTACAGTGCATTTGACAATCTCACTTTATATATTATCCCACCAGTAATGATCAATATTATCCCAATACATTTTATTATATCTGTGACATATTGATAATGTAGGTATACAATCTTCATCCATCATCTCATTCTCTATCTTATCAATGGATGGGCCATGTATTATTTTTACAAAATTGTAGTGCTTCTTTTTTTTCAATATTGAACATAGAAAACATTCAATTATTAATAACCTCTATCATATTTTGTAAAAAATTATTTTCTCTATGATGTCTCTTTATATTATATACTAATTATGGTTGATATATTTTTTGGGATATGTCTAGTGATTTCCCTTCCATTATGATTCACATGCCCAACATTAATAGGTTCTTAATCAATTAATCTCCTTGAATCATCAAAATATCCACCACAGTAGGGTCATTCCTAAATAATAAATGAGGTAAAATCTCTTTCTATTCTAGTGTAATAATGGAATTAAATGTCATAGTTATTTTGAATCTCTAGCCATATTCATTATATCATGTTCAGTTCATTTTTAATGAAAATATACATCCATTATTGGTGTTCTATGAATATATTACATTTCTTTCTATAAATATAGTTACTTCATATCTTTTTTAAAAAATCAATTTCAGCTAACTCTAATCAGTTTGTAGGAAAATTCATCATTATAAGCATTAACTGTTGAGATTTATAATAGATCACATTGTAATTATTCATTATTATTCACTAAATCATTTTCAATGATGACTTAATATAAATAACAAATCCTTCCCCGATTGATTGTAGAGTTAATATTTGTGTAGAAACATATAAATTATCATATTCCTATAATCATTCATCACCATCAATTTTCCATTGGAACATATATCCTTATTTAGATCAAATTCTTATTAGATTAAGAATTCAATATAAAAAATTCCTAGACGTTCTATAATGTCTTTCTAATAAATAGAAACTATGAATGAATGTTATTTTCTTTTGATGATGGCACTCATATGAAAACAATTACATAGTAGGTTAAACTATGTTTCCATTATTTTTAACTACTGGAAGAATGAATGAATCATATAATAACCATTATTATAATTTTTTGAATTATCCAAATATATTTTCCTTCCTCATACAGTTCAATATCCCACATAGATGTTCCTCATTCTCCTCGTCAATTATTGAATATAAAATAATATTATCAATAAAAATAACCAATAATTTTTTAAATCATTCCATAAATATATTACTCATCAAATACATAAATATAATTTCTCAATTAGTCGATATTATTGTCATTAAAATAAACACATAATTATCATATCTTGTTCAAATTGCAGTCTTTATAATATAATCATTCATCACCCACAGTTGATGAGACCAAGATAATATGTCAATCTTGGAGAAGAATTTATCCCCATAAAAATGGTAAAATAAATCATTAATACTTGGTAGAGGATATGTTTTTATCGCAATGATTCCATTATGTTCTCTACAATAAATGCACACATGCATTGATATATAATTTTTTTACAATGGGATTTTGTTCTCCCTAATGTGAAAAACGTTTTTGGATAATCCTCTTATCAATATGATATTTATGTTGAATATTTAAATCATCTAACCTATAATTTTTAATTTTTATGGGTTCTTGAATATTTATTTGGATCAATGTATGAGTTCAGTAGAGAACTACTCTTTTCTTAATGGGGGAGTTCTACCTAACAAATATAAAAAATAATTTTTTTATTTTTTTATTTATGGGAAATTTTTATATCATAATACATTAATTTAAATCTCCCTATTATTTTTTAATTTGTATAAGGTAGGATATGAATATTATTCAATAAAAATAAAAGGCCTAGATATATATCCTTTAAAATTATTTATATATTTTGATTAAACACCTCTAATTTTTCATTTAGCACATAACTAATATTAGAATTATAAATTGAGAGTCTGTTCATACCCAATATATTGTTAAATTCCATGATATGAATTTCAACAATATTAGTTATGAGATTCTAATCAATAATATTAATTCGTTAGATTATATATAATTTAAAAGAAATGTTAATCCCTTGAATAGTATTTGTTGCTAAATTTATTTTTATTTATTGAATGTATTATTATATATTATATATAATGACAGATTACATAATGGAATGAATAGAAATAGAATCAAATAAAGATTATGATAGATTCGTTGGCAGAAACAGTATACCAACCACCACATCATTTGGAGACTCTACTTCAATAATCATGATATAATATTACTAATATTTATCCCTAGTATTATGTTTTTGTTTTTGTTTTTCCCACTAATATATTCTAAATTTTATAATCATTAGAAAAGTTAGAAATAATTACACAAAAAAGCATTGAACTTCATTATGGGTATATACAATCTTCCCCATTTCATTACTGTTGAGAAGTTGTGGCTTCTCCTTAACTATAATTTTGTGAGCTATATGAACCTCTCATCCAAACATGAAGAATGTTCTAATTACATTAATTATGTTAATTAAATGATTAATTCCACATTTATTTCAAATTGGATGTTTCACATTCTTTACTTAAATTCCCTTATGAATATTCATTCATATGTCTAGTTCCAATGATCAATTATTTTTCATTTGACCTATGTGGCTACTGAATATCATCAAACAACTATTAAATATTTATAGTAGTATAAAAAATGTCGTTAATTATTATATATTCATGATTTTATAAAATCCTCTAAAAATGTGGTATTAGTAAACTAAATAATATATCATCTCGTCAATAAATATCCAAAAAATATCATGAGGTGTATATGAAATTTATTGTATTGGTAATTCCATTACATCACAATGATTAGTATTCCATCTATTCTAGATCTATAAATTAATTATCAATTTTTAATTAATATGGAAAATATTTAATGAAAATGATTCCTCTAAACCATTCCACTTTATGAAATCAATCTCCCAGGTGGAAATCAAATATTTTGTCATATCCATGCACTGACTAGATACCACATTTTGGTTTTATACATTAGGTTTTATATCATTTCACTCTTAATATAATAGTTTTAGAAAGAGATTATATGAAGAGGTAATCATTTTTTCATTAATAAATGGGTATGTAGACTCATTAAAATGATGTGGAAATTAACTCATGAATGAATCAATGGAAAATCATTCCCATCGAGGTGAATCTGGTCATTCATTATAAATCAATTTATTATTCATAACCTGAGATATTTTATCAGTCATCATAATTATGTTTTCAATTCTATCATCAATAAAATGTATTTTATTGTATCCATAGTTTCACTAAAAATCAATGTAATACCTCCAATTTCATAACATTTTTCAAAAATAAGATTATAGTACTGGATAAAAACATACTATTAAGAATCCTGAAATTATATTTGGAGTTCAGGTATAAATAAAGAAATCATAATTATTTTATTCATTAATATCATCAAAAAACATTTATATTTAGTTTATAACATACAATATGGTCCATTAAAAACTTTTCATTAACTAAACAAATATATCAGGTATGTCATAACTTGTGTGTATTAGTCTTGTTGACATTCACTAGTTATTGAACAATTATAGACTAATAAATTATATTAAAAAAATTTAAACCATGGTAAATATGTTTCAGAGCCAAATTAAATTAAGTATCTAGTTAAGGATTTCATTTTATGGAATCTAATTATATTATAATTCACCAAAATTTCGTGATATTTTCCTACATTTATATTTATCATTAGAGTTTATACTAATTATTTGATATCATAAATTCAATAAATAACAATACCCCCAATTATATGATATATGTACCCCCTACATTTATATTACATTATACATTAATCAAATGGAAATAAATACATGATCTATCAGTGTTTACTTTCAGGGAAATTTAGAGCCATAATATAAGAAAACAAAAATAATTATTCTAAACCACTTGAAAGGATTCATTATTGTATCAACATATGATAATTAAATAGAATATTATATCATGGGGAAATATATAAAATTAATTTGGTGAGAATGAATACCTGTAGTGAAATAATAATTAGAGAAATTTATCATGTGATAATGAGGCATACAAATTAGTATTTGATGAATTAAAATATTTCATAATGAAGAGAACATTAATCATATAATTATTGAAAATGTATCATAAATTATATTTAGCATAGAACATAAAAATGTTGAAATGAAAATAATATCTCCATTTATTACCACCAAGGTTTCATAAACAGATATTAATAAGGTTACTCATAAAGCTATCATGAAACATGTAATCATTAATGAATAAAATAACTACCAAATGCATGGTTATTCTATCAATGGGAACCATTAATTTGTACTAATTTCATGATATTAATATTTATCATAATATAAAATATTTTTTAACATGATGAGAATAGAATATTTTTTTTAGAAACCCAATTATTTTTATTTTGTTTAATTTTTTAAATATCTTCATTTTCATTGATGTCCTGTGTTACATAGTACACCATCTTATCTTACAATACATGCATCATTGAGTTGTAATGAATCATTATTTCATAATTCTGATTATATAAAAAAAATTATATCATATCCATTATAATGGTAGGTTTGAATGGGATTAAATAAATGATGAAATTATGGTTTTCATAATAAAAACCATTTTGAAAATAAAAAGAAATATATTCCTGAAAGAGAAATATAAATGGAAAAAATTTTGTTTTTAACAATATATAAATAAACTAATCATCATAGATTATATAAATTAAATATATAATATTGTATATATAATGTTTAATATTCATCCATTGTCTTTTCTAGATGATATGTAAAAATAAATCCAACATTAAACAAAAAAAGGTGTATTATTCAAAATGTAGTTGTGTTTCCTTTTGATGAGGATCTTGTTTTAAAATTTTCATTTAACAAATTTATAAAATATATTTCAAAATAAATATTATAATTTTTAAAAGAATTTGAGAATTAAATCTAGTATATTCCTGGTTATTTTCCGGATAATTTCACTTATTGTGGAATAATGAAAAATGATTGTATTTAAATTGAAAACTGACTTTTCATATAAATAACATATAATGGTAAAATATATATTAAATAACTATTAATGTAAAATTAGATAAATAATAAATATATTAACAAAATTTAGTTATTTTTATTCTTTTCCACAATTTATTTGGTTATAAAACTTTTTAATATTTTGAAAATTCAATGAATTGTTTTCTTATTCTATAAATTAGATTAATATTAAATTAACCATATCAATTATAGTGTTTTTAATTTTGATACATACATTCCATATTTGAAACCATGTGTGAAAAATGTATTAAATAGGTCCATTTTATTTTGGGCGATTATGAATATTAACATTGATAATTTTCCTTACCATGGTAGTGGGAAAATTATTCAAATTAGGATAAAAATAATGTTATAAAGACAATATAATTACCATAAAACATGGAAAATTATTCTAAAATGATATTAATTTTGAACGTAATACCAATGTTTTTTAATTTATTTGTTTAATTGTCTCATTTCGATGAAAATGACTTAGATATTACTGAAATCAAAAAGGGTGAATAATCATCACACTCTTTCATTAAATAAGTTTAATATTTTTATATGGGGATAAATTGGATATATAATCGATGATATATATAATGTAGATATAAAAAATTTCAATATAAATTATGTAATTTTATTTTAAATTTTTTATAGATTTAATAATTATCCTAAATAATTACACAATTATGATGCAATAATTATTCAATTTATGAAAATGTCAAATATAGTATATTATACGTATATAAATAAAAAAAAAATAATTAATTAAGTACATATATGATATTTCTAGATGATTAATATGTATTATTCGTTTAATATATTATCTAGTTCGAATTTATCATCTTTACTGACTTTTTTAAATCCAAATTAATGAATAATGAAAAAATTGATACATATTATTTTTTAAAAAAATAATAAATTATTTACATTTTTGATAAATATGAAAATACTAAAATAAATGCCAAGTTGATAAATAATGATTTAAAATATAATTAAATTATAATTTATTTTCTAATTTAGACATCATTTTAAATAATTACAACATTTTGATGTTGAAAAACTTGTTAACATAATAAAAATTACATTAATTAAATACATTTTATCAAAATGAAATGGTTTTTAATTAATCCAAAAAATGTCTACAAATAATTTTTATATTATATAAGAACCTTATCATTTCTTAAAAATCAATAAATTACATTTTTGAGGTATTTGGGTTGAGATTTATTTTATTATAAGTTAATACTTTGTAAAATTCCATTGGTGCCCCTCACCTCAATTATAAAATGGATATTTATATTATATTTTATTAACTCTAAAAAATAAAATTTTATATTCCAATATATATTTAAATATCCTATTAAATTACCCATCTTTTTCTAAAAATACATACATTGGATATAACGATAACTATTAAAGTTCATTTGTGTAATTAAAATGGAGATTTCTGTATAAGAGTTAATATTTATCAATGAAAATATTGTCTTTATTACTTCTAGAAACTCATTAAATTATTATTATTTAATTTATTAATAATATCCTCATAATCTCTAATATACATATATTTATTTATGTTAAGGTTATAACCTACACATTCACACACATCCATCAAATAGGATATGCAATCATCATTCTTGTATATGGCAGACTATCACCTCGCAATCCGCTGTCATTCATTATTCCATTAACAACATTAATTGTTATGATATATACTATATAAATGAAATATATTATTTTTCTTATTTTAATATGATCCTTAAATTGTTATATCCTCCATTCCATCCGGCATTCTATATTCTGGGAATTCAATTACATCATCCGTGACTACGATTAACTACAACCTCATAATGTTATGTGAATCATTCCAGATTTAAATTTAATGTATTAATTAATTTATTAAAAAAATGGTATATATATTATTTATAAATAATTAAATATTAATAATATTTCATCTAACTTTTAATGTGACCTGAAAATGAATTCATTGTTCTTGTGTACGTAGGACCTTCTTTCTCCATGAATGGGGAATTTAATTAATAAATTTTCTTAATAACATCTAATATATATATATATATATATTACCAATATATATGATATTTATATAAATTTTATTACAGTGGATATGATGAAATCATTATCTATGTAGGTGATAAAAATAACTCAAAACATATATGAAAAACAAAATAGTTATTATCCTAAACATAATATGCACATTGAATTATAATTAAATAGGAATATAAAGTCATAAGTAAATAATATATGGTAATGTGTATTTGAAGATGGATCATTATAAGATTAATAATAAAAATATAATAATTTCATATGAGTTGTTAACATGTATAATAGAATAATGAACAGAAAGTTATAGATTTTATCTCACTTATTTCACAGGGGTCACATTCTATATGAACTACATTATTATTCTATGCGGTGACTGTCTGAAAATTTATATTATTATTAAATACATATGCTTACATTTTATTGGTTTTTAAATATCAATTTTATTATAAATGTTTCATTTGTTAAAATACGCTAAATATACCAAATTTCTTTGTTAATTTTTTCTAATTTCTATTTCCTTTGAAAAAATGTTATATAATGCAGAAATATTCTATTATGAGATTTATATAACACCAATTAATAACTTGAATAACGATATAAATTATTTTAATTATATTATATATTTTCTATAATTTTCTTGTCTCTTGAGTTGGAAATATGTGTTCCTTCTAAATTTATTTTTATTAAAATGTTTTAAAAAATGTTTAAAAATGATAGGTGAATAATTTTGTAGGAAAATGTTTTAAAAAATGATTAAAATTATTTTAAAATATTCCATTATTTGTTTCTATGAAAACATTAATTGAAACAGGATTTCAAAATGATAATTTTTTTTCAAATTGGAAATATTGTTTCCTCAATAATTATTTCAAATGTTCATTTAAAGGCAATTTCAATTTTATATAAAATTAATTTATTATAATTATGATTAAATAGGGTAATTATTCATGGTTATAATCCTTATTATGTATATGGATAGTTTATTTTTATTAATGATTTAAGTTCCTATGTATTGTATACCATTAGATTTGATATTTTCTAGGTGGGACCTATATCACCCTCCAACAAACTGGGTGATGATAGATATTCTATGTGCTTAAAGGGTACATGGGGTGTCATCCAATTAACTGAAAAGGAGGTCATATGGGAGGTCATCATACACCCCAAACAAGAGGGTACATGCATAATCATCCTAATCCCACATCAATAGGGAACACATGTAGAAATAATAAGACCATAATAAGAGGGTATATGGGATGTCATCCTAATCCAAAAATAAAACGGTACATGGGAGGTGATCATATTAAAAAAACTATAAGGTGAAATGGATGTAATCCCAATACCAATTTAGGAAGATGGGTTATTAGCCCAATAATATAATACTGTTAATTAAATAGTAGATATCATTGAATGATTATTTTCATGGATTATGTGCATGCCACAAATTCACTAACATATTCAATTACTATACTCTCTTGGATAATCTTTTTTAATAATTTTATGATTCATGTATTATGACCATTAAATATTTAATCACATAATTCATGATTATGGTCAATGATATATAGGCATGATTATTCAAATTATATTGTCATATTTCTATATTATATTTCTCCGGTTATTCATTTGTATCGTCCAATATTAACTTTGATGAGGATCACAACTCACTCTTTCAGGTGATTCCTTTAATCAGGTTATAGTGAAATTTATTAAATAGTAGTACTAAATTGGAATAAAATTTTGTGGGATTAGTAAGATGTATATTGAAATTAGTATAATGTGTTCACTGATTCCATGGGTACTAATATAATATGGAATATATGTATGTCTTATTCTTTTATAATTAATATTCATCTAAAAATTAGTAACATCCATGTTTGAAAATCCCGAGTCATAATAATTGGTATTAGATCATAGGTTTTGTCAATACATGGTACCAATGATGATAATACCTTAGAAAGATAGCTATATATAAGTCTATGTATATTTTATAATCTAATAATTTTTTTTAACAGTCAAGAATAACAAAATATTAAACCAATGATTTTATAAGATGAATGATATTTACCTTAATTTTGTGGGTTTTCACTATGTTTGGGGTTTTTTAATAGTGGGAACTCGAAGCAACTTGGTTAATAATGAATTGTTTGAAAAATATGATGATGATTAGTAAAATGGGATGATAATTCGATTCAAATTTATTTTTATTATGGCTAATTAGATCTCACAAAACATGATTAAAAATGTGTCCCTTAATAAACTCTTAGACTCACCATAGAAAAGAATTAAAGAGTCTAA
This sequence comes from Viscum album, assembly GCA_963277665.1. Classification (NCBI taxonomy): domain Eukaryota; kingdom Viridiplantae; phylum Streptophyta; class Magnoliopsida; order Santalales; family Viscaceae; genus Viscum; species Viscum album. Next base: position 490,732,153 of record OY728162.1, read on the forward strand.
TGATAGTTTAGTTACTAGTGTCCATAGTGGGAACAAGACTCAGTTTCCAATGATTCATGATGTTTGAATAAATATCCATGTGAATTTCTTATAGTAATAAGAAGATAATTTTTTTGTTGAAAATAAGGTCACAATGCACAGAACTGCAAACCAAAAACGGGATGTTTAGTTATTTCAGTTGATGGGAATATTTTCTCTAAATGATATCAATAAGTCACGAATGCTATGAATGTGTAATTTGAGGGAATTATTCATATCTATTCATTAAAGGTATATATCATGTATAAAATCACAAAAATATTTTAATTAACGGTTTTAACTATGATGATGAACAGACTACAAATGTTAGGTCAAAGGAAATAAGTTTTATAGAATATGACCATTAATATTAGATATTATTTGGAAGATTAGGTGGGACAGGGTTTGCATTTATGTATTTGGATTAAATTATTATCAATTGTAAAAAATATAATTATTTATCATTATTAGTTTTTCAATAATAATTTGAATGAATATATATAATGATTTTGATTAACTGAAATGGGATTCATGGGAAAAGATATATTTTTTTGGATAAAATTATTTATGATTATTAATAATTAATATGTTCCTGATATTTAAAAAATGGTGTTTAGTTTTTATAAACTTATGTCGTATTGTAATGAACTAAATTCTATAGTATTAATGTCCTCATAAATAATATGGGTCTTATTTAAAATGTTGGTTATGCTATTAGATATTTATTTTACATTATTTTTCTGTATTTAAGGAATATATCGAATAATTTGAATAATTAGTTTTGATGAATTCATGTTTTCAATATGGATTTATGGTATTTATGGATATAACCATTTTTTAAGGGATTTATGGAGATGGGTATTGATAATTTTGGAATTAGAAAAGCAAGGTAAATGTTATGATATATATATAGGATTACTTTTAACAACATTTGGAGAAATTTAGAAAAAATATATATTAAATATTTTATTTTCTTGTTTGGAATATTCCAAAGTTTATTCATTTATGAAACTATTAATGTTGAAGAATAAATGTTATTGTAGAGATTAATGATTCATAATATTAATATTTTTTTATGTCAAAAACGGTGTTCTTACCATTATTTGTTAAAATAACTAGAAACTGGTAGAGTCGCATGTCATCCCATTATGTGTATTATAATATACTAGATCATTATTCATTACTATTTCAACTTCAACATACTAAGGAATAAAGGAACGTTATGGAAATTCATCATGGAAGAAACATAGTGGGAGATTATACCTTTCATATGGATTCATGAAAGTATATATTTTCGATGGATTTGGAAATTAATGGTGATACTATTATCTATATTATTTATTATATCAATGACCTTTTCAATTCTAATTTGGTCTGTGTTTTTTTTTCAATAACCTTATATTAATGATTTTATCAATATGATTCTATTAGAAATTGATAATATGATTCTCTTAGATTTCCATGTTTTCACATTTAATATATTTTATCTTATGTGGGAAGTATGTTATGATTTACATTTGGTAACTATTAAATATAAAAGATTACATTTTATAAAAGAATAATTTTTTTTTCATTTTAATATTTTCAGATTCTATGAAATTAACATTCAACGTATATAAAATTTATGAACCTACCCAATTTTGATTTATAAATTTTTTTTGCTGTGTTATAATAAATCATCTTAAAATATTTAAGTAATAAATTTTTTTAATTAATTTGAATTATTTGATGTATTGTGCTACCCACAACACCAAAATATCTTGCAATAAAATTAAATAAATATGTCTCTATGAAGTTATTTATAAATATTTTTATTTAATAATAAATTTATATATAATCATACGAATGTAATGTATGAATAGGATTAACTGAATTATGAATGAATATTTTACATATGTAAACCGTTATTAAAATAAAAGGAAATCATTTTACAAAAACCCATTTAAATGTCCACAAATTTTTTTGATATCAATAAATAAATTAACCATCCTTTTGTAATTATATTAATGAAATATATAATTTTTTAAATATATTTTTAATCATTCAAAAAATGTGTTTTCCATACAACATATAAAAATAAATTCCACTTTATCAATAAAAAGATGTATTTTTAAAAAGTTAGTTTTACCATCCTTTAAAGGAATGCTTGATTTAAATCTAATTTTCTAAAAATTTATAAATTCTATATAAAAAAGTATGTATCTTCATCAAAATTATAATATCAATATTTAAATTTTCTAAATTAATGCGATTTTTCACATATTTTTTATTTTTATGAAGAATAAAGAAATAATTTTCCATTTAAATTAAAAAAAATTTCTTATAAACAATTTAATACTTTAAATTGTATTTTAAATTGGTATTAAGGTAAAATTAGATCAATAATACTACTATTAATATAATTAAATTCATTTTAATCATTTTCCCTTTGCATTTGGATATATAAAAAATTATGTCATTTTAATTCATTCAAATTTAAAACTCATGTCCTGATTTCAACCAGAAGGTTAATTTTAAAATAATTTATTTCCAATTATAATTAAATATTTTTTTTAAATTTATTACATATTTAAAATAATATTTTCAATAATTAGTAGTTTTTATGTTTTTTTTCAATATAAACATTAATATTTGTAATTTATGATACCATGGTAAAGGGTGTTTTCAGTAATTTTGGTCGGAAATAAATTGTTATGGACTATTTGAGGACCCTAATCTTTTCTTTATGGTTAGTAGATGTTTTTAATTAGTCCATTACCTTATATGTTTTGGAATTAAATAATTTAATGCTCACATTTCTATTAAAATGACCTATTTATTTATAAAATCAAAGAGGATGAAAAAATAGTAAACTCTAACTTCTAATAAGTATAATATTATTTATATGGGTTAAAATTAAATATATTCATGTCAATATATATTTATAGGAAACATAAAATGGATATATATATAAACGAAATTTATTTTTCTTTTTTAATGATGAAATTAATATAGAAAATAATTAAACAATGATGATGAAATAATTATGAATAAAATGAAAAAATAAAGTAAATGATAATATAAATTATAAATTTTATATAATTTTATGTAATTATGAAGATCTATGATTTTTATATATTATTGTTATATATGAGTGTTGTATTAAATTATCTTTTATAATATAAAATATTTTATTAAGTTTATCATGTCAATGAAATGAATAGTCTCAATATGGACAATTTGGATATTTTATGAAAATAATATGTTATTAAATAATTTAAAAATTATAAATAAATAAAAAGGAAATTAATTATTTCCTAATACCATTATATTCCCCATTTATAGTTAAATTTAATGATCATATGTAAATATTACTACATTTTTAAATTAGAAACATCATTATGATAGTTAAAATTAAAATTTATTAACTAAAATTTATTCAGAATTATAAGGTTCAAAATAACATACAACCCGGTCAAAAAAATATTTATTATTGATATTAAAACCTTATAATATCATATCATCAAAATAATTTTAGTTTGGAAGTATTTTTGATGAAATTTAATTTATTAGAAATTAATATTTTCATAAATTCCAAAAGAAACCATAACGTCAATTATAAAAGGAATCATATTCATATATTCTATTTACAAATAAATGTCTATTTGGTTCGACAAACAATTTTACAAATATCCTTCCAATATCCTGAACGTAATCTATGAAATCATCCAATATGATGAAATCTAAACATGGAAGTCCTTATGAGAAAATCAAAAAGAGATTCTCGAAGAATATGTGCCATTCATCAATGAATATTTTTGTTTAATTTTTTATTTAAAAACCTTCAGTTATTTTTCTAATTTTTAGGTAATATCAAAATTATATAAAATATACTGATACGTTTTTATGTTATGGATATTACCTACTAATTCAAACATGTCAATCAAATGGGATACATAACAATCTTTTGTGGGTATGGAAAACTACCACCTCAGGTACATATGTCGTTCATTATTCCATTAAAATCTTTGAAGGTTTTGGAATATTGATGGATTTTTATTTAATATATATTATTCTACTTTTTATGTAATTATGATTTTTTTTATCGCAGATTATTTCATGATTTGCATTTTATGAGAATATGATAGTGTTGTTCATGTGTATGGTGGACTACCACACTATGATGTGATGTGATTCAATAATGTTATATTTTAAATTTTTTATTATGTTTTTAATCTAATTAAGTGATATATATGACATAAAAATTATTCATTAATGATAATATATAATATAAACATAAATTTTCATTCTGACATGAAAATGATAATGGTGACCATGCGTACGAACGACCATTCATCTCAATGAATTGTGTATTTTATTTTGTACTTTTTTGATTCAACATATTTACATTTATAATTAATATATATGACATTAATGTCATTTATATCATTATAAAATTTTTATAATTATTTATCCAAAAAATTTCAAAACATTGTCAAAAAACAATGTTTTTATTAGCAAAAACATAATATTAAAATGTAATTGTTAACAAAATTGTATTATAATGTCATAATTAAATAATATTTGTATTATGTATATAATTATTTATGATATCAAATTTATAATAAAAATTAATTTATTAAACATTGGTGTTTTATTGTTTATGAATGCTGACGAGACTTATCGTCAGGGATTTTGTCTCACTTTAATTAATGAGAGACACAAACCATGTACACTGCTTCTTAATTTTTTGAGGTTTATATACTGATCATTATTTATTTTTATCATTAATATCAGTTTATTCATATTATTATAAGATTCATGTGATTTTATTTCCTCCACCCTCATATTTATGTGTTCATTTTAATCATTTTTCTCTAAAAATGTTTTCAAAAAAATTTTTAAATGAAATTTTCATAAATTTAATGTAAAATAATTTGATGGTATTTTTAAAATAATTTTTAAATGTCTTTTATATATTATTAAGAAATTTTTCAATGAAAAATTGATTCTTAATGTTTTATGACTTAAAAAGTACTTTTCAAATAGGAAATGGTATTTTCAAAAATAATTATTTCATATGATCAATGAAAATCATTTACAATTTATGATAAAAATATTTGAGGTTACTTAAAGATTATTGGTGTTGTGAGTCAATCATATAATCCCTATTATTTATATAGATATATTATATACTTGAATGATTTATATTCTTATGGAACACATATATACAGTTTTCCTATTTGGGATGATTTATCTTACATCTTCTATAATGATTTGGATAATGATAAATTCCCTATGAGCGTAAAGGATACATGAGTGGTAATTCTATGTATGCAATCTGAGGTTTCACAGAATTCTATCCAAATAAAGAAATAATAGGTTGCCAAGGAGGTCATAATAAAAATAAAATAAGTGGATACATGGGTGTAACACCCTTAAGTTTTATGAGATAAATTCATTATAATTTCCATGATGTATTTTTTGTATGCTACACCAATATTATCTTCTGCTATATTCAACACCGTATTAGTTTGTAGTATAGAGAATACTTTTGTTGTCTCTTTTTACACAAAATTTCATTTAATTTTGATTTAATTCATTTCACAAAATACAACGTATATGTGATAACTCGATATTATATCATATTTATTATAATAGTGGTTAAGAATAGTTTGAACAAAATTCTAAAAACTATTTAAATGAAGATAAATTCGTCTATAAAATAATAAAATCACACTTTACTTATTTTATTATATAAATATATATGGAATATATTTAGATTAATATATTAAATTCATTTTATATGTATTATAGATAATATATAATAGAAAATTTAATTTGTCACAATAAATAATTATATTTTTAAATTAATATTATATTTCACCTATTATTGATGTAGAAACCTTTTTAAATATATATTTTTGAAAAATGTATACTATATATTTGAAATAATAAACAAATTATTTGGAAGATGTGAATCTAAATTTACATAGGTTGAAATTAAATTATTGTTGTAGGTATATTTATATTTATATGAATAAATTCAAAAAGTGAATTATTATTCACAACTACATTTTATTTTAATTTTTTTACATATAATTATTATCTCTTTAATTGGTTTTAAAATTTAATTGGATTATTATTTTAACAATTAATCAAATATTTCTCATTTTAGATAATATAATATTTAAATTTGACATAATCACATGCCAATCATTTGATAGTTTTTACACTTAAAAAACATGCTTTCTAGTTTTGACAATAGGAATTAATTAAAAATTAATTATGCATATTATATTTTTTTGAATTTGTAAAAATTTATTCAATATTTTCTCACTTCTCAGTTTCATGGTTCTTTCAAGTAGTAACAACCCACCTTCGAAGAATGTAATGAAAAAAAAAGTGGAAAAGGGTTTGAGCCTTGTTCGTTTGGCCCACTCCCTCCACGTTCGTATTATAAAATATAGGGGTAATAAATAAAACACCATATAGATATTGTTTAAGCCATGTTCAAATCCCCAGCAACTACCATCCCAAAAATCATGAACATAGAGAAGGTTCATGGAAATATATTAAATTAATTGACAACCCCTTCCTCGGGAACTGTCAGAGGTACCTCAGTCGTTGGAGAAAATGTTTTCCATGTCGGAGTGAGTTCATCAGCATTCCTCGATCCCATATCATCACCACCCAAGCATCCTTCTGCCTTTGGTTGAAGATGTTCAATCACTTCTCTAGTTGTTACTTACACGGTGAAGATGGGGCAAAACTCCACCCCAACCTCAGTTAAATAGTGGGGGGAATGTTGAGTAACACACCGAGGAATTGATGAGGAACATTTATTGAATGAACCCTTAACTCCCAAATGGTGCTTTTAAAAATAAAAGAGTGTTAATCCATTAATTGTCTTGTCAAGATACTAGTCCCCAAAACCGCTACACATCCACTCAGTAAAAGAAATAAAATAACTAGTTGAGTTATTATATTTTTTTCTCTAAAGTCCAAATTTTAACTTTTTCCTCCAGCCTACTAAAGTTGAAGAGATTTTTCCCTTAAGTGTATCCTGGTGCTTTGTATTCCATCGTGTCCTCAGGTTTTTAATCACGAACTGGTTCAAATGATAGAAAAGGATGCCCACACATTTCATGAACATACCTTAAAAATAGCAATTCAATCGGGGCACACTGGGCTTCAGAATTATGCTCCGTCAATTTTTTCAGACTCATAATAGTACAAAATAATTTTAATAAAATTTCATTGAATTTTATGGCCATTAACTTCTACACACCATAGGGATTTTATTCCCTGAAATCTATAACAAAACTAAGGGAACAAATGAGGGAAATGAGCACGTATATGAACCTCCTGCTACCATGATCTATCCTATAGATTCACATGCATCCATCATGCATAGACTATATGAAATGATCTCCCATGAAGGAACCACTCTTGTTGATCCTCTTTCTCCACAGGGAACTCTACAAAATGTCTCCCCATCATCGAAGTCCAGCTCATCCCAGTTGATAACGTATAATGGATCAATTACATACTTCCTTAGCTGCGACACAAGGAAAACATTCTGCACGTAGTGCATTTGTTGGGGAAGAGCTAGAGGGTACGCCACCTTCCTTATATACTATGGATTTGGAAAGGTCTGATGAAACTAAATGATAGATTGAAGCCCCATCAAATACACCCTTATCATTTTCAGTGTGAGACCTTAAGGAATATATTGTCTCCCTCCTCAAAATCAATGGGTCTACATCTCCAGTCAGCAAATGAATTTTTCCAGTTATGTGCAGTCTTCATCTTCTCCTCGATAACCTGCACCTATTTTTTGGAATCCTATACCTAATCTGGACCCATAAGGGCTGACTCCCTTTGGTTTATCCAGCACAGAGGTTATCTTCATGGGCACCCATACAATGCCTCAAACGATGCCATGCCAGCAGTGGAGTGCTAACTGTTTTTGTAATCGAACTCAACAATGGTCGGTTATTTTACCAACTACATCCAAAATCGAGGACACAATAATGAAACATGTCCTTGAGTTTCTATATACTCTTCTCCATCTGACCATTTTCCTGAGGATGAATGGTAGTTCTCAATGGTAGATATGTCCTGAACACCTCATTCACGTAGTGGTGTCCCAATCCCTCTACTGATCCATCCTCTTTGATGTGTAGTATTTCGACCAATGTTTTGAGTCATTCAACGATATCCTTGATGGAATTGTGGCACCTGGATGTATGTGGTTTCCTGTCATGAAGTCCATAGAGATACCATCACACTTCCACTCTTGTACATCATATATCTGAGGTAACCCAAATTTTACTTGATTCTCATCCCTCACTTATTGACATATAAAGAATCGTAATGCAAACTCTCTCACTACAATCATCATCCCTCACCAGCAGTACATACACTTTATGTCCTAGTACATATTCGCTACTCCAGGATTTACTGCTTAAGGGGATGTGTGGAACTCCCTCAACACCTCCTATCTAAGATTCACTGATACCATGGTGCATCTTCTAAAGAGTACGACGATCACCCCAACTTCATGAAATTAATTATGAGTTTTTCCTGAGGATATTTGAGCTTGTTGGGCCTCATAGTGTACTTTCCCAAGCTGTGTCTCCCGGACATTTTGAAGAAGTGGGGGATTGACTTTCATAGACTAGTTGTATGTTGACCCATATTTATCCACAATGGTGCCACTACCCTAGAGAAGGTAGGTAAAAATCATGGTAGTACCCAACCAATATCAGGAAACTTTGCACTTCAGTCACACTTCTGGGTGGCTCCTAAGCATGAAATGCCTCTAACTTTTCCAGATCCACTATGACTCCAGCCTCTAAGATAACATGCCCCAGGAAGTGGACTTCACAAATACAGAACTGACAATTCAAGAGATTACCATAATTCTAGTGCTCTTGGAGTGTATCCATAACAATTGGTAGGTGTGTGGCATTATCCTCCTCTAACACTGAGAATACCATTATGTCGTTAATGAAGACCAACATGAAGCATTCAAGGTATGGCTTTAATGTCCTATTCATGATCCCCATGAACACTGTTGGAGTGTTGGTAATGCCAAAGAGTATCACCAAGAAATAATAATAGCCATACCAACACCTCATGGTTTCCTCCAGTATAACCCCATCCAGTACCCTATGTTGGTGATTGCATGATCTAAGAACTATGTTCGTAAACCAACAATATCCCTTCAGCTGTTCAAATAGATCATCGATCACCGATAGAGGATACATGATCTTCACATTCACCTATTTTAGGAGATAATTGTCCTGAAAAAGCCACAAAATCTAATTTTCCTTCTTGTCTGACAAGACTGTGGATGCCCATAATGACACATTGGATCTCCCGAACCCCTTATTATTAAATTCCTCCAATTGTACCCACAACTACCAAAGATCCACATGATCCATCCGATATTATGGTGTGAATATTGGTTCCATCCCAAGGTACAATTAGATGTAAATTTATACATCTATATTAGGAGGTAGTCCTAGAACATCATGAGGGAAGACATCCCCATACAGATCCACCACTACAGGATAACTCAGTCTCCTCATGTCAACTTCTCTAATGGCGATGCTACACAATTGATGAGTATTCGATTGAACCCTCCTCTAGGAAAGTCCAACCATTATAGCCAATTATTTCTTATCACTAGTGATGGAAATCCTGATACCATCCTCACATACCAAATACACAATCTAACTAATACAGTCAAACTGAGCATTGATTATGGACAGACAGTCCCTACCCACGATGTCGTCGTTAGGATTCGACGCTACTACTAGGAGATCCCAGCTAAATCTATCACCTCCTAGAGTAATCTCACACATTCGACACTAGTGTTTAATAATCTAATCCAATTCCTTAGGAGTCTCTAATTGTAAGGATGGAACCAACAGATCCATTAAAATCTCTGAGTTTTGAATGAGTGTCGTGTCAATGAATGAGTGACTAGAACCTTTGCATATATGTAAGGTAGATAGGGTTGAATAAACATAGATTGTACCTCTCATCATATCTGGAGTGTCGTTGTCATTTGTCAAAGCTGTTTAATGATGTGATCTCCATTTTACACCTACTCCCTGTGGTCAGGGTGGACCTCGTGGTGGTGTTGCCAGTAGAACCTCAAAATGCCTCCAACCTCGAGTTTCATGGCCTTGTCCTCTACCTCATATCCCGATTTTCAATCATCCTTGATCAAATATAATTCTCATCCTCATTGATACCTCGACCATTATTAGATCATCATTAAGGGTGGTCGAGTAGTCATGAGCCATGTGTCCCTGCCCGCCGCACTTGAAGAATAGTCTGCCTCCCAGCTGACCTACTGTACCTCGTGAGATTCACACGTCTGACCCGGTGTCTCGGGTTTTTCTATTAGTGGGTCTTGCCTGCTTGGACCTCTAAATAATTTTTCCTACTGAATCCTCCATATGACTCAACCACCATTCATCATGTGTTGTATCTTTCTATCGGTGTCTAATCGGCTATGAAGCTCTCTACCAACAATTCTCACCTTAGAACTCTCGCCTACGTTGAGATATTCAGCGAAATCATCGATGCTTTGATCTCCTAATGGAGAACCTTCTCAAAGGTGGGAGCCCTGAATAATGGGTCATGTACAATGTTGGTGGAGTATTGTGAGAGGTCAGTGAATCTCACCCAGTTCTGGGCTTCTTTTAGGCTGCCATGTTGTAACTGCGGGGGCTCCTGAACATTCAGAGAGCATAGAGTTACCTGTAAAAACTCCACACTAAAGAGACTCTCAATGATCGTCTAGGTGTGGGTCACCACTTCATGCGTCTGGAGCCTCAGGATCCACCATATCCTTGTCGTTCACTAGAAAAGGCTTTCATCTAGGATAAGGATCTACTCTGATGGTGTCTCAACCAAGAAAAATACTATATCCACATCCATCGTCTAGTCCTCAACTGCCTGGTGATCTGTCTCGCATCGAATCCTCAGAGGCCTCTATCTCTAGGACTCATAAAATTCCTTCAATAGGCATAAAAATTATACTGGTGGGGCTAGTGGGATATGATGCCCAACTGGTAGTGGTGCTGGTGGTGCAATACCCAAAGGTTCTACCACAATAAGAGGTCCTTACATTGAAGCCTTTTCACATGGTGCTCCATCATTGTGTACTATCTCGGGAATCCTAGCTAGTTGTCTACGTGGAAAAATCCTGTAATGAAATAGATGTTCCACTGTTAAAATGTTATTCCTGGTGATATAACTCAAAAGATATAGTAAAAACATTTCCAAAACACATGAAATTAGTGTTTTTGTGCACTGAGTCAGAAATCAAAATTCAGGGTCCTGGTGTTGGGATACATCGGTCGCCGCACCATCCCAGGATAGATTGAACTAAAAACCACACTCAAAACAATTAACACTATTTATAAATAAAGTAGATCAGAGTCTAGTTCTTAGGTTGAGCCAACTCATTTGATACCACATTGTCATGAACTGTCTCTTAGGGATCTATCTGTGACTACCCCAAGCCCACCTTCCAAAGGGAAGGGGTTGGAAAAGTGCACCAGACATGCATATCCCTAAAGAATGAATGATTTTTCAATAATCCTATACAAACACACAACCCATGAACACAACCATATGCAACCACCAAGTATAAATACAGTAGAAAAATTCTGTATTGATTAAAAAGGGGTTGGAATACAAGACCATCTGAAAGGTACAAATGCAATTAAAAACAGAAAACTACTTAAGGAATCGCCCACCTAGGATCCTAACAAAAGTGTAGGAAAAACTCATATCTTATTCACTCCACGTATTCCAATCTCCTTCGTGCACTACCTAGTCAAGGATAGCTCATGTCTCATCCAATATTCTCATCGTCTGAACAAGAAACAACAAGGTGAAGGTGAAACATGCCCTTGGGTGAGTATTACAATACCCAGTCGGAACCCCGAGAAAACTGAAGGTCACTCAGAATTCCACAAGGGATAACCACAAAGAATGATATCAATCACAAATCACAATCCTAAAGAAATTGATCAAATCCAGGTATATGTATATCATTGACGTACATATGACTAGTCGAGAAGCTAAATCATCTTATTTTATCGAGAGACACTATGGCGGACCATAAGGTGTCTGTCCCACATAGGATCGGTAGGTAATAACTACTACTAACCCACATAGGATTTTCCCCACATCAGATCTGTGCTGATCGATGCATGATCTCTTGGTGTGGACCAACACATGATCGCTTGACACTAACCTCCAAATGAAATTTCTCCACCCTCCACCTCTCTTCCAACCACTGGATTCCCAATCATAGTACGATTTATTCTGGGAGAACCGCTCCCCAAGTATGAGGTCATATTTCAACTAGCTTGACAACCTATAAAAAATTAACCTAATGATCTATCACGTCATAGGGCTTCCAATGCAACAGATGGAGTGTTAACCGGATTCTCGGTATTTATTTTATTAGAATTTATGTCATGAGGGACTGATTGGTATCTGAGTCGATCCAACCCAGTAGTAATCCAAAACTCTAATAACTTATCTCAAATTTACCATCTAATACCATGGATCACAGCACTGTAGATAGTTCCTCAAAAGGACGTCTAGTTCACATGTTATTGTTACATAAGCATTGCGAGGCCTGAGAGGGGTCCTGCTTAGGGCAGACCATGTCTAAACTGACCCAACCTAGACTAAACTTGATTGGCCAGCCCTGTTGGGATGGGTCTTGGTGGGATCATCCATCTAGGTCATGGACCGACCCATCCCACCGACTGGGAGCGGTCCGCCGGGCGGTCCGGCCCACAGGCTGGCGCGACCCACACATGGGTCCCGCTTACCACCTACCGAATGACTCAAAGTGACGTTTGGTTTATTTAAGGGAAGTTATAAGTGGTTCCTGCTTGTTTCACCTGGGACACAAAGAAGGAAGGTCCCATTCTAGATCATCGTGACCTTGATGTTGTGGCTTCCATCAGCATTGTGCATGACGGTGTGCCGCCTCCACGAACACGGTCGGCCTACTTTCGGCCGCATGTGCAACCACTACAACACCGAATAATTCCACTATTCAACTGCATCCAGTGGAATCCTACCACCACTATAATTCCCTAGTGCCAATATCTAGTGCGACCATGATGGTGTCGTGCCAAAACTTCTTTCAGGGGCCACCAGATGAGCATTGGTGGTCCGTTCTTATTTCTGCATGTTCCTATAGTTCTCTTAGGATGCTACAATCATTGAGAACCTCTATGTATCAAGATTCTATCATGTTGGAACAACCCACCTATGATGAATGTAATGGAAAACTTGTGGAAGAGGTTCTGATCCATGTTCATTTGGACCTCACCCTCCATTTTATCAATATAACGAGTGGGGGTAATAAATAAAAAACCAAATTGATATTGTTTAAAACGCATTAAAAATCCGCACAATGACCACCAAAAAAATTAATAACAAGCACAAAATTCTATGGAATTAGTTGAATTAATTGATAACCCCTACCTCGCGAACCATCAGAGGTATATCATTCGAACGCAGAAGGAGAGTCCTCATCAGTGTGAGGTCATCAGTGTTCGTCATCCTTAGCTCATCACCACCCAAGCTTTGTCCCTCTGTCGGTGGGTGACGTAATTTCACATCACCATAGGTTCCTTTCTTTGTGAAGCCGTATCAAATCTCCACCCCAAGTCTCACTTAAATACAAGGGGAAAAGGTGAGTAATGCACCGGGAAATAAATGAGGCTCATTTAACCGATGAACCAAAAAATTCCCCAAATGGCGTGGTTATAATAAAAGGAGAGTCAGTAAATTAGTTTATTGACAAGTAATTGGTTCCCACCTACTCTCTTCATCCACAAAAAAAATAAAATAAAATAACTTGTTATGTTATATTATTATTATTTTTCGATAATTTCTAAAAACTATCTTGTTCCCCCCATCTTACATTGGTTTCTATAATGTTTTCCTAAAGAGAATCTTGGCATTGTGGATTTAACAGTGCACTCAGATTTTTAATCTGAGCACTGGTTCTAATGATTGTAATTGCCGACTGTGCATTTACTAAACTATCCTTAAAAATTATTTCATAAATTCATTCCGGGTACACCGGGCCACTAAATCACTTTCCATCAATTTTTAAACACGTATAATAATCCCAAATAATTATAAAAATATAATTAAATGCATCTTTAGATTCTATACTTTATAATTATAAAATAAATTTATAATTAAATAATATTTCAAGACATTCCTAAGGTTCCCCTCCTCCCTATTATATAATGCCACAATATATTCCCACAATCTCATGCCTCTCAAGCCCATTTTCTCATACAAATTCTACTCATATAAGCTCCCAACTTACCTCCCTTTTCACTATATTTGAAGAATGATGAGTGTAATGGTTCTGAATATTTAATATAACATTATAATTGTTCATTATAATTAATATACAATCTACATCCAAACCATTTAGCCATTAATTGAATGATAATGTCAGTCGTTGTACATACGACCTACCATCTCCAAGAATTGATGTGATTCATTCTACCTGATCTTCATCAAACAATGATTATATACAAGAATTTAATGAATAAATATGATATATAATATTCTGATATAATTAATTAAATTATATAACCTTATCAAATTATGTGGAACCTGAACATATTTGAAAAAAATGAATAAGAACAAAATGTTGTTAATATCCTAACAATGGGTGAGAATGAAACATTACTAAGAAACAACTATTATAATGATCATATATGATATCATAATAACAACTATGTTTCTGAAATAAGTCAATTACATTATCTAAATAATTATAAATGATGATCAAATACACATGAAGCATATCAAATCTAAGGTAATAGATAATTTCAGAATCCCTATATTATCCAAGATTATTTATACATAACTATTTAGTGGGGTACTTTTATCATCCACCTCAATGTTTTGTAAATATGTAATTTTATTTATATTATTCTAAAATTATTTAAAGTAATTCTCACATATTGGTGAATTTATATTAAATTATATTAATGGAATACTGTATCATTTATGGAATGATGTACTATTTGACTTTATCGAAAAAATAAAGAGAAGAATATTATATTTAATATATATGGAATCTACATATTCTGATGATTTAATAACACCTTTTTTATATTAATATTAATTTACAATATTTCATGTGTAATTTATATTATATTCATTGATTTTATAATTAGGGGGAATTTTTTGAAAATAAAATGTTTTAGAAGTAGAAAAACAAAATTTCCTCAAGTGTTAATTTCAAGTGTTTTATGAAAATTATTTTCCATCAAAGATGACATTATATAATTAGGGTTAGGTTTATCTATATATTATCACTATTATTTGAGTTGTGTTTATGATTAAATTATATTTATTAAACCCTTCCTTTTATATAGATTATGATTGAATGATGTTTAATAATCCCATTTTAATTCATGGGTTATGCATTGATTTATCTTTTTGTGGCACACGTAAGAAATATTTCATTATGGCATGGTTGGGACATATATCGCCCATAATTATAATGGGTAATGATTTATATCTCATCATATATACATGAAAAGAATGCACTGTAAATACAGATCAATAATACATGGCTTGAACAACAAGGAAACCTGGTTCCATAATGGACTTTGTCCACTCTGATTCTCTTAGTAGAAATTCCTCGGCTAGTATGAAAATCATTTTATGTGATTACTTTTTTTCAACAATATCATGTTTTTCCATGGAAATTTTATCATGGTCAATGTTATTTTATTATCTACTCTTTCCATTTGGCCATGATTTATTTCATGACTTGATATTTTCATATTTTATATTAATGTTCATGTTTCTACATTCTTATGTTTATGGTTTCTTTTATCTTAACCATGGTTACCATTACTGAGTATTTAATCTCATCCTTTTTTATGTTTTATTTTTTTCAGGTTATAATGGAATGTTTTATGTAAGTAAACAAAAAGGGACTATATTAATCTAAGATGATGAAAATCATTCAAAAAGTTATATGATTATGTTACATGTTTACAACGATACTAAACTAATATGATCATTTCACGTATGTTTGTGTAATTTATTAAGAATTCAGAAAATTATAGGTATTCTCCATGTACAACATGAATGGGTCGTGAGAGTTTATATTAGTGTGATGTTTTATATAACATTTGGAAAGATAGTATGCAAACAATTTAGTGAGATTCCTATAAATATTTTTTAGATATGTCTAGGAATTTCCCTAAATATTTGTATAATAGTAGGGTATAGTCCTTGAATTATTGTAATTATAATGACTAAAATAGTATTAAAATAAATATTTTGAGATTTAATGTTCTCCCCATTTATTATATTGTTTTCCTTATTTGAATTTTTCCTATCACACAATTCTTTTTGGGTGTTAGACTTTGTAAAGAACCTGAAGGAACCATATAAAAGATCAACACACTAGGAAAAGAAATTATTTCCCCCATTAACAACCAAATTTTATTGGATATGGATTGAAAAATATTATTGATATACCTTCAAATGTTGTGAATCATTTTGGACATCCAAATTAGAAGATAGGGAAAATAATTTTATTGGATACTTCATGAGGATATGTCAACCATATTTCAGTAGGTGTTTTGATCCACTATTTCCTCAATAAAGGATAAGAAGAATTGAATAAATATTTTCTATTATTCATATTTTTGAACATGAAATAATCATTTTGGTTGTTTACTATATATATGGTGAAGTAGAATAGTGGTGGATTCTAATCACGAATACAAGGCAACAAGATGATATTGAATCCATGTAATGGGATGAGTTCATGAACTTCTTTTTTAATCAATACATACCTCATATAAGGAAAATAATGAAGGTAAATGAGTTCCATGAGATTAATAAATAGGATGATGAATCAATTGGAACATATGTCGATTATATTACATGACATTCAATGTATACTTCAGGATTTGTTGTCCTGCCTGAATGTAATGTTGATTGATTCATAAGTGGCCCAAAAACATGTATTCGAAGGGAATTATCTATAAGAGACCATAGTACCAATGAAGAGAATGTGTGTTTTTCTATCAAGGGAATAATTTAATTTGGTGTTATATAAAAATATAATTGTTTTGATGAGAAATGAAATATGGAGTTCAAGGAAATATATCCAAATAATAGTGAAAAGATGATGAATGTTTAATTATTATTAAAATGTGGAATGAAGAATTGTGGATATTATATTATTGGGACTAGAAACAATTTTATGTATGGAAAACAAGGTCATTGAGATATTGATTTTTGTATAAAAGGTTAAAAAATTTCTACTAATGAGAATAAAGAAAAGACTACAGAGAACACCCCACCCACACTCCAATGCTACAACTTCAATTAAAGGGTGAATTATACTATACAATTCCCTAATACATGTCTTAAAGATGATTATCAACATAAAAAAACCTGTTAATGACAAATTAAATGGAAAATTATATGTGATCACTACCGGTGATGTTGTGTTTGACAACAATGTGTTGGAATTAATGAGAATTTATGTTCTGGGATTCCAAATTAAGGTCATAGAATCCCTTTTATAGTATTATAGAATATTGTAATATCTATTTATTGGTCAATTATGGTTTTTTGAAAATTATATGGTACAATAAACAATGAAAAGTGATTAATAAATATTTGGAAACCATGTGATATGCACATATTGAAGGGATAAATTAATTATGAGAGGTTTGATATTATTAATTACGACGTTACGGATTTAGGTTTATGTGATATCATATTTTGAGTGAATATAATTTTTTGTATTTTTTGGGTTCTTAAAGAGTTATTTTTTATAGAATTGATTTTGTCACAATGGTTCTATGTTAATTCATGTTATTATCATATTTCAATAGAATTCATGATTACTATTTTCACATGGTTGGAATGTGATAACCAATTACTATATTTTTCGATATGGGAGATAAATCTATGTACATTTTGTTCAACTATTTATAATATTTTATAATTTTTATTTTTAATGGATTTTAATGTTATCCACTTATGGAGAAAATATGTTATATTTAGCTGAATTTTTTTAGATTAATGTATTACCTCGCTATAAGTGGAATTATGAGTATCTGATTACCTATGCTAACCTTTTTTTGAGACATATGGAAGGACCTATCATTCTATCATATGATCTATTAACTCTTTAATAATTATAAACTCAACAGTGTTTCATTAAATAAGAGATGAATTGAAAATTGTTCATGGCATGAACAATGGTGAGATTATCAAAAAATCAAGTAAGTATTAATTCTAAAGTAAAATTATAATACATTATGGAAAGAATCATGAAAACAAAAAAATGTATATGAAAACCGAAATATCCAAATAATTATATGGTTCCTCAAATAATAACCTATTAATGGATATCTAGTAGTTAGCATTTTCCAATCCTTGATCTATATCACTATCCATCAGAACATGATGGTACGATTTTTCATCAATATACAAGTTTTTACTTCCCACCTAAGATCTTATATGTGGAATCCTAGAGATGAGTTACATTGGGTTGTAGTTATATTTCTATCTTCAATTTTTTAAAATGGTTTTTCAATAATAATTTTTATGATTTGAGTTTTCTTGAAATAAAATTCCCAACAGTAATCCTTTTAGAACACTGATGAAATTTGCGGGAGAAATTAATTTAAATAGGATGTATAATTTTACACCACATGGTTTTATATGTTCGATTATTTTGAATATATTTGATTTCTTGTGTTGTACGCTTTACCACGAAAAGATGGCACTATACATGACATTGTATTACCTTGCAATATACAGAACACTATTCATGGATTCTGTTACATATATGTTCATGTTATTTTGACAGAATTTATTTCATGCAATACTTGGTATAACTGATGACTAAATAATATCACATATTCATTATAATGGTGGGTATTAATAATTTTAAATTCCTTTAAGAAAATATTTAAATGAAAATAAGAGATTCTATAAAATAATAAACTCACACATTAGAGATTTTATTAGTAAAATATATTTACAATATATTAAATTAATGATTTAAATTCATATTATATGTTTTCTAGATATTATTGAACAAAATATAAAAATTTATGGAAAAACATTATTTTTAATAAAAATTATTGTTTTACTGCCTTTTGATGGGGAACACTTTATAAATATAGTATTCCAATATTTTATAACTTCTATTTGACATAAGATACTTTTTTATGGGGAAGGAATTAAAACATTAACTTGGTTGAAATTTTTGTATATTTCTAGTGGAATTCATATTTTAATAAATATTGAAAATACTAGAAATCATTTCAAATTTTCCTTTTTATATAATTTATTTATATAGATATATTATCGTTATAATTGGTTTTATTGTTTAGTTGGATTATAATACTTACTATTTTATCCAATTTTGGTCATTGGATGTAATTTCACTTTTAAATTGGACATAAACACATGTCAATCTTTTGATTGTTTTTCATTTTTAAAAACCACATTTTATTTTTGACCACAGGAATTTATTCTAAATTACATATTGGAACTTATAGGATGTAAAATAGAAAAAATTGATACCATATTTACAATTAGATGGTCCAAATTATGTAAATAGTTACCTTTAATTTTTAGAAAATATAAATAATATCACAATTTATTATATTATATACCATAGTTAAAGAGTAAATTATGTATATAAGGGTGAAAAAATACTATAATAATATTAAAATACCTAAATTGTGTCCTTATTTTATGGAATGAGTCACGAGCGACCGAGAAATCAATTGGAAGAACCTTTGGCATTTTGGATCCAAATGGGGGTGAAAATGACATGTTATAATAATTAATTTAATGTAAAGGTAAATATAACATAAATATTTATATTTTTACTAAATCAATATTAAGGTGCATTTAGAAAATATACATTAATTACTAGAAAATATAAAATATAAATCTATAAAAAATTCCTTTATCAAGTTATTTTATTTATAATTTTTAGACATTAAAAAAATATATTTATTTTGGACACACTGAGTATGCAATGATTACCTTATTAATGAAAGATTCCAAAAAATGAAATTAAAAATATTAAAATAAATGTATATTAAAACTTTTTATGGAATCTATGAATTTTATAGAATATTAGAATGTGTTTTATTTTAGTTAATCAGGTTTTTTAACCAATAATTTGGATATATATTTACCCAAAATCAATTACTAAATAGCGTCAAAATTGTCATTATAGATTTTGTCAAAAAATAATATTTTGTTAAATGATATAATTGTAAAAAAAATAAGATTCATTGAACCGACCTATATAATGTAAAAAATATGATTAGTGATTAACTATAGGTTCTCTTGGAGTTTATAGTAATTATATTTACCACAAAGTGTAAAAATAAAAGAAGACATGGTAAGAGTAAATTTTTATAACTACTGGTTAAAACCAAATGATAATATTAAATTTGTGACCTGAACTTCTATAAAACCAATTGGCTAAGATAATTCCAACATTTCATCATCTTATTGTTGAAATGTATAACAGTGGTTCTATTATAATTCAAAAATCAATTTATTATTAAATAATATTTTAAGACATTCCTAATATGCAACTCCTTCCTATTATAAAAGGCCACCACATCTACCCACTTCCTCACACCTCTCAAGCACCGTGGGTCATACAAAATACACACAAATATGCTCCCAACATCACTACCATCCCCCTATATTTGATTAATGATGAGTGTATTGGATTTGAATACGTAATATAAAATTAAAATTATTCTGTAGCATTAATTTACCATCAACTTCCATAGCAGTTTACCATTAATTGAATGATATCGTCACTCAGGCATACGTAAGGCGTTCTGTCTCGATGATGTGATGTGATTCATTCTACATGATCTTCATTAAAACAATATTTCATAATTGAATGGAATGAATAAATATGATATATATTATTCTAAAATCATTCTTTGAATTATATAACTATAACCAATGAAGTGGAACATGAACATATCTGAAAAAACATGAATAAGAACACAATGCAATTAATATCTGAATTATATGTGACAGTGAAACATTACAAACAAACATATGTTAATATAATCATTTATGAATTCATAAAAATGTATATGAATCAAGATTAATTCAATATAATTATTTATATCGTTATACATGAGGATCGAATTCATATAAATCTTATCAGACATAATGTAAGTGTTAATTTCACAATCTCATTATTATCAGAGATTGATTATACAAAAGTATTTATTGGGATTCATTTATCATCCACGTCCATGTTTCATAAATATAATGATTTATTTCGATTATTCTATAATTTTTTAAAGTTAATTATATGCACTAGTGAATTTTTATTAAATGGTATGAAAATAATATTTTTTTTTATTTGCAGTACTATGTGCTTTTTGACATTTCCAGATAAAGTATGAGAATAATGTTTTTTTAAATTATACAACATCAAAATATTCTTACAATTTCATAAAACCTGAGTTACATGAATGTTAATTTATTATATTTAATGTGAAATTTCAATTAAATAATTTTCTTTTAAATTGTGTGGATTTTTTATAATGGAAAATGATTTTGAAGAAGATATGATATTTTCCTCATGAGTTAATTTCAAATGATTTATCAAAATTATTTTCAATCTAAAATGATGTTATTAAAATAAGATTACAATTATATACCTATTATCACAATTATTTTAGTTTTCTCTTGGACAGAATTCTATTTATGGACATTTGTTTAATATTTATTATAATGTAATGATTATTAAGAAGCCAATTTTATTCAATGGGATCTACAATGATATATGTTTTTGTAGCACACGTAAGAACGATTTCATAATGTGATGGATGTGACATATATCTCCCACTAGTGAAGTGGGTAAAGTCTTATATCTCATGATATTGACAAAAAAGAATGGAAATTAAATCTGGTTTAGTAATATATGGTTGGAATGGCAAGTAAACCTGGTTCAGTAATGGGCTTTATCCACTGTAATTGTCTTGGAAACAATGCCATGGATACTATATAAATATTATAATGTTATTATTTTTTTCCCACAAGTCCATGTTCTATACCAATGCTATTTTATAATGGTTAATTAATCTTCATGATCTATTCCATACATACTTTAGTGATTTGTTTCACGACTCACGATTTCTAAATTTAATCATTATATTTGTGTTTTTACATTATTATGTTTATAGTTTGTTTTATGATCTCCAAGATTATCCTTACTGGTATTTTTATCTCACAATTTTAATATTTTATTTTCCCATGGATATAAATAAAGTGTTTTTAGTGGAAATTAAAAGTGAATGATCATTATGGTAAATGTTGAATATCTTTTACCAAGTTAGAAGATTAGGTTCTATGATTCTATAGAAACTAATCTAAGATGATCTCTGGTAGTTTATTTGTGTAATGTATTATGTATTCCATAGTAGATATGTTATATCCAATTATGTCTAGCATTTTATGTTAGAATGGTAGGTCATCATATGCCTAAAAGAATAGTGTACATGTGAGGTCATCCAAATTCCAAAACAAGAAGGTAAATGGGAGGTCATATTAGTATATAAGTAGTGATTAACACAATCATATCATACTAGAAATTTATTTGTAGTTATATTTGAGATAAGATATTAAACTATTTTGTGTTTTCCATTAATTCCATGTCTTATTTCACTATTATAATCTCATTTCTTATATTATCTAAATATATTATATTTCATGTCTTATGGACATCCAATCATTAATTCCATGATTCATGATTATGGTCATTGATTTGTAGTGAATTTTTGTCATATATTAAGATCATATTTTACTACACTAATTCTCATTTAATTATTACACACCATCCATGTTTACCCTTAATGAAAATCTAAAGTCACCCGTTATCTTTTTTTTTCATTTTATGTTACAGTATCTTGGTTTATGTATGATAATTACATGGTAATATATTTATTGTATATGTTCAATACCATAAAATAAATTACGAGAATGTGTTCCATGTATACCAAGTCACTTAAATATTGTGTTCCCCAAGCATGTTTTCTGTGTAATATGATTAGAAGTCATCTAAAAAGATGTAATAACCATGAATCAAATTCAATGACCATTTATGGAGTTACATAAAAGAATTGTGTTTGAATGGTCTTAAAGGATTTATTGAAACATCATTTTCACCCCATTGAATGAGAATATTGGTTTAGTAAATGTAAATTCATTATCAATAAATTATAATAATAAATTGGTGGATAAAAATTGAAAAAATATGGTTTGGGAAATCAAAATATAATATATTTTTATGTATAAGAGATTATGTTAAAAGTAAATAATGATATATGATAGGTATATAACATGTATTTTCAAAATGGTAGAAAAAGGAAAAATAAGATCCCCATTTATAAGAAATTATTTTTTTGTATGTTTATTATCATATTCAAATTAATATCACGTAAAATACCCTTTATGATATTTAACCAAATATATTAAATGAATTAAAAATATGATTATATTAATTCCCTTGTGTGAAAGTGTAGATCCTAAATATTGAGGATGTAACCATGGGGGATTATAGATATTTTTTTGGACTGTTATGTAGTAGAAATGACCATGAATTAGTTGAGAATAGATTGGGAGAGAATGTGAATAAAAAAATGGGTGGGTATTAATAGATAAAGAAGAGGTATTGTTTATTAACTTCATATATTGTTCATGGGATTCTTGGTTGTGGAAAATGTATAAAAATTGTATTCCCATGGACATTTTAAATTTTTTGGACATTTGATTCATTTTTTATGATATTTTAATACATTTTATAGTATCCTCCATGTAATAAATTATACTATATGGAAAAATAAATATTCTAAAGAATATTGGTTATAACCTATAAGTAATCATTTTATAAATTTAATTTCACTTATTAGATTTGTTAATTTTTAAATAATATTATAATAGTTAATCTTTAATAATAATTATTATGGGTCTTTAATTTTGGTGATTTAATTAATTAAACTTTATAAAATAAATATATAGTCATAAAAAATTATTATATAGAAAACTATATTCATTTTATTCACTAAAGTCTCAATTATTTTAAAAAATTATCAAAAATTCACAGTAAACTAATGAAAAATTTCATGACACATCATTGTGGGTCCATGAAATAACTCCTCATGTGTACCTCCAATAGGCTAGGGGATAGATAATAACACTAAGAAAGTATATAACTGACATGGGATACATTTATTATGTATTTGTATTCACTCACACATCTCTAAGACCACAAAATGTTGAAATATGAAAACAACTAATTAAACAATGAATGCATACCACAATATCACTGGACCAGAGTATGAAATAATGTAATGTAATGAAAATAGGGCCATCATACAAGCCCAACCAATCTGTGAAAACAACAGAAAAAAGTAATAAAATGGTATTGGGCCTAATGTTTGAATTTCGTAAAAACACGTCCTTTTTTCTAGCCTAAAAAAGCATCATCTAGTCCTAGTCTCCCTAGGACCCCATCAAAGAGATTATTTTCAGTTCAATAAAAATTTATTGTGAGAAAAAAAATTTCATGGTTGAGTACAACAACACTCAGTAGGACACGACAAAACCACAATGCAATATAACAAAGGAATTTATAGTCATCTCAAAAAGGTATATTCCTATACGACATAAAAAAATAATATCAAGATATACTCCACCAATACACACATTCTATAGGTAAGATACCACCACTACATAAAAACCATATGGATTTGGCTCGAAGATTCCATGATGAACTCATCTAATAGAGTATACTCCAGAGTCTGTTATCCTTGATTCTATATGTATGAGAGGTACTGTTATTCGGGTCTCTCTAATTGATAGATACCAAAAACTAAAGTCAGGGTATGAATTTCAGCATTTTTTTTCACATCGATACTGATAACTCCACTTATGGGATGAAAATTGAATATAAGATCATGTTCCTGGCTTCTCTATGGATTCTAAAAACCATATACAAGATAATATAAATAAGGGATCACAGTTATATGAGTATAAAATTATTCGTAGCATGCATTAGTGAAATGAAAAGGGGAATGAATACTAATGAAAATTTTCATGCATATGGTGGACAAGAGAATCAATGCATGTAGAAAGGGGTACACACAATGTAGTAGTGTCACACTCCATATCCCTTGTCATTGGGTACAACCCGTAAAAAATGATTCATGTCTTTAGTATATGTTATGAATATGATGGTCACATGGTGTGTATAAGGGTTAAACAATGCATCCTTCCATACGGGGTCCACCTATATACATTCTCCATGTTCTAATTCATGGTGTCATTCTGTGTATCATTGTCATATACCAGTTCATGGGGTAGTCTGTATAACCGGTCTAGTCCATGTCCTATGGGGATGTACACTCCATGTATACAACTCATGTAATCTACCCCATGCCTGTGTACTTCCTATTTACATGCCGAGTTGGCCATGCTGAAAAGAAGTTTTGTAGTTGGGACTGCAAGCCATTTGTATCATGTTTTCCAGAAACCCATATTCATTCTATATCAAGCCTCATCTGATCATCTAGATCTATTTTGAAAATTCTGTACACCTTGACACTATATATAAAATTTCATTTCAAACATTAACACCAAATAGATGGATTTATGGCCTTTAATATACTAAAAATAAAATTTAATCCAGAAGAATGAAACATACCTAAATAATGGGTTCTTTTTAATCACTATGATCCATCCCTAATGTCATCATATCTCCTCCAATGAATCTTCCTGGTGATGGATATATAATTTATGATTATTTTGATATGAATAAAAGGTCCAATGATTGATTATTAAATGATGAGGGAATAACTAATAAGGGGAATCATGACTAAAAGAAATATGGGTAGATAATAATACCGAACAATCTTGAGGACGACCCTCATGAGTTGTTCGTTTCATCCATGATCCATTCTTATAAGAATGATGAATGAATGAAAAAAAATATTGAGAACAAAATCTAATAAACCCTGCAAATATCATCCCATATAATATGTATGATCATTTTGTTGGATAATCCATTCATGGATCAATCTGTGGCCATCATATAAATTATTAAGTAGAAAAAACAATCGAAATAAATATTACTACATAGATTTTGGATTATTCAATGATGATGATTGGTCACTACATCATCTTCGTCTTCTGGATCTACCAATAATTACATTCATAAATCCCTGTTATGATGTTCTACCATCGTCTACCAAGTGGATTCTCCAGATTTCTCTCTATAGGTCCCCTAGAGGCTTCTAGGTTTATGGTCCAAACCCCAGATTTCATTAAAAGCGGTTATATTAAATAAACCAATATATGTGTCATTTTTTTGATGAAATAAAAATGAAATAAATATTTATCAATTAATGTTATTCATTTAAAAACCCTATAAAAACATTAATGAATCAACTCTGGCAGACCAATATTCCGTCACACATTGGTTAATGTTGAGTTTCAATGTTCAGCGGTGACATTGAATTTCTAATTTAGGAATGTTCTGATATGTTATTCAACATCTTCTAGAAAACTACATGAGGATTCCAATTAATGTTTTATTATTTCAATATTTTCTAATCATTTTTCATTGGTACAACAGTCCTCAAAATCCCACACTATTAGCATGTGGTCTCAAATTTAATCCATAAATTATTTAGAATTTATACATGGAATGTTTGGTATGTTACATTCTCCAAACA
Organism: Viscum album; assembly: GCA_963277665.1. Classification (NCBI taxonomy): domain Eukaryota; kingdom Viridiplantae; phylum Streptophyta; class Magnoliopsida; order Santalales; family Viscaceae; genus Viscum; species Viscum album. The sequence continues at coordinate 490,759,020 of OY728162.1, forward strand.
TTGGTTACTTACATCACCTAGAGTGAAAGAAAAAAAGCTACTCAAAAATATCAATGTACTATGCACAAATCTGAGACTTTTTCACCATAGTGTCATCCTAGAGATTCATGTGCTTCTCCCAGACACACACAATAGGTAATGAAATCCCACAAAGGATCCTATCCTACAGATCCAAAATATCCACTAGGTACATAGAAAAATTTCACCCATACTCAATGTCCATCATAGCATAGTCAATGACATGAGATTGTTCATGCACAAAACTCACCATATGTGACATGAGGAATATGACTTATAAACAGTCTACCTAGAGTGGTATAGCCTAGTGGTATTCCACCTCAGCAACATTACATAGTCTTTTAAAATGTAAGATAAACTGTGGAGATATATTGCATCCCTAATGCAATCTCTGTAATTCACATTATGGTGAAACACAAAGGAATACATAGCTACCTTCCTCAAACTACAATGGCCTCACATGAATATCAGAAAACTAATTTTGATAGGTCTGGGAAGTCTTTATTCTCTCATGGATGATATACACTCCATCTAGTGTAGATCACAATAAATTTTGGCCCATCAGTGATCAATATCATAGGTTAGTCCAGAAATGATGTCCCCTATATTGTATTCCATTAAAATATTCAAATGATTCCATACCAATTGTGGAATATATGATATTATTGTATTGAAACTCACCCATTGGTAGGTGATCCTCCAAAATATGTCCAATTTTTAACATTATAATATATATTCAAGAAATCTATAACATGAATGGTTCTATCCTCCAAGACAGCATTTTGTGGGTGAAATACTATTATCAAGTTTAATTGGGCCCCAAATGTCTCCTATAATCCCTTTCACAATCGGGACATAAAAATACAATCATGATCTGAAATAATCATCAATAGAACTCCATGTTTTCAAACTGTATCCATCTTATATTGGAATCACAATCAATCTACTGTATTATTCATTTGGGTGGATAGGAAGTTGTTCGACATGGTGAGTCAATAAATAATCACCTTGATTTATCATTTTAATGAGAAATACATGGTAAACTCATTAGAAATTCCATGGACATCCCATCCCACATCCATTCAGTCATTCTAGGGGGGTCAGCTAAACCCGAAAGAACATGGGGCTCCCCATTCACTTGCTGACAAGTAAGGCATAGAGATGCAAAATATGAAACACTCTTATTCATCCTAATCCAACAAAACCGATGTCAGAAAACATCATACATCTTCTCTACACATGGATTCACCACCAATTGGGAATAGTGAAACTCACAAAGAACATAATTATGGAACGTCACTAGAACTACTGTAAATCCTCTAAAAATAAATATGTTCTATTCACCATTTGAATATCCATCAACAGAATGTCTTTTATATATCTGAGAATGTAGGGTGTCACAGTTAGTATCCACATGTTATGTCTCCCTGGATCGCGATAAGAGTGGATGGGTAACGACCACCCACTTGAGGTAACCTACTCAATCTGTATCAACACATTATAATTCCACTGAGGCCAACTACTCTGACATCTCATTCATCAACTGTGAACTAGATATCTTACTGAGTGAACCTTCCACATTTACCTACATCCTAGGAGTATAAGAAACATAAAAATCATAGTCATGTTGTAATAATATCCATCAACATTGTCTCATGTTTTTATCCATCCATGTGAAAATATAATGTATACTACTGTGATTTGAGTAGATGATAAACTACACAGCTATAAAGCGTGTCATAATCTCATCAATGTGAAGACAACCATGAATAACTAAAGGTGATTTCATGTGTATTTTTTCTAATGATTTCTCAATGAGAGTGATCCATTGGTAATCACTTCCAACCTATCCATCAAGAAAAAACCAATATGGGTTCCAGATACAACACAAAACATTACATACTCAAAACCCTCCAATGGTAATGTTAATATTTGAGCACTAATAAAAATATACCTCAAAAACTAAAAATAATGTTTTAAATTTTCTTTCCAAATTAAAGGCTTCCCATTTCATGGAAAAACTTCCATAGATTCTAATATCTTAGAGGATCTAGTTATAAATCTGAAATAATATCTTACTAGACAAAGGAAGATCTAAACGTTTGTCTCATTATTAGGTGGATCCTATGGTACCACCACTTTTAACAAGCAATGGTCCACTTCCACAGGATTTAATGAGATGACATATCCCCAAAAATAAAACATATGATTCCAAAATTAGATCATTAAGAGATTCCAATAAGCATGGTGCTCTAAGAGTATATCTAGATCCATCCTTAAGTGCCTGGAATATTCCTCCTTAAATTTTTAGTACATAAGGATATATTCGATGATTACATCTATGAAATAGTCTATGTATCAATGATAGTGTTATTTAGTCTCATGATCACTGTCAGGGAATTCGTCATTCTAATGACAATATCCAAGAACTCATAATTATAGTAAACTATCTAAATTCCTTCTTTGGTATATCCTCATTACTTACTCACAAATTATAATATCCTGACCTATGGTTTTCTTTCTAGAAAAATTATGCCCCTTTGAACTGATCAAAGAGGTCATTGATCACAAGTAGTGGATAATTTTCATTCCTGGCTTCCAAGTTCAATAACCGGTTTTCCAGACAAAACTTAAATATCTTTTTTTTCATTTTTGACATGAAAAAATGGGGATTCAAAAGTGAAAAACATGCTCTCTCGAAGCCCTTCCACTAAAAATCATCCAAAGTCAGCCTCATCTTGTGAAGTTAAATATGATCAATTCGATATGATAGTATAGATATTGATGTTTTCACATGGTGTAAACATGTGATGTAGTTTATCGCTCAGTGGGGATGTAATTTTATAACAACATTATGAAATACTTCTATGTACGCTACCACTGAATTTGGAACGTCGAATCTCATAACATATATGGAACAACAGGTGATATTATCCAACACATGACAAATCAGATACACCCTCTATGAATGATTCCATCCTATGATGTTAGGGTTTCCTTTTCACCAACTTTGGTAAACCTCATTGGATAAATATTTATATACCATGAACATCTACATAAATATTCAATCTTTGAGGGATGGTAGGTAGCCAATCCATAAAATGAATGAATTCATAATTCCTCAATTCTACCACTAATTGGATCTAATAGAAACTCTCACGTCTATGGTTCAGGTCACATAGTGGAAATTGGTTTGTGTTCACTAAGATTCCTCTACGAGGTGTCATTAAGAATAAGGCATGAGTCAATAGTTCACCCTAAATCTATAGGTCTCAAACTAGATATATAGATAGAATGTCTAAATTTCTACCACCTCTGAATGCTATCCCATATCCTCTACATTATCGACCACCATTTAGATTCACCATCACCTATCATTTTCACTTCCTCCATGGTCCAACCACATATTCTATGTAAGCAGTATGACAGGTCGTAAAATATCATGTGAGATGTACCCTATTGTTATATGAATAACACCACCGATATCAAGGATGACTGCAACCAACATGTTATACATGAACATAATATATTTTATCCCGGGACATACTCCTGAATCGTTTCCAACAACAAAGTACATGGGACTGACGTTGGATTCCTTGAGATGAGGTCTATCATCCTACTCATCCACTGCTGACTATCACTAGTCATATCATCTAAACTAAAATGATTTCAAACACCAATTCCCAATCTAGAACCCCAAAATAAATATTTACACATTGAGGGATAACATTGGATTGAATGTCTCTTCATAGAACCTACTAAATAGTCAGATCCCTATTGTACTATTCTCAAACTGAATCCATCATGTACCTAGAAAGGATGGTGTACCACGATGAATAATCATCCAATTTCATGACGCCTAGCTGGAGCTAAAGAAGCTCTGATACACACACAACACTCAACGTAATTTGTGAGAACTAATCTATAAAAAGGTGCATGAACTCTACCCATGAAATGGTTTCCTAATCGTATGTTTGGATATCCAAACTCCACTATTTCCCTACTAAGATATGTAAATTGATCTATACTAGGACCACCATCTAATCTGCTTCTGTATTGATGAGATAATAATATTTAGGCACCACCTCAAGAATTTCATCTTTCGTCTATGGGTCGGGCTCACCGTGGAACTTGAGGGGTCACTCTCACTAAAACATCTAATGTGTGCTAAGTCTACCCTACTCATATTCTAGTACTATGGATCCCGTGTTATTCTCTATAGGTGGTTGTATGGATAGTGCACCACCTAGATGATACGTCTTGGGAACTAGTCCTTGTATTGAAGTATCATTATTTAGTGGAACATCCTTGTGATAAATCATCTTTATCATATAGAATCTATATTGTGGAGGCATCTATAATAAAAAAATATGTACCAAAATCAATGAGTATATCAGGTGAGCTGACTCATGAATCACATGGAAACCAAATCCATTCATAAATTATGCATCTACCATTACATTCCAAGATACCATTTTATTCATGTACCGAGATGAAAATATGGTCCTCAGAGTAATTATTTGTTGTTATGTCAGGCGCCGCACCAAAAATTGAGTCCCAGACATAAAATCCACACATTAAACACTAATAATGGGATGCATTTCCGTTGTTCCTGTATGAAAACATATATATGCATGCCCGAAAATATTGGATATTTAAATCCTACATAGTAGATAATGAATACAAACCACTATATCCCACAAGCATAGTATGATGGAAAAAAAAATAATGTAAAAATGTTTGGAATTAAATCCTAGAAAAATTATGTAACCAGAAGTTCATCCTATAAGAAAAGGTTATTGGGAATACTTTTTCATAGTCTGAAGAACACACCTCAGTCTATCTAGTCTAATAATGTTGTGTCTGATCATGGTCTTCCAAGGACTACGTCAAATTGTATATCATCTTCACAATACATGACAAATGCATGAAATGTCCATGTTGGGTGAGTATAAAAACACTCAGTAAGACACCATGAAAACAAAATTAAATGAAAAAAATGGAATGTATATATAACTCTACATAGTTATATGTCCACAGTACATATAACATGAATATATATATAAACTCAACCAATACACCTATTGTGGAGGTATGTCCCATACACTACATTGTAGTCTTAATGGTTTTTATTGAATATTACATGATGAGATCATATGAGTGAACATACTATTGTGTCTGGTAGAACTAATGACATTTGACTAAGTGGAAGTTCTCATCAGGTGTCTCCATCAATGCGATGTAATAATAGATATGAAGAGAGATATATTATACAATATATGAGGTTCACAACATGGACTATGGGATGATCCCAATAACACAATCTATATTAACCATCAAAGAAGAGGATTTAAACCCACATATTTTTGGACACATCAATACATAAAACGCCATCCAGGGAATGAAGAAAGAAAAGAGGAACCTTATGAAGTCTACTAAGTGGACTCCAACAACTATATAGAAGAAATCATGTTGATGAAATCATAGCCCTATTTGTATAAAATGATTCATACCTATCATAATGTATATGATAAATGAAATGCACCAAACGGAACATGTCCAAGTCATAAGGGGATTGATAATCAATCCATTTTGAATTGGGAACACAATGTGTAGTACGATCATATGTCGTGTCCCATAACCACACATAATTCCCTTGTACAACGACTCGTGTATTTTGAAAACATCATGTAGAGGATAGGAACAAGGATTGTATAAGGTTTACTAGTCATGTAATTACATTTAGGGAATTCCCCTGTACTTTAGCTATGTTCTAGTACATGGTGTTTTACATTGTATCTTTTCTCATGTACCAGTACATGGGGTAGTCAATGTAAATGATTCAGGCCATACCATGTAGGGGAGAATGCACCATGTAAGGAACCTGTGTACTCCAACCTGTGTCCATGTACATCCCATTTATATGCTATATTGTTCACGATGGACAGTAGTCTGGTAGTTGGAACTACACACCTTCTACATTATGTATTCTTGAAACCTGACCTCTCCCTCCACAGGCCTCTTCAAACATTATCATTCTCGTTCAGGTGGTATATTCACATGGAAAATCATAATATAAGGTACATTAACCTCCCGGACACCAAATTGATGTTTTTTGGGCCTTTAATAATCTTGGATATTCTATTTAATCTATACCAACACAACATTCCAAAATAATGGGTTCATACAAATCACATTTATTCATCCGACACCGTTATTGTCACACCTTTATTGAGTCATCGTGATTCTACTCCAACAATTATTGATCCTTTCACTATGAACCTAAGGAACAATGTTAGAATTTTCAATGTTTGGGGGTTGATCAATGATATACATCATCAACTCTTGAAATATGTGTTAGATATGGTGTCATAGAACCAAATAAATGTGCATTGATTACATGAATATTGAATTTATATAAATATTAAACATCTTATTACATGTTGTTTATTGTTCGGAATTCAAATCTTGTAATGATGTCCTAGTGTATTTGTCATATTGGCAAGGTCATAAAAGATCACCTTTATGATGATAACCTTGAATTGCTATGAAAATATTTTTATATACAGTTTTGTAGTTGGATGACATACTATGATAAGAAAAATATTATACAAACAATTATGTGTGAGTATATGTAAGATGATGAGACATATTCACTAGATCCTAGAACATGGTAATCTTCATGATGGGAGGTTATGAGAATGGTCATTCTTGTAGAAATTCTGTATGTTTTGGTGTCATTGGAAATTCCTAACTATGATCATGTTTAATGGTCCTTATAATTTAATATTATAATTAATGCATGTCACGACTAGTGTACTTTGATTTTCTAACAATGACCATCATTCCATATATTGGTGGGAAGTAGGGTACATTGGATGTGTCACGAGTGAGATGTTATAAATGGTTATGATTAGGACGAATTTTTTCAATCCATTTATGGACATTTATATCTCAACCCATTGATTGAAATATAATGGTCAATATAACATCAATGGACATGGTTTAACAAGTATTTTATTTCAAGTTGGCATAGAATGATGTGTCAAAAAAATATGTTTATGACACTATCATGAAACTTGCATAATGAAATATTGAGACAAATGGATTACATTACATATTGATCGTTTGTATGTGGATGTCTCCATTACATCATTATGGATTTTCTCTTGGATGACTTGACCCATTTCAATATTGTATTATTGTTCTTTAGTAATGATTGCTTAACGGAAATGGGAACATATCCTAGTGGTTCACATAGTATGAATTTCTTGTTGACTGTACAAAATTGTATATTAATTTTATTAATGGAATAAATATTATTTTCGATACCATGGAAAAAATTTATTCATGTTCCAATTTTCACATTATATAAATATAATATATTTATTTATTTTATTAGACATTCCATAAATATTTAATTATTTTCTTATTTAAAATTTATATTTACAAGAATAATTTATTTAATTATTTATTATGATGTTCAATAAATGGATGTAGAGTTCAATCACACCACGTCAATTCTGATTGTAAAATATATATTTGTAAGATAATAAGTAATTATTTTACTAGTTAGAACAATAAAAAATAACAATAAAACTATTGTCATTATATGCCACACGATTTCATTTATGATTCCATTTTCTGCTAGTAGGCGCATCACGAATAAAATTTATGTTAATTTTATTAGGTAAAATGGGTTTTCTATATTGCTACGAACGTATTTAATTTTTTTCCCTATTTAATATTGTATCCAAATTCCCATGTTGTTAAATAGATCGCTTTTTCTACTATGCCATTAAGACTAGTGAACTGAATTGCCGATGGTGAGATAATTGTTCAGCCACAAAAATTTATATCTTGAATCCACTTCTCTCCCCTCTCATAAACTCTATACATTATATAAGAGTGAATAATAGGTCATCAATAATTTTCAACAAAAGAAACTCACTTTACCGCACTAGAATATGGAGAGTGAGGTGTGCCGATTGGAGGTGATCAAAACACATTTGGATCACAACTAGATGTATTCGAGTTTTAATCCTCGCAAGGACTAAATAAATATAGAAGGTTCATTCTGGATGATCAAACGAGTGAGATGTTATAAATGGTTATGATTAGGACGAATTTTTCCAATCCATTTATGGACATTAATATCTCAACCCATTGATTGAAATATAATGGTCAATATAACATCAATGGCCATGGTTTAACAAGTATTTTATTTCAAGTTGGCATAGAATGATGTGTCAAGAAAATATGTATATGACACTATCATGAAACTTGCATAATGAAATATTGAGACAAATGGATTACATTACATATTGATCATTTGTATGTGGATGTCTCCATTACATCATTATGGATTTTCTCTTGGATGACTTGACCCATTTCAATATTGTATTATTGTTCTTTAGTAATGACTGTTTAACGCCAATGGGAACATATCCTAGTGGTTCACATAGTATGAATTTCTTGTTGACTGTACAAAATTGTATATTAATTTTGTTAATGGAATAAATATTATTTTCTATACCATGGAAAAAATTTATTCATGTTCCAATTTTCACATTATATAAATATAATTTATTTATTTATTTTATTAGACATTCAATAAATATTTAATTATTTTTTTATTTAAAATTTATATTTACAAGAATAATTTATTTAATTATTTATTATGATGTTCAATAAATGGATGTAGAGTTCAAGCACAACACGTCAATTTTGATTGTAAAATATATATTTGTAAGACAATAGGTAATTATTTTACTAGTTAGAACAATAAAAAATAACAATAACACTATTGTCATTATATGCCACACGATTTCATTTATGATTCCATTTTGTGCTAGTAGGTGCATCACGAATAAAATTTATGTTAATTTTATTAGGTAAAATGGGTTTTCTATATTGCTACGAACATATTTATTTTTTTTCCCTATTTAATATTGTATCCAAATTCACATGTTGTTAAATAGATCGCTTTTTCTACTATTCCATTAAGACTAGTGAACCGAATTTCGGATGGTGAGATAATTGTTCAGCCACAAAAATTTATATCTTGAATCCACTTCTCTCCCCTCTCATGAACTCTATACATTATATAAGAGTGAATAATAGGTCATCCAGAATTTTCAACAAAAGACACTCACTTTACCGCACTAGAATATGGAGAGTGAGGTGTGCCGATTGGAGGTGATCAAAACACATTTGGATCACAACTAGATGTATTCGGGTTTTAATCCTCACAAGGACTAAATAAATATTGAAGGTTCATTCTGGATGATCAACTTCATCAATGAACAATTTACCAAATATCAATGTATATAATTTTTGAAGAAAAAATTTAAATTACATTTAAACCTAATCCACATGATACTTTGTATATGTATCGGTTCAATATTTCCCTTTTAACTAGATCATTAATCATAACCCATGGATACTGGAATGTATTGTCTTATTGATCCCAAATTGGTTATTGATTATAGAGAACCCAATAATGGTCCCTCCCAACTGCAATCCTTCAGCTCTATGTGGATCCTTCCTGATGTATTAGAGGGAGGTTAGAAATCATTTATAGTTATTTAAATAATTCATTTATGATTTAAAAATTTAAAAATTTTGTTTTTCAATTACAGGTAAATCATTCATGTAATTTAGATTTTGATATATACACTTCATTTTTCAGTTCGTACATAACTAACATAAATGAATAATATTATGATTAAAATTATCGTGATAAAATCATCAGGAGGAGCCAATGATTTTGTACACATTACATAAAGGTAAACACCTGGTGTTTGGACAAGAAGATCATGTTACCTTCCCCAAACACTGTGTATTAGAGACTACATGTCGTAGATTCATGTTAATCACATAAGGAGTAATTCAAATATTACTCTAACTTTGAGTAATTACTAAAAGATGTTTAATTAATTTTACACCACATGATTACAAGTACAGAAAGGCATATGCCTATTGGATTACACGATGTGTGTCACACTAGACATGACATGTAGACCCTTAATGTTAGGGGCCAATTAGTGTATACTATATATGTATTGAGCTTATTGGTAACCATGTAACTCAGATACAACATAGTGTATAGACCACTGTACACGTTGTGTAATCCGAAATATATGAATTACACCTCACATGAATAATTGATATTATAGTACATCAAAAAATTCTTTGAAGGTATTATATGTAATGTAGTAAGAACTACAGGTTGTGTACTTTACCACATTTCACAATGTCAAAATTTTAATGTTTGTGTAATTTTGAGAACTACAAATCATTTCTAAATCCTACTATAGTTTGTAACTGTATTAATTGAAGAATCATGTATTCCATATATAATAAGTGTAAAACAGTATATAAATATAATACATGTTGGGTTGATTCCAATATTTATTCACTAGGTTATCTCCTATGTACATTAATGTAAATGTATCAAAATCTCATGGAAATTAATAAAAGGAATTAGGATAAAATGAACAGTTAATTAAATATAATAATTAATGAATTCAAGCATGATTTATGATGATAATTTTTATTAATTCATTTATTTGTAGTTTTATTAATTTCATAATTCATTTCAAGTATGTGGATGATCTGAAGATGAACCATACCATTTTATGAGATTAATTTTTTTTAATTTTTTTGTTAAATTAAATTATTGTCCTGTGAGCCATTTCTCCACATTAATATCAATGGAATGCATGAAACTGGTGTCAAGACTGTAAACTTATTATTTACCCATAACATTCATGTTATTAAAAATCCTTATGTAATGGATGGAGATCCTATGTTAATAGAGGGGTTTATCCTATATCCATGACAAAACTACTCCCCGTAGATACTAAGGTGGATATGTGGAAAATGTGAAAACATGAAGCCACAAGGTTAAATATGATTATACCCTAGGTCATGATTATATTATCCACATCTCAATAAACTGATCGTTAGAATATAACATGATTATTCCCACTATATTATATTATTTCTGTGATTTTCATGGCATGTCATTACGGATGTTTTGTCACAATCACATAATTAATTAATTAATTTAAAAAACATGAAATAAGGAACAAAAATAATCAAAGAATATGTGAAAATATTATCAATATATGGTTAATCACTATATATTTTCCATATAATAACAACCATCATGTGATAATGATAATTATAAACTTACACATAAGAGCTAAAAATCACTCAATAAAATTCTAGGTCACCTTAAGAATACTCTTACTTGATTAAGGAAAAAACTCAATTAAACTATGGGTTTCACCAAACCTTGTTGTGACACTTACTATTATACATGAAGCTCTTATGAATGGATAAAGATGACTTGACCATATTAAATCAAGAGGAGTATCCTTTGAAAAACTTGGTGTATTATTGGATGCAGGTGTTGAGGAACTCCAAGTCATGGTTTCATGGTGTGGGAGTCCACAATTGGAAATAAACTGCCTCAATAAATAGCTTCAAATAGCTTTACCAACCCTTATTGGGGTTTTGAAAAGGGGAATATGGATCCCTTCCTCTAGAATGTCCAAGAATCTAGAAATTCTGAGTTCAATGGTGGGTGGACCTTGAAAGTAGATAAAATATTGGGAGACATAATAAAATATATTTATAATAAAATTAAATAATAAAACTACTAATAATATGCTATTTAAAATCTAGAATAAAATTTCAGGACCAACTATATTATCCCAATGTTCAATTCTGGATAACAAAATATCCTCGCTAGTAGTAACATCCAGGAATGGTTCTAACAACTTTGGGTTTTTCAATGATATGAACGAATGTCTTATGTGATGGGGTCAACATTTCCTGATCTTTCTACCAAATAGGTCTGTGATGATAAAATTTTGGTTTATGAGAAACATATGAATGATGTTGTCAATTTTCAATGATTAATTTTTTCATTAACATCTAATGAACTTATGATGTCTCATAAAAACATGGAGGCGTGTAGCATGCTCAAGAACCTATATGGTTTTTATGATGATAGATAATGATATAAAAGGTATAAAATATTGATAGATATATTTCAAAGTATGCATGGAAGATGTTCCCTAGACAGGCCTCACCTAGTCAGTCTCATTGGACTTATCGAAATTCTAAAGGTTCGAGGGTTTAAACTGCCCAATGAATTGGGTATCGATATCATTCTTGCATCACCACATCAGATCATATGTAGTTTTTTTATTAATTACAATATATTCAACATAGAGAAGTCTCTATATGATATTCTTATCCATATTTTCCACATGGACAAAGATCTGAATCACGATAAGACTTCTATAATTATGGTTAATAATAGGAAAGGGATGGTTATGTTATTTAAGACCAATGAATCAAAAAGAAATCCCAATAAAAGGATTTTCATGGGGGATGCAATGGAATAAGAAGCTGTTTGTTTTGAATGTTCATGGAAATGTTACTAGAAGGAAAACTGAACCCAGGCCAAGAAGCAAGGGTAATTTTCAAGTGAGTTTGTAATCATGTGAAATTTAACTATTTCTAAAAAGGGTATTGGATACATCTTTTGGTGATCACATATATATTCAAATACAAGAACCAACTAGATTCTAAAAAATAGACTATGGGGATGTAGATCTATGTGGATCTAATTGAGCTAGACTCGTTGATGTAGCAGTTAGGGACTACACCCTCACATTGCCGAATGGGATGATATTGTTTTTAAAGGGTTTTATATTTGAGGATTCTATGAATAAAAAAACTATTTTGGTATCCTGAATAGATACAGATAGATATTTTTAAAAAAATCTAAAAATGAATGATCCATATATTTCAATGATTGAATTTTTTTGGTAGGGTTAATTGATACAATGTCCATTATCTGTTGGATTACTAAAACCAAATAATGGTATTCGATAACTAAGATACATCATTTGTCTCATACCACACTAATATTTGGCGTCACTGGATAGTTAAGATAAAGCAGGAACACATGAAAATTTACATCAAGATGGATTTTTAGATTCTTTTTAACTAGTTCCACTTTGTGTATCTCATGAGTGCATATACGAAAAAACGTTCATAACCCCATTTAGTGTGAAAGGTTAAATGAAAAAAGTGCATCATGAATTGGTTCATACAGATGTAGGTCGACAATTTATTTATTTAAGGTTTTGGGCACTCATACATCATAACTATAACGAATTATTCTTTATAGATATGGATATTTTAACATAATGAGCTATAAGTCATATTATTTTGATATGTTCAAGGAATAAAAGAATTATCTCATGAACCATCTTGGTAAGATGATTAAGAATGTATGATCTGTCTATAGTGGATAGTAACATAATCAATACTTCATTGATTATATAAGAGAGTTTTGAATCCAATCCCTACTCACACATCATTACATGCCTCAGTGGAATGGTGTATGAAAAAGGAGGAACAAAACATTCTTGGACATGGTGAGATCAATCATTATTCATGCATGACATTAAGTATCCTATTGGGGATATGTGTTAAAAAATTACATCACAAATACTAACCCAAGTAGAAACTAAATCAATAAATTGTATTTTTTACATGAATTGGAGTGGTAGAATAGCCATGGTATCAAATATACATGTGTATGGTATAGAAGTGTTTCTTAAGACCCCTACAGGTAACAAAACATCAACCTGAGTTACAAGGTGTACCCTTATATGAGACTATGGAAAAAAGGGTGTATTACCTATATGACCCCTTATAAAAATATGTTATAATGGAAAGACATTATATAATCCCTTAAAGGGAGAACATATCCAAAAGAGATAGTGGGAGAGATTTAGACTCCAATTAAGCCAAGGTTCAAGGTTCAAAATAGTTAGTATGGGATATAATTCCACAATGACCTATGGATGAAAAATATATTATAGAGGAAAAAGTTCTATGTGTGAGTACCGTAGATGTTTGAGAACCGTAAAATTACTATTTTATAGTCACTGAATAATTGAACTACTTTATTATTTAATAATAATGATCCTATATCGAACAAGGTAGCAGTAAGTGGCACAAATAATGACATGTGGCATGAGGCCATGAATTTTGAAATGGATTCCATGTAAAAAAACTATTTTTGATTTTATTAGATCCTCAACTTGATGTAAATATTATTGTTTTAAATTTGGGTATTCAATAAGAAACTGAAAATGGGTGGACAATTATGTACTTATAAAGTATGACAGGTTGAAAAAGGGTTCGTAAAGAATAAATCCATTGACTATAAAAACCATTTTCAGAAAAATCTGATTTTAAAATATAATATAATTCTATTGGCCATTACATATATCCATGAAAATGAGAGTTATAAAATGGATCAAAAAACTACCTTCATTAATGGAATCATTCCGGAGGATTTCTACATGACACAACCTGAAGGGTTTGTGACATTAAACGTTTCCAAAATGTGGGGATTGTTTCTAGTGTCACATAGAATTCATTTTCTGAGAAAATTTGTCTTCATACACATGAAAAAATATAGAGATTGGAATTGAATGCATATTCACAAATTAATTGGTTACTAATGTATTCTATTCTATGTACTAGGATATATTTCACATATTATTTAATTCAAGTTGGAATATATCAACGCGACCTTGGTGCCATCCAATGGATGGAAGTCAAGAGTATCCTATAATATCTATGGAATAATATGGATATATTCCTACTTTATAGAGGAGATGAGGATATAGTTGTTAGAGGATATGGTGATTATAGTTTCTATACTGATGATGTTGATATGAAGTTGCAGATAGGACACATCTACACCTTGAATGGAGGTCTGTGAGCTGGAATATCTCAATGTAGAGTGTGTTTGTAGATTCTATAGCAGAGTTGGAGTATATCATATCATCTGAGAAAAATAAATAACTATTTTATGAGAAATGTTTCATCCATGGAAAGAATATTTTACCTAGCAGTAAAGATTCCATCACACTCTATTTTGATTATTCTGCAATTGTGGCTCCCACATAAGAGACAACATCTCGTCAGCAGACAAATCACATGCTTCATAAGTATCATCTTGGCGGTTTCTTCTCATGAGAGGTGATGTTGCTGTGAGAATAATTTACATGGTTGGAAACATGTATTCACATTGACTGAACCCTTGACTCAGCAAAAACATGATCATCATGTGAGGTATAGAAGAATGAATGTTGTATGTATTTAGCTCATGTCCAGGTGATAATTTCATAATGTTGGCATCCAAGGACCAAATTAATTTATTTAAATTCCATTAATATTTAATGCATTTTAATATTTAACATCTAAATAAATATTTTAGATTGTTCAGAATGTCTATGATGTAATAATTTCTATTTGTATTTATTGCTTTGATTGGGTCATAGAAGTTCCATGGTATGATGGGAACCTTGAAGTCCTATAAAAATATTTTTATATATTGTTCTGAGGGTCGATTACATACTATTATGGGACAGTTAGTATACATAACATTTGGTGTGTGTACCCCTATGATGATGGGAATTATTCAAATGAATTTCACACTAGGTGATCTCCGAGAAGGTAGGTTATGAGAACATACCTTTTTGTAGGAATTTAGCATGTTCTAGTATCATCAAATATTCCTATATCTGAGCATGTGTAACGGTCCTTAGACATTAATAGTACTATTAATGCATGTCAGGAATCACATATTTTGATTTATTGATGAAAAATGTCATGCCATATAATGGTGGGAAGTAGGGCACATTGGGTGTGTCAAACATGAATGTTTATTAAAGGATATGTCAATGAAGGATATTCCCCTCCATTTATGTAAGTTGATATCTATTCACATTGATAGAAATAGAACAATCTCCTTAAATTCCATCTCCATAGAGAAATGATGAGCTTATTTTAGGTTTTCAAAGAAAGATGTATCAAGCAATTAGGTTGATGGAACTATCATGAAATCATCCTTATTATATATTCAGATAATGAGATCATATTACACTGTGAGCATTCGTATGTGGATGTCATAATTAGGACCCGAGGCTCTTTACGTTGGGTTCCATTACCAGTTGCAAGAAAATATAGTTGTATTATAGAAATGGTCTCCTAATGACAAATGTAATGAATCATATACGGTCACACACTATGTGTTTCTCGTGGTCTTGATTAAATTCTATTTAAATTATTTTAGTGGAAGAAATATTATTCACAAGACTATGAAATTATTTTATTATGGATAAAATGATCAAAAAATTAATTAAATTTAGTTATATATTTTTATTAACATTTAATAATATGTATTTAATAGTTTGTAAATTAAATATTTATCTAAGAGAATAAATAATTTAATTATTTACTCAGGATTTAAATAAATGGTTGAAGAGTTTTAGTGGACCAAGGATGCACAGGTAGTAAAATAATTATTTTGAAGATGTTAAAAATTATTTAACTAGTTGGAAAATGAAGGAATAAAAATAATTTTGTTATCATTGTGTGGCACATGATTTCATTTATGATTCTGTTTTACACATGATGGCACACCACAAATAATGGTGTTGTTATTGTTATTATGTTACCTGGGGTTTATCTAATATTTTGAATGTATTTCATTACTATTATGAATTTAAATATTGTAAGATAAACTCCATGTGGTTAAATAGAATGTTTGGTATATTGATCCATTATGACTAGAGAACCACATTACCATTGGTGATATTATTTTTGAGCAAATAAAAATTTCCCTCTAAAATCCACTCTTATTCCATCTATATAATGAGAGATGTTCTTCATGACCAAATAATATGAAATCATGAATGATTGATGCAATATACTCACATCACCATGATAATACCTGGAGAATGAGTATTGTCGATCAGAGGCTATCCGAACATGTGTGGATCACCGCTAGAGGGATTCTGGTTTGGATCCTCACATGCATAATGAGATAGTCTGAACGATTCATTATGAATGATAAACAACATATATGAAGAATGTTCCAATGATTTATTTATTTAATTTATGTTTTAGTATTTTAAATTAATTATAAACTTGATGAGGAGGATATTTTTTCTAGGATATTTCACCCTTTTCATATTTTTTCAATATATTTTATCTTATTCCATGGATACTAACATTTATAATCTTATTAATCCCAGATTGGTCATAGATTAGGGAAAATAAATGATGGTCCCTCCCAACCAACATGCTTCTGAAACATTCAGATCCATTAATCAGTGGAGAAAATAATAAGGAACAATATTGAGGTATAAACTTCAAGTGTTGTCTATTTCAGACTTGACCCTTTACCATAAGAATGATGAACAAATAAAAAACAAATATCTTCAAAATAATTTACATAACCCCTACAAATACCATCCCAGATCATATGTATTATCGATCCATGGTCTAATTTATTCTTGGATTACAGTAAGTTCATTGTAGAAGTAAAAAACTAGAATAAAGAATTGAAATACACATCCTACCTATATTTTTGATCCCATGCTGATGAATATTGGTCACTAAGCCATTGATGTGGGTAATATACTCCATGAATTGTTTTCATCATTATCTGATCCGATGTTATGTCATTTCCTATAGAGAGGATTCCCCATTTTTCTATCTCAAAGGCCTCAAGAGGATTCCTGGGTTATGAGCCTAACTATGTACCTCTATTAGAGGGATTAATTAACGTAATATATTATTAATGTAATTGAAATAAAAATAAAATAAATTTTTTTTAATATATTTTTTTAATTTAAAAATTTCAAGATTACATTCCTAAATCAGAATGTGCTACCCAATTTTATGTCTCACTTATGGTAATGCTATTATTTGGAACACAACAATTTCCTCATATTTTTGATCTAGGAACCCACTTAGATGTTATTCCACATTATCTAGATACATTGTGCATGTTCCATGTAATATTTAAATATTGATTACAAATTTGTTCCAGGAACACAAAACACCGGAATCCAATGTCGCTTCAGTGCATGGTCTTGAATTTAATTAAAATAATATGTTAAAATAATACACAAAAAAATCATGACAATACTAGAATATTCAAATATAAAATATAAAAATTAATATTATCATAATAGTTCTCAAAATATATGAATAATAAATTTTCTATATAAACATCACTTTGAAGAAAATTATTTAGTGAACAATAAATTTTATGAAAAATACAAAAATTTTCTAAGAAATTATAAAATTATTTTATCATTTCTAATAAATATGTGATTTAAAAGGATGTAACATTAAAAGATTTATTTAGAATATGTGAAATTATTATAGAAGGGTATATTTTTTCTAAAAAATTACAAATATATTTTATTTTCATCTTAGAAATCAATTTATCTAAATTTTCTTATTAAATCATATAAAATATGATGCACAATTAGCATAAAAATGGGATTGATGGTTGAAAATTTTAAAATGGAAAATAAAAATTATGTAAATAATACCTAGACATTTAACCCCCTATTTTACTCACATTCACATAAATGGTATGGTGTGAAATTGTGGTATATTCATGGGGTGGATCATCACTCTTTGAAAGAGTTGTAATCTCTACTAAACTCACTATCACCTATAGGGAATTTCATTCAATCTTAAATAGATGAATCTTTTATTGGGCATAGAATGAGAAAAACCAAGTGATTATACATCTATAACATTTTTCATTAAAATATTAATTAAAATGAATGACTGTAATAATTGAGGACATCATTCCTCTTTTCTCCATCGATTATCCATAGTCATCACAAAAAAAATATAGTAATTTTTGAAAAAAAATTATATTTCTCTATTGTCATATAGTTCAAAAATTATATTATCAAATTTTCATAATTGACTAATAGTATTGTAACTATTATGATGACCATATTTCACCCAAAAAACCCACTTTGTTTATTTCAATCAAAAATAAAAAAATCATCATAAGGTTATATTTTAATTTTAAATTATAATTATTTTTTTACAAATATTTTGATTATTTTCTACAATATTTGTATTGGGGATGATTATTTTAGAATAATATGGATTTTAATAATATCATATTTTATCTTTTTCCATTTTATATTTTTTATAGAATTAATTATTATAATATTTATTGGGTTCGTATATAACTAATGTATTGATATCTATTAATGATATATGATTTTATGGTAACTATGATTTTTATATATTTTTAGTATTATATAATAAATCAAACATTAAGTTAATAAAATAATATAATTTTCAATATACCAGGTCATTAAATTAACAATAATTCATATTTGGACACATGGCCTCCTAATTAGGGTTGGATTTTTTTCATTCCATGTTTCATTTTCTAGGTCGGTCAAACCCCTTAATGGTAATCATTTAGGGGGAAAATATTACATTTTATTTCCTTAACTATGAAGATTATCAACTAGGATAATATAATTTTCAATTCAATTATTGATTATAAGTCATCAAATGTCACATTATTTTAGATTAAATAATTTTTAATGGGATTTAATTTTCCCCAGAACACTTTATAATAAATATTGATCATTGAATTGGATAGTGGTGTTTTATTTATAGCATCATATTATATTATCAATGGAGAATCCATTATTATAATCATTCCATACATTATAAATCATATAAAATAACATAGTGAGAATAATAAACCCTTTATAAGTTAATTATTAATGGAATATGAGTTATTTATTGTAGTTGACGGTAAGAACCGGGATCTTCTTTTCTGGTAGGTTTTTCCTTTTCTGATCATTTTTTGAGAAAAAGTGGAAAATCTGGAAATTTCCAGAGTACATGTCGTGTACTTTATAAGTACATGTCATGTACATCAATGTCGCACGAGGCCGTGTTCTGTCCATGTCTGGGCCACACACACGGTCATTTGGGTTGATGTGGAGGCCGTTTAAAGAAGAGTAAATAAATATCATGTACACATCGTGTACTCAATAATTACACACCGTGTATTTTCCTTTTTTTTCATTAAACTGATTGGGGTCACGTCTAATCGACAAATTGGTCTTCCTCTTCATGTTCTTCGACCAAAAATGTCATGTACTACCGCAGACACCCTCCGAGCCCCTGAGCCTCTATCGGGTTGCCGAATCGACTACCGTCTATTGCGTTAGAAACACAATGGAGAGATCTTCTTCTTGAGTTTCATTCCATGATTTTACCCCATTCTTAATATATCGTGGGATGAATGTTTGGTGCATTTTCTTAGATTTACTCTGTTCTAGAATGACTCTTGTGTCGAGGTTCAAGTATATTGATCTCCTAGAATCGAGGTAGGTGTTTTGTTGCCTTATGTTGAATGTCATTTAGTTTTTGTGAAAATCTGTCGGATACCCATGTATATGGTATCTCGGGTTAGGGTTTTGAACATGCTTTATTATCTGCCTTAGATTTCCTATGTGATTGAGGCTATTAGATGAATAATGTTCGCTTGTTAGCATGTTTGCGGAGCTCCCCATTGGTGTTTCCCTTGTTTGGGCTGTTTATCACCGTTTGGCTTGGGTTTCCTATGAGACAAACCATGTTACATTGATTTCATGCCTTATATGAATAATTTCATGTGTTTCCTGCTATTTAAATGCATTTGATGCATTGTATCTATTATCCAAGTAGTTGTTGAACTTACTTAGAGCTGTTATGAATCGTTACGTATGATTGTTTTTACAGTGGGATGTGAGAACCTAGTGTAGTAAGACCATTGTGGGAATGGACATTGAGTGCTTCTTCAATGGGCCTATTTAATTATTACCACCATGAGACCATAAGGGTGATTGACATTGTTATCTCTTAGAGGGTCTGATAAATATTTGAATCAAGACTAAAGGGGTAATTAGACATAAGTGCTTCTTCAGAGAGTATGTAGTATCACTGCAAGACCATAGGAGAGAATGACGTTGAGTGCTTTCTTAGTGTGTCTTTTCTTTTGTTAGAATAATTGACCATAAGGGAATACCCACATGAGGAACCCTAAGGGTCAGTGTGCTATATATTGTTTGGTTGGTTGTGACGAGTCCACCATGCCAAAGAATAATATTGGGGTTGTGCTGCTTGTTGTTAGGTAGTCTACTAAGATACATGTTGTGTAACAAATTATGCCTTTGGGATATGGAGCTATTTTTTAGATTACTTGTTTGATAATTTAATGATGAATTAATTAATAAATAATTTTGAATGGAGATTGGTAGGATTGTTTACTTTAGTGTACTCCGGTTTCACTACTGCATTTATTTCCATTACTTTTTCTATATTGCTCACTAATAGTAGGGCGTAGATCATGTGGTGGTTGGCTATTGGGATTAGTGTCACACCTGCTTTGGTTCCTTCTTTTTGGCCCAAACAGGTCATATGTTTGTAGGTGTGAATAGGTATTGTGGCCCTTCTACTTCGGGAACTTGATTGCTGGTTGAAGCTGGAGAACATGGGACTAAGCATAGGATTGTGATGCTGCTAGAGATACTGTTTACTTTTGTACATTGGTTTTAGTTGTATTTCAGCACATTGTTTTGTTTTCCACATTCAATAGAAACATGTAACTTACTGCATAATTTTTATATTATACATTTCTACCGCTGTTTAGTTCAGTTGTTGTATGTTGTTTACTGCTTCTGATATTGTTTACATTTATCCTTTAACTGTTTACTTTACCAAATGAGGGCATGGATTCCCCAATAAGTCACCATGGACCACGCTACTAGTTGGCAGCCTCTGGCATTTAGTTATATGCGCTTGAGGTCATTTGGGGAACTGGGTGCGGGGCACCAGTTGAGTGGCTCCGGATTAGGGTCGTTAAAAAGTGGTATTAGAGGAGTTTTCTTTCATTTCTATTTCCTTACTGTTTGGCAACAATAGACATGGATAGGAAGGAATTTGTAGTTAGTACTTAACTATGCCCGGGAGTAATTAACCCGAGTACAAGGAAAAGTTATATTAACTTGTGATTTCAATTTTTAGTTTTTGCATGTGTTACTATTGAATATATTTCATCATTGGGGGATGCACTTGTTTTGTGCTGTTACAGTTTATATTATTGTGGTTCTATTTTGTTGCAACCAGATGAGATGAGGGTATTCCATCTCATGAACCATATAGGAAATCGTTAGAAATTCACATGTCTTGTATTTTACAAAGACATCTAGGGTGCATTAGAATTTTCATGTTGTTTTGATAGTTGTCATGATAGATTATGAATGATCTTGTGATAGTTGTTGTGATAGAGATACATGCTATGCTAATAGGTTGTTGTTAATTTTACGACGTATTTTGCATGGATGTCATGGTTTGGTCTTAGAGTTGTTATGGGCCCTTGAGGATCGGTATTTGGAGGATCATGGGACTGTCATACTATTTACTTAATATATTCACTATTTTGGTGTCAAGATTTGATTCACGGCATGTATGGACCCCCAAAGATCTGAATTTGGTACATACATGCTAGTTTTCATTGTTTCGAGGCTTCGGTATAGTTTCTGAGCTACTGCCCGGAAAAGGCCAAAATAGGCGTCGTGTACTCTATGACTACAAACCGTGTAGTCTTAATCCATGTCACTGAGCATGTGAACAGAATCACAGGGTTGTGAAATGTCTTCGGGGATACGCCGTGAATGGTTGGTGAACACTGTGTAATAGTGAGCCGTGTACCCAGTCGTCTTACTAACAACACGGTTTGGGGGAGCTCGTGAAGTACATGCCATGTTTGGTACGGACACACAATGTATCCTTGTTCTGGGAACCCGACTATGTCACGAACAAAACGGGTTGGTGTAATCTTCTCTAATACATGTCGTGTTGGTTCTAAACACGTCGTGTAAGGGTAATCTGTGTATCCCGCCGAGTAAGTAGTTGCACGGGTCGCCAAATCCATGTCTAGTACACGTCGTGTCCTTAGTGAACAGGTCGTGTAGTCTATGATTAAGAGGACTGTGTTGGCTATCCGTGTAAAGAGACTCGGGCAAGAGAGTGGAGATCATTTTCACGAAGTTTGTGGGGACAACATGCCATGTAGTCCAGGGTGTTACACGACTAGTGGAGAAAGAATTACACACCCATGTGAACAGATTTAAAGAACACACCTTGTTGTTTATAGACACGCCATGAATTAATGTTTTTCAAAAAATAAATGTTTCTGTCTCATTTTCCCATTTTGTACTCTTGTTTTTTCAGTCCTTGATAATCCGGATCTAAAGGTATGCTTGTCCTTACAGAGTCATGCCGCCATGACATCCTCCTGTTGAACGTCAGGGATCTGAAAATGATCATACGCCGTATATGGAACCGATAGTTTTCTTGGATACAGGTGATGACACACAGTTCTTGTGAGGGAATTTTGAGGTTCATATAGACCATTCAAGGAGCTCAAAAACCTGCCAAGTCTATGGTAGAGAATACGTGA
This sequence comes from Viscum album, assembly GCA_963277665.1. Taxonomy (NCBI): domain Eukaryota; kingdom Viridiplantae; phylum Streptophyta; class Magnoliopsida; order Santalales; family Viscaceae; genus Viscum; species Viscum album. The sequence goes on from OY728162.1 coordinate 490,782,436, forward strand.
ATCTTCCAGCAGCATCATCCTACCACTTTCTCAGGGGATGGAGGACCTCATGTTGTTGAATCCTAGTTCGATGCTTTGGTTTCTATCTTAGATCATCTAGAGGCACCCCTAGATATAATGGTGAAGCTCATGACTTACATGATGCGATATTCCACCAAGATATGGTGGGACAAAGTCTCATAGGCAGGGCACTATCAGATAGTTGCATGGGACGAGTTTCAGCATACGTTTTACGACTACTTCTATATGGAGACGCTGAGGGCCGACAGAGTGCTAGATTTCATGAACCTACAACATGGTATTCTATCGGTTATGGAGTATTCAACTCATTTTACAGATTTACTGCATTTCACTCCCGTTCTGGGGAATGACAAGCTATTCGTAGAAAGAATGTTTTATGAGGGACTCAGATCAGAGATCAGATCATAGGTGAATGTCATCCACTTGAATTCAATTTGGCTGATAGTTAACTAGGATTTGATCATGTAGAGGAATATGAGGGATACCGGATTAGTGAGACATGTCAGTTCAGTATCCAGAGATAGTACTCTTCCCACTGACATCAGGAAGCGCCACCGAGATTCTACACGAGGTGACACGAGGAAGCGAGATGTTCTTTTAGGTAGAAAGATTGTTTGATAACAGTGTGGGAATTATGTGCATAAGTAGCCACCATGCCCAAGAGACCCAGTGGAGTGCCGATCTAGCAGCATGATGGGTCATTTGCAACATTTTTTCAAGGTTCTTCTTCCAATGACTAGTGAAAGACCATATGTTTTGACTCCTCATACAGAAGCAGGGTTACCAGTTCCATAGAAGACTGGGGGATGGAGTTCATCAGGTCATTCAGTCTAGGGTAGAGGCCAGGAATGCAGTGGTCTGGCTCAGGGAGGATCACCTCAGGGATATCAGGCTACTACACATGGCTATGGTACTAGCCAAATGTTTGTGGTCGAACAGATTCATCAGGAGCAGGATCTTGCACCTTCCACAGTGCGAGGTCCGATCATAGTAGCCTCAGTTTTATCTTCTACACTTTTTGTTATAGGATATTCTCATAGATTTATTTATATGCACAATGTGGAGAGCCTTAGGCTTACTATCCATACTTTTGAGAGTATGATGACACTACACACTCCCTTGGAACTTATAATGGCTAGCGTACGTCAGTGCAAGGAGTGCCCCCTTGAGGTTAGTGGGTGCCACTTTCTGAGGGATCTTTATGTTTTGGAGATGTTAGGCTATGACTTCATTCTAGGGATGGACTGGTTAGTTCCCATCTAGGCCTTTGTCGATTCCTATCGTTGAGGTTGAGTGTCACACCACTAAAGGGAGGATCATTCTTTCACAAGGGAGAATGGAATGTCTAGGTGGGAGAGATGGACTATAGCATCATGGGTTGGGTGGTGTTACATCCCAGATTTCTAACTTATATCTGGATGACCAGGGGACTTCTAAGAAGGATTTTCATCCTATAGTTGATCTTTTTACAGATGGATTTCCAAAAGGCATTTTCTGATTTCCTCTGTAGCGTGAGGTATACATCTCTCTTGAGATTGTGCTAGGAGCTACACCAATATTCGTACCTCCGTATGGGATGGATATGTCAGAGTTGAAAGAGCTCAAGAAGCAGATGAAGGAGATTCATCCAGAAGCTTTTATCCGTCCCAGAACTTCTGCTTGGGGTTCACCTGTTTTGATTATGAAGAAGGTGGATGACACTTTGCGGATTGGTGTGAATTATCAGAAGATGAACCAGTTAACGGTCAAGAACTGATATCCATTTCCCATGATAGATGATCTCTTCGATTAGCATTCATGGATCCAGTGTGTTCTCAATGAATGATATGAGATCTGGCTACCTTCAGTTGATTGTCAGACCATATGATATACCTCCTACGGACTTTTGGTGTGGGTACGGTCTGTAGGAGTATTTTTCTATGTCATTCATCCTCATGAACGCCCCTGCAGATTTCATGGAGCTGATGAAAAGAGTTTTCCACCCTTACATTGATTTCTTCATGGAAATTTTTGTGGATAATATCATAGTGTACTATCAAAATCGACACGACCATGCTACCCATCATGATATTGTTTTGAGTACATTGATGGAGCATCAGTTATATGCTATGATCTTGAAGTTCCACTTCTGGATGGAAGAGATTCACATCATGGGTCATTTCATCTCAAAGACAAGAGTATTAGTAGACCTAGAGGAGGTGAGAGTAGTAGTTACCTGGGAGTATTCATGAATGTCTTCGACATACAATGTTTCATGGGGATGGCTGGTTACTACAGGCAGTTTATATGGGACATATCATGAATAGAATATCCATTGAATGGATTGACTAAGAAGGGGGGGGGGAAGTACGTTTGGTCAGAAGCCTGAGATTCAGCCTTTTAGAAGCTGAATTGGAGATTGACATCAACACCATTCCTAGTTTTTCCAGAGTTGGGAATGATTTATACAGTTTTCTTGTGATGCATCAGGCATCGATCATGGTGTAGTGTTTATGTAGGAGGATCGTGTTGTTTCGTACAGATCTCGGCAGTTGAGGCCACATGGGAAGGACTATCCTACGCACGACCTGGAAATGGCAGCAGTTCTCCATGCTTTGCGTTATTGAGGACATTGCCATTTGGGAGAGAATTTTGGGGTATATACTGACCACAAGAGCCTCAAGTATATCTCCATGCAGTGGGACTTGAACCTAAGACAATGGAGGTTGGTTGAGTACCATCAGTCATTCAACATTGAGATTCCTTTTTCGCCAGGGAAAGGCAATGTTGGGGCAGAAGCACTGAGCAGGAGGACTCCGTTTCAAGGATTTCAGGAGGCCAAAAGTGAGTGGTAGATTATGGCTATGTTCTCTTATATGAATTTGGAGGTGCACAATAAACAAGGACATGCGGTTCATTATTAAATATTTGTAACCTCTAATATTCTAGATCAAGTTCGAATGAGGAAACTATCAGACCCATAAGGCCTAGTCCTATGGAGGGGTATGTCAGATGGAGACACTACTCTGGGTTGGACAATGGGTGATGATGAGGTGTTACGTTTTCAAGGCAGCGTATGTGTTTCAGTAGTCATACGTTAGGAGCTAATACAGGAGTTTCATGATTCATCTTGGGTAGTTCATCCTGAGGTCACCATGATATATCGTGACTTACGCCATCAGTATTGGTGGTCGAGTATGAAAAAGGAGGTGGCTGGTTTTGTTATGTGGTGTTCCACCTGTCAGCATGTGAAGGAAGAGCATCAGCGACTAGTAGGGCTTTAACAACAGTTACCTATTCCTGAGTGGAAATGGAATGATGTCGTGATGGAATTCATGATACGGTTACAGAGATCGCCTCGAGGGAATTATATGGTTTGGGTTGTAGTGGACAAGATCACGAAGGTTGCCCACTCCTTCCCAATTAAGGAGACCATCATTGATGATGAGCTGGGATGGTTGTACATCAGAGAGATTTTACGTATGCATGGATTTCTAAACTCCATTATTTCAGATAGGGATGTGCATCTTACTTCACACTTCTGGAAGGGGCTATGGAGGGATTTGGGTACCCAGGTACTTCTGAGTATAGCTTACCATCCCCAGACAGATGGTCAGTCCAAGGGCATGATTCAGGTGCTGGAAAACATGCTACGAGAATGTGTCCATGATTTTGGAGGTTAATGAGAGATGAATATAACTATAGTGAAGTTCTCCTATAATAATAGTTTTCATGAAACTATTAAGATGGGACCTTACGATGCTTGGTATAGTAGGATGTGCCGATCACCCTAATGTTGGCTGGAGGTAGGGTAGGCAGCGATGCAGGGACCTCGTCTTGTTTAGGAGACCACAAAGTTGTTGGAGTTGATTTGTTAGTGGATGTCTAATGCATAGTCTCGGCAGAAATATTATGCTGATCGGCGGAGATGACCTTTATAGTTCATGGTCGGAGATCAGGTTTTCCTACATGTTACCTCGAGGATGGGACACAAGAGGATTATGATACAAGTAAAGCTTTCACCGAGGTACATCGGGCCATTTGAGGTTCTGGAGAGAGTTGGGCTCGTTTTTTTACGTTGCAGTTACCTTAGAGGTACCATGCTATGAAAATCATCTTCTATGATTCTCAGCTTCGACGCTATTTTTCAGGCACGTCTCATGTTTTTTGACCCGAGGAGGTTGAGGTGTAGTAGGATGAATCATTTAAGGAGCAATCTATTAGGATTGTCGATCGTAGTATGAATGTTCTCCACGGATGGTATGTTCCTCTGGTATGGGTGTTATGGTAGCACAGGCGAGTACATGCCGAGACTTGGGAGAGAGAGGCTGATATACAATCGTTGTGGCCTGAGCTATTTGGGGTTTCTTCTTTTATGACTCGCTAGGAAATCCGGGGAAGAATTTCATTAATGGGTGAAGTTTTTAAGAACCTGGATCTTCTTTTCAGAGATTTTTTCCTTTTCTTGTCATTTTTGAGAAAAAGGGGAAAATCTGGAAATTTTATGACTACACACCATGTACATTACATGTTCACATCGTGTACTTCGATGCCACGTGAGGTAGTGTGATGGCCATGTCTGGGCCACACACAAGGTTTTGTGGGGTGATGTGGAGGCCACTTAATGCGGAGTATGGAAATGTCGAGTACACAATGTGTACTCAATAAGTACAGGCCTTGTTTTTTTTCATCAGAAAATGGATGGGGGTCGCGTCTAATCGACAGATTGGTCTTCTTCTTCATGTTCTTCGACCGAAAACACCCCGAATGGCTGTGAACCCCCTCTGAGCCTCCAAGCCTCCAAATGATTCCTGAATCCACTATCGTAGATTGCCTTAGAACCATAGGGGTGATCTCATCCTTCATCGTGAGTTTCATTCCAGGATTTTACCTCTTTCTCCAGATAACATAGGATGAATTTTTTGTGTGTTTTTGTAGATTTACTCAGTTCTATACTAATTCATGTGCCAAAGTTCAAATATATTGATCTACTAGGATCAAGGTAGGTGGTTTTTTGCCTTACGTTGAATGTCTATGAGTTTTTGTGCAAAAGTGTCGGATACCCTTGTCTCTGGTATCTCGAGATAGGGTTTTGTACCTATTTATTATCTTACATTGATTGCTTTTCTGGTTGAGGCTATTAGATGAATAATCTTTTCTTGTTATCATGTTTGTGGAGCACCCCATGGGTTTTTCCATTGTTTGGGTTGTTTATCGCCGTTTGGCTTGGGTTTTCTGAGAGGAAAACCATGTTGCATTGATTTCGTCCCCCATATGAATAATTTCATGTGTTGCCTGCTGTTTAAATTCATCTGATTCATTGTAGCTATTAGCCAAGTATTTTTTGAACTTACATAGGGGTTCTAAGAATCGTTACGTACTATTGTTTTTAAACAGGTCTATGAGAACCTGGTGTAGTTAGACCATAGTGGGAATTGACATTGAGTGCTTCCTTAGAGGGCCTATTTAATTATTACCACAATGAGACCATAAGGGGGATTGACATTGTGATCTCTCAGAGGGTCTGATAAATATTTGAATCGAGACTAAATAGGGAATTCGACATAAGTGCTTCCTCAGAGAGTGTGTAGTATCACTACAAGACCATAGGAGGGATTGACGTTTAGTGCTTTCTCAGAGTGACTTTGCATTTGATGGAATATGTAACCATAAGGGTCTGCCCGCGTGAGCCACCTAGAGGGTTAGTGTGGTATATATTTTTTATAGGTTGTGAAGAGTCTTCCAAGAAAAAGAACAAGAATTGTTTTCTGCTTCCTGTTGTTTGGTTGTCTTCTGAGATACCTATTTTATTACTTGCCATGACTTTGGGATGTATAGTAATATGCTAGATTCCTTGCCTGATTAATTAATAATGAATTAATTAATATAAAAATTTGAATGTATATTGGTAGTATTGATTACTTTAGTGTACTATTGTTTCTTTACTGCATTCGTTTCCATTAATTTTTCTATATTGCTCACAGATAGTGGGGCACATGTCTTGTGGTGGTTGCATATTGAGATTAGTGTCACACCATCATTGGTTCATGCTTTTGGTCCAAAACATGTCATATGGTTGCAGGTGTGAATAGATATTTTGGCCCACAACTTCGGATACTTGATTGCTGGTTGGAGCTGGAGAACATGGTACCGAGAATAGGCTTGTGATGCTGCTGGAGTTACTGTTTACTTTAGTACATTGGTTTCAGTTGTATTTTAGCACGTTGTATTGTTTCTGTCATTCCATAGATACATATACCTTGCTGCATCATTATTATATTATACATTTCTTGCACTGTTTAGTGCATTTATTGTATGATGTTTATTGCTTCTTCTATTGTTTATATTTATCCTTTTGATGTTTACTTTACTGAATGAGGGAATAGTTTCCCCACTAACTAACCAAGGCCCTCGCTGCTTGTTCGCTGCCTCTGGAATTTGGGGATACACGCTTGCCGTCATTTGGTGAACCGGGTGTGGGGCACCAGTTGAGTGGCTCCAGATTAGGGTCGTTACATTGAGGAACCTATACAAATGTAATAGAAATGATACATTAAGAAAATTTACATGAAAAGTTGGAATATTAATCCAAAAAATATAATAGTAACCTCTCTTATGAAGTTATAAATTAAATTTTGGCATTTTATATTAATTAAAATATCATATAATTATATTAGAATATATGTAAATAAATATATGAAAAATGATAATTTAAGTATTTTTATATTTATAAAACTAAAATGATTATTTTAAATTATATAAATAATATAATTATTTATCATTGATTATAATTAACCACAATGTGTCCAATGACTCCACATTAAATAAATTTTCAAGGGATTTGATCTCATTTACTTTCTTGTACCTCTTCTACAATTTATTGATAATATGGATAAAAATTCATCAAGTATTTTACAGACCCCTTTTTTAGAATCACATTACACAACAACTTCTTTCTCAATAACCTTCTTGATATTTTTTTATTGGATTCCTTGATAGATGATTCATGATTATTATTTTTTTCATTCATAACATTCCCCATTATAATATCAATACTATTTAGAGTACTATCAATGTAATCTACGTATAGTGTTTCAGGATATTTATTATCCAATGAATAAAATTTTACATCAAAAAATTTTGGAAAAATTTGAGGATATTCTACACAACATTTCAGTCATCCAGCATCTCATAATGGCATATGATAATACACACAATTTCATTCAACCCAGTAAGGTATTCAAAAACTAATTATTATTCACCCATAATAAGGTATTCAGACTTCAATAACCATATTTGAAACATATTCTTTTTTACCTATGTATTGCCTTCATAAATGTTATGCAACATACCCCAGATAAATTTTTTAGTGTCAAAAATATTACTATTAATAATTTAGTTTCAAAAATGGATGAGATTAATGAATTATTAGCTCTTCTATCAATCTCATGATTCTTATAGTTAATTGGTTTTAGGGGATATTTGTCAAAAATTCGATGAAAATAAATATATTATTGCTTCAAGAACATCGTATCCATGAGAAATAATATATTGAAACGTTATAGTTTTTCAAATATGAAATTCATTATCGTCAAAATTGTGTATAAATTTTATACTGATAAAATTTCCTTCTCTATCAACATCTCTTCTAAAAATTAACAAAGGGTAAATGATGGGAACCATCTCTCTGATACCAATTGTAATTATGCTGATATGATATTTGTATCATTCATAAGAGAATGTATGAATTAATGTCATCTTTTTCTTTTATTTTTCATTACTTATGAATCAGCATTCACCACTAGCTACTGATTTCATTTCCTACTATAATCATTTCAAACATATATAAAATGGAACACATAAATTTAAAATGTTAACTCCTAAACAAGAGTTGTTACATCATTGTTATTTATTAGAAATATTTCAATACCACAATATCCACTAGGAAAAATACTTTTCTGTTGAATACAATGAGTAGGAAATGTCATTACACACATATAGAATTATTTTAAAACCAATAATTAATTCAATTCATGTTGTAGTAATATGTATAAACATGTTTTTAATAAATGTGTTATAATGATTCTTGATCAAATTTCACAAATATGAAAATCTAAAACTATTCGTAAATTTATTAGACACATGCAGTCAAGAACATCCTAGACATTATAATGACACATAGTCGGAATTCCAATTCGTATTTCATATTTAGATTACATAAATTAGAATATATATTTATGTCAAAATACTGCTAAAAATATTGGACCATATATATCTGATTCTAAAAACAATGTTTGACTTCTCGATAGGATTCTTGAATTTCTAATTATGATATTGTATATTTATCATTCTATATATTTTGTGACAATTATTTCTATAAAATCTAATATGAAAAATTATTCTTGTTAAAATTATGAACCATCACTATCCTATTTTGCGAGAAATATGTGTTCTAGAATACAAAATGTATGTTATAGAATACTAAATATATTCTACTCATTTTAATGGAACTCTATAATGTTTTAACAGACATTACGAAAAATAATTCCCACTTTATAATATTTCCCAAAACAAAATTCTTACTTATATATATGAATTTATTTGACTTGTTTGACCCCATTAGTTTCCCATAAATTTTAGATAATTGTTTGACTATTTCAAAAGATTATACATTCTAGAAAATCATCATTCAAAATATTATTCTCTATTATAATTTCCAATATAAATTTCTTTATTACCATTCTTCGTACTATATTCACATATGTTTAAATATAAACATTTTAACTTTTTATCAACTATAAATATGATTCCAATTCTTATTTTCCATTATTATTTCATCATTATAATTTTGGTAAATTTCTCAATCCAATTTTTTAAGCCACAAAAAATTAAATAAAAAATTTATAAATATGAAAAGGTTTCTTTTTTCCAATTATAAAAAATACACTCATTTTATTTTCATTATTACGATGATGAAAAAATATTCATCAAAATGATGTATCTTTAAAAATTAATAAAAAATGAAAAATAATCAATGAACATAATTAATGATTCATATCCCATTTAAAAACACAATAAAAAAGTCATCATAGAAGACACTGATTCTTCTACTTTTCTCTTAAGCCAGTTGTAAGAGATTTAATGATATTCTTTCACTTGAATCAAAATTCTTTTCTTTTTCAAATTTCCCAAAATATAACAATTAAATTATTCAAAAATAATTTATATTTCAAAAAAAATTTCTTATCAACCTGATACCAATATAATATGGATATGAAAAAATTAAATAAATAATAGGTGTATGTTTATGTCGTATAAATTGTGTCACCCTGATTGTGATAGACCAGTTATAGGAACATCCACATCAAAAATTGATTTCTTTTCTAATTATTATACAACTGGCCTACCTAAAACAAGTAATTTTATTTTCTAAAGATTTTACTATTTTTTTTTCTATTTGGTCTAATTGAAAACAAAATCCATTGGTTTTACAAAATTATATTTAACCTATCTAAACAAAATAAAAATATATATCATATTTTGTCACTTTTAAGGACTCAGAGCAGAAAAAATAATCACCTCAAACACAATACGTTCATTATATTTTTCCGGTATTTGTGAATTCCTTTCATGACCTTGTAAATTCAAAATAAGGACTTTTTCATCGTCTTATATATAATGGAAAGATTTGAAACATTACAACTTGTCCAAAAAAATACAACATTCCAGTCTAAACCTGAATATGATAATTTTAATTATTATTTAAAACACATCCAATATCATTCATCGGGATAGAAGAAAATTTTTTCTTGAATACATTGATTTATAAGGATTAGACAATAGAAAATCATCATCAAATTTCTTTATTCTACATACTGAATCCAAAATTCTACCTCATTATGACCAGAACATCATTCCATAACAAATATGAGTCCAAAGAGTCTTTTATTCTAACAAAACATCATCAAAATATGATAAACTATATTAATAATTGTGAGTACGAAATCTTTAATATGATGATGTGTATGACTATCCAAAACTTTTTACAAAATTCATTAATTTACCTTATTTAACGACATATGTCAACACAATTAAAAAAGAACATCTAATTTCACAAAACAAAATCTCAAAAAATATTGTCCCAACAATAGGTGTATGAATTTTTGATAAAAATGAACTGTATTGTTAAATGCTATGATGAATTGGGTATTTATGAAAAAGCTCTATATACACATGGTGTATTAGTTTTTATTATGATCTAACTATTATCAATGTGTTAAAATTGATCTACATATGGGTTATCCAAATTTTCTGATCCAAGGAGGGATATGATAAATTATTGGATAGTTGACTGTTGGTATCTGACAAAAAATTCAGTTTATATATTGGTATGTTATATCTCTATAATTGATAGTAACTACTAGATACATAGTTCCATTGGATTTTTTTTACATCATTGTTAAATTACTATATTTTTTGTATTATTTGTAAAATTATTTTATTATTATGATTTTTTAATGGAACTATTTTTTCACTAGATACATTTATAAATAACTTATTGGGAAGATATATATTCATTAAAAACTACTTTGGAATAAACATTCATATTTAAAAAGTATAAAATTTAGAATGTATTTAAAATGGAAAAGAAAAAACAATAGTTACATGTTTATATTTATAAATAAAGAAAAAATATATCTCATATGGTTTATCGAATATGGTTTGTTTATTTTCAAGGCTCTATATATATTTTTTATCAGATATATATCTCTAACTTTTTTTAATTTCTAGTCCAATTTATATTTTTATGTAGACCAGTGGGCATTGTGTTTTTTTATGTTTTTACTCTTATAGTAGGAAGGTGAATGATATGATAATAGTTTATTTTGTTACATTAGTTTTTGTAATTACATTGTCAACATGGTCATTTTTGGCGTTATAGAGAAAAATCAATGTTATAGATATTGGTGGATGATGAAAATCCATTAGAGTGGTATTTATGAATTAAAAGAGTGGGAGATCGATGTGAGAGTGATTTCTCATGTTATTAAATGTATTTATTGATGTCATTGTTTAATTATTATGTTATTGTATTGTTTATAACACTATAGAGTGGATTTATGATGTAAATAATGGTGATTTATGAATTTTTTGTAATTCATGATGATGTTTTTTGTCATTATTTATAATGGAAAATCATTCTAATCTAGTGATTAAATCATTTACCCAACACAAGTGTCATTCTATGAGGAACATTAATTCCCATTCAGGAATTTTCACAATTGTATAATAGAATCAATTTTTGGTAAGGGATTAAGGTAGAATAACTATAATAAAGTCCATACTCTAGATATAGGTACAAGAATCGAATCATAAACTCTTTCTCATCATTAGAATCATGTTAATAGGTATTAATGGGATTTGATTCTTTCATTTTGTAAATTTTTTAATTGTTATGTGATTTAGTGATGAAATAAGGATTGAAATGATTGTACCTAGTAAGATTGTTGGGACTGGATAGCCATGATGATCTTGAGTACATTGTTTGTGATGACACCCAACATCTGTTGTGTAGTGGTTACATAGTCCTCAAATATTTATTCATTGATGAAAACTAACATTAGTCCACTTTTTGAAATAATGAATTCCTCTTGTTTTGTTTAATTTCAATTTTATTATGTCATGCTGTGAAATTTTAGGAATTATTAAATTATTAATTATTAAAATAATTGTATTAAAATTTTGAGATGGTTGTTCTAAATGGAAATAAATTTATATTAAATATTTATTTGAAATAAATACATTGTTTTGGATTTCCAAAGAACGGTAGTATTAATTACATTTGTAATTTATGTTCACTACGTTGAATTTAATTTCAGATATAAAAAGGGATATTTTTTAAATGATTTTAGATTTCGTTGAAAAGTTGTGGTATTTATTAAATTAATAGATTGTTTAGAAATTAAACGAAATGTATTATAATTGGATTGTATATTTTTAAAATATTATTTATTGTTTTTCATGTTTTAAATTTTTATAAGAATATCAATAATTGGTATTATTAATTTCAAACAAGTTTTAGAGTTGTTATATTTTTAGTACTATATAATTTTCGTCCTAAATAGGGTTAGGGTTTAGCATAATAAATGTTTTCAATTTTTTGGAATAATATTCATTTTATTATAAAATGATTTTTGAAATAATGTTCTCTATTTTATGAGAATAAAATTATTAATAAGATTTAATATTTTTAAAACATATAAGTTTTAATGGGATTTTAAAAAATATATTTTATTATAATATTTTTGATTTTGAAATGGGCTTTGATTATTTATATAGAAAATAATTTTCTAAAATTGTAAATCATGTCATTATTGATTGATTCCTTCTATTTAATTGGTATACCCACAATCCATGTGTATTAGTAAATTGTAATCCCCTTTGTGTGATTTATAATTTTTTAGGTTCTTCAATTGATTTTAGCATTCGGTTTTCCTTGACTCTATAGGTAGGAATTTGACTTCCTTTGGGATTATTATAACATAGTGATTAATTATATTTTGAGGGTCTTATTGGTTCTAAAATGAAAATGTATCCATTTTATCATGTGTTTTAACATCAATGACTTAGGTTAATTCATGGTTGAGTGGTACATGTGTTACCAGAACATAAATTGTATTTTAGTTGGTGATTTTATAATTTAGACAAATTCTCTAGGTTTTCAGTGATTCAAAAATGTGTCCCTTAGTCAATTGCCCTTCATTTTTATTCTATATATATAATAAAAAAATTTGGATTTTGTTGTTTTAGGTTCTATTTTCCCTTAATTATATTCAATCATCATGTTGGCCAATTATTACATTGTTACAATAGATTATGATTTTTAGCTTATAAATAAATTTATGATTAAATCGATGTAAATTTTGGGACAATACTCATTTTTTCATGATTATGTTCTTATGATTTATAGCATCACATGACCAATGTTCTTTTCCATTGGTGTCTTGGCATTCCATGGAATTTTGATTTCATTAAACCCTTTTTTGGTGGTACCTTGTTTCAGCAATGATGTTATTGGTTTTCCAAAAAGAGGTATGGCTATTATGATTGGGTTTTATGTATGAATTTATATTTATTTGAGTCATTCAGCCTTTTAGATATTTTCTCAATCATAGAGCATGTTGACATTTTGGTATATCCTAATATGTGTGTTATAGTCATGTCATAATATGGTGGGGATAACACAATGTATGTTTTAAACTTTTTTTCATTAATAATTCTATTTCCTGAATATTATGGATGCTTATTTGGTTAAGTATGTGTTTTTTGAGTGTATAGGTTTTTTGTGAAATTTGATGAGTTTTTATGGTCATCATATTTCGATTTGGTACGTGTCATAGGTAGTGTGTTGGAGTGGTCATGTTGTTATATGTTTTTTCAAAAAATTTCTATCTATTGAGGGAGAAAGATCTTGTATTTTTTCTAATATTCTAAATTATTTTGATATTTATTTGGAAACAATGGATTATTATGGCTGAAATTATCACACCTTAGTAATTTTTTAATTTTATGATGAGACATTACCGAAAAGGACATGACTCTTTTATTAGTAATAAATAATAGAAAACAAACAGGTGTTTAGAATATATGAGTTTTACATTGGTCCCTCTGTATACGATATAGGAGATCATCAGAAATCTCACAATACCATAAGAATTGAATACCATTGATTCCCTTATTAGCAAGACCATCCTCCACAAAATTGGCATCCCTCTAGAAAAGGGTGATAAAATGATTCATTAATGAGAGATAATCACTGCATTTAGTAAACAAATTGGTAAATTCCATGATAGATGAGAAGAACTAGTCCTAATGTAAATGAAAATAATAATGGAATCACTATAAAGCCAAATATTGTTCCAATCACAATGATAATATTACCACACCACTGACAAAATACCAATAATTATGGAATAGAGAGAATAATTAATACCATAAGATCCATGTAAACAACTGAAGGTAACCCACATTGTGAGATCTGAGTAAGGCTCAATGACATGAGGGTCCTAGAGTAGCTAATGAGGCCCCATAAGAATTGAAATAAATCCAATCCTCAATGGGATACAACCAAAATACATCATACATACCATGAGGGGGACACAATCTACCACTAACACTAATAATATTTAGTACTGTAAAATCCAGGACTGAATTTGAACAATAATGAAACATTGGTGGACTTGAGTCACGAATAGGAGTAAGTATTGCACAAAGAGAGGACCCATCAATGAAATGAAACCATTCACGTATTACCTAATTTCAAGAGAATCTTAAAATGGGAATAAGTTCTTCCACACCAACCTGGAATAGATCATTGAGAATGGGTGAATGCATAAGGCCACACCAGCTAATGAGAAACTCATGAATTAATGTGACCTGAGGAATACCCACTTCAAAAATATTTGGAAAATAATTCCCCATTGAATATGTAGTGTCATATAATAAGAAATATTGGATAATATTATCTCAATATTGATTGTAGGGAACACATCATGAACTTAATGAGATTCCACACAACTGAAGAAAACACGATGTAGGAAACATAATATTCTCCAATCTCCATACAATAAAGGATCATGATGGCCTAAAAATTCATGTTGAAGTATCCATGACCATAAAAATAATGGGAGTTTAATGTAAAATTCCTATAAAATAGTCTGGAAGGGATTATGGGATTGGAATAGGGTTTCCAATCCCAAAAATCTTATTTGGAAGACAAAACATAATTCTCTACAATGTGATCAATGTTATTCGGGAGGATATTTATGTTACAAAAATAGTCCTTGATAGGGGTATCCAAACTAATATTAGTCTCATCACTTGAATGGGAGTAAACTAAAGAAGATCCAACCCAATTTCAATTCAAAAAATTGAAGATAATAATACCTGGAGAAAATTAATCTGGAGTAAGAGTCAATAGAGGGAAAACAAACATGAAGGCATGCCACACTGAGGAGCAAAAATAATTACAATTTATAGTCTATAGATTATGCAGAAATCTAGCCTGAAGAAAACAAAGATATTCAATGTTTCATTTCACTAGTATCCAAAAAGCAGAGTCATGCAATGAATCATTATTATGTCTGAGATTCTTAATTCCTATACAAAAAGAATCAAATGGTTTGTAGCAAGAGTTCAATAGAACTATGGATTTTTTATTTCCATTACACTACCACTATAAATAAACTTCTTTATTGATATTTTGAAGAATTTGATAAGATAACTAATACATTTCTAAACGATGAAATAATATACTAACATGGAAGTAACAAAAGAATTCACCAAGAAAACATGACCATCCATGTATAATGATTTTCCCTTCCAAGAAGAGATATGTATTCGCATTTTTCTAATAATGATAGAAAAATAACAGGCCTTTGGTCTTCCCCCAAATAATGGAACCTCATTATATAAAAAGGGGTTAAATCTCCAACAAATTATCAAATACCAGATAATGTCACCCTTATTTTTATTAGAAATATTTTTTCCAAAATAAACAATAGATTTTCCCCAACATACCTCCTCACCAGAGACATTCTCGTAGTGAATAAAATCCCTCTTTATGTTACTAATATTCCTTTTGCCCCAATAGTAAAAAGACTATTGTCATAATTATACACCAAATGGGTGGGAGAAAGAATATTCCTATCTGAAAAAAAATCTCATCTTCCCATTTCCAGCTATGATGAAAAATAACTTATTGGGATAATCATCAGTAATGGGAAAAATTATTTCAGATAAATTATTGCCTTCACTAACAACTCTGTATAATTCAACTTATCCTTCAGAAGAACCATTAAGGAGAATATTAATGTGAGTAGAGAATAATATGACTTTAACCATGAAATTAAATCAAAATTCAAGAAAAATATAAGATAGAACAGTCCAAATGAATCTCCAACCCAAGGTATCATAATCCATCTTGACATTAATTTTAAGTGGAATATTTTCAACCATTGTGGGTTTCTTATGAAGATTTACACCTTCTGAGTTAGTGACAAGAAAATTCTAAATTGATATTCCTTTAATGAAACCAAAGTGATTTGGAGACACAATATTACATTGTATTTGTGAAAGCCTATTTGAAAAGAACTTTTTAATAATCATAAAGATTGTGTTCATTGGACAACCACTCTAAAAAGACGAATCTCATTTATGATTTAAATTTTGGGTATACGAGAATGAATCTAGCTTTCATATCTTGATGAAGGGATCCGCCTTTGAAAAAATAAAAAACATATATGAAAACATCTATTTGAATAATATCCCAATATGTCAGAATAAAGAAATGTCTGAAACCATATAGTCTAGTAGAATATTTAGGGTTGAGGCTAAAAATATCCTTCGTGATTTCGAAATTCATGGGAATTAGAATGAGTTGTGATTTATCATCTTGATGAACAATCCTTGGAATAATACTCACCACAAGATCAAAAAATAAATTATGTTCTATTAAATAGATTTTTGAAATAATAAATAACATGCTTCGGGAGATCCCTCATATTATCTTTGAAATGGTCACCATCCATATCATTGAAAGAGTCCAAGAAACCTTCCTCATTTTCAGAAGTTAATTATTGAATTTATAGTTTTTATTGCCATCTTTCATCCACTAAACCCTAAAAGCATCGATTTGAAAATCATATTTGAGGTTGAGAGGATATTTATCCATAGAGGTCATCTCAACTTCCCCCAGGAGATCAGATGAGAAATCATTGTGAGTATTGATATCTAGGGCTTAATGAAGCGAAGTCTCAAGGTAGGCAATATCAGAATCTATTGAGTTGAAACAATTTTTACCCCATGTTCTGAAATGCTTATTGAGTAATTTTAATTTGATAACACAAGAAACAGAATCATCCCAGTAATTAAAATAATTTTATTTTTTTTAACAATATCCATACAACCATTGTGATTGTCTAGTGATTTATTAATCCTGATGGGAGGAGGGGGATTGGAATCTCTACCAAAAAAATTCTGCCAAAATATGATGATGATTAGATAATAGGTTTGGAGGATTTGTGCCAGAAATAGAGTCCCAAAAATCCAAAAATAATTCCTTTACAAAGGTACAATTAATTTTTCTAGAAAACAAATATTTAAATATATCTTTTACCAAGTATTATTTTCTCTAAATACGTATCCTCAATAGGCCCATTATTATAAACAATAATTGTAAATTCCTTAGAGTAGATAGAGTTGGTCATATCACATATCTTCTTGTCTAGAGTCAATATTTAATTGAAATCCCCTAGTGTGATCCATAGACAATGGATAACAAAATTGAGAAATCTAATATCCATCTATAAGCTTCTACGGTCATAATATAAGTTAAACGAATAAATGAAGGAGCATGAATGTTGAGTGTCATGAAAACGGAATGAACATGGGACATGACATTCACTAGAAGAAACCAAAGAAATATTAGACAATAAAGATGAGCAATGACCCAGAGGATCCTAATCTATGAAGAACATATGTTTATGTAAATTAAATAGAAACCCAAGAACTCCAGGAAAGAAATACTGGAGGAGGAGAGTCTTTTATGTTTATATAAGCCAATAAGAATACATCTATGGGTATGAATATATTGAATTATGGATCTAGTGGTATCTTTGTCAGCTAAATCATGGCAATTACAAAAACAAATCATCATTTGAACTCGAAATAGGGGTTGGGAAAACCTTTTGAATTCCCACTACCTTCCATTTACCTGATTTTTGAGGCCACGCCACCGTTATTTTAAAAATGGGGGAACATTGAATAAAATCCATAATATTTGATTTATCCATTTCAGATCAAGAAATATTATCACTACTAATGAGAGAAGGAATTTCAATATCCTAGGTTTTATAGTCATTTCCATGACCCCAATACAAGATTCAACATATTCTGTATCATCTATACTACAAATTTATGAATTATTTTTCAGGCCTGAATCCTTCACAAGCTGGAGGGTTACATTATAATCAGGTTTATCAGACACAATAAATAATTTAAGAATCTATAAGGTGTGTCATTACCAATGAAACATGGTAGAACATAGGCCTTAATACTTGAGGCCATATCCTTGAGTATAATAACAAGATCAATTAACCTTGTATCCTATAAATATGTGATACATGAATCCATTATATTTTCTATAGCATTCACAATGAGGGGAACAATATCATCAATAAAATTGCAAGAATATGTATAAAGTACAACAGTTGGGGTGGATGTGAAGAATCATTCATGACCACAAATTAATGGGGACAATAATGATTGTAAGATTTGTTATTAGCCAATGTTGAGATGGAATTAACATGGTTCTAGGAGCCCTAGAAAAATAGGGGACAAAACATCAGTAGACCGAGAACCTTCTAGATCCTAAATAACAGAGGCATCACCATTATAATTGAGAACTCAAGGTGGGGTATTCATAGGGACATCAGATACAGCCTCACATCCTTATAAGGAAAAAACCAAAGTACTAAATTTTTAAGCCAACTCCTGCATCATGTTATGTTCATCCATTTCCATTTGAAAACTGAATAACAACTCCATGATTTCTTTTGAAAAGGTATAACTCAAATCCAGATCCATCGAGGGGGGTATCCCATAAGAATTGAGATCCCATCTCTAAATTTAAAAGTAAGGGTGGAAAATATTTGATTACCATGATACTCTTCCTCAGAAATATAATTCCATGACTTATTCGGAAGAATAATACTAGAGGTACCAACCTGTTCTATTCCCCCTTTTTGATAAAAACTCCATAATTCATTATAATACGATTTACATACATCCAAATTGATTCCTTGGGTGCTTCACTAATCTTCTTCAGAATCATTCTAATATTTATGATAGTGTTACCAAAAATGTTACATAAATCACAAAATAGAGGATGTCATTCATATTCAACATTCACAACATTTCTGTTTCAATTAGAAAAAACATAATCTTATCAGGATGCTTCATTTCATGGTTGACATCAAAGAATATTATAGAAAAGAAACAAATATCCCCCTAAATACTTCATTGATCCAAGCTAATAAGAATTCCATTACAAAAATCATGTTCATTAAGGATCTTGGGATGACAATACATCCTATTCAAACCGATAAGCCTGACCCAAATCTGTGCATTAGTTTTCTTCAGATTAAATGGATTGAAATTAACAGAAAATTCAAATAGACATAAAATTATAGGCTTGAGATTTAGATTTCCAGTACCCCTTGTATTTTTTAAAGAATCCATGGATTTCAGAAAAATGTCAGAGAACACTCCCCCATTAATAATAATCCTCCAATCGCTAAATCCATATCAATGGGAGACCATGTTCTTTTGATCGGTATATGACCAATGTTTTTATCTCTATGAATAAAAAAAGAACCCATGATTGAAAGCCTACAGGGAATAGAATGCTTCTGTAGAGCCTCTAGGTCAACCACCACTAAAAACACACCATTCTCTAATATTCTTATGGAGGAGGATATATATAAACCGTCCTTAATTAGATCAGAAAACAAAGATAAATCATGTGCGATGGATACAACATTCTTCCTCAAAGAATATGGGTCCTGATAAGTCGAGATCATTACATTATCCTGATATAAGGTAAGATCATATTTGAAATCGAAATACTTTTCAGGATTAAAAAAATACATGGAAGCAATCAAATACAAATACATGATCAAGCAGAATCAACATCGCCATGTTCAAAGAGGGAACATCCAATGCTTGTCATTTTTTCCATATCAGGAAAATTCATTAGACATAGTTATTGGAAGAATTTAAAATATATTAATATATATAATATCATTCTATAGTAACATGATACACTTTTTAAAACTTTAATTGTTTTTTCCTTTAGCATATACATGTGATGTGTTAGAGTTTGCAGGAACCATGTTTAACCCATGTGAGAGTGTATGTAATGTTTATAGTGTCTACCACAAAGATGATGAATTCATTAAATATCCATGGGTATGGACCATACTTGGTGTTATATTTGAAATATTAGGGATCTATAATTGTTTCATGGGTATCCCAATAGTGTGGAAATCAAGACACTGAGTCCCGACATTTTAAAAAGTCAAAATAAAAATAAAAATAAAAATATAATAAATGTAATAATAATCCCCCGTAACTCCCCTCACCATTAAGACTATATTTCTCGACATGCCCAACCCTTAATTTCACCACTCATGCAAGCCACCCCTATCCTCCAACCTCCTATCCATATTGAGTTCTCCCTTGAATTTTAATGTGATCTGCTCTGGTACATGCTCCTCTTCCTCCACTAATTCATCATTTTTTTATTCTTCCCCCATGGTTCATATGATCTACTCACACCCTATCATAATTGTATTTATATTATTTTTTGATTCATGGTGTTTATTATTACTTATTCCCATTAAGGAAAAATCATTCCATGATTATTTATTGAAGTGAGTATACTATTGGTTTAATTTTTTCTTTCTCCCATTCATCTAAATTTAAGAATGTTAAAATATGGATTTTTTTTGTTTTTTGGATTCTATTTATTTTTATTGGTTGAATTAGGCCTCTATGAGGTGGATTTATGAAACTCCTTTCTATGGAGATAGTTTCAGAGGTAGGTTGTGTCATTTTTAATTCCCTATGTTTATAAAATAATATTATAATATTGTATTATTAGGGGTTTTCATTATATTATGATGTAAATTTATTATTTAAAATTGTTGTGATTGTTTGATTGTTTTTCCATCTATGTTTTCATAATTTACCTATGGTTACATCATAGTTTTATTTTACTCAAAAATGTTTTTAATTTTGTTTTGAAATGTTTTATATCTTGGGTGGTTGATGGGAATTCCAAATGGGCTCTATAAATAATTCCTAATGGTAATAATCTCATGTTATTCATTAGAATTCCAAATGGTCTGTAAAAATATATTATTATTTTAAATATATCATATACAAATATACATACATAGATATCAATATGTCTATACAATTTTATATATTTTTAAAAGGATGCGTGAATACGAACATTTCATAATGGGTAATATATATATATATATATAATGGTTCATATGTGTATATATTGATGACATAATTTTCAATTTGAAGGAATTCCATTATAATGTGTTTTCCAAAGGAACATTGTTTCCTTCCAAATGAAAATGCTCAGATAGCACATTCACATTTATCATCTGGAAAAAATGATCATTCATGGTCGTTTCGTTGGTTTTCGATAAGGGATGGTAATTTAAATGAGGTAAAAAATTTGAAATTAATTAATATATTTTTGTTATTATTAGTAAGTCTTCATTTTTATTTATTTTTTATTTTTATAAGAAAAACTGGAGTCACATAATAATGGGTATCTAAATGATAATTGTTAATCATTTCGTGAAAATTGAATGAAACAAAAGTATATGATATCTTGATTAAAGAAACACATATTTTTATATAAAATGAAGACATCAACAGTAATGAGGGATATATATGAATCCATGATACACTAGTTTATTATAATATTCAAAATACATTCTATGTGATAGATTTGTTATGATTATTGGATTTACCCCTCACATTCACATGTTAGGGTTATTATTAGTGGTTTACTTTTGTGAAAATTTCTATCCTGTTCTACTGGAGATTTACTATTTTCATGTAATAGATACTTCCGAGACCATATCCACTAGATAATGAGTTTACATGACACCTATTTTCCATGTATGCTACATACCTCCATTTTCATGAATTTTTCCTGAAATTATTTCATTGTTATGATTTGAAACTACATAAAATATTTCAGAATTGGTTACGGTTATAAATTGTTTATTGGAAATATTGACATTATCTTGAAACATTTTATTAAATAAAAAGGGAAAATGGTTTTTGAGATGTATTGAATTGGAACATGTTTTAAAATTGTAAGGAATACCATATAGTTATAAGTGTTTTAACACTATCATGAAATGGAATCCAAATTAAAGATAATGAATCAGGAATTGTTTCTTATCAAATAACTACTATTTTTTCCAATGAAAAAGTTTGTATTATTTTTCAATATAGGTATAGATAATATTTATTTCTTGCACAAGGAGCATTCTCATTCTATGTCGGGTTGAAAATGTTATAGTCCCATGGAGATGGTTGTTTTTGTAAATTATTATTTTTTAATTACCATCATAAAATTTGAAATAGAAGATACTATAAATTTCTATAGGTGGTGGGTAGCTATATATTATTGTGGGTACCATAAATCCATTAGAGCGGAGTCTGTGCATTCTAATATAGGGAGATAAAATTGTTATTGTGGTTTTTCCATATTTATGATATTTACTATATCCATATTTTATTTATTAGATTTTTTTGATTGTTTTTATATTATTTATAGTGGATTTTAGTCAAATAATCAAGCCCTAAATAATATTTATTCAATGTACACTATTACTTTTCAAAATTATTTATTTTGTGAAATAATTCAAATATAGATATTCATTGATTTTTATGCATGTGGGATTCCCATGGTTATCTAGAATGCCCTTTAATTGTTTCATGTACTAGGAAAATAATTCGATATTTGGATGTACATGGTTGGTTCATGAAAATATATATATATATATATATATATATAAGAATGTTAATTCATGTCTGTGGTTTTTATAAAAGTGGAAATGGTTTTTCTATCTCAATTTAAAATCCTCTATACAATTTTTTTATTTCATAAAATTATTTACTATATTTTATTTGATTATAACCAAATTAATCATTTTCTATATATATTTGAAATTTATTGCATTTGAAGTTCTATATCATTTTAATAAATTACATATCATTCCAATTAAATTTAATCTGCGTTATTTGGGAATTATTTTTATCAATTTTGATTCCTTAAATCATGTTACATATTATGAACTATATTATTATTTTATATTTTCCATTTGATTAATTATACCATTAATGTTATCTTCCAAAAATTCATAAGAAATTTTCCTTATATAAACCCAAATAATTTGTTATAAATTTCATTCAACACAATTATTACAGTATTATTATGAATATTATGTAATGAGTTTTTTACTATATTTTGATTAATATCCTTAATGTATTTAAAATAAAAAAATAATATTATTTTAATTTATTGTATTACATTCAAGTTTATAACTTTTCATATTATTTCCATATAAACCTCTTTTAAAATATATTATTTTCCACAGTTTTTTTTCTATTAAGAAATGATTTTAACTAAAGTTTAATTCATTGAATTATATTAATATTACCATAAATGTTGTTTTTCATTTATTTGGGATTCCCAAATTAGTATTTAATTATACAAAATTTTATTTTACACTTTAGAAGATATAAATATTAATAAAATGATAATATTATATCATTATTTATACTTTTTATTTTTAATAAAGGTAATTTCATTATTTTAGAATACTTCCATTAATAAAAAATTATTTTATATTAATATCCTCATTCCAGAAGAAATAATGATGGAAATTTTATAAAATATTATCAGATATTTAGTTTAATTGTAACTTTATTAAAAAAATCACTTCACATTTTTGAAAATCACTTTTGAATGTGTCATTTGAGTATTTTTTACTTCTATGATAATAATATTTTATAAAATATATAATATATTTTTGTATAAAAGTTTTCATATTAAATGTGATTTTTATTTATAAGTTTGATGTGAAATTTATTATTATCTAATACATACATATTAGGTATTTAAATATAGGTAAAAATTAATTTTTTTACTTTACTATTCGTGTGTGATATTATTAAAAAAATTATATTAAAATTATTATTATAATTTATATGAATATAACTCAGTTTTATATTTAATACTTAAGGTCAAACAAAATTAGAACCTAATACATTCTCAGGATAGGTTTTTTAGTTTTAATTATATGGAAAAATTGATTCATCACCAAATTTTACATTACTAACCAACCTCTAAGAATAAGGATGACATTTATCTTAATTCATTATTTTATTATTACATTGTCATATATTCCATTGAATAGAGGTTGTTCACAATGATAACAGTCATCATTGATTCAATAAATATTTATTTAAAGTATTTACCCATTATTTAGTTGGGGATAATATTATATGGTTTATTGTCTTAAATTAATGGTATTTACATAGAAATATATTTTATCTCATTTGAAAACTATTTATTTTTTATGACATTAAAATTTTATGATTATTGATGAATTTATATATGACATATTTATGTGATTCCATTTAAAAAAATGCAACCCATTTTCATTCCATGGGTACTTTATGTTGAGTTTAATGAAACACAATTATGAAAATGAAGATTAAAAATGTATATAACTAGAAACCACTATACCCTATAAGAATATAAAAAAGAATTTATAAATTCATTATAATTTTGGAATATTCATTGAATGATTACAAATTGTGAGTATCCTTGTAAAACCTTATATAGTGAAGATGAAATGTTGAAATATCTTAATTCATTATAGTCATTGTTTTTTATATTATATAATATTATATATTGCTGATAATATGTTATATCCATATAGTAATGTGGACTATGTGAAATTTGTGAGGATTGTCATCATTTGTCTTTCTTTATTGTATGGAAAAACATATTATTTTTTATCCTTAATGTTTGAGAATAATTTTATAATAATGTTATATTATTTGAGAAAAATATTTATTAATATAGAAATGAGGTATTGATAAATAAAAAATTCAAGATATGACTATTTATGTGGTAATTAATTGTTTATTGATTTTGATAAAATTATGTCATATAGTTCTGGAAATTATTATTATTAAAATTAAATTTTATCCATTAGATTTCACTGATTCTTATATAATTTATTATCATATTATAATATATATTATCAATATTATAACATTATTAACTATTTATTAATTAATTTTTGGACAAATGGAAGAGTTATAATTGGATAAATAAATGACAAAAATATATTTTCTTTATGGTGATTCCAATTTTTATAGGAATGATATTTTTTGATAAATGTTTATTATGTTATATAAAATCATGTGTACATGTTTTTTTAAATAGATAATTATTTTTATGGATATATAAATATTTTCATAATGATTCAAATATTATGATTAATGACATAATAAATTTTATATTCTAAAGGTTATATATGCTGAGAATACCCACCCATAATTCCATTATTTCATAATATTTAAAATTGCACCTAAATAATTTATTTGATGTTATAGAATGTAATTACATGAGATTTAAATATATGATTTCTTATATTTATGTCAAATAATTTTAATACCATGATCCAAAATGATTTTGAAAAAAATATAAATATTGATATATTGATAAAATATTAAAATTTCCCTCTAAAACTAGGCTTTTAATTAGTAAGTATGAATAAATGTAAAAAAAGTATGAAGTATAATAATATATATTAATATATGAATGATATTTTATAAAAAATTTATTATTTTATTTTTTATTTTTGATTTCATATTTTTATGTGATGAACATTTTATAGAATAAATATTATTATATTATAATTAAATAATGATATTGATGAAATACAATATATTTTATTAAGTTACATAATTATTATTGTATTATATAAAATATTTTTTTAAAATGGATAATTTAATATTTTATTTTCAAGGAAAATACCATATTGATATATTTTTATAAAATATATTTTATAATGAGATTATAATAAAATTACATCAACATTGGACTCAGGATAACTATATTATCGTATGATCATTTCATGTTTTTTATAAAATTATTAGCTTTAATTAAAATAGAAAAACAAAATGTCATTAAAAATAAATATATATTTAATGACATTATTAGTACATAATTCTGTACATGAAATTTATGAACCCATTTTGAAGAATATATTTATGTTTTAATAGTCTTAAATTTTCATAAATTTTATTTTTTAAATTAAAATGTCTGATTTGATATTTTGGAAGTAGTGTTATATTTTAATAATAATTATTAAAAATTGTTCATTTATTATCTTATAATAAATATTTATAAATTTTAAAAAACTGATGAAATATATTTGATTTATAACATTCACTTATTATAAACTTGTTTTTTAATAATGGAAAAGATATTTTCTTTAGTAAAGGATATATTACCTTTTTTCAAAATTTATTTCTATGATAAAATATAAAATGATAAATGTAAAAAAAACATAATGGTATTGATTTTAAAAAATGTCAAAAAAAATTGACGGAATGTGTGGATGAGGATTATATCATCCATACCTCTTATAGACTCCCTTATTTTTTATTTAAAGTGCCCTTTTTTATATAATGAATTCCAACTGGTGAGATGTATTCAATATTAAAAAAAATCTACCACTTATTTATTATAAAACTAGAAATAATCCACTCTCTTCCCCTCACACCTTGTCCAACATAGTATATCCAAAACACTAATACAAATTACTATAAACATCTACATCCACCATTAATTTTTCATTATAATTTAAAACCTCATACATAAAATTGTTATCCCCTATATAAAATTCCAAATAGTGACCTATAAATGATAAAAAAAAATATTATTACTAATTCATTAGTTTAAAATAATCTTCGTGAAATTACATAACATAATATTATAATTATAACATCACAATATCAACTATTACTATAAATTATATTAATCATTGTTCAAAAATATAACCTCGGTCCCTTTTCCATTTTACAAAAATGATAATTTGAATCCTCTGTGTATGTGTAGAATACCACCTCCACCGTATAACATGGTAATGTCCATTAATTATAAATAATGGATGGCTTCTGAATGATTTAAATTTACAATATTTATATATAAATCCCAAAGAATATTACTTAAGGATAAAACATGTAATTCATCTTTCATTTTCTATGAGAAAGAAATCATCATCGACATATATATGCAAACTACCACCTCCTTTTATCGATACATTTCTATTTGTATTACTATCCTTAATGGATGATTCCAATTGTCTATTTAATTTCAATATAAATTTTTTTTGATATGAATAAGGTTATGTAAATATAATTTGTAAAACCTATAAATTTTATTTATGATAAATTTATATAATAAAATTAAGCATTTTTTAAAATATGATCTAAGTAAAAAACTATTTATTTATATATCATTATACTATTAATAAATTTAAGTATTAATTTATATCCTAAAAATATTGATACACCACACTAATAATTACAATATATATATCTATTATAATTATTTATTAACTAAATTTCAATTAAACGACCACATATTCATCTATTATTCAAAGAATGTTCATGATTTTGTTGGGTTATCAAAATAATTGATCAAGGATATGAATTTAAATAATGGATGACTATGGGAAAAAAATAAATTATATAATATGAAATAAATATGTAATATTTTTTTCATTGTGGTAGTGTTTTTTTGAACTCGTTCATTAAGAAATAAAGTTTACTTCCTCATTAATCACCCAAACATGCTTGTATTTGGTTACTTATTCACGGATAAATACTAATATACTCATAAATGTAATATGATATGTCATAAATTATTATTAATAATTCATAATAGTATCTATAAATTTCATTATATTATAAATTTTATGAATATTGTTGTAAACACATGACATGTGTACTTTAAACCACATGACATGTAGATGAATTTCCCTAAACGATATTCCCCTAAATCTCATCAAACTCATACAATTTATATGAAACACACAAAATGACCTAAATAGTGTGCCAAAAAAGGAATTAAAAACTATAATATAAAATATATAGTGATTTATTTGAGGCAACATAACACATACCTTCCTATAAGAAGAATCCCCCAAATCAACACACTGATCATCAATCTGCAATTTCCACATGACAATTTTCCATGTCTATGGAACTAAAACAGTTCATACTATATTCCTTCTCCCTCTCGTTTCTCTATATCCCACTATAAAAAATTACTCTGAATGGGTATATACCATATTGAATACGCTACTTGGTATGTTAGTAAATTAAAATTTGAAAAATGGTAAAATGAATTGGTAAAAAAGATAGTATATAAAATAGATTTTTTTTTGATAATCCCTAATGCCCGATGTATTGTTATGAAACACCTAAACAAATTCCCCCATTTCATGTAAACTGAAAATACATATATTTTATCATATTCTCCATTTTCAATTATATGTGTGAACAAAAACACATAAATAATAATCACTAAATTAAATAAATATTAAATACTCTATGAAAATTTGATGATCACATATTTCCACAAAGTAACTATCCTAGGGAACAAACATGATTATGGGACCAATGTCCCTATTTTAATAATTAAATGAAATCATTATACTATTGATTATTTAATTCAACTAATGTATAGTCATGTGATCAAAATGGAAAAACATTACAAAAATTTTCATAAACTCATATGATGATGGTAATCACTGAATCCCAACCACAAATGCCTCACTCCCATAAAAAACTATTTTTATAATCCAGTTTCATTGATCTCCCCAATCTACACATGAAAAAAACTCTATCTTGACTATCCAATGACATTTATTATTATATCTTATATCTTATATCCAAACAAATTGGAATTTCAATTATGACCGATCTACTGATCTCCACCACATTAGTATTCTAAAAGTCTCCCAGATATAAAATGAAAACCTACACAGACCATACTACATATTCACATAATATAAATAATAATGTAAAAAAGGATAACACATAATTATAATCATCGGAACTAGAACACCCATTCATAACCAACTTGAATAAAAACCATTAACCATTAAAAACCACTTAAAAGGATGCTCAAATCACCAAATTGAAGTTGGGGAAATCCCAAAAATATTATTTTCTAAATCCTCTATCAAATGTGAAATATTACTCAATCCAATTTTTTGTAGGCCCATGAAAAGTAGGATAAATGTTTTTATTACCATTGATCATAGCCACACATTTTTTTTCAAATAAATAATAGAATACTCAACACTATTCTTAAAAAAATGCCTCCACCACATTAAAAGAAAAAAAACACAAAAAACCATCCACACATGTATTGATCCCATTTCCATAAATCATCCATCAATGATTCATTGTACTATCAAATGACCAAAAGAAACTGATTTGTTCCGTTGAACAAACCAATTCATCACACTCAGGATGAAACAAGACATATAGTAAACACACTAATCTAATTCCCAAATAGTATAATCATCATGCCTAAAATCACAATATTGATTTTCGACATCTTCATCATCCCCTACTCGTAATATAACCCATACCCACTAATGCCCTTGGTGAAAGATGGCACACGGGAAACACTGTATGTCTGGGTAAATTTTTTTTATCATGATTGATTCCCTTTCAATGAAAATGAAGAAGTAAAATAATTGAAAACACCAACTCAAGGAATCATGATCACGATCCAAACATCTATCAATATTCATTTTCCTCCCTGATCCAACAAAAGGAAACTCACATCCCATTTATAACACGTAAGGGCCTCTATGCATCCCACATCAAACGAACTACACCTACCTCATCGGTGCACATCTAACCATAGGATACACATGAAATATCATCATAAGAATCCACATATATGCAATTAAATTTAGTAGCATTCAACAAGGAAAATAAATAATAAAACATCACATATGAAATTTTTATCACATTATGTAACTAAACATCAATCATTAGTAAAACAACATGGATATGAATATGTCATGTTACTCCGGTGTTCATATAATGTGGAATGAATAATTTAATATATACCATATTAATACAAAAATAGAAATATTAAGTGCATAAAACTATGTGAAATCACATATCCATAAAAACTCAACAATAGAAATCTCATTCCATGATAACATTGAAACCTATAAAAATGGTGTTTATGATATATAATTATTATATATATGATAGGTTCCAACACATTCATTGACCACCTATCTCTTAACTATTCAAATCATAAATCAACAATTCATTGATATATTTCCATAACAAACTGTATATTTTTTGTTAGACATGTCACCGAATCAGTATCACCATAATGCCACATTATCACCTCCCTAAAGGGGGAGAGGGTTCTGACCATTAAGATGGTTCTAACATGTGATGCATGAGATTATATGAAAAATTCATTTACAAATAACAAGGTAAAAAATAAATCTTATAAATGTGGATAAAAATCATATAATTCATAACAAATAACTATAATAAATTCATGATATAATAAAAAAATGGATTATATTATCATAAAGGCTGAAAAGAATGAAAAACATTGTAGTGATGGTCACACACTATTCCAAACACACTTAAAAATATAATTGAATAATAATAAAAATGACAAGATATATTACCATCATTTATCAAAACCACATTAATAGTGTCCCTGAGATTCAGGAAATAGTTGGCCACCCTATATATTGAACCAATAATCATCTGTGATAACATGTGTATGAACACTTGATATGCCCACCCTTAATAAAAATAAAAACAATAGGCATAAAAAATAATTGCATAAATGAAGGGAAAAATGAAATAAACTATATAATATCAACATCAAGAGTGAAAACGAATGTAATTCCACCCTTTCTCTGGCCACCATTATAGGATTTACATGAGATGAAGAACCTAGCCATACAATATCTAAGGAACCCACAATATCTACAAAAGAAAATTATGTTGATAAAATGAAACATGGACCAATGTCTGAGAATATAGATTATCCATATACATATATATTTGAAATGAGAAAATATTGATATCTAGAAATATAATAAAATAATATGAACTCGTTAAATGAACAACTTGGTCAACAAAACATCAATATACTTTAATCATGAAAGCCTTAAATAAGAAATAATGCAATAGAATGTGATAATAAGAGGGTATCCATGTATATAAAACTTGGAGAATACAACACCAAAAAATATTGGATGAAACGATACTATATGATAATAATAGAAACACATTATGCAGTTTTCTGCAACATAATTATCATACTATGCCCTTCTGAGGGTGTAACACTAAATGGGATGTAGATTGTACTAATATATCACCAATTAGTTCCTAATACCATATAACTAAAACCATTTAATATGGTATAGAAACATTTCAACACTCTATAACAATTCCAGATCTCAAAAATCCCAAGATTCACCTCCCCATAAATGTAACATTGAAGAAAATGCCACAAATGTTGTGACTAGCGGACAATAAAACATCCAATTAACCAACATGAACCTTTGATCCAGTGTAGCTACAATTGAAATGTTGATCAAATCATTATAAAAAAATCCAAATGCCTCTCACATATCATTGGATATCAAAAACTATGAAAAAATTTGTATATCATGGAACCAAATAATTACCAAAACATACTCCGGTATTCCACATCGACCAGGGTTTCAACACAATGATATTTTAATAGTGGGACTCCACTACTGCATCCATGGTCTCGGACCACATCCATATTAAAGATCCAAAAATAGAACGATAAACATAGTAGGATAAGGACACCCTAATAGGGGATCCCATGGATCATCCAAACTCCTGAGGCATGCTCAATATAGAAACATCCCAAATAGAATATACTGTCAGACAACTAATATTTTTTTTTTAAAATGTGAGCATTGGATTCTAAATCACAAGTATGAAAATAATGGAATTCACAAAGGTACATTTAACCATCTAAAAAAGTAAGATATCCTCCTATGGGATCGTCTTAACAAGACAAAAAATGACACACAATGTTTCTAAATGGTTGATTATGGTGACCACAAATCCCTCGATTGATAAATAGCCTATTGGGGAATCAAAAAGAATCCATCAAAATCATCTCAAAATCTCAATGACATTGGTCTATTCTCTCCATCCAATGGATTCATCAAAAATTTAAGGCTTTAACATATCTTGAACTAAACTATTAGATATAATCCTCAACTACTCAAACAATGATAAAATGTTTCCAACACATAAGGAAGACCGTTTTCTCCATAAGGATACAACTAGATCTGAAATCACATAATATTCCCAAAAAGTGGAGTAGAAATACATATAAAAATTATATGCATATCAATGAGATCATAACCCTCACCCAAGCCATGAATTTAACAACCCAAATCCAAGTAGGATTTATAGAAGAAACCCAAAATTAATGCTCATACAAATGTTATATCGCTCCTAAATCACATCTATATGATCTATATATGAAAAATATATGGTGTTATATGTTTTATACCACTCATACATATACCCAAATCATGGGGATTCATGTCGAAAACCTAGCATCATGGTCATTTGAAACTATATGTTCTGTACCAATATCATAAAACATGTATTTTTCAAAATCATATTTACCTGTTTAATCATCCACATGGATTGGTATATGGCTGAGTACTAGTACATTGAATGGACATAAATTAAATAATTTAATCTTAAAAAAACACATTTTCCCCTAATAAGAAGATTACACTGTGTGTTTTCACAGAATCACATACAGTGTAGATTTGTTTTCATAAATTTGAATTCTATGAATGATCTAGAATCCACCTATTTGTCTAAAAACGCCATATATCAATTTCTAAGGGATCTTCATAAACAAAATAATGTTTAATAAACAAAAAACCTGTTAAACAAGGATCTGTGATAAAATATATAAAACATTACTAAATTATGGTGGAGTTTATTAATACTCTATAGTGATCTATAATCTATGTATACATCCTAACAATGAAGTGGAATTCACGATCCATGATATCACCCCTTACGATACCTATAATATCTAATCTCTATCTACATCTCTCATCCAATTAAATAAAAATGGGAGTTTCCATTGGTTATACAAAAAAAATTGGATCATAAATGTGTGGAAAAATAAAAATTCAAAAAAAATGGAAAAATTTATAAAAAAATAAAAAAATGGGACTATTCTAGACAATTGTTCCTAATGGAAGGTTATGCCTTACAAAGGAAAACCCAATTTGATGAACTCTACTATGGTGAAAAAATAATCTGGTGCACTATATGAATGTCATGACAAAACAAACACACATGAATAAATGATATTTTATTAATTAAAAATTATGTGTGATGAAAAAATTTGAATAGCTCATATTTCAACTGATCATCACTACATGGGTAAACAACATATATTGGAACTAATTATGTTTTTATAAATATTATCATATATTATATTAATGGATAATATTTTATTTTTTCCTTGATTTCACATAGGAACAAAATTTTTCATATTTTCCCTGATGTTCACTACATGTGATGACACCAGACCCCATAATGGACTTTTCCAACAATGAAATAATGAGAAATAAAAATAATGAATGTTACTTCCCATGTAACCAATTGTAACTTTACATTTTGGAGTCCAACATAATTATAAATCTATAATAAATCATGATTTTTCTAGTGTGTTTTCATAATGGATCCCTCAAGAGAATTTTCTTAGGGTGTATATGAGTGTAAAAATATACAATGAAACCACATATTATGGAATGTTGGGATAAACATTAGTCCAATAAGTGTCCTTGGTGGGTAACAACCTATAGTTCCCTTGTATGTATACAATAGTATTATATGAGACCCATTAGTATACATGACCGAGTTGTTGTCTAGGGTATCTTCATTAATTGGGAATGGTATTAAAACTAATGGATAGTCAAAACTATATATTAACTTCATATGTTTTAGGTTCAGATTTCTCATTATGGGGGTTGTTCATTAATGTTTGTATGTTTCCAAAATCCATTTAAAAGAGAGAGTTAAATATGTAAAATGCAACTACCCATTTAAACATGTTGAAATTTTTTATTTTGTATAATGTGTTAATAAAAAAAATAAGCTAACCATATATGTACTAGAGTAGTGTTAGGTCGAGTGCTCTCCAGGGAAGTTTCCACATATTTATGTGTGTGAGATAAAAGGGAAATAATACACTAATTTTTTTTTGGAATATTGGGAAAATAATTAGCTTGTTTAATAAGGTAGATGGGATGGTGAGAAAGGGATTATAGGATAGAAATGAGGATTAAATACCTGGTTCATGGACCATGGTTGTTCATTTCACACAAAGAAATGTTATGAAAATATAATTTTTTTTATTGGGGGTTGAAAAATGCATGAAGGCTGTTAGACTAAATGTTTGGTATATTTATCATAGTTTTATTTTGGTGACATATATGGCACATTCACCTATAATTCATGTTATATAGTGCATATTATATAATAGAATGTATTTTATGATTATTTCTATGAATTTTATGTTGATTTACTTATATATAAGGTCATATATTTAATGGATCTAATGATTAAAAAATTAGTAATGTGGTATAAATTTAATGTTAAAATATAAATTTATATAGTGATTTTTATGAATATCTGTATGGTGAAGGAATTTCATGGTCTACCATTCAAGAAACATAATAATTTTCATAAACATAGGCAATTAATATAAAATCATGTTTTCATTCATTTTTATTTTCTTTAAAAATTGATGAATCAATAAGGTATTTTTTAAATAAGAACATTATCTCTCTCATCAGTCAAAAATACCTACCCTTATAGGTCTATGTATTTTATCAATTTTTTAGGAATATGTGTTATAATCATTCATGATTGATTAAAGTCATTTTTACACATGTTAAAATAATTTATGAAGGGTTTAAATTGATTATTCATTTCATTATCTTAATGATGTAATATTTAGTTTTTTTTATTTAATAATGGATATATTATTTTATCATGTACAACCTCATATATAATTACCTATATTATGAATAAATGATTATTTAAGTCTTCAAATACAAGTTTAATTAGTTATATGAAATTAAAAAAAATTATTATTATTGTGGAATTTTTTCATATTATAAATATTTTATTTAAAAATTAATTGTATATTCTTCAGGAAAAATGTTTTAATGATGTTTTATATTCATAAAAAACAATTTTTTTACTGAACATATGATCCAATGGTTACATACATATAATTTCTCAATAAGGTTAATGATTATGACGATGATATGACTATGAAACTAATTTATATACCCATGGGTTATATAAGAAGGATTAATGAAAATTCAATTAATCCAGATTTCATTATATGAGTTATTATATGATTCAATGATGAACATTTCATGATTTTATGGAATAAATATGTATGATTTCATTATATTATGGATGGGATTGAATATTTGTCCCACATACTCATTTGGTGATTTTTTATATCTCATGGGACATATTTTGGGAAACAAGTCGATGTTCTAGATCATCAATGAGAAAGATTTAATTTTTCTAATCTTCTATGAGTAGCAAGTAGATGTCCATAATCTAATATTGGAAATAATAAAATTTTATTGATCTTCTATGGTAAAAAGGATGATATAGATACTCCACTAAGGGAAACATGTATTGATGAATGATGTGTAATTTTCTGATTCTATCTACAGATAACAATAAAAAATTTAAGGATTATATACTTATTGTAGTGTAATAATTATATGACATAAATTTATAGATAAGGATTAATTTAAAATTATTTCTCCTGGTTACACTTAATGTATTTAAAAATAATTATTTTTTTCCAGGACTCATATTTTTGGTCCATTATATATTGGGTATGGTCATTTTTTGTTGTATTTATGATCTCATACCCTTATGATTATAATATGCTAACATATAGACATAAATTGATATCTCACATTATTACCAGATATAATGACATTACCTCCCCATTTCTTATGTTTCCTTTTCCCATGTAATGAAGTAAGGATTTATATTGTGTGTGTCTTTAATGAGTAAACAAAGGGGATAAATTTTTTTGAGATGTTTATGTTCATTAATGAAGTAATAAGAATGTGTATCTTTTATAAAATTACAATAAATATTTCTTATAATAATTCATTTAGCCGTGAAATTTAAATAATATTAATCTAATAAAATGTAATATTTATATATATAAATCGTGGATAATTAAATTTTGTATTAGAAATGTATTAATCAATATCTGGAAAGTAGGATAATTAAACATTATTTAGAACACCATGGAATCGTAACTATATATGAAAACTTTCTAACATATGGGTAAAGGATAGTGTGAATTTTTTCTAGTGAATAACATCCATGTATGGATATTATAAGTGGATTTAGATCTAGAACATTTGTATATAAAACTAATAACTCTAAAAATATGTCCTTTGGATTTGACACAATTTGCACTAGTGCATGACAATGGGCATTGAATCATACATTGTCTGACACTCACAATGGACTTGTATTGGTAATTTAAAATCTTAATATGTATTATAATGAATTATATAGATAGATTATGAACATTAAATAACAAGGTTAAAACAATATTAAAAATTAATAAAATAAAGGTTTCATCATTTAGAAATCTTATGAAGTAATTTTAATTATTAATCACTTTGATTAGAAAATACATTATGGTTACCCTAACATAAAATATTTTATCATGGTATAGAATAAAAAATAATAATTTGGTGGGGTGATATATACACTCAAATTTTAAAGAATATTATTTGAGTTTATTTATATAAATTTATTTCTAAATTTATTCATATCATGGAATGTTAATTCTTATCATCCATAATTATATATTGAAGTGGAATAAAAAACATAGTTTAATGAGGGTCACATATGATGTTTGTTATTCATATCAAATTGGAATATATAGGAATTTTCTTAATAATTATCACATTAAATTCCCACTAGTTTAAACTGCTGTTATCACATTCATATATTTTCTTTCCCTACATTAAAAGAGATTGATTGATGAGTACGGGATGTTACGTTTTATATTCCAAACCAACATATGATCTTCATTCTATAAACTGATAATCATGAAATTCCAATGTAAATAAAATACGTTGTATAGTTCTTGATTTATAATCAAAATAGATGATTATCTATGATAATTTGGAATAAAATAAAATATAATTATATGTATATGTTTTTTGGATTTTTTCCTGGACTTCATGTGATATTTTCATAATCTTCCATTGAATTGTGATGTTGATTTCTAAATGGAACTCATACCTAGTTCTACAAAAATTTCATAGACTCACTGATGTTATTACTATTTTCATGACTTATTATATTCCCCCTTTACTGATTTTATATGAAATGTGCATAATTTGTGTGAAATATTAATGTTTTAATATTAAGTATAATTTTTTATCATTTTTAGAAGTAGTCCAATTGAGTCAGTTTAATGTTTTAATAATAACTGTCACAATAATGATACAAATTGTGTGGTTATTGTTTTATAGGATTTTCCATTCAATATAAAACATTTCATTAGAAGATACAACGATCCAATTCTTCCATTTGAAGTGTCATATGGTCCTCACAAACAAGACCAAAGAATCTTTGAACAAACTGGACCAGACTTGAAAATTGATTTACAGGGCTCAATACAGAAGTCCAAAAACATTAACTCTCCAGCATAATTATGGGGACACTGCATATCATCTTGGATTAAAATTTCACTTCACAAATCCAAGTACAAGAGGCTCAAATAAAGCTTTGAACTCTAGACCACCATTCTAGCCGAGAATTAAAATCAGTATAGTATGCATGACATATCTCATGATGTATGCATCCAATTGAGCTGAATTTGAAGTGTGCAAGAGGAGATATAGTCGGCCGACTTTTTTGAAGAAACAATTCGGATTTGAAGGCATTTTCATATTCAAAAACCCTTTCACATTATGGACTTCAAAAAGACTGGTTTGAAATGGACAGTTTAACTTTGTTTAATCAACCGGCCATAACATTTGATCCTTAAGACACAATGACTCCAAATTTTGAGATTAGTCAGCCAACATTAGTGTCTTAAACATTGAAGAAGGAGATATTTTAAGATTCCGCTATCTGAATAGCCAAATTGGAGATGTAAGTGGAGGGACATATTGGGAATGAAAACAATCCTCTCCTTGGGCTATAAATACGCTCCACTTCTCTCCTTGAGAGGGGTTGGAATTTCAGAAGAGAGGAGAACATATTGGCATGACCAAGTCCTTGACAAAGGCTTGGGAGTATCTTCCATACTCATGTTCTCACTTGAGAGACCCTTCCTCCTCCCTTTGTTTTCACATAATTTCGTGTTCTTCATTTTTTTAATTTTGTAAGTCCTTTCTTTTGTAATTCTATTTTAATGCAAGTTTATTCTTCAATATATCTTATTCTCCTCCACCTTCTGTATTTTAATATTAATGTTCTTAAAATAGTTTAAATTCAGTTCAATCCCCTTCCCTTCTTTAGCTTTCTCATTTAATCGAATGTTCATTTTTAATTATCATCATTGTTCGTGTGTGTGTGTCTTGATGTACCACTCTTTTCTTATCCCTTTCTTTTTATT
Organism: Viscum album; assembly: GCA_963277665.1. NCBI lineage: Eukaryota > Viridiplantae > Streptophyta > Magnoliopsida > Santalales > Viscaceae > Viscum > Viscum album. The sequence continues at coordinate 490,820,894 of OY728162.1, forward strand.
CTCTTATTAATTTATAATCATAAAAATTATAACCAGATTATTAATCACCGAAATGGTTGAGTAAATATCTCATTGGGGTGAGTTATAATTTAGGTATGTTAAGTGATTGAGAGCTTCTGCTCGATGAATATTATTTGAATTAACATTGTGTATGTTGGACTTAACATGTCATGGATTAATGACTTGTTTTGTTTAACATGTGGTTTCCATGGATTATTGGAACCATATATACTCCACCATAAATAAGATCTGATTGATATTATAACCTTAAGATAAGTTAAGGCTTGGTTTAAAGCCTTAACACTTAATAATTCTAATCAACATCATCTTGTGACATGGGTGTTAATTTAAACGCAATATAAAGCAAAGCTCAAGGATATCACAAGGTTAACTAACCTAATGATGAAATCACCCCAATCTTCATCAATTTGTTAAATCGAACATCATCCATAAATTATTTCATAATCTCTGCAAACAAACCCCCCAATCAGAATACAATTAACTAAAAACAAACGACTATTACAAAGTATCATCGTCGAGGATTCAACCCGAGTGCTGCTATACACATTAGCAGAGCACCGGAACTTTGACCGGTCGATAGGCGACAATCGACCGTGCGTTTCAAATGGCATCGTCACCGGGGATGGTGCTTTAATTAGTCATTAGTTTCTGGTTATTGTAAGAAAAACACACAAAAAAACAAATTTTTTAAAAAAAATTGAAAAAACACACAAAGGAAAACTCGTCTTCCTCTGACTTCCAAAATCACTTTGAATGCCCCGTAGCCTCCCAAACAATCCCTCGGAATTTTTTGACCCTGAAATTGATATAACTCTTCGTCGGCTTAGGAGGACCATTAGGGATAACCAAATCACCCATGAACCAATCATTGCCCTACCAATTGAATTCGATATGGCCAATCCTAGGGAACAAACATTGAAAAAACTTGTTTCCCCTAATATGAATTACCAACCCCTTGGTATTCAATATCCAAACATAGAGGATGAATTAAAACTCGAATCGGGTTTGATTCATCTTCTACCTAATTTCCATGGGCTAGCCGGTGAGAATCCACATCTTCACCTTAAAGAGTTATAGTTGGTGTGCTCTACCATGAGGCCTCAAGGGGTTTCTGATGAACAAATTAAACTCCGAGCATTTCCTTTCTCCCTAGATGACTCTGCCACGTCATGGATCTACTACCTCCCTCCTGGTTCCATAACTACATGGAATGACCTGAAGCGTCTCTTTCTAGAAAAATTCTTTCCTTCTTCTCGTACCGCTTCCATCCGAAAGGAAATAAGTGGTATCCTTCAATTCCCAAATGAATCACTCCATGAGTACTGGGAGAGGTTCAAAAAGCTTGTGGCAACCTGCCCACACCACCAAATCCCTGACCAACTCTTGATCCAATACTTCTATGATGGGTTATTGGCTATGGAGAGAACTCTAATTGATGCCGCAAGTGGTGGTGCTCTGGTTGATAAAACCCCCACAGCTGCAAGAGATCTCATAAGTAACATGGATGCAAACACACAATAATTCCATACTCAAGCACATGCTCAAGTCAAACAAGCCCAAGATAATCAATCCATAGAGCATAACAAGATGACTGAGTGGATGAGTGAACTTACAGGTCTTGTACGTCAACTAGCGGTGGCTACCAAAGCCCCATCCTCATCTTCTCCACAGTCACTATTCCCTGTACCTATCAAGAATTGTGGAATCTGTAGCTCCCCAGCTCATCCAATAGACACATGTCCACAACTTCAAGAGGATCAATCTGATTCATCCAAACCAATGGAGCTCAATGCAGTATACGCTCAGCGGAACCCCAACCCCCAACAATCAGTTCAGTTTGTTAGAAACATCAACCAACCTCACTCGGAGCCCTTATCTTATTCCTATAACCAAGGCCTTAGGTATGGAAATCCCATATCTCACCCCCCTCAATTCAATCCTCAAAATCCAAACCAATTTCAATATAGTCAAGGTGGTGGTAACTTCCATCAACCTTATCATTTTGTTCCTCAACCTCAAAGGAACAATCCTCCTCCTGGCCACTATCCGAATGATCCTTCCCAATTCCCAACCCAATACAATCACTTTCCAAAGAACCAAAATCAAGGTAATCCCAATCCGGGACAAGCCTCTTCTTCCAAGAAACCATGGGAATGTGCAGTGGAAGATCTTTCCTCTTTCACCCGTTCTAGCCTTAAAAACATTGAAACTCAAATAGGTCAACATGCATCCCAACTGAGCCAGCAACAACAATCAAATTCTTCCCAACTCCCAGCTCTTCCATTACCCAAACCCAAGGGTAATGTAAGTGAAATTTCACTTAGATCAAGAAAGAAACTTGCTATGCCTCAAGATAAATCCTCAAACCCTCCATTGAATGATGACCTAGAAACTGAAAAGAAAAAGTAAATTGAAAAGGAATCTGAATCCATTCCATCACCTCCTTCCATTCCACATAGGAACCCAATTCCTTTTCCTCAAGATGTCTCTAAACCAAGGAAGTCCTTTGAACCAGATCCCGAAATGCTCGACATGTTTAGACGTGTTGATGTCAACATTCCCCTCTTAGATTCAATAAAACAAATTCCTAAGTATGCAAAGTTTCTCAAGGAGTTGTGTACCCACAAGAGGCAACTTAGGACCATTGAAAATGTTTCCACCCAGCAGTCTATTCCCATAAAGTGCAATGATCCAGGGACCTTTACAGTCCCATGCCAAATTGGAAGTTCCAAATTTGATGATGCACTCATAGACCTAGGAGCCTCAATTAATGTCATTCCCAAATCCATATTCTCCAACCTTGGTCTAGGTCCCTTGCAACCAATGGGTGTTTTCATTCAGTTAGCGATTCGAAGCACAACCGGTCCTGAGGGAATAATTGAGGATGTCCTTGTCTGAGTCAATGATCTTATCTTCCCTGCTGATTTCTATGTCCTTGACATGGAAGGTGAGACGAACTCTTCTCAATTTCCCCTAATTCTAGGATGACCATTCCTCATGACTGCGAGAACCATGATTGATGTCCATTCATGCATCTTATCCATGGAATTCAGTGACCAACTAGTCATGTTAAACATTTTCCAAGCCATGCGATACCCATCTGAGGATCACTCTGCATTCACAATCCATGCTTCTGAGGACACTTCTAAGATTCAATCGAACCCCAATCCACCATGTTCTTCATGTTCTAATGATAAAGGATCTTGTGAAATCTGCACCATGATTAACAAAGTCATAAATGGTGAAGTTGATGTAGACCTCTCATTCATAGACTCCATCAATCTAGAGGAACTTGAAACCTCTCTTGAATCCCACATCAACTCTAATCTCTACTGCTCCACCTTGGACATCATTGATAAAAATGAATCTGAAGAAACTGAAGTCCCTTCCTTCATTTTTGAGTTGTCTAGCCCAAAAGTCATAGATGATATTTATCTAAAACCTCTTCCTGCACACCTGAAATATGCATTCCTCTTCCATGATCACTCATATCCTGTCATTATCTCTACCACACTTACTGTAACCGAGGAGTCCAAACTTGTTAACATGTTAGAGGAAAACAAAAAGGCCTTAGGTTGGACCCTAGATGACATACTAGGAATCAACTATTCCCTTTGCATGCATCAAATCCATCTTGAGGAATCATCCAAACCAATTAGACAACCCCAAAGAAGACTCAATCCACTCATCCTTGAGGTAGTTAGGGAAGAGATCACCAAGCTTCTTCAAGATGGTATTATCTACCCAATTTCTGATATTTAATGGTTTAGTCCAATTCATGTTGTACCTAAGAAGGGTGGGCTAACTGTTGTCACAAATGAACATGGAGAGGTAGTCACAACTCGAGTCAAGAACAAATGTCTTTGGTGCATCGACTATAGGAAATTGAATGTTGAAACCCAAAAATATCACTAACCTATTCCATTCCTTGATCAAATTCTAGAAAGATTGGCCAGAAAGTCACATTATTGCTTCCTTGATGGATACACCGGCTATTTTCAAATCCCAATCGCACCTCAGGACCAAGAAAAGACTACTTTCACATGCCCCTTTGGAAAATTTTCATATAGAAGAATGCCTTTTGGCCTTAGTAATTCTCCTGCAACATTTCAGAGGTGTTTGATGAGTATCATTTCAGAATTCATAGAACACTTCATGGAAGTCTTCATGGATTACTTTACCATTTATGGCGAGACATATGAGTCATGCTTGCATTCACTCTCTCTAGTCCTTCAAAAGTGTGTCGAGTGTAACCTTGTGTTAAATTTTGAAAAATGTCACTTCATGGTTGCTAATGGGATTGTTCTGGGGAACATAGTTTCAAAAGATGGAATTGAAGTTGTTCCTGCAAAAATTGAAGTGATCCAATCAATTCCTCAACCCACTTTTATTCGAGGCATCCGATCATTCCTCGGTCATGCTAGTTTCTATCAGCGATTCATCCATAACTTCAGTAAAATTTTCCTCTCACTCACTTGTTTGCTCCAAAATGATGTCACTTTACATTTTGATGAGGTTTTCAAGAGATCCTTCATTGAACTCAAAACTGCTCTCACATATGCCCTGATAATCCAACCCCCAGATTGGTCCTTACCCTTTGAGATAATGTCTGATGCTTCTAATAGATCTTTTGGGGCTGTTCTTGGTCAAAGAAGAGAAACAATTCCTCATTTAATCTATTATGCCTCAAAAACATTGGATGAAACTCAATCTCACTACACTGTGACTGAAAAGGAACTTCTAGCAGTGGTTTTTGACTTAGATAAATTCTGGTCCTATCTCTTAGGTGCCAAAATCATCATCTTCACAGACCATTCCTCTATTACGTTCTTACTCAAGAAAATTGATTCTAAAACGAGGAGAATAAGATGGATCCTAATGCTCCAAGATTTTGACCTTGAAATCAAAGATAGACCGGGAAAAGAAAACCTTGTGGCTGATCAGTTGAGTATAATTCCTAATTATCCTCATTCTGAAATAATTGATCCTGAATTTCCAATTGATCAGCTTTCATCTCTCACTCCAGAACTACCATGGTATGCCCCAATTGTAAATTACTTGGTTTCTAGTGTTTTCCGGAAAATGTTTCAAAAGGACAAAAAATGAAGTTGAAAAGTGATACAAAATACTATTTTTGGGATGAAAATAAACTTTGGAAAACTGGGGCAGACATGGTAATTAGGAGATATGTTGATGAAAATGAGAATTCTTCCATCATAGAATTTTGTCACTCACTCCTTGGAGGTGGCCAATTTGGACCACAAAGGACCTCCCGAAAGGTCCTAGACTCTAGATTCTTCTGGCCTTCACTCTTCAAGGACTCACATGAGTTCTGTAAATCATGTCCCACATGCCAAAAGTTTGGCATAATATCCAAATGAAATGAAATTCCCCAAAACCCCTTAATCTTTTTTGAAATCTTCGATGTTTGGGGTATTGATTTCATGGGACCATTTTCCCCTTCCATCTGATTCTCATACATTATTCTTGTGGTCGATTATGTTTCAAGGTGGGTTATGGCCAAACCCACTAGGAAGGATGATGCTCATACTGTTAGTGAGTTCCTAAATACCCACATCTTCCAATGATTTGGCACACCACGTGCCTTGATCAGTGACTCGGGAACCCATTTTTGTAATAGAACCATGGAAGCTCTTCTGAAAAAGAATGGGGTTGTACATACAACTTCAACTTCATATCACCCCCAAACAAATGGAATGGCTGAACATTATAATAGAGAAGTGAAAAGGGTTCTAGATAGAATTGTAAAACCCACAAAAAAAGATTGGCCTGAAAGACTTGGTGAAGCACTTTGGGCTTATCGAACTGCCTATAAAACACCCATTGGGATGTCTCCTTTTAGGTTTGTTTTTGGTAAATCATGTCACTTACCAGTTGAAATACAACATAAGTCATTTTGGGAAGTTAAAACATGTAATTTTGATCATGAAAAATCTGGTGAAGAAAGATTTTTGCAATTGGATGAACTGGAGGAGCTTCGACTTGAATCCTATGAGAATTCCAATATGTACAAAGAGAAGGCTAAGGTACTCCATGACAAACACATCCTGAGAAAGGTATTTCATGAAGGTGAAAAGGCAATGCTCTACAATTCTCGATTTCGTCTTCACCCAGGTAAGCTTAATTCTCATTGGGAAGGTCCTTTTGTTATTACTAACGTTTACCCATTTGGTGCAGTGCAAGTCCAAGACCCCTCCTCCAAAAGGAAATTTACATTAAATGGACATCGGTTGAAGCATCACTATGAGAGGACACACAATCCTGGATCATCATCTACTTCCATTGGATCCACAATAGACCCACCACTAGATGGAGAAGGCGACCCGCCAAATCCAAACCATGGGTTACCTCTTTCCCTTTAACTCTCTCTCTATCTCTTCCTCTCTCTACCTCTTTCTTCTTCATCCTCTCTCTTACATTTTTTTTACAACTTTCTTCATCAAACCATTTGTTTTCTCTTTCTTGTGTGGGTGTGAATTTAATAAAAACCTTAAAAACTAAAAAAAAAAAAAACACACAATTACTTACAAAAATTACAAAAAAAGAGTCATTCGTACTCACCATTGAGTTTTGAAATTTTGTCCAACCATTTTGGGGAGTTAACAGACATGTTTTCATCTAAAATTTTTTTATTTTCATCATGACTTTGGATAATGAATTTTGTGTCAAAATTAAAAAAATTTGAATGCTCAATTTTTGATTTGGAAAATTCTTTACCCAAACTGCGAGGACAAACAATTGCTTTCATGCCAAGGCCACCTATGGCCATCTTTTCAAAATGAGTGTTTCCACCCCCATTTGTGAGTCTTGAGTTTGTGGACCTTCGAGCTGAATTTCCTGCCTTAGTGTGCATTAATATGATATAGGCATTTTTTGAACCACATGGGAATCAAAATAGCCAAATAGCCTCTCATTACCCTTACATTAATCCTCCTTTTGAAATCCCCTTCAAGCCTATGAAAACCATTTCTTTGATATCCACATTACAAGCCCAATACCTTATCCCACCTAATATCAACATGGATTTTCATTGCATATGTTTTTGAAATTTAAGTGTGGGGGGGAATGTATTTCATTTTTTGGTATCATTTCCTTAAATTCTGGTGTGTTATCATATTCTTGAGGTCAAGCATCCATTTTAGTGTGGGTGGGAGGTTGTCATTCAGTGAATGTATTGTAAAAATGATATTGAAAAGTGTTCAAAAAAAATCAAACTAAAAAAAATCAAAAAAAAATGAAACAACTGGGTTGTGTCTTGGGTAGGTCAAAAATCACTCTCCCTCAACCTTTGATCTTATTAAAACTATTACAATTAGTGTCATGAGGAGATCAAACATGGGTTGGGATTTGAGAGTGAGATCTGCCTCAATGTCAAATTTCGGAAAAAAAGAAAAAAAAAGAAAAAAAAGAACACTTACATTATATTCTTATATCATTGGGAGAAGTTTTTTTTCTTGTAAATATTCCATCATCTCATTACCTTCATATTTTATTCCTCTATTGTGTCTTTCTTCACACAATCATTCCCTTGTAAATATGTGTTTTCATTTCCTTCCATGTTTTATTTCAAAAAATGAGCATTGCTTTTTCTATGTTGGTATTTTAACCCTCTTCCTCTCTCTCTTGGAAATTATATTCCTACCGTCCCATAGACATAGAAAAACCCCATAAAAATACCTCTTTATTCTTGTTCACTTTGGATAGGGATTGTATGCTGATATCTTTTTTCAAACTCAATGATATTCACTTTTGGTTGGTGAAAGAGTGAACCTCCACAAATGAATTTTATCATCTTGAGAGGTGTGAGTTTTGAGTGTCCGCATTTTCCATTTCTAAATTTGAGAATGAGAAAATGAATTAGTTTTGGAACATTGTGTCTGTGTCAACTAGTGGTGGAATTCAAAATGGATGATTGAAATGGTCTAAACCTCCCCTGATTGGAGAAAACAAAATTTTAATATTTGTTGTTGAGTGAAAATGATTTTGTCATGTTTTTATATTTATTGCGCATGAGGACATGCACAAAGCTAAGTGTGGGGGAGTTGATGTTTTTACTATTTTCATGACATATTATATTCCCCTTTTAATGATTTTATATTAAATGTTCATAATTTGTTTGAAATATTAATGTTTAAATATTAAGTATAATTTTTGAGCATTTTTAGAAGTAGTCCAATTGAGTCAGTTTGATGTTTTAATAATAACTGTCACTATACTGATATAAATTGTGTGGTTATTGTTTTTTAGGATTCTACTTTCAATATAAAACATTTCATTAGAAGGTACCATTATCCAATTCTTCCATTTGAAGGGTCATATGGTCCTCACAAACAAGACCAACGAATCAGTGAACAAACTGGACCAGCCTTGATGATTGATTTACTGGGCTCAATACAGAAGTCCAAAAACATTAACTCTCCACAATAATTAGGGAGCCACTAAATATCATCTTGGATAAAAATTTCAAGGGCCAAATCCAAGTACAAGGTGCCAAATAAAGCTTTTAATTCCAGCCCACCATTCTGGCCAAGAATTAAAATCAGTATAGTATGCATAAAATATCTCATTATGTAAGCATTAAATCGAGCAGATATTTTTCAGTGTGAAAGAGACGATATAGGAGGCCTACTGTGTTGAAGAAACCATTCGAATTTGAAGGCATCTTCATACTCCAAAAACCTTTCACATTATGGACTTCAAAAATACTAGATTGAAATGGACAGTATAACTTTGTTTAATCAACCAGCCATAACATTTTATCCTTAAGTCCAAATGACTCAAAATTTTGAGATTAGTCGGCCAACATTATTTTCTTAAACTTTGAAGAAGGAAATATTCGAGGATTCGTTTGTCAGAATAGAAAAATTGGCGATTCAAGTGGAGGGACAGATTGGGAATGCAAACAGTCCACTCATTGGGATCTAAATACTCTAACCTTCTCTCCTTGAGAGGGGTTTGCATTTCAGAAGATAGGATAATATATTGGCACGACCAAGGCCTTGAAAAAGGCTTGGGAGGATCTTCCATCTTAACTTTTCACTCGAGAGACCTTTCCTTCTCTCTTTGTTTTCACTTAATTTCGTGTTCTTCATTTTTGTAATTTTGTAAGTCCATTATTTTGTAATTCTGTTTTAATGAAATTTTCTTCTTCAATATATATTATTCTCCTCCACCTTCTATATTTTAATATTAATGTTCTTAAAATAGTTTAAATTCAGTTCAATCCCCTTCCCTTCTTTATCTTCCTCATTCAATCAAAAGTTCGTTTTTAATTATCATCATTGTTCGTGTGTGTGTGTCGACGTACCACTCTTTTCTTATCCGTTTCTTTTTCTTCTCTTATTAATTTATAATAATAATCAATATAACCAGATTATTAATCACCCAAATGGATGAGTAAATCTCTCATTGGGGTGAGTTATAATTTAGGTATGTTATGTGATTGAGATCTTCTTCTCGATGAATATTCTTTGAATTAACATTGTGTATGTTGGACTTAACATGTCATGGATTAATGACTTGTTTTGTTTAGAATGTGGTTTACATGGATTATTGGAACCATAAATACACCACTATAAATAAGATTCGATTGATATTATAACCTTATGTTATGTTAAGGCTTGGTTTAAAGCCTTAACACTTAATAATTCTAATCAACATCATCTTGTGACATGGGTGTTAATTTAAATTCAATATAAAGCAGAGCTCAAGGATATCACAAGCTTAAATAACCTAATGATGAACTCACCCCAATCTTCATCAATTTGTTAAATCCAACATCATCCATAAATTATTTCATAAGCTCGGAAAAAAAAACCCCATTCAGAATACAATTAACTAAAAATAAATGACTATTACAAAGTATCATCTCTGAGGATTCAACCCGAGTGCTGCTATTACATTAGCAGAGCACCGAAACATTGACCGGTCGATAGGCGAAAATCAGCCGTGCGTTTCACTCACTATATATTTTAACCAATTGAGTTTTAGAAAGAATATAATCTAATATATTAAAATATTGAAACGGGATGTATTCAGCCATATATGTATCCTTATTTTAATCTTATTAATTTATCCTTGAATAAATATTGATCGATAGAACTATGAAACGTTTATCCTGAAATAATCATTATCAAAATCAAGAAAAAGTATAATAGATCATAGATTAATAATTGGTTTTATCAACTACATAGATTTTAATATATTTAGAGGATTTATTTAAATTATAAATATCATTAATTTATGTTTAATAGTGAAGATATACCCATGAAAAAATTTAAAACAACGGATTGAATCTATGTTAATTTAGTAATTCGATTTTTTCATAATGTTTTCCCAAAAAAATTCTTTTAATAAATAAATTGAGTCTATATATATTAAATTTATTAGGGTGGGGTAGTCTTTATATATGTTTTTCTTATACATTAAAATTCAAATTTGGATCAGGAATATTACATGATGATTGTATTGAAAACCCCGAGAATGGATAATTTTTATGAGAAATACACATTGGGTTTATTATTTCTATAATATGTTTCTCTTATAGGATATATAATATCAATATATTTTGTATCAGTATATCCTATAACTGCTGAAAGAAGGGAATTTTTTAGTATTTATTTAGTGTTCATTTTGGTATTTTATTTATTTTATAATAATTTTGGCCATCAGAGTTGATGTGTAATTTTTTATGATTATCATGAAATGTACATACATTATCTTTTACATATAACATTTATTATATCATATTATTTTTTTCATCTAAGTAAATCATTATAATTCCATCAAGGTTGGTCCTCTTTATTTTCATTTTTCTTTCTATGTTAACTATTTATACTATTATATACCAATGGTATAGAATCTCAAATATCACTAAACATACCCTCTCTTCATGTAGAAATATTTGGAGTATGGGGAGTTGTTGTTATAGCCTAGATGAAATCCATACCAAACCATAGGTGATGTGGATCAATGGTCAGGGTGCACTAAGTGGTATTACATCTTAACTGTTAGAAAAAAATTGAAACAATTATCAGATGTTTTATAAGTTGTAGTAATGTCTTGTTTTAACAACGAGCCCATTTTTTCATAAGGAATAACATAGAGATGTAACTAGTTTGAGATGGGTATAGATCTCATGATTATGTGCCCTGAACCCCATGTTTCGTGAAGGTATTGAGTTTCTATAAATGGTTATAGATATCATATATATGATCAAATGACATATAAATGTTCTTATAATTAATTACTAGGACGGGAAATATGGGAAAATGTTTTTTGTTATTTAAAATTTCTATAAAATATTAAAGAATTTTTTCATTCAAAGATTATTTGTGGCATTCAACTCATCCTTCACATGTTTTTGAGTCTTATATATATTGGTATGTGATCTTATGTGTATATTGATTATATGGGTTGAATATGAAATTTTTATGGAAGAATAAGGGAATGGGGGAGTTTTTATGTTGTATGAAACTAGTAAAATAGTTTGTCATGTATAATGTATTGGTGTCTTGTAACTCATCCACACTATTTTGGTTATTTATATTATACATGACATGAGATACCTGACATTTATATGGGTAGGTATTGTGTGATGATTCTAGTTGATATGTGATATGTGTTTAGTCGGGATGTATAATCAATGTTATACGTGGTTACATTTATAGTATTCCCTTTTTTGAATATCTATACAACTAATATTAATATTGACCATGCCTTTTTCCTTTAGTGTGACTCAAAATAGACATGATATGGATCGGATTAAGACAAGAAATGATAGGGTTCTAGAAATGAATGAATATGATGAGGCTCCTACTATTTCAGATGGGCAGAATTCATAAGTAATGGCTCTACGGATTGTGGGGTATCCACTACAGATAGTTGATATTAGTTCAAGACATGATGATATGATTTGGGAAATATTTGTATGGGTCATGAAATGTATTTACCATGGAGAATAAGGATATAATCCACAAAAGGTATATTTGACCGATGAGTTCCAATATCGGTACCCTCATTTATTTTATGTTTTGTGTGGGCTACTGGTATTAGAAAACTGAATGTATCATATTATGTACATATTCGATATATTCTTTACACTGAGTATGAAGATGGTGATATTGGCTACTTATATGCTCAGAGGACAGGGAAACTGTCTGGGTGGGTGTATATATGTACATGTAGTAGTAATTAGAGTAAATTTTTTATGGATTACAGGACATGGGTTTAAAATAAAATCTTATCAGAGTTAGCGATTTTACATCAAGGACATTTTTTCATGAACATATATCCAATTGACGTATCTATATTGGATTATTTTTGGAGGACAATGAATGTTACCATTTACGAACTATATGTTTGGGGATAGAATATCCTTGGTATGATGAATAGTGTATAGATCATTGAAGTACATTAATTTTCTAGTAAATATCAACTTCATGACCACTATCTTTAAGGTACATAATGATGTATTGAGAGCCAAGAAGATTCAGATAGATTTGACATGGTTGAGACATGTGATGGAATTTGGTGAGACACTCAATGTGGATTTAGGTGGATTGAATAATGAATGAGATAAGTCTAATAAATTTATTCATATAATATATTATTGTATAAAACTAATCAATGGGACTCAGGTGAAGTGATATTCATTTGGAAATATGGGATATCTTTAGTCCCAATGTAAATGACCTCCAAATGAGTGATGATCATGTTGACATAAGTGACATCTAGATATAGTCTATCTGATTGTTTATCATGCATCTAGGATTCATGGAATCAGTCATACATAGGGGTCTTATTTAAGACCAAATGTCATACCTTGTGTAAGTAATTGATATATTATTGCACAGAAATGTCTTGAAAGGGATAAAATGACACAAATGTCGGGTTAGTGTCATGGACTAGGTTCAAATATATGTGAACGATTGATTAGGGTAGTGGGGAATATGTCAGGTTCAGGTATTTGACATGATTGTGTTAGAGTGTATTAGGGAGCCAATGTCAGTTAGAGGTATGTCGTGAAAATGGATGTCCCCCTTTCTGTTTCATATATTATTGATAGTGGTGCTTGAAAATCACAAGGGATAATTGAATTGTAAAAAATATAGTAAATATGTGAAAATTAGGAATGATGGTTGGATAGTACAATATTCATGTACATCACGATATTTTGTGGATATTATATATATATATATAATATATATAGATATTTATTTGGATGTTAGGTGAGATATGGAAATATTTGGGAATCAAATGTGATGTTTTACATTATGATATTTATTTTTGACAGGTTTATGAATCTAGCATATTAATAGGTGAAATAATGATGATAATTGGTTTTGGTTTGTGCTTGTATAGGAAATGGTCAAATGAATCATTCAATTATTTTTAATCATTTTCAGAAGTTACCTTATACATCATTCCATTAATGTGGAGCGCCATGAGAAGAATTATTCGGAAGTGGTTAATTGGGGTAATATGGTATAATTTTTGTAATATAGGTGCATTTGGTATCATCTTATTGTAAGTCCCCATAGGAAAGGTATGTTCTATTTAAAGGTGGTGTGGTTTTAACGTCCCATGTTTTATAATGGGTTGGATATTTTTAAGGAATTCAATATTTTTGTCAGTGGACAATACAATATTTATTTTATGCAACAATATTTACTCTATAGATTTTTATTGTGTTATTATACTATTTCTGAAGTTGGATTAATTTCTAGGTAGTATCTCATTAGTAAAATTTTGTTTATTAGGAATTGTACCATGAAAAAAAATTAACATGAAACTATGAGGAACCTGGTAAGTGCATGATTGGTGATAATCAAACATCTCAGACATTCATCACTTTATTGTGTGTCACACTATTTGTGGAACATTGAAACTAGGGCTACATGATAGATTAAGAAAACTAACATTAATTATATTGGTAATCTATATGGCCTACACAAGGTTTTTAAAAGTTCTCACATATCCTACATGATTAGTTCTATTTAGGAAGGGGGTGTACACTGTTGGCTCTTGATTTCCAAACCATATAGCCTAACTGGGCGTACCATTAATATCATTGAAATTACAAAAGTATCCCTCAATTAATTTATGTTTATACTAGAAACTTCTCCAACTATACACAGTTAACAACTTCTCTTTGATCCATCATTCATTTCCCCATATATTTTATGGATTTTATCAGTTTAGGATCCAATACTACAATATTATTTTTCATTTGATAGCTAGAGGTATTCCTACTAGACCCCTTTAGTACGTAAATATTTTTCCATGATATATTAAATGGTACAAATATCTATGATCATGTGAAATATTGAAGTGGTGATTTCCAAGATTATTAGTTCCTCAATTTTGAACATTAATTAGAATCCATTTTTAAGAATGTGACTACCTATGAGTATATTAGTGGGGTGAATAGAACGATATTAATTAATATAGATTATTTCAGTTACATTATATTGTACAATTTTGCTATTTTTCCTCAATGTGGTTTCTTTATTCCTCTAATGGTATATACCCTTTGGAACTTTTCCTCTTTTTTTCTTTACATTTTATAGTTATCACATAAGCATAATGTTATTTTATTTTGAAGAAACAAAAAATAGTTTTGTGAAATATACATGAGTGGGGATTTCATTGTGTGACTCCTTTTAATTTGATGAACTAAATTTATGATAATTATTGGAAAATGATCCTGAGACATAGCATACCATTTTAACTATTTTGGATGGGAATTGAATGACATGAGTGTAATTAGTATTATTTTTGGGTTTAACAAGATGTAATTGTTAATTAAATTAAAAAAGTTATATTATGAATGGATTGGATCACTAAGAACATTTTTGGCATGTACAAATATATTAGGTGTGTTTTTGATTATTAGGGTTAAGGAATTGAGATTCATCACATTCTAGAGGATCGTGAAGACCCATTCCATTGTTGGAAAACGAGATTAACATATGACAATGGAGTTCCTCTAGATGATGTAGATTCAGAATATTGGATATTTCCACTCATGGTTGTCAGATAATAGTATCATTGGGTCTTTATACACAATGGTAATGGACTAATTAATATTTCTTTACAACTACATGATAGTGGATGAAACCATACATTTAGTGGAGTATTGAATTATGGTTATCAACTATTGTAAATGAGGTAAGTAGCATAAAATTCCATTGATTGTGGATTGTGATACAATCAATTATGAGATATGTCACTCCCAGATGTTGTGATAAAATGGATATAATGTTACTTCCTGGAATTTCCAATTAATTTCTTTTAAATTATATGGAAATATTTTAAGACCGATAAATCTTACGGCGTGCGATTCCAAGGCCCGGAGTGCCCAGAATGATCTTTCAATGTTTTGTTAAACATTAACTAATGCATATAAGCAGTTTTCCTAAAAAAGTATAATAACTCATAGAAATTTTCTCAAATCATATATAATAGGGCACCATTACATTCAAAATGGCAGGATTACCCTAGGTGGGACTTCTGTTTGGTTGGCGCATGCCTACGGTGAGAAAACCTGAAAATGGCATTACAGTAAATAAAATAATAAAATAATGTTATTTTATTTTTCAAATTATTATAACTCCCAAATGGTAACTCAGATTAAAAATCTGAGAACCCCACTAAACTCATGAGGGTATCATTTCTCTAGGAAGTTACAAACCTTCGTCGGTGCGGGCCACCTATGAAAATTAGATTTTGGATGTAAATAAAATAATTAAGTGGAAATTATGATATTTTAAAATAAATAAATTTTGAATGGTAACTCATATTGAAAACCAAGAGTACTATTGGATTCTTTGGGGTGAGTTTGACTAAGGAAAATCCTATCCTCGATCGGCGATGGTCAAGGGTGACTGTTATTAATTATGCAATCTTTTTTTCTGGGTAAGTTTATTAAACATGTCAGCAGCCTTTTGTAACTTTTGAACCGGTGCTCAGAAATGAAATCGGAGGGCACCGTTAAACATACAATGCCTATATTCACTTATAGATACCTTTACCTCAACCACAATAGGTCAATAGTGAATATTTGTTTTTTGGTTTTGTGTGTGAGTGTTAAGAGTATAAAAATAAAATAAAAAATCATTTATTTTAATTTTTTTGAAACCCTCCATCTCAATTCCGGAAGGTAGGGACCACATGAACCCCTATTTAATTTGTGGAAACCCTTGGAATCCTCCCAATTCAACATGCCAACCTTAAAATAATAAAAGTGACAAAATTAATTAATTTAATAACATAACGTATTAACATTCGTACAACAGTTTTGGTGGATGAAATCATTGTCAAATGAAAGGAGAGCTTGGGAGAAACATTGGGTAAATATCCTCCAATGTAATGTTTTCTCCAAATCAAGAATGAGGATGATGGACGATCCCAGATAAGAAATGTATTGCAGAATAGAAGAATTCCAGCGTCCCCTTCATAGAATTATTCTACCTCCCCATGACACCTCCAACACACGTCAAGGTAGGGGATTTAATTTGATGTATGATTAAATATTTTTGTTTATTCTTCATAATATTTACATACAAATATGATACATGGACACCAAGACCTTGACCTGAGGATTGAAAATATGCAGTCGTCAAATTTTTCGAGTATAGAACAATATTGTGGTGACCCACAGAAGAGAAGGGTGTTTGGCACACCAGCGGACCAAGTGGAGGTAGGTTGGCAGATGCCATCGCCACTACATGAGAAGGAGGCTTCGGCTCGTCAGTTGTGGTAGAGAAGGGTGGCAGCCGAAATTTAGTTGGCCATGTGACGAAGCGGTGGTGCACGTCCGCATCACTGGTGGAGCAGATGGTTGCAGCCTCCTAGATATGGTAGTGGCTGAGGAGTTGGCCGGATCTGTCCGACTGTAACGGATCAGCAGGACCCGCTCGGGTCCCACGAGTGACATGGCAGTGCCTACAGGCGCTTCCCTTTGCTGTTATGAATGGAATGGTCGTTGCTCCCCCTTCAGCACCAGATCGGTCGGACCACACCACCAGACCACGAACAACATTCCATGCCTGGCCCGTGTCGTGTCATCCCATTCGCGGGCTGAGTTGGTCCGACCAGGTTGGATCGGCCCTCTTCCCATCATGACCCAATATTACTTTTGGACTTAACATGTGAACCAGGCGTCTGTTTGATGAAGCGTCTATGGTTCCAGATCTCTTTGATCAATAGGGTCCTTTTGGTATACTCCACTTGAGTTTGGATAATTTTTCGTATGGCCCGGTTGGATCGAACCACGAATCCAATCCGGCCCTCGGAGCAGAAACACTAATAACATATATATCGGGCTTCTAATAGACAGTTCATTTGTTTTTCTGGGTCCTTATATTGTGTAGAACCATGGGATACATCATTGATGATGATTGTGGAAGTTTAGGTTCAACTGCAGGATTGATGATCGATCCTCCTAAATATTCTATGAGTATGAATCCACTGGCTGATAGTGAGGCGGAGGCTAAAGAACGATCATACATGAGGATAATACCATGTTATCTTGTGTGGGTTAGTAATGATCCTTGGTGGGTCTGCGATTAGAGACCCTATGTGGGTTAGCGCATTTCGATCCTATACGGTCCAGATCCTGTGTGGGTTAGACTTCATCTATCATGTGTTGGTTAGCGCATACCAATCCTGTTTGGGTCATATCCTTTTTGGGTCATTGCAGGGGGTAGTACCTATAAATCCTATGTGGGTCAGACTCTGTATAACCTGAAGTAGTGCTTCATGGAAGAATACAATTATCCAGTTTCGTGACTAATCATATATATGTCTTTACTTCAATAAAAAGATACCTAGTTTGAGTTGAGACTCTATTTGAATAAAGACTTCCACTATCATGGTATGATCATTGTGGAGATACATGTGTCGTAATTTTACCTTTATGGAAATTTTTTTATGGTGATTCATGTGTGGAATATTTACCTTCATGGTATGAACATTGTGGTGATACCTATGTGTTACTTTTAACTTCGTTGTACTATCTTCATGGTGAAACCTGTGTGGATCTTTTACCTTCATGGTACTATCTTTGTAGTGAATCCTGTGTGGTAATTTTACCTACAAGGTATTATATTTGTGGCAATACATGTTTGGTACATTTACCAGTGTGGTGCTTCAATCTTCATGGTGTTACCTGTCTGGAAGTTTTATCCTTTTGGTGTTACCTTTCTGGTATATTTCTCTCATCTATGATATGAGTATATCTCAATAACACAGGTATTTGTATTTCTATATAACCAAGTTGAACTGATGTCTTGGTTTTTAGTTATTCCTTTGTGGAACTTTAGTAGACCTATAGGGTCTCGGGGTCCCTACTGAGTATCATTATACTCACCCCTGCACAGGAATTGCCTTCATATTACTGTGTCTCATGAAGATGTCTCACAACACTGACCAATGATGAGGGTACCAGGACTAGAGGATTCTCGGAGATAGAAATTATACGAGGCATACCACAAAGATGACTATTTCAGAGCTGTACCTACCCCTCAGGTAAGATCCTTGTTCACATGATCTATTTTTAGTTTTAGTTGAACATTGTAGATTTACTTTCAATTTCTAGTTTTTCTTATATTCCGGACCCCTTTAATTAATGTACTAAATCTTTTTACTATGAAGTTTACATTTTTCTTGTATCCTTCTTTTTGCGTTGTTGTGTGAGTTTTCAGGTATTAAAGGAAATACCTTCCCTATTTTAGGGAATATGACATTCAGTACTAGTCGCATGCCCATGTCCTAGGGAAGGTTGATTAGGGTAGTCCCGGAAAGGGCCCCGGGGGATGGGTCGTGAAAATGTAGTATTAGAGGATCTCATTTATACAAAAGAACTATTACTCATATATTATAAATGTGGAAATATTGTTATGTTTCATTAGTGTGGTTTTCAATTTAGGGAGTCAAGTGTTGGTTCAATGGCTGACATATCCATACAGCAGGACCGTGAAATCTAAATTCCAACTCAGTGCATGAAAAAACTGATTATGTGGATGTATTTGAAATGTTTTTTCTATTGACTTATTGAGAGTTGGATCACCAAGTATTAAATAATGTATGTGGTGAAACTGTTCCTTATCAAAATGCCACCATATAGATAACCATCGAGGATTCCTGAGAGATTACACGATGAGTTCCCAACGAGCAATGAGGCTCCTGTACAGGGCCCTCTTATGGAGTTAGCACCTTCAGGTGGTGCACCAATAGCACCACCACCCATTGGGTAGTAGTTACCACCTACCGTAATGGAAGACGTTGCACGCCGACATAGAGCATTACACGAGTTCTTGCAGTAGATGCCTCCAAGGTTCCTTAGTGATATAGATTCCCAGGTGGCTGAGGAATGGATGGAGGCTATGGAGAGATTTTCCTACCTAATTGGGACACCAGTAGAGTAGTTGGGGATTATAGCTGCTACTATTTTTAGTGAGTGACCATGAGGATTGTTCGTTTATTGATAAGTCTTTGGTATGTGGACCATTTCACGAGTTGGTACATTCGAGAAGTGTGCCAGCTATAACACTGCCTGTTGGTCTGTATTTACAACCAGTAGTATTGGTAGAGGACACAAGTTGGGTTAGTACCATACACACGTTTCAGCACTGGATACCCCCACAGGATATGAGACAAGCCCAAATCATAGTCAACTAAGGATTGTCTTGAGGTGATGGACAAGAGATACCTAGAGCTTCTTTAGCTTCGGTTGGACAACATGTCGATAACAGAGTATTCATTGAGGCATAACAACCATTCCTGGTACTCGATGAATATGAAACGATCAGTGTTCAGGGATCAGACTTCAAATCTAGGTTTGTTTAAGGAAATCCAATCCAGGAAAATTCCTCTATGCATTCCTACATATGTTAGGTCGCTAAGTAGAACCTTTTGGATTGAATGTTCTTTGGATATGCAGATACAACTAGTGAATGTTAGCAGAGGGAATGTTAGAAACTACAACTAGTCAGAGAGAATTGGGCATGTAAAATGATTTGGGTAGAGAAATTGTTAAAGACAAATGAATCAATAGGGCAACAGATGTGGAAGCAGAGCTAGGAGAGCAGCATGAGGTGGTATACATTTCAACATGCTACAACCACCCCTATTTGTAGACCCCACCCGGCTCAGGGAGATGTAGGAATGGGGAAGGGAGTAGCTACATGCGGTCAAGGAGTGTCACCTAAAAGATCTAGGATTGATTCTAGGTATGATATGTGTGTACTACTAGGTTCTATAATAGTAGAAAATATTACCAATCATTTCATCCATCCACAAATAATTTCCATGACCTAGAGTTTCTGGTTAAACCGTTGACTTGACCCTCATGTCTGGAGATACCTCTGGGAGTACACGTAATAGTCACACTTACGCCAATGGTGTGATCTGCCCTTGAGGTGAGAGTTTTTGTTGGAATCCCATGGTTGTAGCATCGAGGTATTACGACATTAGTTTGGGCATGGACAGGGAATCAACTATTCATACTCATATTTATTGTGTTAGGAAAAAAATTTATTGTTTCTCTTTAAAGTTGGAAGGGGGTTTTCCTTGGTTGGCGAAATGGTAACCCAGGCAGCACATGTTCAACTCATGCATAGGATTGTGAAAACTATCACTCTTGAGTTGGCTAACTTTACCGTTGTGGTTATAGGATTTTTCATTTTTCAGTTCCCATCTGGAGTGGAAGATTGTGGGGAAAACTTTTATAGAGATGTATCTTGGAATACCTACCTTTGGGGAGAGGGACTTCTTCTTTGGATGTGTACTATCAGAGTTTTGAACCAGACTTCATCAGGGCAGCGGAACCCTTGTCAGTTTTAACGAATAAGCGGGATCCTTTATTGTGGATGGAGATGTGTAAGAATAGATTTCTTGAGATTAGACAACAACGATGACTGTGGTTACTCCAGTACAAAGATTTTGGTTTAGTTTATACTCCTGGGATGGGAAAATTGGTATCATATGCCCTCATTAGAAGGTCTGGTCTATAGCTGATGAGTTTGGCGTCAGAGCAGCTAGTCGCATTGCATATATCTTTCATTGGTAATGTTAGAGTAGTATAACTATATTCTATGACAGTCACTTCTCCAATTCATCCACAAATATGTGAGGCATAGATTTTGGACATTGACTACATGGCATGATGTGCTCAGATATCAGCAGGACGGTCCCCTGAAGGAATTTTCTGAAGGTGGGTAGCATGTTATCCTATGCAGAGGATGCACCATGGTACCATTAATGCCTAGGGATGAGGTGATTTGGAAGATCTATTCATTCCATTTACTGGTACATCCTTGAGTTGAGAAGATGTTCTGGTACCTCCGGCATCTGTACTGATGGCTAGGGATGAAGGATGTTGTGGAAGATTTTGTGTCACGTTGCCTCAATTGTTAGCATGTGAAAATTTCTTAGAGTCAGTAGAAGTCTTATGCGGACAAGAGGGGGGAGACCATGTCTTCTTATGGGTCTCACCTCGATTATGTTTGAAAAGATTTTGTTATGGTGTCATGTTATCTATGATTTTCATCAGAATGTTGTAGATTCACATAAGAGTGTGTGTGGGGGCATACCATTTGTCTCATTCCTCAGAGAATGCACCAGGTTCATTGTGTTTTCCATGTGTTGTAGTTGAGGAAATTCATGCATGATCCATCTCACATTATCGACCGTGTTAATATGGACTTTGACGATGGGGATATGTTTACGGAGGTTCAAGTAGAGATTGAGGATTGATAGGAACAAGTCTTTTGTTAGTGGTCAATACATATGGAGCACATTCTCTAGTAGCACAGAAACCTCCAGGAGGGCGCTCCCCCATTGGTACCAGCTCATGAAGACCGCGCCAGCAGGCCACACCCCACAGGTTGTGCCCAGTGTGGGACTGCCTCGTTGTCCCCATCATGGGTCATGCCGGACCACATTCTAGAGGGTCGGGCCCACCAAGGCCCAGTCAAAGCAGGTCGAGTCGTGCCGAGTCGGTCCGACCATGTCTGACCGAACCGTGGCCCATATTAACACAGTATTACTTTTTCCATAACATGTGAACCATGCATCCATTTGACAAACTATTTGTGGAACTGAAACCCTTGTATTGGGATATTCTTATTGGTATACTCCACTAGAGTTTGGAAAAAGATGGAGTACGACCAGGTTGGATCGAACCATGAATCCTACTAGCCGAAATTGCTAATAACATATAGACTGGGTGTTAGATTTATGTGTCATCTTTTGCATTGGTTCCCTTATGACGTAATGGTACAATGGGATAATTTTTCATGGAACATTGTAGAGGTTGAGGATTGAACAATGGCTTGAGGAGTGATCCTCCAAAACATACTATGTGATAGAATCCAGTGGTTGGTAGTGAGGAGGATGCCGAAGACATATCATACGGGGGTTAGTACCAAACGAACCTATCTGGGTCAGCACTGACCATGTGTCAGTCTGATCCTATGTGGGACATTGCTCAGTGATCATGTGTGGGTCGGCGAATAACGATCCTATGTGGGTCAGATCATGTGTGGGTCCGCGCTTAGCGATCCCGTGTGGGTCAGTTCATATCGATCATGTGTTGGTCAGATCGTATGTGGGTCATTGTAGGGGTTAGTACCTATAGATCCTATGTGGGTTAGACTCTATATAACCTAAAGAAGTGCCTCTTGATAGAACAAGATGATCTATCTTTGCGATTAAACATTTTTATTTCATTACATCACTAAAAAATATGGGTTTGAGATGAGGCTATGCTTGAACTAATAATTTTACCTTCATGGTAAGATATTCTTGGTGATACATGTGTGTTACATTTACCATTGTGGTATGATCTTCATGGTGGTACTTGTGTGTTACTTTTACCTTTGTCGTACGATCGTTATGGTGATACCTATGTGGTACATTTACCTTTGTGGTTCTACCTTCATGGTGATACTCTGATGGAACATTTATCTTTGTGGTGGAACCTGTGTGGTACATTTATCATTGTGGTACATTCTTTGTGGTAATACCTGTGTTGTAATATTACCCATTTGTTACTTCTATCTTAATGGTGTTACCTAAGTCGTAATTCTTCCATTGTGGTGTGAAAATTATGGTATAGTTCCCTCATTTATGAGATTATTATATATCAATAACATAGTTATATTTAAGGGAATTTACCTATGTATAGTTGATGTATTACTTTTAATTTCATCCTTTGTCGAACTTTAGGAGACCTATGGGGTCTCGGTGTGATTATTGAATATCATTATACTCACCCCTTCACATGATTTGCTTGCACCATGTCATGTCTCATGTAGACGACATACAACCCTGACCGAGGATGAGGGTACCAAGACTGGAGGACGCTCATTGGTGGAAATTAGACAAGGCATACCACAAATATGACCATTCCAGAGCTTTACCTACCCATCAGGTAGGATCCTTGGTGGAAATTCATAGGAATTGTTTCCAGTTTTACTTTTATGTTCTAGCTTGACTTGTATTCCAGCCAAGTTTTCTTACTGTACACAATATTTGTAATCTAAATTCTAAATTTTTCTCGTATCCTTCTTCATGCATTATTTTTTGAGTTTATAGGTTATAAAGGCAATGTCTTCTCGGTTTTAGGGAATACACCTTTCGGTTCTTGTCACCAACCCCTGGAATATAAAGGCGGGCATGTGGTAGTCACCGCACGGGCCCCACGGGACGGGTCATGTCATATAATTATAGAATAACGGATTGAAAAATGAAATATGACTTAATGATATTGACGGGATATTGGATTTGGATATATAATTCAAAGGTACACATGATATGATTATTCGGTGTGCCGATGGGACATCAGTTTTACTTCACATGTAAAAGACCAGTTATCTATTGGCACATGGTGTCAAGGGTTATATATTTGGATGAGGGAACCAGGTTTATTCATGTATTACTGAACATGGATACATTTTTCAATTATAATATTATATAAAAAACATAAACACTCATTTTTTTCAATCAATCATTGGTGAATTGGGTTATGTATTCTACATTAGACTAAATTATTATTAATTACATTTTTTATACAATAATAAAAATATTGACATATTATAAAAACATCTTGGTGGTGGAAGACTAAGTTCAAACTCATATCCAGGACGGTCTCCTAATGACTTGTGAAAACGTTATTGATTTAATATCTTGTATGGGATAATACAAGTGGGGTAGTCCATAGTGATAGGGCATTAGTTGTGAGATAATTGGATGGATATAATACAGAACTTCAGTTCTATATAATTGATCTGGGTTCTTTTTTGGGATTATAATTTCAAACTTATATGAACAAATATAAGATATATTCCTTGTCCATGGGTTATGACATTCCTTACATGAATAACCCCTTTTTGGTTTGTATAAAATATTTTCATACGATTTATATTTTCATTGTTTATAATATGAGGCTTCCACTGAATTTTGGTGAACACATATTATGCTTGTTTTTTATTTGAAAATACAAATTATTATTATCACTGGGGGTTATTGTGTTGCTAACGTCAAAATATATGTCCCACATTGTTAGTCGGATTCCATTGGTGAAAGGTATAGTGAACCAAAGTCACAAGGGCCTAAAAACATAAGGAATTAGATATATGGCTACCTATATGATGTGCTATTGGTTTGTAATATATAGGGATGCTTCAACAATGCTATTGAGATTCTTTGTCATAATGAATTATATGATTTAATCTTATGTGTAATGAAAAATGAATGTTCATGAGAAAAATTACCTAACACATGATATGGAGTAAGCTGTGGAACTATTTTACATAATGATTTGCAGTAAATATATTTTACATAAATTGTGGGATATATATAGATCATAATATATTAATAAATATTTTCACATAGACTAAATTGAATATAAAATAGAGATGGTTGTTGGAGATGAATAATGATTATGACCTATTAATACAATACAAACTTGGGAATGAATATGGATGTTAATGCATTGATTTGAAAGGTCCAAGCTAGATTATCCATGATAATGATTAAAAAAGATCCATTATTTCTAAATTTTCACAGAATTGATATTGAAGTTTTATAGGAAGGAAAAAATACTATGATTTATACACGACTGTTTGAACATAATTATAAGAGAGGATTAAAATTGTGTTAATGGAAGATATATAGATACAATAGAAATTGGGATGTGATCTGTATATTAAAAATACTGAAATGGAATTAATACACTTATGATTGGTGTAAGTGTTCCATGAATAATAGATTTGAAGAAAGATATTTTGGATGATTTTCAAAATTCAAAAATCTCAATCTGTTCATGATGCCTAAAGATTATTACAGATCTGAAAGAATATTTCCCAAGGGACAACATGAATTGATATTTTTGAATATGTATAACAATTATCAGTTTTAGATAATTTTATGGATGGGATAAATAATTATATGGTTTTGTTAATTTTATTTCCCATCCCATATTGTAATTTGGAAATCATCACATTGATCATCAACATCAGACAACTATAAAATGTCTCATGTCTATATTACAATTTGTATTCTAGTAAATAACCTAATGAAGATAGAACACATAATTTACATCTATGAAGTTTCCTATATGGATCTACATTCCATTATATAAATAAATAACTAATTAATATTAAATGGATTACATCATTTTTTTGTATCAGTTCAGGATCTATGTGTTACCTATTTGTTCTGAATAATTCCTCAGTATGGCATTAATACATAGTTTATTTTTAGTGAAGAATATCATCCATTGATATATATTGAGTACATTATAATTAATCAAATAATTTAGGATAGTTATTTATCATTTACTATGTATTTCAAAGGTGTATTGGATAAAAACCATCCACTATAAAAGTTATCATAAAAGAATAGCTTCCACTCGAGTATTCAGACGACTTCATATGATGCCCCATATAAAAGTAATAATATAACTCCAGTGTCTTATAATTATGTTATTGAATTAATTAAATATAATCCTCGGTAGGATAAGGAATTTGATATAGACTATAAGGGCTATCAGTCACACATCACCAAACTCATAGTCCCGGAAAAGATCTGGAGACACTCAAGGACATGCTCTAGAATTTCATGTTAATGATCAATTTTTTCCTTTTAATTTAAATATATTTGATGATTAAGAGGATTTAAAAAATATTAAATTTATTCCTAATGAATAGTGTTCAATTTTAGATATTTGAATGAGTTGGATAGATATCTTACTAAATGGTGCTCCCAATGAACCACTCCCAAGATTATGATGTCTTCCAAATTTATCTCCAGAAGAAGTACATTAATAATCGTTATCATATAACAAACATAGCTCTCATAAAATCATAGAAATATTTATCTTATAATGATAAATTAGTATATTTACTGGATTGTAGAGATAATGTAAAACACAACAATACCACTGACCTAATTAATGTGTTGTTGTGAAACAACCAATTTGAAGAAGCTTATTGAAGACCTGAAAATATTATTGGGAATATGTATTTGTAGTTAATTTTATCACCTAAAAAACATATATGGTGAAATAAAATTATATTTTTTAGAACATGAAGTCAATGTATTGTATTAAATATTATTCCTATATAATTTTCAGTTTATTAATATTTTGAATGACATGAAACATCGTGTTTTATCGAATCACATCATACTATGAAAAAAAAATTATTTAATTCTACATATATATCATTGAAACTAATTTATAAAAATTAATATATATAATAAAATAATTATAATTATATTATTTGATAATCGATTCAATTAATTACTTTGTTATTAGTTTATTAGGAATGAAAATAATCATCAATTTTAATGAAATTTTTTCCATGAAAATTATTTTTATGTGTATAATTTGTTTTTATCATAATAAAATAAATTATGGAATAATTGAAAATAATATAAATGAAATTTATTTATCAATTATTTTATCATTCATATAATAGTTTTCTTATTCATTGGATTGGAATGAATCATATTTTATTCTTCAAATAGTCTTTTTTTCAAAAAAAACATTTACTCATGTACCACGCTTATAATATAAAATTAATATTTTATATTTTTCGAATATTTACATGATATTTGAAATTATATTTATATATAATATTGTCAAATTTAATATTCAATAATTATTTTAAATTTTTTGGAAATAATAGTGTTTCGATGAATTTGGAAAAATACTTTTTTTATTATCTTCTTATTTCTTTAATGAGGTTAAAAAGTTATTTTTTAAAAAATATTTAAAGAAAATACAATCATTTATTTATACTAAAAAATTTGTTCATTGATATAAATTCTAAATTTATTTTCAGAATGAGATCATAATATCAAAATGAAAACTTATTTTCATAGGAAGGTTACATTTTTATCACAATTTATGGTTTAAAATAAAATTTAAAATTGATTATTATATAAATTAATTTTTGTAAAATTAATTTTATTTTAGAAATTATTGTAATAATTATTCAGTTATACTATCTAAATTATATTGTCTAAAAATAAAATAGTAAAAACCGTAAGAAAATATTGATCATTTTATGGTCAAAAAACGTATTGCACATTAAATGATTATAGTCTAAATTTATTTTTGAACACAAATATGATTATTATATAATAATGTATATTTCAAATTTTTAATTTGTGTATGTAAATAACCTAATAAGAATCCATTATTTTTTAAATTAAATAAATAATTTCATTGATTAATAAAAATAAAACATGTAGATGTGGTTAAAACTATTACAGTAAATATAAGTTAACATAATGGATATTGGAATAAAATTATTTAATAAATGATTAAAGTTTTCTGTTGGATGATTGGATCTACCATAATATTCCTCAATCTTATTCTTTATATTTTTTGGTGGTATGTGGGTTGATTGTGACTTCCAATTATTGAATTTTTCGTGTATTTAAAAACGTGGTACTATTACAAAATTATAATAGATAACCTCCTCATGTTAGTTAATATGCTTATCATAATGGCCCGACCCTGAAGCCTGGTTCCAATGAATTATTTTAATATATTGAAATGATTACAAGGAATAAAATCTCAATATACCGATCAATTTAGTATTCTTAGAAAATAGATTACATTCATCAACGTAAAATTAAAATTAAAATCATAAACCACAAAATATACTATCCTTTTAGAATGAAATTATTCCCCTCGCATAACCCAGAAAATAAATCATAAAAAACTTTTTGGTATCATGGTAAAATGAAACAAAAGAATGGGGTGATATCATATTCTACATAAGGATGAACTATATAGGAAATTATATCCAAATTATTAATCATCTATTAAGGCATATAGAAAATATAAAACATTAACCTTTTAAAACAATACCTTTAGCATAAAATATCACGAATAAATAAAA
Source organism: Viscum album (assembly GCA_963277665.1). NCBI lineage: Eukaryota > Viridiplantae > Streptophyta > Magnoliopsida > Santalales > Viscaceae > Viscum > Viscum album. The sequence goes on from OY728162.1 coordinate 490,849,357, forward strand.
TAATTCAATTTAATCATACACGTCGATATTATACTAGTCAATTAATCACATGGAAACTCAATAACTAATCTCAAATTGAGGGAATATGTAATGGTAGACATCATAAACACTAATCCAAGGCCTTGTGCCAAGACAATAATCAAATATTTTGTCAATACCATGTTCCAAGACACTATTATGTATTATTAGACCCAATGATGCATCTAGGGGATACAGTGGTTATTTCACATCACATTCTATTTCCTATGCTTTACACATATAAAATGTGTAAAGCATAACATAATAATTCATATTAAAACAAGCATATGATATTTTAGCACATTAAAAAGTATCCATGAATGGTATAAATATAACATATCAATTTTCAATTATATCCTAAACACTTGAATAAAAAAATAATGATTGTATCATAATATGTCTACCTCAAATAATCATAAAATCCAACATAAGATGTTGATATAAATTTAAATTATTTAACAATTTAATTTAAAAACATTGAGGAAAATTTCAAATTTTATACTTTTAAATCAATTTGAAACCAACATAATAACAAAAAAAACATTTCCTTTTAAAATAACACTATAATCTTGTAAGTAATTAATCATTATGTTATGGTGTCAAATGGTTCAAAAAATCTGCTTTCCATGTAAAAGATAATAAAACACATGTTCCTTAATTTTCCAAAAAGGGGATAAAGTACATTTTCTGGAATGGGACAAAAAGATTCATTTCAAATAATTTTGTAAAACATCAATAATGTGAAATATGTAGTTAAATAGAAAAAATATTTTGATGTGTATGTTTATGAAACAAGGATGTGGATGATAAATATAACACACATGATACTTAGGTATAATAAATCTAAAATAAATAAATGAGATCACAAAATTGACCATTATCAGAAGTTTGATACACTATATATGTTTCTAAAACTCCATTATAGTGGTTTTGAACATTTGATTAATTTCCAATAGAAACATAATAATATTTATGATATCTTATATGATTGGATTAAAACATTATATTACATTTTTATTAACAATTCAATATTAATGCATTGTTTCATGTAATAATCACTTTAATTATCCCTTGTGTTTGGAATTATTATTCTTGATTTTATTATTTAGATCATGTATACAAGATTTAAATTTCATATATATTAAGAAAATAAAAATAAAAATATATAGAGTTCTATAATTGAATACACAGTTCATGGAGACAGTAGGTCATATATATACATGAACATTATTTTCATTTTCATATCATATTGAGTGGAAGTAAGTGAATGACATATATTTACATAAATAAACACACATATATATATTATTACTATTGAATAATTATTTTTTATACTTCATCATTTTTCTTAACAAATATTTTTATAATCAATAATGGATAGTGAATATGGAAGTTGAATATTCTCACGTCATGGAAATGGTAAGTCGTACGTATGCAAGTGCAATGGTATCATATAATTAATTTTTAAATGGTTTGGAATTGAATGGAATATTAGTTTTAATGAAAGGATAACTTTCTATATTTATGTCATTTATATTTATAATTATTCCTGTCAAAATAATGTTTTGATGAAAAATAGTTTACACCACAACGTAGAGAAGGTAAGCTGTATATGTGAAAACATTGTGATTTTATTTCATAGGATGGGCAAATTGATGAATTTATTTTTCCCATAATCATAAAATAATATCAAAATAATGTAGATTCTATGGTTATTATTTCTGTATGTAAAAAACATAGGAAGAAGAAGTATAAGTAGAAAATAACTTGGAAATAATAGTTAAAATAATTAACTCTAATTTGGTTGTCTCTATTTTATTTTCAATAAAGGACTAAATATGTTTTTTTATTACCAATGGATGGCCTCTAAAATGATATGAGGGATGTTAGTAGGTGTTTCTGTTAGGGTTTTCCTGATCTAATGGCAATTGAGGTTTGAATAAAATATAAGGCGAAGTTCCATATATAAAAAGGAAGAGAGCCACATTTTGAATGTATTGAAATTTTAATTTATTATAAATTTAGTATCGATTTACAATGGTTTAAAAATGAGTTATTTCAAGGATAACATGAAGTTGGGACTAAATAATTTCAACAAATAGGTATTATAAAGGATATTTTTAGAAATTTGTCTTTATTTCTTTGTGTTGACCCTTTGTTAAATAAGTTAACTCTAACCATGTCTTCTTCTATTTTTATACTATATGTTTAATATATTTAATATAAAATTCCATGAGATCTTACAGAGGACCATTAATGTCTTTTTTATCATTATCTATCTAATTGGGATCAATCTTAGGTTTTTATTACTATTATATATCTTAATGAAATATAGCTTCTTTTATAAAATCATTTTATTCGATTTTGACACTATTTAGTAATTGATTTTTTAAGTCATAATAACTTCATTCCTATGACAATAATGAATTAACTCCTCTAAAACATGTATATTTTATCCAAAAAATCATGAATAAATTCAAAATTCTAAAAATACATTTATTCTAATAATTATCATATCTTTCATTTCAATCATTCATTAATAAGGTAATCACTGCATAATCATTCTGTCATAAATAAATTTACATATTTAATGTATAAAACATATAAATACAAAAACATTATGTAAATAATTATTTTATATTTTTAATTAATGTTTAAATTATAAATGATCATATATATATATTTAAAATTAATTTTTTTAGTAAGGAGGTACATGATTATGTTTTATTTCTCGTTTCATTGTGTTAAGAATAATAAAAGGAAATTATCACACCCATGTGGATCCATGGGGTTCTAAAAAAACCTAGTGATGTTCATGGTCATAAATATATCATTAATTAGTATTAAGAAATATTTTAGTATTGTTCTATATTATTATAATTTTATTTTTTTACCCTTAATAACAATATTTACCATTTAATGATGGTAAATAAAAATAATTACTGAAATTACAATTCATAATGACAAAAACTAAAATGTTCCTATTTACCCAATTTGGAAATTATGGTTTCAAATATGGAATACATTATTATTAATTAAAAAAAATAGATTATATCAATTTAAAATTACCTCTATTTGTCATAAATTGGAAGGAGGTTTTTTAGATATAAAAGCTATCTAATGATTTACATGTGTATATGTCCAATTTCAATGTAAAATTACTGCAGACGACTAAAAATGGATTAAATGAAAAAATTATAAAACATTTAAAATATTGTACAAATTAAAAGAACAACATAACTATATTGATATATTTTATGAATAGAATGTTTTGAGTCAAAATACATCATTTTTCACTATACATTAATATATGAATGTTATGAGAAAAATAGTACAAATATATCCAACCTAAAATTTTAATGTCCCTATAAAAAATAAGTATTTAATTTTTTCAATTTGAAGATATAAATGTGTAAAATAATGGATTTATAAAGGGTTCTATATAAAATTGCAGAAAAACTACATTTATTTTAAAAAAAACTCATTTATCTAAATAAAATAAAATTTTCATTATATTATGTCTAGGAAATACATAAGTTGAATGTTTAGATTATCTGGAATATATAATATTCAACCTGTGGTTAATACTATTCATATCCTAATTTTAAATTGATAAATTGATAATTCATGGTGTGCTCGAACTCGGTGTTGCATGTATCTAAACAATTGAATTATTAAGAAGAATCATACCATTGAAGTATGTGGTGTTCCATTACCCAATGCTTCAATAAATGGAATAAATGAAATTTAAACATGGTATCATAAACAATGGGTTGTACTTTTAGAAATATATTAATTTAATTCAACATAAAAAATTAATTAATGGGGCCTAACTTTTAAAATAAATTAAGGGAAGTATGAAGGTCACCATATATAATATATAAAATCATTACTTGTTGGAAATATGGATATGGAAGAAAAAAATAACGATCATTTTCTGATGGAGAGAGATAGAGAGCATGATTAGGAAATGGTTAATACATATAATGGTATGAATATGTGATGATCCATGGGGCCATTTGAATGACCATAAATAATGTACTAGAAATACATTTTTTTGGTTAATACATTTTCCCTCGAGTTTAAGAATTAATTTTTTTCATAGACGAAGAATGTAATGAATCATACATAATTTACATGTAGTGTTACCTCTATAATATAATTCAAACCACGAACTCATCTTTATCTTCAAATTAACTCAAAAAATAATATATTTATCTTAATCATAAAATGATAAAATTATAAAAATATACCATTTTAATAAGGAAAACTATTTTATACTAACATGTACTTTTTACAGGCCAATTGTATGTGATAAATCCTTGTTGCATATTATCTGTGGTTTTGATTCTCATTGCCTTGTCTTACAAAATGGGTTGTTTCTAGACCCGTGAGTTGTCCTTATTATCCAACTATATTATTATAACATTCCATAAATGACTGTAAGAAGTGTTTTATTCTTAAACAGTATTATCTATATTTAATCAAAATCCATTCCATCAATTAGATTTATCCAAAATACATGTATCCAAACTCTATCTAAACGGTCTCTAAATTTCCAAAATTAATTGTAACATCAGATTCCACAAACAATATAATGCTTATTTTTATTCTATGATAAAGAATATATTATTACATTCAGTTTATCAAAACTATAATGAAAACAAAAATTACATCAGTACAATCCCTATATGTATCACATTCATCTTATAACAAGATTAAAATTGTTGAATCCAAAAACACAAATACATTAATTATTTGATTTTGACCATAGTAACAACATAAGATTTACTAATATTAATTTTATTCTTATGATATATATTTCCATTATTATTTGGACAAATATTTTCACAATGTCTCATATTTTTACAATTATAGCATTTCACCACATCAAAGGTTCCATTACAATCACGATCCTTGTGACCTTTTTCTCCTCATTTTTAGCAAACTCTCATTCCTTTCAGGCATCTTACAAGGTGTTTCTTCCACTAATTATCGCATAATGGAAAATAATTCCCTTATTTTTACAATTTTATATCCCTTTATCCCCAATTATCTTCTTCTCTTACATAATGAGTCTAATGTCTTAAGAAAAAAATATTTGACCCATAATGTAATCTATCAATATTTCCTCATGTCTTCCATATTCAGTCAACATAATTATTCTCTATCCTTGTGATGTTAGTATCTTTAATTGTAACATTTTAATCCCCATTATGCCTAAGACTCCAAAATTTCCTTTCCATATTAGCTCACTATTCATGAGGAATGAATTCATCTGTAAAATGTTCAATAATATCCCTCCAATGAATATTATTTATTTCTTTATCCTCCATCATTATTTGAATTAATAAACACCATTGAACTGTATATCTTTAGAGATTAAAATCTTCCATTACACCATCTTATATTTCATTACTCCCCAAAGCATGATATGTTTTCTCTAAGGAACATATCCATTGCTCAGCTACAAATGGATTGATAATACTAATGAATTGTGCAGTTTTTATCTCATGAATGTTTCTAACATTTATCTTCTACATTGTGTACCGTGGTGATACAAACTGGTTAGGATGTTGTTCAAAACCTGAGTCAACTATACCGTTACGGTTATAAGCTGATCAGCCATAGATGTTTCACCAACATCCCCATAATTATCATGAATAGGAGGGAAATCCATACATGGATTATGTGTATTGATATGGATTCCATTTATTCTACTTGGGTACATTTCTATACATTGTAATACACTATATTATGTTATGAAACATAGTTCATAAATCTAAACTGGTAAAATACTTAACCTAAATGGAAAATTTAATTCATATCTAATCAATAATCATAAATATGGATCCTTTGATGAAATATTTACTGATAAATTCTATATAATGGGTTTTAATGAATATTTGAATTATTCGAAGCATATCCTGTGGGAGTGTGCAAATATGTGCATAGTAATGCTAGTTTTCATGTTCCAGGTTACCCTATATAAAGCCCGGACCACATTGTTGGAGTTTTCGAACCAAGGCACACATGTTCCAAAACCACATACACTTGTAGTATCCGAAAAGGTATGTATTTCCTTAATCTTCCACATAATACCTAATTTTACAAAATTACAGGGGGTTCTTCTATACTTATCCTTGATGTCTATCTTAGGGTTATGATCCCTAATATTTGATTTCTAACTCTATTTCCAATAGTGTTTCAAGACATCCTCTCATACAAACTATTATTCCCCAACCCTATAAGCCTATTTCCAGTGCATTATTTTAATACAATGGACTGTTTTAAAGGAATTTGATCCTAAAGGACTGATCAATTTTTTTGTCATGGAATATAGATTACCTTTATCGACTATGCATTAAAATTCTAAACATAAACTACAACATAGATAATCATTTAATAATGAAATTATTCCATTATCATAACCTGATATATCAATCATAAAACACTTCATGGAACTCTTAGAAAATAAAATATCATAAAATGGTTGGCTTAATGATCAGCAATGATAAAAAATATTTGAGATGTTGTCACCGTTAATATTATACTTTTAAGGAAAGGTATAAAACCAAAAATCATGTCATTTTAAAAAATATCTTCATCATTTTATTAAACAAATAAATAAAATAACTCCAATTAAAAATTAACAAGTATAATATACTATTTTAATAATAACATTTAAATTCATTAATTACTCTCAAGAAAATGGAATTTATAATTTTTTACATTAAAACCACAACCTAAAAGCCTTGTGCCAAATCTATAAAAAATTATACATTCAAGGCCTTATTACAAGACAATAGTTTCTCACATTAGACCTACTGATGCATCGAGGGTCTATTAGGGGACCTTCCAGTCACATACTATGTCCAATAAATTCCTCTTATAAAAATGTTGAAACATTACAAAATCATTCATAATTAAATATGCATATTAACTGTTAATACATTAACAAAAAAAATAATGAATGATATTAACATGGAATAACCATATAAAATATATCATAAACCATTCAATACAATATGATATATTGTATTATAATATGTCAAACTTAAATAATCAAAAAATTTAATAAATTTTTTTGACATGGATGAATATAATTTAATAAATTCATTTAAAATATTTGAGAAATATATCCCTTTTTTACTTTTAAATCATTTAGAATCTTGTGTAATTATAAAAAACATTTAATTTAAAAATAGTCTTGTATACTTGTAAAGAGCGGTTCAAAATGGCATGGTTTCATATTAGAGGAAAATAGAAGCCTGTGAAGAATAAGAAAATAAAACATCCTTTCCAAAAAATTTCGAAAAGGGAATGATGTACCTTGTTTTGATAGTGATGGAAAGATTCATTTCAAGATTTTTATAAAAATTCAATCATGGGGAAAATGACATTAAATAAATTTAGAGAAATATTAAAAATAATTTAAAATTAAATTTTATTACCGATGGATGAGGATGACAAATATTCTATAATATATACTTAAATATAGGCAATCTTGTATGGAAATATGATATTTGCGAAATTAACCCTTAACTTAAGTCCCATACACTCCCTATGTGTCTGAAAATACTCTATATTGGTTTTTAACATATTAAATACTTCCAAAATCATAATTCTATTTTTAATATCATATATTAATGGATTATAACATTATATTACTCTTTAATTATCAATTCCATGTTAATTCAATGCTTGGGGTAATAATCAATTTCTTTATCACATGTGTTTTGACATGTTATTTGTGATCGTATTACATAGATAATGATAACATTATATCTATATCATATATAATGAGAAAATATAAATATTTAATAAATAGATATATGAGATGGAAGACATTGTTCATGAAGATGGTAGGTCGAACGTATGCATCAATGTTTTTCCAATTTCATTGTAATATTGACTGGAAGTAAGTGAATAGAATATCTGTTCATACACAGACACAGACACACAGACACACACACACACACACAGATATATATATATATATTATTCTATAGGAATTATGGTTTCATATATTTCATATATATTCTCTATATATATTTTTATAATAGTATATATAGATTGAACGTGGAAGATGAATCTCATCGCGTCATGGAGACGGTAAGTTGTTCTTAAACAAGATTAACAGTATCATTTCATAAATTGAAAATTTTTATTTAATTGGATGGAATATGAATTTTATTGAAATAATATCTTGTTATATTTTATTCATTAATATTCATAATTATACTTGTCAAAATAAAATATAGGCTAAAACAATTAACACCACAGTGTAGAGACGATATGTTGTATCTACACACTCATAATGATATTGCTTATCATAGTATTGTTAAAAGGGGAAATATGGATTCTATATATTAAAAAAAATAAATCATCAAATATTATATTCAGGATTTATTTCTTTTAGTATGGTAACATCATTGGAATAGGAAGTATAAGATGAAACTAAATTTGGATGTAGTGATAAGACGATTTCCTCAGCTTCGGGTGTCTCATTTATTTCCACAACTGAAATTCTTATGAAAGTTTTTTTTCCAGTGGGTGGCCTCTAGGATTAATATATTTATGTTGGGAGGAGAAATGGGTATGGTTTAGTGGATCCAAAGGGATGTAGATGTGTGAATAAATGAGTTGGATAGGTTCCCTTTTATAAGAGAGGTGAGGGGATATTTAGGAATGTCTTGAATTATTAATTTATTATAAATAGTTTTTCAATTTATAATTCCACATAAGTAATTTATATAGAGGATAATAATAATAATGGTTGAAATAATCTCATCCAATATGTTTTATACATGATTTGGTCATGATGTTAACCTTAACATTTTTTCTTTAACCCTTAGTTAAAAAATCGATCCCATTACATGTATTCTTGTATTTTTATACAATATGTATTATATATTTACTATAAATTACCAAGTGAACCCCATATGGATCATTAATGATGTTTTTGAAAATATCTAATTCAGTTGGCGGAATCGTTGATTTTTATGACTATTACATCATTTTATAAAATTTCCTTTGTTTTAACCATTCTTTTATGTCAATTGTTACACTATTTAGTAATGTATTTTTGGTAATGTCATAATAAAATGATTCCTTAGAAAAAAAATTAAATCCTCCATAAATTTTAATTTTTAACAAAAATTTACTAATTGATTTAAAAATCTCAAATTATATTTATTTTAACAATTAAAATATCCAATTATTTCATACTTTCATTAATACAGTATTCACGTTATCATTATTGGTTCATAAATTCATTTATTTATTTATTGAACAGAAATTTAAGAAATACCATAATGTACGAAATAATTTTACATTTATAATAAATATCAACAGTTGAATATATTATTTATATAAACCAAATTATTAATGTTTAGTTAGGAGATAATTTTTTATGTTATATTTCCCTTTTTTTAAATTATACATTATAAAAGGTAATTATCACAAAAAAGTGGATCCATGGGGTCCATAAATCCAACTTAGCATGATCATGATCTTACATATGTAATAAAATAGGATTGAGACATATGTTTGGGTTATTCAATATTATTATTTTATTATTTTATTTCCCTTATTTAACGGATTTACCTTTTAACCATAATAAACTAAAATTGATACTGATGTTATTATTCATAATGACTAAAAATAAATGTTGTCTATTTAATAATATTAGGCCTTCTTATTCCAAATATTTAATCAATTTTTATAAATTCAAAAAAATTAATTGTCAAAAATTTATTACATTTTAAATTTCATTTTCGGTACAAGAAAGATGGTTTTTAACAAGTAAAAACTAACAAATAATTGACAATTTTTAAAGTCCATTTAAAATGTAAAATTACATCCAATGAAAAAAATTGGATTAAATTAGAAAGTTATAATCCAATTAAACTATAAAATAATTTAAAAATACAATATAACTATATAGATAAAATATAAGAAAAGACATTTTTGAGTTATAATATAGTATTATTCAGTATTCATTAAAATATAAATGTTAATCAGAAAACCAATAAAAAATTATTTGAACAAAATATGTATTTCCATATTCTAATGAATAATTAAAATTTTTTAAATTGAAAATAATAAAGTTAAAAAATATATGATTTAGATAGGGTGCCCCGGGAAAAGTCAGAAAAACTACATTTTTTGAATAACTCATATTTTATTTGAAAAAATAAATTTGTCTTTATATTGATTCTATGAAAAACTAAAGAATAAAATTAAAATTATAAGGCTTATATAAAATTAAAAACTTGGATAAAATATCCATGCCCACTTTCTAAATAGCTATCTAGATAGGTCAGGTTTCACTTGAACTCTCTCTTTCTTGTAGCACATGATATTGAATAATTAAGAAGAAGCATACCATGAAAGCTTTGGGTGTTACACCAATTCATCTTTTTTTTCTCAACTAAAAAATTAAAAAAATTATTCTATAAAATTTTTGTTGATATTATATTATTTCAATTATCCCGATCATGATAACCCTATGGTCCTTAATTTTAGTTAGATAAGATTTTTTTTCTATGAAAATGTAATTGTCTTTATGAAACTATTTTTTACATAGAATTATAAAAGCGTCATTAATGAATTAATTTTTACAATGAAATTACACAATTATAAAAAAAATATTATTTAGTTATCTTTATTTCATAACCAATATATTATACTCTTTAATAAAATTATAATCAAAATTGTCGACCATGTTTATGTCAGACTACCATCTAGGGAAAATATGTTATTTGGGTTCAATCACAACCATTTAAAGAATGATATAATGAAATAATTAATCTATATATATTTTATATGGGAAAAATATATAATTCTATAATTATTATATAACATCTATGTTAATGTGCTAATTTACAATGGAAAATGATAATGTCAGTCCAGTGTTTCTGTGGACTACCACCTCGAGGATGCATTTGATTCATTTTTCATGTTATTTTTACATGGATGGTAAATTTTTTAGACATTATGAATATATAATAATATAAATAATATTATAATTATTCTATAATAATTAACTATTATTTCAATTTTCCTATTTGTCTAAATAATAAAAAGACCCCTTATGTGTACGTGTGACCTACCTTCCCATGAATAGTATTGTCCGTTATTACAAAAAATTTATTTATTAATAAATATATTTAAATTATAATTTATATGATAATTATATTTTTAATTAATTTAAGGATATTATTGAACCATAATAATATTACATTAAATCAATCTACCGATTGAAAATATAAAAGATTAATGAAGAATTTATCACATTATAAATTGTTTTTAAAAAAAATTGTGAATAAATTATTTTTATGGATAATTAGAAAATATTATATTTTTTGATATATATTAATATGGTTTTGTAATGGTTTTATAATAAATATATATGTATTATATAGGATCTTAAAATAGGTACAAAGGATGATTGAACTATAGTAAGGGATTTTTATTTAACATTTATTTATTTATGACACATGAAATGATCCAAAATTGATTAATTTTTATGATGTATATAGTGAAAATGAATTTATATTATGATGAATATAATGCGCATTATGGTGTTTAAAATATCCATATAATGTTCTTAATTTCATGGGACATAAGATTAAAAATAACCAAGGTTGTAAGGGATTCTTTACAATCACACTATTTATCGGGATGGATTGTGATTATTCTTCATGTTATGGAATTTAATGATATTCCATTAAATAAAAACAATGATTTTCTCCCCAAGAGTAATTTAATTATATTATTATTTTTCAATACAATTTCCTTTATTGATGAAATAATAAATGTATAATGTTGTCTTTATAGAAATTATCCAACTTTATCTCTTTTTTTATTTAAAAAACCCTTTCTCTTCGTTGTCCATTATTTAGAAAAATATTTTTCTATGGTTTTTTACTATTTTACAATTATTTTTCAATGTAATTTTTATCCATTATTTAATTTATATAAAATGGTATAAATACAATCTTTATCTCATTTTTATAATGACGTACATTTGACATTTTGTCATAAATGTGAATCGATTTTTTTCACATATGGTATGAAATGTGTTTCCCCTAATCCAAAACCCTCAATAGATTAATATTTACATTATATGTTTCCATTGATATATTAATATATAAATATTTATTTCATATTTTTTAAATATTACATTTTAAATATGTTTTATGAAAATTTAAAATATATTTTTCCTCAAATAAATTTTTAATGATATTTCTAAAAAATATCTAGTCATAAATGACAAATACATTTATTATTGATTATGATTTACAAGGCATGAGATCTGTTGGATCCATAAATACAATATCTCTATACGGATTCTAGTTATGTAAAAGTGATGTTTTTGAATAATTTTATTTCCATGGGTTATGTTATGATAGACTGATGAAATGATAATGAAACACAATTTCAATAAACATTTTATTATAGGGTGATATGGAAAATGTTCTTTGATTTTATGGGAGAAAATTAATTGATCTAATAATATGAATTTCTGTAATGTAATTAAAAATCCCTCTAGTGTAGGGTCTATGATTTTATATCTCAAATGATAATGGTGGGAAATATGTCCTTGGGATCGATGTGATTTGGGAAAAAAGATTGTTTTCGTGATCTTATATTAAAAATGGGTTGATGTGCTAGATATAAAATGGGTAAAAATTCAATGAACATTATCTTTTATGGGGAACAATTCTATTTTCTTGATACACTATTTGTAATATTATTTGATAACTAGTCTATTTTGATTGTATTGACATGATATTTTAAATTGAATTATTATAAATATTATATATATATATATATGTATATGAAACTACCATAATAATATTACATTTCATTATAGTACATACATTAATTTTAATTACTTCACACACTAATGATTTGTGAAATTTTTTATGACTGTGTATTCTATAATTAGTATGATTATGATCCATGATAAATCAGGTAAGCACATTTATTTTTTATTCTTGATCGCAACACTGTATTCTTATCATATACTTTCCTACCATTTTCTATTGATATATCTCTTTTTTACCTTTATTGAGAATCTAAAAACACACTTTCTTAAATTTCCTTTACTGATGTTATGATGAATGGATTTCAGATTGATATTTTTATAGTTATTAATAAATATTAAGATAATCATGAGATATGATAAAATCATTCATCAAATGACAAAACCAAATAATTCTGTTATATTAATATTAAATGAATATATTGAATTATGTATAATATTGTTTATATCATATTTATTATGAAATATAATATATATAATAATATTTTATTAAATATATAATAAAAATAAAATATTAATTTTTGAAATATATTATCATATATTATATATATATTATGTTCAATTATATTTTGTTATTATTGAAATGTTAAATTTAAAATTATTAAATAGGTTTATTGTTGAAAATTGTAAATATAAATATATGTGTCAATATAAATAATGTGAGAAACAAAAATATATTAATATAAATGTATGCATATATATATTGTTCGTTGGGAAGAAGAATTTATGTTAATTTTTTGATGGTTGGATTATTATATTTTCAATTTATATTTGATATATGAGTGTGTGTGTGTGTGTGTAAAATAGTTTATAGTTTATGTATTAATAAATATATACATATATTTATTAAAAGGATAATGACAAAAATAATAACAAATAATTAAGAGAAATAAAAATATAATAAATAAAAATGAAAGTAATTTACAAATTTCGTATAACCATTATAACTAAACAATACCTACTTACATATGTCTTATATATAACATGAGATGTCACTGTCACATTATCTATATCCAATACATGCAATGTTTATTTGATGTCTCAACTCTATCTGTTTCGTCATACACTACATCTTTCCAAACTAATGACACACTTTAACATCTTCCTAAAGACTAGTTTTCAATGAGTCTCTATCAATTACTACCTTAGTCACGATGTCGGTATCTCCCACCCTACCATAATATTATAACTAAGTAACTTCTAAATTATACACACATTCATGTTACAACAAATAAATGATGATTATTAGTGGTCGAAATCGAATGATTGTATAATATAAAGGGAAAAAATAAATAAAAATATGTAAGGTATGTTAAATTATTAGATTTCAAAATAATTAACCATTTTAGGAAAGTCATTGTACAACCCAAACATAATTGAATAAGTTCATAGATATTCATTCTAATAATAAAATAATAACATAACCCTTTTAATGTTTAAATAAACCGTTAATATAATCATAATTATTGCAGAGAAAGAGGTAGTAACGAAGTATGTTTTATTAAATAGAAAATACTTTATAAATATGTACTACAATGGATGAATCATTACAATTAAAAAAGTACAAGTATGAGAAAATAATTTTGAAAACCCAGTTTTAATATTTTTTTTAAGATTGTCAAATTTATATCCATATTTATCATATAAAGGATGTTTATTATTGAAAATATACATTACAATTCTAAAAAACAACACAAAAAGAAGAAAATTTATTTTTCTTCTAAACAATTTATCTTATGATTTTAATATCCATATTATATGTGATTTTTTTGATGAACCAATTATTTGTGTATTTCATAAACATATTTAAGGAAAATATTCTTATTATTTTGAAAACACTAATAAAGGAAAACTAGTTTTATTACATCTTTTTTTGAGTTTTTAATGGAAATATCATGAATTATATTTTTCAAATTTTAATTGAATATTACATTTAGTATTTGATTAATATATTTTAACTTTACCTACAAGGATTATTATAATAATTAATGAAATTTATATAATAAATAATTAATATTTTCAAAAAAATTATTCACATATAAGAAAATTTATGTTTTCAAATTTATTTTTAGTTATTATTCTCTATGATTGATCAGTTGTATTATAAAAGTTTGTATTAAATATTAATGTAGATAATGTTATTAATAATATTTATTTTCATTCTAGTGACAAATTTGATAAAACATTAATGTAATTTCTGAGGGGTATTAATTGAATTATAATTAAAAATTATGAAATAGATAAATGCATTACATACAAATTTGGACCTTGGGAATAAAAATTATTTTTGATGAATGAGAGGTATAAAAACATATCTAGTGGAAACATTGCTAAAATCTAATACTACTAGTTCTTTCATAGATTTCATAATGTTTTCTAATTATTTTTATTTTTATAAAGGTTATTTTATTTTGAATATAATATTTATAATATATTAATGATAACACCTTATTTTAAATCAATGCTATAATTTCATTAATATGATATGATTACTCAATGTGATATGTATTTTAGTTAATGGTTTGAACATGTTTTTAATATTTTTTATTTTTATTGTCCTCGAAAAATATATTAAAAAAGTATTTAGTCTATGAAAAATTTTACTTAAGATATAAATAAAAAAATTAATGGCTTTTTAATGGATATATAAAAGGAATTGAACATTGATTTTAAAACACCTAAATGAGAAATTTTATAGTCACCCTTTATTTAAAAAAATCCTAAGTTTTGTGACAAGTAGGTGATTGAGGGTGTTTGTTTTAATATAAATTTATATATCCTTTGAAGCTAGTTATTTGTTTAAAAATATTTATAAATATGTTACAATTTAGGTTTATTTCAAAATCCTTCAAATCATAAACCATAATATTCATTTGGGTTGTAAATGTATTCTTATTAATTTTTTGAATTTATATTTTTCTAAATAATTACAGAACATGTTTTAGAACTGGATTTTCGAGTGCAAGCCTCAGGCTGTATCATTTACTAACATGAAATGGTTTAGGCAACATTTTTTATTATGATAATGAATATTATTTCATAAATATAGGCTTAATTTTTTTTTCAAGGTAATGAAAACTATCGATGACTCTGAATAATATATAAATTATAATATCCCAGTTCTCCTAAAGACTGATAAGTGGTAATCGTAATTTATTTAAGTACATCAAAAATATATAGAGCATACAATACATTTAACGGGTAGAATGTGATGAACCCAAATTTATAGTGTATTTTACTAAATAAATATATTAAATAATAATTCCTAATTATAACATGACAGTAAATATGGCCTTTAATATATTAATAAATTAAAATTAAATTAATAATAAATAAAATATTAATAAAAAAATTAAATTCATATATTATATTTCTTATTGAATAAAATGAATTAGGTTTTTAATATAATGTAAATTTGAAATTATTATATACTATATTCATAGATAATATGTTAATTTAAGTAAATATTTATATTTATTAATAATATAAAATAATGTTAATATGTATATATATACATGTATATGATTAAAAATATCCATGGTAAAATATTTAAGATAATATTTATAATGATTGAATAACAAAATATTTGATTTATGTTTGATATATATATATATATGAGTTTTTGTGTGTGTGTGATGATGTATACATTATTTGTTATATATAAAAAAATAACATATAAGAAGAAAGTTATATTTAATGTAATATTATTAATAGTATAATTTCAAATGTGTTATGTAACAAATTATATTGATATTGAATTACAATTTTTGAACCAAATCTAATTTTCGATAAATTTATATATATATTTAATAACTAAAATTTTATATGAAAAATATTTTTTCCGAAAATATTTCAAAACCATGGGCTATAAAATATTAATTTCATGATTATGTAACTAACTCGCATTAACTAAAAGTAGAAATATTAAAATAATAAAAGAGTTATTTATGTATATAAATATACATGAATAAAATCATATTTATTTTTTGATATATAATATAGAAAATTTGTTAATATAAATATTAATATATGTGTCATTAATTAATAATTTTGTGTTCATGATATTAAAAGAAGGATTATATATATAAATATATAATTTAGATATATAATATATATAAAGAAATTTATAAAAATCTTAAAAAATAAAACAATAATAAATTTAACTAGGTGGTAACCTTCTTCCCAAATTCCCCACACGATCCACCGACTTCACAAATCTTGTCTCCATCACCCTTACATTCCACATAAATGTTGATATTCATCAGTTTGAGAAGAGGGTGTTGACACAACATGACCATCACTAAAAACTAATATTGACTTCCCTACACTATCACTAATACATAAGCAATCACAGTTTCATTATATTCTACTTCAATTTTCTTATGTGGTGCTAATAAGACCACACTATTTGTTATTTCATCCACCATAATATTCAAAACTAACAACCCTCATAGTTATCAACCATGTGATCATTTTATGATGTTTCCCTGATAGAAAAACCTCACTCCCCCATGTATTGATATCCTCATAACCGTAGTTTTTTATTCATGGTCATTAGTAAATTCTACACATATACATGCAATATAAAATTTAATGATAAATTTGAAAGTTTAAAATACAGTGATTACTATAGAAGCTTGAAAAATAAAGAGGGAAAAAAAATTTACTATTAAATATTTCTATATAGACTGAAATATAATTATAATAATCTTAATAAGTGACCCAAATTATATTTAATGGATTCATTGATAGGGAATTTTATAATAATCATATATATATATATGAATTAATCAACTATTTCACTACACTTTTCAAAATAGGTGTACGCTTAATGACAATGTTAGAGTAATTAGTTGTGGTTTTTTATCATATATGATATGGTAAGAAAGAATAATATTATGGAAAATTTAAAATTGAATTGAATGTCTAGGAAATGGAAATTGGTTAACAATTTTTTTTTAAATTTCAAAAACATATTATTTCTTACAATATAGTCTTGTTAGGGAAATATAGGTTTAATGATATTTTCAAATAATTCTTTAACCCTTCGAAATATAACAATAAAATTTTATATTTCTAAAAATATTATATCTAGGATTAAAAATAATATTTATAATGTGTATTCATTTTTAACAAACCAATGTCTTGTCGATTTCTAAATCCTATATTAAGAAAATATATTTTTTCAGTTTCAAAAATTCTATTATATTGAATATTTTCATTAAATGAAATTTTAATAGTTCACATTATATTAAAAAATTTAAATACATATTGACTATGATTTTTTATTATTTTTTCTAAAATTAACAAATTTATTTTATGGTGTAAAATGTAAAACATTTTATATAATTACATTATTCATTAACATTTCCCTATATATAAATATATATTTTTAAATGATTTAATTGAATAAAAAGGAGAAACTAATGAATTGAAAAATGTTTTACATGATATTTTGGAGCTTGGGTATCAATTTTAATGATGAGGAATCGATTGTTAATACACAACCTCATTGGAAATTTTCATAAATAGTGAAAATATTATTAGAATTATAGATGTTATAATATATCAATGTAATTTTATATCCCATAAAAAATAGTACACTCAATGTTATTTAAAAGTGTTTTCAAACAGAGTAAAAAATTAATTTTAATGTTATTATTTTTAAAAATGTTTTCGGTTCTTAATGTGATTTGTATTTTATTAATGGTTCTAATTTCCTAGTGATGTATTTTGTAAATTTAAAAATATAAATATTAGAATATTATATAATTTAAAATTATGTATTATATTTTCTAATACATATATTTCAATTTTCATTTTATCAAATTAATTTCAACCTCACTTTCTGAAAAATAATTTTTCATAATAATAAATTTTATAAAAGAATATTTTAATATTAAGATATGTATTTGATAATATTTAATACAAAATTAAATTTTATCATTAGATTATTTAGTTAAATATGTTAAGAATAGTATTTATATTTACCTTTATAATTATTTTAATAAATACTAAATTATGTTACAAATATGTTTACTATTAAAATAACACCACAATATTTTATTGTATATTTATTCATAAATAATTTCAATTCATTAGAAATATTACATGCAAACAACAATTATTTGCTAAAAAACATTTTTATAGTTATAACCAATAAATTAAACATAATTTTTCAACTTCATTGTTTTGAATTTCAAAAAATTGACATACATGTCGGTGTGTAATATGATATTTAGAGTCTAGTAGAATGAATATAATTTTTGGTGAATAGTAACACGATCCTTTTGAATAATAATGTACCCTTTTGAATAGTAACATGGCCATTATAAATAATAATTGATCTTTCTAAATAGTAATCTTACACATTTAAGCAGAAATAATATTTGGTTACCATGTAAATGATAGTGAATATTTTAAAAATTAATAAATAAATGTTTGAATTTTTTTCAGAAATAAAAATTTATTTAAAATTTTATAATTAATAAAATAAATTAAAAGATAATACATTTTCATAATATTTATTCCTAAATCAATATTTTCATTCATTGAATTTTTGGATAATTTAATGATTCCTTAGTTATTTATTTTGGGTATTATAAGATAAGTTATAACTTAAAAACTATATTTTTTAGTAAATGATTATTTTAATTAAAAATTAAAATTTTCATGTTTATGAAATTAATTTCCCAAAATAGAGTAAATACTTTCATTCTACATATCAAAAATTATAATGGTTAATTTTTTGTATTTTCCCAAAATTCATGAATTATTTATTGAAAAATTTAATTACTATTTAAAAAAATGCTAAATAAATTATTTTTTGAATCATTATTGAGTCGTGAATGATATAAATCACCATTGGATTAGGATAAAATTAACTTATTACTATGTTATCTTATAAGAATAAATACTATTCATAGTCCTTAGCCAAAATAATATAGTAATGATTAAAATAATATGAAAACCCTCCTCCTCTTCACTATAAAAACCAGTCCTCACTCCCTCTTATCTTTACTTTTATAAGCCTTAACGAATAAAATTTTCTTCCCAAATACATTAACCAATTTTATCCCCACATCCATGAGTTCATGGTCCTTCAAAATTGCCAATTCTGGTTGCCTTAAAGAAGATCTCATGGAGGATATTTAAATAGGTAAAATCCTTTTCCTTTTTCCATTTAATTTATTTTATGTTTTTTATATTATTATTACAACATAACATACACTACCCAATTGTTCATTATAAGCCTAATATCATTTATATATTTGAATTATAACATTTTAATGTGAAAACCATTATCGATCTCCCAAATAACTGTCTTTTATTTTATAAACGTAATCTTCATCAGGCAACTTCCAATTTAAAACCTCTTTAGATGATGAAGATTCATTCTTCAATTTGTTATTCAAAGAATTTAATGAAACAATTTTGTAGTTTGAGCATATTGTAAAAATTGTATTATACATTTTTTTATAATAATAGAACCTTCATTTTTCATTAAATTAAATAATTGAACAAAACTTTATTGTTTTTATTGAAAACCGTCATAAAAATATAACAGATTGTCACAAAATGTCATCTCTATTTATTCATCATCATACCATATAACAAAATGATATATATAAAAATTTACACATGTGGATGTTAATTAATTATATATTTGATTATTTATAGAGATTTATATTCATTCCACATGAACTCCTTTATATTTAATTAACATAACATATTGTTATATCAAGGAAACCAACATGTCATAATGACAACATTCAGTATTGTTTTTTTAATAAGTACATAAATGAAGTTAATTGAACTATAATGAATAAAGTATATATAAATATTGTTATCTATACATTAGTTAATATATTTTAATTTTATTATCCATTATATTTTGGTCAAGTACATCATATATTTATACAATGTGTATAGGTTTTCTCAACTCACATTCTTTTCCACGAGATATTCCATAGTAACCTCTAATGTGTTTTACGTTGTTTATATATACTAACAAATGATATTTCATATCATTAATATAATCAATTTCATTTAATTCAATTTAACATTTAATTATTTTTTTGTTTTAGGTCAAATGATTCTTTTGATTACAAAGTGGTATGGGATTCCATCCAAAAAATCATTGTTCCTTCGAGTTATTCCTTCACTATCCTTAACATAATGTATTTATTAATTATTTGTTTATATATTCAATACTATATTTTTATGTAATAAAATATTATAATCATATCATTTCATATTTCTTTTATGGGGATTAAATGTTTTTGAATAGTTTCTTTCTTAGTTTTTTCCCATAAAAAAGCAAGATTCCATGGAACTTCTGGAATTCATACTTATATTGAAGCCAAATATATAATCTTTTAAAATCAATAATAATATTTCTAAAATAAAAAACAATTATCATAAAAAAAATAACCTATTTCATTTCTATTTTTATGAAAACAAACTTTTGTTTTTACATTGAAATATCTTCTATATTTTCCTTAAATCACCCTAAAATTTGTTATTTTTAAAGCATCCTAAAAAATATTTTTACATTATTTCACATTAGTGGGAAATTATTTAAGCCTCAAATATAATATCTATTTACAGAAAATTTATTTTTTGTTATATTCATTTTTACAACACTATTTCAGTAAAAATAAAAAAAATTCCAAATGAACACTTATTTACAATGTAAAAATGGGTTTTCTCAGTAGACATTTTCTGTTTATTAGATATATTCATTTTTCACCACTTATTCCATTCGTGTGGTGTATGTAATACCATTTTATAAATTATATCAATAGTCTCTTTATTCTAATGATGTTATAATGGATTATTTATTGAATTTTCCAATGTGGTATAGAACACTTTGGAATGATTTATGATTATTTCATGAAGATTCTTTCAATGGTGTCACATAAATATACCATCACTTATATTAAAATAATTTGTTGAATAATTTAATTCATTTTATTTTATCCCTTATTATATAATATACAATATTTTTTTCAAAAATAATTTTTATTTTGATTGTGGATGTGCTATCATGATACCATATTCCATATCACACTAAATGGTTAGATATTATGTTTAATGATATGGGAATGTAGTTTACATTCCATATCATAGTTTCATTATGATTTTATATATTGAGTATGTCAACCAAATTCATATTATGAATTCGTTAGGCATAATATGTTTCAGGTGGGCCTACAACAACCCCTAATTGCATCAGTAGCTGTTATGAGACAATATAAGTTGGGTTCATAATCATTTATGTATGATATTAGCACTAGGATTTGACAGTATATTTATTATTTAACACATTATTAATTCATTAATTATCAATATAGTAACGGGTAGTCCATGTTACTATTCTACTTGTAGAATATACATGGTTATGTTTAATTATGTAATTTTCATTATGATTTATTCCTCCCATTTTATAATTAAGATTATGTTTTAATGTAATTTTTTAATTTATTTATTAACAATGACTTGTGATTTATGAATCCTATATATCAATTTCTTTTACAGATAATCTATTCTCCCCCATTTTTTTGTTTTTTCACCATGTTATGAATAATAATGAATTTTATATGAATTCAAGGATGCAATTTATTTTATTTTATTTGGTATCATGTTTTATTTTATATTCCCATTGTATTATGGGTATCATGTATTTATTATTGTATTCAATGAATACTAAATTTATCATTTCTTACAGATTTTATTACTTCAAATCATTCCCATGTAATAAAATAATTCACCATCTCTTGGATTCTAGGTTCATGATATTATAGTTGATATCAATAGATGTTTAGTAGAAACCATGAAATCCGGATTTAAGAAACATAGATTTGAGAATGTAACCATACATTAGAATTTAATGATATGTACACTATAACATAGTATAATTTTTATAAGATATATATTATATATATCTTCTTATAAAATATATCATTGTCTGAATACTACAAGTTGACGTAGTTCTTGTAGAATTATACATAGGAATAAAAACTACGACAACGTGTAATGGGACTGATATGAGTCAACCTGTTACAGAAAAATGAGCCTTACATCTCACATGTTTTAAAACTCCTTTACTATATTCGTAAGATAAATCACATATTCATTACAAACCAATATAAAGTATTTAAATGTAGACATATCATCATAGAAATGAAATTTTTGATAATGAGATTAGCTGCACATAATTATGAAACATAAGTTAATTATTTCACTAGTATTGAGATTTTACATTCTAAAAAATATATAAATGATATAATCTAGAGAATGATAATGTTTATAAATGGATCCTAGAGGGAATTATTGTAACTATATCAATTAACATAATCCAAAGAGTAAGAATGTTCATTCTTTGGATGGTTTTAATACAGTCTTTCAAAAAGATTAATTCTCTCCAACATTCTAATCATATGAATAGATAATATCATGTCATAAAAACTAGGATAAATAGTTTTATAATATTAAGGAATCATAAGGAAGAATATTAATATGAATACTATTGTGAAACAAATAGATAAAATAATGAAGGGAAAGTAGTATTTTCCCACATAAGATAGTTTTCTATGTAGAAAGCTCAGTACATATAGATGTGGAAACAGAGTTTAAATTATATGTGGAGAAAAAGGCCCCCATGATCTTAATTTAAATGGATGGAAATAAATTTCCAATATTCAATGCATCGACTATATGGTTATGGTGAACATAAAAAATGAATGTCCCAGTTATTAAGAAACTATTTATCCAAAATTTTAACTTGATCTTGGTCAAGATTTGGATGTTACTATAGTCAATGTACGATAATTAAAATATTTCATTATTAATAAAATATGTTATGATATTCTTGTTATAAAAATTATGAAATATATGAGGATTTTAATGCATTGATATTTCATTAGGTATTTGAGTTTGTATGTTGAATAATACTAAAAAAATTGACATAGTAACAAGATAACCATTTGAAAAAATATATCATTGTGTGAATGATAACCCAAATTATGTTCATGAAAGTAATAAATAAATTTCATAATAAATATATTATTGATTTGGATAAAAAAATTTGGAATCACATAATATTTGGATCCAATTAAAAGACAGATGACAAAGTAGTAGAGTCTATGACATTTTGGACTTGAGGAATATATCCAAATTCCTATGCTTTACCAAAGGAATATGGAAACATGAATATATTCAATAAAGGTTGGTTTAAATTCATGTTATTTATGTTCTTCAAGAGAATACATATAGAATGTGCAGACATGTTTGCAATTGATGATTAAGATACAATTCATGTTGGTTGTTAAATTGAATATAGAAATTCAATGAACTTCTTTCTAAATAATTGGATCATAATTTCCTTAAAATGTGAACCTTTTTTGAAGTGGTTGAATTTGATTTCTGGATAGTGCTTTAGAGTTTTTCTACCATATGATATAACTTGTTACATAAAATGAAGTTGGAATAGATAACGTCACAACCAAAGGATAGGATTGTGTATCAGGTACTTATATTTCCTAACATTATTGAGTGATATAATCTCACAAATTTAGGGAAGGATATTGAAACAAAAATTGTAACCTTAGGACCATATATTTTGATGAATCATGTTTTCCTTTATATCATCTCTTTTTTTTGATTTTTTAATGATATATTCCACATGACCATGTCCCTTGTCACATTCCATCTGAACATGATAGTTATATTCTTCTTCCGTGTTGATATTTTCACATCACACCAATGTTATCATATTCTAATATGTAGTTTTTTAACCTATGAATTTCACTTCCACCTTATTATTAAAATATTTATAAACCCTGCTTTTGATTTTGGATTCCCACAAGTGAATTTTCCAGTATTGACCAATAAATTTTAAAAAGTGCAATTTATAATTATGAGGACATAATTTTGTTGTCGGGGGAATAATATAACAATGCAGTAATTTGTTTTCTAAATTTAAAGTAAATATTTTATAGTAAATAATAATTTAATTATTTTTGTTTTTTAATAATTCATATATTTAACATGTATAGTTATTAATTTTTTTAAATAATGTTCAAAAAACAAATACAATTTTACAATATTATTTATTTAAAAAATATTTTAATATGAATATCAGTATATGATTAATTGTATTTAAAAATTCATTTTTATAAATAGATTAATTAAATAAATGTTTTTTCAATTAATTATATTAATAATTATAATTATTTTGATAATTATTACATTATGTCACAAACATATTCACTATTAATATGACACCCCAATATTTTATTTTATGATTCATTAAATATAATTCCAATTAATTAGATATCGTATATGCACAGAAACTAAGTCTCTATGAATATAAACTATGTTATAGTTATAAGCTAGAAATTAAATTTAATTTTTCCACTTCTGTGTTTTGAATTTTAAAAAATAGACATACAGATTTACGTTCATTAAAAAAATTAGAGTCGCTTATAATCAAAATAATATTTTTGAATTGTAACCTAAACCTAATGAATAGTAATATAACCTTATGAATAGTAACTAGACCCATATGAATAGTAATTAAACATTATTATTAGTACCCTCAACCATGTAAGTATAAATAATATTTAGGAGCCTTATATATTAAAGATAATATTTAAAATAATAATAATTGTGTGTTGTGATTTTTTTGAGAAAAAGGTATTTAATTACAATTTTATAAATAATTAATTAATATAAATATTATTTAATTTTAATAAAATTAATTTTTAAATCAATATTTTTTTGTCCTATTATTGTTGGATTATTTATTGAGTCCTTAGTTAATATTTTTTGATATTAGAAAATATGTTATTATTTTAAATACTCTATTTATTGAGTAAAAAGTGTTTTAAATTAAAAAATAAATTTAACATATTTCAGAAATCATTTTTCCCAAAATGGAGTTCATTTTTTTATTCAAAACATAGTTATATGGCTAGTTTTAATTTTAGGTATTATTCTAAAATAGTTGTATTTTTTTAATGATGAAATTTGATAATTGACGAAATATGCTAAATAAATGAATTTATGAATCATCCTTTAGTCATGGATTAGGTAATTTTTACTTTTTTAGAACATACATTAACTAAATACTATATTAAGTGACAATAATAAATACTATAATTAATATGGAGACAAAATAATAAAATAATTACTAAAATAATGTAAAACCCTTCTCTCCTCCACTATAAAAACCACCCATCACTCTCTTCTCTCATCACACCTCTAATCCATGATGCTTCTAAATTTTCTACCAAGATACACTTATATAGTCTCTACCCACGTTCGTGAGCTATTACATTTCCAAAAATACCAAATCCTCTCCCCTTAAGGAGGTTCTCAAGGATGATATTTGAAGAGGTAAAATCCACTTCCCTTTACCATTTAACTTTTATATTATTCATACATTTACTATTCTATATTGGAATCCTCTTCCCAATGGATCCTCATACCTCTATTATCATATATATATAGGAATTAAATTATGTTTATTTAATAACAACCATAAATCTCCTCACTCTCTCTCTCTTTAATCTGATTAACGAAATCATCGTCTGAGAGGTGCAAATTTAGAACCATCATGAATGATATTGTTCTGTTCTTCAATTTCATCATATATTCTAGACATATAATCATTTTTATGGATTAAACATATTATATAATATTATTTATATATTATTTATTTAATCTGGATCCATCAATTATTCATTATACTAAATAATATAACAAAACTAGTTAGTTATGATTGAAAAATAGTCATAAAAATTTAAATGATTATCACAAAACATTATGTCTATTGATTCATCCTCATACAATGTAACAAATTTATATAAATATTACTATTTAAGATTATAGATTCTCAATAATAATATATATGAACAATTATGGATAATTTTATACATTCCATATGAAATCCATTACTTATAATCAAGATAACTAACCATGAAATAAAAGAAATGAACAATCTAGGACGAAAAAATACAATCTTATAACTTATCAATAAGGACACAAATGAAAATAATAGAACATTAATGAATCAAATATATTTGGATTAGGTTTTGAAAAAATTAAATAATGGATTTAATGTCTTTATCGAAGACATATGGTGACGTGCAGTTAACATTCAGACATAAGATATGGGTTCTTTCAACTCACATTAATTTCGTTGAGATTTGACTTACGTGCAACTAATTCGACTATGTGATTCATGTATACCACTCATTAGCATATCATATCATGAGTCTCGTTTATTTTCATATTAATAATAATATTATTATATGATATTTAATTTATGTGGTATATGATTTCATTGATTACATTGTGTTATGTGATTCCACCTGATCCATCATTTTTCCTTCGAATTAATCCTTCACTATCCTTAAAAATTGTAATTATAATTTATTTATGTTTACGTATTCAACATTATATTTCAATATTTGAAAATGATATAATCATATATTTTAATCATTCATTTATTGGGATTATATGTTTTAAATTAGATCATTTCATAATTCATTCTAATAAACATGCCTCATTCAACAGAACTTATAGAATTATTTCCCATTTTCTAATGAACTGTATAATATATATTTGGAAAACATTATTTTTTTGAAATAAAACATTTTATATATATAAAAATTCAGTTTTCATTCATGGTTTTATGAAAAAAACAATCCTTTCCACATTAAAAAACATTTAATATTTTCCATAAATCGCGCTAAAATGTTTTATTTATAATTCATCCATAAAAACTACTTTCGCATTATTTCAATTCAGTGGGATATTATTTCTGCCTAAAATATAATTTTTATGTCTATAAATTATTTTTCATGTGTATACATGTGTTCAAAATGATTTCATGAATAATATAAATGATTTTCTAAAGTAACTCTACATTCCAATATAAAAATGATTTTTCTCATTTCACTTTTCCTATGTGAGATATGTTCAATGTTCACCACAAATTTCATGTATGTAGTTTATGTAATTCACTTCATTATATCATTTAATGAGTCTCTTAAATATCAAGGTATTCTAATGGATTATAATTTTAATTCTTCGATGTGGTATATGAATCTATTGAATATTTAAGGATTATTTCCTAAAGAATATTTCAATTGTCTCGCTTAAAATTATCTTCATCTATGT
This sequence comes from Viscum album, assembly GCA_963277665.1. Classification (NCBI taxonomy): domain Eukaryota; kingdom Viridiplantae; phylum Streptophyta; class Magnoliopsida; order Santalales; family Viscaceae; genus Viscum; species Viscum album. The sequence continues at coordinate 490,877,399 of OY728162.1, forward strand.
CAAAATAATTTTTGGTGTCTTTTACATAATTTAATTTTACATATTATGATAGCATCAAAAATATATTTTTGATAGTTTTTTAATTTTATTGATTATGTATGTGTTATCTTGATATCATTCAACCTATTACAACAAATGATTTTTGTTTATGTTTAAATATTGGGGAATGTTATTTAAATATCATAACATAATTTAAATATGAACTTATGTTATGATTATGATAATCCCTTTAATATGAGTAACTCATTGGCCTTAGTATGTGTCCAATGGAGACCGCTATATCCGCTCGATGCATTGGTAGGTCTAATGAGACAAAATAGACAGGGTTATTACTCGTTTATGTATATTATTGTAACAAGACCATGAAATTATAGTTATGATTTCATGCATTATTCATTCAAACATTATGAATCTATTAATTGATAATCCATTTAATTATTCAACTACTAGAATATTCTTTGTTATGTTTTATTATGTCATTAATAATTCTCCTTTTATTGTTCTCATATTACGCTATAGAATATGTTTTAATGCCATGTATACATTTATAGATTATTCATGGAATATTATTTATCATTTTCTTGTATTATATATAGTATCTAAGTATCTAATCTCACACATTTATTATGTCACATTTTCCATGGTTATGAAAAAGGAAACAATATATTTTTAATTCAAGGAAGTTGTTTATTTTGTTTTATATTGTATCAGGTTTATTTTAATTTCCCAATGTATTATGGGTATCATGTGTGTAATCTTGTTTTCCTTTAATAATAAACTAATCATTCCATTGGGGTTTGATTCATTGTAATTATACCAATGTAGAAATGTAATTCGCTGGATCTAGGATTCAGAGGTCATGGAATTTCAATGTTGGTTACTTTATTTCTTATAGATAATTTTTTAAAATACTTGAATCATATATTAAAATATTATTTATTCAATCAAATGTATTAAATTTTATATTAAAAAAAATCAAAGGTTTTGTATTGTATTTATTAAATTATTTTCAATTTAGTTTTAAATCCAAAAATATAAAAACTTGATGCTGGACCTATATTTTGAAATTATTAGTTATAGTATTAGTGATATGTAAATGATGAATGGTGGATAGAATAAAATAATTATATAGTTCAAGTAATGTTAATGAAATTTTGTAGAATTTTCAAAACATTGATATATTATATGGTAATTAATTAACATACAAAAACATAAAAATGAATGAAATTTATGTCTATAAAGTGTATTATATCATATTTTTTAATTTTTATTTTTATTGAAAAAAATTAACATCATGTTTAACAATAAATATGGGAGTCCAGTTCAAAAAAATTCACATGATATCTAAATATTGTTTATATATTTTCTATGTATAGAAATTTATTACAGTTCTTGGTAGAGTATTTTCGAAGTTTATTAAATATTCAGATAAAAATATACATCATTTATTTGTTGAAATCCATTGTTTTAACAATTCATAAATAATTATAAACCTTCACATGTTCTATTTGAAGCACATTAATCCTCACATTGATGGGGGTGGCTGATTCATCAAATATATATTTGATGTATCCCCCATCCTCATGTTTTCTTGTTATATTTTCATAAAATATGTATGTATTTGAAAACATTAAATCTCCATTATGAACAAACTAGCATGGTCCTTATGAAATATTGTTTCAATCTCTATATTATACTTCCTGGTTTATTGTGAATTGAGCAATGATAATGATTATTTAAATCAAATATTATACATTAGTGAATCATTAACTAATTGTGTTTGAATATATATTTCATGATTTTACTATTAGAATTTATATTCAATATTTCTCCATTAAGATAATGAATCCATATTTTCGATGTAAAAATTAATGATACCATATATATATTATGAATAAACAAATTTTTCTTATTTATTTTTAAATTGAAAATGTCATATGCCATCATAGTATCGTTCTTCATAAGGATTCATCAAAGTACATTATTCAATGAATTGTTATCAATTAGAGAACCTTCTTTACAATAGAAATGTGTGAGTACATGATCACTAACAAAAAATAATTTATACTATTTAAAAAATTCATCACTATCATTTTTATAAAGGATTGTGGATACCTTTCAAAAAAACATAATTCGTGGATCAAATACTCATGTTATATTCTTCAAAAAAAAACCATAATAAAATCATTCTAGCAGAAGAAAAATATGAATATTTTTTATCATGGTTGTACTAGGGTATAATTCAATAATATCTATCATTAATGGATCTAAAAATATACACCCATAGACGATTGTACAACTTTTTAGTGAAACCTTATATATATAAAAATTCTATATTTATATATTTTGAAAATAACTTCTCCTACCTCAAGGTCATCAATAAAATCATAAAATTTTATTTAAAGTATTTTTTATACTTTTAATATATAATTATATAATCAATAAAGAAAATCACCAATAGATAAGTATATATTAGAATGACTCTATTCTATAGATAATAGAATATTGAAGGTTAATTTATAAGTCAAAATTGAATCTCTATTAATTCATAATCCCAATGAATCATACAAAATCCTACCATTTGTGTATCATCATTAATTAGCCTCAATTTAAGATATCCATAAAATATTTAGGTCTATAAATATTATTGAGATTCATATATTTGATAAAAAATGTCATCTATATGAGGTAACGGGTAATTTCCCTAGATAATGATCTTATTATGGTCTATATAATAATTGTAATGACTCATTTTCCAATATTTATTCTTACAAAAATAATATGTTTACCCCATCGTGAAGAATAATGGAATTTGAATCCATTACCAAGGTTTTCATAAATTAATTACAATAATACATGAAAAATGACTATGAAGACATGGTAAGATGTTTTTTAGATAAGTGTAACACGATGTATGATTTATATCAAAAAAACAACTTCATTATTCCATTAAATAATAATGAATGTGTTTTGAAAAAAACAACATAATATTCCTGAACTACATGAATTTCTTCGATGATGATTTTCTACCAAAACCATTTGACATAAATAAATACACATAATATGTCGTGTGACTAATATAGTGGATAAAACTTGAATTTGATGTTGATATTTATTATTTAAATAAAATATGATCAATTTTTTGGAATATCATACATGATTTCAATTAAATGTAAAATGATTGGGGAATTTTTTATTAAAAAAAATTTCTTCAAATATCAAGTAAAATTAAACATGAGGTATATTAATAATATTATTAGGAATCACATTCCCATAATAATCTATAAAAAGGATCTACAGACATCATACGTCAACATAGGTCAATTTGGGGTTTTTATTAAAAAAAAGACATCTAATAATTGACACAGTTATGTTATATTTTAAAAAATTATAATAATATATAATTTTGGGTAAATTCATTGAAAATAAAACAATTATAGATTTTCATTGAATGATATGTGTTTGATTTTTGACACGATTCTTATAAAAAAATTGTATTTGTAATAATAAGGGCATTAGAATTTTTCATTGAGGTGGTTATGGCCTTGAAGAATTATTTTCTATTAAATTAGGGAATGATTTATGTAATACCCAAAACACATACATCTAAAATAATAAAAATAATTAGTTGTGTCATTATTCTACACTATTTACTTTATAGTCTTTTTTATCCCACGTCAATTGTCAATAGCTTGATCGACAACCTATTTGTAATTAACGAAATTCCTTGTTCAATTCATACAATCTACTACATTATTTTTCACTATTTTTTAAATATATGTGGTTTAAATGTAGTTCCTCTATGGGAATACTATTCAAGTATCAATGAATATCTAGTATCTTATTTGACATAGTTAAAAAAGGGAAAACATTGAGTTACCACAATCTGTTTATACATTTGGATGACATTTAATGAATATATAGTAGTTAAAAAATTCACTTATGGATAATACATTTCATTGAATTATTTTATGGGAACTAATTAATTGAAAAAAACATCATGCTATGAAGAATATAAATCATGATATAATCATTCAATGTCTGACAATTTTTTTTCAAGGTAAGAACTGATTTCAAAACCATATTTATTAGATCCAAAAATACATTTAGATCGTAATATAATATATTTTACGGATATAAATTTTGAGATATACCATCTTAAACTCCTCCCATTCTATGGGTTTTATTTATTTATATTTCCTTGTGATCTAAATATGATTACAACATTGATCAACTTCACCACCAAAATTTATTTATTTCCATGTAAAATATATCACGGTTCGAGCATTGAAGAATAGACAATATCATTTCCATTGAATTAATCATTTTATTAGAATCTATTATATTAGTAGAACCATAAATGGATGTTTGGAATTATCATAATGGTGAACCAATAAAATATAACTCCCACGATGTATCATTTGGATTTGAAAAATTGAATGTCATAGAAATAATATATTGACGAGTTGATTTAGATAATTAAAAAGAAACTTCATCATTAATTAAACTAAATTTTTTTCCATAGGAGGGTAGTCATTTCATTTCCCCCACATTGAATTTTGAAAATATTGAAATTTTTCTTATCGATGAAAAAACATAATATATTCATCCTTCTATAATAATAAATGTGAAATATTATAAATTCATGAATGTTACTCCTAATATGTCCAAACATATGAGAAATTCATAACAAACTATGGATGTTTAGTTATATCCTATGGAATCAATGTTCATCATGGATTTAGAGAATTGAAAATAGTTTATAAAAATATGAATTAATAGTGTCATATACCTTATGTGTGCGTATAATGGTTGTTTGTCTTAGAAAAATTAATAATTCTGTATGATGATCGTTGTATTTTTAAATTCTCCACATTCAGAGTTATTACATATAGGTACATGTGTACTATAAATATATCCCCATTCTAGTAATACAATAGTGATTTATTTTCAATAAAAACACTCCTCTATATAAAATATATTATGGTGTACATCTATAATTACACATATCTTATGTCCCATCAGAACATTATACTGATCTATTATTGATATAGTAAAATAGAATTCATCAATAATACTAACTGAGATCATGTTAGAATAACATAAACATATATTTAATCATTTATTGTATTATTAAAATAATTTCAGAATTTCAAGTTCTATATTATGAAAAGGGTTTTCTTTTTTTTACACAAGATACATAAAAAACAAAATTCATAATAGATATTAATTATATCCCAAAAATATCCTAATATTTGAATCCTTATATACATACCATACATATAATCTTGAATCAAATCAATGGTAATGAGAATATAATAATTTGTCAGATAGGTGTTTAATAATGGCATACATGTGAGATATTAACCGTAAGAGCATATTATGATCACAATTGTATGATAACGTAATACATTTCAGGGTCTCAATGAAATATATTCATACATATATAATCATTGTTTGTAAACTAAAATTTCATGTCATAACATGATGCATTCTCAAAAATTGTGTCAAATAAGTAATCATCATTCAAGAATCATAAAATTTTAATGTGGAAATAAATGAATAATAAAAAATAATCTTTTCAAAAGAGAATTAAAATCTTGTTCCTAATCATTAATTAAAAAAAATTATTGAAACTATACATGTCTATGAAAATGTGAACATACGTTCATAATCATTTCTACTCAAACTCTTATAAGCATAGACCAAGGAAAAAACAATCCTTCATAAAAATGTGACCAATGTTATTCACAATCATCTCAACATATGTTTTCATAATCGAAAGTTCTATAAATTTTTGAATACCCAATACATTTAAGGATATCTAAATTTTAATTAAATAAATCACTTATTAATAATTAGTCATATGATTATAACAAGATATTAAATATTTATTAAAATAATCATATCATATGAATTTTAAAATAAACACATTTAAATAAAATAAAATCATTATTATCATAATCTACCGAGAATATTAATATGCATTGCATCCTCGAAAAATATCCATATTTAATCCTAATTTTCTTTAAAGAAAATTATATTTTATTAAAAATAAAATCTTCAGGTCATTGAATTATTTCATAATACAAACATAGTAATCCTTTTGAAAGAAATAAATTAGAAATCAAAAATATAAAAATTAAATTTGTAAACATTTTATTTGAAAATAATTGTGGAAACTTTTTAATGAAACATTAATGATTCATGTTGACAAAAACTGATAAATTTTTATTATACTATAATTTTTAAAACAAAAAAACACATTAATTATAATCACAAAAATCAAAAAATCAAAAAAATAATTTTTAATATAATGAATATATAATGCCAAAAATAGGAAAAAATTACTAATAAGTATTTATTACTGAATACTAAATACATTCTTGAATGAACTGTAAAGTTCAATGATATATAGGGGAATGATTGGATTTGTTTTTTTAAATATGGTAAGAATATTCAGAATAATATTATGAACTACATAATCTATAAATTTGTGGAAATGGGAATAAATATTTACTAGTTGACTAAATATTGATTGAATCAAAAAGTAAAATAGTTTAATTAAGAAACCATAGTGTATTTTCAATCAATGGAAATTTAAATTATGAAAATGCCTATAAATATGATATTTAAACATAAACAACATATCACATGTTTTATGTATAATCATAATTATTAAAACCACCTCTTCAAAGAATAATTCATTAAACATACACATTAATACTTGAACATTAGTTATCTTAAATTAATGAATATAAAAAATTTGCGGAATGAGGCTAGTATGGTATTAGGTGTATTATCTTTACTATTATATTGATGATTAGTACACATTTTTTTAATTATTTAAACTAATTTTAATCGTACATTGGTTGTGGTATTCTATAGTACTCTATTAGGCTAATGTAGGAAAATTTGAGAGCATATGTGGTTGGTCATGGTTAGTGCATGTTTAAGGAAAACCATGTGGTATTACCAGAGAAACCATGTACCCATTTTTTTATCCAAAGTACATGGAAAATAGTTTGACCAAACCAGGTGATGTTCTTATTCAATCAATCCACCCTCTTATATTGAGGTTTTTCATATTTGGACCATGGATTGGAATAATTTTCACCATCCTCAGAGTAAATATTCATCCTTGAAACTAAGGGTGCATAGATAATTTACTATGTTTGGGAAATATTATTCACTTCCTATGAAGCAATGTGCATAATATTTTAAATATATATATATATATATATATAAATATCCAAAACACCCTCTATTTGAATTACTTTTCACATAGAAGGTCTTGGTAGGATTTAAATGATTCTTTAACTTTTCTTGGAGTGAATCAATGAACGGTGGTAATAAATTGATCCATCTACATAATATAATATCTTCCTCACCTAGATTTCTATCTCATGAATATTTCTCAACATTTAGAGATAGGTAATTTAATATTTTTATTGATGTTTTTGATCTATGTTTTTGTTGACATTCTATCATCCTATCATGAACCTGGATCACCTAAAATATTATGAATCTGACAATGTTTCCTCGAATTAAGTGTTTCAATGTATGGTGAATGCTAATTAGTGATCATGAGGTTGGTTTTATAATTTATAATTCATATATTTTTAAATATGATTTTGCGATTATATTACTACTATTTCTTTTCCACATTGGTAAATTATATTTTTAATTGTGATAATTATTTGATTCCCATGATATTGTTAGAGTCTTCATAGATCACTTTGGTTTTGTTAATATTTTCTTATTATAGTTGATGTATAGAGAATAGGTTTTTTAATAATTCAAAAATGATGATATATTTTATCTAAAAAGAGGAATATTGGATAAATGTATTTTACCTAAAAACCAATTTTTCATTTGACAATGGAATTTAACGGGATGATTTTCACAGAATTGAATAATTAATTAATTATGTGATTAAATGATTTTAATCGGGCCAATTGTGAGTTACTATATGTTATTAACATAATGGAACTTGGGAATTATTCATAATTTAAATTGTGAACTCTAATGATGATGATTGAGTAGAATGTAACCTATATTGTACCTTGATATGATTTTGATATCTGAGATAATTATGATTGATTGATAAATTAGTTATGGGTTAATGAATGATGTCTAAAATATCCATTGGGTTTCAGAATGATTCTACATGCCCTATATTCATTAATGTGAAAAAAGAAGTGTAGGACACAGATAGGTTCCCTAAATACCCAAAATGTTTGTAAAATGGACCCGCACTACAAAAAACCCTAATGACCCTAGACTAATACCCTAGGACAAAAACAATTTGGAACATGTATTGACCCTCAAAGATATTGTAAACTAAATTAGAATAAAATGAACAAGGAAATCCCCTGAAAATAAGGAAGAGTTATATTCCAATGGTATATGATTCAGACTCCATCTCATGCCAAAGCAGGTACTATTAGATTGAGTGTCATCATGAACCCAATGGAATATCTTGTTATTTAATGAGTAATTAAATTTAAAGAAAGATTTATTTTTCATTTCATCAATATTATTTGAAATCCAGAAGACACTTTTATATGAAGATATTTATTTATATTCCATTTTTTGTGGTCTACTATGTTGTAATCATACCCATATTAGGCTAAATGATTGATAATATAATATAAATTATGTTTATTAGATATGATAAGGGTATGATCCAAATGATGGATGAATGAGTATAGATTCAATACCATGAATTGATGAGGTATCGAATAATTCTATCCAAACCCACATAGTTTAGTTCAATGTGCCATTATTTTGGTTTTTCAATTTATACATGAAACATGTATGGAATGACATATTTACAACTTTTGTTAATTTTCATACTCAATGTTTAGGGATTGTCATGTGATAATAGTCGTTATTTATTATAGGGATTATATTTTTATAATGATTATTTTTTATATATATTTATGATTCCTTCCACTTTGATAAATAGGTTATAGTCTCCCTATATTAGAAATTAGAAACTCAATTCTTGTCAGCATCCTTTTGAATAAGGGGATGCATGATTTAGGTCACATAAAAAACTAGCTTGAGGCACTAGAATGAAATACCTAGGTAAGTAGGATAAAAATTTATATCAGAGTATTTATCAACTATTTTTAATTGTCTTAATATTTGGGATGGGTTGAAAATAGAGTACGATGAGTTCTTCCATGTTCCTAATCTATTTCACTCGAGAATGTGACCGATTTTTGGGTGATAACCAAGAAATTATGGTGTGATTTTTGATATTTATGATTACTGTTATAGATTAATATTATTTCAAATTGTCTGATGAACTTTTTTGGATGTAAACATTTTATATGATTTTACTCGTGTCTCTATATGGAATGTTATTTTGGTATACATGCATCATTCTTTGATATTTAGATTTCACATTACATGCATCATTTTTGGCTTGCATTGAAAAAAAATTCATGAGAGTGTTGTTGAAATGAATATTCTATTATTTATCTGAGTATTTTAAAATAAAATGGTTCCAAATAAGTAATCAATAATTATAAATTATTCAAAATATGGTATTTTGATATTTTTTAAAGGGTATTTAATTATACAAATGATATATATATATATATATTTATTTATTTATTTATTTAATCTTATTTTGTCCAAGACTCGTGTGAGGCATGGTTGATGGTTGTGATAATGCAATGGTTTTAAAAGTGTTTTTATGTAGAAGAAATGTATTATATGGATTTAGGGGAACCTATCTTATAAAAATTTATTGTAGGGTGTTCTGTGTCCAAATATATATTTGGAATCATAGATAATTTCCCCCTCTATGATGGTTGACGAAAGGGAGAAATTTGTAGATGTACTGAAATGTTCATCACTATATGTGTAATAAGAGACCCAAATATTTCTGAGTAAAGAATATGTAGGGTTATAATATGTGATCATATATTAAATTACACAATTTATGGATGGTTATCCATGGTGAGTATGGTGTAAAATGTCCTATCTAACACAGGAAATAGAGCAATGTATTGAGGATATACATATAATTTTTGATCTTTTAGTGACTCAGATAGAATATGAAGTCATGATGGATTAATATATGTGCATGGATCTAATAAGTGATGTTGGGATATAAAATATAGTGAATCAAAATTCAAAGTCATGGTATAAAAGGAATTTCATGATTTGTTTTTGGAACCGCATTACATCAAGATTCAAAGGAAGGAGTTGTTAGTAGTGTTTTAAGTGGGGATTTCATATGATTTTTTCTGTGATGTACTATGATGGATACATTGTTAATTTTACTTGAAATGTCATAGTTATAGTAGGATATGAGGCATCAATATAGTTCCTATATAAGGAATGAACATAATGTGAGTTTAAGACCTTGGTCAACTACATATGATTAAAGAATTTTTCTAAGGTGGTGAATCACTCTCTCATTTATATGGTTAAACTAATGGAGACATACGATATTAGAAATGTGGTTTTTTCAATAAGGCTAGTAGGTTCAACATCAGAGTGTTGGTAGTGTCACTATGAGAATTTAAATAAGAGAAGATGAAACTAGAGTGTCTAGGGAATAAAATTCGTTACTCAGATATATACTCCAGTTCTTTTATATTAGTTTAAAAGTATGGGTATCTATATAAAATAGTTTCTAGATCATTTGTAGTGTCCTAATAATGTTTCAGGATAGGAATTACATTGATATCCTTTAGGAATGCATGATAGTTGGTTAGTTTTAGTGGAAGTAGACAATGAAGGTGAAATGGATGTGGGTCTATTACACCATAACATCTTGTTATTTCCTGCACTAATGGTTGTGGATGTTGATGTAGAGGATGTTGAACATAAGGGAAATAATTCCTATATCATCATAGTATTAATACCTAGGTATATCAAGAACCATATTAAAGTAGAGATATTTGATATTTTAAATAATTTCATCCCATATTTGTGGATTTTGAGTCTAATCCATAAATAGTCTAAGGTATTATTCATTTCATTTAATCTATTAATATATCATTATTTTTTATGAAATCCTCATATATATTTATAAATTCTCATCATGTGAATGGTTTGTTAATGATATTATACTTTTTGACTAGGGTTATAAAGATCAACACACAGATGGGTGTATGATCAAGGTAAATCAAGTTATCCAATTGATATATTATCAATGTTGGGGATGTCATTTCATTTTCGATTATTACATAGTTGACTTGTACAATTTTGTAATTATTTTTCTTACGGACTATCTTTTATCATTATAGACCCATAAAGAGTTGTAACATATAATAGTAATATTTACATCACCATAGAGTCTTAGTTATATTAATCATAGATAATTTGATATCTAGGAGGGATATAATGGTTTTGAAGATCAGAAACTGGGGGAGATCCCCAAATAATATGCATATAATTTTTTGGATGATGTTGGTGTGAATCATACATTCTTCCCATCCATAGTGGCTCATTTTTTGGATGGGTTTCCTATGAACTTCTCATGTCTTCCACATAATTGAGACGTTGAGTCCTCAATTGAGCTAATTATTAGCAGTAAAATATATTCAATTCTATCTTATTGAATATAACTATCATAGTTTCATGAAAAATATATAATACTAGAAGAATTTAGGAAATCTGATTTTATCCATCTGAGTACATTATAATGGGGTTTTGGGATTTTTTATAAGAAGGATAATATGAAATTGGGTTTTTATTTTGATTACCAAAAGTAAAACTAGATAATAATGAAGGATAATTATATTATTATGTGTATCTATGATATCATTAACAATTCTTGAGGAGGAAGTGTATTCTAAAATATTAGCATGAGACGATGGTATTATTTTTTATGAGTTACATATTCTCATATTCAATATACTACCTTAAAAATAATGTTTTTCATAAATCATTAAATTGCAATGTTATTCAGATACATGATTTATCTTGTTCTGTTTATGTCCCTGATGAATAAAATATTCAATCCATACATGGATTAGTTTGTAATTTTTTTGTTTATGTCCTCATTGTGTACTATAAGAAACATGAAAATCCTTCCATGTATCTAGACATCTTCCTGAGTAAATAGAAAGAGTCGTAGATGTACATTAATATATTTATGATTCAATTTTCAATTAACAGAGTACATTTCAGAGGTCAGTTATTATCTATGGAAGCCCGTTTATTAGAACATGAGAATTTTTATATAGTGGTTTATTTGGAGAATTCCAATATTTTAATTGATAACTAATTATTTCTCAGTATGGATGGTAATTTTTAGAGGATCATCTAAGACCTTTCGTTTTTGTCTCACCCACTCCAAGGATTGATTTATATGGTATTCTAGTATGTATCATCGAACTATATATATTATCAATATATATATATATATATTATTTTATTTACTTATGGTTCTCATAGAACAATTATAAATTCAAAAATATTAAAATATATGAGGAAAACATTCTTTCAAAACAAAGAACATTCACTTGATTCATTTTTCATAATAAAAAAATATTTATAAATATAAGGTAATTTGTTGCAATTAAATAATATATATAGTTGAAATATTAAAATAATTATTCAATGAATATAATGTTATCTAAATAGAGGTATAATGTGAAATATCTAATATAAGTGACTTATATTTCTATCATTTTTAATCATGATTTCTTATGAATGATTTTTATTTAAAGAAATTATATAACCCTTATATGATATATTTGTTTTAGTTTTCTAAAAATCAATTTATATTATGGAATAAATTTTCCCATTCGGTTTCCTCACTTTATTTAATCAATAAAAATCAATTTTTTTTTAAAAAATCTAACTATATTTTACTATTAATTCAAGAAACATTTTAATCCATGGCCTGTATTTAAAAAACATTTTGAAAAATATTATATGAATATTATATAAAAATTTTAAAAATTCAATATACACATGTCTAAATTAATATAAATTTGTTTTTGAATAATATTCATCAAATTTTCTAAATTAGGCACCATCAACATTTTATCAGAAATATAAATGGAATAATTATTTTATCTACATAACATTGATATAATTTATATCTTTTGGTACTGCTCAATGAATTTAATGCACTATGTTATGTTACAATATTTCATTTTAATGAATATATTTTCATAAAATTTTTGAAGTACATAGATTTTAATTATTCCGTTCCATAATTATGATTTTATTTAATCATGAAATATATCATTATTTTATTAATATAATTTTTATTTATGTTAACATTAATAGAGTTTTATTATAATTTAATGGATAAATGATATCAAAATATAATAATTATTATTTTTGGATGATTTATAAGGAAATTGCCGAGTTTATTATGATTTTTTATTTTCCATGGGTGGTGATATGATGAATGGAATGAAATTTTATGAATACATTTCCCTTTGAATTGATTGCCAAATTATTATATAATGAGTGCATTATGATGTTATCGAACACATATGTATGGTTTTATTATGTAATTAGTGGTAGTTGAATTATATATCCCAAAAATGAATTAGATATTCATTCATGTATAATTTTATAAATATGGTAAATATATAGATATTTCATATACACTATAGGGAATAAGTGCTGATATTAGATCCATTATAGGAAACATTAGATGATTATTAATGTACTATAGGAAACAAGTAATTGATTTTGATCCATTGTGATATTTGAAACAATTGTTCATGTATGATCTAGTATGATTTAATGGTCTGAGTCTTTATCCATGACATATAAAATGGTTTATATTTCTATGTTGGGGTACACATTAAATGATATTTTATTATTCATGTTATTTGAAATTATTTTTCATTATTGATTAGTTATTATTTATTACATTAATGTTTCATATTTTGAAAATAAAATGTATTATGAATTAACTCAAGATTACACTTGATGGTAATATGGGTAATATATTATGTAAGTTGTGATCCTGAACTCAGAACCTTATAATGGATATTTATTTTTACATGTGATAGTTAGTAAATTTATCCCATGTATATCATTATATAGATTATTATCTCATTCCTTATTATGTTTCCACCACCATTATATTATAAATATATTTATATAGGTTATGAAAAAAAATATTTCAATGTGGGATGATATTTTTTATAGATTTTTATCATAATTCAAGAAATAGGAATATTTTTATATATAGTTATAGAACAATATAAAATTCTGTGGTTATGTAATGTATAATAATTTTATATACTTCATATTAATATATTATGATATAATATTTTTTATGAAAATAATATGTCGTTATTGGTAATATTTTCAAATGATTTAGTCAGTACATGTAGTTTATGATTATTTAACATAGCTGAAAACACTATGTATATTCCTTTAAAAAGGATAAAATTATAATGTTTTTTAAGATAGATAGTAATAGTGTTTCATATATGTGCATCAGTAACTGAATAATAAAAGTTTATTTTACTATGATTCTTATTCATATTATTGTAATAATCCAAAAAAATAATTTATGGAAATACGTCTTTTCCAGCATTTAGGTTCCCAAAGAGTGTTCCCTTACCATGAATTTGATTTGACACTTCCAGGGGATATTTATATATTAATTTAAATTTTCATTATGAAACATTATGAAGGACATGAATTTATAAAATCCAATGATAAACTAGGATAATACTATGGTTACATGGTTTTAAATTAATTTTCAATTATTTAAAATGTTATGAACCATCCTGGGTACCATGTTACCCCGATAATTGATCCGGTCCTGCCATGCCCCAAATGGCATTCCTGATACCCATGGGATGGAAACCTGAACCTTGCTTCATATAACAAGAAGTATAAATACATTTTCAATAAAACATTGCAGAAAAATCACAAGTAAATATTCGTGAAAATGAAACCCTACTTGGATTATATTAAAATAATTCCAAAATACATAAAATCCCAAAGAATTAAAACCAATATACGCAAATGGTAAAAACAACCCACGGTCCTTATAATCAAAACTCACAATGAAATTGGTTCAGTAAATTGATCATCCTCTAAGAGATCCATACCCCATGATCGTTCTAATAAGAAGAATACATACAACCATGCGAAGTAAAAAGTAGGGTGTAAGCCTAATCCCATTAGGATATTACCAATGATTTGATAATATATGAAAAAAATATTATCCAACGTATTGAATACATTTATTCAAAATAAACATGTTTGGAAATTCAATATCATTTTTAAACAAAACATGCTATACAATTCAATAACATGGAAAATACATTAAAATAATATGCATTACTTTACAAGATATTGAATATTTCTAAAACAATAGACTAAATAAACTAATTACATAATATAGATTATTTTTATCTTCTAAAGTCTTGTAAATTAGTTTTACAGCATTGTCAAACATTTATATCTCATATATAAATAAATAAGTGGACAAAATGGTCCTCTATAAAAAGGTACCATTTTATTAACTATCTATAGGATTCCTCACTCTAGATGTGATCTCAGCAAAATAATTATACCCATGTGCCCCCTATCTATGTTCTAGAGGTGAATCACCACCCTTTCATTAAGGATGTGACCCACAATCTGTATGTTTTTGAATGTTGTAAAAGTGTATACTATATGGAAATAACTCACCAGTTACCTATGTCTTGCATGTTCTCCTACATAAAGACATATTCATCTTAAGACTTCTTAATACAGAATAAATCTGATTCTACCATTTAAAAAAACAATTTTTTCCTATATAAAACTTTTATAGGTTTTAACCAAATAATATGATTCTTTCCCAAGATAAAACAACTTTCTTTCTATAAAAAAGGAACGCTATATTAACTATTTTAAAATCCATTCCAAACCAATTCCATTCTTTTCATAATTAATTTCAACAATTAAATTAATCAATTTAATTGAAAAAAATTCCATAAAACCCACAATAAAATTTCACCACTTTCAATCAGCCAATTTCTATAAACATGCCCAAATTTAATAGAATTGTGGGTCTTCCAAATATTCAGGCCAGAAAAAAATCAAATAAATGGATTTACTAGAACTGAATTTTTATTAATTTAATTGAATAATAATTTGATAAATTCACGTTAAATAAAAATTCTAAATAAATCAATCCATACAAGGAGGAATAATTTGGGTAATCACGACAAAACTACCAACCTCCTTCCAAAATCCGGACACTCGCAATGACACCCGTTAATGATAATGGAGGTGTAAAATATTCCTAATCTCAAACATGAAGAAATATTTTACATTATTGGGAAAAAATTCATCAATTGTTTTATCATCCATTATAATATCATGAGAGGAGAACATGAGAAATGTGAAGAACAATGAAGAATTCATACTCAAATGTGACCCTCCAAATAAATGATGATCTAACACCAAAAAAATTGATCATGAAGGGTTTTAGGGCTACAAGACTCATTAGTGACACCATTGGGTTGAGGGAATAGGAATTGAATGGGAGAGAATTATGAAATTCCAAGCGAACTGCTCGTTTTATAGGCAGTTGTTAGGGCACTATATGGGGTGTATCCAGTTCCATGCCCTGACTGATTTATTTTTCAAATGGTGAAAATGACTCATTAAATTGAGGAATTACATGTCATTTAATACCATTAAACTTTTTGAAATGAAATTTTTTTAAACCATAGAAACACATATTGTTTTTTATTAAAACATGACGCTATGATTTAAACACTCTTAATTAACATCATCATGACGTGTAGTGTCAACTCATGATGTGTACCCATAAAAGAATGAAACAGTTCATGGAGTTCATGTACAAAAATTACATGGAGTGTATTACTATTACAAATCATGTAATTCTATGGATGTCTGTATATAATATTTGTTATGGATGAAAAACCAACATACCATTTAATTCACCATTAAAGGTAAACTCCCAATTAAAACTAATCCACTTACATAAAATTAGAAAAATACCAGGAAAATATTAAATGGATACTAATTATGACGGTTAGGGTATGTGAAAACCTCACCGGAATATGAAATTTTTTCCTTAGAAAACCTTTGAAGAATTTTCCAAGCATAAGAGATTATGTAACATCTCTCTCATCAATTCTTCTTATTCCCACATCTCATTACTATTAGAACCATTTTTCTAATGAAAACTCTCCAGAGGTATCATCATACGATATAGTACCTTTTGATGAAAATCAATATATTTAACTGGTTGTTCCGTCCTAGATAAATCAATATCAATCTGATGATCATTCCAGCTCATGAAATGACATGGATCAAAAATCTATCTTCTTAGTATCAATACATGGAATAATTTATGTATCGACATCAGCTATTGTGGATGTGAAAAATGGTAAGAAACTGTATGAAACTTCTCAATGACATCTAATGGTCCCAGAAAACAATTAGCAAGAATGCTTTTTCTCCAAAGCTATCGATGAATGACCAGGGTGAATCATTCAAGAAAAAATGATCCCCAACTACAAAATCTAATGGTCTACAATGTCCACAAACATAATACTCATATCGATCTATACTATAAAAATTCAATGAAAATTTATCAAAATCCATGTTCTTATCTCCAATACCATGCTTGGTCCAACAAAGGAACATTCACCGGCCTCCTACCAACAAAACATAGATTTTCAAGGTCAATAATACATGTCGTCAAACGAATCCATATTTATCACATACTAGTAACTATTTTTTTAATAGAATTCATACAACCCCATGTTATCATCCATTTTACCTCTAAAGTCATGAAAAAAAAGCATAAATCATATCCAAAAGATACAGTATAGCTCTCTATGTCTGGACATCAAAAAATATATGGAATTCCACGGTCAAATGAACATGAGATCATAATACCTCCTCAAGGACTCATCCCGAAAAATATGTAAATCGTGGGCCTATATCAGAGACTATATGAGATTGAAAACATTTCAAAAAACAATCTAGTCCACATAAATATTAAAAAACACTCTAAATATGCTTATATCTAGAAATTTTATAATGTTATCTGACATGGTCAACCTATCTATCAAAACCATTTACATATTCTTCTTTTTCTTGGTAAATTTAAAATTATCCAAAAAATCCATAGAGATATCATCACACTTCCATTTATGGTGTCACAACCCGTCCTCGGGGCCCGTGTCGTGACTACCCCAATCCCGCCTTCCATAGGCCAGGGGCTGGCGACTAGCACCAAAGGCGTAAATCCTGATAACTGGGAAGGCATTGCCTTATAAAAGTAAACAAAACACCATAGAGTATAAGCGTAATTAAAAAACTATGTAAAATAGAAACATGTTGTGCTGAAAGTAAAGGGGGCAGGAAATACAAGCCCAACTGTAAAGTACAAGGAAAAAAGAAAAAACTGCCAAAAGGTGACAAGAAGTTCCTGGATCATGCACCACGGATCCTACCTCAAGGGTAGGTACATATAGTGCATCTCGGTGATCGTCTACCATAGATCCTACCTGAAGGGTTGGTACAGATAGCCTCCACAATTCTCTCGCCCATCAACCTCCTCCGAGTGTCGTCTCGTCGTTAAGTCCACCACTAGATATTATCTCATTGTGAGGTCCACCTCCTGGTACCGTCCAGTCCTCGAACACTCAGCCTCTGTCTGCGTTGAACGTCGTCTGTAACTAACACAATGACGTACAGGAATAGCCCGTGCAGGAGTGAGTATAATGATACTCAGTAGGGACCCCAAGACCCTCAAGTTCTCACTATATCCAACAATTATAACCACAATGATGATCTCAACTGATAACCTCTACTTAGGTATATGCCCATACATATACCCAAGTTATCAAGTAACCCATCTCAATCATGAGGAAACACAAAGATTATGAAATCAACGGATAACCACTACCCAGGTATATGCTCATACATATACCTAAGTTATCATGTGACCAATCTCAATCATGAGGTAAACACAAAGGTCATAGACTCAACTCAAACCAGGATTTTCATTATCAAAACCGTAATTGCTGAAGATCCCCATCTCTGGAGTGTACAGTGGTCCTGTCACGACTCCGAGGTACTGCTCACTATCCTAAGACAGCCGAGGTTCTCCTCCTGTTGAGTACTATGGGCCTGATGCTACAACCAAGCTCTTCCCACCATGGGTCTGCCGCTACAACAAAGCACTCCCCCTAATAGCCTCCAGAGGTACTCCTTCTGTTGAGTATCGTGGGTCTGCCGCTACAACCAAGTGATCCTCTGTCGTGGGTCTACCACTACAACCAAGAACTCCCCCTCATAGCCTCTAGAGGTACTACTTCTGTTGAGTACCACGGGTCTGCCGCTATAACCAAACGCTCCTCCACTGTGGGTCTGCTGCTACAACCAAGTGCTCCCCACTGGGCTATCTGAAACACACTGAGTCGATCGGTCAAGCAGTTGTCAGGTCTCAGCCGGCTACACGGTCTCCGTACTCCGCATGCTTTTCTCCGTGAGGGTTCTCTCCAAGAGCTACTGGTCGATACTACAATTATCACAATGTTCCAAAAAGAAGTATCTCAAAGGACCACCTCGTCACATGGGTCTAAACGCAACAGACGGCGCGTCAATCGGACGCACGGTCTGTGTGTTACTATCCTTTTCGTCCCTGGGGACCTGTTGGTTTCTTGTGCGAACCAATGAAAACATATATCAAATGTACCCCTAACTCTCATATGGTAAACTCATAGGGACCGTTTCTCCACGTGATCACCAACGCTGCTGACGGTTCGTCAAACGGACGTCCAGTTTTAAAGTCATCAGCTTTTCCGTTCCAGGGGACCGATTGGATTTTGGGTGGATTCCATCTCATCCACTATCCAACTGTATCCAAAACTCATGTGAAATATGCCAAAAGTTCCATCTCGTCAAGAGGAAATCAGCGAGACAGACGGCGCGTCAATCGAACGCTCGGTCTGTGTGTTATTGGCTTTTTCGTCCCAGGGGTCTGGTTGGTTTTTAAGTCAAAACCAACCGGACTGTACTCCACCTGCGTCCAAACCTTGGGAAGAGTAAGCCAAAAGAGCCGTCTCACTTAGAGGAATCTATCAAAGTCTGTGGCACGTCAATCGGACGTCCGGGGCTCAAGTTATAAGCATTTCCGTTCCGAGGGCCTGGTTGGTTTCGTGTACGAACCAACTCGGCCAAACCTAAAGTCCTCCGAAACCATGGGTGTATATACCGAAACGACCGCCTTGATCCAAGGATCACATCACCGCTGACGGAGCGTCGATCGGAGGCTCGTAGCTCATGTTATGATCAAAATACCGAAAAGGTTTGAAAACGGGGGGTCTGGGCCGGCCCGAACCGGGTCGACCCGACCCCGGTCCGGGTCCAACCCGGATGGCATGACCTGGCTCAGCTGGGGTGGCCTCGCCCGGTCCGGGCGCGACCCGGCCCGGCCGGCGCGGGCGCGGCCCGGTCTCCAGGCGGGTCGGCTCGGCCGGTTACGGCCGAGCAGAGCGGGGGGCGTGAGGGAATTGTGGCCCCACGTGGGGCCGCCGATACCAACGGACGCGGCCGGGCTGCCGCATCCCGTTCCCCTCCGGTCCCGCAAAGTCGTGGGGCTGCGTGCTGCCGCCGCGGTGGTTCCTTCTGGTGGCGCGCTAGGCGCTGTCGTGGCGGCGAGGAGCGCCGATGTGCTGCTCCGCCGACCACCGAACGAGTTCCGGTGGTCAGAATTTCACATCGTCATCGCCAAAGGCCCTCCCGTGGTCCGTCCTTCATTGTGAAGATCTCTCATCACCCGTGCGACTTACATTGTCGTCGTCCACCATTCCGCACACTAAGAACAAAAAGGGAGGTGGGTTCAGACTTGTTCATTGGTCCGCACCCACTACGTTAGCGGTTTTTTTAAAAAAAGTCTCACAATAATTATTAATCATACACTGTGGGTATAAATCACAAATATTTACAAGAATCAACCCCTACCTCAACATAGTCGTCGAATGTGAGTTCTTCGTGAAATTTACCGTCGCGGAAGAAGAGGATCGTTGCCTTGCGGGAAGGGTGTCGCGTCATCGCGGTACACAGCATCGCGTCGATGATCTCCGAAGGTTAAAAACACATATATTTAATTGTACCAATTAAACCCATGTTGAGGATAAAATCCAAAAAGGAAATTAAAAGAACCAAAATCCCCTACCTCAATCGATTGTTGATCGAAGATTGTCGCGGGAAAGAATTGTGGTGGAAGAACGTCGCAGAAGGAGAATCGTCGGCGTCGCGGTACATGGTGCCGCGTCGTTGATCTCCGAGGGTTCGGCGTTCTTCATCACCTTTCGTCAATGGTCGGTGTTCTTCGTCGGCGACGATGCGTTCTTCGCGTTTTTCACGTTCTTCGCGAAGGAGGATGAAGATAGAGTTTCTCCAAATCCTCTCAACAAGCCACACCCAAGAAAAACATGTTTTGGTCTTATTTTATTCTTATGCCAACAATTTGAAATTCAATGTTAAGAAAAGAACCATTAATCCGATGAATTAATGGTAACAACTTAACTTCCCAATTAAAAGTGGCGTTAAGAATTTAAGAAAATGCACCAGTTGACATTCATTTAAAAAGGGGGTTTTGTGGGTGCGTTACTTGGAGGAAAAGAAACGGTGGGTCTCATGCGGGCCCCACCTCACAAATATCCTACCAAGAGGGTAGGATATTTTGAGTTCAACCCTATCCGCTTCAACTTAGCTTATGTGGCTTTATGTGGCTTTAAGTGAAATAAAATAAAGTGGTCGCACCACTTTATTTTATTTCTTATCATAACCCCAAAAAAATTCAAAAACCACAGCGGAGAAAACGCAACACCGGAAATGGCGTTTCTAAGAAAATAATGGCACTGCGATTCCATCAGTGCCCTCAGAATTCGATTCCGAGCACCTGTTCAAAAGTTAGAAAAACCAGCTCGTTCGTTCACTGAGCGTACACGAGCCAAACTTCAGAAAATGATTTCGGGCACACCGGGCCTCATAATCAGGTGTAGTCAGAAACTGCGTTCTTGTAAAATTCCAAAGAATATTAAGAAAAAAAAATTTCCTTGATTTTTACGTGTCCTTACATTACTCCAACCTCAGGGATTTACACCCATATAAAGCTTTAACACAAACTAGGGATACAAATGTGGTACTGAGCACGCATCTGAGCCTTCTGCACCCATGTGCTTACCTGGAGGTTCTCGTACTGCCAATTGAAGTGCACCCGAGGAATCGACCATCCTCATAGAATCCGCCCATATCGATGCTCGATTCCCACTTGAACCTCCGTGAAAGTGACCCCGTCTCCAAATACCAGCTCCCCATGGTCGATGATATGTGAATGATCATGCACGTATCTCCTCAGTTGAGATACATGGAAGTCGTCGTGCACCGGGTGCAACTGAGGTGGATGGGTCAAGCGATAAACTACCTCACCTACCCAGTTGAGGACCTAGAAAGGTCCGTTGAACTTCAGAGATAACTTGTCACCTCGACCACATCTCTATAAACCTCGTCAAGGTGAGACTCGTATAGGGATTTGATCGTCATCCTCGAACTCTAGAGGTCTCCAATTCCTGTTAGAACTGAAACTCAAAACGACTCCTGCCACAAAGTTAAGGTTGACCGACTAAAGATTGATCGGTCACACGCTCCTCTACATGAGTTTATCCTATGTTTTCTGGGGTTTCCTTTTCTCCAACCAAGGAAAACTCATCCCGACGTCGTAGTTAAACCACAACCTTTTTGCCTAATACTGTCAATATGTGTATGAACTATGATTGCCCAGTCCAGACTCAAACCAACGTCGTAAGGCCTCAATGCTGCCACCAAGAGATTCCAACCAAAACTCTCTCCTCGAGGGTCTGACCACCGTGTCAGCATAAGTGTGATTATCAAGTCTTCTCCCAAGGTATCTCCAGATGTGAGGGTCAAGTCTATGGCTTACCGGAAACTCCATGTCTGGGACAAAATTCGTGGAAGGAAGGAATGATTCGCATCAACGTCTGTTACAACGGCAGCTAGTAGTGAACACAAACTGTCTCTCGAATCATTCATAGAGCCATTGGGTCACTCTCCCTGACCGCATATAGCTACTCTATTTCCCCTCCCTCTAGCTCCCTGAGCCTGGTGGGGACAACTAAGGCGGGTGGTTGTAGCTTGTTAAAATGTACACCACCACATGCTGCTCTCCTAGATCTGGCTCCACGTCTACTGCTTTGCAGACTCATATCTCCTTTAAGATTCCTCTTATTGAAACATTTAATACGCCCGTGTCTCTAAGCCTGGCGCCAGTTTCCCATTTACTACAGCATGGTGAAGTATTCATCCACTTCTGGAAGATTTGCACCTTCTTGCCTATGAAATAAATGAGCTGCTAAAATTTCTCCTTTGCTGAAAAGAGAAACTCGTTCTCATCCCCTGGATGAACCACACCCATTACTTAATACAGTTAATCCTCTCATGAATGAAGCATTCATGCCATGGATGACGTCGTAAGGCCTCGACGTAACTATGAAGAGATTCAACTGCCACTCTCGCCTCCTAGGGTCGAGTCACACTGTCGACATCAGTGTGAGGTCACTGGGTCTCCTCCAGTAGAATTCTCGAAAGTAAGGGTCAAGTCAAAAATCTTAACCGGGACCACTCAGTATCAACCAAACAAAATGACGGGAAAGAAAACAAATATAAGTGTATTTTTGTTATTTTCGCTCATAGTACAAAGAAACGAAAATAAAAGCAACATGGAACTAGAAGTACAAGGGACGTATCCATTAGTTCTGCTCCTGTCCACCTGCTCCCGGAGCACTTCTGCCTTGTCCACTGCTCGGCTGTTGCTCAAGCACCTATCGCTGCTTCCGCCTCGGTGGCTCCTCTATAGCCTGTGGATCGACTGTGCAGGGGTTCGGAAAGTCACGTGCCATGTGACCCTTCCTGCTACATTCATAACACTTTCTGCTCTTCGTACGGCTGGCTCTGCTCCTCTTGGACCTCTGCATCATATGTCTACTGCCCACAGATGACTCGGCTACTGATTAAAAATCCTGCTGCAAAGTCAGCAGCTCCTGTACATGCTCAGGGTGTAGAGCTACTGGCCCAAAATCCACCATGAAGTAGTTCTCGAAGACTTCCCATGTGAAGGTCATCTCATTGCAAAACTGGAACAAGTGGCCCCACCACCTATATGTTGCTTCCTGAAGAAGGCTGGAAGCAAAGATCACCATGAAGTCTGCTAGCGTCCCCACTAGCTAGAAGACTCTCACCATAGCCTCCAGCCAAACCTCATCCGCCTGCAGGTCCATCTCTCCACGGAACCTGGGTAGCCTCTGGCGCTGGAACTCGTGCAGCGCACTCAAGTGGCGTGCATTGCCTACTGTTGGGGCTGGTGGCATTGGTGGCCCAACATATAGTAGTACCGCTGGTGCCTCTTCTGGTGCCTCAACTGCAAGAGGGCCCTGTACTGAAGCCTCGTCTCTCTGTAGGCTGTCAGTACACACATCCCTCTGGGCTCTAGCTGGTCATCCGTGAAAAGGCATCCTAAAAGAAACAGTTGCGCCATGCTCAGAACAGAATACCAGGTGAGCTGACACAACGTAATCACAAATAAAACTTGAAACTCAAACATGCAATCAATGTTTTCATGCATTAAGTTGGAAATCAGAAGTCAGGGTCCTGGTGTACGGATACGTCGGCCGCAGCACCAACACTGGACTCCCTGGACTGATAACCACACCCAATATGCTTAACAATATTGATTCACATAGAAAATGATCAGAGTACCATGTTTTGCGGTATAACTAAACTCCCTTGATACCAATTGTCACGACCCGTCCTCGGGGCCCATGTCGTGACTACCCAAAGCCCGCCTTCCATAGGCTAGCGGCTGGTGACTAGCACCAAAGACGTAAATCCCGATTACTATGAAGGCATTGTCTTATAAAAGTAAACAAAACACCATAGAGTACAAGCGGAAGTAAAACACTATGTAAAAATGAAACAAGTTGTGATGAAAGTAAAGGGGGCCAGAAATACAAGCCCAACTGTAATGTACAAGGAAAAAAGATAAAACAGCTAAAAGGTGACAGGCAGTTCCTGGATTGTCCACCATGGATCCTACCTGAAGGGTAGGTACATATAGCGCAACTCCTGGATCGTCCACCACGGATTCTACCTGAAGTGTAGGTACAGAGAGCCTCCATAATGCCCTCACCCATCAACCTCCTCGGAGTGTCGTCTCGTCGTGAAGTCCACCACTAGATATTGTCTCGTCGTGAGGTCAACCTTCAGGTACCATCCAGTCCTCGAATACTCGGCCTTTGTCTGCGCTGCCCATCGTCTGCATCCAACACAACGAGGTGCGGGCATAGCCCGTACAGGGGTGAGTATAATGATACTCAGTAGGGACACTGAGAATCTCAAGGTCTCACTAAATCCAACAATGATAACCACAAAGAAGATCCCAACAGATAACCTCTACATAGGTATATTCCCATACATATACCCAAGTTATCATGTAACCCATCTCAATCATGAAGAAACACAAAGATTATGAAATCAATGGATAACCACTACCCGGGTATATGACCATACATATACCTAAGTTATCAAGTGACACATCTCAATCATGAGGTAAACACAAAGGTCATAGACTCAGCTCAAACCATGATTTTCATTATCGAAACAGTAACTGCTAAAGAACCACGTCTCTGTAGTGTACAATGGTCCTGTCACGACTCTAAGGTACTGCTCACTAACCTAAGACTGGTGAGGTACTCATCATATCGAGTACTGTGGGCCTGCTGCTACAACCAAGCACTTCCCACCATGGGTCTACCACTACAACCAAGCGCTCCCCCTCATAGCCTCCATAGGTACTCTTTCTGTTGAGTACCGCGGGTCTGCCGCTACCACCATGCGCTCCTCCGCCATGGGTCTGCCGCAACAACCAAGCGCTCCCCTTCATAGCCTCTAGAGGTACACCTTCTGTTGAGTACCACGGGTCTGCCGCAATAACCAAACGCTCCTCCACCTTGGGTCTGCCGCTACAACCAAGCGCTCCCCACTGGGCTATCCTAAACACACCGAGTCGATCGGTCAAGCAGTCGTCAGGTCTCAGCCGCATACAAGGTCTCCGTACTCCTCATTCTCATCTCCGTGAGGGTCCTCTCCATGATCTACTGGTCAATACTACAAGTATCACAAAGTTCCATGAAAAATTATCTCCAAGGACCGCCACATTACAGAGGTCTCAACGCAACAGACGACGCGTCAATCGGACACCCGGTTTGTGTGTTACTAGCCTTTTCGTCTCTTGGGCCCGGTTGGTTTCGTGTGCGAACCAATCCGGACATATCTCAATTGTACCCCAATCTCTCATAGAGGAAACTCATAGGGACCATTTCTCCATGTGATCACCTACGCCGCTGACGGTTCGTCAAACGGATGTCCAGTCTAAAAGTTATCAGCTTTTCCGTTCAAGGGGCCTGGTTGGATTTCCGGTGCAATCCAACCCGACCACTATCCAACTGCATCCCAAATTCAAGAGAAGTATGAAAAAAGTTCCGTCTCATCAAGAGGAAATCAGCGAGACAGACGGCGCGTCAATCGGACACCTGGTCTGTGTGTTATTGGCTTTTTCGCCCCATTGCTCGGTTGGTTTTTAATTCAAAACCAACCCGACCATACTCCACCTACGTCCAAAACTTGGGCGGATTAATCCAAAAGATCCGTCTCACATAGTGGAATCCAAAAAATTCGGTGGCACATCAATCGGACTTACGGGGCTCAAGTTATTAGCGTTTCCGCTCCGAGGGCCCGGTTGGTTTCGTGTACGAACCAACCCGGCCAAACCTAAAGTCCTCCAAAACCATGAGTGTAATATACCAAAACGACTGACTCTATCCAAGGATCACATTGCCGCTGACGGTGCGTCAATCGGAGGCCCGTAGCTCATGTTATGTGAAACAGAACGAAAAGGTCCGAAAACGGGGGTTCTGGGCCCGGATCGACCCGGCCTAACACCCCCGGGTCGACCCGACCCGGGTCCGGGTCCGACCCGGATGGCGTGGCCCGGCCCGGCCCGAGCGCGACCCGGCCCGGCCGGCGTGGGTGCGGACCGGTCGCCTGGAGGGTTGGCTCGGCCGGTAACAGCTGAGCGGAGCAGGGGGCATGTTGCCCCCGCGTGAGGGAACCATGGCCCCGCGAGGGGCCGCCCTTGCCATCGGACGCGGCCGGGCTGCCGCGTCCCATTCCCCTCCAGTCCCGTGTGGTCGCGGGACCGCGTGGTGCCACCGTGGCTTCAGCTGTGGCGGTTTCTTCGGGCGGCGCGCCGGGCGCAGCCGTGCCGGTGAGGCGCGCTGGCGGGCTGCTCCGCGGAACACAGGACGAGTTCTGGTGGTCGTAATTTCACTTCGTCTTCGCCAAAGGCCCTCCCGGGGTCCGTCCTTCACTGCGAAGAACTCTCATCGCCTGTGCGTCTTACTTTGTCGTCGTCTGCCGTTCCACACACCAAGAACAAAAATGGCGGTGGGTTCGGACTTGTTCGTTGGTCCGCACCCACCGCGTTAGCGGTTTTTTAAAAAAAGTCTCAAAACACTTTTTAATCATACGTCGCGGGTATAAATCACAATGATTTAAATGAATCAACCCCTAACTCAACGTAGTCGTCGAACGTGAGTTCTTCTTGAAATTACCGTCACGGAAGAAGATGATTGTCGCGTTGCGAAAGGGGCGTCGCATCGTTGCGGTACACGGCGTCGCATCGACGATCTCTGATGGTTAAAAACACACAGATTTAATTGTACCAATTAAACCCATGTTGAGGATAAAATCCACAAAGGAAATTAAAAGAACCACAATCCCCTACCTCAATCGATTATTGATCGAAGATTGTCGCGGGAAAGAAACGTCGCGGAAGAACATCATGAAAGGAGAATCATCGATGTCGCGGTACACGGCTTCACGTCGTTGATCTCCAAGGGTTCGGCATTCTTCGTCTCCTTTCATCGAAGGCTGGAGTTCTTCTTCGGCGACGATGCGTTCTTCGCGTTCTTCGCATTCTTCGCGAAGGTGGATGGAGATAGAGTTTCTCCAAATCCTCTCAACAAGCCACACCCAAGATAAACATGTGTTGGTCTTATTTTATTCTTATGCCAACAATTTGAAATTCAAAGTTAAGAAAAGAACCATTAATTAGATGAATTAATGGTAACGCCATAACTTCCAAATTAAAAGGGGTGTTAAGAGTTTAAGAAAATGCACCGGTTGACGTTCATTAAAAAAGGGGTTTTTGCGGGTGCGTTACTAAGAGGAAATGAAACGGTGGGGCTCGTGCGGGCCCCACCTCACAAATATCCTACAAAGAGGGTATGATATTTTGAGTTGCACCATATCCGCTTCAACATAGCTTAAGTGGATTTATGTGGCATTAAGTGAAATAAAATAAAGTTGTCGCACCACAGTATTTTATTTCATAACATAACCCCAAAAAATTTAAAACCACACCCGAGAAAACGCAACTCCAAAAATGGCATTTCTAAGAAAATATCGGCACTGCGATTCCATCGGTTCCCTCAGAATTTGATTCCGAGCACCGGTTCAAACGTTAGAAAAACTCGCTCATTCATTCACTAAACGTACCCGAGCCAAACTTCGGAAAATAATTCCAGGCACACCGTGCCTCGGAATCAGGTGCAGTCAGAGACTGCGTTCTTGTAAAATTCCAAAGAAAATTAAGAAAAAAAAATTTCCTTGAATTTTATGGGTCTTTACCTATGGTCTGGATGTGGTTGATGTAAACCCAATCATTTCTAGTGCTTGGTATTCAAATATTAGAATTTATAACAATGAGAAAAAAACATGGAAATGTATCTCCTCATCCCTGTCCACTAGAACTATCATCGCATATCATTGAATATTTTTCTAGTTTCTGGGTGCACTTCCCTCTAGGAATTTTAAAAATCCACTATTAAATCCTTTCGTACTATTAAAATAAAAATGTATTAGTTCTAATAATACAGAATACCCTCCTTAGAAAATGTCTATTAGGATACAATATTCTAATTATAAATATAATCTCTAATGGTACATAATTTATCATCATGATATTAGTCATGAATATTTGACTCGAGGAGAGTGGAATTCAACGTAATTCTAGACAATGAAACTTAATCCCCTTTATCCATAACTCCATTTTGAATCTATGAAAACAGGGCCATCTGAATCCACACCTTTGATGATTACTTCACTATCTAGGGTTGAATATTATTTCTCAATGAATCTGCAATGAAATTCACATTCCCCAGGGTATATGTGAATTCAATTCAAAATAATGAATGTAATTTATCCAACATGATTGGAGGTGATTACAATATTTTTTAGATGAAATATAACATAGGATTATGTGGCCTCAATACACAATAAATAATTAATCATAACGGTAGTACCTCCAAATTTTATGTGCGCTCATCATAGATGCATGTTCCATGTAATGGGTCAAATAATTCTTCCCATGCTTCCTATGATGATGATATCCATCTGCTATAATATTATCACCATACATATGAAAGAAACCCAAGACTAAACTTGATGCATCACAGAATAACAAATATTCCTTATTGACTACTAGAAGTGTCACCATTAGCTCAGTAGTGAAATGATGTTTCAGCTCAACTGATGAACTCTGAAATTTTTCATCACGATAAAATTTCACCTACTTACATGTTAGAGAAGATATCAGATAATCTATCTTTTAGAAGTCCTTTATGATCCTTTGGATGGATATAGCTAAGACCAAGAATAATATAATTTTGAAGACATTTCATGGTTTATCAAAATCAATTACATCCATTACCGTATTAGGATTAGTGGATATGGCATGTTCATACACCACATGCCCCATGATTTTATATTCCCTAATCCAAAAATCATAGATAGAAAGATAATAAAATATTGGGCAATTTCATAGCATCATCAGAACTATTTGATGATTTTTCACATGTAGCTACATAGATTTATTTAAAATGGGTGTCATTGAAAAAGAATACAATAAATGTATCTTCATACTCATGTAAAATCATGTTCATTAAATCAATGAAAACTGAAGGAGCTATTTTTAGGCCAATGGAAAAAACCATGTACTCATAATGGTCTTACCTGCTCCAAAATAATGTTTTCATAATGTCATATTCCTATATCTTTATCTAATGGTAACCATTTCAAAGGACAATAATTGAAAAACTCTTCGCAGATTTCAGCTGATCAAGAATCTCATCAATCTGTGGAAATAAATACATGTTCTTTATCATATCTCGATTATGATTTTAGTTTTCAACACATCAGGGAAAAGAACCAACACCCTTCCCAGAGATAAGAACCAGTGTTACCATTAAAGACACTATAGTTCATATTAACCCATTATTAAGAAGATCATCCACCTGGGACTAAATTACT
The DNA here is from genome assembly GCA_963277665.1 of Viscum album. NCBI lineage: Eukaryota > Viridiplantae > Streptophyta > Magnoliopsida > Santalales > Viscaceae > Viscum > Viscum album. The sequence continues at coordinate 490,907,840 of OY728162.1, forward strand.
ATAAGCATACAAGGATTCATTCGTTATGAGATAACAGAAAGTATTTATGTACTAGGTATTAATTCAATAGAGAACTCAACATCCCTTAATGATGAAAGTCTAGGGAAATTTTAATGAAACAAAACATGAATCATGATGGTGACTAGAGGTGGATCCCCAATAATTGAATCATGCTCCAAATTAAATGGATACACAATAATCACATTCCTGATCTATGGATTAGAATGTTTGGCTCTGCTTGATATCCGGTCCTAATATCCTTGAAAGGCAAGTGGCACACTACTGAGTGTATTAAATACACCTATCAATCTAAGAATTATTTGAGATTACCAAATACATATTGAATATGATATTAATTGATTTCATGTCGAAAATAAGAAAAAAACATGTAATATCAACAAAAAATAGAGAGACGACCCATGCATGAATATAAAGACCCTTCTCTCTCTTTGAAATAAGGGATGTAGTAATATCCATTAAATACAATAGTTTCTCTATAGTAAGATTAATATGTTAAAAATTCATCATTGAAATAAATGGATGATATGAACCACTATAATATAGAGTAGTATCTAATGAAATTCTATAGTAATGTTACCACTCATGGTCATTAGACCCATGTCTGCTTCCACTGAAAAATGTTCCAAAATTTAACGAAGCTTAGTTCTGGATTCCAGGGTCTAAAACACTTTTTTATGTGAATAAGTTGATTTCACCAACGTTGAAGGAGGATCTGATGACATCATTCCACAATAAGAAGTGATAAAGGGAAGAAAACCCCAATTTTTGTTCCTAGAATGTCCACAAGAGCTACCCTTCATGGGTGCCTTTGTGAAAACGTTTTTATAATGGATTTTCACTCTACACATATAAAAAATCAATTAACAATATCGTGTAATAATAGGAGGTCTTGAATTACTCTAACATGAGTATCATAACACTTATGTTTTCCATTTAGGGAACCAACACTTCAACTTGACGAAAATAGAACTCCAGTTAACCCTGACATCCCATCCTATCCCATCTAATTCATCATCTCCCTGTCAAGAACATCAAATAATGTGGTAGCTCCAACAAGAAAACATGAGAATATATACCTGATAAAATCCGACCTTAAATTAATGATCCCCTATCCTTTTGTAATATAATATCCCAGGTGAAATATATATTTTCATTATAATGTGATTTGAACACTTAGTCATAGTTTTTTCAAATTTCTCCAGCTTGAAAAAATACACATCCATGTCCAACACCACTGAATATGGATATACATTTTCAATGAAATGAACCATGAAAACAGTCCATTGTAATCCCTCATGTTTTTCTACAGTCAATATCCAATCCCACTACCTCCTTCTTCTTCAATCTAGCAAGAAGGTGGCACACATCACCATGATCATGTTTGTTGTCTCCAAGAACTCAAATATATGTTCTATCCAGCTCAAAAATTCATCATAATGATGAGGATCATGAAATACATTGAAAATTTGAGGCTTCTGGTGAAGGAACCCGAGTGAAAAATTATGATGAACATCCCCCTGAAGATTCATAAATAGTGTATGAATGGGTAATAGAGGTTGTTCTTATCACATGCTTAGATAGGGCACTCAATCCCCTCAACTAAATTTCGGTCCACCAAAGGATTTATTTATTGGGGAATATTTGAAGATTCTTGTTGGATAATTTTGACATCTTATCCTAGGAATGATGAAACAAAAAATCAGTCATTAGCATATTGAGAATGGTCAAATAGAATAATGATGGAAAATAATACCCTTATACATGAATACATGATTTGGATTATGCTCCATCCAAACAATTAGGGAATTGACTAGATGTAGACAAAAAAATGTCAGTCCATGACTACCCCTATTTACATAATGTTCATTGCTGTGATAGATGTCTTGGAACTCCCTCTTAATTCCCTCCAATGTCTTGAAAATCTTCATACATGCATACTGACATCAAGACAATTCTTAATAGCCTCCATTGATAACAATTTTTCATGAACAATCCTAGGTATCATGGTAACCCGATAATCGAGTCGGTCCTAACATGTATTGATGGTTATTCACAATCCCCAATGGTTGGAAATTATCACCTAGAATCATACAAGAGTTATGTGGGAATGAATTTTTCAAAAAACATAGGGGATGTAAGAAAAGAAACACAATATCCATATAAAAGATACTCCACTTTGAGTAAGGTACTTGAATACAACATGGCATAAAATCCGAAAGCACAATTATCAATGTACCAATTGGGGAAAAATAATTCCACGGTCACTAAGGATACAACTCACTACAACCAAGTTTCACAGATGGATCCTCCTCCATGAGATCCCTTCCCCTTACTAAAACCTAGAATAACTAAATCTAAAAACACCTAATGGAAAATTTAGTGTTCCCTCCTAAGCATAGATGGATACCAAGGAAGAATCTATAATAGATTACAAATATATATTATCCTAATAAAATCTTTCAATTTTTCCAAACAAACAATTTTGGATATTCAAGATAACATATAAAAAAACATGTAATATAGTTTTACAATTTGGAAAAATACATTTAAATAATAGGATTCACATTGCAAGATATAGAATATTTCGAAAATTATTTCACAAATAAAATAGTAAAATAAAATAAATTATGTAAATCTAGAAAAGACATGTAAACTATTTTATAAAAATGGCATACATTTATATATCATATAAAAAATTAAAAAGTGATCAACATGGTCATCATTCAAATTCTACGATAGTATTAAAAGGATATAGGCTTCCAAAATCACTATGTCTTATATGAAAAATGAATATACTCATGTCCCCCTATCATTTTCCTGTGGTGACTCATCTCCCTCACATCGGGGATGTGACCTACCATAGTTATGTCTTAGAATGATGAAATAGCAAATATTTTATCAAAATAACTCACTAACTACCTAATGATTTCGTGAACTAATATATGCTCGGTAATTTATTTTAAAATTCATTAAAAACAATTTTTTTCATTTATAAAATTCAAATATTTTTCAATTTAAAATCAATATCAGGTTTAATAAAAAACGGACATCTTTAATAAGTTAAACCATTGGGATACTATCAAAACATTTCTAAACTATCGTGACAATTTTAAAATCTGTTCATAACTAATTTCATCCGATGAAATTTTCATTTAAATAATTAAATTATATAATATAACTAAAAAAATCCACTAATTCCAGAATTTAATGTCAACAATTTAAATCATATATTTTCCATAAACTTGCCATAATTAAATAGAATTGTTGGTTTTCCAAATCTCCATGCCAAAACAATTTCAAATATCCCAATTAACAATAATTGGTTTTTTATCTATTAAATTGAATGAATTTTTGAGAAATTTAATTAAAATTAACAATTGTAATAAATAAATAAATACGCGGATAAACAAATTGGCTAATCAAGATGAAACCCCTACATATTTCTTGAATCCCGACACTCACAAAGACACCATTATATGAGAACGACGGTGTAGAAGATCTCCAAGCTTAGTCTAGAAGTTATATATATCATTATAGTGGGGATGATATATCAATTTTAGGATGATCCCCAAATATCACTATAGAGGATACAATGGGAAACATGAAAATAATGAAGAAAACTTACTCGGATATCACCTTCCATGAAATGATGATTGTACTCTAAATTAATGAATATAGTTGTGTTGGAAGTATCAAAGTCTCATTGAGGATGGTTTTGGTGATAGGGATGTAGAATTGTACAGGAGTGAATGAATATATTGAAAGAGAAATACTTCTTTTAAATGTAGTTTTCATGGTTTTACAGAATGTTCACACCAGTAATAAGACATGACAAATTTATTTTTTGAATCAGTGAAGACATGTGGAATTTTTATCATCTAATTAATATATATTATTATCTGATGTGTAATTCCAATTAATGTTTTGAAATGATTAATTTTTGTAATGGTATAATATTGTACCATTTTTCGTTAAAACATGATGCTCCGAGTAAAAAAATTATCATTAACATTGTCATGACATGTAGTGACAAGTCACGTCATGTATCCATCACAACATGAATCTATTCAGGGATATCATGAAGGACAATTACTTAATGTGTAATATTATTAGATATCATGTAATGCACTTCTAGTATGAAGAAAATATTTATTATGTTTGAAAAACTAACAATCCTCGAACATCACCAATTAAGGTACCATACCAATTATAAATCAACCATTTCTAGTACAATAAAAATAAAATCTAGAAAAATATTCAAGATGTACCTATTAAGATGCTAATGACATGTTATACCCACAACATAAGGAATTTGTCTCTCTTGAATACCTAAGATGAAGCTTCCATGCCGATGACATGAGGCTACTACTCTCTCATCACAGCCTCCTGTTCTGAAAATTTGGGACTATAAGAACTATGATTCAATATCACATGAACCAAAGGTATCATGTTACCATAAAGTACCTTGGTCTCAGAATGAGAAACTCTCACTATCCATTTGGTTTTAAAAATTTTGTTTTAATATCATGATCAATCTTGTTCAATATTTGATATAGATCAAAATAAATTATCTAAGATATAATACATGGAACAAGTTATGTATCAACGTCTTATGGGATGAATGTTCTAAAGGTAATAAATATTCTTCACCACCTCAATGACCATAAAATGTCCCAAAATTTGAGGAGAAAGCATCCCTTGCCTCTCATTTCATGGATGACCCAACTGGGGTGAAACATTCATGAACACCAGATCACCAATTGAAAACTCCAAATTTCTATGGTGTTGATTAAGATAAGACTACTATCAATATGTGTTGTCAAAATTATTTAATGAATTTTCTGAATCATAGTTTTCATCTCATGCACCATACATGTTCCGACCAATGAACATTCACCAACATCCAACAGACAGAAGATATATTTACAAGGTCTTCCGTACAAGACTTCAAAAGGGTCCATATTGATCATTGATTGGTAACTTTTATTTTAAGAGACCTCAAACTACCCTGTTTTATCATCCCTAGCACCGCCAATTTCATGAACTCAAGAATAATGAATATCCTGAATAATATGTTTATCTCTCCATGTCCAGCCATTCAACTGCAAATAGTATGCCTATAACAAATGAACATGAGATCCAAGTAACTCCTAAATGCCGCTCCAAAAAGTGGGAAGTAAATTGTGTATCTCTATCTATGACTATAGAAGATAGATCTTTATGAAAACAAAAAATCTCATTCAAGTATAATTACCCAAACTCCTCACCATTATTTGTATCATTAATGTGTATAATGTGAGATGACTTGGTTAACCTATCGATCACAACCGATATTTCATTATTCCATATTGGGGTACATGGAAACCCAACCAAAAAATACATATAGATCACATCCAACTTACATGTTGGTACTAGAAGTGTACTTAGGAAACTAAATGGTATAGTGTGCTAATAATCCCCTTGTTGGAAATAATTATAGTGAGAGAAAAACTCAGAAAAGTCTCTCCTCATACCATCCCTAAAAAAGTTCATATAATTGAAAATTATTATTGTTCCTGGGTGAACAAATCTATGGGAATTATGAAAATCCCCCATTAAAATCATCATTGATATCAACGGAGTAACATAGCAGTTCTGATAACACTGAATTAAATCAATGATTAATGACAACATGGACAGTTTCTACCCATCATAAATAGAGTCCCTAAATATATATAAGTCAATATAAATCTCTTGGTCATGAATAATTGACTTGGGAAGAGCTGACATCCAAAGAACGTTGTCTAAAGAAACGCTATCCCCATTATCATGAACTACAATATGCAACCAATCATAAAGGGACATCAATGTCCACTAATATGAAGATTGCTTCACTGTTAGGGTTAAAGGATTCTCAATCAACACATCTAAATGGAAATTCCATGTCCTTGGGGTATAGGTTATTTCAATGTCAAAATACTGTAGGTACTTCACCTGACATCATTTTAGAAGATTAAAATGTTTTTGGGAGATGATTTAACTTATGAATATGTGGTCATAATATACAGTAAACCATTATTTGTAAAGTCGGTGCCAAAAAAATTAATGGACATGCCTAATAGATTCCTGGTCTAGGTCATGGGTAGGGAAATTATTCCCATGTGTCCTAAGATGAAGAGATCCATAAGATACTACATGATCACCTAACAAATGAAGGTAGCCCGAGCCAGAACATGAGGCATCACCAAAGACCAAATTTCCCTTCCCAATTTCTGGAATAGTCATCCATGGCTACGTAGTCAAGAAAATTATCGGCTCAATAGAAGAAATCATCCATTTATCATTCTAAAAAATGTATCCCCCCTTCTGATTTAGAGTATACATAATTGATTCCATATTGGCACTTTCCTCCATAAACCTGTGATATTATCTGAATATGACCAATAAGCTTCAAATTTCAACAATATTTTGTGGTTTTTCACAGTCCATAACATTCTTTACTATATCATGATAAAATGATATTACTTATTCACAATCCACATATACCAAGAGTTTTAGTTCCCTGATTCATAAATCACATATTAAAATATTTTCATAAATGTCGTGACTTTATAGAAGACTCAGAAATTGTCCAAGATGACGTGCATGTCCCTTCTTGGATTTAGACTATACAATTATGTCAGTTAAAAATAATATAACAAATATATCCCAATAATAATGGAAAATCCTATTTATTAAATCCATGAAAACTATAGGACTATTTATCAATCCAAATGGAATAATCATGTACTCAAAATGGGCGTACATACATGGAAAAAAAGTTTTCTTAATGAAAGAATATTTTATCTATTACATATTTTAACCATATTGAAGTTATATATTAGAAAAATACTTATCACCTTTCAACTAATCAAATATATCATCAGTTTTAAAAAATTACTTGATATATATTATAACTCGATTGAGATTTCAATATTAAATACATAGTCAAAAAAACCATTAGCTTTCGTCGCGATGAAAACATGTTCTACTGAAGGAGCCACACTGTGGCATATAATTAATTTCTCAATAAGATCATCCAATTGGGTCTAAATCTCTTTTGGTTTTGATGGATACATTCAATATGAGGGAATTGAAACTGGTTGAGTTCCGGTTATTAATTCAATAGAGAACTTGTCGTCCATTACTGGTGGAAGAACAATAAAATTCAAAGGAAACACATTAGGAAACTAAATGTTGACTCAAGGAAGAACCCCAGTCATTGAATCCTTATCCAAATTAGTGAAACCAATGATATCACTTTCCAAAACATTGGATAGGATGTTTAGGTTCTGCTCGACCTTTGGTCCCAATATCCTTGAATTTTAAGAAACTTACCACTGCGTATAATAATTTAGACCCATCTAAGATATCAATTAATCATGGTTATTTAGAAATTAGAAAATCCATTATGAATATGTGTTCAATAATTATCATGTCCAGAACCAGAAATCAGAAAATATTTCTTAACATATGAAAGTCAAAAGACACATGGGGGACTATAAAGACCCTTCTCTATCTTTGTACCATAGAGTGTAATAATATCCATTACAAATGATAGTTTCTCCTTAGGAAGATTAAGATGATTAACAATACGAGTATAAATAAATGAATGAGTTGAACTATTGTCTTGTAGTGTACTCTCTAATAATGCTGGTATAGTAATTTTACCTCTCCTTGTCTCTAAACCCAGGTCTACTTCTTCTAGAGACTATTCCACTATGTAAAGAATCATAGTTCTAGATTACAGTGCCTAGAATCCTTTTAAATATGATGAATTTGATTTCCCCACAGCTTTTGGTGGATTTGATGATCCCATTTCACTACATAGAGTGGATATAGGATGAATGAACCCTTGTAGGTTCCCTGAAACATCCATAAGAGCCACAATTCTTAGGTGACTTAGTAAAAAACTTCTTATAATGTCCTGAGCATCCACACTGATAACAAGTCAATGAACTTATTCCTCGAACTGTAGGAGGTATGGATTGACCCTGCCATCGAGAACTCTTGTGAGAATCATTACTCTTCTTTTTTCTATTGAAGGAACTAACTATGAAAATGGGAGAAAAAGTAACTCTAATTAAACATTAGATTCCATCAAATTCGATATCATACATCATACACCTATCAAGAACATTAGAATAATTTTTATTTTTCATTAAGGAAACAAGAGAATAGATATATGATTGAATCCCCAACTCAATTCATTTATCCTTTATCCTTTAGATTGATATTATCATAGCTAAATAATGAACCAACATTGCAAAGAGATTGGAATATTCATTCATAGATATGTCTTCTTTATCATGCATGAATAATTATACATTCCTGGATATCAACATTGATTCTGGATATAACCCTTCATTTATTTGAACCTTCATTTCCTTCTACTCAAATCGATTATTCCATCATACCATCACAATGGTGTCCCACTATGTTCTTCATGTCCCTTCTAGAATGATGGTTTGAAACTAAACCATGACCATTATTGGTGTCTCCAAGAACTCAAATTGATGTTTTATCATTCTAAACCATTACTCAAAAATATAATGGTCAGAGGATCCGATAATAACATGTCATTTTTTGTTAAATAACTCTTGATAAAAATTCTGATGAACATCCACCTGAGGGTCCATAGATAGATCCCGAACTAGTACTCTTGGTTGAGAATTTCCTAGATCGTAGATAGTGTTTACGATTACATCAACTAGATTTGGGTCCACTGGTGGATTCACATGTTGTGGAAAATTAGTAGCTTTCTCTTGTATCTAATTTACATTTTTCCTCAGATACATTATCTAACACAACATTGTTAGATAAATTTAATTAATGCTAAAACATTAAAATGAATGAATCACATTCCTAATAGATAGGAAAAATTATAGGGAGTCTCACCATATAAATAATAAATATAAAATAGAACATATGTTGTCCAAAATATGTCATTCCCTGGCTACCCTGGGGGGACTTAATTTATTTTATGGTAAGATCTAGCCAGAAACTCAATCACAACTACATTGAAATTCCTAAAAGTATTTCATATAATGCACCTTAACATCACAAAAATGGATGAACATCCTCCTTTGATATAAATTTTACATATAGCATCTCGGGTACCTATAAATATAATAATTGAACTGCCATAAAATGGATAGATGTGCATTAATGTTCCACATGGTTAAGCGACCCACACCTAGAATCATAAAATAGGATAGTGAGAACAAATTTTCCCCAATACATAGAGGATAGAAGATAATAATGTCAATATTAATATCAATTAATTTACATTGGGAGTAAGATACTAGAATACAACAAAGCATAAAATCCATGTGTACTAAAAAAAGTGTCAAATACGGAAAAATATCCCAATTACACTAAGGACACAACTCACCATGAACAAGACTCAATAGCTGGAACCTCCATCAAGATATTCGTTCCCATTTCTCAAACCAAAAAAAAGAAAACCCAAAAACACCTAAAGGAATAATTAGGTTTTGATCCTAATACTAGTAGGATACCAATAATGATTCCATAATAGGTACCAAATATATATTATCCTAGTAAATGATTTCAGTTCATTAAAATAAACAGGTTTTCTAATTCAAGATAATATTAAACAAAATCATGATATTATGTTTTAAAATGATGGAAACTAATTATAATGGGAAGGATGTTATTTAAAAATATTAATTTATATAAATCCATTATTTTCATTGAATAATTTTTTAGAACATTGAAATATATTTATATCTCATATCTAAAGAATCAAGCGAGAAACATCATCATAAGAAATAATATATTATAGTATTAACCATATATAGGATTTTTCAGACTCTATGTGATCTTATTAAAATGATTATAATCACATCCTACTAACACAATCCTGAGGTGACTCATCACCCTCCCATCAGTGATGTGACCCACAACATGTACATTTTATAATGTTATAATTGCATAAAATGTATTCAAATAACCCACCAATGACAGAAGACTTGAATGAGCTCTTACATAATGAGAAATTTATTTTAACACATCTGAAAATATAATAACTTCCATTTTTTAAATTTCCATTTTCATTCCAATCAATACCAAAATGGATTTAATCCAAAAAACACGGTTTTTTCACAAGATAAAGACACATGGTTCATATCTAAACATTTTCAAACCATTTCCAAATGATTCAAATGCATTAAAAAACAATTCAATCCAATTAAAAATTCATTTCCACGATTAAAATTTAAAATTTTATTTGAAAACAAATCCATCAAATCCAATGTTTATATTCATCAATTTAAGTCAACCAATTTCCATAATCACGCCCCATTTCAAAGGAATTGGGGATTTTCTAAATTTTCCTTCCAAAACCATTTTAAATATCCAAATTCAGTGTAATCAAGTTTTTATCTGTGTAATAAAAATAAAATTCTATAAATTTAATATAAATCAACTATTGAAATAAATAATGCGATATAATTATAATCAATTTGGCTAATTTACGAGAAACAACATACCATATTCCTGAAACCTGCCACTCTAAATAACACCCATTTATTACGATGTATCAGTATAAGATCAGGAAACAATACCTAGAAGAAAGATAAAAAATCATTGGGAAGATACATTAATTTTAGAATGATCTATTGAAATCCCAAATATAAGATAATAGGATAAATTGAAAGAGAAATGAAGAACAATTACTTGTTTTTTACCATATAATGAAATGATGAACACATGAAAATATAATGGATCTGAAATGGTTGGAAGGATCCATGTCTCATATAAGAAGGATTTGGGATGAGGTAAGTGGAACTAGAGTGTAGAGAATGATGAAATTCATAGTGCACTGCTACTTTTATAGGATGTTATTATGGTGTTACGCAACATGTACTCCAGTTACAGGATGTGATTGATTTATTTGTTGAAATGGATAAAATGCATAAAATTCATAACACCACATAAAATTATCTTATTAAATGATTAGTTGTATCAATAAAAATTTATAAATGATTATGTTTTGTAACTATATAATTGGATAAAAATTTTCTTTAAAACTCTACACTCCGAGTTTAAAAAATGTTCTTTAAAATCATTATGATGTATAGTGACAAGTCATTACGTGTTCCCATTATAGCATGAAGTAGTTCTCGTAATGCATGTAGAAACATTACATGATGTGAAATACAATTATATGGTGTGTAATGCTCTGTTTGTCTGCATAAAATCTTTTTTAAGTATGAAAAATTAATATAACACAATCTTCACCATTAACGGTTTCCTCCAAATTCAAAGTCAACCCATTCCTAGTCAATGAAAAAAAACCATGAAAATATTCAAGGCATGAATATTTGGATGGGAATGAAATATTACATAAAAATATTAAATATTTTCCATCATTATGTGTTTTTTATATTTTATTATGGTTTCTCAATGTATAGCTTTTTATATTAGTCAATCAAATGAACTAGGAGGATTTGTGTAACTTATGAATGTTAAAAATAGGGAAATTATTTCCCTCATGGGAAAAATGACACAATTTGTTAGAATTGTAATCCTTGTTATTTTTCTGAATCATGATTCCTATTATTTTTTTAATTAACTCTATAACAATGGGCTTTATAGAACACATAATATGGTTGGGATTGAGTTTAATGATGGCCATGTAGGAAAGTGAATCAGCATCCCACATGTCATGTATGTGGGATGAAGTAGTCATGTGAATGTAGAAATGGAACATGAAGATTAATTTTGTGTTGATACAGTTGGAATAGAGAATGAAATTAATAATGAAAAAATTATACTTCGATGGAGGGTTATGAATTATAACATAAAAGAACATTTATAGTTCATCAACATTATTGTGTGAATATGATAATTATCATAGATAAATCCCCAATTGAATGGTTAAATCAAATAAAATTATGAAATATGATATAATGATCATTTAACTAGATTTAATGATGTGTTTATATATTAAGAATACGGAATTATTTTTTTGACGTGTTAAATCATTGCTATTTTTGGCATATTACTAGTGAAACATCTAATGATTATTCTAAAAAAGTTTTTTCACTATATATTTTCAAGAATATGTAGAATTATATATAACATAGAATAGTTCTTAATGTTAAAGTTATATTTTATAGATAAAATGTAATATGATAATATAACATATATTTTTGTCATGATATTTTGATAATGATATGCAGTTTGGAAAAAGAGATTAATGATGTTTACAACATAAATTTTAGAGTATATAGGACAATAAAATTGATAAGTGATTTGATTATAATTTATTTTTTTAGTCACTAGTGGACATTATAATGTTTTGGAATATATTAAATATATTCAATAATATGATATTCTATTTAATGAAAGTGGATAATGATTATTAAAAAATGTAGAATTTTTTTAATGAGGTCAATTTAGGTGATATAAATATCACTATGCATTTATTTGTATATGATGGATCATGCAATAAAATTCATATAAATCAATTTTTATGTTTCATGTGATTTGCATTATTATTGAGACAACTATTGAGTTTTGATAATCATTTTATAAATATGTAACCCTTCAATTTAACATGTTAATAATTTTATTTAAGGATTAATTGATTAACATATTTTGTAAATAAAATTAAAATGATTGATAACCATTTGGTTTTATATGATTTCATTTGACGACGTAATTATGGATTATAATAATTAAGAATAATTTTATTTACCATATAGATAACCATGCGATTGAAAATATATTTTCAATTAATTGAATAATGTTTTTTGGAAGAAGATCGTGATTTCTATGTTGTGAAAATATATGAATAATTTAAATATAATTAATTATATATAATAGTGGAGTTTTCTTTGAGGAATAATTATTAATTTATCCACAAAACGTGTTTATGAATTTATATTTGATTTATGGTGATTTGGGTAATTTAAGTAAAAACTGGATTAGTGTATTTTTGAGATTTCATGAAAAAGTTATATTTGTTATTAGTATATGAATATATGAGTGATTAATGTTGTTTTATGATGCATATTATATTATTTTTGTAGATAATAAAATATAATATTTATGTTTTTTGAATATAAATATGGTTATTAATTATTTGATGAATTTCATTATTAATTTTTAGGGAATGATCAACCGTTAAAATTTTGGTTTTTTTCTCCTAATGAAACTAACCCAACTTTCCTCTCAAACCAGTAATAGACCTAAATTTACACATACTCTTAGGGGGGTCTCAACCTCCATAGATTAAAAAATAGAACCCTCGATCAAAAAAATCAAAATGAATGATTTTATCCAACATATATTGAAAAATTTTATTTATATATATATACATGTAAAATATAGCGAAATAACAAAATATATATAAAAACTCTATATATGAAAGTATTCATAAAATGTTATTCAACACAAAAAAAGTGAGTACATCACACAAAAAAGTGTCCAACATAAAAAAAGTAAAATATAAAAATAAAAAACATCATATGATTGAAAGGGAAATCTCACACCATCTCACCACCAGCTACCCATCTCAGCTTCCCTAAAATACTTTGCTTGAACTTGATCATTCTTTTCACTAAGTCAAAAGACATACATTGGTTGACAAAATTCAAAAGTGTTTTATGGGGAATAAAATAATTAGATCAGTAAGATCTCCCAATGTGTTCCATAAAAACCATCTATTCAATAATATGGACATCATAAATTTTAATGAAAAGAATATGCAATAAATAGTTGAAAAATTTTTATTTCAAATAATGAAAAAAATATAATTTCACAATTTTTTAGAATCCTAAAATAATCTTATTAAAAAGATTCTAGGAATTTAATATACATTAATGAAATAAAATCAGGGAAATGAAAATTATGTATCAAATATAAGGTCAAATATATGGAAATAAAATCTAATGCATTACAAGTCAAATGACATGTTACTTCATGGAAAAGATCACTATAGTTTCTGACAGCTAGGACACATATTCCTATATATATAAAAACTCTCACATCATGCCTATTGATATATTATTCATATCTATAGAGAATATGAAATCCCCATAAATAGAACTCTTTATACATCTATCATGTTTGTAGAACATTATGATTATGCAATACATTAACACATAATTAATAAACTCCATAATTAATATATGAGTTTAATTACTAGAAAATTTACATATGTACTAAGGGATTTTCATGTTGTCTATATTCCAAAACAATCCATCAAAACAATTACTAAAAACCATTTCCAATATCCATTTCACAATGATATGAAAAAAAAATGTTAACAAATCAAAAAGAGAAACTTATTTTATAAAAACCAAATTTCTATACATACAAATTTTATAAATCAGTTATTAAAATTCATTCATTAAAACTATTACAAAGAACAAAATAATATTTAGTTCATACAATATAGGATAGTGATGGAACAACCTAACTTATACTCATGTTTCACATTCCCGCAATGGAATCAACAAACAAGTAAGAATCTGAAGATATTAATGATGGTCTTATAATCAATCAAGACATTTAGAATTGAATCGACATGAAACATTATCCAGAGAGATGGAATTTCAATAGTTTCATCACGGAAACTCACATTCCACACCACAATGAACTCATTTTTATTACACAAGAGTATGATCAAATAATAAAAATAGAGTGGATCAATAAGATCATCATCACAGATAAAAAACACAATGAAAGAACCCAACAGTGCTACCAAAATCAATAGAAATGATGATGAAAAGGAAAACCTCACCCAATAAAATTCATTAAATTTAAAATTCAGATTAATCACTGAGTAAAGTGATATATAAAAATATTTACTACCTAAAATACCCTATGATAAAAACTAGTTTGATAAGGATGATTCTTGTGGACGAAGGAAACATATATTATCAATGAAGAACCCTAAAATCCCAAACTCCAATAATTAAAATTTGTGAAATTGAATTTTATGTCGTGCAAAACACAAAACAGATAAACACTTAATAGCCTATGAAATTGTGTTAAATTTTTTGATTTTACAATTTCATGGTGTGTAATATTATAATGTTGTTTATAATTTTCACTACTTATTCTGATTCATGAAAAGAACTTGAAACACATTACATGATGAGTGAACACTTTAAACATTGTTTATTTCTCCTATATATTGTGAAAATCCCAGTTCTATTGAAAAATATAAACCTAATCCTAATTTATATAAACATAGGTATAATACTACAATACATAATAATTCTTAAACATATAAACCATTAAATAAAAAAACATACATCCCATTACAATATAAATACTTCTGTGGAAAATTTCATCCATCTACAAGAGCCTCAAAACACACCCATATAAAAATATATGTTACATTAATTAAATTATATTCTTAAAATTTGTTAGTAGGTTTCTAAAAAATCACTATTATAATACATTCATTTCCTTGGAAGTCATTCAAAAAAATGATGTATGGAAATGTAGTGAGGATTGTATATCATCATCATCGACTTATTCATGAATATCTCAATAGTATCTGATGCGTTTCACTATAAAACACACTTGAAATAATTATCATTCAACCAAATCAATTATATAATATATAATGTTCTCCAATAGTTTTAGTGTAACATGAACATATTTCTCCAACTCAATCTATTCCAAAATGAAAATGTAAGAGGTTTTAGGATAGTATTTATAATTTTTAATTATAAAGGGAACATCTAGAATACTTGTCAAAATAATTATAGATGATAACTAATATGAAACCTAACCAATCATCATAGGGACCTCAAAAGATATAAAATACAATAGAGCCAATATTCACTATAGTCATGTTAATGGTTTCCCAACATAGGATATGATTTCTAGAAAAATTTCTCACCAATGGAAATATCAAATAGATGAAAATAATACAGAAAACATGATATCTATTAAATATTATCTATAAAAATTACAATTATATATATGAGAAATCATTTTAGAAAAATCTATAATGAGATTCGTCCCTACAAAACACAGTTATCGCACCTCTACCCAACATATAAGTGATATGAATGGGTGACCATAAAAATATTTTAAGGGATATTATCTAATCGATTATTGATAATTTCATTTACAATAAAACCCATCTATTCCATTATGGTTTATCCATGATCCTCCAAATTCAAATATGTATTCAAAATTAATATCCTATAGTATCTAAATTGCATGATCTATCACGACATCTATCATTAGATCACAATGACTACTCCACTTGACCTTAGTCCCCATCACTTCCGGAATACTCTTCCAGAACCCCAAAGTATTCATAGAAACCCTGTCTAAATTAATGGAATATAAACACACTTGTTCCACAATACTAACATCTCATACAGAAATACTACATCAAGAACACTTTTGGTGTATCAAATCAGAAATAATTGAGAATAATTTTCTGACTGACCAATGAACTACACAATATAATACCTCTATATTAGATTACTTATGAATCCCACATGAAAAAACAAGGAAACCAAGTTCCATTTCCTAGTATTTAGTAGAGGATGTTGTATAAACCCAAATTCTTTTAGTATATATAAATTTATATTTTAAATGTTTTTATATTGACAAACATAATTTATAATATCATAATTCATACTCGACCACCAGAATCACCATAATATATTCTAATACAACTTCATAGTTACCATATTAATGAACCTTGATGTTAGAGGATAATATAAAAAACTATTCTAGTCACTTATTCTGGTGAGAAATATAGATCCACAAAATTAATAATATCATAAAAGATAGTGACAAACCTAAAAAGGCCTCCACACCATATATGGTTTCCTCAATTCATATGATCTCATCAACCATTTTATAAATATTCATAATAGACTCATGTGGTGATAATTATAATAGAATTCTGCATAAAATGATACATTAAACATACTCTCAAGTATCCATGTGAAAATGAATATCGAGTCCCATAAGGTTCCACTCTTCCATTGATTCTGTAATAATATATGATGGTTCTTTTTTTATATGAGTACCGTCAATGAATGTATACCTATATTATTATTATGATATTCCAATGTCAAATTCATGGAATTTGTAACCCAAAATATTTGTTTTTATTAATATATTTATATGACATTATATATCATAAACTATCTTGTCCAGAAACCACAATGAAAATAAACCGAAAAAGATAGCTACATGAACAATAAGATTATGTATAACTGATGGAAAATGTAAATTATTATTTGAGTAATTACTATTATTAATTAATTGATAAATTTTGTTGTAATCCACCACATAATCATACTATATAATCATTCATCTCAAGACATCACTTCAAAAAATACAATAACAAATTTATATTTTTCCATGATCAAGTATGATCAGAATAAGAGCTGATGTCCTATGTCAGTTCAAATAATTAAAAGTACATTGATAATTTTAATCCCATCAATATTTCACAATTTTCCTAAAAATAGAAGTAAAATGTGATTCCATATTTCAGAAATCCATGATGAACTATTCATAATATCATAAACAACCCTAGAAACTAAAAATATCAATAAAATTATGTGGATTATCCCATGAAAAACATACATTTCATTTTGAGGATAAATAGATATGCCACCCTAAAAAAATGTTCCCCAAGAGAGTCACATAATAGAACAAAAAACAATATTTCGAAATATTTCCATTCAATCTGAAATATCATATGATTTCTTAAACTAATCTTGTTTGTTACTCATGATCGTGCTCAGATATATAATAACCAAATATTTCATCTACAAACACAACAAAAAATGAATTGTTATAATCATTGAATAACTCATTCATAAAAACCATTAAAACCACATGATATTTATTAAAACAAAACATGAATAAAAATGTAACAACCATATATTTTCAGAAATAATTTTTTATCAAAATTATTTTAATATTTTTAAAATTTTTCATTTCTAACAAAAATGAATATATATTGTGAAACATTAATAAACCATGTTATTGTATCTATATATGTATAACCAAGATGGAGGTTCACAACACATAACACTTTGATTATCTTTTGGTACCCTAATCACTATGTATGTCTTGTGTTAATCACAATTCCATGTTATCTTGATATCTTGTGTCTCATGTGATATTGAGTTTTACGAAACTGTAATATAATTTTAATATTTCAGTTAAGATATTATTATAGATTTCAAATATCCATTGGAATAGAAATTAAAAATTATATTATCTAAATTTATAATATTTGTGTTAATGATATATATACAATGAATCCATTGGTTATAAATTTTCTATCATTAAATGTAATAACTATTTGACAAAAAAGATCATATTTTATTTTTTTGAAATGTAGATACAAAAGTTAGGGTAATGTTAAAGAGGCCATAAAAGGTGGATCTATACAGAATCATTGTAAATGATATCCCTATCATACTATGGAAGGGAACCGAAATGTGAAATTTATATATTGAGGCCTTCCAGGGGCTATAAAGTCCTGGAAGTCAACTGATTTGGCACCCACATGAAAGGAATGATGGATATCATTATTTGGCACTGCTATAATTCTAGATCATCAAAATATTGTAGGTGAAGCCCATGGAGTTAAAAAATCCATGGATAGAGTTGAAAACCATGATGGTGTAAATTTCAGTAGCTAATAAACTAATTTTTTTCGGCGATACAGATCACTAACCCCTTCATCAATGCATTCACTTTAGCTTAGAGGATGTCTTGATTACCAAATGAAACCAAGAACATGATAATAACATACCCTCTATAATATCAAACATGCCTTTCGGCTTGTATTGAACTCATGGATCAATAATTGATGTTTATCAACACGAATCCATTAATATGTGGTCCATTGACCCATTTCCCTGAATAGGGATTGATGGGAGAAGGAAACAAACACCCCATGATGAAAATTGAAAATAGGGATAGTGTGTCAATTCCAGTATTGAGAAGAATAACTCCATCAATATAGAGACTCATTATTTTGACAACCATGATAATGTTCGAAGAGAATATTCCCACAATCATGAATGTGTTCCTTGTATTCTAAATAACCCATTAATATTCAGTAATCAAATCCCATGAACCGAAAACTATTGAAACATGGTGCTTCTGAAGTTCTTAGAAAAGATCATGGTGATACCTTTTAAGGCAAGGAAAATATTTTTCTCACCATCTTTCTCTATAAATGTTTCCATTAATTTTTGGGAGTAATGGGAGTTGTAACACAAGCACCTGGGATCCATCATAATACATCTCCTTTTAATATTCTCATTAGTGGAGAGGGAGATGTTTTTGATATGCCACCCCAGATGTTTTTACATGGATTGAATCCCATTGACCCATTTCCTCTCCCACCAACATTGTTTCTTAGCTAGGTCATGAATCATCATGCAGTTCTATTTGATGACGAATTCCCTAAACAAGTAGTCAGTGGAGACACATTTTGTGTGCTATCAAGGAGAGAAATTGATCAAAAAACATAATGTTTCTCTTTATTGTGGGATGAATTAATGAAAATTAAAAATATGATATAATTCATAAATGAAATGTCAGGGGTAGGACACCATGTAATTCGCAACCAAGATTGAGTTCATTTCATGTGATAGACACTAATGTCACCCGGCCGAATTATCCATCTTCATGAAATTCGATAAGGGAAAAATAGGATTGAACTATGTACCATAAAAATGACTCCCTATCTATTCTATACTCACACAAACCATATTTCTTGATTCTGAAAAAACAACCCCACTGTTTTGTCCCCTATGTGGAAAACCATGAATGATGCATGTGGATAACATTCATTTTGTCATTGAGGCTTCAAAGATTGATACCACCCTCAATAATAGGTCTGGAAAGCCTTCCCCAAGATGATTGGGGATTCTTACCCTATGATAGATAATCCAATATGATGCGATCCATGTTATTCTCAATACCTGATATGAAGGATATCATGGATTTATGAATCAATAACACATGCATGGGAATGGTAGTGAGATAACTATTGACTAGGGTTATCAAGAAACTATATGAGAGGAAGTCTATTTTCAAATTAGAAAAGTGGTTGGTAATATATAAATTCTCCTTTTTCTAAATATTGAAATTATAATCACTTTTTTGAAGAATGATCACCATGGTACTCCAATAGAAAGCGATTTTTTGAGCTGCAGAACCTGTACTATGTGTCCTATCCAATCGTGCTCAAACATATTCTAGTAATGAAAATGATGATTTTATCCCAATGTACAACCGCTGCAATCCACATGATGTACTCATCCAAAATAATAATAATTCCAATAATCTATCACTTGAATATGCTAGGGAATATAGTAGTTTCATGTAAGAACATGAGATGATAGACCCCATTGTGGTGGTGATGGTACCTATAATAGGATATGATGCCTTCAATGATTATCTAGGTGTTGTACATACAATATGAGTCCTCTATAACGATATAAAGGCTTGGAGAATATAGATTTCCTTGTATCGACCTCGTGACCTACATAAAACGATTAATGTTATTCCCATGAAAGATATAGAGAGATAAACCAAAATTAAAAAATAATTAAATATCAATTATCTAAATATCGAACCCCATGTGGGCCTGGACATTAAGAATGAATGAACATTCATGATAGTCATAGGATTTTTCCATATCTAAGATAACAATAATATTCAATTCATTGAATTTTTGATCAATATCAGGTATCATATATTAGGGGACACCGATGGAACTATAAATTGTCCACCCCTTGATAATGGCATGATTCTATTCATTGAAACATATCCAAATATTCTTCAAGAGCCTTCAATTGATCAAACTAGTGAAGAACATGTAATGAAAATTTAATAGATTAATTGGTCAATATTTATTCAATGATTTGGTGTCATTGGTTTTTTGATTTAGTACTAGGAAAGTATAACTATCCAAATGAGGAATGGAGCCTCCTCTTATGAATTCATTCCTCATAGAGAAAAGATTTCCTCTCAAAAGATCACAGAAATTTATGTAGAAGGGAGTTAAAAAATCACCTTGTCCAGGATTGTTTTTGGGTTCCAGTGTAGTGACTACCTCAAGAACCTGAGGTTCATTCAGAAAAATCAATATGAGGATTTTTTCATTTGGTTACACAAATCATTAGATGAATTCGAAACAATATTCTTATCCTGTTGCGTACCCCTGCATTCAATGGTTTTCCCATGAATGAATTTTTTGAAAGAAGGGTTCTATCATTCCCCCAACATCATCCATGACCATAGGGAATGAACCATCCTCTCATTGTGTTTATAGTATCAAAATCAATCTTCTCTTCTTGATTCAAGTATGAAAAGGGACTTGTTTCAATTTCTGTTGTGGATCCATTTAACTCATGAATTCTCTTGTGATGCATGTACTAGTTCAATGAGACATTCATCAAGGATATTTATCTTATAAAATACATTATTGAAGATGGAATTTTCCAATCAAGACTCATGACTTCACCAAATGGAAGTAATATCCCCACTAATATGGTATATATTATGATGATGGTGGTGATTATGATATCTTGAATTGTCTTGGAGATCAGTTTTGAGATGTCATAGATTTTTTGGAAGCTTAATCCAGTTACTACCATTGGCTGGCCTTCGCAATGATATTTCGAAAATTCCCATTAAATTGGTACATGAAACACACTGTGAACGTAAAAGAAAATAATTTCTTGATTGTTTCCTTGGAGATAAGGAGAAATGATTAATTGATTGATATGTTAGAGTGAATAAAATGTATTAAACTTCATTTTTCTGAATGGAGATGATTGATTGTGAATTCGTAAGACACCGATCCAGACTACACCAAATGCATCCTCTACCATTGTAATTGTCTCACCAGGTGAAACAGATCCCGAAATAGCCCTGATAATGATGACACCATCAAGAAAGGATTTTTTAAAAATATTGGCTTTAATTCTGTTGAAAGGATCCACTGTTATTTAATGAGGGTTGAAGAATGATGATAAAATCACCTCCCACTACCCAATGAAGTTACAATGGATAAAAGTCCAATAGATCATTCCATAAATAGGATATTTTAATAAGGACACATTTTTCACAGACAAGAATAAATAGAAAGAAGTAGATACACAGATAAACAATTAAATTGATAGAATGAGATGATGAAGACATGAAATCAAAAGATTCCACCAAATTTAATAAAATATAGTTGTATGGATTAATTGGATCAGCTTGTAGAAAGTTCTGAAACATTAAAAAAATGGAATAATATACCATTGTAGAAGGAAGTTACTTCGGATTGAGGATGGAAACAGTAGAATAGTTTGATTTGTGAACCTCATAAGATAAATAATTTATTTTTATGTGTTCGTAATTCCTATGTGTTCCATAAAATGATGTACGTCTTTAAAAACATGATAGTTTTTGTTTAGAACAAGCCAAATATGAAGAACAAACTTTATGAAAATTTTCAGTTAATCATTCAGTTTTAGGACATGAATGGACTCTCCTAGAAGGGGGAGAATTCTTGGAAATAATGAAAAATAAATAATGAGGTTCTTGTGGAAGAGGACAGGTAGAATCCAAGGGGAGGCTATAGTCAAAAAAGGTACACAAGGGTGATAATGGTTTTGGGAATTCCACAGAAAGATGATGAAGAGGGGATATAAACACATCCTTTCCCTATTTGCAAGGAGGCTTGGAATGGAAGGGAACATTCATGGAGGATGAAGGGAGTGGAAAGAGGTCCAATTCCATGAAATAATAAACATTTTTGGTATGCTTCAATCCTATAAATACCATCATGTTAAGAGGACCCAAAAGAGAGGGGGGAGAGACATCTAGAGTTTGGGAGGGGGAAGGGGGAATTAGGGAAGGTCCAGGTAATATTACTGCATTTAATGGATAACCCATTTCAAATATAATTTTTACACATTTATAATATTTATTATATAAAATAATCTTACACTTCAAAAAGGTGATATTAAAAGTAAATTTAGTTTACTTTTTTTCTAATAATATTCACATTTTGATGAATACAAAAAAATACTCAACATTATATGAAAAATAAATTTTCAAATAACATATTTATATAAATAAAATATGATTTATAATTGTTTTAATGTTTCATTAATACAATTGTAAAATAATAAATCAAATTATAGTCATATGAACAATATACACATTGAATTTTTCTTGTAAAAATAATTCATAAATTTCAAAATTTTAACATTAAAAACATATTTTCGCATTCCATCAATGAGATTGATTTTATAAAATATATTAATTATTAATTTTAAAATAAGATTAATTTTTTGTAATCATATGCACAAATTTCTCTAATTCAATCTCTTTTAATTTTTGATAATATGAATAGTAACATTTGTAATATTTATGACAACACCTCCTGGTGAATTATGTAATTAATTATTAAAATAAAATAATAATTTTTGGGGAAACTTCCATAACACTCTCCAAAATTTTATTACATTATTTTAATATGAATTTATCACATAATGTTTGAAATTGAATATTTTAATGGTATCTTTTCCATGAAAATGACTTATATTTTATTAAAATCAATGAGAGTTACGTAATTTCACTCTCTTACTTTTATTAAGTTTAATATTTTTTATATGATTATAAATCAATGATTTAATAAAATTTTATATTAATATGAAATATAAAATTATTTTTTATATCATAGAATTTATATATTACATTTTTTGTGGTGAATTGATAATCATGAATTATTAAAAAATATAGATGCATTAATTAATCAATTAATGATACAATAAATTATAATATATTTGATATAAATATAATCCAACATAATTATAGAGATCCAATAATTTTCTAGGTGAATATAAAATTTTAGCGGTATATTGAATAATTATACTAGAGTTATCTATCTTAATATATTTTCTTAATTATAATATTATGAATAGTTTAAAAATTGACACTTGTGATATTTTATGAAAATAATATTTTATTAAATTATTTAAAAATATTTTAAATATTAAATAACATTAAGGGAATTATATATGGTTATAGATAACCTACATTGGAATTATATTTTCAAATTTACACATTATATGTAAAAATTACATCCGATTGATATTAAAAACTGTGTCACACAAGAATGATCTAAAATTTATTTACTAAGGTTTAATAAAAATAATATGGTTTAACGTGAAATAAAAACATTCATAATATATATTTTTTGATATAATAAATTTTTCAATGCTTTTCATCTAATAGATTTCAATTTATATTTATTTTGATTGAGATTGAATATATTACAAGTGAATATTTTGAAAAATTGAAAACCCCCCCTATATTGTAATAAGGTTTTACACTTTCTCTTCTATATATAATTCCAAACTTATTTAGTTGAAACTACCGAAAAAATATCAACTAAAAATACATCCTATAATCCTAGAAACCTTACCTCTGGAATAAATCCAATAAATTAATACCTTTTTTTGAAAATTAATAGAAGATGACCCAAAAGCTATAACATTCATCAAAAAATATATTTTTCATTTCTTCCTTAAACCCATTAAATTAAATGTATTATAATAGTAAATATATTGGGATAATGATATATTAATGGTTATATTTACACATATATAAATTCATCTAATATGTAATGAACATACCGTCTTTGTGCATAGTGAACTATGACTACAAAAAATGATGAATGCATGTATTTCCATTACCACATCACACGGTCGTAACTGTGGTGGAAAATAAATTTTGATTATTAAAAATATATTTAAGATTCAATTGTTATTATTTAATTTTTATATAACTTATACCATCATGATTTACATTTTTTTAAACATGATAACTTCCTTTTTGGATTGGTGGACTACCACTTTCTCAAAGCGATGTCATTCGATCAGAGTTTATGTGGAATGTATTAGGATGGTTTTTTAAAATGAATATTAAATATTTACTAAATAATTATTATAATATATATATATATATATATTCATATTAATATATATTTCATTTATTTTCTCTCATTCAATACAATAATAAAATAGAATCATCATTAATATATATGTTTGGCCTACCATCTCCATGAACGGTGTATTTCATTTCATATTTTTATCATTAATAAATTACTATAAATACATATATACTAAATAAATATTTTTTAATATTATTTTTTACATTCACTATATAAGTAAATCATGATGTCATTTTGAGTATCAAGAATAATATATGGAAACATATACGATAAAAGAGGATATATCATAAAATGCACCATTAACAGGGAATTGTTAATAAATGGGTAATATATCTACATAATAAAAAATAGACTATATTAGATATACTAAAATGATAATTTATTTGAGTTATAATACACTTATATTTGTTATACATGACTATTTAACAAGTATGATGTGAGTCAATATATAAGGTAAGGGGTTTCTATCAAACATTTATTTTCTATGAGACACATGTCAAGGTACCCACATATTTATTATATGTGGTGTATATTATTCGAATAAATATATTATATTATAAAAATATTAAATATATTCATATTTAAAACAATAATTTTTTTTATCTCTTTTCCTTGTGGTTTACATTTAAAAAGATACCAAATCAATAAGTTAATTTTGTCTCAAATTGACTTCTTTCAGACACAAGTTATGTGATCCAAATATTTCATATTCATTGTTTATATATTTCCATATGAAATTTATTATCCTGAACATTATTCTATTTATTAACATATATGTTTTATGTAATTTTATCCACCCTTAATTTCTAAATATAGGTTCTTTTAAAATTATGTTTTCTTAATATGCATGGAATTTTTGTAAAATATGTTTTTTTGTTTTTGAAGGAAATCGACCAAAAATATGTTTAAAATGGATTTAAAATCATAATTTAAAAAAGATAAAGTTTATTTTCAAATATATTAATTTTTAAATCATATATTATTTAGAAAGATTTCTTCAACGCAGAAAATGATATTTTCCTCAATGAATAATTTATAATAATATTTCATAAATTATTTCCAACAAAAATGATATCCATAGGTTGTAATAATTCCTCAATGGAGATATGATCCAATAAAATATTTAATATCTATTCAATATATGTATAAAATTTTTATAGAATGGTTTTCCGAATCCATTAATTATAAATGAGATATTTTATGATAAAATGTTTGCAAAAAACCTATTCATTTCTTTAATTCGGATGTTATGAATAATTATTGATCATCTGTATCGTAAATTTATAATTTAATAATGAGAATAGTGGTAAAACAACATCCCACCCATGAATATTGTATTGATTTACAACTCCTGAGAGAATGATGGAAACAAGTGTACAAGATTTCTACATTATTGACTAATTAAAAACCAAATCAACTATCTAATGATGGTGAAACTCAATCCCTAATAATGAAATGACTATGCCTAGGGATTGTAGTGTCTACTTCCTAGTAGGTAAGGCTCCCTACAGTTCAAAAACATTCCTTGGAAATGATCCTTGACTCGTAGTGACTGATATTACATGATTATGTTTCAGTCACAAATTCCATGTCATATTCGAATGTTATTATTTACTAGAATATGATCTTGATTTCCTTCTGATTCTTTAATTTTGAAAATCCAATAGTTATTTCATGATAGTTTTATATTATCCATAATATGAAGGATTTGATCTTAAAATGCAGTCATTATGTTCTCATATGCTTACATTCATACTATTTTTATGTATCTCCCTTATTTTACCTTAATGAGAATCTGAGATCACCCTTTTCTTATGTTTCTTCTCCTAAGGATATCAATAAAGTAATTATGTTTTATATATCAAAAAGATTTCTAGACATGAATAAATATGCATGGTAATAATTATATTTTTTATAAAAAAGAATTTTATGTTTCTATATTTACAAAGGCACTAAACTAATGTGGTATTTGGGAATGTGTTTGTGTAATGTATGAAATGATCCGAAAAAATTACCTAATATCCAAGTGTGAATATACTGAGTCATTATAGTTAGTATCCTAGGAAATTGTTAGACATACATTATAAACATAGATTATAAACATTTAGTAAGATCCATATCGATATATATAAGGATATTACTAATAATGACACCATGGTTTAGTATATGATGTCATAGATTTCAAAGTAGGTGTAAAATTTTTGCAATCATATTAATAATTTTTTAATAATATTCCATTTTTATTCTATGATATGTGTTTCTTACAATATGATTTCTATTTTTAGTCAATGTTTATAACTCAATGTAACAATTTTAATGATCAACTTGATTGGATATGAAATGATTACTCTACTATGAAACCAAATGTTATAGGGGTAGTAATGAAAAATCTATTATTCATGATGAAAAAAACTTAAAGATATGAATCATGTTAAACTTATAAATGAGTAATAGAGGGAACAAGAATATATCGAGTCCCTTGTGAATCAGTGTCCACCGTCTTTTAGTGGGTCATCTGATTAACTAGTGGAATTGAAATGGATCAGTTCCACTAAAAAGATATATATTATTCTCCAATGTACAAAACTGGTGAAATTAGTTTTTGTTGTCAATAATTTTTATTTAGGGGTAGAGTAATTTTGGATTTCTACCAAGAATACAATTCAACATGATGAAATTTCCTCCATGGAATGGGGAGATATTAATAACATATTTTTTTAATAATTCAATTCCACACATTTTTTATATAAAAATGGAAATTTATTATATTGAGTTACTATAATATGATGATTAATCAATTTGATGCAATGGATAAAATTTTACAAAAACTGAGATGTATGCTTCATTTTATCATCATCCAACATAAATATATGGTTGATATATTGTTTTTGTGTCTCAAAAATGTCTCTAAGGGCATTTGACCATAACTAACATTAGTAGTTATGAATAAATAATCTGATGTTCCATCATGGGGAATTAGATTTTGTAGTTACATATCAATATCATGGTTTTTATATGAAGAGGAAGCTATAGTATATGGAAAATATATAAAAATCCTGGAATAATGAAAAAAAAAATTCATTTATGTTCAATGTGTAGGATGAATAAATTTGTTGAATTCCATAACAGGGATAGTAAATGTTTCAAGTGTGCAAAGATATTTTATCTTGAAACAAATACTAATGTAATTAGTAGATGTTAGATAATTATGAAAATAGATAGAATGATGTAAAAAATCAATAACCCAAACATTATTTCTTCATTTTTTATGGAAAATGAATATAGTCCAATAAATTAACAAATCTGAGGGTTGGACATAACAATTTAAATCATAAACATATAAAATAAAAATAAAATGGGAAATATCACATGATCACTATTAATGATGTGTAGTATTTTAATGAATTGTTGGAATGATTGAGTATTTATGTAAAGGAATTAAATAATAATGTAGTAGATTAATACATATGATGTTATGGAATAATGAATCAACTATAAATTAGTCTAGTAATGATTTTTTATAAGGAACCTTTTACATATGATGAATATTATTAGTTACCATAAAAAGTGATAGAGGTGGTAAGATAGTATTTTAGAAAATTCTTTGATTATTGGACAAGTAACAATTAATAATTGCATCATGATAAGAAAATGATGCTTGGAAGAAGATATTATATAATTGATTAATTAAATTTTACTGTAATAAATACATTTAAACTGGAAATGTATTAGTTGAAAATGTGGTTTCTTATATCACAGATGGAGGTAATGAATTATATGAACAGATAGAATGCATCATATAAACGTTAAAATAATAAAAAAACTAATGTTTTCAATAAATATGTATAATAATTTACATGTTTCATTGGAATACATGATGATGTCTTCACAATTTTCTATTTTAAAAAAAAGGAAACATTGTGATATATGGTGGATTAATGCTATGCCATTATAGTGAAATTTATGTTTAGAATTTCATATATTTGTAGTGTTATATGGATAACCATTAATGAAATATTTTAGAATGAAATTCAGATGTTTTTTTTAGTGATTAATATATTTTCTCTCCATATATGGATTTCTACACTTTAGAAAACGTGTTATATCCATTATATTGTGATAATGATATTTAGAATTAGTTATTTTTCTATTTTAAAATATCACAATATATTAACAATTCCATAATGAAAAAATAAAATTCATTTCATGAAATATTTTATGAAGTGGATATTTATCAAACCAACACAATGGTTTTGGTTCTCCTAATATCAAGTAAGTATATATTCTCATTAAAATTATTCAACTTCTGTTAAAGGATATTGAAATAATCTGATGATGTGTTATCATCATTATTAATGATATCCAATACCTTTTTCATTCCTCGAAGTGTTATTGTATTTTATTAGCTAAAATAATTCTAACCATATTCTCAATCACTTATAATTATTGCACGATAATTAATTTTCTCTTCAATTCCCATTATTTCACCTTCCTCCTAAGTTATCCTATATGGAAACCGAGTTATGTCTAACATTGGGTTACCATTGAGTTTCTCACATTTTTTTATAAATGAATGTTCTATTATTTATGTTTTTATTTTACATTATACAAATTGATCATTCATTTATTAGACCATTGAAATCCAATATAACATTCAAAGGAAAAATTAATTTTAAGGTGGTAGAAAATAATACCGTTAGATTTTTTGAAATATGTTTTTCAAATAAAATTAATCATTTAAATATTTTTCATTTAGAAAACATAGAATATATCTTGTGTATATCAAATCACAATTTTTTTCTATCGTTATATACAACACCATATCTAGGTTTCCCATCATAAAAAGCATAGATTACCTTGTGGTACTGTGAAACTATGTTTGAAATGTGTTACACACTATTAAAATTTCTATTGATAGTGTATGTTTCACACTCATCCAATGTTATCCTAAATATAATATAATACTAATTTTTTTATTAAAATGTTATTATAGTTACAAGATAAATACTATAATGGAAAATAAAAGTAATATTCCCTAAATTATTAAAATATGATTGAAATTTTTTTAAAAAATGAATCCTTTAGATAGAAATATTTTAAAAATGAACATAATAACTATATGAAATTATGAAAATTATTTTCTAGAAAATTAATTTTGAATGTAAAAAAACAATTTTATTTCAAAACATAAAAAAACCTTTGTTGGTGATGGTTATTATATATATATATATATATATATATATTAAAAATTCAATTAATACTTTTGTCACTCATTCTTTTGTGTTAGGTCTTGGAACATTGAGGTTCATCTATTGTGTCGTGTATGGGCCTTGTTCTTTGGGCCTAAAGGTCATGTATCAGTTCCCCATCAACACATTAAAGGTTGAATGATGATGATAATCAAAATAAGTGTTGTATACTATTTGGTAATATTAGAAACTACATTGAATAATTTTCTTCTTCTTCTAATAAAATTCCTGATTTTATGAATTGAAAAAAAACTAATGAATTATAATTGATATGATGTTTGACATATTACTTATTTATAGAGAAAAATAATTATTATGATTTGGTTTTTAGTAAAATTAATACAATTTTAAAATATATAATTCCATTTTTGTCATTGGAATA
Source organism: Viscum album (assembly GCA_963277665.1). Taxonomy (NCBI): domain Eukaryota; kingdom Viridiplantae; phylum Streptophyta; class Magnoliopsida; order Santalales; family Viscaceae; genus Viscum; species Viscum album. The sequence goes on from OY728162.1 coordinate 490,938,513, forward strand.
ATTTTTACCTTGATAATTAATATAAAAACATTTCATATATTTAAAGATTTTCACATAATAACATGTTTCCTCATTCTCTCAATGTGTAAAATTTTAATTTAAAATTTTAAAATTTTGGGTTTCAAATAGCGAAATATGGAATCGATTTTTTTAAATTATAATATCAAAACTTATTAATTTTGTCCCTTCTTTTTTTAAAATATGAATAATATCATTAGTTGATTTTATTACAACAATTCATTGTATAAATGGTACGTAAGCGTAAAAATAAAAATAAAAGTATTATAATTTTACCCTGACACTTTCCCAAAAGATAATGGACGAATTTAATTCAACCATTATCACCTGCGGTTTTATTGTAAATAATTTTATTTATTCATGTCCATAAAAATGATTTTGAATGTCTCAATATTATTTTTGATAAGTAAAATATTTTTAATATGGTGTTAAATAGAAGAAATGAATGAACAAATATATTCTTATCAAATATAAAAATATCCTGCATCATGTAATTTTATTCTTAACTGTTTGTGGAGAAATAATTATCCTAAATAATTACAAAATGATGACATAGTTATTATTAAATTAAAGAAATAATAAATTTATATATTTTAGAAATAAATATAATATTACATTATTAAGGTTATACAAGAATTTAAAAGTTTTATATGATGTTTTATGATTATTTTAAATATATTATTATGATGTTATCATTCTATAATGATTTTCGTCAAATCAATGATATTAATAGTGTCAAAATTTACACTCTATATATTTTAGGAAAGTACTATATTATTAAAATAAATTTAAATAATTGTAAAAAAGAAAATTTGGTTGATTTATGGTTGATAATACCTAAAATTGTATATTTATGGACTAATTAATAATTTATATATAAAAATTATATCGTATTAATATCAAATACAATGTTACCATAATTGAAATTAAAATAGATTAACTAATACTTAGTAAAAATAATAAGGTCTAAAATGAATCCAAAATATATGTAATATTTATAGGCCGATGAGATTACAACTATATCACATCTCAAAATCTAGGAAATTTAATTATTTGCAAATTTTTTCAAATTATAGATTTTGTTATAAATTTATATTTTCAGAAATTCCAATGTTCCTCTCCCATATCATATAAAATGGAAAAATCTTTTTCTATTATATTCACACATCATAACCTATTTGGTTTACAAAATTCTATCCAAATATCCTCCCAAAATCCATATTGTCATCTTAGAAGATGTAATTTTGATAGAATTATATCCAATGTTAAAATTTTCTAAAAATCAAATGGAGACTCCCAAATAATATAAAAAGTTTTTAAAAATATTATTTTGGAATATTTCACTATTAAACCAATTAAATTATTTTTATTGTATGTTTATATAAAAACCATAGTTTTTTAAATATATTTAAATGTTTTTATATTCATGGTTCTACCTAAACTTACATTTAGTTCAATCTGATGGGAAACAAACATAGAATTGGTTTGTAAGGTAGACCACTGCCCAGAAAAATATCCGTTGTCCTTTTTCCATCACCACCATTCATGGTGGAAATTATGATTGAAATAAAACATTTATGATATATAGTATAATTATATTTTAATTATATGAAATTATTTAATCGAACAATTCATCATGTATTCCACATTTTGTAAATATGATATCAATTATTTTAGATGTTTGTAATGTCACCTCCTCAAAGTAATCTGATTTGATCACATTTTACAAGGAATGTAGTAAGCATGGATTTAATAATATTATATTATATATATTAATTTAATATTATACTAAAATTATTATATATATATATATATATCATTTATTTAATTTTAATCAATACAATAATAAAAAGAAAATATTTAAATGCATACGTACGACATATCATCTCTGTTAACGGTGTTTTCCATTTCATTTTCTATAATTTATAATTTTTTATAAATATCTAAATAATTTTTATATATAATATTTATGTCATTTTATCATTATATAAATTTTTATATCATGATCGAATAAATATTATCAAGAATAAAAAATATAAAACATATATGAAAAACAACTTGTCTATTGCGAGAAACATAACATTAACATGTGATTGTTAATTAATGAGTAATGCAGTGTCAGGAAAATAATATATATTTTTAGATATATTAATATGGTTTTTTGATATATTTATTATTATTTATTATTTATTATAATTATTGTTTGAATGAGTACGAAGAGATTCAAGACATAAGGAATGGTATTTTTGTCTCACATTTGTTTTTTGAGTGAAATTAACCATGTTCACCACATATTTATTATATATGGTGTATATACATCCGATAAATTTAATATAATATGCCGAACCATAAATATATGTGTATTTACATATCCATTTGATGATATCTCTTTCGTGTGGTTTGTGGTACAAACATTACTAACTAGATATGGTAATTTTGTCTCAAATTTCATTCAATAATACATATATTATGTAATGTACCTATATTTGTTTAAAATTTTATATCCATCCAATTGAAATTTTTTATAATAAATATAATATAATTAATTTTATTATATGTTTCATGTAATGTTAATATCACTTCGGGTAGAAATTAGAGTTCCCTAAAAATATTATTTTTTAAAAAAGAATTTAAATTTTTATTCATATATTTTATGAATTTTCAACGACAATATATTTTAGATTATTTTCAGTAATTCCATTATATAATTTAATGTTAATGTTCAATGAAAAATTATTTTTAATTTTTTCATGATTTAAAAAAATTAAAATATGCAGTATATTTTCAATAAGAAAAGTTTTAAAATGGTTTGAAAAAATTATTTTCCATCTATGATGACATTATTTGTTGTTTATCTTGCATTATTGGGTATTTGATCAAAGGTAACCATTCATATTCATTATCTAAATGGTTAATTTTTTAAGGATTTGTGAGTATGGGAAATACTACTTTTTAATGACGTATTCTTTGCTAAACTGACTAAGAAAGTTATTTTTTCGTGATTTCAATTGTGATGAATGATTTTTGATGTTATGGAACATATAAGCATGATTTATTTATGTGATTTTTGGGGCCTATATATCTGTCCATTGTATTGGGTAAATATTTGTAACTCATTTTATAATACTGGACAGTAGTTGATGAGCTTGATCTATAATGGATGATGGGGAAACCCAATCCACTATGCAAAAATGTGGAAAACTGATTTATTTCAAAGAAATGACTATGAATAGGGATGGTGGTGTGTCTCTCCTAGTTGGGTTATCCCCATTAAATTCCTTGTTATATTTTTTCTATGATTCCTGACTTATAGGTAATGAAATTACATGTTTACTTGTCTTACAAAAAATCTATATCGTATTCATATGTTATGATATAAAAGACATTTATCCTAATTTACATATTGTTAATGTCTTATGAAAAGATACTATTTATTAAATTAATCTTGTATATGATCGTTAATATGAATGATATGATAATAATATGTTATTTTTATATTCTCAGATCCTTATTATCATGTTATGGATATGTATTTCTCTGACATTCCCTTCATTTTTAATCTATACTCACACTTTTATAGTGGTTATTTTCTACAAGTTAGGGATAAAGGTATTAATTTAGACATACCTACTAGGGTTATTTGTATAATGATATTGGGTGAGAAGATATAGATATGTTTTGACATAGTCTGTTATTTTTTTAAGTATCCAATGGAACCAATATAATACGATCTTTGGGTGTGTCTTTTTCAATGTACATAATGATCCCAAAATAAATATTTAATATCAAAATATGAAAATAATGGGTCAACGTCTAAAATATATTATCAATCCACCTTATTTCTCCTAAATTTATTCTTTGGTATATTAGTCTTCTAAACACATAGATGATAATAACACGAATAAAGATCAATATTCAAAAATTCACCCTTTAACTGCTAAAAAAACTCATCCTCGTGAGTAAACAATAATTATTTTTAATCGTTACTTGGTTAAATATCTAATAGTCCACCAAAAATCGGAGTTGTATATATTCGTTTTCAGAAATGATCACATGGAAATCACATAGTGAAAGACTATGGAGAATGAAATCTCTCACATTCGGGTCATACAACTGAATCATGATATATTATTGCTATTATGTTACATTATGATATGAAGTCATGGAAATTCGATAAGTACCTGGCACAAGGACAATCATAATCTCGACCCCTCTCCATAGGGGATGATCAGATTATTCTTCTTGGTAAATTATAATAACTTCCCAAACATTAATAGTAATATAAAAAATATATGAAAATTTATGGGAATAATATACTATAGAATAAATATATATTTCAACCACATTGAAGGTATTCCATGCATGAGAAGAACAATAATCTCAGACTATAAGAAAAAAAAAGGACACTCATTGACAATAGAAAAAAAGGACATTCAAATGATAAAAACAGAAATTTTCATGATGAGAAAAAATCCAATACATCTTAATTATGTTGTCAATCTCATCAATGTCAATTTAGAATAAATACCATAATAAATATACACCATATATCGATAATGAAAAATAATGGAACTAAAAAATCATAATATTTACAATTTTAAATTGGATTCAACAACTTGAAATATGGGGAAATAGTATCTATTGATTGCTTATTAATATCTACAAAATTTCTAGATTTAAAGTATTTAAAAGCACATGTAACTATACAAGTAATCACTATTGTTGATTTAAAAATTATGGTACCTATAATTGTCATTAAACCCCAGATACTTATGATATATAATATATTAAGTGGAGGGTATTCATTAATAATGTATTTGATATAGTCGTGTAGTATTTGAAACACCATAATATGATTTATTATCTTTTGGAGTTGATGATCCTTGAATGAAATGAGGAGTAAGCATTGTCTAATGAGAAAAATGTAGATAAAAAAACCATCTAGAAATGATACACATCTTCAAAGGTGTATAACAAGAACATTGTGACTCTCTGACCATCCCACAATGATACAATTTCAGGGCCACACAACTCGTGATTGTTGAAATTGGAGAGGATTTATTCCTGTTATAAGTACCCCCACCACTACTTCAATGATATTTTTATATCATTTGATTCCCTTGTGTACCACCAAATAACACATTGAGTGGAATATAAGAGGTATAATATCCAACCATCGCTGACAAATTCAAGACTTAAATCTATGTACATTCTAATATATACAAATAAAACAAAAGAATCACCATAAGATTCTATAAAATGTTATTTTTCTAAAAATTATTTAGTTATTTCTAATCTTTTGGATGATCATTATTTTATATATCAAATGAAGTAAAATAATCTCAATAAACAAATTAATTTACATTTGGACCATTCTCTTTACCTGATACCAAAATGTAACTCTATATACTTGACAAATATTATTGACATTGGAAAAAACATCTAGAATATGTGTTTCTTAAAAAAATTATCATTCAATACCACATTACTATCCACACTAACCATATAATCACACCATAAATTTATTGGACCCTCAATTATTTTCATCACACATTTCACATTGATACTCATATGTGTATCCTAGTTGTATAACATGATAATGAACATTGTAGAATGTCCTCCTCTTATTGAGCTTCATTTGTACTGTGAATGGACATTAGATTCCATAAAAAAATCATTTTTAAGTATATTTCTCCTAACACTCTTTGATGGAATACTTCATGAATGTATAACACTGCACATTAAAAAATATGAAAAAACGAAATTAATATTATCACTATTAAACCCGGACAACCATAAGAAACAAACTGAGATTAATATTAAGATCAAAAACCACAAGACATTGTTCTCAACATCCAATTGTGGAATATATATCCTCTGTTATAAATTTAGGCCTTAACTCACCAAAACCTATATATCATGCCTTTAAAATCCTATATCCACTCTTATAGACTTTCCAAGACTAGTACTCTTTAATAAATAACACATCCATAAAATATTTTGACGAACCTCACCTGATTACCCTCTCAAAATGATACCTAAACCAATTTTCCTAATACCTGAATCATATTCCCAATCCCCATGGATTGGTAAACCTCCATCTAGACACAATACATCTCTAGAGAATGATTTTTTCCCAAAAAAATCATTAAAATTAGTAATATATATATATATATATATTTGAAATAAAATAATATATATACATATTCCATAACTGGAAGATGAACATGGGCACAATACAACTGAAAAGCATTATGAATATACGAAATTACTAGTCAATCATGAAAGTAAAACTAAAACTAAATACTGAAAAATCCTTCTGATGTCATAGGGAAACACCCACCGTCTCAAAATCAACTGACCATCATAGCTTATGAAATCAATTCAACCTCATTACAACACCTTTCCATTACCTACATAGAATGAAATATAAAGGACTACACAAAAGTAAAGGGGTATGATAGTTGTGATCTAAATGTCCCAGTAGGGACTAACTTAGGGTTCCATCAAAATTCTTTATACAACTTTAAATTTTATAATATTTGATGAAAAAAATGATGGATAAAATGATAAAAATATAATATATCAAATCATAAAAAACATTTAGTATCCCATTTTAATTAATTTCAAATAAAATTATATGTACAACGGAGTTAAAAATTTCATATACATTAATGAATCAAATCATGATAATTCAATGAATTTATCATATATCATATGAAATACATTGTCATAAAAGATACGACATAATAAAAAATCACCGGTAACATCCATCCAATGGTAAATACATTTAGGGATATATAAGACACTAATACATAAAAACAGACAATCGTGTGCATCGTGTATTTATATATATAAATTAGATCTATATAGAGGTGTAATACCCCATAAACTGAACTCCCCAATTGTTCTGTCATGTCCCATGAAATAATGGGCATATGGAGTAGAGGATCACTGTAAGTATAAAACACTAATAAATGCACATGGTCTATTACTAAATAGTCTACTAACATTACCAAGTTACCCCATCTTCACTATTTTCTAATACATTTAATCAAAATCAATATTTATAAAAAATATATAAATCCAATTCCTATTGAATTGAAAATATATTTTATTTTTTCAAAACAAGGGAAAACTCATTGTTTCATGAAAACACCATTTACACATATAATATTCACTCAATAAATCATCAAAAGTCTTAAATAGTGAAATTTATCAAAACCAAAGAAAATATATATTATCCATCGTAGGCAAGATACAGACAACCTATGTCAAACTCCGGTTTCACACAACAACAATGTATTCTAGCTAAATTAAATAACAAAAAGACAACAGCTAGGGTCAAAAAATCTATCCACATATATTTCAATCTATTAAACATGAATCTTTATTGTTGGAGAAGTAAAATAAAAACATAACAGAATGAAACATGCATGATTCAAAAAAACCAACACATTGGTTAGTCATTCAAGGAATGTTACACAATATCTCTAGACAGGATAAAGAAGATCTTATTCATACATAAAAAATAATAATGTAACCCAAAAGTTTAACCCAATAATTGAATATGATGAAGAAGAAGGAATATCATTTAGGAATTCACTACTACAATGATGGAGGTCAATTATTGAGCAATGAAATCTGAATAGAATGATGGTCCCATAAATTTCTTGGTAGGGATATTAGGATGATATTGAAGAGACATCCATCCAAATGAAAAATATATCATATGTGATCTGCCATAATACATGATTCATTTAGAATTACATGGAATGTAATAAGATATCATTAGGTGTATGTTTCTGAAGCTTTCGCCGGGGCGCGCGCATCCGTCTGTGGAGGACGCGCTGCTTGTTGCCCCGCATTCCCGCTTTCTAAAGGCGGGCGGCATTCGTTCCTTGTTCAGGGACGTCTGCTCCTTGATCGAAACGGGATGATGGGATGTCGGTTCATCCTTCCGTGGATTCCTCCTCGGAACGCGTCACCTAGTCTGGGTCTCCCTCATAGATTTAATAAGTTGTTCGTGAATCTCATTCCTGGTGCCATATTATCATGGATGCCGGTTAATTACACTACTTCCGTCAAGACTTTCCATAGGGTCTTGACATGGTAGCGACCTTCAGTCAGAGTAGACGGTAACATCATGAATTCATGGGCATCTCTGGGTGTGTGGACATAGGGGAACCTGTATTCTTCCTCATAAGAGGGCATCTCAAGGGTTCATAACCCGAGGCATGTATCTGAGGCTTTCCTCAGCTTCCCATGTTTAATACAGGGTATGTTGCAAGATTAAGGTCTAGCAGAGACGGTTACACCAAAGGCGTGTCATCTGAGGTTTTCCTTAGGCATCTCATGTTTATCACGAGGTAGGCCGTGAGTTTAACGTCTTGCGGAGACGAAATGATGCTGATCAGGACGTCCCATAGAGACAGATCAGATTGGTACATCCCTATGAGGGAACACATGGATGTTTTACCAAGGGTATGGATAAAAACGCCAAATGAGGACGGATCTGAGGTGGTGCACCCCATGGAGGGGAGATGTCACACCGTAATGGTTGATCTAAACACCACTAAGGGCGGATCAGGGGAAGTGCAACCCAGGATGGGATACACCATGGATTACCATTGGTTGGGATTGAACCTCTTGGAGGTTTCTTACGTACCCTGTGTAGAGGACAGGGATCAAAACCCACGTAGTTCGAAGGGGTGATGAATCGGGGTATACACAGAGGACAACGACCCGGAGATATGATGGGGCTTATGCGTAGAAAGCGGCCCATGCGCCGCTAGGAGCAGCGAGGAGGTGGATGGCATGATCCCACCGGGATGTGGCGGCCCGGGTGAGAATCAGGATGGGTGGTGGATGGATGAATGAAGTGGAGGGGGTTGAAATGGTACCATCGCAGGGGGCGATAGTGAAGTTGGGCTTGATCCTTGAAGATGCTTCCTACGTATCCACGTGGTAGGGAATCAGAGTCAGCGTAGTTCGGAATGGTGCCGGTAAACTGACGTGAAGCTGGACCTTGGCCCGATGAATGTCGTCAGCGAACCAACGTGAAGGTAGACCCATGGGTCCACTAGTGGTGGGCTTGAACTTCGTGAAGGCTTCCTACGTACTATGCCTTGACATGGATCAAAGTCCTCGTAGTTCAGAAGATGGGTTGGGTCGCAATGGCTTACCACTGGACCGGAGCGTAGTTTAACGTCATGCTGGACGGGGGTGAAACCCGACGTGAAAGACGGGTGGGCTTGAACCTCATAGAGTCTTCCTACGCACCATGCCTTGACATGGATCAAAGACCTCGTAGTTCAAGAGAATATTCGGGGTCAGGGTCGGTGCTCACTCTAAGCCCACGTGAGTCATGCTCGGTGTGAGAAACAAGAGGTTGAAAGGACCTGATGATCACGTCGCGAAGGGTGCGTCCGTGAGAAGCGAAGAGGGGATTACGCGTTGAGCGGCCCATGGTGTTGGGACTTACTCCAGGATGGAGGCCCAAAGAAAAGGATGATGATGATTTCGGGCTTGATCCTTGAAGAGGCTTCCTACGTACCATGCCTTGGCATGGATCAAAGACCACGTAGTTCTTCTGATGATGGCTTACCGCCAATTGGTTGGTTTCAACGGTTTACCGCTAGATTGGGTGTGAACGTCTTACCGCTAAATTGGGTCACAACGGCTTACCGCTGGATAGGGTTGTCAACGGCTTACCGCTGCATAGGGATGTCAACGGATTACCGCTGAATGGGGTGCAATGGCGGATGGGGCTTACACAAGGAAGCTGCCGGGGTGTCGCTATGGGATGGCACTGGTGAATGGGGCTTACGCAAGGATGCTGCCCGGGTGCCGCTATGGAGCGGCAGTGGTGAATGGGGCTTACGCAAGGAAGCTGCCCAGGTGCCGCTATGGAGCGACACTGGTGAATGGGACTTATGCAAGAAGCTTCCCGGGTGCCGCTATGGAGCGACACTGGTGAATGGGGCTTATGCAAGAAGCTGCCCGGGTGACGCTATGGAGCGGCACTGGTGAATGGGGCTTACTCTAGGAAGCTGCCCGTAATGTCTTCCTCATGTCTGGCCATGAGGGCATCCCAACTCACTAGTGGGTTGAGGTATGTGCCTATGCACAAGTGCACAAGCGGGATAATGCCAAGGGAGTTGGAATCAGCCCAAACAAAGGGACAAAAAAAGTGTGAATCACATGCCCGACATTCGGAATGCGATGAGAGTGGCATGGCGATAGAGGATAACTGCTGACCATGTTCGCAACACAGCATCCTATCGTGTTAGCCTAAAATGGGGACAAACAAATGAGGGGTCGACTGCTGACCGTATTCGAAACACAGGACCTCAAAGTGTCACCTGAATCCTTTTGGGGGGTTGTCCCAGGACAGCAGGGGGACCATGGGTCTACCGTCGATACTGTTAGGGGGTCCCTTCAGACTTTGGAAATGGATGCAGATCCGAATGAAGGACACGCAAAGAGTGGGGTGGAGTGCTGAAATGTTTGAACAGATTCCAACGCTCTTGAAACTATGCCACTGTAAACATGGAATTAGGAATCTTATGGTAGGAGCATAAGGCATCTATTGTTTAGGGCAAGAGGCATCCTATGATTGGCACATAAGGATTACTACAGTTTGGAGTCATGTAGAAAGGACTGTTAGCATCTCATGCTTGGAGCATAAGGCATCTCTCGTATAGGGCAAGAGGCATCCTATGTGTGGATCATAGGGAGAATACTACACTTTAGAGTCATGTAGGTATGACTGTTGGCATCTCATGCTAGGAGCATGAGGCAGCTCTCGCTTGGAACAAGAGGCATCCTATCAATTGTTAGATAGGGAGAATACTACAGTTTAGAGTCACGTAGGTAGGACTATTAGGCATCTTATGCTTGGAGCATAAGGCATCTCTTGTTTGGAGAAAGAGGCATCCTATGTTTGGAACATAGGGATTACTACAGTTTAGAGTCATGTAGAAAGGACTCTTAGGCAGAAGGTGCATAGAAATGGTTGGTGTTGGGACTTACACAAAGCAGCCCTTTCTGGTTGAACCTGGCATAGGAGCCAAGTGATTGGGTTTGGAGGAGTTACCTGAGGAATGGTTCGACTCAACGTACCCGGGGAATTGATGATGAGAATCTCAACTCACGAAATGGAATGAAACCAAGAGGAATATGTCAACTCAAGTTGTTCCATGATGTGTGGAGGAGTATCTCAAATCATGGTGTTCCATAGGTGGTAGGTGGGAGCGCATATGGGCGCAATGGAAAATCCCGGCATCCCGGCCCGAAATGTTCGCAGTGCGACTCTCCATTTTTCATGGGGGTCTGTGAGGGTAGGATCCTCGCGAAGGATAGGTATTTGCGAAGTAGCTTCGCGGAGCATGGCCTCGCGAAGAAATGGTCTCTCATGGAGCAAAGGGGTCTCGCGGAGCTTGGTCTCGCGGAGCAGCATCACGGAGCAAAGGGGTCTCGCGGAGCTTGGTCTTGCGGAGCAGCATCGCGGAGCATGGCCTCGTGGAGCAATGGTCTCTCGCGGAGTAGCATCGAGGAGCAACATCGCGGAGCAAAGGGCTCTCGCAGAGCTTGGTCTCGTGGAGCAACATCGCGGAGCATAGGCTCGCGGAGCATGGACTCATGGAGTCTCAGCTCGCAGAGCAGCAACGCGAAGGAAGCTGCTCGCGGAGCATGGCTTCGCGGAGCTGCAATACAGAGCTCCGCTCGGCCGCCCAAGGGGAAAAGTGGCTGTGGTCGTCATCCTAGAGAAGGGGGTGAGCTGGGTATTTATAGGCAGGGGCACCCCGAAGTGGAACTTTCGCGCCGCCTTAGGAGCTTCGTGGCGCGCTCGCGAACGTCAAATTCGTTCGCGGAGAGGTACCGCCTCCGGAGCTTCGCAGCGGGATCGCGAACGTCAAATGAGTTCGCGGAGAGTTACCGCCTCCGGAGCTTCGCGGCGGTCTCGCGAATGTCAAATGCGTTCGTGGAGAGTTACCGCCTCTGGAGCTTCGCGGGACCGCGCTACACGGGTGCTTCGCATCTGTGCTTCGCATCAGTGCTTCGCGAGTGGTCTTCGCGAGGGGTCTTCGCGAGGGGTCTTCGCGGCGCATCGCAAACATCAAACGGGTTCGCGGAGCCTCTCTCCTCATTGCTTCGCGGCGGCGCTCCGCGATCACGGAGGGGGGCTTTGCGAATGGGCTTTGCGAACCAGATTTCCAGCCCAACTTCAAATGTCCAGAACTCCTAATCTGTAGCTCCGTTCGGGCCCTACGACCTTCCAAATCGAAGCTTGGGAAATAGACTACGATCTTGGATCATGTATGGAAGCATTTTAAAAATTTTTTGAACGCGTTTTCTGGGGTCTACAGTGTAATCCAAATAACTAGTGAAAAGTTTAGCACATAGGGCTAAAAATCATGATTTTACCAATAAAGAGGATGTAATATATTCAAACCATATTAACAAATCACACTTAATATGATTTCCAAAAAATGTACATGGAAGCCATTCAATGATTTCTAAACATCGTACACTATGTTGAATCTTGTAATGACATGTATGATTAACACACATTGAACTGAACATTCATAATTTTTATGGTAACAAATACCAAATATTTAAAAACATTAAATGAAATGTTTTTCTACTAAATATAGATGAAACCAAAATTTAACATAAAAATACCATACCAACTAAGGGTTTTTTGTACTCCGGGATAATCCTTCAATTTCATTAAAATGTTTATACCTGAAAATAATTAATTCAATGAATGTATACATCAACAATGATTATTAAATTATCAAATAAAATTATCACCATACTTGAGAGTCCATTAATGAATGCAAATTAAAATTGTAATGAAAAGTATATATGATATATTCATTAATGTATGTAATGAGATTATATATTTGGATTATTTGACATTTACTACAAATATTTCAGTATGTAAATTGTAGATATTGTATTATCTGTTACTTGTAGTGATTATTTCTTAAATATACAATAAAAATATGAATAAAATTATTATTTTAATTAACTATGTAATATGACAATAGTTTTTTTTTGTTCATCCAGACTGATAAATTCAGCTTCAATATTCATTATTCTGATGAAATGGATGAAATTATGGAGGAAAATTATTAATATATTAAATTCAATATGTCATGAATGTATTATTACATATTTCTATATAAAATAAGGAAATGTTTTTCAACAAATCCATGAATACTATATTTCAATAAAAATTTTATGATGTTAAATTCATTTCTAATTAATTTGATGAAAATTTAACTCCACATTGATTTATCATTATGTGTTCATAAACCTGATAAATTTAATTTTGTTTTATTCAAACAATGTTCTCTATCACAGTCCATTATTATTTGGAAAATATTTTTTTTCTTCATTTCAATATTTTCAGTTCCCACTAATGTTCACCTATTTCAAACCAAATTTTTGATTTATTCCAGATGACCTCTTTATTTCACATTCAATCTTTTTAGGAAATTTTTTTATTAACCAGATTTATGATGCATGTTTACAAGAATTAAATTTAAAAATACATATCCATTGATATATAGGATAAAGTTAAAAGTTGGGAAAAAATTATACTAGGGGGAAGTTAGAAAATTTAGATTATAATATAATATTATATTTTATAGGATATAAAAACATGAATCATGGATCATAAATTTAAAAGTAAATATTATTATTGTTATATAAATATTATAACATAGCCATTGAACTATTAGGTATGAATATAAGTTAATAAATAATGAAATATATATAAAGGTCTTAGTAACTAAAAATTTATTTTCAAATTCATATAAAATAAACACTCAATTAATAATATAATCATTTTCTTGTACAAAAATGATTTTTTTCAAAATTGGGTTTTATTGGTTTTTGTGATAAAATATTATAATTAATTTCCTGAAAATATAGAATATTATCTGATAAAAAGTATATTATTTTTGAAATCATCAAATCCTATTTTCCATAAGGTTATTTTTTTTCTTTTTTTGTTAAATGATTTATTCTTTAGTGAATAGTTAAAAATTATATTTTTTCAAAAATAATTTTTTTAAAATATATATGTTTTTAAGAATTTACATAAACTCATTTTTATTTAACAAAATTTAAATAATTTTTAACATTTATTATTATATCAATAGTTTTATAATATAAATTTTAATCTATTCTATTTCTTAATTTTTATCTATTTTATTTTTATTACTAAAATTTAATATCACTAAAATCATGTTCTTAATTGGATTATTATATTTTAAAATGATTTTTTTGACATTTAAAAATATAACATGTAAAAATGGATGCTATATTTTGAATCATAATGTTAAAATTTTTCTTATAGGCCTCTCTTTTCTTATAAAAATAGTATCCATATTAAAATAATATTATTTCTATTATGGTAAAATATTTTAATTAATGTTAATACCAATGTGATGATGCATAAAATATTAAAAAAAATCCTTACTGGATATCATATTTATTCTATTTAGTTAATAATTATTCAATAATATGAAATATGTCTTTTTTATAGATTTAAACATTTTTTTCCATTATCATATTAATTATAACATTATGTCATTAATGTCACTATATTAACTTTATTAGATATAATAATTGTTTTATATTATAAAAAATGTATGATTGGTTAAAAAATATTATCAGATATATCAATGAATTTTTCTTATAGTAATAATTTTTTTATTTTTAGTGATGATATAATTACCTTAAATGAATACACAATGTTGACATACTGATACAACATGTATTGGAATGGTCAAGTATATTTGTTTAACAAAGATAAATACCAATCTAAATTGGGGAGTTATAGTTTCACATTAGTTTTGAAGAGAGAGTGATATATATATATATATATATATATATATATATATATTATACACGTGAGCGATTTTTATGATTCGTTAATTTAGTATTTTTTTAAAGTAAAATAATACTAATATAGACATAAATGTCATTAAGGATATTTTATGTCAAATAATATATTATTAAACTCATTAAAACTAATTCAAATAATGAAATAACTATATAATGAAAATAAAAGTTTGAAACATTCATACCCATTAATTTTTTTAGTAAAATTTTATGTTATTATAAAAATTATATCCCCAAACCTTTGAAATAATCAATATCACATTTTTTGTTAAAAGTAGTTAAAATGGGTTAAATCAACTGATATGGTTTAAAATAATATAAAAACCAATTTTTTATTGGGTTATTATATAAATATCAATTCATTTATATATTATAATTCATGTAAGTCTAGAAAAAATTGACATGATTTTGTCACCTATTAAATTGTGATACATCACGTATTTCCAAAAGTGATAATAAGGTTATTTTATAATAATCTATATTTTTAAATTTATTTACATTTAATATAAATTCTATCCATCTTAAATATTAAAGGATATTTAATAACATAACATCCATTGTCCATTTATATTTCACATTTCCCTTCATAGTAACTATCTTTGTATCTAAATAGTAACAACATTGATATAATTGTAATGGTCAAAACGGTCAATGGTTAGATAAAACAATGAGGTAAGGGAAAACATAATAAAAACAATCTAAAACTAGTTTTATGATATTATATCCACTAAACATAAAAAATAATCATATTAAATTAATTTTGGTTTTATTAATCGAGAAATATATATTTTATACAAATTTTTTATTATATGTATTTACATGAGTCCCACTAACATCTCATATAAATTGGAACCACCTAAAATCCCTTAATCCAAATAGTTGAGCCATATAGATCTGAAATTACATGACCTAATATAATTTTATATTACCTATAAAAACCCGCGATGTTCTAGTTTTACTATAGTGAATCCATTTGAGGCATATTGTGTAATCTAAATCTTGTATCTCAATGAAGAGGCATAACTGTTATGCGGGTGCTTTCATATTTATTTCATCCAATACCAAATGTAATTATATTTTTTACATCATATAATATTAAATAAAATATATTTTGTATAAAGAACATTTATTGGTATGATGGATGAATCATTATCTTAATTTTTCACATACATTTGAAAATGAAAATGTTTTCCATGATTACATGTCGAAATCCTCCTCCACGAAGTTATATGATTGTTTATCAGTTTCGTTGTATATGTTATATAATATTTATAAATTCAATGAAAATATCACTATTAATTATTAAATAACAATTTTTTAATTATGATTTATTGAATATATTTATTTCATTTTATCATTCATAAGTGAAATTTATTTTCCTCTAAACATAGGGTTATACAACCCCATTAATCTTGTATTTCATTTTTCCATAACAATATATTATGCATAACTATAATTATATATATATAGTTAATAAATAAAATATTAATATCATGATTGAATTAATAAAAATTATATAACCATTATCCATTTACATGGAAAAGAACTCATAGAGAATAACCTGAACAAAAAATGAACAATTTAATGTTGGGAATTCTTATTTGAATAAAAAATTGATAACAAGTACATGATAAGATTTCAAATCATAATCATATATATATATATATATGCCCATATTTATCTTTTATAATGTAAATATTTATTTGTTTAAATGGATTAATGATCAATTTTGATCATACAAAAGACATGAAGTAATGTATATCTGTTTCAATTCTATTTACATGGTGTTAAAAATTCATTAGTTTATAATTATCAATGTATAGGATCCATATATGATAAAAAATATATTTTCCAACAAAATTTTTATGTGTAGTTAATGATATAAATTAATTGTATTCACTTAAATTATTCATTTTTCTGAAAAACAATTAATGAAAAAAATGTTTTATAGTTCACCCATCAATCCATTTCATTTTTTACATTATATTGACTAAAAAATATACATTTTTTTAATTTTAATAAATTATTTATTAATTTAATTATACATATGGTTGAAATTATATTATAATGTTTCCATGGAATCATTATATCTTTTTCCAAAAAAGTTTTTTTATATTTCTATATAAAATGGAAATCGAAAATTTGTTTTATATTACATGTTAGGAATTTCATTTACTATTTTCATCACCATAAAATAATTTGAGTATTCATCTTTAATATACCATGTAAATTTATAGAGAAACCAATTTTATTAAAAATTTTGTCATATTTATATTTTAATAAAATTATATCAAAAGGAAAATAGTAGATTCGTCATGAAGCACACTATTAATATGGTAGGAGTATTTTTAAGTATTAATTGTGTTTCCACTATGTTTATGAGGTTCACTTTCTATAAATGGTTTATATTTGTTGTCAATGGATGTCAGTAAAATTGTAATATTTAATTGATATCTATATATATAATATTTTAGTGATAATGATATTGCTAGAAGTTGAGAATCAATGATAACCAAGATATATAAAAAAGTTAATATATCATAGATTTTTATATGAAGATTAATGTAATAATTTCATATATTTGTGACGAATTTGATTTATTGATGATGATTTTATAAAACTGGCGATAATTTAATTATTTTAAATTGTGATGGAAATGTTATTTTAATGTATGGTAAATATACATTTTCTTATAAAAATAATGATGTTTGATGTTCCATACATTGATCTTTTGTGTTGTTGATCATGGTGCTCCATACAGGTAAGGTTATTATTCATAACCTGAGTCAGTTGTCCCGGTATGGTGATAAACTAACCAGAACCAGTTGCATCACCAGCTCCACTATAAATAGCTTCTGCATGAGGTAAATCCCTTTATGGATTACTTGCATTGATACGGTTTCCATTCCATCCACTATGATGCATTTTTAAAAAATGGTATACACTAGATTAGTTTATGAATCGCAGTACATAATCTCAATCTTATAAAACAATTAACATAAATTGATTGGTTTATGGATATAATTCACATTCATAAAAATGTTTTCATTGTGAAAATATATACTCATTAACCCTTCATTGTGGTTTTATAGAAAATTAGAATTATCCTAGGCATATCCCCTGAGTATGTTGTATCCAATAGAGTAACAAGGATTGTTGTCAGGTTCCATTTCTCATTCGAGTTTAGCGCAATGTGGTGTTTTCTAGTTTTACCACTAGGTACAGTTGTGCCAAAGTCTCCACTACCTGCTCGTATCCAGACAAGGATGTATTTCTTTGAAAAGTCACAAAATCTCTACAGTACCAAAATTCAAGGAAGTTAATCTATAATAATCCTCAAAGTCTATCATATGGTAATGTGCTATAATCAGAGTTTATCTAAATCTAGTTTCCAAGGTTTGTCATATACTTCATGTGATACCAACTGTGACGCCCCGACCCCAGTTACCCAGAGTTAGTGAATTATTAAATAACAATGGAATGATCACAAGTAAATAATGTCTCAAATGACCGATCAATTTTGTATTATTGGAAACAAGATTAATACAAATTTTCACATTAAAACTTCAAAATAAATAAAACACTAATTTAATCCATTAGAAACATCCAAACCTCCTAGATTTTTCCTACAAGTAAATCATAACTAACTTACTCATATCAAGGGAAAATGAAACATAATAATGTGGTGAGATCAAATGAAGAGTAAGGTTAATAAATACAGTGGAAGATAACATAAATATTAGGCATGGTCGATAATTTATAACACAAGCCTTTTACAAATAATAAACATGAATACTTTTATGGAAGGAATATGATCAGAGTAAATAATTCCATAATAAATAATAATCATGGGTATTATACTAGTAGAATGACCACATGAACCATCAATATTATTTTCATATTGAGGGATGTATAATATTGTACATTCTGAAACATTTGGTCAAGGCCTTGGATAATATGTCAAAAAATTATTAAGGCCTTGACAAAAACCATATATCAAATTGGGAAAGGCCTCACCTAATTTCACTTCAAATTTTCTCATGAGACCTACTGATGCATCAAGAATCTATAACATGATCCACCTGTCACTTATTAAGTCAAATACATTCCTCATATGAAATGGTTGAAACATAACATAAACATTCATATTAAACTAGCATACGAAATGGCAATACGTTAACCATAAACTGTGAATGTTATAAAAATAACACATCCACAGTAAAACATTTCAAAAATCTTTTAATACAATATATATGATTTTTATCATAATGAGTCAACCTCAAACATGTATAAAACCAATAAAAAGAAGTTGACATGGATTAAATCAAAACTATTTAAGGGAAATATCTCTCTTTTCATTGAAGTCATTTAAAGTCGCATAATTATAAAAGAAAATATTTATTTTAAAAATATTCTTATATTAATTTAAGGGAATATTCGACCTTGTTATAATTAAGGGAAATAGTGACACCTTCCTTATAAGTTAAAAAACATTCTTAGCTTAATATTGTCGAAAAGGTCATACAGTACCTCGTTTGGAAAACAAAGAATGATTCCTTTCAAAACACATAATGTCAAATAAGGGTATAAGTGACTTTAATCCATTGTCTAGTTAATGATATTATTTTTAAATACATTTTTATGAAACAAGGATGTGGATGATGAAGTGGTCCCAAGATATAATTATATTTAAACAACCTCGAATAATGAAGAAATTGTGAATTCGACTCTTAAATAGTACTTTTAATTTATCAAGGGTAGGTTAACGTCTTATATAATTGTTAAATAATTGTTTTTAAATTATCCAAGAACCATATATATAATTATGATGTCATATATGGTCTACTATTAATGCTTTATTAGTAATATTTTTGTATTATCGTCATTTCAGGTGTTAACTAATTTGTTCTCCTTTATATGCATGGTTATGTATGAAATGTTTGTCATGAATAGGATATATTTGATTTATATATAGAATGATATTATGTATTTAAACATTATTTTTAACAATAAAATTAAAATTTGTCTTGAATGGATATGATTGGTAAGAAATCTAATTGCATTTGTGGAGACGGTAATTCGTATATACGCATGAGAGACAATATCATTCATTTGATATTAAAATCATATATAAATGGATGGTATAACATATATACATAATCATTAAGAAGTTATATTTATTATTTACATAAATTATATATCATTATTATACCCATACAAAAATAAAGTATTGAATAACAACAACACCACGACGTGGAGATTGTTAGTTGTACGTACATAGGTATTGTGACATGTCATTCAAATGTTGGATAGAATAATTAATATGGTCAGAACATCTTTATAATAACATTGAATTTTATAGAATATACTGGATTTCATATTTTATAACTGAAACAACAAGGAATGATGATGTGGAAGAAGAAATGAACTTGAAAGATGTGATGATATATTTATCTCTTTTTTCGGGTTCTTCCATTTGATTTAATCAAAAGGGATCCATCGATTGGCATTAGGAATAAAGGAAAGCCTCTATGATTAATGTAGGGCTGTTGGAAGGATATTACTGGGCAGGGGTTGGCCGATCCAAATTGTTTTGAAGGATTGAATTTGAGAGAAGGTAAAGTGCACTTTTATAAAATAGGTGAGGGTCACTTTTGGAAAATACTGAAATATTATATTATAATAAAACCATTTTCGGTTCCTAATGGCTCTAAAATGATTTATTTAGAGGAAAAGGTGGGAGTTGGTAGAAAACCACCGAAAAAACAGGTTTTAGATAGGTTTGGGTTACTATATTAACATTATTTTAAGTTTTAACTCTTACTTAATGAGTTTGACATTTAAAATGTTTATTTGTATTTTAATATTATATGATTAATAAAATTAATATAGAAATTTTTATGGACCTAATGTGGTTTTTTAATTTCATATATAATAATATTTAATCCTTATTTATGAACCTTATATTTTTAGGAATAGAATACCAATTAATAATATTTTATATGTTATAAAAACTTATTTATGTCAATTTTGACACTATTTGGTATTTTATAATTGTTAAATTCATAAATGCATTATTACATCGACCAAAATTAAATTATTCAACCCTAAAATGTCATATTAACCTAGAAAATATGTTTCATTCCATAAAAGTCTCAAATTATATTTATTTTGATATTTATAATATCAATTATTTCAATCATTCATTAATAAGGTAATTACTGCATCATCATTCTGTCATAAGTAAATTAAAATATTTATTGACTAAAAATTATAAATAAAATACCATTGTGTAGGAAATCTTTTTATATTTCTAATTAATATTTATAATCTAATTTATCTTATGTATAACCCTATATAAAATTTATTTTTATTAAACATTGATTTTAACTATTTTAAATATTCTTTAAATAATATAATAATAAATGCTCTAATACATTCCATTTGGACCTAAAAGATCATATTTTATTAATGAGCTTGTTATTGGTCTAATTACACATGTACAATTGAATTAGTACATGTTTTAGGGTAATAATATTATTATTTTTACTATTAATTACCAAATGTACTTTTAACCGTGGAAAATAAAAGTCAAAATATACTATTCACCAAAGATTATTTTTATCTTATTGAACCACATATTACATACTCATATCAACCATGCCTCCCAGATTCTCGAAATTCAAGCTACAGAAGCGGTAAAATTACGTTTTATGCATATTTTCAAAAGCCCCTAAATGGTGGGTAAAAGACGGTAAAAAGATAATTTTTTTAAAATCTAAAATTAATATAAAATGACTCTAATGAATTGAATAGAAATTATATAGGTATTATGTATTTATATTAACTAGAAATAAATTTAAATAAAAATATAATAATTTAAATAAAAAGTCATTTTTAACCAATAACTCAGTGTTCTTCGATACCAGTGATATTTTTATTTATCTGCATCATTTATCTTTTATTTTAATCTAATGGTGACCCTTAATTTTTGATAACTATTGATGACTTGTTTATTATTTAATTTCAATATATCGGCGACCTATATATATTTCAACATTCATCATTTTTTATTAGACACCAGTGACCCTTTTTAATATATATAAAGATAGGTGACATTTTTTTATATGTTTCAGGGACATTTTATTTTTATTAACTAACTGTGTCCCCTATAAAGTTTTCCTTCTCCCTGGTGCCACTACCTTACTGTCATTGATGAATTTCATACTGATAGTATCCTTGCTACTGATTCATAGCCCATCGATCATTGGCGTTGGTTCCACCATTTCATTCATTGATGCATCCTTTACGCACTATGCCTTTATCTTCCTCATCGGCATCCACAAAAACCCTATCAATGCCTCTTCTACATTTCAATCACCACCACTACTCCTCATGAATAGTTCCACTAGATCTCACCAACACCCACCATCAATCACACTGTTGCTTCCATTTCTACAGAATTGATCCACAACAACTCAAAACTCTATTATTAATGCAACACAAAATATTGAATTGAACCATACTCAATCGAAATTCAACAATACTCAATAATCGAACATAATTTCCTTAACCGATCCATCTATAAGATTTGCACCATTTCACCCCTCCTTAACCATTGTTCTGCCGCTTGGAGTTGGGGTGAGATGGTGTTCATCTAATGTAAGCTGAAGATATATCAGGAGACTCCACCCACTAGTCTCACCTCTGATCGAATTTGACACCACCATGCAAGTTAAGGATGATCATTGACATTATTCATCGTAGGTAGAGTCAAGCTAAAGAAGGAAACCTTTGGATATGAAGATGAACAATATTGCAACCATTTTTGTTTTCCGAGGAAGTTGTGCCACGCTGCAACAATGAATTCTAGAGTGTCTACCACTATCTTGTATCCACCCGTCTTCCCTGGAGAAAATAAGACCGAAGTAACTGGTCACGACCTCGACCCTAGAAGACTAAAATCGGTGCCTAAAACATGGTGTGCAATTTTTTTCATAAAAACGGGCTTATAAAGTAATGAAATTAGATATCATGTCCCAATAAAGAGTTTCATCTCATTTTAGGTTCTCGTAAAATCAGATGATGATGATGTACTTATTTTGAAAACAAGGAAGGGTTAAGCTTCAAATTGGTGTCATCACAAAGAGTACTAAAGTCTTGAGGAAAACTACTTCAAACCTGTAAAATGGAAATTTAATCTTAGGGTGAATATAAAAATTCTCAGTAAGGGGTTTTAAATCATTTGTAGAAAATTCTACTTTAAAACAACCACCTTGAAAACAAACATAAAACAATTCTTAAGAGGGATATTTAACATTTGCAAACCATCAATATTTTCTGAGGTTACTTGTAGATATTTTTCCAAAATCCGATTTTCATAAAATATAATTGTGCTTTCTACATAACATGAATCAGAGTGCGCATGTGTATAGAAGAACTGAGAGGTGCATAATTTATAACATAGTCAAGAAAACTCTGAAATCCTTGTTAATAGTATATGCATTTATATCATGATACATTAAAACATTAAAAAACATTCATATGACTTTAACATTAGATACACATCTCTTATATTACATTCCATTTGCACACATGATTATGTAGTATCATCATAAAATATTCTTATGTAAGGATCCACAATCCCTTGGTTGAACATTTACTATTCCATAGAGAGGGAATGTGTAATGATATACATTGTCAAGGTACTGCAACAATACTGTATGGGTAAAAACCCAACATAACTGTTGTTGACTTCCACAAATTGTTGTGAACAAAGCTATCATCATGTTCACACATCATTGCATTTTACTCATGAGACTTCATCACTTTACCCAATGCATTGGAGTTCTGTATAATTCCTGAAGCTCCCGTCACATCATTTCATGTCCAATAAATTCCTCATATGTCTTAACATGGTCTCATATTCATAGGGTCCTATAGTTACATTATTTTTCCATAATCCCCTTTTTATATTCTTATTCATAACAGAAATGGTTAATGCCAAAAAGAACAAGACTTATTGGATTCATATTAAACGGTGACATGTATGAATTAAAATAACAAACTCACTCACATGTATTAAGAACTAGTACACAAAATAATTGGTTGTCACATTAAATAAATACTCATGCATTTAAACCCTTCAGAATGTGGCATTTCCTAATCCATGCTGATATGTTTCAGCATTGAAAAACTAATTTGATCCATGAAACATTAATTATTATAGAATATATTAAAACATAAATATAAACGACCAATGGCATTTCATGTGAATCATTTGAAATAAAAAGCACGGATTATTTCGTATAATGTGTTTATGAATCAATAAAATATTAAAAAAAATGATTTCATAGATGAATTTACATTTATACTTGAACATGAAAAACAATCATACCTCTTACTTGAGAAAATTAATTCAAAATGAATATGTATTCATGTAAATTTTTTAATTAAGGAAAAATATTTATGTATACATAGAGTGTCTATTTTGGGATTAGCACAACCTAAAACTATATTTGAAATTGTTTCTATCTTCATAACCATGGTTTAAATTCAATAAGGATAGGTTTGGTGAAATATTAGTTGTAATATATTTATATAACTATACATACTTGAATTATAAATATGTGTATACTTAAAAAAATAAAATAAGATGAACTAGACATCTTGCATGTGTTTTATGTTTTGAAACATCACTTAAAAATGAAGGATCACCCTTCAATGATCATAATCAGAAATGGCTAGTTGTACACATACATATATATATATATATGAATATACAAACATTTGTTTTGAAATTATAAAATGGGTTGAGATGTAAACATATACACTTGAATATATTAGTGGGGTAGAGAAATTTGATATGAATGTTTTTCAAATAAAAATTGAAACATGAAACCTCTTGTATGTGTTGTCTACTAAAAACACATCTAGAAAATTCATCGTGATTTTTGATTTTGAAAAAAATATGAAATGGTGTACATATATATACATATAAATCCGTATATAAATAAGGATAAAAGAGGTTTAAAAAATTTAAAACATAACATGTTGATCCTTTACATAACTTCGAGTTTGCAAGAAGGATGGATATAAACTCTTTTCACATCAAGTGGAAGAAACACGTTATTCTGGGTGCATGAAAACATGGTTTATGTAGGAGGTATTCCATATATTTAATATATACAACATATCATAAATATAAAATAAACAAATATATGACCAAAATAAAATAATCCAACATGTTTATTAAGAGAGAGTTGAAAGAAAACAAGTGTGGTTATAATCATACTTATATATAATGCTGGTGAAAAACTATACCAAAACAATAGACAATAAACCCAAAAATAAATAACGAAAACTAAAAGATATCAGAGATATATTTGGGTAAAAGTCAAGATCTTGAGGCCATAAAATAATGTGGAAAACAAGATGGGGGAGACAAAAATAATGAATGTGGAAAATACCTGTGGGTGGCCACTGGTTCGACCGTGATGGAGAAGACAATGCGGAAGAGAAAAGCAAGGAAAAATGGAGTGTTCAAATCTCTTGAGACATGATCGGAATGTTGGGAGAATTCCGTGGGCTTAAAAAAAGAATGGTCGAGGTTGGATCACAAATCAGGTCAGATGGATGAGGTGAGGGGTGGGATTTAAAAAACGATTGAATGGATGCATTTAGACTTCATGTAGATTAGATGGATGATTGAAAGTATTGTAGTACTATGGGGTTGCAGGGAAATAGAAGCAAGATTGGGATCAATGGCCTGGATCGTTCCCAATGCAATCCAATGGCCCAGATCACGTTTCACACCAAAATTTGCTTCCCACATTAAAACAGGAAGATGTATGCCACTTCTTTAGAAAACTAAGGCTCTATTACACCATTCCGAAATCACAGCGCACACTGAAAGGGGACCTTACACCTGGGCTCTCTCTCCATTGCAGGCCTTGGCCTACCCAGCTCTACTGTGGCCTCATTCTCGCGGTGATGCGCTCAAGCATTCTATCTCTCCTATGAACCCTTCGCGGCACCCATGCTCGGCTGACCATGCTTTGGGCTAAGGGCTAGGCATATCCACTCAATGTGTGCCGCCTCCATGGGCCCAGTTGTCAAAGGGCTAGCCGAATGGGTTAATATTTTTTATTAACCAAAATTTACAAAATGACCATCTAAAAAAATATCCTTACATCCATAAAATAGGATTTATTAATACCATTACACAGAACAGACTATATTAAAGTAAAAAAATGTTTTCAAATTAAAAAATATTATACATACTTTTCTTTCAATTAAATTTGACAAATATACCAAAACAAAACAATTTTTCAATGTCATGTTTCCGAATGATATGTTCAATTAAAAATGTTCAACGATATTATTTTAATGCACTCCATCTCATAAAATATTTAAAGGTGATTTTATACAGAGATAAAATCCTGACCTATTATGTTTGAAAGAAATAAATATTTATAATTGTCATATAGGTGAACAGTTTAAAAAAACTAAATTGTCTAAATATTTGAAAACATTTTGTTCTGAAATCATAAAATAAGAGTTGATGACTTTAACGTATTTTTGAAATACTTAAAAATTTCAATATTCATAGTCAATCCAATTATAATACACGATGGCTATAATAATAGACATTCTAAATTCAACAGATACATAAATGTAAATAGTCAAATTTTAGGTCTTATTAATACGTGATTAGCGTATTCCAACCTCAATCACTGATACACAAAAGATGGTGCTCGTCATCCCCCTGACGCATAGTACGATTGTTGTGGTTCTGGTTATAGTGTTCTTAGTCGTGGTAGATCCGAAGGAAATCCACTTCTTTTATGGCATATTTGTGGTGATGTGGGATTTGTAAATGAGCATGATTGGCCTACTCCTAGGAATTTTTGGTCAGTTATGCTACTTAGGCCTTGTTTCCATGTATAAAATTGATGTTTTTTGAATGAATAACATGTTTTGAGTTTTATTTTGTGGATGTTGCTTATATAAAAAGCAAATTAAGCCAAGAGTAATAATTAAAACAATTATTACTATAGAAATTATGCCCTGGGTGTCACATTATCCCCTCATTTAATGAATTTCACCCTCTCAATTCTATTACACCCGTTCGAACAAACAGAGATACTTTATCCTTGAGATCCCCTTCTCCAGGTCCACCATTGCGGGTAATCTAGTAATGATTCCAGGTGTATTCCCAAATTAGTTCCCAGTTCCTCGATCTCCATGGCACATATACAGCCTGAGCAGCTGGGGTCAAGCATAAGAATAAATCATTCGGTATTCCAAAGTGTTGCATGAGAGGTGTGGATGTTAGAGATTTGAAAGTGTTCTACTACAATCTAAATCTATCGGAGCACATCTCATTTGAAATCCTCTAATTCATGAAGCATCACATACATACTGAAACTCAGGACATGGAGAAAATAAGTTGCTCGTGTGTTTCCCTCCCAGGAAGATTCATGAAACTTCTCCAGAGATAGGTGATTCTCAGACAAGGTGATGTAATGGAAGTGAACATCATGGTACTCTCCTCCCTTCATGTACTCTACTAGTTGTGTAGTTTCTATGTGGTGATAATCTTGACCATTTCCCTAGTAGATCCAATGGTTGTTCTGGCTAATGGATTATTTATAAATTATTTCGCCAAACTAGTGCAAGTTGGAAAAAGGGTATTAGTATTCTGAACATGTTTTATTGATTATGGATTGCTTCAATTCAGTAGGAAGTGATAAAAGGTTTATCGATGAACTCACATTTTCTATCTGAAAAACAAGGGACATGTTTTACGTAGTAATGCATAACTATATTTACAATAGAGACATTAATTATGAAGAATCATAATAAGATAACAACACATAAAACATAACAAGATTCATAAACTCAAGGTGTTACATAATCATAGTGATATCTTTTCACAGGTACAACCGGTGTTAGTGATTTCTTGAGTTCCTAATTAAAGTAATCCCCAAGGTGGTTCCAAACAATTCGATCTCCTGGGTCCAATAGTAACACGGGCAACTAAGATCTAACCCTTGTGGTCATCTATGGTTTTGGGTTAGAAAGGCATGATGTGTATGAAGTTGGGAAAGATTTTCATGAACTATATGTCGATAGTGTAACCGAGTAGGCTCTTCCTTGAGAGCATTAAAGTCCAAAACCTGACCACAGATACCGTAGGTCAAAATTTGACAATGATATACCGCTCGGAGCTCACACACTTATACAGCCACTTTGACGTCCTATTGTGAAGAAGCATTATCATCATGGGTAAAACAACTAAACAAACCCTTGAGGTATTTTCCTTGTTGTGCATAGAAAAAAAAATGGCATACATCATAATAATGTAGTTGAGGCCTGCTCCTCATTGATGTTAGAGTACACAAGGAGATTTGGACACACGTTAAAGGGTTTTTCATGACATACTGATATTTTAAAATGTCATATAGTTTTCCGCATGTGATTTTCCTACTATAGTCCTTAATACTTATATAGGAATATACACAAAGTGTGATTCATCAGCAATCTGAAATATTGAGAAAGATGTTTTTCTTAGTGTTATTTAATCTATGGTTTCTATAATTTTATAGAGTTTTCCTAAAACGATTCTCTCATACCATCTATCACGGCCTTATCCCCAGAAGACATAAATTGGGTACTGAAACATGTTGATCATTTTTTTCATAAAAACTAGTTTACAAAGGAAATAAATTTCACATCATGTCCCAACAGAGAGGAACGTGTTAGTTTAGGTTCTTGGAAAATTAGATGTTGCTGATGTACTTCTTCTAAAAACATTATAGGGTTAAGCCTGATCTCGGTGGCATCACATGTGAACTTAAGGATTGAGCACAACTACTGAAAATCTGTAAAACATAAATTTATATGTAGGGTGAGCATAAATATTCCTAGTTAGGAGATTTAAAACAATTGAAGAAAATTAAACTAGAAAACAACAACCATGAATACAAACATAAACAATTATTAAGAGAGAGACTTAACATTTTCACACCATTAATATTTTTTGATGTTACATAGAGACATTATTGCAAAATCCCTTTTTCATAAAGGATAGTTGTGCTTTCTACAAAACATGAATCAGAGTGCGCATGTGTATGTAAGAAATGATATGTTCATAATTACTAACATCGTCAACCAAACTCTGAATGATTTGTTAAGAGTATATGCATTCAAATCGTGATTCATTAAAACATAAAAAAATGATTCATATGACTTTAACCATAGATACACTTCCCTTGTATATCTTTCCATTTCCACACTTGACTATTCCTTATGATCATAAAAACATCTTATGTAATGATCCTCTATCCCTTGTTTGATCATTTATTATTCTATAGTGAGGGGATGTATAATGCTAGGCATTGTCAAGGACCTACTCCAATACCGTACAGGTAAAAACCCAACTTAACTTTGGTTGACTACCACCCATAGTTTTGAACAAAGCAAGCATCATGTTCACGAATCATTTCACTTAATTCATGAGACTCCATCACATTAACCAATGCATTAGAGTGTAGTAACATTCTGGGTGCAACCATCACATCATTTCAAGTCCAAAATATTCCTCGTATGTCTTTTCATGCTCTCATCTTCATAAGGACTTATACGTACATTTTAATTCCATAATCCCCTTTTTTACGTACATGTTCATAACATAAATGGATTACGCCAAAAAGAAGTAGACTTGTTGGCTTCATATTAAATGGTGACATGTATGAACTAAAATATCATACTCACACACATGTAATAAGAGCTAGTACACATAAAATTTTGGGTTGTCACATGAAATAACAACACTTGCATTTAAACCCTTGAGAATGTGGCCTTCCCTAAACCATGTTGATATTTTTTGGCTTTGAAAAACTCATTTGATCTGTGAATCGTTAATTGTTATATTATAGATTAAAACGTAAACAAAAAAGACAAAAGGCATTTCTTGTGAAACAATTGAAGTAAATAGCATGTATTTTAATTCAAATAAAGTGATTACGTATAAAAGAAATATTAAAACACATGAGTTCATACATGAATGTAAATTTATACTTGAACATGAAAAACAATCATAAAAATTAATTGAGAAACATAATTCGAAATGCATATGTATTCATGTAAATTTGTTAATTATGGAAAAATGTTTATATATACATTGAGTGTGTATTTGGGGATCTGCACAACCCAAAACATGATTTGCAGCAGTCTTTATCTTCATAAGCATGGTTTATATTAAATAAGGATAGTTTTTGTGAATCCTAATTTATAATATATTTATATAACCACACATACATGAATTTTAAATAATGTTATACTTAAAAAAAGAAAACATGATGAACTAGACCCCTTGCATGTGTTTTATCTTTTGAAACATATCTCGAAAATGAAGGATCACCCCTCAATGATCATAACCCAAAATGGATTCTTGTATACATATATATATATATACACATAATTTTGTTTTGATATTCTATAATCGGTTGAGATCAAACCATATAAACATGCATATATCCGTGGGGTAAATAAATTAGATAATAAGTTTTTTCATATACAAATTGAAACTTGAATCCTCTCGAAAGTGATTTGTACTTAAAACACATTTATAAAATTCATCGTGAATTAAGATTTAGAAAAAATATATGAAACAGTGTGTATATATATATACATATAAACCCTTATATAAAAGAAAGATAAAAGAGTTTTACAAAATTGAAAACATAACAAGTTGATCCCTTTCCTGACTATAGGTGTTCAAAAAGGATGGTCACAAACACTTTGCACGTCAAGAGGAAGAAGCCATTGATTTTTTGTGCAAGAAAATAGGGTTTATATAGGCGGTATTTCATATATTTTATATATACTCCGTATCATAAATATAATATAAACAAGGACTTGACCGAAATAAAATAATTGAAAATGATTCTTGTGAGAGTGCTTAGAGAAAAAAAGGGTGATTATAATACATAATTATATATAATGCTTGTGAAAAACTATATTGAAACAAACGAAAGTAAACCCAAAAATAAATAACATAAACTAATAGAGAATGGGGAGATCATTCGTGTAGAAGTCAAGGTCTTGTGGCCATAAAATAATGCGGAAGACAAGATAGAGGAGAAAAAAATGAAGAATGGATTAAATACCAGTTGGTGGACACTGGATCGACCGTGACGGGGAAGAAAACATGGAAGAAAAAATTGGTAGAAAATGGAGGGTTCATATTATTTGAGAATTGATTGGTTGGAAGGGAGAATTCAGGGGTCTTAAAAAAAGAACGTTCAAGACTGGATCATGAATTAGATCGGATAGATGTGGTGTGGTGTCATATTTAAAAACTGAGTGAACGGCTGAGATTAGAATTCAAGTTGATGGGACGGTCGATAGGATGTATTATAAAGCTATGTGGTCGCGGGGAATTAGAAGAGAAATCAAGATCAACGGCCTGGATCGGGTGGGATGCGATTTAACAGCCCACATCACGTTTTGCCCAAAAATGTTCTTCCCACATCAAAATAGGGATATGACCGCCACTACATTATTAACCTGAGGCTCTAATACACCACTCATAAATCACAGAACACACTTAATGGGGGCTTTAAACATGGGATCCTGCTCCCCTAGAGGCCCCGGCCTACCCAGCTCCATCGCGACCTCACGCCCGTGGTGGCATGATCAAGTATCCTAGCTCTCCTATGCACCCTTACGGGCACCCATGCTCCATCGGCCATGTATGGGGATGAAGGCTAGGCTCAGCCACCCTGTGGGTGCCGCCACCCTCTACCCAGTTGTTAAAGGGCTGTCTGAATGGGTTCATATTTCTTATTACCCCAAATTTTCAAATGACCATATAAAAAAACAGAATATTCATACTTCGATACAATTTTATTTATTTATACCTTTACACAATCCTAACTATATAAATGTTAAAAAAAGTTCATACTTAAAAATATTATAAATACATTTCTATAAATTAATGTGGACAAATATAAAAAAACATAACAACTTTCAAGTGTCATGTTTTTGAATGATAAGTTCAATTAAAAAATGAACAATGATTGGATTTTAATGAACTCTATCACTTAAATTTTTTCAAGGTGATTTTTTACATAAAGAAAATCATTACATATTAAGTTAAAAAGAATGATATATTTATATTTTTCATACATGTGATCAGTTCACAAAAACCATAATGTCTAAATATTTGAAAACATTATGTTTTGAAATCATAAAATAAGAGTTAATGACATTAACGTATTTTTGAAATACTTCAAAATTTAAATATTCATAGTCAATATATTTAGATTACCTGATGGCTATAATTATAGCCGTTGTAAACTCAATGGTGACTTAAATGGAAATGCTCGAATATTTGGTCATATAAATACGTGATTCGGGTATTCCAACATCAAACACTGAGACACAAGAAGATGGTGCTCACCATGCCCCTAATGCTTATTACGATTGATGCAGTTCTAGATATATTGTTCTTATTCGCAGAAGATCCGAAGGAAATCCACTTTTTTCTTGGCATGTTTATAGTCATGTGGGGTTTTCTAATGATCGTTATTGGCATACATGTTTGAATTTTTGGTTAGTTATGGTCCATATGCCTTGTTGTCATATATAAATTTACAATGTTTTGAAAGAATAACAAGTTTTGTGTTTTATTTTGTGGATGTTTCATATATTAAATGGAAATTAATCCTAGAATTATAATTAAAACTATTATTAAAACAATAATTATGTTCGGGGTGTCACATAATTCCCTAAATATGGAGATCTCCTTTTCCCTGGATGAGACTACACTACCACTAATCATGACCAGTAACGATTTGTGGGGAGTTAGACTAGGTGTTGTGCCACAAGAATCTCTTTGGAAGTAGAAGAATGTCGTCATAACATTGAGAGGATGGTGCCGTAGTGGAACTGCTTCTAGGAGACGTAGAAGATTCCCGAAGACCCCTCCCATGTTGCACTGAAAATGGGGGGGGGGGAGATTAAGGTAATAATAATAAAAAAAATTAAGAATGAATTCCACCTCCAGAACTCTCTCTCCCTTCAACCTCCTTCATGTATTGTCTCATCGTGAAGTCCTCCTCTAGATACTGACTTGTCGTGAGGTCCACCTCCGGGTACCATCCTGTCCTCGAACACTCGGCCTCTGTCACTGCTGCCAGTCCTCTACAACCAACACAATGAGGTGTGGTCATAGCCCGTGCAGGGATGAGTCTACGATACTCAGTAGGGAACCCAAAACCCTCAAGGTCTCACTAAATCCAACAAGTATAACCAAAAATATGGATCTCAACAGATAACCCTAACTTAGGTATAATACCATACTTATACCTATGTTATCAAGTAACCCATCACAATCATGAGGAAACACAATGGTTATGAAATCAACGGATAACCACTACCTAGGTATATGCCCATACATATACCTAATTTATCAAGTGACCCATCTCAATCATGAGGTAAACCCAAAGGTCTTCGACTCTGCTCAAACCATGATTTTCATTATCAAAACTGTAACTGCTGAAGAGCTCCGTCTCTGACGTGTATAGTGATCATGTCATGACTCTGAGGTAATTATCACTAACCTTAGACTACTGAGGTACTCTTCCTGTCGAGTACCATTGGTCTGCCACCTCACAAAGTAGTGCTCATCCGCCATGGGTCTTCCACCTCACACAGTAGTGCTCCCCCTCACAGCCTATAGAGGTACTCCTCCTGTCGAGTACCGCGGGTCTGCCACCTCACAATTTAGTGCTCCTCCGCCATGGTTCTGCCACCTCACAAAGTAGTGATCCCCACTAGGCTATACAAGTCACACCGAATCGAATCCGACAATTAGTCCTCAGGTCTCAGCCAACAACACTGTCTCTGTACTCCGTACGCTCGTTTTCGGGAGGGTCCGCTCCACGAGCTATAGGTTGATACTCAAAGTATCACAAAGTCCCACTAAGAAGTATCACAATGGACTGCCTCGTCAAAGGGGTCTCAACTCAACAGACTTCATGTCAATCAGACACCCGATCTTTGAGTTATTAGCCTTTTCGTCCCAGGGGCCAGGTTGGTTTCGTGTATGAACCAACCCGACCATATCTCAGCTGTACCTCAAAATCACATAGGTTATACTCATATGGATTGTTTCTTGACGTGATCACCAATGCCACTGACGGTTTGTCTAACGGACGTCTGGTCTGAAAGTTATCAGCTTTTCCGTTCTATGGGCTCGGTTGGATTCCAGCATCAATCCTACCCCGCCACTATCCAACTACGTCCAAACCTCTAGAGTAGTGTGCCAAAAGTTTTGTCTCATAAAGAGGAATCCATCAAAGTTTATGGAACATCAATCGGATGTCCAAAGCTCAAGTAATAACCGTTTTCACTCCGCGAGACCGATTGGTTTCGGGTCAGAACCAACCCGGGCATAACCAAAGTTCTCAAAAACCTTGATTGTAATATACCTAAATGACCATCGCGATCCAAGAATCAAATTTCAACTGACAGTGTGCCGATCG
The DNA here is from genome assembly GCA_963277665.1 of Viscum album. Taxonomy (NCBI): domain Eukaryota; kingdom Viridiplantae; phylum Streptophyta; class Magnoliopsida; order Santalales; family Viscaceae; genus Viscum; species Viscum album. The sequence continues at coordinate 490,973,009 of OY728162.1, forward strand.
GAGTTACATAGAGAATGTTATGAGCGTTTGAACGGATCTATCCCGAAATAAGGGGTTCGGGCCCAGTCCGACCCGGCCCAATACCCTTGGGGCGGCCCGAACCGGGCGACCCGACCCAGGTTCGGGTCTAGCCCATTAGGTCATGACCCATCCCGACCTGGGCAGGCCAGCCTGGCGCAAGCTCGCGGCCCGCGTGGCCAGCTCGGCCACGCCGAGCTGAGTGGATGGGGGGCTGCCGCTCTATTTGAGGAACTACGGCCCCCATGTGGGGGGGGGGGGGGGGCGCTCCATTTGCCAGCCGGGTGTGAAGACCCCCGGTCTCCCCCTGAAATTGCTAGCCTGGTCTGGCCGGCTGGTGTTGTCTCTGTGGGACCCGCCGCGGTCCTTCCCTCTACGGTGATGGTGGCCGGTGGTTCTGGCCACCCCACCTTGCACCCCGCGGCTTTGAGCCGTGGCCTTGTCTGCCTGGCATAGTGCGACTGCACCACTCCCCTCCACCATGACCCCTCTCTGGCCGCGGTTTCTTCGTGGTTCTCCATCATGGCGCGACGGCCCTGTGCCCCTTCGTTGCGTCCCGACTCCGGTCGCGGGTTCATTCAGCCTCAACAACGCGGTGCGACGGTGCTGCGCATCTTTACCGCATTTCTCCATGATTCTGTGCGGTGTTATTGCACCGCACTTCCTTCATTCAAACGGAAACAATAGGAAAAAAGGGGGAGGAGAGTTGGCCATGTTCGTGCGGTCCGACCTCCTCCTGATAAGTTGATATCAAGCGGTACAAAAAGAATGAGAAAAAATGGAAAATTATATTTCACGAACAAAAAGTAATTAACACCTACCTATATATTTGATGTCGCACGTCGAGTGTCGCGGAGAACGGCGCCACGGGGGTCAGACGAAGATTATGTGGATGTCGGGGTGTGTCCGAGGAGGAAACGATGTCTACTCACTTGTTGCAGTGATGAAGAAGGAAGGTATGTTGTCGTTGGCGATGATCACCACGGTCGGCGACTTCTCCCTTGTCGTGGAGGAAGAAGTAGATGGAAGAATCCTGGTCGCCGAGTTGTTCTATGTTGAAGGGTTGATGTTCATCGTCGGAGAAGAACTGTTCATCACGGAGAGGATGACGTTCATCCACCCAAGAGGAACTTCCTCCTTCTTTTACACAGGAGCTCTTTCCTTTTTCTCCTCACACAAAATATGTCAATGAAAAATAATAGGTTCATGCTATTATTTGATTAACACAAGTATTTTCATTCAAAATTCAAAATACTTAGATAATTAAATAAATAGGATCAATTAATTAATTTAGGTATGTCTTGGTGAGAGTTAAAGGAGAGAGAGAGGAAATGGAAGGTTAGTCAATTTAAGATGAGTTACAAAAATTAAAGAGGGGGGTTTTAAGGAGTTTTGGGGAAAGTGAAAAGGTGGGGGCTTGTGTGGGCCCCAACTCACCTTTAATCCTCTCATGAGTAGTTAGGGGCTTGTGGGTCCCACCCTAACCACCCCTTGTTGGATATAACCACTAGGATAAATAATTTATAAAAAAATGTTCCACAATTATTTTTATTCAATTCCTTATTAATCCAAAAAAATTTAACAACTCCTCCCGAGCAAACACATCTTCGGTAATGGTCCTATTAAGAAATTACATGTGTTGTGGTTTCATCGGTGCACTCAGATATTGATTTCGAGCACCAGATTAAATGATAGAAACACCCACTCGTTCGTTCAGTGAACGTACCCGAGCTAAACTTTGAAAATTGATTCCGGGCACACCGGGCCTCGGAATCAGGCGTTGTCAGATCTTGTGTTCTTGGAAAATCCCCAAGAAATTAAGAATCAATTTTCCTTGAAATTTCTAGGTCTTTACATTACTCCCATCTCAGGGATATGCATCCCTGTAAAGCATTAACAAAAACTAGGGATACAAAATAGGTACAGAGCACGTATCTGAGCCTTCCTCTCCCATGTGCTCTCCTTATGGTTCCTGTGATGCCAACGAAGGCGCATAAGAGGATTCGACCATCCTCATAGGATCTTCTCCTATCGATCCTCAACCTCTACTGGAACCCCGCAAAAGTCACACCATCGCCATATTCCAGCTCCATATGGTCGATGAAATGCGAAGGGTCGTGCTCGTATCTCCTCAGCTGAGATAAGTGGAAGTCATTGTGCACCTGGTGAAACTGAGGTGGATGGGTCAAACGAAAATCCACCTCACCTACCTTGCTGAGGACCGGAAAAGATCTGATGGACCTCAAGGATTACTGACCACCTCGGCCACATCTTTATAGACCTCATCAAGGTGAGACCCGTATGAAAATGTGGTCTCCATCCTCAAATTTCAGTGGTTCTGTCTCCTATCAACATATGATTTCTGCCTTCTCTGTGCAGTCTTCATCCACTCCTGGATGTCCTGGACCTTCTCTATCATGGCCTGGACCATATCTGGTCCCACAAGAGCTGCTAAGATTTGTTCTTTGCCGATAAGAGAAATCTCGTCTCATCCCCTGGATGAACCACGTTCTTTGCCTATTAAAGTGAATCTGGACATGAATGATGCATTAATGTCATGGACGACGTCGTGAGGCCTCGACGTTACAACCAATAGATCCAACCGTCACTCTTGCCTCTAAGGTTCGAGTCACACTACCAGCATCAGCGTGAGGTCACTGGGTCTCTTCCAGTAGGAATATAGAAAGTGAGGGTCAAGTCAACGGTTTAAACCGGAACCTCTTAGTACAAAAAAAAGGAAGAAACTTTCACAGGGAAAAGTGTCTTTTATTAATGAAGATCGATGTACAAAGACACACAACAATGAAAACAAGGAAACTATAAGCATCATGATCAAAATCCCATGCCTGGAACTAGTCATGCTCTTGTCCGCCAGCGTCCAGAGATCTGTAGTCGTATACTTCTACTACTTGTATCAGAGCTCTCCCATGTCCACATATTCCCTACGGTCGAGGTGGACCTCCTGGTGGTGGTGGTGGCAACACCTCGAAGTGTCGTCCACCTCCAACTGCACGGCCAGCTCCCCTATCTTGGTCTCCTGTTCCTTGCGGAACGCATCAAATGAACCTATGCATCTGCATGGGAGGTCCTTTGTTTATCTGCTGGTCATCTGTATGGAGGGTCTGACAGTCAGGTGACATGTGCTCATTCCCGCCGTAGAAGTAACACTTCATGGTAGGTATGGCTCTATCATTCCCCATGGTGCCTTGCACTACTGACCCTGAGTCATACGGTTGAACAACTATTGGTCTGGTCCAATTAGACCTCTGCGTCATTTGTCAGCTGCCCACTGCAGAAAACTCTACCGCAAGTCGGCTTGTGATGAGTCTTGCTGCTGGAGACTTCTCAGCAAGGAAACTCTACACTAAGAGGGCTCGCTCCAACTCCTCTGTCTGCGTCGGGATACTGTGAGAAACAACTGAATCTCTAATATCTTGCCTAATCCCTTTCTCAAAGGTTAGGGCACTGAAGAATGGGTCTCGTACCATATCTGTGGAGTAGCATGAGAGGTTTGTGAACCTCGCTGTGTACAGCACCACCATCTTGCTACCCTGCTGTAGATGCAGCAGCTCCTGTATATGCACCGCATGAAGGGTGGCTGGTACAAACTCTACCCGGAACAGGCTCATGAAGTCTTCCCACATAAGTGTCGCCTCGTTATGCATCTAGAGCATCATGTTCCACCATCTTCTTGCTACTGCCTAATGGAGGCTGGCAGCAAGGATCACCATGAAGACTGTTGGAACCCTTAATTGCCTGAAGACTCTCACCACTACCTCCAAGCAATCCTCAGCTGCCGGTGGGTCCATCTCTCCCCTGAACACAGGTGGCCTCTGGCGCTGGAACACATGCAGTGCGCTAAAGCGACGTGCACTCTCTGCTAGTGGGGCTGGTGGAATCAGTGGCACAACGGGTGTTAGTACCTTTGGTTCCTCCACTGTTGCCTCAACTGTATTGGGGCTCTATACTGAGGCCTCGTTGCTCAACGGCCTGTCAGTACGTACAACTCTCGAGGATATAGTGGTCGTCCACAGGGAGGAAATATGGAAGAAACAAATGTGACACGATCAAACGATTATAACTTGTGAGCTGACCCGGTTTGAGATGACTTTTTTTTTTGAAAACTTTTGGAAACACACACGCAATCAGTGTTTTCGTGCACAATGTCGGAAATCAATTGCCATGGTCCTGGTGTATGGATATGTCGGCCACCCACACCAACACTGGACTCCCTGAACTGAAAACCACACTGGGTACCCTTAACTCTATTTCATCACAGAAAGAAAATATCAGAGTTATAAGTTATGCGGTAAAATCGATTCCTCTGATACCAATTTGTCACGACCCATCCTCGGGACCCGTGTCGTGACTACCCCAATCTCGCCTTCCATAGTACATGGGTTGGTGACTAGCACCAAAGGCATAAATCCTGATAACTGGGAATGCATTGCCTTAATAAAAGTAAACAAAACTCCACAGAGTACATGAATATGTAATACACTAAGTACAAAAGAAGTTCTGAAATGTAAATGGGCCAGAGTACAAACCCAACCAAAAGTAAAGCAACAAATGAATGAATGCACAATTGGAAAAACAAGCCACTGGAATAAAAGAAGCAGGTCTTAGGGCATCCACCTCGGATCCTTCCTAAAGGGGTAGGTACAGATAGTGCAGCTCCTAGATCATCCACAATGGATCCTACCTAAAGGGTATGTACAGATAGCCTCCACAACGCTCTCACCCATCAACCTCCTCCGAGTATCGTCTCGTCGGGGAGTCCACCTCCGGATACTGACTCGTCGTGAGGTCCACCTCTGGGTACCATCCACTCCTCGAACACTCGACCTCTATCAGCGCTTCCTGTCATCTACAACCAACACAACGAGGTGCGGGCATATCCCGTGCAGGGGTGAGTATACGATACTCAGTAGGGACCCCGAGACCCCCAAGGTCTCAATAAATCCAACAAGGATAACCACAAAGAAGGATCTCAATAGATAAGTCATACATAGGTATAAGACCATACTTATACATAAGTTATCTAGTAACCCATATCAATCATGACGAATCAAAACGGTTATGAAATCAAAGGATAACCATTACCTCGTTATATGCCCATACATAGACCTATGTTATCAAGTGACCCATCTCAATCATGAGGTAATCCCAATGGTCATTGACTCAGCTCAAACCAGGATTTTCATTATCGAAACTGTAACTGCTGGAGAGCTCCATCTCTGACGAGTACAATGATCCTGTCACGACTCCGGGGTACTGCTCAATAACCTTATACTGTTGAGGTACTTCTCTTGTCGAGTACTGTGGGTCTGCAACCTCAGAAAGTAGTGCTACTCTGCCATGGGTCTGCCACCTCACATAGTTGTGCTCCCCCTCATAGCCTACAGAGGTACTCCTCCTGTAGAGTACCGCGGGTCTTCCACCTCATAAAGTAGTGCTCCTCCGCCGTGGGTCTTCCACCTCACAAAGCAGTGCTCCCCACTATGCTATGCAAGTCAGTTCGAATCGAATCGGACAAGCAGTCGTCTGGTCTCAACCAGCAACACGGTCTCCGTACTCCGTACGCTCGTCTCCGGGAGGGTCCACTCCACGAGCTACAGGTCGATACTCCATGAATATCAATGTCCCATGAAAATTTATCTCAAAGGACCGCCCCGTCATAGGGGTCATAACGCAACAGACGACGCGTCAATAGGACGCCCAGTCTGTGAGTTATTAGCCTTTTCAACCCAAGGTCCCGGTTGGTTTCATGTACGAACCAACCAGACCATATCTCAACTGTACCCCAAACTCACACCGGATATACTCATAGGGACCGTTTCCTGACGTGATCACTAATGCCACTGATGTTTCGTCAAACGGACGTCTGGTCTGAAAGTTATCAGCTTTTCCGTTCCAGGGGCCCGGTTGGAATTCGAGATCAATCCAACCCAGGCACTGTCCAACTACATCCAAACCATAGGCGAAGTGAGCCAAAAGTTCCATGTCATCATGAGGAATCCAAAAAGGTTGACGGCACATCAATTGGATGTCTGAAGCTTATGTTATGAGCATTTCCGCTCCGCGGACCCGGTTGGTTTCGGGTCGGAACCAACCCGGCCATACCCAATGTTCTCCGAAACCTAGAGTGTAATATGCCGAAATGACCGTCTCAATCCAAGGATCCTATCGCAACTGATGTCTCATCGAACGGTGGTATGTAGCCCACGTTATTGGAATTTGAACAGATCTGTCCGAAAATAAGGGGTTTCGGCCCGGCCCGATACCCCCTAGGTCAGCCCAAACTCGGTCGACCCGACCCAGGTCCGGGTCCGGCCCATTAGGGTGTGGCCGGGACCGGCCTCGCGTGGCCAGGCACATGCTCGCGGCCTGCGTTTCCAGCTCGGCTACACCGAGCTGAGTGGAAGGGGGGGCGCTGCCCCCCTGTTTGAGTAACCCCAGCCCCCATGTGGTGGGTGGGTGCTCCTTTGGCTAACTAGGGGTTATGACCCCTGGTCTCCCCCTGAAACAGCTGGCCCGGTCCGGCCGGCTAGTGTTTCCATCGAGGGACTCATCACGGTCCCGCCCTCTGAGGTTCTGGCGGCCAGCGGTTCTGGCCACCCCGCCTTGCACCGCCGTGGCATTGAGCTGTGGCCTTGTCCGACCGGCATGGCGCCACGGTGTCACACCCCTCCGCCGTAGCCCCGCTCTGGCCGCAGTGTCTTCGTGGGTCTCCCGTGTGGTGCGACGATGCCACACCCCTTCGCTGCGGCCCGACTCCGTCCGCGTGTTCGTTTGGCCTCAACGGCGCAGCGCCGTCTTTCTCCATGATTCCGAGCGGTGCAATTGCACTGCGCCGCCTTCTGTCAAACCACAACAAAAAAACAACAAAATGGGGAGGAGATTCGGTCATATTCGTGCAGTCTGTCATCCTCTTGATAAGTTGATATCAAGTGGCCCAAAAATAAAGATGAATAATAGCAAATGATATTTCAGGAACAAAAAGTAATTAACCCCAACCTGGATATTTGACATCGCACGTCGGGTGTCGCGGAGAACAACGTTGCGGGGGTTGGATGTAGTTTCTGTGGACGTCGGGGTGCGTCTGAGGAGGAATCTACATCTCCTCACTTATTGTGGTGATGAAGAAGGAAGGTACGTTGTCGTTGGCGATGATCATCGCGGTCGGTGACTTCTCCCTTGTCATGGAAGAAAAAGTAGACGGAAGAATATGGGTCGCCAAGTCGTTCTAAGTTGAGGGGTTGATGTTCTACGTCAGAGAAGAGCTGTTCTTCACGGAGATGATGATGTTCATCAACCCAAGAGGAACTTCCACCTTTTTTTACAGAAGTGATATTTCCCTTTTCTCCCCACACAAAATATGTCAAAGTAAAATAATATGTTCATGCTCTTATTTTATTAACATAAGTATTTTCTTTCAAAATTCAAAACACATAGTTAATTAATTGAATAGGTTCAATTAATTAATTAAGGTATGTGTTGGCGAGAGTTAAGGGAGAGAGAGAGAGGAAATGGAAGGTTACTCAATTTATGATGAGTTACAAAAATTAAAGTGGGGGGTTTAAAGGAGTTTTGTGGAATGTGAAAAGGTGGGGGATCGTGTGGGCCCCACCTCACCATTAATCCTCTCATCGGTAGATAGGGGCTTCTGGGTCCCACCCTAACTACCCCATGTTGGATATAACCACTAGGATAATGAATTAATAAAAAAATTGTTCCCCATTTTTTTATTGAATTCTTTATTAATCCAAAAAAATTTAACAACTCCTCCCGAGAAAACGCGTCTTCAGTAATAGTCCTCTTAAGCAATTACTGGTGATGCGGTTTCATCGGTGCCCTCAGATTTCGATTCCGAGCAACAGATTAAAAGTTATAAAAACCCACAGTTTCGTTCACTTAACGAACCCGAGCTAAACTTTGAAAATTGATTTCGGACACACCGGGACTCAGAATCAGGCGCCGTCAGAAACTGCTTTCTTGTAAAATCCCCAAGAAATTATGAAAAAAATTTCCATGAAATTTCCGGGTCGTCACAAAAATAGTAATTGTAAAATATGTATACAATTTTATACCATACTACTTTATTGAAAAATTTTATTTTTTAATTTAAAATTGGATTTATTTTATATATTGTCAAAAAAAAAATAAATTTTAATAATATGAATTATTTTATTATATAAAAATATCATTAAATTAATTCACAAAAATTTATTTTATTAATTAATTTGTCTAAAACATGAATATGTGTATAAAAAATAGTTTTATTGGAATAAATTTCCAATATTTTCAAATAGTATAGATTTTTCATTTCAAATTTATTAGTCACTAATTAATTCATTTTATAAAAATGTGTGAACCATATATATTAATAATATAGCCAATGCAATTAAAATATGTCATTCCAGCTACTAGTGTTGTGTGTGATAATGAATATAATTAACATTATATTTATGTAGAAAAAAATATTTCATAAAATATTGGTGTTTTACTCGTTTAATTTAATTCTTATAAATGGATTTCGATTCAATGCATAACATGTTTATATGGTTTTTTATTTACACAACTCCATTTATTGAATTTATAATGATTATACATGTATTTATTTCATTAATAAATGATTTTGAATATTCAATATTCCACCTAATCTTAAAATACCATCCACTATTGATTATATGAAATTTAAAAAATCATTTCTCAATTATTGCATCCATTCTCATAATGTATATCATTGTTAAGACTAATTCCCATCCACCATATTCATTGTTTCTCTTATTTATCTACATCTTACATTACCTAAATATTATACATCATTTCTAGAAATTAAATTTGTTTATTATATCATGTGAATATCATATTTACAACCCAAATTTCATAATAGATATTTTAGTAAAACTATTTGATTATTATATTCAATAAATATTTTTTAAAATTATAAAATGGGTAATCATATACATTCAATATATATGGATTAGTAGTTGGTTACAAATTAATTCAAAATAATGTTTATTTATTTAAATTTTAAAAATATTTAAGATATATAATAAAGAAAAATATCCTGAATCAATTTTCACTTTATCATTTGAAAATGACATTTCAATGTGATAGTTACATATTATTTTTCACTACTGTGAATGGAATTTATTTAAAATAATGTTATTATTTCACCATTATTATAAATTTTATTTATAAAGGATTTAAATAATTTGAAATTATTTTGAGGAAAAAGATTTATAATTTCCTTATGAAATACACTTTGTTATTTTTTTCATTTAAGTAATCAACTATTTACATAATTTGTATTAGCTATTTCGGTATCTTCTTCATGCGTCATAGTGCCCAATTTCATTCATTGCATTCATTATGATGCGATGGATGAAACACATTTTGTTTCTAATGGGATTTCATGATATATTGAATGATTTATATCATATATTATACCTGTATCTAGATAATCATTCATGGGGATAAAATTTTTTCTACACTTAATTTATTAATGTAAACCACATCATAAGGTAATCATTATGATCATAAAAATGATTAATTTTTTCTTTTTTAACATGATTGTTGTTGAAAATTATTTATGTTATCTATATCAACAAATATTTTTTACAAAACTCTTATTAATTATATTCGTATCATTGATCATAAATTGAATTTAAATTCACATCATTAAAAATATTGAGAATGAACATGTTGTTAATTATGTACATTCACATGCTTAATCATAAACAGTATGTGTAATTTCTCTGTTCAAAATGATATTAATAAACATTGTATCATGTTTTCCATAGTTCAATGTTATATTCTATTTTTATTCTCTAGGTAAATTATTTCTATTATCATGTTTTTACAACCTATTTTGAAGTTACACATTTATATTTTGAGAAAAGTTTCCTTCATCATTACCTATGGACAAATCATATAATACCACATTCTATTTTATAAGATATTTTTTCAACTTCATGCTTTTTTCTTTCAAATGTGAATACCCAAAATGAAATGTAGATTAATTTCTTCCATTGTAGAGTCTTCATTCCAACCCATTTATTATACATTGCATTCTATAGGATAATATAATAGTTAAAACATTTGGTTGGACTAGTAATTATTCTAGAAATTTTCAACTATTGAGAAATGAATATATGTGATACTTGTATATATAGTTCTTAAATACACATAACCATTTTGTTCATAGGTTGTGAAATTATTTCTGATAGGTATTTTATACGATTTGAGATTAATGTACTATTTATATTATGTTTAATATGGTTCACAATACTCATCATTCATTAAAAGTAACATATAATGTGGGTCTCAACCTTTAATTACATATGGAGTACTTCATATAGTATGACATCCATCACTCTACACCATGAGACCAATTATAAATTGATACCCTCAACACTTTTTTCACTCCTCCTGTGAATTACAATTCTCTTACCACACCACATGTGTTACCAAATTTAAATCACACTACAAAGTAGGGGTAATCAAATGAAAAGATGATGATTAATGAATATATTCATGAATACTCCCCTCTAGTTCTCCAAGAATGAAAAATATTCTAACGAATAAGAAAAAATCATTTTAACTGATCAATTATTTCAACGTACAATAATCTTTACCACTATACACATTCAATCATTCCTTGATCAGTTTTCAGGAAATCTGTGAAAATCATTATTCTCATATTCCATGAAATAACAAATGTCACTGTCTCCCCTATTATAGTTCATAACCCACCTCAAAATATTTTTTTAATTTGAATATTATATATTTACAAAAACATTGAACTAAATAAATCCTCACATATCATAGTAAAAAGAATCATTAACCATTTAACCAAATCACACAAGTCTTAAAAATTATAATTATTACATTATATGTTTATATAATATTCTAAGAGTTTCCCTCTATTAATGATTTCAAAAAAATAAAAATTTATCTCCCTCATTAAAAGGCCTATCATGGTTCCACTACAACACTATTATAGAAAAATCAAAACAATTATTGCATGAAATCAATCAAATATAGATTTCAATGATTTTATGTGTTATAAATTACTTTCCTTATAATCTAAATATTTATAAACACTCCAATCACATAACATTTTTCACTACCAAATATAGTTTATCCAAATCTCTCTTGAATTTCATGAACATTATTAAAAATCACCAAAAAATCCCAATCTTATTCTGAATCATAAAAAATGAATCAAAAATATAAATTAATCTACTATGGTTTATTATATATCATTTAAATTAATAGAGAGTATGGATACCAATGTATGGAATATCACCCATAAGCCCATGAAATTCCGAGGACTGTCTAAATGGTGATGGTCTCTACCCCAAAAACTTCCTCACCCATGGGAGGTCGTACATTGACTTCCTCTAGTGTTTGTCCGCCTAACTTTATGATATTTATAAATCCAGATTTCCTCCCACCACACCCTGAAATCGACCTACTCCCTAAATCCCCCAATTTATTTGATGTATTTCATCATCTAATTAATTAATTATCAATGTTCATAGTAGCTAATTATCTTCCAAACATTTAATTATTTTTCAAATTCAACTCCCACCATTTATTTATATTCTCATTCAATAGATTTGTGTACATTCATGGGGATTTTCTGGGCCGATGAGTGTTATTATTCTTTAAAGGTGAAATATTATGGTATGGTATTAATTGATTGAGGATATGACCACATCATGGTTCATAGAACCTATTACAAGATATTGTTTCAATTTCTAACTCTTTTTATGCTCTTATGAATACCTTATGAATAGAGATGGTCTAGAAATAATAATTTTTGTATGATCCTTGATCATCATATTTTCTTTTAAAATTATAATATTATTCACATTCTTGGAAATATGGATTTGTGGTTTTTATGAATTTATAATAGAACAAAAATTATCATTGATACTTTTTCTTCTCATATTTATGTTCATGTTGATGTTTCTAAACACCCGGTCGAGATTGTATTGATAATTTTAGGGGATCAGTTTTTATAAAAATATTAATTAATCATCTTATATTGGATGTAATTTTTTAATCATGAAAATGATTTGGTAATTTATTATATTCATGTCAATGTCAAAGATGGTACATCAAGGCGGTCATCACTGATCCTCTTTTGAATTTGAATAGTTCCCTCACAGCTCCCCAATTGATGTTTTGGAATTTAGAGAAGCAACAATTGTTGATTATCATCAAAAGGATTTGGGTACCATATATCTAGATCAAAATAGTGTGGTTATATTTTCCAAATTGTGATAAAATTTGGTGGATCACATTTCATCTGTGTAGGACTCGTTGGTTATTATACCAACCCCTCATATAGTTCTCCTAACACACATAAACTATGAGGGTTGTCCTTAAGGGAAACATGTAGGTGGAGTCCATTCAACCGGATATTATGATGTATGTTTGTAGTAAATATTTATTTGATCTAAGGAATGTGTCTTAAATTTAGGTATTTCCATTGTTGGTTGGAAAAATATATATATAATTCTGAGATTATCTGTCCCGCGTGTAACTTCTATCTCAATACAAATCCAGAACAACTTCTTGATGAAAAATGATAATGAAAGATAAAATGTTGATCCTGAAAGTGGGGATAACAAAAATTCCTAGATGAAAGGGGATGCACAGAGGGAATGGTTTCCTTGATGATATCAAACCAAGTGAAGTGTAATCCAACTAAAATAATAATAACTATTTATGAACGGGATCCTCAAACAATTAGTTTTATCTGTTCTAGTTCGAGATATGGAAAATATATATAACTCATTTATGGAAACTTCTCAATCTACAAAGGGAAGATAACAGAACCCCAAATGGAATTCTCAATATTACAAAATATCATGGTTACAAGATCATCAGGTAAAGAAAATAAACCTGGTAAAGAGCTATAGTGAGGTGAGTAAACACTTAAAGAAGATGTTACTCAGAAACATGTTATATATAGAATGAATGATTACAATTATAGGGATTAGACTAAGAATGGACAAGGTAGAAATATAATTTAGCCAAAACAGCTGATGAAATCAAAAACTAAAATGTATATATTTAATATCCTAAGAAGGAAACAAATTTTATAATTATTAGTGGACATATTTTGTGGAAGTTGAAATATCAATAGTCCATGAACATATCATCATTTTAAATTAGATTTTCTTAAGAATTATTATATTACCAATTCCATAATTTTATATGGACATTTAATGTTTAAAGGATCACTTCATGTAGACCTTAACAAAGAACATGATAAATAGTTGGACAAACATCATCATATTTTGATTCGTTGTATTAGTTTTCTAAAAACATGATTGGAGAAACATGAGTATTCCTGGGCCCATATAACCATCAATTTTGAATAAATCATCATATATAATCTAGGCATGAATGTAAAATCCATTAAATATAGCCTTTATTATGGAAACAATTCTAATTTTTATTTTTATTTTGTAATGACCTCGTTATATCAAATATCAAATAATATTTTTATACACATAATTTTTAGAAGATTCCGAATTTTCCTAAATGTTCATCTAGAAATAATGACATTTAATTTTTAATATTTTAGAATATTCACCAACAATGGACAATCCACGACAATATACACATTACATGTAAATAAAAAAAATTTATTTCTTAAAACTAAAATCTACATATATAGAAAATACAAAAAATTATATAGGAAATTTATTTATAAAAATTATATTACAGGTTAATCGATTAATAAATAAATATTCCCTAAAATCAAAAGCCAAAGTAAATATAAATTTCATTTAATAAAACATGCCAATAATTATTCATGTATGAAATCCTTTTAATAGCACATTAAAAGAAAAAATTATAAATAAATAAATGTCAACAATTTTAATTATTACAAAATAAATATAAAATAATAATATAATTAACTATAAATATAAATTTCATAACATTTATAGTTAGGAAATCCCACATGCAAGGTGATCATAACACACATGTCTAATGTAAATCATAATATTCAACTCATTATTATCTCTATTTATCATTCTTAAATTAGTAAAAATAATCAATAGAATATATAATTCCAATTTATAACACTATAACTAAAATCAATCAGAATTAGCCTACTGTGATCATTATATAAACTCAAGGGAAACTATATTAATATTATATGCATGTAACAAGTAGTTAGGGATACAATAATATATTTAAGAAACAGGTTTCATTGATCATATGAAAATGGAAATAATAATTTTTTAATTACCACGTCAAAAAGTAACTAAATAAATTCTAAATTCAATATTACATCATTTTTATACAAAAAATATATGTTATAATAGTGTAATCTTCCAAAATTGATCAATATTCATTATGAAAACATATTAAATAATGTACGTTTAAAAATACCAACAAAGGATGTAAATTCTATACTAGTACCAACAATTCCAGGACTCCAATACCCATATTATGGATTAATTCTGATCCATAATGAATCCCACACTCAACTAGAATACCAAATATATGGTCTGTTTGTGCCCAAGGGATCCCATGTGGTGTGTGAAAAATACATTATCGACGGGTCTCAACATGAAAACCAAATATTAAACATATTACCCACTACTACGTTGAAATAATGTAAATATCAGAATACACACCATTCAAGGAAGAATATTAGGATATATTTTGCTAACCATAACACACTGAAGAAAAATAATGTATTCTTCAACCTATAAATATTGGAAAACATTTTTTATAACCAACATTCATACTAGATGTATTATGTTGGGATCTAATACTACACATTTATCACTACTCTCATAATTACTATAGTGCATATAGGAACCCATATCAATTCCATTCCCAAACTCATCCACTACCCTCTAACATATGGTATCATCGTAGAACATGAAATTTGACACTGCATTCTATATCAATGATGATTCATTCAAGGTAATTTCAATTGAAGGTGATCGTAATAATAATTTTCATATATTTATGAAAATTTAATACTATAAATTATTTTTTTAATAGTTTATTAAAACACCTTCTCAATCAATGTAAGGTCAACATCCCCTTCTCAGCCTTCAAATCATTGACCAATCACTACTCTACTTATGGGACAAATAATAATAATAATAATAATATAATTATACTAAAGGAAGTATATTACCTTTATAATCTCACTTGTTAGGAGGGAAATCCACATGTTTCATAATCAATGACATTACACTCACTAATACCTTCTCTTAGAGTGTTCCCCTCACAAAAATATTAGAAAAAACATCTAATTGAAAGCATTTTCCTATAAATATGTTTACAAAAAGAGTGATTTCATAAATTTATTCCCTACATTATACAAAACATCATTTTTTAGTTTAAATCAATAATACTACATAATAATTCATCTATCATGCTCTAATTGAATAATATATCAATGTTGTAGATCCCAAAATACCTTTATACCTTTAGTAAGTATAATTTGAAAATATTCCAATAGTATAAAAATATCATGACATACACTATGAAATTAACATAACAAGATGAACACATAATTAATCATATCATTCTAGTAAGGTTATACCTATGGCCTCTCAATAAATTTTTTATATCTAATAGTTAATAAAATACCCTACTCATCACCTCATGAAGAGAACAAAACATATAATCCCAATATGATATCCACATCAAGATGTATGTCTGTTCCCACATTAAATTCCACTATCATAACATGATCCCTTTATCCCCCAACCATCCTGAGTAAACTCAATTTATTTACCTTTGAAACCAAATTCAATTTCATCACAATTTATTTCAGTGCTGATAGTTGGGTCTTATTACATATCTCTCATTTTAGAGTCCCTAATTCCTTCACATAGATGAACTATTTTCAATCATTCCATTTATATCTAGCGATTATATATCCTACAACTATATAAAATATATTTAGACAAACCCATTACGATGGGTTTCTAATCAATTCATGATTCATATTATATATCAACATATTGATTTAGTGTTATTCACCACAAACGTTGAATGCAAACGTTTGAAATATAGCCTATGATAATAAATATTCGTCTAAAATTCAATGAAACCCCCCATTTATATTATAAACTCATATAAATTATTCACGTCTTAAAAATATAGTTCCCAAGTCATTCTGAAATCAAAAAATCATTTGGAAGTATTATTCATAATCATTGTGTCTCACATCAACATTTTATCATTTTATATAGATTATATTTACTCTCAATTTTTAGAATGACACATTTACATATATAGTCATGAAGTTTTTGGGGTAAAAATGAATTTTTATCATTATTGTTATGACCACCAACATCCTGGAAGAAACAGTAATGAATAATTCATTTAAAAATTAATCCAAAAATAAAACCATTTTTAATAACTAGTTTATTATACTTATTTGATATACATAAAACTAATTTATTTAATACTTGTGTTATCCCACTAAAAATCCAGTCAAAAATAAAAATTGATCTATATGAAACCCATTATGATTTTAAAGAATAATTATGAATAATCATCCAACAACTAAAAAAATAAAATAGAAATGAAGTGGTTGATTAATAAGTTTACTTGGGGGAATATAATATATCCTTTTTAATGAAAACATATAATAACCGACCCCCATATTTGGTGGGATATGAGGGGATACTTTACAGTGTGAAAACCTATATGAATTTACCTATATTAATATACATCATTCCATATTATATGATAGGTTATAACATAGTAAATATGGATCTTAATGAATGGCCGACAATTTTAAACTCGTAAAAATAGTCATGGCCTGACCCCTGAAACTAGGCTCCCAATTTGGTAAGATATTATGGGTTGACCATTAACTATGCACATTGATATTCCCATCATGGAATGACATATCTTCGAATAGTGAATCATATATATCCAGGTAAGGAACACCAATATGAAACCCAAGCCTTTACTATAGTAAATCCTCCCATAACTATGTGTCCTCCCATCATGTCACATCATGTTCATTCTTCACCATGATAAATCCCAATGGGGAAGAATTTAGGATATGTCCCTTGAACATGAAATTACCTATTTTCTCATAGAATTTGTCAAATTGAAACCTAATATTATAGTAAAAAAAGAAATAATCAGTTCTTTCATCATAGACTAATTATTTCTTCCATCCTATTATATATATATATGGTTTTCAAATTTTTTAATCCTTGACAACAAAAAATATATGAGGAGTCCCTAACATATTAACTAATAATATGATACCCAATAATACATTACATTTTAGTGAAACTTATATGATAGGTGTTACATGTTATAAAACATATTTCAAATTTTCCCTCTCCCATTATTGTTTGATAATCCATATTTTACATAAAATCATTACATTCATACCATAGACTAAATTTACCCTTAATCCAACCACTAAAAAACACCATTAGATATATGAACTCATACAAAAACATCTCCTTGCTATTTTTTAACCCATAGAGTGAATATTTTTCTACCAAGTAAAAACTAATACACATCATCATGAATAAACTAGCACTTGATCAAATCCAACAAAATTATGTTTCTATTATAAATAGAAATATTTATTCATCAACTTCATCATATTACATTATTAATTTTATTTTTAATTTCATACATGGGAATTATATTAATATATTGTCAGTAGATCTCTATCGTCATGAATCTATTTTCTATAATCAATATTAAAAATATTTATGTCATCATATATATCATATTTCAAATAGTTGTCATAGAATCTCAATTATTTTTTTAACAATCAAATTTATCATTGAAATGTTCGACTATATAACAATATTTCCACCAAAATAGAAACATATATATTTTTTATGTACATTGGTGGGACATAATATGGTAGTAAATCATTTTAATACATGATAATAATCCCAAAATGTTAATTACTAATTTTTTTTACATATTATACCTCATTAATATTTTTGAATCTCCTATGAACTTGTCTTTTGATATGATATTCATATCATTCGTAATGTACAATTTGGATTAAATAATGCCTTTTATTTCTTATCAAAAATATTATTAAGTAATTTATTACTAATAAAAATATGAAGATAATGGGTATTTTTTGAATAAGTGTATCAAGTGATGTATATGTATTTTTAGTAAGAAACACAGTTAGAGTATTTATATAGAATTACCTATCATAGTTAAGATGAAATATATTACTCAATCACATTATAAAAAAATTATGTGGATTAGTATCAATGAAAACTGAACATATAATGTAACAAATTTTTTAATTTTATTACATGGATTTCTATGATTTTAAAGTGTCATTTTTTAATTATAGTTGATGGTAAAGAATCCTTAGACATGAGATTTAATTTTTATCAACTACTAATAATAAGAATATAATTAAGGAATTCCCCCAGTAACCTACACCATTATCAATAACATGGATGGGGATAAGAATAATAACTATTAAATGATAAAAAATAAATTAAGTGAATTTTTGAAATAACATTATCTATTAGGGGAAAAAAATTATCGGGAGGAGAAAAATTTGAATATCATACTTGTTAAACTACACAATATCCCAACATAGAATGATAAATAATTATTATATATGATGAAATTATTGTATTAGTATAAATTCATTAGTTTATTAACCACATGATCAATATTAATAAAATTTCTCAATGAAATTAGTCATAAAAACTCAATGAGGTAAAAAATAAATATGACAATGAAATTAATATCCATGAATCCATTACTATTTTAAAAACATTGTTGACTAAAAATGAGTAATAATTTTCAAATTAATTTATACATGTTTTTAAAGGAAATCATTTTTATTTTTCATTATCTATATTAAATTTACATTACATTTACCCCAATGTATTTTGCATGAATATATCTCAATTCATATTGTCAATGGTTGTGGTTTATCCACCATATACACATCAAAAATCATAACCCCTTGAATATTAATTCACATGGTCACAATATCCAAGAACATAAAATTAAATTTCACATGATAGGTTCATGTTTCCAATTCCTGATTTGATTATCAAACAGAATTTTTAATTTTTTGTTTGATTGATCCTTGATGTTATAGGGGTAATTTATAGTTTACTCATTTATTTTAATCATTATTTAATGTATAATATGAAACTGTTTATTTATTATACTATTATACCCAATTAACCAAATAAATTAATCATAATCTATTATTTCACTATAATAAATAATCACTCAGTAATTTACTATTCACTTCATAGTGGGAAATGAATTTTCCCTATGATTTTTATGCATCACTATTTTTAAGTAATACATATCTTTATATTTATTATCAATAATTAGTTTATACATCCACAAATATCAAGATAAATCTCACACATATAATCATAGATGACATTAAAATTTGTGTAAATATATTTTACATCAAGATAAAATTAATATAAATCATAGGGAACATAACATATTTAATCACATTGACAAAGGAATCACCCATTCTGTTGTTTAGTGTTCATTGAGAATGAATTATATATTTACCCAAAAATTTGACCTAATGTTTATAAATAAACCTAAAACATTTACACCCATCTCTACATGTTTAACCATGTTTAAATAATTAAACATATAAACATTATCAATATAATTAGTATTTTAATTCCTATTTAAATTAAAATCTAAAACCCTACAAAAATAAAAAAATTTAGTGAATTTAGATAAAAAAAGAAACACTTAATATTTAATAAAAATACCAATAAATAATATATTTTTATAGATTTTAAATACAATGACAACCGCCTAATGGTGTTATAATATACATTATTATTTTATTATGAAAACATAAATTTAAATAGTAAGCATAACATAGGAAAATAAGTAAATGATAATTTTTTAAATATAACATAATCACATAAATAATAATAAAATTGAATTGAAATTATCACATGATTCATTCATTAAAACCAAAATGAAAACGTATAATTCCAAGATGAATAATATATTTCATCAATTTAATAAATTATTTTCATTCTATCTGTTTATACTCTATAATAACTTGTTTTAGAAAATATTTATTTCATTTTATATAGATATATATGTTAAACACATATAAATAATCATGTAGATAACATATAATAACAATCCAAACTATATTTATTCAACAGAACAGATATAACTACAGATCAATCATTATAAATAAAAACCATAAAAATTATAATTACAGCTGACACAAATTTAAAAATTCTATTATCTATTAATCTCATTATTATAGTTATTTAAAATTTAATTTTCATGATGTTACACATAAATAAAATTTTAACACTAGAAAATCAGAATAAACAATATTGACTAACTAATATTAAAATTCAATTATTTTATTTAAATAATTAACATGATATTAAAATAAACATATTATATATAATAATAATATGAATCACAAAAAAGACATGTGATTTATCCTAACTCAAAACTCAATTTATTATTCGATCAGTATAAAAAACACCAAATTCGATTAAAACAATAATACATATCAATGTCTCATTATGAAATGTATTAACATAATTACTTTTTTGGAGTAATGAGAAATTTTTTCCTTTTAGGAAAATATAATGTTAATGAATCTTATACCATGATACAAATTTCCCAAATAATAGTCCGTGATTTCACATATATAATAATACTATTATCATATTATTTGTTGAATAACCATAGATATTATCGGGATAAATGATTTGAAAATAATATTCAATAATAGAATAAATAATAAATTAGATTCAAATATTTATTTAATAATTTTATATAATCTAACATATTATAGAAACAACCAACCATTTTTTCAGAAACAAGAACTGTAGCCATCAGGTTCCTAGTGGATATGCATTTTTAATCCATATAATACAATATGATGTATGTATTCACATACACAATAAAGATACAAGGATGTACCTACATTAATATAATTAAATGTTTCCTCAATTATAGCCTCATTCAACATCCATTTGTATCACATGTTTGATGAAATTAGATATAAACTGTAAAAAAATAAATTTTATTATAAATTAAAATATATTTTAAAAAAATAATTTTTAAATTATTGAAAAATACTAATTATTATCAATTTAATATTATATATTCATCACTAATGAATAAATACTAGAAATGTTTTTATATTTAACCTTATCATTCATAAGTCTCATTATACTCTATATTTTAATTGGGACAACCACTTTCAAATGAAGATGAGAGGAAACCACATGAATACATTATTTTTATATAATAGGGAAAAAATATAGATGTTCCTTTACTACATTACAGAAAATATGACTTAGATTCTTCTTTCCTACATTATGGTGTTTCCTCTATTTTAATTTAATATATTTAGTTGAAATGTAGTTTATTTAAATACATGTGGTATAGGAGGGTAAACTTATAGATACGTTTTTATGGAATTATATATTATATGATTTGAGGAACACCATGATCAGAATCATATTAACTATAATTTCAATAAATATTTTGTTATACATAATTTTAAATAATTTTCATGAAATATAACTGTAAAATATATAATGAGAATTAATTTATAGAAACATAATTTCGAAAACATTTATGACCATTACATGTTTTGGAAATCTAGGCTCATTAATCTGAATACCCATTTTGTTTACTCATAATAGTTATCCTAAACACCATTCCCATATTATAACTACTTCTAAATCTTTTTTATAAAAACATAATTTTTTTTGTGAACAATAACATTTGATTATTTATCCTTCAGTTATACATATTTCGTTAAATTTTATTATAGGATTGAAAAATTAATTGGTTTCGTGTATATTAATCAATAAACCAACCATTACATGTACTATGTATTTAAGAAATCAGCATTAATAAATTTCCTTGTGTTTTTAGTCAACATTTTTATAATATTTTTCTATTTCTAACTACTCATTTAATATTTTCCCATGTATAATACATCATTGTGTAGGGGATGAAGGGATATTCTTTAGTGTTATTTATAATTTATGTTTTTCCACTTTGGAGTGGGGTTTAATCACTATTTTATGTATTCAATTAGATAAAAATGGAAATGAGTAAATTGAATTTATTATACATCATTAATATTATACTTCTCTTTAAAATAAATAATATATAGAATAATAATAAATTATCAGGATAATGAATTTCACACTATGAACACTTATGCAATTGATATTCTTATAATGATGAAGGCTAATGAAATAGAATTTATTTATTACATCATATAATCATTATAGAAACTATTAAATAAGGGAAAAAACTAAATATAATATGCATTTTTTAAAAAGATGATATGTTGAAATAGTTTCTTAACGATATCCATTATTTGGCACATGGCCCATGCAAATATATTTTATTGTGGTATTTATAAAATTATTATAGGGATTTTATCGTTTTATTTTATCACTTATTTTATCATAATATAAATGAGATTTTATTTATGATTCATAAATATAAAATTCGGGGATTAAAATTTTAAAATCAATTCCAATAAACACTTAGACATACAATTCATCCTAGTAAATCATTATAATTGGATATGTAATTATGTTATGTGGTGTCTATATATTATATTTTTCAAAAGAAATGGGTGATACATGGAATTTATATATATCAATAGAACTCTAGATTAATTTTAAATTGAGATGATATAATCACTAAATACTAGGAGTTTTAATTTATGAATAAACCATTGATGGATTTTTAATAAAGAAAAAATATAATAATTATTGATGATAATGATTTAGAATTTTAATTTATAGATTATATAATATGAGGTTTCATTTTGGAAAATTCCATTGAAATTCTCATAAAATTTATTTTGGGAATAATTTTCATTACGATATACGATGATTGTATTTCTGTGAAATAAATTTTTTATATATTTTGATAAATAAAAAATATTTATCAATTTTATAATTTTATTTTATTTTTAAAATCCTATATATTTTTTTGTTATTAATTTTTAAAATTATTTAGTTTTATTTTAGATTATTTTTCCCAAATATAATAATTTAATTTATTATCATAGTTTACATTTGTATTCTAATACTATCAAATATGACATTGATCTAAACTGTGATAATATTTTGTATAATTTAATTTCCATTGTTTTTTATTTCATTCATCTAGACCAATAACTAAATCATTGAAGCTATGTACGAAATTTGGTATAAAAATTATTCGTAGAAATTTGAAAACAATTTTTATGAAATTTATCATTTGTTCAATATTACAAAATGGATGGTCAAAACAGGATGAAATTTGTAATTATTATAAGGAAGAAAATTCTTCAAAATTTCATTAATTATTTGAATATAAAATATTTTTTATTTGTTTTAAAATAGATTAATTCATTGGAATTGGACAATTATAAACTATTGAATTTTAAATGATAGAATTGAATTGTTTATTTATTATTTCATAACAATTGAAACAGATGAAAAAAATAAGATAATGTTCTATAGGAGAATAACATAATCGTTTTTTAATAAAATTACATTAATTATTACATGATTATGAAATTTATTAATAAATAACATGTTTATATTTTTAACGTCATATTTGGTGGAAAACAATAATCCCCCATAACCAAGAAAATTATAACTCAACATTAGATTCTACGAGTAATCAAAAATAAATTTCTAAAATGGGTTTTCTATTTTGTAACTTTGTTATAAAATTATATAATTTATTACCTTTAACATTATCTCATTATATTATTTTTCATATTTTATATCCCTAATCATTATTCATATCTTCATATAAAATTGACATTAGTCAGTGTTCGAAGGATTATTGTTGTGGTTTCACTTAGTTAATATGAATTATAATTATCATAATTTAATTATATGATTTAGATAGTAGTTAAACTAATTATGTTATATGTCCACGCCCTTTTTCCTACTTTTCTCTTCTGATTCTTGTATAAGAATATTCCAATCCATTACTGTAATTATTTTTACATATTATGGAGTAACAATATCGAGATGATGACTAGAGAGGTTTTGAACATGGCTATGTTCTATAGAATATTCTCCAACATTTTTAGTTTCTAATGTGGGTTTAATCCATTTAAAATATTATTTTTTTGGGTGATATTTTTTATATAATAATTAATTTTAATATTGATATTTAATTCAAATATCCCTAATTTGTTTCAGAGTGAACACCCTTTCAATATAACTACCGATAATTAACATCAAATGTATTCATTTCATATTATTTTTCATTGATATATTTTCCAATATTAAGTATTATTTAAACCAAAAATAGTTTTTTAAATTATTTTTGATTATGTTTTTGTGATATATTCAATTTTTAAATATCATTAACTTATTTAATATTTTTGTTTGTTTCCTCATCCAGAAATTTATTATAGGGTCTCCAAAATGATAAATTTGTTAGAAATAATAAAAAATTTATTTTTCATTATTGATTATTTCATCCCATTATTAAATGTTAACTTTTTCAAAGTCAAATAACTTTTATAAAGTACAATCCATAAAAATTTACATCTTTGATCAAATAAATATCGTTAAATTGAATTAATATATTTTGTATCTTTTGTAAATATGTATTCATTAGTGATTTTTCAAATTCTATTCATTATTTTCAGTCAATTATGGAATATAAATTCATTATTCTTGTCGGTTAAACTATTTAAAATACAAGAATTAGTGATGAAATAATGAATATTTTATTCCACGACCATCACGGAATATGATTCTTCGAATGATTCCCATGAAATTTAAGATGAATTGAATATACCTCTTTGAAATTAAATTTATGAACCCTGTTAAAATATATTTATGAACATCACTTATATTACAGAATTGATACTATTTACTCGAGGTTTTTTAAAGCAGAATAAATTCTAGCTTTTTAAGGTGATCAGAATAATTTGGAAGAGTATGTGCCTCAGTTTATCGAAAGACGAATAAAATATTATCTATCATTAATTGAAATTAAAATATATACCAATTAAAATATATGTGATTGAACCTATAAATTAATATTATAATATACATTTTTAATAAACTACGGAAGACTCATTTTCCATATAAAACTATTAAGATATCGATAAGGATTTTTTTTGAGTAGAATGATATTGTGGATGTAATTTATAATAGAGAAACATTTAGAAATAATCTTTTTATTATTTATTATGTTCAATAAACTATAAAAAAATTTATCTGTTGATTTGTGATTGATTTTTTACCATTAATTAATGGTTTATTGGATAACAATTATAAAATGATATAAATTAAGTTGAAATTGTATATTTCAATTCTGTTTTAAATTTGTGGATATGTTGATGATGATACAAAACTACAAATTAAAATATCCTCAATTATTGAGACTAAAAAAGTGATATTTAATATGACAATAATATCTACTCTGGTTATGGGTTCTCCACCTATATCAAATCATAATAATATAAGCATATATTAATTTACCCTATATGATTTCATATATTTTCTCCAATAACTCTATGGGTTAGGAAATAATACAATTAATTTTGGGGTCTCCAATCCTAGTGACAATTGATGTAAATTAAGAAATATCACATGTGGATTATCACATAAAAAAAATATGGCCATATTTAGTATTGGGAACAAAATTATTCATTTCTTGAACATGGGTTTCAAAATTTTAGTGCCTCAATAATGCTTTCACAATGGATCAATAATATTTTTAATTCTCATTCATCTTTGTTTTTTTGATGTTTTAGTTTTAATTAATAAAAATTACATGATAAATGAATTTCATGTTGGTTCATCGATTAATAAAATATTAGATATTTTTTTAATTTAATAAATTCTCAAATATATAAATGATTCTATATATCCTTCAAATTCATTATTATATACTTTTTGTTTTTTAAATTAAATGACTGGTTGGAAAATTTCAGGGTGGTATGAGTATCAATATGATTATGTGAGTTTAAATCATTAATTACAACTTTTATTTATAGAAAAAAATATATTAAATAAATAATATTGATCAATTTCTAATATTGGATTTATTTCTATTGTGTATACCTTCATTAATTTGTAATTCGTTATTAAATATCCAAAATATAGTTATTTTTAATATAACAAGATTTAAATATATTTTAATTAGATTTTTATATTTTTGAAATAAAATTTCATGAATCAAAAAATCATATTATCCTTACAATTTTTTTAATTACTATATTATCCTATAATTATCCTAATAATCATACATTCATTAATGAAAGTTGATTTTCCTTGTAAAAATTAACTTTTAAATATTTCTCCATCAAATATATATAGTCCATGAATTTTTTTTTGGGATATGGAATTATTTCCCTGGAGACGTTTTAAAAAGATTAAATAAAAATAGATCAGCTATTAGTAATCTCATACAATAGTAATACCTTAGAACATCATGAGAGATGATGGTTTAATAATTTTATCGACACATTCATTTAATGAAATTTATATTATACCCACATATGTAGGATTATGGTAAACTATTTGACGGAATGATGAATTAATCAAAAACTCACATGAATTGGGAAAACATAACATTTATACATGGTTAAATTTTAATTTATAATCCGAGGATCTTATGATGAATGGGTTTTGGTCATTTCAAAATCCACTAATATTCACTTGTTGTGGTATAAAGTTGTTCAGAAACAGTTAATCGATGTTAAGAACGCATCCATTACATTATTTGTTGGTCTCTCACTCCCTTTGTTGAGAAGCATTCATAAACTATGCTTGATATCATATTTTTGGAATACAAATATTGTTTTACTACATAATGGTCTCATCCATAGATTGGAATTGAATTTTTTTCCTAACTATATAGGCTTATTTTTGTTACAGTAATCCTATTTTAATGTACGTGAAAGCACTATTTATGTAAACTAGATGATCAACTCTACTGTTAGAAAATCACATTCTCTATGATACTTCTTAAATCACACAACCATTGAGAGGAAAAATACCTTCTCATAACTCGATGTCATCATAGAAGAAAAAGTCATCAGAGAACTCCTTTTTCTAAGATACCTATTCATTTATAAGATTAGGACAGTATTTTCATGATGTTCATAATAAAAATGAATACATAATTAGTTATTATCTCATCCATAAGTTGTTCAGAGGGTTTTAACATTTTCATCATTTATTTCCACATAAGATGAACTTGGAGGGCGTGCCAATTTATTGGCATATATCATTGAGATGATCCCATCCCGTGAGTGGATTTTTTTGTGAACCTCCAAATTCATACTCAAGGAGATACTTAATTTTTAAAGATCCAAATAAATTTCACTCATTCAAGAACATTGATGTAGTCATGAATAACTACTATCAAATAATAACATAATCATTATTCTTTATTATATTTTTTATGGATTACCTTCTTCCCACTAAAAATTCACGAAGCTCATTCAGGTTGTGCAATAGATTCACAATGATCAGCCATCAAAAATTGAGTATTTGGAAAACTCATTCCATTACCATAATTGAAATATTTGAATTAAGGGACTACATCTCACAATGACATCTCTATACTCCCGAATATGAGCCCAAGAAATTGGAAAACACTCGGAAATGATGCCACCATCAACACAATATTATGATTGTACACTAGTATCACTATACTTGAAATAAATATAATAAATATAGAATGGTTTTATAATATACAAAATAGAATCTGTATCAAAAAAATGAAAATATAGTATTTCAAGACTCCAAAAATTCGGGTTTGATGAAAAACATTAGAAAAATACAAGGAATCACATTCCAGTTTGAGAACCTATAATTCAAGAAACAACTCATCAAACACTCCATGCCTACGTGAGCAGATATCACAGTAAAAAAATATAGAGAAATTATGAATTTTGGAATAATGTTTTGGAATAAAAAATTATTTCCGATAAAATATTTGATAAATATGAATTATTCCCTATAAAACATAGTTATCATCATTTCATAGAATAAATTCATTATTTTCAAAATATAAAAACCACAAAACTGTTAATATATTATATTTCGTTAATTTAATCATTTTTAAAACACAATAGAATATTAACATGTACATTTAGTGCTCATAGAAGACACCCCAAAGATGATATCTACCCCAAAAACAGACATAGCTTCAACAATCAAGTTAAAACTGTTAACAAACAGTTAGAGTGTGGACAAACAGTAACATCCTCAAGCTCTAGGATATGGATTAAAACAAAGGTTCAGTCGATGTTTTATAAACAAATAGATATACCAATAGATTAGTAATTATGACATCCAAATGGTCATCGTTTCCTATATGATACATTTCGGCCACAACATGTTTAAATTCTTCATTATTGACCATCAATTTGATATCAATGTGTGTTTGAAAAAAAGTGTTGATCTAGATTATTTAAAAGATATATGAACCTATTTTTGTCACAATTGATCACCTTCGGCTATTTCACCTCATCACCAATTTCATTCAACTGTTTCTTCACCACCAATAGCTAAGATAAATCCTTGGATGCAAGGATATAATATACATCAACAATACTGAGGTAATTTAATTCTAATATCATGATCAACACGATGAAACCCTTATATCGATTGAATAATGATCCTCTATTTTTGTATTTTTTATACAAAAATCTCCACCACACTCAATATAATTTCTTTGTATAATTTAGTATCTCTTCATTCAATAAATTATAATCCAATTTATATAGTATCTTGAAAGTTTCTCACGATTATTTTAACTATATCTAAATGATATTATCTTTGATTACTTTTATTGATGGATACTAAGAATACAAGAGTTATGGTATTTGGTGTTGTGGTAGTCATGTATAAAAAGAATCCATTATTCACTTGTATTGGGAAGGATCCGCATATGTCCTATCTTTGTGCATTACATGATTTTATCAAACTATAATCAGAGTTAAAATTTGTTTGGATTCATTCATGATTAAATTATTTAAAGTGTATCTTACATATTTTTTCTAATAAATTAAGGGGTAATCTTTATTTTCAATCAACTATGGCCCCATGATATATGTGCATTCACTAATCATAGAATTTTAAAATTCTTATTTAATGTGATTAGAAAGGATTCCAATGATCACATCATTCATCGACCAAAAATAATATCATCCACATACATAGGCACCATATATTGATATTATGTAGATTAATTCACATAGATAATATTGTCAATAACTCAAATTTTGAACTCATGTTTTTTCAGATAAATATCGAATGAATAATACCATTCTTGTGGTGCCTACGTCAGATTGTGGAGATCCGTATTTAATAAGAAAACCCTAGTATCATCATTTCAAGTTACTGATCCCACATTTTTCAATACAAACTTATTCTTCATGTACTCCATTTATAAATTTCATGTTTATATCCAGGTTAAAAAATAACTATAATTTGATTTCTATGAAAATGAAAATCATGAGTGACTATAGTCAATCTAATAGAAAATACACCCATTAAACATCCATGAATTTATTTTATTAGTATCATTTACAAACAAATAGTTCCAGGATCTTAATAATATTCCCATGGTCATAGATTTTTTTTAATGATCCACATTTTTCAAATATATTTTTTAATTTTATGTCTCCAAATAAGAAATATTTTTAGTTCTTATTAACATGATAAATTGATTTATTCCGAACCTTAATCCCTGATTTATCTTTTGTTTCATCATTAAATGAGTTCATTTCAACAATTTATCAGAATGATGAATTTTATTCATTCATCATTATCAATGTCTATATAGGTACTATCCAATCCCCAATGATGTTGGATTGATCAGTTCTTTATATTACATTTTTCGAATATTATTCTAATATTTATGTTATTCCATGGTTTCTTTTTAAGAACTGAATTATGAATCATCATCATTTTGTTATCCCTAAATATTTTACAATACAACAAGAATTTTTTTATTTGAATATGACACTTAACCAATTTCTTTTTCATCTTCTATCATATCAAAATATAAAATCCATTATTTATTTATGGTTTTATAATAAATTATCATGGCATCCCTACCTTATACTATTATTTCAAGATGAATATTTTAACATTTATATGCATTAATTTTCTTCGAATATCCACAAATATTATCTATTCATTAGCATCAACATACATTCGTTGATTTAATTATTATTTTTCGGATGAAACATTAACATCAAAAAACACAAAAGTAATTTAGAGTGGTCATATTTACATAAAATAACTCATATACAGTCTTTTCCACATAAATTTCACTATATTATTTTTAGATTCACTACTACCTGAATTACATATTTACATGTATAATGTTATGAAAATCTATCAACCAGTATATATTGACACATAGTTTTCAATTATTAATACTACATTAAACAGATCCATTTTTTATGGGGTTCTAAATACAACCACCTCATTCATTTTCTTATTTTTTAGTTAATATTAAAATGTAATATATATTTATTTTCATAAATTATATGATCATAGAATCATTATTATATAACCAATTTCCCTACTAGAAATTTTGAAATAACTCTACACACAATCATCTGATTATTGGTTCCTCTATATAATCATTAGATACATTATACTACAATAACAATTAATAAAAATAATTGTGTACCTCTCTCCATAATTTAAATCAAATTGTAATTGAACCATACATCTTATTGGACAAGAAAAATAATATTTATTTCCCATTTGTTCTTTGATTTATATCAATTCAAATCCATCATTCCTTAAACATTAGAATTCAATTACTTTTCTTCATTGTTCTTGATATATTTGAATATCAATTGATATATTTGTCATATATATTGTATACATTATTTTATTTATAAATTTAGTTGATCCTTATGGGACACAATTTGTTTTATTCAAATACTATATTGTTACAAAAATTCTCATTATTGATAACATACTATAATTTTCCAACTCTTCTGCATAATTTCAGGTAAAAATTAACTATAATTTATTTGATGGTGTACCCTTATTGATTAAATGTACTATCAATATTTATTCATAGAGTTTAATATCACATAGGATATTTTGACACAAACTATCACCATATAGGCCTCCATTTTTCTTATGCTCATCTTTTTATTTTAATGTACATACATTTCTATTGATCAGTAAATCATCATAATCTATAATCCTCACTATTAAATCTTATATTTTCACTACATTTTTAATAAATATGTATTTATTATTTTATGTGATTATAGTCAACAATCAAGAATATGTGGGATACTAACATTTGTATCATTTAGAGCTATTTCATCTAGTTTAGATTTATTGATTTACATATTTTCCTACAATGAGATACATGATTGAATGTAAGATATAGTTTTATTGTCTAATTTATATTCCATATGCATCTGTTTATCAAGATGAATTTTTAATTCTAGAAGAGAACACATATTTTCCTGAGTAACTCCACCTGGTCAGATGGTATTCTATTTTCTCATAGTTCTAATGATTTTTTTTCATATTCCCTCTACTCACCAAGAGTATAATTATGGCCACCATTATGAAAATGAATAAAATATATCTAAGAAATTTTTTTTATATATAATAAAGGATATGGTATCATTCTGAATTTCTGAAATCTACACACTTCCTCATTTATATATATCATTTCAAAATCACTTTATGACAGGGTATGACCTAGAATAAAATTCAAATATCATAAGAGAAAATGAGTTATCACTTCTGTTCCTCTTCATGTCCCCATCTATAATAAATGAATCTGATTTATGATATATTATGTCACATGGGGATAATTTTAGTAATTTATTATTTATAATATGAGGTTTCTTTGATAGTTCATCATGATCAATTTTTGTTAAGTCTAATACTCTACATCCCATTATTTTGACTCACCACATTTTCATGCATTGATGTTTCAATATCATATCCAATTCCAATTATTCCCATACATGAGTATATCTAATCATTAGTTGTAGTATCTACTTTTTCGTAACAACATTTTTTACATTATAACAACTCTAAATAGAAAAATATTATAAACTAGATTTTCTTATTTTTCCCCATAATTTTAATTCATTCTGCATTATACTCAATTGAGTAATATATAATTCTTCATTCCCCTAAAATATATTAACATTCTCCTATAGTTTTTATGATAGTTCAATGATGATGTTTTTCCCTTATTTAATCATGATTTTAAATTCTAAAACATATTTTTATTTTTCAACTTTTATTAGTTGATCGTCATCCCATTCTTATAGTAGATCAATTTCTTCTTCACGAAGATCAAAATACTCTGATGAATCATTCAGAATTGTTCTAAACATTATGTATCTTTTTATTTTAATTCAAATCATATAAAGGAAAACCTCATATTCCACCATGATATCAATATCCCCAATGAATTTATTGAATTTATCTTTGTGTGGTTCTACATTTTAAATTATTTCCATTATGAACACTTGGGTATCAGATATAATCTATTGTTCTTCTTTCATTAGAAACATATACCATCATGTTCTTCAATACATTTGAAATGTTTTCTTTATATTTACTGTCTTTAATTAAAGTTTCTCATATGGGGGATAATTTTCCAACGATTTTACACGATTTATTGTTCAATTTTATTTGAATCTAACATCAACTACCACCAAGAATAAATGTTCATAACAATAATAAATCAAAAATATACTAAACAAATTATTCAATTATATATCACTTTTCATATATTTAATTTTATTAAAAAATAAATATTTCAAATATCATATTATACTCATCCTAACAATCTATAGAAACCTAAATATTTTAAACGGATTTCAATTCCATTTCATTTCATTCTTGAGTTTTTCATCTTTTAGTTTGACTCTAATTTCATAATCCATAAACATTATTGACATATCAATAAGATAAGTTATATACATGTACCATTCCACAAGGGTTGACACAGTTGGATTGTATAGTTGTGAAATACTTATTATAATTTTCATTATGGTTTCAATATCATTAGTTTCCTCACTATGTACTAAAATTAATACAAGACATTAAATAATATTTTTTAAAATATTTTATGAATTTTCCTCATTATGAATTTTCATATAATCATACATATTTTAAAAAAATTCTGTTTTTCCTCTATATCATTGTTATCACCATTATATATATTTTCAAAATTTTCATACATATACATTTCTGAAAGAGAAATCATCGACCTCAAATAAATATGTTCAAATAGACATTATGTATGGGAATTCCATGTATTCACAGTTGTATTAATAATTTTCTTATAAGTTTCGGTCTAATAATGATAATGACATCATATATATAAAAACCACATGCAGTAGAAAAGAGAACATTCATCCCAAGAGATATCAGATTAAATATCATCATCTCTAAATGAAGATGGATGATGATTCTTTAAAATATTATGACTCCCAAAACATTCAATAAATTATTCATGAAAACAACGATGGAAATTTTTAACTAGGAAAACATCTATGATATATACCACATGTAGGAACCTGTAACACACTACGAGGGGATGGTTGAATAAGGGTATCAATTTTTTTTTTAATTTGAATGATCTTGTTCCCCTGATATAATGAAATTTTTAGTCATGTATGATATATTCTATTGTCAAAAAAACATCAACGAGGAGAGATACATAACCTAAATTTTATATGGTTCACAATTAATGGAATGTCGACGAATAATAAATTTACATTGTGCAATTCATAAAGAAATCCCTAATATTTAATATTTATAGAAAATAGAATTTAAAAAACAATCACCCTATGGTAGACACACCATCATTACATGATTTAAGGGTAAGCACATTGCCTCCCAATAAAAACATCTCTTGACACCCCTAGTTCATCACATAGCTTTAATACATAATTAGTTTATCAAATTAAATATGGAATTATTATATTAGAATTTATTCCTTTTCCTAGAATAGAATGAAAATACTCATTCACTGTTGTCCTGAGTAGATGCACATGAAATCATTTTTCTTGTAAACCAAATATTCAACAATGAATTTCAAAATTAATAGTTACAAATATCATAAACTTTGAAATGATGAATTATTTCTCACAATAATAAGTTATCATGGAATAACCCATCATAAGGAATATCATTTTTCCAAGAAACATATCCTTTGGTTTATACTACAAAAGTCTTATCACAATGTTCTACCACATAAACAATACCTTATCTATGAAGAGGTATGCTTCCATTAATGCATATGGATTTAGAAACTTATACAATTATTTTCCATGTAAACTGTTGTTTGGGTGGAATATAATTAGAGACATAACACATCACAATGATCACATGCTTGCAATGGACATTTCATAAAACTTCTAATTAATTCTCATTAAACTTCCTCATTTTCAATGATCGAGGTCAATTTCCCATATTTGAGAGCATTCAAAAAATCAAGATGAATCTTCGTCAACTCATGAAAAACTATCAATGATTTTTCATTTGTTGGTATGAAATATTTTCATCTCATTACACATTAAAATCACTCATTAAAAACACACCACATAATTAGGTTGCTAAACCATCTTGAAACCCATTCACTATGAAACTCATTCCTTTACCATATTCAAGATGTTTCAATCCCATAATATTATCTTTCATGAAGTTGTATCTCTCATTTTATTTTAAAACCAATGATTTCCAATAAACAAGGAAATGTGAAAATATTCAATTCTATTTTCATCATTAACTATAAGATCACATGTCTGGAAAACCCCCTGATCATCCTATTGTGGATCGACAACAAACAAAAACTATTCAATATTACGAACAACCAAAAAATAAATTTTTATAATAGTGACATTATATTTATTATATTATTAAGACACACCACAATCTATATATTCATACCTATATTAGTTATCAATTTTTATTTTCATATTTGATCATATATTATTGTAGAATTTCCTTTAATATTTCATTATTTGGAAGAATATTTTTCTGATTTATATGGTTGGTGTGTCACTAATATATTAATGGAAGAATGGGAAATGATTTGAGTCCATTTTATTCAAAATATATCATTCATATAATTACATTCACTAGATAATGAAATTAAAAAAATCAATAAAAGGAAATGATAATTATATTGAATTATTTAATTTTCATACATTTACAGAATAGCTCCCTTAAAAATAATATGACATGGTATATAATAAACTCAATACATTTAACTATGAACCATATCTATTATCTAGGATATAAATCATCAAAATAAAATAGATCAAAAAAATAAAAAAATCATAAAACATGAATAAATTTAATGTGGATGAAAAACAATAATGAATTAATTATTTGACTAAAAGTCCAGTATAATTAAATCAATATGGTTGTTTTTCTCATTTTTATTATGAAATATGAGATGTAAATTTACTATGATTTTACATTAAATTTCATTTGATTTTTATTACATGATTTATACCTCCTCAGTTCATATAATGAAATTTTAAATTATGTTTCACTAATCTATAACCATAATAATCATATTTAAATTTCAACATGTTTTTAGTATGCTTTATCTTATTATATAGAATGAGGATAGTAATCAAAATTCAATAGTGATACAGATATATTTTTGTATGGGAATAACACAATATTAAACATCACATTAGAGAAATGTGAACTTAATTTTTGAGTTAGGTATATTTTTATTTTGTCATTAACTGATTAATGAGATAAAAAATATTTAAATATGATAGAGTTCAATTAAAGTTATATATTTTTCATATAAAACACATTATTATTTTTTAGTATAATATATTTTAAATATTTTCAAAATTCAATTATATTGGTTTTTTATTTAGATACATATTTATTTCATGGGTGTAAATATTTTATGTGATTTTAGTTTTAATTAGGATCAGATTTCTAAATAATATACTAATTACATCTACTTTTTTAGACAAATTTCATACATTATGTATAATGGTAAAATTTTAAAAATTTAGGAATAATTTCAAAATGATTATCTAAATGGATTATTTTGTATTTTATAAATAGTTTTGTATTTATATTATGCTAACAATTTTAAATATATTAATAGTGAAATAAATTTACTTATGATTACATGTTTTTTATGATTCATTTATTTCAACATGATTCTTTTTTCAATTAAAAAATATAATACCGAAAATAATCATTGAATTTGTCCATTTAAATAATTACATGTATTTGGAATTATTTAATATTCATCTCATTTGTCACAAATCGATGGTTTAAATGAGTATAAATATTACTGTAGAGAACTTATGAAATAATGGTAAACTAATTAATTATGGAGAATTTTTTTTCCATTTATAAGTATATAAATCATCACAAAAATTGAAAATGTATATTAAAATGTTATAATTACGAAAAAAAATCTTGAGTAGTTTTGTAATAACTCTTGACACTCTATTCTGAATAATATGATATAATATAGGTGGCATAAATAAAAATTTATGAATGAAATTTTATAAATGTACATTCATTTAGTTATTATTATTGTCTGAATGAATCAGAATAATTTAATGAATATGTTTGGAGGGAAACAAACACCCATTTTGTCTATAAATTTATTCCACAACATTTATTTCATATAATTAAATAATTTCAAAATAAAAGGATGAATTTTCAATATTTTTAATAATATTAACCGTTTTTTATATATATTATCATTCAATTTATTTTATTCATTAATATATCACAATTTTCACAAATCCATGTATTACATCTCCATTTAAATTATAAACTAACATATTTTTTTCTTAATGGATAAAATTGGTAATTGCATTAAATTTATTCACATCATTTATTATATATTTTTTATGCTATGGTTTTTGTTATAATTTAGCATATTTGGTTATTTAGTTTTCCATTTCTCAAAATACAAACATATTCTAATATTCATAATGGTTCTGCAACATCATAATTATAATACTAGATATAGAAATTTATCAATATGATTCATATGTGTGGTGAGTAGTTCCCCATTCTGTAGTTAGATAGATAATTGTTTATATATGAAAGGAAATTTGGTAAGGGTCATTTCATTGAAATTGTGGTGTTATTGGGGGATTGTTATTGATCTCTATAGTGAGTGGAATATTTTGATTTATATTTTATAGAACAATGGATTGTATCACTATGAAAGCATAGAAAAAAAATAATTCACTTGAATATTTTAAATTTCCATCTATAAAAATTTTGATTTCATATATTTAAAATGGAAATTATATTCTTTTTACTACCAATGATTTATTATATCATTTAGTATTATATTTTTGTACTATAAACCATTATAGAAAGTAATAATAATAATTAATTGTTTGTAAGTGATTCATCCCAAATATATGCACTATAACATGCACACTATACATAATTAATATCTAAATAATAAAATATATAATTGGGATTCATGAATTGTCCCTATGGTTATACCCTTGACATTAATTACAAATGAAGATAATTTCAATGAAAAGATTGTATCATGGTGTGTCTCTAGTGGATGATTAAATATTAATTTGTGAATTATTCATATATGAATACTCATAGAAAATTCATGAAAATCATGACTGAGGTTAGGGAAAATCAATTTAAAATTATTATCTAATGATATATACTTATTCAATTATTGTATGCTCCATTAGTCTTGATATAATCCTCATAAAATAAAATTGCCATATATTCATTTAATACAATGGGGAAGGATTCAATCAAATGTTAATCATTTTAATAAAATTATCTACATTTGGTTCATTAGAGTTGATGATATTTATTTCACACTAGAAAATTATTTATTGAAAATTTCAATTATAATATAGAGTTTCTATTTGTATCAAATCTAATGAATTTTTCAAATAAATAACATTTAATCCATAATGTTTTTTGAGTTCCCTATTTGGGAATATTACTAAAATGTGGATTGAACTCATAGTGTTTCATAGCAAGAGAGTTATGGGATGTAATTTTCTATGTTCCACTTCTATTCCAACATTCTTGAGAATAATCAATAACGCTATGTGAATAATATATCCAGGTTATCATCATTATAATTTAAATATTTATTAATAATTTTCATTTTTAACATGAAAGGAAGTTGTACAATCAAATCGATGATATGTTCAATGAAGGGGAAAACATCTAGTTTCCTAACAATATAGTAATAGTTAATTTTTTTTGATGAAATCAGAGTTAAAATTAATGTGATAAAAATGACCATAATATTGAATGAATAATCCAATAAAATAAAAATTTATTTGTATGTAAACTAACTCTTTTTGAATTAATTGGCAACGAACAATATATAAGATGTGCTTACGCTTGAATAAGTGATAAATAAAACATTATGTCCGCCAATTATGTTTTTACGGATGATAAATATTCAGCAAATGACACTTCCTTAGACAACATTTATATGAATTATTCAAAATTAAATTAAATGACTGATGTAGATAATAGCATTATATAATATGGATATGATTGGGGTGAAATCATCAATGGAAGGTTTATTTTTAAGAAAGTCATCATGTTACTCTCATAAAATCCTTTTAATGGAATAAACTGGAAACAAACCATTAAATATAACTTATTATTTTCACTCTAATAAATTTTTTATTAATAATTATAGGATTTCATTTAGAGGATCAATGTGACTAAACATTTAGACCCCATAAAACTATAGATAATTACAAAAATTTCAGTCTATGAAGTCAATTTATTTCTTAATCCTATAAATATGTTTTACAAATATTTGTCTCATTCATCTTGAAACTATTATAGTTTATAGTATTATCATTCTATTCCTTATTCTTTGATGGAATAGTAGATCTAAGGGACTAATCAATGGGTAACTTATAAATGAAAAATATTTTCCCTCTTAGGGAATGGATTAGACATAGATTTTTTAAAATATATTATATAACGTTATAGAGAAAATTATATTATTCCACATAAATATGATAAGAAATTAATATATTTATCTTATTTGGAATGTGAATAAATTTACATATAAAATAAATTTAATACTCCAAATTTATGACATATTTAACTGTTGACCTAAAAATACATAATATTTTATAGTGATAGAATTCCAATAATTTTTATTATATTTTCATATTCTATCTCAATGCATACATATAAAATAATAAACATAATAATGTTCCCATAGGCAGCATAGACTGCTCCAATAATCGTAATCAAATTTAGATAGTGGGAATAGAGTCTTTTCAATAGTATGTGAACCTCCATGTGGTTCTATGAGTGTTTTATAAATTTGAACACCAAAATATCCAATAAAAAAACCACCAATGTATCGACGAGGGGCCTAATGATGTCCCACGTAGACCTATAGTTATTTTCAAATAATTATTCATAATTATTTTAATCTCATATTAATAATAGTTTCTAATTCTTATGAAAGTAAATATTTTTATTAATATTAAAGGGATGTCCTTATATTGATTTACTTGATTTACCCAAATGTGAAGGGAAATGACCAAATGATTTCTATTAGGTTGATCATCAAATCTATTTTCGAACTGTGTTTTCTTCCTAAAGAAGTAATCATTATAGACCCAAAATAAAATCTACAATATAAATATTTTTTTATTCTTAGTCATTATGTAAATTTTATTTAGCCACACAGTGTACTGAACATCCTTGATGATGTCTTATTGCTAAAATCATCAAAAATAGAACAAAAATGGAATCATTGGAGGTATTTTTTTGAGTATATTATTATGTTCCCAGTGGAAAATATTAATGATAGTATAATGGAATATTGTGTAATGATTTATCCCTTACATTAACTTATAAATATAAGAAAAAAATTCATGGTTTTTTAGGATCACAATGTAATATTATCAATCATCAATATTTATGATGAAACAATCAATTTTCATCGATAGATCTAGCTTAGTGACTCAATTGTCTTATTTCATCGCTATAATTGTGATAGGTAATGATACATAAATGGAATAAATAGATTTATAAATTACACCATAATATGAAACATAAGTATTTTATAGAGTAGATAGAACATCAATTATTGTTGGTTGTGATAATTCTTCATCTTCTTATATGGGGGTATAAGATTTCCAAAACTTTTTTTTACAATCTTATTCCACAATGGTCATTCTGATAGTATTTTTAAATGGATTACATTCAATTCATCGCTAATATAGTATTCCCTTAATTTTAAATGATTATTTTTTTCAATCACTGTTTCATCAATATTACTCCCCAATAGACACATTATACATGTAGATTTCCATCTATATCTTGTATCATTTAGTTTGAGATGTAAAAAAATTATTTTCCAACATAGGTATATTTATATCCGTAGGATATGAGGTTATTTTTTATCACTAAATGTTATTATGAATTATTATATTGTTCTAAATACTATGTTTATAGATTCGTTATATTGAATGGGATGGATAACACTATAATTATTTCACCCCCCAAAAATATAGAAGTTATTGTCAGCTAATATAGAGTGTTGAAACACAATGATCCTTCAAAATAAAAAATATTTCCTTTTTAATAATCATCATGAATGATGTGGCATTCTGATGACTATATCAGCGTTTCCCCAACATAGAGTACACCTAATTACATGAAGAAGGAATCATTATGATACAATGGGTATTAAAATGGTTTATATATATGAATTTGGAACTATATATTTATGTGTAATATGATTTAATTATCATCTTTCAAAAAATCCGTGATTTGTTTTATTTAAAACCAAATCACTAATCATTAAAAAAATGATTCGATTACATGAATTGTATTATGTCATATTTCAAATATATATATTATCAATATATATGATTCAAAATAAATTATTGTGCACTTAATTTTGTAAAGAGGCCCGTATATGATGATATTAATTATATATCTATTATGAACTATAATAATAGTAGCATCAAAATTGTTTAGGATTCCAAAAAATAAGGTTTATAATTTTTTGTGGATAATTTTATTTCCATAATTCATATATAATGATGTTATTTTATAGTCATCCTCTAGAATGTCCTCTTCTTTATAGTATATGTTAGCAATGAAAAATTCATTCACAATCATTGGATGAATTTTCATGGAATATTGATAACCCTTTGATAGATATTATGTATCTAAACCAATGATTCATTACATGATATACAAGAGGTTAATTTTTCAATAATATTTCAATTTTAGTTTAGGGAGTTACCCCCAAGGGGACACTTCATGATTTGAAATGTGAGAGGAATATCTAGTAGATATGATCGTTTTTGACATGTATATTCAATGATATACCTATAGATTTCACCCGATGGGTTAATGGTACATAATTTTGGATGATATAGATTTTCACGAAATAAAATTAGAAATTGACTTAAAAAATAACCTAGGGAAATTGATATAATTTCACATATATTCTATAGATAAAATTTCTCTCTAGTACTAGCTATGTAAGAAACATTTATAGATATTTCACCCAACGTATACGACTTGTCTGATTAGATATTTTCATTAATTAGAGATAATTGATGAGTGTTATGAGGATATAACTGATATGCACCATTTTATTATTTTCACACTATTCATCGAATTCATGTAACTAACAATGTAATTATCAATAACTTCATTAAGGGATTCATTATGAACATTCATGGTCATG
This sequence comes from Viscum album, assembly GCA_963277665.1. Taxonomy (NCBI): domain Eukaryota; kingdom Viridiplantae; phylum Streptophyta; class Magnoliopsida; order Santalales; family Viscaceae; genus Viscum; species Viscum album. Next base: position 491,014,784 of record OY728162.1, read on the forward strand.
GATATTATTCCTAATGGTAGGTGTATAAAGTTCCCAATGGTACAACAAACCATTTTTATTTAATGATGTTATTGATAATACATTTAAATATGATATTTATTATTTCAATAAACTTTTTTTATTTTGTTGATATTGGAAATAATGGAGAATGAAAATTCATAGAATGTGTTGGCTGGTAGAGATTAGTATGATTTATCAAATGTTCTTTTTTGATAAAATATTGTGAAATATGGTAACCAAAAATAGAAAAGCATCTATTTGAGTGTTTATTTCATTCACATAAATACTATTAATGAAAAATGTTGATAGATATGGATTTGAAATGAAATTTTGGTCACCCAATTCATATATTTTTAGATCTACCAAGTCTAGTATCTATTCAATGAATAAAAAAACTCATTGATAGTGCACCTAACGAATCTATCTTACGGAGTTCTTTAGGGATGGTTATTTAACACAGTATATTATTGTTTGTTATTCCCCAAAAGAGTTTATATGTACTAATATCTTGATAAATTACGTAAATATTTTTAATATTAATCCTTGAAATAGTATAAAATATAATTCTATTATTTTAAGTCGATTGACACTCATTCATAATAAGTACCTAAACAGTGTTATTTCATTAATTCAATACCATTGAATGATTTTCATATATGGATAATGAGATACATATTTATTTATGTTAAATTTTATTAATGAAAATAATCTTTTCATCATTTATAGTATTCTATATTAGTATATATGGATATGTAATTTATTATTTATTAATACAATATATGTTGTACATTAGATCCATGGAATATTCATGGAATTCGTAGAAAATTATAGGGTACTTCATGTTGATAAGATAAAATACTTTAAAATTTAAAAATTTTATATTTATAACATCAAAAACTACTCTTATAAATTATTAATTGTTTTGGAATATTTTAGGAACATATAGAATGTAGTGATTCTAGTAACTAAAACATTATATCATTAAACGAACTTTTTGAGACTAGTGACATGTATCATATGGATGGAAGAGACAAACATATAGGTAAACTAATGGAATTTATCCTCCAATATTGTAATTCAAAATGGTTATATATAGAGGGGAAAAAAATAAAATAATCCCTTATAGATACTATATGAAGTAGATAGGTTAGATAATTCATTGTTTTCTGGTATTCTGAATATTATAAATGTTTGATAGAGGAAATGAGAATGTATATAGTATGGGAATTTTATACCAATGAATAAGGAAGATCTCTATTATTAAAATCCAATGGTTAGGGATCATGGTCTAAAATTAAGGGGGTTTATCACTGACTATATATATTGTGATTTAGGATGCATCATTAAGGATTCAATGATATCGGTAATAGAAGTGATCTAGTCATATCATGGGGTATCAACATTATTGGAAACCATAACTGGTTATATAGATCCTGATGTGATTTCATTATTATCTTGGATATTTCATTCACATTAACCCACATAGAGGTTGATATTGTTAATACTATACCTCTCCAAATGTATAATTTTTAAAAAATATTTATCCTAATTGTATAAGTGTAATCACCTAGATCAACCCTAGTAGTATGATGGAGATTTATAAGATATCACCATTAAAAATAATTTATGATATGGAAATGTTGAATAATTACCATGATTAGGATGAAATCCGTATTAGATCTAAATGTATAATTTTTTAACAATGTAGATCTATTGGATAAATGGTGATCTTTTGAAATTTTACTCTTTATATTCAGTATCTTATTGGGCATATGATGATCTAGAAATCCCTCTACCTTGGTTAAATATCATGTGAATGTTGTTCATATACGTGTTTCCATAGTTAGAAAAATATTACCTAAATCACATATGTGGAGATGGTCATGGATTCCTAATAATGGATCATATATCAAGGTAAATTATCTAAGGGAAAATCTTCAATATATTCTTCATATTATATATGATACTCATAGACTACTTCAGACTTGATTTTGATGAGACTAATTATGGAGGTTCCAATGGTGGTGATTTGATTTCATAATTTTGGCGAAAAACATAATGTTGATGTCATCATACCACTAGAGGAATATAATAATGATAATCATATTATCCTTGTCTTGTTATTTTTAAATGGGACCCCCATAAAAGGTTAATGATTCCAACATGTTTTAAAAAAGATTGGTCATGTGTAAATCAATGATAAGTAATTGGATGGTGAAATATTTGGTCCCACATAGACATTTTTCATGTTTAAAATTTTTAATTTACATGGAATACAAAAAAATATTTTCCCCAAATCTATATTTCTAAGAGAAGAAATCAGGTTTTAAATAGTGAAATAGTGGTATTTTGATGAATATATACATGTATAATGACTCTTATTTGAATATATTTCTATAATTATAATCTATTTACAAACTCTCCCATTGGAAATGGAGTTATATAAATGTGGTTATAAATTTATTAAATACACAAACATGTTGGTGGGTGAATCTAAATCCTATTACTATAGAATCTCATCAGGTTCCTACATATCAGAAATATGTTTCTCCTCATATAGTAATGCTACACCAAATAAAAAAAATCATGCATACATATAGTATAGAAGTAGATAGATGGGATCCAGATTATGGAATAGATTGATACCCATACATTTGATTCCATTTTTTCATAAAATGGCCCTAATTTTTTGGGTTGGTTATGAAAATCCTGAATGTTTTCATTTTAGTAGAGGAATGGTTCTCCATAATAAATAAATCCCTTCAAATTTTTATTGCATTATATGTATTAGTATATGTACTTAATAATTATAATTATATCATTACGAAATGATTGATGTAACAGTACATAAGTTCCCATTATCTTGTATTTGGTGCATTATTGGTTGTTCTCTAAAAATGATATTTATCAGGAAACATAAATAATATCAATCGGTATTTTATATTCATACATAGATAGAACCTATATAATAGTTATATTCTCCTCTATTGTTATTATAACCACTATGGTGGAATGCATAATTTACATTGGGATGACATACATTTCCTTTTTTAATTACTCGGACAAACTCTTGGATACAAACCTCACCATTTGGAAGAAAATTTTAGAGTATATTAATAGTTCCAATATCTAGATGATTCAATATAATATTCATAGTGGATTATTATGTTCTCCATACTAGTATGGTTGAAATTTCTCAATGATTATTTTTGGGTGAAAAATAGGATAAATTAATGGTGGCAGGGGACACACTAGTGGATGTAGTTGAATTTTGGTGAATAAGGACTTTTGTATTAGAATATTATCTAAACCATTAATCCAAAACATGGAGGTAAAGAATATAAAATACTATCTTATTTAGATAGTGGTGGAATCCCATTAAATTTTTGCTTCATAAAAATGTTGTGAAACTCATTAGAGACACCATTTTTTCAAATTTCATATTACATATTGACTTTACCATACCTCTACTGCATATTGTAATGTTTAGTTACTACCTTCCACAAAAATGATCTTGTATAATTATATATTTTTAATGGGGTGGGTATTTGACAATGTGATCCATTATTTTTAAAGGTTTCCATGGCTTCAAATCCTTTTAGTCCTTCATTAACTTCTCATGGTATGCAATAATGCATTTTTTAGATATCATATAGTGGATGCAATTTAATACCATTTATAAAATAATATTATTGGTGAAACATGATACCTGTAGGTAGAACCAATGTGAGAGGAGTTTATAATGAAAATATTTTAATTATGAGATATTTACATTGGTGAAATTTTACCACCACAATTTTTATTGGAAGTGGGTGAGGATTCTTTATTAAAATTTCTCTTTGTTGTCATTTTACATTTGATATTTCACAATAACATGGTGTTCTTAAATCTTGATGATAATAGGAATTATTATTATACATATTGATGTTATAATGTGTGATAGAACCGTGAAAATCATCTTATAGAATTCAAATAATAAGTTATTGACATAAAGTTCATCATTATATTCACGAATGATTTATTTCAACACATTATTTCTGGTCAGTTTTGATATAGAAATCGTCAAAATCATATAGTCTTGTATAAAATATTTTTAATGATGGGAAGATAAATCAATTGTGAAAGGTTTCTGGAAGTAATTTATTGAAATGGATCACATTATTTCATAAAATCTATCAATATAGTAATCACATCATTTTATTTTCTAGTTGTATTATGCATTAATGATTTAATACAGGATCATGAATCTCATTCTTGATGATATCATTACCTGGACACTATTAAATTGCTACACTAGATTCCATAGTAGTGTCACTACATTTTTTTATAGAGGATGTGTTCTATAGAAAATATTTGTTATGATGGCCATATTTACCAATTTTCCTCCATTAGTTCAATTTTTATGTCACATTTTTATGAAAAAGTTTAACTATATTTCATCATCCATGTTATAGTGTGCTTAAAATGGATGAATACATTTTATCATCATATAATTATTATTACATTCGTAACCTATGGATAGAAAAAACCATCATATAGGGAATATTATTCTCCTAATATGAATCATAAAATGATATTTATTCTAAAAAACATATTCAGGTCGCTTAAGGTATCCTAGGAAAATTCCTAGTGGCATCATGTGCTAGTCTCAAAACAAATCATCTGGTAATCATATAATAATATTTATAATAATAAGATCATCGCCTATGTGGTGAAGAAAGATAATGTATTCTCTTTATAGATGTGTCATTTTAATTTAATATAAATAATCTCATGGTTGTATCATAAGGAATATAGTAACTGTGACAACATTAATATGTATAAAACACATCATATAAGAGAATTTAGAAGATATTGTATGAATATTAAAAAATATGTTTATCCATGTCTGGAAAAACATTATAGGCTTATCACTAAATAATTCCTAGGACTACCTAATCTTGGTTGGGTTTTTCATGCTTCTTTTTGGTTTTTTCATAAAATCAACACATATGGAAACTCATGATTTTCATTTGTGAAATGTTTCAAATTTTAATAGTATCCTATGACTTAGAGTATATTAATTATAATTTCGATAAATATGATGTATCTAATGAATGGTTTAAAAAATATTATTTCTCGTTAGATGAATATTCAATTGAAATAAAATATTAAATTATTAGGTGCATAAGGATATAATGTACTTTGAGACAACAGATATAATAAAATTATTTAATGGATTTAATATTAAAAACTATATAGTATATGTTTCATTTATACCCATTCATATTTTTTTCATATATAAAAACCATCATAAACTGGGGAAATTGAAATATTAAAATAAGGGAGCTCATATTCCTAGGAAGTGTATTCAAGTGATAAATCTATAAATGATCATATGTGAGAATAATATACACATAATGGTATTATATAATAAGTATAAGGGAAGAAATAACAATGAAAATATCATTAAAATTAACCATTATTCAGGGAATTAGGAATTCTCATATCATACAATGCTTTCCATAAGTGTTTAAAATCATAAATAACCATTCCAATTTCATAATAACAAATAATTATCATTAAAAAATGGTTTTTATGTATAATATTTAATTTAAAACGATTTAAATATTCAATGAATAAAATTATTAATATTTTACTAGAAAATACAATTATATTGGGTTTCATACCCATTCCCATAAACATTAATCATATGTCCATGTTTCCCGCAATGAAATTAATCATATTTTAGAATTTGTATATTACCAATGTAATATAATAGGGTTTTTTTGAAAATATCATTTACCATCATTGCCTTGTTTTAATCATACATTTACCCTATTTCTCATAAGATAATCCCATGTGTATATTCTAAGTCATAATACCAATTCACATGAAACGTTGTGTTTGTGAAAACCACTTGTGATGATTTTAATATCATGAAATATATTCTTTTTCTCAATGTATTGGATGTTGATGATAGAACCACACGAAAAATAATAGTATATAATTGATATTTATTCCATTATATTATAATATTTCGGGTAATTCAACTACAATTTATTTTATCCTCGAGAGTTACATGGGTTTCACGAAACATCACTAAAAAATATACATCAAAATACAAAAAGAGAAAAAATATGTATAGTATCATAATATCATATAATATTTAATTCATAATTATTCAGAAATTATTTTTATATAAATGAATATGATATTTATAAAAGTATATAATTATGATTCCCAAATTAAGAGAAAATTTTATTTTATATTTCTATTTTATAAAAAATTATTTCCTCTAAAAATTTTACTATATTTTAATACATAGAACCGTTGAATATTATAATGTTATTATAATTTATATAGGTGGATATTGTAATTATAGAATTATATCATCTTATAAATATTAAAAAATATTTTTCTTATACATTATCGAGTAGAGTAAAAATTTCCCAATGGGGATTTTTTTAACATTACATTTTATACATTTTTTAAGAATTTTAAAAACATTTTAAAATGAAATTTATAAATTTCATAAATTAAGTAGTGATCATTCATTTTTCATTTTTAATAATATAGTTAGGGAATAAATTTATCATAGCCTAATTAGATAAATAATTATCAGTTGGTCGAAATTAAATATTATGATCATTATGAGTACCAAATATTGGAAAATTAGAGTTAAAAATAAAAACCCAAAAAAATTAAAAATTAAAATAATTTATATCGGTCTTATGAGTATGATATCATAACATTTCACAGAATTCCAATTGAAAAATAAACAATATTGATAAAATTTAAATTATAAAATAAACCCAAAACTTATAACCAAACTAGTATAGTACATTTGATAGGTTGTTTTATTATATTTATATGTGGATGATAAATCAATAATATTACTATAATAATAAATTTCAATCTGTATAATACTCCCCTATTAATTTATAAATAATACTTTATAAACAAATTACTAAAAAAATATATGCTTACAACTATTCAATTTTCTACATATGTTTTGTTTTGGTGATTTATGTTCATTTCAAATTGTAGTCAATTCATCAACAATATAATACTTCTAATTTCATTAATTTCATTTTTTATAGTTTTTGTTCTTCTATAACCATACATGTATTTTTTAGATGAAAAATAAATAACATCACATCATGGTGATGAAATTATTTTTGTATGAACGGGTGATGTTTCAATTTCCCAATTATTGCTATAAATTAATAGTAAACAATTAATTAACTTCAAAAGAACAAAAATATTATAAATATCATTTATATTCATTATATAGATTTAGCTAACACTATATGAGATACTATAATTAAAGAAAAAATTATTCTTTCTTGGAGGTCGCAATCCATACATACTAATTAGAAATTATTACATTTTCTATATGATGAAAATGAAAAAATATTATATTGTCTTAAAAAATAATTATTGTAAGGATACAAATTTCATTATATTAATATGGTAATATTTAAAAAAATTAAACGAATTCGACATTAAATTGGTTAGTAAGAAAACTCAACACATTGTTTGATAAACACTACTATAAAACATTTAGGATACATTAATGGGTTTTTTGGGAATATTAAAACATATGGGAGATGTGAATGAATGTAGTAAAAATAATTTTATTGGTCATGGATATGCTATTGACATAATTCGTGTGACGACTATATAATAGGACACTCTCTTTTATAAGATAGATAATTGAAACCCAAGTAAATATTAAGATAATTAATATATATTAAATTTACTACCATAGAAAATAAATAATTATTTTTTGAAATTGAAAATATAGTAGAGTTTAAAGAATAAATAATCTATTAAAATTTTAATTATAAATAATTTTTTAATATTTAAATCGTAATCACATATTATCATCTCATAGTAATATATAAATTTTTTTACCACAGTGAAAATATTTCTACCATTGTAATAATTCAACCATTCTAAATAATAATACGATCATGTTAACGAATATTATTAATCAGTATCACAAGTACAAAATCAATTTTAAATATTTATTTCTTATAGTTGAATAAAGTTTTTCTCATATCAATTTACAAAACACATAAATACAAATCTTGAAAAAATAGTTATAAACATAAAAATTTTTATATAATCAATATGTTCCATGAATCAACCATTATATAGAAATTAATATTTTTTTAATGAATGCATAAAAATAAAATTTCTTTGAAAAAATTCATCAATGATAATAATTTAATTTTATATCATAAATAAATAGTATTAGCAAAAAAATAACATTCTAAAAAATTACATGTTGACCTTCACATTATTTTATCATCATTGAATGTCTATTTATATTCACAATATGAATTATTATATTTTTTTAAATATTTATGAAAAAATAATATTACACATACTTTTTTGATAGAATAATAGAAATTTTTCTTTTAAACTATAATACATATAAAATACATAATGTTTTTTAACAACACATTCTTGTTTATCCATGATTTATAAGTATAATATTTATTATCATTATATGAATACTATATGTATGTCCATTTTATATTTTAAAAAATATTAAATTAATCATTCCTTATTTTTAAATTAAAATATTCCATGATTTTGTAAAAAAATTATAGATAGTAAAAATTAGGTGGAAGGATATGCTCAATAATTAATTGTATTTATTTTCATGAAGATGACCATTGCATAAAAAGTAATTTATTATATAAACTGGAGGTAGTGAACAAAACTTTATTTCATTTTATATTATAAGATTGATTTTTTCATCAAAATAATTTTTTATTTGTACCAATTATGATTAAAACATTAAATATTATATCACAAGACAAATTATATAATTTTATTGTTTTACATTGTATCACCCTTCGAATAATTTCGGATTTATATTTGAATTATTATATTAAAAATAGTTGGATATACTTAAAAAACACTACATTATCTAGTACTAATGAATATTACTCACCATTTTGGTTTACCCAATAATATAACCTGGTTTGTGGTCTTGTTCCCAATCACATTATCTCATAAATCATTCATCACCAATTATTATTATAGGAAATAAATATTTTGATCATGATATATAACAGTTGTGTCTAGTTTATATGTAGGCTCATTTACATGCTTCGTTAAAAGAGAGACATGGAACACATCATGAATATTTGGGAGGTTCATTTTATGTACCATCTTAATTTATATAATATTGATATGATCACGACTCTCATAGGGACAAATATATTGGGGGAAGTGTAAAATTACACTTCATTCGAAATCTCATAAATTTATTCCATGATGATATTAATCATAATTATTTATCACCAATTATGAAAAATTGAACATTCAATCGATTTATATCAAAAATATTATATTCACTAGTGATCCCCTAATGTTATATTTATTAGATGATTCTTTATCTATTATATAATTAGAACGATCATGTCCAATAAGATATTATTTTACATTTTTATCAAATATTATTAGACTTATTCCATTTCTTATAAAGAATTATTCAAAAGGATCCATATATGTTCATGTTTTAAATCAACTATAATGTTAACATTCAAAATGAATAATTTGATGACCCAAAAAACCATTGAAATCTATAGATAAAAGTTTCAACATAAAATTGATGTTTTTAGTGTTCTTCTCATAATAATAATCAATATGTGGATGATTATAATGCTGAAAGTCTTATATTTATCCAAATACTTGGGATAATTTCATCATAAAATAATGGTAACCACGTGGTTTTGATAAATACACTGGAAATTTTTCTCGATGAGTCCTTCAATCATATATAATATATATTACAGTATGATTTTTAAAAATGAAATAATAATTTATATCAATTAAATGTGATGACAACATTAATCTATCAACTGATCCCAAATTGAATCATGATCTAAAATGTCTTGGTTAGACTTATAAAAAAATCCATAGTGAGGTTTTACCATTAGAATAATTATTACCTAATGATTAAATTATATAATTGAAAATTAATAGAATATCCATAACATAATAATATAAAGGGAACTGGAAAAAATATAAATTATAACAATTTTCTTGTTCTTCCACCATAGATAATCTATTAGAAAACTATACATATTTTAATTTCCATGATTGGTGGTCAATTATGTGAAAAATTATTCATCGAATGAATAATTTTTTAATAAATTTATTAATGTGACACGTATTCTACTCCCAAATCAATTCTTTACATTATAGTCAAATTTTATCATTAGGTTATTTCTTAAATACTATTTTGGTTCCACATCCTCTTATTATGAGACTTTAATATTCATTTTAATGAATGTTGGGATATATTTTTAGCAAAATATGAATTATACATATAATCAATAATTTTATTTCCATCCTCAAAAAACCATATTTAATAGATCACAATATAAATTTTCATTAAAAACCTGTAGTGGTCCTTTAGACTCATAAAATCTTGATAATTATTATCCTTACCTGTGATATATTGAGTAGTCTTAATTTTGGATCCTATCCCACCATATCCTTCAAAATATAGTCAACTCATTCAATTTCAATTTATACATAATGAATAAAAATTTAGTATCTATATTACACATTTATCCACAAAAATAATACCATTATATTTTAAACTCAATATATTAGGATGCCAACTCAGAATTATGAGTCAATAATTTTTCACATAAATCATCAATTTTAAATGGTATTATAGTACTAACATGACATTAAATGGTAAGATATATTCAAATACAATCATTGATGATTTAGAATGTATTATAATCAGTTCCCTTGGATTGATTAGTGTATGTATAGTGGCACAAATACACCATCTCATAGGATGCTAATTTTTTAATAATCATCTATCAAAATGAACTTATATTCTTTTATCATCAACAGTGTTTTTATATTTATCATATGAGATAAATATCTCACATTAAATTGATATTTTATAAAAAATAAATGAAAGCTATCGATCTCAAACAATGTATATGGTCTAGGACATTTTGATGTAATTTTTTATAGGATTTAATGATAGAGGCCCAACATTTATTTTTAAGAAAATTCTAAATTAAATATATAATATTAAAACATAGAAAATATTAAAAACAATATCTCCTTTATTGTTGATGAAAGCATAACCATTAAAAATTTTTACGCCCTCCCTTTTTATCGATAAATATTAGCAAATAGACTATAAAAACTACAATGAACTAAACATTTTAATCTATAAAGACAAATTTCTATTGATCAATATTTATATATGGATAATCATTTGTTCTAAATTTTATAACATTAAAATAAAAGTCTATTTAAAAAATGATTTCTATTTTTGTTACACATTTTTTCAATTAGGTAATTATTTCTAGATCATGATACATATTTTGATAGTATTATTCTGAATAAATTTGTTAAAAATTTTCATTAATATGGGAATAATATCATGCCACCCTCCCCACAATGTTTACACCTCCTTGGTCAGAAATGTGAAAATGGAGATAATGACCCCTGAGTCCCCACTCTAGTAGGCACCAAGTTGGCGACTAGCACGGAGTGTATAATAAACAAACAAATAGGTGGCATTACCCTCTAAGAGAAAAAATGTAAAAGCGAGAGATAAGATTGACATCAATCAACTCCCGCTCATACTGAAATATAAACGAAAACCCAAGTACACATATGAATGGCCATGAAAAAGTACTATAAATGAAAGGGGAAAACAACAAGTACCCAATAGAAAGTAAAAAAGAACAGCAACCTCAAGCTCAAATATCTCCTACAACCCCAAGCTAGTAGATGGATCTCCAACCTGCTCCAAGTGACATGAAAAAATAGTTTATATATACATAGGGTGAGTATAATAGTATACATAGTAGGATCCTACCTGAAACCTCTCGTGCAAAAGTAAAGAAAGCATGATAAAGCACAGTGAAAAACAAGTTAAACCAACTCGTCACATATACATGTATTCTATGTTCCCACCTCACTGTTTCTACTCTCACCAAGTAATGCATACATTAATATAGCATATACTAATGAATAACAATGGTACACCACTACTACTTCCCCACTGGTATGCCTCTTTACACTAATGTCGCACGTCCTAAACCTCTCTCTCCAAAAAGGCTTCCCCCCAGACACGTGGGAGATGCACCACAATCTGCAACTCATGCACCAAAAGGCTTGCTCGAAGACATCTGAATGAAGCACAACAACATCCTCATAACCAAAGGTAACCAGGTAGTTTCTAGGAGCCACCACAGCTCTCGGAACGTGTATCTTACGTCAGGTATTATACCTCAAGCCATTAAATCCCAAACACCAAGTAAGGATCGTCAAGCCATCACAGCCTATACACGTTACTCATATAGTAGTACATAGGATACTATATCCAGAATATATGTGTGGAAATAACCTCAAGCCATTACAGCCCTCTACACACATATATGAGGAAATCTAACCGTTTTTCCTAACGGCAAAAATATATACCATGAGAAAAGAGAAGAGGCAAAGGGGGTAGTTATCCATCCATCCTCCCACCAGAATGTTGGGGAAAACACCCCCAGGGCCCAGAATCCCCAGGGTGTCAGCTACCCATACTCACAAGGTGGAGTAGCATATATAAACAAAAAAAGTAAAGAATATATTAAAACTCACAACCAAACTATGGGAATAACCTAGACATAGACACATCTGAATCTAACGTCACTCGGACTCCAGGCTGCCAATTCTAAGACTATGTTTCCTATAAGCATACTACCATTTAAAGAGCATTATTATATTACTTCATTCCTTTTTCAAATTCCACTTTACATTAATTAACCATGAACAATTCCACATTAAATTTCCTTATCATCACACCAATAGTCCATTGTTCCCTCAAATGATGTCAATCTCATAATTATGTTTCAGTGAACACCAACCCCATTGGTTAACTTCATTTAATCAAACATTTATTATAGAAACACTTTCCCATATTCCCAGGAATTCAAGAAAATAATTCTATGATACTATCACATGGGGTTCAACACGGTGAGTATATGTACTACCCGTCGATTCTTTATCTCCTATAACAAGAGCATAGATCCATCCTCCCTAGAGAAGATAAGCACGTAAAGCAGGAGGCATACCCCGCGTGTCTTCGCCTCTTTCGGAATAAGGGTATGCAAGACCTGCTGCCTTGAGCAGTGGAGAAAAGTAAACTAGACAACCAACCAAAAGAAACAGAAAACATCCAACAATCACATCAATCCCATTCCATCATCCCTGGTGTCCTCCACAACACCCACATGCATAAACTGATGCATCTCGCAACTCTAAGCGTAATCCGCTGCGCCAACGAAAAAGTCCTCTATGACCCTACATATCACAAAAACCATCTAGGATCACATCAAAGAACAAGCAGCATGAAAGAAAACATCACATCAATTGGGCTATGGCCTTTTTACAAACAAGAGTGTAACTAAGAACCATAAAAAAATTATCAAACAATCAAAATCATTAATCTATCTTCAATTAACAGATTTAATATGTTGGTTCATACCTTGAGAAACTAAACTAGTAAGCTATAAAAAAAGATTAATCATGCTTTAAATGGCAATTTGATTGACATCAAATTCCAACAAGAACAAGATTCATTTTCATTCCTCTTTATCTTCCGCCAAACAATTATCAATTAAACATGGTTTATATTCTTTACCAATTTCCATCAAGAACGAACAATTAATCAAAGAAATCACAAATATCACACTATCTAGAAAATCATAAGTCAATAACATACGATCGATAAAATTTATTTATCTGGTTCAATGTATTTATTTGGTCAATTCCATTGTTATCTAGCGGGATTAAACATAATAATAATACATTTTCACATAAAAGAAAAGAGAATAAACGAATCCCCTACCTCAGAGGCTTTTGACAAAAATCCCAACAAACGAAGAACGTATGAGAAATCCAGGTTGATTCTCCAAGAATCATCCTTAGATATCTTCTCCTAAAACAACCAAGACCAAAGGTCATCATAATTGGGATCCACACACAATTATATACCCATAACGGGAATAGATCTATGAAACATATGGAATATGATATGTAGATCTAAGTATATCTAAGAAACCAAAAAAGAACGATAACATGCCACAAGAAACCATCTTTGATTCGCCAAGATAAGCCCCTGGATCACCTCTGAAACACTTGGGAGAGGTTCTACTACCTTCATGGAAGGGTAATCCCAGTTTATGGTCAATTAAGTGCTTAAACAATCCTTTTATATGGAAAACGAGTTAGATCCACAATTTTATGATCTAATATTAAGTCCCAGCATGGTTATTTCGTATGGTTTAACAAACTGTGCATTAACCATATGTTACCTACTGCATCGTCAAACACAAACACCGTTTGGAAGCATGGTTAGACAAACCGTGCGCTAACTTTCTGTTGGACACTGCCTCCAAGACCTGCCATTCACGGATTGGCCACACAGTTTAGACGAACTATGCACAACCCTTGCAAATTCAATGCCCTTTAGATTTTCTTAAAAGTCCACCCAAATGCACCCCCCAAGTCACCATAACCTCCCGGAACAACTATAACACAACATTATCACAATGTAAGGGAATTTTGTGGTCCGGGCCATTACATCAGATACCTCTAAAAACATTTTCATCCTCGATAATCCAAAACCCAAATAAAGTGAAAATTGAAATAGGGTCTGAACAACCACCAATCGAGATACCCCTCAAAAGGGAGAAAGCCAACAAAACAACAAGGGATCCATCTCATAAACGTGAATGTTTCATAACCTCAAACTACACCAGTTCATGAAAAGAGTTCAACATGAAACAACTTTGGGTACTCAACATGTATCTATGACTCACGTTCCCAAGTACTCTCTTCCAAGCCATAGTGTCACCACAATACAAGAACTAAAATGAATAGAATTCCCACACAACACCTTCTCCATGCAGTCTTGGATATCCACAGGTCGCTCCTCAAAGGTTGCGTCATCGTCAACATCGATCTCTACCTAATCGATGATGTCAGAGTCATCATGAAGACAACGACAGAGCTGTGATACTTGGAAAACATCATGTATCTGATTTATCTATGGGGGAAGTGCTACTCGATACGCCACTGCTCCAACACGAGCCAACACCTCGAAAGGCCCAGCAAACTGGGGAGAAATCATAATTCCACATCCAAACCTTCGATTCCCATGATGGAGAGTCACCGTCAGAAACACATGATCCCAATTATTAAACTCTAAGGGTATCCATCTTTGATTGGAATATGAATTATGACATTCATGTGTTGTCTTCATCCTCTCATGAATCACCTGAACTGTATCTATTGTATTATGTACTTGTTCTGGTATGAGAATTGATGACTCTCCTACCCTAGTCCAACATAACAGAGAATGGAACGGTCAGCCATACGAGGCTTCAAACGGAGCCATGCCGATGGTGATGTGAAAACTATTATTGTAAGAGAACTCCATGAAGGGTATGTGCCTCAACACAAACAACTTGGTCTCTTCTGACCTCCACCTCAAGATCCCCCAACTGGGACTCTTCGTCATTCTACATCAGGGATGACTACACAATCATCTGAAAAAGACAACCTCTACCACCAAATGTTCCCATATCAATATGTAATGCCAAAAGTTCATCCATTACTCTCTAGGAATCCCTGAATTCTCACAAAACATCACTACTTGAGTTCTGGATTAGTGCATCAGCTATAACATTCCCTTTTCTTGGTGTATACAATATTTCAAAGTCATATTCCTGTAAGAACTCCATCCACCGATGCTGTCATAATTTCAAGTCAAACTAGGATAAAACATACCTCAAACATTAATGATCGTTGAAAACCACAAAGCACTCATAAATGAGGTAATGTCTCCACAACGTCAGAGAAAACACCACAGCTGCCAACTCAAGATCATGGATGGAAAAGTTGCTTTCATGGGGATGTAACTGTTGAGACCCATAAGAATCAACTTACCTTTTTAATAAGGACTTGGCCTTAAAACATACATTGTATTGAATTAAATGAATAATTTATGTTGAGGACATTTTCAGGTTTAGAGTTTTAGAGAGTTAGGCCATAACTGTTACATTTCCAAAAGATTAAAATGTAGACACATCTACCCAGTATCCAATTTTTTTTACTAAAAATGAAATATTGTTATAATAATAGTCATGTCTAGTTCTATTTTATAGACATCATGACTTTTCCGTGTTCCAATCCATTACTCTATTCCACTTTATGTCCTGTGGAAAACATTTCAAAACTTGGGATGATCATAAAAATCTCAGTAAGGGATACATAAATAAATAAAACAGTTAGTTTTTCAAAACAAAATGTAAACCAAGAAACCTTTAACATAAGTAATACTTCTTACCTTTATGAAGTTGTAAATACACTAAACTGAATAAAATATCATTACTTACCCATTTGTACACAAAATATTACCATGAAAATAATATAAAGAACACATAACATATAAAGGTAACTTAGGACATAATCATAATTAAATGGAATAACCATACGGTCGAATTCCACACATATCACTAAATGGAATAGATATATGGATGACTTCTATAACCAATGCGTTGGAGGTTATAATGTAACCACCCGTCCTGGTATTCACAGAACCACCCTTCATTTGATTTATCAGGTAACCACCTGTCAAATTTCGAAGTACCAATATAAAATCATAACACATACATCAAATATAAAGGAATGAAAACATTTCCACATTTCAATCACAATATATCACATAAATATATTAATATAAAAAATCCATTATCAAAACCGTTTTCAATACCAAAATACATAAAAGAGTATATGGTATTTATTTTATTTTAAAAACATTATTTCTTGTTGAGGAAGCCAAAGATCAAATAATACTCGCACTGGCGAAAAGGTCATTGTCAGAACTTATGTTAAAACAATCATTCATTTTTTCCACTTAGTAAAATACTTCATAGAAAAATATTCCCTATGAAAATTAATGGGTGTTTATAAAGTGTATAATATAAAGTCGTGTATTAAAACAAAATATGCCTCAATGAATAGAGATGGAGACGAAGTCCCTTACCTCGTGTCCGACTTGACTCGATCGTTCTTTAATATCCTGAATAATAAAATAATGTTAATTTATACTTGATTAATTTTTTTTTCAAGTTTACTATTCCTTTTATGTCACTTATTACCATTTTATAAACATTATGTAATCATTTATGTTAATATATTTCGTTTTATCGATATTTGGCACATGGGTCAAAAATGAACCCCTTATATTTACAAGTTGTCCATGTTGTCAATATTAAATTATATCTAGAATTATATTCATGATTTAGATATAATATATATCATATAAATCTAGTATATACAATTATTTATAATATTATAAAACTTTTAAGGGTAAGAAATGAAATGCACTGTTCATGGAGGCGGTAAGTCGTACGTATGCAGGAATGCTACTTCCATTTCTATTTCTTATTTAAATGGAATTAAAACATAATGATACATAGTTCTATTGTAATTCTTGTATAATATCATATATATTATCATTAATTATATCCTTTATACATACCACATATGTCATTAATGAATCATATAACTTTGAGTGGGCGGTAGTCCGCACTTCCTCAAATGAGATTATCATATTTACCCACTATGGAAACCATAAAGGCATGATATAATTGGGAAGTACATAAGTATAAAGAAATAATAAACATAATATATATCATATATAAATGCAGTTCCATCTTAATGGCCACTATGAATGGTGGTAAGATGTAATTGAACATTCATTGTTTTGTGAGGCGTTAGTTTTCCATCCACAGAAACATTATGTTCTTCATCTATTAAAAGGAGTTGTGTGAAAGTGTATTTTAAATCCTTCTCATAAAAAACCTTTTATATTTATGATACTTGTGTTGTTAAAAAATAAAGGAAATAAAAATATTTTAGAGGTTGGAGAAGTAAAATAAGAGATAACAATTTAAGAGAAACTGTTACCTTTAATTTGGGTAACTACCTTTTATTTGAACCAATGGACTTCTTGAAGAGCCTTTAACCTAAGTTAAGTCTTCTAAAAGTAGGATGGATATGTACTATGCTTAATTGGGAATAGATTCGATGATCCAAGAGGCTTGAGTGGTGTGAGGAGTGATATTGATGTGCTCTCCTTTTATAAGAGAGAAGAGGGGCTCTTTAGGAAAGTGTGAAAACATTATTTTATTATAAATCTATCATCAGTTTAAAAAGGTCCAAAACACATTAAAGTCTATGATATCTTGAATCATATTTTTAATAAAATCATCCAATAGGAATTGGACAGGTTTTGGATATTATTTTAGTCCGTAGAATCTTATTTATCTAAATCATTTATTAATGAGGTAAAAACCTCATCATTGTTGTGTCATTTAAAATTTAATTTATATGACGTCTAAAAATTATATCAAATTACCATTATATAGTAAAGATTTTTATCTTTACAATGAACTTTTATAGTAGAAAATATAATTTATATAACTACTTCTAAAAATTAAATTAATAAAAGATATTTTCATTTGTCATGTTTGTCTTAACATTAAGTTAATTACTCTAAATTGTCATTATCACTCCCAAGTGGCTCCATGGGGTCCCAAAATCGACTCACAAACGACCATGGTCGTTAATGACACAACCAATAAGTTTTGGACATGTGTTAATATAATTTTGAATTATTATAATATTCTTCTAACCTAGAATTACCCTATATACCTTTAACCGTGGTATATAAAAGTCCAAAGTTACAATTCACCAAAAATTGATGTTTCTCAGAAAAATACAAAAAAAACCAGCTTAGACTTATTTGATATACAGAATTCAAAATTGTTGTCTATTTTTCCAAATTCAAAATATATATTTGGCATTAATTAATTTTAGAATTAATTCCCGTTGTTAAAACAAATATCATGTTTTTATGAAACAATAAATATCAAAAGATTGATACTTGTTTATATAAAATTTCAATGTAAAATTAATTCTAATGTCCACAATTGGATTAAATGGTACATATATATTATAATTAAACATTATAACAAATTAAAAATATAATCTAACCATATAAATAAATTAGATTAAATCATAGTTTTCAATTAAAATAGAATACTTTTAACTATTCAATAAAAAATAAACTTCATCAGAAAAATGCCAAAAAATTAACACAAGTAAAATTTGATGTACCCATTCTAAAGAAGAATTTTATTCAGTCATATAGAATGTATTAAGGTAACCAAAAGTAGATTTATAGAAGTTTCGACATTAAAAGGAGATAAATCGACCATTTAATGTAAATTATGCTTAATAATAGATTTATTCATATTTTAATCCACTAACATTTTATTGGATAAATGTAAATAAATTTAACAAACAAGTATAGTCATGTTTTAGTTAGTTTCATTCATTCCCTCCAACACAATGGCTAGGAGTTAACTACCATTTAATATAATAATTTTATATTATTAGTGTGAAATGATAGATTCCAAGGAACCCGTTGTTGTGTATCAGGTACACTATCAAACATAGAAACCCTTTTAAAGTAAAATTAATATTTAATTAAAAAATATTAAAAAATATGGAAATATCTTATTCTTAATTTACCTGGGATGTTACATTCATCTCCTCTTTTGGAAATTGCATCCTCGCAATTATTATTCACTTATCAAATAAATGGGGGAATTTATCCATCATAGAATTTTCAGATTCCCACGTTGCATCTTCATCCATATGGATTTTTGCACAAAACCATTACCTGGTTAATTACCTTACTCTGAAACACTGCTCTCTATGGTCAAGAATCTGGACTGGTTGTTCTTCATAAGAGAGATTCTCTTCCAACTGAACTACCTCTAAGCTCAAAACAAGAGATGGATCTAGCATATAATTTCTCAACATCGAATTATGAAAAAAATTGTGTACATGGGATAAACATGGAGGTAAAGCCACTCTATACACAAATGATCCAACTTTTTAAAGATATTCATCAGGTCCAATGACCCTCAGACTCAACTTTCCCTTCTTCCAAAAACAAATCACACATTTAAATGGAGAATCTTTGAGAATGACATGATCACCTACATCGAAAGAATGATTGTTCCTCCGGTTATCTGCTTAACCTTTCTCTCTGCTTTGAGATTTTCTCATGTGCTTTTGAATCAACTAAACTTTCTCTTCCATGTATTCTACCAATTATTGTCCCATTATCTTCCTTTCACCTACTTCAACCCAAAAATATGGAGTTCGACAATGTTTTCTATATAATGCCTCAAATAGAGCCATCTGTATAGTAGAATTAAGACTATTATTATATGAAAATTCAACCAAAGAATGATATTGGTCCCAACTTCTCTGATAATCCATAGAACAAGAATGTAACATATATTCTAATGTCTGAATTTTTCATTCTGATAGCCCATCTGATTGAGGGTGAAAAGGCGTACTAATGTTTATTTTAATACCCAATTACTTCTGAAGGCCTTTCAAAAAGTAAGAACAGAACCTAGGATCATGATCAGAAATAATAGAGTGTGGAACACCATGCAACCTGACTGTCTCTTTAACATACAATCGAGCATGTTGATCTAGAGACAAAGTATCTCTAATAGGAAGGAAATGAGCAGATTTAGTCAATCGATCAACTATAACCCAGACTCCATTATTAGCTCGAGATGTCTTTGTTAATCCCACATCAAAGTCCTTGGATATATTTTCCCATTTCCATTCTAGCACCAGTAGAGGCTGAAGCATTCCTTTTAGTAATTGTCACTCTTCTTTATCCTACAGACAAGTCAAACACTATACAGTAAAACCAGAAATATATCTTTTAATTCCATCCCACTAGTAATACTCCTAATGATCTCTATACATCATAGTACTCCCAGGATGAACTGAAAACAGAGAAATATGATCTATATATAACAAATCATTCTTCAACTGTGAATTACTAGGCACACGTTACCTCTTTCTATACCTCAAATCAAAATCATTATCTATGTTAAATTCCGGAAACATACCCTTCTGAACAGAGTCATCCTTTTTCTACAACTCACTGTCCTCCTTCTGCGAATTCTTTATTAAGACTGATAGAGATGATCTTACTAACACATGAAACAAAACAGAATAATTTCCTGCACCAACAACTTCTATACAAAATTTCATCAAATCAAAATCCAAAGGATCTCATTCCAAAAACAGCATGGTTAATGAAGAATTACTTTTTTGACTCAATGAGTCAACCACTTTGTTGGATTTTCCTTGATGGTAATAGATAGTTAAATTATAATCCTAGATTAATTCCAACCATCTCCTTTGTCTCATGTTCAATTATTTTTGGGTGAATATATACTTCAAAATTTTGTGATCAGTATATATTTCAAATTTTAATCCATAGAAATGATGCATTCAAGTTGTTAATGACAAAACAATAACAGCTACATCCAAATCATGTGTAGGGTAATTTAACTCATGTGGTTTCAACTGACCTGAGACAAAAGAAATTACCTAATCGTTCTGCATTAGGACACAACCCAGTCCTTTCAATGAAGCATCACTATGGATAAAAAACTCACCATTTCTGGATGGCAGTTCTATAACTTGAGCATTCACCAAACTTTTTTTCAACTCTTGAAAAAAATAATCACATTGTTTTTTCCAAATGAACTTAACACCTTTTTGAGTTAACTTAGTCATTTGACAAGATAACTGTTCAAAATTTTCAAGAAGCCTCTAGTAATAACATTACAAACCATGAAAACAATGAATCTCGATAACATTTGTCGGCCTTGTCCATTCATCATCAACTTTTGTTTTAGAAGGATCAATGGTTATGCAATTTTTTTAAATAATGTGACCATGTAATGAAATTTGTTGTCATCAAAACTCACACTTGCTGAATTTCTCATAAAATTTCTTTTCTTTTATGGTTTGAATGATGACCCTTAAATGACATTCTTTCTCCTATATAATTTTTGAATAAACCGAAATATCATCAATGAATACATCCACAAACTTATCCATGAAATCACGGAAAATTGTATTCATAAGATCCATGCATATAGTAAGTGCATTGGATAACCCAAAAGGAATAACTAGAAATTCATAATGGCCATATCTAGTACAAAATGCAGTCTTTGGAATGTCTGCTTATTTTACTTTCAACTGATGGTAGCATGACCTCAAGTCAATTTCAAAAAATGCTGAGCTCCATGGAGCTGATCAAACAAATCATCGATATGAGTCAAATGATACTTATTCTAAATAGTGATGTAATTAAATGCACTTTAATCAATGCAAATTCTTATTGAACCATCACTATTTTAATCAAACAATACTAGATCACCCCATGGTGATGTGCTAGGTTGAAAAAACCATGTATCTAATAACTCCTGCAATTGCTTCTATAACACTTAATGTTCATTTTGATCCATTCGATAAGGGGTTTTGAAATTGGCTTAGCATCAGGAACTAAGTTAGTTGTAAATTTGACTTCTCGATCCGGTATAATACCAGACAACTCATCAGGAAAAACATTGAGGTACTCATTTACCACTGGTACATCATTAATCTGAGCAGTTCCTTTATTTTCATCAAAATGTGCAAGGTAAAATTCATTTCCATTTTTTACTAGTTTCCCAACTTCTTGAAATGTTATCAAAATAAAAAGTTAATTCTTTTACACAAACTATAAATATTTTTGAAAAGAAACCTCTTTAGATCTACAGTCAATCTTAGCATGATAAATAGAAAGACAATCCATGCCCAAAATAAAATCAAACACTACTATTGGAAAAACAATAAGGTTTGCAGGTAGATGTTTTCTGCACACAATGAAATGAATGTTCTTATGTTTTCTTTTTGACTCAACATTTATTCCAGGTTTTTTACCATAAGTTTTGTATTCATATCATGAGATGGAATTCCCAATTTACTATAAAACTTATCATAAATGAAAGAGTGTGTAGACGTTGAATCAAAAAACACTTTGACATAATCTGAAAAAACAAACAGTGAACCTGATACTACTTGGTTCGATGACCCAACATCTTCTGAAGTAGTTGCAAAGGATTTCACCACCCCTTTATACTTGTAGTCCAGCTGCTTTCCCTTAGTTGAGTTCTTCTTTGGACACTCATTTGCATAATGACCGATATTTTTACACATAAAACACCTAACTAATTGATTTTCCTTTCCTGCTTGTTCATATTCCTTACAGTTACGATCAATATGACCAGACTTACCACACCAGAAGCACGTTCTAGACTTTGACAAACATTCTCCAGGATGTTTTTTACCACAATTCTCACAAGATGGATATTTAGTTTTCTTCACTCTAGGCTTATTTGATGAATACTTCCCCTTTTCCTACCAACATGACCTCTTACTCTATTTTCTATCAAATTACACTTGATCCTCTCAAAACTCCATTTACACCTTCTCCACACATCGAACAAGTTTATCATAACTTTTGTACACACAAGAGGCTAATTATCTTCGATATCATGGATTCAGTCTAAATTAAAATTGATTTATCTTACTATCAATATCTCGGATGAAATTTGGTGCATACATTGCTAGTCGAGTAAACTTTGCTTCATAAGATTCTACTGAGCAATCCTCCTCCCTCAATTCTAGGAATTGTTCTTCCATCCGAAGACGAACCACCTTCGGAAAATATATCTCACGAAACTTACCTATAAATATATTCCAATAAAGAGTGTAAATCTCCTTACATTCACTGATATTTTTCACCATCGACCACCACTGATTAGCTTCACCTTCAAAACGGTAAATAGCGAGATTAACCTTTTGATGTTCTGAAAAACACAAAACATCGAAAATATTCTCCAGTGCTTTAATCCACCCTTCATCTAGCACAGGGTCAGATGATCCTCTGAATGATGGGGGATGTTGCCTCATGAAATTCTCCACTACTGACATGTTCTTCTACGGTTGATCTGGCTGATCTCATGCAAGGATTCCAAAATCTTTTCTAACCTGTGTCAACTGATCCATCACTGAAACAAACTGTTCAATTCCAATTCCGACAATATCAGGTTGTTGATTTTAACGGTTTTCTTCCTCCTGATGTCGTCCCAACATAGTTTCCATGTTTCCTCTATGAAAAACCATTATAAACAAAGAAATATCTTAGGCGAAGAGAAATGGTAATCTGTAAATGCTATATCATCACAATATTAACATATGTTACTTTATGGGTATTATTTTAACATTAACCTAACTCCTAAAGTTATCTAAACCGACCTATGATACCATCTATAAGGACCTGATCTTAAACCATTCATACTATTGAATTAAATGAATAATTCACTTTGAGGATCGTATCAGGTTTATAGTTATAGTAATTTAGGCCATAACTATTACATTTCAAAAAGATTACAAAGTAGACACTTCTACCCAGTATCCATTGTTTTACAAAACATGAACTCTTGAAAGAAAGAGTCGTGTCTAGTTACATGTTATAGATGGACTGAATTTTCCATGATCCCATACTTGACCCTATTCCACATTATGTCCTATGAAAAACATTTCAAAACATGGGATGAGCATTAAAAGCTCCGTAAGGGATACATAAATAAATGAAATAGATAGTTTCTCAAAACAACATGTAAACCATGAATTATTTAACATAAGTAATACTATTAAACTTTATAATGTAGTAAATACTCCTCACTGAATAAAATATCATTACATACACTTTTCTAACCAAAATATTACCATAAAACCCAAATAAAGAACACATATCATATAAAGGTAACTTGGGACATAAACATGCTTAAAAGAAATAACCATATGTTGGAATTCCCCAGATATCACTAAATGGAATTTCAATACGCCCAAATTCCATTCCCAATGAATTATAAGTTATATCGTAACCACCTTTCCTGGTATTCACAGAACCACCCGTCATTTTATTTGTCACATAACCACCCTTCAAATGTCCAAGTACCAGTATAAAATCATAACACATAAAACAAATAAAACGTAATGAAAAAATTGCCACATTTCAATCATAATATATCACTTAAATATGTTGACATAACAAATCTATTATTAAAACCATTTTCAATACCAAAATACATAATATATTATATGGTATTTATTTTCTTTTCAAAACATTACGGCTTGCTGAGGATGCTAAAGATCAAATAATACTCACAGCAGAGGAAAGGTCGTTGTCACCCCTTGTGTTTAAAGAAACATTCATTTTTGTCGTTTAGTAAAATGCATCTTAAAAAATTATTCCCTTTGAAAATTCAAGGGTGTTTATATATCATACCAAATAATGTCGTCTATGAAAACAAAATATGCCTCAATGAAAGGAGATTGGGACGAAGTCCCTTTCCTTGTGTCTGACATGACTCAGCCATTCTTTAATATCCTGAAAAATAAACTAAACATAGTTTCTAATTTCTTAAAAACTTTTCTTAATGTTTATTATTCCTTTTATATCAATTATTACCATTTTATAAACATTATGTAACCATTTAACTTAATAACTTTGGTTTTGTTTATATTTGGCACTTGATTCAAAAATGAACACCATATATTTACAATTTGTCCATGTGGTCAATAGACCATTATATACAGAATGATATTCATGATTTAGATATCATATATTTCATATATGTCCATTATATACATCAATTTATAATATTACATAACATTTAGAGGTAAGAAATGATAAGCATTGTTCATGGAGATAGTAAGTCGTACGTACGCATGAACGCTACTTTCATATATATTTATTATATTAATGGAAATAAAACATAATGATATATAGGTATATTATAATACCAGTATAATATCATATATAATACCATTAACTCCATCTTTTATACATCCCACATAAGGAATTAATGAATTGCAACACTTTGAAGAGGCGAGAGTCTGAACTTCCTCAAATGAGATTATCGTATTTACCCACTATGGAAACCATAAAGGCTTGATATAATTGGGAAGTGCATATATATAATGAAATCATAAACATAATATATATCATATATAAATACAGTTATATCATAATGGCCACCATGAGATGCGGTAAGATGTAATTGAACAATCCTTGTTTTGTGAGGTGTTAGTTTTCCATCCCCAGAAACATTATGTTATTCATCTATTAGATGGTGTTGTGTGTAAGTTTAGTTCGAATACTTCTCCTAATAACATCCTATTATATTGAGTATACTGGGTTTGTTACAAAAAATGGTAATAAAAAGATTATAGGGGTTGGAGATGTAGAATAAGAGAAAACAATTTAAGAGAAATTGTAACCTTTAATTTGGGTAACTCCCTTTGGTTTGAACCAAAGGACTTCTTGAAGTTCCTTATGCCTAAGTTAAGACTTATAAGAGGGGTGGAGGATGTAGAGAGATTAATTGGGAAGTGTTTGGATGAGCCAAAAGTCTTGAGTGGTGTGATGAATTGGATAGAGGTGGTCTCTTTTTATATGGGAGAGGAGGGGCACTTTTGGAATGTGTGAAAACATTATTTTATTATAAACCTATCATCGGTTTCAAAAGGACCAAAACACATTAAATTCGAGATAAGATGACTCATATTCTAAATAAAATAATCCAATAGGATTTGGAGAGGTTTTTGATATTATTTTAGTCTTTATAATTTTATATATTTAAATCATTTATTAATGAGGTAAAAACTGCATAATTATTGTGTCATAAAAAATTTAATTTTTTTGATGTATAATAATTATAAAAAAATACAATGATATAGGAAATATTTTTAGGTTTCCAATTAATATATATAGTCGAAAATAGAATTTATATAACCCCTTATAAATATTAATTTACTAAAAGATATTTGATTTTGACATTTTTTCCTTTACTTTAAATTTATTAATCTAAATTGTCATTTTCACTCCCAATTGGCACAATGTGGTCCCCAAATCGACCCAATGATTCCAATTGTCGTTAATGATTCAACCAATAAGGGTTGTACAAGGGTTAAGGTAATTTTTAATTATTATAATATTATTTTAACCTTGAATTACCCTTTTTACCTTTAACCGCGACAAATAAAAGGAAAAAGTTACTCTTCAACAAAAAATATTTCCATCTTATTGAACAAAATATTAATTCTTGAAAACAACCATGTATTTAGTATTTTTGAAATTCAATTCATAGAAGTGGTAAAATTTCATTTAAATGAAAAAGACTGTTTTTTAACTACCACTAAGTGGTTTCACTATTCCTCAAAAATTAATGTTTTTCAGAAAAATACCAAAAATTCAGCCTAATAATTATTTGATATTCCAAATTCAAAATTTAGGTCTATTTTTAAAAATTCAAAAGTTAGAAGTGGAATTAATTAAATATTAAATTAATTCCCATCGTTAAAACAAATAGCATGTTTTTTAGAAACAATAACTATCAAAATATTGATACTTGTTTATGTCGAATTTCAAATTGAAATTCATTCCAATGACCAACATTGGATTAAATGGTAAAAAAATATTCTAATTACACATTATAAACAAATAAAAAGATAATCTAACCATATAAATAAATTATATTAAAACATAGTTTTGAATTAAAATACAATATTTTCACTATTCATTAAAAATGATCTTTATCAGAAAAATGCCAAAAAAATACCCAAAGTAATGTTTAATGAATTCATTCTAAAAAAGGATTTTATTTGTTCTTATTTAATGTATTAAGGTATCCAAAACTATATTTAATGAGGATTCGCCATTAAGAGAAGATAAATCAGCCTTTTAATGTAAATTATGCTTAAAATTAGATTCATTCATATTTTAAGCCACATACATTTTATTGGATAAATGTAAATACATTTAACAAACATGTATAATCATATTTTAGTTAGTTTCATTAATTCCGTCCAATACAACTGCTTGATGTTAATTACCATTTAATATAATATTATTATATTATTAGTGTGCAATGTAAGATTCCAATGAAACTCGTTGATGCGTATCAGGTACACTATCGAACATAGAAACCCTTTTAAATTAAAATTAATAATTAATTCACAAATATTAATAATTATGAAAATATATTATTCTTCACTTACCTAGGATGTCAACTCTGTTGCATGAGAACACAACCTAACCCTAGATGTGAAACATCGAATAAAACCACAAACTGGACTCCTTTAGCTAGAAGACAAAGGACTAGAGCACCTACAACAATATCCTATAAATACTCAAAAGCTGCCTGGAACTGATCAGTCCATATGAATGCATGATCCTTGCTGGTCAAAGCTATCAGAGGAGTCACAACTCATGAGAAATTGGCTATGAACCTCCTGTAGTAGCCTGAAAGAACAAGGAATCTCCACACCTCTGAAACTGTCTTGGGGGCTACCCAAGACACAACTGCTTCTATCCTCGATGGATCCATAGCAACTCCATATTGGGACACAACAACCCATAATAAATGGACTTCTTGAGTCCAAAACTCACACTTTGATAACTTCCCAAAGAGATGATGTTGACGAATAACTCCTAAAATAGCTCATAGATACCCCAAATTCTCTTATTCATATATGGAGTAAACAAGGATGTCGTTGATGAAGAGTATCACGAGATTGTCCAAGAAATCTCGGAACAAAACATTCATTAATCCAAGGAATACATATGGAGCATTCGCCACTCCAAATAGCATTACAACAAACTCATAATGCACATGACGACAAAAGAAAGTAGTCTTCAGGATATCCTCATCATTCACATGCATTTGATGATATCCTAACCACTAGTCGATCTTTCAGGACCAACTTGCACCCTTCAGTTGACCGAATAAGTCATTAATTGGCGGAAGAGGATAGTGATTCATTATTGTCCCTTTGATTAAGAGACGGTAATCAATACACAACCACAAACTATCATCGGCCTTCTTCACAGACAAAACTGGTGCACCCCATGGTGACACACATGGCCGAACAAAAATGCACTTTAAC
This sequence comes from Viscum album, assembly GCA_963277665.1. Classification (NCBI taxonomy): domain Eukaryota; kingdom Viridiplantae; phylum Streptophyta; class Magnoliopsida; order Santalales; family Viscaceae; genus Viscum; species Viscum album. Next base: position 491,043,779 of record OY728162.1, read on the forward strand.
AGGCCATCAAGCTGTAAATGCAGATCTCATAACTCAGAAGGAGCCATACTATATGGAGACATAGAGATAGGAGAATATCCTGGTTGTGGATCGATCCCATACTCAATCTCTCATCGAAGATGTACTGCTAACCCTCTTTTGGAAAGACTTTAGGGTACTCCTATACGACCCTAGGAAACGCAAACTTCGGAACCTCTGATAAACTGAGAATCATCTCATCTGTCATGGATGATATGGATGGAATGTTCCTATGACCCATCTGAGGATCTTGCTCACAAAAAACCACCACTTGTTCTCCATCCGCACAAAAGAAAACAACCTTCTTCATAAAAAAATCCATGATAGCCTGCACCAAATGCAACCAATCCATGATGAGGATGACATCATATGGTTGTATCTGTAAACATAGGAAATCTCTACAAGAGTGGTGTTTCTCCAACAAATTCTCACAGTGTTTACATATATCAAAAAAGATAGCTCGACCTCCAACTAGTGTTGTAAATTCCAAGGGCACTAGAAGCCTCTCTACCTCAAGTCCCAATGCATGGAAAAGGTTAGGTGATATGAAGGAGCATGTCGCTCCTGAATCAATCTAGGCATACACCAAGGTAGAATAAAAGAAAAGGGTACTTTGAACAAAATCTAGCTCATCTGGAGTTGTCAATGCTAGAGAATAAAGCTTATCATGACATCCTCTACAGCCTCTCTGACCCTGATGATGACCACCACCAAGGCCGCGCTCTGGTCTCTGGGGACAGGGAGCATCATGGGGTTGTCCTCTGTCTGTCCCATCTACCCTTTGCTGATCTAAAGATGGTGCAACTTGCGGATAATTTCTCGGCTGGAACTGCCTCAACGGATGAACCAGAACCATAACTCCTGGTGCAAGATGGCCGCTCAAAATGGTCAGACACTCCTGTTACTGATGGCCAAGCACACCACATGAAAAACAAGTGCCTGATCCCTTGGAATATGCCAGATATTTTCTGCCTCCAACGAAAAGAGATGTGAAGGGTTGTGACCTACCCTCGACTGAACAGAAACACTTCTTCCTTGAATACCTGGAACCCTGGACCACATCTCTTCTTCATGAAGAATCATGCCAATTACCCTATCGTGATGATTCGGTCCTGTCCAATGTCCACTCGACAAACTATGCCCTCACGAGTACCTCATAAAATTTCTTCAGCATAAATGGGGTGACCTGGAACTGAATCTCCCGAAGTGTCTTCCTCCACGTGTCATCGTGATAAACCATTACCCTACGGCGAGATGCTAGAACAACCTGCTGGAATTTTTCGATATGATCCTAAGGAGGACGTCGACCTGGACACATAGGTGTAAAATAAAAAACACTTAGATCTCCTAAACCTAGAATATGGAAGGCTCAACAATAAATTAATTAATCTTTTTCGTTTATAAATTTTAGGTCACCCAATCCCAAGGTCTACCCATTCAAACACAGGCACAAATAAGAATAATGCATGATTTATTCCTAGGTTTCTACCCTTCATCTTGTATCACCTGGTTTAGTAGCCATTGTAAATGTAAATGTTCGTACATCAGATCATAGGGTGCCCTAAACGCCAATGTCTCAGTCGGTCGCAAGTGTTTACCTAACCTGAAAAACATGAATGACATTGTTGCCCAATCTACCCATGCAACATCACTTTTTCATAACTCAAATCCCCATCCTATCCCTCAACCTCCCTCTGATACCACTCTATCATGACCCTCGAGTCCCGACTCTAGTAGGCCTCCGGTTGGCGACTACAACCGAAGGAATAATAAACACACAAATTGGAGGCATTTCCCTCTAAGAGAACACATGCAGAAGAGAGAGATAAGATATACACCAATCAACACCATATCAGATGGAAATATAAATGAAAACCCATGTACGCATATGAAATACCATGAAAAAGTACGACAAGTGACTGTGGAAAACTACAAGTACCCAAAAGAAATTAAAAACAGCAGCAACCACAATCCCGAACAGCTCCTACAACCCCAAGCTCATCGAAACCACTGTGATCTCCAACCTTCTCCATGTGACCTAAAAATAGTTTATATACACCCAGGGTGAGTATAACATTGTACTCAGTAGTATCATCCCTGAAGCCTCTCGTGCAAAAGTAAAGAATGCATGCAAAAGCACAATAAAAATCAAGGGAATCCAACTCATCACCTAAACAGGTATACTATGTTCCTAACCTCACCATGGATACTATCACCAAGTAAAGCATTGAAGAATATACCACATAGTAAAGAATAACAAGGGTACCCCACTACTACTTAACTACTGGTTTGCCTCTTTTCCCCAACGTCGAACTTCCTAAGCATCTCTCTCCAAAAAGGATTGCCCGCAGACACATGGGTGACCACCACAATCTGCACCTCATGCACAACAACGGCTTGCCTGCAGACACCTGGGCGAAGCACCACACCATCCTAACAACCAAATGTAACCAGGTAGTTTCCGGGAGCTACCACAGCTCCTGTAATGTGTATCATACATCAGTTATTATACCTCAAGCCATTACAACCCATACACCGAGTAAGGATCCTGAATCCATCATAGCCTATACACGTTACACCTATCGTAGTCCATAGGATACTATATCTAGAATATATGTGTGGAAAAAACCCCAATCCATTACATCCCTCTACACATATATATGAGGAAAACTGATTGTTGTGCCTAACGGCACAAGTATCTACCCTGAGAAGAGAGCGAGGCCATAGGGGTAGTCATTCATCCATCCTCCCAAAAGAAAGTTGGGGAACCCCCCCCCCCCTCCTCCAGGGCTTAAAATCCCCGGGGTGTCAGTTTCCATTACTAATAGGGTGTATTATCGTATAGAAACACAAAAGTACAAATAGATTATAACTCACTACCACACTATGGGCATAACCTAGTCTTAGACACAACTGCAGCTAACGTCTCTTGTAATATGGGCTTCCATTTTAAAGACTAGTTGTCCAATAAGAATACAACCATTTAAAGAGAATTATTATATTACTTCATTCCCTTTTTCTCAATTCCACTACATGTTAATTAATTCATTAAACATTAACTATTAATGAACAATTCCATATTAAATTTCACTAGCATCACACCCACTGTCCACAGTTCCCTCAAATGTTTTCAATATCATTATTATGTTTTAATGAACACCAACAATATGGGTTAACTCAATTTAACCAAAAATGTATTATAGAAACACGTTCCCATATTCCTAGGCATTTTAGAAAAGCATTCTATGCTACTAACACAAGGGGATCTACAGGGTGAGTAAATTTACTACCTGTTGAGTCTTCGCCTCCTATAGCAAGTGTATAGTCCCATCCTCTCTAGAGAATCTAATCACGGAAAGCACATGGAATACCCATCGCATATTCTCCTCTTTAGGATGAAAGGTAAGCACGACCAACTGCCATGAGTAGTGGGGGAAAGTAAAGCAGAAAACCAACCAAAAGAAATAGAAAGCATCCAACAATCACATTCATCCCATTCCATCATCCCTGGTTTCCACCCTGACACCCACATGTATAAACTGATGCATATTTCCACTATATACATCATTCGTTGTGCCAACCAAAAAATCCTCTATGCCCCCACATATAAAATCAGCCATCTAGAATCACATCACATCACAAGTAGAAGGAAAGAAATCATCACATCAATTGGGCTATGGCCCTTTAACAAACAAGAGGGTAACTCAGAACCCTTAATAGAATTTTCAAACAATAAAAATCATTAATCCATATTGAATTAACAGATTTATCCAATTGATTCTAACCCCAGGAAACCTAAGCAGTAAGATATCACAAAAGATTGATCATGCTTACTACGCAAATTTTTTTAACATCAGATTACAGTAGGAACCAGATTAAGTTTCAAGCATATTTATCTTCAGAAAATCAATTATCAATTATACATGGTTTGCGTTCTTTATCAATTTTCATCAAGAACGAACTACTAATCAATGAATGCATATATATAACACTATCTAGAAAAACATGAGGCAATAACATAATATTGATACAGTTTACTTATCCGGCTAAAATTATGTATTTTCTCAATTCCATTATTATCCAGTGATATTAAACATGGTTAGATTACAGTTTCAAATAAATGAAAAGAGAAGCAACGAATCCCCTACCTCAGAGGATTTTGACGAAAATTCCAACAAACGAAGAATGTACGAGAAAGCTGGATTGACTCTCCTAAAATCTTCCTTAAATCTCTTCTCCTAACACAACCAAGAATAAATCTCATCATTATTGACATCCCCACAATTAGATCTACCCATAACAGACATATATCTATGAATCCGAGAGAAATGGAGAAGTAGATCTAAGTAGATCTAAGAAACCAAACAAGAACGATCACATACCTCAAGAAACCGGCTTCGATTCCATAAGAGAAGCACCTGTATTGCCTCCAAAATTCTTGGGATAGGTTCTCCTACCTTTAAGGAAGGGTAATACTAAGTTATTGCCGCATAGGGCCTTAAAATAACCATTTAGAGGCAAAACTCGTTAGATCCACGATTTTGGGCTCTATGATTAAGTGCACGGATGGTTAGTCCGCACGGTTTGAAAAATCATGTACTAACCGTGTGTTAGCTACTACCTCGTCCAACACTCTCATGATTAGGTCGCACTGTTAGGTAATCCGTGCTCTAACCATGCATTTTCCACTGCCTCCAAGTCTAACCATTCATTATTTGGCCACGTGGTTTAGTCAAACTGTGTGCAGCCCATGCAAAATGTATAGCCCTTTAGTTTTTCATAAAAGACCACCAAAATGCACCCACAAGACACTTTATCCTCGAAAAACACCTCTAACACCTCATTTCCACAATGTAATGGACTGTAGAGGTCCGGGCCATTACAAATAATATTATTTTTTTTCTATTAAAATTTCCATATTACTATTAATCAATTAAATGAAACATTGATTAATAATTGGTCAAAATAAAATTGTAATGTTCAATTTATTTTGACACAATTCCGAATATGAATCATATTTATAGGTTCCTTGAGTGAATCATATTAAATTAAGACAACTCTATTAGTCCTACTATTTTATGAGTGAACGAAATTTATGTAGTCCAATGTGTGTATTATATAGAAAACATAACATTTTGGTTCGTTGGAATACAAGTAAACTAATATAGAAATACATTTTCATTATCTTGAATAAATGTTATATTTTTAATTTTGTGATTCGCTAAATACTTATGAAATATGTTCTTCTCAGGAGTGGTGTAAGACCTAAAAAATAGAAATAATTTCAATTTGAGGATAATTTTCATTCTCACAAAAATAAAAGCTCAAATGTTGGTTCAAATATCAATTATGTCAACTCTTCTTATAGAATGGATATTGGATGGAAATAAAGTTACTAAATCCATTCATATGTGATATTAAATAAAAATATATTGAGAATGTAACGATTTATAGGAATTAAATTCACAGAATAATCATTCAGTGGGGAGGTCAAGACTTTAGATGAAATCATTGTTCCATTAGGTATTTTCTATACAAAATCAAAATATCTCTGTTCATTTGGTGTTGATGTTTTCATTGAAAATATTATATGTATAATATAGTGGTTACAAAACAAATATATGTTTTAATTTATAGTTGAATAATTTGATAAGTTCAACCTTCACGACATAGTCCTCATTAACCACATCAAATGTTTTTATTTACTGGGTATTCTAATTTATCATTTATCGTTGGTGGATATCAACACCGACAGTTATAAATGACATATGAAAATTTTTATTTCATAGTGTAACATCTCTAATATAATAAATTTTTTCATTGGAGTTCTTGTGGATAATTTCCGAGAGTAATATATCCATTATTTCCACTATATACACTCTTTATATAACATCAAAATTGATTTTCATGAAAATAACAACATAAACACTTAAATTGGTTGCCTATAAATTAGATAAAATTTCACATGATATTCATTTAATATTTTCAACAAGAAGGAAAATTATTTTATATTTTCCCATGGGTTTTAATTTTTGAATTTGTATACAATTTATTTAATTAGAATTTCCACCAATATAGTGATATAAATTTCTCTTACCCATAATTTTAGAAATGATATTTATTGTCTTATAATTGTCCCATATTTATTAATGAATCATAATGAAAAATCACCATAAGATGAAGGAAAACTAATTTTAATATAATTATATCAAAATTAAATTACAAAAATATTGTTTTCCATATAAATTGAAAAATATTAAAATGGAATAAAAAATTTATAAGGTGATGAGTAAAAAATGAAAATTTAGAATCATTCCCCCAAATTATCTTTGTTGATGGAAAACACAGTAGAAGTAATAAAAAATAATTATAAGTAAATATACTTTATAAAAATTTAAATATAAATAGAATTGAGAGAAAATAAAATAAAAGCATTAAATAAAAAAATATAAGATATTTACTGAATATAGGGATCTTTTATGACTGTTACAAATCTAACTGTTTGAATATTAATATTTTATTTAGTATAATAATATAACTATTACAATGTTAATTTAACTATTATATATTGTAAAATGTTTTTTAGAATATTATCTCACCTATGTTAGTGAAAAAAAATATTTAGTTATACTATAAAAGAAAAATATTATATTTATTTATAATATGGTACTATGAAATAATTATTTTAGAAATGATAAAATGATAATTTTTGTTTTTAAAAAATAATATTTTCAATTAATTTTATAAAAAAATAATTTAAAAAAATATTATATTTATTAAATATTTTTAAGATGAATCATAATTGTAAGATAATATAATGAGACCCTAATTAAATTTTTAACTTGTCTGGAAATAAGGATTAATATAAATATTGGTGTTTTTCAACTAAATAAAGAATACATTTAAAAAATAATTTTTTAATTGTATTAAATGGTTATCTTCAATGTATTCCAAAATATTTAAGCTATTTTTAATTAATTTTTCAAAAATTGTTTATTTTTTTAATATTATAGAAATATTTAATATTTAGATCTTTTACATTCTAACCTAAATGCATGATTTCTTGATCCACGTATGTAAATAGAAACTATTAATTGAAAATTTATAATTTACTATAAATAGTCATAATATAAAATATTTTTTTTATTCTTGTGATAAAATATTATAATAATGAATATAATATTAATATCCTCTCCAACATCCCATGATAATTTACTATAAAATGTTTTTATTGAAGGAAAAGGTCTTCTTGAAGGCAACCCCGAATAAGTGAATCTTTTCAATCATTTTAATCATAGACTAAAAATTATATCTGTAATTTATTCCTATATGAATACCATATTTTAATACATATTATTATTTATTTTGATATGAAGATCCCTAATATTTAATTCCATCTTCTCATATGAGTCTTTATGAAATTTCAATAATTTTTTATAAATGTAATCATTATTTAATCTATTTCTTTAAATTGGATGTCATTATGGTTGTGTAAAATCATTTCCAAATTGTTTGGATTATATCATTATGTACATTTCATCCTTTGAGAACAGAGGTGAAGATATGATGAATGGGGTTCTGTTTTTTGATAATGAGGTTTTTATTTGATTAACATGATTTCTTAATCTATAAAGGGACTATGTCTACCTTTCCATGTCATCTTGGAAGTTACCATGGCATATCCTTATTTCATATTTTTTTTGTTATGTAATATTTCAATGATTCCATGATATTATCATGCCTTATACATCATTTTATTCTACCAAAAGACTATTAATGATCCTTCACATTTATGATATGTTGTTATCTATTTGGTGTCACATGTTATGGCTCATTGTTATTTTTATTCCCTAACAAGCCTTTCAGGTCACCTATTTTGTTTATGTGTTCAACATGATAGCCTATGAAAATTTAGGTTATCCTCGAGATTTAGAGGATCATTATGTATATTTAAATAATGTTACTTTTTTAAATTTTTTTGATGACCTGTTTTGTACCTTTTCATCTTAATAAGCTTGCTCTGTAGATTATTTGGATATATTTAATGGATAAAAATGTTAAAATTTTGTGATATAATATGTGAAAAATGATTGAGTCTCTATAGTTGGAATCATAACAAATGTTCTTGTTTTTTATTATGACGAGAATAAATTAGGGCTATTATCCCTATATAAGGTCCTTTTATGTTATCCTAATATCATTTTTCTGCAAGAAAAAGCACCATTTCTGAATACATTGTTTGACTCCGTCATGTTTTATGATTTAGAAAATTCATAAATGCAATATGAACCATTATGAATAACATAAATTATTTTTTATAGTTAATGATAAGAAACATTACAATGTATAACATAGATTGAATCATATATAGTTGTATGTAAAGATTTACATATCATTTATACATTATTTTATCAATGATCATAGTTCATGTTTTTAATGATTTATAGTTAATATATTTTAATACATATGTAAATTTGGAATTTGTAAATGAATATAACCAGAATCTTGTTGTGAATGGTTTTATCCCCCCAAAACAATAAATTTTTTTATTTTATTTAAGAACTACTTTGAGGGTAAGTGGGAACCAACCAACACATCTAGAATCAACTTACACCCTCACATCACCCATTATAGAATTAAAATTTCAAAATAACCATTCTCCCAACCAAGAATGTATTGTTAAAACAATTTCAAAATTCAAAATTTTCCAACATCAGTGAAAATTGCACACATCCTATGAGTCGATTGAGGAGCATCTGATATAGTGATGAAGTCACGTATTTAACACATCATAACCATCATGCACAACAACTCTCCATCGTAACAACACCTACATTGACAACCACAAAATGCATCAAACATCACCAATGCATCATCACTATCCAATATCATCATCATCGACAATAAAAATCAATAGCAATATCAAGACACTTACAAACCAAATGCCTGCTACCATAAACACCGCCTAGAGAAAACAAAATAGAACACTAATGTAGTAGAAACAGAAAACTGAAGCCACAAAACAAAATCCCTCAAACTCTCTAAGCACCTTGATTCCCTTCGAATCATGAATCACAATCCCAAAACCACATAGTTACAATTGTGCCACATCCTACTAAGATAGTAATGTAGAAACATGATGTTAGATCAGGTTGAGCGGCGTGTAGTGAATGTTGTTATCATTATCCATTAATGATGAAAAAATAAATACCTGATTATTTTTTTACAAATTTTTTCATATCATGCATGTTTAGAATAAATTTTTAAATACAACCTCCAAACATGGGGTATGAGTTATCTATGAGACCATTAAAAATATACAATATTACATAACAATTTCAGAATTCATTTCCTATTAATGTTTTTGGACTAAATCTCAAATAAAATATTTATTTTAATTTTAGAAACTTGAAATCAGTCATTTTAATCAAATGGTTATCCTTATATAATTTCAAAACTAACATTTATGACAGGGAACCCAATCATCAAATACATTGTCATCCTCTTATTTTGTATAAGAATGTTGAAGATAATTATTATCCTTTGTAATCATTATATACAGAATAGATATTACTTCCATATGTGAAATCATATTGACATAAATAAATAACATAGTAGGGAGAATAATTATTGATGAGTTCCCAATTGTGAGTGACTAAATAGATGTATTCCCCAAAAATGTTTCATGGTCTTCCTTTTATTCGAGATGATGAGTTCTCAATTAAAATAATACTTGGATATCTATCAATATATATTAATCATCATTGACTAGAAATCATTGACCAGAATGAACTAATTAATCCATTACAATATAATCTATTAAAATAGTTTTATAATCAAAAGAGCCAAACCATGGGGTTTGTTGGTTCTAATGATTACTATAATGGATGGCTAAATATACCTTTGTAGTGAGTACCTTAAATATAACAACACAAAGATACTGAAAAAGAATTAACTACAATTGATAGATTGCTTCTTAAATAAACTATATAGGGGCCATTATTTCTCTATGGTTATCCATTGATCAGGATACCTCCCATTAGATTTGAAGATGATTTATATTAACAAGATATGAATTTGAATAGATAAAGGAGAATGTGAGATCATGGGAGTGACCTCCAAACTCAAAAATTCTCTAATAATATTTAAGGACATAATAATTAATTTCATTATAGATTAACATTAATATTAATTGTTCTCCACTATGGATTATATCCTGATATACTCGAAAATATAGGAGGAGCATGAAGAAAATTTGAATTATGTTATTATTTTATTCCACAAGGAGGTGTTATATGTAGATTAAATTAAATTTCATGACTAAATTGAAGATGTATCATTCCTAGGGCATGGTATCACATGAAAAGGGTAACCTTTTTTCCACCATAAAAAATTAATTCTGACGAATTTCTTTAGAAATCATTTGTAATCGAGAACCACAGTTTTTAAGGAATAGTTGGGTATTTCTATTAATTTTTAAAAATATTATCCTTCTTGTGAAGCCCACTATCCAAAATTACTATTAAAGAATTAATTTCTGGCTTTACTATGGACCATGAAGATATATTAATTTTATTGATAAATAGGATTATCACATCACCATATCCCATGCTTCCCATGGGTGTGGATATTTTTTAAGATTAAAATGATACATCAATGAATATATTTGATGATGTACTGATGAAAAACTAAAATGATATAGCATTTCCCTCAACATAGCCAAACATTCAGGGGTAGAATTTTCCAACACATGATCAATAGTGATATTCATTAATCCTTTCATTTATTATTTTAATGTATTGTTTCTATGGTGAGAAGTTTGAGATTTATATAGTATATTAAACATTTAAATATATTTTCACATAGAAGGGGATTAATATTCTTATTAAAATATTGATAGTTTTTATCTAGGAATACTAATACTCAACCAACATTAATATAGGAATAGATAAAAGTGAAACCTATGCAATGTAGTAAGGATCCTGAATACTTTTAATAATGAGAATTGGGAAGGATCCAATCTTATTATACAGGAAAATGATAAACATGGGGACACTAAATCTAGGAAAATAATCGTTAATTTCTAATATGAATCATCAACCATTCCATGAAGAGGTTATAAATGATCCATAAATAAATTAAGTGAATATACAAAAAATAATATGGATGTTAACTGAAAAAGGGAAACCTTAGATTTCAGTCTTTCTGAATAAGGATCAATATGTTTTGGTTCAGAAATTAATTTTCAATTGTTTAGAAATATTAATGGGGTGTTTTTCAATGAATTATAATGATATACCTTCTCCATCTACCCCTGAAGAACACTAATGTATTTATATCTATGAGAGTACAATTTGTGGGAAAATATGATAAGTTATATCATATAATATATATCAATATTATTAATATGATTGAATATGAAGAATGAAATGAAAATTTATACGGTTTTGATGAACCCATTATGAATAACTATATGGAAAAGAGAATACATCACCATGGAGTTTTCTACATGCCTACAAAAGAAAAATCCAGCGAGAAATTATATATGGGTTTTGTTCAAAAATGCTATAAATAAATATAAGGCCCCAGCCTTAAACCTTACTTAATCTTGATTTATTACAAGATTACACATTGAGGATCTTTTCGGGTTTAGAGTTTTAGAGAATTAGATCATAAAAGTTGCATTACATTCCACATATAAACAAAGTGGTTAAATAAAGATAGAATTCTTCATTCCCATCAATGGAAACACATTTAAAATAAAACATGGATTATTTCTTGACACATCCTTGACTCTATCATCTTATCATGTACCTTTCCCTTGACCTGTGAAAAACATTTCAAAAACATGGGATGAGCATAAAAACTCAGTATGGGTTATAAAAAAACATGGAAAGGAAACTTGAGTTCATATATACATAAGAATGAAATCATACTTTACCCATAAAACATAGGCACATTAACATACCTCATAAAATAATGAATAAATCATAGAAATCATAAGACATAAAGGTAACTTGACGCATTCATAACATTCTTACGTAGGGAGTAACCCTCTTGGTTACGTTTGGAATACCCATCACAGTATATTCCCTAAAATCTCTTCGGAGAAACCTTAACGTTTCACTCCTTCGCGTTACCCAATTCATTGGAGAGCTATAACGGGCTCACTCTCCCTTAGTTTATCACGGAACTACCCGTCTTCATAATAATTCCCAAGAACCATAACATAATCATATCACATAAAACATGCATAAAGGAAACATAACATTTCCACTTTTCAATCACTATATATCAATACAACACATTGATATAATAAAAACATTGTGAAAACCATTTTCAATATCAATGTAAAAGAAAAGTAAAACATGGTATTTATTTTTCTTTTAAAAAGAAGGTATGGCTTGTAGAGGAACCTGAAACTCAAATAACGGTCATGACGGTGGAGAATTCGTTGTCGCCGCATACGTACGACAAAAACATTATCTTTTGTCGTTTAGTAAACGCATCGTATAAAAAAGATTCCTTTTGAATAAACGTAAAAGTCAAAGGGTTTTATACACCGTATAAAATAAAGTTGTGTATAAAATAAAATATGCCTCAATGAAAGGAGATTGAGACGAAGTCCCATACCTCGTATCCGACTTGACCCGACCGTTCTTTAATCTCCTGAATAATAAACTTGAGTTAATCTCTACTTTCTTAAGAATCTTTTTCATGTTCATTATTCCTTTTATACCATGTTATGAACATCATGTAATCATTTAAGTTAATAATGTTCATTTTGTCGGTATTTGGTTCTTAAGTCAAAAATAGACTTCTTACACTTACATGTTGTTAATTTGGTCATAGGTTCGTTATATCCAGAATGATATTAATGGTTTGGATAACATATATATCATATATATTCATCATATACATGTATTTATAATATTACATCACATTTAGAGGTAAGAAATGAAATGCACCGTTCATGGAGACGGTAAGCCGTACGTACGCATGAACGCTACTTTCATTTCTATTTAGAATTTTATAGAATGGAACCATAATGATATAAAGGTATATTATAATTCCAGTATAATATCATATATAATATCATAGTTCCATCCTTTATATGTCCCACATATGGTATTTAACGAATCAAATCACTTTGAGGGGGCGGTAGTCCGCACTTCCTAAAATGAAGATATCGTGTTTACCCATAATGGAAACCATAAAGGTATGCCCAAAATGAAAAAAACAGAAGCTTAAGGAAAACATAAACATATTATATATCATATATAAAAATAGTGACATCATAATGGCCACCTTTGAAGGTGTTAAATGAGTATTGAACAATCATCGTTTCGGGAGGCAGAATTTCGCCATCCACGGAAATCGTATGTTCATTAACCATTTGATGCAGTTGTGTGAGAGTTTAGCTCAAATAAATCTTATAACAACATCCTAGTATATTGAATATACTGGTGTTGTTACAAAAGAATTAAGTAAAATGATTTTAGGGGGTTGGAGAAGAAAAATAAAACAAATGAACATAAGAGAATGAATTACCTTAAAAAGTGTAACTCCTTTTGATTTGAGCCTAAAGGCTTCCTTTGAAAGGATTATGCCCAAAAGGAATCCTCTAGGATTAGGGGATGGATGTGGAGAGAGTAAATGGGCAGGGGTTGGCCGAGCCAAATGCTTGAGTAGTGTGTGAAATGAGGTAGAGGTGGGGGCCTTTTATAAGAGGAGAGGAGGGGCACTTTTGGAAAGTAAAGAAATATTACTTTATTTGAAAATGTGTTTCGGTTTCAAAAGGTCCCACATTGATATAATTCGTGGATAAGGTGATAAGGGTTAGAAATCCACTCATCAAATAAGTTTTGGACATGTGTTGTTCATAGATTTTACATTATCGTTCCATTTTATTTAAATCGTCAAATAATGATGTCATCGCTGCATCATTATTATGTCATAAATAATTTAATTTATTTAATGTCTAAAAATCATAAAACAAATATTATGATGTAGTAAATCTCTTTATCTTTCCAATTACTATTTATAATCAAAAATCTGATCTTTATATCACCATGTAAAAATTGTTTTCGTAAAACATCTCTTGTTTGTGTCATTTTTACTTTAACATTTAATAAAAAGTTATTTATGTCATTTCCAAACCAAGGTGTCTCCATGGGGTCCCCAAGTTGACCCATGGCTTTTCTTGGTCGGCCATGACACAACCAATATGGTTGGTACATGTTTCTAGGTCATTTCCTATTATTAATGCATTATTTATACCTTAAACTACCCTAATTACCACTAATCGCGATTAAGAACTTAATAAGTTACTATTCACCAAAAAATTATTATAATCTCATTGAACCACATTTTACTTCTTAATGACAACCATGTATGACGGATTTTCAAAATTCAATACACATTATTGGTAAACTATCATTTAACTGAAAAATTAGTTTGCTTGATTACCACTTAGTGGTTTCACTATTCATCAAAAATTGAAGTTTTTCAGAAAATTACCAAAAATTCACCCTAAGCTATATTTGATATTCCGAATTCAAAAATGAAGTCCATTTTAAAAAATTCAAATCATATAAGTCAAATTAATTAATTTAATAATTAATTCCCGCTGCCCTAGCAAATAGCGTGTTTTTACAAAACAATACGTATCAAAATATTGACACCAGTTTAAGTATAATTTCAAATTGAAACTGATTCCCATGACCACCATTGGATAAAATGGTAAAAATATATTCTAATTTCACTTCAAAACCAATTCAAAACTTAATCTAATAATATAAAGAAATTAGATTAAAAAGCAGTTTTGATGTAAAATGCAGTATTTTTCACTATTCATTAAAAAATGAACATTGTCAGAAAAATACCAAAAATTCACACAAGGTAAATTTTGATGTCCCAATCATAAAAGATCAGTTTATTTTGACAAACATAGTTTATAAAATTTTCAAAATATAGATTCAAAAATGGTTTGCCATCAAAAGGCAGTAAAACAATCTTTTAAGAATATTAGTGTATTCCATGCATAAGATTGTATTTATTTTCATTTTAAGCCTATATAACACTATCTTAATAATTAATAGACATAGATAAAAATATCTATTATTCATTACTTACTTGGGATGATACATCCTTCCCCCCTTTAGAAAATTGTGTCCCCGCAATTTATTTACTTATCGAATAAATGAGGGTACTTATCCCTCATTGCATTTTCAGATTCCCATGTTGCCTCTTCAATCATGTGGTTTTTCCACAAAACCTTTACCTGCTTAATCACTTTATTCCGTAACACTTGCTCCTTGTGGTCAAGAATCTGGACCGGTTGTTCCTCATAATATAGGTTCTCTTCCAGCTGAACTACCTCTGGACTCAAAACATGAGATGGATCTGGCATATACTTTCTCAACATCGAAATGTGAAAAAAATTGTGTACCTGAGATAAACTCGGAGGTAAATCCACTCGGTATGCAACTGATCCAACTCTCTCCAGAATTTCGTATGGTCCAATGAACCTTGGACTCAACTTTCCTTTCTTACCAAATCTCATCACACTTTTCCAAGGAGAATCCTTGAGAAAAACATGATCACCTACCTCGAAAGATAGATCCTTCCTCCGGTTATCCGCATAACTCTTCTGCCTGCTCTGAGCTGTTCTCATGTGTTTCTGAATCAACTGAACATTTTCTGCCATCTCTTCTACCAATTCTAGTCCCATCAACTTCCTTTCACCCACTTCATCCCAGAAAGCTGGAGTTCGACACTGCTTCCCATATAATTCCTGAAATGGTGCCATCTGTATACTGGAATGAAAACTGTTATTATATGAAATCTCAACCAAAGAAAGATGTTGGTCCCAACATCCCTGATTATCAATAGAACAAGCTCGTAGCATATCCTACAATGTCTGAATTGTTCGTTCTGACTGCCCATCTGATTTAGGATGAAAAGATGTACTAAAATTTAATTCAGTACCCAACGACTTCTGAAGGCCTTTCCCAAAGTTAGAAGTAAACCTGGGATCACGATCTGATACAATGGAGAGAGGAACTCCATGTAACCTGACTATCTCTTAATGATACAAACGGGAAAGTTGATCAAGAGAGAAAGTATCTCGTATAGCAAGGAAATGCGCAGATTTGGTCAAGTGATCAACAATAACCCAGATTGCATTATTACCTCGAGATGTCTTCGGTAATCCAACAACAAAGTCCATGGATATATTCTCCCATTTCCACTCTGGCACTGGTAAAGGCTGAAGCATCCCTTTCGGTAACTGCCGCTCTGCTTTAACCTGCTGACAAGTCAAACACTTCACAGTAAAATCAGCAATGTCTCTTTTCATTCCATCCCACCAGTAATACTCCCGCAGATCTATATACATCTTAGTACTGCCCGGATGAACTGAAAACGGAGAACTATGAGCTTCACATAACAACTCTCTCTTCAACTGTGAATCACAAGGCACACACAATCTCTTCCCAAATCTCAAAACGCAATCATTATCAATGTTGAATTCAGGCAACTTACCTTTCTGAACCAGCTCTACCTTTTTCTGTAACTCACTATCTTGCTTCTATGCTTGCTTGATTCTATCTGATAGAGAAGATCTCACTGATACCTGAAACAAAACAGAAGTACTCCCTGCACCAACAACTTCTATGCCAAAGTTCATCAAATCGTTAACCAAAGGATCACGTTCCAAACGTAACATTGTTAATGAAGCATTACTTTTTCGACTCAAAGCATCAGCCACATTATTTGCTTTTCCCGGATGGTAATGAATTGTACAATCATAATCCTTGATTAATTCCAGCCATCTCCTTTGTCTCATGTTTAACTCTTTCTGAGTGAATATATACTTTAAACTTTTGTGATCGGTATATATTTCACACTTTACTCCATATAAATGATGCCTCCAAATTTTTAAAGCAAAAACAACAGCAGCTAATTCCAAATCATGTGTAGGGTAATTTACCTCATGAGTTTTCAACTGTCGTGAAGCATAAGCAATTACCTGATCATTCTGCATTAGGACGCAACCAAGTCCTTTCAATTAAGCATCACTGTATATAACAAACTCACCATTCCTGGAAGGTAGTGCCAAAACTGGAGAATTCACCAATCTTCTTTTCAATTCCTGAAAACAATCATCACATTCTTTTGTCCAGATAAACTTAACACCCTTCCGAGTTAGCTTAGTCATTGGACTAGATAACCGTGAAAAATTTCTATCAAACCTTCGGTAATATCCCGCCAAACCAAGGAAGCTACGAATCTCAGTTACATTTGTGGGTCTTGGCCATTCTTCCACAACTTTTGTTTTTGCAGGATCAACAGTTATTCCATCTTTAGAAACAATGTGACCAAGGAAAGAAATTTGTTGCAACCAAAACTCACACTTGCTGAATTTCCCATACAGTTTCTTTTCTCTTAAGGTTTGCAAGATAACCCTTAAATGTCTTTCATGCTACTCTTTACTTTTAGAAAACACCAAAATATCATCAATGAAAACCACCACAAACTTATCCAAGAACTCATGGAAAATTCTATTCATTAAGTCCATGAATACAGCAGGTGCATTGGTTACCCCAAAAGGAATTACTACAAATTCATAATGGCCATATCTCGTATGGAACGCGGTCTTCGGAATATCCTCCTCCTTTACCTTCAGCTGATGGTACCCCGATCTCAAGTCAATCTTTGAAAAAAACTGAGCTCCCTGGAGCTGATCAAACAAATCATCGATATGAGGCAAAGGATATTTGTTCTTAACAGTGATATTATTCAAGGCTCTATAATCAATTCAAAGTCTCATAGAACCATCTTTATTTTTAACAAATAAAACAGGAGCACCCCATGGTGATGTGCTAGGTCTAATGAAACCTTTCTCTAATAAATCTTGCAATTGCTCCTTCAACTCTAAAAGTTCAATTTGTACCATTCGATAAGGGGGTTTTGAAATTGGCTTAGCATCAGGAACTAAGTCAACAGTAAACTCAACTTCCCGATCTGGTATTATTCCAGGCAACTCATCAAGAAAAACATCAGGATACTCATTTACCACTGGCACATCATTAATCTGAACAGTTCCTTTATTTTCAACGACGTGTGAAAGGTAACATTCATTTCCATCTTTTACAAGTTTCTCGGCCTCTTGATATGTTATCAAAATTAAGGGTTCATTTCTGTAAACAAACTGAATGTATTTCTGAAAAGAAACTTCTTTAGATCTACAGTCAATCTTAGCATGGTAAATAGAGAGCCAATCCATACCCAGGATAACATCAAACTCTACTAGAGGTAGAACAATATGGTTTTCAAGTAGGTTCATTCCACAGATAAGGATAGGAAGATTCTTATAAATTCTTTTTGCCTCGACACTTCCCCCAGGTGTTTTTACCAAAAGTTCAGGAGTCATTTCTTGAGATGGTATTCCCATTTTACTAGAAAAGGTTTCAGAGATGAAAGAATGTGTAGAGCCCGAATCAAACAACACACTGGCACAATCTGAAAAAACAAAAAAAAGTACCTGATACAACTTCATTTGATGGCCCGACATCTGCTGAAGTAGTTGCAAAGGATTTCACCACCCCTTTCTGCTTGTAGTCTAACTGCTTCCCATCACTCAAGCTCCTTGTCGGACACTTGTTTGCATAGTGACCCATCTCATTGCACTTATAACATTTCACTAACTATAAATCAAATTTTTTCTTACCTTCACCTTGATCCTTTTCAGTGCAATCACTAGCCTTATGTCCCATCTTACCACATCGGTAGCACTTCACAGAATTCAGAATACATTCCCCAGCATGCCTTTTTCCACATTTATCACAAACTGGAAACTTAGTTCTCTTACCATCAATCTTTTTTAAAGAATTATTACCTTTCTCCTGCCACCTCAGTCTCTTCTTCTGCTGGTTGATATAGAAAACTTGGTCATCGGCAAACTCCATTTCCACCTTCTCAGCACATCGAACAAGCTATTCATAACTTTTAAACTCACGAGAAGCTAATGCCCTTCGATATTTTGGCTTTAATCCTGAGTAAAAACGATTGATTTTACTATCAAGGTCCCGGATAAAATTTGGAGCATACCTTGCCAATCGAGTGAACCTTTCTTCATAGGCAGCCACTGAGTCTTCCTCTTGCCTCAATTCCAAGAATTTCTTTTCCATCCTAAGTCGAACTGCCTTAGGAAAATACTTCTCAAGAAACATACCTTTGAATTCATCCCAGTCAAGAGCATCAATCTCATTGGCGTCCCTGATATTTTTAACCATAGACCACCACTGATCTGCTTCACCCTCCAAACGGTAAATAGCAAGACTAACCTTTTGATTGTCTGAAAACCCCATGACATAAAAAATCTTCTCCAGTGCTTTAATCCACCCTTCAGATAGCACAGGGTCATATGATCCTCTAAATGATGGTGGATGTTGCCTCATGAAATGTTCCACCACTGATATGTTCCTCTGCGGTTGTCCTGGCTGATCTCGTGCATGGATACCACCGCCATTTATCGCTTGAGTCAACTGCACCATTACTGCAACAAACTGTTCAGTTCCAATTCCAACCATCTCAGGATGTTGATTCGGAAGGTTATTTCCTTCTGTATGCCTTCCTAGCACTGCTTCCCTGTTTCCTCTGCGGAAAACCATTCTGAACAAACATGTCTTAGATGAAGCAACATGGTAATCTTTAAATGCTATAGCATTTTAAAAAAAATATATTTTTTGGATAATCATTTAATAGAATTCTAACTCCTAAAGTTATCTAAACCGACCTTTGATACCAACTATAAGGCCCCAGCATTAAACATTACTTAATCTTGAGTTATTACAAGATTTCACATTGAGGATCTTTTCGGGTTTAGAGTGTAAGAGAATTAGATCATAAAACTTGCATTACATTCCATATATAAACAAAGTGGTTACATAAAGATAGTGTTCTTCATTCCCATAAATGGAAACACATTTAAAATAAAACATGGATTATTTCTTGACACATCCTTGACTCTATCATCTTATCATGTACCTTTCCCTTGACCTGTGAAAAACATTTCAAAAACTTGGGATGAGCATAAAAACTCAGTAATGGTTATAAAATAAACATGGAAAGGAAACATGAGTTCATATATACATAAGAATGAAATCATACATTACCCATAAAACATAGGCACTTTAACATACCTCATAAAATCATGAATAAATCATAGAAATCATAAGACATAAAGGTAACATGAGGCATTCATAACATTCTTACGTAGGGAGTAACCCTCTTGGTTACGTTTGGAATACCCATCACAGTATATTCCCTAAAATCTCTTCAGATAAACCTTAACGTTTCACTCCTTCGCGTTACCCAATGCATTGGAGAGCTATAACGGGCTCACCCGCCCTTAGTTTATCACGGAACCACCCGTCTTCCTAATAATGCCCATGAACCATAACATAATCATATCACATAAAACATGCATAAAGGAAACATAACATTTCCACGTTTCAATCACGATATATCAATACAACACATTGATATAATAAAAACATTATGAAAACCATTTTCAATACCAAAGTAAAAGAAAAGTAAAACATGGTATTTATTTTTCTTTTAAAAAGAAGGTATGGCTTGTAGAGGAAGCCGAAACTCAAATAACGGTCATGAAGGTGGAGAATTCGTTATTGCCGCATACGTACGACAAAAACA
Organism: Viscum album; assembly: GCA_963277665.1. Taxonomy (NCBI): domain Eukaryota; kingdom Viridiplantae; phylum Streptophyta; class Magnoliopsida; order Santalales; family Viscaceae; genus Viscum; species Viscum album. The sequence goes on from OY728162.1 coordinate 491,064,518, forward strand.
TTCTCTTTTGTCGTTTAGTAAACGCTTCGTATAAAAAATATTCCTTTTGAATAAATGTAAAAGTCAAAGGGGTTTATACACCGTATAAAAGAAAGTTGTGTATAAAATAAAATATGCCTCAATGAAAGGAGATTGAGACGAAGTCCCATACCTCGTATCCGACTTGACCCGACCGTTCTTTAATCTCCTAAATAATAAACTTGAGTTAATATCTACTTTCTTAAGAATCTTTTTCAAGTTCATTATTCCTTTTATACCATGTTATGAACATCATGTAATAATTTAAGTTAATAATGTTCATTTTGTCGGTATTTGGTTCTTAAGTCAAAAAATAGACTTCTTACACATACATGTTGTTAATTTTGTCATAGGTTCGTTATATCCAGAATGATATTAATGGTTTGGATAACATATATATCCTATATATTCATCATATACATGTATTTATAATATTACATCACATTTAGAGTTAAGAAATGAAATGCACCGTTCATGGAGACGGTAAGCCGTACGTACGCATGAACGCTACTTTCATTTCTATTTCATATTTTATAGAATGGAATCATAATGATATAAAGGTATATTATAATTCTAGTATAATATCATATATAATATCATAGTTCCATCCTTTATATGTCCCACATATGGTATTTAACGAATCAAATCACTTTGAGGCGGCGGTAGTCCGCACTTCCTAAAATGAAGATATCGTGTTTACCCATAATGGAAACCATAAAGGTATGCCCAAAATTAAAAAAACAGAAGCTTAAGGAAAACATAAACATATTATATATCATATATAAAAATAGTGACATCATAATGGCCACCTTTGAAGGTGTTAAATGAGTATTGAACAATCATCGTTTCGGGAGGCAGAATTTCACCATCCACGGAAACCGTATGTTCTTTAACCATTTGATGCAGTTGTGTGAGAGTATAGCTCAAATAAATATTATAACAACATCCTAGTTTATTTAAGATACTGGTGTTGTTACAAAAGAATTAAATAAAAAGATTTTAGGGGGTTGGAGAAGCAAAATAAAACAAATGAACATGAGAGAATGAATTACCTTAAAAAGTGTAACTCCTTTTGATTTGAGCCTAAATGATTCATTTGAAAGGATTATGACCAAAGGTAATCCACTAGGATGAGAAGAGGGATGTGGAGAGAGTAAATGGTCAGGGTTTGTCCGAGCCAAAGGCTTGAGTAGTGTGTGAAATGAGGTAGAGGTGGGGGCCTTTTATAAGAGGAGAGGAGGGGCACTTTTGGAAAGTAAAGAAATATTACTTTATTTGAAAATGTGTTTCGGTTTCAAAAGGTCCCAAATTGATATATTTCGTCGATAAGGTGATAAGGGTTCTAAATCCACTCATCCAATAAGTTTTGGACATGTGTAGTTCATAGATTTTACATTATCATTCCATTTTATTTAAATCGTCAAATAATGATGTCATTGCAGCATCATTATTATGTCATAAATAATTTAATTTATTTAATATCTGAAAATCATAAAAAAATACTATGATGTACGAAATCTTTTTATCTTTCCAATGACTATTTATAATCAAAAATATGATCTTTATAACCCCATGTAAAAATTGTTTTCGTAAAACATCTCTTGTTTGTGTCATTTTTACTTTAACATTTAATAAAAAGTTATTTATGTCATTTCCAAACCAAAGTGTCTCCATGGGGTCCCCAAGTTGACCCATGGCTTGTCTTGGTCGGCCATGACACAACCAATAAGGTTGGGACATGTTTCTAGGTCATTTCCTATTATTACAGCATTATTTATACCTTAAACTACATTAATTACCACTAATCGCGATTAAGAACTTAATAAGTTACTATTCACCAAAAAATTATTATAATCTCATTGAACCACATTTTACTTCTTAATGACAACCATTTATGTCGGATATTCAAAATTCAATACACATTAGTGGTAAACTTTCATTTAACTGAAAAATCAGTTTGCTTGATTACCACTTAGTGGTTTCACTATTCATCAAAAATTGAAGTTTTTCAGAAAATTACCAAAAATTCACCCTAAGATATATTTGATATTCCGAATTCAAAAATGAAGTCCATTTTACAAAATTCAAATCATATATGGCACATTAATTAATTTAATAATTAATTTCCGCTGCCAGAGCAAATAGCGTGTTTTTACAAAACAATAAGTATCAAAATATTGACACCAATTTAAGTCTAATTTCAAAGTGAAACTGATTCCAATGACCACCATTGGATAAAATGGTAAAAATATATTCTAATTTCACTTCAAAACCAATTCAAAACATAATCTAATAATATAAATAAATTATATTAAAAAGCAGTTTTGATGTAAAATGCAGTATTTTTCACTATTCATTAAAAAATGAACATTGTCAGAAAAATACCAAAAATTCACACAAGGTAAATTTTGATGTCCCAATCATAAAAGATAAGTTTATTTTGAAAAACATAGTTTATAAAATTGTCAAAATATAGATTCAAAAATGGTTTCCCATCAAAAGGCAGTAAAACAATCTTTTAAGAATATTAGTGTATTCCAAGCATAAGATTGTATTTATTTTCATTTTATGCATCTATATCACTATCTTAATCATTAATAGACATAGATAAAAATATCTATTATCCATTAATTACATGGGATGTTACAATAAATATCACATATATTAAAATTTAGGATAATGTACAAAGAGTTAAAAAAAATTTGACGTACATCAAATATGTAATAAGGTGTTATAATAATCCATTATAAATTTTAAATGATCGATGTATCAGATATATATACATGTTCTTGAGGAGCCATAACGACACTCTAAACAAAATGTTCAACGTTATTATGGAACATCAAAGCAAACGGGAAACCAATTTGAGTGAAAAAACTTGATAAAAGTGTACTTGTAGCTAGTATTCTCAATTGACTATCAAATATGATGGTATCAAAATATTACTCTATTTGAGTCGATATATAATTATATATTTGACTAAAATATCCAACTGGATCTACATAAGGAAGATTATGAGAAGAGATAAATTCACCAAAAATGATGAGACATTTTCGTTGAATGCACGATGATGGATCCAAAAAAGGTTTATAAAATATAAGAAAAATTAAAAACCACTCCATATCACATCAAGGATTACCATATTTTATAGATGATCTATGCTGATAATCTATGAAGAGAGATATATTTTGATAATAGAAATAAATTTTTCCTACATAAATATTATGGAATATTGTCATTAAATATTCGATAAAGTGATATCTATTTCTTAGGAATATTATTTAGTTTTAAAATCATGATCACATGAATGTTGTGATTTGTAGACTATAACTCCAACATACCTCATAATAGGTAAACAAAATATTATTTGAATCCAAAAAATGGAACTATAATTCCACATCGCTCACATCGATGGAATTCAAAGGTGGTATAGTTGTAAAATTGTCTATTTTACGAGGAGTAGCCGATGAAAATCATTGAACACAAAGAAGTGGCAATACAAAACCATAACAAACACCTAGTAAATTTACTACGGTGAAACCATATGAATGAGGACACATCATGGGAACTAGATAAATACATGAAGTAGATGTGCCTATAAAAATTATTACAATAGTATGGAAAATAAAATTTCATGGGGGAAATTCCTTAAGGGGGATGAATTTAATGATGAATAATATCTTTAATGGAATTTACATGATTATTATTGTTTCATATTTAGTAATTTTGTAAAAATAATATTCTATAAAATAAGTAACATGAAATATTTTATTATATTAATAAGAACTTTATATTTTCAGAAAAAATTTATATAATAATTTAATAATATAAAACTAGGTAAAAGAACTATAACTATTGATAAAAATATGTATATTGTAATCTACTAAATCAACTAAAATATCATCATTCACACTGAACACTGTATAAAGAAGTAAAAAAATTTGAAATTAAATATTCAAATTGAAAATTAATAAATATATATCCTAAATTAATAATATAATATAATGAATAATGAATAAATTTTGTGGTATTTTTATATACTATAGAAACCATATTACAATTACATTCCTAACCAGTGTAATAGTAATATTTCCTTTTGAATTTTATCCAAATTGTTGGAACTGTAAAATGACCATTAATTATGTTATTCTTATTGTGGCACCACTGTACTAACTTTTATAAGAATAAAATAACATTAATATATAATATTACATTTATATATGTTTTATATCAATATATATTATGTTGGTAAAAAATATATGTTTTGATAATATAATAAGATTATTATTTTATTTAAAATAATATTTTTTATTTATAACTTTATTAAATATATAAAAATATAATAAATGTTTAATTTTTTCAATAATCATAATTATAAGACATTATTAATATGTATAATAATGATAATCAAATTTTATAGAACTATCTGTAATGATTCAATGGGTCAAAAAACCTATAATAATATTAAATGTGACTCTTTTCATTTAAGAAATTTATTTAAAATAATGTTTTTCATTATTTAGAATTATTTTCATAAAATGTGTATCATTTTTAAAATATATTTGTATGAAAATCTATATTATAGTTTTTTCGTATTATTTTAACAGTTTATATTTTTTTATTAGTAAATTTTAGAAAAATTTGATTTTTAACATTATAAGTCATAAATAATATTTTTGTAGTAATTGTTGATGAATGGATCAACTTGATCATAATTTATAATATAATTTCGTGATATATTAAAAAAATCAATACATTTGATAGCATTGATCCAAAATAACATCCAAAATGAATATAATTATCAAGACACCCCATCCTCCCAATTTAATTTGAACCCCATAACCACAAACATTTAAGTCTCATATATTTTAAAAAAATATTACAGAAATATATATGGGTAACATCAATACATCGTTGCCACATGTTGGGGCACCATGTTTTCTAAAGTTATATGACTTCATGTGCACCTCCCCATATGCTAGAGGCTTCCAACTAACAGTGAGGTTCAAATAAGTAATATGGGGATATTTTATACTCTATATCAAAGTAGAAAAACATATGAAATGAATAATAATAACCAAATGATGATGAATAAAAAATAGGATAATACTATAATCAATAATAATAGCATCATATTATAATATTAAAACCCGGATAAATGATAATAAATCGAAACAATATATATGCCATTCTAAAAAACTGTCATGTGTAAAATGAAAACCCTAAAAACACACACTAAAAATTACCCAAAATGATCCAAACATCGTACACATTTCTTTCATTGATTCATCCTCTTCAATCCCATCTCAGGGAACTACCGTAGGGATCATTCCCTTATCCATTCCTTCAAACATGATGTATAATCAGGTATCAATTACGCATCACTATTAGGGTGTTAGTACAACTTAGTAGGACACCATAAGTAGTATTTAATGAAATATATAATCTATTATATATTATTTATTATTTAAATAATAAATAAAAAAGGTAATATTTATAGTTTCCACATATAAAATATGTTAATTAACACAATAGGTTCACATGTTAACTATGTCATGAAGATATATAGTTTCATCATTTTCTCAAGTTGGAATCTGTTCTATCAACCTAAAGGATATCTCATATCATTCAATCCTTGTCTTCCAATTACTATTTAATTTAACATATCACATTCAAGCATCTTAAAGGCTAACAGACAAATCTAGAACCCAATGTGAATTTAGAGTGGCGTACCTATCCCAAATCTCATAGATAAAAAATTAATATATATATATATATATATATATCATTGGGATATAAACAAACTATATAGAACCTCACGTGTATTTTGTTCAGTGGTCCTTATTCCACAATTCATTATTCACATCATTTACTATTATCAAATATGATGGTTTTAAATTCTTCATACATTTATAAATGATATTTATAAAAAAAAATATTCGATAATTTTCATTTTTCAATTATTCAACTTATTCATAATCTATTTGTTAAAAAAATATCATAATCCCATTGAGAAAATAATTTATTTTATTCATATTAATCAAATAAAGGAAAATTTTAGTTGTGGAATCTTCAATTAATAATTACATACAGTTAAATGTAGTTATGAAAATGGTAATTTAATATTAGAACACTTAAATACATATTATTTATTAATTATTGAAAACAAAAATGAAAACCCTCATTTGATGTCGAATATTAAAAAATTATATGGTGGAGGAGATATAGAATCAAATCATTGGACCAAAATAGAGTAAATAATATCAATTAAAACCTACATCTAAATCGATTTAGAATAGTAAAAATAATTTCTCTAATATAATATATAAAAAAGGGAGTGAGAATGGAAACCAATAACAAATGATAAAAAAATATAGGTCTAATCCTTTCACTGGATCATAAATTCTCACTAGAATGGTTTCATGAAGCCTTAGAATCAACCAATTCTCAAAAAAAATAATACTAATAATTTATAACCAAACTAAGGTGATATGTGGAAACCCATGGGGGTTTGGGAATATGAATAAAGATTACTTGGGGATTAAAACCCACATGAATTTTTTCCATGGTCAATAAACAACATTTTCCATACCATGTTCCAATAACATGAACCCATAATTATAGGGTTCATGGTTATTCCTAGATAGTGGATGTAGTTAGAAAAACCATCCACCAATTATGAAAATCCAATATGTCTGATGGTGAATGGTTCAGGGAGGGAGGCCTCACTATTTTTTCAAACCAAATGGCAACCATCTTTCTCCTCTAATAGAACCCAAATAGGGATCACTACTTCCTAGGGAAAACTTCATGGATTTCCCAAACACATCCTCGTCAATAAAATTCATAATGGGATTCAAAATATCTATAATTTCCCCCAAAAAACCCCAAATCAAAACCCCTAAATTATATAACCAATATATGGTAAAATATTACATGAAACATTTGATAGGTAATCTCTAAAAAGTTTGAGTTCATACCCTCTCCCCACTGTATAATGAATCATCCTATAGCTATACTCCTAGGCATTATTATGATTCTGAGAAAAAACTATCATGCTACTCATACCACATATCATCTTATGTATCAATTTTTTCATCTATAACATGAATATTCTACAATAATACTATGACTATTATCAAATTATGTTCATGTAAAAATTATATCTATGATCCATAACATGATTCAGATGATCCTCAAAGGCTGAATTGTCATATATTTAAAAATCATCAATATTGATCAAATTAGGAGGGTTTTGTTATAATTTTGATGATGTGACTCATTAGAAATATCACGCACATCATTATACCTCTTTGGAAAAGACAATTTGTATGTAACATACACAATTATATCCATAATCTCAAAATCCACAATTAATCCACGACACTAAATTTTTGTAACTCAGAATCCAATAGTGGCACAATTTAGTAGATGATTGAGAAAATAAGAAACCACTAACTACAAACTCTTGGGGCCATTGATGTTGATGAAAGTACAACTTCTAAATACTGTTACTATAACGCCTCGTCTATAAACATTACTATATATTGTGATACGAAAATAATTTCACTTTAATTTAAAATGAGGATCTTTTATGGTATAAAACATTATTGAATTAGTTTATAAATTGTAAATAACTACATAAATATTACATGTAGACATATCTACTCCATTTCCATTTTATTATTAAACATGAATATTTTATAAAGGAACATGGTTTCATTTAATTTCTAACAAGTATAAAATTTCCATGATCCTATACTTGATTTTTCGTCTTCTTTTTGTCCTGTGATAAACATTACTGCATATAGGATGAGCCCAAAAATCTTATTAATGGATTCAAAAAAGGAAAATTTTTATTCATGTGACAACATGAAAACCATGAATACATTATCATGAAAAAACACTTTTCACATCCATGAATTAGTAAATACACTTCAATGAATATATGATCACTGCATACCATTTTTTTAATCATAAAATTTTCATAAAACCCATATAATGAATCTTATATCATATAATTGTATCATGTGACATAATCATACTTAATTGAAATAAATACAAAGTAAATTTCTGGACTTATCACTAATTGGAATAAACATACAACCAACATCAATACCATTTCCTTGGAGGTTGTAATTTAACCACCCATCTGTGGTTTATCACAGGGCCACCCATCATATGTTTATCACGTATCCATGATAATTGGTTTATCCTATAACTACCCATCAAATTTCCATGTACAATTATATAATCATAAAACGTAAATGATATAATTATCCACATTTCATGCAACAAATTTCACGTGTAATTATATAATAGCATTTCATGATATTAAAATATTTGATCAACATTCAAATCCATTTTCTAAACAAAAAATCATAAAAGGAATAAATGATTTATTTTCCTTTGAAAAAAAATAATGTTTATAGAGTCAGATAAATATCAAATAATGATTATAGCAACAAAAAATTAATTGTCTGCACATACGTTAAAAAATTACTTTTTTACATTTAGTAAAATTATTCATAGAAAAATGATTTTATCTAAATTAATAAATAATAGGGTTTATTATGCACAGTATAAAAATGGTCCTGTATAAATTAATGTATGGATCACTGAAAAGTGATTTAGACAAATTCCTTTACTACTAGAAAAGAACATGAATAAAAATAATTAATTAATAAATTAAATAAAATATAAAAGGTCGTAATAATACACTAATTCATGATATAATATGTAAAAAGTGTTTTATATACACCATATAGGATAATAAAGGTGCATAAAGTCAATATTTTTCTCAATGAATGGATATTTGGACAAAGTTCTTCAAAAAGATCTTCTCATTATATAAAAAATAATGAAATAAAACAAATATTTGAGAAAAATATAAATACAATAATCATAAGTGGATATTCACTGTTAAACAATTAGCGGTCATTCAAATATACTTAAGGTAAAATCAAACCAATGACATGGATATTTTACTCATTAAATGAAAATTGAGTTATGATTTCCCTACATAGATTCGGACTAATAACATTCATATTTTAGCATCCAGAATAATAAACATAGCTTAATATCTAATTGATTTAAAAAAATTTATGTTTTTTTTCACATAATTTAAATTATTTACATGTTATATAAATTACTTAATTCTTTGAGTTCATATTGAATGTTTTGTTGATATTCGGTACATGAGTCAAAAATAAACATGGTGTGATGTAATTTGACCATGTGATAGTATTTCATCATCTCCAAAATATTATTCACCGAATATTCAATAAATTTATAAGTTAATTTTACTTTTTAAATCAGTCCATATATTATGGTTATGATAAATGAACACTTTTATAATCATTTCGATGGTAGGTCAAACATACACATGAGTAACATTTCCATTTATCAGTGATCATTATGGAAATAATTTAATTATAAATTTATTGTTTAATAATTATTATTATACTAATAACAACATAATAATCATTTAAATATAAATTTATATATCATACAAATTATATGATGAATCAAAATGAGTCTTAAAGCTTTGTGGTTGTGATAGTTCATTCGTACACACAAATTATATTATCATTATTATGAACATGTAAGACTGATAGTGATTTATATATTATTATTTTAGAATTACTAATATTTCATTATTATAAAATATAAAAAATAAGTCTTTTATTATAACAAATCATGAGATACAATTTTGGAAAATGAATTAGACTGGATTGGGGAGTTGACACTTCACCCATATGAATGAACGATTAATTCATTCCCCATTTAATAGAAGTCATGATTTATTATGGTGATGATATTAACATAATATCATCACATTATTTTAGTGATATTATAGTTATTATCACGTCATGGATGAAGGATAAATAAATGAAGTGGGAAGAAATAATATCGGAAAATGTAAAAATTATATACAACTTCTCAGACGATCACCTTTTATGAATGACATAACACCTCTAAAAAGTGTTGTATACCTAAAATAAGTCTTCAATTATATGGTTAGGGATTCTAGTAAGTTTTTTAGATATATATTTTTCCAAACCAAATATCATTGTATTTGTGAATAAAAGAGAAAGAGATTTTCCCGTTTATTTTAGTGATGAGGGGCCTTTTAGGAATGTCTAGAATTATTAATATATTATAAATTGTTTCCAATTTATAATGGTACCAAACTAATTTATTTCAAATATAACATGATTTTGGGTTATATACCAATTATCCAATTAAAATTAGAAAAGTTTATAATTTTTTAATATTACTTATCTTTTTGGTATAACCTTTATTTTACTATTTTTAATGTTACTATGATAACTTGTTATTTACACTTATTATTTTAATGTAATTACCATAACATGTAAAAATTACAAAAAAAAATTAATTTATGAAATATAAGACTTATCATAACAATTTTTTTGAATATTAAAATTTTAGTAAGTTAAATACAATTAATTAACGTTTTTAATTTTTAAGTTATGAATTATGTAAATTTTGAAAAAATTCCTGCACGGCTTTTTTCAAAAAATTCATCAAAATATTACTCTATGGAAATATTAAATTACCTGCATCGGAAAATTTCATATTCATCCATAATATTCATGTATGAAATAAAATATTTCATATAATATCTATTTTAACATTTATAATATCATCTATTTGAATTATATATTAGTAAAGTAATCACTACATCATCATTGTGTTCTAAGTAAATATGTTTATTTAATGTATAAAAATTATAAATAAAATAAATGATGTATGAAATTTTTTTTGATTTATAATAACAATTTATTTTCAAATATATAATTAATATGGAACTGTATTAAATAGTTTTAGAAAAAATATTTATGTTTATTACATATTTTCGATTACATTAAATTAAAAGATATATGTGTAAAAATCAATCAAAAGTGGCGTGAGAAGGCCAAAATATAACCCCAAGGGTTTTATTGGTCATTAATATCACATAAAATTTTAATATAGAAAGTTTTAGGGTTTTATATTATCATAATATTATATTTAATCATATTTAGAAAATTTACCCTTTAGTTGTGGTAAATAGAAATAATTAGAAGAGTTATTAATCATTATTTCCAAAAATAAAAGTGACCTATTAACATAAATGGGACATGTTGATTTCAAATATGCAATTTATCTCTTCTAAATTCAATATACATATGATTTAGTAATTTATATAAAATTATTTGTTAGTTCCAAAATGATAAAACATGTTTTATAAATTAAAAAACGATCAAATGATTTAAATGTGTTTATATAAAAATTCAATATGAAATTATCTACAATGATCATAAATGGATTAATGGATTAAAAAATAATAATAATATAATTTAAAACTAATTCAAATGATAATATAACAATAAAAATATATTAAATGAAAATGTAGTTTTTAATTCAATTATATTATTTTTATTATTCATTAAAATAAGAATTTTATCAGGAAAATAAAAAACTTTAAACCAATATAGAATTTTATTTCACACAAAAAATTATTTTTAATTTGTCTAATATATCATCTAAAAGTGACAATTCGATATTTAATAGTGTTCCCCATCAAAACACGATAAAACAATATTTTTTGAAAAATATTCATTTTATCCGTAAAATTGAATTTGTTCTTAAATAATGTCTATAAAACATTTAAGATAAATTTTATAATTCCAATTTTATATATTACATCTATATTTCATTGATAAATTCAAACTCGTGTGATTTTATTATTTTATAAACTCGTTTATTTTTATTTTAAATTTATATTTAGAAAACATGTCCTTTTAATTAAAATGGTTTTTATTTAATTTCATATTTAATTTGGAGAACAACAAATCACTATATAATTATATTTAATCCATATTTTAGTATTTTATTTAACACTATTCATTCCCAAAATTACATTGGATCGGTTATAACAAAAAAATTGAACTAATAAATTTTAATTATTCGTTTATGGTCTATGTTGCATATTATGTTTGCTATTGAACATAGGGTTTATTTAATAAAGCGTGGTTGTTAAATCTAGAAATATCCAAATGTTTCCAAATTAGATCAACCAACGCTAATGTATCCTCTGTGAGACTCTGTACTAAAAACTCTTACCCACCTACCCCTGTATACAATAGAGATGATCAGCATGGCCTACCATTAAGTTCCACATTTGATGTCATTAGGATAGTCACATAATAACTATCATTATATGAATAATTCAATGATATGTAAATACTTCTCACAAGTCCCACCGATTTCAAGGCCACATGATAGTATTGTGTTCTCTATATATTAAATTAAACATTCCAATTTCCAATCTATCTACAGGTGGAATTCCATACTCATATACACATGGGTCCCCAAAACCTTTTTTACACACTTCCAGAAGTGCAATGTAATGTGTGGATAACTATATAAATCAATACCCAATATACCACATGAAAATGGATAATCTTTAAAAATTACATTTCCACCAATTGATACAAAATGGATGTCTCCTAGATGTGCATAAAATGGTTTAATATCATCAATATTTCCACTATCACACATATGTAATCATTATTTAGAAGTTTTATAATGATATGAAATATTATTTCCATGTTAATAATTTCCCAATTCCATTATTGGGTGGGAATTTTTTGTTTTAAACTAACTGGTCACTTATTCACAAACATCGCCTATTGATAACTGTAGCATTGTTTCAAGAACCCTATAATATCATTTTTCATTCCCAATGACCAATAATATTAATATATGTCATGATGAATTTTATTCAGACAATGATGTACCACCCACCTTAAGGAATGAAACACAAACATTAGATCATTGTACATTAGGAAAGGGAAAATAACCTGATTCCAAATATATATGATCTCATTTGAATCTATATTCATATTATAAGGCATGTCCCATCATTCAAGGATTCCCCAAAATGGAAAATAGTATTTATACTAATATTTAATCTCCATGACATGAGTCATAAGTGTATAATCAACATATATATAAAAAATGGACATATGCTCTTGGACCTCCTTATCATCTATATGCATCATAGCCAACATGATCATCATTTTCCACTGAAAATAGGACATCTGATGTACATAATAGTGTGTCATACTACTCAAAACATTAGTACAATTGTTTCCCATTATAGGTTTATTTGTTATATCATCATTAAATTACTACAACTAATAAAAAATATCTATTCTCATATATTCAAATCCAACTAAAATAAATAAATACATTGGTAATTATTCTTGAATACAGATTGGGTACATTTATCCAAATAGATAGTGTCATAGACAAATTTAATCATAAATCAATTTAGATAACTCAAGATCATGTATTGGGTGATTCTCTTCATGTTTCCTCATATCATGAGACCTATTCACCATAAAATTATCTCACTTTATTAATATATTTCCATCTCAGGCTCTAGATGCATAAAACAATGGAATACTACTAACTATATTCAGGTTAGACCATGATAGGTTCGGTAGTCAAATGATTCTTCAACTCATAGAAAGGATTACCATAACATACATACCATTCAAACATGGATCACACATTATTAAAATATATTATTAGTTTCTATCAAAATTAAATAATATGGTTAACCCTATGATAACAACCAACCCAACACATAGAGTATCAGATATCAAAACCAATGGTGTAGCTACAATGAAACTACTACAAAGGCCCTTCATAGTACTACATACTCACTTTTATCTGATCTTATTTGATCCATGAAATATTCTCTATTTTTCTATATTTGAATCATAAATAGCTATAAATATTGTATAGTATCTCTCTATTTACACATGATGATGTTACTAGGATGGGAACGATCATCATGAGTCTCGGAAAACACTAATATTTCATCCACGAAAAAAATATAGAAAAATGTAGTTATAGTTGAATGATATGATTCATTGAGTCCATAAAAACATGATCAATATTCAACCCGAACTATATCGCAAAAAAAATATTTTATTTCATACAAAATTTTGATGGAATTAAATGGTATATCAGAATGTCTTACTATCAACTGATGATAACTAGATCTCAGGTTGATCATAGAAAAAAACACTGATCAACTAATCAAAGATATCATAAATACATGGAAGATGATACATTTTATTCACTATCATCTGATTCACATTCCAATAATCAATAAAAATATCAATATTCTATCATCATTACGAAAAATACAAAAACCCCAAAGGTTATGCAATACAATTGATAAATTCCATATCCATCAACTCATATAGAAGAGTCTTATAATCTTATAACTCTGTTTGTTCTATTTAGTAATGTCGTATAGAAAGAGTTAACATACATGAATGAGATGAATGATAAAGAATACATCCCACTTAGGTGGAATCCCTCAGAAGTAATCAAGATACACATCCTTGAAGGAGTCCACTATATTTTCAAATAAATAATCTATTACAACCCACATCATCAATTAAACATAATTAAAAAAGGGTTGTGATCTCCTCTTTTTTATAATGTACAATGCATGCACCGTCTACATGGATATGAAACCTACAACATAGAATATAACTTCAACCCTCATGAATTTTAATTGCCATTATCCTATGATAATAGTTGATATCGGCTCATAAATATTACAAATAGTCCTTACCCAATATCATTTCAAAACATGACATGTCTTGTATGCAAATACCCTAATAGAAATGATACTCACAACCTAGAGAGAACACCGCTTATTCATGTTGAAGTTAATCAACTATACCCCCAATAGTGTGTTGATCATCACAACCCCAACCAAAATCTTCTCTGTTGGACATAAATCATTAAAAAGTATTATAGAGATAATATTAATGATAGGATCTTCTATTATAAAATGAACTATCAAGATTAGAATATACATAAATAATTTATGTGGAATTCGATGACCCAACCTTGAAAATGACAAGTGATGGATGAGATGTATAAACTATACTACCACTCTTCTATATACAACATTCTGAGTCCACTAAGGTACACCACTCTATAGATACGAGGACTATTTCTTCAAAGTAACTTGTTAAATACTCAAATACAATATCCAGTACAACTAAAAATGCCAAACTGATATGGGGTTAATGACCACCTCCTAGAATATTTCTTACTATTAGATCTGCATTCATAATTAATTGATCTATGGTTTCTACAATACCTCTATATGTGACCCATCATTTGATTTTTAGGGCATTCCACTAGTGTTCAGGAACAACATATATGTTAGTTGCCCATCCTAACACTCTGGTTGAAGTATAGTCGATTATTACTATGATTAAAAGATAATTCCATATTTCCACTGTGTTTTATATCTCGGTGGTGGAGGTTTTTATATATAATAATACAAATCATTGAGGATATACACCCTGGTTAACCAATAGAAACATCCTTTCTTCCATTGGATACCTCTATTAGGTTCCCTGTAGAGAAGTGAGCTTGATTCTACATGTTAGAATACATCATCAATAGAATGATGTTAACAATTGAGATAATATTACCTTTAATCCCATATTAAAAAAATAACCAATTAATCCTAATCATATTCCATTTTTTTTTGGGAAAGTCATTTCAAAATAGTAAATTTACCATCTTAGTCCATCACAAACATTCTCCCATAGTTCAACCACATAACCTCTACCTCCCTCTCAGGACACAACATCTTAAGGTTAAAGTGGTCTATGAACATCTCCTTAAAGGATTTACATACCATTTTCTATTGTCTCTCATCTCAATTATTAATTTCTATCCAAATCATCTCATGGAAGAAATATATAAATGAAAAATGGGCACTCTACTCATCACGTCTCTCTAAATGGACATGGATCATTTGAAATGAATCAATCCAGAGCTCAACTACATAAATTAAAACATCTCTAGTTATAGTCAAAGGGTACATAAATTGTAACATTTAGGTCATATTAGATTTATTATTCTAGTATTTAATATTTATCCTATCATAAACTATATAATGTGAAAAATGTTTTCATTGAATTGCACTAATATCTATTTAGGGATAACTATTATGCCCCCTGACTACACTATTTAAGTAATATTTCCACACATTTCCTCATGTCATCATATTGAAAAAAATAATTTTTATGTTATATTATTACAATACAAAACAAATGTATTTGAAAAAAATAATAAAACATTAACATTTTTACATAAGATGGATTGAAAAATATCTATATGAAGTCATCTCCCACATTCCTCAAAACAGACCATCCTAAAAAACTATCACAAAACCCTACCATACCTCACCTGGGTCATGGATTATGTATGGAAAACCACATTAATATTTCAAGGATTCTGGTAAGAAACTATTTTTATCTATTAAAAATTACCACATTTTCCGTCATTTGAACCATTTATATTCTTCATTAGGAATCGTTTCTAATATAATTACACATATAATGAAAATAATTATAATTCTAACAAATTTCATTAAAATAATTCCATGAGTTCCTAAAATTATTAATTTCATAGAAAATCTAGTGTTCCTATGATGATTCATATATATATATAACTCTTGTTACATACTATTAAATGCTAAAAAATCTATAAATAATAGTAAAATTGACCAAAAAGTGCCTGAATCAATATGAATTTACATTCAACCATAATTCATAACATCAAGAGAAAAAATTCCAACAAATTTACTTGGTGTTTCCCCTGAAAATTGGATATCCAATACCATGAATGAGTTCATGACCATGGCGCAAATCTTCGTAATATCCTGCAAACCTTCAACATATAGTGAAAATAAAAAAAATAAAAAACCATGATTCCAATTTTTAATGTCTTGGACTGGGAGACACAAACATGTATCATGGGAATATTACATTATGTGAACTCTTGAACACTCCTCGTATGCAAGAGTTTTTGGAATAGAAATTGGGGCCTATTATGTAATGTTGGCTGAATATACCATATGTATCAAAGAAGAAAATGAACAAGAAATAAATAACAATAACTAAATTAAAATAAACAATAACTAGTATAATACCATAATAAATAATATTTTCATCACATGAAAAATTAATTATATGAATATATGACCATAAATTTTCCACTTATGTGCTTTGAATTTTGAAAATCGAACAAACACGGTTGCGATCAAAATGGTGTTTTGAGTCTGATAAGACAAAACATAATTTTTGGTGAGTAGTAACATTACCTTATGAATTGTAATGTTATCCATTTGAAAATTTATATGAACCTTTTCAATAATAAATAATAAATGTAATTAGGAACCATACCAATGATAGTATATATAAAATTTATCCATTCAATATGTGAAAATATGATATAATTACATTATTGTGTTGGAATGTTTGTAAGTAATACATATTTAATGATTAATTTAATAATTTAAATGAAAATTTATTTTCATAAAATTAATTCATGAACTAGTAGTTAGATGTCTTATGATTATATGTTAATTTTAGGAGTCCTAAATTATTTTTTCAATGTCATAGTAAAGTAGTTTTTAATTTTAAAATTTGAATTTTACGTAATTTATGATTACAATTAAAATTTAAATTAATTATATTTTGAAAATCATTTTCATAAAAATGAGTTATATTTTAAATTATACAGGTCATAAAATGTTTCCTATGATTTTTTTGTGTTTTTATTAAAAAACATGAATTTTTAGTGCGTTGTGAAATTCAATGATTTACAAAATATACAAGATAAATGAATTTCAGTGTCATGTTACAGTCATGGATGAGGTAAATGGTAATTTCATAAACTCACATGCAGATATTAAAATTATTTTATCATGATACTCCTTACAATTAGTAGTCTTGTGTGGAAATAATAAATTATTTAATATAAAATTGGGAAAACCCCACTCCCATCCACTATAAATACCATCCATCAGAACCACATTTACTCAAATCACTAAAGACTTGTGCCTACTCAAAGTTTAACACAAAAATATCATCAAGATCCTCCTATATTTCCCTTAGCCCTGGTCTCATACAAATTCAGAAGCCCCCCCACCTAATGGGGCTCTCAAAGAAGACTTATTCAAAAGGTAATTCCCCTCAATCTTTTCATTCAATTTCCTTTTAAATTTCATTTCTTTTCTTATGTAATACTAAAATTTTCATATAATAATGTCATGATAACTCCAATATGAGTTATATACTGTTATTATATCATTTAAATGTAATATTATTCATTATAGGAATCCATATCACTCATTTTAATGAATATAATCATCAACCGTGATGTGTTAATTTACCAACATCGTGGGTGACACCAATCCATTTTACATAATATTTTTCATGGATTTAAATAAAAACATTATATGGATAAAATTAGATTTTAATAAATATTGTGTACCACCTTGTATGATCTTGAATCAAATTTTATACATAATTCTTAATTATAAAAAAACATGTTCACTGTGATCCAAAAATAATACAAATTATCCTAAAATGTTCATCATTAAATTATATCTAATCAATCATCATCCTAATATATAACATAATTAATTAAAATATCATTTAAACTCATTTAGGATCATTAATTACATTTAACATCAATTCATTATTTTTAACCACATTTTTCATGATGTTAGATTCATGTAAACAAGTGAACGGATCATGAAAACTATGAAAAATAACACTCCTGAACAATTAATTTAAACATTATAACTCATTAAAACGCCCATAAAAGATAGTAATGAAACCATAATGAACCATATTAATGTATTAGATGTTCTTTAATTGAAAATTTATGAATATAATGTCATTATATAAGAAATTAATGTGAAGAAAGCGTTATGGTGCAAGGTAATGGGAATTCTTGAACCCAACATTCATTCATCGAGTTTTACCTCATTCACTCAATTTTCAGTATTTTTATTCATAAAAAATAATTTCATCATAATTATCTTATCCTATATGGGATATTCACGTTTTCCACTGGGCATTATGTCTGTCATAATGTTCTCAAAAAGAACTCTTCTAGAAAAAGACACCTTTTATTTCACAAACAAGGTTGATGATTCTTTTATCATGTATAATATTCACTCATTCATTTGGGAACCCATTTTTTTGAATTTATTCTTATTAAATTAAACCCATTCCATGACATGGTATAAAATATATTCAATATTTATATATCTTCATTATGTCATACATGATAATGTAAATGTTTTTTTTTTGTGATGGATGTGACTATAATTATATTGCACAATGTAAATGACTTGATATGAAGAGTGTGCCCAAAATTATATAGCTCTAAAATGCATTGGGTAACATTAATATCATTAGGATTATATTAATGAATTCATGAACATTAATATAGAATTGTTCAAAACTATTTGTGGTAGTTGATCACTATGGCATGATACTTCATTTTTATACATTGCCTCATTCCATGTTTTTACGTAATATTTCCACTAATGATGATAATATTTTTCCTATTTTATTATGATAATTATTATCACCCCCCAATGTAATATTGAATCATGTTCTTATTTATCTTCTTATCAGACTTTTAGATTACCCCATTTTGATGTAAATCCTTAGTCTATTACTTATACTTAGGAGAACAAGAGGGACAATAAAATTATAGAGAATAAATAATTAATTAAATGTTTATATATTTTTGTATTAGTTATGTATCGTCCAAATCATCTAATGAATCTAAACCTTTGGTTCCTCATTGTGTAATTAGTTTATTTTTTTATCCTTATGATCATGTAGAAGTAACATCAGAAAAGAAGGGTCACTAAAATACTTAATTTGCAAAACATATTGATCTTCATGAAAAAATGTTGGTGAAAATATGATAGTTGGACTTCGTGAAATACGTTATCATTGATATATATGTGGATTTTTCAAAGGATGTATATATTTTTCTAGTAGTGGCTAGTTTTCTAAATGTTTTACAAGATTCCCGATGGTAGTGAGCTTGAGAAAACTGTAAGGATGTGATTTACCAAAGAATCGATGGTAAAGTGATATTTAAAAATTGGTTGATATTTGGAAATTAATTGATATTATATATACAATAGTGGAATTACAAATTATGTTTAATGTAGGGACCTATATTTCAATAAATTTTTTGAGAATCCATTCCGGATATGTGAGAAATGGAAGAGCATTCCAATGATTGTTTCTACTGGGAGTGATCGAAAGAATGATATATAGAAAGAGTGGGCATTGGGAACTAGTGATGTTTCCATATAAATTGTAAATGTAATGATAATGGGACTATAAAAGATCTATCTCTGAAATTGTTTTGGTAGAGAGACTTAGTGAAATTTGTACATCAAAATGTTGTTGTTGTTTTCTCCATTGACTTATCCCAAGGATGGTAAATCATGTAATTTTTATATGACACATGAATTATTTCTTTTCATTACATTCATTACTATGGTAAATGTATATAATATTGTTTTTTTCTACAATGAATTAATATTTTGAGGGGAAATTTTCATTATATTGCATTCCCCAGTTCACCCCACCTCTTCATTGTATTGAATCTAGTTCTGCACAAATTGGTATCAATGGGAAATTTTTATGGTGAGTTCCTCTATATATGAAGAAGTAATATAGGGTCGAATAATACTTAAATTATGATCATGGATAGAAATTCATTTAAATTTTTGAATAATTAGATGTTTCACCACATCCGATCATTAGGAACTGATGTCCTTATAATAGCGGCACACAGAATTTCATCCAATATTAACAGTGGTGATTTATCAAAACGTCACTAAAGGGAATTTTATTTTGACTATAAAGGAATGAATTATTTTGGATGATCCATGTCTGTTGAAATATATACAATGTTGATTCAATTATGTTATCTAATTATTTTTGGAAATAGTTTCTAATTATTTATGATGTAGACCCAAAAATATTGGGAACAAATTATGTAGGTTTTATGGAAAAATTATAAGTATCACATAATGAACATTTAAGATTTTTTTGTAAAAATAGTTCACTAGGTTAATGTTTTTTTTAATACATGCAAGGTATTTGAGAAAATATTGAAGATATATATATTTTTAAGTGTTTTTTGAGAAACAATTCACCATGGTTCAATTTGAATTTCCCAATATTTGAAGATAATTGTTTTAAGGCTATGAAATTGGATAACTTACAGAGTTCCCTTGTATAATATGAAGTGAGATATGATGATAATGTTTGTGTGTAATGGGGGAAGCACAAAGTGGTGTAATTCAATTCAATGAAGAATCACACCATTAAATATGTATATTCAGAAGTTGATGAAGATTAGGTGACACCCTTCAATTACTCAAATAATAAATAAGGAAAATTAATGTCAAAAGTGACACTCCAACTAGCATGTTTTTGATGTGGAAGTGTTAAACATAATTTCACATGGTGGACCATGTTTTTCATGAAGATATTGTTGATGGCATATAAATTCTCATTTATAATTTTTCTGAAATGTGAATGGTAATAAAAAATTAAAGAAAAATTATTCAAAATGATGAATCTTATATCACAAGAAATGTAGTTCATAAGAATATTTGGTCAAAAATTTGTAGAATGAAAAATATCATAGAGAAAAATTTATGGTGATATTATTCGGTATAATTTTAAAAGGGAAGAAATTGAAAATGATGAAGATAAATTTAATGGAAGAGTTGATATTTAAGATGCATTAAAATAAATTATTAGGGATATAAATTTTTGGAGAGGAAAAACAATGAAATCCAACAATTTGGTTCATGATGACAATCATTATATGAAATAATATGAACAATAATATATGAGATGATTTAATAAATTGTAAAACTAATGTATTAAATTCACGATACCTCAGAAAATAATCATGTGTACAATCTCAAAATTGTAGAACAAATTATAAAAATCTATAGTTGGTCTAATACTAGAAAATATCAAATCAAATGTATCTATGAACATGAAAATGAATTCATCATAATATGAAGAAGTTTTATGGATCAGGAAAAACCGATGACATATGGAATGGTATACAAAAAGAATACAATTTAGAAAACATAATATATGTTTGTTGAGCATAAAAGTACAATAGAATATAGGAAATAGTCCAATACAATTGATAAGTATATTATGTGTCATGATCATAAATATAATCTTGTAATTGTATAATTCAAAAAACGTGAAACTACAACAAGAGTGAAGATTACTGGTATACGAATCCTTACCAGTGGATTCATAACCACGTGAAAAAACATTCAGTGCAATTTTGAATCATAGGAAAGTAGTCATATTGAGATCTAATTGTTGTAGGAATATAGGACACTCAGAAAATGATTATTTTATATCTAGGAGATACCAAACAGATCTATCCTTAAAGGGGAATCCATACAGAAATAAATATTTTAGAACATCTTTATATGGCCACTCTTTTTTGTGTGGAGGATTGTGAAAATGGTAAGGAATTTATCATCAACAATTAGAGAAATGTGTCAAATAAAACTAAATGTTATCTTAAGGATAAATTTAATGTATCAAAAAAAATTTTGAAAATGAAAAATTAATTTATCATTTTGCAAGAAAAATCTGGTTAATCATATACCGACATAGATAAAGATTATCATCCAATGTTGGGAATAAATAATGAAACAAGGGTAAAAATGAAACAATATAGACGGTCAGTTATTGTAGGGATTTCCCTTAATTCTTCATATCATTTTGTTGGATGGATCCCTCACAGTGGATCCACATCCTCTGTGGTATGTAATAAGTATCTTGTTACATGAATAGAATATTATAAGGAAGGTTTTGTGAAATATGGAAACGATGAAGGCCTAAATATTTCATTCTCAATAAAAGCCAAATATGGGGTTAAATATAAAATACATGATAATGTTTATGTTTTTTAAGATTCAATATAAGTTTTTTACTATTTTTCAAATACATGACTCATGGAATTCAATAATGTTTATGAATTATATGTGTACAGTAAATAATATTTCACTTTTTCAAATGGGTACATATCTATTGGTAAAAGTGTATTTTATGGTGGTCAAACATTTTAAAAAAAATATATTTCCATGTCACTAAAATAATGAATTTTTTTTCTCTAAATTATTTTGTGATATGTAAAACAGTTTTTTTTTAAATTATAATTACACCAACATATAATATATATGTTTAGTTATTGTGTTTAGAAACAAGATGTTGTGAAAAATTTATCTATTGGTAATATTATTACCAAGATAAAATATATTTTTTTATAAATTAAATTTAAATAAAAATTATATATTTTAATTTCTATTAAAATATAATATTATATATATTAATTTTTAATATATAATACATGAAATAACATTTTAACACATGTTCAAACATAAAAAATCTAATTATATAAATCATTACATATTTTAATCATAAAGCTCGATCCCCCTATCCCCCCTCCACACAAGATCCCCCAATAGGTTCCACTCACTCTAGGTGACCCATCCAAGACAAGTTACCAATCCATGCCATCTAGTCATCTACATCTTTAGGGCCCCAACCATTCCAGGGATCAATCCCTGTCATCTAGTCAGATCCATCTCCAGTGCCCCAACCCTACTAGCGACCCATCCCTACCATCTATTCACCTCTACTTCCAGCATCTAGTTCCATATAAATTCAGGGATGTCATTGAATAGAAATAGATTATTTTGTATTTTCTCAGACACATTATGATCCACCACTATTATATAAGGCCCAATCTACTTGTCATAATCCTCTTGAATCCATCAATGGTCTTCAAACATGATCCTATATATAAAAATCTAATATTTCACAGACATTTAATAATAACATAAAAATAGAAATAAAATTATTACTTCATGAATTTCTTGAGAAACAAAAACTCATAATGTTAAAAAACAATATATACGAAAGGTGCAATCATACCCCTCTAGCATCTATCCATGATCTTCTAACAAGTATTATCGCTATAGTGACTTTGACAAGAATTCTATTCTTCTCACACACTATGAAAATTTTCCTTTACACATTCCAAATATAGTAATCAATATGGAAATGGGATATAAATATTTAATCAAAATACATTTTCATTTAATTTAAATTGATGGTTCTTATGTTAGTGAAAACTAACATTTTTTTTGTTGCATTACATGTAATTGAAACTGACTCTTCCAATTGAGAGAAAAACATTACAATGTCAATTATTATTGTAAAGGGAAAATATTTAAAAAAACACTTTACTAATTAAAAAAATTGGGTAGACATAATGAACACAATGCTAACCCAGTTAAGTTCTGTTAATTAGAGCTTTAAACAGTAAAATTTTTGGGCACCATAACACTATGATAGATTCACTACCCCCCCCCCTCCACCACAACAATGATCAGCATGTGAGACATCCATTATCATTCTTCTGAACATATCATTTATTGAGCCAAATAGAGCTATAATGTAATGACCCGGAAATTTCATGGAATTTGTTTTCATAATTTCTTTGGGATTTTACAAGAATGTAGTTTCTGACAGCACCTGACTCTGAGGCCCGGTGTGCCCGAAATCAATTTTTTAAGTTTGGCTCAGGTACGTTCATTGAAGGAACGAGCGGGATTTTCTAACTTTTGAACTGGTACTCGGAATCGAAATCTGAAGGCATCGATGGAATCTCATTGCTTGTAAATGTTTAGGAACACCTTTTCCGGAGTTGCGTTTTCTTGGGAGGAGTTTTTAAAAATTTTGGATTTTAAAAATAAAATTTAGCTACAATTTTTTTTCCCTTTTTAGGGGTTATGAACCTTTGTGTGGAAGTTGGGGAAACCACCCATGTGATGTTATGAGGGTGGTGGGGCCCACACAAGCCCCACCTTTCCATTTCTTCAACCCCCCTTTTTTAATTTGGTAACGCACCCACACCCCCCCCCCCTTAATGAAAGTCAAACCTTGCATTTATGTGGGATAATAAACTTCATACTGGGGGGTTTAGACATTGCAATTAATTCAATTAATTGATTGGTTCAATTTTTAATTTTAAAAAAATTGGCGTAGATAATAAAATAAGGCAAATGTTATTTTATTGTTGTTTCTTGGGTTGGGCGGGAGGATTTTGGAGAGAACGACTCAAAGTCTTGAAGTTCTTCCTCCTCAATGAAGAGTGCAAAGAACGCTGACCTCCGACAACAGACGACGGTGAGAGACGCTTTCCTCGAAGATCGATGACCCGACAAGCATCTCCTCATTCCTTCTTTCCGCGTCAAAGGACGGGATACCCTGTTCCTCCATGAGGCGACAATATGCCTTCTTCCCCGACGTTCAATTCCACAACGAGCCTTCGTTCAACAATGCTCGAGGTAGGGGATTATATTCATTTTGTTCGTGATTACATTCATCACTGATTTATCATCTTTTTGGGCTGCCTGTTATCGCAATAACGGGAGGAGGTCGGACCGCACGAACACGGCCCACCCTCCTCCACCTTTGATGTGTATTCGTTGCGACTAGAACAAAGGTGGTGCGGTGCAATGGAACCATGTGGAAAAAATAATGAATGCGATGATGGAGCATGGCGCCGTTGAGGCCGAACCAAACTGCGGCCGGAGTCGGGGCTGTAGAGGCGAATCAAAGACTCCGCAGTTGTTTAATTGACATGTGGATCGAATACCGTTAATGAAGCATGTCGAAAAGGATATTTGGACCCTTAACAGTATCCTACGGGTCCTGGGAGGGCCTTAGATGTAGACAACGGGCCAATTGGACCACCGGAGCACGTCTGGTGGTCCGCGGAAGGTGTTGTCGGCGTGCCGCTGCGACCGAAGTCGTGGAGGAGGCGGGATCCCGCGACCGTGCGGGATCTGGTGGGGAAGACGCGGCGACCCACCACGTAGCTGGAAGAAGAGCGGCCCCCGCGTGGGAGCCGAAGTTTCCAAACAGGGGGGGCACCCCCCCCCCCCCCCCCGTCTGTTTCATCTGCTCGGCCGTTTCGGTCGAGCCGCTTAGTCCTTGGGCGTCACGCTGCGCCAGGGCCAGGCCATGCCGGTCCGGGCTGCGCCGCGCCGGCGCAGCCGGGCCACCCCACCAGGTCGGGCCGTTCCCTAATGGAATGGACCCAGATCTGGTTTAGGTCCACCCAATTCAGGCCGACCCGGGGGGTGGGGGTGGGGGGTATCGGGCCGGGCCGGACCGGGCCTGAACCCCCTATTTTCGGATAGTTTCGTTCAAACACCCATATCATGGGATACAGACCTCTGATCGATGCACCGTCAGTTGCATAGTGTTCCTTGGATCGAGGCGGTCGTTTCAGTATTTTAAAATCATGTTTTAGAATAACTTTCAGTACGGCCGGGTTAGTTCGAACCTGAAACCAACCGGGCCCTCGGAGCGAAAATGCCTATAACTTGAGCTCCGGACGTCCAATTGACATTCCGTCATCTTTGTTTGTTTCTTATTGATGAGTCTGAACATTTGGAATTCATCTCCTGAGTTTTGGATGTATTTGGATAGTGGTCGGGTTGGATTGTACCTGAAATCCAACCGGGCCCCTAGAACGGAAAAGATGATAACTTTCAGACCGGACGTCCGTTTGACGAACCGTCAGCAGCATTGGTGATCACGTTGAGAAACGGTCATAATGAGAAAACCCTATGAGAGTTGTAGGTACATACGAGATATGTCTGGGTTGGTTCGCACACGAAACCAACTGGATCCCTAGGATGAAAAGGCTAGTAACTCATAGATCAGGCGTCCGAGTGACGCGACGTCTCTTGCGTTGAGTACCCTATGACGAGGTTGATCTTTGAGATAATTTTTCATAGGACTTTGTGATGCTTGGAGTATCGACCAGTAGCCCGTGGATAGGTCCCTCTCGGTGTTGAGCTAGTAGAGTGTAGAGACCTAGTAGCTGGTTGAGACTTGACGACTGTTGATCTATCATCTCGGTGTGTTTCGGATAGCCCAGTGGGGGAACTTGGTTGTAGAAGTAGACCCACGGTGGAGGAGATCTTGGTTGTAGCGGTAGACCCACGATACTCAATAGAAGGAGTAACTCTGGATGCTATGAGGGGGATCACTTGGTTGTAGCGGGAGACCCATGGCGGAGGAGCGCTCGGTTGTTGTGGAAGACCCGTGGTGCTCAACTGAAGGAGTACCTCTAGAGCCAATGAGGGGGAGCTCTTGGTTGTAGAGGCAGACCCATTGTGGGGAGCACTTGATTGTAGCAGTAGGACCACAATACGTGATAGAGGAGGAGTTCTCCCACAGTCCAAGGTTAGTGGGGCGCACTGGGTTGTAGCGGCATGCCCACTGTACTCGACATAGGAGGGGTTCTCCAGCAGCCATGGTTTCGACTTCATGATTAAATCCTGGTTTGAGATGAGTCGATAATCTTTGTGTTTCCTCATGATTTAGATGGGTCACTTGATAACATTAGTATATGTATGGGCATATACCTGGGCAGTGGTTATCCGTTGATTTCATAATCATTGTGTTTCCTCATGATTGAGATGGGCTACATGATAACATGGGTATATGTATGGTCATATACCTAAGTAGTGGTTATCTATTGAGATCTTATTTGTGGTTACCCTTATTGGATTTAGTGAGACCTTGAGGGTCTCGGGGTCCCTACTGAGCATCGTTATACTCACCCCTGCACGGGATATGCCCGCACCTCGTTGTTTTGGTTTCAAACGACAGGCAGCACAAACAGAGGCCGAGTGTTCGAGGACTGGATGGTACCCGGAGGTGGACCTCAAGACGAGACAGTATTTGGTGGTGGACTTCATGATGAGGTGACACTCAGAGGAGGTTGATGGATGAGGGCATTGTGGAGGCTATCTGTACCTAACAATCAGGTAGGATCTGTGGTGGACAATCCATGAGTTGCGCTATCTGTACCTACCCTTCAGGTAGGATACGTGGTGGACAATCCATGAGTTGTTTGTCACCTTCTGGTTGTTTTATCTTTTTCCTTGTACTTTACAGTTGGGCTTGTATTTCTGGCCCACTTTACTTTCAGCACATCTTGTTTCTGTTTTACTTAGTGTTTTACTTCCACTTGTACACTGTGGTGTTTTGTTTACTTTTATAAAGGCAATGCCTTCCCAGTTATTGGGATTTACTCCTTTGGTTCTAGTCACCAGCCCCTGGCCGATGGAAGGCGGGCTTGGGGTAGTGACAGCACGGGCATCGAGGATGGGTCGTGAAAAATTGGAATCAGAGGTGTACGTTTCTCCCTCAGAACTCAGGACTCTAATCCTTCTTCTATGTGAAGAAATAGTGCTAAGGGTATTGAGTGTGGATATCAGTCCGGGGAGTCCAGTGTGGGTGTAGTGGACGACGTATCTGTACACCAGGACCCTGATTACTAATATCTGACTCAATACACAAAAAAGTTTATTGCATGTGTGTTTTAAAGGTTTTATTTGTGATTACTTTGTGTCATTTCACCAGATATACTGTATTAATCGTGGCGCACCTGTTTTTTTTTTCAGGATGTCCCCACAATGGCAGCTAGCTAGGGTTCCGAGCGTTGTGCGGGACGATAGCCCACCGAGCGACGAGGCCTCGGTAGAGGGCCCTTTGATAGCAGAGGCACTGGCGGTACCTCTACCCATCGTTCCACCGATGCTACCAGCCTTAGCCGCTGATGGTGCACGTCGCCCTAGTGCACTGCATGAGTTTCAGTGTCAGGGACAACCCAGATTCCGTGGGGAGACTGACCCTCAGGAAGCCAAGGATTGGATGGAGGCAGTTGTTCGAGTTTTCCGTTTGGTAGGGACACCAGCTGACCTTATGTTGGTCCATACAGTGAGCCTCCTGCACACGGCAGCAGGCAGATTGTGGAGCTTGATTCTCTAGGTGCACGACGAGGCATCTCTCCATTTTATGGACTTTGATAGCCTTTTCCTCTCAGAGTTCGTCCCAGCCACCCTCCGTGCGGTGTGCATTCAGGAGCTACTCCAGCTGCAGAAGGGCAACATGACAGTACCCAGTATGCGGTGAGGTTTACCGATCTCTCGCGCTATTCCACGGACATGGTACGAGACACATTCCTCAAGGCCCAAACCTTAGAGCAGGGGCTCAGGTGAGAGATCAGAACAACAGTTGTTTCTCAATGCATTTCGACATAGACATGGGGGTTGGAGCGAGCCCTCTTAGTGGAGAGTTTTCTTGCTGAGCAGTCTCCGGCAGCAAGACCCCCAACTAGCCGGCATGCGATGGAGTCTTCTGCAGTGGGCAGCAGACGGATGACGTAGTGGTCCAAGAGGACTAGTCCTATAGGTGGCCGACCGCATGACACACGATTTTTTGGGAGAGGCACCTGGGGTGGACAACGACTTACCATGAGCGGACATTGTTACTCCTGTGGCGGGGTTGGTCACATGGCTCGTGACTATCTGACCAGCCATATAGATGACCAGTAGATGAACGAAGGACCTCCCAGGCAGATGAATAGGTTCGATCAAGGTGGACTGCATGGAGCAGGAGACCGTGGAAGGGGAGTTGGTTGTGCAGCTGGAGGTGGACGGCGCTTCGAAGTGTTGCCACCACCACCACCAGGAGCTCCACCCCAACAGCAGGGAACAGGTGGACATGGGAGAGCTTAGCTTCAGGCAGGTGAGGCCTACAATCATGGAGCTCCGGGAGTAGATGGACAGGATCGTGAATAGCTACAGACCTAGAAACTTTTGTTCATGTTGCTTCTAGATTTGTTTATGTTTATTTGAAGATGCTTTTTGTCTTTGTACTTTGAGCTGGAGTAAAAAAAAGACACATTTCTTGTGGTGTTTACCTTCTGGACCACTCTTTATGTTGTTACTAAGAGGTTCCAGTTTAAAAACCATTATGTTGACCCTCACTTTGAGATACATACTGGAGGAGACCCTGTAACCACATACTGATGCCGAAAGTTTGACTCAACCCTTGGAGATGAGAGTAACGGTTGGATCTCTTGGTAGCAGCGTCAAGGCCTAACGACGTCATCCTTGGTATGGATTTGTATAATTCATGTCGGGATTGACTGTATTAGGCAAAGAACGTGGTTTATCCAGGGGATGAGACCAGATTTCTCTTATCGGAAAAGAATAAATCTCAGCAGCTCTTGTAGGACCAGAAAGGTACATGTCATCCAAGAGTGGATGAGGACAGCTCATAGCCGGCAAAAAGTCGTATGCTGAAAGGAGGCAGAGACCACTATTGTTCGAGGATGGCCACCATGTTTCCCTACTGGTCTCACCTCGGTGTGAGTTACGAAGATGTTTCCGAGGAACCAAGTTATCTCCGAGGTTAAACGGACCTTTTTAGGTCCTCAGCAGGGTAGGCGAGGTGGTTTACCGCTTGAACAACCCACCTCGGTTGCATTAGGTGCACGACGACTTCCATGTATCTCAACTGAGGAGATATGAGCTCGACCCTTCGCTTTTCATCGACTATGAGGAGATGGACATGGGTGATGGGGTGACTTTTGCAAGGTTCCAATAGAGGTTGAGGATCGAAAGGAGCAGGTCTTTCAAGGATGGTCGATTCCTCTTGTGAGCTTTCGTAGGCAGTACGGGAATCTCTAGGTGAGCAGATGGGAGAGGAAGGATCAGTTGCATGCTCAGTACCACTCTTGTTTCCCTAGATTGTGTTATATCTTTACTGGGACATAAACCCTAGAGGTGGGAGTAATGTAAAGATCCATAAATTTCAAGGAATTTTTTTTTCTTAATTTATTTGGGATTTTACAAGAACACAGTTTCTGACGGCACGAGATTCCGAGGCCCGGTATGACGGAATCAATTTTTGATGTTTGGCTCAGGTACGTTCAGTGAACGAACAAGATGGTTTTTCTAAATTTTTAACCGGAGCTCAGAATTGAAATCTGAGGGCACCGATGGAATCGCAGCGCTGGTAAATGTTTAGAAACACCTTTTTTGGTGTTGCGTTTTCTTGGGAGGAGTTGTTAAAAAATCTGAAAGTTAAAAATAAAATTGAGCTACAAATTTTATTTTTTTTCCTTTTAAGTGGTTAGGACCCTTTTAGTGGAAGTTGGGGAAACCACCCATTTGAGGTTATGAGGGCGGTGGGTCCCACACGAGCCCCACCTTATCATTCCTTTAACCCCCTCTTTTAATTAGGTAACGCACCCCGCCCCATTTAATGAAAGTCAACCCTAGCGTTTATGTGGATTAATAAATGCAACATTAATTGGGAGGTTTAGACATTGCAATTAATTCAATTAGTTGATTAATTCAATTTATAATTTTAAAATTTTTGGCATAATTAATAAAATAAGGCAACCCTTATTTTATTGTTGTTTCTTCGGTTGTGCGGGAGGATTTTGGAGAGAACGGCTCAATGTCTTGAAGTTCTTCCTCCTCAATGAAGAACGCGTCCAGTGCAGACCTCCGAAGATGGACAACGGTGAGAGACACCTTCCTTGGAGATCGATGACCTAACGCGCATCTCCTCATTCCTTCTTTCGGTATCAAAGGAAGAGAGACCACGTTCCTCCGCGACGCGACGATCCGCCTTCTTCCACGACGTTCAATTCTGCAATGATCCTTCGTTCAACACTGCTCAATGTAGGGGATTATATTCATTTTGTTCCTGATTACTTTCATCGCTGATTTATCATCTTTTTGGGCCGCCTGTTATCGCAATAATGGTAGGAGGTTAGACCGTAGGAACACGGCCGACCCTCATACCCCTTTGATCTGTGTTCATTGCGACCCAATCAATGGTGGCGTGGTGCAACGACACCGCGTGGAAACAAGAATGAATGAGACGAAGGAGCACGGAACCATCGCACTGCACCGTTGAGTCCGAACCAAACCGCGGTCGGAGTCGGAGCTGCAAAGGTGAATCAAAGACTCCACTGTTGTTTATTTGACGTGCGGATCGACGGGCATTGATGAAGCGGGTCACAAAGGAGATTTGGACCCTTCGTCATAACCTACGGGTCCTGGGAGGGCCTTAGGCGCAAACGACGGGCGAATCGGACCACTAGAGCGCGTCCGATGGTCCACGGAAGGTGTTGTCGGTGCGCCTCCGGCAAGAGCCGTCGCAGCATCAGTCGCGGTAGAGACGGGATCCCGCGGCCGCGCCGGATCCGGTGGGGAAGACGCGGCGACCTGCCGCGTCGCTGGTAGAGGAGCGGCCCCCATGTGGGGGCCGTAGTTTCCAAACAGGGGGGGCAGCGCGCCCTCTGTCCGTTTCATCCGCTCAGCCGTTTTGGCTGAGACGCCTAGTCCGTGGGCGTCGCGCCGCCCCGGCGCCAGGCCGGGCCGTGCCCAGGCCGGGCCGGCGGGGCCGTGCCATGCCCACCGGGCCGGGCCATTTCCTAATGGGCCGGTCCTGGATCCGGTTTGGGTCGACCGAGTTCAGGCCGACCCGGGGGGGGGGGTATCGGGCCGGGTCAGACATGGTCGGACCGGGCCCAAACCCCCTATTTTCGGATAGTTTCATTCAAATGCCCATATCATGGGATACGAACCTCTGATCGCTGCACCGTCAATTGTGTAGCGATCCTTGGATCAAGACGGTCGCTTCCGTATATTAAACTCAAGGATTAGAAGAACTTTGGATATGGCCGGGTTGGTTCGATCACGAAACCAACCGGGCCCTCGGAGCAGAAATGCTTATATCTTGAGCTCCGGACGTCCGATTGGCGTGCCATCGACTTTTTTGGTTTCCAATTGATGAGAAGGAACTTTTGGAATACATCTACAGAGGTTTGGATGCAGTTGGATAATGGCCGGATTAGATTGTACCTGAAATCCAACCGGGCCCCTAGAATGGAAAAACTGACAACTTTGACACCGGACGTCTATTTTACGAACCATCAGCAGTGTTGGTGATCAAGTTGAAAAACGATCCCTATGAGCATACCCTATGAGAGTTCGGGGTAAAACCGAGAAACAGCCATGTTGGTTCACACACGAAACCAACAGGGGCCCAGGGAAGAAAAGGATAGTAACTCATGCACTGTGCATCCGACTGACGCACCGTCTATTGCGTTGAGAACCCTATGACGAGGCAGATCTTTGAGATACTTCTTCATGGGACTTTTTGATAATTAGAGTATAAATGAGTAGCTCGTGGAGAGGACCCTCTCGATGACGAGCTTGAAGAGTGCAGAGACCGAGTAGCTGGCTGAGAGATGACGACTGCTGATCTATCGTCTTGGTGTGTTTCAGATAGCCCAGTGGGGAGCGCTTGGTTATAGCTGCAGACCCATGGCAAAGGAGAGCTTGGTTGTAGCGGAAGACCTGTGGTACTCACCAGAAGTAGTACCTCTAGAGGCTATGAGGGGGAGCGCTTGGTTATAGCGGAAAACCCATGACGGAGGAGCCCTTGGTTGTAGCGGCAGACTAGTGGTACTCAACAGAAGGAGTACCTCTGGAGCCTATGAGGGGGAGTGCTTGGTCGTAGCGGTAGAACAATGGTGGGAAGCGCTTGATTGTAGCATGAGGCCCACAGTACTCAACAGAGGAGGAGTTCTCCAACAGTCCAATGTTAGTGGGGCGCGCTTGGTTGTAGCAGCAGAACCACTATACTCGACAGAGAAGGAGTTATCCAGCAGCCATGGTTTCGACATAATGATTAAATCCTGGTTTGAGCTGTGTCTATAATCTTTGTGTTTCCCCATGATTGATATGGGTCACTTGATAACTTAGGTATATGTATGGGCATATACCAGGGTAGTGGTTATCCGTTGATTTCATAATCTTTGTGTTTCCTCATGATTGAGATGGGTTGCTTCATAACTTGGGTATATGTATGGAAATATACCTAAGTATAGGTTATATGTTGAGATCATATTTTTGGTTATCCTATTTGGATTTAGTGAGACCTAAAGGGTCTCAGGGTCCCTACTCAGTATCGTTATACTCACCCATGCATGGGCTATGCCTGAACCACGTTGCGTTGGTTGCAGATGACAGGAAACATAGATAGAGGGCGAGTGTTCGAGGACTAGACGGTACCTGGAGGTGGACCTCACGACGAGATAGTATCCATTGTTGGACTTCACAATAAGGGGAAAATCGGAGGAGGTTGATGGGCAAGAGTGTTGTGGAGGCTATTTGTACCTACCCTTCAGATAGTTTCTGTGGTGGATGATACTAGAGTTGCGCTATCTATACCTACCATTCTGGTAGGATCCTTGGTGAATGATCCAGGAGCTACTTTTCACCTTCCAGTTGTTTTATCTTTTTCCGTGTACTTTAATGTTGGGCATGTATTTCCGGCCCCCTTTCCTTACAGCACGGCTTGTTTCAGTTTTACTTAGTGTTTTACTTCTACTTGTACTCTGTGGTGTTTTGTTTACTTTTATAAAGGAAATGCCTTACCATTTATCAGGATTTATTCCTTTGGTGCTTGTCGCCATCCCCTGGCCTATGGAAGGCGGGCATGGGGTAGTCACGGCACGGGCCCCGAGGACGGGTCGTGATAAATAATTACATGAAACTAAACAAAAATAGTAAGGGAAAAATGATAACCTCCACTAATTCATTTATATCATTCCATATTATTCGTTCACACATATATTCCAATCCAAAAATCCTAACATCATAGTGTACCTATTAAACATTCACCAGATCATACATTATTATAATCATTCCCCTTCATCATATAGAAGGAGCTTGAAATTGATGAATTATTTCAACTTCATATTTCATGTAAAATATTATATCTACCAAAATTATCAAAAAAAATTCCCCAATATATCATTTTGATGAGTTATAATACATAATGAATCATAAAATCTCTTAAAAATCCAACATCATTCCATATAAATCGTATTTCTCAGCTATCACTCAGTTCACATCATACTTCGGAAAAGCGCTGGACATGAAACATATTCTATTGAGGTAGTCATATGAGTCTTTGAAAAATTATGGATCAGAAAATAGTTTCCCTATGGTACATGTTTCACGGTATTTGTACTGTGAAATGAGGGCACCCAAGCCATATTGGTCCTGATATTATGCATGCATCAGAAGAGTCCTAGTTTCAAACCAGTTAATGAATGAAATGTATGATCCAACTATTTTCCAATAATCTATACAATCTTCGTGATATCTGTAATATTGTCTATGGAATCCAAAATTAATTTCTATGGGATGATCAATGAAACAAGATAAACTAAAGTAGAATCCAACAAACCATATTGACTAAAATTGTGAAGGTAAAAAAAGAAAAATGACTACATGACCATGATAATTATGGGTTCAATTATGTGTCAAAATAAAATCATGACCCGAAAAAACATTCCCTTCACCTGGAGACCCAAAAAAATGGAAAATTATATATCCACCATAGGATTCTCAATTATAGTGCTGATTAAACCCCAACAACCCATATTCTTGGGGAAAATATTTTACTCTCCCTTTCAATTCCCTTATCGTCACATGGATTCAGAATCCATGCAACATGACTGTTCATGGGAGCACAACAATGAATGAAACATTAATTAACAATCCGAATAACAATCATACCACTATAACGACATTCCCATGATTAATATCTATGACTCTTATTCATGAGAAATGCCATGAAAACTGCATCATACCACTAAAACCCATCAATGAAATCCAAAGTACACCTAAAAAACCTTGAAATGAACAATAAATGAGAAAACAGAACAAGAAAAGTGTTGGAAATACAACCCATTACTAAAAATTAAAAAATACATATCCAAATGGTGAATCATTTGAGATTTATCAAAGGGAATTCCCTCTATTGTTCCTAATAATCAGTGAATGAAAATGAATACCATAATCAACCAATTTGTCTCCAAATTTTCAGTCTCATGAGTAAATATCATATGTTATTTGATCATACCTTCATTTTACATGTGATGAGTGACCATAAATAACAGAAAAATATATTTGAACAAACCAACTTGAAGAAAAATCTCCACTACACTCTGTAAAACCAAAATTATTATCAATAATGTAGTAAACCTAATCAAACATCCTTAATTTGTTTTATTCATCACTCAATAATCGAGATATAATTATTATATAAATGATTCGATAAATTCCAAAAATATGGAATATCTAAATTTTTTGTTAATATAATTTTAATGTTCAGACAAAAATAATTAGTAAAAAAGTTAATAACATACTCCCTTCAATAAAATATTGAAGAAAACTAGTGAAAATAGAAAAAATTCTATATTTAGTTATAGTAAAAAATAAACAAACATAAACTATAGAATATTTGTTTAAAAACCAAAATTGATCACATAATTTTTAATTCATGATAGTATTCACAACAATATAAAATTAATTGTGATTCAATATAGTAAATGATTTGATCTGAACAATAATGATTAAGTCAAAACCAATTAGATTGTGGAATAAAATAGAATCAAATTTATAAAAATTTCAATTCTAAAAAATGAACTAATGCATAACATGTTGAAGTAAAATGAAATATAGATAATACTAAGTTACTAACCATGAAAACAATCGGATATAGAGTTCATGAAAATTTAGAGGCACACAGTAAACCAAATACAGAGATATCAACATATACACCCACCTTATACTTACTCACTCGAAAAAATATGAACATTTAAAATGAAATATTAATTTTTTATTGAATGATCTAATATATGGAATGTAATAACATCCTTTAATAGGAAACATGAACTATATTTGACATATCAAAATATACCACCACGTTATACTAATTAAATACATATAAAATTGAATTATTGTAAGTAATTTAATTATTATTAAACTAACAATGTTATTGCTGCCTATGGACAGGGAAATTCTCTATAAAGTTCCATTTTGATTAGATGTAATTATAAAGAGAGATAAAGATGCATCTTTTACACATTTATGTAATGAAAATATAGAACAAAGTGATGAAGGGATACCTATAGATTAGTTAAATTTAGTAACATCATCATTGTGATGTGGTTAAATTAACAATAATCTACAACAAATGACGTTATTGTAAAAGAAGACACCATAAAACATAAAACCTTTT
Organism: Viscum album; assembly: GCA_963277665.1. Classification (NCBI taxonomy): domain Eukaryota; kingdom Viridiplantae; phylum Streptophyta; class Magnoliopsida; order Santalales; family Viscaceae; genus Viscum; species Viscum album. The sequence continues at coordinate 491,101,522 of OY728162.1, forward strand.
AAAGAATACTAGATTGAAGAGTTGTTTTCTAAGAAATATTTGAAAAAATATTTCCCATGTACATTTTTTTAAATAAAAATATATAAATAATTACTAAACTAGATTATAAATGAAAATATTTCTATATATATAAAAAATCAGAAGTATACCATCTATTGGCTGTTTTTATTTTCAAAATAGATCTTAAAAACACCCAAAAAGATAACTACATTTCAATAAAATGAAGATTAAATGTAACCTACAAAATAATAAACATTAGAAAAAAATGATTTTCTTTATGTGTATTTATAAGTGTTACACTCTATATATGTCATTTGTGACACATATCTAGTGAATGAAATTGGTACTATCTTTTTCTATACAGAAATTCTCACATCATTGACAACTAAAAATCTGCAAGTTGAGTAGAGACTGATTAGATTGAAAGAGTATAATGTTCCTCAGCAATTAAAAAAACATATGTGTAAATTTACAAATAATCTAATAGATTTATTGTAGTAACTGATGTTGTTTAAAAATTACAATGAGTGAAAAATTGATCAAAAGTTAGTAAAATGTCATAATTAAATATTAATAACGAATCTAACATTCAAATAACAAATTTTATCATTCATTTTAAAAGCTAAAATAATGTATTATTCATTAACATGAATCACCAATGGATTATAATCACATAAAATTATCATTGTGATGTTCAAAATTTGAATAAGATTCAATATATATATATATATATATATATAATATTATAATAATTTCAACAATATAATTCTATGAACATATGAAAAACAAATTACTGACTCAATTATGGAAAAAATTTCAATAACATATTTATTGTACACAAAATTATTAATTTAATAAAATTAATAGAAATCATTGACTCATCACACACAATGGGAATCCAAAATTAATTAAGAAAAAAAACAATATTTATTCAGTCCACAAACCAAAAAAAGATAATTAAAACCAAACACAAAATGGGAATTATGTATTCAAAATATTAATAAATAATACTTAACTAATTATATGATTGAGGGTGTATACATATTTAAATCATTAAATACACATCTTATAAAGTTGTCAATTTTTTGTGTGGATTGTATGTTTTAATATGATGTCTTGATTGATAAACTTTTTGTTAAATTAAAAAAGATATTGAACACAGAATGAATCATACCAAGGATTCTAGAAATATATATATATACCCATTATGTACCCATTCATCATCAGGGGGTACTGACAGATATTCAAAATCAATAATATTGTGCAATAAGTGAATTTCATGTGAAAAGGGTGAAGTTCACTTCAATGAGAACATTGTCTTCTTAGTATAAGAATAATCATCACCCATCAATAGCTACTACATAGAATTTTATCATGAATTTTATTATGAAACCCATGTTTCATTTATCACTGAGTGATGAATAGTAAAATATAGGCATTCAAATAACATTCACAACCCAAAATTATGAAATCATGATAGAAATTTCACAAATGTTTCACAGAAAAAAAGAATAAACTCTAATTTGTGATGAACATAGATTTGATGAAAAGATATGAAGTTTGAGATGAATAGTGTGACAATATAGCGATGGGGGTTGAATAGTTTCCAAATTTAGGTTGTGGGAAATGGTTGAATGGAAAGATGATTCTATTGTTGAATAGAAGGTGGATGATCTGAATGGGTTAAACAAGTGGTGAAAACTGTAAGGGTTTTAACAGTCTAGGGATGTGTGGATGGAAGGGTAGATGGGGTGGTTATGAGAAAAAGGGTGATTTAGGGTTTAGATAGGGAACAGGTGAGTCAATGTGTTCATGGAATTCAGAGGTGTAAGAGTTGTGGGATATGAGGTGGGGATGTGGGATGTGAGGTGGGATGGTAGGATAAGCATTTGGGTTGTGGGATGTGATGTAGGGAGGTAGGATGTGAGGTTGGATATGGGAAGGTTGACAGGATGTGAGGGTGAAAAAAATCTGATCCATTAATAGGGAAATGTGGATGGATATACGGAGGTGTTGTGATATGTTAGGCAAGAGTAGCGTAGAGCGGGATGACGAGATGTGAGGTCATAATAGAGAATTGTGGGGTAGCTGAATGTGAGGGAATTGCTGGTTAAGGTTGGATGTGAGATTTGGAAGCAATATGTGATGTGTGGCCATGGGAGGCAAGGCCAGACACAGATAATGGGTGGTGATGGATTTCAAATTAGAGTTTTAATGGTGTGTTTTTCATAAAAAAATATTTAATTTTTTATTATATAAATAATATAAAAAAATATCAAAATGGGTCATATATCAATAATTTTGAATAAATAGTATTTAAAAATATAGAAACAATTAATATTTTGAGAATATTGAAAATTAAAATCAATGATGGTAAATTTGTAACTAAAAATTAAGAAATAAAAATTTAATTTGCTCCTAAATATTATATATATATATATATTGTTTTTTTCATAATTGGTTATTAATATAATTATTTTTTCATGGTTCATTGTAACATTTTATTACATCGAACAATTTTTTGGTAATAAAATTATTAATACAGATTCATTTGTTAGTAAAAAAATAATTGTATTAGTATCTTAAAGAAATAAAATCAACTTTTGGTAAATGATTTGTTGGTATAAAATTATTTAAATCAACATATATAACATTTTTTAAAAATAAGTGTTGGTGTTATTAAATAATACAAATAAAAATCATTATCTATTGGAATTTTTTACTTTTACCAACAAATATATTGTCAGTAAATAATTTTTTTTGGTAAAACACACTTTTTCAAGTTTTATCATTAATAGAGGATTCATGTTGTTATATATGGAAAAAACTATGAAGGGGAATCTCTATCTTTTTTAGGAATAAAAAAATATGTGTTTTTATACAAAGGGGGTTTAAATAGGTTGTGGCATAAATGGATTTTCCATCAATTACATCCATCTATAGATGAGATGTTTATATATAATGAAAATTGAGATATCCCTAAATAAAAAAAAGATCATACTCATACATGATATTCTTTAAAATAATTTATATTTTTTAGATGAAAGTATAATACAAAAGGTGGATAGATTTCCATAGTACTGGAATTGTTTCATGAATACGTATGTGGAATAATCACCAAATGTTCCATTTATTAGAAAAGGTATTATATTCTTTTAATTTATTAATATTGAAGGATGTCATATGTGTTTTTACTTTTTTTTATATATGATGAGTTGGGATACATATATTTAATCAAATTTAATCTAATTATATTCTTGGACATATGATTCTAAATATTCATATTGGAAATTGTTAATAATTCAAAAATATCAATGTATAAGAATATCTCAAGAAACGTAGGATAAGATCTCATATTACATTAGTCAGAACTCCACATCAAATTGCAGTGGTTGAGAGGATAAATCTTCTCATTAATAATATGTATTGACTAATGGTTATTGAAAATTAAATTTCAATGAAATTACAGAAATATATAGTTTCTAATATTGGTTGAAAGTATTAATAAGGATCAATTGTATATGAAAGAATAATATACTCTATAAAATTTTTCATATGGTAAGAAGATAACACTAAAATACATTCAAATATTTGGAATTAAAATCATTATTTTGAAAAATGATAAAAACATAAAATTTGAATATCAATTGGATAATTAATTATTTCATGAAAATTCATGAAAATATATATATATATGTTAAATAATATTATTTGAAATATAGTTGAGAAAAATTTTGCCACTATAGAGGAGAATGATTATAATCATCAAAAAATACATGATCTATTTAATGAGGATAGTTATGAAGAAGAAGTAACCTAAGTGTGAGATGAAGAAGAAAATAATGATGTAAATGAATATAGTAAGTATAATGTTGATGAATTAAAATCTATATCTAGTTGAAAACAGTTGAATGCATTTGAAACTATTAGAAAAAACATCATTGGTGACTTGGTAGTACATGTTCAAAAATGATGAATAATGTCATCATAATAGAAATATTTTTTACTTTAGGTAGAACCTATATGTTTTAGGATGTTTCTCAAGATAAAAACAGGGTTCAATGCTTAAAGGATGATCATAACCAAATTTGATAGAATCAAACAAGGGATATTGTTTTAATATTAACAAATAAAAATGTCTTCAGTACTAAATGGGTATTGGACAATAATATTAATGAATATGGTACATTGATTTGAGAAGAACGTGATTTTTGATTAAAGTGTACTCATTAATAGAGGGAACTGATGTTTATGTGAAATTTTAACATGTAGCACGTTGAGAGATAATCTGATTATTGTTGGACATAACAATGTAATGAAGGTTAAATTTATTCTAGATGGATTACAATTTAGCTTTTTAGAATGGGGTTTTAAAAGAAGAAACATATATTGCGTATCTAGATAGATTTCATATCAATAATTTTTAGTACAATTTTTATGCTATGAATGGAACTCTATGGGTTGAAACATGTACTAAGAGTATTATATTCAATTCTAGATAAGAATAAGAAATAGTTGGGTTTTTATCATGGTGAATTTTATTTGAATTTGTATTTCAATAAATAAAATAATCAAAGGATGATGTTAATGGTTTATTTTGGGGACATAATCTTCATTGATTCATAAGAAGAGTAATGAAGATGATTTTTTTAATTCATGATATGAGAGTTCAAACATAAATGAATGAAAATCTGTTATTTTTCCTTGTATTATCCATGATATAAAAAATGTATTCCTAATTCATTAATCAATAAAAAATTGAAAACATGGTTTTGAGAATATTTGGAATGCATAATTCTAACTAGATGATGAATTTGGTGGTTACCCAGATGAAACTATTATTGGATGATGAATGCTATGTAGATAATGTCATATAATACTACAAAATCATTCACAGTCTGTTGTACTTGACAATGAAATGACCTAATATTTTTCAATAATCCTTTCATGTAGCATGATATCAATGAAATACCAATAAAACCCCACTATCAGGACAAGAATAAAATACTTTAGTTTATCAAGAGAGATGTGGATTTCAGTTTGATGTTAATGAAATTTTTTTAGCAAATTTTATTCAAAAAACAGATATAGATTTGGAAAAATCTGTATATGATATAAAGTCAATGTTAGGGGGTTTATTCTATTTTGGTTGATATAATATTTATTAGCAACAAATGAAACAATATTTCATTTCACTTATAACCATAGAAGTAGAATATATTATGACCATTTAGGTGTGGACTCAATTATAGTTTATTAAGTGGAAACATTAGGATATTGGAGTTGCAGTGAAGATTCCTATCATAATTCATAATGATAATTGTAGTTCGATAAATAATATAAAAAGTCCAATAGATCACAAAGTAATAGAGAAAATTGAAATCATGTATCATTTTATAAAGGAGATGGTGGTGAAATAGAATTTGATTTGGTAGTATGTTTCTACATATTTATAGGTTTCAAACCATATGATAACGAACAAAAATAAATAATCATGTAAATTTCATCATCATCCTCTTTGAGTTTAATCGACCACCTAGACATGAAAATGGGTGGATGTGGGACCCCCTCTCAACATGTTATGGAATTTTTTCCCCAATGTGTTTATCAGTGTTCTTTACCCTTTTGAACAATACAACAATTTGAAAATAGATATTTAGACATGGATGGATAAATTATGGATATAAACATGGATAATATGTCTTAATCATTCTATGTGACATTTGATGCATGGGATGTATAAATATTTTGATTCTAATATTTATTGATCAATGGATATATATGATAAAATTGATGTTCTTCATGAAAGTAGATGAGTGTATTTGGATATAAATTAAGTTATTTTTTGATGCACTTGGTCTGATATTATTATTTCTCAAGATATACATTGCTCATCTAGGCTAGGAGTGTGTGTGAGTAAGTCATTAATTGCAATCTGAATTTCATGAGGAAATTCTTGGTAGAATATGGAAGATTATTGAATATGGTTTCAAACTGTTATGTTCATTCCAAAAAAAAATGGGAGTTTTGAAGAAAATCTTAATCATGTATACACTGTATTATTTATGTTTTTTATTGTATTTTTTGAAAAATTAGGTTTTCATGATTTTTTTGGGTTCCTTAGATATTATTTATATGTCATGTTGTCTTATATCCAATAAAACTAAATTTATTACATTGAAAAGACCTCTTTCTTGTAAAGAATGTGATTCATGAATAGAGTTTCGTGAGTGTATGTATCATCATGAGTGGATCCAAATGAAGGGGAAACGTTAGATGGTAATCATCACAACTATAATAGGATTTGTGAAATCATAAATTCACCTTTTGTTTAAGTATAAACTGTATAATTGAAAATAAAATGGAATTGAATCACAAAATGTTGATTTTGTGGATTTAAACTCTTCAAATTGGAGGAAACACCTAATAATTATCCTCTAAACACATCAAAACTGTAGAAATAATTGATGAATAATCTAAAGCACTAGATTCACAATTGACATTTCAAAAGGTTTTCTATAAAAAGTGTTCATGAATAATATAACTTCACAAAGGCTATGAAATTCCCACAAAATGATTCGATCCTTATGAAGGCTAAGTATGATTCATGAAATTTTTTGTGCTTCATGAAATAAGGTTTCTTCATCATTGCTAGTTAAGATTTTTTAAATAGTTGAGAATCAGGAATTTTGTGGGTTTCACAAATTCAAAATATACAATTCCAATATTGTGTATATCAGATAAGGTTGTGTGAGCTTTATGAAGGCAGTGATTGAAGGAATGTGTTATGAATTTATTTCCTTATGAATTTATGATAAATTAGAATTCATCAATTAAATGTATGTGAGACTGAAATAGATCATATATATATATAATTATTGATTTAATAATTATATTTACTAAAGGTACCTACATTCCTATACTATGGGATAATCTCTTCCAGATTATTGACTGAAGGAAGAAAATAAATTGATTCCTTTAACCGGTATTGATCCATATAATGAAAGACAATGGTAGTTTCCCATGTGATGTAGTTTGTTTTACCTATATATATTAAAGGTTGTAATCCTGGGATATTAAATGTTCTAGAAATAACCTTATTTTGGTAGTGAGCCTTATTGGATTTGGTACATCCGCACATTAATGTTTTAGGAACTTTTGTTGTATGTAGAGACCCAATGCTTGACGTACATGGACATTACAGTACTTTTGTGGATTACTTAATACATGATAAAAACAAATAGTCAAGGACCGTAATAGTTTAGTGTCTTTGAAACTCGGAATATAATCTTCTAATCATGATGAATGATCTTCAACATTTCCCATAAAGATATTCCCCTTATTGTTTTCTTAACTAAAACCTTTCTTTATATCCTGGGGAAATGAAAACATATAAATGTTGAGATGAAATTCTCAATATGGGTAAGCATGGAGAAAATAAAACAAACCATACACATTTAAACACAAAAACATGAACATAATGTTTAAACATCGAAATCTTGAGAAATGACATAAAACATGGAAGTACGTAAGGCAAATATCATAATAGAACATCAATCATGATAAAATATATTGGGAATAAAACATGTAATTGTCAAAAAACATTAAGCACATGATATTATTTCCATGGTAGACAAGGCGTTGCTGCCAAGACCATATTAGTGGACAAAGTCCATTTCTGAATCGAGTTCACTCCTCACTACAGTCCTGTAACACTGAATCAGATTAACTTACCATTCCAGACATGTCTATATCATGAGATATAAATCTTTACCCAATGCATTGGAGGGGGATATAGGTCCCACCCACCTCATAATGAAATCATTCTTACTTGTGCCAAAAAATAAACATACATCATTCATAATAACACAATAAATAAAATGGTTTTCATAAACATCATCCCATCATCACATAATCCATATAAAAGAAATGGATACCATTTTATAATAAGTAATGTGAAACCGTGTAAATCATAAAGACATTATACATGATACATACACATATGAAATAATTTCATCTTAGATGAAAAATGGTTTTGATAAAACACCTGAAATGAATTCTTGAGGAAAATATCCTTTCTTCTTCAAAATCATTTTCTTTTTACAAAATGTCAAAAAAATTTAAAATAAAAGGATTTTTTTGAAAATATTTATGAAATCTTTTGGACGAATCTTCCTGAAAATATGGCTTTATAAAACCGTAAAAATCATGCCATGCATTATATGTTTAAAATAACAGTCTTCTCATACTTTTGTTGAAAAAGTCAAAAAGTACCTCGTAATATAGACAAAAGAAAGACTCATTACATACCATGTAGTAAAAAGAAAAAATTGGTAAAAAGAAAATTAAATATAAATGAAACCATTTTTATGAAACATGGACGTGGATGAGAACAATAACCCTAGTAAATTCTTACAAATAAACAATCTCAGATACGAACGAGATTGAAAAAGTTATCCCTTACCTTAGGTCTGATATGTTTCGTACGTATCCGAACCTCCTGTATAATGATTTAAATAATGTCATTGACTTACTACAAAATCATATTCATTGTTATGATATCCTATATGGTTCACTTATGACTTTATATAACCCGTTCTTTTGTACGTTTCATGTTAAAGCAGTGTTTTGGGTAAAATCATTTTATAAATCATACATGTTTGGACTTGTTGTTCTTGATATTATTACATATATCCTGATTTCATTAATTAAAAAATGTAAAACATGATTTTTATGTAATATATATTCATAATATACACACATATATATATATTATATATCGATAAATGGAATCAAGAACGCCGTTCATGGAGACGGTATGTCGTACGTACGCGTGAGCGATGTTTTTGTTTCCTTATTGAATTGAATGGAATTAAGTAGATGACATACATACATATATATATATATATACATTAATCCAGTATCATTATTATGTCATATATTTCATGATTACTTATTATATATACTTTATATTAATGAATGAATGGTTAACATGGAGATTGAATCTCATCGCGTCGTGAAGACGGTAGTCCGTATGTACGCATGAGCGATGATATCATTCCCATGATCATGGAATTTTATTGAAGCATATGTATAATATTTAAGAATAAATATCACATTACAATAATCATATATAGTTATTTATTTACACCCTTATACCTATCCAATTAAGGTGGTGGTCGAAAATAGATTACACCACGGTGTGGAGACGGTATATTGTTCATACACACGCGTGGTGATTTCATTTTCCATAGAATGGATATAAGGTGAAATAAGGTTGTTTCATATTTATAATAACATATCAGTATATAAGTAACACTTGTTTTATTACTTTATAATGATAAAAATAAAGAAGAAGAAGTATAATAAGGAAGAAAGTTTATGGAATCGGTAACGGACATTACCTCTTCTTTGATGCGCGTCTTCTTAACCTCCACTTAGGGTACTAAAGATGGTGTTTGAAGTAGACCATAACCTCTAGGATGTTTCTAGGTAAGTGGAGAAGAGAAAATGGTAGATTTTGGCCAATCATGAAGGCTCAATGTGGTGTGAGGAAGAGAGGGAGGAGGTTCCCTTTTATAAGGGAGGAGAGGGGCACCTTTGGAAAAAGTAAAAATATTATTTTATTATAAAGTCATATTTGGTTTTCAATAGCTCTAAATGGATTTATTTAGAAAATAAGGTGGGGATGGGTCGATATCCTATAATCCAATATAATTTGGACATGTTTTGGTTCCTATTTTAACCTTATCACTTAGATTTAACTCTATGTTAAATAATTTAACTTTTACAGTGTCTTTTTTTGTTTTCTTACACTATATGGTTAATAAACATACAATAAAAAGCCAAACGAACCCCATGTGGTTAATTATTAATATATATATCTTTATCTATGTCATTTTTCTGATCCTTATATTTTTAGGAATAAAATAGCAATTAATAATATAATATTTGTTTTAAATACTATTTTATGTCAATTTTGACACTATTTGGTAATTGATTTTTTTTGAAAATCATAACAGAATGATTAGATCTAAAAAAGATAATTAAATCAATACTAACATGTCTTATTAACCTATAAAATTTGTGGAATTCATAAAAACTATCAAATATCATTTATTTGATTATTTATAACATCAATTATTTCAATATTTCATTAATGAGATAATTACTGCATCATCAATGTGTCATAAATAAATTAAATTATTTAATGTCTAAAAACAATACATAAAATACAATTATGTAGGAAATCGTTTTAGATTTCTAATTAAGATTTATAGTCTAATTTATCTTATGTATAACCATAGATTAAAAATATTTTAGTTATTAAACTTGGATTTTAACTATTTTACATATTCATTAAATAAAATAATATTAATCTAATTCAAGTGGGCCTAAATGGTCAAAATTTATTCCTAAGGTTGTTTTTTGGTCGAATTAGACTTATCCAATAGAATTAGGACATGTGTTAAGGTAATAATAATATCATTTTTACACTTAATTATCCTATTTAATTTTATCCATGGTAAATAAAAGTAAAAAGTTACTATTCACCCAAAAATAATTTCATCTCATTGAATAAAATATCAGTCCTTGATATTAACCCTGTCTCTTGGATTTTCGAAATTCAATTCACAGAAGTAGTAAAATTTAATTTAAATTAAAAATTCAGTTTTTTAACTACCACTAAGTGGTATCTCTATTCATCAAAAATTGATGTTTTTCAGAAAAAATCCAACAATTCAGCCTAAGCATTATTTGATATTCCTAATTCAAAATTGATGTCTATTTTTCTAAATTCAAAATATAGAAGTGGAATTAATTAATTTTAAAATTAATTCATGTTATCAAATCAAATAGCATGTTTTTAAGAAACTATAACTATCAAAAGATTGATACTTGTTTAAATTCAATTTCAAAGTGAAATTAATTCCAATGAACAACATTGGATTAAATGGTAAAAATATATTCTAATTACACTTTAAAACCAATTAAAATGATAATATAACCATATAAATTATTGTGATGAAAAAAGTTGTTTTTAAATAAAATACATCGTGTTTTTACTATTCATTAAAATATGAAAGTTATCAAAATAATATGAAAAATTTATCCAAAGTAAATTTTTATAACCTAATTCCAAAGAAAAATTTTATTTTGTCAAATTGAACTTATAGACATGTCAAAATCAATATTTAATGTGGGTGTGCCATCAAAAGGTGGGAAAACTACATTTTTTGAAACATACATATTTTACATGAAAAATTAATTTTGTTCTCATACCATATTCTAAAAAATGTGTAAGATAAAAAATAATGTTATAAAATTAAAAAGGTAGTTAATACTATTCATAACGGCTAGTTCATAATATTATAACAATATACCTTTGTTCAGTGAAACCTGATATTGTGTACAACTCACACTATCGAGGAAGGTCGTGATTGAATGTAATGCAAGCCAAGTCAGGGTTGCATGTTGTGTAAGACTCCTTTATTGTTTCGTATAACATAATCCAACCATATATCATTTATACATTGAATATATATATATATATACTCTCAATGTTGCGTATAATGACTACTATCAAACAAACTTGAAATTGTGTGTAACACAATCCATGAATAGTGTTGCGTATACTGCAAGCTAATACGGTGTTGCGTATAGCACAAGATAATCATGGTGTAGCATAAAACACATGACATCAAATAAATTAAAAAAATACTTATCATAAAATCTCGGGGTGTTACATTCAACCCCTCTTATAATGAATTTCGCCCTCGAAATTCGTCGGGGGTTATACATGGTTTTCTACGTGATATTTTCATTAATTGAAACCCACTACGTAAAATGACATAACAAAACTAAACATTAAAAACTAAAGTATAAAACATACCAGTTACCCAAATTTACTAATAATAGGGTTTCCACATTAGAGAACATAGGTGAAAATATGGATATGAAAGATAAATCTAAACATCAGGTTCTGTTGGAGAGTGGTATAGAACATGAATATGAAAAAGCTAACAATCACAAAGCCATAAATTTGTGATGATCTAGGGTACTATCTGATTTATCCAATATGAGGGCACTAGGAAAACATTTTCAAGATCATTTCTCTAAAGTTGATGAATTAAAATAAATACTTACATGATTTTGGTTCAATCTCACTATTGTTCGTGCCTTAAACAATTTTCACTTCATCTCTTAAAGAAATGAAGTTGAATTTGTTATTCGTGGAGTGTTATAAGATCATGTGATAAAATGATGGGTAATTCCATCTGTCTCAAACAAAATGTTAGAAAAAGTTATTAAATATACATAAGTCGATTAATTTTATATGGTCCCTAAAATGGACATATAATTCATATACCATACCACTTAAAAAAAATAAAACTAATTTATACTAACCAGGGACATCCTGTAGGATAGTGGTAGGCAATAAAGGCCTGTCACACATCAGTTGTGTGTTCGATTCCCACAGCCCTGTCTGACGCGACGGGTTGTCGCCCATCCTGCAAGTTCTCCTTTTTTTGTAAAAATACAATTTTATAACTTTCCATCAATAATATCGACAAATTTATATCATCAACCAATACTAACTTATGTCTAACATAATCCATTCCAATCTTTAGGCTTAGCCAAAATACTGTTGTCTAATCTCATATTGTAGGGAAAACGATTACCTGAGAGTTCAAATAACATGCATGTTAATACCACCATTGATCCCAATATATCATAAGATATGTCTTGATGGTCACATTCCAATCATTTGAAGGCCTTAATCATGTATTCTCTTGAAAATTGAATACCCACTGAACCTTAGTGAAAACATGAGTGCTGTCAGAAGTTAACTCTTTCTACATACCAAAATCCCAAAATTCAGTATACTCAACCCATGATATCAATTAGTCCTTATAAAAATCATGAGCTCATTAATACTTTCAAACAACTCATTATCTCCTTATCCTTTCTTCATGCACATATCAACTACCTTCCAAATATATTTTAATAACCTTTCATGGTTACTAGTACCATTCATCATATACTTCCAAAACTCTAGAAATGGAAATAGTGTACCAATCCTTATATTTTTACTTTATTGCTTAGTACCATATATTTTTCTTGATAAACATACAATCATTACTCAACCTTCTTAAACCATTGACCGAGCTTCAACAATTCTTTTACCTCACATATCATTTGTAGTTTCTTCATCATCATTAATATAAATACTATCCATATGGCCATGATGATTCTTTTCATAAGACCTTCCCTTAGGGAATTTGTTTATATAATTCTCATACATTCCAAATTTAAAACATTTAACCATTATTGATGTCTTAGAAATACCATTGTCCTTGTCCATGGTGTTAACTGAACCATTTCCTTTTCAATTACTGGATTTGTGTCCTTCTTCTCCACACCCAAAGCATCTTCCAGTTCCTTTGAATCATTCTCCCTGATTCCTCTTCCCACATTATTTACATGAAGGTAATTGAACTTTCTTTCCTCTATGATCATCATGAAACACCATCATTCTCTTATTAGATGAGTCAGGAAACTTACCAAAGTTGAGATTATTGATCATATTATGATATTGCTGATTAGGAATAATAACTATATGTGGAACTCCATGTCTAATTTCATTTGGTTCTTCATGAAGAATATCATTCCATTGTCCATCATATCCTCCATTATCATGAATCTTCCTATTTCAAGCCATTTTCTAAAACCCAAAAAGAATAGTGTAAGAGGCAAAAATCATGTAAGAAAACAACATAATAAAGGGGGAGTACCATCAATATCTAACATCATAGGTTTAATTATAAGATCATTAGCGCAATTCTAGGACTATAACCTATATGTATACTTAACCATAGAGACATCCCTAGACATACCTTAGAAATATCTCTAGGGATCTCACTAATGTTTTCGCATCCTAGTTTCCAATGTTTAACTAAACCTCCCTCTGATACCAACTATAGATACCCATAGCTTGATCGACATGGACATTACAGTACATTTGTAGAATACATAATACATGAAAAAAACAACACTCAATGACTGTAATAGTTTAGTGTCTTTGGAATCCCGGAATATAATCTTCTAATCGTGATGAAAGATCTTCAACATTTCCCATAATGATCATCCCCTTTTTGTTTTCTTACCTAAAACCTTTCTTTATATCATTGGGAAAAAACATATAAAGGGTGATCTCAAATGCTCAGTAAGGGTAAGCATGGAGAAAAATAAAACAAACCATATAAATTTGAACAAAAAAACATGAACATAATGTTTAAACAATGAAATCTTGAGCAATGAAATAAAACATGGAAGTACGTAAGGCACATATCATAATAGAACATCAATAATGATAAAATAGCATGGGAATAAAACATGTAATTGTTTAAAAAAATTAAGCACATGATATTATTTCCATGGTAGCCAAGGCATTGCTTCCAAGACCATCTTAGTGGACATAATCCCTTTTTGAATCGAGTTCACTCCTCGTTTCAGTCCTGTAACACTGAATCGGATTAACTTACCATTCCAGCCATGTCTATCTCATGAGATATAAATCTTTACCCACTGCATTGGAGGGAGATATAGGTCCCACCCATCTCATAATGAAATCATTCTTACCTGTGCCACAAAATAAACATACATCATTCATAATAACCCAATAAATAAAATGGGTTTCACAAACATCATCCCATCATCACATAATCCATATAAAAGAAATGGATATCATTTCATAATAAGGAATGTGAAACCATGTAAATCATATAGACATTATACTTTAAACATACACATATTAAATAATACCATCTTAGATGAAAAATGGTTTTGATAAGACACTTGAAATTAATTTTTGAAGAAAATATCCTTTCTTATTCAAAATCAATTTCTTCTCACAAAATGTCTTGAAATTTTAAAAGAAAAGGTTTTTGTTGAAAATAGTCATGAAATATTTTGGAGGAAGCTTCATGAAAATAAGGATTTATAAAACTGTAAAAATCCTTTCATGCCGTAAAAGTTAAAAATAACATTCTTCTCATACTTTTGTCGGAAATTTCAAAAAGTAACACGTAACGTAATCAAAAGAAAGATTCCTTACATACCATGTAGTAAAAAAAATGGGTAAAAAATACATTAAACATACATGAAACCATTTTCTGGAAACTTGGACATGGATTAGAACAATAACCCTAGTAAATACTTACGAATAAAAAATCTCGAATAAGAACGAGATTGGAAAAGTTATCCCTTACCTTCGGTATGATATGCTTCGTACGTATCTGAACCTCCTTTATAATTATTTAAATAATGTCATTGACTTATTAAATAATCATATTCATTGTTATGATATCATATATGGTTCTCTTATGCCTTTATATTACCCTTTCTTTTGTAAATTCCATGTTAAAGCATTGTTTTGGGTAAACTCGTTTAATAAATCGTACATGTTTGGACTTGTTGTTCTTGCTATTATTACATATATCCTGATTTACTTAATTCCAGAATGTGGAAAATGATTTATATGTAATATATATTCATAATATACATACATATAGATATATATATATATATATATATATGATATACCGATAAATGAAATTAAATACACCGTTCATGGAGACGGTAGGCCGTGCGTACGCATGAACGATGTTTTCGTTTCCTTATTGAATTGAATGGAATTAAGTATATGACATACATATATATATAAATAAATCCAGTATCATCATACTATCATATATTTCATGATTACTTATTATATATATACATTATAATCATTCATTGATGGTTAACATTGAGAATGAATCTCATCGCGTCGTGGAGACGATAGTCGATACGTACTCACGAGCGATGATATCATTCCTATGATCGTGGAATTGTATTGAAGCATATGTATAATATTTCAGAATCAATATAACTTTACAATAATCATATCTAGTTATTTATTTACACTCTTATACCCATCCAATTAAGGTGGTGGTCGAAAACAGATTACACAACGGCGTGGAGACGGTATTCCGTATGTACGCACGCGCGGTGATATTGTTTTCCGTAGGATGAATAGATGGTGAAATAAAGTTTTTTAATATTTATAATAACATATCAGTATATAAGTAACTCTTATATATTACTTTATAATGGTAAAACTAAAGATGATGATGTAGATGAAGGATGGAAGTTGAATGAATCAGTAACAGACATTACCACATCTTTGAAGCGCCTCTTCTTATCCTCCTCATAGGGTACTAAAGATGGACTTTGAAGATGACCAGAACCTCTAGGATGTTTCTAGGGATGTGTATAAGAGAAATTTTAAGGGTTTGGCAGAGCATGAAGGCTCAATGTGGTGTGTGGAAGAGAGGGAGGAGGTTCCCTTTTATAAGGGAGGAGAGGGGCACCTTTGGAAAAAATAAAAATATTATTTTATTATAATGTCATCTTCGATTTTTAATAGCTCCAAATTGATTAATTTCTAAGCTAAAGAGGGGATGGTTATAAATACTCTCATATAATAGAATTTGGACAAGTTTTGGTTACTGTTTTAACCTTATCATTTAGATTTAACTCTATGTTAAATAATTTAACTTTTACGACGTCTTTTTTGTTTTCTTACACTATATGGTTAATAAACAATCAATAACAACCCAAACGAACCCCAAGTTGTTCATTTTTGATATATATATCATTATCTAAGTCATTTGTCCGATCCTTATATTTTTAGGAATAAAATAACAATTAATAATATAATATTTGTTTTAAAAACTATTTTATGTGAATTTTGACACTATTTGGTAAATGATTTTTGTGAAAATCATAAAAGAATGATTAGTTCATAAAAAGTTAATTATATCTATAATAACATGGCATATTAACTTATACAATTAGTGTAATTCATAAAAAGTGTCAAATTACATTTATTTGAGTATTTATAACATCAATTATGTCAATATTTCATTAATGAGATAATTGCTGCATCATCATTGTATCATAAATAAATTAAATTATTTAATGTCTAAAAATTAAAAATAAAATACCATTATGTAAGAAATATTTTTATATTTCTAATGAATATTTATAGTCAAATTTATCTTATGTATGACCCTATATTAAAAAATTTAATTTATTAAACATTGATTTTAACTATTTTATATATTCTTTAAATAAAATAATATTAATCTAATCCAAGTGTGCCTAAATGGTCAAAATTTATTCCTAAGGTTGTTTTTGGGTCGAATTAAACTTATTCAATTGAATTAGGATAGGTGTTAGGGTAATAATAATATCATTTTTACCCTTAATTATCCTATTTAATTTTAACCGTGGAAAATAAAAGCAAATAGTTACTATTCACCAAAAAAATTTCATCTCATTGAACAACATTTTAGTCCTTGATATTAACTGCGTCTCTCGGATTTTCAAATTTCAATTCATAGAAGTGGTAAAATTTAATTTAAATGAAAACGTCAATTTTTTAACTACCATTAAGTGGTTTCACTATTCATCAAAAAGTGATGTTTTTCAGAAAAATACCAAAAATTCATCCAAAGCATTATTTGATATTACGAATTCAAAATTTATGTCTATTTTTTCAAATTCAAAACATAGAAGCGACATTAATTAACTTTAATATTAATTCCCGTTATCGAAACAAATAGCGTGTTTTTAAGAAACAATAACTATCAAAATATTGATACTTGTTTATATTCTATTTCAAAGTGAAATTAATTCCAATGACCAACATTGGATTAAATGGTAAATATATATTATAATTACACTTTAAAACCAATTAAAAATATAATCTAACCATATAAATTATTCTGATGAAAAAGGCTGTTTTTAATTAAAATATAACATGTTTTACTATTCATTATAATATGAAAGTTATCATAGTAATATAAAAATTATATCCAAAGTAAATTTTTATATCCTGATTCCAAAGAGGAATTTTATTTTGAAAAATTGTACATATAGACATGTAAAATACATGATTTAAAGTGGGTACTCCATCAAAAGGCGGAAAAAATGAAATTTTTGACAAATACATATTTTACACGAAAAAATTATTTTGTTCTCATACCATATTCTAGAAAAAGTGTAAGATAAATAATAATGTTATAAAATTCGAAATGTAGTTAATACTATTCATAATGGTTAGTCCATAATATTATAATAATATAACGTTGTTTAGTGAAACCTGATATTGCGTACGACACACGCTATCGAGGAAGGTCGTGATTGCGTTTAATGCAAGCCAAGTTAGGGTTGCGTGTTGTGCAAGACTCTTTTCTTGTTTCGCATAACATAATCCAATCATATTTCATTTATATGTTGAATATATATATATATATACTCTCAATGTTTCATAGAATGACTACTATCAAATGAACTTGAAAGTGTGTGTAACAAAATCCAAGAATAGTGTTGCATATACTACAAGCTAATATGGTGTTGTGTATAGCACAAGATAATCTTGGTGTAGCATAAAACACACGACATCAAATAAATTTAAATGAATACTTATCATAAAATCTCGGGTTGTTACATGGTATCCTAGTGAGGTTGAAAAAAGTAAAATTTATGTTACTCATTAATACTTTCATTTTTTGGACATTGCTATGGGAATGGGATATAAGGGTGTTTTTTAATGCTGAAAGAAGATCCAAAGCAGTAGTGGTTTTAATATGTCATACCCTGATTTACCCCTCTATTAAGGTTTTTAAACTAGTTGGGTAAAAAATAAACAATACATAATAACAAATCAACATAATTTATATAATATGATTCGATAAAATGTTGATTTAATAAGATTTTAAGAAGAATAAATAAAACTCCAAATAAATATTCTCTTTTAATAATGTAAAATATTTTAAAAAAACAAATTTATGTATCAAAAAAAGCTTCATAGGATGGGTTACCACTTAAAATAGGCGAACCTTGATGTTTTTATGTGACTAATGGTTTGATTTTGTTGGGAATTGTGAAACAAAAATAGGGTTAGAAGTGTGATGTAAATACACTAGTAAGAGGATTTTTATTATTGTACGAGATTAAAAACACGGAATTTTTTAAAATAGTCCATGAAACCCACATTTTAATCAGGAATAAATCTTCCAAAATTGTTCAACAAAAACAAAGGGGGGATAAGGTCAAAATATATCTATAAAATGGTTGTTTTAATTTATATAGCTAATATTTAAACATTATATTCCTAGTTTAAACCGTAGTAAACACGTGTTCACATAACCATAGTAAATAATTTTTTGATTTTCCTATACTAAATATGAAAAAATATTAATTTGACTATATTAAATTATATAAAATTTTATAGACCAATATATTTTATGAATTTTTCATATTTAATTAATAGTATCAGGCAATGAAATTTTTATTTATATTTGGAGAAGTGATGAAAATGAGGGTTTCAAAAATTAAAAATCTCACAATATTAGAAGGATATAATAATAAATTCAAAATCATATTGATAAGAATAATATATATTAGTAATCATTTTAATATAAATGAATGTATTTTATTTGAAAAATAAATTAAAATATAATTTAACCTTTTAACTTATTTTAATGAAAATGATGTTTTCAATAAAAATATATATTATTTACAATTTATTGAAAAAATTCACAACCCTAAAAAGTCTCTAATATTCTCTGTAAGATAATCATGATATTCCCAATTCAAATATAAGGTTATATTTATCAATATATATCTTTTATAATTTATTATATTTAAATTTATATATGTGATGAAAGTGTGATAATCATGTATAGTAGAAAAAAACATTTTCCAAAAAATTATCATTTTATTTTCAATGATTATTAATTTTTTAATATATATAAGTAATGTAAATTTTATTAATTTATTTAATATTATAAAATCCACCAAAATTAACATCTATGTTATATAATTATACAATCTAACAGTTTATTTAGACTCAGGGTTGCGTGTTACACAATGTCTTATGGAGAAACATTTTTTTTAAATAGATATATCATAATGTCTCAATTTATTAAATTATTGTATATACTCAATATTGAATTTAATAATATATATATAATCAAACATTATGCTTTTAAAATCTTGTGGCATAAAATTTCAAGAAAACCTCTTTCTTGACTTGATTTGTGAGTTTATTGTCAAAGTAAGTTTTTGAAAAAATTTAATTTATTTTCATAAAATGAAATCCATTATTGGAATTAATATAATTATTTATATAAGTTGTACATGGAGGTACAATTATATTTAAACCCACACACATTTCACACATAGGCCAGAAAGGTAGGCTATATCCCCCATGGTATAGTCAACCAATCATGCCATATTTATTTCTATGATGGCACATAGGCCTTCTGGTCATTAAGCCCATATCATGGCTCATAGGCCTAGTGTGAATAAAAGACCATTTCATTTCCCTAAAACCCATGTTTTTTACCCAAAGGCCCTCTGATTAATAGTGTTTCTACAGTACCCATGTTGCTATCATACCTAGTATAGTGTTGTCGTCTCTATAATAACTACTATAGTGCATCCAACCACAATTGTGTCTCTAGTATTTAGTTACATTTTTTTACAATAAGATATAATACCGGAGACCAATTGGCTTTAAAGCCCAATTTTTTATATTTTATTTTTATTATTACATAATTATATTTTGGTTATATGATCTTATTAATTTTTTTTCATAATTAATAGTTAAAATATTAATAATTATTTATTTTTATTAATATAGAAAAGGGTTTTTTTCATATTAACATATGTTAATATAAAATTACATCACTATTATTAAATATATTTTTAAAATATTAATTTCATATTTCTGTTTAGTGGGTCTAATTTATAGAAAAAAATAAAATTTTATTTTATGCATAACTGATAAAATATATATGTTAAGAAATATGTTACCATGTTGAATACTAAAATGGTAAAAGTGAGTAAGCATGTATGTAATGTTATTGAAATGTATAAAATTTATTCACAATTTTAGTGGAGATTTATATAATCAATTTAAAAACATCAGCCCAATAATTTTAAATTTCATTGGGACTTCGGTCGAGAGTAACATCCCATTACTGAAATGTTTTAGGCATTTCAATAAAATATAACTCCTAAATAAGAAAATATAACCCCCTAAACTCTTTTATTCACATATGTCATTGAATTTGTATCATACCGTAAAAAATATATCCCCAAAATAATTAAAAATATTCTATATCTTCTGTACTAACTAAATTTCCATCCACATAGTCTTTTAGAAGATATCCAACGAATTGTATTATAATTGGAGGTAGTCATTTTCACAGAGCTCATTCAATTTTATATGTTGTTTTTGAACATTGAATTATGACATATGAAATAAAATATAACAAAAATATTGTTTCTCTAATAAATATATTTTGTTATTATGATCTCATAATATTAATCCATCACCTTTTTCATCAAATTGGAAAAAAATTCATCTATCATGTGTACGTCAAACTACTACCTCGTGAACAAATCAAATATATTTTCCATTTTAACTATTGCATAGAATCATTAGGATGAAATTAATTATTATATATGAAAAATATGAATTGTAATTTATTTAGTAAAATAAATATATCATCCACCATATTATTATTTAATATATTAAAACACTTATAATTTCACTAGAACATGTGTACAACCTAATATCTCGATGATGTATTGTGATTCATATTCCATGATTAAATTTGATTAGTAATTCATAAAATTTAATAAAATGAATAAATATTATACATATAACATGATGATGACTATTATTATTTATCTATATCTGATGAATAATGAATGAGACATCCTCTATAACAAAATAAATGAAAGAACAAAGCATTGGACAAATTAAACAATAGAAATAATAAAAAATTATTAAATAATGATTAGTAATATATTATAAATAGATCATATATTATATTATAAATATAAATATTATTTTTTTCTAAATTTATAATAGGTTTAAAACTATTATACATGAGGTTTAAGAACATCCAAATAATAGAAAATGTTAGTTAAGTGATTTCAACTCAATTTTCATTCATTTAGGTATATTTTTTATTTAGGAACAAATTTAATATAAGAGATATATATAAATACTAGTAAAATTTTATTAAAATAAATATTCATAAATAATGGGGTTTTTTGTAACAATTAAAAAAATTTCATACATATGGGTTTCACATCAATTTTACATACCTGGTAAGGGGTTTTATATAAATATTTCCATTAATTAGCTTATATTTTTTCACCATTATCACTGATATTTCAATATTATAAGTGTAATTAAATTTTATTTGTTTTTAATAATTTAAATTTTATTAATCACTATTTTTTATTAATATGATTTTCAATTGATTAATTTATTTTCACATCAATTCTATTATTTTAGTTAGATATTAAATCTCAATTTTCACTCTTTTTAGGCTTAATTATTATTGAGAACCTACTTATCATTATTATGGATTTCTACAAAACCTTTACTTTTTTATATCATTAATTTTATTATATTCAACTAATTTAATATTTTAGTAGTTGTTTTATCTTTCATTGGGGTTTTGATTCAAAAGTTACAAATTTTGTAAGGTTTATGCTTTAATCTCATCTTAGTGGGGATTTTTTTTGCTTGAATTTCCATTGATGGATATTTTTTATTCGTTTTCTTATATAACATTTTAATTTTCATATCCTATACATATTAATGGAATTTTATATTAATTATAATCTATCCTATATGTACTTTAAATAATATTTTATGATTCTTTAAACAAAATAATAAATTATTCCTCTTTTTAAATGAAAATTATTATTTTCTCATATACATATTTTCATTAATATGATTGAATTAATTTTTTACTGTTATATAATTATATATTAAAGTCATTTTTATCCATTTATGGATTTTTAAGAATTGGTTTAAAAGAAATAAATGTCATTTTTTGAATAATTATTTTTATTTTAAATTTTTACAAAAAAATTAAATATTATTGTTGATTTATCATTATCTGCATGAGTAGAATATTATCACTATCATGATCATAAATTTATTTCAATGTCACTTTATATTTTAATATTTTTATTATTAATTTAATTGATTTTAATAATATTTTATCAATTGAATGTTTTTAAAAGTGATTTCAAATGTGAAAATGTTATTTTCAGACAGAATGTTTTTAGTGATTGTTTCATGGATTTTATATTAACTAATGAAAAGCACCTATATATAAAAAAAACAATAGTTTTTATTTTTTTAATAACATAATATGTATTATTTATTTGGAATGTTCATGATTAGTTTTATAAAATTTTATAATTTCATTCAATTTCATGAATAAATTTTTATTAATTAAATGTCTCATGAGTCATTCACATTATTTTTATCATCAGAAGATAAATTTTCCCTAAAAATTCCAAATTATTAATCAATTATATATATATGTATCCTAAATAATATATTTTTTATTCATTAAAATTATTATATTTAATGTTATTTAAATAATTGGGGAAATAATGATATCCCAAATTCATTATTAAATACATAAATTTATTATTAATTAATAATGTACATGTATTAACTAATCCAACAGATATTCAGGAATCTAAGGGGAAAAGAAATAAATTGTGGGGCCCATGATAATATTTCCCCTAGATGATCCTACTAATATCATCATAAAAGTCAATAATATAACATTAATTTGGTTATATATGTATACCTACCTGTCAATTAAATATTCTTGGAAAATTGTCCAAACAATATTGATACAAATATTTCTAAAATTTTGATTTTGAAAATTATGAATATCCATTATAAAAATTTTATTTATTACTCACCATGTGATTATAAGATCAGTTTTCATGTACATTTATTATCTTGATGCACATGTGATTATATATATAGATTTATATTATAAGCAGGTATTCTTACCATATTATTCATCAATGTAATGTTATTAAATATATGAAATATGTATTGTGTTATTTAAAATTCAATAATTAATATTATTTATTTATTCATCATAGTTTTCCCTATATGTAACCATTAATGAGAATTTGAGGTTATGAATTATGTTTCTCCTTTCATTAGGATCTGAGGAATAAATTTTAAATTAGTTCAATGATGAAGCCTATTTAATATAACTATTATTTAATTAATGTTTTGAAATTTAATATGATAATCATATAATAATCTAGTATATCATGAGAAATAAACTACTTAGACCTTTTGTATTTGATAACATGTATCTTAAACCAAAGTCATGATATAAGTAGTTATTGAGGTACGATTAAACATGGGGTCAATAAAAATCAATACCAACCTAAGCCTCTCCCCCCACATCCATTCCAAATTTATATTGAAACAATTTTGGATATAGATAAAATCTTTGAATGATTTTATGTTTAAACATAAATATGTCAAGTAAAGAATAATTATAGATTAAAACTATGATTTTTTTTATTGTTATCACAACATAAATTTTTATGAAGCCCTGCTAAAATAATAAAATAATTATAATACAGAAACTCAAGAGTTATTTTGTATTGAAAATAATTTATATTCATATCATCTTCCCTAAAAAGTGAGATTTAGTCATTTTCCATGTTCACATTGGACTCTAACATCACCAACCAATGTAATTCTATTAGAATAACTACCTCTCGTGGTTGGTTATAATTTTGTATTTCATAAATATATATATATTTCTATTATGAAATATTTATAATTCTTAAAATATATTATATCATCTATTAAAATTCTATTCTATCCATTGGAAAATTATAACCAACTTCATGTGTAAACATATATATTATCACCTCCATGAAGTCGTGTGATTCCATTAATAAAAAAAACACATGATAGGAACAGACAATGGAATATAAATTGATTATATGATGTTAATGATATAATTAATAATATGTAAAAATATATTGTTTCATACCATATTTCCCTCACATTCATTTAAAATTGGAATAATTACGACAATATTTATACAATAGCAACCATTATTTTCCTCATATTACTACTACATAATTATTATGAAAACAAATATAATATTGTTACAAAAAAATTATCCAATGGTTTAGTGTATCGTGAAAATTCAGACCAAATATAAAATTTACATAATAAAACATAAATTTAAATAATTCCATCCTCTCGATATTTATCTAGGCCCCTATTTTCCCTGTAGTACATTTAATAACATGATGGAATACATATGATAAAGGGGTGAGCTCACAAACTATTAAGACGGTTGATAAAATAATTAACAAATATTACATGGAGTTACCATAATAATCACCATCATAACATAATCTTATTATCATTATCATAATCATGAGATGATACATTGGATAAAGGAAACGAATAATGAAATTCCTAAAAATGAATCATTGTGTCATAGTGGACAAATAAAAGCCATAGTTGTGGACCAAGCTAGCATCATGTCGATGGAAAACATATTTTTTTAATAATAACATAATATGGTGAAATAATATAGTATCATGTTCGTCAATAATTTACCTCACATACTGTGAAACATAACATTACTCAATGCATTGGATCGCTATAAAATTTTAATCTCACCTGTCACATTATAAGGTTCACCTAATCAGTCATGCCACATAAAATGTATAACAATATTATACATAAAATAATCCATTTATAGAAAATGTTTTTCATCAGATATAACAAAGAATAATTTTATGAATAACCACTGGGGTTCTTTGAGTAAAATGATAATAACATACTTTTTTTAAGAGTCATCAATCTAGAGTGAAGATGAATGAATCACAATAGAAGTAAAAGAAGGGTTTTTCATAAAGAATAATTCCTTTTTAAATTTCATTTTTTTTATCCCAAAATCAGAATAGAAAACTTTTCATCCTTTGTAGGAGAATTTAGGATCAAATAAATTATATATTAAAAATATTAAATGAATAAAAAAATTGAAATTTGGGGTCAACGTGGAATAACTGAATGAATGGATATAGGGTTTCATAATCCCAATACCTAATGTACTGATACGTTATTCCCTTTAATATCAAATATAACACAATTATATTCTTTAATTAATAAATCTAGAACCTATTATACTTGTACTTTATTAATTATTTTTTATGAAGTTATATTTTGTCAATTTGGTTGGGTTAAAATGTTCAATTTCATCATTTGGCAGTGTTAATTTTCTTTTTTTTCATGATTGGTTCACTTGTATACACGTAATAAAGATAGTGTAAAACAAGGATAATTTTAAATAATTTGAATAATTTTTTTTAATTACATTCCTTATGATTAATTGGTCTGAAATATTTTTTTTCTTCATGTGAGGATGGTTCATTAGAAAAATAATTAATGATAATCATTTATAATAATATTCAATTCTTTTAATCCCATGTAATTTAGTTAGTTTTATTATTTAATATTTTATACATAAGTTATTTACATAACCTAAAAAATGTTATAAAATTCCATTTAGAATTTTTTAAAACAATTATTATTTTATGAAGTCCATCCTTGAAGGAGGTAATGTAAAATGAAATCATCTCTCCCTAGATGGAGATAAAACAACACCTCATAGATGACCATTCCATTTGTATAATAAAAAAGAGAAGAGATGAGGTTTTTTGATAGATTAATCGATTAGATAAAATTATATTATATTATACAAAATATAATTGAGTTATAATTTAACTTCGATAAGGGGATATGTTGATTGAATAATAAAATAAAATAAAATGATATGTAATTAAAATAGAATAGATTGGATTTTACATTTTGAATTGTTATTTTTGAGATCCTTCTCAAAGAGATTGGAATTGGTCTAACAATGAGACCAAATTCTATGTGTTATAGTAGAGGGTATTGGAAATGTTGTTGGGTAAAAATTTGGTATGCATCAACGATTTAGAGGTCTGAGGAGAAGGGGTGTTATTTATAATGCAGAAGAGGGGTCGATGTTGATTATCTTATTTATTAGCTTATTATTTCAGATCAAGTACTTGAATGGCATGAATCTTATCACAATATATATTTAAATTCTTAAATATAATTTTTTATTTAGGTGATGAATCATCTATACATCATCAACGACTCAGTAATTCATGAAATTGATAAATACATTAAATTTTTGTATTTCACTATTCCTAAAAATTCAAATATTTTAGAAAAATCCCTAAAAGATACCCATACAATATTTAGAAATTTATTATTCTAAAATAAACTCAATTTTATTTAAAAATATCAAAATTTTCGACATGTTATTTTTAAATAAAATCATCATTTACTAAAATAATACAAACAATAAAATATATTTGATTTTATAATTCATTTTAAAATATCATTATATCTTAGAAAATCATATTATAAATTTATGAAAAAATATTAATTTCTAAATATGTTTATTGAAAAACAATTGTTTAAATAATTATGTTAATTTTAGAAATTTAAATAATTTATTTCTTGTATAAAAGTTCTAACACATAATTTATCATTTTAAAAACATTTAATTTCATAAACTATAATATAAATATATAATATTTTCATTCATAATCTACCTAAATATTATTTATACATTCATATGCGAGTTTACTATTTTATATGAGAAATTACTATTTGAAATTGTCATGTTCCTATTCAAAATGTAATATTACTATTGCGTTTTTAAGGGTTCCTTATATTCTTTAAATAACTCTTATTACATTAATTCTGAATTTTTAATGTTTGATCTATTTTTAAAATGTTATTTTATGTGATTAATACTATATAGAGTAATTATAAGAAGGGAATGTATAGTGATAAAATTCAGGTTTTTCAAATTATTCCTTCTTATGAAATTTCATCATTTTAAATTTTATTTTGCATACTCTGGGGAAAACAAAACAGGGTACTTCACCTTAATGACTTACATTCATTTCCATGTGGACTCCAAATATATATGTTTATACAAAAATACTTTCACCAGGAGAGTTTTCTTGTCTATAGAATATTATCTACAGTATTACATATCTTAATCGAGTAATCCTCATAAGAGAGATAATTTTACAAATATAACTTCTAGAGATTTAGTACATGCGAGGGATATGGTATTTACATCCTCAAGAGGGATACATGGAATACATCATGTACAAGAGACATGGTTGGTGGAAGTTCAGGTCAATAGGCCACATCACTTACATGATTAATAATATTTATGGGGATTATATAACTATGACATAGATTTAATTTAATTTAGAATATCCTGATTCCCTGCCATGGTGATATGCAGAGGAATATCATGTCCCCAAATTCAAACTCATGGTCACATCGAATATTATCTTCATAGCACTTATATAGTCTTTAATCTGTATTTTATGTGTTGATGAATGGTTATCACCTCTTCCATAATTATTCAAAAATATTATGTCCAAGATTCTTACATTCACTGAATTCAACCATTCATTTTATTATTCAATATCTTTTCCCATTGGAGAAGTAATATAGAGAAAGTTGGATGCTCGAATGGAAGCTGTTGATTTAAAATAATTCTTCTAGAGGTAGATTATGGTCCCATCAACCTTTTACGTGCATCGAACATAATCTCAAGATATATTATATATTATTTAATTTTTCATTTATAATGTCTATCTTTTTTAGGATAATAATACATAATTATGTTCGTCTCAGTGTTTAGATCATATTGGAGTCGTTTCCAAAACATAGAGCTGAATCTCAAGCCCATATTTGATAGAATTGTTAATGTTATTTTATTAATCCTTACGATCTCTCTGATATATATCCATGAGGATTGATTCATTGATAATACCTCTTTAATTGTGATTATGCTTTTTTTATTTTTGAAACAATCCATAATAACCAATATAGAATTGTTTCCTCTGTATGTCTTTGGATATCTGATGATGATGTCTATGATGATGTATTCTAATTTCCGTATTGTAATTGGGAATGGTTTCATGATACCCATTTATTTTTTCCTTTCAACCTTCGCATGATGAGATTTTGTGAACATTGATTCATATTAAGTGATATCCTTCATCATATTGTACCACATATATTTCTATAAGAGATATTGATATATATTTGTGCTCCCAATATGAATAGTGATGTTGGAGATATGTGATACAGTCGGAAGATATTTCATTATCTATGGATTTTATTTTTCACATAGACATTACCCATATCTTAAAACTCCTTCATCCACAATTTTTTTATCTAGTGATTTACACATTCTCATGGATTCCAATATCTCCATAACTTCAACATCATTTATTTGAGATTCAATTATTTTCTCCATGAGGGGTTGCTGAAAAATCAATTGAAAATGGTTTGATGGTGTCTTTTACTTAATTATTACCTTATATATCTATTTCAAATCTAATAATGTAATATCATTTTCAGTTCACGTCATTTATAATGTTGTTGGTCACTTTCTAAATAGATCACATGTCACTGTATTTTCTTTTCATGGATGGTAGTGGACTAAACCCTCATAATACTTGATTAGATCTAACAATATTTTTTGGTGTATATTAAGAACCATATGTGTGAAAATCTATTATAGTCTCTTATGATTAATATATAATTCACATGTCTCCCCAAAGAGATAATGTCCCTATATTATCAATATGATGATCATAGTCACTAACTCCATATCACACATAGGAATGTTATGATCATGAAATGTGAACTACCATGAGTCATAAGATATCAATTTTTCATTTTTATTTTTTACACATAATAATTCATTATTCAATTCATCAAATTTTAAAATAAATATTTCCCAATATTTTATTTCTGTGATTACTAGACAAATGAAAAACCATGTTTTTACTCTTTTAACCAGTATTCACATTCACACGTCCAGAAAAAACATTTATTCCAACTCTGTTTGCTTGGATAGTGGGTTTGAATGATGTAATAAGTTCATCACAAATAATTTATAATTAATAGCTACACCAAGGTAACAATGTATATCTATTATATATGTTTTCCTTTGATTGTCAATTATTTCATTTGTCTAATAAGGGTCCACATATATTCCTTGGATGGTGATGACATTCCACAAGAATGATTCTTCATCAATAGATAAAATCACATATTCTTTAATTTTCACAACGTTTCTACCTCTAAAAAGTCATTATAATTGTATTAAAATGAACATCCACTTCAACCATACACATGGAATGTATTATAATATCATATTTAAAGGAAAGGATAATTTAGATGAGGAAATATATAATAAATCTATTCATTATAACCATGAATATTTCTAGTTAATTAGTGAGATAGAATGAAATAACTATGATCTAATAGTGTTCATTCATTATTAAAATGATAGATATGAAAAAAAATACTTCTTAATATTTAATTGTTAATTATCATACCCAAGTTCCAACATATAGAAATAATAGATACACCGTTGTTGACTTAACAAGTCATATTTCTGTTGAAGGGGATACTTGTTATTATTCATGGATTTTGTGAGGACAAGATAATCAATAATGGGTTGAATTATAATATAATTCTACATGATGAATATTACTAGTGTAACCAATGGTGAAGAACAATTCATATAAAACATATTTCTATATTCTCTTGTATCTAATTCATCAATTCTTGCAAATCCATGTGGTAAATTTTTTATAATTTTTTTTTATTTAAGAAAATATATTGGAATAATTTCAATTGATAACTCAACCACTCATTAAAGAAGAAGAAAATTAATTTCATCTGGGAAACATTAGTGTAGTCCCTCACAATGGGAATGTCTTTGACCATGATTCTCTCGTTTTACACAATCTTTTTTTTAGAAATGCTTCCTCATATGTAATTAATATCCACATATGAGAAAATGATTAGGAATGAGATCCATACTCATCCATATGCTTACAAAAAATTATAAAATTTTTATATGTGATGAATGGAATACCATTCCTGGGATTTGGTGTTGGCATTGTATAATGAAATCAAATACATGAGGAATATAACATCAAACTTTACCATACGATGTAATAAAATATTTTTTCGAAGGATTTATCCAAAAAAATTAACCGATGTGGAGTTTTTTAGTTTGGATGTAATAAAATCCTCATTTGTTGTTATCATAGATAACACAACCACAATATTTTGAGTTATTTTTTGCATAGTTCTACAGAAATACATGATATGAATGAATTCAATGAAACAAAATGAAACATTTTGTTTACTACTATTGAATGAAAAACTTTTGTACCTAACAAAGAATCATTTATAAGAAAATCATCTATAGTAGTAATCACATAACATTTTCCTTAATCCTATGTATTTGGTGGTTGTTTAACTATATTACCCTTAAGGCCTCTATGTAATGGCTTCTAGAATGCATAGTTACCTTGCTCCATACAATATATGAACTGAACCATAGGTGGTTCCCTCTATTACTATAACACATTTTATAGAATCCACATGTATTTATTTGACATTCAGGATCTTGATGTCCTTCTCTACCACACATGAATCATTTCCCCAACACATTGATGAAATTACCAGGATTCATTTTCACATATTTTTGAAATTTGAGTGGTTTATTTTTCTTTCCACATATGTCATTAGATCATCCAACATGAAAATCCATATTACATTTCCTATCTCCATAGCAATGCGACCATTCTCTTGACTTGACATCAACTTTGAGATAACAACAAACTACTTTTTTATTACTCGCAATGTATCATATTTCTAGAGACTTTTGAAGGTTGTGTTTTAAAAATATAACCAAACAATATATTTTTAAATAATTATTGATAATAGAACATGAGTCAAACAATTGAATCCTTCTGATGTTTTATTTTCAATCCATGTATTATTCACCATTTATTTTTTTGAGATCAATAAATTATCCATCTAAATTCATATGAAGAGTTTCATGGAAACACTAATTATGAAATATATTATTAATGTCTTTCCAAACCATTTGTTCAATTTCATCCATCATATTGGTGTTCTTAATCAAAACCCACCATTGATTGGCCCTACAATTTAATGATAAAAAGCCAAAGTTATCTTCTCTGTTTCAGAATAGTGTATCATAAAAAATATATTCTCCAATTGGTTCACCAGCATTTATGAAATTAGTGGATCAAAAGTTCAACTAAAAATCAATTTTTTTTCAATATAAAAGACTCTATAGTCATTTGATCCCTCATTGGTGGAAGAATTTATATATTATTAAGTAATTGTTCACATCCTAAGATAATTTGGTATAAATTTTGATGATGTTTTGAACTCCACATGGCAAGGAATTGGGTTTTTAAAAAAGAAATTCATAAAAATATTCATCAAAAATATTTTTGGAATTGTTTATCTGATTTCCCACCATACTCTAAAACATACAAGTTTTCAAAAATAACATAATTCAACAAATCATAAAAAAATAAATTATTCCCTTTTGAATTAATCCATCAAGTCGAATATTGTGGGAGCCATATTTTAATGTTTTTATAAAAGAAATTTTCATTTGTTGAGTTAATATACATATTTCATAATAAGGATTTTCAATAATTCCATCTAATAATATTATTCATATTAACTAAGACATGCTTTAATAACAGATGTAATGACCCTTCATTTTATTACATTTCTATTAGATCATTTTAATGATAAAAAATAAAATAGTGTTCCAAAACCAAAATCAAAAGGTTTAGTGCCTTTAGATATTTTAAAAAACATCAAATTTAAGTCATAATAATAATTGTAAATAACTTTTCCTTAGCTCCATATTAGCCATGTCATGCTCTCTAATATAATTATTCACCTAATGATATACAATAATGATTGGGTTAACTAACATCCCAGAAAGAGTACCGATAATATAATGAATATATATAATTTTGGATTAGGATAATAATAAACATATTGAACTAAATATAGAATCATTATCATAATAAAAAGTGTAATAATTAGATAAAGGAATGGAATTTGGAAATGGAAGAAAATTAAATGTCATGTCGTAGGGGACAAAAGCCACAAATAGTTTGGAATGAATCATGAATCATGTTTAAACATAACATATGTTCATAATAAAAACAACATCACTTTGAAAAAAATATACCATCATGTTCATAGATATTACACCTTATCTAATGAGATAAAATACATTACCCCAACCATTTGACTGGTATATATTTCCAAGAACAACAAGCATATCATAGAATTCACATAATCATGCATCCCACATACAAAGTATAACAATATATAGAATAAAGTAACCCATTGAAAGGAAATGTGACTCATAATAATTTAATAAAGAATAAATTCACAATAAAATATTGGGTAACAAAAATAAAATGGGAATAACAATCTTCGAATAATAATCATCAATCATTATTGAAGAAGAAACAATTTCAAGATATGTAAAAGATTTGGTTTTTAGAAAGAAGACTTATTTTGAAAAAATAATTGATTTTTTTTCAAAATCGTATTATAATCATGTATACCACAAATAATAAATTATAAGAATGTAGAATTTATATTTTAGTAATGTTACGTGATTATCCACAATGTAATTTGGCATTAAGGATGAGTAAACCATATAAAGGAAATTTGGATTGTGAATCCCCTTAAATTATGCCTGATTAATTTATTCTAATTAATATCAGAAATAATCAAAAAATATTCGATAATTACTAAATAAATAATATGTGATTCATTTACCATATTCATTTTTATTTTTTTTAAATTTTTATGGTCATTTTGATGAGTTATTGGGATTAATTTTATCAATCAGGAGTGTTCAGTTTCTTATTCTTCATGACTCGTACACATGTATACATTTATCAATGATCATGTAATGTGGGAATAATTGTTAATAATTGAAATTATATTTTCCTAATTAACATAATGAAGATAAATTAATATAATTATTTTTTACAGATATAAAAATTATTAATTATATATAATATTAATGGTAATCATTTTAATTAATTCTTTAATCTTCTAATTACAATGGACTTATTTTGTTTTATTATTTATATTTTTTTATATAAGTTATTAATTAAAATATATAATATAACAAATACAATATAAAAATAGGATCAACATTTATAATGGTTTCAAGGACTTCCATGATGGTGATAGTAGAAAATTCATAATTATCACCCTTGTTGAGGATAAAACAACGCATCACATAATATGTTTCCATTTCAAGAATAAAAGGGACATTATAAGAGGTTTGATGATAGGTTATTCGAATAACATACTAACATTATAGTGTTTATAAGATACATGATATATCAAGAAAATGGATAAGAGGATTTGGGGATAGAATACGAAAAAAAAAGAACAGAAATAGGATTTTTCATATTGAATTATTTTCTTTGAAAATTGTTATGGGGATATTTCTTTTGGTAGTTTTTCATGAAAAAGGATCATATACTCAATATGGGTTCATTATAATCTACGGGGGTAGAATTTGTTTCAAATATAAAGGCTTTTCCTGTGTGAGGAGAAGGGGTTGCGAGGGGGTGTATTTATAGTGGATGAGAGAGGTGTTTTTTGTTAATTTTATTCTTTAGATTATTATGTTGTCTTAGGTCTTTGAATATACTGATCCTTGTAACTAAATGTAATAAAATGATAAAGGGTAGTTAGATATTATGTGATTAAAATATATATACATATTCCCTGACTTAATTGTTTATTTATTTGTTAAATACCGTAAATTATTATATTGATATATTCCCCTAAAATTCAACTATTTTATAAAAAAACTCAAGTGAAACATTTTTCGTCATGTGGAATTAAAATTTGAAAAATAAAATAATGTACCATAAAAAATTATTGTCATCATAAGATGAAAATATGAAAATATCAATATAAATCAAAAAATAAATATTCATTTAAATTATTATATTAAAATTAAATTGAAAATAAACTTTTATGTTTTAATAATAATCAAAATCTAAATATAATAAATTTAAAATAAAATCATTTACATAAAACATGAATGTAAATATATCATATTATCATAAATTATATGGATAAATATAACTTATAATTTCATAGATGTGGTTTCAATTCAATTGGACATATGACTATTCCTAATGGTCATATTACTATTCGTAATTTCATGTTAATTGTAAATTGTCATTGGTTCATTATGTTTTATAAATTTATCATATTATCTTAATTAATTATTTATAAAGATATATTTTTTAATTTTATTTAATGTGATTTTATACAAAATGGAATATTTATAAGACGGATCTTCCATTGATTAAATTCAGGATTGTTAAATATATAACATGTCCTCTTTATTATTTTAAACTAATTCATTTTTCATAAATACATTTTGAAGATTTTTCAAAAATTATAAATAATTAATAAAAAATATAATTATTAAATGATTAATATTAAAAAGATTATTGATTATCTTTTACTTTTTCCATAATCTAACCACTGATGTCATTTAGGAGTAATGAAACAAAAATCATCATAAGACCTAACATGGAAATAATAATTTTTTTAATTGAAATTAATAATATAATTATTTTAAATGATATGTTATTAAACAATGAAAATGTTATCAAGACATTATATATCATATAAATTATTATTTTATATGAAACAAATACTATGAGTAATATGTCGTAATAATGAAAGGGGATAATTTTCTATGAAAACAAATTTCAATTTATTTAAATATTTATTTTTAATACTTTTACATTCCTATCCATATTTAATGAAATTATGTTATATATATGATATGGGGAAAAATTTATTACAATGGGAATTTTATAAGAATTTTAAAATTCATTTAAATTTTTTCAATTGAAAATATTTTCTTATATTATATAATAATATTTTTCAAGAAGGAAATAATGAATATTATTTTTTAATATATTTGAATTAATTAATTTTTTACAACATCCATTATTCTAAATAAATGTTTTGATTTATTTATAATATTTAATTATTTCATCAAAGAACAGACATCAATAACGTTGTTCTTGATTTTATGTTTTAAAAAAATTAGTTTCAAATTAATATATTATGCTAATATCTAAAAAGGTTATTAATATGTGTTCAAATAAATATTTTTGTATTGTTGGTAATTTAAATGATATTAATTTTTTTCTCATGTATTATGTAGTCCATATGATATTTATTTGACTTGGTGAGCCTAGTGCATCTCTCTTATTTATCATATAATGATTTTTTACTTTAGATAATTTTATTGAAGGTAGACCATTAGGTTATTTAATTAATATTTTTGATTATAGGAGTGATATTAAAATGATGTCCTGTGTTATGTTAATGAATTTTTTAAAATTCATATGGAGTAAACAATGAAATATTTTGATTTCATATATTATGATATGTTTTAATGTAATGTGTATAAACATTAAGGTTAAAAGTATAGCTCATTAAAAAATAAATGGTTCTCATTTTTTCATGGAAATCAAAATGCTAATGATATTTTATTATGTTTTCTCATAATATATTTAATGAAAAAAAATTTGTATAATATTTTATTACATAGTTATGTTTATGATATTTTATTCTCATGTTTTTTATTTTGAATGAAATCTCTTTTTGATGGTTAAAGTGTTTTTAAATGGGATAAAATATTTATTTTCTTCTATATCCATTCGTAATATTTATATGATCATAACATGTTTTAAAATTTATTTTACTATGTATGAAGTTTATTTTTATCAATGATAATGGTTTAATAAGTAAATTTAAATTATTTCTATTTTGAAAAAATCATAACTAATTTATATTATAATTCTTATATAATATTGTACCAAATTTCCCTTAATTTATAAACATATAATGTTCTTGGAAATTTGTACGATCAAATATTTGATATTTATAATATATTTTTAGGATGGCCTAAATTGGGTCACATTTTTTAATATCAGTGTCACTTGTATAACCATTATTTATTTATCATTGGATCTATGTGTACGAAATCCATGAAATTATATGAAATGTAAAACACAATTTATACTAGTAACATAAATATATTTCATCATTATATAGGTATTAATTTCAAAATAGTTATCAAGGTATATAATATATACCTGAGGTTTTAAATGAAACATAACTAAAAAATTAGTAAAAATATGTATATATTACTTGGATAATCTCCATCAAAAATCAGAAATGTGATCATTGGATAACTATTTTGAAAATTTAAAAATCTATATGATTCAATGTGTGTGAAATTTAATGTATTATGTTGTTTTATAGTCTTGATAATGTTTTAATTGGTTTTTTATAATTTAGATTATTAGGTACTATTCTAAATGATATGCTAGTGAAACGAAAGTAATAGCAAAGAACTATAAAATACAATTAGAATGTTTATCATATAAAGCGGAACTGTTTTAGACACAATTGAGTCATATGTTTTGTTAATGTAAAATTCCAATAATTAATAAATATTAAGTCAATATTTAGTTATATATGAAACCATCCGCTTACCTTTTCCCCATTACTAATCAATTCATCATTTAGTGTGGGGAAAATATTTTAACATTAGTATCTATTTATAGTATAAAACAAGTGTAATATTATAAATAAATTAAATTAATTTTTAAAAAATATGGAATCCATTGACATTGTTTGAATTTATATAATGGATAAAATTATTATTAATATTCATTCACTATATAAGTTAAAACCATTCATAGAAAAAGATAATTTGATAACATTATAATACATTTATTCAGATTCAATGTATTATAATAATCATTAGATGAATATTGAATTATATTATCGATGTTATTAACATAAAATATCATTAAAATCATTCCTAAAAATTTGTTATATTAAATTTTTTATAATATACATTCTTAACATAATAAATTGTTTTATGAGAAATAATGGTTTCTAACATTTATATGATTTTTTCATTATTTCTATCTGTTATTATATTTAATATAACACTGGTAAATTATTTATTAATATATAAAAATAATAATAATTTATATGATTATATATGGGGTGGAACATGATTTTCCAAAATATTAATTCTACAAAAAAAAAGACTTGGGATTGAATCAACGAAATCCCAATGTGGACTTTATGAAAAAGATAGTAATGTAGTAATGATGTAGCCATGAGATGATGCATGTATGATGATAGAATGATTATGCAAAAGCGATGTTGCATGACTCTTTCATGCATTGTTCAATAACATCCTTTTCATGGTCCTATGGGCAATTAAATGTGTCTTCCACTACATAGATATAAATATAGATTTTTTTCATAATAAAAAGTGTCATCATTACCAAATGAAAAAATATTATTATATATGTTTAACATAAAAATAATAGAAAAGTTATATTTAAAAATGATTCATATAAATTAGGCAATGTGTGTAAAACTTATTTTCTTTTTTATTGGAATTATTGTAAAAATTAAATTCTTTACCTAAATATTATATAGGTGGTAATATTTTCATATACTAATTATAAATTCATTTTTTAAAATATATTATATTTAATAATTCCGTAAATTTAAAACTTTAACATAATTACACAATGAAACAAAAAATTTGAAAATAAATTATCATTAATTAATGGGTTTTCTCTAAGTGTAATTTACAGAATTATAAAATAATTTTTAAAAATTAAATTATTCCAATTAATTAGTTTTTAAATTTTATTTTTTTATAAATTAAATGATTAATTCTTTTGGGTATTTGTTTATTTTAATGTGATTAAATATATCAAAATTAGGATAGATAAAATATTATATAATCATATATTTTTAAAAGATCAATTTAGACTAATACCATAAGGGAAACACATATTTATTACCTAGTGGGAAGCCATAGGGGTTATTATTATGTGAAATTTTTTTAAATGTTATTTGTGGGATTTTATATGATCTATAATGACGGTTTGGATTTTGAGATTCCACCACTCAATTCAGATATCGATTTATGAGGCAGTCCTCTGTGTAATTTTGGTAACTAAAATCCAAATCCCTGTATAGTGAGGTTTAAAGATACATATATATTTAATGGATCCTATAATTTACTTTAATTGTATTTTTGAAGGAATATTAATTTGAAAATTTTTTATTAATAAAGAATTTATTTCAGATTATATTTTGTGCTTCCTAGGTAGACCTGACCTAGTTAGAGACTATAATTAATGATGTACGATATATAGAAAAGAACAATAAGAAGCCCATGATTAATTATTGGGAATAATAGGCATTTTTTATGCATATGAATCAATATGCTCCCACATAATGGCATTTTGATCTACAAAATCTATTGAACCTCAACCTAATTATTATGTATTTTGTCTATGTAAAAGAGTAGATGATATGAGTGGTGCTTATAGAATTTTTTTGGAAAATTTAAGTTACAAAAAACATAACTCGCACATGTTCATGACATTTGAGATTATGAGTTCATTCAAAGTCTGAAACTGAATAAATTTTAAGGAATCCCCATCATTCAGTATTGGTGGTTCATATAAACACGACCTACATTAATGTTTTTAATTTTTTATAACTATTTACATAATTACATAGACTTTAGTGATTGATTATCATGATAAAGACACATCATTATAAGTAATGGAAAATGTGATTAATTTTTAACTCATACCTATTATAGATCAAATGTAATTGTTGTTATGATAATATAAAGAAATATGAGTTTCATGAGATTATTTATTTAAATATAGAATAAAAATTGTTGGATTCCAAAATTATATGTATATGGGATTTTTCAATTCAACTAGAAGAGCACCACATATGTATTCCATTATCTCAAAATGTTATACATGTCGTGTTATTCTAATTGAGTTTATGAAACATATAGGACACCATCAAATGTGTATTTTTGTACATCCTTAAAAAACACATTACTTGTCTATGAAATATATAATAATTTTATCATTCCACTATAAATGTATTTTTTTATTTATCATGATCTCTAACTCATATTTCTTAGTTCCATCATAATGACCTATGTTCTTTTTTCGGAAAATCAATCTCATCTAATATGAATTCTCTTATATCGAGTGGGATATGAATATTCATCTCCAATATGATAACTAGATAACATCTTAGATGAGTAATTAATATGGAAAATAAGACATTTAAAATATTTATATATAATTATTTAAAATCATATTAATATCAATCAACATAAAAAAATTCATATGATTTTGGTGATCCATATAATAATATATTGTAAAACTATAAATCTAAGTCATACTAAGGATAAGTTGAAAATTTTCTACAACATTAATGTTATTAGAATAGAAAATAAGATGATATAATCTAATATAAACATTAATTGAATTTTAAATAATATTCGTATTCTATTAGATATTTCAGTATCTATTACATATTATTATCTAGATTATCCCCCTAGTCAATCTATAAAAAACATCATCAAATATCATAAAATGATTAGGTTGATGACTTGATGCACAATTATCCTTTTAGGAAAAATTAAATATCATTCCTGATTTAGAAATATATGAACAGAAAATAATGGGAATATTTATTTATCTCATAATAAAATCATGATAAATTTCATGTGGATTATATTTTTCTAATAAATAAATTTACATAATCATAGTACCATTCCTTTTTTTATATTTAATATCGATGGTTCATATTAGAATCCTACTAGGATGGTCGTGAAAAAATAACATCTCAATAGTTTATTCCATTGAGTTATCTAACTCACTAGAATATAGACCACATATCCCAATCATTTATCGATTTAGAGGGGTTAGAAAATTATGTGGGAATTTTTTTTCTCATTATAAAACTCAAATAAGCCATCGAGATATATCCCAATAGTAAAATACCACTAAATACCAAATTTGATTCACTATAAAAATATTTGATGACTATTTGATCATAGAGAAAATATGAAAATATTGATTAATAACACTAAGCATTTAATAGTTATATTTTTTTGTAAACAAGTGGTGTATCTTGTGTTGGGGTCTTATAATAATTAGGTGGCCACAATGGAACACTATGCCACATTACAATCCCAAAAAATACTAGATTACATGTTCTTCTTTTTGGAATAACAATGTGTGATCATCACCACTACTCTAGATGAAGAAATCCAATGGTAAATTCAAATATTCGAAAATTCATATAAATTGTATCTCAAGAATCCCCTTATGAGACTGATATATTTGAATTAATTAGTCCCTTATTTTTGGACCCTTATGAAGGAATCATATAATTAGGATGATCAATGTTAAAATAAATTTATTTGTGTTCATTTGATTAATCCCTTTATTGTGCCATAATTTAGTATATTGTCATCTATAATAAATGACTTCATAGAATCATTCTATACGGTGTCCTGAAAAAATATACTTCTTATGTAACGAAAGAGGCTGACTTTGGGGATTAATAATTTGACTGTATTTTCTTGATGACAATAGATATTATCTATTTTTTGAGAAACATTTATCTCACTGAAGTTCAGGACAACATAATATTCACTATGTTAACTCAAAAATCCACCTTGGATACCACATTCTCTCATATTTCTATTATATATAAAGTTAAACCCCATTTGGATTATTTAACATAAATCCAAATATATATTTTTTATGAATTGAAATAATATTAATGGTTATATAACTATTTCTTGGAATAAAAAAACCTTTAATGATTCATCCAACCAAACGACAGATAAATAAGAGGTCAATAATGAATAAGTGGAATTAATATTTAACTTGATTATTCATATATTCTTCTTCATCTATGATTTTATTCTTGAAATAATTACAGAAATGATAAAAGGAAAAAATAACTATTTTTCATCCCAAAGCAGGTTCCCCCTTATTTGGGTACAATACATTTATCCATGTTGTATACAAAATGAT
The DNA here is from genome assembly GCA_963277665.1 of Viscum album. Taxonomy (NCBI): domain Eukaryota; kingdom Viridiplantae; phylum Streptophyta; class Magnoliopsida; order Santalales; family Viscaceae; genus Viscum; species Viscum album. The sequence continues at coordinate 491,143,426 of OY728162.1, forward strand.
CACTATGGTCATGGAATGTATTAATTCTCCATCCAAAGAAATGGTTCTCTAGAATTACTGTGCATAAGCCACACATTCCCAATATAGACCATGTATGAGGTAGTAAAACTATATATCAATACATCAATGCAATATGAAGATACAATAATAATATATTCCTCATAAAATGTCATTAAACAATTTAGTATACGATCCATTTCATAAGAACTCAAACATCATAGTCTATCATAATTCCAAAACCATATACTATATCATATTTATTTATTTCATAATTTGTTATACTAATGTTTACTTCATTATATATAGAAGAACAGAAACTATATTTATTGAATAATTCGATATGTTATATTAAGGAATTTGGATGATTAATTAGATTAGTAGCCACAACATTTATCATGTTGATGTTCACATATCACACAACACATCTATGAATAACATTATTAAATCAAAATCAATGTTATAAATTGGATATTTAGTTTTACATTCATGGAACCATCCAAAAAACATCAATTTCTGAGTTATAAAATTATTGACCACCCCCCCCCCCCCGAGATACTAATTATCACTTGTCAGTTCTATATGTTGATGGTCAATGATATATTACGAAAATATATTTTTCATTAGTAGGATTTATGTAACCATTAAATATATAAAATCATTCATCATAAATATTCCCTCCTTCTGGATAAACATTTTTTTTTGATGTTTCATGACTACTAAAAAACAAACTATTCTATTTATATATATTGGATTTTACTATACATTTGTGGGTACCTCCATATTGTTCAATATCTTGTTGAAAAACCTATTTTTTATTTTATCTTGTAATTTTTAAATTTTTAGTCACCAAACAGCTAGTAATTAACCTCATATCCTTTAGGTTATAATACCCTTCAGAAAAATAACAGCGATTAATGTAATGAAAGCCAACTTTTTATGATTTTCATCTGTAAAATTCAAAATTATTACTCATTATCTATAAAAATTGGATTAATAGATTTCTCCTTTAAAATCATTTTGATATAGCCATCTGAAAATATATTTTTCATTTTAATTATCAATTATGATTCATAATTCCAAAAAATACAATATCCACTTTGATATTTTGTGAATTTATAATGTTTTCACCATTAGTACCACACCTCATGTATCATGACACATTTTTTGGTTTAATGTGTATTATAAAATTACATCTTATAAATTTACCCCCATCCACAATATCATTAATATTAGACATTGATAAATTTATAATATTACCCTTTTATACTTGTCATATTCTCATATTTTATTTATAAATAAAAAGCTAGTTGGTTGTATACCCATATCCATCATAACAACATTGGTCTTAGAGGTACTAATTGGTTAATTTAATAATTTAGATTTAGACATGATTGAAATAGAATAATATTATTTATTTTATGGATTAAAATGATTTTGAAAATATAACATTGTTTTGTTTTTTCATGACAAAATATAGCACTTCCTTTATATTTCAGTATTTTTTCGTGAATAACTACACAACTCCCACTATCATGGGTTCAATACCTCGAACTGTGTTCCTCAAAATCCTAGTTGGATAATAGTAAACAAAAAATACCTAATTCAACCTATATATAAATTGTTGAACCCTATATCCCATTTAGTCCTTTATATATTACATTAAATATCATAGTACAATTTCATAATTTCATGAATTAAATAATATACTATACATAAATTTTTTATGAGACTAAAATAACTAGATTAACCAAATTGAATGAATTCATAAAACATTATTCATGAGTCTATTAATGAAGGGAGATGAATCAATATATTTTTGGTCACCAACTATTCAATTTTTATGGGAATTAATTTTGATTTTACAAGACACATAATGAATCTAAGAATCTATATATTTACCTATAAAACAATCTATAATGACATTCTATCCATCTATTATGAAAAAATAATTGATTCATGTTGATAACAATAGATATGTTACTATAAATTTAATGTTGTATCATTAATTTTTTTTGATTTATGAACTATATCTACGTAGAGTGTTTTCTATATTGTTTCACTACTAATGAGATTTCGTAACATAAATTTTAATTTTCCCATATATCATCTAGGACTCCAAGAATATCTATAACATTAATTATAAATGAGAATGATCTATCAATATAAAAACTTCACGAAATATCTATAATTCTATTCCCACGTCACATTATAAGTATTAATTCTCAAATCATAACTCTCGGTATTATATAATATTGTCTAATAACCCTATGTAAAATAATTTAACCATTATTTTTGTTTTGGATATCATTTTATTATGTTTAGTTTAATGATTTTTTCTATTAGGGGATATTCAATGCATCGTTTCATTTTGTTGTTTTCTCTAATCCTTGAAACTTTATACATCTATAAAGATCTTTTTCCTTTTCTATGTAGATTTATACAGGTTTTGTTCGATATATCAACAAAAACAACCAAAAGATTATGTTTGATGATCCTAGACATTGGAACCCTAATGGACATAGTTTAATAAAATTAAATTGGAATCACCCTATGGACCGAGTTCCATGATGATAAACATAAAAGAATGGTCTAATTATCATGACCTTAAAATTAATTCGGTCACAAACATGATCTGGTCAACATCAAAACTAACACCAAACCCAGTCTTTGGAAGGGCTCATTGGGTGTTCTAGATCCCGAAAGATGGCACAAGTTCTCGAGTAACATATAATTTTTTGGGAATTATTTTCCCACATTTAGAAGCATTAAAAATCCCAAAACAATAACTAAACTGAATTAGAAATTTTAATCCAAAAAAGTCTTTAATTAAAATCCGAATAGAAATACATGGTATTAGAAAACTATAGAGATGTCCATATATCAAAATAACTAAAATTAATAACTCATGTGACACCAACGATGTTTGTAGTGTGTTAGCCTAAGCCCAATAATATTCAAACCAAAATAATCCAAGTGATAAAAATTATAGAATTAAAATAATGCATGTTTTCATCAATAAGAAAAGGTAGAAACATTTTTCAATAGGATGCAACATTAAATTAAAATAATTTTCAGTGGGGATATTTTAAGTAATGAAAACATTTAAATAAAATGAACAATCTACTAAATTTTTCATCCAAACCAAATGAATTATTATGGTGAGTATCATATAGTCAACGATCAATGGCCACAAGAACATCCATTATCAATATCTATAAGTGTGCCTTAGGTTCATCATATCTAATTGAAAAGTAACCATAATAAATATTTTTTCTCATGCATGAAGCACAATTTGATAACATAAATATAACCTAATGGTCCCCAGAATCACCACAATAGTTTATTTATTCGTTTCATTGTAATAAATGATACGTGGAATAGTGATGAAACCAATACAGATCACTAGAACACTAGTACAAGTACTCACACCTATTTTGTAATGGCACCGACCCACCAGGTCCATTACATTTCCAAAACAGAGCTCCAACCAAAATGGTGGCACCAGTCATGGGGACACTGGTCACGGTGGCACCACTCATGGTGGCACCGTGAAAGTGGCCCTGGTGATGCTGGAAGCATGACAGTCACACACTAGTCATGGTGGCATGGTGACAGTCACACACTAGTCATGGTGGAACCCTGATGGTGGCACCGATCCTGGTGGCACCGTGAGGGTGACACCGAGACAGTGGCACTGTGTGGGTGACACCGTGACGGTGGAATTGTGTCCTCAGCGAGCAGTCTTTGTCCCTTTTTCTAGTTTAGACTTTTTCCGCTCCCATGTATATCTTTTAAAGTAATTATGATTTAATTCCACCCAATCAAAGCAATTGAAATCCCATAAATAACATCTTAAATCCCCCAAGAGTCGGGAAAACCTTATCTTAACTAAACGTGTGATTTTTCTTCAGTGTCACACCTTTCCCCGTACCTTCTAGTTCTACCCCCATTTCTCAATTTCCCCCATTGAAAAGAAATGGTTTAACACACAACCAATATTTAACCACCCTGATGGGAATAATTAAATAATAATTAATCCCATCATGTGTAAAATCCCAACCACATATGAAACCACAATCCTACTTTAAAGAGGTCAAAACATTCATATCTTGTAACAACATGATCTCATCTTTATATCACGCTAGAGTTTCATCCTTCCACTTATGAGCTGGATTTCATTCATCTCCCTGGTGTGATCGGATTCCCTACTTCCCGATGATTGTGGTGCTCCTATGCTGGAGTTTTTCTGCTCATCCTGGTAGTCCCCATAATTTCTTCCATGCATGTCGTGCATCCCCAGTTCTTAGTGCGTGGAGAAGAACATTGATCCTTGATCAACCAGGAAGAAATTTCCCTTCGTCTCTCCTTACTGTGTATCATTCAGGGGGGTGCTCTATTGATTCTATCGGAATGGATGAAACCAAACCATAACAAATATAATAAACAAACCATTAAAGAATTATGTGGGGGTGTGATTGATGTTATACTGCTATTCATTACCCTTGATTATTTATGTTTTGAATTGTACGAGCTTTTGCCCACTGAAAATCATGGTCATTGTTGGTATTTCATTGTGCATTAATGAAACTCTGTATTCTATGATGATTAAATGGCTCCAACATGGGAATTTGGTTAATCACGTAAACTCGTCTGATGAAATGAATGTTCTGTGAACAAAAATCCTTGTCTGATCACCCCGGTTAAGAAAGCATAAATAAGAAATCGAAGTGAATTATGATCTTGAGTCTAGAAATATCCTTACTCTGTCTTGGTGGGATGGTTTGTTTTGCTCTATGCTTATGTGGTGACGTGTATGAGGATGAGATCCTCTATTGTGGCACAATTATTTTTTGTCAATATGATGTTGTGTTGTGCTATATCTCGAGACTTGGTTTGGTTCCAGTACATTGAGGTATCTCACAGATCCCTTTGTTGTTATGACATTACTAGAGAACTGGGTATGAATGCATAAATTGATGTTTGGTTGTTTCTATTTCTCTGGCATTTGGTTATGCCAATTATTTTCCCAGTAGTGTAGAATTAACCTAAATGTGATCACATGTACATGAAGACTAGTATTTTTTAAATGGGGAATTGGTTTTGGGAATGTGTTGTGTTGACCGTGATTGATGTGCCTTATTTTATGAATGAATAATAACAAGGGTGTTGTTCTTTGGTTGGCATTGGAAACACTAGGTTGGGATGAGTGATTGTTACCTATACATATATCTGTAGTTTTTATGTTTCTAATTCACGCCCCACCCTATTTTAGCACTGAGTGCTTAACAACCCCATTTCATGGTGGAGGTTGTCTTTTCCAACACTCCTATGAGTGGATGATTATTACCACCTTTTCTGCTCACATTCTCGAATATCAGAAGACTCTATTGGCAGGTTTTGATGGCCTGAGGTCCATTATAGCACAATATTATTTAGGCAGGGTAGTTGTGGTGGTTGGACCAGGTGTGAGAGGGCTAGTTGTTTCCCCAGATTCTTCGGGATGAGGCACGGGTGTCTTCGGGCATGGTAGTAGTTGTTCTAGACTAGGTGTTTGTGGGTGTGGTTATAGATGGTGGTTTTGGGACAGATTTTTTTGGGCAAGATGGTGGATGTGGCCCAGGGGTTTGAGGGAGGGATGTGTGGTTTTGGCCCAAGTGTGTAAATGCGGGGTGTGGTAGTGGTTCTATAGTGAGAATGGAAAGATTGGTTTGATGTGTAAGATGTCTTCAATAACCATTGGGAAAGTGGGGCGGGGTATCCAAAAATCAATGTGCTATTACTATATGTTACTTGAATTGCGTTATTGGGGAGTGTGACTTGGTGAGGCTTGGGAGGATAGTTTTCATGGCTAGGTGCATTGGTTATCTTTTTTTATATGGGTCATTCGAATGTCTCCCCATTTGTGCATGAGAGTATTTGTTTTTTCCTGCATAGTGTACTTGTATTCTCACCCTACATATATAAAATTGTTTTATGGTTTCCAGGAGGACTTCAGGGATCGTGCAGGGTCGTACTAGTTCAGACATTGCGATAGTCTATGTTGCTATTTTTCTTTTTTTTGGTACATATTGTTAGGGTTTTCTATTACTTTTTATCATTTACTTTGTAACATGCATATGGGAATGTTTTTCTTTGGATTTACTTTTACCCCTAGTTTTGGTGTTATTAGGATTTTCTTTCTTATCTACCGATTATATTAAATAAAAAGGTTAATGCCTTCCATCTTGTGTGTGATCCTATACCGTTGGTGCTAGTCACCACTCTGGGCCCTATTGAAGGCGGGTCTCGGGGGGGTCATTATCTCTCCTTCAACATAAAGTAGGAAGAGTCTGGAAATCTATTGTACCTTCTCTCATCTTGGTGAAGGTGGGTTGTGACAAAATTTTCGGGGTGGGTTTGCTAATGTTTCAATTGGAATAGATGAAACCAAACCATAACAAAGACAATAAATAGACCATTATAGAATTAAGGGGGTGTGATTGATGTTCATCTGCTTTTCATTACCATTGATTATTTATGATTTTAATTGTGCGGGACTATGCCCACTAAAAATCATGGTCATTGGTGGTATTTTAGTATTCATTAATGATCCTCTTTCTTCTGTGATGATTGAATGGATCCAACATAGTAATTTTGATAATCGGGAAAACTCGGCCGATTAAATGAATGTCCAGTGAACAAAAATACTTGTGTTGTCACCCAGTTAACCAAACAGAAACAAGAAAACATAGTGAATGATGTACATGAGTCTGGAAACATCCTTTCTCGGTCTTGATGCCATGTCTATTTGTTCATCTCGATGCTTATGGGTTGACATGGATGAGGACGGGATCCTTTGTTGTGGAACTGTTGTTGGTTGTGAATCTGAAGCTGTGTGGGGATGTATCTTGAGGCTTTTTTTGGTTCCAGTACTTTTAGGGATTTCACTGATCCCTTTGTAGTTGAGACTTCAAAAGAGAACCGGGTGTGAATGATTAAATTGTTATTTGGCTATTTCTCTTTATCTTGCTTGTGGTTATGCCGGTTAGTTTCCAAGTAGTGTATAATTCACTTAAATGGGATCACTTGTCCATGAAAACAAAAATGATTTAAATGGGGAATTTGTTTTGGGAATGAGTTTTGATGGTTGTGAGTGTGGTTCCTTCTTTTATGAATGAATAGTAAAAGGGTGTTCTTCTATGGTTGGCTTTGGAAACCCAGGGTTGGGATGAATGCATGTTACCTATACATATATCTATTTTTTTATGTTTCTTATTCGCACCCCACCCATTTTGAGAACATTGTTTTGAACACCCCAATTTCTTTGGGGAGGGCGTTTTTCCCAACACCCCTATGAGTGGCAGGTTATTAGCTCATTTTCTGCTCCCTTTCCCGAATATCCCAAGACTCTTCTGGCAGGATGTGATGGCTTGAGGTCCATTATATCCCATGATTCTTCGGGCAGGGCAGTTGTGGTGGTTGGCACAGGTGTGTGCGGGCATGTTGTTTCCCAATAGTCTTCTAGATGAGGCCCATGTATCATATGGCATGGAAGTAGTTGTTGTGGCCCATGAGTTTGTGGGAATGGTTCTGTGTGGGGGTTGTGGCATAGGATTTTGCTGGTGGGAAGGTGGTTGTGGACCAGGTGCTTGGGGGCGAGATGTGTGGTTATGGCCCAGGTGTATGTGGGCGCGGTGTGGCAGTGGGACTACGGTGAAAATGGAAGGATTTGTTCAATTCCTAGGATGTATTCAATAACATTTGGGAATGTCGTGTGGGGTACCCAAATATCAATGTGCTATTACTATATGTAACATTCCATGTGATATTGGATAGTGAGACTTGGTGTGGCTTGGGAGGATAGTATTCCTTTCTTGGTTCTTTGGTTATCTCTTTTTCCACGGAGCATTAGAATGCATCCCCACTTGTGCACGAGAGTCTTTGGTTTTCTCTATTGAGTATACTTGTTTGCTCACCCTATGTATATAAAACTGTTTTCACGTTCCCAGTAGGACTTTAGGGATCGTTCAAGTTCGTACCTATTCATACATTGGGATTGTTGGTGTTGTTGTTTTTCTTTCTTACGGTACATCTTTTTTGGATTTTCTTTTACTATATAATCATTTACATTGTAACATTCTTATAGGAATGGTTTTCATTGGATTTACTTTTACCCCCTAGTTATGGTTTTGTTGGGTTTTACTATCTTATATCCCGATCCTATTAAAGAAAAATTAAAATGTGTTCCTTCTTATGTGTGATCCTATAGCCTTGGTGCTAGTCACCACTCCAATACCAAATGAAGGCAGGTCTCGGGGGGTCATTATCTCTCCATCAACATTAATAAAGAAGGGTCTGACAATCTGATGTCCCTTCTCTCATCATGGTGAAGGTGGGTCATGCCATATTTACATGAGTTTTCCTCTTTGTGATCAATCAAGTTCCACATATCCTAAAACATGATTTTTACATGATAATTCCATTTCCAAATCATAGGAAAACCAAAAATCCCAAAATCATGCCACATAACACTTGATTCATAGTCAAATTCATTTTGATATCATATTCACTCAAAATATCTGATAATCATGTTTCACACTCTTCTTACAATTTAATAAAACATTTCAAAAATTCGTAATTTCTTTTAAAACTTATGACAACACCAATCATCATTTTCACTTTCAGAACCCCATTTTAGTACCATAATCCCACAAAAAATGTACAAAAGTATTAATCACACACATTTTATAACTCAATTGACTATTTACAATTTTCCTAAAATAGCTCAAAGAGGTATAACAATGTTTATCACATAAACCCCATTCAAAAAACCACTTTAATAAAATCACACTAACACCCTACCAGACCAGATTGTCATGACATAAGAACATTTAATAATACAATATAATTTGGTATAAAATGATCCAAAATGATACAATATGTGTTACACAAGAAAAAAAAAACTTATCCAATTAAAAATTAATCATTAAAATTAAATGATAAAACAATTACATCCAAAAAATATTTCACAAAACAAATAACATATGAGGGACATGATGAATCATTTAATCAAGAAATATAATTAATAAAATAATTAATACACATGGAATTACCTATATTTTGTCTACAACCCAAAAATTCATCATAAGAAACGTCGACCACACCACAAGTTAGAGAAAAAGAACCTAAATCCAAAATATTTAACCAAAATTCCAAAATTAAACACAATGTATGAATCCCATGATGATGGAAATTTGGAACTTCATGAAGTAGGGGAGAAATCCTAAGGAAATGGAAGTTAAAGGATGTGAATTTACTTACTTGAGGAACATTGAACAAATCACCCCAAATACACAAATAGTTGAATCTACAAGGGGCCAAAATTGGAAGGGTCGTTCTACAAGGGATGATCAGGTCGAGTGGGGACATAAATTATGGAAAAATATTTATAAAATTAATGATTTATGAAGGAATTGTATTTCAATTGAAAATATGAACCATTTTAGAATCCTTGAGGAAATTCATCCTAACCCACAATGATGATGACCACCAAAGAAGGAAACAGTATCTAGGGGTGTTGCCAGATTTTTTGATCTTGAGAGAGATGTTTGATGTCCCAAAAATGTTAAAAAAAATAATAAGATATAAAATAAATAAATTATTTCAATAAATAAGGAAATTTTCTCATAGGTTGGCCAAATTCTTGAATAGATCACCCAAATCCTCATTGATTATTACTTCCTTACGGGCCCAAATCGATATGGTGATTTAATAGGTTATGGTTTACCAAGTGATATGTGGAACGGGTGGAAATATTTACAATATTAAGGAGTTATATAACAAAATAAATTGTTCTTAAATCATGAAATGGGTTCATGGATATGAAAAAATCTTGAAGAAACCACCCCTATTAACAAACCACACAAAGGGTTCCACTAGGAGTGTCACACATTCATTTCCAATACACTTCATCCTTATACATTTCATTAAAAATGAAATGGAAAAATACTATCCATGACTTCAATACTAATGAATTAGATCAAAAATACACGAGACACCAAATCTATTCTCAGATCACCCAGAAACAAAAATAAAAATAAGAACCAAAATACGATTCAAAAAAAACCACAAAATTGAATATCCATGTTGGAAAATTCTCCTCACCATATATAATTCCACCCTGGGAAATCCACAATAATTATATATTCAAATACAAAAGCCACCTGATAGTCCATGATAGACTCCCTTTCCATTTCCTCTCTCCCATAAAAGGCCAAACACCTATAGTTGATCAATCAATGGAAGTGATACTTCACCAAAATGAATTTACACCACTTACCAGAAACTATCAAACATAATATAAATACAACCCATCAGAAATGATCCAATCTCACCTTTACCCAAGGTAAATATTGATTGTTAAATATATTCAAATGAGACTACCTACTGAAATCCCAACTACATGAACACAACTGAATTACTAATATAGGGATACCTGAATGGACTCCACACCATAAGATCCAACTAAATTTCAAGATAAATAATTGGAAAACCAACAAGAGGTAATCAGACAGACTCCCCACCACAAAAGATAGAAAAACACTATAGTTATCCCAAATAAACCCCTATGAGACACATGATGGGTCTCCCCACCATAAGAACCATCCATATATAACAACTAGTAGTGGAAAACATGAAGAAGACCCCATAAGACCCAATGCACAATATAAAGGGGAGGTCTCATTAAATGAAACTCCATCCCATCTAAGACAGTCTATGTTTCAAAACTACCATGGGCATCACAATCCATGACTAAACCCGACTAATAACAAGAACAAAAAGGGTATACATGGTTATTCATACATAAAAACTACACTGAGGGTTTCAGCCACAAGGGTTTAAGTACTTGGTTTGATGAATCAAAACAATCATTCCCTACTAATACAATGTTGAGACTTCTCCATCAACATATAATACAACCCTGAGGGATAGTGTCCCCATGTACCATTCAACCACATGGGTCCACTTGAAATCAATCAACCACATCAAAATCTCAAAATTTCTCCACATCCCACACTGGGGATGAATGTGAAACTATGATACCTTACACCTTAGAGATTTCATGATTGTGCAAAAACAACCCATTGAGGCCTATGAATAGAGACATAATGATTGAAGAATATTTTATGATGCAATTTGGATCTAATGATCACAATAACTCATGAAAATAACTATCTCAAACAACACACCATTATTCAAATATGGAATAGTTTGATGCACATGAACAACCACTATCCCCTTAGAAAAGAATCATCAGAAGGAAAACTCATATAAGGCAAGTTGTCATAGATCATGGAATTAAAAATTCTCATTATGTAAACATGCTTTAACATAAAGAAAAGTACATAAATGGTTCGACAACAACCATATTTTTTTTCAAAAAACTACACAACATGGGAACACCATAAATGACCCTTACTTGTGAAAGTGTCATTAACAGGAGTGAATCCTTGAACATATTTCCATGTAGCATGAGACAACCGCAAGAAATCATAATATCCTCCAACGAACCAATTTTTTTGACACTTTTTAAAAAACATGAACCCTTTAACTGATGAGACTGATGAAAGAACCAAAGGCCCTTTAGAAAAACATTCTATTCTAATGAACCTGAATTCTTTCCACCTTGCTTAGTGGAATTACCCATATCTACTTCTAATAAAACATGTAGAAATAATGGTGTCAAACTTCCCCTTTGACGATTTAAGAAACTCTAGAAACATATAGAAACAATGTGTATTTCAACCATCCAAAACTACTCCCATACCATTAAAGGATCAACCTAACCAAAAATGAAGAGGGGATGAATCAAAACTAAAACCCAAGATGAAATTACGTACATTTATAAAGAGGATTCCCCGTCAATGCTGAATCATCCATGGATACACATTAATATAGCATTAAATATTTATGGGGGTGTGTCCTAGCCAAAAATAAAATAAAAGGACACAAACAACCAACTCCTTTTATCAAAACTCACCACAAACAAGGTACAAACACATGAGGAGAGTGACAGTAAGCGATTAATGAGACATTTATCACAAAGGGAAACCAATCAACACATCAACCCATCTTACTAACAAAAACACCCCTAAACATCTTTCAAACAAGAGGGGTTCTCGAACTAAATACTCCACACCACAAAATGTACAAAAACCCACAGACAAACCACCAAAAACCGTCATTAAGAAATAAAATTTACCTTTAAAATCATCTCACTAAAAATAATTGGGTCAATGGTTGGAGCCTCCACTAAAGGTAACCCATGGGCCAAAAACATTCATGTTACTATGGAACACTAAGAACCCTCCTCATATAAATACTAGCACTAATCTAGACTCTCCCTTAACAATACATCATCCCATATAAATCCATGCATGACGTCGCTCATAGAAATACCTATGGTTAAAATAGAAACACATTCAACTTTTCAAAACAAAAACATTCAAATGACACTTAATTTTTCTCAAAACCGCTAACCACAAAATCAAAAACCAAATCAAATATTCCAATAAATTTCACAAAAACACCACAAATTAATAAAAAATCACATTCATGTCATACAAATTACTTTCAAAAAAGTTATCCAATTTCAAAACACTCATAGTTTGTTGAAAAACAACATTTCATCAACAACCATTCATTTTGATACTCATTTTTCCACATTAAAACATGTTCCTAGAAATTAATAAATCATCTCCAAATACCAAAAATTACCAAATCATAATTTATCTTCAATCTATATGCGTAAAATCTCAAAAAAAATCATTTATTTAAATAAAATTTTCAATAGATTAGAAAAATCTATTTGAAATATATTTTCAAAATCCACCTTAACATAATTCACACATTCAAAATATGTGTAAACACACCTTTTAATCGTTGAAAACCATTCTGAAATTTCATTTCAAAAATTTTATAAATAAAATCAATTCAACATTACTAAAAAAATTCACAAAAAATTAACACTTCTTAAATTTTTTTCATCAATTTTTTCATTTAATACCATGTTTCTTAAATTACAAAATAAAAAAACACAATACAAAGCATTGGGAGATATGTGATGGTGGGTGTCGTAGAAAAATTTTATTGTGGCCATATGCCAAACACTACACCATAAATATGTGTCTTCTAGAGAAATATCATTGTTTCCGATTGGATGGTCATTCCATACGATCCCATTGAGACCATTAACACAACCCCCTTTCTATTTTCTCAATCACTAAAGAACAATGAGAAAAAAAGAAATCCGATAAATCTGAACTCTACTGGGTGACATGAATCCCAAAACAAGGTGTTGTGGCCAGAAATACTACTCATAATCAGAATGCCAACTCCCAAAAATCCATGCTCTGCTCTGTAGGACCCCGGGACACCCTGAGAGGGGAGGGGTGAATCAGGGTGTCAACATTTTCATTTCAAAACAAGGATCATGTTCCCACATTGGTAGGAAGTTGTTAAACCTATATGATGGATATGATCAATAATGAAACATTCACATGCAAAAAGATGACACAACAATTTTTACTTGGGTCACCGCTAAGGGCTACGTCCAAGGATCATACACCAAAAAGTTTCCGGTCGTACCAAATTCCACAACACTTCACTAGCAGTGGATTACAAAGGTTCGGGTACATTCACTATGTCCCAAGCTCAATGCCTTTACAAAAGGTTCAGGGATAGCACATCGCAACCCTCATGTCACTCCAGTTGACTCCCCCTGGCTAACTGCCCAAGGTATAGTCACACTCCATTTATAGATGTCAAGGAATCTTCAACAAATTCACATGAATTTCTTTGTCTCCTATTCAACATGAGAATTTTCTTGCATTAGGATTCATAGTTGATGCTTTTTTTTAGTTCAATCCTTCTTCTTTAGTGCAAATACTGAATGCACTAGATCCTCTTGTCTTTGATTGCATGAATCACAATCACATATGTGATTGATCAATAATTGAAGCTCAACATACATGGAATTGTCAGAATCAGATCTCCATGTATGCATGAGATCATGCATGTATCATATATATTTCCTCTTCAATATCACTTTGAACCAAAGGTTTCAAGAAATTTTATGGCTTTCGTGTAGCTCCAAAAAAATGGGTGTACTCCAACAGAACATGGCACTCTTCTCCAAGCCCAGTGTGCAAGTCACAAAACAGAGCCCAAGTCTTCGGCACACAAGTCCAAACTAGGGCACAAGTGTCACCAAACAACCTGTGCGACATCACCTTCTTCAACTTAAATCTTTCGCGACTCACTTACTTTCTCACCCAAACCGCCTTGGGTGCAAGCCCAACAACCTTTTTGCAACTAAAACCCTGTGTGCAACATATACTTGTGCATCGACACACCACTTGTGTGACCACCACATGTGAGTGACAGGAGCTCTGATTTTCTCTAAGTGTTGAGCTCCGACGAAAATGGGGATGGGAGGTCCTCTATTTATAGGAAAATTGGTCACCCTGCATGGTGGCATGCATGTTTTCCCTCGGCGCGCATGTTACGGCGCACAGCTCCATCAGCCCTATCATATGTCTCGTATCTCACTTTGTGCGGCCCTATTTCCTTTTCCAAATTATGAATATCTGATCTCGAAAGACAGTTGGCGCAAAACATTCCATACCACCTAGGTACCGGCGCGCAGGTCCCTTCATGGCATGTAGGTCACCTACGTGACCAAATATATACATCTGTGACCCTAGTTACTTTTACACTTTTTGAGGTCATGTTCTTGGAGAGCAACAGTCGTGTAAGTTCCCAATCCACCATGTAGTTGGCCCGCAGGTCCTTTAAAGGCACGCAGGTCACTAGAGCAACCTAACCATTTCATGCACGACTCTCTTTCCTTTCCCATATTTTGATTTTCTGATATTGAAAAACATTTGGCTCCCAAGTTTCCATGACTATAAGACTACAACACCAAGTCTCTTTTCCAAAAATACATTTCTCCATATTTCAATTTTTAGGCTCTAAAATTTCGCAAACACTGGAAAACGGCGCCACCTTGTATCTGCCCTTTGTGTACCGCCTCCATATCATCCATTCCATTGTCGACATTTTTGAATTAATCCTGGATGGTTGAACACAACTCTTGAACTCAACATGCCACCATGAAACCCCTTTTGTCAACAGATTGGTATGTCATTGTTAACTTTCTTTACAAGCACAATCCCCACTGTGATTCTCCTTCTACAGCAACTCTTCTTCATTCAACACAAACTCCACTATCGTGGTGTTTACCCTTTGATATATCAGCATTATCATGATCATAGTTTGATATAATTTGAAGTGCATGGCCATCACAGAATTCCAACCCCTTGCACATTGTCTTCTTCTTCAAATGTCATTCTCTACTTCATGCAAAACATATGATTCAATTATTCAAGTAGTCTCTTGCATGGTTCTCATGAAATCATGAATAATTTCATGGTCTTCATCAAAGCCCCATTCTTCGTTAATCATACTCAGATGTATTATACCTCACCATTCATCACTATTGTAAACAATGTGTCACCTTTGAAACGTGTTCTTTGAACTTATGATCAGTACAACAATCATCTGAATTTCCACTAATCTATTTCATTTTAGTACATCTTGATCTCCTTAATTTTGATCTTTATTGAAAACTATTGAAAAAAATACAATCTTATACACAAATTGGTGCCAAAATGTTCCACCTATAATCTTTCCTAAAACTACATGACTAAAAAATAAGCGAACCGGGCTCTGATACCATTTAGTCACAAACCAGAGATGGTCACCATTAAAAATGTTATCTCAACCAGACTGTGGAAAGGATTGATGGGTGTTCTTGATCCCCATAGGCTGGGAAATGTGGGCGGGTATCATAAAAAAGTTTGGAAATGATTTACCTATATTTAGAAACATTAAACTGCCATAAACAATAAATTTAATGAATCCGGAAATTTAATCCAATCATTTATTTAATAAAATTCAAAACTGAAATACAATTTTTTAAACAAATCCAATGTGGGACAAAACTCAAAAGTAGTATGAAAATTTAATCATGTGGCATAACATGGAAAGGGTTCGTCATAGTTATTCCTTCTCTACAATGCCACACCAAAAAATTAATCTAACCACCAAAACTATTAGAACTAAAATATTTGTTCATAGATATGAAAAATATTTCAAAGTGTATATAAAAACAAATGTGTATATTGTGTTTGATGCTAAGACCAATAGTTTTATACCAAAAAAATACAATGTGATAACCATTATAGGAGAAAAATCTTGCATGTTATCATTAACATGAAAAGCTATAAATAGTTTTCTAAAGGATTCAACATTAAGTGAAAATAGTTTTCAAGAGGGATATTTTATTGAATGAAAAATTTTAAATAAATTGAATAGGATACTAAATTATCCATCAAAACACACCGTATACCAATGTTGATCATCATTTAGTCAATGATAAGTATTCACAGGAACACCCCGAAGAAATACATATTTGTGGGACCCATGTACCTCATATCTTGGGGTAATGTAACCATAATAAATATACATTCTCATTCATAATCCACTAGTTGAGTATATACCAATAACCTAGTGGTCCCTAACATCATTATAAGAGATTATTTAGTGCTTTAATTATAAAACATGCTATATGAAATAAGGATGAAACCACTCCAAATCATTAGCATAATATTACACATCCACCAAACTAGAAATCCGGGATTCCCTCTTTGTGCTCAATTAAATTCTTAATATCACAAAATAAAACTCCCAAATTTAAAATCTATTTCAAAAAAAATAACACACACAATAAGTCTCCAAAGAATGTCATATAACTCTCTATACACATTTATATTGATTTTAACATCATACTCAAACAATATAGGACATAAACATGTTTCACACCCTTCTTATAATTGAATAAAACATTTCAATATTTCATATAATGTTCAAAAACAGTTAACATCAAAAATAATCATTTTCAATTTAAAAAACACAATTTTATAGCATATTCCCTACATAAAATCACATAAGAATCTATTTCACAGTTTTTATATCTCAATAAACCATTTAAAATTTTTATAAAACTCTTACAAGATGTATAACAATATTTTTGACATAAAACCCATTCAAAAAAACCCAATTCAAAGGGAAAATACACACAAACCCCCTACCAAACCATAATTTCTAGAACCAGATACATTTAATAAACCATTTGAATATGTTATAAAATGATTCCAAATGATTCAAAAAGGGTTACATGTGAAAGACACATAATTTCAATAAATATAGAAACAAAAAAATTAAACACTCCACATATTTAATCACAAATAGATTTCTCACCACACAAAAAATGAGGAACATCATGAATAAGTAAATCAAGTATATTAACTCATAAATGAAGGCATACAAATAGAATTAGACACCATTTGTTTCAAACCCCCCCCCCCCCCACCCCAAATTGTGTGAAACATCAACCACACCACCACTACACAAAAAAGAGTAAAAATGAGCCTAAATCAACAATATTGGACCAAGACACCCATAATTAGTCCCTAGGAAAGATAACATGTGTAAATGGAAGGAAAAAATAGATAAATTATCTTTAGAAACATTGAAAAAATCTCCATAAATAAACAAATAATTTAATATCGAAGCATCCAAAATCAGAAGGGAGGTTTTAATAAGGCCGACGATGTCTAGTGGGGACTAGAAAAGGATAAAGAGTAGCAATATGAATGATTTAGGAAAGATACAAATTTTGGTTGAAAATATGGAAAAATATGAGGAAACTTTTGGAAATTCCCCTTAATCAACGATGAAGTTGATCTCCAAAGAGGTAACATGGAACATGGGGTGGGGCTAGTGTTTTTGGGATCGAGGGAGAGGTAGAATTATGAACATTATTAAAAAATAAATCAGTTATAAATGAATATAATTTATTTCCATAAATCTAGAAATGGAATAACATGTTGGTCCAATGCATAAATAAATAACCAAGATCCTCCCGGATTATGAGCTCATATGGGGTGTAAATTTAAATGGTGCTTTTAATAGCTTAGAGGAGGCCAATTGGGAGTAGAATAATTGATAAATTTTGAATAATGAAGGAGTTATAAAATATTTGTTCTTATTTCATGAAATGGGCTCACAGTATGGACCATATCTTGATGATACCAACCCAATAAACATACCCCACAAAAGGTTCCACTATGAGTGTCAACGATTCAATTCCAAGTCACATCATACTTATACATTTCATTTTAAAAAATAAAAACCCAAATACCATCATGGATATCCAAGACTATTGACATAGATCAAGATTACCAGAGACACCAAATCTTATACCGAAACACCATGAAACCAAGAAAAAACAAAGAATAAAACTAGATTCGAAGTAATGTAAGAAATTGATTATCTCGGTGTGACATATGCACTCTATCAAAGTTATCATCAATATTTTATTTGGAATTATAATAAAAATTATTGTTCATATAACCATATTAATATATATAATGTCCAATATTATTAAAATCCATGATTTATAATCTTAAACACCAATACTCATATTGTTAATGATCCATGACCAAAAACTACATTCATCAAATATTATATGTTCCATGATTGTTAGCATTAAAGACCGCACTATGGTTCCTATCATATAACCATAAAATTATGGCCACTATGTTTTCCATGATAATTTACCTTAATAGACAATAATTCATCCTATTAATTGATGATATTATTAATGGAGATTCTAAATCACAACTATTATTCATTAACCATATTAAAATATAGATACTCTTCTTCCACTATCAAACACATACAACCATTAATATTAAAAAACAATAGAATGAAGACAATGACTATAAAATATAATATTTAATATGGACCATGATATATAATCATGAAATATATAAACTGAGGTATAACCTCAGTCCATTACATAGTGTATGATGGATCTAAATTTTCATGTTTATCCTTGGGTTAGAATTTTCATTTCTCCCACAATCTCACATAGAATCTCTCCATTTATATATTTCATTTTCCAAAAATATAAGATTAATTCATTTATATAAATACAAAAAAACCATGTTTTTGTGAAATATATTTTTTGAAATAGTTTAATCTATTAATATTTTTCATTTCATGTACCAAAGAATATTTATTTTTTATATTTAAAACGAATCCGGTTGGCCTACATTATATAAAAAAATTTAAATAAAAAACCATACTAAACATATATAAAATTTTATAGTACATGCGCCATAATTTTTTTCTTCTATTACATACAATTTTTAGTTACTTAATAGCTTGAATTACACCCAAGTCTAGGTATTACCAAACTATAATATACTATTAATATTTCAATTAAAATATTATTTTAGTTACCACCTAGATGTTGGAATGGATGTCAATAATATTGATAAATAAATTTTAAAAAGTATTATTTACATGTATATATAATAATAGATATTGGTTATAAATTAAATATAATTTAATGTATGAATTATTTGAAAATAAATCTATAACTTTTATAAGGAAACAATTCTTTATGCAGAAACATCATTTTATATCAAAAAATTAAATAGAACTATTATGATGAATGTTTCCATTAAATTTTTATATTTTATATCCAAAAAAATATACATTTTAAATATATTTTACAAGTATAATATTATAATAAATATAATTTTATGAATAAAAAAGGTATTTTTCTATAAGTTAATTTTAATGTATTTTAATAGCGGTCAAATTTATTATATAATTTCTGAAACATTTCTATATTATTTTCATTAAAAAAATAATTATTCATAAAATATAAATATGAAAATCTATATTGGGTGAAAAAATTTATTTTCATAATGACATTCATATTTTGATCAATATTGAATAATAATGAGATTTAGTTAAAACTAAATTTTACTAAATTTTATTTATACAGATAAATTATCATTTCAATTGGTTTTTAGGTATTAATAGATAAATTTTATATCTTGTAAGACAATTTTTTTCTTTGGATATAATTTCATATAAAATATACTTATATAAATATAGAAATATTTTGAACATTTTTTCATTAAACACCATTTTAATCTAATCTACAATATTAAATTTTAATGACTTTTATCCTTTTATGTGTTTATAATTTGGAAAAATGGATTCCATATTTTTTTGGTAAATAATTTATAATTTTTAATAATTTCAATGTACTTTTTGAACAATAATATTTAGAAAATTGTTTAAAATTAATTATAGTCATTAATCTAAAACTAGGATTATTTAATGGTAATGAATCAATATTTGGAGGCTAATTGACCTAGAAATATATCCAAAATCCATTGAATGAACATTTTTGTATAAAAATAACATTTTGAATCTAAATTTATCAACGATTTTAGTCACATGATTCAATGGAGACATCGTAATACTACTTACCTTTTTATATTTAAAAGAATTCCATGCCACATTGATTATTAAAGGGCACTCAACCCCTCACATCCACACAACTATCATGAAATATAACCATACATTGAATCAAAATAATATATATTTTCTTAAATGTCTAAATATTTTTCTTTCTAAACATATTTTTGAATGTTATTTAAGATATGTACTAACATTAATGAAAAAACAAGATTATATAATGGATAAACATCATTCATAAGAGCTCAAATGACCTAGACACATGACCCAAATCCATTTTATGGAAATAAGTAATCCAATAACCCTCTTATATAAAATATTACAATTATTGCTTGCTCAAGATACAATGACAGATGATTGATGTACATGGATAATGAATCAATATTATTGAATAACTAATACATTACACAAATTGACATCTAGATACCGTATTAGTTTATTTTCATTGTAAAAATCAAAAAAATGAATTTAATTTTTTTAAATAACAATAAGAAAACAAATAAATATATTTCCATTTAATTACCCTAGCTATATCAATTCTTCAAAACCTTTGGAAAATAATATATAAAAAGTTTTGATCTTCTATGGTCTATAAGGGTAAAAAATATAGACATGTAAAAATAATAATTAGCATAAGGGAATAATAATGTGATCATGAGAATAGAATATCATTACCATGGTATAAATTATTATACCCCAGAATAATATCATAATCATTTTTAACTAATAAGACATGAATCATATATAAATAAAGAATATAATCTATGAAATCAAAACAACATAATAAAATAGGAAATTTTTGGCATAAAAATATGAGTATAATGTGATTCAATTTTATTCCATTTATAACATATATGTATATATTATTTTTACGATTTTACACCCCATAGCATCTTGATAGTCACAGTTCACTCCCAAATCCATATAGGTTGTCATGGTTTACTCCCAGAACCTTCTTGATAGTTATGGTTCACTACCATAACTATTATTACTATCAAGGATCACTGCCAAGACCATTTAAGTGGAAAATGTCTGTTATGTGTCTCTATTAAGATATAAATCTTTATTTGATGAATTGGAGGGTGATATAGGTCTTACCCATCTAATAATGGATGTATACATATATCTTGTAGAATAATATATGTATCACATATGATCCCATGGAATGGAATGGGTTTTTTAGAAATCATTCAATCACAACATAATTAACCATAATGAATGTGCTTTCAGAAGTATCATTATTTAATAAACACAAAAAATTCCTTGACATAATAATAATAGAAATTATGAACAATTCTTTGATTAAATCCTAATTAAAATAAAATAAATTTATATTATTTGTAAAATAATATTGGGGAATCACATGAAAATGATTCTTATTGAAAATATCATTTCTTCTATAAATTTATTTTACCTAAAATTCCCTATAGTTTTAATTGAAATGATTTTCATGGAAAATAACCTTGTAAAATTGTAATTTCTGCTTCCTTTTATGAAGAATTCATGAAAGCATAAATATTCATAAATTTCATATAATTTAACAACATTCTTCTCCTCCTTTTTAAGAGAATGTTAAAAATAAAATCATTTGGAAAATGACAATTGATTTCATTCAGACCATTTAATAAAAACTCACGTATTGGGAAAAATGAAATTATCTATTTTTGGTGAATATTAATATTATGTTTCATAAATTTTTTATCAAATCTGTACATTGATGATAAATATTCCCAATACGATTCTTAATTATTAACAATTCTAGTAATAATGACATTGTGTAATTAACCCTTACAAAATTTTAATCAATAGAATCATATTCAATATGAAATAATATAAATTATTTTAATTTGAAATTAAAAATTAATTTTGGTTAATCCTATTAAAATTAAATCATGGTCATTATATACCCACATATATGTGATACTTAGTTTGAGAGGCTGTGTCCCAAAAAAATTAATAGTGAAACTAAGATACCTTACTATAGGTCTGCTTACATGCATTTATGTCCAAAACTACAGTATAGTGGTTTTAAACATATTATTAACAAATTTAAGTCTCATATTAATATTTATTATATAATATATGATAAATTTATTACATTATATTATATATTTATTAAATATTACATGTGAAAGAAATGTCCATGTAATAATTTCATTGATTATCAGACATGTTTTGAATTTTTATTATTTATAATATTACATAGATCATGAATTAAAAATTTTCATAATATAAAATATGATTTATATATCATATATATGAAATATATATATTAAAATGATATATGATATAGAATATATCGTTCATAGTGATGGTAATATGTATTTATTTATGAACACTATTTCTATTTTCATATATTTATAGAATGCAAGATGTTAAAGGCCATATATATATATAGTTTAAAATATAATTATTAAATCATTTATTTCATATGTATTTATTGTATAAAATTTTATTATAATTATTGAAATGGATAGCATGGAAGATGAATCTTATCGTGTCGTGGAGATTGTAGGTTATACTTACTCAATAGCAATGATATCCAACAATTAAAGGTAAAGGGGTGAATAATTAATTTGTAAAATTATTATAAATAATCAATATTAGGTAATATTTATTATTAATACCTATTATAACCATAATTATACACATCTTGATAAAGAGGTGGTGGAAAACAGATTACACGATGTACTGAAAATAGTAATCCATACGTATGCAGGTTTCGTACATTCATTTTTTGTGGGATGATTAAAATGTGTAATATGGTTCATACATATTCATAATAATATATAAAAATTTTAGTTATACCAGAGTCATTACTTTATAATGCAATGAAATAAAGATTATTATTTAGAATAAATTTTTTTAAATATTTAGAAATGATATTACCTCTTCTTCGATGATCTCCCCCTAGATTTATTATTTGGAATAGTTGGTCTTTTGAGAATTTCATCACCACTATTCTGTTACTACAGAATTTAATATGGGAAATGGGTATGGGTTTGTCATGATAGAGGGTTGAAGGAAGTGTGAGTAAAGGAGGTAGGAGGTTCCCTTTTACAAATGATGTGAATAGAATATTAGGAAACGCTTAAAATATGAAATTTATATAACCCAATTTTAGATTTGAATTATATCAATGTGATTTATATATGAATCTAAGAGGAATATGGTTCGAAATTATATGAACCAATATTCTTTATACATGTATAAGATTGAATATTATCCTTATATTTTGGCATTAATACTTAGTAAAACACTTTAACATTTCCAATAACAATATTTATTTTTACTATTTAGGGATAATATAAATGAAATTGAAAGAAAAAACAATAAAAAATGGAAAATTGATTATCTGTTTTACCATATTATACTTATTTGAAATAAATTTTGATTTCTTTAATTTTATATCATCTCATAAACTATTATTTTTTTAATGCACAATTACTTTCAATTTTAATAAAATTCATTTTTTTATATTTCAAAACAATATTACATTATAAGGATAAATTCAAACAAAATATTCTAATATATCTATAATATATCAATTATGACTATAAAATTTATTATTCTCACTAATTATGGTCAATTATATTTTTCAATTATTTTCAATATCCATTATTTGATATTAACTGTAATTAAGCAATTGTAATATCATCATTATGAAATTTTTAAAACAATTTATTATTTCATTAAAATTTAATCATATATTATCATGATGAATATGAATATATTATATTTAAAATGACTATTAATAGTCAACTTCATCTTCCAATTAAACCTAAATTGAAATTTTCTTATTAATCAAATATATGATAAAGTAATTTTTAACATATCTTTAAATATAATATAATAAGTGTAATATTCTTTACCAGGTGGAATTAATAAGTTATAATTTCAGATTAATGTTTATTTTTGTTTAGACCTAATAATCAACAAATATTAGGATAGTTGTTTGAATAATTTCATAATTTCATAATATTAGTTTTACCTTTTTTCCCCAATTTAGTTTTATGTCTGGTAAATATAAATTTAATAATGTTACTATTAATAATTATCAAAATTATTTTATTGATCATATTATCCTCCAAATATCATACTAATTAAAAACATTTCAATATATTTCCCCAAATTAAATTCACTGGATTTTTCTAATTAGCATTAATACCAATCCAGTGGAGGTGGCGAGAATATGAGGAAAAAACATTCAAAAGATCGATAATTTTTTATATCTAATTTCAGTATAAAAATATTCCTAATAAATAAATTGTATTATTATATGTATATATGGTCTATTGTGAAATTAAAATTCAAAATCAAATAAAATTATTATTAAAAGAAAAATCCATTTTCTAACTACAATGCATATTTTTCATTATTCATAAAAAATTAGACTTCTCTGATAAATATTGAAAATTCATCCAAAGTTTCCTTTTACTTTAAGGATTAAATTTCATGTTTATTTTCTCAAATTAAATTTCTATGAGTTTCTAAAATTAAATTTATTATTATTCATAGACGGAGAAATATACATTCAAATAAGGAAATAATATTTCTAACTATATGAAGTCATTACAAAATAGTATACATTTCAATATAAAAACGTTTTATTTATATAATAAAAATTAAAAAAGTTGTTTCAACTGTTCATATTAAAAAATTTAATGGCTAGGATATAATTCTATAATTTAAATAATATTAATATTTTTTTCACTTAAAAACAATGTTGCTAGTAACACAAGATAATTATGTGTTTCGTGTATTGAAACCATAACATTTTGTTGTGTATAAAATAAATAAACATATTTCATTTATATACTATCAAAAATAATTTTTTCATTTTTGTTGATGTTAAAAAAAGATTAATCTAATTTGAATAAAAATAGTTCAAAAAATCTTGGGTTGTTACCTTATACCCTTAATAAAATAGAATTTTACCTTGAAATTTGTCTTGGTTATTAATGGTTCAATATTTGAAATTATTTTTCATAAAAACCAATAACATAAAAACAAATATTAGTAAATTATTTTAAAAAATAAATTCATAATCATAATGGTTACCCAAATAAACTCATAACTTGGTTTCCACATAGGATAACGTAGGTGGAAGGTGAAAATATTGAAATAGTAGAGAAATGAAACCATGATTTTAAAATTGAAAAATAGTGTATAATATCAAATGAAATATGACAATCACTAGGAAATAACATTAAGAGTCTCGCAATAGGTCATTTATATCATAAAAAATGATGATAACAGGAACTCCTTTTACATTACAATTTGTTTTGTATTGTTGTTTATTTCTCATGAATAGATACAAATACATGATTTCATCATAATATCAACCTTGACCATTCCTTTATTAATTCTAAATTTAACTTATAATCAAATAAACAAAGCTAATAATACCTTTATTGAGACATTATAAAATCATAAATAATATTATATTTCTTTTATTATGTCTAGATAAAAAATAAGGTTAACATCTGATATAGAATATTCATAAATACAACTATGGTGAGATACTATTTTATTATCATAAACTAAACTAATAATTATCGTAAAAATTGTATAAATGTATAATACTACAATCCAACTACAATAAAAAAATTAAAAAAATTATAAAAATGTGAGATAAAACAAATTAACATTTATCTCCCCTTTATCATAAGGCACTTCCTGGTTGTCACATTCAAATCATGTCAATACATTCATTGTGTATTCTCTAGAAACAATGTAATAACCTAGTGTCCCATATATTATTATTGAAAACAGGCATGTTTCTATATTACAATGTTTTTTTATTTATTCCATCAGTCAAAAAATATGCAATCATCTTCGCAAGTAGCAAAATATAATTTTAAACAATACTTATTTAAATAAAATAATTTAATTACCTTATAATTTATTTATTCAAACCCAAAATATCTTTATCCAGAATTTATTATCCCATAAAAATCATATATGATAGTTTATCCTTCCTTTAATCATTTTTAATCAACAATAACACCATTATACATCAATCAATTTTATTGGTCACTCGTATCATTCACCATATGATCTTAAATCCTTCTGAAATAACTTCAATAGACCAGTACAATGATATTTAATTATTTCATAAAACCATATAAATATCTTACAAAACATTATTGATAAATTCTACTAAATAAATATTTATTCATTCTACAACTATGTTTTAGTACTCAATATAATCAATAATGATTTCATGTGATTTCCCTTTTCATTTATCCTTATTAGGTTTATGATTTTAATCATCATCAATAAAACTTGGATTAGTTCAATGGTTTATAGAATTTTCATTACCATTAAATTTTTATCATTGGAGTGGGGGAGGAGTATTCGATGAGCATTCTATCGATTCAATTTGTTATATGACTTCTTCTCATTACATAAGAATTAAAGGTCATGATGGGATTCCTTTCGAAAATAAATAATTTTATTAGAACCATTGATAAAATTTTCTCCATGTTTCATCCAACACATTGATCATAAAGAAAATCTAATATTTTTCTCATCATTCATTTTAAAGTTTTTTTATACTCTAGAATCAGTTTTCTTTCAAATACATGATATTAGTTTGTGACTCCTACCTCTATTTAATCCTTGATTTCATAGCTCACATTACCTCTGTTTCTACTAATTTCATTTTTGTTTAACACCCTTCATAAAAATGTAATTATGCCACTGAGGAACCTATCAAATTTATCTTTGTGTTGGATAATAATTCCTAAAGATTACCTTGAATGTTTTTCAATATTTTTCCAATATGTACCAACATATTCATCATCCATTTTTATTAGGTTAATAAACTATTATTCCACCATTGTATAACGAATATGAAAAATGTAATTATTGAATCGTAATTTCATTATCTCACTATATTCTATTGAGTCAAGTCCATAGTTTTCCCTCTTATTCATTATAGGAGTCACCAAATGGAAAATAACTACTTCTAAAAGAATAAGAAGACAAAACAACGTTTTCATTTTATAAATATTGAATTATGGAAATTATATTTTTAGTGGTATCGATCCATTATTTATCAATATGTGGATAACATGAACTACTATGGGAATGTGGATGTTTTATCACAAAGTATTGGACTTGATTTTTTTTTCAATTCTCTTGTTATTTCGATATCTAGAATGATTCATTGTTTTTTTATTTAAAATTGTATTAATTTTGAATTTCAAATCCCATAAAATGTTGTTTTTATGGAGGATTTTTTTTTTCATTTTCCATTTCATTCATCACTAACATTGTTACACTAGGATATATCCATTGACTAAATTTGGAATAATTGTGTAAAAATAGTAATCATTATAAAGAAAAACATAATAATAAAAACTACATATATGATGTCTAGATTATGAAACCTCCACTAATCAATGAATCCATAGGATCAACCTAGGTTATACATAGACAACTTCAATTTATGATATTTATAATGGAATTTAATAGTATTTAAATTTTTATTGTATATCCATAGGAGTGTCAAACTAGGTTTGAAACAAATCTTGTTATTGTGTGCTTAGATATGTATATTTAGTCTCAACGAAACATAAAGAAATTGTTACACCTAAGTACATTTTTTCTAGAACCACGTCCACAAGTTGTATAAAAACATCGATATACTTCTAGGAAACCACACACTTTATCCATTACCAAAATTAATAGTCAATTTCACATACTTTTCTTCATCTTTATACATATCCTTAGATATATCCCTAAAAATGCATTGAAACATCACAAGGGATCACTAAATTTTTTCTCATCCAACATACCAAATTTTGACTAAAAATTTTCTCTGATACAATCTATAACAAACTAATCGTAACAAAGCATGATATTAGAATTTTTTTGAAGAATGAAAAATACATTAATCAAATATATAGTCAAATACCATATTAGTTTAGTGCCTTTGGAAACATTGGACACATTAAATTAATTTTGTTAAAGATGATAGAAATATCCATTAAATATCACCCTATTTTGTAACACTAACTATAACCTATCATTATTACCTTTGGATAAGAATTCATAAGAAAATGGGTGATCGATTGGACTCAAAAATGGTAAATATGTGAGACATGTAATCATAATCATGAGATATGGTTATGATAACATTATCATTAAAAAAAAGATCATTCCATATGTATCAATAAACAAAAAAAGGAATCCTATAATAATTTTTTTAATTTCATAACATGTGAATCATAATGAAATGAATAAAATAATCCAAGAAAACATAACATAGGAATAAGACATGACATTTTTGACAAAAATATAAAAATATACTATTATTTCCAAATTTTTCAACAAATCACTTCCTTTTTTATATTATTAGTATGGGTTCAGTCACCATATCATCAGGGTAGCCATGGATCACTCACATTACAATCATGGTTGTCATGGTTCAATCCCATCGACATATTCATTGTTATGGTTCACTCACATAACCGTCACAGTATTCAACGTTCACTATGATGTCATTATTAGTTGAAAAGGTGCATTATATTAATTTAGTGATATATAAATCATTATCCAAGTAATTTGAGGGTTATATAGTTGCCACCAAACTCATAATGTATTAATTCATATATGTTACCCAAGAACATAAATCATGTATCATATCAGAACACATGGAATTAAATGGCTTTCATGAAAATACTTCAATCATAATATCATTCATGAAAAAAATTGGATTAATAAATATCATTCCATCATGAAGATAATTTAAACATTGGGAAAATAAGAATGATTAAATTGAATAATTTCCACTGTAATGATTACATAATAACAAATATTCTCACCATAAATGGAAAATAATTTTAAATACCACTAGAAAATAAATATTTATAAAAATATCCATAGTTATTTTAATTTTTTTCATGAAATTTATTACAACTTCTATAAAAACATTCATCAAATAAATACTCCTAAAATTGTAAGGGATGATTAAAGGTGTTAAAGCTTCATGAATTCAAAAAAATCTGTTTATTCTCTATGAATGAAATAAACGTTCTTAGCATTTTTGCTCTAAAAGATAAAAATAAAATCATTATAGATATGAAAAAACTTTCATCTCAACACATTTAATAATTACTAATAAATGTGTAAAAATGGACATTAATGAATTAAAAATTAATGGTATAGATATTTTGGAATACATTTTTAAGAAACATTGTCATGGAAGTTAACTATTTCCCTAGGAATACTAAAATACAAAAAATTATGAAAATAATGAGATTGTTTAAATTACCCTTAAAACATTATAAATATTATAATCATATGCCCCATTATATCAATAAATATATAAGTATAAGAAAATAACATAATTTATATGTCTCAAATTTTAATTTTAATTATTTTCAAAAAATATATGGAATCATTTTGAGTAAATGCATTGATGTGGTGTATGATTTTGAGGCTCTGTATTCTTAGAAAATAGGGATGATAAATATTTAAATATAACATACCACATTGGATTAGTTATCCTACAACAATATAATTTATTTTATTTGGGTTCATGTTTTTGAATGAAGAGGGAACCTTTGTGTTTAGAACGTCATTAATTCCTGATAAGAGTCCTAACATAAGTCTATGCAGGTTGATTGTGGATATTCATCTCATGTAATAAAATGAATCAAATAAATTTATATTTTATTTTAATTGATGAAATGATGTTGTCATTTTATCATTTAAATTTATCCCTATTTCAGAGACCTAGTGTTAGCCTCATAACCCTTGATTTATCTATAAGTGGTGAGAAGGATCCTCTTGAGAATATTCTAGATGAATGATGAGACATAATATCAAGGATTAGTGTAGCTAAATCTAGACTGATATCACCAATGATAATGACATAGAGACCATTATTCATTAACAAACAATTTAAATTGAGATACGATTCATTATTTTTATTTCCAATCATGTTAACTTTTGGTACAAATAATTTGAATACATTAATGATTGATTGGATTCATAGATCAGGTTTATTATAGGATGGGATTATATTTACGGGGTTGTTATGGGAGATTAATCATTGTCATATTAGTTTAGATCTATTGTTGTTCTATTTGTGTACATCGAATATCCACACAAACATCAACAGAGGAATATCCCTTTTAATATGTTATGGCCCCCACCCCCAAATTCATGAATTATTTGTCATGTATTTTAATTAATAATGTTATTTTGAACCCCTTTTGAACAATTTAACTTTATTTCTTAGAATTTATGTTCAATGATCACAAACCATATATCTGACATAGGGACCACTCGATAAAGGTATGCATTGGTTAAGGCGTGTGATCGAATGATGTTTGGTGTTGAATCCACATTCTTCAGTGATAATAATGAGCATATATCATCATGTTCATCAAGATGATTTAAGGCTTCAATCCCATAAATTTGGTGTTAGGGTGGTGATATGGAATAGGATATGAAGATCTACGTTTTTTAAACTACCGATGTTAGATCCATGTGATCGATGGTGTGAGTAGAAGGAATAATACGGGTTTCTAGATAACACTATACACATGGCATGATGTGTCTAACTACATGAAATGTATTACATGTTTTAACAATATGGTATGTAATGGAAAGTACATAGATCTAGGATGGAGTAAATGTGTAATCTGCATGGTGTGTACTCTCCCACATAGCAAGGCCTCGACCATGTAAATGGGATACCCCATATACTTGTACATGGACATGGATTCATGGGTTGGTTCCATGCACTAGCATGCGATATAAGTACACAGATGGAGTGTATATGAAAGGAAATGGAGTGTGACCATTTTTAAAAGCCATGTACCCATCTTTTATGGGATGTGGTTGAATGATACAAGTTGTTTTACACATGCAGCACCCAAGGTGAGGTGACATTACATGATATAATAATAAAAACCTTGTGCCTCTTCCTAAATGTCTTGATTATATTTTCCTCATAATGTTGTACAAGTTTCATTATAGTTTGTTCCATTTATTGTTACCATGAAGATTAGTATGAATCATTTCCTACTCTTAGTTCTATAATACCTTTGACAAGACATCCTACATATATTAATAGATATACCCTAAGAGGGCCAATGTAGGATGCTCTATTCATCTTCATTCCATAGGAGGAGTTCTCCATATCAATTTAAATAACATAGTGCACGCTCCAAACCTCTACATATCATATTAATCCAGATTTTGTTGATGGTATAACCCATAGACATTGTAGTGATACACATATATTTTATAATTATCTATTCAGATCTATCTGTGTACCTCTATCTGGATAGGACCAAACATGATGTACCTCTCAGACAGACACTAGTAGTGCTATCAGGCTCTTCAGATTGTTTTCTCAGATGAGTGCTTCATAGAACAATCGAGCTGAATTTCTAGTGCTCTTATACAACAGTAATGACATAACTCTATAATATGTTTTCTTGATTGAGTATATCATTATATTCGTATTATATATTATTTAGACATATACTCGTGTTGAGATGACTATACATTACTTTTTTATATTTCATGGTTGTTTCAATATATCTGATTGAGTATTATTATACTAAACTAAATATGGAATGTGCATGCACATGTCATGTCTTGTGAAAATGATAAAAATTTAATGAATTTATAGTTTGAAAAGGACCATATATTGTATAGTTAGATCGGAAAAAGTGATGTTTGTTCAAAAGGCATTCAGACAACAATACAAGTACCCTCTACCAACATGATAGACTTTCTGTTACAAACTCTTTATAGTGGGATTTTATTTTTCCATGTTTACTTTTCATTACTTCCTGTCAAACTAAGGTTGTGGGATATATATATATATATATATATATATCATACATTGGTTTCTTAGTGGTTTTTATATTTTATCATTTTTTTTGTTTAGAGATGTGTGTGTGTACAGGTATATAGGAAATAGCTCCAACATTAGTGATATATATACTTAGTCCTAGTAACTATCCCCAGAACTATTTGAGGTGGGATTGGGGAGTCATCCCAAGGGCCCCAATGGGATGTTTCTTGATAGAGTTGTATAATTGGTGGTTATTTATACTAAAGTACTGGGTATCTTTAATATTTGTCTAGGGTAATAGAGTTTTTGTTTTTTGTTAGGCATTCAGGACGGGGAATCCAATTTTGTTGCGATGGCTTTCATATCAATCAGTAGGACATTGATAACATACATATTGAATTCAGACTTGATAAAACTATATTAATGGAAAATAATATAAAATCCATCATATTTGAATGGGATATTTCATCCATGATGTTATTGGGTCAAATATCCAAATATTCTCATTGACCATGGTATATCTAGACTGTTTTATGATTCATCTGTGACGTATACCAACTATGATTTAGAATGATGATAAAGAGGATGACCAACCCAGTTGTGAGGATTCAATGCTAGTTCTATATCCATATATGTTACCTATAGGTGGTGCACCAACCATACCACCGCATGTAGATCATAACTTAGTACAAGTAGTAACAGCGTATGAGGATCATAGGAAAAGATAACATAATAATATTCATTAATCGAGGCAACATGGGTTTTGAGGTGAGCCCAAACAATAGAAAAACAAGAACTGGTTTGATTAAATGTCATGCATTATTAATCTATTTAGGAAATCGACAGATCAGATGGTCGTCCTTACCACGAGTCATATACATAGCTCATTGGGACGATGTTGGAGTTTTGATTCACTGACTCATGATGAGTGGACTCAATCATGGAAAGAGTTTGAGTTCCTCATTAGAGTGTATTTATCACAATTTATGCTGTGGGATGTGCTTATTTAGAAGATTCTCCAGGTCTGGCATTGAATCATGTTAGTAGTTAATTATTCATGAATGTTTACAAAGCACTCAAGGTACTCGATGGATATGGATTGAGATCAATTATTCAGGGCCTGAATGATAAATCAGGATGTATATATACACAATTTATACATTTTTATCCCTATATGAAATATTATTTATCACATGGATCTTTAGTATACGTTGGAGTTTTGAGATCTTCTTCACCGAGCCGATAAAGAAGGTGATGGTCAATTATGGGAATGCGGGAGAAGAGACCTCAGAAGTAGTAAGACAATGTCATATTGAGGGACCTGGATGTGGGTGATGTTTTTAGATGATGGTCTAAGATAGAGGATATTTATTTTTTGGATCACATATTGGGTCCAATAAACATTGATAAAAGTATATCAATTCAAGTGATGATATGGAATATCTCTCCCAATATTGTATGACCCATCATATTGTTGACTGAGTGACTATAGATAGACCACCGAAAAAGAGAAATTGATTGGAGAATTAATTTCCATACTGTGTTTGATGCAATAGAGGGTCTATGTGATATGATGTTGGTAGTCAATGATTTGACTTGGTACAACCACAACCCTGAGGTGGTCAACACCATAGTCACAATGCTAGATGACATGGGTGGGGAGAACATTTTGCATTAGAGGAATATGACATAGGGGTTCCTGGGATAATTCATTGTACAATATATTTATTTTCAAATGTATATATAGTAATGATATATATGGGTGAAATTTATTCCTTTATCATCACATATCATGTACGAAAACTATAGATTCATGTTGGCATTTTTAGGTGGCCCTAATTCTTGGAGACACTTACTATAGAAGACTCAGTGATCACACACCTATGACGATAGTGGGACCATACACTTGGAAGATAAACATTCCATATGAAAATTATATTTTCTAAATCTAGGAGTTATAAAATCATTAATGGTATAGATAAGTTATCTATAGAGTAGGAATCGATTGATTGTTTTAACTGAAGTGTGTTGTGAGTATATAGTGACAGAACCAATTTATCTACTGTCAGAGAAATGGGAACACAGGTAGCACAAGATTGAATTATGCATAGGAAGGTGCAGCTGGTTACTCATCAGTATTATTGAATGGACCTTGGATTATTATATGTGATGAGTTTCCATTTTAAATTAGTGGTTGCAGATTACGAAGGATTATTTCCTGAAGATGATTCAAGATTACCTCACTAGTGAGAGATACTCTTTTTAATTTATTTACACCACGAAATGTCAATAGTAGATACCCTATCATATCATATGGATATCATTGAGATTCTGAATCTGTTGTTGTTGTTGGAGGAAATGCATAGGAAGGGCTTCGTGACCCCCAGTGTTTCACCCTAGGCATCCCCATTTATTTCTAAAAGTTATATGGAATCTTGATGTTGTGTGTAGACTACTGGTTCTTGAACTAATTCATCGTGAAGTACAAGTATCCACTATAAATTATCGATTAACTATATGATTTTTTTATAGGGGAACTGTGGTTCGAAAAGGTTTACCATTGGATAGTGATTTCAGTAGTTGAGGAATAGTGTGACGAGTGATCCTATCATTTGATTTCCAAAATGTGTTGTCAAATACATAATGTTTTATTATACCAAAAAAATAGGAATTGGTTGTGTCCTAATCCAATGGATTGTATAAATTTTCTATGGTTGGCATTAGTTGAGACCACATGTGAAGAACTAAGTGATCCATAATCTAGAGTTAGTAGATGTAGTAGTCGTGTTGAAGATGTTTGATTACTACCTGGTGGGACAACAATTTATTATCTACTCTGAATATAAGAGTCTTAATTATATATTCTCTCAGAAGTATCTCAATATTATATAAAGGAAATAAATAGAGGTATTTCATGATTATGACATTGCTATTATCTATACTCTTTTGAAGAGGAATGTGTTAGGGGACACTCATATAATAAGTTCTAGTTTGATGTTGTTGAACAAGGTGACAAATAAATTGAATCATTACAGTTATAATTTTTGAATGAGGAGGTTCATCAAACCTCTATTATATGGATATTAATCGTAAAATTATATAAATATTCCAAGATTCATTACATGGGGATACTGACTATGAGATTTTAGGTGCTTAGTTTTCCACAAGGCATGCTCCTGACGGATATTCAAAAGGATTTGAGAACATAATTCATTTAAGATGACACACAATAGTATTATTGAGGATGTGGGAGGAGGGTATGAGGGAGTTTTATATATTATCGTTTATGGTACATCCAGGTTTGGTGAATATTTACTAGTTCCACTAAAGTCTGTTTTGGTGGTTAGTGATGAATAAGGTAATTGAGAATTTTGCCTCTTGAGGCCTTTCATTTTAGAAGGTGGAGGATGAGTAAAATGTTACATCATGTTTATCTCAACTCCTTGGGTTACCCAAATGGATATTTTATAGGATATCCATTGGATTCATGATGGATTTACCACTTAAATTTAGATACAAGGTGCCATATGGGGGACCATTGATCGGCACACCTAGTCATCCCTCTTCCTAGCTATATGAGAATAGAGTTCAACATAGAGCATGGGGAACCAATATTTTCCATAGATATTTTGAATTAATTGAGTTATATCAATTCTATATTCATATCATGATTCACTATTTTCATCCTAGTTTTTTATGGGATTGTAGGAGGTGTTTTGGACCGAGTTGTGGTTTAGCACATCATTTAATTCACAAACTAACAGCCAAAAAGAGTGCCCCATTCTAGATTTGAAGGAGTTGTTGTGAGGTTTCATGTTTGACAATGACTATTGTTGGGATGGTATACTACCACTAGTGGAATTTTCATATAAAAATGATGTCATTCAACCATTGGTATCGAACCATTTTAGGATTAGTATAGGTGACCCTGATGGTCTCCACATCACTGGACTAACCGAGGAGAGTCAGTAATCGTGGGATTGGGGTGGGATATAGTTACTAGTAAAATTATGTATATCGCCTATGAGGGGAAAAAGACTATATAGATTCGTGAGTAGTCTTATGATTATAGGAGATGATGGGATTTGTTTTTCAATGAAGGAGACCACATGTCACATGTGTGTTACCTTGATGTGGAGTATATACAATTGGATTTGTGGGAAGTAATATCAGAGGTCCATTGAATATTTTTAAATAATATGAAGAGATTGGGGGGGAATAATTCATAGCTCGACCCCTTCAGTTCTTCTAGGTACATTAAGTCTTTGATATGTCATAGTTGTTGATGTATGTGCATGAAAATTGGACATCATCGACTAGGGGAATGGGACACTGAAAATGTATTGGATTTTCTTGGAGTGCCTAATAGATATTAAGGAGTAGTATGAGAGGATCACTCAAGGATAATTGATCCCATGGTAACGTGTCTTGTGGAAGAATGAGAATATGTAAGAGAGTACATGGGAGGTAGTCTCAGATCCATTTTCAGTACCCTCCCCATTTTGAGTATCCCTTGTTTTCAATTTCAATGGATGTAAATCCCAATAAGGGGGATAATGTAATTTCCCAATTTTTTTATTTTTAAAAAAACATGGATTTATTTAACATCGGGCACAAAAAAAGAGTGTGATTATGAGGGATGGTGTGACCAAAAAAATGGAAGAAAAATTTGGAAATATTATAAAGAATGATTTATTGGTTTTCTAGAAAAAGTGAAATATCATCTATATAGATTACTGTATCATAAATCCTAGGGAGCCATATAGTTTAGAACAACAAATTATCACTAAGAATAAACTAACATTGGTCATCATGAGTGGATTGTGGAAGTCACCATGGTAATTTAATTGAATAAAACAAATTATTAATTTTCTATTATGTTTTTGTAGCGACAAATTAAATTTATCTTTTAAAAATGTCTCTACGTCAATGTTTTAGGGTTAGACTCATAACCCGATAATTCTATAGAGATGTAGGGGAGGATCATCTATATAATTATTATATAAAAAGTGGTTATTATAGATTAAATATTTGGGAAAACTAATAATTATAGATCCCATCAATACAAATTAAATAATGAATGTTATTTATTATTGAATAGTCTTAATTGATATAGGATGTTTTATTTTGATTTTCTTTGACATTCATTATTTCAATGATGAATGTGAATAAATTGATGAATGTATTGATTCAAAGATAATGCGTATTATGGTATGAGATTATATTTTTGGGGTTTTTATGGGATAATAATATTATTTATATAATTTTTGGATTTATTACCATAATAATGGTGAATAAACATTATCTACATGAATGTTTATCAAGGTTTGTCCAACACGATTGTTGGGAGATTTTCTCCCCCTAATTCTTGAATTATTTATCACACATTATTCATTATTAACATTCCTTGAAAAACATGTGGGAGTTAAATAATTTCAAAATTCAGTACACAATGAAAATATATTTTAGATCCGACATTGCGATGACTCATTAGATATATGAAATTTGGTGCGGCAGTAGATCTAATAATAGTGGTGTTGTTTCTTCTTTCTTTGGTGATAATGAATAATGAATCAGATCATGTTTTTTAGACTATTGAATGAAAAAAATCATGTAAACACTTTTTAAGGGTGGTTAAATGGAATTGTATATGATATTTTATGATGAATGGTTCATTTTAATAATATCTGGGTGATTGGATGTAAGAGTGACAAGAAGAACATGTGATTCTATAAACACGATACAAACAATGTCTAGTCTTTGATTACACAACATTAATTACAAGGTTGAAGTACGAATCATGTACTTGTGATGTAAATAAACATGGGATGAAGTACATGAGTCTCCCCTACATAATGTAATCCCTCACATGGACTGGATATGACAATATACACGAGCTACCACATGTAATAGTACACAAACATGGATATATAAGTTGATACCCTATCCTGACACACGACCAGAGTACATAGGCGAACCCCAAATGAATGAACATAGTGTGTGATATTTTCTAAATGCTTTGTTCCCCGCTTTTACATGACATAGTTTGAAGTCATGGTCCATTGTACACGTGCACTACTCAGGGTCAAGGGATATGGTGTCTAAACCTACTACACACAATTTACCCTTTTACAAATGGATTTTTTATTTTTTCCACTATATATTGGATATGTTTCAATAGATATTGTTACCATTATTATTTCCCTAATGGGTGTAATGAATCATTTCGTACACCTATGACTACAATCCATTCCCCAAGAATTCATGGACAGAGTTTTTGGAATCCCCCATGTGGCATGAAGTTGGATCCTGTATTCATATTTATTCCCTATGTGGAGTTCTTGGTATAAAAATAGTAAATAATATGTGGGGGGTTATCCTCTACATAGTAGTTTAATATATAATGGGTTATTAGTATCCCCCCATGTCCCTGGTTGTTGTACTCATATGATTTATCCTATTCTATTTAGATCTATTAGTATATCTAACACATCAAAAACCCCATAAAGAAGTTCTAGTAAGACATATTTTATAAGGGTTATCGGATTGAGGAGTGTGTTCTCCTAAATGTGTGCATTGTGGAATCTTGATGATGAATTTATAGATATTTTTTAATGTTCTCATGGCATTACTCTAAAATAAGTTTCTTAGAGAGAGTATAATTGGGTATCCTTTATATATATGTGGTATAAATATACCTATGTAGAGATAAATATACATTCTATTGTTGTATAGCTTTGAGGTTTCAGGGTGTCCAACTAAGTATTATTATACTCACCCCTACTTCGGTGTTTCCCACACAAGTTGTGTCTTGTGAATATATTAAAAATGATTACAGAGTCCTAGGAAGAGCGGGATCAGACGATGCATAGTTAGACTGGAGAAACTGAGTTATGTTTCCAAGGTTTTCTAATAGCAGTGCCAAACCCCTTTACATACAGGTTCGAATTGTAGTTACCGACCCTTTTTGGAGGATTTTATTTTGACCTATTTACTTCACATTACATTCTGTCGTACTCTATTTCTTGGATAGAAATGATATTATGCATTATATTGTTAGTGGTATTTATATTTTACCATTTTTTGGTGTTGGATACTTGCGTGTGTGTATTGTTAAATATGAAATGTCTCCATATAAGTGATATGCCTACTCGGTCCTTGTCACTGGCCCTTACCCAATTATAGAGTGGTTTGTGGTGTTGCAGTATAGGAACCAATGGTTTTGGTTGTGAAAATAATATAATGGTTAAAACTCATAAAATGATTTTACGGGAAGTATATACACCACATAGAATATATAATTAATGTATGAGGTGTGTGTCTTATAGATGCTTTGGTGAGACAAAAATATCATATGTTAGGTCTATTCCCACCAAACATGTCCAAAAATTCTATATATTGGTTTTAGAAATATTATGTACTTATACATGAATAATAATAACATTTATGATATCATATCTGATTAATTTATGACATTATATTACCTTTTTATTAACAATTCCATGTTAATGTAACATTTTAGGTAGTAACATCTTTGTTTACTATAAATCGTTCAAATTGTTATTCATGATCCTATTAAAATATATCATTATTTAATTATGTTCTTAATATGAAACATGATTTATACATCATATATATTTAGTATATAAATATATCTAAAAATTAATAGGTTAAATGGAATACACCATTCATTGAGACAATATAGCATACGTATATATGAATGTTGTATCAATTTTTTATCTTACCAAATAGAATATGATAAATGATATATATATATATATATATTAAAAATATAGAATCATTATTTCATTTATTTAATGTTTATTCATCATTTTTTAATTTAATATTATGTCTAGAAACTTTTATCCTGGAATATATATATTTCCACATCATTGATATGCTGGTCATACACACTCCTTAAGGACTATATCATATAGTAAATTGTAAAAGAGTAAAAAATTAGATATTCTGTTAATTATATAGAATAAATATCCTTTATTATGTGTTGTTTATATCCATTATATATATTATTTTACCAAGAAAAAAAATTAGAGATTAAAAAAGATAAAATAACTATGTGGAGAGGAGAAGTTATATATTTTCATGTGTGGTATGATTATTTTTAAATGGATGAATTAAAGTTGAAATATTGATCTTTTATAATCCTTATAACATCTCATAATATTTTTGATACTGGATTTAATACTATATAACATAATTAACCTCAAAATCAAAAGTATAAGATGAAATATTATTGAAAGAGTCAGTAAGGAGATTACCACTGATTCGACGATCTCCCACTATATCCCCTCTTATGGACACTAGTGATGATATTTTGATAAGTGAAGAACATATAAAATTTTACTATGGATGTTGAGAAGGAATATATAATGGTTTTGGAAGATCTAGATGATAAATTTACCCATAATTTAATAATTTGGAAAAATTCTAGACATTTATGAATTTAATATCATTTAAGAAAATTTTCATTATGTTAATGTATCATTTATGTCTATTATTATACTATTCAATATATTTATTTTAAAAAAATTCCCTAATTACCTGATAACATCAAACAAGTAGTTATACTATCTTACTAATATGTCAATGTTATTTATAAATTTCACATATGTCATTAACTACATTAAACTATATATATTTTAATATATTTTGATATAATTTTTTTCATATTTCATTTAACTAAAAAATTACTACATCATCATTGTGAAATACATAACATAAATTATTTCCTTTCAATTTTTTTAAAAAAGTATCATAATTATGATAAATTTATTATCTTTCAAATTTCAATTTATAATTTAACTTAACTTTTGTAAAACACTATATTAAAAATGATATATTTATTGAAAATATTTTAATGAAATTTTTAACTTATATTTAAATGAAATATAATAAATAATGTTATCTCACAAAGTTTCCTAAAATGATATAATTTGGGACTAGGGTTGATTTTAGTCTAAAACAGTCATCCAATGAAATTAGTATTTTTTTCGGAAATTTTATAATATTATAATATTATTTTAAACGTTAATCACCTTATTTACCATTGACCATGGAAAATAAAAATTTATTAATGTTATTATTCATAATATTCAGAAACATTATAGTGATCGAATTAAACTATAAATACAATACTAATTAAAAAAATTTATATCGGTAACTAAATATTCATATCACAATAATGTGAAAAACATGTTTATTTATAATCTTGAAGGCATCAAGAAATTGGTGGTAAAAATAACGTTCTAAATGTCAACACATTTTTATAACTAATTTCAAAACAAAATTGTTTCTAATGACCAAAATTATTTTTGTATATTTATAAATTATCCAGTTTGACATAAAATTCATTTTAAAATATAATATTTATTTAAATAAAAATGAATTTTTTAATTATAATGAATTATATTTTACTTTTTATCAACAAAAAAATACCCTCAGAAAAATACTAAAAATAACCTAATGTTAAATTTTAAATTTGAAATTAATACATGATATTTATTTTCCAAAATTAAAATTCTATGAGTTTCAAATATTAAATTTATTTTTGTTCATTGAAAAAAAAGAAATAATTTTTACTTAGGGAAAATATTATTTCAAAATATAAAAAATATTTACAAAAAAATATAAAATTTATTATAAATATGTTTAATATATGAGAAGATGTTTAACCATAATTTATTACTATTCCAATTTATATTTTTAATAGCTATGTTAAATTATATCTTCTAAATAATTATAATAATAATATGTTGATTCGTTGAAACATTGTATTCAGTGTAACATAATAAATGTTAGTGTTTCATGTAGAACAATTATAATATATTGTTTCATATAACACAATAAAAATATTATCATTTTATATAATTACAAAAATCAATATTTAGTGTTGTGTGATGTGAAAATATCAAAAATAATAAATTAATTATTGAAAAAAATTAAAAAAATTGTGTTCAGTTACAAATGATTTTTGTGATATTTATCAATATTGTTAACCATGTTATGTGTACATAAATGACACACCTCCAATATAATTGGGAATTCACAACCATCACATCCTCAAAACTCTGAATCCAAATTGGATCAACCAGAGCCATCTAAAGTATCTTCCCTACATCCATCCCATTATCTTAGAAAACAGAAATTCGGTATAAATCCAACCAAGGATGGCATTCGGTGACAACCATGACTGGTTACATAATGTAGTGGCAACACCCTTCCTTAAGCTCAATTTTTTTTATTTTCATTCCCCCCACATCAAAAATCAACTTATCAATGTTTTTTTATAATATCAACATTCAATATATGTTTATATATTTTATTTCTATGGCTTCAACCAACACTTACACACACATCCATCTAATTGGATACGAAATTACCTTTCTAGTGTGTGATGAACTACTACCTCACGAATTGATGTTTTTTTTCAATTACCTACTCAAATGGTTGGTGTGACAACCGGGTCCCGGTGACAGAACCCCGCCATGGCCGTCAGGTCCTGACCTACCAGGTACCACCAGTAGCCCTGAGACACGTGGGGCCCACCCCCTGGTCCACCCACATGCCTAAACGGGTCATCTGACTACTGATGGTCCCCATAGGCCAACACATGTCCTTTCCAGTGTACTTTGTACTCACTCACACACACCATAGGAAACATCCCAGAGGGTCACCCATCATGATCACTTTTCCAGGCCAAGCACGCTTAACTATGGAGTTCTAATCAGACATGCTCTCGAAAAAGAAGGTCCACTTTGTTGACATGAGTCATATGATTTAATAATTTAACCCTTTATAATCCAAGAGTGTTACAATCACCCCCCTTTAGAGCACAACGTCCTCGTTGTGGGACCTATATCAAAACCCAGGCAGTGCACTACACTTAAGTCTGGGTTCCTCCTTTGATACCAAATGTGACAATCGATTACCAGTGACAGCACCCTGCTATGGTCATTAGGTCCTGGACCACCAGGTCCCACTAGTATCCCCCCAAACACGTGAGGTCCACCCCAGTGTCCACCCAGATTCCTAAACGGCGTTTCTGTGGGAAACTTGTGGTACCTGGTAGGTCAGGACCCGACGGCCATGGCGGGGTCCACCCACATGCCTGAACGGGTCATCTGACAACTGATGGTCCCCACAGGCCAACACTTGTACTTTCTAGTGTACTTTGTCCTCACTCACAGGCACCCTAGGAAACTTCCCAGAGGGTCACCCATCATGATCAATTTTCCATGCCAAGCACACTTAACTGTGGAGTTCTAATCAGACATGCTCATAAAAAAGAAGGTCCACCTTCTTGACATGAGTCATATCAATTAATAATTTAAACCTTTATCATCCGGGAGTGTTAAAATCACCCCCATTTAGAGTACAACGTCCTTGTTGTGGGCCCTACATCTCAACCCTAGAAGTGCACCACATTTAATGCCGGGTTCCTCCTCTGATA
This sequence comes from Viscum album, assembly GCA_963277665.1. Classification (NCBI taxonomy): domain Eukaryota; kingdom Viridiplantae; phylum Streptophyta; class Magnoliopsida; order Santalales; family Viscaceae; genus Viscum; species Viscum album. The sequence goes on from OY728162.1 coordinate 491,187,168, forward strand.
CCAAATGTGACAACCGGGTACCTGTGACAGAACCCCTCGAGGGTCGTTGGGTCCTGGCCCAGCAGGTACCACCAGTTGCCCCCCAAACACGTGGGGCCCACCTCAGGGTCCACCCAGATTCCTAAACGGGTCACCAGACTAATGATTGTCCCCACAGGCCAACACATGTCCTTTACAGTGTGCTTTGTCCTCACTCACACACACCCTGGGAAAATTCCCAGAGGGTCACCCCGCATTATCACTTTTCCAGGTCAAGCACGCTTAACTCCAGAGTTCTAATGGTATCTGGTGCATTAGTGCCAATGTGATTGCACTCCACCATGGTCGTCGGGTTCTGAACCACCAGTGTTACGACCCGTCCTCGGGGCCGGTGCCATGACTACCCCAAGCCCGCCTTCCATAGGCCAGGGGCTGGCGACTAGCACCAAAGGTGTAAAATCCCAATAACTGGGAAGGAATTGCCTTTATAAAAGAAAACAAGCGCCATAGAGTACAAGAGGAATCAAAACACTAAGTACAAAAGAAAATCTGAAAATTAAATGGTCTAGAATACAAACCCAAAAGAAAGTACAACTACAACTGAACAAGGTACAACAGAAAAAAGACAAACAGCTGGAAAAAGAAAGCAGCTCCTGGGTCGTCCTTCTCAGATCCTACCTGAAGGGTAGGAACAGATAGCGCAGCTCCTGGTCATCCACCACTGATCCTACCTGAAGGGTAGGTACAGATAGCTTCCTCCATGCTCTCGTCCGTCGAGATCCTCTCTGAGTCTTCACGTCGTGTAGTCCACCACGGATCCTACCTCAAGGTCTCACTAAACCAACAAGGATAACCACAAAGAAGACCTCAACAGATAACCTCTACTTCGGTATATGCCCATACGTATACCTAAGTTTTCAAGTAACCCATCTCAATCATGAGGAAACAAAAGGATTGTGAAATCAACGGATAACCACTACCCAGGTATATGCCCATACATATACCTATGAAAGTAAGTGACCCATCCCAATCATGAGGTAAACACAAGGTCAAAAGTCTCAGCTCAAACCAGGATTTTCATTATCGAAACCGTAACTGCTGAAGAGCCCCGTCTCTGGAGTGTACAGTGGTCCTGCCACGACTCCGTGGTACTGCTCACTAATCTAAGACTGCTGAAGTACTCCTCCTGTCAAGTACTGCGGGCCAGCCACCCAAACACAGCAGTGCTTCCCGCCGAGGTATGTCACCCAAACACAGTAGTGCACACCCCCTAGTAGCTTGATGAGATACTCTCTGGACGAGCACCGCAGGTCTTCACTGTCACACAGGTAGTGCTCTGTCCGCCATGGGTCTGCACCTCAGAAAGTAGTTCTCCGTCCACTGGGCTAGTCGACTCACTCCAACTCGAGTCGGTCAAGCAGTCGTTAGGTCTCAGCCAGCTACACGGTCTCCGTACTCCGCATGCTCGTCTCTGGGAGGGTCCTCTCCATGAGCTACAGGTCGATACTCCAAGTATCTCAAAGTCCAACGAAGAAGTATCTCAAAGGACTGCCTCGTCAAAGGGATCTCATCGCAACAGACGGCGCGTCAATCGGACGCCCGGTCTGTGAGTTACTTGCCTTTTCGTCCCAGGGACCCGGTTGGTTTTGTGAGCGAACAAAATCCAGTCGTATCTCAAATGTACCCGAACTCTCATAGTGTATACTCATAGGGACCGTTTCTCATCGTGATTACCAACGCCGCTGACGGTTCGTCAAACGGACGTCCAGTCTGAAAGATATCAGCTCTTCCGTTCCAAGGTCCCGGTTGGATTTCAGGTGTGATCCAACCCGGCCATTATCCAACTGCATCCAAAACTCGGGCGAAGGATGCGAAAAGTACCTTATCGTCAACAGGAACGCAACGCAACAGACGGCGCGTCAATCGGACGCCCGGTCTGGAAGTTATTGGCTTTCTCGTTCCGGGGGACCGGTTGGTTTTCAAGTTAAAACCAACCCGACCACACTCCGAAGGTATCCAAACCTCGAGATGAGTAAGCCAAAAGATCCGTATCACTAAGAGGAACTCAACAAAGCTGACGGCACATCAATCGGACGTCCGTAGCTCAAAATATGAGTGTTTTCTCTCCGAGGGCCCGGTTGGTTTCGTGTACGAACCAACCCGGTGGAACTCAATGTAATCCAAAACCTTGAGTGTGATATACCAAAACGACCGTCTCGATCCAAGGATCGTGTTTCCGCAGACGGCGAGTCGTTTGGAGGCACGTAGCCCAAGTTACAGGCATTTGACCGAAAGTAATCCGAAACTGGGGGGGTCTGGGCCCGGGCCTACCCGGCCCGACCCACCCTGGGTCGGCCGAACCAGGTCCACCCGGCCCGGGCGGCAACCCGGTCCGACGACCCGGCCCGGCTCGAAAAAATCCGGCCAGGCCAGCAGCGCGGCCTGGGCACCGCGTCTGCGCCGCGCGCGGGGGGCAAAGCCCCCCCACACCCCCCCCCCCCCCCCCCTTTGTGAACCCGCGGCCCCCCCTCATTATGGGGGGCTGGATTGCTGGATGGGGGAATTAAATTCCCCCTGTTCTTCTCCCTTCCAGCTAGCCCGACCTGGCAGGCCGGTTCTTCCTCAACAGGACCGGCAAAGGCCGGTCCCCTTCCGGCTTCCGACACTGGCGGCCCGGCTGGCCGCCTGTCATCTTGTTCCGCCGCGGCCCGGAACCGGCCGCGGCCTTCGTTGTCCAGCGCGGTGCGATGGCACCGCGCCCCCTCCGCCGCAGCCCCGCTCCGGCTGCGGTGCCTTCGATTTCGTTTTGATGCGGTGCGACGGCGTCGCGTTCTTGAATTTCATTCCTCGGCGCGGCGCGACGACGCCACGCAAAAATTGTCGTGCGATTCCCGCGTGGTGCGACGGCACCATGCCATCCCGTTCCATCCGCAAGGAAACAAATATGAACATAGGAGGGGGTTCGGCCGTTTTTGTGCGGTCCGGCCCCCCTCTTGTTAAACGATAACATTTATTCGTTATCCTCGAAGTTCATCATTCTAGAATCAAGAATGGAAAAATAATTAAATAAAACAAAAACAATCCCCTATTTCGTAATTATCGTTCGTTTATGATCTTGGAAAAAGGGCAGATATCGATTCCTCGATTGTCGTGTTTGTCACACACTCTCAAAACTCACGCTCATGCGTCGGAAGGAATAAGGGTACTCATTGTTGGTGGACGAGCGTTCGGAGGTGACGTCATCGTTGACGACGTTCTTCGCAGGCAACGCCTTCTCCTTTGACGCGGATGAAGGTCGTTGGAGATGTCACGGGCATCGCTTCCCTTTTCTTGCCTCAGTTGAAGAACGATGAAGAAGATGGCGTCATCGTGCTTCAGTGGAGGAAGAGACGTTCTTCGTGTTCTTCGTCGTAGAGAACGAAGGACTCAGGATTTCCTAAGCTTTTTCTTCCAAGGCTCCCAATCTCACTTAACCAAGCAACCTAATAAAATAATCCATCCCATTATTTTATTAACACATGCCAATCTATTAAACTTCCAAAATTCAAATAACTTCATTAATTTAAAATGTTTTGGCATGCACTTAAGAGGGGGATAAGTTCAACAGTTAAAGGGAGATAAAATGGGGGGTTTAGAGGGGTTAGGAAAGTTAAGGAATTTGAAGAGGTGGGGAGGGGACGTTTGGGCCCCACCCTTTCATATATACACACATGGGAAGTTGGATGGATGTGGGCCCACCACCAACTTCCCAAGGGAGAAGATAACAACTTAACATGAAATAAAATTGATTTAACAATTTTATTCACTTTTTTTTAATTAAACCCCAAAAATTAACTTCTTCTCCCGCACAAACGCAACTACCGTAAAGGTTCCCTTAAGCGATTACCAGCGTTGCGAGTTCATCAGTGCAATCAGATTTCAATTCCCAGAACCGGTTCAAAAGATAGAAATTCCCGCTCACTCGTTCACTGAACGTACCCGCGCCAAACTTCGGAAATTAATTCCGGGCACACCGGGCCTCGGAATCAGGCGCCGTCATAAACTGATATAAGGCCTCGGCCTTAAACCTTACTTAATATTGAATTAAATGAATAATTCACGCCGAGTATCTTTTCAGGTTTAGAGTTTTAGAGAATTAGAACATAACTATTACATCTCAAAAGATTACAAAGTAGTCACTTCTACTAAGTTTCCATAAATAAAACTCTTAAAAAGAAACGTGTCAAGTTCCATGTTTTATATAGGATGATATTCCCTTGATCCCATCCTTGACCTTATTCCACATTAATTCCTGTGAAAACATTTCAAAAAAAACATGGGGTGAGCATAAAAAGCTCAGTAAGGGATACAGAAAGAATGAAAACTGTTACTTTTTCAAACATCAAATAAACCATATATACTCTATCAAAGTAATACCTTCACCTTCATGAAGTAGTAAAAACTCTTCACTGAATAAAGTATCTTTACTTACCTTTTTGTAACCAAAGGATTACCATAAAATCCATTAAAAGAACACATAACATATATAAAGGTAACTTGGGACATAAAAATACTTATGTGGAATAACCATACGGTCGACTTCAACACATATCACTTAATGGAATAGCCATATGGCCAATTTCCATACATACTTAATGGAATAGCCATACGGCCGACTTCCATACCCAATGCATTGGAGGTTATAACGTAACCACCCGTCCTGGAATTCACGGCACCACCCGTCATATGTTTTATAACGTAACCACCCGTTAAAATGTCCATGTACCAGTATAAAATCATAAAACATAAAACCAATATAAAGGAATGATAACATTTCCACATTTCAATCACAATATATCATAAATATATTGACATAATAGAATCCTTTTTCAAAACCATTTTCAATACCAAAATACATAAAAGAGTATATGGTATTTATTTTATTCTAAAAACATTACGGCTTGTTGAGAAAGCCAAAGACAAAATAATACTCGCGGCGGCGGAAAAGGTCGTTGTCGCCGTGTACGTTAAAAGAAACATTCATTTTTGACGTTTTGTAAAACGCTACGTAGAAAAAGATTCCTTTTGTATAAAAGTAAAATTCAAAGGGGTTTATACACCGTATAAATTAAAGTTGTGTATAAAAAGAAATATGCCTCAATGAAAGGAGATTGAGACGAAGTCCCTTACCTCGGGTCTGACTTGACTCGATCGTTCTTTAACGTCCTCTAAAAGTGTAACTCCTTTTGATTTGAGCCTAAAGGCTTCCTTTGAAAGGACTCTGCCCAATGGTAATCCTCTAGGATGAGGAGAGGGATGTGGAGAGTGTAAATGGGTAGGGGTTGGCCTATCCAAAGGCTTTAGGAGTGTGTGAAATGAGGTAGAGGTGGGGGCCTTTTATAAGAGGAGAGGAGGGGCACTTTTGGAACGTAAAGAAATATTACTTTATTTGAAAATGTGTTTCGGTTTTAAAAGGTCCCACATTGATGTAATTAGTGGATAAGGTGATAAGGGTTCGAAATCCACTCATCCAATTGGTTTTGGACATGTGTAGTTCATATATTTTACATTATCTTTCCATTTTATTTAAATCGTTAAATAATGAGGTCATCGATGCATCATCATTATGTCATAAATAATATAATTTATTTAATGTCTAAAAATTATAAAAAAATTACTATGATGTATGAAATCTTTTTAGCTTTCCAATTACTATTTATAATCAAACATCTGATCTTTATATCCCCATGTAAAAATTGTTTTCGTAATACATATTATGTTTGTGTCATTTTTACTTTTACATTAAAAAAAAAAGTTATTTATGTCATTTCCCAACCAAAGTGTCTCCATGGGGTCCCCATGTTGACCCATGGCTTTTATTGGTCGGCCATGACACAACCAATGATGGTAGGACATGTTTCAAGCTCATCTTATTTTATTAAAGTATTATTTTTACCGTAAACTACACTAATTACCACTAATCGCGATTAAAAACTTAATAAGTTACTATTCACCAAAAAATTAGTTTAATCTCATTGAACCACATTTTACTTCTTAATGAAAACCATGTATGTTTGATTTTTGAAATTCAAAACACAATGATGGCAAAATTTCATTTAAATGGAAAATCAGTCTTTATGAGTACCACATAGTGGTTTCACTATTCATCAAAAATTGAAGTTTTTCAGCAAATTACCAAAAATTCACCCTAAGCTATTTTTGATATTATGAATTCAAAAATGAAGTCTATTTTACAAAATTCAAAACATATAAGTCACATTAATTAATTTAATAATTAATTCCCGCTGTCAGAGCAAATAGTGTGTTTTTATGAAACAATAAGTATCAAAAGATTGACACTAGTTTAAGTCCGATTTCAAAGTGAAATTAATTCCAACGACTACTATTGGATATAATGGTAAAAATATTTTCTAATTTCACTTTAAAACCAATTCAAAAGATAATCTAATCATATAAATAAATTAGATTAAAAAGAGGTTTTGAATTAAAATACAACATTTTACACTATTCATTAAAAAAATGAACTTTATCAGAAAGGTACCAAAAATTTACACAAAGTAAATTTTGATGTCCCGATTCTAAAGAAGTGTTATATTTGGTCCAATATAATTTATAAGATCGATCAAAACTATATTTAATGACAGTTCTCCGTCAAAAGGTGATAAGTGGAACTTTCGTGAAAATTAGGGTATAAATGCCTAAAATTGAACTCTTTCCGTATTTTAAGCCATTATATTTTATTGGGTAAATGTAAAATCATTTAAAAACATATATAATCATATTTTAGTTATTTCTATCAATTCCCGCCAGTACAACGGCTACTCATTAACTAACATTTAAAATAATATTATTTTATTACTTGTGTGCAACGTAAGTTTTCAAAGAAACTCATCATTGCGTACCAAGTACGCTATCGAACGTAGAAACCCCTTTTAATTAAATTTAATATTTAATTCGTAAATATTAATAAATATGAAAATTCTTTATTCTTTATTTACCTGGGATGTTACATCCTTCCCGCCTTTTGGGAATTACGTCCTCGCAATTTTATTCACTTATCAAAATAAGTGGGGGTATTTATCCCTCATAGCATTTTCAGATTTCCACGTTGCCTCTTCAATCACATGGTTTTTTCCACAAAACCTTTACCTGATGAATCACCTTATTCCGTAACACCTGCTCCCTATGGTCAAGAATCTGGACTGGTTGTTCTTCATAAGATAGGTTCTCTTCCAGCTGAACTACCTCTGGACTCAAAACATGAGATGGATCTGGCATATACTTTCTCAACATTGAAACATGAAAAACATTGTGTACCTTAGATAATCTTAGAGGTAAAGCCACCCGGTATGCAACTGATCCAACTCTCTACAGAATTTCATATGGTCCAATAAACCTTGGACTTAGCTTTCATTTCTTACCAAATCTCATCACACTTTTCCAAGGAGAAACCTTGAGAAAAACATGATCACCTACCTCGAAAGATAGATCCTTCTTCTGGTTTTCTGCATAACTCTTCTGCCTTCTCTGAGCTGTTCTCATGTTCTTCTGAATCAACTGAACATTTTCTGCCATGTCTTCTACCAATTCTCGTCCCATCATACTCCTTTCACCCACTTCCTTCCAAAATGCTGGAGTTCGACACCGCTTCCCATATAATGCCTCAAATGGTGCCATCTGTATACTGGAATGAAAACTGTTATTATAAGAAAACTCAACCAAAGAAAGTTTTTGGTCCCAACTTCCCTGATAATCCATAGAACAAGATCGTAGCATATCCTCCAATGTCTGGATTGTTCGTTCTGACTGCCCATCTGATTGAGGATGAAATGTTGTACTAAAACTTAATTCAGTACCCAACGACTTCTGAATGCCTTTCCAAAAGTTAGAAGTAAACATGGGATCACGATCTGATATAATGGAGAGTGGAACTCCATGTAACCTGAATATCTCTTTAAGATACAAACGGGAAAGTTGATCAAGAGAGAAAGTATCTCGTATAGCAAGGAAATGAGCAGACTTGGTCAAGCGATCAACAATAACCCAGATTGCATTATTACCTCGAGATGTCTTCGATAATCCAACAACAATGTCCATGGATATATTCTCCCATTTCCACTCTGGAACTAGCAAAGGATGAAGCATCCCTTTTGGTAACTGCCGCTCTGCTTTAACCTGCTGACATGTCAAACACTTCACAGTAAAATCAGAAATATCTCTTTTCATTCCATCCCACCAGTAATACTCCCGCAGATAACTGTACATCTTAGTACTGCCAGGATGAACTGAAAACGGGGAACTATGAGCCTCACATAACAACTCATTCTTCAACTGTGAATCACAAGGCACACATAACCTCTTCCCAAACCTCAAAACACAAACACAAACTTATCCAAGAACTCATGGAAAATTTTATTCATAAGGTCCATGAATACAGCAGGTGAATTGGTTAACCCAAAAGGCATAACTAAAAATTCATAATGGCCATATCTAGTACGGAACGCAGTCTTCGGAACATCTGCTTCTTTTACTTTCAACTGATGGTACCCCGACCTCAAGTCAATCTTCGAAAAATACTGAGCTCCCTGGAGCTGATACCACTTCATTCGATGGCCCAACATCTACTGAAGTTGTTGAAAAGGATTTCACCACCCCTTTCTACTTGTAGTCTGGATGCATTCCCCCAGTTGAGTTCTTCTTTGGACACTCGTTTGCATAATGACCCATTTCCTTACACTTAAAACATCTAATCGTTGGCTTTTCATTTCCTGCTTGATCATCTTCCTTACAGTTACGAGCAATATGGCCGGACTTACCACACCGAAAGCACTTACCAGACTTGGATAAACATTCTCCAGGATGCATTTTACCACACTTCTCACAGGATGGATATTTGGTTTTCTTACCTCCTTGCTTCTTTGATGAATTCTTCCCCTTTGCCTTCCAACTAGACCTCTTATTCTGTTGTTTGTCATATAACACCTGATCATCGGCAAACTCCATTTCCACCTTCTCCGCACATCGAACAAGTTTTTCATAACTTTTGAACTCACGAGAAGCTAAAGCCCTTCGATACTTTGGATTTAACCCTGAGTAAAAATGGTTTATTTTACTATCAAGATCTCGTATGATGTTTGGAGCATACCTTTCCAATCGAGTGAACTTTTCTTCATAAGCAGCCACTAAATCATCCTCCTGCCTCAATTCTAAGAACTAGTTTTCCATCCTAAGACAAACCACCTTAGGAAAATATTTCTCAAGAAACATACCTTTGAATTCGTCCCAGTGAAGATCCTCAATCTTATCACTATCCCTTATATTTTTCACCATCGACCACCACTGATCAGCTTCACCTTCAAAACGGTAAACAACAAGACTAACCTTTTGATGTTCTGAACACCCCATGACATCAAAAATCTTCTCCAGTGCTTTAATACACCCTTCAGCTTGCACAGGGTCAGAAGATCCTCTAAATGAGGGGGGATGTTGCCTCATGAAATGTTCCACCACCGACATGTTCCGCTGCGGTTGATCTGGCTGATCTCATGCATGGATACCACCACCATTTATAGCCTGAGTCAACTGTGCCATCACTGCAACAAACAGTTTAGTTCTGATTCTGACCATCTCAAGTTTCTGATTTGGAAGGTTATCTTCCTCCTGATGTCGTCCCAACATAGCTGCTTTGTTTCCTCTGCAAAAAACCATTCTGAACACAGAAATATCTTAGGCGAAGCAACATGGTAATCCGTAAATTCTATATCATTTCAATCATATTATAATTTAACACTCTTCTAACTCATAAAGTTGTCTAAACCGACCTCTGATACCAACTATAAGGCACCGTCCTTAAACCTTACTTAATATTGAATTAAATGAATAATTCACGCCGACTATCTTTTTAGGTTTACAGTTTTAGAGAATTAGAACATAACTATTAAATCTCAAAAGATTACAAAGTAGTCACTTCTACTAAGTTTCCATAATAAAAAAAATTATTAAAAAGAAACGTGTCTAGTTCCATGTTTTATATAGGATGACATTCCCTTGATCCCATCCTTGACCTTATTCCACATTAAGTCCTATGAAAACATTTCAAAAAAAACTTGGGGTGAGCATAAAAAGCTCATTAAGGGATACATAATGAATGAAAACTGTTAGTTTTTCAAACATCAAATAAACCATATATACTCTATCAAATTAATACCTTCACCTTCATGAAGTAGTAAAAACTCTTCACTGAATAAAGTATCATTACTTACATTTTTGTAACCAAAGGATTACCATAAAATCCATAAAAAGAACACATAACATATATAAAGGTAACTTGGGACATAAACCTACTTAAGTGGAATAACCATACGGTCGACTTCCACACATATCACTTAATGGAATAGCCATACGTCCAATTTCCATACATACTTAATGGAATAGCCATACGGCCGACTTCCATACCCAATGAATTGGAGGTTATAACGTAACCACCCGTCCTGGTATTCACGGCACCACCCGTCATATGGTTTATAACGTAACCACCCGTTAAAATGTTTAAGTACCAGTATAAAATCATAAAACATAAAACCAATATAAAGGAATGATAACATTTCCACATTTCAATCACAATATATCATAAATATATTGACATAATAGAATCCTTTTTCAAAACCATTTTCAAAACCAAAATACATAAAATAGTATATGGTATTTATTTTATTCTAAAAACATTACGGCTTGTTGAGAAAGCCAAAGACCGAATAATACTCGCGGAGGCAGAAAAGGTCGTTGTCGCCGCGTACGTTAAAAGAAAAATTCTTTTTTGTCGTTTTGTAAAACGCTTCGTAGAAAAAGATTCCTTTTGTATAAAAGTAAAATTCAAAGGGGTTTATACACTGTATAAAAGAAAGTTGTGTATAAAACGAAATATGCCACAATGAAAGGAGATTGAGACGAAGTCCCTTACCTCGGGTCTGACTTGACTCGATCGTTCTTTAACGTCCTTTAAAAGTGTAACTCCTTTTGATTTGAGCCTAAAGGCTTCCGTTGAAAGGATTCTGCCCAATGGGAATCCTCTAGGATGAGGAGAGGGATGTGGAGAGAGTAAATGGGCAGGGGTTGGCCAAGCCAAATGCTTTAGGAGTGTGTGAAATGAGGTAGAGGTGGGGGTCTTTTATAAGAGGAGAGGAGGGGCACTTTTGGAAAGTAAAGAAATATTACTTTATTTGAAAATCTGTTTCGGTTTTAAAAGGTCCCACATTGATGTAATTCGTGGATAAGGTGATAAGGGTTCGAAATCCACTCATCCAGTTGGTTCTGGACATGTGTAGTTCATAGATTTTACATTATCTTTCCATTTTATTTAAATCGTTAAATAATGAGGTCATCGCTGCATCATCATTATGTCATAAATAATTTAATTTATATAATGTCTAAAATTTATCAAAAAAATACTATGATGTATGAAATATTTTTAGATTTCCAATGACTATTTATAATAAAACATTTGATCTTTATATCCCCATGTAAAAATTGTTTTCGTAAAACATATTATGTTTGTGTCATTTTTACTTTTACATTAAATAAAAAGTTATTTATGTCATTTCCCAACCAAAGTGTCTCCATGGGGTCCCCAAGTTGACCCATGGCTTGTCTTGGTCGGCCATGACACAACCAATGAGGGTAGGACATGTGTCAAGCTCATCTTATTTTATTAAAACATTATTTTTACCTTAAACTACATTAATTACCACTAATCGCGATTAAAAACTTAATAAGTTACTATTCACCAAAAAAATATTTTAATCTCATTGAACCACATTTTACTTCTTAATGACAACCATGTATGTCGGATTTTTGAAATTCAAAACACAATGATTGCAAAATTTCATTTAAACAGAAAATCAGTCTTTATAAGTACCACTTAGTGGTTTCACTATTCATCAAAAATTGATGTTTTTCAGAAAATTACCAAAATTTCACCCTAAGCTATTTTTGATATTACGAATTCAAAAATGAAGTCTATTTTACAAAATCAAAATACATATAAGTCACATTAATTAATTTAATAATTAATTCCCGCTGTCATAGCAAATAGCGTGTTTTTATGAAACAATAAGTATCAAAATATTGACACTAGTTTAAGTCCGATTTCAAAGTGAAATTAATTCCAACGACCACTATTGGATATAATGGTAAAAATATTTTCTAATTTCAATTTAAAACCAATTCAAAATATAATCTAATCATATAAATAAATTAGATTAAAAATAGGTTTTGAATTAAAATACAACATTTTACACTATTCATTAAAAAAATGAACTTTATTAGAAAGGTACCAAAAATTTACACAAAGTAAATTTTGATGTCCCGATTCTAAAGAAGAATTATATTTGGTCCAATAGAATTTATAAGATCGATCAAAACTATATTTAATGACCGTTCTCCGTCAAAAGGTGATAAGTGGACCTTTCGTGAAAATTATGGTATAAATGCCTAAAATTGAACACTTCCCGTGTTTTAAGCCTTTATCTTTTATTGGGTAAATTTAAAATCATTTAAAAACATATATAATCATATTTTAGTTATTTCTATCCATTCCCGCCAGTGCAACGACTACTCGTTAACTAACATTTAAAATAATATTATTTTATTACTTGTGTGAAACGTAAGTTTTCAAAGAAACTCATCATTGCGTACCGAGTACGCTATCGAACGTAGAAACCCCTTTTACTTAAAATTAATATTTAATTCGTAAATATTAATAAATATGAAAATTCTTTATTCTTTATTTACCTGGGATGTTACAACTGTGTTCTTATAAAATTCCAAGGAAAATTAAGAAAAAAATTTCCTTGAAATTTCCGGGACTTTACATTACTCCCACCTCCGGACTTTACATCCCCATAAAGCTTCAACACAAACTAGAGTCACAAAAGCGGTACAGAGCACGCATATGAGCCTTCCGATCCCATGTGCTTACTTGAAGGTTTTGTACTGCCAAAGAAAGTGCACCCGAGGAATCGATCGTCCTCGTAGAATCTGCTCCTGTCGATCCTTGATCCCCACTAGAACCTCCGTGAAAAACACCTCATCGCAATCGTCCAACTCCCCATGGTCGACGATATACGAAGGGTCGAGCACGTATCTCCTCAGTTGAGATACGTGGAAGTCGTCCTGCACCTGGTGCAACTGTGGTGAATGGGTCAAGCGGTAAACCACCCCGCCTTCCCAGCTGAGGACCTAAGAAGGTCCGCCGAACCTCGGAGATAACTTGCCGCCTTGGCCAAAACTCTGTAAATGTCATTGAGGTGAGACCCGTATAAGGACGTGATCATCACCCTCGAACTCTATAGGTCTCCATTTTCTTTTAGAACTGAAACTAAAAAGGATGTTGCCACGAGGGTATGGTTGACTGACTCAAGAGTGATCGGTCACACCCTCCTGTGAAAGAGTTTATCCCGTGCTGTCTGGGGTTTTCTTTTTGTCATCCAAGGAAAACCCATCCCGACGTTTGCCTAATACCGTCAATTTGGGTATGAACAGTTATTGCCCAATCCATACTTAAACTAACATCGTAAGGCCTCGACGCTGCCACCAAGAGATTCCAACCAAAACTCTCGCCTCGAGGGCCTGACCACACCGTCGGCGTAAGTGTGAGTATCGAGTCTCCTCCCAAGGCATCTCCAGACGTGAGGGTAAAGTCCACGGATTACCGGAAACTCTAGGTCTGGGACAAAATTTGTGAAAGCAGGGAATGATTCATATCGACATCTGTTACTACAACAGCTAGTAGTGGACACAGACTGTCCCTTAAATCATTTCTAGAGCCATTGGGTCACACTCCTTGACCTCATGCAGCCGCACTCTTCCTCCGCCCTCCAGCTCCCTGAGCCTGGCGGGAATAACTAAGGCTGGTGATTGTACCATGTCAGGATTTACACCACCTCATGCTGCTCTCCTAGCTCTGCCTCCACATCTACTGCTTCGTAGACTCATCTTTCCTTTAAGATTACTCTTCTTTAACATTTAACACGCCCGAGTCTCTAAGACTAGCACTGGTTTCCTATTTCTTACTACACTATGCAGTCTTCATTCGCTCCTGGACGATCTGCAGCTTCTCTAGTCTCACAAGAGATGCTATGATTTCTTCTTTGCCGATAAGAGAAATCCGGTCTCATCCCCTGGATGAACCACATTCGTTGCCTAATACAGTCAATCCCAACATGAATGATGCATTCATGCCATGTATGACGTCGTAAGGCCTCGACGTAACTACCAAGAGATCCAACTGTCACTCTCGCCTCCAAGGGTCGAGTCACACTATCGGCATTAGTGCGAGGTCCCTGGGTCTCCTCCAGTAGAAATCTCGAAACTGAGGGTCAAGTGAATAGTTTAACCGGAACCACTCAGTATCAACCCAACAAAAGAACAGGAAAGAAAACAAAGAGAAGTGCCTTTTTATTATTGCAACTCATAGTAAAAAGACACGAATACAAAAGCAACATGGAATTAGAAGTACAAAGGACGTATCCACTAGTTCCTCTCCTGCCCACCTGCTCACAGAGCTCTATTGCCTTGTCCACTGCTCGGCTGTTGCTCATGCACTCATTGTTGCTTCTGCCTCGGTGGATCCTCCAACACCCGTTGATCAGTCGTACGAGGATTCAGACAGTCACATTCCAGGTGACCCTTTCCGCCACATGAGTAACACAACCTGCATCTGGCACGCCTAGCTCTGTTCCCACCCCGGGTGCCCCGCACCACCGGTCCTAAAACCCTAGATCGTCCAACTACTAGTCTGGTCCTCCTGGACCTCTGCATCATCTGTCTACTGCCCACAGATGACTCGGCTGCTGATCGAAAAACTCAGGGCAAAGGCAGAAGCTCCTGTACACGCTCGGGGTGTAGAGCTACTGGCACAAACTCTACCCTTAAGAAGGTCTCGAAGTCTTCCCATGCGAAGGTCATCCCATCGCAAAACTGGAACAAGTGGCTCCACCACCTGCCTGCTGCTGCCTGAAGGAGGCTGGTAGTAAAGATCACCATGAAGTCTGCCGGCGTCCCCACTAGCCAGATGACTCTCACCACAGCCTCCAGCCAAACCTCAGCCACCTACGGGTCCGTCTCTCCCCAGAACCTGGGTGGCATCTTGCGCTGGAACTTGTGCAGCGTGCTCAAGCGTCGTGCATCACCTACTGCTAGGGCCGGTGGCATCGGTGGCCCAACGGGTAGTAGTACCACTAGTGCCTCCGTTGTTGCCTCAACCGCAAGAGGGCCCTGTACCGAAGCCTCGTCGCTCGACAGGCTGTCAGCACGCACATCCCTTTGGGCTCTAGCTAGTCGTCCGAGAAAAGGCATCCTGAAAGAAACAACGTAACACGGTCAAACGATTATACCTGGTGAGCTGACCTGGTTTGAGCTGTTTTATGGGAAAACCTTTGAAAACGCACACGCAATCAGTTTTTTCGTGCACAAAGTCGGAAATCAGTTGTCAGGGTCCTAGTGTATGGATACGTTGGCCGCCCGCACCAACACTGGACTCCCTGAACTGAAAACCACACTCGGTACTCTTAACACTATTTCTTCACAGAAAGAAAAAACAAATTTCAGAGTTATATGTTCTGCGGTAGAACTGACTCCTCTGATACCAATTTGTCACGACCTGTCCTCGGGGCCCATGTCGTGACTACCCCAATCCCGCCTTCCATAGGCCAGGGGCTGGCGACTAGCACCAAAGGCGTAAAATCCCAATAACAGGGAAGGCATTGCCTTTATAAAAGAAAACAAGTGCCACAGAGTACAAGAGGAAGAAAAACACTAAGTACAAAAGAAAAGATGAAAAGTAAATGGGCCAGAATACAAACCCAAAAGAAAGTACAACTACAACTGAACAAGGTACAACAGAAAAAAGGAAAACAGTTGAAAGAAGGAAGCATCTCCTGGGTCGTCCTCCTCGGATCCTACCTGAAGGGTAGGTATAGATAGCGCAGCTCCTGGTCGTCCACCACGGATCCTACCTGAAGGGTAGGTATAGATAGATTCCTCCACGCTCTCGTCCGTCAAGTTATTATGTGAGTCGTCACGTCATGTAGTCCACCTCTCGGTACTGACTCGTCGTGTAGTCCACCTCCGGGTACCATCTAGTCCCCAAACACTCAGCCTCCGTCCGCACTGCCCGTCGTCTGCAACCAACACAACGAGGTGCAGGCATAGACCGTGTAGGGGTTAGTATAACGATACTCAGTAGGGATCCCGAGACCCTCAAGGTCTCACTAAACCAACAAGGATAACCACAAAGAAGATCTCAACAGATAACCTCTACTTATGTATATTCCCATACATATACCTAGGTGATCAAGTAACCCATCTCAATAATGAAGAAACACAAGGATTGAGAAATCAACGGATCACCACTACCCAGGTATATGCCCATACATATACCTAAGTTAGGAAGTGACCCCTCCCAATCATGAGGTAAACACAAGGTCAAAAGTCTCAGCTCAAACCGGGATTTTCATTATCGAAACTGTAACTGCTGAAGAGCCCCGTCTCTGGAGTGTACATTGGTCCTGCCTTGACTCCGAGGTACTGCTCACTAACCTAAGACTGCTGAAGTACTCCTCCTATCGAGTACTGCGGGCCAGCCACCCAAACACAGTAGTGCTTCCCACCGAGATATGTCACCCAAACACAGTAGTGCACACCCCCTAGTAGCCTGATGGGGTACTCTCCGGACGAGCACCGCGGGTCTGCACTGTCACACAGGTAGTGCTCTGTCCTCCATGGGTCTGCACCTCAGAAAGTAGTGCTCCGTCCCCTGGGCTAGTCGACTCACTCCAAGTCGAGTCGGTCAAGTAGTCGTCAGGTCTCAGCCAGCTACGTGGTCTCCGTACTCCGCACGCTCATCTCTGGGAGGGTCCGCTCCATGAGCTACAGGTCGATACTCCAAGTATCTCAAAGTCCCACGAAGAAGTATCTCAAAGGACCACCTCGTCAAAGGGGTCTCATCGCAACAGACGGCGCGTCAATCGGACGCCTGGTCTGTGAGTTACTAGCCTTTTCGTCCCTGGGGCCCGGTTGGTTTCGTGAGCGAACCAAATCCGGCCGTATCTCAACTATACCCCGAACTCTCATATGGTATACTCATATGGACCGTTTCTCATCGTGATTACCAATGCCGCTGACAGTTCATCAAACGGACGTCCAGTTTGAAATATATCAGCTCTTCTGTTCCAAGGTCCCGGTTGGATTTCGGGTGCGATCCAACCCGGCCATTATCCAACTGCATCCAAAACTCGGGTGAAGGATGCCAAAAGTTCCATATCGTCAACAGGAGCGCAACACAACAGACGGCGCGTCAATCAGACACCCGGTCTGGAAGTTATTGGCTTTCTCGTTCCGGGGGCCCGGTTGGATTTCAAGTTAAAACCAACCCGACCACACTCCGACGGTATCCAAACCTCGAGCGGAGTAATCCAAAAGATCCGCATCACTAAGAGGAACTCAACAAAGCTGACGACACGTCAATGAGACATCCTTAGCTCAAAATATGAGCGTTTTGGCTCCGAGGGCCCGGTTGGTTTCGTGTACACACCAACCCGGCCGAACTCAAAATAATCATAAACCTTGAGTGCGAAATACCGAAACGACCGACTCGATCCAAGGACCGTGTTGTCGCTGACGGCGAGTCGTTTGGAGGCCCGTAGCCCATGTTACGGGCATTTGACCGAAAGTGATCTGAAACTGGGGGGTCTGGACCCGTGCCGACCCGGCCCGACCCCCCCTGGGTCGGCCGAACCGGGTCGACCCGGCCCGAGCGGCGACCCTGTCCGACGACCCGGCCCGGCCGGCGGCACGGCGGTGCGGGCCGGCGCGGCGGCACGGTCCAGCGCGGTGGAGCGGCCTGGGCACCGCGTGCGGGGGGCAAACCCCCCCCCCCCCCCTTGTGACCCCCCACCCCCTCATTATGGGGGGCCGGTTTGATGCCCGGGGGAATTAAATTCCCCCGGTTCTTCTCCCTTCCGGCCGGCCCAACCTGGCCGGCCAGTTCTTCCTCAACGGGACCGGCAAATGTCGATCCCCTTCCGGCTTCTGACACCGGCGGCCCGGCTGGCCGCCGGTAATCTTGTTCCGCCGCAGCCTGGAACCGGCCGCGGCCTTCGTCGTTCGGCGCGGTGCGATGGCACAACGCCCCCTCCACCGCGGCCCCGCTCCGGCCGCAGCGCCTTCGATTTCTTTTTGACGTGGCGCGACGACGTCGCGTTCTTGAATTTCATTCCTCAGCGCGGCGCGACGGCGCCGTGTAATAATTTCTGTGTGATTCTCACATTGTGCGATGGCACCACGCCATCCCGTTCCATCCGCAAGGAAACAAATATGAACATAGGTGGGGGTTCGGCCGTGTTTGTGCGGTCCAGCCCCCCTCTCGTTAAACGATAACATTTATTCGTTATCCTCAAAGTTCGACCTTCTAAAATCAATAATGGATAAATAATTAAATAAAACAACAACAATCCCCTACCTCGTAATTGTCGTTCATTGACGATCTTGGAAAAAGGGCGGATATCGATTCCTCGATTATCGTGTTCGTCACACACTCTCCAAACTCACGCTCAAGCGTCAGAAGGAAGAAGGGTACTCGTCGTTGGTGGACGGGCGTTCAGAGGTAACGCCATCGTTGAAAACATTCATCGCAGGTGACGTCTTCTCCTTTGACGTGGATGAAGGTTGTTGGAGATGTCACGGGTGTCGCTTCCCTTTCCTTGCCTCGGTTGAAGAACGATGAAGAAGATGGAGTTGTCGTGCTTCAGTGGCGGAAGAGACGTTCTTCCTGTTCTTCGTCGTAGTGAAAGAAGGACTCGGGATTTCCTAAGCTTTTTTCATCCAAGGCTCCCAATCTCACTTAACCAAGCAACCTAATAAAATAATCCCTCCCAATATTTTATGAACACATTCCAAGATATTCAAATTCCCAAATTCAAATAAATTCATTAATTTAAAATGTGTTGGCATGCACTTAATAGGGGGAGAAGTTCAAGAGTTAAAGGGATATTAAATGGGGGGTTTAGAGGGGTTAGGAATGTTAAGGAATTTGAAGAGGTGGGGAGGGGTTCTTGTGGGCCCCACCCTTTCAAATAACCACACATGGGAAGTTGGATGGATGTGGGCCCACCACAAACTTCCCATGGGAGAAGATAACAACTTAACATGAAATAAAATTGATTTAACAATTTTATTCACTTTTTTTAATTAAACCCCAAAAAATAACTTCTTCTTCCACATAAACGCAACTATGGTAATGGTTCCCTTAAGCGATTACCGGCGTTGCGAGTTCATCGGTGCAATCAGATTTCAATTCCGAGCAACGGTTCAAAAGATAGAAATTCCCGCTCGCTCGTTCACTGAACGTACCCGAGACAAACATCGGAAATTAATTCCGGGCACACCAGGCCTCGGAATCTGGCGTCGTCAGAAACTGCGTTCTTGTAAAATTCCAAAGAAAATTAAGATAAAATTTTCCTTGAAATTTACGGGTCTTTATAACCAGGTACTACCAGTTTCCCCCAGATACGTGGGGACCACCCCAGGGTTCACCCACTTTCCTATGCGGGCCATCTGACTGATGATTGTCCCCACAGGACATCACATGTCCTTTCCGTTGTGCTTTTTCCTCACTCACACAGACACTGGGATGCTTCCCAAAGGGTCACCCATCCGGATCACTTCTCCAAGCCAAGCATGGTTAACTGTGTAGTTGTAATCAGATAGGCTCCTGAAAAGGAAGGTGCACCTTGTTGACATGAGTCATATCATTTAATCATTTAACACTTTATCATCCGGGGGTTTCAAAGTTGGGTATTAAGATAGAAAATCCATTTTTATATGATATATATTACATTTATGTTTTTATATTATATTGGAATCATTATATAAAACATTACATTATGTTTTCTATTTTGTGTAAATATGATAACTTCATTTATGGATATATGTCCTCCCGCCTTTATAAGGTTAAGTGGTTAATTCAAAATTTAAATTGATTGTATTATGTATGGGTTTAGTGAAATTATATTATATATTTGAAATAATAATTATAATAGAGTGAATATATATATACATACATATATTTCATTTATATTATTTCTCATAATTTGAAAATAAATTGGAAATATGTTTCATGCATATGTACAGCCTACCATGTCCATGAATGATGTGTTTCATTTCATTTTCAGATATTTTAGATATAATTATAAATAAATATATAATAAATATAAATTATTTTTATATCAAGTATTAAAATATTGAAATATCTAATGCATTATATAAGTAAGAGGTTCAATAATAATTTTCCACAACCTATATGAAACAGAATGATGATATTACCCGAAACGTAACATTAAAATGAAAATGTTAATAAACATGTAATTTTAAATCATTAATATTTCATATATGGTATTAGATATAATAATATGGTTAATTTTATAGATTTATTATAAAATTAAATTTTTATATTGGAGAATTGAACATGTATAATGAATTTTAACATTAATTGTAAAGGATTTCTTGTCTCATTTTTATTTTTCCTGAGTCAAAAGCCATGTTCACCTCATTTTTCTTATTAGGGTTTTGTATACTGACAATCGATGTATTAAATTATTATTAAATATCTTTAAATGGGTATTCACAAATCCATTTTTTGCTCACTCATTCAGGTGTTTTATGTTCAAATATTATTAAATCAGTAATGTAATATTTCCTCAATTTTCCTTCAACGAGACCCATTCCATGTTGTACACCAATATTATTTTATCTATTTTATATACATCTATTTTAAATTTTATATCACAAAAACATTATTTTGATGAAATTTTATGCTTTATGTAATTTCTTTTTCATGATTGGGGAGTATAATTAAATTTTACTATGTCGTAATATTTAACAGAACAAATATCATTCTTTATCGAGATTGTTTAGAATTATTCTTCCATTGATGAAATATTTTGATAAACCTCTCTAAAAATGTCAGTAATTTTCTTGTCGTTTTTTATTAATCATATTTCCATGAATTAGATCCATTTTTTTCAATATTTATTTCTTAATATGTTTACTAATTAATTTTAATAAGATCAAACATTATCTTTATTTTTGTGCAAAATATATATTCCATTAAAAACATGTTTTTTATTTTTATTTTAAAAGAAAAATTATACTATTTTAATATGTTATTTAAAATAATTTTTACATATTTTGTATCTATTAAAAAAATTTCTAAATTTTTTTTTCTTAATTTCATTTTATGTCCGTGTACCTTTTCTAAACATTTTACATCATAAAAAGATTACTCGGCATGTGCGGATTTATACTTCATCATGAATTTCCATCCATTTAGGTTTATTATTAAATTATAAAATAATCATTTGTAAGAAAAACATTTCTTATAATATTCTAAATTTAATTTTTTTATTTTTATTGTCAATGAAAATGGTTTTGGAAAATTTATTTATTTTTTATTTATTTATTTTTGATTTCAATGCATATTTTACATGTTGTCGATGTTTTATCAATAAAAATGGTTTTCAAAATGTTTTCATTATTTCTTTATAAACATTCTTCATTTTTTTCAAATATAATTTTTTCTAAAAAAAATTATTATAAATTTATGTGTTTCCAAGGTATATTTTTCCTAATGTTTTGGATCTTATTTTATATGTTTTCAATGAAAAAAAATTTTAAAATATTTTCATGCTTCATTTGTATGTTTTAAAGGAATATTTTTTCAACTTACATTTATTCCTTCCTTTATAAACATTCAACACTATTTCTGAGGATAATTGTTTTGAACATGTTTTAATGCTTCCTTAATATTTTTACAAAGAAAAAGGATTTCAAATGATTTTATATTTTTTACATATTATTTCCAAAAAGAAGGGATATTTACCTCATGGAATGTTTTTAAAAGATCAATCCATATTATTTTTCCTTGTAACACAATTTTCAATTATGTAAATCATCCCTTTCTAGGAAGAATTCTAAATGGTTCAATTTTAATTATCTTAGTAAATGATTTAGATTTTTATGGAATGATGATTATGAAACTTGTTTCTCTTTCACAAATTATACTTTAATAAATCCCATTTTATATTTAATAGGTTATATGTTTATGAAACTTTTCTCCCTTTCAAATGATATATTCTTATGAACCCACCCTCCACCTTAGACATTTTTTTCTATAATGAAATGATTCTGAGAACACTCTATTTCCATAAGATATGATAAGATTACAAGATTATGAAACCCATTTCATTTAATGAGTTATGATATGATGAATTTTTATAATTTTGTGGGACATGTATGTATTATTTCATTATGATATTGGTGTGACCTATATCAAACTCTAATGAATTGGGTAAATATTAATATCTCATGATATAGTGAGAATGGAACTGGGATTTAATTCAATTCTGTAATTGAATTTTTACTCTATGATGTTCATTAGAGTGAACCTTGAAAACTAATATAGTTATAGGAGTAAAACATGTCAACCATTATGTTATTGGGATGATCTGATAAAATTATGTTGTCCTTGGAAACAATTCATAGACTAATATGGAAATCCATTTATATTCTTATATCCATCCCACAATTTCTATGACTTATTTCAATGTTATGTATCATGGATTATATTATATATTATCTTATTATTAAAGTCTTATGTGCCTCCAATCATTATTCCATGACTCATTTATATGATCTTTGATATGTAGGGTATGATAATAAAATGTTATTTACATTTTATCATACACTTATTATTATGTTATTATTATATATCTTCTTTTTAGAATTAATAAGAATCTACAATCACCCCTTTATTGTGTTTGAATTCTATTTATTATAGTGAAATGATATAAGTAGAATAACTAATGGGTAATATATTTGTGGGAATCATTGAAGATATTTCATCATGATAGTATAAGATATTAGTAGTATCCAATGATACTAAACTGATATTGTCATCATCCACACATTTTTTTATTATACCGGATATTTATAAAAAATGATTAAATGTCAATGTATGATTACCTCATATCGCTATATATAATTATAATTAAGGATGAAAACCATTATTTACATATCTTTTTTAGATAATAAGACATGGTTTAAAATGATTTTATGGACATAAATACATCATTTTTTAATTTTTTAATTTATTTGAAGATTATTTTTGTTTTTTCCTCCGTCTAGTCCTTCTTACCATAATGAGAACAAATCATAGAGAAAAAATACTTCTTATCAATATTCTAGATCCCCCTATTCATATATTTTGTGTTATCATCATTATAATTTAATTTTAATATTTAATGATATATGTGGTGTAATTCATATTTTTTTTGAAGTCACAAATTATGTATCATTAACATTTTTACCAGGTAAGCATTCTATAGTGAATAACATAGTAAAAATATTCCATGAATACATATACAATAAATCATATCAAATTTAAACACAATAATACTTTCAATATCATGACTCCATTTATACTAGTCTGCTGAATAAATAATTTTAGACTAGATCCATCAAGATTCTTCCATTTCCATGGGTTCCATGAAAATATTTATCCACACAATCTATCCTAAAACCATCCATAACTATTAAAAACACTTGTATAACATAAAGGATATTCAATTAATTATTATTTTTTAGGATGTGGATGACTTAATGAAACTGAGAGGATAAATTTAATATATTATTAACACGTTAATAATTAAAATAAATCTAGGAAAAATTATTTCAACAAATTATTTAGCTTCTACTAATTGAAAATAATGATTGTCTTCCATATACTAGGTAATATCAATTAAATTCAAACAATGTAGTGGAAAGTTGTTCAGACATCATCTACACATGTTCAACAATTCTATGATTGAAAGATTCTGTATAAGGCTATACCATTTATTGTTCGTTCATTTCTGAAATTGGATCTTCGAACACATAAGCCTCCTAAACTAGGATTTTTCATTATTTTTCATCATTATTATATCTATGTGATAACTCTTGTGATAGTTCGACATTAAAATCTATAAAGTGAGTCTTTAATTGTGTGAAAACATTTCATCCCATAATTTTTACTATATATGAAATGTTATTATTTTTAACCTGCTGAATGGATTCCTAATTACTAAGATGGAATCACCAACATGGGTCCCTACCCAGACCGTATTAGATTAAAATTACTATGCCTTAGTCTGAATAAACACTACTATATTTTTGTGATACTCGATATGGGGGTGAAATAATCAACACCATGAGTGCAGATATTTACTAAAATATTTTACAATATTTTTATATAAATTTCTCTCTAACACAATGGGTTGTGGGTTAAGAGTTCCTATTTGTTTCAATATTCCATATTTCGAATAATTGGGTTATAATATGCTCCATATAAACATATATTTACTTTTATGTTATGGTATATAATTAATCCATGAACGCATAGTGTTATAGATATTTTTAACATATATATACCACATATGGTTATCTATTATTATAGATGTGTCCTAATCTCATGGGGTGACACTAAAAAATATGAATGATTATCACTCAATATCATGAAATATTTTTATGGGTTGATAGTGCATAATGTCTTTATTTTTGACAGATTCACTAAAAGATACCTCCATGGCCTCTAAGAATATAAGGGCCAGAAAATCAATTATGATTATGAGTGACTCCTCTTAACCCTTTGGAATAAGAATGTAATTCTCCTTCAGGTTTATTGTCAATATCAATATATTTAATATATTATTTAAGGTAATTAAAATAAAACACACCTAAAAATGAATAGGATTGATGAATTCCATTATTACAATAAATTGATGATATAATATTTACCCTTTCCAAGTCAATAGGGTCCCACATTCCAATCCTCAAACAAGTAACATTGAATAATGTGTATTAAGACATTTTCAACGATGTATACATCATGAATGGGGTGCCACAACAACTATGGACATTGAAATGACTCCAATTGGAGTCTCCATATATATGAGTATAATCAATTTAATGAAAAAATTAATAATTTAATTATATATTTCTTCGGAGTATTAAATATAAAATTTGGTTCACGTTTAGTTTACGATCCATATTGTGGGTTGATCATTAATTATACTAAGTTCTTAACGTCATTAGTTGTCGAATGTTCCCAAAATCAATGGGAGGAAACACTACATGATTCACTAGGATTGTATTAGTTTTTAGATATATTAGTATTTATTACTATAAAGATAGTAATCTTATTCCTACCAAGGTATTTTCTTATTCAAGAAACTTTTCATGACTCCCATCTATTGTGAACTCATGTTATAGTTAATGTTCCCAATAAAACTAATTATGAGAGGGACACTATCACAACATGGGTTAATTTTGGATATCATACCAATTTATCAATGATTATACATCCTTATTCTCTATTAGATATTCATATAAAAGTATATCAATATATTATGGGAAATCATTATATTATTTTCATTGTATCATCATCAATTGAGTATGGAAGACACCACCATGGTTGGGGGAGTATAAAAATCCTTATAACATCAATATTTATAATTTTATTTCACCGTAGGTATCTAAGAGAATGACCTGTGATATCATGATCTCACAATGTATTATAATTTTTATTTCAAAACAAACAATAGTTTACTCTATTTAAATCCTTTATGGATTAATCTAATTTTAATTTAGTTGTTGAAAATTCCTTGTCTTCTATTTTCATCCTTATTCAATTTCAGTACCTCCCAATAATAATTCAAGGGGAAAGTATTAGAATCCCATAAACATAACCCTGATACTATACATTTATCATAGGGTTCCATGTATTATAAATTATGCAGGTCCCCTAGGCCTCACTAGTGTTTCCCATAGCAATTATTGGATTTGTTTTATAACACATCTTCTATATGTGGTTCTCTATGTAGTTCATTCGTCCTACAGTTTAAAGTCCTTATGAATTCACCAATTTTTTCATCTATATAATTTCAACCCACCTATGAACTAAGGTATAATATATTAAAAATATAGTAAATTATCATAGAGATGATTTGATGTGGTTTAATATGGAAAAAATTATTTCAAATTACTAATTTATTAAAATTAACAATTTGAAAAAACATACTAGATGTTCACAGTGATGAAGTTTTAGAAAACCCAAATGTATAAATATGTCATCGCAAACTTGATATATAAATTTATAAATGAACCTGTAATTTGTGTTTTATTATTATATAATATAATAACAATTCCCTAAAAATAACACAACATTTTTTATGGAAATTAATCATGAACTCTAATCCAGTCCATTATAAAAAAATATACATGATCAAATGATATAGATATCTAATGGGGAAGATGTTGAACAACTTTTTGTATACTATAATGGAGAATAAAATACTTCTATCAACTAACAAAAAAACTATTCTAGAAATTTTCACCATTATTTCCTTAAGTTGAATACTCCAAGGGAGAGAAATTTTTTAGAACACATACAATTAAGAAAATGTAATTATCCACTAGAAAAGAATTTTTAATGTTCTACGTAAAAAAAAGTAAATGGACCATGACTAATCATCTAAAAAAATTATATTTATTAACCATGATTATGATAGAGTGGATCAATGAATTTTAATGTTCTAAACATGTCTCCTTGATGAAGGTTCCCTTCCTCACCTTTATTTTGGATTTCACGACAAAAAATATCCATAGACAAATAATGACTAGATATATTATTAAAATACAAAACTCTATTTTGAAAAAATATGTCATATTGAATCCCTAAAAAGTGTTTTAGTTATTCATTAAAATATTCTAATATAACCCAATATTTACTTCTGACTAAAATCTCCTGAATAAATTTATTGATAAAAATAATATTTCCCTCTATGATATCATTGAATATTCTTGGATATCTTTAATGTTATCCATTTACCAATCGAATATATTTTACTCACTTTGATAATGTTTTAACATGCTAGTACCTGGTAAAACCCTTGAGAACCTCATTCAAATATTTTTTACGTAGTGGTAACCATGGAATAAAGATTTTCATAGAACCACATTCTATAAAATGACACATAGTATTTCACTGATCACCTCAGAAGTATATTAGATGTAGAAGTCCCATGACAACTCATATAATCAATTCTAATCATAGAAGACTAATCATACCAACAAATATACCTTATATTTTCCTCATATACTATAATTGATGATGTAGGAATACCTTTTTAGATAAATATTTAAAATGAAGTATTTAACATTTGAAACAAAATTTTATTACAATAAATTATACACCACTACAAGGTTTTGGAATCTCATGAAATTATTACAAAATGGGATATTAATCCACATTAATTCCATGGAACCATAAAAATAATTTTCATGATAATCAAATATGGTGTATAAGTGTTAGTTTTGATTATTATTATTTTTGAATCAATGCAAATTTACTGACAGATTAATTTTCAAGCTACAAAATGTTTGGAATTTTTTAATACGTAACACTGCATTGAAATTCTTTACATGAAATATTAATTATCGATACTGTTATACCCAATATATAGTCATAAAAAAATAAAATAAAATAATAATAATAATATTTATTATTAAAGTTATCTCATAGTATTTGGATATGTAGGAATGAATATGAATAACTAACTTATAAATCTATATAGTTTTCAAATGTTTTGTATTTTCCGTATCCCCCCAAGTCTATAACATTGTAAAATCAATTTATCTTTGTGGACTTAGAGTAAATAATTGATAATTTCATGAGTTTACATAAATTATAGTTTTTACATCACTTGGTATGGGCGTGTGAATGTGAGGGAGTCAGTGAAAGGGGGTGTCGGCAAGTTAGGGTTTTGGTAGGTTGGGGCATCAGTGACTCAGGTCGTCGGTTGTGCAGGGAATACCTACCTTAGGGCATCAGTATTTAATGGTGTTGGAAGCATTAAACATCGATATTTCATGGTGTTGGAGACTCTTTGTGTCATTATGTGAAGGCGTCGGTACATCAGGGTGTGGGTGACTTAGGGAATCAGTAGGCCAGTGCATTGGTAGGTTGAGTGCTAGTCGGTCAGGAATCAATGAGTGGTGCTGGTGAGTCGCATCAAGGACTCGCATTGGTGAGTCAGGGTTCAGTGAATAAATGTAAGTGTGTTTCATCAAGGACACACCCATAAATGAGTCATTTTCATTTTTTTAAATTTCCTTCCAATTTCACACCTCTTATATGTTATATGAAATAAATGAGTATTAAATCAATATTTGATCATTTATAAAAGATTTTAAAAGGATATTAATTATATATTTAATATCTTATATCTAGAAGGATATTGGAAAATTCAATCCTTGTAATCTTGATCACGATCTGACACTAATATTCCTTAAAACAACAACCTTCTGTTGATATAGGATCTCACTCTTCTAAGTCATGATATTATCCTCATAGTTTTTTTGTTTTTCTCTTGGTGTTCCCATGTATATTCTTCCCCACATAGTCATGTGTTGTTTTCCGGCATTTAGATTTAGTCTTCCTTGGTATTTAATACTATTTGTGCATCCCCCTCTTTTAGCACAAATATGAGTTGCTGAGTATTGCTACTTTGAGGTTGTAATTCATTAATTTATATTTTAATTGTTTTTCTTGTGGTGTGTGTAAATGCTTAACTATATGAGAATACTAGTACATCGCTTGTGCATATGCACGACGTCATAAATGAAATATGAACTACATAATGCATTAGAAATAAGAGAAGTGATCAATGGAAACTAACAAATAATGTATTGAAATTATAAATCTAATCATAGAAATGAAGTATGAAAATCATATTTCTAGATAATTAAAATAGGTAAACAGTGAATCAAATTCATGGTAGGTGAACTAGAAATTTGAAACAGATAGTAGTTGTCATTTTCGTGTACCTTTTAAAATAGAACTATTCAATGTTATTTAATAATGATAAGAGAACATAAATACACTTTATAAAGAAGATACATGTTTGAAAACCATTATAGGAACAATGATGTTCAACAATAGCGAGTGTACAGATCAGATTACAATTCATGACATCAGAATGTGTAGTGAACAACCTCCTAGTACTAACATGTATTATTGATATAGGGTAGGAGTTTATCATGTTTTTTGGTAGATATATTGATCCCCAGAGTATATATTTAGTCATTAATGTAGGTAAATGAGACAAATTACTTTGAAAAAAACCTAGCTAATGTACTGAAGAGAAAAATAAACAGGTCATAAATTTTTTTTATTTGTTTACAATTGTCATCTATCAAAATAACCTTGATTTATATTAAATGAAAATAATAATTAATATGAAAATGAAAAATCAATACTAATTTAAATAATAAAAAATTAGTACTAATTAAAATTCAAAAGGTGGTTAATCTAGCCAGCTTGGCAACCCCCCAATTTACATGTACATCCTCCTATCTGCTTACTCAGATCAACCCCTCCCCTTATCCCTCCACTTCTTTTCTTCAACATATACCAAATGCTGCCCCTCCCACACCAGCCTCCCCCCTGCCCAACCCATTCCCCCACCACTCCCCCCTGTACAACCTCTTCCCCTAGTATCCCCCTCCCCCTGCCTTCATCCTTCCCTCCCCTCCCCTCGAACCTGCCCAGCCCCTCCCCCAACCCTCATCCTCTCTTCCCATACCCTCGAACCTTCACAGTCCCTCCCCCTGCCCTCATCCTCCCATCCCCTTCCCTCCTGCCCCTCCCCCTTCCCCAACATATTCCCATAAATTGCCCCCTCCCCCCTTCCCTCATCCTCCCCTCCCCTCCCCTCCCCTCACCCTCAAAACTGCCTGGCCCCTCCCCTCTCGTCTCCCTTCAACCTTCATAGCCCCTCCCCTCCTCTCACCTGCCCACTAACCATAATTGTTTCAGACCATTTCCCCCCACCCCACCCCCCCCCCCTTCTCGTCTCCCCTCCTCCTCCCTCCCATGTCCAGTAATCTGTGCTAAATTGTCACCTATAAAAAAAGAACATTTTGGGCAGACTAAAATGATGGATGTAAGGATAGTCTCATGAATTGAACTGAAACATGTCCAAAAATGAACCCAACATCAGAAATGAATTGAAACAGAAAACAACATGGAGTCAACACATGAACTGAACTGAAACAGAGCACAAAACGATCCCAAATAAAATTCCTAAGGTCTATCTATGAGGTAGTAGTCTTGTAGGATCCTAAATACATGTTCATTAATAAATTAGAAAGTATAATATAAGGTAAATGTATAAGTAAAAAAAATAATGATAAATTCCATAAGTTCTATCAATTTTAAGTCTTTTATTTAATTAAATTATAACATTTTTTTATCGATATATATTGAAGATTGGATCTTTGTGGTAAAAAAACATGGCATGTTATGAGATACCCAGAACATAAGCAACATGAATCATAATTCTAAGGTAGAGAGGGATATATTCCATACCTTCACTATTAAAATAGATTCTACAAAACATGTATCTCTAAGAAGATGGCCAACATGAACCTTGTAAAATTAACCTTAAGCTGCAAACATGAACCATGGATTAGAAAAAATTCATTAAAGAAAAAAAGGGTCCAAACTAGAGCAGAGTCCACTTAAAACATGTGGAATACCCACTAATTTGATAATGATAGAATTATCATCATAACCTAGGATTCTAGACAAAGCAGTCAATAAGAGATTAATATTTTATCAGGTTGTAAGACATTCCATTAGTAAGAAATGTTCTATTTCCAAAGAATAGAGTCGTGCACTTCAACAGCCTTGCAACCACCTCTGTGAAATCATGTTTACAGCGTAGCGGACATCAATGAACATAAAAATCTTCAATCAACAATTATAAGTAGATCATGTTTTGAAATAACATGAACTAGATCTATGCATACGGGAAATGATGGAATGGAGAGGGGTCATGCCAAGCTAGGATCACTTCTTCTATCATTCCCTCGGTCTAGGTGTAAATGAAAAAATATTATATCATGCTGCCATTCAGAAGAAACCTATTGCAGAAAAAACACTATGTGATGATGTTATTTCTTAAGCCTAGTCAATTGGAAACATTTCTGTCAATAAAATTCTGTTATGACACCCTTTCACCAAAAACAATTTTATCCCTTCTTTAATGCATGACAAGTGGTTGATGGTAAAAAAATGTTTCCTATTGTGTAATTTTGAATACTTATTATAAATATAATATATTCATTGATATAACATTCAGTTTTCATGTTTTCGGTTATAAATGAAATTGCACCAAATATTAACTTTGATATTAATGATGATAATGAATTAAAGTTTACAGATGATTGGATTAACATACCATGACGCAATTGTGAAGAAGTAATTATTCATGATGATGGTGGTGAAATTGTTAGATTGATTAAGACTGCGTGAAACTAAATTTTTCTACAACATAAACAGAAATACACACATAATGTGATGTTTGAAATTTACAATTGTAAGATATAACTGCATGAAAATAGTCATGATCATTGTATTAGAGTTGGAACACATTTAGAGGCATTAAGTCTGCATGTAACTGAAATATCCTTCAACATAAAAAGAATTAATGACACTCGTGGACATGGGAAATCCAAAATTGTAAGGTATACCAGCATGGAACGAAGCGGGATCACTAAATTGAAGGTGAACACATTTAAGAGTAGTAAGACTACATGCAAATGAAAGCTACTTCAAACTACACAAAATTACACACATACATGGATGTGGGAAATTAGAAATCCTATGGTATACTTGTATGATAAGTGGCACGATAATAGTAAAGATGTTGAACACATATAAATGCAGTAAGACTGCCCGAAACTGAAAACTGCTTCAATAGAAATGGAAATACAGGCATACATGGAAGTGGGAAAATGAATATTGTATGGTATACCTGTCTGGAATGAGGTAGGATGACTACTGTACATTGTCAAATTGTAAACAACACCTTTAAAAGGGTGATTTAACAAATGAAAAGCATGAAATATAATGCCATTAGTTAATAGGGTTGATATGTCTTTTAAAAGACAAAGGTCCAGTTTTGAAATATATGATTGACATTTGATAAGTTAGACCATTTTAAGAAACAAATGAAAGGAAAATTAGAAATAGTTCTTAAACTCATACATCCCCTCACAACTTTTCTGTTCGATGGAGTTTTATATCTCCAAAATGATGATACAGTAATCCTTGTTGCATTGAATGCATTAAAGACACCCTAAAGTAATATTTATTACATTGAATGTAAATAAATTTTGAGAAACTATTATTGAATATAATTGTTATAGTGTATTTTGAATATGTAAACAATGATTTCAAATAATGTTATCATTATAAAGGAACAACAATAATCAGTGTACATCCTGTGCGTTTTTTATTGTTGTTGAGAAAATATCACGGAATGTTCAATTTATGGAGATTTGATTTCATTCAATGGTAATGTGGAATAAAATATAAATACAATAATTGAAATTAATATTTTATATGATTACATAGAAAAAAAATATAATAAATAAACTAAATAATGTGTTTTACAATCCATATCTGGTGAAATCATCAGTCAATCTTTTCTATTTTGTCTTTTAATTTCTCTGTCATTTGGATTTCCATAATTTTCTCATGCCATGTTCTACCCACACTATCATGTGGTAAATGATGAGATTGATAAAAAAATCTTCACTAAAATATTCAGACAGTAGGTTTTTCTGCATATATAATGTAGTTAAAAGAAATAATAGTTATCATCGTAACTGTATTAATGGATTAAAATAAAGCATTGTTAAACAGAACCTTTGGAAGATAACATATGTATACCATAATTGTTGATAAAACTATAGATGATGTATCAAATCCAAATCCAACCTTCCCACTGAGTTGAAATGATTCAAAACTGTGATGATCATATGATGGAACGATAAAAGGAATAGTTTATTTACCTGAAATTTATAGGCAGAGAAAAGAAATTGATGATAATGGAATATATTGTACCTGACTTATCTCATACCAGTACATTCATTTTTAAAACCACTGCTTTTTTGATACTATAAAAAATAATAATAGGATAAATTGTTCGCAGTTTTTACATAATAATGAAATTTTAAATATATAATAGACAGAACCTGCTTTTCTGTGAAGCACTCAATGACATTATTGATGTAGTTTTTTTATCGCAGATGAATATTAATGTGTATGCATTTTTTTTGTTGAGCAGTGACAATTTATAATATTAAAATTTGATACTTCAATTGATAACATAACCTTTTTCCGTTTGACCACATTTAATTTTGTCGGAAATCCACAATCATCATCATCCTAATTTGAAAATAAAAGCGACTGTTAGTTCTACTTAAGACAACATATATTGGAAACATGCAATTTTATTTTGTGGTAATACCAGTATCAATGATTCTCTAAAATTAGTAGCTGTCTTGATTACAAATTGCATTACTTTTTTATCAAATAGGACTTCTAAGAAAGGGTTAATGTTATCTGACACATGAAGCTACACTATAAATCTGTTGATTTATAAATGTGATTACTAAGGGATTACGGATTAGTAAAATTATTATTTTCTATTAAAATATGAAAAGACTAATAATATTTTATGGAATTGAATAAATAAGAACCTTGGAGTAGCGAAACTTGGAGTGATATTTCAACTATTGCACGAACTATATCGATAAACATTGTGAACTTTTTTTATGCTACAATTGAATGATTCTTAGAACCAATTTTCAGTGGTTTGATGTTTTTGTACTGTGAATGAAATTAATCATTTTGTAGGCCGTGGAACATTGGAAATACAATAGGTAATTAAATATCACAATACATGACTGAGTACCTTCAATATAATAATGTTCAATATTAATGATATAATTTGACCATACATTACATAACTGTTCAGAATTATTCACTTCAGATATGGTTTTTTTATTTAAACAATAAAGCATTGATGATGAGGAAGAATTTGGGAATGTTATTTCTGGATTACAGTTCTCTGATTCCATTACAAACCCACATCTGAATAACGAAAAGTAAAAGTCAATTATGAAAGACAATCTACAGATTAATGATACAGTATACACTGGACATTAGATATAAAATTAAAATTTCCATTAAGTTTTACAGCACCACTGTCAAAACATCTTTTCATCATCAATATTAGTGTTTAAAATGATTATTTTCACAATAATGGTAGTTGTTATTTTAACAGTGCCTGAAAGAAGTTTTCCAACAAATTCAGAGGGAGATCCTCTTTATAACATAAAACAGTAATAAACAATCGATAGGGAATTAATTCACTTTCTTAATTAATAGTTTACTATTCAATTTCTTCACTCGGACCAACTGTAGTATTATAATAGTTGATGACCCAGCATTGTCTTCCATGTAACGTAACATCTGATTTTCATATTCACCCCATAAACTGCATTTAACATGTAACCGACTATCCAAAAATAAGTAATGTGTATTGTTAAATGTAAATATATTCTCATATATAATAAAAGGCCATAATTAGTAACCTTTAATTCTCTAAGACAATTTTCATATTAAAATATGAATTACCCAATGATTCAACAGGATGTGACCTACGTAAATGTCCAATTATTTCTGAAACAGATACGAAAGAATAAAATGATATGTTCTGCAAAATAATGTCCGATGATAGAATTTAATTAAAAAATACAATGATCTATAGTGGAACTTTATAAATATTTTAAAATTGTTACAGATACACCAATAAACATATACCTATTAAATGTTTTTCCAGGACCTTTCTCTATATTATTTCTTTAAAAGAAGTAAATTCTAAACTATAATGTGGCAGTGGTGCATCACAAGGCCGAACATGCGTTGTTGATGTGAAAAGTATTCAACAAGCATGTCTACTGCCTATGTAACTGCCTTTATTAGAATTTATTTGGATGTTTTATTTAAAATAACATATTCCTTCACATTACAAATTTTTTAACTGAGGGATAATTTGACGAATAGTAACTATATAGTGTATCTTTGTTCCCTGGAGAAATAAGTTTCTATGATTGTTAACAATTGGAAAAAAGAAATTTCTAGTTGAAAATGTTTTGTGTATGTTTCCGACGCTTTCTGCAGGGGCGCGCGCGTCCGTCTGTGGAGGACGCGCTGCTTTGTTGCCCCGCATTCCCTCTTTCCAAAGGCGGGCGACATCCGCTCCTTATTCAGGGATGTCTGCTCCTTGATCGAAACGGGATGATGGGATGTCGGTTCTTCCTTCCGTGGATTCCTCCTCAGAACTCATCACCTAGTCCGGGTCTCCCTCATAGATTTAATACGTAGTTCGTGAAACTCTTCCTAGTGCCATGTTTCCATGGATGCCGGTTAATTACACTGCTTTTGTCGGGACATTCCCAAGGGTCCAGTCAGGGCACCAACCTTCAGTCAGGGGAGTAGTCATGTTGAGGCATCAGTAGCGTGTCTGGATGCTGGGGTACCTGGCATGCCTGTCTGTTATCCTTTGTAAGAAGGATTCTCGAGGGCGTGGAGGCCCGAGGCATCCCACATCGATCACGGGGAATTATATGTCGTAGACACATATCTGAGGTTTTCCACTGCTTCCCATGCTCAACACAGGGTATGCCGCGAGTTTAACGTCTAGCGGAGACGGATCAACCCAACCAGAGCATTAGCTAGGATATATCGGATTGAGGGATCCTCCTTGAAGGGATGTCGATACTGGGGCCAGCCCATGGATGGCTGTGAAGAAGAGCGTACCGACATGGTCTCACCGGGATAATACGGTCCGGGCGAGAATCGGGATGGGGGATAGGTTGATGAATGGAGTGGAGGGAGATTGAAATGGGACCATCGCAAGGGCGACGGTGAAGTTGGGCTTGAGCCTTGACGAGGCTTTCTATGTATCCCTGTGGCAGGGAATCAAAGTCCGCGTAGTTTGGGATGAGGTCGATAAACTGACGTGAAGGTGGACCTTGGCCCGATGAGCATCATCAGCGCACCGACGTGAAAGTAGACCCGTGGGTCCACTAGTGGTGGGCTTGAACCTTGGTAAGGTTTCCTACGCACCATGCCTTGACATGGATCAAAGTACTCGTAGTTCAGGAAGTTTAACGTCATGCGGGATGATAGTGAACCCTGACGTGAATAAACGACGGGCGGTGGGTGTCGGCGAACCGACGTAAGTGATGGACCTTGGTCCAATGGGAGTTGGGCTTGAACCTCTGGGAGGATTCCTACGTACCATGCCTTGACATGGATCAAATACCTCGTAGTTCGGGGTGGTCACAGCGGCTTTCCATCGGACGAGAATTGCAGTTTAGCGTCATGCTGGACGTGAATTGGATGATGGGTGGGCTTGAACCTCGTGGAGGCTTCCAACGTACCACGCCTTGACATGGATCAAAGACCTCGTAGTTCGAATGGGGCTTTGTCGGCGAACCGATGTGAAAGTGGACCTTGGTCCAATGAGTGGTGGGATTGAACCTCTGGGAGGCTTCCTACGTACCATGCGTTGACACAGATCAAAGACCTCGTAGTTCAAATATGCAGGACAAGGGGGACATACAGTTTAACGTCATGCTGGACGAGGGCGGGGTACAGTTTAACGTCATGCTGGACGAGGGAGAAACTCGACGTGAATGAAAGACCGAGCAATGTGGCTTAAACCTCATGGAGGCTTCCTACGTACCATGCCTTGACATGGATCAAAGACCTCATAGTTCAGGTGGGAATGGGTCGCAGCGGCTTACTACTGGACCAGAATGCAGTTTAACGTCATGTTGGACCGGGGTGAGACCCGACGTGAAATGACGGGTGGGCTTGAACCTCATGGAGGTTTCCTACGTACCATGCCATGAAATGGATCAAAGACCTCATAGTTCTTTATGGATTCTCCAGTGAACCAACGTGAAAGTAGACCCGGCGGGTCCACTATTGGTGGGCTTGAACCTCGTGAAGGCTTCCTACGTACCATGCCTTGACATGGATCAAAGTCCCCGTAGTTCGCTAGGATGGTTTTGTCGGTGAACCGGCGTGAAAGTAGACCCGGGGGGGGTCCACTATTGGTGGGCTTGAACCTCGTGAAGGATTCCTATGTACCATGCCTCAACATGGATCAAATTCCTCGTAGTTCGGATGGGAATGGGTCGCAGCGGCTGACCACTGGACCAGAATGCAGTTTAACGTCATGATGGACCGGGGTGAGACCCGACGTGAAATGACGGGTGGTCTTGAACCTCATGGAGGCTTCCTACGTACCATTCCTTGACATAGATCAAAGACCTCGTAGTTCTCTATGGATTCGCAGGTGAACCGACGTGAAAGTAGACCCGGGGGTCCACTATTGGTGGGATTGAACCTCATGAAGGCTTCCTACGTACCATGCCTTGACATGGATCAAAGTCCCCGTAGATCGCTAGGATGGGTTTGTCGGTGAACCGACGTGAAAGTAGACCCTGGGGTCCACTATTGGTGGGCTTGAACCTCGTGAAGGCTTCCTACGTACCATGCCTTGACATGGATCAAAGTCCTCATAGTTCGGATGGAACGTGCAGTTTAACGTCATGCTGGACGGGAATGAGACCCGACGTGGAAGAATGACGGGTGGGCTTGAACCTCATGGAGGCTTCCTACGTACCATGCCTTGACATGGATCAAAGACCTCGTAGTTCATAAGGGTGAGGGGTCAGGGTCGGTTCTCACTCTAAGCCCACGTGAGTCATGCTCGGTGTGAGAAACAAGAGGTTGCAAGGACCTGACGATCATGTCGCGAAGGGTGCATCCGTGAGAAGCAAAAAGGGGCTTACGCGTTGGGCGGCCCATGGTGTTGGGACTTACTCCAGGTTGGAGGCCCAGAGGGGGTGCATTGTTCCCTATCACTCCCTCCACTAACCTTGGTAGTGGGGAAGTACGGAGATGCACGTGTGCAATCATCCGTACGAAAGTTTAGGGGCTTACGCTCTGAGGCAGCCCTTCCCCTACGAACATACGCCACTCCGACAAGGAGGATCTCATTCCATGTGCGGAAGAGTTCCATTCCCGTGGAGACGAGTGGTGTAAAGAATGTTCGAGCTGGGGGACCCTTCGTGAGGGAGACGAGGTTGGGTCACAGTTTAACGTCATGTGTTGAGGACGTGGTGCTTGGAAGTTTAACGTCCTGCAGCACGGACGAAGTGGGTTCACTCCACAACCCTAGAACTTAAATAACCGGTACCCTCTGGTCCTTGGGGAAGGGAAGGTACCAGTAAGGCCATGGTTAAGGGGGGTCGTGGAATGAACCATCGAGAGGTCCACGTTAGCGTGGATATGCGAAGAAGCAATAGTCGTTAGCATGCCTATGCGAAGAAGCATTAGGTGAAGCAATGCTATGCGTGGTATTGTCCACGGGACATTGAAATCACATCGTGCAAACCTGGAGGGTCGCACGGGAAGAGGAATCGCTAAGCAGATGAGTGTGCTTCGCGAAGTGGAGTTCCTTGGCCTTGGCATGGGGCAGAAGTGTGAGTGGAAGGTGCTTCGCGAAGTGGAACAGTGTTCGCGGTGCACTGCCCCGCGAAGAAGGGGTGTCTCGCGAAGCAGGGTCCTGCAAAGCAATGTGCTTCGCAAAGTGGAGCGATCCTGCCTTAGCATCGGGATCACTAGAATGGGCTGGGAGTTTCGCGAAGCATAAACGCTCTGCGGCTGCCCGGGTTCCCTTGGGAATCCCCTTCCTTCGCGAACTCCCTTGAGCTTCGTGAAGGGCATCCCTCTCGGGAGAGGGGCTCAAAACGAGACAAAGCAGAGGCATCTCGCGAAGTAGAAATACCTCACAGAGCTCATGATTTCCGGGGCAAAGAGTGCTTCGCGATTCGGGAGAGGAGAAGCCGAAAGGTCGGATTGTCTGTCCTCGGGACTCAGGGGGAGTCCAGTATTTATAGGGAAGGGGGGCCGCGATGCAGGACTTGCGCGCCGCCATCGGTGCTTCGCGGCGGCTCGCGAACATCAAATGGGTTCGCGGAGGATTACCGCCTCTGGTGCTTCGCGGCGGCTCGCGAACGTCAAATGGGTTCGCAGAGCATTACCGCCTCTGGAGCTTCGCGGCGGCTCGCGAACGTCAAATGGGTTTGCGGAGCATTACCACCTCTGGAGCTTCGTGGCGGCTCGCGAACGTCAAATGGGTTCGCGGAGCATTACCGCCTCTAGAGCTTCGCGGTGCCGCCATGGTCGGGGCGCTTCGCAGCGGGGCTTCGTGGCGGGGCTTCGCGAGGCAGCACGCCAGCATTATTTTTCGTTCCTTTCTTTCGGGCCACATTTTTGGCGCCAACAAATGCCCCCCCTCAGACTTGGAGCCGCGGAGGGCGAAGGGTCGAAGTCTGAGGGAAAATCTCCAAAATTGTCGGTGGTTCGCGAAGCGGCTTCGCGAAGGGGGCCGCGGTGCTGACCAGGGCCACAGATCCGGACGCGCCGTGATGCTCCGCACGGGTGAGTATGTGGGACCTTCAGAACCCGCGCCTATGGCTGCGTCCAGTTCCGCATCTGGTGGGACCAGGGCGTCCGAGGTGGCTCCTCCGGAATCTCTAGACCTTCCAACAGTATACGGGGGGCCTCATCTCGGGGTCCCATCAGTACCGGCTTAGGAGCAGCGCTTGGAGGTCGATCTCTGTAAGCCTCCTCCGCCGGGCTCCTTGTTGCCACATGTAGAGCAAGCCAACTGATGTTCATGTCCGTCTTTGTCTCACAGTTCTTCGACTAGCGTGGGCTGCTGTGGCAAGGCTGGTCGGGATGTCTGGTGTCATCCCTCCTAGGGGCATGCCAGTGATGGTGGCGATAGTCCCGCCATCTCCTCAAGCCACGACGCACATCATTACTGGCGGGGCCACCAGCAGGGCCGTACCCGAAATCATTGAGGTGGACTCCGAGGAAGAGGATCAACCGGTCGGTCCCAGTTCTGTCGCACCTGCTTCGGTGCCAGGTGTCGCACTGGATTCAACACCGGATTTTGATCCTACGGAGGATTTCCTGCGGGCGTATCCCGCGTATGAGCCTACCAATCGCGTAGACTAGGACGAAACGACATCCGACGAGGAAGACAGTAGTATAGTCCGCCGCCGGTCGTGGAAGCTAATCGCGCGCTTTATCAGGGACATTCCCCAAGCACAATGGCTGGCCTAAATGGATAGGATTCGCTCGTGGTTGTGAGAACTATGCGTTGGGGGAGTGGATGCCCAACGTCCTCATGCACTCATCTGAGATCTTATGGCTGAGAAGATCTGGGAGCATGATCGTTGGCTCAGTGTGGGCTGGCAGCGGAGGAAGGCGACCAGCATTAAGAAGCTCCAGGAGGCTGAAGGCGAGGTTCAACGGATGCAGACCCGGGCAGACAAGCTTTCATCCTCTCTTGATGCGCAATCTGAGCTAGTCTCACGGTTGAAGGCCCAGCTGGCAGAGGCGAAATAGCACATGAGGCAGACCTCTGAAAAGATGGCTGCCGTTCAAGATGATGTAGAGAGGGCCAAAGCCAGAACTGACGAACTGCGCCCCGCCGCTGCTGAGGAGGAGCGAGAGGTGATTCAGCGGCAGCAAGCCTTGGATGCCACAAGTCAACGGGTGGCGGAGCTGCAACGGTCTTTTTACGGGGTCAACCTTTCCATGGGGGAACTCAACCCCAGAGTATTGTAACAAACCCAAAACCCTTTTATTGGTACTTTCGTTCTTCCAAATTTTACCTTTGTTCTGAATGCCGTAGCACGCATGATTTCCACTGTTGAATTGCCTTGTTACATCCCTACAATGTTTTCGGGACGTTTGACGACAATTCCCCAAGCCAGTCCAGATTCCCGAAAGATGGGGAAGGCCTGATCGGAGGAGGAACTTC
Source organism: Viscum album (assembly GCA_963277665.1). NCBI lineage: Eukaryota > Viridiplantae > Streptophyta > Magnoliopsida > Santalales > Viscaceae > Viscum > Viscum album. Next base: position 491,228,066 of record OY728162.1, read on the forward strand.
CAGGATAGCCGAATTACCGTTTCTTCAACGTGCTCTTATGCACGAACGGGGCAACAGCAGTGGCATTGAAATTGGTCCAAACAGATGAAAATGGGAACTGTGAATCACGATACCCAAGATTCGGAACACTGTGGGGATGGCGTGACAATAGGGGACAACCGTTAACCATGGAGGAGAAACGGTACCCTTGCTGCGTTAGCCTGAAATGGGGACAACAAATGAGCATCGACCGCTGACCATATTCGCAACACGGGATTTTATCAATTTGTTGTCGATCAATCCTTCGGGACGTTGACCCAGGGCAGTAGGCGGACCATAGGACGAACATCCATACTGTTAGGGGGTCCTTCCAAACATGACCAGTCTTCCGGAACGTTGGCCTAGGACGGTAGGTGAGCCGATGCGGCATGAGACTAGGCCGTTAGGGGGTTCCTTTAGACACGAAAGAGGATGAGGGTCCAAATAAGGGGAACGCAAAGCGTGGAATATGGAGTGATGGTCTGTCCGAACAGAATCCAACACTTAGGTAGTTACACCACCGTAGCGGGAGTACGTCCGATGGGCGTATTGGTTTGATCATGGATCATTCCTTCTTTGGGACATGCCCTCTCTGGAAAGGGGATCTGTCACTTCCCAGTGGGATCTTGGGGCATCCTGAACTTGTTCAGGGCAGAACCGTAGTTTATTGTCATGCGTTGAGGATACATAGACTCCTGTAGTTTAACGTCATATGATAGGACGCGAAATAAAAGGGAAGCGTGTGGCGCGGTAGATATAAAGCCGACGTGAATGTGGACTTGGAGTCCAAATCACACAACATACCCCCGGAGGAAACTCTTCAGGTCGAGGGACCAAGAGTGAGGATTGGGCTGGGCCCGAAGCAAAGTAGTCGGGCATTCCTACGTACCCCATGAGCATGGGAATCAATCCATATGTAGTTCTGATAGCGCATTTTAACGTCATGCAGGATGATGAGCAGCCCGACCGTATTGGTACACATCCTGCCAAAACTACTAAGTCCACGTGAGTTGTGCTCGGTGTGGGAAACAAGCAGTAGTGGTGGGAATTTCCCGACACAGAGAGGGGATAGTTAGGGAAAAGGGACGCTCAGTGAATCTCGGACCAGTGACACCAACACGATCTTGTGGCGCACCTAGATGTGCGAAGAGAAAGAGCCGAGTATGATGGAATTCCACTTGAACATGGGGAAGTGGAAATGTGTGAATCATGGTGCTCGAGATTCAGATCACAATGATGGCGGCGTGACGACGGGGGGTAACTGTTGACCGTATTCGCAACGTAGTATCTTGTCGCGTTAGCCTAGAATGGGGACAGACAAATGAGAATCGACCGCTGACCATATTCGCAACGCGGGATTTTATCGATTTGTTTTCCAATATCTGTGGGGACGTTGTCCCGAAACGATTGAAGGGCCCTTAGGTCCAGCATTCATGGAGATCCCTTAAGCTTAGTATCCATGTCTTCCGAGGGTCCTTTTGGATATGGAAGAGGATGAGGATCCAAATAGCGGGCTCACGAAGCTTGGTCATGGGACGAGGGGAATGTCCCTGTGAAAATCCCACACTTCGGGCTCTTTGTCAAAACACATCTGAATATGGCAACGAAACATATTAGAGAGAGGGAGCCGATTCCTTTCCCTTGGGGAGATCTTAGTTTAGGGTCGTAGAATTCGGACCATGGGTGAGAGGAAACACAAGGGGCACATGGTGGAGTAACTCAAACACCTGGCGTGAATGGGAATAGGAGGTGTGTACGGCGTGGTGAAAAACCCGACGTGAATGAGGGCACAACCCCATATCACACCGCGCAACCTCCTTGGGAGGGGTTTTTGGTCAAGGGACCGAAAGCAAAAATTAGGCTGGGCCCACGGGGAAGTGCCCGGGCGCTCCTACGTATCTCATAAGGATGAGAATCAAGACATACGTAGTTCTGTAGGGTGACATGGTAAAATACCAGTGCCAGGGGAAAAGGGTAGTGCGAGTGTGGCCCTTGCACTAAAAGAAGTGGAATTTAATGTATCTTGTTTGTTCTTTTAGGTGAATGGTTTTTTTTCGTGAAGCGACAGGTCTAGAACAGTAGGTTGTGATGTCACCACAAGAATCAAGCTGTGATGGGCGTTGACAAATGGCATGGCACGTGACCAATACCCAACGTGATGTCCTCTACAACGAGGTCACCACAATGCGGTGCCGTTTTTCGTCATGCGGCCAGGACGATAATGTCACAGTTTAGGGTCGTATGATAGGACCAAGCATGCATTTTATCATCATGCAGCGCAGACGTAGAAGAGAAGATGCTAGTCCGTAAATGTGAGTAGTGTTATAAAACACAATTGACAGAGACATGGTCCCACATCAAATTTTACGCCATTCGGATAGGGAAAAATTAGGCCGAGGGGCCTATACAGAGGTGAAACAGGGGGAGAGACTGGCTTCTTGAATGGGTTGTACCCGGAGACAGGGCGTCTGGGCGGTCCTACGTATCCCATTAGGATGGTAATCAAGTTGAACGTAGTCCCGAATGGATCTTAGTTTATGGTCTTAGAGCTCGGACCATGGGAGCCCCAAAGGACGCCAGATTGCACCTTTGTCCCCCTGACATGCAAAGGTGCACTGAGGGATAGCGCCCAAAGTGTCGAGATTCCACCTGGACATGATGGGGTGGAAAATGATGTGAATCATGAAACCAACATTCAAGGACTGAAGGGGCTGGCATGACGATAGAGGATTACTGCTGACCATGTTCGCAACATAGCATCCCTTCGCGTTAGCCTGAAATGAGGACTAACAAATGAGCATCGACCGCTGACCATATTCGCAATGCGGGATTTTATCGATTTGTTGTCCAAAACCCTCGGGGGCGTTGGCCCGTAATGGTAGGAGAGCCCTTGGGCATTGTATCCAGGACATTCTTGGGGGTCCCTCTGGGTGTGAAAGGTGATAGAAGCCCGAAAGGAGGGGAACACGAAGCTTGACAAATGGAAGGAACTTGATCAAGTTGAATCTGACACTCTTGGTCCTAGACTAGAGTGCTCTTAATACATGGGTGAACTACTGCAAGGAGTCAAGGGACTCAACTTTGAGGGAGATCGAGAGATGGCAGGTTCCCGGGAGAAGGGGGGCACGGTGCCCAAAACCTTGTATCATACCTACACATCCCCCTTCTGGAGAGGGATAGGACAAGTGGCCTAGGTGACCGAGAGATTAGGAGATCACTAAGAGGTGGGGCTGGACCCGAATCTTAGACATTCAGGTGGTCCTATGTATCCCATGTGGATGGAAATCAAGCCACACGTAGTTCTGAAGGGTGCCTTTTAATGTCATGCAGAACAAGGAATAGGAGGGCCAACTCTCAGAACGGGGTGCGTGTGGTGCAGCTATTGCAAACCTGAAATGAATGAGGACGTAATCCTATACTACGCCACGCGGTCCGGTGGTCGGGGTCCCAATGGTAGGACCCGAGAGAGGTGAACTCTCTAAACTCAAGCTGGACCCAAAGACAAGGGGTCTTGAATGTTGTTCTAGATGAGAGTCTTAGTTTATGGTCTTAGAGCTCGGACCGTGGATGGTGACAAATCCCGAGTAAGCACAAATGTCAACCCAATACCTAAGCCCACGTGAGATAAACTCGGTGTGGGAAACAAGGGGGGAATATCCTTATCGCAATACTTGGGGCGTCCATCAAAGGGGAGTCGACGGAGAGTTTCGAAGGACCCCTTTGATGCAGCCAGTTCTCCCAACGCGCAGACGTGCACGGAGGAAAAGTACAAAGAGTTCTGAGACTCTACTTAGAAATGATAAAGTGATGAAGGGTGTCAATCGTGTACCCGACATTTGGGCTTAATGGGATGGTGTGGCGATATAGGACAAAGGTTAACCATGATGTAAACACAGCGTCCATATCGCGTTAGGCTGAGGTGGGAACAACAAATGAGCATCGACCGCTGACCATATTCGCAACGCGGGATTTTATCGATTTGTTGTCCGAAACCCTCGGAGCAATGGCCCGTAACGGTATGAGAGCCCTTGGCCGTAGTATCCAGGCCATTGTTGAGGGTCCCTCCGGGTGTGAGAGATGATGAAAGCCCTGATGCAGGGATAAGAAAAGCATGGAAAGCGGGTGCGGACGTGTCCGAGTAAAGCTTGGCATTCCAGGTAATAAACTAGAGTACTCTTAGGCACATTGGCAAACTGCCGGAAAAGGGATCGACGAAACAGCTCAGTAGGGGGGGGGGACATGGCGTGGTCATTACGAGACCTTCGTGAATGAGGACATAATCCCACACCACATCATATGATCCTCTCATGGAGGAAGGATAGGACAAGGGGCCAAGATGGGATGAGGATTCCCGATAGATGGGGCTGGACCCGAATCTTGGACATTCAGGTGGTCCTACGTATCCCATTAGGATGGGAATCAAGCCGCACGTAGTTCTCTATATGTAGTTTAACATCATACTAGACAAGAAGGGGGAGAAATATACCCCTAAACAAGGGAGGTGTGTGATATGGCGAAGAAGCCGACGTGAATGAGGACGTAGTCCCACACCACACCGTACACTCCTATAAGAGGGGACCCGGGTCGTGGCCCAGAAAGGCCAAGGGGACTGATGGTTAGGCATTAGTCATGAAGGCCTGACCTACTTGTAGTTTAACATCTTGCAATGAGGACGAGGGCCGGGGACCCGAGAAGGCCAAGGGGCCTGAGGCTGAGCCTCGTAAGGGGAGTCGTACAACATGGTACATGATCCCGACGTGAATGAGGACATAGTCCCACATCACACCATACACTCCGGGTAAGAAGGGTCCTGGGCTGTGGCCCGGAAAGGCCAAGGGGCCTAAGGTCAGGCATCAGTCAAGAAGGCCTGACTGGTTTTCAGTTTAACGTCTTACATGAGGACGTGGGTCGGGGACCCGAGAGTGCCAAGGGGCCTGAGGCTGAGCCTCGTAAAGGGAGGGCATACGGCATGGTACATGATCTCGACGTGATTGGGGACATATTCCCACATCACACCGTACACTCCGGGTAAGAAGGGACCTGGGCTGTGGCCCGGAAAGGCCAAGGGGCCTAAGGTCAGGCATCAGTCGGGAAGGCCTGACTGGTTTGCAGTTTAACGTCTTACATGAGGACGAGGGTCGGGGACCCGAGAAGGCCAAGGGGCCTGAGGCTGGGCCTCGTAAAGGGAGGGTGTACTGCATGGTACATGATCCTGACGAGAATGAGGACATAGTCCCACATCACACCGTAGACCCCTATGAGGAATCCTGGGCCGTGGCCCAATCGCTAGCACCACCTGGGGGATGTTTGTCACCTCAGGATGGGGCAGAATGAATCACTGCACTCGATGTCTGGGACATCTCGGGGTGGACCCGAAGATCCAGGACACTGTTGACCATGTTCGAAACACAAAGTTCCTATGGTGACCCGTTGTGGGAGCAGCAAATGAATGTCGACCGCTGACCAAATTCGCAACGCGGGACTTGTATCAATTTGTTGCTTGAAGACCCTCGGGGGCATTGGCCCGTATCGGTAGGAGAGCCCTTGGGCATTGTATCCAGGTCGTTCTTGGGGGTCCCTCTGGGTGTGAAAAAATGATGGAATCCCAGTCAGGGAGTGGGTGAAGCATAGCTGTATCCATCCACGAAAGGGGCAAACACCTCCAGGGGGAAATGTGCAGCAGGGTCGAGGCTTGCTCGATGTGAGTTGGGGAAAAAGTGTGCGCCCTGCCATGTCTTGACCCGAGGGGAAGATTTTGGCTTTTGGGCTGGGCCAGTGGACGAAATGTCCGGGCGTTCCTACGTATCTCATGAGGATGTGAATCAAGCCATACGTAGTTCTTGAAGGCCATGCTGTTTAGCGTCATGCGGTAAGGACGTGGGGGGATAGAAGAACGGGAGTGGGCACATGGTGCGACCCTTACAATCCTTGTGCGATCGGGGTTGCATGAGCGGGGCCAAGAAAGCCTACTCCATGCTATACAATGATCCTCCAAGGAAACTATTCCCAGGGGGAATAGCGGAAGAGAAAAGCATGGGGCTGGGCTCAAGACGAGGCGTCCGAGCGTTCCTATGTATCCCATGAAGATGGGAATCAAGCCACACGTAGTTCTAGAAATTCAGTTTAACGTCATGCAGGACGATGAGAAGCACCTCTTTTGGGGATATGTACGGTACAACAAGTAATCTGACGTGAATGGGGACATAGTCCTACACCATACCGTACAATCCCGCAAGAGGGTAAGTCGGGGAAAAAACCAAGGGGGTCTGGGGCCAAACCACGGTGAAGACAGGGGCCAGGGGCCCAAGGAGGCCAAGGGGCCTGAGGCTGAGCCTCGGTCAGGAAGGCCTGACCGGCTTGCAGTTTAACATCTTGCGGGACGAAGATCCAGTTTATGGTCGTGTAGGACTTTACAGTTTAGAGTCATGTTGGACCATAGTGTCCAGTTTAAGGTCATGCGGGACTGTTTCACAGTTTATCGTCTTGCAGGACGAAGATGCAGTTTAAGGTCGTGCGGGACCATTTCGTAGTTTAGGGTCATACAGGACCTTCACACAGTTTAGGGTTGGGCTGGACCTTCACGCAGTTTAGGGTCGTGCTGGACCTTCACGCAGTTTAGGTTCGTGCTGGACCTTCACGCAGTTTAGGGTCGTGCTGGACCTTTTTTGCCCTAGGCAAAGTATCGCTTGAGGAACATGGCATTGGTGGGTGGGGTTATACGCTCTCCATCCGTGGTCACCAAGGAGTATGCTCCATTGGGGTAAACCTTATGGATGATATAAGGCCCTTCCCATTTGGGTTCTAACTTGGGCGGTTTCCTACCGGGAATCATTGGCGCTCGAAGGGCCAGTACTAGGTCACCCTGTAGAAAAGAGCGGAGACGAACCTTCTTGTCAAAGGCTCTCGCTATCTTGTCCTGATGCCTTTCCAGATTGTGCAGGGCATGAAGCCGGTTCTCGTCCAGTGCCTCTAATTCAGCTAGACGGATCTCGGCTACCTCATCTGATGTCTGGTGATCATAAACTGTAGTGCGTTGCGACGGCAGCTGGATCTCAATGGGTAGGACGGCCTCAGCTCCATACACCAGGGAATATGGGGTCACCTGGGTAGAGTTGCGAGTCATCATCCGGTAAGCCCAGAGGGCGTTGGGGAGCTTGTATGGCCCACTTTTCTTGTTCTGACCAACCATCTTCTGTAGAATGTTAGAGAGGGTCTTGTTGAATGCCTCGATCTGTCCATTCGCCTGCGCGTGGTAGCGGGAGGTATGGTTCGACCGAATGTCGTACTTAGCGTACAATTTCATCAATTCAGCTGCTCCGAAGTTGGTGCCTTTATCGGTGTGGACGGCGCGAGGGACTCCAAACCGGTGGATAATATTGGAGCTCACAACGTCAACGATGGAACAGGCCTTGACCTCTTTGAGCGGAACTGCTTCTACCCACTTGTAGAAGAAATCTGTAGCAGTCAGGATGAACCTACACTGGCGGGCTGTTGCCGGTGGATACGGTCCCACTACATCAAGTCCCCATACCAAAAACGGCCAAGAGTACTTGGTGGGGTGGAGGGGCTCCGGTGGCCGATGCAAGAAGTTGGTGTGTACTTGGCACGCGTGGCATCTCTTGGCATATCCAATACAATCGTGGATCATAGAGGGACAAAAGTACCCTAACCTCCGAATTTGATGGGACAACTTTGGGCCAGCTTGATGGGCGCCACAAGAACCGGCGTGAACCTCTTGCATAACTTGAGGCATCTCCCATCCTTGGATGAAACGAAGGAGGACACCATCGAAACTCCGCTTATAAAGGATATGTTCAAGACTGGGGCCGCTCTGGAGGGTAAATTGCAGCGCACGGCTTCGGATTCACTCGCGTTCGGCACAGTCGTCCGGGCGCTGACCATTTTGGAGATACTCGACAAAAGGTGCTCTCCAGTCGGGGGTGGTTTCAACCACTGCATCTGCCGAACCCGGGACTCCTGATATGGAGGGTCCAGCGGTGAGATGACTTACCCATAGGCTATCACGGTCCTCTTGGGTGACGGGGGCAATGACTCTCCGGTGGGCCACGTGTATGACCAAATCATCTTGCTCAGGTTCTGCGAGTGACGCGGCTATGCCATCCAGGGCGTCCGCTTGGCCGTTCTTCGACCGTGGGACATGGGTAACCTCTGGTCGAGAAGAGAACATGGCCATTAGGAGGAGGGTGTACTCCAGCAACGGTGCAAGCTCTGGCTTCCTGACGACGTAGTCGCCATTAACCTGTTTGATTACCAGCTCGGAATCTCCCTTCACATGTAGATGGGGAACATGGATCTCAAGGGCCAACTCGAGGCCGGTGATGAGAGCCTGGTACTCTGCCTCATTGTTCGTATAGCCTTCTGACAACAGGAACGAGTATGGCAGGACGGCCTACGCCGGGGTAATGAAGACAATACGCAGGCCCACTCTGTTGAGCTTGGGATCGTTGAGCCTCCTACCGGTGGGGCTCCGGGAGGCACCGTCGAAATGCATTTCCCAACATGGGACAACATGATTGACTAAGAGGATCGTCTCATCAGGGAAATCCAGGTCCAGGGATTGATCCGTGGAGGTTGGATGGGCAGCTAAAAAGTCTGCCAATGACTTTCCCTTAATGGCCTTCTGAGGTACAAACCTGATATCAAACTACTGGAGAATCACTGCCCACCGTGCTAGTCGGCCAGTCAGCATGGGACGGTTCAGGATGTACTTCAGTGGGTCTACCCGGGAGACCAATTGCACCTCATGGTGCTGTAGGTAATGTCGTAACTTCTGCACGGCGAAGACGAGCGCAAGACAGCTCTTTTCGATAGGGGAGTATCAAATCTCTGTATCGAGAAGCATGCGGCTTAGATAGTAGAGACTATTCTCAGTACCCTCGTTGTTCTTCTGGGCGAGCAGCGCACCGAGGGATCTCTCCAGGGCGGTCACGTAAAGGACCAGCGGCTTTCCGGAGATGGGAGGCATCAGGACCGGAGGTTGGAGCAGATACTGCTTGATTTCCTCGAAGGCGGTCCGACACTCCTCATCCCATTCGTAGGCAGCGCCCTTCTTCATGAGTCGGGAAAAGGGCTTACACTTGCCGGCCAGATTCGCAATGAATCGGCGTATATAGGCTAAGTGGCCTTTAAGGCCTTGGAGCTCCCGAATGTTGCTCGGGGGAGGCATTTGGCTGATGGCCTTGATCTTCTCCGGGACGATCTCGATACCTCAGTATCTGACAACAAAGCCCAGAAACTTTTCAGAGGTTACCTCGAAAGAAGACTTTAGCGGGTTCATCTTCAGGTGACGGGAACAGAGGAAACCGAACACTTTCTCAAGGTCTTTGAGACGGTCCTGGCGCTGGCATGATTTGACTACGAGGTCGTCCACGAAGCATTCCACCAATGTCCCGAGAATCGGTTTGAATATGCGATGCATGGCCCTCTGATAAGTGGCACCTGCATTTTTTAATCCGAATGGCATTACCTGGTAGGAAAAGGTACCTTGGGGAGCCCTGAAGGCAGTGGACTCCTCGTCTTCGGGGGCCATCCGGATCTGGTTATACCCGGAATACCCATCCATGAAAGAGAGGGCTTGGAACCCGGCCATGGCTTCAATCAACAGATCCGTCACCGGGAGTGGGAAGTCATCCTTTCGGCAGTGGCGATTAAGATCGCGAAAGTCGATGCAGACTCTGATCTGCCCATTCTTCTTCCTGACTGGCACAATGTTGGCAAGCTACTTGGGGTACTGGACCTCCTTAACGAAGTTGTCTTTGATTAGCTTATCAACTTCGGCCTCAACCATGGAACCATGAGAAGGGTGCATCTTCCTGGGAGGCTGCTTAAACCCATGATGTTTTGCTGGGAGGCCCAGACGGTGGACGACCACTTGGGGATCCAGCCCTGGCATCTCATCGTAACTCCAGGAAAACACATCACGGTGCTGTTTGAGGATGTCTACGTACTACTGCCGCTCCTCGAGGGACATGGCTGCACTGATCAATGTGGGTCTCGGATCTGCCACGCTGCCAAGGTTCACCTTTACCAATTCATCAACCGTGGTAGAGACGCCTTTTTCAAAGGTGGGTGGAGCATCCTCCAGGTCTTTCTCCCCACCCGTGGGGGGACATCCCGCGACGGAAGGTGCTTCTGGGCTATCAAGATCCACGGGGCAGCTGGTGTTGGCTCGGGCAGTAGCGGTCATCACATCATGAGACTCACTTGCCATCGAGCCCGTAGAAATGAAAGTAGTCGACCCTATCCCATCTGGCCTTCGGCCTAAGGGGCCCCGTTTGATGATATCGAAGCAGTGGTGACATGTTGGCCTTAGTCAGTTAATTCCAGCCCGGCGGAAGAGATACGTATGGCACACCGCCGTTGTCATCAGCTTGACGTCCCGGTACCGTATAGGGGTAGGAGATTCTGGGATCACCTGAGCATGGTTGATGTAGGAGTACGAGGTGATTTTACGCCGTCTCTTGGACACAAGAACATGCCTTCCTTGCGTACCCGAGACAACAAAACATTTCCCCATGTCGGGGTTCGTGGCCTCCAACCGGTGGATCGGGAGGATGTAGGCGTCATCCATGCTTTCCTAGGGGTCACTTGTGATCGGGGCGGGTTCACCCTCGCTTACTAGGATTTTATTATCCTTATTTTTGTAATAACCCGCATCCAGGTAGCAGGCCTCACATGAATCGAAAGGGGGCACGTCTCCTTGGAGCACGCCTACTTGACCGTTGAGCGAGTACTTGAGGCACTGGTGATACGACGAAGGGACCGTTGCATGTAGATGGAGCCATGGCCTACGCATCAATGCGTTGTAGGCGGTGTCCTGAGAAACAACCATGAACTCGGTGCTAACAATTATTCCACCGAACTGAGTCTTCAGGCGGATCTTGCTAACATGGGGTTTGCTCTGTCATGTCGTACCCCTGGATCCTGAGGTCAGAGGGGGTTAAATCACCTTCAGACAGATCCAGCTTTCGTAACATCCGGGGCGGAATTAGATTGATTCCAAAACCTTTGTCAACGAGGCAGCGGCGGAATTCCACACCATTGGAGTGGCCAGTGATATACAGCGGGCGAATGTGCCCATGTATGGGAGGGTCCTGATCTTCACCGGAGAATGAGATAATTGCCTGACATTCGGCGTTTTCAATCGTCTCGGTATGGAAGGCTTCTGCAGCTCCTACCTCCGTCTCGAAATACAGGGGGATATTTAGGGCCTCGGCAAGTGCTTCGCGCATTTCAGATGAAAGGTGAAGGGCCTCAAGGATGGAGAGACTCGCCGGAATGCCGGCCAGGTGCTTCAGAACATCGTACTTTCGTGCCAAACGCGATCCTCTGCTTACAGGAGGTCGTTCGGAATTTGGAGGCACATCGGGTCCGGCTGGCTGAACCGGCGATTGACTAGTACTGGGTACATCTTTCTGCCTACCAGTAGAAGCCTGATGAGTAGTCACCAGACTAGGATCGGACAGCGGAGGCTGGCCTGTAGCCGGGAAAGACTGACTGTGATACGAACGAGGAAGCTCCCCCCGATCCAGTAGCACAAACGACGGTGGAGGTATAGCAGAGGGTGTTGGATGGGTTTGCTCGTGCTGAGATCTGCGCTGAGCCTACTGCCTGGTCTCGGTAGCGTGCACGGCTTGGCCACAAACGCCTTCTGATGTGCCTCGATGACCGGCGCGATTGTGATTCTGCTGACGTTGACGTCGACTCGAAATGTTGGGGAGGTCTTCCTGGCATTCCCCCTCGTCGGGGGTCATATAGGGCTTTACCAGCTCCACGGTGTTAACCGAAGCGTACCCTTGGCTATCGCTCGAGGAGTCATCCACTGCTGGGCGGATTCTAGGAGGAATCCCCATTTCAGGGGGCATAAAGTCACCAAGAGTGAGGGATGACGATGGTGCCATCAGTGCACGTTGCTTCTTCTTGTGTCGCCACTGCTTGCCCTTTTGGGAAGGGGCTGACTGTGAAGATGATGTAGAGGCACCGGCTACTTCTTCTGAAGGATCCGACTGCTTCAGGCGCGCCCGGATGATACCATGGGCACGGACGACGGTTTTTCGATCCATCCAATCGTCATATTTCTGGGATCCGCGGCTAGGGACCTGCTGCCACTCACCTTCGTTGTCGCTGCCGATGTCTGATCCTGCAAAGACACCTGCCACATGTGCTAGTGCTGGGCCCAACTTAACTATGTTGTTATTGACCTGGTCTTGAAGCCAGTCCTTAAACACATATAATTTCTTGAGGGTGTGCCCCAGGATCCGATGATAAGGGCAATAGTTTGTGTGATCGGTGAGATGCGCCTCTACCGGCCTTCTGCACTCAGGCAGACGCACAATCCCTTGCTCTAGAGCACTTCGGAAGTAGCCAGGGACCTTATTTTCATTGAACGAATAGGTCTGGTACCAACTTTTCAGATAGGGGTTCCTGGGGGCCTGGCCCTGACGAGGGGCCAGAGGGGCCTGCCGAGGAAGCGGTGCCTGATTGTCTCGTCTAGGTGGCGGTGGCGTGTTGCACGGGGGAACCTGTCGGTTCTGAGGTGGTCGTTGCTGGGCAGGAGCCTATACTTGAGGTGGAGGACCTCTGCGGGGTTGTGAGGGTGGTTCCACCGGCAGAAACTCCAGCTTCCTCAGGGCTTCTATTTGAGCCACTGTGGCGGGTTCATCCCTGGCGGTCCTCCTGGCTGGGATCATAGGGGGCAACAAACGTGCCTGACTAGCCTGTTGCAGGGCTTCCTCGAGGCGTTGGGCCTTATCCGAGAAATCTATGAACCCTCCAGGGTAGTTCTGGGTAATTAGGGAGGGTACCAGCTCTGTCTTGACATTCCCCACACACATCGTCAGTAATTTCTCCTGAGTCAGTGGCATATCGAAGGAATACGTAAGTCCCTTCCACAGGGCGATGAAATCTGCAACCCGCTCATCAGGCCTCTGTTTGCACTTGAAGAGGTTTGCAATGCTCGTCATTCGTGTGGTAGAGCTGAACTGGTATAAGAATTGCCGGCAAAGATCCTCCCAACCGGTCACCGATCCGATAGGGAGCTGGCTGTACCAGACGAATGCTGGACCTTCCAATGTTTGTAAAAAACATCGTAGATTGGCGGCTTCTTGTTGGGCAGGGGTCCCCAGCATTGGGCCACACCTGGAAGAGAAATGAGCCAAGTGCTGGGGCGGGTCCCCTATCCCGTTAAAAGGCGATAAAGTGGGGTTCCCAAAACCCGGAGGCGCGGGCATATCATCCACCCACGCGGGATAAGGCTTTCCATCCGGTGGGACCGCCACCTGCCGCATTTCCAATGCCTCGAGGCGAGCTGTGAGTGCCGCAATAAGGTCCTCCGGGTGGGGGTCCCTATCTTGACGGGTATCCCTAACCACAAGTGCATTTCCAGGTTCTTCAACACGGTAGATGAATTCGGCCGCTCGTGGGTCAACTGGCTGGACGACCTGCGGGGTGACTGGGGGAACCTGGGTTGGATTCTGCAGATTGCCCCGTCGCTCGGGGGGGTTTGGCGAGACGTATCACGCCCTCTTGCCGTATGTTCCGGCTTCTTCCCTATCTGCAGCATTAGCATGATCAGGGTTTCCCAGAGGCATCTCACCGGGGGGAATTGTTCCTGCCCCTGCTGCCCCGGCCTGGGATTACCATAGTCGGGTCGCCGCTCTACGGCGCGCTCAGCCAAGAGTTCGTCAACCAGCCTCTTCTGCTCAACAAGCTGCTGGCATAACGCGGACTTCTCAGGATCCTCTTCCGTCTTCTGCGCAGAGGCAGACGGGTCGGAGTGCTTGACAGCTCTGACGTGCTCCTTACCCTTGCCGGTTTTTCTACCGAGTACCAGCGATTCGGTGGGTACGGGGAGGCCCATCAGGTTCCTCTGCTGACGGCTAACTCTCCCTAATGGGTCCAGCAATGGTGGTACGCCCTCGGGTGGTATGTCTCCATCAAGGAATTCAAGCTCATCTTCCTTATCCACAACGTCGGCCATGTGGACTGCGACCCCTCTTGAGGGCATGTCCTCGATGTCACATAGCAAATCGAGCTGTCGTCGGATAGGGTCGAAGAGGAGAGCAGCATAGTGTCCCCAACCACAGACTTGCACATGGGGGGTGGATTCCTTGATGATTCTGCGGAGTGATTTAAGACTCTAAACACATTTTCATTGAAGGGCACTCAGGTGGCCTGGCAACTCAGGGTGCTGGGCCACAAGGAGTGCGGCTGCATCAATCAGGCGGCACTGCTCGCCGATTTCTTCGAAGTGCTCTCGACTTCTGGGGTACACCACCCATTCATAACGGAGGCGGAAGTGTGTCACCCATAGGGTTCGACAAAAACACCCCACATCTTCAGGGGTAAGAGACTCCGATATGCGAAAATTCAGTGTTTCCGTCGGCCAGAACTTCTCCGGGAAGTAATCCGCTGCAAGAATACTCCAAAAGCTCCTGGGCTCGGACTCAGGGTCGGGCCCTTTGTTGCCCCACTCGTCGACTGGGGGCGGTTGAGGAACCGGTAGCGGTAACAAGGCGGACCTCTGGGATAATAAGATTGGCGGTGGAGAGTACGGAAAACGAGCTGACTGGCCTCCAAATTCCGGGCCATCCTCCGAAGAGTTAGGTGACCTGGCCAGGATGTCACGATATGACGGTCTGATAACCACAGCTTCCGGAACAGGAGCCGCGGCTTCCAGCGATAGGTCGTGTCATCGCTCTACCGTAGTTGGCCCCCGAAATAACTCTACGTGATCTCTGGTAGAGGTAGAGGGCTCTTCTTGTGACAGAGGTGGTGATTGTGTGGTCGAGACCTGTGGAATTGCCAAGATTTCTTCCTCCTGGATGTACCTGCGGAGAGAGAAGGGAATCCGGTGGACCTCAAATTCTTGGAGAATGAGGCTAACGCGTCTGGTTCCTACCCCAGTCCTTGATATGGAGGAGCGGGGAGAAGGTTCCATCACTGAATCGCATTCTGCTTCCGAGTCGGAGAAGCGGGCAGGTTTGATCTCCACCTGGGCCTTCCCACGATTCTTCTTGTGGCGGCGACGACCCGCTCCCCTGCCCCGGGGCGGCTCTTCGGGACAGGGTTGATCCTTATTAGGCAGCCTCGGGGTGGCGCTGGCGCTGTGGCGGAGAGGGCCCCCACTCAAGATAGCCGGGGTGCGAGGGGCACCGGGTCAAATGTCGAAGGGTACATGGGGAGGACCTCCATGAACAGTACCCATGTGGGAGGGGCCTCTGTTGGAATTCGCAGGAGCATGGGGAGGACCTCCATGGTTACTGTAGGTGGAGTGAGGCTGACCTTCACTCCTCGAGTTGCTGGGGTGAGGAGGACCTTCACCGGCTGTAGAGAGGACGTAGGGAGGGCCCCCACGTTGGAGAGGGACCAGATGGACGGTGCCTTCAGGTTGGCTGTCAGTGGCAGGAGGATGGACTCCATACCCTGTAGAGTGGGTGCGGGAAATGTTTCCGCGCTGAGCATCACTGCCGCGGGGCAGGTCTTCCTGCGGGATGGGGGTAGCACGAGGCATGCCTCCATGACGAACCTCGAAGTGGGGAAGGCCCACGCTCCGTAGAGTAGTGGTACGGGGAGGACCTCCGTACGGGGTGACATTACCGCGGGTTAGCTCGCGGTGATTACCACTTGGGCCTGCAACCCGGAGAGTCAACCCAGCCTGCCCGTGGGGCGGTTGGGGTCTCGATCCTGGTTGGGTGATGGAGTGCCCCTGCTCATTGTATGCAGGGGCATCACGATGCACGTCGGTGGTGGCTCGGGCCACTATAGCTGTCGACGTTGACGTGCCTAGGTGAGCGTCCTCAGCCCGTGCCCGGCGCTGACGTCGGGTCAGGCGAGCTGGTGCAGGTGGTGCAGGGACGTAGTCTGCCTGCTCTTCCTGCGGGGCCGGACGGCGGCGCTGACGCGGCCGGACAGAGCTCTCGCCTGGGGCCCCCGGGTTGGGGCACTGAGTGGACTGAGCCGGACGGCGCCCGCCTCTTCAGCGTAAGGCGAGGAGTCGTCAAGACATTCTGGAGACAGGATCCCGAAACGGTTGAATGTTGGGGTGGGGAGCAGAGGCTCCCAGCGCGGCCTGTTAGGGCGGCGTTGACAGCGGGGCCTGGAGGCCTCCAGGTCCAAGCGGGCCATATCCCAGGTTGGGATGACCCCTTCTTCCTCACACCTGCGCATGAGGTTGTTGATCACCCTTCACTGGATGACCTCTGATGGGGAGAGGGGGCGTGGGCACCCCGTATTCCGCGATGTGGCAGCCATAATGGCGGTAGCGACGATATGTGGGGTGGTCGTCGTGGTGTTTCCCCTGCCCCTGCGCGGGCAAGGAGCGGATGGTGACTGCGTCTCTGTAACAGCAACCTGGTTCCTGGAAAATGAAGGGATCAACTCTTCAGTACTAAGAGGAAAAGGATTGACAGCCAGTGCCCCAACGTCCTTCCATTCTCCACGTCTGTAAGAAGGATCCACGCCAACACGCTGCAGAGCGGAGTGCCCCACATTCTACTGCCCCGACTTCCAGTGAGTTTCACGACAGACCTGCTATTTTCTTGGCAGGACCAGGCACCAGATATCTGGATCCAGTGACATGTCAATCTACTGGTGGCTCGAACACTACAAATATACATATTGAGGAGAATAATTTCACGTCGGGTTCACCATTTCTGTTTCTGACACTTTCCGTCGGGGCGCGCGCGTCCGTCTGTGGAGGATGCGCTGCTTTGTTACCCCGCATTCCCGCTTTCCAAAGGTGGGCGGCATCCGCTCCTTATTCAAGGACGTCTGCTCCATGATCGAAACGGGATGATGGGATGTCGGATCTTCCTTCCGTGGATTCCTCCTTAGAACTAATCACCTAGTCCGGGTCTCCCTCATAGATTTAATACATAGTTCGTGAAACTCTTCCCAGTGCCATGTTTCCATGGACGCCGGTTAATTACACTGCTTCTGTCAGGACATTCCAAAGGGTCCAGTCAGGGCAGCAACCTTAAGTCAGGGGAGTAGTCACGTTGAGGCATCAGTAGCGTGTCTGGATGCTGGGGTACCTGCCATGCCTGTCTGTTATCCTTGGTAACAAGGCTTCTCGAGGGCGTGGAGGCCCGAGGCATCCCACATCGAGCGTGGGGAATTATATGTCGTAGACACATATCTGAGGTTTTCTTTAGCATCCCGTGCTCAACACAGGGTATGCCGCGAGTTTAACGTTTAGTGGAGACGGATCAACCCAACCAGAGCATTAGCTAGGGTATATCGGATTGAGGGATCCTCCTTGATGGGATGTCGATACCAGGGCCAGGCCATGGATGGATGTGAAGAAGACCATAACGACATGGTCTCACCGGGATAAGACGGTCCGGGCGAGAATCAGGACGGGGGATAGGTTGATGAATGGAGTGGAGGGAGAGTGAAATGGGACCATCGTAAGGGAGATGGTGAAGTTGGGCTTGAGCCTTGATGAGTATTCCTACGTATCCCTGTGGTAGGGAATCAAAGTCCGCGTAGTTCGGGATGAGGTCGATAAACTGACGTGAAGGTGGACCTTGGCCCGATGAGAATCATCAGCGCACCGACGTGAAAGTAGACCCGTGGGTCCACTAGTGGTGGGCTTGAACCTTGGGAAGGTTTCCTACGTACCATGCCTTGACATGGATCAAAATACTCATAGTTCAGGCAGTTTAATGTCATGCGGGATGATAGTGAACCCTGATGTGAATAAACGATGGGCGGTGGGTTTCGGCGAACCGACGAAAGTGATGGACCTTGGTCCGATGGGAGTTGGGCTTGAACCTCTGGGAGGATACCTACGTACCATGCCTTGACATGGATCAAAGACCTCGTAGTTCGGGGTGGTCACAACGGCTTGCCGTCGGACGAGAATTGCAGTTTAGCGTCGTGCTGGATGTGAATTGGATGACGGGTGGGCTTGACCCTCATGGAGGCTTCCTACGTACCACGCCTTGACATGGATCAAATACCTCGTAGTTCGAATGGGGCTTTGTCGGCGAACCGACGTGAAAGTGGACCTTGGTCCAATGAGTGGTGGGCTTGAACCTCTGGGAGGCTTCCTACGTACCATGCCTTGACACAGATCAAGGACCTCGTAGTTCAAATATGCAGGACAAAGGGGACATACAGTTTAACGTCATGCTGGACGAGGGCGGGGTACAGTTTAATGTCATGCTGGATGAGGGAGAAAATGGATGTGAATGAACGACCGAGCAATGTGGCTTGATCCTCATGGATACTTCCTACGTACCATGCCATGACATGGATCAAAGACCTCGTAGTTCAGGTGGGAATGGGTCGCAGCGGCTTACTACTGGACCAGAATGCAGTTTAACGTCATGCTGGACCGAGGTGAGACCCGACGTGAAATGATGGGTGGGATTAAACCTCATGGAGGCTTCCTACGTACCATGCCTTGACATGGATCAAAGACCTCATAGTTCTCTATGGATTCGCCGGTGAGCCGACGTGAAAGAAGACCCGGGGGTCCACTATTGGTGGGCTTGAACCTCGTGAAGGCTTCCTACGTACCATGCCTTGACATGGATCAAAGTCCCCGTAGTTCGCTAGGATGGGTTTGTCGGTGAACCGACATGAAAGTAGACCCGGGGGGTCCACTATTTGTGGGCTTGAACCTCCTGAAGCCTTCCTACGTACCATGCCTCTACATGGATCAATGTCCTCGTAGTTCGGATGGGAATGGGTCGCAGTGGCTTACCACTGGACCAGAATGCAGTTTAACGTCATGCTGGACCGGGGTGAGACCCGACGTGAAATGACAGGTGGGCTTGAACCTCATGGAGGCTTCCTACGTACCATTCCTTGACATGGATCAAAGACCTCGTAGTTGTCTATGGATTCCCCGGTGAACCGACGTAAAAGTAGACCCGGGAGTCTACTATTGGTGAGCTTGAAACACGTGTAGGCTTCCTACATACCATGCCTTGACATGGATCAAAGTCCCCGTAGTTCGCTAGGATGGGTTTGTCGGTGAACCAACGTGAACGTAGACCTGGGGGTCCACTATTGGTGGGCTTGAACCTCGTGAAGGCTTCCTACGTACCATGACTTGACATGGATCAATGTTCTCGTAGTTCGGATGGAACGCGCAGTTTAACGTCATGCTGGACGGGAATGAGACCCGACGTGGAAGAATGACGGGTGGGCTTGAACCTCATGGAGGTTTCCTACGTACCATGCCTTTGACATGGATCAAAGACCTCGTAGTTCATAAGGGAGAGGGGTCAGGGTCGGTGCTCACTCTAAGCCCACGTGAGTCATGCTCGGTGTGAGAAACAAGAGGTTGCAAGGACCTGACGATCACATCGCGAAGGGTGCGTCCGTGAGAAGCGGAAAGGGTCTTACGCGTTGGGCGGCCCATGGTGTTGGGACTTACTCCAGGATGGAGGCCCAGAGGGGGGTTCCTCGTTCCCTATCACGCCCTCCACTGACCTTAGTAGTGGGGAAGTACGGAGATGCACGTGTGCAATCATCCGTACGAAAGGTTAGGGGCTTACGCTCTGAGGCAACCCTTCCCCTACGAACATACGCCACTCTGACAAGGAGGATCTCATTCCATGTGAGGAAGAGTTCCATTCCCGTGGAGACGAGTGGTGTAAAGAATGTTCGAGCTGGGGGACCCTTCGTGAGGGAGATGAGGTGGGGTCACAGTTTAACATCATGTGTTGAGGACGTGGTGCTTGGCAGTTTAACGGTCTGCAGCTCGGACGAAGTGGGTTCACTCCACACCCCTAGGACTTACATAACCGGTACCCTCTGGTCCTTGGGGATGGGAAGGTACCAGTAAGGCCATGGTTAAGGGGGGTCTTGGAACGAACCATCTAGGGGTCCACGTTAGCGTGGCTTTGAGAAGAATCAATAGCCGTTAGCGTGCCTATGTGAAGAAGCATTAGGCGAAGCAATGCTAAAGGTGGTATTGTCCACGAGACTTTGAAATCACATCGTGCAAACCTGGAGGGTCTCATGGGAAGAGGAATCGCTAAGCAGATGAGTGTGCTTCATGAAGTGGAGTGCCTTGGCCTTGGTATGGGGCACATGTGTGAGTGGATGGTGCTTCGCGAAGTGGAACAGTGTTCATGGAGCACTGCCCTGTGAAGAAGGGGTGTCTCGTGAAGCAGGGTCCTGAAAAGCAATGTGCTTCGTGAAGTGGAGCGATCCTGCCTTAGCATCGAGATCACTAGCATGGGCTGGGAGTTTCGCGAAGCATAAACGCTCCGCGACTGCCCGGGTTCCCTTGGGAATCCCCTTCCTTCGTGAACGCCCTTGATCTTTGCGAAGGGCATCCCTCTTGGGAGAGGGGCTCAAAACGAGACAAAGCAGAGGCGTCTCGCGAAGTAGAAATACCTCGCGGAGCTCATGATTCCCGGGGAAAAGATTGCTTCGCGATTCAGGAGAGGAGAAGCCGAAAGGTCGGATTGTCCATCCTCGGGACTCAGGGGGATTCCAGTATTTATAGGGAAGGGGTGCCGCGATGCAGGACTCGCGCGCCGCCTTCGGTGCTTCGCGGCGGCCCGCGAACGTCAAATGGGTGCGTGGAGGATTACCGCCTCTGGTGCTTCGCGGCGGCTCACGAACGTCAAATGGGTTCACTGAGCATTACTGCCTCTGGAGCTTCGCGGCGGCTCGCGAACGTCAAATGGGTTCGTGGAGCATTACCGCCTCTGGAGCTTCGCGGCGGCTCGCGAACGTCAAATGGGTTCGCGGAGCATTACCGCCTCTAGAGCTTCGCGGCGCCGCCATGGTCGGGGCGCTTCGCGGCGGGGCTTCGCGAGGCAGCGCGCCGGCCTTCTTTTTCATTCCTTTCTTTCGGGCCACATTTTTGGCGCCAATAGTGTAGTTAAAATTAAGACACAAATACAATACAAGGTAAGACAACGTAGTAATTTTAAAATGTGAAGTCACCTATTGATCTCCAAGAATCGTATCAATCACGACAACATCATTGGAGTATCTGGATGGTGTGTTGCACCACAAATTCAAAATACGCACCTATACCTTCAATGTGTCATCAGCCTCCGGTGTTATTGCATTCAAAGGGTTAATAGATCACAACATGTTGTAAAATCTGTACTGTTTAAATGTGTATACAAAGAGATCAAATTTAGAAAAAATTATACTAACTAAATCATAAATAAATATTCCGAACAAACCCAACATTGACAATTTTACATTTAATTTCAAATATACTTAACACAAAATATTAAATATTTCCTTGTATAAAATATTTTTTGTCGATTCAGATGTTGGGGGATTATTATCACCAAATAATTTTTTCAAACCTAATGTTGGTGTGACTCTAGATACAGCAACATATTGTTGACCATGATAGAACACAGGTTTTCGAAGATACAACCCAGCAGAAGACAGTGATTGTCCCTGAATTTTGTTAATAGTCACAGCATAAGAAACAATCAAAAGTTATTTTCTTCATTGTAGTTTGAATGGCCATCTACAATCGGAGTGTGTCATATTAAATCTTGGAATTAATGTAAGATTTCCAGAATTACAACCACATAAAATTCTTTCTCCAATGACATGGTCACCTATGTGTGTAATAGTCAAGTGAGTCCCATTACATAATCCAACAGACTGATCTACATTTCAATGAAACATGATGGGAACCCCAATTTTGAGGGTTATTTTATGGGTAGGCATCCCTGAAACATTAATACCATCTAACATATCAGATGTGTAAATGATTTTTGGCTTTTCTGTAACAAAACATGCATCACAAAATTAATATGAGCTAAAATAATCTTTTCCTTCAGAACATGTGCGAGACATCATGTACTCATTTACTTCTTTAACAATATAATGAGTTGTAGATATGATGGAATAGTCTTTAAGATAATTCACATCAGTATAGTTAGAATTGTAATTGTGATATGTATGTTCAACAACTGTAGAAATCATATTTTTAGTCCAAGCAAGAAGATATGCCGATGTAATTGGAATTATAGCTTCACCATCATTTGGATCTCCAATGTGACATTCAACATTTTCTAATGTTTTCTTACCAAATTCATGAAATTCATCTGAATTTTTAGAAGGATTGGAATGCAATATCATGTTCTTTGTTAGTGTTAGAACACGACAACATCGCCACAGGTATGATGATGCTATACTTGTAGACGCTATTTCATTTATGTTTCCAGTTGGTACCACAGGTAGTATTTTCATAAAATCACCATCCAAGACTACCGTTATACCACCAAATGGTACGTTTGATGCGTTTTTAATTTTTACTGACATTATATCTTGTAATTTATGATCAAGAGCTTCAAAACAGTACTTATGAATCATAGGGGCCTCATCCTAAATAATTATATTTGTTAACTTTAGATGATCTATGACATCACTCCGTTGTTGAATATAGCAGACAAATTTATCAGAAATAGATACCAGAATTTGCAATTTGGAATGTGTTTTCCTCCCACCAGGTAGTAGTAATGATGCAATTCCACTGGATGCAACTATTACAATGATATTACCTTCTTACCGTAATAGAGATGTCAGTACTTTCCAAAGGATGGCTTTAACAGTACATCCATGTGCATGAATGAAAAAGAAACCACCAGAACATGTAGTTAATGAATACATAATGACCATCATGACGTCTCTCTGTTCATCAGTAAGCTTACTCTATAATGTTAGATTCACATTCCAAAGGTTTTCTCTATTATAATAAATTTCATGTTCTACCAACTGATTCCATTGAGAAACATTTTTTGAATTTGGAACCGGCATTGGTGGATAAGAATGAAGAGATCAACCATTCCTCTGTAGAAGGTTTTATATATAAAGAAAATCATACATCTTCTTTGGATCATTTATGAGTGTCAAATCTAAATTAAATTAAAGAATAACGTTATATAATTCTTAGAGTTTTTTTATATTTAAATTTTTGTTTCCAAAATGATCAATTAAATAGCTATGAAACTATAAAATCACATGTTAGATTTTATACCTGGCATTTTCAGCCACTGTTGTTGCTCATAATGAATGTCAACGTTGAGGATCTTCAAGGTTTCATGCCACAATATGATTGGTCGAGACATATTGTTTGAGAATAGAATGATAGAAAAAATTGAATGCATAGACTCGCATATAGCCCAAATAGATACATATTTTATTGCTTCAATAAATTCCTTGTCAAAAGCAGGTAGTCCCAATGCTTAACACGCCTCCCGAATAGTCCATTGATTAAAGTTGTTCACTCTTTTAATACTATCGAAAGAAGTTGCACCACTAATATTTGTAAGCATTAATCACAGGAAATATAGATCTCCGATTGTTTGCAGTAAATAGTCATTTCTACCAATACTGAAGTCATGCTTTCTTGGATACCATTACTTTCATTGGTGGAATACAAATCTAGTTGGATATTCTGCATATGTGAGACATCTACCTTCTTATTAAGCATCATTTGCTTGAAACCACGTCATAATCATTAACTCATAAATGTCATCCTTACTCAAGGAATCCTCAATTTGATCGGTGTCATTGTACATAACTCAATTTTGTCCTTGTAAATGGAAATGGAGCCTTTCTATTGGAGGATATCTATAGTGGATATCATTAGAGAATATCCTCCTTGAATCCTCACAATGATAGATATATCGACAATCATAATACATCTTAATCACATCACCATTATTTCCTGACAAATCATTATTGTTCGGGTGATATAGTGATGTTTTTACACGATCATTACCTTTTATAATATACTTGAACAAATATTTTATGTTATTTGATTGATTGAAAACATCAATATTCATATGATCTGGATACTTCATGAGCAATAAAGTATTTTATGGTACAACAAAATGATTATCCAAAGGGATGCGATTTTTCACGATAGTGCTTCAATAATTTTTGAGTCGGTATAAAACATACCCCTCATCATCAATTGTTGTACTGTCAACATATTTTTTGGGGAAAAATTTACTACATTTTCCATTCTTCGTACAAGAAGAGTTGCGATTTGCATGACCACATTTTCTTTATATCATATTCTTTTTAACAGCTTCATGTGGATTTGGGAAGTCACCTTGATTTGGAACATTAGCTAAAACAATATAGACAATGCACACAAGAGTACTGATTTTGTTTTATCAACATAAAAATAGTAAAAATTTTACATGAGTTAGTCCACATTTTTAAAATTTTAGAGTATGAACAACTACACCGAAAATTCTGATGTTAATGACGTTGTTCATTAATGGATATAATAAATAAAAAAAATGAATTTATCAACAAATCATTTGAACGAATTGAGTTACCTGCTCGTGACATCCCAAAGAAACACCTGCCTCATAAATCATTCGTTAACTGATAAACCTTTATATTGAAAATTATGGACACAATGTGCGGAGAGTCTGATGGATGAAGATTATTCTGTGAACCAAATCTAGTTATTTTAGGCCAGAGTGGATTGAATGTAAATGTTAAAAATAAATCTGGATATCCTGCCCAATTACATATTAACATAGAAACTTGTTTATTTTGATTCATATACCCGGGACCACCAGTAAATGTAGACGGTAAAATAATTTTCTTCCCGTATGCATACCCATCATGATCTCCTCGAAGAAAAGAATCCTGCAACCCACTGTACAACTCAACCCTCAAGCATTTTTTATTGAAACGAATAAAGTAAAGTCTTTGAGATTCTATCATTGTATAACTGTCTACAATAAATTAATGCAGTATTCTTCTTGAATGTTGTAATGTTGACATATCATTGAAACGAAACTTAAAGTGATAGGAAATGTATTCTCAAATTGTAACCTTCCAAATCATTGTACTTGAACCCAATAATGAAGAATGATGTAATATGTTGTCCATGTATCCATCCTGACCACTTGTGAAAAATAGTGGATATTGCAGTGGAAGATACAAGGGATGAAGCTCATCAATCCACTCCAATTCACTATTTTTTGTTTAAATGATAATATCTCTTTCACAGTTGAGATCATCAATGTCACTGAGGATATGCATAGCAATCTCAGAAGTAGTAGGCATGTTTTATATCACTGCATTAGTTTTTCTTCTATAAAGTAGTTGCAAATTTAAATTCGGAGCTTCCTGAAGATCAAGATCATCCCTTGCACTTCAGAAATGTCAAGCTAGAGAATTTGTTTCATGAAGCATATTTTGTTTGTGAACAACAATATTAAAATTTATTGTAGTGTTTGAATTTTCTCTTTCATATCTACATAGTAAATTAAATTGAAAAAAGGAGAGAAAATATCACCATCATGTCAATCAGTTAACATATGAATGTAAATATTATCTGTTGTTTCAAACCTATTATCGGACTCATTAACAGTATCAAACACTTAAAACTGGGAAAACCATTGATATAGTCCCTCAGGAAGACACAAACTACTTATGAGATGGTAGATCTGTACATTCAATATGAATATATTTAGAGCTCTGTCATTATTGAGTGACATGTCCACCTTCCTGGTCATTGACGTAAATGCAAACATATAATTGTAAATATTCTAATTTTATTGGAATCCTCAGTCCTCTGTAGAGTTGCAATCAAAGAATAACGTTCTAATGTACTAAGAACATGACTGGAGTTGTTCCAAATAAATTTGACCGAGCGAGAAACATAGAGTATATCGTGGGTTCCCATTGGTACTGCTTTTTTTATTTCATTCATCATACCAAAAGATAGACCCACATTATTAACATACATTAGAAGGATCTCCACTGTTCAAATAATATGGAGGTGAATAATGAATAAATTGTTGGTGTTAATAAAATATTCACTACAAACTTCATAAGGTGTCATGAATTGTATCGTACTATACTGATATGTAAAAATAATATAGTGACCAATATTTTCTGCAAGTTGTAGTAGTTATGTTATTTCATCAAAAGATTTTACTAATGTTAGAAAGATAATGGGTGCGAATTAAATGTACATTTAGCATTGAACATGTAGTAACTCTAACCTGAAAAGTTAGCTTCATGATTACATTTAGCATGTAATTTAGCAGTTGATGTTTCACCTCTTTTTGATGTAACATGAATCATGGTTGTAGACACCTATAGTTTTTGGGTACAATCATCATTTAAACTACTATGCAATTCCGAAATCATGTAGATATATATTATACATTCAAGTAAATAATAAAGCCTCGTTACACTTTACAACACACCTATAACGGGACAATTAGCTTCTTTTCCAGAAACTGAAGAATGGAAACATTTTATGTTGTAATTGGAGAATGAAACACATTACATTCTGTGAAAATTGAAAAACAGTTGAAGGAATAATTTGTGCTCACATTGATAAATAGGTAGGTGATAGGAAACTGACACTTTTCATCTCATTCGTTAGACCAAGCATAAGAAATGAAGATTAAATGAACTATTTAATATAAAGGATATGTAACCTGAATGTTGTTCACAAGAATACGTTGACATAATCCTCACCAAGAGGGACATAATTCTCATCATTGGATTCATATATATGCTTTATCTTGATACATCGCATAGATTTTGTTGAAGAAGTTGCATAGACATGATGATCTATCAATGATATATAATAGTTTAGTAACTAATCAATGACAAAGAATAGTAAAAGTAACATTCATAGTCAATTTATTGTCAGTTTGGAATGGAAGTCATCATTCAAAGATACATGTGTCTATGATATTCATGCTCTTCCTTTTGTGGTGCAGAATTGTTGTAGTGGTTCTGATGTTTTATAACAACAAATGTTATCATATAAAATAGGTCAATAGCCAGTAAATTTAGAAAAATGTATAAACAAAACATATGTATTTTAGAAATGAAAAGAAGAAAAACTGATCTCAAGTACAGTTAATTTTGTACTGTTACCTTTTATATTGCTTGTTCTAATAGATATTGGTGATGAAGATCCACATTCTTGAGGCACTGTGAATTCAATAGTAGAGTAAGTAAATACTAAACGTCATTTAGAGTAAACATATTGATTGTATTTGAAAATTTTGAAAAATTGAAATTGAAGTCACTAGATGTATTTATAGGAGACAGTGGTTTGCATTATCCTCTATTCAAATTGCAATTTAGTTGTACTGCTTCACATGTTTTAGTAGGAAATATGTGATGGTAGTTTGTAGATGTATTGCCTAAACATGTATGAACATATAAAAGAGTAGTTAACATTATGGAATTATTGGAATAAGTTATAGTAGTAACTAATCAATGATAGCAAACAGTAAAAGTAATTTTCTTTTGTTGAAGTACAAGACGTTTGGAATGGATGTCACCATTGAAAGAAATAGCTGAATATGCGGTACATGTTCAAAATCATTGGGAATTAATGAAATGTATTTAAATAGTGAAAAGAAGAAAAATTTATCTCAAGTAGAGTTCATAACAACAGCTATCACCTATTATATTGTTTGTTCTAATAGATATTCGTGTTTAAGATCCACATTCTTGAGGCACTACTAAGTACATAGTAGAAAAAGTAATGTAGACACTATTATTTATAATAAACATATCAAATTTATTTCACAATTTTCTAAAATTTGAATTGAAATAACCATTGGTTGATAAAGGCGATAGTGGTATGCGTGACCCTCTGATTAGATTGGAATTAAGTAGTACTGCTTCATACGTTCCAGTAGGAAACATTTGATTTTATGCTGTAGATGAAATATCTAGACATGTATAAAATTGTAAAATAGTAGCCAACATTATGGACTTATTGAATGATGTTACATCAATTATCTACCTATTTTTTGTTCTCTCATATGTAGTCTCCTTTGAAACCTTGCATGTCTCGATGTTGATGGTGTTTGCATCTTTGTATCAGTTTTCTTTTTGTGGAATTTTCATGTTTTGGAAGGTATCCATAGTATGTTTATGGGTAGATATATATAATTAAACAAACAATGGGAAGACAATTGTATATATTTCTTACCAATATTCTAACATATAGTTATTTTTTGTAATTTCAATGTCTAGCAGGTAAGGAAAAGTAGATAGTGAATGAATACTATTAAAAAAATTCATGCTTAATCAAAATAGTACATATTAACTACGGACGGATCGATAATAAGTGAGTAATTTTTTGTAAAGGCAATAATGATGGGATATGAGCTATTTTAGAAAATGAGAATTGTTTTACCTAATAAATAATGTAAGATGGGATGGATTTTAGTATCGTTGATGATGTTTAATATGTTACAGGTGGAGAACAGATGCCCCAATTTCTAAAAAGGTGGTATTCCACCTGTTACAGACAGCAGATTTAAAATACAGGGTTTTTAGAAGCATACACATAATAGTATTTTATTTAGTATTTTATTTAAAGACTACATGATGTGGGTTACGCTTTTTTGGTGTCTCATAGTAGAAACATCAACTAACTTCAAATTTAAAGGACCAAAATTGTTTGTCAATGATGATATTGTAAATGTAATATGAACAAAATGGAAGGGGTGTTCTTTGGAAGTGGATTTTTACAGAGTTAGAAGTAGTCATGCGATATAGGGAAATAACATCATGTAGAAGATGACACCTATTTTTGTAACCGATCAAATTACATGGACATCTTATCTCTGCAGCGGTCGCATATGATGAATAATATGAAATTGTATGGACACATTCAAAATAATATGCTAACATTTAGATGTAGGTAGAATGTTACAGAAGGAGATGCAGCTTACAGATGCTACTATACCAAAATATAAAGGAATGAAAGGAACTTTGATGTGATATGTGAGAAAAAAGAGTGGATGATAATTGTATGAAAGACCAGTCGATCGCAAAACCTAAGGAACCGTGGTGGATACCGTAGGATTTCTCGAGTTATTCAGGATGCGAAGTGGAAACACAATTCTCTTTGAGGGTTGGCATGCAGCAGAGGGATGAGGCCGAAGGTAATTTGTTTGAGTGGTGCTGCACAGCAAAAACCCTAAATAGGAGGGCGAGTCTGATTTCCTGTGTGGGGGAATGCGATCACAACCATATGAGATATGTAATGGATAGGCTGGTTTTTTAATTTGAGGCAACGTGGAGAATTTGGAGGGTGACACGTTGTCACGAACCAGCCCTGCTACCCTGGTAACCCAATAACCGAACCAGCCCTGACATAGCCCGAAGGGCATTCCCGATCCCCACGGGTCGATGACAAGCACCTGGCATCATACAACATAAAATTGGGAATAAACTTTCCACAAGAATGCGGAATCTAGAGTGAAATAAAACATTATGCATAACAAAAGAAACTCCACTGGGAGTAATGTACCATAAAACAAAGAGGCATAATCAGTCGAAGTACAACAACCCAAGTACCATAGTGGGAAAAATAGTCCCAAGGTCCCTAAGGACACAACTCACCATGTCCAAAGATCAGCAGCTAGAACCACCTCATAGAGGTCCCTTCCCTTTGCTCGATCCTGGATGAAGAATTTCTACAAACACCCAAAGGAAAAAGTAGGGTGTGATCCAAATCTTAGTAGGATACCACCGAAGATTCCATAACAGTTGGAAAATATGTATTATCTAAGAAAAACAATCAAATTTCAAATAAATTGGTTTGGAAATTCAAAGGAATATTTTTAAAAAATCTTTCAATACATTTTCAAATGATGGTAAATTCATCAATAAAGGCTTTACAATGATGGAATATTTCTAAAACAATGGCTTAAGTAAAACATTTATATAAAATAGTTTATATAAATTCATAATGCAAGTAAAGAAGCAGTTCAAAAACATTGGCATACATTTATATATCAAATATAAATAAACAAGCAAGCAACATGGTCATCCGCCCAAAGGTATGTTTGTATTAACCAGTTATAGGATTCAACACTCTATATGTGAACTCAAAAAAATGTGTATACGCACTTCCCTATGACACTGGCTAGAGGAGACTCGACTCCAACCCGTCAGGGATGTGACCCACTGCATGTATGTTATAAAACGTTGTCATAGTGTAGAGCGTATCCAAATAACTCACTAACTACCTAAGTATTTCATGCACTCTTACATGATGAGCTAACTATTTTAAGAATGCTTAAAATACAAACAATCCCATTCTTCCATTTCAAAAGTGTATATTTCATTCCATTTAAAACCAAAACATGTTTTATTCTAAACATGCCTCTTTCACAAGGTTAAACCAATGGGTTTCTATCAAATCATTTTAAGCAATTTTCATAAGTTTTAAATCCATTCAAAACCATTTCAATCATTTCACATTTCATTTTCACAGTTAAATTCAAAAATTTAACAGAAAACCTTTCCATCAAATCCACAATTTAAATCCTTCTGTTTAAATATGTGAATTTTCCATAAACACGCCCAAATCAATGGAATTGGGGTTTTCCCACATCTCTATGCCAAAACCTGTTCAAATATCTCAATTCTATGTAATCATGTTTTTTTCAATTTAGTTGAGAAAAACATGAAAATTTTAATTTAAATCAATAATTTATATAAATTAGGCAACTACAATGATATTCAATTTGGCAAGTCTGGACAGAACATCCTACCTTTAAGTTTTTGACCAAAACCACAAAGGTCGAGAATGCTCAAGAAAACCGGGTCATTTCTTCAAGAACTCATCATAGATGTCCTCTCTGAGAACGATCAAGACCAAAACACATCAAACATGGTACC
This sequence comes from Viscum album, assembly GCA_963277665.1. NCBI lineage: Eukaryota > Viridiplantae > Streptophyta > Magnoliopsida > Santalales > Viscaceae > Viscum > Viscum album. The sequence goes on from OY728162.1 coordinate 491,258,756, forward strand.
CCACACTTAGATCTACCCATAACATGCATAGATCTAAAAATCGAGATTAGAGGTGAAGTAAATCTAAGTAGATCTATGAAACCAACCAAGAACGATGAAGAACGATCACATACCTCAAGAATACAGCTTTGATTAACCACGGGGAGCCTTTGCATCTCATCCAGAATGATGGGAGAACCTTATCTGACCTTGAGATAAGTCAAATACCTAGTTAGGTCCACATAAGAGGAAAAACGATGCACATAGAGGCAAAATGGCTGAGATCCACAATTTAAGTATCTAACTTTAAGTGGTCGCATGGTTTTTCCGCATGGGTTGACAAACCGTACACTAACCATGTGTGAGATACTGCCATGTCCACCCGTCTCTCATGATTTGGCCGCATGGTTAGACCAATTGTGCACTGCCCGTGCAGAAGCTTATGCCCAAGATTCAAGGCCTGCACGGTTTGGTCACACGGTTTTTCAAACGTGCGAAAACTATGCACAACACACTGTCCTGTATTTTTTCATTAAAAGTTCACCCAAAGTCATCCCAAGTCATTAATCCAAAATAGGGGTACTTAAAAACATAAAAAAGTACCTTAAAACATATCTGGATTTTACAACCTCCCCACCATAAGTCCATTCTATCCCCAGAAATCCTATGAAGAAACATCCACATTAAGAAGATGAAGCCACTCCTCCCTCATCAGTGCCTCTCTTTCCCAAGTCGCATGAGAATATGAACCATGCTACCAAATTATATAGACCAGAGGTATAATTCTCCCATGAAGTACCTTGGTCTCTAAATAAACAACCCTGACTTGTCACTCGGTAACAGATAAATATGGTTCAATCTCAAGATCACTCCACCTCACAAAATGGGATGGATGAGAGAGATACTTTTGCTGCTGCGATACACTGAACACATTATGTATCAATGTCAGTTGTTGTGGTAGAGATAAATGGTAAGAAACATTCCCCACAAGACCAGCAACCTTGAAAGGTCCCACAAAATGAAGAGTAGGCTTCCCTTGCCTCCCAAGCTGCCAATGACCCAATTGGGGTGACACATTCAACAACACCTGGCCACTAGATGAGAACTCTAAAGGTCTATGGTGAAGATCAACATAATACTTGTACCAAATCTGCGATGTCAACATTCTCTGAAGAATCAACTGGATCTTAGTTGTCGTCTCTTGAACCAAACTCGGTCATACAAAAGAACTTTCACCAATCTCCGACCAACAGAAAAGAGATTTACAAGGATAGACATACAATGCCTCAAAATGAGACATCTTGATCGTAGATTGATGAAAGTTATTATAAGAGAACTCAATTAATCCTAGATGGTCATCCCAAGACCCACCAAAATCTAGAACACAAGCTTGGAGCATATCTTTAAGGATCTTAATAGAACTATCTGTCTGGCCATCAGACTGTGGATGGTAGGCCGTGCTCAAACGGACCTGAGATCCCAGTGCCTCCTGAGGTCCTTTCCAAAATTGAGAAGTAAACCGAGGATCCCTTTTAGAGACTTTAGCAGACAAAACTCCATGCAAACAAACAATTTCTTTCACATATATATTTCCCAACTCCTCAAATTTTGTTTTATCTTGAATAGGTATAAAGTGAGCAGACTTGGTCAGTCTGTCAATCACAACCCATATCGTGTTCTTCTCCCTCTGGGTTTGGGGTAACCCAACCACAATGTCCATTGAGAATTCATCCCACTTTCATATAGAGACTGGAAGTGGTTGAAGAAAACCTGAAGGATTCTGGGGATCGACTTTCTCCTACTGGCATGTATAGAAATGAGATACAAACTCAGAAATGTCTCATTTCATACCTGGCCACAAGAACTGTAATCACATATCATATAACATATTTGTGGTTCCTGGGTGCACAACCCACTTATAGTTATGTAATCCCATATCACATCCTTCCTTGCTGATAACGACACAACATAATGATTTCGATAACCCCAAACATCCTCTTTGGAGAACGACCACAAGGTGTCAGTCTCCCCACCATAAAGAGAGTCCCTATTGCCACAGAATTCATCATCCAGTTATTGTTCCTAATGAATTAACTCGAGGAGGGAAGAAGTCAACTGAACACTGGATAAAGAAACTTTATTCCCCTTACACTGAACTCCAATATGCAACTGAGAAAAAAGACCAATCAAACTCCACTCTTTAGAAGATTCCTTCATAGGATGAGATGGAAGTTTCCTGCTTAACACATCTACAACAACATTCCCTTTCCTCGAGCTATAGGTAATGTCAATGTCGTAGGACTTTAGGTACTCCACCCAACACCTTTAGCGGTGATTCAAATCATTTTGAGAGAGATATAACTCAAGATCCTGTGGTTTGAATACACAGTAAACCATTTTCCATAAAGGTATTGTCGCAAACACTTAAGTTCATTCATTACAAACACAAGTTCAAGGTCATTGGTGGGATAGTTATTCTCATGAGGCTTAAGCTGACGAGACCCATAGGCAACAACATGATTACCCTGCATGAGTACACAACCCAAACCTGATCCTGATGCATCACAGAAGACCACATATGCTATCCCAGCCTCAGGAAGAGTTAACATCGTCACAGTAGTCAAAAGTCACTTTAGCTCAACAAAAGAACTCTGACATTTTTCATCCTAGGAAAACATCACTCCCTTTAGAGTCAGAGAAGTCATTGGAGAAGCTAACTTTGAGAAGTCTTTAACAAATAGGCGATAATATCCTGCTAATCCCAACAAGAATCGAATCATTAAAACATTTCGTGGTTGTTCCCAAGTCATAACAGCATTCAACTTTCTAGGGTCAACTGATATTCCTGGTTCTGACATGACATGTCCCCTGAATGTTATGTCCCGAATCCAGAAATCACACTTTGAAATCATGGCATAAAGAGGGTGATTTCATAAAAGTCATAGAACTGTTCTCAGATGTTGAACATGATCCTTCACAGACATGGAGTATACAAGGATGTCATCCAAAAAGTCTTCCACAAAAGTATCCAAATACTCAGGGAAAACATTGTTCATCAAGGCCATGAAAATTGCAGGAGCATTTGTTAGTACAATGGGAATGACAAGGTACTCATAATGGCCATACCTACACCGAAAGGAGGTCTTAGGAACGTCATATTCCTTTATCCTCAACTATTGGCAACCAGATCGAAGATCAATCATTGAAAAACACCTCTCCCCTTTAAATTGGTCAAACAAATAATCATTCTGTGGTAACCGATATTTGTTCTTTATCGTAACTCGATTGAGCTTTCGATAATCAAAACATTAGCAAAGCGAACCATCAGCCTTCATGGCGAAGAGAACTGGTGCTGCACAAGGGGACACACTCGGGCGTATAAAAAAATTCTCAGGAAGATCATCCAACTGAGACATTAGTTCCTTTAAATTGGCTGGATCCATTCGGTAAGAAGGGAATAAAACCGGTTGAGTACCAGGCATTAACTCAATGGAAAAATTGATCTCCCTTACCGGTGGCACACCAGAGAAGTAAGATGGAAACACATCTGGATACTCAGCGACAATTGGAGTAAGATCACCACTCATTGGATCTTTCTCTAGATCAAAATCAATCACTGATATAATTTTTCCTAGATCTGGGAAAAAGTAACCGACTCGGCTTGATCTTGGGTCCCATTCTCTTTGAAAAACAAGAGGCACAACACTAGGTGTAGTAAGGTTGACCCATCGAAGATAACAATCAATCCAGAATTTATTGGAGACAATCCAATCCATCCAAAAAATGATGTAAAAATATTTCATGTCGAGAACCAATAAATTCCAAGTATGATCAACATCTGATAGAGAGAAGACACCAGCACGAATACAGAGACCCTTCTCTCTCATTACACCAAAGTGTGTAGTAAAACCCATTGCACAAGATAAAACTTCCATAGGAAGATTAAGATGATTAACAAAAAGGGTTGAAATAAAAGACTGAGATGCACCAGTATCATAAAGAGATATCACTAAAGATGAAGCTATAGTAATGGTACCTCTCATAGTTGCATGACTTGTATCAGCTACCTCTGGAGACTCTTCCACTGCGTAAATAAGCTTTGTTCCAGATTCCAATTGCTGGAACCCTTTTTCACGTGAAGCATTTGATTTCCCCGTAGTGTTTGGAGGTGCTGATGATCATGTTAACTACGTGGAGTAGAGAAATTATGGCAGAATCTCTATAAGTTCCCCAAGAATCCACAGGAGCTACAGTTATTGGGTTCCTCAGTACACACCCTCTTAGAATGTCATGGATTTCCACACTGATAGAAAGTGAAGGAGGCCCCTCCTAGTGCTACCGGATGTCTAAAATGACTCTGATATTGAGAATTACTATGACAAACATCGCGCTTCCGTTTTCCTTTAATGGAACCAACACTGCCACTAGAAGAAAAAGGTACTTCCTGCAACCATGACATTCCTGCCAAATCCATCTCAACCATCATCGCCCTATCCAGCTCACCGCCATAAGTGGGTAGCTTCAGTATGAAATCCTGAAAACGAATATCTGATCGAATACCCAACTTAAATATTCGATCCATCATCCTATCCATAGATACAATTTCAGTAAAAAAATGTACCAACTCAGCAAACCGATTGGACTAATCAGTCACGGTTTTGTTGGCCTGCTCAAGTTTGAAAAACTCCACAGCCTTGTCCAACACGATAGATTCTGTATAGAAATTATCAGTAAATGGATACCTAATGTCTTTCAACTTGATTTACTCATCTTGCCCTGCATTCACCATCGTGTCCCACCATCTTCTGCTTGGTCCCTCCAGCACGATGGTGGCACACATCACCTTGTTCACATCAGGTGTCTCCAAGAACCCAAACAGAAATTCAATCTTACTCAACCATTCTTCAGTATGTTGTGGGTCAGTTGATCCTTTGAAAAATGGTGGCTTATTGCATAGTAACTCTTGAGAATGACTTCGGAAAATATTACTTGGAGGATCTAAAGATGGAGTATGAACATGGACTGTAGATGCTGCCTGTTATAGAGCTTGGGTAGTGCGAACAATCACCTCTACCAGACTTGGATCCACAACAGGACTTGCTTGCTATGATTCAACATCAGCCTCTTTTTGGATCTGATTCCCACGTCTTTTCGGAGGCATGATGCTACAAAACACTATAAATGTCTGAAATTAAGACACCAACTGTGTAACAAGGAAAAATACTCTTTAAAGAAGGAATAAACAAGATTTGGATCTCACTCAATCCAAACCAAAATAAAGAAAAGACTAGAACTAATCCAAAAGTAGCCTTTCACAAACCACCCTTGGTGACATAAGTTTTATTGTGGTGAGAGCTAGTCAGGTACTCAATCACAACTACCTCCTATGTCCCGACAAGAAAACTCAAATACATACTTTTATCAAGGAAAGATGTTTAAAACCTCCCTCTAATACTAATTTTTCACGACCCACCTCCCGGGGCCATGAACCTTGTCATCTAACCCCATGGGTCTCCTGTAATACCTTGGATGTCTTTCCATCCCAACATAGGCTATTACTCACTAGGGTAACTTATCAGACTAATGACTGTCCCCATAGGCCAACACATGTTCTTTTAGTGTGTTTTTCCTCATTCACACACACCCTGGGAATCTTCCCAGAAGGTCACCCATCCTGAATACTACTCCATGCCATGTATTCTTAACTGTGGATTTCTAATCAGATAGGATCTCGAAAAGAAAGGTTACCCTTGTTGGCATGGGTAGTAACATTTATCCTTTTAAGTCTCACTATTCCAGGGGTGTTACACACGCAGGCCTAGATAAGCCACGTTTTGTATATATAATAGATAATAGATTTTTTAATCTATATATTAATTAATTGTGATATGAAGATGAAGAGTCTTGTTATGATTACGGGTTTTCCAAATATAGAAATAAATGACGGGATGAGAAGATGATGATTTATTTTGTTTTGTTTTATCGATTATCATTGATCTATATTATGATTTTTTTTTCATCTGAAAATCATGGACATATGTGGCCAATGTTTTTTCATCAAATTCAAGAATACTTATTTTTTATCATCTATTTTATGGATATGAACATGAATAATAGATTAATCATATAAATCTGGTTAATTAAATAGATGACCAATGATCAAAAATTTTGTTTGATTAGCCCTGAAAAATTAATGATTAATTAAATAATGACTGTTGATAAATCTATATAAACCTTATTGTTCGGTGTGGTTATGTGAATTGTGTAGTTCTATTCATCCATGTGTCTTTTGGTGGTCAAGTGGGGTAGTGTCTATGAGGGTGGATATGTTGGTGAGGTGGTACTAGGGTGAAATAATGTCTCATGATGAATGATTTTTTTATTCGGAAAATGATGAACATTTTCAATAGTGATTATGCATTAGGTTTGTGTTAAAATTGATAGGAATGGACTGTTTTGTTCTATGGGACTGAAACCTAGATGATTTTTATTATTATTGAGGGATGTGTTTCTATTCGTGCAGTATGGCTACTAAGTATGGTATGCAAGGGAAAATTTTGATTATGGATGTTGTTACCTTTAATGGTCATTTTCCCCACTTTTAGATACAGTGATATATTAGGAATGAGTGTTAGAGGGGATTCTATTACCATGGTCCTTCTATCTCTATATTCCATTGCAGTGGTTTGTATCGTTTCTTCTCCATCGTAACATTTGATTTGTTTTATAATTTCTCCAGTAGGAAAGGGACACATTTTTTTCACATTAATAAATAACGAATTTTAATTTGTTAAATAAATTGGATAGGGTTATGAATAGATTTTATAGAAGGCTATGCTTTTGCGTTAGAGGTGGTGGTTAGGGATAATTTGTGGGGTGTTGTCGGTTTTTTTGAAACCCATAGGCTGGGATGAGTTTTTGATACATATAATTATATTCTGGTATTTACTTTGATTTATATGTGTGTTGTACCATTGTTGAGAACTATTTTCCAAACAACCCCACTTCATTGGGGAGGATGTTTTTCCCAGCATCCAGGTTGGAGGATGTATGGCTGGTTAATAGCTCTTCTCCACTTCCTCTTATAGTCATTAGAAGCCCAATATTTTTTTTTGTGAAAGTGGTAATTTGATGTGGAGGACCAGGTGTCTAATGGCGAGGTATACATCACAGATGTCTTGTGAATGAGATATGTTATGTTTTCTCGTGTGTCATTAGGTTAAGGATGTGGTCTGTGTCCAATGTTTCTACGGGGGAGATGTGATGTGGTTTGTCAATTAGGTGTTTATAGGTGGGATGTGTTATGTGACCAAGGTATGGGCAGTTATGTTATAGAAGTGGGGCTTGTAGAATAGTGTGGTAGCATATAGAAGTTCACCATTATTGATGACCATATAACCATGGGAAGTGGTGCAGGTTACCATATCATCAATGTGATTATTTAATTAATTTACATGAGTTACTTTATTTGGTGAGAATTCCTTATTGAATATGGGGTGGATTGTATACCTTATTAGGTTCATTTGAGTTTCTGATGTTTTCTCATAGGGGAATTTTTATGATTCTCCCACTTTTGCACGAGTGACATTGTCTATTCCTTTTTAGTATACTTTAATTATCACCCTATGTATTTAAAATAGTTTTAGTATTACAAGGAGATTACATGGTCTATGATGGACCCTACCAACATGGGTATCTAGGTAGTTTTCTTTCACTACATCGATTTGTTTATTAGGTATTTACTTTGGTGTATATTAATGTATTTTTAACAGTTTTACTTTAAACAATCAAGTTGGAAGTATTTTTTCATTATATATATATTTATCATGGAGTTGTTTTGCTGTTGAAATTTCTTCTCTCCCGATAATTTTTACTATACATAAGTTAATGTCTCACATTTTGTGATATTTGTATACCATTTCTCCTGGTTTCCACCATAAGGCCTACTAGAGGCAAGAAATGGTGGGAGGTCATTATAAATTTTTCACCACTGAAAGGTTAGGGGTGGCATCCATGGATGGATGGGTCGACACAAAATGGTATCATAGATTCTTATTGAGATAGATGATGGGGTTTGGGTGTAGGCCCATTGAGGATTTCATATGGTGGTTGGGAAACCATGTTTGGTGATATGGGTTCATGACATATTCCCGGGAATATAGGCAAGGACAAATGATTTTAGGTCCCCTCATGATACAATTCAAGAACTATGAGCTTACTAAATGAACGAGTCAGAATACACAATTAGAGGTATATAGACCATATTAATTGCATACACAACAGGATGACCTGTGTTCCTTTTTTTTGGGAGTTTTTGGGGAATTAAAATAGAAAATGAGTAAAATTGAATCATAAAAAAATTCAATACTTCTTAGTCTTATGAGTTATCGTTTTACTTTTCAGATACATCACCTGGTCATTGTCTGCATGTGGTATGAATAGTGGAGGCTTAGTAGGATAACCTGGATGATTGGAGGATGGTTGATCTAGAGGAGGAGGACAACTAGTGTATGTTAACGTCATGTAAATTCCAGTGTCCATCTTTGGTAATGTAAGAGGTAAATATCTTTTAAATGGAGATAGATATATGGCTCATGGTGTTTGAGACCAACTTCATCATGATCTGTGATCTAAAGGAGTATTGGCAACTGTTGGTGTTCAGTTAGATGAGGGGATTTGTGCATTAGTGGTGGATGTTTTACCTATTGATGATAAGGGAGGATGATGTTTTTGTGGGTCGATTTTCCAGTGTTCAGGGTAGAATTCCAATCATCGACCATGAATGATGAGAATTGAGAGGAGCTACACTCCCTCTTATATGAAATTGTGTCAATATTAGAGAAAGGGAACATGATCGAGTATATCCTTCACATTTATCCATATAATTAACTAGATGGGGACTCTCATATGAGATGCTTAAAGTCGTCACTCTTTCATCCTTTTAGAATGGAGTTATTCCCTTCACAATGATTATATACCTAGAGGTCCAAATGAAGGCAGAAGTTTTTGAGATGATGTAATCGTGAGGAAATTTTCTATGAGAGGTATGTAGAATGGTTCTAATAAATTAATGGATTCTATTAGTACATCTTAGGAAATGAGGCCATTGAGTATTTAGAATGCGGGGAGTTAATCTCTAGAGTTTTAGTTTTGACATTTTGGTCCTCGTGGTTTTCATACAATCACGGAACATAGGTGTTTCTACTGTAGAGGTTTCATCAACATCCGTGTTAGTGCCCATTTCATGCTCAATATAGAGTAGGAGGGTAGGTTTACTGCCCACCTCAATATAATTTTCTAGAAGGGCTATTTTATTAGAAGAGATATTAATCTCCCACTCCATCGACGGGGGAGAAACCCAGAAAAGTTCAAATTCATGGACTACCTCATGGTCCTCTATCATAACCGGGTTGATGATACAATTAACATTAGATTAGAAGAGGATCTGGGCATGGAAAATGTACGTCGTAGAGGCAGTAGTTCTAGTGGGTCTATTGATTGTTTGAGGTTTGATCAATAGTGATAGAACTATTTGTTTTTTGATTTTTTTGATTTTTGAGATTCTCACCGCAATTCACCATCTCTATCCTATGTTTTGAAACTATAAGTACATTTAATATTCATTCCCCTAGTGTTAAACACACTACTCAGTAGACTGACCAATCTTTTGGACATTTTTTGGGGATGTAGATAGATATTTGTATTGAAACAGTCTAATGGGGATCTCTATTTGCTATAAATAGAAAAATATGATGTCATACTGGGAATAGGCTAGTTGTTTTCTACTTAATGTATCATTGATATAAGAAATTTGAGACATGTTTTTAGATGTGGATAGTCAAATGTGGCTTTCGTTTTTGAGTGGGGTTCTATGATGTGAAGTTAGAATATGGAGTCTCTTCTTTCCTTATTGGTCGAGATGATAGTGGAATCAGTGTATGTTTGGATGAGGGGGGTTCTAAATGTTTTTGGGGAGTTCTTGGATTTTTTACAAAATTATGTGGTGGATATACCACCTCAACATGATGTAATTTTCAGGATGGACTTGTAGCCCCATGATTGTCTAGTTTTGATGGCTCCTTGTCAGATGTCACCATCTGAGTTATCGGAGCTAAGGATTCAGAATGACGATTTGATGAAGAAGGTATTTATTCAGACCAATGTGTATCCAAGTTGGTGCTCCAATCTTGTTTTCATATAATGAAGATAGTGTTTTGAGGATTCATATAGACTACTAAAGTTTGAATAGAGAAACATTGAAGAATAGTTGCCCTCTCCCATGGATAGATGATCATTTCAACCAAATAAGGGGAGCATGTTGGTTCACTAAGATCTATCTATGGTCCGTATATCTACAATTTTGGGGAAGGATGATGATATCATGAAGTCATCTGTTAGGTTTTGTTATGGGATATTAGAATTTTTTGTTATGCCAATCGTTTTTATAAATGTACAAGTCATATTCATGGGATATATAAACTCCATATTTCATTTGATCTAGGAACATTTCATCATCATATTCATTGACGACATCCTAATATACTCATGGTCTGAGGAGTATCATGACCCACACCTCAAGACTATCTTGTAAGTTCATTAATGCAACCAGTTCTATTGGATGTTGTTCAACAATATGTTTTTTATGTAAGAGGTCCATTTCCTTGGACATATGGTGTCCTTAAATGGTGTATAAATGGACCTATTGTAGAAACAATGTAGATTCATCATGGGAAAAACCCATGAATGTTACAGTGGGTTGTAATTCTCTCGATCAGGTAGGACAATAACAAATATTTGTGCTTGATTTATCATGAATAGTATCGCTATTGATGTCTATGACCTGAAAAGAAAAAACCATTATTTGGAGGGAGCTGTTTCTGGAAGCTTTCAGCTATCTAAATGGTATGGTAGTCAATGCTATGGTGATCATGTAGGCAGAGGAAGAGGATATGTTCAAGGTGTTTTGTGATGATTACCATCTATGATTAATGTGTGTACTAATTTAACAATGGGGAGTTATCTCTTATTGTTATAGGATGTTAGATCCTTAAGAATTTATCTATGCCACAGATGATATAGAGATTTAAGTAGTTGGGTTTTCATTGAAGTTGTTGTTTCATTAACTCACAGAGGAGTGCTTCGAGGTCTTCCTAGATAAAATGGTCATGATGTATATCATTTCCCAACATGACCTGAACATACAACATCATAGATGTATGGTGTTCCCCCAATAATAAAATAGTGAGATATCTTATACCATAATAAAGGAGAACATTATGGTAGATGACTTGAAAATAATGTGGCAGTCATAGGTAGATTGATAATATAAATATGATTAATGGGAGATGGAGGAGTTGGATTCCTTGATTTTAGATGCGTGAATGGATGGGGGTAGAGGTTATCGGTTTCAGATGAAAGTAAAATTATATCTGAGTTATAAGGTCGAGGATTCTCAATTGGAAGAATCAGAGGTAGAGGTGATTTGTGGTCTCATTGACTACGTTGATGCTCTGGTGTGATGATCAGATGATGGTAACAATTGGTTTTCGCCCATGGAAATTATATTTTTCCAATAGTGATGCATGAGGGAATTTACTGTGAGTTTCATAGCTATCCCCTATAGGTACACCTTGTAATTTCCATGATAAATTGTGTCCTAGGGGAAATGTTTTGGTGTCCTTCAATGAAGTGAGTAGTGGCATAGTTTGTGTCCATGTGCATAGTCTTCCAGCTTGTGAATGCTTAGCATCATGTTCCCAATGGTTTCCTAGATCTCCTAGATGTTCAGGAGTCGATGTGGTATGATATAACGACGGATTTTGCCACATGATTTCCTAGGGCTCGGGGAGGGTGTGATGCTATATGTGTATTGGGGGATTAGATGACGAAATTGGCTCACATCATTATGATTATGGAGTCTTGTGAAGCTGATACATTGGGAAGAAGGTGTGTGGATGAGGTCTTTTGGATGCATGGGGATGCACGATCCATTGTATTGTATTGGAACACATGTTTTACTACACTAGTCTCTTTAGGTTTACAAAATACTTTTGGAACTTAGTTACCCTTCGTCACTACATTCCACCCACAAAAATATGGTATTATTGAGAGGATCATCAATACATTAGAGGACATGATGTGAGAATGAACCATGGATTTTTCTGGGAGATGTGTTTGAAACATGTCCTTAGTGGAGTTTTCGTACAATAATAGTTATCACTAGTCAATTTTTATGTCTCTATTCAATGCATTTATTTTATTCCGTGTTGTACACCCTTATGATGGAAACATATTGGGGAGGAAACTGTTCTTGTTCCGAACATGGGGCAGACTATGACCGAGAAGGTTCAGGTAGGCATTTAGAGGATGAATGTCACACTGGACTGGTAGGACAGTATACTGATCACACAAGGATGCCCATGGAGTTTAATGTAGGATACCACATGTTCTTGAAATATTCCTCTCAATGTGGGAATTTGAGGATTGGTATGGGGTGAAAACACACTCCCATGTTCATCAGAACTTTAATGGTATTTAGAAAAGTAGGTGAGGTAGAATTCTAGTTGAAGTTACCAAAGAAGTTTGAGAGGATTGAAAACATATTTCATTTATAACATCTTTATATATATATTCCTGATAACACTAATGTCATTGTCTTGGGATAGTTTTATATCAAGGATAATGCAACATCCATGGAGCATCCAATGGATATCCGTGATTATTGGGATAAGGTGTTTTGTAGATAGACCATTACCTAGGTTCATGTGTTATGGATATATGGTGGCATGTAAGAGTGTACTTTGGAACATGAGACTCATATTCATACATATATCATGATTTATTTTGGGAGATTATATTAGTGTGTTTTCTTTATAATGTACTTCTTGAACTAAGTTCCCTATATAATGATGTCTATCATTTCACTCTAATCTATTACATAGTCGTTAAATAGGGAGTGTGGAGGACCTAGTCACTTTTTTAGAAGCATTAATGCAAGTGTGATTTAACTCATGTGGCTTTTCAATGCCACCAAATGTGGATATAAACATGTCATGGATAAAATAATTACAAATCCATGTTTCCGGAATTTGTGATTGTGTTTCATGTGTGGTAGTTGTGTGGTTTATTGAGGCAATAGATGTTGGAAGAGGTTTTCTTGGAAGTTGATGTATCACCCACCATTTTTAAAACACATTGTCTTTTATTGTTGAATATTAGTGGAGATTTTAGTAATTAATGTGTGGAATGTACGTTGAATAAAATCTCATAATTTAGTTGATCAGACCCCTCTTTCATCTAGGATTAGTTATAAATTTTATGGGGTGAGAATTGTTTGAGAGGTATTGGATGTAATGTCCTGGACCTCCCTAGACCATTACTACGTCAACATTTTGGTTTTGGTGTATTCTGGGAGACAACAATGGCTTATTTCAAGAATGTTCCAAAATTGTTGTTTTTTATCTTTATTTAAGGTCCCTAATATTTCAAGGCTTATTTAGGATTGGGCATTGGTCACTCAGGTCATTAGTAGGCTAGTGTCTCAGTATTTCATGGTGTCATTTACTCAAGGCTTTGATAGGTCAAGTATGTAGTGACTCAAGTTTTCAGTTGGTCATGGCGTGGGTAGTTTAGGATGTCAGTTGGTTGAGGAATATTCGACTTATGGTGTCATTAGGATAGGGTATTGGGTGTTTAAGGCATCAGTGGCTCAATGAATTAGTAGGTCAGAAATTTGGAAGGCCATGGTGTCAGTAGGCCTGGGTTCTGTTAGTTCGATGTTTGTAGGTCGGGCATTGGTGTGACACGTCGATAACTCACTGTCAATGGGTTGTGTTGGGGACATATTTTAGTGAGTCACGTCATTGATTCATGTGTCGGTGGTTCACTCATGGTGGCTCGTGTGGGTGACTCACCCATCGGTGAGTCATTTCCAGTTTTCTTCCACTTTTTCATTTTTCACCCCTCTGAGGTTTTATTTGATATAAATCAAGTTAAAAACATTGTAATAGAATTTTTAATGGTGTTTTATGGGATATTAATTTAACCATTAATAATATAATGCTTTGGTGACATAAAAATATACAAAACATATAATATTTATCAAAATTTGACATTAATGTCCCTTGAAATTGATCCTTTCCACTGATATTGGATCTAAATTTTCTAAGATGATAACTCCCCCTTACAATGTGTTTTCTTTTTCTCTTAGTGCACCTAGAGATTTTCATCCCTACATATCCATGTGCTGCATTGTGGATATTAGATTCAATCTTCCATGGAGTCTCCTGCTATTTTCATGACTGCATGTATTGGTATAGGGATGAGTTTTTTATAATATATTCTTTGAGTTATTAATTACTTTGGGTATATATTAGTTGTTTCTCTTATGGTATGGTTATACTCATGTCTCTTTGAGAATATAGTTGAATCAAAATTTTAATTATGGGTCTTATGATGATGAACGAACCTGTTATGACAATTTTATCCCTACCTTAGTAATAAATGAGGGGTTGGGATGATGATGATGATGTCTTTTTATCTGTTATCATTAATCCATATTGTGAGTTCAATGCCTTCTCAAAATCATGTCTCTTGGTGGTCTCTGTTTTCACGCTAGACTCATTAATAATTTTATTATCTTATATTGAATGTTTTTTAACACAAAAAAACGATTAATCATGTATATTTAGTTAATAAATGGATGTCCTAGGATCAATATTATTCTATTATAACCACTAAATTATCAAAGTGGAATTAATGAATGAGTTTTTCTAAATTTGAATACACCTAGATCTTTTTTGTGGATTGGTCATGTGTATGGTTGTATTCAACCATTTTTCTACTGTTGGTCATGTCGTGCTATTGAAAGGATTGTGGATGTGTGTATGGGGTGGTATTGGTCACGAAATTGTTTCCAATGGTGATATATTGATATATTATTGAATGGATAAACATGATGAACATTGGGCTTCATCTTGGTTGTGTTATGTTTTTTGGGAATGGTCTTTTAGTGTAGAGGAACTATAACCGGGTTGAAATATGTTGTTGCCAAGGGATGTGGTGAATTGCGTGTATTGAGGCAACTAAGAATGGTTTGGGGAGGATGATTTTGATAAACGATTGTGTTACATTTTGTGGGAGTTTCACACACAGTTTTTAGTCCCAGTATATTATGAATGGGTGTTAGAGTGGATTCTATTACCATGATCCTTCTTTATCTATTTGGATTTGGACGTTGTTGGTATAGTTACATCGGACTAGTATAATGGACATAGTTTTTAGTTTCATGAGTAGGTATGGGATTACCAATTTAGTCTTTATTAAATAAATAATGATAATTTGTTAAATGAATTGGATGGGTTTATTAATTAAGTATGTGGATGGCTATGGTTATACATTATATGGTATAGAAATGGATGTTATGTGTGGGCCCGTTGGTTGATGTGAAACCCATAGGATGGGATGAGTGATTGATGCATACAATTATATACATGTATTTCTATGTGATCTCTATGGGAAATCTTCCATGGTCGGTAATTATATTCCTATCAACAAAAATTCCGAGAAGATTTTGTTTTTTCCAACATCCTGGTGGTGGTATGTATGGCTATTTATTAGCACATCTCTAGACCATCATCTATGAATTTGTATCCCAGAGTTCTCTAGCCTGGAAATGGAGCTGTTATGAGGACCAGTTTTATATGAGTGAGGTGTTCACAAAATATGTCATTGGGAATAGATTTTTAGTTTCATTCACACTATACTTTGAATGAGGTTGTGGTATATTGACCATGTGTCGATGGGAAGGAGGTGATGTGGTTTATAGCCTAGGTTATTGTAGATGGGATGTGTATTGTGGATAAGATGTGCATGGGATGGTTATTGTAGTGTGGATTGTAGATGAGTGTGGCAACATCAGGATTTTCATCCATAGGGATTATTAGTTATGAAATGAGAAGTTGTGATGGGTACCACATAATTGTTGTTCTTAATAAAATACATCACATTACTTTTTTTTATTTGATGAGAAGGCCATGAAGAGGTTGGGAATGATAATATACATTTTTAGGTGATTTTGAGTTTCTAATGTCTTCTCACAGTGACATTAGTTTGATTCTCCCACATATGCACAAGAGATTTTGGTTTTTCCTACTATGAATAATGTTATGTTCACCTTGTGTATCTAAAATTGATTTCAGATTTCTATAGAGATTACATGGACCATTATTGACCCTTATATGTCAGGCATCTAGATAGTTATTATATCGTAGCATAGAATTGTTCTTTAGGTATTTACATTGATGTAATTAATTATATTTCAACCATTTTTACTTTCAAAATTGGTTTGGGAAGGATTTTGTATTTTTTTATTTATGTATTGGAGGTAATTCTATTTTGATATGTTTTATCACCCAAACACGGTTACTGTAAAAAGGTTAGTGCCACCCATTTTATTAGATGTTTATACCCTTGGTGCTGGCCACCACCCCAAGATAAACATTAGAGTGGACCTGGTGGTCATTATCTATATATCTCTATTCCCATCTCAAGATGGGAGTCATTGGAGTGATGGGGTCATGAATTTTTTTTGATTTTTATTTAATATGATCAAAATAATATTAATTGTAAATATAAATAAAGGGATTCTAGGAATATTATCATTTCTAAATGATGGCTTAATTGTCCTGGGAAACATTAAATAAATATTATATGATTATAATTAAGATAATTTATTTGAAAAAATAAATTTAATTAATTATATTGTAATATCAATATTACATTAGGGTGATTATTTGAATTTTTTGAGATGTTCTTTTTTTGAATAATATTTAAAAATATAGAATTGGAATTGAAAAATAGATTTTTAAATTATATAATTTATATTTTGAACATATATTTTTAATAATTTTTAATTTAACAATAGTTCATTTGTATATACACTAATATAATATATCTTATTTCGATCAATTTCATGTTGATATTTTTAAAAAAAATATAGTAATCTGGTGATTTATTATGTCTATAAAACTGTTGAACTCATCATGACCATAAAAGATCAAGTCTCGAAAGACTGATTAGTATAGTAGCCATGGAAGCACTAGATTCTTCTATAAGTCTTACATTACATAATAAATTAATAAACTACAACAACATAGTCTACATAGTCCACACTAATATCCCCTCATACTATCCATGCAGGTCAGTCAGAAAATACTTCTTCATATTCTGGGAAAAATGAAACATAGTAAGGGTTGATCTCAGATGCTCAGTAAGGATAACAATATATATGAAACATTCATAAATAAGCATACACATTTAAGGAAATGTATAACTAAAAAAAATCCTTTCAAACATTATCATCAGCATAAAATGGAATAAACAAAATGATATAATTCCATTTACTTATTCACATGGATAATCTACGAGTTGAATAATCACATGCAATATCAATAACCACTTTCATAATGATGGAATGTATAATGTCATACTATCATAACCACATAGTCAAGGCCTTATGCCAAGACTACAAAAAATATTTGGTCGAGGCCTTGTTCCAAGACACTAGTTTGACTCATGAGACCTACCGATGCATCGAGGAGCAATAGAGGGCTCCACCCGTCACTTACTAAGTCCAATGCGTTCCTCGTATGAACATATTTAAACATAACATAAACATTCATATTAAAACATGCATAATAAATGTCAATAATTTATCCATAAACCATTAATGGTATAAAAATAACACATCAACAGTCAAACATATCACAAAACCATCGATACAATTTGGTTGTTTTGTATAATAATTATTCAACTTCAAATAAGCTAAAAATGATTCAAAGGATTTTGACATAGATGAAATCAAAACTATTGAGATAAATATATCTTCTTTGCGAACATTTAAAAAGTCACATAATTTTAAAATAAAACATTTACATTGAAAATTTTATTTCTATGTTTGTATGTGAAGCTTTGACGGTTTTATAATGGAGAAAATAGCTACACCCACCGTATAAGTTAAAAAGAATACATTCTTACCTTAATTTTGTTGAAAAGGTTAAATAGGACCATGTTTGGAAAACAGAAGAAATAATCCTTTACAAAAATCATATAAAAAGTCATAAAAGGGTATAAATTACTTTTACCCCTAATCTATAAAATAGTAATAATTTTTTTAAATAAAATTTTAAGAAACATAGATGTAGATGATAAAGAGGTCCCAGTAGATAATTACGTATAAACAACCATGGATAAAAAAGAGATTGTGAAATAAACCCTTTCCTTGTACATTTCCTTGGTCGATGGTCAGTTAACCTCCCGTATAATGGTGTAATAATTGTTATTAAATTATACAAGAATCATATACATTAATATTATATCATATATGGTCTTTTAACATTTCATTGTTAATAATATTTTTGTATTATCCTTGTTTTGGGTGTTAACAGATTCATCTTCCATTATATTGTTGGTTATGTGATTCATAATTGTTATGGATGGGATGTAACTTATTCATATCCTGAATTATATAATGTTTTTAATCATTATTTTTGATCATCTAATGAAAATTATTCTTGAATGGATACAAGGGGGAATTAATCTCATCGCGTTCATGGAGACGCTAATCCGTAAGTATGCACGAGCGACAATTTCATTCTTTTGATATTAAAAATATATATAATTGGAAGGAGTATCATATATACAGAATCATTATCATGTATTGTTTACTATTTACATCAATTACACAACATTATTATACCCATCCAAATAATAATGCATAGAATAACAATTACACCACAACGTGGAGACGGTAAGTTATACGTACACATGTATGGTGACATGTCATTCAACAGATGGATAGAATAATGAATATGGTTGTGCCATATTTATAATAACATCACAGTATGTATAAGATACTGGAGTTATTATTTTATAATGTAAACAACAAAGAGAAAGGAAGTGTATGAAGAAAGGAACTTGAAAGAGATGGTTAGATTTTTACCTATTCTTGGGGTTCTTCCTTTTGATTTGATCTAAAAGCGATCCATTAGGTGGAATTCTGACTAAAGGAGGGACTCTAGGATGAAGGGAGGATAGTTGAGAGGGTATTTGGGCATTTTTTGGCTGAGTCAAATGTCTTTGAAGGTGTGAATTGGAGGGAAGGTGGAGTTCCCTTTTATAAGAGGGTTGAGTGGAACTTAGGAGAAACTAGAAATATTATTTTATAATAAAATCATTTTCATTTTATAATGGATTGAAAGTTGATTATATAAAGGATATTGTGGGTATGGGTCAAAATCAACTCAACCAATAGGTTGTAGATAGGTTTTGGTAACAATATTAACCTTATCTATTAGATTTAGGTCTTAGTTAAATAGTTTTAAATTTACCATGTCTCTTTGTATTTTTATATTATATTTTTAGTCAACATAATGTACACTTCCAAGGGAACCTGAAGTGGTTCATTAATGGTACACCTATCATTATATAAGTCCTTTGGGAGAGTAATAGATTTTTAGGAATATAATATAAATTAATAATATAATAATTTTTTTCGAACTCCTTTATGTTAATTTTGACGCTATTTGGTATTTTGTTTTTTCTAAATTCATAACAACATTATTACTTCGATAAAAATACATCTAATAAACCCTAATATGTCATATTAACCGACAAAATTAGTGGAATTCCTAAAAAGTCTCCAATTACATTTATTTGTATATTTATAATATCAATTATTTTTATATTTCATTAATAAGGTAATTACTGCATCATCATTAAGTCATAAATAAATTAAATTATTTAATGTCTAAAAATAATAATGGGAAAAATTATTTATGAAATCCCTTTAAATTTCTAATGAATGTTTATAATCGAATTTTTCTCATGTATAACCCTATATTAAAAATGTTTAATTTTGTATACTTTGATTTTAACCAATTTAACTCTTCTTTGAATTAAATAAAAATAAATGTTCTAATCTAATCCAAGTGAACCAAAGAGGTTCATATTTTATTCCTAATGCATTATTTGGTCGAATTATACATAGATAATAGAATTAGGAAATGTTTTTGGGTAATAATAATATCATTTTTACCCTTAATTTCCCTATTTACTTTTAATCATGGAAAATAAAAGTAAAACGTTATTATTAATCAAAAAATATTTTTTATCTTATTGAACCACATTATACTTCATGATAATAATTTTTTCTCTCGGAATTTTGAAATTCCACTCACAGAAGCTGTAAAATTATATTTTATGTGAGTTTGCAAATTCTCCTAGGATGTTTGTAAAAGACGGTGAAAAGTTCATTAAAATTTTTATATATAAAAAATTATTATAAACTAACTCCAATGAATTACATTGACCTTATATTGGTATTATGGATCTATTTTGACCTAAAATAAATATAAATAAGATAAATAATTATTGAAAAAAAATCAGTTTTTAACTATAACTTAGTTTTTATCACTATTCATTAAAAATAAAAAGTTTACAAAAAAGACCAAAAATTATCCTACGGTAATTTCGATATTCCAAATCCAAAAATGAATTCCATTTTGAATGATAAAATTTATAACATTTAAAAAAGTGGATATTACTATTCATAACAACTAATTTGATTGGTTATAGCATGTTCGAACTCGAAGTTGCGTACAACACACGATACTGTATTATTCAAAGAGTTGTGTATCTTGGAAGCTTGCGGTGTTACATTCTCCCCTCCTTCAAATAATTACAACCTCAAAATTTCTAGAGTATTACTGCAATAAAACATTTTGGTGTTTTTTCATCATAAGTTTCTCCAGTTCCCACGTTGCCTCTTCCATCTTATAGTTTCTCCATAAAACTTTTACCAGACGAGTCGTCTGGTTTCTCAACACTTGTTCTCTTGTATCAAGGATCTTGAAAAGATCATCCCAATTAGATAGATCAGGTTCCAGTTCTAATTCCTCACAGGTGAGTACATGTGTTGGGTCATGCATTTATTTTCTAAACAGTGATACGTGGAAGACATAGTGAACTTTTTAATGACTTGGCATCATTGTCGGACGGTAAGCTACAACGCCAATTCGTTCTAGAATTTTGGAAGATCTAATGTACTTGGGACTCGATTTTTCCTTCTTAAAGAAACATATAATACCCTTCCATGGATATACCGTCATGAAGACACAATCTCCAACTTGAAATTCCAAATCCTTTTGTTGGTTATCGGTATATCTCTTCAACCTACGTTGAACTGCTTTGATGTGGGTTTGTATTACCTTCAACTTTTCCATCGTTTCCTACAAAAGTTCTGGGCCTACGAGTTTTCTATCACCAACATCGTCCGAACAAGTTGGTGGGAGACATCTCTTTTCATATAGTTCTTCATATGGTGCCATATTAATAATTGAATGGAAGATATTGTTATAGAAAAATTCTACCCAGGGTATATATTAATCCCACATACCTTGAACATCATGTGAGCAGGATCTCAAAATGAATTCTATGTTTTGAATAGTCTGTTCTGATTGTCCATCAGTTTGGGGGTGGTAGGATGTGCTCAAACAATGTTCAGTATCCAGGGCATTCTGAAGACATTACCATAATCTTGAAGTAAAATGTGGATCACGATTAGAAACAATCGATAGGGGTACTCCACAAAGTCTCACTACTTCATTAATATATAATCATTCTAGATGTTTAAGATGGAAATATTCCCATATAGCAAGAAAATGTGCTGACTTGGTATGTCTATCAAAAATTACCCATATTGCATCGATCCTTTAGGAGACTTTGGTAGTATAATGTCAAAGTCAATTTTAATATTATCCCATTTCCACTCAGGTAAGGGAAGAGGTTGCATTACTCTTCTACATGGTTACCTTCCAGCTTTTACTTGTTGAAAAACTATATATCATGACACAAAATCAGCAATCTCCCACTTCATGTTGTCCCACCAAAAATTTTTCTTCAAATATCTATATGTTTTGGTGCTCCCAAGGTGTATTGAGAAATTGGAACTATGAGAATCATCCAACAATTCCCTTTTTAGACAGATATATTGGGAACACAAAGCCTCTTCCCTAATTTCAAAATTCCATCTTCATACACAAATTCACTCAATCTCCCATCATTCACATCATTAATATGGTCTTGAAACTCTTCATCACCGTCCTGTGAACTCTTTATTATTTATAGAAAAAAAAATTGACAACCAATTGAAAAAGCATTGATGTTTCACCTTCCATGGTTATTACCATATCAATATTTACTAGATCCATATATATAAGATCCTTTTAAACTCTCATCTTGTTCAAAACTATATGATCCTTTTGGATCAAAGCATCTTCCACCTTATTTTCCTTTCTTGGGTGGTAGTGTATTGTTCAATCATAATCCTTGAGTTGTTCAAGCCATCTCAATTGCCACATGATGAGTTATTTCTATGAGAAAATATACTTCAATCACTTGTGATCGGTATATATCTCACATTTTTCACCATAAAGATTATGTATCCATATCTTCAATGAAAATATTATAGCAGCTAACTCAATATCATGAGTAGAATAGTTTTGCTTATGAATTTTTAGCTTTCATGTTGCATAGGAAATAACTCTATCATTCTGCATAAGCACACAACCGAGTCCTTTCTTTGAAGTGTCACTATAAATAAAAAAACCATCATTCCATAATGGTAGAGTCAATATATGATCATTGACTAATATTCTCTTTATTTTGTAAAAAATTCTTCACAATCATTTGTCCAAACAAATTTAACCCCATTATGTGTGAGCTTAGTTAATAGGTTAGCCAATCGTGAAAAATTCTGGATGCAACATCAATAATAACCTACTACCCCAATAAAACTGTGTACCTTAGTTATACTCATTAGTGCTAGAAATTCATGGATTGATCTTATCATAGAAGGATCAAGGATGATTCCATCCTTAGAGAGAATATATCCACGAAATGAAATCTCTTGAATCCAAAATTCACTCTTTCTAAACTTCCTGAATAATTCATGTCTTCTTATAGACTTTTTGATAATGCACAAGTGATTTTCATGATATTCATATATTATGGAATATATCAAGATATTATCAATAAATACCACTATATAGTCATCATGATATTCCATGAAAACTCTGTTCATAAGATCCATGAAAACAGAGTGTGCATTAGTCATCCCAAAAGGCATTACTGTAAACTCATAATGCCCATACCGGGTTCGAAATGATGTCTTCAGAATGTCTTCATTCATCACACACAACTGATGGTATCTAGATCAATGTTCAAACATAGAAACGTATTTTGTTCCATGCATTTGGTGAAATAAATAATCAATACGAGGTAGGGGATACTTTTTCTTAGTTGTTATAGCATTGATCTCCCAGTAGTCAATATATAACCTCATAGTTTCATATTTCTTCTTTACTAAAAGTACAAGGGATCCCCATAGAGAAACACTAGGGAGGATAAATCCCTTATTACTCAATTTCTCTAGTTGTTTATTTAGTTCCACTAATTCCACAGTTTCCATTCTATAAGGGGTCTTCGATATGGGCCTTGATCCATGAATTAAATCAATGCAAAACTCAATTTCTCATTTTAGAGGATGTCCAGGTAAATATTATGTAAACACATCAATATATTATATCACAATAGGGGCATCCTCAATTTGAACAATCTTGTCCTCACCCACATTTATTTCATTCTCTTCCTCGGAAATAATTGAATTTAGGTGAGCTACTGGTGGTGGATCTAGATTAGAATCAAGTGGTGATGATTCTTACCTAAAGATAAGGTGTTCTTTATCATTATCATAGAAAATAATAGACTCCTCCTTACAATAAATCTTCACATCATCATTCAAAATCCAATCCCTAACAAAGATTATATTCAATTCAATCATGGGTATGACGATGATGATTAAGAGATAATGAACATTTATATGCACTAATGGTAACTGATTCATAGAACTTTGTAACAATGATACTTCCCTTAAGAGTTTTGACTGAAAACTCCCATGATACATAAAATTGGAAATATCTAATTTTCTTAGAAAACTGGTAAGATATGAAACAATGCGATGATCCAGAATCAAATAATGCATTGGATAAAATTGAGGAAAACATTAAATTAGCTTCCACCACATCTTTCGGAGCTTCAACCTCTATAGTTGTGATCACATAAGCATGGCCTTGATCCGTTGGCATTTTCTGATGTATGTTTCCCTGATGCTTAGGACATTAATTTTCATAATGTCCCATCACCCTGCAATTATAGCATTGAGAATTAGTAGCTTCTTTTTTCCCCTTCCAATCACGATCTTGGTGGCATTTTTCAAAAAACGTGTAATAGACTCCCATTCCCTTCAGGCATGTACTTGGGTGTTTCTTCCCACATTTACTAAATGAGGGATATTCATCTTTACTCTTCTTCCCCTTATTTTCATTTCCATAGTGATCAACATATTTCTTCTTCTCTGGCATTGCTTTAAAGTCATCAGAATTATTTCTCAATCATGATAGCACATGAGACAATATATTTGTACAATGAGAAGGATTTTGAGACTAATGCTCGATGGATAAATGGTTTTAACCCATCAATGAAACGATCAATCTTACATCTTAGGTTACATATATAATCTGCAAGATTTCTCAATAATATGGTTTCCATTCCTTCCACTAGATGACATTTCTAAAAATGGAATAAACTAGATTATTTTATGAATCACAATACATAAATCCAAACATGTAAAACAATTAACATAAATTGAACATCATATGAATATAATCCATAAGAATAAAAATGTTTTATTTGAGGAATTATATAATCATAAACCCTTCATAATGGTATGCAAAAATAATGAGAATTATCCTAAGCATATCTCCCGGGAGTTTCGTAACCAAGAATGCAACAAGGTCTGTTGTCGTGCACCAGAATATGTTCGAGTATATCTCAAAGTGGTGTTTTCAGGGTTTATCCCTAAGTACATCTGTACTAGAGCTGCCTCAACCTGCTCGTATCTAGACCTGGATGTATTGCTCCGAAAACTCAAAAAATCTCTGTAATACCAAAATTCTAAGAAGTTCTTCAATACTAATATACAATGTCCATATTTGGTCTTTGTTATCTAATCAGAGTCTATCTAAATCTAGATTCCATGGTTTATAATAAACTCTCGATGATATCTACTATAATTCTCCCAAGCACAGTTAACCTGAGTCGGTGCATTATTACATAACATTGGCATGATCAGAAAATATCATGTCTCGAATGAATGATTATTTTTGTATCCTTGGAAACACTAGATACATTCATATGTCTTACATTACATCGAAAACTGAAAAACCACGATAACATAGTCTCCATAGTCGACACAGATATTCCCTCATACTATCCATGCATGTCAGCAATAATATACTTCTTCATATCGTAGGAAAAATAAAACATAGAATGGGGTGATCTCAGATGCTCGGTAAGGATAACAATATAGTGGAATCCTTCATAAATAAGAATAAAAATTTAAGGAAATGTATAATGAAAACATAAGCATTTTATGCTTGAACATCATTATAACATTTAGAAAACATAATTAATTAATTAAATTTACTTATTCACATTGATATTCTACTAGTCGAATAATCACGTGTAATATCAATAACCACTTTCATAATGATGGAATGCATAAATCCAGACTATCATAACCACATAGTCATGGCCTTGTGCAAAGAATACAAATAAGATTTTGTCATGGCCTTGTTCCAAGACAGTATTTTGTCTCATGAGACCTACTGATGCATCGAGGATCTATAGCGGGCTCCACCCATAACTTACTATATCCAATGCATTCTTCATATGAATAGTTTTAAACATAACATAAACTTTATTATTAAAACTGGTATACCAAATGTCTATAATTTATCCATAAACCAGGATTGGTATAAAAATAACACATACATAGTCAAACATATAACAAAACCTTCGAGACAATAGGATGTTTTTTTATCATAATAAATCAACCTCAAATAATCTTAAAATCCATCTATGGATGTTGACATAGATGAAATCAAAACTATTGGAGAAAAATATCTCATTTTTCAAAACATTTAAATATAACATAATTATAAATTAAAACATTTAATTTGAAAATATTCTTATAATATTGTAAGGAGAGAATAGATGATTTTATAATGGAGGGAAATAGCATCACCCACTGTATAAGATAAAAAATGCATTCCTACCTTCATTTTGTTGAAAAGGTTAAAAAGGACCTTGTTTGGAAAATGATGGAAAGATTCCTTTATAAATAGCATATAAAAAGTCGAATAAGGATTTAAATGACTTCTATCCATAGTCTATAAAATAGGAAGAATGTTTTGAAATACATTTTTATGAAACATGCATATGGATGATGAAGAGGTCCCAGTAGATAATTACGTATAAACAACCACAGATAATGAAGAGATTGTAAAATAAACACTTACCGTGTAGTTTTCCTTGGTCTAGGGTAGGATAACCAAATGAATAATGGTTAAATAATAATTATTAAATTATACAAGAATAATATACATTGATATGATATCATTTAAGATCATATTACTTTGTTTTTTTAATAATATTTTTGTATTATTGTTGTTTCGGGTGTCAACAGATTCATTTGACATTATATTAATTATTATGTGATTAATATTTTTTATGTATGAGATGTATATTATTCATATCCAGAATTATATAATGTATTTAAACATAATTTTTTATCATATAATGAAAATTATTCTTGAATGGATAAAATGGGGAATGAATCTCATCACGTTCGTGAAGACGGTAATCCATACGTATGCACGAGCTAGAATTTCATTCCATTGATATAAAAGTAATATATAATTGGATTGATTACCGTATATACAGAATTATTATAATGTAATAATTATTATTTACATCAATTAAACTTCATTATTTAACCCATCCAAATAATAATGTATTGAATAACAATTACTCCATGACATGAAGACAGTAAGTCGTACCTACGAACGTATGGTGACATTTCATTCAAAGGATTTATAGAATAATGAATTTGGTTGAACAATATTTATAATAAAATCACACTTTATAGAATATTCTAGAGTTATTATTTTATAATGGAAATAAAAAAGATAAAAGAAGTGGAAGAAGAAAGGAACAAGAAAGAGGTGGTTTGATTTTTACCTCTTCATCAAGTTATTCCTTTTGATTTGATTAAAATGGATCCTTAAGTTGTCCTTATGACTAAATGAGGGCCTCTAAGATGAAGGGAGGACCGTTGATAGGGTATTTGGGAAGGGATTTTCCGAGCCAAATATCATTGAATATGTGAATGTGAGGGAAGGTGGTGTGCCATTTTATATGAGTGGTGAGGGGATCCTTAAGAAAAGGTAAAAAATTGCTTTATAATAAAATCAGTTTAGTTTCATAATGGATACAAAGTTTATTATTTAATTTATATTGTATGTATGGGTCGAAAACCACTCATTTAATAGGTTTTAGAGAGGTTTGAGTCATTATAATGACCTTATCTTTTATATTTAAGTCTTAGTTAAATAGTTTGACATTTACCATGTCTCTTTGTATTTTTATATTATATTGTTAATAAACATACTATATAAATCCAATAGAACCCCATGTGGTTAATTAATGCCACATTTATCATTATATAATTCATTTGGACGAAAATTAGATTTTTATGAATAGAATATCAATTAATAAAATAATATTTGTTTTAAAAACACTTTTATGTCAATTTTGACACTATTTGGTATTTTGTTTTTTCAAAATTCATAACAGAATTATCAATTCGAAAACAATTAATCTAACCAAACCTAATATGTCATATTAATCTATGAAATTAGTGAATTCATAAGAAGTCTCAAATTACCATTATTTGGATATTTATAATATCAATTATTTATATCCAAATAAATCAGTTAATTACTACATCATCATTGTGTCATAAATAAATTTAATTATTTAATGTCTAAAAATATAAATAAAATACCATTATTTAGGAAATATCTTCTTCCTTCTAATGAATATTCATAATCTAATTTATCTTATGTGTAGCCCTATATTAAAAATGTTTTAGTTATTAAACATAGATTTTAACTCTTTTAACTTTTCTTTGAATTAAGTAATAATAAATGTTCTAAATCTAATCCATGTGGACTAAATAGGTTCATATTTTATTCATATGGTTGTTTTTGTTAGAATTATACTTATCCAATAGAATTAATACATTTGATAGGGTAATAATAATATCATTTTTACCCTTAATTACCCTATTTACTTTTAATCGTGGAAAATAAAATTAAAAAGTTACTTTTCATGAAAGAAATGTTTTCATATTGAACCACATTTTTTCCCTTGATATTAACCGTGTCTCTCGGATTTTGGAAATTCCACTTACAGAAGTGGTAAAATTATGTTTTATGTGAATTGGAAAATTCCCCTAGGAGGTGGGAAAAAGATTGTGATAATTTCATTAAAATTTTTAGATATCTAAAATTATTATAAAATAACTCCAATGAATTGCATTGAACATATATAGGTATTATGTATCTCTTTTGAAATAAAATATATTTAAATAAAATTAATAATTATTTAAATAGAAATTCGGTATTAAACTATTAGTCATTGTTTTTCACTATTCATTAAAAATTGAATGCTTTCTAAAAAATACCAAAAATTCACCCTAACCTAATTTCAATATTCCGAATCCAAAAATGAAGTCCATTTTGAATGATAAAAATTATAATATTTTAAAATGTGGGTATTTCTATTAATAACAGCTACTTTGATTGGTTGTGGTGTGTTAGAACTTGATGTTGCGTACAACACACGCTACTGTATTATTCAAAGAGAGGCGTATCGTGGAAGCTTGGGGTGTTACATTGAAATTTTTTCAAAACCCTTTATAAGATAATATATCAACATTTATGACCATATTATCTAATAATATTAAATATTAGTACACTATAGAATTAAATTTGACCATATACAATGTTACGTAAAAACAATGAAAAAATGAATCATTCAATAGTTTAATTACTATAAAGCATTTTAGTAGGGGAAACGAAATAGTTTTTGTGAAAAATATTATTTTTGGAGAAAAAATTAGTTTCTTATCTTGATATATTATTTTAATTATGTATATACGATATAATTTCATTAAATTATTATCTAACACCAACAAAGTATTTATTTACTTAATAATTAATGATATCAAATTATTTTAAAAATATTAAAACAAAAGTAAATTGAAATGATTATTGTCTTAAATTATTAGTTTTGGGGAATATACCATGATTAGAATGTGATGACATTATATATTTTAATTCCATAATTATACTAATATTTTTCAAAATCAATTATATGAATAATTTGAAAATTGTGATTTTTAATGCTTTAAGATCATTGATATTTTATTGATGATTTTTAAATTAAAATAGGTTTTTAAAATTCTAAAAAATTTTAAATTATTATAAAATATGATTCATTAATATACTAATAATTCTATTATAGAGATTATAGTGAATGTTATATTTAAAAAACATTTAAACCGTATTTAGGGTTATTGTATGGGATTTGGGCATTAACTGCACTTTTCATCAACTTAACTTCAAATAAAGGTACCATTAATTTATAATATATATATATATATATAATATTTATCATTAATAAGTTTATATTTTATAATAAGGATAAAATAAATATAGGCTTAAAGTATAAATTACTTTGCCTGGTAATCAAATTACAATATTTAAAAAGAAGAATGGTAAAAAATTTGAAACATATGAGTTAATGTTCCAAATTCGAAAAAATGTTCATAAGAAAGTAGTTACGGTATTTAATGAAATAATAATTTTTAAAAAAATAATATATCAATTTTAGGGAATCAAGAGGTAAAAATTAACTCTGAATGGTGAATACATCCTTGAATTTACAAGAATTTCATTCCTCCTCAACATTGAATAGGTAATCACATCGAAACATGTTAACACCTATCAAGCCATTTCAAGTGACCAATATTTAACCAAATAAATTCAAGTCTTCCATCATATCATTCAATAAAAATTATGTGGTCATAAATTTAACCAAATATGTCCACTGAATTAATCAAATGGGAGATTCTCAAAGAAGACATGACATTCTTCAATGACAATTTTTATTTCTTCCTTAACCCAATTAAAATATTCTTCTATCATGGTTATATAAATCTAATATATCTCTAATATAATGATATGTTTTTATGTTATTTTTAGGTTATAAACTGTTAAAAACATCAATAAAATAAGCTATGAAATCATCATTTTTATTTACGGAAGACTACCGCCTCACGAAACAATTTGTTTTGTTTTTACTATAACACATTTCTAGGTAGGTAATAATGATTTAATTTTTTTATAAAATGATAAATACTATTTTTTTTATTTTTATAATGTAATTATATTTTTTTCAAATGTAATATAAAAAATACAACTATGCTATTAATTATATGGGAATATGATAACATAGTATGACTGTAGAGCGGTATATTACCTCTCAATTGGATGGGATTCATTCAATGTTTAGATGGAATGTTTCAAGGGTGAGTTCATAAAAATATGTGATATATATAGAATTATATTTATAAAATATTTTTAATATTTCTTATAGTTTTTTATTTCTATCTAATAAGTAAATGGAAATAACGTTCATATGTACGTATAGTCTATAATCTCTATGAATGATGTCTTTTATTTAATGTTACTATATTTTATAGATTATTATGTATATATATATATTTAATATATATGATATTAATTATATTGTCATCATTTTGGATGTTTTGAATTTGATATTATGGTGTGTGAACCCAAAAAATTACTAACAAATATACTATTGAAAAAAAAATTTATTATCCAAAATAAGACATTAACATTGAATTAAAAAAATTCTAGTAATAAAAGTTACAAATAACATAACATATGATATAATATATAGGCATATTTATTCATTTTATATTTATAAGATACATGTATTTATTATAATGTTTTTTTCAATGTGTATGTTGAGATGCATTACCTAATTTATGGAAATTCCTTCATAATTTTGGTTTTCATGTGACATAAGTCATATTCACCAAATATTTATGGTATTTTTTGTGTATAAATAACATTGGTTCATTTTATTATGGTTATTTTAAAATATAATGGTATTTATATATCCATTTTAATATACCCTTTTCAGGTGTTTTTTTAAAACCATCTTAATCAGTAATGATTTGTGGTCTTTATTTTCCTTCTTTGAGAATGATTTTATGATATTCACCTATATTCATTAATAAGTAATATATAGACCCTATTATACATTTAATATCATTAATTTATCTATCCTAATGAAATTTTATGATTTTTTTAATGTTATTCCATCTTGGGTATTTTGATTAAATATTTCTAATGTTATAATAATTTTGTGATACAATATCATTATTTACTTGGAATGATTATGATTTTACATGAAACGATAAAATAAAATGATCTATATCATGATTATTTTCATGAAATTTCTTATTCTCTAGTATTTCATTATATATTCATGTAATGGTTCCATTTTTAACTCATTGTTATTTACGATAATTAATAATTTTTTTTAAAAATATGACATTATTTCCCTCATTGATCAAAAATCTATTTTATATAAAAAATAGGATTTCTAAAAAACTATTCAATTTTATATTACTATTTTATTATGTTTAAAATATAGTTTTTCCTATTTTACCTTTATATATAATTGTTTTAGAATTACTCTTGTCATCATTTTTGGCCAATTTACTATCCATGTCTACAAAAAATATGAAAAGAATGCTTTTTTTCACGCATACATCATGTATGGAAATCTGTTCTATCATCACCACTGCATTTATTGATGAATGTTTATAAATTTTATAGACTTTTTTCAAAATATTTCATTTCAATAATTATTTTTCAGTGAATTTTTTAAATTTAATTTTAAAATATGTATTTTAAAAAAAAAATCATTTTAAAAAGTGTTATAAATATTTTTAAAACATATTGTATATGATTCAAGGATTATTTTAAAATAATGTGATTTAGGATATTTTTTCTTTTAATTTTTTTAAATTGGTTGCAAGGAATCCATTACTTATTTTAATAGTTATTTTAATATTAAATTTATTTTTAACAGATCTACATTTTAATAATAGGTTTTTAAAGTGTTATTTATATTTTATTCAATAAATATTTTATGTGTTCATTCCAGTTTAATTTCAATCTAAGAACATATTTTTTTTATTACTTATTCCATACAAGGTATATGATCTATCAATATCATTCATTGTATTTATCTAAATGGTTATAATATTTGTTTCCTAATGTGTACCAATCCTATTTATATTCCACATGTTATTCCAGGAAAAATCATATATGACAACCTTCCAATTTTCCGGGGATATTTAATTGTCAAAATTTTACGAAACCTATATCCTTGAACAGGTTATAAAAAGTTGAAATGATTATGATACCCATTTCTGTTCATGTATTTTTTTAGGATGAATGGTTATTACTTTGTGTTTCCCATATATAAGATTTCATCATTTGATTGGTGGGACCTAATTTTCATTTTAGTTAATTAGATATGTATATATTTTTCAAGCGATACATAGGATTTCAATAGGGAGTCAACATGTTTTAGTAATATATGGTTTGAATAAGAACTAAACTCAATTAATTTTTATAATCTAGAAACAAGAAAGGATCTTTGTTCGATAATATTGGATCGTAACATGGAGTGACCCCAGATAGGTAAATGAAATTTTTTGACTGTGATGGTATTTACTATGAATTATGAATAACATGAAAACAATTATATGCATATGTGTAGGCCACAAATTATATGCCTCATTCCAGTGTTCATATATTTCCATTGGATTGACGTATTTTGAACACCCAATCTATATTCCAAGATTAAATTCAATGATCATCAGTATCTAGTGTATTCTTTAAAGTTATCATTATCATGTTCTCATGCAATTATTCTCATGTTATTCAAGTGTATATCCCCTTTTCCCCTTATTAAGGATCTAAGAAAAATAGTTCTTATCTTTTATTTAACCACATTATGATGAAATATCTAACGTAAGTTCCCTAAAGGGGATGATCATTGTAGAAAACATTGAATATTATTCACCATACAATAATATTGTGTTCCGAGTATCAAAATTCTCAAAACTTTTACAGACCCAAGAATATTCTTATGTAATGTAATGAATATTCATGTAAAATAATTAAATACACATGTATAAAAATCTTATGTCATTTTAGTCGGTATAAAAGGAAAATGATTAATTAACCATTGGGAACTAACATGAGAAAATATTATGATATCCCTACAGATATTTGAAATGATGTCATTAGGGATTTATATATATGTGTCTAAGGTAATGTTTATGTTTTGGTATGTGTCATGGAATTATTTTAACGGATTAAGAGAGTGGTTTCCAATATATTTCATCATTGTTTGTATTAAACATGTGGTTGTTGATTTGGAACAATTTAACGTAGGGGTTAACTGTAGGAAATATATTACTGAGCTAAATTCAATCAATAACTGGTATGTGGAAACATTTCATTAGGCATAAATAGTTTGACACTATTATGGGATATTCTTATTAAATATACAAACACTTTATTATAAATAGTGAATTATTTCAATAAAATATTACATTGAATAACCTCTGGATGAACTATGGTTCCACATAAAAATGAAGAAGTATCAATGATTTATAAATAATATAAATAAATTTTCTTGATATAATTGTTTTCGACTATGATGAATGGTTATTATACTATTTATTTATATTATGTTCAATAGAGGGAACTATAATGAATTGAGTTAACATTGAATATAATAAACCATTTTATGATGAGATGTCAATTGGTATGAAGACCATAGAGAAACAACCTATGATTATTCCTAATTAGTTTTCATGGTGTATGATTAAAAATGTATACCTTAACTAGCTCTCAGATTCGCCAACGATGATAGGGAATTAGTTTTATCAGAGATCGGGTTGTGGATTGCGTGGGTGAATGATGATTCATTTTCGAACATGTTGAGAGTGAGAGAAGAAACACCCAAGTAAATGTCATAAAAAATAGGAAGTTGTTTTGACAGTGGAAATGAACATGGTATGAATTTTACTATAAAAGAGTAAAGAATAATTTCTTTAATGCAATGGATTCCAATATTGGTATCCCTAAGGAATTATAAATGACTTAATTTGTTTAAAACATTAAATATTTTGGATATATGGAAATGAATGTCCTTGGGTGGAATATAATGATGTAAATAATAATGATTGTATGTATAATGAATATATTCCTAATGGCAAAGAATCTAAAAATGAAATGTGAATCGAATGAAATGTTAATTAATAAGATGTAAAAGAATAGTAATTTGTTTTAGAACGCTGTGGTATGATAAAGGAATTAATGTAGTGGATTTAAAATAATGAATTTCCTTAATCATGAAATATAAGTATGGTTCAATATTAGTTCTTTTTAATGGGTTTTAATGAATATGTTGAATGGTACTTATAAACTTGAAACATGATTTTGTGGAATGTAACATATTTGGTAAAATACTCTATAAAGAGGTAATAATACTTTATATGATCCTAGTGTTGAGAAAATAGTATTTTGGTATGGGTAAGGATATTATCAAAATGGATCATGTAAATGGGATAGTATTAATGAACTCAGGACTGATAAATGATTTTCTAACAAAGTGGATTATGCTATCTCAGATTGAGATTACATCATTTTTCGATTTTAGGATTATAACAAATACTTATTATCATTTATAAGGAATGGATAATCATTTACGTTATCAATATGGTATTATGATAAATTCTGTTATTACATACTCTTATATGAATAAATGATGATGTACTTCAATTGTTTGATATGGAGAAATTAGGAGCTAATTTTTTTATATACGGGACTAATATTATTTTATTTTTATGATAATTTTGATAATTTCAATAAAAGGATTTTTTATTTTATTCATTTTGAAATTCCTAAAGGTTAACTATTTAGGATATGTTTTATGTTGAACATTGAATTAGTTTTTATTGATTAATTTATTACTTTACAATATAAATAGTTATTAATATTGGAGAACAAATTTAACCGTTTTAATTTTATTATAATGACTTATTTAATACATAACTACACATTCTTTATACTAATCTGACGATATATTGGTGATTTAGGCACATAAAATTTCACATTTAATTATTAGATATTGAGATGATGTGGAAAATTATTATGTGAAAATAACATGGTGTGATCGTTCTAATAAAATGGAAAAAAATCATGTATATATATTTTCATTTGAATATTAGTAATCATTAAAAAATGATATTCAAAAAATGTGTTATATTAGTACAAAAAATTTTAGGGAATCAAATGGACACATAGATAATTTCTAATATATGATTTTGGGAACATATACATTTTTTTGATCAGTCAGTTTCATGTTATTAGTGATCTATATGACACTTTATTATAATGTAAACTTTTCTTCCATGTCCATAACATCAGTTTCCACCTATGTTATCATATGAGGAATACTAGTTATGAGTCACATTGTGTATCTTTTATGTATAAAAAACTAATTATTGATGTATTTGTTTTGTAATAATTTTGAAAATGTGGTTTTGTATGACTAAAACAATCAATTATTAAAACAATGATCACCCATTTGAATTTTGATGCAGAAATTTATCATAAGGGGGTAGAATGATACTCCTTCAGTGTTTGTAAATTAATTTTTGTCAAATATGTTAATTTTTTTGATGCCTATGTTTCACTATATATCCAGTTATGCTTGATTTATATAAATCACTTAGTCTATCTCACAGTAAGTGAAACACTATATCTTTCTTCTGTTAAACATAAAAACGATTTTTACCAAAGTACAATATACTATTAATATCAATATTTAAAATGATAGCTCTCACCTATAAACTTGAATAGATATAATTATTATGATTGAATAAAATATTATGATATATATTTTTAAACATTTTTTTAGTTACCATATGATTTGAAATAAAATATGATTTATTTAATTGAAATATAAATATTTTCTCAGAAATATAATCTTTTCTAAAAGATTGGAAAATTATGCTTGGGAACAGATTTTAATATTAAATCCTACCAAATAATGAAAATTTAGTTTATTATTTAGATTTTATTTTAGATATAGGAGTACAAAAATTATATTACGATGAATTTTTTTAAATTTACAAGACGTTTATTTTTTTATGATGGGGGAAAATTATTGATTTTTTTTTCAGAACTACAATTTCTTATAAATAATATATAATGAAAAAAATTATTATTAGTTGTATATAATATATCATTAAATAAATTGTATTTCAATCAATACATTATAGTTCATTATAACCAATTTCATATTTAAAATGATAATAAGAAAAATTTAAACATGGGATCATTTTTCAAATTAAAAACTGTCTTTAGTGTTATGCATAAACAATTAAATTTTAATTAATTTAGTTCTATTTTTAATTTCTTATTTCGAAAAATGGATCCCATATAATAAATAATAATAATTCATAATTTATAATAATTCCATATTATTTTATGCCAAAAATTATTCACTAATAGTAAAAAAATATCACATGGATTAAGATAATAAAGGGTTTACTAAGGAAAAAATATTTAAACATAAAGGGGAAAATGATATTAAAATAGAATAAATAAATTAAATTGAAATAGTTCAACAATTTAATTCACATTAGTGAATATTATGAATTTTGGTAAACTTCTCAATTATATTAACAAACACAATAATTTTTTTATTGAAATGGATAAAACATGTACCATTATTCATTTTAATTTATATTATGCATTAGAACATTGAATAAACTAAAGATGCTTATATAAAATTTTTTAATAGGAATATAAATGGATTTATATAACATGAGAAATATATGATTTTGAATATATTTTATAATTATATTCAATTCTATAGAAATTAAAAAAGAATTTTTATTTTGGAAATATAAAGATAAATCAAATGATACTAAATACATCAAGAAAACTAAATACAATAACTTATTATGTTACAATATTTTTGTAGAATAATATATCTAGTATAAATGTATAGAAAATTATATATTTTAATTCAGTATTTGTTTGATATTTTATATATTTATTTAGATGAATAAGGAAAACATTGACATTAATGGCATTTTATAACAAATGATATTTCATTTTTTTGTTCAAAATTTCTTGAAATTATATATTAAATAATTTAATTTTAAAACATAATGTAATTCTAAATATGATATATTAATCAACCAATTTATATGTTCTAATTTATTTATTTACCATAATGAAAAATTAAAACTTTATTTGAGAGGTTAGGGTTAAAGATGTTTATTCTCATTACCTATCGCTGGGTTGAAAGTAATTTCCAAAAATCATAGGATTTTTATTTCATACATTAGATATTATATTTATAATCATTGTGGTAAACATATCTAATAATTGTTAATTATATATGTTCTTAATTTAATAATTAATTAGTTTAGAAAATATGTATACATAATGAAAACAAATATAAAATACAAATTGTTAATAGTTGAGGAATAAAATGTAAAGACATGTGAGTAAATGTGTTATAAATGAGTTTCACAACCATATCATCTATAAGAAAAAGTAATTGACATTATTGTATCATCTGTAATTTTTCATTTCCTCCCAATAGTGAATACATTGAAAATTTACAGGACTGCCCCACCTCAATTATAAATTGAAAGCCACTTGCCCATTTTTTTCACACATATGATTCAATTTATATCGACCAATAACTTCCAAAATCATGTGAAATAATTACTCTTATCATCAAATAAAACACATTTTTCTAGTAAATTAATAAAATGATTTTCTTTTCTTCCAACCATATTATATACCCAATGAAGAGGTAACATTGATCAATGAGAATTCTTGTTTTTTTTATCTGTAACACCCCTTAAATTCATTTTATATCATTATTATATTTTTAAAAAAAATTAGAAAAATACTTATTTTTTAGGTTAAAATTTACACAAATTGTGCATTTTCAGGGCGTGATCATTCAATTATCAATATAAGTTCCTTTGAATATAAATTTGATTTTGATACCAATTACATGTCCTTTTTTTGGAAATGATAATTGAGATAGATATATCAGTATCAGTAATCTTAAATTTAATACATAATTTGATAAACATACATTTATTGATGACAATATTTCTTTTTAATAAGAAAATTTCAAAGTAAATTTTATATATTCAATTGAGAGAAACATTATTAACAACCCCATTAATGAATTTTATTTTTAGATAATATTAATTTATAGATCTTCTCCACTAGTTTATACATTTTGAAATAGATGTGTATTTAAATAATTAATTAATAAATTATGTGCGAATATAATTGATTTGAGATTTTCCAGGACTCGTGAAAATTATTCACATCACAAAAATCAATATCTTCATTGCTAAAAAAATATAAAATTTCATACAATGAATGTGAAAATGACATAAATAAAAATAAATTATAATTGGTATATTTTTCTAAAAATATGCATACGGTGAATACAATTGATAATATACTCCACTTGAAGTAAATTATTGATATATAATGTGTCTAGAGTGTTGGATGACTTCAAAATACGGGAGATATTGATTAAATGTATTTAGGTCTCAATAATTTATCATAATTTAATACTCTATCCAAAAAAATGAAAAAAATTACGACTGAACAATTGGATTAAAATGTTTTTGATTAAAAATTTCAATAAATGTTTAAAATACATTGAGATTTGAAAGCATTATGTGGCTTCATGATATAAATAGTCACATTTTAAATGGATCTGGTCCCAAGTTGGTCTTGGCTAGCTGTCATTTCCTTTTTATTTTTGAGCACATTCCGTGACTATTCTTCTCTATTGACATCTATGAAAATCAATAAAAAATTGTTCTCAAACAGCTCTTCCATCTACAATAATGGAAAAAACCACAAATTCCCTCCACTAAATTCACCACTCCATCTTGTTTGATGAAAGTAGATTAGCTTTGAAAACAACATCCTCATATCGAAGCTTCCTACAACGCTCCCAAGAATGGCCATATTGAATTGTTCTTTAAGCTAATCATTTGATTAGTATTGAGAGTAGTTGATATACATAAAATAATATCATATAAACATGTACATATAGACATCTCAGGAACATTGTAGGTCCACAATACACTCAATACCATGGAACTGATTAACTATAACTATATATGTAAATAAGATTCAGTATCAAATAAATTCATAAATCAACTACTATATAATTCAACAATAGTTTGATCATTTTATGCAGAATCACATTTTTTCCCACAAATCACGTGACAAACATCTTAAATCATCCCGATATAAATAACATATTTTAAACTACTATCTAAGTAATTCATCAGATATGTATTGATATTAAACATTAACTGGTACACATAAAAAAATACCATTAAAATAATGTACCAGTAGAAATCCCTCTATCATTGGAATACCTAAAAACCATCAATATAAGGGTGCTATGTTACCATAACTGTATCATTAAATAATATTCTGTAGAACATAATGACAATATTAAAAATTATTTTCATTCACCACCAGTTTTAACATTTTATAATAAAATTTATTCCTTCAAAATCAAGTGAAAAACCTCATTTATCTTCCCATTGTCAATATAAAATCATTAATTCATATCCCATAAAAAATGTTTTTATAATAATCATTAACTGGTAATCTGAAAATTGTATCATAAAAAACATATAACTATAGACAACCTGGGAATATTTGAAGACCACGCACCATCAGTACCATAGATTTGAGAATCTAAAACTCTATATAAACATGGACTTTTAGATATGTCTCAAAAAGTTTGAGAACATCCTTTGTTTCATCGTATCATTAAATATACCTAAACAAAAAAATAAATTCTTTTAGTAATTTCAAAATCAATTGGATTCATATTTTATTTAAATCTATAAATCTAGGATATTATATATTTTTCTATTAAAATATCATGTGTATACTATATATTCACATTGAGTATATATGGATGAATGGGAGAAGCAGCCTTCCCACATTTCTAAATAAGAAAACTCAAGATGTTCATGAAAAAAGATAAAAGTAATGTTATGTTGGAGACATTTTAAGGGAATTAATAAGGAGAGAAGCATGTTGTCAATGACCAAAGCATGTAGTTTCATAACATTAATACTATTAGAATCATAAACTAATAAATAAGAAAATGATCCAAGGATTCAAGGAAACACAATCCATTCTAGGGATATCAAATCAATGTTTTTTAATATATACGTAGTAGCTAAAATGTAATTCATGGATATGTTATTGTCCATATTATGGAAATCATACCTTCATTTATTCTATTCCACCATATGATAAACCAGCCCTTAGTACTAATTATATTAAATAGATTCATGAATTTGGTATATCCCTCATATGTGGAACATAAATCTAATGGAGTACTGAAATTTACTGTATTAATATAAAATTCAAATTGATATGTTGTTCATCTCTACACAGATTTTTCACCTGAAACTACATGTACATGTTTATGTTGGCATAAAACAC
The DNA here is from genome assembly GCA_963277665.1 of Viscum album. NCBI lineage: Eukaryota > Viridiplantae > Streptophyta > Magnoliopsida > Santalales > Viscaceae > Viscum > Viscum album. The sequence continues at coordinate 491,299,474 of OY728162.1, forward strand.
ATTAATTAATGTGTCTCTGCCATTAAATAAAATAACATTCATTAAAAACAAAAAATTGTATGGATGATAAGAAAAATAAAATTATTTCCCAAATCTATTTACGGAAATTATTATACAAAAAAATAGTGTAATGTAATGTATACATTGTAATACAGGAGTGTAATTGTCACGACACGCCTTCACCATAAAGAGGGAAGGGTCAACAAATTGCTAGGACCTTCATTCTTTACATTGAAGGAGAGATAATGACCCCCGAAACCCACCTTCAATAGGTCCTGGAGTGGCGACCAGTGCCATGGGTATAGAATCACACACTAAATGGAAGGTATTACCCTTTTTCTTTTAATAGGATCGAGAGATAAGATAGTAAATCAGACAAAAAAACACTGGAAGTGCAAGTAAAAATGAAAGTAAACCATTCCCATATAAATGTTCAAAGCTAAAAGATACAAGTCACAAAAATCCAAAGGAAAAGATATCAAGAAAAGGAAAACAACAACAGCAACTGCCCTAAAGGTCCAAGTTAGTATAGTCTCGCACGATCCCTAAGGATATCCTCGAAACCTGAATGAAGTGTTATATATGTAGGGTGAGCATACAGGTATACTCCGTAGGGAAAAACAAATACTCTCATGCATAAGTGGGGAGACATTCTAATGTCCCGTGAAAAAAAAAGATAACCAAACACCCAACAAGGAAAAATCTATCCACCCAAACCTCACCAAGGTTCGCTCCCCAAATAATGCATGTCACGTAAAATATAGTATTAACAAATCGATATTTGGGTACCCCGCGCCACTTTCCCACTGGTAATTGAAGACATCCTATGCATTGAACCAATCCCGCCATTCTCACCGTTGTCCCACTACAAACCCCGCCCGCATACACCTGGGCCAAAACCTCAATGCAGTCCCACTGATAACCCTGCCTGGACACACATGGGCCATAACCTCATTGCAGTCCCGCTGCCCAAACCCTACCCGCACACACTTGGGCCATAACCACTATCCCACACACAGACACCTGAGCCTCATCACAAAGAATCTCTAGAACAACCTGCCCGCAAACACCATGGCCAGCCACCACAACTACCCCACACGACTACTCTTGGGCTAATAATGGACTTTAGCCCATCACAGCCTTCCCGAAGAGTCTTGGTCCATTCGGGAAAGGGAGCAGAAATGGAGCTAATTACTAGCCACTCATAGGAGTGTTGGGAAAAGAACCCTCTCCCATAAAATGGGAGTGTTCAACACATACATGCTCATCATGGGTGGGGCGTGAATAAAAAACATAAAAACTACATGTATATACATATGTAGAAAATCCCTCAACCCAACCTATGGTTCGAAAACCAGCCTAATCACAAACACTGCATCACTATTCATTCATGAAAGGTATACCACGACACTCACCGAAAAGCCCAAAATCATTCCCATATACAATTTACCCATTTAACCCACTCTTTTATACATGTACAAGTGAACACATCTAAGTAAATTCCTGCACTACTGGGCAACTAACAGGCATAACCACAACATGAAAAGAGAAACAACCAACAACAATTTTAGCATTCTCACCTGGTTCTCTTATAAATTCACAAATACAAGGGATAAGTGATATCGCTCAAGGTACTGGATACAAAGAAAACCCCGTGACACTGCCCCATGTCCCAAAAATCCAGGTGCCAATAGTTTCTTAACAATAGAGGATTCCACCCCAATTCATTATATAAGCAGAATAACCACCCAGCCACAAATTCACAACCAGCGAAAGTGTAACAACAGGGGATCCCAACCCCACCCATATCACCCCACCAATCATTCAGTGAATGAAACAACTGAACCACTACCACCAACACACGGCGGGCCCATGCAGGTATTTGCAGATTTAAAAAATTTAGCACACTCCATTATTTCAATTCAACTGCACTTTAACTGGGGTTATCATAGAAAAGGGTTAATCTTGGTGCTTTTAATTTATTTAACCGAGTATACGTAATTAACCAATTCCATGTTACAGTTCTTTAAACATCCAAGAACACTGAGGTCCATTAGTGTACAAAGAAAGGCCACCAACACCTTTGATTTTCAATGACCATATGCTCGTACAATTCACAACCCATATCGACAATAAAAGAGCACAACAGGACATCGATCACACCCCCTTTCATTATTTAAATGTCCATTCATTATATTCATTAAGTTGGGTTTCGTCAATTTCTACAGAGACAAATGTATTCCCGTCCTACATAATAAACAGAATGGAGAGACGAAGGTAATGTCCCTACCTGATTGATCAAGGATCGATGTTTTCTCCACGCGCTAAGAACACGGGATGCATGATTTGCATGGGAGGGACGTAGGGAACTCCAAGGATGAGTAGACGTCATTAGCGTAGGCGCACCACAAGTCTCGGGAAGGGGGGACTTCAAGCGCATCAGGGAGAAGAGAGAAGTCATCCAAAAAGGATGAAGGGGGAAGAATAACTTCTTCGGTTATATATAGATAATATCCCATTGTTACGGGATATGAGAAATTGAATTCTTTGGATTTGGATCATGATTCCCCACGTTGTTGGGTGGTTACACATGAAGGATAAATTGTTATTTAATGATCCCCATCAGAAAGGTGGTAACGGCTTTGATTTTAAGGAATTTAATAAAACATAGGGGCATTATATGATAAAACAACGCTAGGTTGGTTAGGTAGGGTCACTACACCCTTTGGATTTTCAAAGCATTTTTTAGAGCTTAAAAGCGGCCTTGAACCACTAACAATTGTTAAAAATGGCCTAAAAGTGGTGTTTCGGTGAGGGCTGCAGAAGAAAATCCCGCCAAGGCTGGGTGACGCCGATCGGTGCAACCGATCGGCGCGACCGATCAGTGTCGCAGATCGGTCATGCAGATAAGTCTAGCCAGAATTTGGAGAAGGGAGGGGTCATTAGGGTCTGGGCCATTACATTAGATACCTCTCAAACCATTCACGCCCTCGAGAATCAATACCAAACATGGAGGAAAGTTGGGGGGTCCGAACAACCACCCCGGAAGGTACCTCTCAGGAGTGATCCTATCCATCATTGGAACACCTTATCACCTGAAAAAACAAAAATGCCCTACCGCTCCTTTCCCCTTACAACTACGCTAAAAAAATGGCTAAACTGCCTTGTTCATTGGGATAGGGGTTTCCCTTTCTCTGTATTATGATACTATCTGCTTTCAGCGGCACTGACTTGCCCGCACGGGTTTATGGGAATCTGCTTTAATGAATCATAACTAGGGTGCAAGTCCTCCCCTCCCCATCCATTAGTAAACATCACACACACATCCACTTTAAAGGAAACTGCACAACTATAGTCAACATGGTAAATAATTACAAAGTAAATATGTACATATCAAAAAGGATAAATCTAAAAACCACTATGGGTACTGGGAATGCATCTGCGCTTCCCTCTCCCAGGTACTCTACTAAATCCCACCTTGCTTCCATAATACACAAACCAAGGGAATGGTTCTCCACAAAGCACCTTCTCCTCACAACCCTCTACCATCACTGGTCGCTCTACGAAGGTTTCATCGTCTTTGATATCTATCCCACCCCAGTCTAGGACGTGTGAATCATTGTGCAGATATCATCGTTGATGGGACACATGGAATACATTGTGTATCCTCAGATGAGGCGGTGAGAGCACTAACTGATAATCCACCTCACCGACCCATCGCAATACTTCGAAGGGTCCTATTAACCTGGGAGAAAGCTTACTTCCCCTACCGAACCTTCGCTATCCACGCCGAGGGGAGACCTTCAAGAACACGTGGTCCCTAACCTTGAACTCCAAGGGTCTCCTCCTATCATCAGCATATGATTTCTGCCAGTCCTGAGCCGCCTTCATCCTTTCTTGTATAAGCTGATCCTTCTCTGTCATGCTCTGCACCACCACTGGGCTAAGAACACCTGCTTCCCCAACCTCAGTCCATCACACGGGTGAGTAACACTGCCTTCCATATAGGTGTTCAAAGGGATCCACGCCAATGGTAGAGTGATAGATATTATTTTCGGTGAACTCTACGAGAGGAAAGTGTCGCACACATGATCACCTAATGTCTAGAATGCATGCTCGGAGCATATCTTCCATGGTTTGGATGGTGCGCTCTGTCTACCCATCTATCTGGGGGTGGAAGGAAGTGCTAAGGTGTAGCTGTGTGCCAAAAGCGTGCTGCAAACCCCTCCAGACTCGTGAGGTAAATCGTGCATCCTTATCTGAGAAAACGGACCTCATAACTCCATGAAACTGCACTACCTCGCCCACATATCCTCGTCCAAGATTGTCCACTGCACTTGACTCCTTGATGTCTAGAAAATGAGCTGATTTCGTCAGCTTGTCCACCAAAACCGAGATGGCATCGTATCCCCCTTGCACCTTGGGTAGTCTAGTGATGAAATCCATCAATATGTCATCCCACTTCCTCTCGGGGACATCTAATGGTTTCAACAAAAAGCCTAGAACATGATGTTCATCCATCACCCGCAGACACACTAGGAACATGGACACAAACACTACCACTACTCACTTTACTCCGGGCCACCAAAACTGTCCCCTCAGGCCCTGGTACATCTTGTAATCTCATGGGTGTACCGCTAGGGGTGAGTTGTGGAACTCACATAGAACCTCGCAACACATCGGCACTAGAACAAACACCTTCCCCCGGAAGAGCATCTAATTATGTCCATCCTCTGTCCACCATTCTGGATCATCTCCTTGGCTAACCTGGTAGCAAATCAAATCACTCTCTGAGTGTCCCCACTGAGAATACTCCACCTATCGCAACAGAAAAGACTGTATTTTCATCTGATAAAAGCATCTTCTACCACTATCCATCCTTGCATCCAGGTGCAAGGCAGCCAACTCCCCCATCGCCTTCCAAGTGTTTGCTGACTCTCAGACCGCATCCTTCTGCGACCTTTTGATCAAGGAATCGGCAACTACAATACATATAACTGAATTGTAGGAAATCTCGAAGTCGTAGTCCTGGAGGAACTCTATCCACCTTCACTACCATAAGTTTAGGTCCCGCTGGGAGAAGATATACCTCACGCTTTTGTGATCCGTGAAGACCACAACGCGTTCTCCGATGTGGTAATGCGGCCACAAATTTAGTGCAAAAACGACCGCTGCAAGCTCCAGATCATGGATGGAATAATTATTCTCATCAGGGAAAAGCTTCCTAGACCCATATGTTGGAAACATGGTCTTCTATGCATGATTTGGAGTATGGTTTGTGTTTTTTGTCAATCATCAATGGAAGTTCAGATTATGTACCAGCAAAGAGATCATACCGTTCAAGCAGACAACAGTATTGAAGGTGGTTCTGTTTCTATGAATATTATAATTAAATATGGAAAAGGCATGAATTTCGCGAAGAGAGGATGCATGGTTTGGAAATTGCGAAGAACAGAAGAATGGAGGTGGTGAGTCTTCATGATTATGTCAATGCTTTGATAACGACAGAGGATGAAGAGCATCGCGGCGACAAAGAGCCTTGCGAGGGAACTTCACGGTGAAGGCATGACGAAAATGATGGAACACTCCGCGATTACAACGATCTCTGCGAACGGAAGATTTCCGTAGTGCTTCGCGATTTTGAGAGAATTTCGGCGGGAACTACGGAGCTTCACGATTTGAGCTGACGTGGCGCTGACTTCGCGTAGAAGGGTCGAGGGTCGGTGGAATCACCTATAAATAGAGGCTGACCCCCACAACAGTATAAGAGAGAATTTCAGTGAAAGTCCTTTTCTTTCAGTTCGCAAAGGTCACTTGTGAAGGCAGTGTGATTCGTGAATGAGGAGATTCACGGCGACTATTCTAGCTCCGCGAAATTCGTGCACCCCACGTTGGCTCAGTGTGCTTCACGAAGAGGCAGAATCTCCACGACAGCCAAGCTTTGAAAAGGCTGGAGCATCGCGAGAGTGCTTCGCGATTGAGCTTTGCAAAAATGCCGGGACTTCTCAAAGGCTTGTTTGAACTTTGATCAATTGGCAGCCTTGCGAAGTAGGGTACTTTGTGAAGGCCCTTTCCAAAGGTTGTTTTCCCAGTGGACAAGGGAATAGGGTATATTCATCAGTGGATGGAATTTGGACTTTAACAGAGCATCAAATCAGGAATCTAATGCAAGCAATGTCTCATGCTAAACAGGAGACCAAGGCCTTCATGTTTATCTATTGAAGAGACCTTCACATCTATAAATTGAGTGAGACTTCACCAATGGCAGTGAGCTAGGGGGATTCCACAGGACTGACCTGAGGGAAGTAGTGAGCTATCCCTGAACTTTTGTAAAGGCAGTGATCTTGGGGCAGAGTGACTGTGCCTGAACAATTGCAATCTACAACTAGTGACGATTAGTGGATTTTGGTACGACCAGAAACTTGTCAGCGTATGCACCTTGGACGTAGCCCTTAGTGGTGAACCAAGTAAAAAGGGAGGTGTCTTCTATATGCATGTGAATGTTTTCTTTCTGATCATATTCATCATACAGGTTCAACATGTTCCTACCAACATGGGAACAAGATCCATTACATTAAAAAAAAGTTGTCACCCTAATTCATCCCACCCCTCTCAGGGTGTCCTGGGGTCCTTCAAGTGGTATCAGAGGGAGGTTGCTGGTGTTGAATCTGTCCTTTATCATCATAGAAAATGCATTCAATGTTAGGGGAGTCCCTCGCTTCGATGGAAGTAATTTCCAGATCGGGAAGAACAGAATAAGATCTTATCTAATATCTCTTTGAATGGATGTTCTCTTTTCTACTGTGCAAGGAATACAAGTCACTGACCCAACATGTGTTGATCCTGAGATGCAACTTCGTGAAGATTCTGCCTCTTCGTGAAGCACACTGAGCCAACGCGGGGTGCACGAATTTCGCGGAGCTAGAATAGTCGCCGTGAATCTCCTCATTCACGAATCACACTGCCTTCGCAAGTGACCTTTGTGAACCGAAAGAAAAGGACTTTCACTGAAATTCTCTCTTATACTGTTGAAAAGACAGAAGATACTGGTGGAGAAAAAAAACTGATAACATGTGTTGATCCTGAGATGCAACTTAAGGATGTGGTTAATAAGATTAAGATTAAGTGCAAGTGTTTCAAAAAGTGGGAATCTATTGTAAAACGATAATCTGAATACATTGAAGGTCATGAGGAGGAAGTTGTTACTCTAAGGAGTATACTTGAGACTGAATCAATTCCAAATGAATCGAGGAAGAAAATACAGTTTGGAAGAATCTCAGATGCAGAATTACTAGCAAGAGCTAGGTGTGGTTCATATTGGGTTGGAAAAATCTTGAGTAATCAAAGGCCCGCTTGCATGGGAAAGAGTGGAATTGGCTGTGAGGCTGAGACATCAACTTCTGGATGTGAGAAGATCCAAAATAAAGATACGATGAAAGTTGAACATGTTGAAATGTTGCCTAATGTGCTGAAATAAGATCCCTCAACCAAAACTAAAAGCAGAACTGAAAATTATCCTCAAACATTCAGAAGTGACAGACAGTCTAACTTTTCTCCCAAGGAAGAAGGTATGAGGAGAAATTCAAGTGAGAAGACATTTCCTCTCATGATGTGTCAGGTCTGTGGATATCTGGGACATACCATGTCTTATTGTGAAGAGGCAAGAAGATATCTTAATGGAAAAGATATAGAAGTTCAACAAAGGAGAACAAATTCATATCCTAATTCTTATAGAAGAAACAGTTTCATTGGATATTTTTTTCATTGGTCTATCTTTTGTCATAAGGCTTCTAATTGCAGGCAGAGAAGGGACATGGACACCTCATACCGAAGTTCAAGACATGTCAAGTCTCGTCAGCAAGAAAATGTTGCTCTTTCAAACATGTTTTCTCCTCTCGAAGAAGATTTTGACTATGAAGAACATGGCTATGTGGAAGAGATAATTGAAAGGAAATTAGTACTATATACTCAATACAATCTCTTATGGAAGGAAAGGAAGAAGATTGAGAAATCCAACCTTGCAGAGGTGGCCCTCAATGCTACAAAGAACAACAGTACCTGGATTCTGGATAGCGGTTGTTCATCTCATATGACGGGTAATGTGGGCCTGCTAATGGATATCAAAAGGACATTTGATGGTACAGTACGATTGGGTAATTATGGGGCTCGGAAAATCAAAGGGAGTGGTAGTACTGAGTTAGCTAATAGAGGACTAAAGAAGACTGAAGTCCTTTACGTAGATGGCCTATGTCAAAATCTACTCAGCGTGACTCAACTCTGTGACTCAGGACTTATAGTTACTTTTAAACAAAAAGGCTGCACTATCAAGGGAAAGACATGCAATTCACTTATGAAGGGATATAGAACAGAAGTCAACTTGTATCAGGTTGATAGTGAAGAAAATGTACGTTACATGACTGTTGAAGTAGAAAACAATTTGTGGCATCGGAGACTGGGACACATCAATCAACAAGACATGGAAAAAATATCAAAATTGAGAATTTTCATGGACATTACCATCCTGAAGTGTGAGAATGAAAAATCTTGTGATACTTGCATTCCTAGGAAGCTGGTATGCAGCTCATATCGGCCAAAGAAGAAAAGGGAATCTCACATTCTTGATCTCATTCATACAGATGTGTGTGGGCTGATAAATGTTGCCAGAAGTCATGGAGAGAGGTAATTTTTCCATTTCATAGATGATTATAGTAGAATGGAATGTGTGATGGTCATTCAAAGGAAATGACAAGTCCATGACTGCATGAAAACATATCGGTGAATCACTGAGAATGATAATGGACGAACAATCAAAGTGTTGCGATCTAAAAATGGAGGAGAATACACATCCATTGAATTTGAAAATTATCTGGAGAAGCATGGGATACAGAATAAGGTAGCTACTGTGAGAACTCCACAACAAAATGGAGTTGTGGAACATAGGAATCGACAGGTGAACAACATGGCACGAATTATGCTGATTGATAGTCGTATTCCACGACATTCTGGGAAGAGGCTGTTCAAGCTGCAGTGTACATTCATAATCGAACATGACTTTATATGGGTGAGACGAAGACACCATATGAATTTTGGACTGAACGGAATCCTTCTTTAAAATAATTTGGTGTCTTTGGAAGTAAATGCTTCATCAGGAAGAAAGAAGGAAATCAAGGGAAATATGGTGACAATGCAGATGAAGGAATTTTCCTCGATTACACAATGAACAGAAAAGCCTACAAATGTTTCAACAAGAGTTTAGTAAGGATTGTGGAAAGCAGTGATGTGAAGATAATTGTAGAGAAAATCACAAATGCTTCAAGGAATTCGTATACTGATGTGATTGAAATTCAGGAAGAAAGTGAACAGGAAGAAAATAAAAATGCAAAAATAAAGGAATTTGTTCAAAACACTCAGCAGTCACATCATGATGTTGACTCAGATGAAGAATCTGGAGAAGATATGTTGGATGGTGAGAATGCGACTGATCCTCACAGGAGAAATCGAAGAGTAGAGATTGATCCATCTAACATAATTGGAGACAGGAATGCACCCACACAGACAAGGAGGATGAGGAATAACACACCTTCTGCATTTCTGTCAGTTGTGGAGCCATCCTCATTCGAAGAAGCTGTAAAGGATGAATCCTGGGTGAAAGCCATGAATGAAGAGTTAGATCATATTGACAAGAATCAGACATGGGATCTTGTCAAGAGACCCAAAGGTCACAATGTGACTGGAAAAAAATGGATATTCAGGAACAAGTTTGATGAGAATGGAAGTGTTATCAGAAACAAGGCTTGACTGGTATATAAAGGGTATTCTCAAATTGAAGTTGTTGATGTTGAAAAAACCATTGCTCCAGTGGCTAGACTGGAGTCAATCAGGCTGTTCCTTTCCATGGATCTCTATAGAGGATTTAAAGAATATCAAATGCATGTCAAGACAACATTTTTAAATAGTGTACTCGAAGAAGAAGTCTACATTGAACAACCAGTGGGTTTTCATCTTGGTGCTGATGAATCAAAGGTCTGTAAGCTAAAGAAAGAACATTATGGCTTGAAACATGCACCAATGGTGTGGTACTTCAGACTATATTCTTATCTCAAGAAGATGGAATTCAAAAGAGCAGGAGTAGATCACAATCTCTATGTAAAGAATTCTCCAAAAGATTAGTTCATGGTTCTCGATTACGTTGATGACATTATATTTGTTGGCAATAGGAATAAATCAGTGGATGAATTTTCCAATCATATAAAATCAGAGTTTGAAATGTCAATGATTGGGGAGCTCACATATTTCATGGGACTGCAGGTGACTCAAAGGAAAGACTACATTTTTATCTCTCAGGAAAAGTATGCAAAAGGGCAGCTAAAGATGTTTAATATAAAAGACTCCAAACCAATGTCAACTCCGATTGCAGTTGGAACCAAACCTGGAAAGCATGAGAATGAGAAATCAGAAGATCCCACCATGTATAGGAGGATCATTGGGGGCCTACTGTACCTGACAGCGACACAACCAGATATTGTCTTTTCCACATGTCTTGTAGCCCACTTTCAGAGTAATCCAAAGGAGGAACATCTAGAAGCAGTAAAAAGAATCATGAGGTATATTCAAGGAACTCACAATTATGCCTTATAATTTACTGTAGGAAGGGACTGTGAATTGTCAGCATTTTCAGATGCTGACTGTGCTGGCGATGTTGTGGACAGATATTCCACCAGTGGTGGAACATTTTTTATCCGGAATAACTGTGTTGGATGATTGAGTTAGAAACAAGAAAGTACTTCTCTTAGTACTGCTGAAGATGAGTATATATCTGCCACAAAGTCATGCACTCAACTGCTATGGATGAAGCAATAATTAACAGATATTGGTGATGAGGTAAAGGAACCAATGGTGATTTAATGGGATAAAAAGAGTGAAATTGATCTTAAAAAAAATCTTGTTCAGCATTATCGTACAAAACATATTGAAATTAGTCATCACTTTATCAAAGAAAAAGTTGAGCAAGGGGTGATTAGAATGGATCACATGGGAACTGATGAGCAAGTAGCTGATATCCTGACGAAACCACGGTCATGAGCTGTGTTTGAAAAGTATCGGTTGAACCTCGGTGTTCAACCACCTCCTACTGCATAAGGAGGTTCCGAAATTCCCCTCTCCCCATTTGTGATAACTGTTTTTTAGCTGTTTATGGCTATGATGAAGGTTTATGGGGGAGATACTATCCAGGGGGAGTATGGTTTGAGCTGAACGTTACAAAAAATTACTGGTCTTTGGATTTATTGTCAATGGGGGAGAAAGGAGAAAGGAATAAATTCAGGCAACTTCTGTGATGAGAAGAATGAGAAGGAAAACAGTGGAACACAATTCAAGCCTCCTCTCTTGTTTTCTACACTAATCATTGCTCACATAGACTTAGAGTGTTGGCTGAGTTGATTCCAAAATTTTTGGTTTTCACATAGATGGAGATCTATTGAATTTATTTTTTGATTTCCAACAAACCCAAAGGGGGATATTGTTGGAACCATGGTCTTCTATGCATTATTTGGAGTATGGTTTGTGTTTGTTGTCAATCATCAATGGATGTTCAGATTTTGTACCAGAAAATTGATCATACCGTTCAAGCAGACAACGTTATTGAAGGTGGCATTGTTTTCTAGTGTTTGCCAAATTATTGGGGACCAAAATCTGGAAGTTGCTGAGCATCGCGAAAAGTGGATTTCCATGAAGATAATAATTAAATATGGAAAAGGAAGCAATTTCACGAAGAGAGGATGCATGGTTTGGAAATCAAGAAGACCAGAAGAATAGAGTGGGTGAGTCTTCGCGATTACATAAAAGCTTCGCGAAAGGCAGAGGATGAAGAGCATTGTGGCGACAAAGAGCTTTGCGAGGGAACTTTGCAGCGAAGGCGCGAAGGAAATGACAGAACACTCTGCGATTACGATGAGCTCCGCGAACGGAAGATTGCCATAGTGCTTCTCAATTTTGAGATAATTTCGGCGGGAACTTTGGAGCTTCGTGATTTGAGATGGAGTGGCACTGACTTCGTGTGGAAGGGTCGAGGGTCGGTGGAATTTCCTATAAATAGAGGCCGACCCCCTGAAGAGTGGAAGAGATAATTTCATAGAAATTCCTTTTCTTTCGGTTCACAAAGGTCACTCACGAAGGAATTGTGCTTCGCGAAAGAGAAGCTTCGCGGTGACTGTTCTAGATCCGCGAATGTCGTGCGCCCCACATTGGCTCAGTGAGCTTCGCGAAGAGGTAGGAGCTCCGTGACAGGCAAGCATTGTGAAGGCTGGAGCATCGCGAGAGTGCTTCGCGATTGAGCTATGCGAAAAGACTGGGAATCCGCGAAGGCTTGTTTGAGCATTGCAAAATTGGGATCCTGGTGATGTAGGGTAATTTGTGAAGGCCCTTTCCAAAGTTTGTTTGCCCAGTGGACAAGGGAAAAGGGGGTATTCATCAATGGATGGAATTTGGACTTTAACAGAGAATCAACTCAGGACTCTTATGCAAGCAAAGTCTCATGCTGAACAGAAGACAAGGACCTTCATGTTTATCTATTGAAGAGACATTCACGTCTATAAACTGAGTGATACTTCACCAACGACAGTGAGCCAGGGGGAGTCAACGGGAGTGACCCGAGGGAAGCAGTGAGCGATCCCTAAACCGTTGTTAAGACAGTGACCTGGGACAGGGCGATTGTGCCCGAACAATTGTAATCCACATCTAGTGAAGAATAGTGGATTTTGGTATGACCAGCAACTTGCCGGCGTATGCTCCTTGGACATAGCCCTTAGTGGTGAACCAAGTAATAAGGGTTTTGTCTTCTCTGTGCATGTGAATGTTTGCTTTCTAATCATATTCATCATACAGGTTCAACAAGTTCTTACCAACATGGGAAGAAGATCTGTCACATTAAAAGAAAAATTTGTCACCCGGATTCACCCCTCCCCTCTCAGGGTGTCCCAGGGTCCTTCATCATAAGAGATCTCCCCTTGTCGCTGCATCAACACACCTCTATGTCCTTTCCCTAAAGCCTCACAAGACACCTCCTACACTGCCCCTTCTTCTGGTAGTCTCAACACTGGGGCACTAACCAACTTCCCCACCAGATAGCTGAAGGATGCCTCACACTACTCACTACATGCAAAACCCTAGTCTTTCTAAGTTAAGGCTGTCAAAGGGGCTGCAACTCGGGATATGTTGGGTACGAACCTCCAATTGTAACCTGCCAGCCCGAGGAAACTACAAACCTCTTCTACGTTCTTGGGTGCGGCCCTAGAAACAACCACCTAGACCTTCGATGGGTCCACCGCTACCCCCTACTCGGACACTACATGCCCAAAGAAGTGCACTTCTTTGCGAACAAGACTGCGACACCACCACAGTGATGCACAAGGTCAAACATAACCCCTCTTCATCTGAACGTCACTCTGAATACACAACTCTCGTAGCTCCGAAGGTGTCATCCGTTAGGGATCCATTGAAATCAGATGGGCACCAGGCTGCAAGTCTATCCCAAACTCGATATCACATCGAGGGGTAGGGTCGTCACCTCCTCATGGAATACTTCCATAAACTCACTGACGATCCCTGGTACCTCCACCATATCATCATCTACTAACTCTACTGACATCTCGGATAACAAGGATAGGAGGGGATCCCCTCACCTACTGCCCTTCTAGCCACTCCACTCACCGGTGAATGTCACACGTTGGCCGTCTAGGTCTGAGAACACGACCCTTATTTGGAGGTTGTTGATAACGGCATATACCGAGAACAGCAAATCAATGCCTATGATGACATCATATGGATGTATCTAAAATAGTAGAAGATCCATGATTGACTGATGTGGCCCTATAATCATTATTAATCCCCTAAAAACAAATAACAAGTCGGTCTGACCACCGACTAGTGTGCTCATCACTAGGGGCACTGGAAGTCTATCGGCATCTAAACCCAGAGTGTTGGCCAAACAAGGTGAAAAAAAGGTGTGTGAATCCCCTGTATCGAACAAGTCATATGCAAGGGTACTAAACAAGCTGATCATACCTTGAACAACCTCTAGCCATGCTAGAACTACTGCCTCTGCGGTATGCAACTACCCACGCCCGACACCTATGCCCCTCGGCTGTCGGCCAACTCCCCGACCATGCCTTGGTCGAGGTCCCTGAGGAGTGCCCTGGGGCGGCCTCAACCTGTAATGTCTTCCATTGGAGGAGAGGGAGCTTGCTTCCCCTGTTGGTACTGGAAGGGGGCTAGCTAGAAGCTGTTGTTAGGGCAGGTGCTGGGCCAGTCCGCAGCCGTCGTAATGCACTCTGTTCGGGCACTGATTCTGGAGGATCCCATGGCTTCCACATATGATGCATCTCAGTTCTGGTTCCAATGGAATGGTGAGAGGGTCAGGAGATTAGAACTTGAACTAATGGGGCCTGCCCCCTGGTGGTTGAAACATAGAGGGCCCTGACACAGGAGGTCTGGTGCTGTTGACCTTCCTCTTTGATGATCCCAGTGGGATCCCCTCTTGTGTCACACCTCCTAGCACTTGCATCCTCTCCACCACTTCATCATTCTTCTGGTCCTCCATGTATGTCTATAAGGTAAAGGGGTTAACAACATAGTGGAGGTAGGGTCGGAGTGCCTCCTCTAAACATCTCTCCTGAGACTCCTCATCTGGGAAGAGGTCCGGAGCAAAGCGGAGGAGGTCCTTGAACATGATCCCAAGACCCCTTACTGACATACTCCCCTGCTGGAGGGTGGGTAGCTCCTGCCTCTTCTCCACCTTCATCATATAAGATAGGAATTCTGCCCGGGAATCCTCGAAATCAGCCCATACCACCTCAGCCTCTCTCCTCTCCCCCAGGTAGAGCCTCCAACACTGTCGCACTTCTCCCCACATCTGGATGAAGGCATGAGGATCTCGGTACTCGGTAGGAGCCCGAATCAAGCCGAAAGCTATCAGCAGCTCCCCTATCCATCCCATTGTCTTCATGTCAGAGGTGCTGCCCTCATACTTCTCAAGGTTCTGTCACTGGAGGCTCAAAACGTCTTCTGCCCCTTGGCCTTCCTCCTTTTCGCGATCATCCCTCTGGGGATCGGCCAAGTCGACCTCCTGGGCCTCCATCGCCCGCACCACCCGTGGTCGCCTCCTATGTGCCATAGCTTCACGGAAAACAAGGAATGCCTAAGCCCAAGTAGTGTAGATTATTGTTCATAATATTTAGAAAAAATATTGTTTAATAAAATTTACAAACACCCATGAAACACGAGAACACAAGTCATTGTGGTGCATGTACCCTTCCTAGGGTCTCCACCCTACAATCAGTGTGGCCTCACTCAGATGTTCGATAGGTCCAGAGTCCTTGCATCGGATCACGGGGGACCTAAAATCCCGTATCTTATCCGGTCATCCCTAGCCAAATTCACGCACCAAGGTCACCCAACAATGTTTCCCAACCATCCCAATCAAATATTCACTGTGCCGAACTCCAGTCTCCATCATATCTCTCAAACCTCTACCTCTGATACCATTATGTCATGACCTGCCTTCACCAAAAGGAGGGAAGGGTCAGCAGATTGTTAGGCCCTTCCTTATTTATGTCAAAGGTGAGATAAATACCCCTGAAACCCGCCTTCATTAGGTCCCGGAGTGGCAACCAGCACCAAGGGTATACAATCAAACACTAAATTGAAGGCATTACCCTTTTTATTTTAATAGGATCGGGAGATAAGATAGTAAATCCAACAACACCCAAACTGAAAGTGCAAGTACGACTGAAAGTAAACCATTCCCATATGCATGTTCAAAGGTAAAAGATACAAGTCACAAATATCCAAAGGAAAAGATACCAAGAAATGGAAAACAACAACAACTGCCCCAAAGGTCCAAGCTAGTATAATCCCACACGATCGCTGCGGTCATCCTGGAAACTTGAAAGAAGTTTTATATACGTAGGGTGAGCACACATATATACTCAGTAGGGAAAACCAAAGACTCTCATGCACAAGTGGGGAGACATTCTAATGTCCTGTGAAAAAAAGATAACAAAACACCCAACAAGGAAAAAGGTAGCCACCCAAACCTCACCAAGGCACGCTCCCCAAATAATGCAAGTCACATAAGGTATAGTAATAAAACATCGATATTTGGTTACCCCGCATCACTTTCCCACTTGTTATTGAAGACATCCCATGCATCAAACCAATCCCTCCATTCTCACTGCAGTCCCACTACCAACCCTGCCCACAAACACCATGGCCATAACCTCACCGCATTCCCACTACCATCCCCACACGCACACACCTGGGAAAACAACCTCACCACAGTCCCACTACCCCAACCCCACCCGCACACACCGTGTCCATAACCACTCTCCCACCCACATACACTTTGGCCTCATCCTGAAGACACTTGGGAACAACCTGCCTAGAAAGACCTGGTCCAACCACCAAAACTACCCCGCCCGAAGATTCTTCGGCTAATAATGGACTTCATGACATAACAACCAGCCCGAAGAATCATGGGCCATTCAGGAAAAGAAATAGAAATGGAGATAATAACCAGCCACTCATAGGTGTGTTGGAAAAAACACTCTCTCCCATAAAATGCGAGTGTTCGGAACATACATGCTCTACTAGGGTGGGGTGCGAATAGAAAACATAAAAACTCCATGTATATTGATTAGTATATAACCACTCAACCCAAACTTCAGTTCTAAAACTAGCTTAATCACAAACACTGCATAACTATTATTTCATGAAAGGTATACCACGACACTCCAGACCGAGCCACAAATCATTCCCAATAACAATTTCCCCAATTAACCCACTCTTTTATCCATATACAAGTTATCCTATCTAAGTAATGTTCTACACTACTGGGTAACTAAAAGGCATAACCACAATAGGAAAATAGAAATAGCCATAAAACATTTAAGCATTCACACTCGGTTCTCTTGTAAAGATAAAACTACAAGGGATAAGTGAGATCCCTCAAGGTACTAGAAACAAAGAAAACACTAAGACACTGCCCCATGTCCCGAAAATCCAGGATCCAATGGTTTCTTAGCAATAGAGGATTCCACCTCAATTCGTTATATAATCCGAAAAACCACTCGACCTCAAATTCACAACCAACGAAAGTGCAACAATAGGGGATCTAATCCCCACCCATATTACCCCATCAATCGTCCCATGAAAGAAACAACCGAACCACTACCCCCAGTACATGGCGGGCCCATGTAGGTGTTTTCATATTTAAATGATTTAACACACTTCATGATTTCAATTCCACTGCACTTTAACCGGGGTTATCAAAGAAAAGGGTTAATCCTGGTGCTTTTAATTTACATAACTAAGTATATGTAATTAACCAATTCCATGTTACGGTTATTTAAACATCCAGGAACACTTTGGTTCATTAGTGCATAGAGAAAGACCACCAACAGCCATGATTTTCACAGAGCATAGGCCCTTATAATTCACTACACATATCGACAATAAAAGAGCACAACAGGATATCGATGACCCCCAATTCATTTATTAAAGGCCCATTCCTTATTTTCATTATGTTGGGTTTTGTCAATTTCCTTAGAGACAAAAGTATGCATGCCCCACATGAGACATAGAAAGAGGAGACACAGGTAAGATCCCTACCTGATTGATCAAAGACTGACATTTTCTCCACGCACCATGAATAGGGGATGCAAGATTTACATGGAAGGGATGTCGGGAAATCCAAGGACGAGCAGACGACTTCAGCCTAGGTGCACCACAAGTCTCGGGAAGGAGGGACTTCAAGTGCCCCAAGGAGAAGAGAGATCTCGGCCAGAAAGGACGAAGGGGGAAGAAGAACCTCTTCTGTGATATATAGATAAAATCACTTTGTTACGGGATATGATAAATTGAACACTTTGAATTTGGATCATGATTCCCCATGTAGTTGGGTGGATACACATGATGGGAAAAATTGTTATTTAATGATCCCAATCGGAAAGGTGGTAACAGATGTGTTTTTTATTAATTTTATAAAACAGAGGCGAATTATATGAGGAAACACAGCTAGGTCGGTTAGGGAGGGTTTCTCCACCTTCAATATTTTTAAATTATTGATTGAGAGCTTAAAAACAGCCTTGAACCACTTCCAATGGTTAACAAAAGGGAAAAAAGTGGGGTTATGGGGAAGGCTATAGAAGAAAAGCCTGCCAAGGCTGGGTGACACCGATCGGTCTTGTCAATCGGTCGTGCTGATCTATCGCGCAGATCGGTCACGCCAAAAGTTGGCAAAGGGAGGGGTCATTAGTGTCTGGGCCATTACAGTAATGTATACAATACTGTATATTGATGAAGTGTATGGAATATTATAAATTTATATAATATTTATTCTGGATTGTAATTTGGTTTAACAATTTTTTGACACTAAACAATGTCCATGTATGTCTAAACAATGATCAATGTTGATGTGTATGTACAAAGATGTGTAATCTAACCACTTTTACTATCAAATGTGTGTGTTTTGTTCTACACACAGGTCTACATTTTACTTGGAAGAAACAACCATGGAGATATTGATCCAACCTAGGGATTGTGGTTTCCATGAATAAAAGATGAAGAGATCATAATTTGTGAACTAACCTTGAATACCCCATTTGTCATATATAGTGAGATCCTAGATAGAATACCCAACAATGTCCTTATTAAAAGATGTATCCTCATAAATAACTGCAAAAATGTTATTCATGAAACATAATACGAACATTATTGATTCTATGGAAAATAAAAATATTGATGGAACATGATCCAATCCATTTTGATGCTATATTAAGAACAATATCGATGGAACCTGATGCCAAAATCATGAAAATTGTGTATGTATTTTTGAATTCAAAAATCACTCCTTGTATGCATTCATCTAAAATAATGATAATAAATGCATCTAAAACATTTAGAATACATGAATCTAAAAAATTAGAATATGATGAAAGAAAATGAACATTTATGATTTGCTGGATGATGACAAATAACCCATCTATTGATTGTTTCCATTCATTTTCTTGGTCCTTAGAATCATTATAAAGGAACTACCTTATTCATAAAGGCAGTGCCTCTAAAATGATGGGCCCACAATATCCATACATGTGGAAGAGATTGGGTGACAATATGGGATTGTACTGTATTAGGGATTGTGTGACTATCAGGGATTGTACTGTATCATATCTGAACCAATACATTATCATAAAATATGCACATAGTATCCCTAATTGTCGCACAAAATAATATGCACGCAATATTTCTGATTCGCATACAATATCATCTTTCCATATTCACCCATTTTATTATACAGTAATAGGGACAAAATATACATTGATATATTACAAATGTAACATATACATTTCCAATGAAGCTTGTCCTAGATGAATAAGTCAAATTAATAATATGATAACAATCGAAGTTATTTCATTAATGAAAATATGAAAAAATATTAATTTTATGCTTGAATATAAAATGGTAGAGCAATTTCATCATCCATGAGAAATATTATAAAGTGTATACACAATTATTACAATCAATTGTTATAATATAGTTATAATATAGCAGAATTTATTTGTAACAATAAATTGGGAAATAAAACATTCTAATAGAGGAAAATGTAATGGTAATTAAATTATACGGAATTTAAATTAAAATGTATTACTACCAAGACTCAACAATGTGGAAAACCTATTCATGCATAAATGTTTTAGGCCTGGTGTAGATATAATCTTGAAGTAGAATACATGAATGCATAGATTTATGAAATTATGATAGGAAAATGTTTTTAAAAAAGGGAATACAGAGTTGTTTTGTCATTGATAAGGTTATACATGTGTACTGTGGGAATAAAATGAGGGGGTGAGCGAGAAATGAATGAGATTTTTACAAATATAATATGTGGATAAGGATATATTCGAGTGTTTTGAAGTAGAGACAATGAAAGGAAAGATATTCCGAGTACTACATGATATGGCGATTCCTGGAGATTTGGACTCGAATCATCCAAGAAGTAATTATCAAAAGTTTATAGAATTTGCACGGAATTCAGGGAAGAAATGAGGAATATATTTTGACATATTAGTAGTAGGAATATTCACATATTAACAGAGTAGATCCTATGATGATGATATGGAAAAGACATAGAGAATTGAACCATAGGAATGGGTAGAGGATACTGGATTGAAAAAGGGTTCAGTTTGTGGGGGGAAGTGTGCGATGATAGGAAATGTTGATTCCATGAAAAAGAAACATGATGATTCATATGGAAGTCGAGTAAAAATAGTGGCAATGGGATGAAAAGAGCAGGATCCATTGACAGGAATTGTGGTAGTGGAAGGCATGATCGGTAGTGGGTAGGGATTCGATGAATTTGAAGATGGAATGCAGAAATGCTTTCACAAGATTGGAAAAATGGGGGGGAGATGCTACACTTGGAATGGAATAAATTTCATGCTAATGAATGGTGAGTATAAAAAACATCATAGAGATAGATAGAGGCATGTTAGAGGAAGACGTGATAGGAAGGGTGTAGTGTTTGGGTGAAGTAGAAGATGGAATG
The DNA here is from genome assembly GCA_963277665.1 of Viscum album. Classification (NCBI taxonomy): domain Eukaryota; kingdom Viridiplantae; phylum Streptophyta; class Magnoliopsida; order Santalales; family Viscaceae; genus Viscum; species Viscum album. The sequence continues at coordinate 491,320,073 of OY728162.1, forward strand.
TAGAAAGGCTTTCACAGTAGTGGAAATTGGGAGGGAGATGATGTTCAGGGAGGATGACATGTGTTAGAGAATAAAAGATTATTATTAAATATAAAATATTTTATTACCTAAATTAACACACAATTTCATCAAATGAACTATAGATTCATTGTTCATGAGTATAGTGGACTACCACCCCATGAACCAAGGTCATTATTTTTTATATTACCACCATTCAATGATGTGAATAATTATGGAAACCGATATTATATATGTATTATATTTATTATTTAAATTATTTATTTGATATTATTTTGATTATATTATTGTTATATCACACACAACATTATGATTTTTATTTTATAGGATTTTGATTATTCTATTCATCTTTACGGTAGAAAACCACCTTGTAAAGCAATGATAGTATTTCAAGAATTACAAGGAATTTATTAAGGATGGATTTAATAAAATTAATTTATATAAATATCATAAAATTTATACTATAATAATATTATACCATATATATCGTATAGATTCTAACTGAAAAAGAAAATGGAAATAGTGTTCATATGTAGGTACAACCTACCCTCTCTACTAATGATGTATTCCATTTATTATATATATTATATATATTATTATAAATATATATATATAATGAATATATATTATATTTATATCATGGTTATGATTATGTAAATTATTTATCAATGATTGTGTTTTGGAATGAAAATTAATAATAAATCAAAACAATTATGAAAAATAAAGAGGTTATTACCCAAAACATTAATCTCACTATGAATTGTTAAAATATGTAGAAGAAAGTCAGAAAATATAATATATGATATATATATATATATATATATGTATATCTGAAATATTTATAATAAATTAATATTAACTATAGAAGTGTTTTAAAAAAATATGATTAGAGTCAAGGAATTATGATACAGATTTATGTCTCACTTTTTTCTGTAGGACACGTGTAATGTTCAACACCTATTTATTTTTTGTGGTGTTTGTAGATAACATTGGTATGTTTTTTATTATCCCCCTACATTTTATTGTTATTTAAATATCTACTTGAGGATCTCTCATTCAGGGGTTTTAAATTTAATATTTTGACAAATCTGTGAAGGATGTTTTCCAAATTATCAGTCATCGAGACATATGTTTCGATATACACATATATAGTTTCATTTGATGTATATAATACTACATAGAAATGAAATATAATGAAATTATATGTACCCATAATATTTTTGTGGTACATTTTATTTTATTCCATCATTTGGTTTATGATTTATGACTACCAGTGTGATGATTATTTTATGTTACAATCTCATCATTTATCATGATGGTTTATGATTAGTCTTCAAATTATAAAATCACATTATCCATATTTCAATAAATATCATGTATATTTTTCTAAATAATATATTGATTACATAAATTTGTAATGTAACTATATTTTCATTATATTCTATTTAATAAAACTAATAAATTATTTTATGAATATATTATATTATTTCTCTCTATAGCTAGAAATTTGTATTCATTCGACATAATGTTTTGTAGAAATGTTTAAAAATATACTTTTATTACATTATTATTAATAAAAGTAATTTTTACACTTTTTGACTTTTTTATTGATTTTTTCTTAAAAGAATAATCTTCTTTTAATTTCTAGATCCAACCTCTTATATCTTAATTTATTGATTTGAAAGGAATGTTTTTTCATGTATAAATCATATATGGAATTATCCACCATCGTAAAAAATTTATTGTATTATTTATAATTAATAGATATTAAATAAAATTTTCAAAATGACTCATTTTCTTATATATTGTGTAAATATTGTTATTTTTATTTTTTGTTGAAAGGAAATATTTTTAAAAATATTTTTTTAAAAAAGTGTGTGAAATTATGACCAAATATTTCATAATATGCTTATATGGTTATGTTAAATTATTAATATTGAAATAGTTTTGTATGATTTAAATGTATCATAAACGTATTTAGGAGAATCCTTTATAACATATCAAGGTTATTTTCTTTTAAAGTCATTTTCGTAAGCTATAATATATTAAATATCATTTTTTAAAGAGGAAATTTTATTTTACTCACTAAATGTTTTAAATTATATTTCAAAACTAGTTTCTATCTATGAAGAATTGTTTTGGTGATTTATTTTTATTACATGGGTAATGACCCACTAATACCATTAATATTATTTATCTAAATAATTTTTTTGTCATAATTTTTTTGGAAAACGTTTTTCGTTCAAGAGTAGAACACTGATGACAATCATATGAAGACACACTTTTCATCATGTCTACTACAAAAATTAAATGAATATAAAATGTGAATCCTTTTTTATGATTAAGATATGATGAAATTATTATGATAACCATATGATTTTATGTGTTATTGTATGGTGACTTTTTATGATATTTTGGTATACATATGTATGATTTCATTATTTGATGGATGGAACCAACATATATCCTTTCAATTCATTTGGTCATGATTTTTTCTCATGAGATAGAGAAGACTATAATTGTTAGTGAACTAAATTTAGTTATAAAATCCTTGAATGAGAAATAAACATTGTTGATTAGTATCGTGATAAAACACATAGTGAGCTTGAATCAACAATAAATTGCAATAATAGGGAGTGAACATTGTTCGATAATTTTCTTTTTCCACTATTATGTTCTTGGGAGAGAGCCATTTTTAATATGAAATGTTTTTATATTCTTATGAGTATTCCATAAGTTCCTTATATTATAAAAAAGTTCATTGATATCACTATGAATCATGTCTTATAATCCATTTAACTTTATTCTGTGATTCATAATTATGATTATAGATATGCTGGTTAAACTTTAAATTATTTATTATCATGTTACAATGATCTTAATATAATTTAATGCTATTATTATATATAATGTTTACCCAAACATGAAATCTAAGCACTCCCATTCATATCTTTCTTTTAATCATGTTATAATGAAATGTTTTATTTAAAAGTTTTAATGTGAATTATCATTGTAGCAATTGTTTATAACCATTCACCATATGATAACTACATTTCATGCATGTATATTAAGGTTTTTTTTATAAATTTAATCTAATACATTATTGAATAATTATGCCAATTTTTGATTGAATTGAGTTGATTTTTGTTTTATGGAAGGAAACAATGAATCTATGGAAAATGACCCTTCATACCAAGAGAATACCTTAAGATGTGGCACTATATTTTTGATGTATAATGAAGCTAGAAAAACAAAAAAACACTATTACACCTGGTGTAAGGCAAGTACATGTCGTGACCTCATCAGAGAAGCAGGCCGCTACCAGAATATGTCATGATGAGAATACATACTGTGATATAAAATTACACATCATTTACTTTCAGTAAAAAAATGTGATGACGTTAAAGCATAAAAATTTCAAATGATATTTGTCCATGGTTCTTATGGACTTGGATTGAACAGTGATCGGCAGCACAAGATATGTATTCCATGTACATTTCATGTAGGTGTTCAAATATCTAGAATCTCATACAAGATCAATGCACACGTCATAAAGATTCAAAAAAATGTGATCATCAATACATGACGTGACCATAAAGTTCACATTGTGATAATTTTCATGAAGAACCATTCAATTTCCTATAAATTGATCCCATGTCATCTCCTCTGGGCATCTGAATTGGACTGGAGAAAATAAATGTTAGAGAAAAGATTTATTGCTATTTATGAGTTCTGTCATATATTTATATTATATATTTTTTAATTTCAACCCGCCTCTTAGTCTCGAATCACTATGATGATGGGGTAAACTCGTATAATTCTATTGAAATATAATTTAAGGTGTATGGTGTGTTGTATTTAACTATTTTAAATAATTCATGTCTTTGGTTATCGAAATTTTGTTCATAAATTCCAATCCCTTTATTTTTATTTTAACTTTAACATTGATAATCGAATAAAACAAGAACTATAATATTGTAAAACTGATGATGCTAAAAGGAGGCATGTACATTGAAAAAATAAATGAAATCATGTTTTAATATGATATTAAGATATAGTCAAATGTGAATATAATAACCAATATTATCAGACAAATAGTGATAATGTATTATCTTGGTGAGGAGGGGATTTCATGACGATTGGATCTTCAACATATCAACACGAACACCAATCATGATTTAAGAAACATAGTTTCTAAAATTTCATTAAACTTGAAAATGGAAATAACATTACCCGAGAATAGTTATTGAAAACATTTTTCAATCCAATCAGTCAATATTCTTTATATTCATCATTTCATTTCTCAAAATAAATCAATGCAATTTTTTCTCACCAATAAATCAAAATTAATAAAATTAATCATTAGATGTCCTAATAAAACTAAAATTAATGTATTTCTAGGTTCAGCCTCAATCATCCCATTACTAAATTTTAATTAACTAGGAATCAAAATATGGGTTTAATAATATTTTTCTTAGAAATGTTGTGAAATAATGATGAATTGAGGGGATATCAAACTGGCACTATTGTTGGTGACAATAGCCATTTAGTTTTTAGCAATTCAATTTTATTTCTTATTCATTCCAATTTCACTTTTTACGCATATTATTGTGTGAATTTCAATATTAATGAACCATTAAGGCATGAGTACAAACCTCAATCAATGAAAAAAAATACATCATCTACTCATCACACAAGTCATAATGAGGCCCAGAACATAAAATTAACACATACCATGGATGGAACAGATAAAAATATACTCGTTGTAGTAATTCAAGTCGATATGGGGCTGTCGACTCTCACAAACAATTTGCATCTATAAAATACAAGATTACACCTAATAATCCTTGCTTTCCACATCACTACAAATCATCTCTAGAGAAAACTAGCGAACATTACAATTATATCAAACAATGTAGATTCATTGGAATGCCATATGATGATCCAAAAAAATACATGGGAGATTTTCTCGATCTCTAAAAATATTCCAATTCAAAAATGTCTCAAGTGAGTTGGTAAGACTCCGTCCTTTCATATTTTCCATATGATATCATGCTCGAGAATGGAATTAGATCCAAGTATCACATTCCTTAACTAAATGTGATGAACTTGGTAAGTGTTTCCTAACCCAATTCCATCCACCGTCTAAATCAATGGATATATGGGTAAATATTCTCAACATATTAAAATTTGAAGATGAATCATTGTACCATTCAAGGTAATGGGACAAATACATGACACATAAGTTCCCACAACATTGAATAAATATTCGGATTAAAATTAAAACATTCTATATGTGATCATCATGTAAAAGAATGTAGATTCTAGACAATAGAACTATAGGATCACTGATGAAGAAATCACAAGAAGTAATCTAAATCAAACTACATGAGATTATGAGTAATAATTTTCAGTGGAAAGCACATGGGAAACAGAGGAATAGTGTCCATGAAATCAACAATAATGACTCTGTGGAAGCACAACATGAGTGGCCAACCAAAATGATACACATCATTATGGGATGTCAACAAAACCCAAAATGTAAGTATATTGAAGATTCCAAATACACATATTGTAATTTGGGAAGTAAATTTTAGGGGTGGAGAACACAATAACATAAATGCCAATTATATTAATAGAGGACTCAAGTGTACCAACAACATGCACAATATGGTCCCACACTAACAAGCCAAGACAATTTTGTAACAACCCGAAATTTTGAATAAATCGTGTTTCCTAATTTTATGTGTTATTTTATTTTTATACTCAACAAAAATGTTTCATTTGATAACATGAGTATAATTAAAATGATACTGTTGGTTTTTGACTGTTATATGACCATTCGTCAATATGACCACTAGAAACTAAACGTTTTGATAATTGTCTCTAAATACAAGTAATCTTGGTTAATTAATATAGAAAGAAGATTTGATGGTCTCACCCAGTAGTCTTGGACCAATCGAAGCCCATCTAACAGAACTTGGGAAGGAGGTAGCACCACTGGGCTTTGCTCTAGACCAAACCCAAGCTGAACTTCATCGTATAAAGCTAGAACGGGATCGCCTTCGCGAGAAGTTCAAACTGATTGAAGTTACTACTCGTGCGATGTTGGCCAAGCCTCCCTCAGATTCTCTCACCTTAGCACACCTTACACTTAGGTCCTATGCTGGTGTGATAAGGTGCTATGTAAGGAGACCGTAACTGCCTTGTGTAATCCTTTGTTTTAAATAAAAATTGGGATTTCTTCTTATGATGAAGTTTATGAATTTTCAAATGACCGGATAAATATAGTATGCATATTTTTGAAGAATTTTAGAAAAAGGATATTTTAAAAATGGTTGTGTAAACCAAAAATAATTAAAAATGTGTAATGATTTTTGAAAAATGGTCTTCTACAATTATGTTCAGTACGAAATTTAGAGTCTAATAAGATCAACTTAATTTTTGATGAATAGTTAATTATGAATAGTGATTTTATGAATAGGATTAGTAATGTGTCCAGATGGATTAGTAATCTCATTTAAAGAAATTATTAATATAATCTAGGCACCTTGATTAAGTAATGTGATTCAATAAAATGGTTAAATAATGGCTTCATAAATTATTATTCAAGTATTAGTTTTTTTCAGGTGAATAGTGTTTTTTAATTAAAAATTTAATTAAAAATATTTAGATAATTATTTTTATAAAACAGATTTCATTTTTGAACTCAGAGCACCGATATTATGCTATGGTAATTTTTGGGGTTTTTTTCTGAAAAAAATTAATTTTCGGTGAATAGTGTTTTTTATTTAAAAATTAAATTAAAAATATTTAGAAAATTATTTTTATAAAATGGAGTTCATATTTTTAATCAGAGCTTTGATATTTGGTTAAGGTGAAATTTTGGGATTATTCTGAGAAAGTTGAATTTTTGATGAATAGTGAAAATACAGTTTTTATGTTACGGGTGTTTAATGACATCATTAAATGATGTATTAAGTTTTTAATCAATATGTTCGAATTATGAATAGTGATATAAGGTATGAGGTGTCCCAAGTGGCCAATACCTTGGGCAAATACCATGGGCAAGCCCATGGTATTGCCAAAACCACTAATGAGGTGTCCCTTTGCCATTAATGCCTTGCCCCCTCACTTTCCCTATAAATATCAAGCCATTATCTAATCCATTCGACTTCCCACTCCCCCCCAACAAAGTTCTGGTCTCATTACCTCCCATGGTGTCCCCAAGCCCTCAAGATTTCATCCCTTGAGTTTTAATAGTTATGTTTTAAGGTAAGGGATCCGATCACTCTCTTTCTTTTCAACAAATCTCTTTTATGTAATTTCATTTATGCTCCATGTTCTTATGATGGAGGATGTTCTTTTATACCTCTCTTACTGCCCTTTATATGTTCATATAATGAGAGATCCCATCTTACTCTCATTATTTCGTTTTAGGATGTTTTAAGTGGCGCCGTTAGGCTGCCGAAATTTTTGTAACAGATTCTTTCTCCCTTCTCATTTTTCAAGATCTATTTTCATGTAAAGTATTTAAAGTTCCTTTTTGTTATGTTGGGGTAGGATCTCTATATTTATCATACAGATCTTTTATGATCGTATTATGAGAGACCCCATTTGATCTCTTCAATTCAGTATTTTGAAGTTTTAAGTGGCGTCGTTAGGCTGCCGAATTTTTAAGTGGTTCTTCACCCTTCTCGTTTTGAAGTTCTACTTTCATGTAAATTCTTTCAAGTTACTTTTTGTTATGTTGGGGGTATGATCTCTATATATATCATACTGGACTCTTATGTTCATTTGATGAGAGACCCCATTTGATCTCTTCAATTCAGTATTTTGAGGTTTTAAGTGGCGTCGTTAGGCTACTGAATTTTTAAGTGGTTCTTCACCCTTCTCGTTTTGAAGTTCTACTTTCATGTCAATTATTTCAAGTTCCTTTTTTTATGTTGGGGTATGATCTCTATATCTATCATACTGGACTCTTATGTTCATATGATGAGAGACCCCATTTGATCTCTTCAATTCAGTATTTTGAAGTTTTAAGTGGCGCCGTTAGGCTGCCAAATTTTTTAGGGGATTCTTTCACCCTTCTCATTCTTTTCAAAGTTCTACTTTCATGTCAAATCTTTCAAGTTCATTTTTATTTATGTTGGGGAATTATATCAATATCTATCATACTGAACTCTTATTTTCACATGATGAGAGACCCTATTTGATCTTTTCAAATCATTTTTGTTGAAGTTTAAGAAACGCCGTTAGGCTGCCGAACTTTCATAAGAGAAGTCTAATTTTTGCCTTCCTTCCATGTTTATCATTTCAAATGGTTTTTCCGTGAAATTTCATTACCATGATCTTGTATCCCTCTTATCCTGTCCATCTACTGTATTATGGGTAATTTATGAATGTTTGACACATTTTCCCTCTCTTTTTAATGTCTTCTAAAACCTCGTAACATAGCCGTTATGCTGCAGAATTTCCGTCTCAAAATGTCTCTCTCTTTTTCTAAAGTTCTTTTATATTATTAAGTGAATACTCAAAGCTCTTTATTATAAAGGGGTATTCACATATATACCAAAATTTTCTATTTTGAATTCTTGGATTTACATACATGAGACCCACCTTCCTTTTCTGTGGGTTTTAAAGTGACGTAAATATCATGTCTTTAAAGCAGTTTTTAAAACGTTGTGATTATGAAATGAAACCCATTTATTTTATGATATATGGGTTATTTATGAAATGTATGATGATGATATATGTGGCTCACATGATAATAAAGTAAAATTTAAGGGTGCGCCCTGATAGCGCTCCAATGCATTGGGTAATGATGTAACCACTAGAGATTACAATTTTCACGATACCTTGGTGAATAACCATGGTAATTTTCAAATGACACCTTGGGGATGGACCTGGGTGATATGTTCATGATTGTCTATGTTAAATGATGTAGCCACAGTTTCATGTTATGAAAAATGTTATTTTTGTTATGATATGCCTTCTTATTTCATTCTCATGCCATAAAGTTCTTTTTCATGACCTTATTGAAGTATCTCAAGTTCACATGTAAAATGTTTCTCTTGTTTTCCTTAATGGGCTTTTTTCTCACCCTTTCTTTTGATGTATGCTCCTAGGTAATGTGATGCAGTAATGAACCTAGGATGAACATGAGGAGAAGCCTTTCAAGTGTTTTAGAAGAATGTTTTATGTTTTCATGTTTAAAGTTCCTGGTTTCCAAGACACTAAACCTTAAAGATCCTCGGTTTTGAAAAATGTAATGAAAGTTTATGTGATAAAGAGGCGGGATACTATAGTTGGTATCAAAGGATGGTTTAGTTATTTGTGTAAATTAGGATATAAAAAATCTAGTAGGAACCCTATATAAAAGTTTAAATATAGGAAATCTTCTGGTATTTTGGTGAGTATTGAGTAAGGGGTTTCCAAGCAAATACATCCCTGTCTGGATACGAGCAGGTAGAGGTGGCTCTGGAACAGATGTACATAGGGGTAAAACCTGAAAACACCGCTTTGAGCTAGACTCGAATGGGAATTGGTACACGACAACGGGCCTTGCTGCACTCTTGGTTACAACACTCCCGGGGGATATGCTTTGGTAAATTCATAAGCTTAGTATGAACCATTTTTAAAGGAACAAGGATAAAACAAAATAAAGATTCACATAAGAATATATGATCATGGATAACCTAGATTGGAACCTAGGGGATCACAAGTTAGGATATACTTTTATTCTACATGTTTATTCTTTTATTCTTAAAGTTTCCTTTTCATGATTATTAGTTAAGTAAATAAGCCCCTAATTATAGTTATTTTCATAGTTAATGGTGGGAAATGGAAGAACATGTCCCAAAAACCAATGTGATAGGAAATGCGATGATTGTCGTATTAATATGACAGATGTGATTAGGGGATTAAAAGATGATTATTATTTTGGAATACGATCACTATTTTTGGGACCCTATATGATCATGGTAAATAGATTACTATGGTATTTTCATTGAGGAGTAAGGTTGACTTATATTTTGAAGAATAGATGAATTTATGGTGGACTTATAGTAATTTAGGTTACTTATGGGAATGATTAACCTATCTTGGGTAAAATATGTTTAGTTTAGATAATTTGGTTATAAGATGTTGGGAGTGGTTGATGTTGTTTGGATATGAACAATGAAGTTTATTTTGGAAGACTATGTTATCAAATCCTTCTTGTATTTGGGTTTCAATCTTAGTTTGGTTTATTTTTAGGAATTTTACGGACCGTTATTTATGGGATGGTCTGTGATGAACTTTGGGTACTACCATGGAACATTGAAGATTTAAAATTAGTTTCCATTCCTATGGGATTCTTCCTTTTTGAAGAGTTGTTTAACCTTACCCTTTCTGTTTTTGGGATAATGTTTAAAGATATAAGAAATAGATAGTTAATGGTTTGTGGATTATGTGATTCTCTAGAAGACTATTCTTGTGTTTTGATGAGACCAAGTAGTTTTGAATGCTCATCGTTTGGGAGAAAAGATTAATTTTGGTAGAAACTTATTAAAGGGTGAAACTCTATATGAAGGTAGATATATTTCCTTATGTTTTTGTTCTATGTTGTAAATGAATTCCTCAAAATTATGAAAAGGAACGTAAAACAAAAACGTTGTTGGTTTACGTTTCCTACTAGGTAATCAAAGATCGTTTACACACATCATAAGTTTGGGATTTTCTTAAGGTTAACTTTCTCCTAATCATGTCCTCTGTCACTCTCCCTCAGAACTTGACCCTTTGTTTTCTCCTCCATGTCCATGTTTTCCTACATGGAATCCTAGTGTGGGATAACTCGGGTGACCTTCGTACTTCCCTTTCATTCTTTTAAAGTAATAGTTTTACTGACTCCTTTTCTGATGTGGGACTTTCAATGAAATTTCAAAACCTATTTTTAAAAAAATTGCGAGGATGCAATTTCATAAGGGGGGAAGATTGTAACAACCCAAAATTTTGAATAAATCGTGTTTCCTAATTTTATGTGTTATTTTATTTTTATACTCAACAAAAATGTTTCATTTGTTAACATGAGTATAACTAAAATGATACTGTTGGTTTTTGACTGTTATATGACCATTCGTCAATATGACCACTGGAAACTAAATGTTTTGATAATTGTATCTAAATACATGTAATATTGGTTAATTAATATAGAATGAAGATTTGATGGCCTCACCAAGTAGTCTTGGACCAATTGAAGCCCATCTAACAGAACTTGGGAAGGAGGTAGCACCACTGGGCTTTGCTCTGGACCAAACCCAAGCTGAACTTCATCGTATAAAGCTAGAACGGGATCGCCTTCGTGAGAAGTTAAAACTGATTGAAGTTACTACTCGTGCGATGTTGGCCAAGCCTCCCTCGGATTCTCTCACCTTAGCACACCTTACACTTAGGTCCTATGCTGGTGTGATAAGGGGCTATGTAAGGAGACCGTAACTGCCTTGTGTAATCCTTTGTTTTAAATAAAAATTGGGATTTCTTCTTATGATGAAGTTTATGAATTTTCAAATGACCGGATAAATATAGTATGCATATTTTTGATGAATTTTAGAAAAAGGATATTTTAAAAATGGTTGTGTAAACCTTAAATAATTAAAAATGTGTAATGATTTTCAAAAAATGGTCTTCTACAATTATGTTCAGTACGAAATTTAGAGTCTAATAAGATCAATAAATTTTTTGATGAATAGTAAATTATGAATAGTGATTTTATGAATAGGATTAGTAATGTGTCCAAATGGATTAGTAATCTCACTTAAAGAAAGTATTAATATAATCTAGGAACCTTGATTAAGTAATGTGATTCAACAAAATGGTTAAATAATGGCTTCAGAAATTATTATTCAAGTATTAGTTTTTTTCAGGTGAATAGTGTTTTTTAATTAAAAATTTAATTAAAAATATTTAGATAATTATTTTTATAAAACGGATTTCATTTTTGAACTCAGAGCACCGATATTATGCTATGGTAATTTTTGGGGTTTTTTCTGAAAAAAATTAATTTTCGGTGAATAGTGTTTTTATTTAAAAATTAAATTAAAAATATTTAGAAATTTATTTTTATAAAATGGAGTTCATATTTTTAATCAGGGCTTTGATATTTGGTTAAGGTGAAATTTTGGGATTATTCTGAGAAAGTTGAATTTTCGATGAATAGTGAAAATACAGTTTTTAAGTTACGGGTGTTTAATGACATCATTAAATGATGTATTAAGTTTTTAATCAATTTGTTCGAATTATGAATAGTGAGATAAGGTATGAGGTGTCCCAAGTGGCCAATACCATGGGCAAATACCATGGGCAAGCCCATGGTATTGCCAAAACCATTAATGAGGTGTCCCTTTGGCATTAATGCCTTGTCCCCTCACTTTCCCTATAAATACCAAGCCATTCTCTCATCCATTCGACTCCCCACTCCCCCCCAATGATGTTCTGGTCTCATTGACTCCTAAGGAGTCCTCCCATGGTGTCCCCAAGCCCTCAAGGTCCCAACCATTGAGTTTTAAGAGTTATGTTTTAAGGTAAGGGATCTGATCTCTCTCTTTCTTTTCAACAAATCTCTTTTATGTAATTTCTTTTATGCTCCATGTTATTATGTTGGAGGATGTTCTTTTATACCTCTCTTACTGCCCTTTATATGTTCATATAATGATAGATCCCCTCTTACTCTCATTATTTCGTTTTATGATGTTTTAAGTGGCGCCGTTAGGCTGCCGAAATTTTTGTAACAGATTCTTTCTCCCTTCTCATTTTTCAAGATCTATTTTCATGTAAAGTATTTCAAGTTCCTTTTTGTTATGTTGGGGTATGATCTCTATATTTATCATACAGATCTTTAATGATCTTATGATGAGAGACCCAATTTGATCTCTTCAATTCAGTATTTTGATGTTTTAAGTGGCGCCGTTAGGCTGCCGAATTTTTAAGTGGTTCTTCACCCTTCTCGTTTTGAAGTTCTACTTTCATGTCAATTCCATCAAGTTAATTTTTGTTATGTTGGGGGTATGATCTCTATATCTATCATACTGGACTATTTTGTTCATATGATGAGAGACCCCATTTGATCTCTTCAATTCAGTATTTTGAGGTTTTTAGGTGGCGCCGTTAGGCTACTGATTTTTTAAGTGGTTCTTCACCCTTCTCGTTTTGAAGTTCTACTTTCATGTCAATTATTTCAAGTTCCTTTTTTTATGTTGGGGTATGATCTCTATATATATCTTACTGGACTCTTATGTTCATATGATGAGAGACCCCATTTGATCTCTTCAATTCAGTATTTTTATGTTTTATGTGGCGCTGTTAGGCTGCCGAATTTTTTAGGGGATTCTTTCACCCTTCTCATTATTTTCAAAGTTCTACTTTCATGTCAAGTATTTCAAGTTCATTTTTAATTATGTTGGGGAATTATCTCTATATCTACCATACTGAACTCTTATTTTCACATGATGAGAGACCCTATTTGATATTTTAAAATCATTTTTGTTGAAGTTTATGAAACACTGTTAGGTTGCCGAACTTTCATAAGAGAAATCTAATTTTTTCCTTCCTTCCATGTTTTTCATTTCAAATGGTTTGTCCTTGAAATTTCATTACCATGATCATGTATCCTTCTTATTCTGTACATCTACTGTTTTATGGGTCATTTATGAATGTTTGACACATTTTCCCTCTCTTTTTAATGTCTTCTAAAACCTCGTAACATAGCCGTTATGCCGCAGAATTTCCGTCTCAAAATGTCTATCTCTTTTTCTAAAGTTCTTTTATATTATTAAGTGAATACTCAAAGATCTTTCTTATAAATGGGTATTCACATATATAACAAAATGTTCTATTTTAAATTCTGGGATTTACATACATGAGACCCACCTTCCTTTTCTGTGGGTTTTAAAGTGACGTAAAGATCATGTCTTTAAAGCAGGTTTTAAAACGTTGTGATTATGAAATGAAACCCATTTATTTTATGATATATGGGTTATTTATGAAATGTTTGATGATGATATATGTGGCTCACATGATAATAAAGGAAAATTTAAGGGTGCACCCTGATAGCGCTCCAATGCATTGGGTAATGATGTAACCACTAGAGATTACAATTTTCATGAGACCTTGGTGAATAACCATGGTAATTTTCAAATGACACCTTGGGGATGGACCTCGGTGATATGTTCATGATTGTATATGTTAAATGATGTAGCCACAGTTTCATGTTATGAAAAATGTTATTTTTATTTTGATATGCCTTCTTATTTCATTCTCATGCCATAAAGTTCTTTTTCATGACCTTATTGAAGTATCTCAAGTTCACATGTAAAATGTTTCTCTTGTTTTCCTTACTGGGCTTTTTGCTCACCCTTTCTTTTGATGTATGCTCCCAGGTAATGTGATGCAGTAATGAACCTAGGATGAACATGAGGAGAAGCCTTTCAAGTGTTTTAGAAGAATGTTTTATGTTTTCATGTTTAAAGTTCCTGGTTTCCAAGACACTAAACCTTAAAGATCCTCGGTTTTGAAAATTGTAATGAAAGTTTATGTGATAAAGAGGCGGGATGCTATAGTTGGTATCAAAGGATGGTCTAGTTATTTGTGGAAATTAGGATATGAAAAATCTTGTAGGAACCCTATAGAAAAGGTTAAATATAGGAAATCTTCCTGGTATTTTGGTGAGTATTGAGTAAGGGGTTTCCAAGAAAATACATCCCTGTCTGGATACGAGCTGGTAGTGGTGGCTCTGGCACAGATGTACATAGGGGTAAAACCTGAAAACACCGCTTTGAGCTAGACTCGAATGGGAATTGGCACATGACAACGGGCCTTGCTTCACTCTTGGTTACAACACTCCTAGGCGATATGCTTTGGTAAATTCATAAGCTTAGTATGAACCATTATTAAAGGAACAAGGATAAAACAAAATAAAGGTTCACATAAGAATATATGATCATGGATAACCTAGATTGGAACCTAGGGGATCACAAGTTAGGATATACTTTTATTCTACTTGTTTATTCTTTTATGCTTAAAGTTTCATTTTCATGATTATTAGCTAAGTAAATAAGCCCCTAATTATAGTTATTTTCTTAGTTAATGGCGGGAAATGGAAGAACATGTCCCAAAAACCAATGTGATAGGAAATGCGATGATTGTCGTATTAATATGACAGAGGTGATTAGGGGATTAAAAGAAGATTATTATTTTGGAATACGTTCACTATTTTAGGGACCCTATATGATCAAGGTAAATAGATTACTATGGTATTTTCATTGAGGAGTAAGGTTGACATATATTTTGAAGAATAGATGAATTTATGGTGGACTTATAGTAATTTATGTTACTTATGGGAATGATTAACCTATCTTGGGTAAAATATGTTTAGTTTAGATAATTTGGTTATAAGATGTTAGGAGTGGTTGATTTTGTTTGGAGATAAACAATGAAGTTTATTTTGGAAGACTATGTTATCAAATCCTTCTTGTATTTGGGTTTCAATCTTAGTTTGGTTTATTTTGAGGAATTTTAAGGACTGTTATTTATGGGATGGTCTATGATGAACTTTGGGTATTACCATGGAACATTGAAGATTTAAAATTAGTTTCCATTCCTATGTGATTCTTCCTTTTTGAAGAGTTGTTTAACCTTACACTTTCTGTTTTTGGGATAATGTTTAAAGATAGAAGAAATAGATAGTTAATCATTTGTGGATTATGTGATTCTCTAGAAGATTATTCTTGTGTTTTGATGAGACCAAGTAGTTTTGAATGCTCATCGTTTGGGAGAAAAGATTAGTTTTGGTAGAAACTTATTAAAGGGTGAAACTCTATATGAAGGTAGATATATTTCCTTATGTTTTTGTTCTATGTTGAAAATGAATTCCTCAAAATTATGAAAAGGAACGTAAAACAAAAACGTTGTTGGTTTACGTTTCCTACTAGGTAATCAAAGATCGTTTACACACATCATAAGTTTGGGATTTTCTTATGGATAACTTTCTCCTAATCATGTTCTCTGTCACTCTCCCTCAGAACTTGACCCTTTGTTTTGTCCTCTATGTCCATGTTTTCCTACATGGAATCCTAGTGTGGGATAACTCGGGTGACCTTCGTACTTCCCTTTCTTTCTTTTAAAGTAATAGTTTTACTGACTCCTTTTCGTATGTGGGACTTTCAATGAAATTTCAAAACCTATTTTTAAAAAAATTGCGAGGATGAAATTTCTTAAGGGGGGAAGATTGTAACAACCCAAAACATTGAATAAATCTGGTTTCCTAATTTTATGTGTTATTTTATTTTTATACTCAACAAAAATGTTTCATTTGATAACATGAGTATAACTAAAATGATACTGTTGGTTTTTGACTGTTATATGACCATTCGTCAATATGACTACTGGAAACTAAACGTTTTGATAATTGTCTCTAAATACAAGTAATCTTGGTTAATTAATATAGAAAGAAGATTCGATGGCCTCACCCAGTAGTCTTGGACCAATCGAAGCCCATCTAACAGAACTTGGGAAGGAGGTAGCACCACTGGGCTTTGCTCTGGACCAAACCCAAGCTGAACTTCATCGTATAAAGCTAGAACGGGATTTCCTTCGCGAGAAGTTCAAACTGATTGAAGTTAATACTCGTGCGATGTTGGCCAAGCCTTCCTCAGATTCTTTCACCTTATCACACCTTACACTTAGGTCCTATGCTGGTGTGATAAGGGGCTATGTATGGAGACCGTAAATGCTTTGTGTAATCCTTTGTTTTAAATAAAAATTGGGATTTCTTCTTATGATGAAGTTTATGAATTTTCAAATGACCGGATAAATATAGTATTCATATTTTTGAAGAATTTTAGAAAAAGGATATTTTAAAAATGGTTGTGTAAACCTTAAATAATAAAAAATGTGTAATGATTTTCAAAAAATGGTCTTCTACAATTATGTTCAGTATGAAATTTAGAGTCTAATAAGATCAACATAATTTTTGATGAATAGTAAATTATGAATAGTGTTTTTATGAATAGGATTAGTAATGTGTCCAAATGGATTAGTAATCTCACTTAAAGAAAGTATTAATATAATCTAGGCACCTTGATTAAGTAATGTGATTCAATAAAATGGTTAAATAACGACTTCATTAATTATTATTCAAGTATTAGTTTTTTTCAGGTGAACAGTGTTTTTAATTAAAAATTTAATTAAAAATATTTAGATAATTATTTTTATAAAACGGATTTCATTTTTGACATCAGAGCACCGATATTATGCTATGGTAATTTTTGGGGTTTTTTTCTGAAAAAAATGAATTTTCGGTGAATAGTGTTTTTATTTAAAAAATAAATTAAAAAAATTTAGAAATTTTTTTTTATAAAATGGAGTTCATATTTGTAATCAGAGCGTTGATATTTGGTTAAGGTGAAATTTTGGGATTATTCTGAGAAAGTTGAATTTTCGATGAATAGTGAAAATACAGTTTTTAAGTTACGGGTGTTAATGACATCATTAAATGATGTATTAAGTTTTTAATCAATATGTTCGAATTATGAATAGTGAGATAAGGTATGAGGTGTCCCAAGTGGACAATACCATGGGCAAATACCATGGGAAAGCCCATGGTTTTTCCAAAACCACTAATGAGGTGTCCCTTTGCCATTAATGCCTTGTCCCCTCACTTTCCCTATAAATACCAAGACATCCTCTCATCCATTCGACTCCCCACTCTCCCCCAACGATGTTCTGGTCTCATTACCTCCCAAGGAGTCCTCCCATGGTGCCCCCAAGCCCTCAAGGTCCCACCCTTTGAGTTTTAAGAGTTATGTTTTAAGGTAAGGGATCTGATCTCTCTCTTTCTTTTCAACAAATCTCTTTTATGCAATTTCTTTTATGCTCCATGTTATTATGTTAGAGGATGTTCTTTTATATGCCTCTTACTGCCCTTTCTATGTTCATATAATTAGATATCCCCTCTTACTCTCATTATTTCGTTTTATGATGTTTTAAGTGGCGCCGTTAGGCTGCCGAAATTTTTGTAACGGATTCTTTCTCCCTTCTCATTTTTCAAGATCTATTTTCATGTAAAGTATTTCATGTTCCTTTTTGTTATGTTGGGGTATGATCTCTATATTTATCATACAGATCTTTTATGATCGTATGATGAGAGACCCCATTTGATCTCTTCAATTCAGTATTTTGAAGTTTTAAGTGGCGCCGTTAGGCTGCCGAATTTTTAAGTGGTTCTTCACCCTTCTCGTTTTGAAGTTCTACTTTCATGTCAATTCATTCAAGTTACTTTTTCTTATGTTGGGGGTATGATCTCTATATCTATCATACTGGACTCTTATGTTCATATGATTAGATACCCCATTTGATCTCTTCAATTCAGTATTTTGAGGTTTTAAGTGGCGCCGTTAGGCTACTGAATTTTTAAGTGGTTCTTCACCATTCTCGTTTTGAAGTTCTACTTTCATGTCAATTCTTTCAAGTTCCTTTTTTTATGTTGGGGTATGATCTCTATATCTATCATACTGGACTCTTATGTTCATATGATGAAATACCCCATTTGATCTCTTCAATTCAGTATATTGACGTTTTAAGTGGCGCCGTTAGACTGCCAAATTTTTTAGGGGATTCTTTCACCATTCTCATTCTTTTCAATGTTCTACTTTCATGTCAAGTATTTCATGTTCATTTTTAATTATGTTGGGGAATTATCTCTATATCTATCATACTGAACTCTTATTTCCACATGATGAGAGACCCTATTTGATCTTTTCAAATCATTTTAGTTGAAGTTTAAGAAACGTCGTTAGGCTGCCGAACTTTCATAAGAGAAATCTAATTTTTTCCTTCCTTCCATGTTTTTCATTTCAAATGTTTTGTCCTTAAATTTTCATTACCAATATCACGTATCCTTCTTATTCTATCCATATACTGTTTTATGGGTCATTTATGAATGTCTGACACATTTTCCCTCTCTTTTTAATGTCTTCTAAAACCTCGTAACATAGCCGTTATGCTGCAGAATTTCCGTCTCAAAATGTCCTTATATTATTCTAAAGTTCTTTTATATTATTAAGTGAATACTCAAAGCTCTTTCTTATAAAGGGTTATTCACTTTTATACCAAAATGTTCTATTTTAAATTCTGGGATTTACATACATTAGACCCACCTTCCTTTTCTGTGGGTTTTAAAGTGACGTAAAGATCATGTCTTTAAAGCAGTTTTTAAAACGTTGTGATTATGAAATGAAACCCATTTATTTTATGCTATATGGGTTATTTATGAAATGTTTGATGATTATATATGTGTCTCACATGATAATAAATTAAAATTTAAGGGTGCGCCCTGATAGCGCTCCAATGCATTGGGTAATGATGTAACCACTAGAGATTACAATTTTCACGATACCTTGGTGAATAACCTTGGTAATTTTCAAATGACACCTTGGGGATTGACCTTGGTGATATGTACATGATTATATATGTTAAATGATGTAGCCACATTTCCAAGTTATGAAAAATGTTATTTTTATTATGATATGCCTTCTTATTTCATTCTCATGCCTTAAAGTTCTTTTTCATGACCTTATTGAAGTATCTCAAGTTCACATGTATAATGTTTCTCTTGTTTTCCTTACTGGGCTTTTTGCTCACCCTTTATTTTTATGTATGCCCCCAGGTTATGTGATTCAGTAATGAACCTAGGATGAACATGATAAGAATCCTTTCAAGTGTTTTAGAAGAATGTTTTATGTTTTCATGTTTAAAGTTCCTAGTTTCCAAGACACTAAACCTTAAAGATCCTCGGTTTTGTAAAATGTAATGAATGTTTATGTGATAAAGTGGCGGGATGCTATAAATTTAGTGAAGGAGACACTTAAAACATTAAAGACTACCAATGTGATTGAATTCAATTATATAAGAGAATAAGTGGCCTACCAAAAGGCCACATTTCATAATCTAGAGTTTCATGTTAGAAAAATTATAGACACACAATGAATGAAAAAGTAGAGATGTTCAAAGATTCACTATAGAGTACCCATGTGAATATTTGAAGGATAAAGTTCTCATATGTTGGATGAAAAAAAAAGAAGTGGAGTAGAGCATTCAGAATGACCACTAGTGGAAATAAATGTAGAGGAATCTAATGATAACAAGCAACATGTAGAAAAAGAACAAGAAGAGACACTACTATACAAACCAAGGATTCCATTTTAAATGTGGATAACTCAATCAAGGGAAAACATGAAGAGATTTATGTTTCTTGATCATATTAAAAAATATCATATTAATATACCTTCTGCATTGTCCCTCTAAAATATGCTAACTTGTGCAAAAGTTCTGAAAGATCTGGTAAGTAACAAGAATAAGCAAGAAGAGAATGGGACCATACCACACAAATGGGAGTGCTCATTAGTTGTGTCATATGACATACTTATGTAGAAAAAACCCCAAGGTATATATTCATTTCACTTATTGATTGGATCTAAAAAATTTGGTAAATCAATGTGTGACTTTGATGCAAGCATCAATATCTTGTTATACAATACCTTCAAGAGTTTGGTACTTGATGACTAGAAGACCCCAAGAGATTCTGTTCAACTAGAAGACTCAACAGAAAAACATCCTTGAAGAGTAATCAAATATATCTTGATCAAATTGGTCTTGTTTTACTTCCCATTCAACATTCTAGTGCATAATATAGAAGACAAAAGGAATTTAATAATTATGGGAAGAACATTTTTATCCATAGGAATGCACTAATCGATGCTATAAATAGAGAACACTTGGTGAGAGTTGGAAATGTTTTTTTTTTCAAAATCCACCATGAAATGAAGAAAAATGATGAGAAATTGGAAAATGTTTTCAGAGAAAGAGAATCAGCTAGAATTGAGGATGTCTCTAGGATTGAATTGTTATAATATTTAGATACTTTTGTGGATGATGATGCACAACCACAACGAAAAGTGTAGCTGAAACCCAAGACCATTGAAACTGGAAGATAAACTAACTTCAGAATATTTTTAAAAGGACAAAAATGATTGGTGATTCATGAACATCCACATTATCATCAGTATTGAGGATGAAATGGTGGATCAGTCCAATGAATATCAAGTAAGTATTACAATATAGAAGAATCATGATGTTCAGTGAAAAAGGATAGGGGGCATCTTTTGTGAATTTTACACAAATGAAAACATTACTAGACCCTGAGTAGGTATAATGTTTTTTATCATCTGTTACATGATTATAAGATGAATGAGGTATGTTCGAGAGAATGTTATTAAAGAAGTACATTGGGGAGGCAACCCAAGTTGTTTATTTTCCTTTTTTTTTGTTTTTTGGAGGACCATCAATACTCAAGCTAGAAAAAATATTTCAAAATGAAGAAGAAGAAATAGATGATGTAGAAAAATTACACGTTGTTATGGTCATGTACATTTCCTGAATAGAATCAGACAATTCCTAAACATCCCAAGTTAATGAGTAAATTTTAAATGGGATTAACTGTTTCAATCCAAAAAAAAATTATTCCCAAATTTTTTTATAGTTTTATAGTATTAATTTTATATTATCTTTCTTCACATGAAACATTAATTACTCAAAATGACATATTAGACATGAAACTGCCTAGGATATTTACCATGCGATGATGAAAATGTTCATTTTCAATAAATTTTATTCATAAAAATGTGGAAATTAATTAATAGTGATAAACATGTGGATTACGATTTGAAAAATCATTATTTAGAGAGAATGATAATCATTAAAGATGAAATTATCTGATATTTGGCCATGTTTTGGATCTGCAATGATTTACTTCATTGATTTAAATATTTATATATGTTTCTATGAGTTATTGACCAAATCATTCATCCAAATGTCAAGAAATCCAAAAATAATATATTTTACATTCTTTATATTGTGTATTTATTGAGAAGAACGGTCATGTTTTCTTCAAGATCATTCAATAAATCTTTACCATTATTTGACTGAACAGAATCAATTTTAAAATGTATGAGCTATTATTTTCTTAACCCTTATCCTGAGACCCACCTGAAATTTATCCTTTTTAATCCTATAGAATTCATGAATTACCATTTAGGAATTGATATGTGTTACGATCCTATTTTATCCATTTCTACCTTCCACTAAATGTTTTGAATGACATTTAAAGGAATTTGTGTGGGAAAGGGATTCTTATGAGTATACCTATATACTTCATTGTGGATATTATAATGTGTGATTTATTATTGTAATTTGGTGAAGTCCATGAAGACTGTTATTTTATATTACTATGACCACTCTTGTAAAAAAGGAAAAATTACAGAAAACAAAGATAAATAGGTGTTGATTCATTCACTACAACAAAATTTATCATGGGCCCCCATTGAGATTTTGGGAGGAAGAGTGATGAAATTTGTATAGGTAAACAGCTGTTGATATTATAGTTCTTTTCCTTATAAATTTATTATATTAAACCATATTATCTAGAATTAATTTTTATATCATTTACCTTCCCTCTATGAATCCTCATGGTCATTACATCCAATATGATTAAGCCGTAATGATTCATTGTGATATTTTCTTTACACATTTGATATGTTAGATGAATTTCAATACTATTTTATGTTAGATGTACTTGAGGTATTGAAGTCATTCTATTCAAATTTTTACCCTAATAATGTTTAGGAAAATTCATTTGAGTTAGAAAGAAAGTTTCATCTATAATGATAATGAAGTGAATAATGAAAATCAATGAATGAATGGGCATGGTTGTTTTGAAAGATAATAAGTAAAATACATGGTTGACATGTTTAATTAAAATAATGAATCATTTAAAAATTTTATTGTGTGATAGTCAAATATTTAATTTACCATTTGATCACGTTTTTATTGAAAATGAATTAAATGCATGGTATGATGAACATCCTATTTAGTATGATTTGATTCCATCATTGAGGAAAAGTCTGAATTCAAGTAATGGGGGTTAGATATATCTATTTCATTCATGTATTTTATGGTGTTTTGATAAATTTTTTATATTAAATTATTTAATAGATTTCCAACATTGGAATAACTAGAGTAGTTTTATGTTTTGTGGTAGGAAATGAGGAATCTATGAAATTAGAACCATCATGAAGCATTCTTCACAAATTACGAAAACCATAATATTGTCGTAGAAGAATGTTGTAAAACTCAAAAAAAAACACTGTTACCAAATGTGTACCACATGTACACATCATTCATCATTAGAGTAGAATTTTACCACCAGAATGTGGCATGACTAGCATACACACAGTGAGGCACAAGTACACATCGTGTACAATCACTACATGTTGTGATGGCAGTTAAAAATCAAATTTTATGAAGCAGATTTGTGAATGATTATCATAGACACTAAGGTAATGTGGACATGCATTAGATAATAAGTAAGAAACGTACACATCGTGTATGTGGTATAATTTGAAAAATCTCATCTGAGATCTCCGCACACAGAGTTCAGATATAAAAAAAGCAGATAACCATTACATGAAGTGACCAAAAAGAACATGTCATGAAAATATTCAGGAAGTACCATTCTGGTACATATAAATAGAGCTCATTTTTGTACCAGTGTTCTTATGAATTCAACAGGAGAAAAATAAGCATGGAGCGATGCTTCTAGTCTCTCTCTAAGTTATTTGTTTTATTTATTTTCACTATGTTATATTTTATACCTACATTATATTCTTCCATCTCTTGGATAAGGTGGTAAACCCATCTTTTGATATGGAAATGTAATCGAAGGGGGACAGTGCATTGAATTTTACTCTTTCAAATATTTCATGTATTTGGTTTTCATAATTTTATTCTTAAACCCCAATCCCTTTATTTTTTTTATCATGACCTTTGATATTCAAATCAAAAAAGAAACATTAAAATTTAACAACTAATTTCCCTAAAACAAGGCATCACCATTTTCATTATTAGGGGAAATAATTTTAAATTTGGTATGAAGACAACTCAAATCTGGAAAAATACAATATTTCTAGGCCAAAGGGAAATAGTATATTGCAGTGTTGATGAGGGGATTCTGTGACCATCGAATCTTCCTCATCTCAACTATAATACCAATCATGAATTATGAAACATATTTTCAATAATCCCAATTCACATGAACATGGAAAAATAAATTACCCTGATGTTCTTCTTAATTTTTTTAAACCAATCAATAAATATTCTTTTCATTCATCAATTCTTTTCTCGAAATCAGTGAAACAAATATTTTCTCACCACATTATACAAATTAATAAAACTAATCTTTTTATATCCTAATCAAACTACAAGCATAATCTCGATGGGTTTGACCTCAAACATAACTTTAATACATATTAATTAATTTATTTTCATAGTTTTTGTTTTATATATTTGATTTTATTGTAGTAACGTTGGGATCTAACAATGCCCTTGGGGTTATCACCAGATTAGAATATTGTTTTCCATGATTCATATTCTATAAAACAATTCTACACCTCATAAATGTGTTTGTGAAATTTCATGAATATTAATATGAAAAAATTCAATATACATGTATCAAAATCAAAGTATTTTATATATGGAGTCTTATATTGTGATAAAATAAAAAAGGGTAACCCAAAATACAAGTATTGTTTCATAAAAATGATATAATAAATGAAATTTATTTGGGAGGTTTTCAAAAATCATATGTATTATTTGAACTCAATTAGTTGACATAGTCATAAAAAATAATTACTTCTTTTCCATCATATAGTATAAGAATTATCATTGTTATCAACTATTTTAGATTAAAATTTTTTTATATGAATTTATATATATATATATATAACATATTTAGTTTCATAAAAAATTATCCAGAAGTAATCAGGTAGGATGAATGGACCAAAAGAGAAAAAAAACTATTTAGAAATTCCACAACATCGTTGTGACATTATCAATATTGAGGAACTGAACTACCATGATGATTCTCATTAATGAATTTCGTTATGATTCAACTTTTAAGAACTTTTTCAATGTTAATAATAAATAAATTTCTTGTTTCATTATTATTCAAGTCTAGATTTTAGAGAGACATATTTTTCATAAACACATTATGTAAACTCTGAAAAAATATATTATATTCAATTTTATTTAATGTATTATATTTTCATAAAGTAAAAATTAAAAAATATATAATTTAAATTTAATTAATTGATATTAATTTTCTCTATTTAATTATTATATTTTATTTATTACTATTTTATGACCATCTAATATAATCATGTCTTAAATAGTTATTTTTAGTCTGGTTTGGTTTTAATGAAATGTTTATTCCATAAAATAATATCATTAATTTTATGGTTATCATCATTTTTAATTATTTTTGTGTAAATTCAGTTTTATGATGAAAATTGAATAATTTCAAAAAATTGTTTTTCATTTCATTTTACTAATTTTGACGGCATATACTTTTCAAAAAAATTAGAAAATTGATCCGTTTTAAACAAACCAAATTCTTCTAATAATTATATTAATATTATTAAATGTATCCAATATCATTTATAGTAAAAAATGAATATATATATATATATAT
This sequence comes from Viscum album, assembly GCA_963277665.1. Taxonomy (NCBI): domain Eukaryota; kingdom Viridiplantae; phylum Streptophyta; class Magnoliopsida; order Santalales; family Viscaceae; genus Viscum; species Viscum album. The sequence continues at coordinate 491,345,706 of OY728162.1, forward strand.
ATAATGGTATTGTTATGAGGGGTGGGGTGGTTAATCATTGAGTAAATCCTTCAAATATTTTTAAAAAAAATTAATTTTGAATATGTTAGTGGATTAGAACTATACAATATATTCACTCTCAAAATGGTTTTCCATGGGGGTTATTCCCTTAGATTATATTTATAATATTTTGACAACTCATAATATTGGTATGGGTGGAACTCCTCTAACAAATTATAAGGAACTAAATGTCCTTAAATTTATTAATTGATTATGATATTTATATCACCCATTATATACCCAAATACATCTATATTATTATTTTATAAATCATTTATATCATAAATTATAAAACATTCTAATACTATAAGGCTTAATGATTAAACCAAATATAGATATCCCTGAAGGTGGCATAATTCATAACTGATTTAATTCATGAGTATTTCTTCTTCCACATATTACAAATAAATTCACACCATCTTAACATAATGGAATACATATGATTACAAAATTATATATTATTATTATAATGTAATAACTATTTTCAACATCTATTACATAAAATAGGAAATTAATTATTTTTTTTATGAATATATACAGAATAACATATCAATGAATAGATTATTCAAATTATTCACCACCACCCCATTTAACATTTAATAAATATATAATTTTAAAAAAATATGATATATATGACATAGATATAAATCTAAAATGATATGGTGTATTATTAAATTTTATTCAACCATCTATTAGAAAAAGATAATGTGTCTCATATTTACATGTGGACTAAACCTATATTATGCAATGTCATTAATTTTTCATTTTTGATAACCACAATTGGTCAAATGGAATTACAAAAAAATTAACTATGAAATTTATAATATTATTATCAAATTTTAATTTTATCCATTTATCAGACTATTTTACTATTCATCAATAAGTAAAATGGACTTTTTGTTCTTGTATATGTGTGAACTAGAATGTCATTGAGAATATGAATTTCATTTTTTCTTGAATTCTATACAATGACTGGTATATATGTTTATCAATTTATAAAATATTGTAAAAATAAATTTTTATCATCATGTAGGTGATATAATCATTACAAAATTTATTATTTTTAATGAAAAAATGGTTTTTGGTGATTATGAACCAAATGACTGGAAAAAAATCTGAAAAAAACAAAAATGATAATATAACAACAAAATAATGGTAATAAATGAAATATAACTAAAAATATTATTGTAACAAAAAAAATAAGATTTCATAAGATATAATATGAATAATTTTATTCTATTATTTTAGAATTTGAATGGAATACATGATGATTCAGTATTTGAGGCATGTGAATTTAATTAAATGTTTGATTTCCTTTTCATTAAAAAAATTTCATTTGGATACGTGTAATTTAAATTGTATGAATAATTTCCTTCTATATACTATCAAAGTTTATAAATATTATTGTAAACATGGATTTACTTTATTTAATTAGGAATTAAATGAAATGATGTTACATTAATTTTACTGACAAATAATAAAATTCATTAATATTTCTAAATAATATTTATGTTTTTTAACATTGATAAGGTGAAAATAATTTCTAATAACATAGATATTTTATTATTTTGATTACAACACATGATTATATAGATTATCATGTATTGTAATAGTATAATTCATATCATAATTTGTTTAATAAAATTTCAATAGAAAATGATAATTAATTTCATTTTATGAGACAACTGAATAGAAATTTACATATTGGAGATAATAAAATACATTACATTTTTTATAGTATAAGTGAATTCTTTTATGTGATTTTAACATGATATTTTTCGTATTTATTTTCATTAATTGTTAATTTGAATAATAAAAATATCAAATGCATTGGTTAACTATATTTTCTCAGGATGTTGCATGTAGAATTTACAAATAGGGTTATTATTTTGAATGGTATAGTATAAATTTATTTTAATTTTTTAATATTATATTAATATTAAACTAATATTATACGTATAGAATAATTATTATAATATAATATTATATTTACTATTATATTTATATAATATATAATTATAAAATTATATATCTAAATATATTTTAATAATTATATTATAATTCTATATTAATTATATTATATATAATTTATTATATTAGATAATAATTATTATATATAATTATTAACTATATTATAATATATATAATAAATTATTATAAATTAATACTTATTAATAGTATAATTAAATTATATATAAATATATAATATTATAATTAAAAATATTATAATTAATAGTTAATAATAAATTTATATTATATAAATTAAAATTTATATTTAAATATAATTAGTTAATATATAATTTATATTTATATTTATAATATTTTTATAATATATTAATTATAAATATTATAATTATAATATTCTATAATAGTATTAATTATATATCCTAATATACTATTATATATAATTTATTAATAAATATTAAATATTATTATTTATATTATATTAAATATAATTTATTAAAATTATTTAAAATTAATTAATTTAATATTAATATATATTTATATTAATATAAATTTATTTTTATATATAAATTATAATAATATATTATAATATTTAAATATTTAATATTTAATATAATTATTATTATTTAATATATATTATTAATTTAAATAATATATTTATTAAATAAAATTAATATTTTAAAATAAATTTAAAATTAATATTTTTAATATATAATTATAAAATTAATATATAAATTATTATTTATATAGAATATATAAATAACATAATATTTATAATAATAATATTATAATAATATATAATATTATAATATAAATAATTTAAATATAATATATATAATATTAATAATATATTTTAATTATTATTTAATATTTTATAAATAATTAATAATAATTAATAGATAAATAATATATTTATAATTATAATAAATTATTTAAGATTCTTTATTAATTAATAATATTTTAATATTTATAAATTAATAAATATATTTAATAAAATATTATTAATTATATTTAATTATTATATATAATAATTATTTATAATAAATATATATTAATTTTAATATATATAAAATATTATAATTAATTTTTATTAATATTATAATTATTATAATTAATACTAAATTATTATTCTATTAAATAATAATAATTTATAATATTATAAACTTAATATTAAATTAATTATATATAATATATATATATTTATTAAAATAATATAGTAATTAATTTATATATATAATATTTTAATTTATAATAATAATTTATAATTATTATTATTTAAATATATATTATAGTATTATATAAATACTTTATTTTTATTAATATTATATTATATATATTATAATATAATAAATTTAATAAATATATAATTAAATATAGTCTAAATTAATTATTATTAAAATAATTCTAATTATTTATTATCTATTAGTTTAATCAAATTTAATAATATTATAGTAATATAATATTATATAAATATTTATATATATATAATATTTTATATATTTATTATTTAAAATATATAATTAATAAAATATATATATTTTTAAAAATTAAAATATTTAAATTAAATATTAATAATTTATAAATTAATTAATATTATAAATATAAATATAATATATAATATATATTATAAAATATTTATTTATTAAATTATTATATATAATATTATATTATTTATAAAATATTAATATATAATATATTAATAATTTATATTTTATTAAATATTAATATAATATTTATATTATATATTTAATATATTTATAGTATTTATATTTAAATAATATAATTAATAATATAATATTAATTAAATTATATTTATATAAATAATTATAATTATATTTAATTTATATTTTATATAATAGTTTAATAAATATTATATATAATTAAATTAATTATTAATAATATATAAATTATATATATTATTATATTATATAAATATTTTAATTATATAATATATTTTTAATATTAATATTAATATTAATATATATTAATAATAATATTAATAATATTATATAAATATATTAATAATTATATAATATAATAAATAATATATATATTAAATTATATATTATAATATAATAATAAATAATATATATAATATTATAATTAAATATTAATATTTAATATATATTATATTATAATATAATAATATTAATTTAATATAATAATTATATAATTTATTATAATTATATATAATATATTATTATAATATCTATATAGTATATATTTTATTTTAATTTTAATGGTAAGAATAACTTCACATATACGATTTTTTTAATATATCTTTTTTTAATGAAATTATTTTTAATTTCATGAGGTTTCTAAATGGAATAATGTGTGGTTTTTACCTTATAAATGAGGGAATTTTTTTGATAGGATAATGTTTTCAAGAGTTCATATCTTTTACCAGTATAATATTTTTTAATTATTTTTCCTTAATATTTTACTCATAAATTTGAATGAAAATGGTGGGGTTTAAATTTGTCGACATCATTATGTAAATTAGTAATTATTTAAAAAAATCTATATTATTAAATGAAAAATTCATATTTGTTTTAATGTATCTCAATTTGTATACTGATATTCTTTCCATTTTATATCCCATAATGAGCTTGGTTTTCTCAATATTTTTCCTTGTGTGTCCAAAACAGAATAAAAATGTGTATTAATCTTTAAAAATGTTAATTTAATGAAAACATTATTGATGAAAATGTTTTATGAGTGAAATAAGAGTGGAAATATAAAAAAATATTTGTGTAAAAAATTAAAAAATGTGGAAATGAATAGTTTTTAATTTAACTGGATTTCATAATTCTATAAAACTGTGAAAATAGTGATAAGAAAGATATAATAATTAAAACAAGTTATAAATGAAAAAATTATGTTTCTTTAAATTTATACAAGTATTTATAAATTGAGTGAAAAATATGTTTTAATTAATATTAGCGGTATGGATTATGTAAAAAGTATTTTAATATTTTCTAATTTATGGTTATATATAAGGAATATTCATTATGAGATTTCTATGATTCTTCACATAATAAATGTATATTCATTGTAATTACTAATTTATAAAAAAATTAAAAAATGTTGGAATGGAAATGAGATTGAATAATTTCTGAATTAGTAACATAGAATGGTTCGAATAGAGTAGAATGTTTTTAAATGTGTTAACAATGTTATCATATGGTATCATTGATATTAACCATTAATGGGTGTATGAAAATCCAATATAGAGGAAATGTTTATAATTGGTCATTTTATAGACTAACCGCCCCTAAATTTTATGAGATCATTAGACATAATGGTTGTTTTGGTTGAATTAATGTTATAGGGATTATATTTGAAGTATTAAGAAGTTATCATAATTATAATTGTACATTATCATGGGACGACTTTTGTATGGAAGATAATAAATACAAATCAATTCATATTAATTCCATGGAGAACTATATGATCCTCCCATTTAGTAGTAATCGTTTAGGAATATTTTTCATGAGAAAGATTTCCCTAATATAATTCAATTTATCGTATAACTGATTGTTGCTATTAATGTATATGGTTTTTGAATATGTTACTCCCAATGATGGAAATATAATTCATTTCATCTATGAAAATAAAAAACTTATATATATTCTATTACTCTAAATTGGAATTATTGATTAATTACTGAAACAATATTATAATGGGATTTTATTGCATGTTACTTTTTATGTTTTAGAGAAATTATTGATGTGTTGAGAATACAATGATTTTTAACTGCCCCTTTATTTTTCTATTCGGTATGTTTTAACCAATACATTGTGTTTCCTTTTTAATTAGTTGTGTAATGTTGAGAAGGAATTGGGAGGATACATATAATGGTGAATTCAGGTATTTATTGTAATGTTCAATATAAAAATGTAGTACCGTAGTCTACATGTGATAAAAACGTCATGAAATAGTGTTTAATGAGGTGTATTAATCACCTTAAATATGTATATAAATGTGTATACATCAGGAATGGTTACACACTCCTGAATATTTTACATACCCACGTATATGAAAAAATAATAAAAATTTAAAATGGTGATTGGTTTTTTAGTGTATATGATACATTAAATATAGATAATGCGTAATTGGGTTACTCACCAAGTAAAGTACCAAGTAATAGTTTTAAAAAGATTACTGGGAATAAACTATCATTCCATTACACCAAGATTCCATTTTATCAAACATGAGACACTTTCTATGTAATTTTTGAGTGCTCCATTCCCTCCGGATCAATTGTTAGGTGATTAATTATCATGTTTGTTGAAGTGTAATGCATCACATAAGCGGTATCCCTATTACATCTATATATCTCACTTTTCCCCATGGAGTTTTAAATATCATCATTAGATTTATGAATCTAAACTTAATGTTGTTGAAAATTGATTCTATAATGAGTTCTTATATCTTATACGCCTTCATCCATCATTGTAATGTCTCATTGAGGGCATTAAAATTCATGATTAATGGTTATGTGGTTCCATTTGGGATTGGGAAATTTATTTATCCTTAAATTTCATGTTATTAAAACATATTTTAAATATTTTTTTAAACCCAATTTGATTAAATTGATTTTGAAATTTAATAGGGTTTGGAATTTAATGGAAAACACCCCAATTGAAATGGGATTTTCAATTGGGGTGAATTTTAAAATTCATTGAAATTATGAAATATTTCTTTTGAATTTATAAGGATAAAATGGAATACTTTTAATTAATGAAAATATATTATTGTTTTTTTAAATATCAATGAAATTATAAAAACCACATGATTTGGTTTTGAATTTGAATTGGAATTTTTAAATGTATTATTATGTAATTGAATTTGTAATGATGATTTAACTAAAATGAAATGATTTTCACTTTCCCAATTTATTAATTGAAAAATTTTGATCCTCAGTGGTCAGTGTGATTTTTGGGATATGTTTTTTAGGATGGGAATTCCCTTGTATCAAATTGACAATGGAAACACTAATAAAACATAGTTCAGTATATATTATCCTTGATTTGATATTGATGATTCTTTTTTTTGTGTTATACTTAGGATTGTGTTCAAACATATTTTATGTGGTCACTAACATGTGATGTGTGGGTATTCCATAATTTAAAAATATTTCACCATTGGGCAGATGACCATGTTTCTTATTTTGATGATTTTTTATAAATAAATTTACTATGAAGACATATTACATATTATTATCTATTTTTATAAGAATATTTAAATAAATTTTTAACTATGATTTTTTTGAAATGGATTCAATCATTCTGAATTTAACATCATGGTACAATTTAAATACGAAATTTCATCATGATGAAATATTTTATTGAAATTTATATTATATATTGGTTATTTATTATGGAATATTATTATAGAACACTTTGTGATACCCTATTATGAAATTTCAGCTTAAAACCTACCTTTTACTTCAAATATTTGAACATTTTATCCAACATATCTTAATTAAATATAATGATCCTATTTAAGGATATGGATTCTACTGATCCCTTAGTGAGTCAAGTAAATTTTAAATTTTGAAGTAGATTTTAATATTTTGGACATTCAGTACTTTGAGGATATAATCATTGGATTTTTGATATACCAATTTGTCCTCAAGAATTTTATCTCATTTGAGATTTGGAAATATTGATATGTAGTGTCATCTTCTATTATTTTTGGGGATAAATAAATCTATATTTTATCTTGTATGATTATACGTTCTCATTTCTGATCTATGGAGATTGGAAATTCTTTTAATGATATATCAGGATCAACTTGGTTATTAGGGTGTCCGGGTATCCTATATAATTTGAGATTAAGTGGTATCAAAGGATCAATTTTTGTATCTCTCCTTGTAGTCAATTTAAAATTGATATCTTTTTAAAATTTAAGAGGATTTTCTAGTGAGTTCCTAGATTATCCTCATTGAAATGGTCATTATTTCTCCATTGTTGGTATGGGAAATCAATCTTGAGGATTAGTAATTTTCATTTTACAACTTTTGATTTAGATAGGTTGAAATCAAAGTATTGTTTCCTCATAAATCTGGGATAATTTCCATGTGTCTATTCTCTAATTTAATGATCTGTGTAATCCCATCATGTAATCTATGTAGTTTTCAGAAAGATTATAGAATTACGACTCTATGATGTATTGTTAATTGGACCCATGAGGAAGCTGATGATGAACCACAACGATAAAATCTGCATGTGAACCAGAATCTGGTTGAGGTTTTTCTTCATGTTGTCAATGATTTTGGATATGATTATTCACCTATTACCTTTAAGGATATTGATGTGGATCCTCATATGGATAAAACCCAAATTCATTATTATGAGATTTTCTTCCTAAATCCAAAACTATTCCTGGGATATAATTGTCCTCAAGTGATTTTGTATTGGATTTTAAATGTGGTGATTCTATTTAATTTTATGGAAATTACAAGAATTATTTAGGTAAATTTTTCAAAATTAAATTTTTATGGACCTAGCTGGGGGTGGTGGGACTCGATGGTTATGATTAATATGCATTAGTGTTTAGAGTTTATGGAATTCCTGTATCTATTTTTTAATTGGTATATATTTATATTCTATTCAGCTGGTTATGAATATTGAGTGTCTTAAAACTTTAGAAATTTTATAAAATCATGATAGATAATCATAATCAATTCATTGAGCTTATGCATTCCATACATTAGATAATATTGATTTAAGTGATGAAGAAATGAGTGTTTGAGGTGGGACATCAATATTAAATTAATAAATTGTATTTCATACTAATTAATTATTATTATGATAATGTTATGGATTGGTATATAATGGTTTAGATAGATCTAGATATATATTTCTAGTTGACAGGTGTTTTATTCTCTCCCAATGTAAATTTTGTGAGTTCCCATAAAGGGAAGTTAATGAATGATATATCTTTTTTTGGAACTATATTTTAGGAATCTACTAGACCTCCTTAAATGTCTAACAGATGAAAATTGACTTTATTCCAATTTGGGTGTCATGGGTATTCGAAATAGTTTTTCACTGAGGAAACAAATATTATTAGTTATTCTCTAAATTAATCACATTTGTAGGTGTTCTATTATATCTATTATAATATACATAGTGGCATGATTTCATCCTAAAAAACTACAATTGTAAATCAAATGGTTTATGATATATGTGATTTCAACAACAAGACTCTGAATCAAATATTATTCACATAGTGAAAGAGTCCCCATACGAATCATATACATGGTTTTGTGATCGTGATATTTATCACCACAATATCTTAGATGTTATCGACTACATAATTGGACACTAATGTGTCTCACTTGTTTATATTTTTAATATTTATTATTTTCATATAATGTATTTATATTATTTTTATACATTACTAAAACCCTCACAAAAAATTGATAGGGGGATATATATTTTTCGTATTATGTGTTATATTTTTTATCAATTCTGCATGCATGTGTTTTTTTTTTGGTTTTTTCACATGAAACATATTTATTTTATTTTTATAATGGTTTATCTCATTTCGAATAAACCAAAAATTAATATTTCTCATTAATGGGACATATTTGACTCATTTGATGTGGTGTTCTCTTTGATTCTAGAAGAATGGGAAATAATGTATCGTTGATCCAATCCTTTTTCTCTAGATATATGGAATGTAATATCAATTATTTCTTTAGATATGGATGTGGATTTTTGTAATGTTAATTTATATCCATTGATCATTGGCTTTTTACTCTTGTTTCTTTTTGATTTCTCTACTTTTACAACTATAAGGGAAGTATAGTTTTCTATTTATTTACTTCTTTTTATATTTCCAGTATCTTTTATTTGTTACAGTATGGAACTAAATGAAATAAAAGAGTTGAACACTCAGTTTATTATTTTTTTAGAGAATGGATTTATATTCCATATTTTTTTACCATTAGAGACGCCAATTATCTTTGATTTGAATGTTGATGTAACACTTCACCTATGTGTTTATTACCAAAATTACAGTAGAATTGGGTAAAGTACAAGTATTTTTTAACATGTATTGTTCATAGGCTTGTACAATAGAAACTAGATAAGTGGATCTCAATGATTGATCATTGATCTGCAATTCATTAGTTGAGAATAAAATAATTTAATATTTTGATAACCATCATCTGGTGAAGGTATGTCCATTATGATTACCTTTTCATGCCATTTTCTCTAACAAATTCACATCTTGTTCATATGTATTGAATAGACATGATCCTTAACAACTATGATTATACATTATGGTATCCTTTGTTTTTGATATCATGGATTCTCTGTATTCGAGGAGGATAGTGTTTATTATTTGAGAGTAGAAAAAAAATTGATAAAAAATCAAATCATTATAATAAGTTATCAAAATATGATTTATGGATTCAAGAAGATAATTTACTCGGGACATGTACATATATCATGGAATTTCAGTTGTTGTTGAAGAGGTGAGAGATATTCGGACATGGGAATAACCATGTAATATTTTCATGTTTTCAATATTTTTGTGATCAGATATATATTAATTTGTTGTTTATTGTGATTTTCTTTTTATTTAATTCCTTGATGTCTACTCTAACATTGAAGGTTGTGAAATTTTTTACAGAAGAGGAATTCCAAATATATTTTTTCAGTTGAAATGTTATTTTTTTGATTCGATGTTGACTATTCCAGTGGAAAGTATAACAGATGTGGTCATTTGTGATGAATCGTGTTTTAGTTTTGGTTGTGTTATAAAGTATTTTTTTCATGTACTTTAATATAGTTCTCAAAAGCTTATGCAGCTTGATATTAATTATCAGACCCATGAAAATGAACATATAGATGTGATGAATTCTCATATGTGTAGGCATAATTTTCTTTTTTGGATAAGGTTTTATTTTATATTCCAACCATAAGATTTTGAGGTATATATTCATTCAAAATGATTTGAATATCATCAAGATGAATTTTATATAGTACCTATAATAATTTTATTAAAATAATACATATACTTAAGTAAATGTAATTTCCTTATAGATGAATTGGAAGGATTCATCCATGTAATTGAAATAATAATGAGAGAGTGGAACATTATGGATGATTTTTCACATTTTAATATTGGAGTTATGGAGAATGAGGATGAGGTTTTCTTATCCAGTGTTCAATTTCTCTCCACTCTTCATTACGTTTTATTTATGTATAGTAGTGTGATGATGATTTTCATTATTGAAAATCATTATGATGTTCGGACCATTTTTGATTGGTCATTCTCCATGTTGGATCTATTGTGATGGAAATTGTTTAATTGTACCATTAACTTTGAGAAGAGGTGTGATAGTGGATTTCCATAATTCCTAGTGTTATGTTTACCGAGGATGAAAAATGATATTTTTTCTCATGAGAAGGTTATTTAGTTGGCTATTTATTATATGATACGTCACTGAATTATTTATAATTTGTTATATTATCCAACATGTAAATGAAAATCATCAGATACATAGAGTATTGCTTCATCCCCATCTTATTATGACCTCTACGTGGGATAATATATCTTGAGAATTTTTATTTGGGTTTCAAAAAACCGAAATAACTAATAATGTTATATGGGTTTTGATTGATATGTTGAAAAAACGGCTAGTTTCATACCACTTCAAGATGAATACAAATTTGATGTGCTTATAAATAACCATGTGAGAGAGATTTTACATTTTCATATTATTCCATCTATTACAACCTCTAATAGGGACCCTTTATTTATTATCACTTCATTATAGGCATTCATGTGGAAATGTGATATGTTGTCCAATTTAAAACAACATAAGATATTAAAATGGATTTATTTAAATTGAGAGATTAATAGAACAATTAAGATATGATTTTATCATGTATAGTTGATTTTAATGGAGTTTGGGATGATCATATTGGTCTGGATAGTAATGACTATGAAAATAGTTATCATTCCATCATCTACATTAATCATTTTGAGGCCTTGTAAGGATGTTCATGCAAAAATATCTTTTTTGATTATAGATCACCGAATGTTAATTTATTATATTTAATTTATTCAAAGAGACATTAGTGAATATTAAATTTATTTATTAATTAATTTTGATGGTATAAAACTTGTATAAATGTCATGTTTATCATAAGCATATATTATTTTGGAATATAATTGGCAGTCACGTTTTTGGGAATGCATCACCTAGTATGAGTTATGAATGGATTGGGGGGTAATAAAATATCTTCCACAAATTGTGTGGTTCTTTGGTGGTAGTTCATGAGTGTATTGTGAATAAATTGTCACCATATCCTCCACATTTGATGATGACACGTATTTTGTAACATAAATCATAGATTAGAATGTATCATTCGGATTCATCTCATGTTCTATTAAAGAGTGATCATGATATTGAGATATATTTATCTTTAAATGAGAATCTAATTAAGGATGGATGATTTTGAGACCAAGGTAATTGGTGGGAAGATGATAACATTGTTTTATTTTTGTAGTGTCACGGTTCTGATTAACATGATATGTGGATGAATATATCATTGATGGGAGAGTATTAGCATATATTTCTTTATAGGGAAGCCTATTGACATGATTTATAGGAAAAAAAATGAATTTATTGTGTGGATTTAATAAAAAAATCATTACCATTCAGTCAGGTATGTTTTTATCCATTGTTTTTGTTTTCATTATATATTTTCTCATTAATGTATAGAATTAATTGAGTGGATACCTATAAAGGTTATTTAAATGATTTTTTTTAAATTTTAACACAAAACCTACATTTTTCTATCATATAGGGATGTATACATATTTTAATTGGGTAACATGACATGTAATCATCACATGGAATATTCTTGGAAACAGGGAAAAGTAAAATATTACTTTCCACATAATTTTTATAATCCATGAAAAATATTAAAAAAAAAATACATTTAACGAAAAAGTGAAATTATTTTCTGAATATGTGGAGCTTAGCAATTAAATTACATTTTAATGCATTGTAATCCATGAATAATACTGAGTGTTCATATTATGATGGATCACTGGTTGATAATCTCATTATATTCAATTTTTTTCCATACCTCGGATTGGAGACTCATCAAATGAAATTTTAAACCCCTCTAATCTCTATAGGTCACCTTTTTTGTGAATCATTATCTTCTTGGTTTTGGTGCATCTCTCTAGATAACTGGTCAACCATTATGTTACATATCCCTATTTATATTCCCCTTCAGGTTCTATATATCATCATGGGATTGATAAATATAATATCTATGTTGTTTAATCATGATTCTTGTTTGACATTATTGGTTTCTTGTGCATTCTTCATTCTTCGGTATGTCTCATTACTTGAATTTCATTCATTTATTAAATTGTAGGTTGTTATGTTTTTTAATGGACTATTTATTTAAATTTTAATTTATATTTGTTGAAATTTATATCACCTAATTTATGAAAAGCATATTAAATGTGAATTGGGATAAACATTTTTAGGGCTTTGAGATTTGTGGAAGCACCCTATTACAATGGATTTGGAAATATGGGTTTATTTTATAATTGAATGAAATTATGGAATCCTTTGAGATATAACCTTATGAAAATATCATAAATTTAATTGTTAAAACCTATTATTGGGTTTTTAGCCTGGAAATGAGGATGAAACAAGGATTTGGTTTAAAATGCAAATTAGAATTTTGAAAAGGAATATATATAAATGTAATTGTGAATAATGATTTATTTAAAATGAAATTATTTTCCCTTTTCAAATTTAATTATTAAACACATGAGATCCAAGGTAGTTAGTTGTTTATTTTTTACAAGAATTTTATGTTGGAAATTCCCTAAAAAATGATTGGGAATGAGTACTCAAAAAGAAACCTAGTTTGGAATATCATGTCCACAATCTGATATTGATGAGTATTATTCAGCAAGATCTTATGGTACATGTCTACACATTTTATCAATTATCAATTATATGAATTTTGGGAGGATTCTATTACTAGAATCCATCAAATAAAATGGAATATAAAAATGTTTCTTGTAATGATTATTTCAAATTATAAAATATTTTTTTTTGAAACATCTATACTTTTTACTAGTATTATATATAATCTATTTTAAATAAAATTTAACTATAATACTTGATTGAAATGTTTTATATAAATATGAAATAAAAACTATGTTCAGATTTAAATATGAAATTATAAAACCATTTATTATTTTATTTTAATCGATTCCATGTTTAGGTTAATTATTATTGAATCTTATTATGGAACAGTTTGTGAGACCCTACTATAATTTTTATCTCACATCCTACCTTTTCATTTTGGAAAATTTTGAATTTCTCTTATAATGTATTATTAAAGGGAATGTCCCTCTAGAAAGAGGCATATGTCATAGATCCTTTTGGGCTTGTATTGATGTGTCCTTTGGGATTTTGGGTTTTTTCATTTCAATATTGTGTATATTGATCGTATAGAATTTTCATTGATATAACTATTTGGTTTACTATACTATATCCCTTTTGAAATTTTGTAATACTAATCTTCTAACATTATTATCCAATGTTTTTATGGAAAATTAATTCATATTTTCTCATATATGATATAGGTTTGAGTTGCTGACCCATAGAGATCAGGAATGCCCTGTTAGCTATATCTGGATCGGCTCAGATATATGCGAACCAGAGTATTCCGAATGTATCATAACATGATGATATTTTTCTTTATTATATAATTATATATTTAAACTTTTAAAAGTGAAATAATAAATTAAATTATCCATCAATTAAATCATAGTTGATAAAATAATAATTTTTCTTATGATATGTGTGTTAACAAAACTATACTAAATTTCATATGTGACCTTATATATGATATTGTTATGGTATGTTAAAGAATATGGATAATCAATCATCAAATAATATAAATGTTTATGGTTTTATAAATGATGAAAATCATATGATAATTTTTTTTTCTCATTAATGATTTATGAAATTATAAATGCGTGAGTGAATAAAAAATTAAGAAATAAATATAACTTTTTTATTATAAATTGATTAGTTCATATTCATAATTTACGTTTACAATAATAAATTATGTGAAATAAAATATTCTGTTTCAATTATCTGACATTTATATTCTTATTAAATAAAATTATATCAGTATTTAGGGTCTACAAACTCATTGATTTAATAAAAACTTACTTGAAATTGGAAATATAAACACTTGAAATTAGTATAGAGATTGTAGTAAAAAAATTTATTTATTATTGAAATATTTATATTATTTGCATCATTCTGATTTTATTTTATTCAATTAATTTTCATAAAAATAAAACTATTATAAAGATAGTATGGTTTTTCTATTTTGGTTATCTATATTATATTAGATTACCACGATAAAATAAATTGTAGAGAAATTGAGGCAATATTTAAATTTCAAAAATAGTTTAAATTTA
The DNA here is from genome assembly GCA_963277665.1 of Viscum album. Taxonomy (NCBI): domain Eukaryota; kingdom Viridiplantae; phylum Streptophyta; class Magnoliopsida; order Santalales; family Viscaceae; genus Viscum; species Viscum album. The sequence continues at coordinate 491,361,207 of OY728162.1, forward strand.
TATAAAACTAATTTATTATACATTAGATTACTTATCAAAGAGAGTATGAAATTTATTCATGATTATGTTTAAATTTATAATGGACATGTAATTGAATATAATAAAATTTACCTTATTATAGATGTTCGTATGGTTGAAACAATTTATGCCATTATTTTTAATATTCATGATGTTATTTATAATATGGAAGATGTATTAATGGTGTATATAGTGAATGAATATAATAAAATTACTAAACATCTTAAATATACATTTACTATTGAAATTTACATTCAAATAACTTATATTGTAACATCATTATATGGGTTTCATTTGGTCAAGAAAATTTGTGTGGGGTGAACACATTTTTTTTGTAAAAATGATAGTTGGTTCAATGAGAATATTAATTGATTACACTGAATTAAATTACATTTCTTTATTATTTGAATCAATTACTACATTTTGGGACATTTTTTATTAGATTTCATGTGCCTTTTGTTTTTAAATCACTCTACACTGGTCTTATAATTAGGACCTAGAAGTGAAATATAGAGTAAATCAGATGATCGTATTTCATAATACATGTTGAAATAATGTGTTTAATGATTTAAATATATATAAAAATGATCATGTTATATTAATGGATCTTATAAACTATGTATTCCTTGAGCATTTGGATATTATTTTTAACTTATTAATTGGTGATTTTATTCTATCATTTTATCATGATTACGAAGATGGGCATCAACAAAGAATCCCTTTCTCACTTTTTTCTTAGTCATCAGAAAAATAATCCTTCCCTGAAATAAATAAAAAGGATTAAAATTATTGTTTTAGTTATAAATAAAATATATAATTTTTTAAATATGTAAATCAAGTCATTTAAACATTTATAAAGTTGGTTTTAAATGATTCTTATAGAGTATTTAAAAATATTTCTTATTATTCCTATATATTTCCTTAGTATTCTACATAATTTATAGAAGCACCCTTTGGTAGTCTTCCTACAACGTGGAAGACCATTATAACACTAATAATAATGACATTGTTAGATAAAAAAAATAGAAACCATTGTGGGAATTATGATATTGAAACGTTTTGGGCATGAACTATGATTCTTATGAATATCATATGGGGTCTCTCATAACTAAATTTGGGTATAATCATACATCACTTCTGATTTCTTAACTTCTATCTGATCATGGAGTCTAGTAAGGTGGGATACCATTTAAATATAAAATTGACTATTTTTTATATTAATTTTTTGCTTAATTTTCATAAAATGTTTTTTGTGAAAGATAATTTTCATTCAATGAGAGATGGTTTTCCAAATTGTTTTACAGGTCACGTAATATTAATAGTTGTTGGGACTTGATTTTTCAAAATTCATCAATCCAACCACTTTCAATTTTTAATTCTTAATATTTCACAATAATTTATTTTTCTATAGAAAACACACATGTAATCCTTCTTCGTGGGAATGATGCTAATTTTCAAATCTAAAAAACATTTTTGGGTAAAATATTCAGGGAAATACAACTCTCATCATCTCTCATGAACTTTGTGTACCATTGAGACCCTATTATGGGACAAAAATAACAAAAATATGTCAAATAACAATGATTATCTTCATATACTTTGATATGTTCAAATATCATTTCGTATAATAACATCTTAGTAGGATCTATCACATTAATTTATGTAAAAAAGTCATCATTTAATATATAAAATTAGAACCATGCTCAAGAAAAAAAATTAAAATTGACACTAATAATTGTATTTACTAAATAATGACTAGTTCTATATCTTCCTCACTGGATTGAAGGGTTTAACACAATCAATCAATATTCCTCTATTTTGAGATAAATTTCTACAATATTGTAATGAAATATATCAATATGAACTCGAAACAACCTTAATCCCAATGAAATAACAAAAAATTATTTTTGGAGAACATGGTGATAATGAAACATGTATAACATTAAATTATGAGACTTATAACCATATTTCATCCCATGAGTATGATGTATGGATGCATTTCTTCTATATTTTGGAATTTTTTTTCACACTCAAACATGTAATAATTTTGTCTTGAGCACCAAAGTATAGAATGAATTGTACAAATCCACCCACAAAGTGAAATGAGTATTAAAATCACCCTTGATCACAAGTGAAAGGTGATAACTTTCATAAGTTGTTTGTGGAAAGGTTAAAAAAGTATAATTGATACAAAATGAGCTAGGGTATGGTTATTTACCTAATACCATGGAGTATAACTTCATCAATTCATTTGAACCTATGATAAACAATTAGGATTGATTTAGTAACAACACTAACTATTTCACACAACAAATTATTATCTGTAACACCATATATGAAATATATATCTTCAGTTACAAATCCTGAATATATGAAGAGGTGACTATAAGAATGTTTCATCTAGTAATGAATATATGTTCAATAACTATAGGAATCATATGAAGGAAGACTGAGTAAATGAGTCATATTTAACTCATGTAGAGACTAAAAGGCATGTATACATAATTCCATCAACATATGGATAATGAGAACTTCCCTATATAATGGAACCATCAATGGATAATGAGATCATTTTTAATTATGTTCATTTTTTTAATGTACAGAAACCTTTCTCAGATGAAGAATATGAACAAGAATAAGATTATCCCTATATTTGAATGGGGATCTAGAGGATGAGGCTATATAATTATAGGTTATTGGGGATAACATAGTCAATAACAAAACCAATACTATGGTCACATCACTAAATAAGAAAAATATTTGGCTGAGACCCATGCTCTAGTAGGTAATTAACAAAAATAAGAGAGTAAATATATCTCATATCCCCTCATTTATTATTTGAACCCAATAATTTTAATCAACCTGGTGTTGGGGTACATTTTTTTGATCAACAAAAGATAATGGGTAGGCCATAATGACATTTTATAATAACTATTGATGCTCCCAATTGTATTCCCATGAATAAGGCCCAACTACATCACATGCTTCGTCTGTAATGACTCAATATGTGGACATACCCCATAATTGGAATAAAAAGAATCTCCCATAGCAATGTGACATTAAAATATTATTTAGTTATGTGCTCATCAAATCTATAGATCCTATATTTTATCAACCATTGAATATAGCTAAGTGTTGAATTATTAAATTCCCTCTAAAGTCCGTATGTTTTTATATATATTTATCTGAATCCATAGTAAAAAAACTAGAAACTATCCAAATTCATTTTATACCACCATATTGGAATATGTTATGGATGGACATGTCTAACCCCTAATCATTTTAGTAAATCATGATAATTCATACATCTGAGGGTAATTGGTTGAATGTGGTTTTGGGATTAACTACATCATCATTTAGTGTAATTGATGTTTTTGATATATAGATGATTATTTGTATCCAATGAATCTGACTATCCAAAGTAAAATAAAATCATGAAAAGTCCACTAGAGATGATCAATCTCAATTGCCAGTTTGAGGAAATAATGTCCAACACTATATTGATGTATATCTAAAAACACAAAAAAAATATGTATATCTAAGAAGATATGTGTTTCATAGACATGTTGGAATTCAAAAAAAAATCTATAAATGCTTGTGATAGCCCATTAATAGATGAATAAACGTAAAATATGGATACATCAAGCCCATTTAATCCTTAAAATAATTATATATAATGTATATATTATCTAACTATTATGGAAAATAACTAATGATAGTAGGTGATATGAATATTTCTACTCCAAATCTCATTGTAACCGCATATAAAAATCCATTGTGTATGATATATGTTGATTAAGTGCTTCCCATTATTCTATCTTGGAAGCTCAAAACATTACCTATATGATAATATGGCCAAAATACATCAATTCCATATGAGTATGTGATTTACACTAAAAGATGTGAAATAGATTAATAAATTAATGTCTAGTCCAATTTTATACTGGTATTAAAAATACCCATGTTCCATTTCCACAGCTTGTGAATACCGTTGAGGCATTTTGCAAAATTCAGGGTACTTATTCCCACCAAGCCATGGTTTGAAGCACACTAGATAATGTTATCCCCATAGACTGCCCATAATCACTTTAGTTGTTATGGATGTAAATTTAACTCATTGTGTCCTATCATACCATGAATGGTTTAGATATAAATTCAAATAATCATCCATTCTTGTATATCTCCTCAAACACATAGTGTTTTATATTGGAGGACATGAACAAGGTAATTACCATAAAATATTTGATGAAGGTATATCCAAAACCATCAACGAGCACATGTAGGTGAACTTTTTAATATAAGAGGACCTGAAACAATTGATAGATTTGTGTCTCCAAGACACGTGATTAGTGGGATGCATATGTTTGATTCTAAAATCAACATTATTCTACGTTCAATTGGAAATATACATTGATGAATGGGAATGACCCTATTTTAATACTCATTATCATGTCTTTCTAGTTGTCCAAATAAGATTCAATTAGGTATCATGGGAAATAAACCAGTCTCATGATACCAAGGTATAATCCAATGGTGACACATAAGTGAATTATACATTTTTTAGGATGTGTGAAACCAAACATGACTTCTATAATAATCCTCCATAAAAATAATCAATGTTAAGACAATGGAATCCAGTATTCTCAAATTTCATTATGGACATATTCAATGTTATTATATCCAATTACTGATCAATTAACATATAATTGATACCAATTACATTTTGTTAGAGAATTCTGTTATGTATGTGTTTTCATCATATAATAAGATAATGGAGGCCCATAATGATGAATATGTTAGAACCCCATTTTTACTCATGCATAGATCCATTAAATAATGGAATATTCCTTATATTAGACCTAATAATTAATCAATATTAGGTCCTGATGGTTTCTAGGGTGTCCCAAGATTGATCGGAGCTCAGACCCCCATCTAGTGTAGAAAAACACTAGGCCGAAATGTTAGTAGAATATATAAAACCAAACTGCATATTCACTCATAACCATGTGAGGCTGGACAATGGGTTGATTTAGGGCACATAGGATTCCCTAATCATTTGTTAGTGGCTATATTCCTATAAAAAACAATATAAATTTAATCCTAGGATTTTTTCATGGTTGGTGAATGATTTCTATAACCATGTGGCCTAATAATGGGGCCTAGTTTTTTTCATTGAAATGACTAAATTTCCCATAATGATATAAATAAAACAACCCTTTCAATTAAATGTCTCAATATTTTTTATCATTTCATCCAATTTCACATTGGAGTTCCCTTATTCCCTCTATTGCCTCTTTTGATCCAGAATCAATGTATGAATTCTAATTTGATCCAAATTTGTGACATTCTATGTCAATCAACATGATCTTGATACTATTTACCCATTATTTCAATTAACTTTCTCTTAATGTTGTAATTATTGTATAAGATCATATTCCTTATTTTAAGGGTATTTATCCATTCATCGGATCTATTATAATCCCATCCAATCTATGGTCTCATAGAGGATGATGAGACTCATATGATAATATTGTAAGTGGTCGATAACTCTTACGTATCGATCATCATTTTATAAATTTTCATTTTTGGGAACAAAACGATTTCATGAGCTGTTTTCTTTTAAATTTTTAAGTCATTCTTATACTTATTTTGCTCATGTTCTATTGAATTTTTAGTAATTACAATAAATTTCTTTGTATGTTACAAAATCATCGATATTCTTCCCATGTTAGGTGTTTCTATAATTATGTTTCTAGTGGTTGACTTGTTAGCCTATAAAAACAGTCACATCTATTATGGGATTGAATTTTTAATGGTAATACAATATTTAAAAGAGTGATAACATAATTATTAATAGATATCCTTGAAATTTCCAATTGAACCAACAACAGTCAGGTTTTAACATTAATGAATTTATATTAAATGATATTAGAAATTATACTACATATATTATGTGGGATAATTAATTTTAAAAGATATTTTTTTCTTATTTATAACACCCTTTTCAATGAATAATTGAATATAGTGGAGTAAACCTATAAGATTTGTTATAAATTAAATTAAATAATATTGTTTTAATTTAATTTAATCCCTGTTAGTTTTTTGAATGGAAATGGAGTGAAAAAATTGACTAATTAAATAGAATTATTATTACATTAAAAATATTATGAAATTAATTATTTATAAATTGAGTAACACATATGTTCCATTACATTATTATACGACTGCTTATACTCGAACATTTCTTGTATACTCCAGGGAATTCCTTAAGCACTCATGGATACTATTCTGATTTAGGGATTTTAATTCTAAATGTTGATACCCATCTGGAATATTGATCCAGGTTTATTAGGGGATTCATAGTTTCCACCATAAGATCCCTCTAATATCATTATAGAATTCATTGGATATTGGTCATGGATCCTTCATGACGCCATTGAACATGAGGAGCCTCAAATACAGTCTCGATCCTTATAATTTCCTATCCCCTTTTAAATTGGATTAAATTATTATAGTTATTCAAAATAATTAATAAGTAATACCATGGTTGATAACCACTAGGTTTACAATCTTACCCATATTGCCATGATACAAAATATTGTTGAGTTGGACCGGCCCCTATGGTAACTGATTCATTGTATATTACCTTGGATCCCATATATTATTATAATTATTACATGATTTCTTGTAAAATGTAGGATTATTAATTACTATAAGCATTATTTTAGTTCTAATTATACCTTATGTGACTTATATATGTAAATTGGATCATAATTAATAAATGAAATTTCTAAATTTTAGACACCAGCTGAGTTTGAAGCAGGTAATTGGGTATTAAAATTGATGTACTTATTTTATTTAATATATGATGATTCTATAACGTTTCAGTTTATATTACATGAAAATATTATTCTAGAATCCTTTTTTAGTTTTCAAATGATATTTATCTCACACCTTATCTATTCCACCATTGGTACTTATGAAGAATACATGTTTACATAACTATATATCTTCTAAACATGGAATTTTTCCGCTGACGTGTCACCACCATAGAACGCCAAGTCTCCAAATACCTCTCTTCAACAATAAAAAACCTCTCGCGACCCCGACTGCATCGATCCGCCGGTCGCATTTGGCCTCCGATTCTACTATGGTTCCAGCAATCAATTTCTCCATCTCCCACTCACGATTTCCTTCATTACCTGCCTCCACAAGGTTTACCTCTATCCCCCTTGCCTACTCCATCTTCTCTACCTCCATCCCTATCGCGATTTCCCTCTCCCTAATCTCTGGTATCTGCTACTCCAATCTTCCTTCGTCTTGGTCAAGATATCTTGCTCCTCATGCTCGATATTCAGTACGTCTGCATTCAGTGCCTCCACCTCTAGATCCTCCAACTGAGGCCCGAATTTCCCCAGTTTCCTCCTCCATAATCCACAAATCCAACCCCCGACACTCCCACTTATCCACTACCCGTCGATTTGCTCCATCGTATGCAGTGGCCGTCTTTTTATGGTTTCTCCTCCTCCAAGGAAGCTCGTCTCCTGCATTTCTTTGGCTACCCCCGACACTCCCGCGTATCCACTCCCCTTGGATTACCTCCATCGTATCCAGTGCCCGACGAATAGGGTTTCAGATCCTCCATCAAAAACCAGTTGTTGCATATCTGCAGCTACCTCTGCCTCGGCGTTATGATCTAAACTCTATCCTATTAGTTCTGATCATATTTTTCTACCTACGATTAGTATATTCAAACAGTTGGTCGCGGTTTCAACTGGTGGGATGGTACATCGCTCATCGTCCTCTTGGGAACGAATTTATAATCTCAAAGAACTAGAGGTTTCTGCATGCAGGGTTTCTGGGTTTGGCCTATTGAGGTCAGGCTTTTGAGAATCTTGGTTATATTGTTTTGGTTTTATAAATGATGGAATCCGAGATTTACTCATTTACTTTTATGTACATACTACTTATTTGATGCAGCTTCATCAAAATGCAATTTTGTTAATGATTTTGGTTTTCACTTTAATTTCGGGTGGTACTATGAACGTAGGCAGCTCATCGTCAAACAGTAAGCTCACATCCAATTTCCATTTGTCTGTATAATCTATTCATTTTTTCATAATGTGCAGACATATTAATTTTTGTTAAATGTTATGTCTATATTTCTTACTCTTTTAATGTTATGTACGTACTGCTTATTTGATGCAGCATCTTCCAAAGGAAATTTTATTATCGACATGTAAATTGACTCAACATTGCATTATCATAATAATTGTTCCCAATGATGTTACATTTCTTCTTTTATTCAGGTTTCTTTTTCAGTACATCCATGCTTTGAAAGAAATGGTCAAATTGAACCGTGGTAAATTTTCATACGTTCTTCATTTCAAAGCTCTGCTCAGCTTGACTCATCTGTAATCAATGACTCCCCATTCTCCCTATCTTCAATGTGATTCATTTATGGATATATTTATTACTCATTTAATGTTATGTACATACTTATTATTTGATGAAGTATCTTCCAAATTCAATTTTATTATCAACATATAAATGGACTCTACATTGCATTATCATAATAATTATGCTCAATGATCTTACAATTATTCTTCTAATTCAAATTAGGTGGGGGCATGAGGGCGAAGGCCTGAAGGAAAATAAGTAAGGTGAATGAGTTGAAGAGATCCAGAATGAGAATAATGAACAGAGTGATATCAATGATTACAAATAGGTTCTCACAGAATAGCAATCAAACTTTCTTTAATCATTGGTATTAGGCCAAACCTATGATTTGGTTTCAGATTGCTTTCTTGCAGAACATTGATTTTGATGATGAAGAAGATGATTATAAGGCCAGGGAGAGTTATGGTATGCAAATAATGTAGACTATTTATGTGACAATCTTTGTAAATGAATTCTAATATCTTTTTCATTGGATGATGTTAATCATTTGTTATTGTAGATGAGCAGTACTACGATTGATCGCACTCACCTTAGTTATGTTCATTGGATGATTCTATTCATTGGTTATTCTGCCATTCTGGTTTATTTTCTCTATTTATCCACAAATTTTTTGTATTCATTTGATTAGGTGCAAGTTTTGATTGTTTAAGATCAAATCATCATAATAGAACATGTTTTTTCTTTTTGTTTTGTTATCTCGATTTACAATATTTTTGTATTTTCCATCATTAGTGGCAATATTACATTTATTTGTATTATTTAACTAATTATTTATAGAGAAGACAACATGTGATAACAATGATTACAATCAGGTTCTCACAGAATATCAATCAAACTATCTCTAATCATTGGTATTATGCAAAACCTATAATTTGGTTTCAGATTATTTTCTTTGAAGAATATTTGTTTTGATGATGATGAAGATGATTATAAGGCTGGGGAGAGTTATGGTATGCAAATAATGTATACTATTTATGTTACAATCTTTGTAAATGAATTCCAATATCTGTTCACTGGATGATCTTAATCATTTGTTGTTGTAGATGAGAAGTACTATGATTGATCGCACTCACCTAAGTTATGTTCATTGGATGATTCTATTCATTTTTTATTCAACCATTCAGTTTTATTTTCTGAGTTTATCCACACATTGTTTGTATTCAATTGATTAGGTGCACGTTTTGATTGTTTAAGTTCAAATCATCATAATAGAACATGATTTTTCTTTTTGTTTTGTTATCTCAATTTACAATATTATTGTATTTTCCATCATTAGTGGGAATATTACATTTATTTTTTTATTTATCTTATTCTTTATAGAGATGAGAACATGTGATAATAATGGTTATAATCAGGTTCTCACAGAATATCAATCAAAATTTATCTAATCATTGGTAATAGGCCAAACCTATGATTTGGTTTCAGATTGTTTTCTTGTAGAATATTGATTTTGATGATGATGAAGATGATTATAAGGTCGGGGAGAGTTATGGTATGAAAATAATGTAGACTATTTATGTTACAATCTTTGTAAATGAATTTCAATATATGTTCATTGGATGGTGTTAATCATTTGTTATTGTAGATGATCAGTACTATGATTGATCGCACTCACCAGAGTTATGTTCATTGGATGATTCTATTCATTGGTTATTCAACCATTCAGGTTTATTTTCTCTGTTTATCCATACATTGTTGGTATTCATTGTATTTGGTGCAAGTTTTGATTGTTTAAGTTCAAATAATCAAAATAGCACATGCTTTTTCTTTTTCTTTGGTCATCTTAATTTACAATATTGTTGTATTTACCATCATTAGTGGAAATATTACTTTTATTTGTATTATTTAACCTCTTATTTATAGAGAAGATAACATGTGATAAATTGCAGTTTGTTTAGTTGTTATACAAAACATATATTCTGTTTTGATTTTTTTCTTTCAAACTAAAAATCACATGAAATTTTTGATTAGTAGTAATTTTTTTGTTAATAATTTCGATGACATCTATGTATCTTTATTTTCAATTGAATATTATGTTTTAAATATTGATTAATATTCTAATTGTTATGTTTTTTATAATGAAGCTGTTATTGTTTTTTTTACTTTTATTTTTTATTTTATTTAATATATTTATAAGTATATTTAGAAGAGAATATGTTTTTTGTTTCAGGTTTTAAAAAAAATAATATTTGGACTTCCATTTTTAAATGAAGTTGGAATTTTATTTTTTTAAATATCTATAATACTGTGTTTTTTAGGGTGTCATTGAATTTTTTCTCAAAAATATATCTGAAACTTATGTTTTTTTTGAATGGATATACACTGTTTTAATAAACAATATTAGGATATCAGTTTTTGAAACAAAATAAATTATCATTCTTTTTTGACGCACAATGTATATGTTATAAGAAATATATTGATATTTAATAATTCGGGTCTCTTTAATTTCATTTGTAAATAAAATTCATGTTCAGTTGTGGCTTAACCCATCTTCATTGTAATAGAATGCATCTAAAATATATAATCATTCCCTGATTGGTTGACATGATGGAATTTTCCAGCTAAGAAAAGGTTAACTACATCACATGTTCTAAGTTTTAAACCGAATTTTTTTTGTCCCTTTTGTCATATTTTATTTTCTTTAGTTTTTTTACTATTTAAAAACACTTTTTATGTGTTTTATGGGTGGGAATAAGCTAGACAGTAGCTTACGCACCTATTCAAGATTGAATACTACTACTATTTTCTATGTAAACAAACATTCAGGTGTATGTTTCTGCATTATTTTCAATGTTTTAGATGTCTTACATATTAATATTTCTAGTGTATGCGAGACATGCCCATTTAACACATATATAATTTACCTAATATTAATTCCACACAAGTTATGTGCACATAAGATAGTTATACATAGAGAAGAAGGATGTACATAAAGCTAATTTCCGAATTGATCTGGATTGAAGCTGTCATCCTATCCTATATCTGCCTGGATTATGGTCAGTTGAGTTTTCAGTTGACATGTTTATTGTTTAAACATATCTGACTTTTTTGGGTTTCCTCCTCTATTTGGATGGTTTTCCAGCCTCATTTCCCATTGAATCTGCTATATTAATGGTTGTCTGGGTTTGCTAAGGATCCTAAGTGCTTCATGTATGGATTCAATCCATCTCACTTGATGCTTTCAGACTGCTACCTATTCGGCTTTGACTGATGCATGGCATTGGATTTACAGCATGCACCGGACTACTATGTTTTACAATTGAAATTTAGGACTCTCTTATCCAGAAGTGTGCCTAATTGAAGTATGTTTGATCTTTGCATTAAGGTATTCATTGTTCTTTGCATTCTTTCTTGTATACTGATGTTGTAAATTTGGTATGTAGCAGGATTACTCAGAGAACACAAGGCAATGCAAAATATGATGTCCCCTTTGGAAAGGATGAAGTCAACGTATGAACAACATTCAGGTTATACATGTATTTAGATTACATAATAAATTCAATTAGGGTATTAATCAGATTTCATGTATTTTAATGGTGTTCATATTTTATCCACTTATATTCCCTTTTTATGCATCAATATTTTGTTTCAATATGATTTCAGGTCATCGTGACATGGTTTCATGGAGAAACCAGGTGATAGAAGATCAAATTTTTATGGAAATAGGAGTACACAGAAGCTAACGGTAAGCCTCCAAGGATATTTCTATACCTTTATTCATGACTCTATATTTTAAAATTCCTCACAAAGGAATTTCATGATAGATTGATATGTCTTGATGTTTATGAATAGTTTCACCATTTAATAATTATGTTGTCATTGCCCAAAAAATACAGCACTGTATATAAGTGTTTCCACGAATCCCTGCTACAAGATAAAAAAGAACTGGTGTCGTTCAACAAGTGAAAACACACATATCAGGTCCATGCATAAAAGGTTTGATTTACACCTTCTGCAGGCAAGACAACGATGCATTTGGTGTGCGTTAAAGGAAGATGAACATACTATACTGTTTCTGTTTGCTGGGGTACCTCAGTTGAAAAAAAACATATTAAGATGTTCTCATTCTTGATGGGGTACATCAATCCGGAAATGGTAATTTAATGCATCATACATGCATTAAAATGGAAATATTTATGCTATTAACTATCTGCTATACATTTTTTTCATTCAACATTTTGAGTTTCAGGAAATGTTTTTTTTTCAATCTGATCTGCTCATTTCTGTGTCCTGATAGTCAGTTTTGTTATCATTTTTTAATTATAATGACTACGATGTTTTCAACAGCTTTTTCCAATCCTTGATAAGGTATTCAACCATTGCATTCTCATGCGGTATGTGGTTAGTATCCACACCCTAAACACCTTCGACTCCTGCTTTTTGTCTCCTTTATCTGTGGTTACCTTGCAATTAGACAGTGATGTTAATTTTTGTTCCCATTTTTCGTTCCCCATCTCTTTCACCTTTTCTATGAAATTATGTTATTTCTGGCTTCATTGAGATTTACTGATAAATATTCCCATACAACATTGCCTAAAATAGTTTACTATTACATGAATCATCATTAATTAGTCTCAAGTTCAATGATTATGTGGTCCTCCTTTGTTGTGAAGGTATAATACTGTAATAAGTTCATTTTCTATGTCAGTTTATTTATTATTTCTTTGTCTTTGAGTTTCTCTTCGAAAGTACTGACTGACAGCTTGAAATGGGTTATGTATTTCTTATGGCATCAAATCCAGTAAGATGATTTTTTTCAATTGTTTCTTTATTATCAGTATGTGATATTCCATGTTGTTGCTAGAGTTTTATATTAACGTAACATTAAATTTGTTATTCTACACTCCAAAAACAGTTTTGTTATTTATCAATTAGCTGCTTAAATGTTTACTATATTTCCTAATCCACAAGAAGAATTTCTCCTGAATACATTAATGCAAATGATTCTGTCACACTAGTAGGAAGAAAACAAAAAATAAGATGTATTCCTTCGAGACCCATTACATTTTATATTTTTATCATATTGCAAAATTATATATTCAAACACTTTAAAAAATTATAATGTTTTCAGAAAATGTATACTCTCACAGTATTGAAATTTTTATGTTAACATTAACTATAGGATAGTGTTTTACAGCTGTTCTGGTCACACCAGCTACTAACATAAAAATACATTGATACATTCCATTATCATCTATAACCATCAATGGTTAGTTCTGTTTACTATCTCCCATTTATTTATTTTGATTTCATGCTGAAAAAAAACTAACCATATCTTCCTACAATTGTTCATATTCTTGTTCCATAGTCCCTCAAGAGTAATCAGATCTATCAATGATATACAGTGGATCAAAAAAGAAAAAACAACGACTGAACACCATGACATGAAATGACCTCTCTTTCTGTAAACATTTTCACATTTAAACTTTGGTTACCTTTATGGTCAATACGAAACATTACTATTTCACAACATCATTTCCTAATATCACTCTTACAAGGTACGGATTCAAGTGGTCATACTATTGTGGAGTCAACTAATTCATCCTCATCACAGTAAGCAATGAACATTCAACTATGTGAATGTTTCTATGTGAGGGAAATATTGACTCTTACACATTCAACTACTTTAATGGAAAGTGATTATTATACTGCTACTGGAAACAACTTACTTTTCTCATCCATAGGTATGTTTCACATTTCAACTAGCATCTCAGATTTATTATCTATATGTCTCTTAATATATTAGGACTTTATAATATCCTATAACATTTTCACCTGTCCTTTTTTCCAAAGGAGAGAGTAATAAGCATGTATCTTTTACAAAAATGATCGATGAACAATATTCAATTAGAGGTACATACATGGAAACTACTCCAACAACAACCTCTGATGTATATCCTGCATTCAACTTCAGAGGTATGTCAACTTGGACATTATATTATCAACATTAAACAGTTTTACTCTATTCATTCTATTACTAAATATTCATCAATAACAAATAACATGATGTTGAATGTTACAGATATGTCACTTCAACTTCAAAGTGCTGAACAAACAGGTTACTTCCACCATCTGTAACGTTCCAACATCTGTTATATTCCAGAATTTTTTATTCCTTACTATAAACTGTATTGTTATGACTTACTGCAAATGTATTGTTTAGAAATTATGGTTATTCTCTCCAACATGATCCACAGTTTCTAGTGTATCTATATATATTCTAAACTTTCCATTTCTCTTCCAACATATCACCAGTACATCCGGCCATGACTCCCACACCAAAAAATCCCGAGTTTTCTCCTCCATAATCCACAAATCCAACCCCCAACCCTTCCGCCTAACCACTGCTCGACACTTTGACTCTTATGCATTCAACTACTTTAATGAACAGTGCTTATTATACTGCTACTGGAGACAACTTACTTTTCTCATCTATAGGTATGTTTCACATTTCAACTAGCATCTCAGATTTATTATCTATATATCTTATTTTATATAAGAACTTTATAATATCCTATAACATTTTCACCTATCCTTTTTTTCAAAGGAGAGAGTAATAAGCATGCAGTTTCTACACAAACGACTAATGAACAACATTCAATGAGAGGAACATACATGGAAACTACTCCTATAAAAACCTCTGATGTATATCCTGCATTCAAGTTTAGAGGTATGTCAACATGGACAATATATTATCAACATTCAACTGTTTTACTCTGTTCATGCTATTACTAAATATTCGTCAATAACAAATAACTTGAAGCTGAATGTTGCAGATATGTCACTTCAAATTCAAATTGCTGAACAATCAGGTTACTTCCACCATCTGTAATGTTCCTACATCTGTTATGTTCCATAATTTCTTATTCCTTACTGTAAACTGTATTATTATGCCTTATTGCAACATGTATTGTTTAGACATTATGGTTATGCCCGACACTTTTCTCATTACTGTTATGTACATACTACTTATTTGATGAAGCTTCTTCCAAATGCAATTTTATTAAAGATTTTGGTTTTCACTTCAATTTTGGGTGGTACTCTGAACATAGGCAACTCAACATCAAATTGTAAGCTCTTGTGTATGTAGTCATCGTCATTTAGGGTTTCTCCTCCTCTGTGGAAACCGTCGTTGTTTAGTACATGATGTAAATTTTATGGATACTTCTTCAGGTCACTCACCAAACTGCTTTTTTCTTGAATAAGAACAAATTCTATTTTTGTTGAACATTAGTCTCTTTTGATTACTTCATTCTATCCAATATTTATTTACATACAATAGTTTTATGCACAATTACCGTCATTTTTTACTAATTGATAATCTTATGAGAAATTATGTTCTAAGACGTGATCTATACATTTGCTTCTATCATCATTATGATTTACATGTGAGGTTGTGTTTTTTAAATGTTATCTGTATTTTTATGTGAATTTCTTTTTAGTTTTTTAGAGTCATATTATATTGACTACTATGTTTTGAATAGATTGTCCATGCCTTATGAAGGTAGTATTTTTGGATGATTATGTTGGGATTCAGAGGGAATTGTCTCCATTATGGGATATTGATCTCATGGGAAAATCCAATGGAGATACTGATTAGATGCAAATGTATAGATCTTTGGGTGACATCTAATGGGATTTCAAAAATAATTAATTTTTTCTCATCCTTGAATAGATATGATCTTAAATATCGATCAATTTTCATCGGTTTATGGAATGAATGTATTTGAAACCTTATTAGAATTATGTGACCACGGTGACAGAACATTCCATGGTTCTATTTAAATAGTGAAAGAATATTCCAAGGTTATGTTTCTTTGATGTCGATGAACCATTGTGTTATTTCTATTTTTTGATGTTAAGTTTTTGTGTTCCTATTTCCATGTTATAGATACTTCAACTTTATATCAGTTCTATTTTCATCTTTTAGTTCCGTTTAACTTCATTTTATATAATATAGTGTTCATTTTTACTTTTTCATATATGAAAATAATGACCATATTTGTAATTTCAACATATTTATTATTCATTATCATTGATCACCTCTTATATTATTAATGCATTTCGAAAATCAAATTTGATTTATTGTACCGTGAGAATGCACGGGTAAGTACTAGTTTTCAAAAAAGGAAGGATCCCACTAGGGGAACCTGATTTTTCCATGATTTCATTAGGATGGATCCTAAACCATAGGGTTCTTGGATTGATTTCAGATTATTTTTTCTTTTTTTACAACATCTATCACCTACTTCCTTGTATCCATTTTTTTATTCTTACAAATACATGAAATGTTTCATCATATCTTGTAAAAGATTTAACTTATAGTTATATTTTATTATTATTCATGTCTTCTTTTTGTTCTAACATTTTATACTGATTTATCTATTAACATGTGGTTATATATATGAATTGTTTTTGACATTGGTAATGAGGGAATAGTGTCCCCATAGTCCAAACCTAGGCCCTCACATCTTGTAACGAGCCTAAAGCATTGTTGGAGATGTTCTTCAGTCCTTATAGCCAACCAAGCTCATATGACCATAAAGGGACTCCAACTTCATGGAATCATAACATGATGTATGAGTTTTAATATCTTTAATTACTATTTTTATAAAATTCCAATGAAATGAAAATTATTTGGAACATAACAATTAGTATTTATTAGTTATATCAATCCCATGTGGTGGGTAATGTCGATTTATCGGGAACTATATTTTTTTTATTTCATCCATATTACTACTGATATCATTTCACAATTAGGTCATGAATATTTGGTGTTAGAGATATTTGTATTATTTTTTTGGGTTTTTTTATCATCCATGGGATGATGACATAATGTAAATGAAAAAATATAATGTATCATCATAGAATCTAGAATTATAATTTCATGATTATTCCTTATCATATAGGTGTATTTCACTTATTGAATTATCAAGTAGTGCATTATATTCTTGATAGATCCTTACTATATATATTTCTATGTGGATATATGGTGATGCTTGAGTGATTTCAAATATAAATTAACATGGTGTATGGTCCTCGATGGGTTGTAATTTGTAGTTTTACAGGCCAATACATCTTATAATGAATTTCAAATTCTATGATCAGATATAGACTGGGTTAATTAGAAATTTTATGGGTGTTAATTTTTTGGATATTTTTATGGGACCTAATTGAATGGGTTTGAAAACTAATTTTAATCCATCATTGATATATGCTTATAAGAAAATAAAACAAAATAATCTGAAACAAAACTTTTGAAGAATAAATGTCCTTTTGACCCTTTATATACTAGAACCACTATAATTTCTGACATGGAAACATACAAATACATGGAATTATAAGAAATTTTTGGGGCATTATAAAATGGTTAGTGAGACCATACTATTTTGATATTTTATCTATAGTGTAGTAATATGAATAAATATTTTTTATAGGCGGATTCATGGATTTTTTAGTCCGATTCCATGACAACATCCTTCTTCCTTGAACTAGGAATCTTATAACGACCACGCTCCACAAGTTGTGAGACCTGAGCTACAAATCTATCATCTAGGGGTTCCAAATGAGGCAACCCATTTCTAACTGATATGTGAATTCATTCCCTTCCTTTATAAAGGTTACTACATTTAATGTAGTATATGAAGGGTGATCTATGAACATCATCAATGATGGATGTTCTGACACATGATTTCCAACAGCAATATCCTCCTATAATCATGGGGAGGGTGGTCCGCAGGATCATGATTCTTGGTAGGATACAACCCTAAATATCATTGATAATCTATAGTTGCATCTAGATTCATTAGAAATGATTGATAAATATCATATTTGTTATTTGGACAAGAGCTGGTGGGATGTAATTACCCATGATGGATTTCATCGGGCAATGATTTGTGATGACTTTCAAACAACATACATTGATGATGTATTTTATTTTATGTTGGGGTATAACAAATATAGAGAGACCATATCCCTATATTATAGTATTTTGTATGTAATGGAGTATTTATAAAATTTTACTAATTTTAATTACATTGTACCACCTCAAAACGATGATGATATTTTGCATGTTAGACTCTTTGAGTATGGGATTCTATATGCCATCCCAACTCTATGTGAATGTGTTTAAACTAACTGATTTCCATAAAATCATCAATCTAGATCTTATAAATTATCAAAATATGAACCTTGAAAATAATAAATTTCAAAAATGATCACTGTTAAGGAAGGTCACTAGTTCTTTCGGATGTAGAAAATATTCTAATGAGGTTTCACATTAGAGATATTATATAATGGGAAAACACACATGTAACTCTACTATAGAGAATAAATGGGTAATGTATGGGTGTCTAAATCCTAATTGTAGAAGAGACCCGTAGGAGTTCCAATGTTTTGTAATTACTGTGAAACAGTAGAGATTATATTTGAACTTTTGATCTATATCTATTGGTAGAGGATTTTTACTATCTACAACATTAGGGGAATTTTATTTTAGAAAATTTTAGTAGTGGTGTTAGAATGGAACCAATAGGGCTGCCTATAGAGGTGATAATGGTTTCGGTGTCAAAAATTCAGAATATCTGTATCCCCAACATATTGTTCTTGCTTTGTGTAGTACAACGATAACACATTGGTGTAAATCATTTCAGTTTCATCCATCACAGATGATACCGAAGGATCAATTTGTTGGAAAATATATATAATGAGGCAATATTCTAGTATCTTTCTATATAGTTCCTACATTACATTATACTTGTGATTCACACTCCTTCATCTTTTCATATTTCTTGGAATTTTTCAGGATTAAAATATAGTAATACTCTATTCTAATGACCCTATATATGTAATTGGGTGTATAGTATGTGAAAATATGCCAATGTAGCAGCACTCCCCTTAAGATAGATTGTTACTATTTTCCGTGGGTCCTCTTTTCTCTCAAGATTTCAATTCTCAATTTCATCTATTGGAAGAAATTTTTGGTTACATGTCACGCCTTGGCTGTGTTTTTTCATAGTATTGTAATGTTTACGTATCCAAATGAAATTATTAATCTACTTATGGGTGTGTGGGATATCCACACATTTAAAGATGGACCATATCATCATTTGAAAGGTTTAGTGACTACCCGAATTTCATCTACAATCATTGAGGTTTGGGGATTACATCATGATGATTTTTCATCGATAGAAGCACTATTTTTTGTAGTCATTCACGGTGTTTTTTTTGAATAACTACTAAATTAGAAGGTATTTATTTTGAATGAGAACATTGTAGGTGAAATACCAGTGTTTATTCTTCTATACAAGATGGAATCGACTACGCTATAGGTTCAAAAGTAGATGTTGGAGGATTTAAAGGCCAAATGTTTTATTCAACATCAAATATTCTCTGAGGGTATAGAAAAAGTATTCAAAAAATTGTTAATGTGACCCCTTTTTATATGTGGATTACATATGGTTGAAACATCATATAGTCATGAACCATTATACACAATTTTTAATACTTGATATCATTGACTTGCTCCAAGGGTCTAGGGTGTTTTTAAAAACTAACCTATGATTGGGCTATCATCAGGTTCAAGTCGTCCCATCTAATATACATCATATAATATTTCATAGTATGTATGGTATGTATGAGTATCTCATTATTCTATTCATTCTTACAAGTGTTCCAATATTTTCATCATTTTGATGAATATGTTGTTCCACCCATATCTATTCGCTTTTCATGTTTTCATTATGGAAAAAATATTGGTTTATTCTAACAATAATAGAGAACTCTATAAGAACGTTGAGAATGTTTATAGTACATAAATAATGAATCATTATTCCTACAGGCCATCTATGTGCCACTTCCTGGTTAATAATGTTCACCTCTTGGGTCATATTATCACAGAATATTGAGTATCTTTTAATATTGAAAATGAGTTTTTAGTAGATTCATTGGAGAAACCCTAGAAAATTATTTATATAAAATGTTTCTTATGGATGGGTGGAAATTATAAAAGAAACATATATGGACTATCGTGCAATTATTATCCTCTTAGTGGTCTTATAATGAAAAGTGTCAAGTTACTATTGTATAAAGAGTGTGTGAAATCCTTTTAGTAGCCGAAGGGAATGATTTTCTATAAACCTATTATGATTTTTATAGACAATGTAAAAGGCTATAAAAGTTTTTGCGATTCATCAAGCATTATCCTAGGATTAGTGATGATAAAAGATGATAGATTCCTTACATATGGATATCGGTAGTTGACTCCTCATGAGGAATACTACCAACCACAAGACCTTGAGCTATCAGTAGTTTTCCATGATTTTCATTGGTAGAGACACTATCTATTGGGTTTTTTTCTTTTTGGATTATATAGAACCCAAGAGAATAAAATATATAATATATATGAATGACATGAATCTTATATATTGAATACTTGTTCTAGATATTCAATCCTTCGATTTTGAACTTTCCCTAGTTCGAGGAAAAGAAAATGTACTAGTAGATAAACTGAGTTGAAAAAATGAATAAAATCTTCTTGATAATCCATGGATGAATGAAAATCGATGTCTATTTTTTGAGATGCATCTATATTTTTATAACATTCAGGATATTTCATATCTCTTAGCCTTTATAGCTACATCATCCAACCTTGATAATGTTAAGATAAGGTGATTCATATAACCTAACTTATTTTATCTCTATTTGGGTATTTATGTATATAAAAAATCATAAGATTTGTTAGTTAATTGTGAAGACATCCTATATGTACATTGAAATATCTACATTCCTAGTGGTATTAGAGTAGATGTTATTATCATATCCCATGGTTATCATTGGGTAGTTCATCAAATAATCTACATGATGTAATGATATATGTTATGAAAATATTGGGGATATATGATGAAATATCTTAATAAAGGTTTTATCAGTAGAAATTCAACCCATCACCTGGTGAATGTGGGGGAACCAATGACCTTTTAGGATAAATATAGCGACAAAAATCCAGAAATAGAAATGGGAAAATGATTCCATGTAATTTGTAGTTGGATTTTCGAGGTCACCTAGAGGTAGATATGTTTTTTGGGTATTAATTTACTGATTGATGATAGTATCCCACATCTTTCATAATAGAGAGACCATCATTTTTAATGGGGTAATAATATTGAATGCACGTGAGATTATATCACTAAACAAGGTCCCTTGTACTATCTTTTCATATATGGATTATCATTTCAAGACACTATTTTGGCATTGGTTGCAAAAATCAATGGGAACTCAGGTACTTCTAAGAACATCCATTCAACCTTATACTAATGGAAATTTAGAAATGATGACACATGTTTTAGAGGAAATAATATTTGTATTATTCTTTTATTTATGTTGTTATTGGGAGAATAAAATCCATCTAGTCATGTTTTCCAATATTAATAGTGTCTCAATGATTATTCAAATAGATCCCTTTGATTCCTTGTATTTTTTGTCATGTAATTATCCTCCATGCTAAATATAGGTAGATTAGGGTGTGTTACTAGTTTTTCATCTCATATAGGAATCATTGGAGTATGGCTGGTTGATAAGAAAACGTTTTTCAATTGAATTTTCTAGACTGAAATTGTGTGTTGATCACCATCAACAACCTCTAGAGTTTCAGTATAGGATCATTTCATCCTTCCAGAATAACCAACGATTGTGCATAAGAATATTCATAGGCATGGTAATCTACAACAAATTATATAGACTGATTTTAGATACTAGATAGAGACTAAATTTTATCCTATAGGTTTTCACTACCTCAGAATTACCATTCAAAGCCCGAAGTCTTCCACATTTTATAACTTCTCCAAAAACATGACAACACATCTCATAATTTTGATTTAGAGTATTTTGACTAAGATTGTGATTCATTATTTGAAGAGTATCCTCTATGTATCATCAAATAGATCATGAATTCATTCTATGGCCAGTTTGTCACTATATTATGGGTTCTATGTCAGAACAACTATGTACCAGATGAGGCATGGTATTGGAGACTAACATATGTGCTCAATTTCTAGAGTTCTCCTCGGATTTCTTTTTAAAATATTATAAAGGTGAACATGTGGATCTGTTTTTTTATGTGGGGAATACCAAAAAAAGGCAGTTTTCTCATCTATATAATTACTTTCAATGTAGATATAGTTTTTAATTTTCTATCTAATACAGATTCTTGGTGACATAACAATGGTTTAGTGTTTTTTTTCTTCTTCTTTTGAGCTCGACACCCAATATTATGGAGACAAACACTATGGTGCATGGTTATTAGAAGATTTGAAAAATAGAATGAATATTCTCTCCTAGTAATATGGGGATGGATAGTAGGGAGAATATGGGTGATCTGTTTTCTCTAACTGCATACAAGGGACACATTCCAATGTAAAAAATACTACATTTTACTAGACATTTTTATCTTAGATGGAGTAATGTTTATATATCTATGCAGCCTTACCATCTGATGCGCCACTTGGTATTGCACATGGTACATTGATTCATCATTGTGTTTCCATCCGACTATCTAAACTTGTATACCTCACATTTTTGTTAAAATATCTACATTTCATAATATTATGTACACAAACCTACCCTTTTTATTCCATTAATCACTCTAGAAGATGAAGTCCTCCATATTCATGATGGATCTCACATTATACCAATTCCATATTTTTTACCATGGTTCTCCAATAAAAATCCAATTTTATCTTCATTCATAATGTTGGGTTCACATTGGTAAGATCTTGATTACCATTTTTTTCTCTTCCTTTGTATTTGTCTAGATAGAGTTTTCTAGGAACCAGTTCAAATGCCCCTTTTTAGGGAATTGATCTTTTGTTCAAATCACTTCTAATCCAGACCAAACCAAGGGATGGTAAACTATATGTATTGTCAGAAGATCATATGTATTGTGGTCTATGAATAATCCCATAATTTAAATAAATTAACTACTTTTTTGTTGTGCGTGCAATGACTCCATCATTGGTGGCCTATTGAATTAATATTCCTTACTAATATTCAATGTTATCATATTCAATATTTTTTTATAACAAATTTCATTCACATAATTAATGGTTAAAACCTCAGTAATATCTATACAATTTTGTTATTTATAATTATTCAATAATTTGTTGAATTGTTAGTCAATTCATCCTTATATGTGAGCTATGTTTTGAGACTATATATTAAATGCCTTTTAATAATAGAGTGATTAGGAATTACTTATGGATTACCTTGTACTTTCCATATGAACCCACTAATGAATTTCTTCAGATAAAATAGTCAATGATAAATTCAATTTCCAATTATATATTTACATACCTTGACATAAATAAAAGTAAATTATTTCTTTGGTTTCATGTCTATTTCACCCCTTTCAAAATATAACGGAAGGTAAGGGATATAACCTAATTAATTGATTATGACTTAAATATTATAATTAATGGTTTCATGTATTTTTATTCATGTAACTATTATAAAAAATATATAATGAAAGCATAGAATTATTAAATTGTATACTTAATACATGGACCAATTTATTAAACTAATTAATTATATTTTTCAAATTTCATAATGAACTTCACATTTTTACAGGAGGGGCCAGACTCAATATCACATTTCATTACCTTGGGGATTCCTTCAGAAATCCTTAACGCCATTCTCATTAAGGGATACCTGTTTCCCAGGTTGATTCCCACATTGGAAACCAATCCATTATTACATTTTGATACCTGATATTAAATTGTCATATCCCTGTAATATTATTACAATATTCATTGGATACATTTCATTAATCTTGCATGATGTCTCCACACAGGTAGTGCATTATATACACCATTGTTCTTTGTCAGTTCATATACCATTTTATCTTCGATGAATTTATTTTTCTCAGCTAGAATCATTATAGTGGAATGACTTGGGAGATTCCTATTGGAATTACACACATAACCTTATATACAGTATGTAGTTTTTTCTATGTTGGGTGAATCAATATGTTCATGATTTCCATGGTTAATACACTAAATCCACTTGACTATTATCATCATATAAGGAAGATTCATTACATAATGTATCCTTTATTATTACAATCATGATGTCAGTGTTGGTTATAAAAAACATAATAAATATATAAATGGATATATTTTCAGACACTAGATCCGGATAAAGCATATACATGGGTATTAATGTTACATTACATCATTACATTTATATAATCATTCATGAAGACAATTTAGATTTATATAACATGGGATTGATGTTAGAGAAACTGTTGGTGGTGGCCAATTGATATTTATGTCACACCCTATCTAGTCCATAATCAGTACCCATGTTGACAACATATATGAAGGTGTTGACAATGGGAAGCCTCCCACATCAGGCACATGATATTTTGTTTCTTGAATTAGGATAGATCTAGGTATGAAATGATAGATAAGGAGATCAATATTCTTGGAAGGATTTTGGATTATTTTTTAATGTATGTATTACATTCTTTCTTATATCCACAATTTATAGTTTTATAGAGACATGACACATATCATCATCATTTTGTATGATTTGGCCTCCAGTTATTGTAGTCTATTATTCATACCTATGTTTTTTGTTCTATATATTCATATTGATTCCATGATTTACTTGTTATAAGATATATACATTGTGTTGTAGTCTATTAATGTGTCAATATTCTTCACATAGTCACACCCCAGTCCCTCACATCTAGTTTCCAATCTCTAGAAATCAGGGAGATGTACATGAGGCATTGTTTCCAAAAGTCCATTGGGAACGTTCAATAGAAACCTAGTTCAAAACATAAAAGAGTTAGAATTATTATTTATTGATCATATTGGGATATTTTTATACTAGATCATGTCCTTCATTGTAAGGAACATTGGGTCAACATACCTGCATTCCATGCATCAGATAATTAAAACAATAGTTTAAATGATCATATATTGTTTCATTGATGACATGGTAGAAAAATAGAAATATAATATTTTTCAAATCACTTATTCTAAAATAATATTTGGAAATTTTCAACAGAAGGGTTTAAATGTGATCCACATGAAATGTGATTTTTTATGAAATTCAGGAAATTTATAGGGTTTGTGGTTCTCCAATTAGGCATTGCGGATGATATGGAATTGAATACATAAATTATTAAATTTCCACCTTCCCCCAAACATAATGAATTAATATTTATTTATTAGAAAATCACATATATAATAAATTTAAATGACATCACTGGTGTAAAGTAACTTTGAATCAAAATGATTCCAAAAATTGGAGTAATATAAAATAGAGATGTGAACCGTAAAGAAGTGTTAGTAAACAATATATAGTACCAATTAAATATACAGATCATAATTCTAGTGGTATAAGGTTGGTATCATTTTATATTTATGATCACCATGGAATGAATACTCAGTGTTTTCCCAAAATTAAAAAAAATAAAGTGGGAATGAATTAAAATATTAATAACATAGTGAAATAGTGATAAATATTTATATATGGTATTTTGATATCGAGAAGAACAACATTGAAGTCCTCTTCATAATGAAATATATGAGGAATTACATGAACACTCATGATGTCTACAAGATCCATCATTATGACTTGGTCATGAATAATTATTTATTTCCAATGTGAACATTAAATATTTACTGAAAGGTGGTTATTGTGAAATATTATTACATTAAATTATTTTTATAAATGACCATAGAAGATATATATCCTCATGACTACAGTTTTGACCATCTAATCCCAAGATCATGCTAATATAAAATGTTCTACCATGACAAATAATATTTTTATACACATGTCACTCCCTAGTAAGTGAGATGTATTTTGATGGGGAATCCAGAAGTCTAATTACTGTGGGGATAGATGTAACACCACAAGCTTCCACCGTACGTTTCCCTTCGAGAAATTCAATGGTGTGCATTGTACGCAACTTCGAGATTCTAACACACCACAACCAATCAATCTTTCCATTAGGAATAGTAATACAAACTTTTTGAAATTTTATAAATTATATCTCTCAAAATGGACTTCATTTTTAGATTCAGAATATCAAATTTATCTTAGGGTGAAATTTTGGAACTTTTCGGATAACACTTATATTTTGATGAATAGTGAAAATTACTAAATTTTAATTAAAAACAACATTTTAAATCAATATAATTTATAGTGATAAATTATATTATTGAAAGGTTTTAAAGTATAATTAGAATATATGTTTACCATTTTATCCAATGGTGTTCATTATAATTAATTTCACATTGAAATTGGACCTAAACTATTGTCAATCTTTTGATATATATTGTTTCTTAAAAACACGCTATTTGTTGTGACAGCGGGAATTAATTATAAAATTAATTAATTCAACATATATGTTTAGAATTTTGTAAAATAGATATCATTTTTTAATTTGGAATGTCAATTATAGCTTAGGGTGAAATTTTGGCATTGTTCTGAAAAACATCAATTTTTGATGAATAGTGAAACTACTAAGTGGTTGTTAAAAAAACTGAATTTTTCATAAAACATAATTTTAACGCTTCTGTTAATGGAATTTCGAAAATCCGAGAGACACGATTAATATCAAGAAATAAAATGTGGTTCAATGAGATGAAAATAATTTTTGGTGGATTGTAACTTTTTACTTTTATTTACCACGGTTAAAAGTAAATAGGGTAATTAAGGGTAAAAATGATATTAATATTACCCTCAAACATGTACTAATTCTATTGGACAAGTGTATCTCGACCAGAATCAACCTTAGGAATAAAATATTATCATTTAGTTCCACTTGGATTAGATTATGACATTTATTATTGTTTAATTCAAAGAAGAGTTAAAAGAGTTAAAATAAAAGTTTATTTACTAAAACATTTTTAATATATGTTCATCCATAAGATAAATTCGATTTCAAATATTCATTAGAAATATAATATGATTTCCTACATAATGATAATTTATTTATATTTTTTAGACATTATATAATTTATTTTATTTATGACACAATGATGATGCAGTAATTTCCATAATAATGAAAAATTAGAAAAATTGAAATTATAAATACAAAAATAAATATAATTTGAGCCTTTTTTATGAATTAAACTATTTTTATAGGATTATATTAAATATTAGTATTGATTTAATTGACTTTTCTCGAAGTAATCATTCTGTAATGAGTTTCAAAAAATACCACTATTGAATTGTGTCAAAATTTCCATAAAAGAGTTTTTAAAACAAATATTATATTAATAATTGATATTAAATTCATAAAAATCTAAGGTGTGGACAAGAGACTTATATCATGATATTTATATCATTAATGGAACACTTTGGGGTCACATTGATGGTTATAGTATGTTTATTAACTATATAATATAAAAATACAAAGTTACATGGTAAATGTCAAACTAATTAACTAAGAGTTAAAACTAAAAGATAGGGTTACTATACTGACCCAAACCTGTCTAAATTCTATTGGATGAATGGTTTTAGACCAATCGCCACCTTAAACATTGAATAATAAACTTTGGAGCCATTAGAAACCGAATATGAATTTATTATAAATTTATATTTTTAGGTTTTCCAAAGGTGCCCCTCACCCCTCTTATAAAAGGGCACTCCTCCTTCTCATTTCATCACACCATAAAAGCCTTTTGGTTCGGCCAAACCCTACCCAAATACTCTATAAACATCCCTAAATACAACATAAAGGACTTAGTTTGATCATAAATCCAACCTAAGGAGCCCTTTTGATCAAATCAAAAGGAAGAACGCGAAGAAGAGGTAATGTTTTCACCACCCCTTTCCAAGTTCCTTTCTTCTTCCACTTATGCTTTCTTTGTTATTACCATTTTAAAATAATAACTCCAGTATATTATATATACTGTGATTTTATTATAATTATTGTACAACCATATTCAGTATTCTATCCACCCTTTGAATAACATGTCACCATACGTGCGTACGTATGGCTTACCATCTCCACGTCGTGGTGTAATTGTTATTCAATATATTGTTATTTGGGTAGGTATAATAATGATGTTCAACTCATTTAAATAATAAATATAATATGATAATAATTCTTTATATATGATATACTATCCAATTATATATTATTTTAATATCAAAATAATGATATTGTCGCTCGTGCGTACGTACGGACTACCGTCTCCACGAACGCGATGAGATTCAATCTCCATCATATCCATTCAAGTATAATTATCGTTTGATTATTTAAAAATAATTTTTAGGAACATTATATCATTCTGGATATGAATAAGATAAAATCTATCCATGTCAAACATATCTTACATAATAAAACATATAAAAGAAAACGAGTAAGTTAACACCCGAAACGACAATAATTCTAAGATATTATTAACAATGCAATCTTAAAAGATCATATAGGATATCATATTAATGTATACGATTCGTGAATAATTTAATAACAATTATTTCAAAATTATACAGGAGGTTAACCTACCCCCAACCAAGGAAAAGTACAAGGTAAGCGTTTTCTTAACTCACTCTTAATTTCGTGAGAATTCCATTGTTCACCACTTAATTATTGCATGTGGTGTATGTGTACTACCCATGTTTGTATTCATTGTGTAATATAATTTAATTCATGTATATATACATCATAATTGTATGATCCTTATTTAATGTGTGTATGTTTTTTATGTTACCAAATCAATAAGGGAATTTGAAATTTCAATTTCCACTCATTCGGCTTTACGCATATTTCATTGATTTTATTACTCCAAGATTATGTGAGGAATCACTATTCATTTGATCATGTCATAATTTACACTCCCCTTCCCGTGGATATACTTTTTATACACATAATCACTCCATTTATAATTTCTCAAGTCATCGACATGAATTTGATAAGAGTAATTTTAACTCATTCTCCATTTGTTGAGTTAAACATCCAATTCATTGGTGTTGTTTTTACAAGATTATGTGTGAATGTCCTTTGATTGTTATACACTAAATATCCAATCATATTTAGTGTATTTATATTTGTCACACATAACTATGTCGTTGATTTATCCTTAACCTAAGGATACGGCCTTTATGAGATATTTCATCTCAACTTAAATTCCATTGAGACTTCTTTTTTGTTATACACCAAATCACTTTTATGTGGTGTATATAATGTACTTTGACATAGTATATCATGAATCCCTTTATTCTCTTGATATTACAAAGTTTTTATTACCTCAATTATTTGTATTCAAGTGTTTCTCTTTTGGTTGGAATCTCTAACTAAAATACCATTTTTAAATGTTTTTTAAGACTTAATCATCTAAATCTTTCTCATTAATGTCCATGTTTTAAAAATGGTTATAAGGATTTATTTATATGGACATAAAAGTTTTAAAATTAAAACTCCTTTTAAAAAGTTTCAAAGTGGTATGGGACACTTTGATTCAAAAATCTATTTTTAAATGGCTTCTTGAAAAATAGTGTGACTTTTAAATGATTTCAAGAAAAAGGGGGATATTTCTCTCAAATAGTTTTGATAATTATTTTCATCTATGTCAGCATCCTTAATTATCTTGATTGAAGATAATGTGATACAATAAAATCTTCCATATTGTATCGAATGAGTTATGTTTGACTATGGATGTGATATTATTATACCATTCATGGTTTGTGGTTAAAGTATTGACATTTCGTATGCTAGTTTTAATACGAATGTTTATGTTATGTTTAAACCTGTTCATATGAGGAATGCATTGGACTTAATAAGTGACAGGTGGAGCCCTCTATAGCTCCTCGATGCATCGGTAGGTCTCATGAGACAAAATACTGTCTTGGCACAAGGCCATGGCAAAATCTTATTTGTAGTCTTGGCACGAGGCCTTGACTATATGGTTATGATAGTCTGGAATTATGCATTCCATCATTATGAAAGTGGTTATTGATATTTCATGTGAACATTTGACTAGTAGAATATCCATGTGAATAAGTAAATGGAATTATTTCATTTTATCTTTTCCATTTTATGCTGGTGTTCAAGTTTGAAAGGCTTTTGTTTTAGTTATAAATTGCCCTAAGGGCTTATGCTTATCTATGAAAGCTTCTGCTATAATGTTATCCTTTCTGAGCATCAGAGCTCACCCATTTCAATTTTTTATTTCTTCCCAGGATTATAAAGAAGTAATTTATGAATGACCTGTAGGGATAGTATGAGGGGATATGAAGACAAGATGTTTTTTTGATGTAATGTAAAACATTATGAATGTATCTAGTGTTTCCAAGGATACTAAACTAATTGGCCTTTCGAGACTTGAACTTTCTTGTGATCATGCCAATGTTATGTAATAATGCACCGACTCTGGGTAACTGGGGTCGGGGCGTTACAATGGAAACCCCAATGATTAATATTTCTGGTATTGGATTTTTTTTGTTTCACCAAATTTTTAACAATTTTCTTATTCATTTATTTCACATAGGTATATAGTAAGAATGTGTTGGAATAACAGAAAAATATTATAGTTATGAAGACAACTTTACAGTTATACACTGTTATTTTAATGTCAATGTTGATTTTGAGCTATGGATCAAACATATCAGTGGTGAAGCTACTATCAATAAGGAATAATTCACAACTCTCTTGGGTTTCATTAGTTTATTAATGGAAGAAAACTTTTTTGGTCTAATTTTGATTGATATACCATGATCATAGATTGAACATGCTGATGAAAAAAGATAATTCATACATAGTTATGGCCAATCCTGATTGGAATGAGATCGAAATTCACATCACATATATAAGCATGGTCTAACCCGACAACATTTTCCACATTGAAGAACATAATTATGTCCATTCATTATAGGAGCACGATAAGCCGATATCCACCCCATTATAGATGGACCCATTAATATATTACCTATAAAATATGATACAATCCTCAGATTTATCCAAGAGTAAACTGATTCAATGATGATATATTAACATCACTATTCTAGATAGACTAATTGATTAGAAATACATCTCTAAATGACTCATTGATGAGTCCTACTTAAAAAATATATACAAGGAGTTACTTCCATAACTATAAAGGATTTCTATGTAGGATGTTTCTGTTATATTATTTCTAGAACCAAGGTAACCTAAAAAATAATTTTCCTTTGCTACTATTACAATATTATTATATAGGACTGCATATAACATACCAAGAAGTTCAATTCATGTAAATTCAGGCATAATTTATCCATCAGTAACTAGAATCTCAGAATACATCTATGTATTCCTGGATGTTGTCTGTATAGAGAGTAGATGTTTTGGGGATATATTACCCATATATATCTTAGTATTCTAACATCATTCATGTTGTTGATTATTTTTTTTCCAAATTATCTTATTCCACGCCTTTCATTTAATTTGGGATGAATCATATCTTCAACATCATGAATTCGAATATCATCACCACATTCAATTAAAATAATATTAATTTGATAGAAAATTGAACAAACATATGATATTCAATGATAGATAACATGTATCATGAGTGTAACATTTCTTCCAACCCCTCATCTATATTTAATGTAATGATAAATGGAAATATATATTCTATCAAAAATTATATATCATATATATGTCAAAATTTTTTGAGAAATACATCATGTCTTGGAATAATAAATACCTTTTTTCATTATAGTCTTATTTCCAAACAACATTCCCTAACATAAAGGAGACCCATTATTACTTTATTCATGGAATAGAGTATTTGTTACCTTAAAAATCCAATTTCCATCACATAGAATAGCTATCTGTTGAAAAATATCAAATAGGGAAAAATAAATAAAATTTCATGAAGAGTTATAAAAACCAAGTGTAAAATGGTCACATACACATCATGTCCTCGGAGTTTTTCAAAATCTAATTTTTTTATCGTATAACCTAAAGGCGCCCATTCAACCATTCCTCCTTTAATAATTGTTATTGATTCCATGATCCCTATTCATACTAGTGGGGAAACACCTAGAACTGTAACCCAGTTGGGAATGAACATATGTGATATACAAGTTATACTCTATAATATCCCACTTATTAGACATAATGGATGAGGAAAAATAATATAACCCATAAATTTGATGTTTTTAAATAAATATTTGAAATAAATTCCCCCTTAAGATACATAATATTAGAAGAAATACATTAAATTGTAGTGGGACTCCCTGTCAATGGGGTTATTTTAATCAAAAATATTTATTATAAATCATTATCACCTGTTGTTAATCAAGGTCGAAAATAACATTACCATATAACGTTAAACTATATATAAATTATCCTTACTATATGATTTTAATTTTCATTGATGATTTCTTATATTTATGATATTATCGTGAAATACATATAGTCACCTTGCAAGACATACCTCTTTCTATTAAAATTTTTTTTGATCTAGGTAATAGTTTAATATTGTAAGGGTTTCCATCAATCACCCTGTTTGATCTCATAACCCCACATGAGAACAACGTTCTTGATATTTATTCTCACATTGGTAGCTTATTCATCAATGGTTTTATTATACTGAATTCCAGAATAATAAATTTATTAATGATTCACTATTCATGAGATACATCTATATACAATGAAACAAATAAAGTTATATATTCCAATTTGTGTGTAATATGACAATAAAGAACCATATTAATGAACTATATGTTTCCTGATTCTTATTACCTCATGATATGTTGTTGAAACATAATCTCAAATCATTGGGTATTCCATAATATATAATGAGTAAAAAACCCATGCCATCATGTTGGTTTGAATTTTATGGTGAATTTATTTATTTAAAACTATGTGTAGCATAATTTCAGATAAACATTATACATTGTAACTCTAGTGTCTCCATTCCCAATTTTGGCTGCAACATTCATAAAAATTACCCTTACCATGTGTATAGGAATGATCTAATCATTGGATTCCCTAAAAAACTCTATGTTTATTCATTACATATAACATAAGGTTTATAAGGATTAAATATTTCAATTCATAGTGACATATACCATAAAATAATCAAAGGAAAATGATAAAATTCCCCATCCCATCATATGGGATAGTCCTTTGAATGGAATATTCCATATAAGTAATTCATGTGGATAGATACCTAATGTGATATGTTTTTTTATTGAATTATGAATCCTTCATTTCACTCCTAACCAAGAGTTATCATCCGTAAGAAAATTAACATAATAAGAAAAATTTCCGTATGGGGATTCCTACTCATAATTGAATATAGATTGCACAACATATTCAATATCGGGAACACTCACATGACTCAATTTAATGCGTTATTTTGTCTTCATTCACATGTTTAGCATGAATGATGTTATCATAAGGAACAATCATAGCCACACAGACTAGTTAAAATGGTTTTCGTTCAATTAAAATATAGGTTACCATATCATAGTCTCTTCATATTAAAATACACAATGAATCATACCAAAAGATGTTAAAATACATAGAGGATTTCCTGGTTCGATGATGTAAAACCATTAAACACATAATTTCGTGGTAGTAAAATCATTAACTGCACTTCATCCTATTTCACAGTTTCAAGAACATAAATATCAAAATACATGATCGGATTTGTGGTGTTACATTACCTCTTATGAATGGGTTATATCTATGAAAAAAATTATTGGTGCAGTGGTTTTACTAGACCATGAAAATTTGAACCATACAAACACAAAAAATGAACATGGTAGACTCATGTGATCCAAACATGGAAATTATTGAAAAAGTTTCATTAGTTTATCTGTATAGGAAATCATTTCATCCATCCATATGAGGGAGTTAGGTCCATAAAAAAGATTCATATATAATGCATATACATTGATTAATTCATCTCACCATTGGATATGTACTAATTCATTGAACTAAAATATTAATCCATGTTGTTATCTACATGATAATTTGAATAACATTTTTTACATCTGGTCCAATACATTTCCAATATCATTATATAGTACTATATGATCATTGGATTATAATTGCAATGTATGAAAACTGATTCCAAGATTCCACATCCTATTCCCAAAAATTTAAACACAACATGATTCCCCTCATATGTATGTTTCAAAACTGCATAAGTGATTTACATATACAAACTATGTGTTGATTGATTTAAATATTCATGGATTCATAGTGATTCATGTATCATCAATTTCAGTAATATCCATTAGTATTAATTTCTCTAAATCTTACACCTTCATGTGAGTTCGATTCTTGGAGGGGAACTAATCCACATTAAAATGTGAAAAACCCCACATATTGCATAATGTTTATTATCTCAATGCTCCATCATCTATTTATTTTCCTCTTATCACCCACACCGAGCAATATTTGTGTGAGCTTAGGAGACCGGGGAAGCCTCTCTGTCATGGTTAATAATTGAAATTTATATTCAAATATGGGGAACCATATCAGATTCTAAGAAAGGTAAAATAAATTAACACATATTACTTACACAATGATAAATTATATTACCATAGCCTACTTAAATTACATTAACTAAATGACAAGAAACATTAATTTAAAAAAATAAAACCTTAATGACATTGTACATATGAATTCCATATTTAGTTTAATAACCAAGAAAATCTAGTCATTATCTCATTTTGTATTCTTCAGTTTTACCACAACCTTCTTAAATTAACATTATCTAGGAATGTAAATATTAATTGTGATATATAATTTATTAAAAAATATTTCCTTGAGTTGATATAATTTTCTTATAACTGTATTTTTTGAGGGATACCATACCCTCAGTTCCACATATTATGAAACTATTAGAACGGTCTTGTTAATCATATGGGACCCTTCTTGGTTTCCTTAGGGAATTTATTTTTACAACAGGAATTATAATAAATAAAATTCCCTATATTATTTTATTATAATGTTTTATTATGTAATATGGTTAAAATGTGAAAAATATTTTTTGGTAATATTCTATTGGATTTAAAATATATTAATGTATAACTATGATTGATAATATATTCATTAAATATTGATTACATGATTATTATAAATATTGACTTTTTACAAATTGAATTTACACAAACAATGTGTGTGATGGCCTCAGCTTGTTGTATTGTACCCTATGAATATCACTTATCATATATAAAGTCAGAGATAACATCACATGGATTTCCCTTGACCACTAACAAGATTACATATAACAATTAAAGCATGAGAAAACCGTTTTATGTGATAATTTGATGCTCATCAAGATCACGATGCAAAGAATATACACCAAACCACCCCCTCAATGTATCACACTTTCACACCTTACCCATAGAGAATTTGATGAAATATTAAATGTATATTTATCAAGACTCTAGAAGTATGATTATTTAAATTATTTTGTTAAGGTTAACGGATATATTTTCATCCCTTTGTTGTTACATTATTACTGATTTTTAATTTAGTATAATAAATCATAAATTTTATTTTTTTATAAAATTAAAATTTTATTAAGAAATTAATTTTCATTAAGTAAAATATTTTATAATTAATTAATATACAAATAAAATATTATTATTAAATCGTTTCAATTAAATACCAATGATTATATATGTATAATGAAGTGAATGGTAATTTTTATCAGGGATTGAAAATTGTAATTGTAAAAAACCCATAATTTATCAACAAAAATCAATTACTATATTAAAAGTAAATAATCGCATATTTATAAAATTATTAATATAAAATGATTTTAATTATTTCAATAGAAATGTAAAAAATTTCCAAATTCTGAATTTTTCATAATTTTCTCATACAGTCAAATTTTTGGGTAAAAATTAAATATTGTTTAATTATACATTAGATATTATGGAATCATATTTGAAAAAATGTGAATTAATAAATTACAAAAAAGGTATACAATACCAAATATGGGTTTTTTATTATAAAAATTTATATTTTTTGTTAATTTTATTAATTTAATAAGGCCATTATGAATCCTTAGAAACCATTAATATATTTTGTGGTGTTCAAATAATTTTCATAAGAGTTCGAATTGCCTCCATATAAAAATGGTCATTATTTTATTAATTTTTTAACATTGTCCTTTTAAATAATGAGTACCACTCCCATTCAGATGAATCCATGGATGAAGCATGGATTGTTTTTTGTTTTGAATATTTTATTATCTATAATCCAAAACATAAATAATAAATAAATCTCCCTCATTTCCCATATGAACCCACCCATGATCTCGATTTACATCACCAATACTCCTTGGAGAATATCAATACTCTGACCTTTACTATCTAAAGACCTTCCAAGGTACCATCCACACTCTCAGAAAACCCTCCCAAGTATCTCGAGTCATACACTCATGTAAGGATTCTTTTACATTTACCTATATTTTCATGTACCTTTTTATCTTTTTTATTTATCACCCTATCATAATGATTTGATATGTTATATTTTATACCCCATACATTACAATTTATATCCAAATTATGAGACGCCCAATTCACTCCCATCAACCCATTTTATGGGATTTTTTAACGATAACTTTATGACATCAATGTTTTACTTCGATGTTCCATTCAAAATCAATATTATAGTAAATACTTTCCAAATTTACTATCAGTGGTATTCACCTATATAATCATATTACTCATTGAATTATGACATACATGTATATAATCTACACTCCTATATCTTGGAATACAATTTTATAATAAATTTTTCCATGTTGTATAATCACTATGGTGAAATTGATCATGATAACGAATTTAATTTGATGGGTAAAACCAAAATTATGTTGTGTGCCATTATATGTGGACGTGTCTAGTCACGTTTCAAGTCATATTGGTTTATAGGGTTATCCTAATTCATTTTTGGTACATTTTACATCATCATATGTTGTACATTATCATCAAACAATATTTTAGATGTAGAGCATTATGTTTTTCCTCATTTCACATGATATGATTATCATGCTATATAATGTCTCATCTTCCATGTTCATGTTTTCTATTCATTTTACGCCCCATTTATTTTCATATTGTATAATTTTTTTATTATATCCATTATATTCCGTGTTTATTTCAAATATCTAGGATTTATATATCATTCAATTCAAATATATGTCTGCATGTAATCCGATATATAATTATGTGTGATAATGCTTTGACAATTTTCAATAAATATGATTATTTTTGCAATATAAAATTTTAAGTAATTAAAATAATTACCAAATACACCTGAAATATTGAACCTTGAGTTTTTATTATGTGTAATATAACATAATAAATCATTAATTAATTTTTAATAAATAGTAAGGTGGTTTTAGTTTTTATCAGAGGAATCATTAGTTATTTTGTTGAATATGATTTGAAAATTATAATCAAATCCATTGGTATAATACTTGTATAATAAATCATACCTTTATATTTGTTTTTATATATTATGTGGTTTTCAAATAAATAAAATCCTATATTGATACTACAATCAGAGATGGTTCGACAAGAGATGTTTCTAGGTGTAGCAACTACCACAAGAGATACACAACCCAATCGTATAAGAAATCACAACATTGTTACAAAACTCTATCAGATGAATAAGGTTCTGAATAGAAACGTAGATTAGAATAAGTTTCCAAATCGACCTAAGTGGGAAGAATAAGTTATTAACACCATTACATGAAAATGAATCATTATTTCAATGATTCAATAGATCACTTATTTTCAGAAAAATGGTTAAATTCCATTTATAAGATCCTATTCATCCTTCTGTGTTATGAATTGGAGAATATTTCAGTAGTTATTATTCTTATATAGGGATATGATTATCAGTAGTGGACATAGATCAATAATATGGACCTCGAGGGGGATAATGAAATGGGGTACTGATAGGGAATTCTAGAAAATGTTATTCAATAAATTTTTTCTTCTATCTCTATTTCTAAAATAAAAATGTGTATCCATGACCTCAAGAATAATGATGATAAATATATCTAGGAATACAATGAAAAGTCACAATACATGAATTATTTGGCTTATTAATTGTCATTACACCTGAATTCACAGTTTACAACCACCTTGGTGGGTTATATCATAGTCAACAAAAATCACTGGTGATCCTTAACATTAATAGGTATAAAGAATTTGTGCAATGTGCCCTCAAATTTGAAATTTATAATTATCAATATAAATGGAATAATGGATATATTAAGAGGAATTTTTATTTCAATTATTGTTGTCCAAGAGACAAATCCAATTGGTGCATGAAATTTCCACCTCCCCCTTGTCAGTTATTTGGAAAGAATCACCCCATAAATTTTCTAAGCTTCAATGCCAACATTCATTATGTTCGGGGAGGAATGGAACATAGCTAGAGATTACGAATCATAAAATCACACTAATGTGGTATGGGAAAGGAATTATATGGTAATCCTATTGTGCCTTATTATTTTCATAAACTAAAAAAGAACCATGTCACTTTGCAAAAAAATGCACTTTTCCAAGGGTATTTGGAGGCAACCAAAAACCTACATAGAATAATATGCATGATTTTTTAATCATAATCACTATGTTGGACCCTAAAAATGAAATGGTGTATATTATATTAGTTATTAATTAATGAATATAAAACATTCATTTTTTTATTCTACAAATTCATTCATATAAAGATGAATTACTAGAACTATTCGAACAACACTATAAAACCAGGAAGCGTAGATGTTAGTGAAATCAAGAAAATGGATAAACTATTTCATCCATTTTTTAAACATATTATCTATAAATATTTGTGGGCTTGATAACCTATTGATCATTTTTATAATAACATTAATGTAAATTTAGAGAATTATGGTAACAGAATGGGTTCCCTAATATATTTCCACGATAATTTTTTTTTGAGTAGGAAATCACTATTTTTATTGTGAATCGACCACCAATTATATACATGTTAATGGAGGAGGATTAATATTTTATAGATTCAATGTCTCAATCATGGATATTATTTCAATACGAGAAATAAATTTTAACTAAATTTGTTGAGTAGAAGGATATATTCATCCTTGATGAAATTTCCATTATTAAGGAATACACCATTTTTTTCCCAATAAATTTACATATCATCTGCCAAGATGGGATGAATAATTTTCAATATATATTATAATTATGGAATAAATATTTTGCATCAAAATTATTAGAAATGGTATTTTGTAACATGGGGAGATGATGAAAAAAATATTTGAGACTCTATATAAATGGTTAACATGGCCATGTGATTCACTGTTGGGTGAATCAGTCACCTTCATCACGAAAAAGGATGTGTTAATGTGACATTTCATTGATTATCATAAGCTTAAGAAGAACAAGATAAACTCAAAGTATCATCATACAGAGTTTTTTGAATTTTCCAATCAGATATGTGAAATAAAATACATCTACAAATCAGATATTTTCTCTGTATATTATTATGTTATATAGAATTAATAAGATACCCCCAATAGAATGTTTCTAACAGGGTATGAGAACTATGAGTTCATTGAAATACCGTTCAGACTAACTAATCCTATAGAAACCATCATGGAAATGACGAATACTGTTTTTGGATATAACCTTGGAAAATTTATGGTATTTATTATAAATTATATTTTAATATACTCAAAATTAATGTAATTACATGTGGTCAACATATTTATCTTCCTAATGATCATGAGAATTGAGAACCATTTTTTCATGATTAAGAAATGTGAGCTGTGGTTAAAATAATTTTTATTCTTGGGGAATATAATACCAAGAAATGGGATATTTGTATACATTGAAATGAAAGATGAAATAGAAAGTTGTCTGATACCATAATATGTGATAAATATCAAGTGTTTCCATTGATTAACATGGTATTATTTTAAATTTTTTAGGAAGATATCCAAAATTTAAAACCCAACAACAATGTTAACATTGAATAGGGTATAGTTTTCTTGGAATGATTATTTCAAATAGTGATTCATGTTGCCAAAAATGGGTCATATAACATACCATATGCTCACTCAAGGGAATTTGCAAAAACTGGTATACAATATTAGTATAATGGTTCCAATAAATCTACAATTGATGATAATTGAGGGGGTGATCTTATTATAAATGAAGAGGACAGACTTGGGGATCATAAAGGAATGAAAATCATCAAATCCATTCAAAATTTATTTCAAAACCATCATATCATGAGAGGTTAAATGATTCTAAAAGAGTTGATGTTAGAATTCATACGAAATTTGAAGCTATATGAAAAGATATATCCTTGATGGTCAATGTTAATGAAGAAGTTGTTGTAATATTCGGCTCAAGACTATGCGTACAAGTAAATCTAGATTTAAAGAAAGATATTTGGAGGATTCCCATATCTCTACCTTATCTATCCATCATGGAAGAAAAAATATCTATCATGATCTAAAATGACATTATTGGTTGGATAATATGAGGAAATATTTTTCAGAATATAAACTAATGTTCCTGGACTAATAGCAGTTAAATTTTAAAAGTTCGAAGTCCCACATGATGATGTATCTAACACTCCTACAAATATAGAAATGATTAATCATCACCCTATACATTTTCATTGGACAAAAAGAGACATCGATGGGAAACAATTCTATATGGTATATTATGGATCATCTTATAATGATATCACACCTTATTGATATTAGAGTGGAATTATCACTAGATAATCATTCATGATTATTCACTATATATGTGATAAGGCTGCATGGAGTACCATTATGGATTGCATCCCATTGATATGTGAGATTAAAACCATGTTATGGAAATTTCTTCAACATGTTCTAAACAGTATGTTGAAATTATATACGGCTTATCATCGCAAAACAGAAGGGCAATCTAAGATAAATATTCAAACATTGGAGGACATTATCAGAGCATGTTCTATAGATTTTAATGTCTAATGGTATCGACTTCTTCCTCAATTCAAATTCACTTTCAAAAACAAATTCCACTTGAGCATCCAAATGGATCCTTATAAATCCATATATTGCACTATTATCATAAAACCTACATGTTGTGATGATGTTTAGGAAAACAAACAACTAAGTACTAAAATGATTGAGGAAATTCTTTATATGTTTATGACCATTAAGTGACACATCATTCCGGATCTGAGGAAAATGAAGAGCTATCATGATTATCATAAAAAATAAATAGAGTTTGATGTTGGATACATTGTATTCCTACACATATATTCATTGAATAATGTGATTAAATTACAGAATAATTTAATGATTAGTCCATGATACATCATCCCTTATAAGATCCTTAATAACATCAGAGTAGTGGCATACCAAATTCCACTCCCACCTGACATATCTCACCTACATGATATATTCTATTTATCCCTCAGGAGTCTTTATAGAAAATACCATTAACATGTACTTAATATTGAGTTAGTACCATTTCATAATGATAATTCCTATTAAGAGCATCCATTCATGTTCATATATCATAGATATAATGTTTGTTGGAATAAGAAAATTCATCATATCTATGTGATGCTGAGAAACATTGGGTTTAAATAAGGGACATGGGATTTTGAAAAGGTGATGAAATAGAGTCCCCTCTCTTGCTATTTTGTGGGAAATAACATTTCAAGGGTGAAATTTCTAAAGAGGTGTTTTTTTTAAAGACTGAAACTATTGTAAATAATATTTCCCTATTTGGATTCATGAATTATCTTATTATGTAATATATATAGAGAAAAAACATGCATTAATTTGATTTTATTCTATTTTATTTCAAATAAAAACTTGTATCATTTTCTTTAATAATATTTCCATTGCACTATAATCCAATTATTAGTATCAATAATGGGTTGTATAAAATCCCATCAACATGAACAAAGAATGTGATGGCCTCATATAGTTGTATTATAAGATATAAATCTCTTAATTATATATTATATGTTATATAATAGAAATGGGATTTCAACATGACAATGACCATATTGAGATCTAACAACATAACCATCAAGAATTCCATTGAATAGAGAATTTCATTCTCTATTGATATCTTGAGCTAAACCATGTATGCATAACCACCACAAAAAAGTCTCAGTGTCTTGAATCTTATGGTTAATGAGTTTTTAAGTGCATTAATGGGATATATATGAATACCATTTAAGTATGATTATGTAAAAAAATTATGAAAAATGGATATAATATCATCCCATTTTTGTTACATTATAAATTATTTTAATTTATTACAGTAGATAAAATATTATATTTTTTGGATAAAACTAAAAATAAATGAATGAATTAATTTTAAAGAATTATTATATTTTTTTATTAATAAATATTTTAATAAAATAATATTATAATATATTTTATATTATATATAAATTATTATATAATTTTTATTATGTCAAATGTAATTTTTATAAGTGTTTGAAAACTATTATTATCTTAAATGAATATATCATTAAAAGTAGATTCTTATATTAATTGAGAGAGTAATCATAATTAGAAATTATTTATATTATAGAAATTCTATATTTAGATTCATAATGAATAAATTATATAGAGGTGATTTTTTCATAATTTTCTGAGATGGATAAATTTTCTAGTAGAACATCTTTACCTTAAAAA
Source organism: Viscum album (assembly GCA_963277665.1). Classification (NCBI taxonomy): domain Eukaryota; kingdom Viridiplantae; phylum Streptophyta; class Magnoliopsida; order Santalales; family Viscaceae; genus Viscum; species Viscum album. The sequence goes on from OY728162.1 coordinate 491,404,370, forward strand.
TATATTTTGGGAATTATTATATCATAATAACCCAAAACTATTTTTAAAAATATATAAAAGGAAAAAATGTAAATTTTATTGTTTTTTCATTAAAATTGATATTTTATTTCAATTTGATTAAATTTATAATTCCACTATAAATCCTTTAAATCTATTATTATAAATATTTTTAAATCATTTTTAAGAGATTGGAATAAATGCACATATGAATGTGAAGTATTTTATAATTATGTTCCCTTGTTCATAAAAAATAATGTGTAACTCTCCCATTTTTAGAAATCCATGGTCCCTGACCATGGTATGGTTTATGGTTGTGGATATTTTATTATTTATAGTCAAAAATGATAATAATAAATAAATTCCCCTCATTACCTATATGAGCCCACAAAATCTACCATTTTTATTCACTCAAACACCTTGGAGAACATACATACTATGTCATCTACTCTATTGAAACCTTATAATTTTTCCTTGAGAAATCATGAATACCGTCCTAATAATTGTTTCTCACACACTCATGTAAGTATTCGGTTCCATAATCATCCATACTCAAGTGTATTTTTACCTTTCTAATTTTATATTCATTTTTATTATAAGGAGATATTTTATCCCATATCACCCATAATATTGAATTTATGTCAAAATTTTGATATATATACCTTTATCTTTCATCAACCAACTAATTTTTTAAATGATGTTGTTATGATGCCAAAACATCTCATTGAATTTCCACTCCAAAAAAATTGATTATTGAATTCCAAACCCATATCCTTTCAACGACATTCATCTTTATAAATTTATACCTATTTTAACTGCGAATTGTACGTATGTGTTCCACACTCCATTAACATAATAATATTTGATGATGAATGTATCATGGTTGTGTGATCTATTTGTATAGTTAATCATTAGAAAGAAGTGAATGTGATGAGTGAGGTCAGAATTATATTCCACACCAAGGCATTGGGAAATAATTAGCCTCATGAGAAGTCCTAGTTTTATAGGTAGTTAACCAATCCTTTATAGTACTTGTTCTATATTCATTTATTGTCTATTATAGTTGACTTATTTTTATGATGTATTATTTTATTTTTTATTTTTATTTCACATATTATGATAATCATGATATCTCTTGTATCCTTATTCATGTTTGTGATTCCTACATATTTTATACTCTGTATATATTTATATTATATAACATGTTTTATTCACTCATTTTAATTATTTTCCCACATACTATGATTTATAGATCACCCCTTTCTTATGTATGTCCCGAGGGTATCTCAAATATATTTTTGTTCAGGGATGTTGAAGATGTTTTTAATAATGAGTAAGTTTTTCTATATTAAATGTATAAAGACCCGAGTTATCCATGATTTTTTTAATTACATGGGAATATTATGAGTCTAGAAAAATTGAGAACGCGTGATTTGGGGGTCCAGGGTGCCCGGAATGAATTTCTGTACTTTTATCAGGTATGTTTAGTAAACGTGAAAGCATATATTTGTAAATTCTGAACCAGTGCTTGGAATTGAAATCGGTGGACACTGTGGAACTTGCAGCACCAGTATTCTCTTAAGGAGACCATCAACTGGACCATAGTAGGTCAATGATGAATGATAGTTTTCGTAATTTTCATGAATGAATAAAAATAAAATATTTACCATTTTTTTTATTAAACCTCATTCTAATTAATGGAGGTGGGGACCTCCCGATCTAGAAAACCCACCAATTTGAATTCATGGTAGTGGGGACCACCCGAACCCTTCATAATGGGAAAATACATATCAACTCCCTAACTAATAAATTGTGCCATTTAATTTTTCCAACATTAATCGTGTTGATGTAAATTATTTTGTTAAACCTATATTATTTTGTTGGATCCCCATTTCCTTTGAATATTTTTGGAAAAGGGGAGAACATTGGAGATACTATTCCTCCAAAGAAGTACACCTTCTCCAACGAAGAATGAGGAATCGACCCCAATCCCAGATCGAAAGCATTTTGAGGAAGAAAAAAAGTCTATGTTCTTCAATGAACTCATATTCAACATCTCGACTCCTCCAAAGAACTACAAGGTAGGGTTGGGTTTTTGATTAATCATCATTAATTTCTTTTACGATTGAATCTCTCCCCATGATCCGCTTTCTACTACTCTAACATGGAGGTTACAGGCCAAAAAAACATGGCCCGACCTGTCTGCAACCATTGTGTATTTGATGTACTCTTCACAATGGTGGAGGAAGACTTCCAGTTCCGGAGACTGGTACCTGTAGGGCTGGAGAGTTGTGGATGGAACACTGGCTAGCCGTGAATAGAGCATCGGCATAATAGCGCCGCCAGTATAGGGCCTCGTCAGCGAGCGTATGTGCCGCCGGCTGGCAAGAGCCACATCATGAGGCCGCGACATCGATCGAGGGAGGCTGGCTCACTGCCGGCCACCGATGGTGGTGTGACGTTTGACCGCTTTGTGGAGGAGGCTGGAAATCTGTCCAGCAGGGGTGCTGAGCGGACCACATAGTGTGGGCCACCCAGCGGGCCCTAGTAGGATGTTCCATGCTGGTGGACCAGGCCTAGACCGAGCGGGCTAGACCGAACCCAGCGGTACGGGTCAACTCAAACTGGTTTGGGTCATTTGAGGCTGTGTTAGTCCGACAAGGTCAAACTGGACCCTGACCAGCTTCATCCCCTTTTCAGTCATTCATCTATAACATGAACTATGGACATCCTATTTGTGCACTGTCTTTTATGTTGATACCCCTCTTATATGTCAGCCCATTGGGATACTTATTCGTGGGACTTCATGGTGGTTGGAGTATCGACCAGTTTCTTGAGGTGTAGAACCTCCTGGAATCAAGCTATATTAGAGCGGGAACCATGTGGCTGGCTATAACATGATAAAGGGGTCCTATGTGGGTCTTTTCTTTGGGATCCTATGTGAGTATGTTTCCAAGAGTCTCACATGGACCTGACCTAGTAATTCACGTGGGACTACTCTAGGATCCTACATGGGTCTATTATGCTAGGATCCTACTTGGGTCTGATGAATTGGGACCCTACATTGGTATAATGATTTTGAATCCGACATGGCCCTGCCTCTTAACAGTGTAAGATGATTCATTAGTTACATTTAATCATATTTACTATTGTACCTATGTTATACTTGGTATGAGATAAGTCTTTACCGTTTTGGTTATCATTTGTGTTTTGTATGTTTGTGGTGCATACCATCAGGTTGATACCTTTATGGTATTCTTCTGTGTGGTGTTACATTTTTGGTACATAAAATGGTGGTTTTGCATTCGTGGTATTCTTTACTTCGTGGTATAATCTTTCTTTGGTCTTTTGAGTGGTTCCTTGTGTTTCCTCATGATTGAGATGGGTTTACATGACAACTTAGGTATATGTATGGGCATATTCTTATATAGGGTTGTCTGTTGGTTTTATGATTTTTTGTTTATCCTTTTTTTATTTTGGGAGTCCTTTGATGATCTCTGGGTCCCTACTGTGTATCTTTATACTCACCCATGCACGGGCTATACCCGCACCTAGTTGTGTTTGGTGCCGACGATGGACGACACTGACTAAAGACAAGGGAACTAGGTTTGGAGGTAGCTCAGGGGGTTGAACTTAGATGAGGGGTACCGTAGAGACAACATATCAAGAGTTGTACATACCCTATAGGTAGGATCCTTGGTGGCAATACACATGAGTTGTTTGCAATTATTCTTATAATTCCCAGTTTTCATTGTACTTTCTAATTGGGCTTGTATTCGGGACCCTTTTTCTTACAATATTCACTCTTTTTACTACATATTTTACTTGTGTTAGTGTCATTCTGGGTGACTGATTTGTGTGAGTTTATAGGTAATAAATTCAATGCTTTCCCATTTTATGGACTACGCCTTTCGGGGCTAGTCGCCAACCCCAGGCCTATGGAATGCGGGATTGAGGTAGTTACAAAACGTGTCATGGATGACAGGTCATGGCAAATTGGTATCTGAGGAGTCAGTTCTATAGTATAACATTAGAATCTATTCATTTAATGGAAAAAGTGTTATGTTTAATGAGTATGGTCTAAATTTTGGGGAGTCCAGTGTTGTTGCGGCGGCTGAAGTATCTATACACTAGGACCCTAACTTTTGATTTCTGACAAAGTGCATGAAACACTGATTGCGTGTATGTTTTGGAAAGGTTTCATTGTCATGTATTTGAGTCAGCTCACTAGGTATAACTTATTTACCATGGAACACCTATTTCATTTCGGTATGCATCAATGAAGACATCCTGCTTGGGATCATGTTATAGTACATGATGATAGCCCAGCGATCGACGAGGCCTCGGTACAGGTCCCTTTATTAGTAGTTTAACCATAAGAGGCACCAACAGTACCATTACACATTCAGCCACTGATGATACTTGTCCCACCTGCTGAGGCTTCATTCCATATGATAACGTTACACGAGTTCCACCACCAGAGTCCACCCAACATCAGGGGTGAGATGGACCCATAAGAGGTTTAGGATTGGCTGGATTCCATGGTGAGAGTCTTCTGAATGGTAGAGACACTAGCTGATCATATGGTGACAATTTCCTCTAGTTTTTTATAAGAATCACTATGTAGATGGTGGATCGTGATGGTTTAGATTCACAATGAGATGACAGTTCTCTGGGCAGACATTGAGAGCCTCTTTCGGGTAGAGTTCGTCCCAACGACCCTTCCCACTGTGTGAATATAAGAGCTTATTCATCTGCTGCATGGTAGAATGATTGGGGCTCATTACTCATCAGGTTTCACTGACCTCTCATGCTACTCCAATGCTATGGTGTAGGACCCATTATTTAGGTCTAGAACCTTTGACCAGGGACAAATGTTGGAGATTAGGGATTTCAGGATTTCTCTTAGCATCCCGACGCAGGTCGGGGTGTTAGATAGAGCCCTCTTAGTGGAGAGTTTTCTTACTGATCAGTCATCTGCCATGAGACCCACCTCTCGGCATCACGTAGAAGAGTCTTCTGTTGCTGGAAGCAGACATATGTCATTGAGGTCCAAGATTACCAGACATATAGGCATACAACCACAAGATTCATGGTATATTGTGTGGGGAAAAAGAGACAGAGTCTGTCATGCGAGGATCATGTAGTTTTTTCTATGCGGTGGGCACCGTAACGTGGCTTGTGATTGTTGGACCTACCATATGGATGATAATCAGAATCTCTAAAGACCACCAAATAAGAGATAGTTGTTCGATCAGGGAGTTTCGCAGTTAGTAGGCTGACACAGCAGAGGAGATGTCGATGCAGCTGGCAGTGGGTTATGATTTGAGGATTTACCACCACCACCACCAGGTGGCTCACCCCGACCACAGGGAGCTGGTAGACATGGGAGAGCTTAGCATTAGGAGGTTTAGGCATACGAACATATCGCTACATAGATGATACGATGTATGGTATGTGTCAACTCCACCTTAGCTACAAAACGTATAGACAGAGGCTTGAGTCATTTTTTATTACCACTGACCTTGTTCGGAGCTCGGAGATTCTGGTGGAGTAGATGGCTCGATTTTTACTGCTAAAGCCTTATACGAGAGAGGATTCAATGATTGCACAGTGGTTCCAATAGTGTGAGCTTACTCTAGTTGGCGAGAACATCAGTTGAGATCTCTTTGTAGTGGTGTTGAGGCCTTACGACCTCATCTTAGGTATGGAATAGTTATCTATAGTACATGCTCAGATTGACTCTATAAGGTGAAAATTAAGGTGTGTCTTCACAAATGGGACCCGGTTTACCTTCACCAGCATGATGGGAACCTTTACACACATGATGGACTTACCTAGAGGAGAGTGAAGTCAATCACCTATTAGTTGTCTAGCCTTACCCTCAGATCGATTGATGTGGAGAGTCTGAGATAACATGTACTGGTGGACAAGTTTGAGGATTTCTTTCTTATTGATGATTTTGGTCTACCTCCTCATAGACAGGTGGACTTTTACATTGACTTGTACCCCGGGACAACACCGATATCTATACCAACATATCGGATGGCTCATATGGAGCTTCTTGAGCTCCATGTACAACTACCGGACATACATGGGAAGGGATTCATTTGGCCTAGTGTTTCTCCATGGAAAGATCCAATTTTTTTCTCCATGTAGGCAGATGGAAGCTTGAGACTTTCTCTTGAGTAAAGGCACCAGATCCTGTTGATCGTGATGAACATGTACCCACTCTCGAGGATTGATGACTTCTTTGACTAGCTGATGGCCGCACGGTGGTTCTTGAAGATATACCTCAGATCAGGCTATCACTAGCTCAGATTAAGAGATGAGGATGTGCAGAAGATGGATTTCACATGTCAGCATGACCGTTATAAATTTTGGGACATTCCATTAGGCATAACTAATTATCCATTAGTGTTCATGGGACACTTGAATATGGTCATTCCTCTATATCACGATCTCTTTGTAGTAGTCTTCATTGATGACATTCTCATATACTCGGCTACTGAGAAGGATCTTTCCTATCATTTGCAGGTTTTTCTAGGCACACTCCGAAAGAACCATATTTATGGTAAGCTCTCAAAGTGCTAGTTCTGGATCCGAGAGGTTAACTTTCATGGACATGTCATCTGGGAGGCAGTATTTGTGGAGGATCCAGTAAAGATTGAGGTTGTACATGGTTGGAAGCCTCCCAATAGTTTTACGGAGGTACGTAGTTTCCCGGGATTGGTCGGATACTACCGGATATTTGTGGCAGATTTCTCCAATGTTTCACCAACTTTTTCAGTGTTTATGAGGAATGGGTAATCATTTGTGTGGCTGAAGAGTTTCCAGTATTGTTTTCTGGTGGTGAGGAAGAGACTGACTACTTATCCCATCATGAGGCGTCTGAAGGCGGGTGTTGGGTACATAGTCTACTAAGAGGCATGAAGGATCGGTCTTGGATGTGTCCTGATGCAGGAGAAATTATTTATCACGTATGGTTCTTGACAGCAGAGACATCATGATAAGAACTACTCTACGCATGACCTTCTGTTAGCATAATAGGTGTTCATATTGATGTTGTAGTGACATTACATGATGGGGGGACATTTTATAGTCTACTTTGATCACAAGAGTCTCATGTATATCTTCTCATAGAAGGACCTGACCATGAGGCAGCAGTGTGGGCTTGAGTTAATCATTGACTATGACTTCGATATAGTCTATACTCCTAGGAAGGGGGACACTGTAGTAGATACACTCAGTACGAGTTCTTGAATATCGATTCTAGGTGAAGCGACAGAGCATCTATTTACTTTGAATATATCCCTTGTAGATCGATATGGAGAAGTTTTTCTTTAGTCTCATAAAGTCACATCCCCACTTCTTCAGTGAGGAAGGTAGGTGTAGTGAGGGGACACTGACTGTGTGGCTCGACTTTCTCAGATATCCACATGACAGGCACCTGATGGATTTAATGAAGGTGGAGAGAAATTCGTACTATTTAGAGGATGTACTGTGGTACCTGTGGCATTGCTGGTGTATGTTTTGAGGGAGTTACTTTCATCCCATATATAGGTACATCCAATAGTGGAAAATATGTATTCGGACCTCTGACAATAGTAATGCTGGTCAGAAATTAATAAAGCAGTAGCAGAGTTTGTCTCTTGGTTCATCACATTTCAGTAAGTGAAGGGGGAGCATCCGAAACCACCAAGATAAGTTCAGCCTTTAGAGGTTTAAGAGTTTAAGTGGGATGGGATAACCATGGAATTCTTGACATGACTTCCAAATACACTAGGGGTCATGATTCTATCTGTGTGATTGTCGACCGACTCACCAAGTCATCCTACATCCCACTGATCAGAGATTAGGGTTTAGAAGAGTGTTTGGGACGGCCCTTTGAGTATGAAATTGTGTGGATACATGGAGTACACTGAATTATTGTCTCTGATTGTGATGAACGATTCAATTCCTGGGTATTCAAGGGGTTACAAGAGGCATTCAGGTTGTAGCTTCGTTTAAGAACCGACTTCCATCCTCAAAAGGATGGGAAGAATGAGAAAACCATTCAAACCCTCAAGGACAAGATGTGTACTTGTGTCCTCGAATTCGGTTGCAGCTGCGAGCATTACATGACCATGGTGGAGATTTCACACAATAATGTCAATCACTCCACCTTTGAGATGGAACCATTCGTGTCTTTGTACGGCCTACCTTGTAGATCACCTTTGTGCTGGAATGACCCAGTGGAGTCCGCACTCAGGGGACCTGAGATGGTATAGCCTACTATAGAGAGGTTGTAGATCATCATGTAGCATATTAAGAATACACAGAGTAGGAAAAAGTCTTATGTCGATAGGAGAAGAAGACCTCTTGAGTTTTAGGATGGCCACCATCTCTTTATACGGGTGTAACCCCGACGAGGTTTGTGGTGATTTGGTAGGGGCAGTATGATATATCTGATGTTCAATTGACATTTTCGTGTCCTCAGCAGAGTTGACGAGGTGGCTTACTGCTTATCTCTTCCACCCATGTTTCACTAGGTTCATGACATATTTCATTTCTCACAGCTGAGGAAATATGTGCACGAAAATTCACACATCGTTGAATGTGGTGAGCTGGACATCGATGATAGGAAGATGTTTACAGAGGTTATAGTAGATATTGAGGATCGACAATAGTGGGTCCTTCATGGGTGGTTGATACCTCTGGTGTGCGTTCGCAGGCTGCACGTGAACCTCCAGGAGAGAACTTGGGTGTGGAATGCTCAGATACAATCTCATTACACCCACTTGATCCATTTGTATGAGTTGTGGATTATGGGGACATGATTCCCTGAGGATTTAAGAATGTAAAGACCCATAATTTCAGTGTAATTTTTTTAATTATATGGAAATATTATGATTCCGTGAAAATTGATGGTCCGTGATTACAAGTCCCAGTGTGCCCTGAATGATTTTCTAATCTTGTTATCAGATACGTTCATTAAGGTTGCAAGTTGGTTTTTGTAACATTTGAACCTGTGTTCAGAATTGAAATCCAAAGACACCATTGTACTCACAAAGCCGATAATCTCTTAAGAAGACCGTCACCTCAACTGTAGTAGGCATAGGGTGAATGTTAGTTTTTATGATTTTTATGGAATAATAAAAAGAAAATATTTGACATTTTATTTTTCTTTTTGAAACATCATTCAGGTTTATGGAGGTGGGGACCACCTGAGCATTAAAACCCCCCAAATTGAAATCATGGGGGTGGGGACCACCCTAACCCCTATTAATGGGGGAAATTCCACTCAAATCCCCAACTAATTAATTGTGCCATTTAAATGAGACTACTTTAATTGTGCCAATGTAAATTAATTTATAATCCTATTTTAATTTTTACCTCCCCATTTCCTTGGGAAATCATTGTCAAAGGATAGAATCTTTGGAGAGAATCTTACTACAATAAAGAAATCCCTCTCCAATGAAGTTCGATTAACTGACCCAAGGTCGGATTGGTAGAGCATTGTGGAAGCAACAAATACTGGTGTTCTTCAACAACATCATCTTCTACTTCTCTATTACAACAAATAATGACAACGTAGGGGCTTGATTTTGATTAATCTTTGTAAAATTCTTTTACGATTGAATGTATCCCCATGAGACACTAGCTACCTCTCTAAAGCAGATGGTGTGAACCAAAAAAACATGGTCTGGCCACTCCACAAACTTTGTGGTTTTGATGCATTCTTCGAAAATGGGGAGGACAACAACCTGTGCCGGTGACTGGTACTGGTAGGGCTCAGGAGCGGCATCCAGAACACTGGCCAACAATGTAGACAGTGGAGGTGAAACCTCGCTGTTGATGGAGGGTCACGACCCATCTGTCGCTGCGGAGCAGAGGTGTAGCCGATGAATGGATGACCGTGTTAAGGGGAGGTGGCGGTGTGTGTCCTCACTACTGGCATGTAGGAGCCGCGACATGGGGCCATGACGGTGAAGGAGGGAGGGAGGATCACTAACATCTACTGTTGGTGGCATGGTGTGTGACTACGTCACGGAAACGTCTGGTCATCTGGCCACCCAGGGAGCCCGTTGGACCGCCCTGCGCAGGCCATACTGTATGCCGCACCACAAGCCACCCAGTGGGCCACCCAATGCGGGCCGCACACTGGGCCACCCGGCGGGGCGTGTCGCACAGGTAGATCGAGCCGGACCTAGTGAGATGTGCCAGACCCAGTGGGCCGGGATGGGAATAGGACCAAACTAGGGTCGGGCTAGGTTATCGTGAACCAGTTGGGGTTGGCCCAGGAAGGGTCCATCCAGGTCAGTCCGACCAGGTCGTACCGGACCCGAAATAGCTTCGAACAAATTTCACTCCTTCTTTTATAACAATACATATGGGCATCCATTTGATGAATCATCTGTGACACCAAAAACCATGGATCAATACAGTCGTTTGGGTGTACACCACGTTAGTTTTGGATAAAGATGGTGTATTCCCAGGATGGATCGAATACTAATCCAAATGGGTTGTCATGTCTAAATAACCAATAACTTACAGACTGGGCATCTGATTGAGGAACTTTCTATTGCGTTGATACCCCCATTAAGTGGCGGACCTTTGAGATACTTCATCGTGGGACTTCATAGAGGATTGAAAATCTCCCAGTGGATTGAGTAGTGGGCCCTCCCAGAATCAGGCGAGATTAGTGCAGGAACCATACAGCTGGTTGTAACATGAGAAAAGGATCCTATGTGGGTATGTTCATTGGGATCCAAAGTGGGACATTGTTCAAGACTCTCACTTGAATCCACTCTATGAATCCACATGGAACTACTCTGGGATCCTACGTGGGTCTGTTCTACTATGATCCAACATGGGTCTGATGAGTTGGGATCCTATGTGGGTTTAATGATTTATGATCCTACATGTTACTTCCACTTAAAAGAGTATGATTGTTCGGTAGTTACATATAATCATCTTCACTACCATTCCTATGTTACATAAATTGTTAGATGCATCTTTACCTTTTTGGAAATCATCTTTGTGATGTACCTTTGTGATTCATAGCTTCATGGTGCTACCTTTGTATTATTTTTCTGTGTGGCATTACCTTTTTGGTACATACCATCGTTGTTCAACATTCGTGGTATTATTTCCTCTGTGGGATAGTTGAGCGTTGGGATTTTGAGTTGGGCCTTGGGTTTCCTGATGAATGACATGGATTTAGTCAACAACATAGGTATATGTATAGGAAGATACCAATGCATGGTTGATTGATGTATTATTTATTTGTGATTTATCAATTTTGGGTCTTGGGGTCCCTACTGAGTAACGTTATACTCACCCCTACACGGGCTACCCCCGAACCTTGTTGTCATTAGTGCGGATGATGGACAATGCTGACAGAGGATGAGGGTAAAAGGTCTGCAGGCAGCTCACTGGGGGACCTTAAATGAGACATACCACAGAGATGTTGATTTGAGAGCTGTACCTACCCAACATGTAGGATCCCTAGAGAGAGTTCCAAGGATTTGTTTTTAGTTATTCTTGAACTTCCTTTTTTCCCTTGTACATTCGAGTTTGGCATGTATTATGTCCCCTCTTGCTTATTGTACACACTATTTTTACTATACAGTTATCTAATGTTCACATCTTGTTGGGTGCATGGTCTTTGTGAGTTTACAGGTTATAAAGTTAATGCTTTCCCGTTATAAGGATTACGCCTTTCGGTGCTAGTCTCTTTCCCCATGCATATGGAAGGCGAGATTGGCATAGTCATGACATGGGCACCGTGGGACAGGTCGTGACATAATGGTTATGTATTGTACCTAATTCCCAAATATATTAGGATCCTAGATCATTTTGTATGTTTGATGTAGTATTGAATGTAATAAATAATAAAATATTTTGTAGTAAAGTGTAGGGTTGTTATAATAATTTAGTGGAGTGTGAATATAAACAACACAACACGATTATGTAAAATATGTGTGATTTGTTAATATTAACAAAAATATGTAGTTATGTATATATCCTGATTCATAGTTCTATCCAAAAAAATAAGAAATAGAAATACGACTTCTCTATGAATGGGACAAATAAACAAAGTAAATATTCCTTTTAAGAACTAATTGTTTCATGATTCGTATTATGACATTATACATAGTGAAACAATGATATCAAATCTTGGGCCCAACAATAAAAAAAATTATCTAAAAAGCCCCTTCCATTTAATTTGTGTAATATCTTCACGGGATATTATATTATAATAACTAAATGTTTCATTACTCCTATTACCATTGTATACATTTTTATATTCATATATCATATAATGATCAAAGTGAGTATAAAAATATTATATAATAAAAATTCCACATCCACTATATATGGGTCGGACTTATCTGGTAATTTTTTTATAATAACTATGTATATATTTAATTATAATTCATAATGATATTTCAGAAATTCTAGATCTATAATCCAACGTAGTTTGGGCAAAATAATAATATTAATTACTACAAATCTCATATGTGTTCATAATACCCACATGGGAGAACTTATTACAAAAAAATAAATATGAATTGATTTGTATTATTGTGGGATATGTAATGACCCACATATCATATAATATTTTTCTGAATTAAAATGATATGGAGAAAAATTAATAATATATCCATATATAAGAATAAGATCTATATAAGGAGCTTATATTATAATTACCTAGTTATTGATTCTCTTCACTATGAGATATTTTTTAATTCCTATATTTTAAATTTAGGTCTAGTAATGAATTTTACCCTACTTGAGATCAATGCCAATGAATATGTCTATAGTAACAATGTCATGTTCCTTATGAATGAGAATTATTTTTACATGGAAATTTATTTCCATTAACTACATGTTGTTTCAGTAGTATTACCATATGATATATATTGTTTCTAAAATGATCAATGCTTCCCAAAAATAATGAATATGAAGAAATTCCAATTACATTTTGTATGGGTCAATTAGGTGAGGTTTATTTTCATTCTATAAAAATATTTGACTTTATTCACTTACTATGGAATACATAGTGAATTTTTAATCATTGATTTGTAGCTCAACCATGAATTTTCAATACATCCATTTAAATTCATTTATGATAATTATATTTTTGTGTGGAATATCATTTATTTCAAAATATGATTACTCACATATATTATATGTCAATAAATATCATATATTTTCATCAACATCCATGTAAAATCTTTTTTCATACCAAGAAAGAATCATGTGATATTTATGAACCAAACCCACCACTATGAATATCATGATTCTGTTTAACAAATTACATGATAGGGGACCATTTTATAGTCGTATTATAATAAACTTCATGTTGTGAGGCCATCATATACGATATAATATCCATGCTTGTGATCATGTTGCTAAGAAATACATTGTTTAACCATTTTCACCGAAATGTGTTCAATACATACTGGTGTAGCGTATACAGTTTTCAAATCCATATTCAATCATATTTCATTCATGATTGAATATAATATATTTCTTATCTGAGTCAATAAAAAACAATTCTATGAGTTCACACAGTCCTCGTGGAACCCCATTGAACTTGTTCCCATAAAATAATGGTTAATCCATATAAAGTACTGGTAGTAGAAATAGATTAACCAAAATTATCCTCACAATGATTCAATAGTGAATTACATAATTCCATGATACTGGTGACGGTATTATGTTTATATACTAGAATATAGAACCCATTTATATCAAAGAGATGTTTTCCTCACAATGTGGGTTTTTTGAATCTTCCATTATTAAAGGATGAGATGTACTCAATGTTCCCCACTTCTATTGAACTCATTTTTTTAAATATGATTTAAAATTCCAACAACCCATAAAATAAAGATGAAGAAAATACCATCAATTTTACACATCAATTCATGATACAATTCATAAATGTATTATTATAACAACATATTAATTTTCCCATTCCTTTTAGGGTATGCATAACCTATAACTTCTAAAATACATAAATTTAATCATCCAACTTGTTGGAACATTCAGGTTTCACAAAGATAATCTACATGAAATATCGGATTACATATAAGGCACTAAAACATCATAGAGTGAGAAATCTTGTTAATAAATCCATGTTATAGATGAATTTATCATTTTCATACCATGGTAGGAAATGAAAATTTTCATTCCAAACATATGATATTGATCGATGTATAGGACCCCTTTTCAAAATATAAAGTCACATTTCACAGTTATAAAATAAAAAATGTACCTTAATTTCTAATGAGCTATATATATGTAGGGAGTATCTTATAAGATGAATGATGTACGTCTTAATCCACTTTTATTTGAAAAATGTAATAAAATATAAGTCTTACTATTTTCTGGTAGACCATAATATTGAAAATAATACATGATGAGGTGTAATCCACTTAACTATATAATTTGAAACTACCTTGGAAAAACAATCTATGACTAAGGATGTAAACACAATGATTAACCCTATTGGAATCTCAAATAAATGAATGAATATTCAAAATTTACCCATCCATGTGTGTGATATTGATCAATGACTGGAATTTTAACTTTTAGTAACAACATGTGTCTTAATTTAATTAAAATTAGTATATATGGTTATTATAGATTATATTTCCTTGGGACAGGATATAATATCAAGAATATCAAATACTACCATGGATTTTGATATGTATTGAAATATATCAACCTCGTGTGGTCATGACATAATAAATATGTATCCACAATTTAAATCTTGTTACAATATTATATTCATAAACATCAAAAGTTCCATTTACAATATGAGATCATTTGGAGTAATGAAAATGGGTTACCTCTCATTTGGGGTGTATCATGACCCTCACCACTACATGTGATCAAGATCTATATATGGGGATTTATTAATTCTCTAGAACAATATAATGAATTATTACAATCTCTATAAGATATTGAGTGTTCCATGTACTACGAACAACCATGCACATCATTGATTTCAAAAAAATTCCCCTCTAACTGATGTGTATGGCACTTGGAAGTGATAACTCATTCACATAATGTACCTTCACTAAGGATATAATTGAATATAATTTATATCAATGGAGATGAATCATTATATTGAATTCCATGATTATATTTTTTATGATATGAAAAATTACACCATACTAAATTAGAGTTTGATCAATGTGGGGAGACATATGAAAATGTTTACATTGGAATAATTACAACCCTTACCAAATTTATTGGGAATCATAGGTAATCCCCTTTAAAAATTTCAAATATCCCTAATCTCAAATATATATTTCATGACCTTATTCAATTTAATTATTTTTGGGTCATATATTTTGTCATCCCCTACATATGAATCATACATACAATTAGGTTTCATAATAATTAGATAGATCTATGCTTCTGGGGAAAATGAATATGTTTACACACCATTAATCCTCGGAATAGACAAAAATTCCTAATAAATGAAAATTCCACAGACCAGTGTACATTGTCAATAGAGATATATTTTAAAATCTCACATTGGATCCAAAAAACTCACAAGGTGATGTTGAACATCATATAATTATTCTAATCCAAATGAAAATAAATGGTACCGAAAATATATCCTTATTTCATGAATTTAAACATCATGGATGGGGATTATCCATAATGTGATAATATATGGTGTAAAAACATCTATCATTACTTCATATAAAATAAAATAATTATCCTAACATTATTTAACTAGTCATTTGGGTACCTCCCTTATATTTTTAAGTACCTCAATATTCAAAACTAATATCTTGTAGTTCGACTCTATGGTCACCATAGACCATTCATCTCTCTCAAAAATGATAAAAAACTAAATATTTTTTTAATGAATGAGATGGATCTTGAAAATGGAGTTAGACCTGTTAAACAATGTTCATTATTCCTTTTATAAGAGACCATAGGATCCTTATCAATCCTAACATCATCATAGTGGAACTCATCACCATAGTGTGTTTGATAGTCATCCTAGGCCTAACACTATTATATCACTACTCATCATTGGATATTGTTTATGAAATATTTATAATATTCCAATTTTCATATTTAAATTGTTGATTGAGTAGTCCTCAAAATAGAAACACAAGGTAGTATTTGGGTTAATACTACATTAATACTAGGTACACATACCATTATAATAAAATATATAGACCCTCATCAACGGAATATGACATCCTAAAATTTCCTCTGAACATGTAAATCAAAGGACTCTAAAAAAATAGTAAAATAATCATAAAAACTACGAAAATAAAAAAATCTAATGGGCCACCAGATTTTATTTCAAGCCTTCACTCACTATGATAATCTTATACCATGATTACCCAATGAATGGGAAATGAATAATATTCCAAATAAACTCATTGAAACCTTACTATGACCCAAGTAAAACATGATTCATGCTATATAAAACCTTCTTCTCAGGGGCTGAGGCAGGGAAATGATGTATCACATCCACTAGATGTGAAAATATGTTTAATATGATGATTTTTTTTAATTTTTTTTGAATATATCATTAATATTATGTATCCTATTAAATACATTCAGTTCATTGATCTATAGTTACCCCATATTCCATGAATTGTTCTACATGTCATAGAAAAATATAAAATCAATTCAATCCTCTTTGAAAATCCCTATATTATACTGGTAACTGGGACCTCCAACTCTGAAGAGATGCCATAAAGATTCATTGGTGGGTAATGAAACCCCAAAAATATTTCACATAGTGGTAGATTGATTATAAAAAGAATGGTCACCTTTAAATCCATTAAAAATTTACATCAAAATGTGGGAGAATAGTTTCAACAATTATTAATGATTTACTTATACCCAACAACCTCTATTTGTAGTTGACTCATTAACTCATTAATTATAATTTTAAATTAACATAACTAAACTAATTAATTGTATTTGAAATCCGTAATGTTATGTCAGCATGTATTATGCCAATCTCAAAGGAGGAATGCGTTAAGTAATTATTTATATTTTTTTATGTCCCTCACCACATGACCCAAATTAAAAAAATTATGTTTCCAATATATAGTGTTATAAAATAACCCAATTGATAGGGTTCAAGAACCCTTCATTGATAGAATATTATCCATAGTATACAACACCATACCAATGTTTGAGTACTTGAAAATAATTTCATACCATTAGATAGGAAAACATTCTCCTTCTAAACAAATCAAGTAATAATTATGAGAACATTAAATAGGGGCCTTGTCCAATCAAATAGAGGTGTCTCTTCCTTAGAGGAAACTATATTAATCAACATAGGACCTAGTAACATTATAGAGAAGCTTGATTGTTTTATGTGTTTTTTGATTACCCCTAATGTGTCATCCTAATATAATCATATTAATTTCAAAATATTGGTTATGATTTACATAACTCATATTCCAACTATCCATATTGATTTTTCGTTACAATCATTTATCCACCATATAGAAATTATATTCCTAGCATGGATTCTGGGTTCCTAAAACCATCCTTAATACCCATCCTACCATATCAATGTATGGATTAATGTTATCCATGCTGTTCATGGGGTCAAAAAAATCAACATAAATGTATGGTTTTTGGGATTATGTACACTAACATACCAAAATCCTTCATCATCTTGGATATTATTTATGGAATTAGAACCATTCATTAATGAATGTACATCATAAAAAAGAAAATGATGAATGTTGTATGAACCATTATTTTTATCAATTCCATCACAGAAAATATTTCATAGGTACTAAATATAGATGATGGTTTTAGATAGAATAACAACAAAACATTTAAATTGAAGGACTTGGCTATAATATTATACAAAAACAAAAACATGCATGGGAAAAAACATTCCAGAGTTATTCAGCATAAAAAAATATAAATTATGGGTTTAACATGCTTGAACATGTACTAGAAACTAGAAGATACACATTGATCACTTGTTTGAATACCTACAATATCCACCAATGGAGAAAAATAATTATCTTCCCTCACAAAAGACACATACTATGATATAGTGATAGTTTATAAAATAAAAATCCAAGTGTTACAAAAGATGCGAGAAAAAAGTAAATAAAAGGAATCCTATAAAAAATCAAACTCTACTCCCTACTTTTCGTGTCACCAATTAAATTAGAAAAACAATTCAATTAAATATAGAGATACATTTCATTTAAGGACTATTTTAAAGCACCACAAAATTATTTATACATTATTTATTCATTTAAGATGGAAAAAATTAAATCACTCTTCATAAATTGTACATTTAAATTAAATAACAAATTTTAACCATAAAATATCACAAGGACATTATATAATATTGTAAATTTGTTATTATGATGTTAGTCCATTGGGGGAAATTTTCACTTTTGGTATTTTATTAAATGATTTTTTGATTTCATGATTGGGTACACATGGTACTATAAAAGTTGATTGATGTATTTCAATATCATTACGACACTGAAATGAAAATATTTCATTGACACGTTGAATGATATAAGTGAAAAAAAATATTATATTGATTTTGATGGTTTCTATAATGATATAGAACTAAATAATGGTGAAATCCCCAATATTTGGATTCTCCAATAGGGACCACAAATGTAACATAGGTAATTAAGGTTCTCACATATTTAAAAATATTCAATTAGTGTTTACCAAGATATAGTAAAATTTATTAGATGGTTTATATAGATTGGTCTGATATAATATATGATGACTTATCCACCTCAGTGAACCATTTTATAGCCTCTTCCCCGGAAGAGTTATTGATTATTTCCTTGTCTTCCTCATTTTGGATCCGTTTTTTCTTGGAAAATGTTATATTTGGGGCTTCTATAATGACATGTCATCAGGATATCCCCTTTTTAGTTTCATCAATATCTTACTGGTGCCACCTAATCTCAACCTTCCAATTACTAATTAAATTATTCTATGTTAATAATTCAATAGCATGTGGGGATTCTTTTATAAGGGCCTTATTAGGATATTTTTTTAACGAAGTAAAATCCACCAAAACTAATAGAATAAACACATAGTATCTTAATTACTATATTAAATACATCACATTTTTTTCCATATAATATATGTATATAGTCAAATACCCAATAACCGAGGGTAGTGATCATATAACATATATATCAATTCCAACATCTATCGCCACATGTATGGTTGAAATGATATTTTCAACAGGACACAATCGAAGACTATCGTATGAATAGAAATCTATTTAGGTACTAGATAACTTTGAAAGGGTATCATACTGAAATACATTAATGATGTTGGTATATAAGATCCTTTCATATTAGTCAACCATTTTGGGGGAATTAAAAAAATAGAGTACAAGTCCTAAGGGATCTATTTTAAAAAAAATTGTAATATGTGGGACAAAATGTTATTTATCAAATGAATAATATCATGATTTTTTTGTTCTATAAACATCTATATCAAAATAGAGAACACAATTTATTGTTAAATCATTGGAAACATATGCTTCCCCAATTTCAACTACTAGGGGATATGAAATTCCTCCTTGAGCCATGTCGCTCACTGGAATCACTAATGATTTACCGTTTAGAATAGTTTTCACACCCACATTATGAGAAATATATATAATGACATTTTGGGAAATATAATATTGATTAGATGATCTGTTCAGTCTCCAATGAAATGCTTACTCTCACATAGTCACACCACCATTTGAGCAATGATGATGGAAGACTAATTACTGACCTCATCCATCTACAAAAGTGAATAAATTAATTCCATATTAAAAGGGAATGGTGTGTGAGTTATAATTTGTAGGAATAAGGCTTGAATTTTTTTGTACAACAAACTTCTCCACCGCTTTATGGATTGAGGAAAGTGTATTATTTTCCAATGCAGGTGTAGAATGCCCACCCTTATACATATGATAAAATTCACATTCCTCCATGTAGATTTATATATGGAATAAATATGTATGATGATCAATATAATATAATAATATGGAATATGAATAAGGAGTCCTAAAATATAAAAATTGATCAATAATTATATATGATAATGATGTGATGACTTGAAATGATTCATTTCCTCATCACTATCAATAAGGGATCCAAAGATGAGAGTTAAACTAAAGGATCTATTTTTTCATAGAGGGGGTTGAGGATCATGATTCCACTAGACTTATAGTTCCTTCCATCATTAGATACATATTCCTGAGAGATTCATAATTATTTTTCTACTAGTTGACAGCTAAATAAACATTAGAAGACATTCCACTAGGGGAATACACTATATATGTATTCAGTAACTAGGTCTCTTCATCACCATTACATTTCCAATAAAATTTTAATTACATATTGGAATGGGTCTGGTGGTAATCATGTCTTACGAAGATGGTATTAATTTATGTTTTACCATTTCATCAAAGATAAGATTGTAACCCTTCTCATAGAAAACTGATATCATGTCGACAGTCACAATTTTTTATACTCAATGTGTCCAATATATTTTTCCATTACAATTTAAACCACCTCACTTTGGACTTTGAGGATAAAATGAACCCAAATAGGATGAAATTTTTTGGAGAAGGATCTAGGAATAGTGTTGAACCAAAAACCCAACGTATCTATTTCAAATGGTTCTAATAAACCAAATATTTCTTTAGATGGGTTCACATAATTCCAAAATACCCATTTAGAACATGTATTCGGAAATTACAATGTATATGAGGTATCACATATGGGAAATTATTTCATTAGAGTATTATCATATGGTAGCTTTTCTGATGAAAAAATAAATTCCAAACTACACCAATCCATGTGAGGAATCTTTTATAACATATATATTATTGAGGACAACAACATTCCAATACTAATGTTTTCTCCAAAAAATGTTGGATGATGTGTGGACTACAACACCAATGTGGTTGGATTCCATTTCTAGTCTGTATGTATCATGTATTCATAATAAACCTAAGGCAAAACAATCTCAATATTAGTTGGATGACTTCTTACCTATGACTAAGTCTCCACTAAATTAATC
This sequence comes from Viscum album, assembly GCA_963277665.1. Lineage (NCBI taxonomy): Eukaryota > Viridiplantae > Streptophyta > Magnoliopsida > Santalales > Viscaceae > Viscum > Viscum album. The sequence continues at coordinate 491,425,439 of OY728162.1, forward strand.
ATTATTATAAAATAGATGATAAACATTGTGTTCATTATAGAGTAGATATATATTTAAGATAATGGAATATTATATAAAGACACTGAAATAGAATTCAAAATGAGCATGGTTTGTACCACTCTTACGGTATTTGACCACCAATATAAGTTTAATATAATACCTCATAAATTGAAATCATGCAATCTCATTACTCATTATCACCCACTCTATTTTCAATTATACTAAAATCTGGTTCTACTTTTGGAATGCTGAAGACAAAGCTATTTCTTCACATGTGGGAACAAATTTCATTTTACTATATCATGATGTGACTCACTCCACAAATTATTTTTAAAAATGGATTTAATATAATGTATAGGAAATTTTTTGAACATAGATACTAATATATTCCAAGGTGAGAACATATGAAATCCATCAATACAAGGATGGGGTTGAATAATTAGTTTGGGGTATTTCCACCATAAATTTGGTATATAATGAGATATAATATGTCCTATAGTGGAATGGAAAAAATGTTTCTTCAGCCAACCATGGTTTCCATAATTAAAAATGTGGAAACCTATAATCCCCATTTTCTATACATGGGAGAATGTTTCCAATCAAGTACATGGATGAATAGATTTCCAAGATAATGGGTCAATCAAATTTATATAAAACCACCAATATCTGGATGATGAATGAAAATTCCTCAACTATTGGATTGTATTCTCCATCTACTCCATTTGACTCTTTTTAAGGTAAATCAATAAACTTTATTACTAAAGTTTTTAAAATAGTTATTATATAAACAACATTTCATTCACATATTGTGTGGTTTATCATCTATAAGAGTTCTAGCCTTCTCAGGAGGGTTTTTAGTTAATATATAAAACCCTCTATAAATGGTAGGGGAGTTATATGAATTAAAATTAGTAGATAATGGGGAAGGAATATCATATAATATATCACATAGTATTGCAATGGCATAGATACACATGACATCTCATATGATTATTCTAACATCATCATAAATCATATGAAATGCATCCTTCTTTGGAGTCCAATGACTATCCAATTATATCATAATTATCATTATCTATTAGTTAATTGTTTTTGAGATCAATATGAACTCAAATATGAAAAACCACATTTAAATATATTTAAGTATAGTGGATTTATATTCCACCTAGATGTGATAATCCAAGTCTATTCAAAAACGTCCAACCAAAAATTACATAATGTAAGGTAGCCTTACAAAATTTTAATTAAGGAATATATCCACATTATTGACTAAAATATATGTATGAAATGATAATCATTATGAAGGAATCCTTCTAAATCCATAGTGATTGACATCAACTGACTACCACTTGATTTATTTTCTATAGTGATGAAGTTATCATGTCTTGTTATTGGTGTCTCTAATGATATAATGGGTTATCAATATCTAGTAATGGGGTATCATTTTCATCATTGGTAACTTTTCAAGAACATTATTTTATAGTTATATACCATATATATGCAACCAATATAAAAAATTATATTCAATATCATTAACCCATTATGTAGGACAACATTGTCTAAAATAACTACATGATGAGCATTAATCATTGAAAACATTGGTGACCATATAAATTTAAAAATAATTTTCAATTTAAAGTTACATTTATATCCATATATGTTATGAAATAATAATATTGTAAAATTTACCTAAGGAATGATATCAAAAGGGTTGGAATACTTTAGGAATCACGTCACTTTGACAACATAATGTGTAGCACATGTTTCATTATTGGGTTCACAATCACATGAAAATTGTAAGGAATGGTGATTGAATGCTATCTATAATGACACATTATAATATAACCATGGTATCGTCATGTGATTCGAAAATAAATTTATTTTTATTGTTATAGAACTTGTGATACATGTGGATCACACGAGGAAGACCCACATCCAATTACACGTGAAATAGTTTATAAAAACTATTGATGACCAATATGCCTAATTAATTGTTGGATTTAAATAAAATTCATCATGTGATGAGTTATAATGATCAAATAACATAAACAATACTCATGAAGAGGTTACATGATGTATTATTTTCAATCAATAATGGGATGAAAAAATATTTTCTGGATATAGAGGTTTGGGTCTCCTAGGAAGAAAAAGGATAATAGAGATCTTATTTATATGGAACCATTTGGGATACCAATGCTCTCTCCGAATACCACGAGAAACATGATATACAAACCAAAATATTACCTTGTTTTTACATTTATAGAGACATTTGATTATACTATGTGTATATTATATCATTTTTTATGAGTATTATGTATATTATAAAAGTACATGCCTATGAACGATAATAGTTTATTATCTTTGGTATCATGGGGAAATATTAGTTTGTATTTATGAATTAAATTCAACATCCCCCTTAAGGATCTTCCCCTTTAGAAATCATAGTATAATTTTTTTTTCCAAAATGGAGGAAGGGAAACACAAGAATGGGTGAATATAGATGCTTCTTAAGGGCATAGATATCATAGAAACATAATATTTTCCAAGACATAATTTTATAACAACATTATCATAAAATTTTCTGATCATACCCATAATATAAAAGATCATAATTTGGATACATGGAATAATTATTGGAATTTTATAGGACATGTATCGTATGGAATTCAAATATCATGAATCCTGATAGAATAACAGTAACATAAGACCTAGAATTATTGCATACACATAAGCATAAAAAATGAATCTCTATAAGTGATGAATCATTGATAATACATCCTTTAGAAAACAATTGGGTGTACACCTACTGGGTGAGAAACAAAATCACCCCAAATTTATTCTCATTCCATATAGTGGATAATGCTATACGTACATACCATGGTCGACACAGCCCATCAACTATTCCAATCGTTATCTTTTCAGATGTAAATATTTACCCAATATATTATATTGCTATCATGGCCAGCCAATCATATAATCTATAACTATCATTCCTTAAAATATAATGGGAATACAATAAATTAGGCTATAATGGACTTATCTAGTGCAATATGGTCGTTGTATCGTATAATCTATAATTGGATTACCCAACTAATCTAGGACACTCCATCCTATAAGATGTAACGAGCTTACCCACAGATATTTGGGAAATCCCATCAATTTTTATATAACATTATTACCTTGTGCATTCGAGGGAAAACCATTTTATAGTAAATTTCAATGAACCATAACATTAATAAAGTAAAAATATTTTATGTATCCTCATAAAACCATATACTAAAATTATTATTTCATAACATGATTAACGCATTTAAAATAAATGGGGTTCATGTCAATATTTATGAATCATAATTAACCCATTGAAAAGAATTGGGTTTCATGAAAATATCATTGAAATACTAATATCCCATGTAATATATATATTTTATAACTAAATCTATGGAAAATTTTTTACCCTTGGAAAAGCAACATGTTCCACTAAAATCATTCCATCAAAACAGAAATTATTCAGAGAATGAATAACAATGGTGACCTTGGATCAAATCCCAAGTAAGGAATTATTATCTCAAATGGATGATATCTATGATGGAAACTAAATTTTAAGGGGTAATTTAAATAATTTTAGCATTAAAATATCCTTTCATCTATGAAAAATACTTTTCAAACCCCAAAATATTCTTTAATCAATTTTATTTGAAAAAAATAGAAATGTTTAATGAAATCTATGAACCCATTTTAAACAAATTTTATAATTTTTGAAAATTATAAAATTATTATTATTTAAATAAAGCAAAATATCATTTAAAAAAAATATTTAATAACATGTATTTTTTGAATAAAATAAATTTCTGAATGAAGGAAAAAATCAAAGTGGATTTTTATAAAAAAAACACTCTTATTTATATTGAGCATAAATGATTGAAAAATTTGGACCACTACATTGATATTTAATAAATAAAAAGAGGATAATAAATTTCATGATATGTCATGAGATATGGAAATAATATTTCACCAATGAAATCATTATAATAAACAATCCAGATACATGATGACATTTCTGAAATAAATAGTTAAAACAATGTAGCTTTTTATAATATTCAAAATGAAATTATAATATTAAATGAATCTAAAATATAATTAAAAAATATTTATTCATGTTATAATATATCAAAGGGAATAATATACATCTCATAGAATAATATATCCACATTACATGGAATCCATCTCAAATAATGGAAATTTAGAAAAAAAATATTTTTTTTTTGGGAAATGTTGAACCATAAAACACTTGAACAAAAGTTCATTAAATGGAAATCCAAACAAAAAATATATATTTATTATAATCATATAATAAATTCATTGGATGTATATATACCAATAATGAAAATGGGTGGTTTATAATAATTGTGTCACCCAGAAATAAAAGTGGAACCAAACATTTGTTTACTAATTCAGTGAATTTTGAATTTTGATCCCCCTGAATGAATTAAATAAATTAAAACATTTTATATAATTAAAGAAATAAATTCATGTTATAACATGTAAAATTTATGTATATGAAATATACAAAACCAATAAATGGATTATACAGCATACAATCCACATAATGAAAAAATAGATAAGGGAACCCTTACATTATGTGTTGACCTTCATTGTACAAGTTAAAACAACCTATATAATAAACATATGTTTATTATAAGTATGAAACCAATTTTTCGCTCATGTATTGATCCATTATATTTTCATCTAGGTCGTTAAATCATACATAATATGGATGCCTAAGGATTTATGAAATGTCTCAGGGGTGTCTGGGGCATGTTCGGATCGCATAATCCATCTTTTTGGGGAAACTGGCCATGTGAAATGGTTAGCACATGGTTGGTGCGTGTTTTGAATAACAATGAAGATAAATTTCTTATATAGAACCATATCACATGGATTTCATATGTTCATGAATCATTACTATTCAAGAACCCATTCTACCTTGGTAATCATTTGTACAAACCATGCACATACTATTTTTCTATGTAAATCGTCATTTTTTAATTAATGACCAAATCAATACACATATTATTTAATAATATAAATTTAATTTTTTTTTCCAATTTTCCAATAATTTTGGAGATCATTGAAGTCCTATAGTAGGATATTAAAATTTTCCTTCATCCAGGATTCGATCGAGCTTACGTTCATCAGGTTGGATGTGCAACGATATGTACTCAAGTCTATTTGAGTTTTTATTATTCTCTACGTCCATTGACCTAATAATATTGATGTGATATAGGTTCCATTTTTAACATATATAATCCATAATAAGATTAATGAAATGGAAAAATTGGACGATGTGAGTGGTATAACCCCAAGGTGGTTGGACTATAACTCATCCCTCAATATCATTGATTATAACGTTGACGTGTGGGACCAGAGATTTCATCATGTGTCATTTAAAGAATTTATATGCCATGATTATAATCATTTGAACAATATGGATATTCTATTAGCCTATATTTTATTATTTTTTGGTGGTTAAACACCCAACTCCATGAATTCCATGTTGGATGTTATGCTATAATATGGTTTTTTGTATTTGACATGTTTGAGCCATTTTTTGGGAGTGAATTATCAAGACCATTATAAGGGTATGAATTTATATATTAAGTAGATTGATTTAAAATTTTAATTTCATCATTTAATATTCCATCTAAACACAAAATTTGACCTGCCTGAGGTAATTTCTTCAATTTATAATTAAATGTGAAATGGAAATTGAAAAGTATATTATGTATATGACATGTCCAAATTATATATAAATGAATAATAGGATTATTGTCCATATAACTCCTTACCATGTTTTCTTAAAACATTAGATGGAATATCAATTAGTGTATATTACATAAAATTATTTTAATAAAGGTAACATGCTTCATATCCTTATCACACTAATGAAACGAAATTCATAAACCATATGCACTTATTGATTAACTATGACTTAATTAAAAAGATTTATTCTGTATGACCATATCACAAAAATGAAATGCGGGGCATGACCCATATGAAATAGTACTTGAATTCATAATTACAAACGATGGTCTTGAATCTATGTCACCTTTGATTATTATCAGGCAATGCCTTGAGATCCTGTGAACCATATTTTGATTCATGGATACATCTTGCATAGGTTGAGATCCACCTATATTTTGACTATTGAATATTCTTTGGAAGCCTAGTATGACACTATATCATCCATTTAATATTATTACAGGATAACTTGTATAAACTCTTTGGATTCCACATTATCAAGTCGGTTACATGGTTAAAACCCATTAGTCACGGTCATTTCTTCAGCTAATTTTACAATGTATGATCTTTATGCACTCTATAGGTTTCTCATTGTGGAATTCCTTGTGATTTGATTTTTTTATTATGCTCTAACAAATTATACGATATATTTATTACTATATTAGTCACCATTGAGGTCCACATTTCTATGCATAATACCATGGAACCTAATTATTAAATTTCATTCCTAGTTTCCTTGTTACAACTTGGAACCAAGACTATTTATCATATGGAAAATTATAATCTGGTAATAATAAATTATGAAATTGGGTACATGTTCTGACAATAACTATGGAGTTCTGTTGGTACTTGTTTATTTCATTAATGTGTGATGATTTATATTATATATTTACTCTTTCACACTGTTACAATTCCATTAGATGAACCAAAATTTATAGACACCATTGGTGGTTGACCACTAAGATTTATCTCACACCATCTTCAGGCACTGTTTGGTAACTGAAGTGCATTACATGAATGTAGGTTTTGAAAATTTAAATAATACATCTTTGAACACTTGATTGATTTCTATTTATGAGGAATCTAGATAGCAGGTGAACAAGATGGACCTCAGTAAACATCAGATACTCTTTGATTTCCTTTATACTATGTGAACCATGTTTTGACTATGGTCATGTATTCATGTTTTACAATTTTTTAGTGACATTAAATAACATCATCATTTTTTGTAGCTTGTATTTTATTCATTTCATATCCGTTACTCTTATTGTTGTCTCTATTTTCATATATTCCTTCATAGTACATGTATTACATCCACAATTTAACTATATTTAGATTTACCAAACATGATACACATTGGTAATGAGGGAATAACATCCCCACAGACACACCCTAGGACCTCACTTCTAGACGGAAGCCTCTTGTGTTTGGGGTTATGTATTTATGTCTATTTGGACAAAAAGACACGGGGCCCATACTCTTTGGCATCTAGGTCTGGGATTTCTCAATTGGTATTAGAGAATATTTTCCATTTTTTCTATACAAATTTGAGAAAATATATTAGAGATTAGGAAATTTGGGATATTTTTAATAAGTAGTTCATGGTAACCATGAACCCATGTTTAGGGTAAAATCTGAATTGCATAAATTATATAAGTTGTTATTCTTTTTACAATTATAGTTGATATTATTTCACAATTGGGTGAAGAACATGTTGTGTTTAATTTTTTATTATTATTCTCATTGATGATATTATTTAACCCCTTAAACAATGAAATTGGGGCAATTAGTATTGTCATATGCATCATTATAGGCACAAATAATTACGATGTCATGCTCATTACCTTTCTATATAGGTGCATTTTACTTTTTTAAATTTATTGACATGTGTAACACCCCGAGATTTTATAAAAAATATTCTTTTTAATTTCATTAATGTATTGTGTTGTACGCTACACCAAAAAAAGCTTGCACAACAGGCATCCTTGACTTGCCTTGTATTACACGCAATCGCGACCTTCCTCGATAGTGTGTGTAGTACGCAATACCGAGTTTTACTAAACAACGATATGCTATTAAAATATTATTAAAACTAGCCGTTATGAATATTAATAACCACCTTTTAAATTTTTAGAAATTTTATCTCTCAAAAGGTACTTCATTTTTGGATTCGTTGTATCGAATTTACTCTAAGATGAAATTTTGGTACTTTTCGGATAACTTTCCTATTCTGACGAATATTGAAAATTACTAAATTTTAATTAAAAACAACTTTTTAATGGAAATAATTAATAGTGATAAATTATTAATTTGAGTGGTTTTAAAGTATATTTAGAATATATTTTTACAATTCAATACAATGTTGGTCATTGGATGTAATTTCACATTTACACCAGACGTAAACAAGTGTTAATCTTTTGATAGTTATTATCTCTTAAAAACACGCTATTTGTTGTGACAGCGGAAATTAATTATAAAATTAATTAATGAAATTTATATGTTGGGAATTTTGTAAAATAGAAATACTTTTTTAATTTAGAATATCAATTATAGCTTAGGGTGAAATTTTGGAATTTTTCTGAAAAACGTCAATTTTTTATGAATAGTGAAACTACTAAGTGGTAGTTAAAAAATTATTTTTTTTCATAAATCTTAATTTTACTGCTTCTGTGAATGGAATTTCAAAAATCCGAGATACACGGTTGATGTCAGTAAGTAAAATGTGGTTCAATGAGATGAAAATATTTTTTGTTGAATAGTAACTTTTTACTTTTATTTACCACGATTAAAAGTAAATAGGGTAATTAAGGGTAAAAATGATATTAATATTACCCTAAAACATGTCATAATTCTATTGGACAAGTGTATCTCGACCAAAAACAACCTTAAGTGTAAAATATTATCATTTAGGCCCACTTGGATTAGACTAGGACATTTATTATTATTTAATTCAAAGAAGAGTTAAAAGAGTTAAAATCAATGTATATTTACTAAAACATTTTTAATATAGGGTTATACATAATATAATTTCGACTATAAATATTAATTATAAATATAAAATGATTTCCTACATAATGGTATTTTATTTTTAATTTTTATACATTAAATAATTTAATTTATTTATGAAACAACGATGATGCAGTAATTACCTTTTTAAGAAAATATTAACATAATTAATGTTATAAATTCCCAAATAAATGTAATTTGAGACTTTTTATGACTTACACTAATTTTATAGGTTAATATGACATGTTATTGTTGATTTAAGTAACTTGGTTTGAACTTATCATTCTTTTATAAATTTCATAAAAATCATGTACCAAATAGTGTCAAAATTGACATAAATTAGTTTTTAAATCAAATATTATATTATTAATTGTTATTTAATTCCTAAAAATCTACGGTTCGGTCAAATGACTTATATAAGGATATATATATTAATAATAAACAACTTGGGGTTCGTTTGGCTTCATATGGTATGTTTATTAACCATATAGTGTAAGAAAACAAAAAGACATGGTAAAAGTTAAATTATTTAACTTAGAGTTAAATCTAATTGATAAGGTTAAAATAATAACCTAACCTTGTATAAATCCTATTGGATGAGAGGATTTCAACCCATCCCCACTTTAGCTTCGAAATAAGACCATTTGGAACCATTATAAACCGAATTTGACCTTAATATAAAATAATATTTTGAGATTTTCCTAAGATGCCCCTCTCCTCCCTTATAAAAGGGCACCTCCTCCCTCTCCTCCTCACACCAATTTGAGCATTCAAGCTCTTCCAAAACCTGCCAAATCTTTTCTCCACTTCCCTAGTATCATCCTAAAGGTCATGGTCTTCTTTAAAGACCATACATTGTTCTTTAAGTGGAGGTTAAGTGAAGGCGCGTCAAAAAGAGGTAATATCCATTACTGATCTTTTTCAATTTCATTCTTCTTCAACTTATTCTTTTTTGGTTGTTTAATGATAAAGTAATAACATCAGTATTTCTTATATACTGATATGTTATTAGAAATATGAAACAACTCGAATTAACCTTCTATCCATCCTACGGAAAAAGGAAATCACCGCGCGTGCGTACGTACGAAATACCATCTCCATGCCATAGTGTAATCTATTTTCCTCCACCACCTTAATTGGAAGGGTATAATGGTGTAATGAGTAACTATATATGATTATTATAAAGTGATATTGATACTGAAATAGTATACATACACTTCAACACAATTCCATGACCATGGGAACGATATCATCGCTCGTGTGTACATACGGACTACCGTCTCCACGACGTGATGAGATTCATTCTCAATGATTAACCATTCATGAATGATTATAAAGTATATATAATAAGTACTAATGAAATATATGACATAATAATGATACTGGATTTATTTATATTTATATGTATTTTATCTACTGAATTCCATTCAATTCAATAAGGAAACGAAAACAGCGTTCATGCGTACGTACGGACTACCGTCTCCATGAACGGTGTATTTCATTCCATTTATTGATATATTATTTATATATATATATATATAATATGAATATATATTATATATAAATCTTGTTTTACATTCTGTATATAAGTAATCATGATCCATGTAATCATATTAATAATTACAAGTTAAAAACACGAACGACAAATGAGACGATTTTACCCAAAACGCTACTTTAACATGAATTTACAAAAGAACGGGTAATATAAAGTCATAAGTGGGCCATATATGATATAATAACAATGAATATGATTCTGTAATAAGTAAATAACATTATTTAAATCATTATACAGGAGGTTCGGACACTTACGAAGCAAATCAGACCTAAGGTAAGGGAAATATCACAATCTCATTTTTATCCGAGATTGTTTATACATTGAAATTTACTGGGGTGTATTTTATCATCCACATCCATGCTTCCTCAATATGTAATATTTATATCCTTATACAATAGTTTATAACCAATTTTACCCTTCGGTGAGTTTTTAGTAAAAGATATGAAAGGAATCTTTTGTTGTTTGTCGTACGAGGTACTTTTTTGACTTTTCCGAAAAAAGTAAAAAGAATGTTTTTTTAACTTATACGGCATGAATGGATTTTTAAAACATTATTTCCAAGAATCTTCCTTTACAAGTTTTCAAGTTTATTTTTAATCAACTTCTTTTAGTTTAAAATTGTATTACATGTTAAGAAAGGAAAAGTGTTTTTGAAGTAGAAAGGATATTTTCCTCAAGAATGGAGTTCAAGTGTTTTATCAAAATTATTTTCCATATAAGATAATAAAGGGTTCTGTTTATATCCCTATTATTACATTGATTGGGCTATGTTGTGATGGAATTATTTTTATGGATTCCTTTATCTTATATGAATGGTTTTATAATGTCATGTTGTTTAAGAATCCCATTTTTATTACATGGGTTATGCATTGATGTATGATTTATGATTTTGTGGCACACATAAGAATGGTATCATTATGAGATGGGTGGGAACTATATCACCCTCCAATGCATTGGGTAAAGATTTTATATCTCATGAGATAGACATGGGTGGAATGGTAGGTTATACCGGTTCAGTGAAACAGGACTGAAACGAGGGTGACTCGGTTTAGAATGGGACTTTGTCCACTAAGATAGTCTTGGAAATGAGTCTTGAATAACAAGAAATGATTCTCTATGATTATGTTTGTATTCCACAAAGTTTCATGTTTTAAGTTATGATTATTGGGATTTCATTTCACTGTTATGATTTATCCCATGTTATGAAATTATGCTCTCTTTTGCAGGTTAAGATTTCCAAAAGATATGTTCTTATGAATATGATGTGATTGATTTTTCTTTTGTTTACCCTTAATGAGCATTTGATCTCACCCTTTTATGTTTTCTTTTCCCCAGGATATAAATAAAGGTTTTAGGTTAAAAAAAGGAAGATCTTTATGGTAGAGATTGATGATCTTTCACCACGATTAGAAGATTACGTTCTGAGTTCCAAAGACACTAAACTATTACGATCCTTGTGTGTGTGTGTTTTTTGTTATGTACTAAGTATTCCTCAAATGTAATGTAATGTCCATGTACATCAGGCTTCGGGTCTCTACAGTTCGTATCAGAGGAATGGTTTAGTCATCCTTTGGAAACTAGGATACGAGAACATTAGTGAGATCCCTAGAGATATTTCTAAGGTATGTCTAGGGATGTCTCTAAGGTTAAGTATACGTATAGGTTATAGTCCTAGAATTGCTCTAACTATCTTAGAATTTAACATATGATGTTAGATATTGAGGGTACTCCCCCTTTATTATGTTGTTTTCCCTAGCATGATTTTTTCCTCTCACACTATTCTTTTTTGGTTTTAGAAAATGGCTGGAAACAAGATGATTCACGATAATGGCGGATATGATGTAAAATGGAATGATATTCTTCATGAGAAACCAAATGAAATGGTATTTGGAAGTCCAAACATCATTATTATGCAGAATCAGCAATCTCATAATATGATCAATAATGTAAAATTTTGTAAGTTTCCTTACTCGGCTAATAAGAGAAAGATGGAGTTTCATGATGATCATAGAGGAAAGAAAGTTCAATTTCCCCTATGTAAATCATTTTGGAATAGGATTCGAGGAGAATGTTTCAAGGGAACTGGAAGATGCTTTGGGTGTGGAAAAGAAGGACACAAAGGCAGTAAGTGCAAAGGAAAAGGTTCAATTAACACCATGGATGAGGATAATGGTATTGCTATGACATCAACAATGGTTAAATGTTTTAAATGAGGAATGTATGGGCATTATGAAAACAAATTCCCTAAGGGAATGTATCATGAAGAGAATCAGTATGGTCGTATGAGTAGTATTTATGTTGATGATGATGAAGAGACTACAAATGATATGTGAGATGAAACAATTTTTGATGCTCGGTCAATGGTTTAAGAATGTAGTGGAATGATTACATGTTTATCATGTGTAATGTTGTATAAGTAATCTCATGGTACTATGGAATAAAGAGACATCTAAGGATTGTTACACAGTTGTCTTTCCTTGAGTTTTGAAAGTGTATGATTAATGGTACCAGTATCCATGAAAGGTTATTCAGATATTTTTGAAATGTAGATGATATGCGCATAATGAAGGGATAAGGAGAAAATTAAATGTTTGATAGTATTCATGAGATCATGACTGATATAAGGAAATAGTTATATCATGGTTTGAGTATATAGATTTTTGAGGATTTTGGTATGTGGAAAGTGTTAACTTTTTACTGCATTCATGTTTTCACTAAGGTTCAATGGGTATTCAAGAGAATACCTGATTAAGGCCTTTGAATGTTTGGAATGTGACCAACAGGACATATCTTATGATATATGGGGATCAATGATGGTATTAAATCTCTGGTAATCATTTTCACTATATTAAGAGAGTGGACTACAGTATTATAGACAAGCCTAAAGATTGGACTGGATTATGTTGGACATAAGTTAGTATTGTTTTAGGAGAGAAGTTTTTTTCGATATTATTGATGGGATTTTATAGTAATATAGTTTTAGAAAAAGGACAACCTGTAGGATGGACGACAGCCCATCGCTTCAGACAAGGCTGTGGGAATCGAACCCACAACCAAAGTGCGACTGGCCTTTATCACCTACCACAGGCCTACAGGAAGTCCTTGGTTAGTAGAAACTAATTTTATTTTATTAAGCGGTATGATATATGAAGTATAAGTTCATTTTTGGAACCATATACGATTAACCATAAGATGGACTTATAACTTTTGCTAACCTTTTGTTTGAAAGAGATGGAATGACCCATCATTCTATCACATGATCTGCTAACACATCACGAATGACAAATTCAACTTCATTTCTTTAATAGATGAAGTGGAAATTGTCCAAAGAACGACAAACGGTGAGAGTATACCAAAATCATGAAAGTATTTCTTCTAATTCAAATTTTCAACTTTAGGGAAATGATCTTGAAAACCAAAAATGTTGTCCTAGTGATCTTATACCTGATGAATTAGATGGTACCTTGTATCATCACAAATCTATGGATTTGTGATTACTGGCTTTTCCATAGCCATGTTCTCTACCACTCTCTATCAGAACATGATGGTTAGATTTCTCTTCCATATCCATATTTTCACCTATGTGGAAACCCAGTGATTAGTTTATTTGGGTAACCGTTACGTTTCATACTTTTGTTTTTAAAGACTGTTTTTGGTATTCCTTTTTACGATGTGGGTTTCTATTAAAGTATCTTTCGAGTAGTAAACCATTTATAACCCCGATGAATTTCGAGGGCGTAATTCATTTTAAGTGGGGTAGAATGTAACACCACGAAATTTTATAAAAAATATTCTTTTTAATTTCATTAATGTCTTGTGTTGTACGCTACACCAAAAGGAGCTTGCACAACAAGCATCCTTGACTTGCCTTGTATTACACACAATCACGACCTTCCTCAATAGCATGTGTAGTACACAATACCGAGTTTCACTAAACAACGATATGCTATTAAAATATTATTAAAACTAGCCTTTATGAATAGTAATAACCACCTTTTAAAATTTTAGAAATTTTATCTCTCAAAATGGACTTCATTTTTGGATTCGGATTATCGAATTTAGCCTAAGGTGAAATTTTGGTACTTTTCGGATAACTTTCATATTCTGATGAATAGTGAAAATTACTAAATTTTAATTAAAAACATCTTTTTTAATCGAAATAAATAATAGTGATAAATTATTAATTTGAGTGGTTTTAAAGTATATTTAGAATATATTTTTACAATTCAATACAATGTTTGTCATTGGATGTAATTTCACATTTACAGCAGACATAAACAAGTGTTAATCGTTTGATAGTTATTATCTCTTAAAAACACGCTATTTGTTGTGACAGTAGAAATTAATTATAAAATTAATTAATTCAACTTATATGTTGGGAATTTTGTAAAATAGAAATCATTTTTGAATTCGGAATATCAATTATAGCTTAGGGTGAAATTTTGGCATTTTTCTGAAAAACATCAATTTTTGATGAATAGTGAAACTACTAAGTGGTATTTAAAAAAATTATTTTTTTTCATAAATCTTATTTTTACCGCTTCTGTGAATGGAATTTCAAAAATTTTAGAGACAAGGTTGATGTCAGTAAGTAAAATGTGGTTCAATGAGATGAAAATTATTTTTGGTGAATAGTAAATTTTTACTTTTATTTACCACGGTTAAAATTAAATAGGGTAATTAAAGGGTACAAATGATATTAATATTACCCTAACACATGTCCTAATCCTATTGGACAAGTGTATCTCGACAAAAAACAACCTTAAGTATAAAATATTATCATTTAGGCCCACTTGGATTAGATTAAGACATTTATTATTATTTAATTCAAAGAAGAGTTAAAAGAGTTTAAATCAAAGTTTATTTACTAAAACATTTTTAATATAAGGTTATACATAATATAATTTCGACTATAAGGATTAATTAATAAGATAAAAAGATTTCCTACATAATGGTATTTTATTTGTAATTTTTATACTTTAAATAATTTAATTTATTTATGACAAAACGATGATGCAGTAATTACCTTTTTAAGAAAATATTAACATAATTGATGTTATAAATGCCCAAATAAATTTAATTTGAGACTTTTTATGACTTTAACTAATTTTCTAGGTTAATATGACATGTTATTGTGGATTCAAGTAACTTGGTTCGAACTTATCATTCTGTTAGAAATTTCATAAAAATCATGTACCATATAGTGTCAAAATTGACATAAATTAGTTTTTAAAACAAATATTATATTATTAATTGTTATTTAATTCATAAAAATCTAATGTTCTGCCAAATGACTTAGATAAGGATAGATATATTAATTATAAACATCTTGGGGTTCGTTTGGCTTCATATAGTAAGTTTATTAACCATATAGTGTAAGAAAACAAAAAGATACGGTAAAAGTTAAATTATTTAACTTAGAGTTAAATCTAATTGATAGGGTTAAAATAATAACTTAAACTTGTCTAAATCCTATTGGATTAGAGTATTTCGACCCATACCCACTTTAGCTTCGAAATAAGACCATTTGGAACCATTATAAACCGAATTTGACCTTAATATAAAATAATATTTTGAGATTTTCCTAAGATGCCCCTCTCCTCCCTTATAAGAGGGCACCTCCTCCCTCTCCACCTCAAACCAATTTGAGCATTCAAGATCGTCCAAACCCTGAAACAATATCTTATACACTTCCCTAGTATCATCCTAAGGGTCTTGGTCTTCTTCAAAGACCATTCATAGTTCTTTAAGTGGAGGTCAAGTGAAGGCACGTCAAAAAGAGGTAATATCCATTACCGATCTTTTTCAATTTCTTTATTCTTCAACTTCTTCTTCTTTGGTTGTTTCATGATAAAGTAATAACATCAGAATTTCTTATATACTGATATGTTATTATAAATATTAAACAACTCTAATTAACCTTCTATCCATCCTACGGAAAAAGGAAATTACCGCGCGTGCATACGTACGGAATATCGTCTCCACGCCGTGGTGTAATCTATTTTCCGCCACCACCTTAATTGGATGGGTATAATGGTGTAATGAGTAACTATATATGATTATTATAAAGTGATATTGATACTGAAATATTATACATACACTTAAACACAATTCCACGACCATGGGAATGATATAATCGCTCGTGCGTACGTACGGACTACCGTCTCCACGACGCGATGAGATTCATTCTCAATGATTAACCATTCATGAATGATTATAAAGTATATATAATAAGTACTAATGAAATATATGACATAATAATGATACTGTATTTATGTATATTTATTTGTATGTCATCTACTTAATTCCATTCAATTCAATAAGGAAACGAAAACAGTGTACATGCGTACGTACGGACTACCGTCTCCATGAACGGTGTATTTCATTCCATTTATCGATATTATATATATATTTATATTATGAATATATATTATATATAAATCATGTTATAAATTCTGGATATAAGTAATCATGATCCAAGTAATCATATTAATAATTACAAGTTAAAGACACGAACGACAAATGAGACGATTTTACCCAAAACGCTACTTTAACATGAATTTACAAAAGAACGGGTAATATTAAGTCATATGTGGACCATATATGATATAATAACAATGAATATGATTCTGTAATAATTCAATAACATTATTTAAATCATTATACAGAAGGTCCGGACACTTACGAAGCAAATTGGACCTAAGGTAAGGGAAATATCACAATCTCATTTTTATCCGAGATTGTTTATACATTAGAATTTACTGGGGTGTATTTTATCATCCACATCCATGATTCCTCAATATGTAATATTTATATCCTTATAAAATAGTTTATAACCAATTTTACCCTTTGGTGAGTTTTTAGTAAAAGATATGAATGGAATCTTTTGTTGTTTTTCGTACAAGCTACTTTTTTGACTTTTCCGACAAAAGTACAAAGAATGTTTTTTAACTTATACGGCATGAATGGATTTTTAAATCATTATTTCCAAGAATCTTCCTTTACATGTTTTAAAGTTTATTTTTAATCAACTTCTTTTAGTTTCAAATTGTATTACATGTTATGAAAGGAAAAGTGTTTTTGAAGTAGAAAGGATATTTTCCTCAAGAATAGAGTTCAAGTGTTTTATCAAAATTATTTTCCATCTAAGATAATAAAGGGTTATGTTTATATCCCAATTATTAAATTGATTGGACAATGTTGTGATGGAATTATTTTTATGGATTCCTTTATCATATATGAATGGTTTAATGATGTCATGTTGTTTAAGAATCCCATTTTTATTACATGGGTTATGCAATGATGTATGATTTATGATTTTGTGGCACACATAAGAATGGTATCATTATGAGATGGGTGGGACCTATATCTCCCTCCAATGCATTGGGTAATGATTTTATATCTCATTAGATAGACATGGCTGGAATGGTAGGTTATACCGGTTCAGTGAAACAGGACTGAAACGAGGGTGACTCGGTTCAGAATGGGACTTTGTCCACTAAGATAGTCTTGGCAATGAGTCTTGACTAACAAGAAATGATTATCTATGATTATGTGTGTATGCCACAATGTTTCATGTTTTAAGTTATGATTATTGGGATATCATTTCACTACTATGATTTATCCCATGTTATGAAATTATGCTCTCTTTTACAGGTTAAGATTTCCAAAAGTTATGTTCTTATGAATATGATGTGATTGATTTTTCTTTTGTTTACCCTTACTGGGCATTTGAGCTCACCCTATTATGTTTTCTTTTCCCCAGTATATAAAGAAAGGTTTTAGGTAAAAAAAATGAAGATATTTATGGGAGATATTGAAGATCTTTCACCACGATTAGAAGATTGCGTTCCGAGTTTCCAAAGACACTAAACTATTACGATCCTTGTGTGTGTGTTTTTTTTTGATATGTACTAAGTATTCTGCAAATTTAATGTAATGTCCATGTACGTCAGGCTTCGGGTCTCTACAACATGTTTGTGAATAATGAGTGATGATGTGATATTTATGATGTGTACTTATTTCTCTAGGATTAAATTGTGTGAATTCATGTCTCAATTCATGAAGTGTACGGGGCCTCCTCTGTTGAGATGAGTAATTTTCCGAGTCTATCCATTATTCAATAAGTGTTTGGGTATTTTTAATAGCGATAAAGTGTATTAGAATTGATTCGCCAAAAAATTATATCCATTCATAATTGACTCACGACATCTAAAATCAATTTGTTTCATATCTGTATCCAGACATTTCATGTTTATGATATGTAAAGGGTATAATCTTGAAATTTTAATTTAATATTAATTAAATATTATACTTGAGCATCTTTTGATTCCTATACATTAATGAGGTAGATGGGGTATTATTACTGGTGTAGTGAGATTTCCTACATTAATATTATACTAGCGATTCAATTTTATGATTATGTTTTTTCTAAGGTATGTTAATGGATTTCGTTGACAAATTCCACAATGACTTCATCGTACAGTACACTAGAAAGGTGGAAAAGACAATGATCCAGATGTTGTGGGACTTGAACAACCAGTCATACCTCTAGGAGTTCCACTAATGACACTTCTTGATGTACCTGATATGGGTATGGATTCCCATGTTTGTTATATTTTACTATGTATGATGAAATCCATTAATTATTATCAATGGTTTTCACCTACAATGGATAATCTGAATCATGATTTCCAGCAGTAACATCCCACTACTTTCTCAGGCTATGGCGGTTTAAAGGCTGATGAGTCAAGGATAGATTCAACATAATCAATCTATGAGAATTTGTTGATCCCTCTATAGTGGGGAGTAAAACATGCTACATAAATTCTTTGAGATTCAACCAAGCATTAGTGGGACTAGACTTCCCAGGCCAGTCATCATCCGTGCATGTTATGGGTTGAATTAACAATTGTATTCTATGATAGGTGATTTCCGAAGATGATGAGAGATAACTGAGCTAGAGAGCTCATGAATATAGACCAAGGATCATTATAAATTGTTGAATATTCAGTGTGTTTCATAGATTATATCAATTTTTCACTTATTATAGCTGGTTATGATCTTTTGCAGACTGTTTCATTTGAGGATGGTCTCCAGTACACCATCTTTCCATAGGGAAATGTCATTCCCCTACCTAAATTTTTTGAAATAGTAAATCTGGATCTGGTCACTGAGCATTAAATGATGGATGGTAATAGAACTGGTTATAGAGTATGAGTTCCACAGAAATACAATAGTTCTTCTTGTGGTAGGAATTGTTCCCACCAGGTTTCTTGTCAGTGTACTGACAACCATAGTCCAAATTTTTATTTCTCTAAAATGTTACACTAGTGTGGATGAAGGGGAATTTGAATCCTCAATGTGTTAGAGACCCACTAGAGTGTAAGGATTGTGTCCATATGCAGAATAATCATCATTTGTATAGGATATTTACACATTCTTTGAGTGGAAAAGGATCTACACCTAATATGCTTTCAGAAATGATTTCATTAATGCCATGTCAGGTGGGGAGTGAGAATGAAACATGTAGGTCTTACTTAGGAGGTTCTTGTAGTCATGGAATCCCGACACCAAATCATTAGAAGCACCAGTAGAGGAAGTATCATCATTGTATTCCATATTTAGTACATGGCTATGGATCATGCATGTTGGACACACTATATCTTATACCCAAGGACAAGGATGATTGACCAAGAAAATTATGAGGTACTATTCTAGTTACCTCTAATATAGTAACAACTATATTTTATATAAGTTCTTAGATCTATTTTATCTCTATTTATATTTTAGATATTCATTGATATGAGATACAATATTATTGTGGTGAAATGACCATAGATACACTGTTAATGGTATTAATGGATGGAATATGATTTTGTATAGAATTTCCCCTTATGGTAGGTAGTTACCCTATATTATGGAACCAATATATTATTGAGATGATGGGATTCAATTTAATAATTAGGATGGATTGTTTGGTTCAGTATGATGTTCTTTTAGACTATTATCTCCTCAGTTTATCATTTACATCATCAGAGGGTTGCAAATATATTTATAATGGTGAGTAGGATGTCCTTGCTAGTAGAGCTGGAACGTAGCATCATGTGCAAGGTGTAATTACTATCGATATTGTAATCGTAGTAGATTTAGTGGTCTCTTCATCATTCCTCATGATTTTTCTGGCCTACCTCATTAGAGAGAGGTGTATTTTATTATTGATCATGTTCTAGTATTATATTTAGTGTACATTCCTCCACATATGATCGAACTAATAGAGTGTCAAGTTATCAAGAGTAAATTTGAGTATTTAGAGGAAAAAAACTATATATTTCCTAATCCATAATCTTGGGGTTCGACCATACATTTCACCATAAAGGTAGGTGAAACCATATATTTATGTGTGGATTATAAAAGGTTGAACCAGATTATATTCAAGAACCGATATTCAATTCATCGAATTGATGATCTCTTTTGCCAGAAATATAGATCAATGGTCTTCTACAAGATCGACATGATATCAGGTTATCATTAAGTACAAATCTTTCCATCATAAATACCTTTAATAACTTTCCATAGTTGGTTTGGTAGGTATGATTACCTTTTTATCGTGTTAAATGTTACTAATTCACCCACCATTTTCATGGCTCCGATGAATATGATTTTCCACACCTATATAGCCTCTTTTGTAGAAGTATTTGTGGACGTCTTCTTGGTGTATTCTAACTCTTGATTGGACCATACTAAACATCTTGAGATCACTCTATATACACATAGAAAGAATCATCGTTACCTTCGAGATTTCTATGATTCAATTTTGGATTGAAAAGGTTCACTTCATAGTTCATATAATAATGGAATCGATAGTATCTTTTGTACTATAAATGGTTACTGTTGTAGTTTCCTAGTTGCATCCGAAGAATATTATTGAAAAATAACATTTCATCGAGATGGATTGATTTTTTATTCATTTAATAATGTTATTTTCCAACCGAGAATCAACTCTTTCTCAACATACAAAGAAGGTTGTTATGTTTATATGGTCATAACCATATGATATATCCCTTCAGCAATATAAGGTGAGAAATTTGGGGTGTTCATATAACACAAGAGCCTCAGATATATATTTTTCCATAATGAATTGAACAAAAAACAATGGTAAAAGGATGAAATTCCTCAATACATTGATTTTTAGCTATCCTATATACTTTGGAAGGGTAATGTTGTTGTATATTCACTACGTCAGACAAATCCGGAATATACCGTATAGGAAACCAGGATGAATAGAAATTAATGGTCATATTTTTTGAGTTTTATATCAAGTTTCATGATAGTCAAGAGAATTATTATTTCTCATCCTTGATATTTACATATACCCTCTATAATAAGGTGCTGGGTAGACTGTTTTCATATCCTAAATGATTGGTTCTCAGTGAGATTATATCGAATGATAACTCTCCACTGTATTTTTCATTGTACAAAGACAATGACCTACATCTATGTTGTTGTATCCGGGATTCTACTATGATGAGAGAAGATTTAATGAAATAGTGGAATGCCCCTTAGTGGGGTGATCGTCCATGAATATTGATGATGTGTTGATACATGTTATGTTATAATTGGTGTCCAGGGATGAAATATCATAATAAAATATTTATTAGTAATTGTTTCACCTATAAGAAGGAGAAGGTGTGGCACCATAGTCATATAGGCTTGTTTCATGCACATCTAGTCCCACAATTAAAAATGATATACTGTTTCTATAGATTTTTTAGTTACATTAACTTGGTATCCAAGAGGCAGTCATATTATATCAACAGTTTTTGACTGACTAATGAAATCATCCCTCTTAATTTATATTAAGGAGACATTGTCAATTAATGGGATGGGAAGATAGGATTTATAGAAGATCATACAACTCCAGGAGGTCCCTCGTTTTATCATTTATAATTTGGATTCAATTTCACATAATTGTTCTAGGAGGTTATGAAAATGCTAAGGGAAAATAGTTGCCTCTGAGAAAAATTTTGTTACTCAGGCATATGGACAATCAGAATGGACAATTCAGGTTCTATAGGATATTCACCTTGAATGTGTCATTGATATTAGATTTAGTTGGGTTGAAATATACCTTTTATTGAGTTCTCCTATAATACAATATTGTAGTTAAAAATTTAGATTGATATTTTTGAGGCCTTATATGGTAGGTAATTCTGTTAAACACTGTAACACCCCGAGATTTTATGAAAAATATTCTTTTTAATTTCATGTCTTGTGTTGTAAGCTACACCAAAAGGGGCTTTCACAACATGCATACTTTACTTTTTTTGCATTATGTGCAATCGCGACCTTCCTCAATAGCGTGTGTAGTACGCAATACCGAGTTTCACCAAACAACGATATGCTATTAAAATATTTTTAAAAACTAGCATTTATGAATAGTAATAACCACTTTTTGAAATTTTTTTAAATTTTATTTTTCAAAATGGACTTCATTTTTGGATTCGGAATATCGAAATTATCTTAGGGTGAAATTTTGGTACTTTTCAGATAACTTTCATATTCTGATGAATAGTGAAAATTACTAAATTTTAATTATAAACAACTTTTTTATTCAAAATAATTAATAGTGATAAATTATTAATTTTAGTGGTTTTAAAGTTTATTTAGAATATATTTTTACAATTTAATACAATGTTGTTCATTGGATTAATTTCACATTTAAACCAGACATAAACAAGTGTCAATCTTTTGATAGTTATTATCTCTTAAAAACACGCTATTTGTCTTAACGACGGGAATTAATTTTTAAATTAGATAATGTAACTGATATTTTTTAAATTTTGTAAAATAAACATCATTTTTGAATTCATAATATCAAATATAGCTTAGGCCTAATATTTGGTATTTTTCTGAAAACTTTCAATTTTTGATGAATAGTGAAACTACTAAGTGGTAGTTAACAAACTGAATTTTTCATAAAACGTAATTTTACCGCTTCTGTGAGTGGAATTTAGAAAATCCGAGAGACACGGTTAATATCAAGGACTAAAATGTGGTTCAATTAGATTAAAATAATTTTTGGTGAATAGTAACTTTTTACTTTTTTTACCACGGTTAAAATTAATAGGGTAATTAAGGGTAAAAAAGATATTATTATTACCCTAACACATGTCCTAATTTTATTGGATAAGTTTAATTCGACTACAAACAACCTTAGGAATAAAATATGACCATTTAGGCCCACTTGGATTAGATTAGGACATTTATTATTAATTTATTTAAAGAAGTGTTAAAATAGTTAAAATCAAAGTTTAATAAGTAAAACATTTTTAATATGGGGTTATACATAAGATAAATTCGACTATAAATATTAATTAGAAATATAAAAATATTTCCTACATAATGGTATTTTATTTGTAATTTTTAGACATTAAATAATTTAATTTATTTATGACACAACGATGCTGCAGTAATTTTCATATTAATGAAATATTGACATAATTAATGTTATAAATACCCAAATAAATGTAATTTGAGACTTTTTATGAATTACAATAATTTTCTAGGATAATATGACATGTTAGTATTGATTTAAGCAACTTGGTTCCAACTATTCATTATGTTATTATTTTAACAAAAATCAATTACTAAATAGTGTCAAAATTGACATAAAATAGTTTTTAAAACAAATATTATATTACTAATTGTTATATTATTCATAAAAATACATGGTTCGGCCAAATGACTTAGATAACGTTATATATATTAATAATAAATAACTTGGGGTTCTTTTGGCTTGATATGGTAAGTTTATTAACCTTATAGTGTAAGAAAACAAGAAGACACGGTAAAAGTTAAATTATCTAACTTAAAGTTAAATCTAAATGATAAGGTTTACATTGATACCTAAACTTGTCTAAATTCTATTGGATGAGAGGATTTAGACCCCTACCCACCTTATCTTCGAAATATATTAATTTGGAGCTATTAAAAATCGAATTGTACTTTATAATAATATAATATTTTTAGTTATTCCAAAGGTGCCCCTCTCCTCCCTTATAAAAGGACACCTCCTCCCCCTCTTCCTCACACCAATTTGAGACTTAAATCCCGGACAAAACCTGTCAATTTCTACTCTAAACTTCCCAAGAAACATCCTAGAGGTTATGGTCTTCTTCAAAGACCTATTTTAGTTCCCTAAAAGGAGGTCTCAACGAAGCACTTCAAAGAAGAGGTAATGTCTGTTACCGATTCTTTCATCTTTATTTCTTCTTCCACTTCTTCTTATTTAGTTGTTTCATTAAGAAGTAATAAAATAAGTATCACTCATATACTGATATGTTATTATAAGTATGAAAAAACCCTATTTCACCATCTATCCATCCTATGGAAAATGAAATCACCGCACGTGCGTACGTACGGAATACCATCTCCACGCCGTGGTGTAATCTATTTTCCACCACCACCTTACTTGGATGGGTATAATGGTGTAAATAATTAATATATATGATTATTATAAAGTGATATTGATTTTGAAATAGTATACATACACTGCAATACAATTCCATGATCATGGGAACGATATCATCGCTTGTGCGTACGTACGGAATACCGTCTCCATGATGTGATGTGATTCGTTCTACTTGATCTTCATTGCATAATGATTATATAAATGAATTGAATGAATAAATCTGATATATAGTACATTAATACCATTCTGGAACTAATGTATCTATATCCTAAAGAGAAGAATAAGAATTTATTCGACAAAACACGCATAAGAACAAAAAGATATAAACACCCGAATAACAAGTGGCAATGAAATATTACTACTAAGAAGCTAAGAATATGACCATATATGATAACTTAAAAATAATTATGATTCTGGAATAAGTCAGTAACATTATTTAAATCATTATACAGGATTTTCGGACACGGTCGAAGCAAATCGGACCTAAGGTAAGGGAAAATGTCACAATCTCATTTTTATCTGAGATTGTTTATACTTTGGTATTTACTGGGGTGTATTTTATCATCCACATCCATGTTTCCTCAAAATGTAATATTATTTCCATCCACCTAAAATTTTTTAAATCCAATTTTACCCTTTGGAGAGTTTTTAGTAAAAGATATGAATGGAATATTTTGTCGTTTTTCGTACGAGGTACTTTTGGATTTTTCCGACAAAATTACGCGAAGAATGTTTTTTTAACATATATGGCATGAAAGGATTTTTAAAACATTATTTCCAAGAAGCATCCTTTGAATATGTTCATGTTTATCTTTAATCAACTTCTTTTAGTTTAAAATTCTATGACATGTTAAGAAAGGAAAATGTATTTGAATTTGAAAGGATATTTTCCTCAAAAATGGTGTTCAAGTGTTTTATCAAAATTATTTTCCATCTATGATAATATAGGGTTCTGTTTATATCTGTATTATTACATTGATTTGATTATGTTGTGATGGAATTATTTTTATGAATTCATTTATCTTATATGATTTGTTTGATGATGTCGCGATGTTTTAGATTCCCATTTTTATTACATGGGTTATGCAATGATGTGTGATTTATGATTTTGTGGAACACATAATAATGGAATCATTATGAGATGGGTGGGACCTATATCTCCCTCCAAGTCATTGGTTAAAGATTTTATATCTCATGAGATAGACATGGCTGGAACGGTAGGTTATACCGGTTCAGTGAAATAGGACTGAAACGAGGAATAAACTCGGTTCAGAAAGGGACTTTGTCCACGAAGATAGTCTTGGCAATGAGTCTTGACTAATAAGAAATGATTATCTATGATTATGTGTGTATGCCACAAAGTATCATGTTTTCTGTTATGATTATTGGGATTACATTTCACTACTATTATTTATCCCATGTTTTGAAATTATGATCTCTTTTTCAGTTTAAGATTTCCAAAAGATATGTTCTTATGAATATGATGTGATTGATATTTCTTGTGTTTACCCTTACTGAGCATTTGAGCTCACCCTTTTATGTTTTCTTTCCCCCAGGATATAAATAAAGGTTTTAGGTAAGAAAAAAAGGGGAAGATTTTTTTGGGAGATGTTGAAGATCTTTCACCATGATTAGAAGATTACGTTCCGAGTTTCCAAAGACACTAAACTATTATGGTCCTTGTATGTGTGTTTTTGTTATGTACTAAGTATTCCAAAAAAGTAATGTAATGTCCATGTAATTCATGCTTTGGGTCACTACAGTTGGTATCAGATGAAAGGATTAGTCAACCTTTGGAAACTAGGATGCGAAAACGTTAGTGAGATCCTAGAGATATTTCTAATGTATGTCTAGGGATGTACCTAAGGATAAGAATACGTATAGGATATAGTCCTAGAACTACGGTAACGATCATATAATTTAACCTAAGATGTTAGATATTGAGGGTGCTCCCCCTTTACTATGTTGTTTTACCTAGCATGATTTTTTCCTCTCACACTATTCTTTTTGGGTTTTAGAAAATGGCTGGAAACAAGATGATTCACAATAATGAAGGATACGATGGACAATGGAATGATATTCTTCATGAGAAACCAAATGAAATGGGATTTGGAAGTCCAAACATCATTATTATGCCGAATCAGCAATCTCATAATATGATCAATAAAGTAAAATTTTGTAAGTTTCCTGACTCGGCTAATAAGAGAAAGATGGAGTTTCATGATGATCATAGTGGAAAGAAAGTTCTATTTCCCCTATGTAAATCATGTGGGAAGAGGAATCAAGGAGAATGTTTCAAAGGAACTGGAAGTTGCTTTGGGTGTGGAAAAGAAGGACACAAAGCCAATAAGTGCAAAGGAAAAGTTTCAGTTAACACTATGGACGAGGATAACGGTATTGCTACAACATGAACAATGGTTAAATGTTTTAAATGTGGAATGTACGGGCATTATGCAAACCAATTCCCTAAGGGAATGTCTCATGAAGAGATTCATTATGGTCGTATGGGTAGTATTTATTTTGATGATGATGAAGAGACTACAAATGATATGTGAGATGAACGAATTGTTGAAGATCGGTCAATGGTTTAAGAATGTAGTGGAATGATTACATGTTTATCATGTGTGAGGTTGTATAAGTAATCTCATGGTAATATGGAATAAAGAGACATCTAAGGATTGTTACACTGTTGACTTTCCTTGAGCTTTGAAAGTGTATGATTAATGGTACCAGTATCCATGAAAGGTTATTCAAATATTTTTGGAATGTAGATGATATGCGCATAATGAAGGGATAATGAGAAAATTAAATGTTTGATAGTATTCATGAGCTAATGACTGATATAAGGAGAAGGTTATACCATGGTTTGAGTATATAGAATTTTGAGGATTTTGGTTTGTGGAAAGTTTTAACTTTTAACTGTATTCATGTTTTCACTAAGGTTTAATGGGTATTCATTCTTCAAGAGAATACATGATTAATGTATTCACATATTTGTAATTTTACCAACAAGATATATCTTATGATATATGGGGGATAAATGAGGGAATTCACGTGATTGTTATGTGACATTTCAAGTAATCATTTTCTTTATACTATGAGCTTGGACCGTAGTATTTTAGATAAGCCTAATGATTGGAATGGACTATGTTGGACATAAGTTAGTATTGTTTAAGGATAAAAGTTTTTTGATATTATTGATGGGATGTTATAGTTATATAGTTTTAGAAAAAGGACAACCTGCAGGACGGGCGACAACCCATCGCTTCGGACAAGGCCGTGGGAATCGAACCCACAACCGAAGTGCGACTGGCCTTTATCGTCTACCACTGGCCTACAGGATGTCCTTGTTTAGTAGAAACTAGTTTAATTATATTAAGTAGTATGATATATGTTGTATAAGTCCATTTTAGGAACCATATATGATTAATCTCACTATAGATGGACTTATGTATTTTTTGATAACTTTTATAACCTTTTGTTTGAGACAGATTGAATGACCCATAACTCTATCACATGATCTGCTATCACATCACGAATGAAAAATTCAACTTCATTTCTTTAAGAGATGAAGTGTAAATTGTCCAAAGAACGACCAACGGTGAGACTATACTGAAATCACGAAATTATTTCATCTAATTCCAATTTCATCAAATTTAGGGAAACGATCTTGAAAACCAAAAATGTTGTCCTAGTGCTCTTATATCTGTTGAATCAGATGGTACCTTAGATCGTCACAAATTTATGGCTTTGTGATTGTTGGCTCTTCCATAGCCATGTTCTCTACCACTCTCCATCAGAACATGATGGTTAGATTTCTCTTCCATATCCATATTTTCACCTATGTGGAAACCCAGTGATTAGTTTATTTGGGTAACCGTTACGTTTCATACTTTATTTTTTAAATCCAAGTTTTGGTATTCCTTTTTACGATGTGTGTTTCTATTAAAGATACTTTAAAGTAGTAAACCATTTATAACCCCGACAAATTTCGAGCATGAAATTCATTTTAAGGGGGGTAGAATGTAACACCCCGAGATTTTATGAAAAATATTCTTTTTAATTTCATGTATTGTGTTGTACGCTACACCAATAGGGGATTTCACAACACACATCCTTTACTTTCCTTGCATTACGTGCAATCACGACCTTCCCCGATAGCGTGTGTAGTACGCAATACCGAGATTCACCAAACAACGATATGCTATTAAAATATTATTAAAAACTAGCCGTTATGAATGGTAATAACCACTTTTTGAAATTTCTTTAAATTTTATTTTTCAAAATGGACTTCATTGTTGGATTCAGAATATCAAAAATAGCTTAGGGTGAAATTTTGGTACTTTTCAGATAACTTTTATATTCTGATGAATAGTGAAAATTACTAAATTTTAATTATAAACTTTTTTAATCAAAATAATTTATAGTGATAAATAATTAATTTGAGTGGTTTTAAAGTATATTTAGAAAATATTTTTACAATTTAATACAATGTTGTTCATTGGATGTAATTTCCCATTTAAACCAGACATAAACAAGTGTCAATCTCTTGATAGTTATTATCTCTTAAAAACACGTTATTTGTCTTAACGACGGGAATTAATTTTTAAATTAGTTAATGAAACTGATATGTTAGGAATTTGGTAAAATAAACATCATTTTTAAATTCATAATATCAAATATATCTTAGGCCTAATTTTTGGTATTTTTCTGAAAACTTTCAATTTTTGATGAATAGTGAAACCACTAAGTGGTAGTTCAAAAACTGGATTTTTCATAAAACATAATTTTACCGCATCTGTGAGTGAAATTTAGAAAATCCGAGAGACACGATTAATATCAAGGACTAAAATGTTGTTCAATGATATTAAAATAATTTTTGGTGAATAGTAACTTTTTACTTTTTTTTACCACGGTTAAAAGTAAATAGGGTAATTAAGGGTAAAAAAATATTATTATTACCCTAACACATGCCCTAATTCTATTTGATAAGTTTAATTCGACCAAAAACAACCTTAGGAATAAAATATAACCATTTATTCCCACTTGGATTAGATTAGGACATTTATTATTAATTTATTTAAAGAAGGGTTAAAATAGTTAAAATAAAAGTTTAATAAGTAAAACATTTTTAATATGTGGTTATACATAGGATAAATTAGTCTATAAATATTAATTAGAAAGCTAAGAAGATTTCATACATAATGGTATTTTATTTGTAATTTTTAGACATTAAATAATTTAATTTATTTATGACACAATGATGATGCGGTAATTATCTTATTAATGAAATATTGACATAATTAATGTTATAAATACCCAAATAAATGTAATTTGAGACTTTTTATGAATTACACTAATTTTATAGGATAATATGACATGTTAGTATTTATTTAATAACTTAGTTCGAACTAATCATTATCTTATGATTTTCACAAAAATCAATTACTAAATAGTGTCAAAATTGATATAAAATAGTTTTTAAAACAAATATTATATTATTAATTGTTATTTTATTCCTAAAAATCAATGGTTCGGCCAAATGACTTATATAAAGTTATATATATTAATAATAAATAACTTGGGGTTCGTTTGGCTTGATATGGTAAGTTTATTAGCCTTATTATGTAAGAAAACAAGAAGACACCGTAAAAGTTAAATTATCTAACTTAAAGTTAAATCTAAATGATAAGGTTTAAATTGATAACTAAACATGTCAAAATTCTATTGGATGAGAGTGTTTCGACCCCTACCCACCTTATCTTTTAAATATATCAATTTGGAGCTATTAAAAACCGAATTTGACTTTATAATAAAATAATATTTTTAGTTATTCCAAATGTGCCCCTCTCCTCCCTTATAAAAGGACACCTCCTCCCCCTCTTCCTCACACCACTTTGAGCATTCAAAATCGGCCAAACCCTGCCAATTTCTCCACTACACTTCCCAAGAAACATACTAGAGGTTTTTTAATTCTTCAAAGACCTATTTTAGTACCCTAAAAGGAGGTCTCAATGAAGCACATCAAAGAAGAGGTAATGTCTGTTACCGATTCTTTCATCTTTATTTCCTCTTCCACTTATTCTTATTTAGTTTTTTCATTATGAAGTAATAAAATAAGTATCACTCATATACTGATATGTTATTATAAGTATGAAACAACCCTATTTGACCATCTATCCATCCTACATAAAATGAAATCCCCGCGCGTGTGTACGTATGGAATACCGTCTCCACGACGTGGTGTAATCTATTTTCCACCACCACCTTACTTGGATGGGTATAATGGTTTAAATAATTACTATATATGATTATTATAAAGTGATATTGAATCTGAAATAGTATACATACACTGCAATACAATTCCATGATCATGGGAACGATATCATCGCTCATGTGTACGTACAGAATACCGTCTCCACGATGTGATGCGATTCGTTCTACATGATCGTCATTCCATAATGATTATATAAATGAATTTAATGAATAAATATGATATATAGTACATTAATACCATTCTAGAAATGATTTATCTATAACCTAAAGAGAAGAATAAGAATTAATTCGACAAAACATGCATAAGAACAAAAAGTTATAAACACCCGAATAATAAGTGGCAATGAAATATTACTACTATGATGCTAAGAATATGGCCATATATGATATCTTAACAATAATTATGATTCTGGAATAAGTCAATAACATTATTTAAATCATTATACAGGAGGTTCGGACACTTTTGAAGCAAATCAGACCAAAGGTAAGGGAAAATATCACAATCACATTTTTATCCGAGACTGTTTATACTTTGGTATTTACTGGGGTGTATTTTTTCATCCACATCCATGTTTCCTCAATATGTAATATTATTTCCATCCACCTAAAATTGTTTAAATCCAATTTTACCCTTCGGTGAGTTTTTAGGAAAATATATGAAAGTAATCTTTTATCGTTTTTCGTACGATGTACTTTTGGACTTTTCCAAAAAAAAGTACGAGAAGAATGTTTTTTTAACTTATACGGCATGAATGGATTTTTAAAACATTATTTCCAAGAAGCTTCATTTACAAGTTTTCAAGTTTATCTTTAATCAACTTCTTTTAGTTTAAAATTGTATGACATGTTAAGAAAGGAAAATGTTTTCGAATTTGAAAGGATATTTTCCTCAAGAATGGAGTTCAAGTGTATTATCAAAATTATTTTCTATCTATGATAATATAGGGTTCTGTTTATATCCCTATTATTACATTGATTTGATTATGTTGTGATGTAATTATTTTTATGAATTCCTTTATCTTATATGAATTGTTTGATGATGTCACAATGTTTATGATTCCAATTTTTATTACATGGGTTATGCAATGATGTATGATTTATGATTTTGTGGCACACATAAGAATGGACTCATTATGAGATGGGTGGGACCTATATCTCCCTCCAATGCATTGGGTAAAGATTTTATATCTAATGAGATAGACATGGCTGGAACGGTAGGTTATACCGGTTCAGTGAAACAGGACTGAAACGAGGAATGAACTCGGTTCAGAAAGGGACTTTGTCCACTAAGATAGTCTTGGCAATGAGTATTGACAAATAAGAAATGATTCACTATGATTATGTGTGTATGCCACAAATTTTCATGTTATAAGTAATGATTATTAGGATTACATTTCACTACTATGATTTATCCCATGTTATGAAATTATGATCTCTTTTGCTGGTTAAGATTTCCAATAGATATATTCTTATGAATATGATGTGATTGATATTTCTTTTGTTTACCCATACTGAGCATTTGAGCTCACACTTTTATGTTTTCTTTTCCCCTAGATATAAAGAAAAGTTTTAGGTAACAAAAAAAGGGGATGATTTTTATGGGAGATGTTGATGATCTTTCACCATGATTAGAAAATTACTTTCCGAGTTTCCAAAGAAAATAAACTATTACGGTCCTTGTGTGTGTGTTTTTGTTATGTACTAAGTATTCTGCAAAAGTAATGTAATGTCCATGTATGTCAAGCTTCGGGTCACTACAAACATCGTGTGGGATATAGGTTGGTTAGTTTTCCCGAATAGGTCCTCATATCATTTAATAGTCATTAGGGAAAGTTCAGAGGATCAAAACAATATGATTGATGTTTATTATATATTGAAATATTTATTCAATTTTCATCATTTACATCTAGAGGTCAAGGTTTGGGATCATGTTCTCTAATGGGTATCTCATAGCCTCAGGTAATAGATGGTTATAGAAACAAGGGAAGTTATCATCTTGTAATGTAGGGCCCATTGAAAATATAAAGAGAGTAGGGCTAGTAACATATTGGTTTCTATATCCTCCTTTGTACATTTCCCTACACGAAATCATCCACGTCTCAATGTTTCACCTATATCAAGATGACTAGAATCAAACTTTTGATCTGGTAGAAGTTGAGTTAGATCTAGATGATACCATTTAGGAGTATCGAGTATGCATTAGTTTCCGGAGCATGAATTATCTAGGAGGCTAGTCTGCCCCTCTGATATGGTTATTATGGATACCCAACTGCTTGCAGGATAGACCTTGGGAGAAGGAGGCCGACCTGAATTCCCAATGGACATCATTTTTCACATATTGTGTTTCTACACCTTTCGATTAAAAATTCAATGAAATGTTAATTTAAGGAGATAACACAGTAAGAAATGAATTTTTCTCTCAGGAATCGATCTATTAAAATTCTTCATAAATCAATATACTAGACAAAATATTTATATGTAAGGAGTTAATAATGGTCTCAGTGGTTTTTGAGGAATGTTTGAAGCCCAAAACCCATATTTTTGGGAAAACAACTGGCTATATTGCACGGTTTCAGCATGGTTGGAACACAGTTTATATATCTGTGTGGCTGTATTAAAATAATAAGATTACATTTTATATGGTAGTTTATCAAGATCATTAAAACCATTGAGATCAAAATTTCATTATTGTAATCATTAATTCATATTAAATAATGATATTTCTTTTTAGAAAACCAATTTAAAAAATGCATAATTCCCAAACCGTAATCATGATGGTTTCATACAAAAAAAACAATAGTTCCAATGGAAAAAGATTCTTAATAAAATATTTTATTACAATTAATGTTAAGAAATCATTAGTTTATATAAAAGATTAATCACATAACATATGATATAAAAATATTTACATGATACCTCATTAAAAAAATATTTAATTCATGGAGGTACCATTGGACATTATATTTATTTAACCTCTAAAATATCCCATGGAAATAGAAAAAAACTTTTTTAATTCTAACATAATTATAACTAATAAATTAAATATATTTTTATGCTTTATTATCATCATATAAAATTTATAAAGACTAAAAATTACATAAAACTGCACAATATTTCATTTTCATAATAAATATCATTAAAGTACTCTTTAACCCATGAAAATTTCAATTTTATATATTTTTTATCAATTTCCTTAAAATAATTTATCAAAAGCAAATTACCTAGAATGAAGAGTTATTTTTTTATATGAAATTATGGAATATTATAAAATAATAATTTCATGAAATAATGGATTTAGTGGTTTAAATCCATCAAATTAGTAAATTTTAGTAAATATTAATCAACTTTCCATCTTTATGTAATGTTAAAAATACCTTTATAAAATATTTTAATAGAATCTATTCAAAAAACATTTAATGAAATTAAAATTAGAATCAATTTTCCCATTTAAATTTATATTTTTTTAAAAAAAATCTATAAAATGGTTTTAATAATATTTACATGTAGTTTTATGAATAAAAAACTAAATCATTAAAACATTTCAAAACATGATTTGAAGGTGATGCGTCACTTTCATCGATTTAAACATATCATGTTTATTTCTTACAATTATTAATAATTATCTAAAATATTTTATTTTAATTATTAATAACCATTTACCTGTTAATTATAAAATTTATATAATTCATATTAATTTTATAATTGATTACATAATTGATTTGGTTCATAAAAAAATTTCAAATCATTCATATCATATTTTGGAAATGGATTGGGTATGTTGACTATCATAAAATTATTCATTATTACAATATATTAGTAATGATATTATGAAATTATTATTATGTTTACTCATGAAACGAAATATTTATGTCCATTAATGTATATAATTCAGGAAAAATGATGCATATGGCTTCATGGAGGTGGTAGTCCACGTGTATACATGAACAATGTTATATATATTAAAATGTATGTGAAAATAATGACTATAAATTATATCATATTTTCGAATAATGAGAGTAACATCATTTTTTTAAAAGGTTGGGGCCGAAGACACAATTTATTATTTAAAGCAAAGAACGCTTTATACTGGATGGAGGGAGTCCCATTACATATCCTAAAGGCCCAAGGGCAAGTGGCCTAAATATAAGGCTTCAATGCCCATTTTTTGGCCCAAAGGACCCCTCGGTGAACAATGCTGCTACAATACATTTGGTGTTGCATTACCTGCTATAATACAACTACCGCTATAGTAACTACTATAGTACGAGAAATTCACCCCTGGCTGGATTTGATCCTGGGTCTTTTGAATGCCATGCATGATCCGGTACCACTAGGTTACAGGCTCATTGGAGAAAATGGTAATAACATCATTAATATCATATATATTAATTTAATCTTTCTTTTTTACAATAATTTTTATGTGGTGATGAGTATTTTTTGATATATCCTCTTGGATTTTGTAATCTACCCTTAAACACGAGCAACGTTTTCATTTAACAAACGATAAAAGGGAGTTATCAAAATTTTAAAATGGAATATTAATAACATTTTGTTGTGTGGATGAGATTTATGATATTATTTAAGAAATTTTAATTAATCTTTTATGATGTCAGAATATTATTTTTTTCTTAAATAATATGGTTATAACAACTACCTTCTTCATAGATAAATACTTCTTGTAACACATTAATACTTATGGTATATGGATTATGGTGATACCAAGACATCTATGATGTTGTAAGTGTTGTTGGGTAGATATTTAATAATGAAATTGAAAACTCATGTTCTCAAAATGGGCCAAAAATTGTGGATATGTGGCTTTATTAAATATATTAAGGGAGGGGCACCCTCACAAGTATTAAAATCATTTAGATAAATAAAATAATATATCATGGTCACACAGAATAAAATTTTCATATTTATATTCTATGATTTTGACGATTATCAATATTCTTATACAAATAATATATGTATAGTTTTTGTGATATTTTGAGCCTTATCATAGATTTTTACCACTCCCATTGACACTTTTGATGATTCCCATGATATGATTTTTTACATATCTAGGGACAAGATCATTATAATAAAACGAAAATTGACACATTAGTGGATAAAAGTTGGAATTCTAGACCATATCCCATTCACTTAATAAATGATAAGAGTTTTCTTATGTTTAATTCATTATGTAAAATATTATTCATCATAATATACCGTAAATATTAATTCAAAAGAATTAAAAAAATATTTTCCTAAAATAATCATGATTGTAATTTAATTAAAATAAAAAAACTTTATAAATTTAAAATATTTATTATTTGTCTAAAAAATCATAGAATATATATTTCAATACAAATTGTATAACTTTCACTTAATTTAAAAACAATTAACATGATTTCCCAATTACATGAACATGAATTATGTTAGTGCTATAATAAAATTAATGTTAATTATTCCGATAATATTAATTTTAATGTAATGTAAATTATATAATTTTTTATCATTAAATGACCCATTGCAAAAAAATAACAACATATTCTCAATAATATAATGTATATGTGAAATTTAAATATATAGAGCGATTTTTTTACTATATTATTAATATAATATTAAATTCCAAAAAAAATTAAAAATGGAACTTGGTTGTCATATAGTTGTATATTATATTGTCTTGGATGACAGTATTAATAAACGATACAAATGTTATTTATTTTTTTTATCAAGATTCCTTAATTCATTTACAACATATATCATTACACTTTCCATTTATGTAAAAATGATTCATAGTTTTTGGAAGTGTTGACTACCACCTACACAAACCAATATGATTCATTCAGACTATTCATGGAATGTATAATGGTTAGTTTTAGAGAACAAAATGTTACATAAAATAAACTATGTTATATTATTGAAATTATTACACTTATAGAAATATAGTATATATTATTTATTATTACTCTTTCAAAGAGTTAAAAAGATAATACATCATTCATGTGTTGACTAAAACCTATTTGAAATGATATTATTAAATTTTCATCAATATAATTATATATATATGATTATATAATTAAATAATATTTTATTTATTATATAATTATCATTATATAACTATTTAATTCTATTTTTCTTCTTTACCAAATGATCATTAAAAAATGATAATGTAACTCATGCATACGTACAGCCTAACTTCACCATTATCATAACGTTGATTCATTTATCATAATCATATTTAATGATTTATTATAAAATTATAATTGGTTTATAAATATTATAATATTTACACTATTATTATATTAGATATTTTATATAATGATCCCTATGACAATATCATACCTACCAATGGCGGTTTTGACACATAAACCTAATTTAGTCAAAACACCCAATGTAAAGTTAATTGTTTATAAACTTTTACCCACCATGGAAAAAAGTGAAATAAATGTGATTATAAACATAATAAATGTTCTGAATCAATTTTAATATTAGAAAAATTTATTATACATTAATTTTGATAAAAAAATGTTCTGAATAAATTTACATACTATTGAGAATTAATAGGTTTTATGTACCAAGATTCCCTTATATGGTGTATATACTACCCTTATTCAGAAAAAAAAATTATTTTTATTACTCTAATTATATTATATATTTCATTTAAATATATTATATCACGTGTCTTATGATATAAAACATTGTAATATGGAATAGGATAATTTGGAATGTGTACGGATAATTTTCCTCAAAAATTACATCATTAATCATTTAATGCTATTTTTAGTAATGGAATTTATATAAACAATGCCCAAATAAAATTCATTTTATATCATCTAGTTCTTTATTACATTTCTCTATTTTTTGAATAATTTTTTTCGACTATTGTTACTCAAAATGTTTTAGATGATGTTTTTAGAAAACATGAATATGTTTGACTCTTTTTTCATCAAGTGTTTATTATTATAATAAAATCTTACTTTATTAAAACTCATTCATAAATATATGTTTAATTATTCAGTAAAAAACGTTTTACTCTATTAGTCTGTTACCGATGTTTTAAAATGAATCTACTTAACTATTTACAAAGAATATATTTTTGTATCCTTTACCTATGAAAAGGAAATATTGTTCTCAACATTTATGGATTGTATAGATATACCAACATCATGAAATTAATGATTGCTTATAATTTATAAAATGAATAATTTTCATGAAAATATTTTTACATTTTAATTTCAATTAATAGGGTTTTAAAAAAAAATCACAATCAAAATATATTTTCCTCAATAATATTTTAAAAAGTTCATTTTTTACTATGTGTGTTCATCAATGGAAAAAATTATTTTACTACAATTGGTGTATGATTTGATGATACCAAACATTATCATCCTCATTATGCTTCTTGAATGATTTTTCCAAAGATAATATCAAAATTCACTTCCAATTTTCCCTCATTATTCACCATAAAATATTAAATTTATTATGATAATTAAACATTGACTTTTCCCTATATATCCATATCATTTATCAGTGATGTTTTTATAGAATATAATATATAAAATTTCTCATTTGGTGTTTAATTTGAATGTTATTTTATTATTTGGGTAAATATTGATAAATTTGTATCCTTTATACAATATGGAAATTTGTTAAGGTATATAATTTATTTGATATGAGAAATGCTTTTAATATGTAAGAAAAGGGTTAGGTTCCAATTAAGGCAATTCCTTTGGGTTGTGTAAGTTTTAATGAAATACACTTGATGCATCAATAGTCTGATGAAGAAAATTATTTGTTCAATTTCTAAGGAATTATACACAATATGTTAAATTTTCATGTAAAAGACCCTGATGGTAATAATTCTTTCTTCCTATGAAACATTTTGTACAATAACTAAGAATTTATTTCATTTAATTTTAGTTATAATTCATCCTTGAGATTTTACTTCGACATATCAATGGATAAATTTCATTTTCATTAAATTGATTAAATGGAATGTCCTTTATTTTCATAGCATTAAATATTTATTTTTTCACATCTAATATTTGAATGGAACATGTGTCTTGTTATTAAATTTCTATATTTTTTATGTACTTTATTCTCAGTTTATTGATTATATGTCATGTGTGTTTATTTATTTACCATGCTTTAATTTTTAATCTCATTAATTAATTTTATGTGCTACTATATTTTATCATTACAGAAAATTTTAGTTCACCCTTATTTGGTTTCCTCACCCCAGAATCCGTGTACTGTTATAAAAAAGACATTAATGGATAAACATGATGTATAATTTTGATATCCTATAATGGAGATGAAGAAAAACATTATCATATAATTAGTGTACTCTTTTATAAAAAAAATACCATTTATTTATCTAGTTTTCCAAGACTACTGATCTCTTCGATGATTTGGGGATTAATTCTTTGAAATATTGTCAATATAATTAGTTGAAAACAAAAAATCCAAAAATATGGGGCTTGGAATCAATATTTTGTATCAAAGGACGTTATCTAGAAACCTTGTGAATAGGCTTTAGGAAAAAATTGTTTTATCGAACATAACCCTAAAGTAGAAGCTATTGAAAAGTATATGTGAATATAATATAATATTATTAAGATATAGATTATGGGGTTCTTCCTATCAAGAAATAAAAATATGGATACTACAAGTAGATGCGGCTCTTTTACAGATATACATAGTTGTAATAACACTGATAAAGTGTTCAGAACCTGACATGGGTTAAACTCATTCATGACAATGGGAATTACTATGCACCTAGTTTGACACTCATGGGGTGGGGGATTATTAGAGTAATCCATGTGTTTATTATAAACCATTATGATTAATTTTATTGGGTAATGAAAATTAATAATTAAGGATAAACTGATGTTTTATTTTATTTAAAATAATGTGACTGGATTTAGAAGTATTATAGATGATAAAATGATTTTACCACTATGACTAATGACCTAATTCCAAAGGATCACTCTAAGGAAGTTGTGGAATTTATTTTAGAAATACATAATGGATAGAAATCTATCTTTTTTATGCCTAAATAATTTTCCTGAAATATTATTAACAATATAACCAATTTACAACACTTAAACACACATATATTGAGATTGATTATGGTTGTTAAGATATTGAGTGGTGGTGGTAATAATGAAAAAAAGGATCATTTTATGACATGTGATAAGTGTGGTTGGATACACAAATTAAATTTTCTAAATGGAAAAAATAAATGATTTATGTGTACAACATAAGTACATAATGAAAATGATTGATGATGAATAATGAATATAATGATGGATGTAAATGATGTTTATCTGAAGAAATTATTTATTGTTTTTTTCCATAAGTATGGATAACCAAGACATTAACCTAGTTAAAGAACACTTTTTAGGATAAATTGTAGACTAATGAAACGATCAATTTGGAAATATGTTGGTGATCTATTTAAGTATTTATGTTGTATTGAAAACATTATTTAAATGGATATTTAGAGATTAACCATATTTCTTGGATTTTAATAATTATTATTTTGGAAAATATATTGTTATGGTTTTAGAAATTGAAAAACTATAATATGGGTAAAAACCAATTAAATCCTGCATGGCCATATGTCTTGAACACATTCTTGATGTATGATAAGGGTTTCATGTCAACCACTAACCAACATATTGTCCAGGTAAAAATTTCAATGTCTTTAGTTATCAAATTTGATGAAAAAATATTAATTATGAACTAGTAGAGTAACGTTTAGTGGTTAGAGATTATTTTTTTTACCATATTAGTTTTGGAAATTATTTAAAGTAAAATACTCATACATTCCACACTTTTATGGGCCTTAAAATTCATTAATATTTTATTTTATTTATTTTTAAATAAATTTTATTTTTTGGAAATCAAATACCTAAAGTATAGTATAAATTATAATTTTATCAAAACACAAAAAATGTGATGTTCTCTGAATGAAATAGAATAATATAAATTCAATATAGTTTCTTTTATACATAACAACTATACAGTTACCCAATATTAGAAGTATTAAATTAAAATAAACAATTTTATTATTAACTTATTTTGTTGAATCAATGATCATCAAAATCATCAACAATATATGGATTTGAGGCCCTCAATTTTCTATTAATCAAAACCCAGTTTCGGATTCGTAACCTCATTTAATACCTATATAAATTTAATGTTATAATCTATGTACATATTTGAAGTTTCAACTGATGTTTTCTTACATAGATACACTGTTACATATTAGTTTGTGTGAATTTTTTACTTCACATTCAATATTTTATTGAAAACGTTTTATAAACCCTTCTCTTGATATCATATGTTGACATAGGAAAAATAAATAAATCAATTATCTAGATTGAATTTAAATTACAATGATGAAATTGGATTAATATGGGGATAATTTAATGCTATATAGTTCTCATGAAGTTGTAACCCTTGAAGGAGTAATGAAATATGGAATACATGATGGTAATGAGTTTGTGGAACACCCGAAATGTCTTTCAATGATTTATACTAACAGTAAATGTTAGTACGACCGAGGTGTGAATGAGGGATACCCCGAGGTGTATATACCTGGAAAATGGGGGGACAACTATTATAGTGACATGGAAAATGATAATGGCATAGTTTGACCTTCCTATAGTGACATTGTTCATGGTTGGATGAAATAAGGTGTCTTGGAATGAAGAAGCTATGACTGCCCCACCATGAAGGATGTTGAGGATAGAAAATTCGTACATGTAAAAATTGTGGTCTAACTGTTCTTCTTTTGATTTGGGAATGGTTAAAATGTCCTCTAAGGAGTTTCTATCTTTGGAGAAGCTAAATTATTGAAGGAATTATGACATGATTATAAAGCATAATTAATGTTCTGAGTAGGAATCAACTAATGTAGTGGAACCAATCGATCATGGATGTGGTGAAGGGTATGATTTTTATGAAGTATAATTCTCTATTCTTCATTTTAGTACTTTCTTGATATACTTTTCATTTCTTTTAATAAATGGTTAGATTATTTCCTATGGATGGGAATTTCCGTTAACTTTATTATAGATATATTAAATGCTACACATCACCAAGAGAGTAATAGAATATAATATCCCATGACTCTGCTATGTATTTAATATTTTATATAAATTTAACTAAATATATATATATTATAATACATGAAAAAATTACTTATTTTGGGTTACATGAAAGATATATCATCCTCAATATATTATGTTACATTCAAGGGAGGCCTTCTCTGATAGCTTGAAATTCACAGACGATAAAGGTTCACCCAACAAAAATAAATTATTTAAATATTATTATTTAATATAATATGATATAATCATGCCATTTTATGAATGTTTATTAATATTAATAAATAAAATAGGAAAATTTGTGGTTTATATAAATATAAAATTAATTCATTGGATACCACTTAATGTTAAATGAAAATAATAACAGATTCGACATAAAAAGAAATACTATAATTATTATGTTTTCAAATTATATTTATCCAAATAAAAATAATTAATTTCAATTAGTGAAATATTTTAGTGAAGTATATACATACTATACCCAATAAAATAGTTTTTATTTATACATTTGGTTTGATACACATATGATATGAGAGAACAATAATTTACACATAAAAATAAGATTTTTATAAAGTAGAGTTTAACTCGTTTTAAGGGAGAACCCAATTTAAATATAAAATTTCACAATATAATTGATTTAATATATAAAAATTAGAAACATATTTTAATTAAAATATTATTAATTATGTTATGGTGGATTTTTGGTATTTTTTATGAAATTTTATTTTTTTAATAAATAGTTTACAACATTGAATTTTAGTTAAAAATCACTTTATCATCTATAATATTTATAATGACAACAATAAATTTTAATTGGATTTAAATTATAAATAGATATTATTGTAATGAATTAATTCAATTTAATTCTTTGTAATCAATTTCTCTTTTAAAATGATTATAAAAAGCATATCAAACTTTCAATTGTTTTTATATTTACAAAATGCATTGTTGTCCTACTTATTAGATGATTTTTGAATTGATTAATTACACTTATTTAATCAGAATATTGAAAAAATTATTCCATATTCAAAATAAAAATAATATTTAATTTCTATTAATAAAAACCTTTTTAATAAAAATATTTATTAAATGTAATTAAAATTAATTAGAATGAATAAGATTATGTTATTCTTAATAATGGACTAAACCATAAAAATAATTCCCAAAAATACCAGTTGACCTTTTTAATTTCTATTGGATGGAAATATATCGACCCTATACTGTATTTGATTGAATTATTTCTATTATTTGATCAAAATTAATCATGAAAATTGTAGTCATAATTTTGTTATCAGAGTATTAGTAGAGTTACAATCCTTTGTCAATAAAGAAGACACAACTTCTCCCAATTAATCCAAATAGAAAAACAACATAGTTTTGGAAATATCATCTCAAATAGCTTCAAAAATATATTCCCTAGTTCTTTAATCAAACATTTATTCATAATTACTTCCATGAATGATCATTAGTATAATCCAAAATTAGTTACTCTATTTATTATGTACTACTTTCCAACTATAAAGATTATTTCAAATACTACTCAATAACCTCAAATATTATTCTTCCATATTAATATAATAACATCATAATAATTAATAGAGTATGATATTTTTATTCAAGTTTATCTACCTACACATTCACACACATTCTTTTAATGGGTCATGAACATTCTATTTATGTGAATGATAAACATATGCCACATGAAATGATAATTTTTAATTCTTCCTTTACCTCCTCTATTGATGGATGTTATGATTTCCAGCCTATATATATATGTTATATATTATATTTATTGTTTCATTATTATTCATTAATTAATTTACAAAAAATATATGTATACATTCAAATTTTTCTATACACCATAACATCTTTTGTTGAATTGTGGACTACCTCCCCCAGAAAGTGATACGATTCGATCAAACTTTGCATAGAACTTATATTGGAGGGTTTTAATAAAAAATATGCGAGGTAAAAGAACATTATATTATATTTGTAAACTAATTACCATTATGGAAATATAATATATAACATTTTCTTTATTACCATACATTACACTGAAAAATTTATTCCGTCATTTGTGGTTGGGTGGACTACCACGTCATCAACATGATGTGCTTTCTTTTTCTTCACAATTATTCCATATATATTTTTAAATGATTAAATCATAATTAATATGTGATATAATTATAATTCCACAATTAATTTATTTTACATACCTTCTTT
Organism: Viscum album; assembly: GCA_963277665.1. Taxonomy (NCBI): domain Eukaryota; kingdom Viridiplantae; phylum Streptophyta; class Magnoliopsida; order Santalales; family Viscaceae; genus Viscum; species Viscum album. The sequence continues at coordinate 491,469,876 of OY728162.1, forward strand.
TCATAACTATAATTGAAAAATTAGAACCATACTTTGGTGTACATACGACATACCATCTTTATGATCTCAATGTTGATTCTTTTTCATAACCATATTTTATTATTGTTTTTAAAATTTTATTTGATATGTAAATTTCATAATTATGATATTATTTCTATTCTAAATATTTTATATTATTACCCCTTTAACAATATTTTATGTTCCAAAGTTGTTTTTTATACATAAATCGAATTTGATTAAATAGCAGATGTAAACATAATTGTCGAAGTAGTTATACACAATATGATAATAAGTGATGTAAAACTAATCATTAAAATGTAAAAGGATTAAAAATAAATATATAAAAAACATATTAATGTTAAACAGGATATTAAAAGACAGTCAATTTAATGGGATGACAATGTAAGGTATGTTTTATCAATATACATTCCATTTAGACTTATTTATTGTTGTGCACCTAATTTCAATTATATGGTTTATGTACAATATTTTTTGTGACATATGATGAATATAATTACCTTTTTTATAAAAAAATTCATATAATTTTATTCTATTACGAGGCATATGATTTAAAATATTTAAATTTGGTATGTGTGAGTTTTTAATGATTAATGATTTTTCCCCAAAGGTAACTTTAATGATCATTAAATAGAATTTCCATTCAAGGAAATATATGACCATTTTCCATTAAAACATTTCATATTCGATTTTTTATTATTAATTGCAATTTTTATTTATTAATACATTGTTTTGACACTTTGGTACAAAAAATGATTTAGAAAATGTATTTTATAAAACATGAATTTATTTATCTATTTAGTATGAGAACATATTTTTTGTCTATAAACCATATCAAAATATCATGGCTTAAAATATGTTTTTAAAAATATTCGGTGATGTTTTTTATAGTATTTATCTTTCAACGATTTTTTCAAATGAAATTTCTTGTCTCATTTCCGACAAGCTATTTTTAATACATTTGACAATGCAAATGGAGTGTTCCTTTAACCATCATACGACGTCGATGTATTTAATCAAAATAATTTAATAGATGATTCATTAACATTTTTTAATGGAATATTTTTTTATAAAAATATTATACAAATTTATTTTTAGAAACATATTTATCCTTAGTTTCTTAATAATAAATTAACATTTTCCTCAATAATGTTTTTAAAAGATCATTTTATAGTATTTTTATTCATTAACGACTATAACACATTATTTTTTATTCATAAAGTGTATATTTTAATGATATCATCTTAATCTTCAACTAGAATGTGCTTTATTTATTTTTCTATGGATAGTATTGACATTCACATTCTAGATTAGACTATTAGACCAAATGAAATATTCAATTTCTTATGATCATCAAACATTGAATTTCCTCTAGATATCTCTATAATTAATCATTAATGTGTTCATTTGATGAACCTTATAAAATTTATTATATAAGGATTGAATTGAATGATACTTTATTATTTGGGGAAATAATGATAAATCACTATCCTTTATTCAATTCTTATAATTTATAAGGCATATTATTAAATCAATACGAGGAATGATTTGGACATGTAAGACATGGGAGTGGGGCCGTATATGGTTAGCCCTATGGGTTGGGGACTGAATTTTGAAATCCAAATGATGCATCGGTATTCTAATGATATTAATTAATAATGTTAATTCTATATATTTATAACATATATTCTAAATTGTCATGTGAATGGTTTTGACGGTAATGGTTCCTTGTGCCTAAGAATCATGGAATACAATATGTAATATAACCTATTATTTAGTTTCACATATTATTTATCCATTAAATTTATCATAATCATATCTATATATAAAAATTCTTTTCACTTCATTGATTAAAAGGATTTTTTTAGTTTCTTACATTTCCGTATTTTTGTTTTATCTATTTATTTTAATTTCATATTTTTTTACTAATTACCTAACCAGATTGTTTATGTACTTCCTTCTTGGTTTGTTGATTGTATGTCATGTGAGTTCGTTTATTTACCATATCATAATTATTATTCTGATTGATTCATTATTTTGTCCACAATATTTTTCTCTTAATAATCATTTCAACTCATAATAATTTTGTTTCCTCTCCCATGGAATTAATGAAATGATCAATGTAAGTAATGAAATGATATTATAGATGAATTATAATATTAAACTATAAATGAAAAATTAATAATGAAAAAAATATTATTTTAATTTCTGAATTCTTTTAGAAAAAAAGCTAATGTTTTTATTTCGTTTTAATAGACTACTTCATTATTTAGTAATCTAGGTTTCAATTCCTTATAATCATGAAAATGTATTTATTATAATACATTGTAGCTAAGCTTATGGGGTCGGTTCGCTATATCAATAATAAAGAAAATGTTGTGGAAAAGTTATAATATTGTCATGTTTGAGAAAATTAACAGAAAAAAAATTATTTTTATTGATATAAATTTTTATATTGAGAATGATAATTAAAAATAAACTTTAAATCATTAGTGTAGGAATGTGATAAAAATTCATTGTATACAATTGTATTTAGATAAAACCTTTTTAATGTAAAAATTTAAAATTTTACAGGGTTACTCTACAATGAAATTAATGAATATGAGAAAATATTTGTAATTAATTTCTATACCATGATAAAAATTTCATCCAATAGTTTTGGTTAATGAGTTTCCACCTTCTACTACATATCTTAGTATATGAAATTAAAATTTATTACTGATTCCTTTTCACTACAAACTAACTGATATAATCTATTAATAGATCAGATGACTGATAATACTATAACATGTTATTCTGCATATCATTAGGGGTTAATAAAAAAATATTATTTCAAAGGTAATATAATTAATTATATATATAAGACATCATCAAAATAAATAATAAACAAATAATAAATTACCCACTAATAACAACCAATATTCAAAAAAGATGGTTCAATATATATCTATACAATGAAAAATACAAAATATACCATAATAATACCTAAACCAAATTCCTAAAATGATTAGATCCTACATTCATCCCTGAATAAGTTAAAAAAACACAACTCATAATAATAAAAAATTCATAATTCCATTTATAAAAATATATATACCCTAATAATATATTCATTAATAATTACTAATCATTTCCATAATCTATCCAAATAAAAGAATTAAATAAAATATATCCTCAAAAATAATAAATCATTATTTAAGCCTGAAATGTTAAAACATTTCTAAAATTGATTCTATGTAATATATTCATGTATTTTTCTAAATATTGTGAAATTCATCGAAATAAAAATTTATCACATTGACACCCTGTCAAATTTCATTCCAATGGTTATCTATTTAAAAATTAATATGAAAAAATGGAATCCCTTTCATCACTATTGAAAATATTTATTCCATATGAGATGTCATATTAAGTAAATTGATTAGCAATACCTTTCACTTTATATATAAATGATATAAAAATAATTCATCCTATAATAAATATTTCACTATGAAACCATTAAAATATAATACTTACAAATGTAATAATATTTTTATTTGGACATAAATAAATTTAAAATGAAATTTAATCTCATCAAATAAAACATAAAATGTAAAAATACCATAAATTCATAGTGAATTTTTTTTTATAATAACATAGACAAAATAATTATACATTATTACTCGTGAAACACCTAATGTTGACATTTATAATCATCCAATTTTCATCAATATACAAAATCCATTATTTTTTTATCTTATATTATTGTACAATCACCATAAAATCCAACCATTGAATCATATATAGCATGAGAAATATATATATATTTTTAATTTGAATAATTTTTGTATTATATTATTATTAAATTACCATAAATTTTTTATAAAATTTTCTCATTATTTAAAATAATTATTTTGATGTCTTGAAGATATCATAAATGAATCAAAATTGTACAAAACTCTATTTTTTATTATTCCCCAAAAAATTTACCCCTTATAAAAAAATTAAAAGAATGTATTAAACAAATTTTTAATTATTAATATTAATCAATTATATTAATATGTAAATTACCATAACTGAAATAGTTTTTTTATCAAATGAGTAAAATTTTAAGGATCTTTCCATAACATTTCATAATATTGAGTCTGATAAAAAATTTACTTTCTTTCACAATGAAGTTATTTTCAGCATTAGAATTTTACATAATTGGGCCATAACTAATACATTACAACTCACATATTATAATTTAGAAAATTTTATTATATCATATTTTTTCATAATATTAAATATCCTTAAATAAATTAGAAATTATTTCTTGAAAAAAATATTCCTCAATTCTTCATTTATCCAAACCATCCTTATACCATGTGAAAAGAATTTAAAAAACATGGGATGAGCATAAAACTCATTAAGGGATATAATATAATGAATGAAAAAATTATCTAATGAATACATATAAATCAATGAAATCATACTTTTCACTCAGAAAACATAATCTATAGAACAGAAATATTGTAATTTTATGATTTATGAATTACAAATAGAATAAATAAATAATATATTTAACTTGTGGCACCCCTGACATATGACATTTTATATTTCACAGCTACATCAGGAGTAACCATCATGTTTTATTTTTGAATAGCCATCAAAGTATATTCCCTATATCTCTTAAGAGAAACCTTAATGTTTACCTCTTTCAAATTAACCAAGGTATTAGAGAGCTGTAATGGGATCACATGTAATATGTCATGGATGCCACAAGTTACCTTTATTATTTATTATTTCTATGAGTTATTAATAAATCATATAATTTCACAAATACATTGAGAGTAACCATCATGTTTTATTTTAGTCATGATTTATAATTATTTATATTGAATACACATAATCAATCTATTTTATCAAAAAAATGCGCTTTGAAAGGATTTATTGAATTCAATTTCCACTCTTTGGGTTTTATGCATACTTAATTGACTATATTATACCAGGATTATGTGTGGAATAACTATTTATTTATTTATTGTAGTTTAAACATACAATTGTGTTGATATACTATTGATACACATAACTCCCAATTGAAAAATTATGATATTATTTATATGATCTTTGTATGGGATTTGGTCACAATTTACATTCCATTGAGACTTATTTGTTGTTATGCCACAATTCACTTTTAGATGGTATGTAAACAAACCATTAACATATATTAACATGAATCAACTAATTCCAATGACATTATATGTTTTTATTAAGGTTATTATTTATATTTTTTTGATTATTTCCTCATGTAGTAAGAGAATCATTATATAAAACATTATTTTAAATGTTTTAATAATTTATTCTTTTAAATCATTCTCATTTATGTATGTATTTTCAAAATCGTTTTGAGGATTCAATAATATTGAAATTATTGATTTAAAATTTTAATTCCTTTAATATTGGAATAGTGTAATAGGAATCATTGATTCAAAAATTATTTTTGAAATGTTTGAAATGTTTTTTTAATTGCGTTTATTATGTCATTATCTTGAAATGATATCTTGGGAATGACAATCTGGAAATAATATTTCACAATTAGGAATGTTTGTTATTTTATGATTATTTTATGGTTCTGGGGAATTGATTAGGATAATGAGTTGTTTTGTGGAAAATAGAAGACTTTTTATCCCATTATAGCTCTCCAATACCTTGGTTAATATGAAAGAGGTAACTTTTGGCATCCCTGAAATATTACATTTTATATTTCACAGCTACATCAGGAGTAACCATGATGTTTTATTTTTGAATAGCCATCAATTTATATTACCTAAATCTCTTAAGAGAAACCTTAATGTTTACCTCTTTCACATTAACCAAGGTATTCAATAATAGTCATTTTGTGAGCCAGTAGTTCACCACCCAAAGAAACAATAAGTTTATATCCATTAGACTGAGGTGTTTTTATGATTATTCAGAAACATTATAATAAAATACTCCTAGTATATTGATGATACTTTTTTATTGTGTAATAAAATATTTATACGGTCCTATGGAGTGTATAATGAAAATATTGGGAAGAATCTTGATTGAAGATGATACCACAAAATCAAGTAAATTAATTTTAATTGAGCCAAAAAGAATTCTTGAATTTCCTTATTCACAAGGTAAAGATAATTTGAAGAAGTTAGGTATTTTGGGAGCTTATTTGAATATAATTTTAATTATCTAAGTGGCTAGAGAGGTGTTATTATATGGGCAAAGGTGGAGGCCCATTATAAGATGGAGGATGGGCACTTTTGGAAAGTCCTGAAATATTATTTTATTATAAAATTAGTTTCTAATTATAATGGATTAACTGATATATAATCCCAGGATATGATGATAATTTTCCTTTTTCATCTCAATTAGAAGATTTTTGACAAGATTAGTAATCAAAATTATCCATCTCTTTTATAATTATCCCTTAGTTTAAATATTAACTCTTACATTGTCTTCTTGTATTTTAATAATATATTATTACAATAATTATTATAAAATTCCATGAGAAACAAAATTTGATAATTACTAAATTTTTTAATATTATATAGATCGTTTTGAAGAATATTATATTTTTATAACTATTATATTATTTAATAAAATAATTTTTTTTAAAACTCATTTCTGTCAACATTGAAACTATTTAGTAAATTACTTTTTTAAACTAATAACAACTTGATTCCTTTGATAAAAATGATTTAACTCAAATCTAACATGTCAATATAATCTTGAAAATTCGTGTATGGAATAAATAAACTAATATTATATTTATTTAGATATTAAGAAATTCATTTATTTGATTTGTTTATTAATAAAGTAGTCACTAGATCATCATTGTGTCATAAATAACTTATTTTAGAAAAACAAATTAAAAAAAATACAATGATTTAGGATATAGTTTGGGATTTATGATGAATTTTCAGAGTCTAATAGAGAATTTATATAAAAAAATTATAATAGTTTTAGTAAAATATTCATGTTTATATTATATTTCTCGTTACTTTAAATTAATTCTTTTAACATTTCATTATCACACCCATGTGGCTCCTTGGGGTACCAAAATTGACCCATTTATTCCAAAGGTTGTACAAATCATATTCAATGGGAATAGTACATGTGTTAGGGTTTTTTAATAATTTTATTCAAATTTTTTTAACCTTATTTTAAATATTTACCCTTTATCCCTGATAAATATAAATAGTAACTGATGTTAATACAAATAATGAAAAAAATAAAATGTAACTATTTTATCAATATGAACCATACGATTACAAATATGGAATCAATTTTTACAAATTTAACACATATAATTTTCATAAATTATGATAATATTAATTTCTATTCTGAAAACAAAAAAGTGGGGTTTTAAGAAATAAAAATTTTCAATAGATTGAGGCGTGTTTATGTCCAATTTAAAAGTGAAATTACTTATAATTTTTAATAGTGGATTAAATTATTAAACCAAAATCAAATAAAACTTAACAACTAATTAAAATCATAATCTAGTTGTATAAATAAAGTAGATGAAATGGGAATTTTGAAATAAAATGTTGTAATTTTCACTATTCATTAATAATGAATATTCTCTCAAAAATACAAAAAATTAACCAAATGTTTATATTGATGTCGTAATTCTAAAGATTTTTATTTAAAATATAACATATAAAAGTGACATAAACTATATTTTATAATGGTTCTCTATCATAAGGTAGTAAAATGATATTTTAAAAATATTAGATTATTTTATGATTAAAATTTGTTTTTTTCTAAATTTAAGCTACTAAAATTTATTCGGTATGAGTAAAAACTTTAAAAAATGTATATAATCATATATTTGTTAGTTATCATCATTCTTGATAACATAACGGCTACACATTAACTAACATTTAAAATAACAATAATATTATTGTATTATTTTTCATTATAACTCAATGTTGTGTGAAATATAAAAATTCAGTTAAACCCATTATTGCGTATTGAGTATGTTATCATTCATAGGATCATCATAATCATAAAATAAATATTAGATTCCTATATATTAATAGTTATGAAAATGTATTATTTTATAAATACATGGGTCGTTACATCATTAACGAATTTTAGAAATTAGTTCATGGAAATTATAATGTTGGGCTTAGAAACACAATTAAAAATATCATATCAGAAAAGGAGTAACCAAAACTATCATATTAAATTAATGAAATATAAGTAAAAATGTAACCAATGATAATAAATATTTAGATTCCGATAGGAAAACATGGATATAGAAGAAAAACTAACTATCTTGTTATAATAGAGTGTAATAGAGAATATGATAAGGATAAATATATCAACTATAAAACTCTAAACTTGGGATGTGTAAAATGATATTTTATCCCCGATTTAGAAAATTAAATAGGATATGTTTTTGTTTTAGGTTCCATTTCATATTCTTGTGTAATTTTATTTATTATCTTAACTAATAACATAAGGAAATATAGTTACATTAAAATTAGATTTTCATCCATTAATAAATGTATACCACACTCTAATCATTTGTCCAAACAAGGATGTATTCAAGAAGACATTGTCACACATGATAGACTAGAATAAGCATATTGATAATCACATAATACGAAAAAACTGAAGAATATATTTCACATGTATTTAGACAGTATACAAAATAGAAATGGTTTGTGCAAGATCAGATAATGAACCAAATATAATAATCCTTTATAAAAATAAATACTACTCTTCATCTAAAAAAAATTTCACGAAATACCCAAAAGATCAAAAAATTCATTATAACAAATTATAATCCATATAATTTATAAAAAAATACACAATTTTATATTTAAACACAAAATTCTGAAGGATTTGATCACATATACATCCATAATAAATCATGAAATTTATCTCCAAATAACATCAACTACTCTAAAATGATCATTCTTAAAAGGAATTTACATAATCATATTTTCACCATTAAAGGGTAATCATTTCTACAAATAAACTAAATATATAGTTTTCCAAAATAAAAATTTATTCTACCAAAAAAATAAAATATTACCCCTAAAATGAAATCCCATAATATTTTATTTTCTTTAGCAATATAGTGTTACAAAAAGAATTAATTTCTTCCAATTAAACATTTAACACTTAATCACCAACTCATTTTCATATTCTATTAAAATCCATTTTATAAAAAATAATTTACAAAAATAAAAATATTTTTGAAAAATAAAATCATTTAAATAAAAATAATAAGTCATACAAAGAGGGAATTCACATAGGCTAGTGGTATGTGATGCACCCTTATCGCCATTCAGTTGTGCTTTCGATTGTCGTGGCCTTTCTAAACTCGAAGGGTTATCACCCATCCTATAGAATGTTCAATTTATAATACTATAGTATTCATCTAAAATTCCATACAAGATACAAATTTATCAAAATAATCATAGCATAATTTAACCTCAAGTTTATCTCATGCTTTCATTTTTTATCTCACAATGTAATAATCATAATTGCATCAAATTAAAGGATCATATAAACCATAAAGGTTCCCTATAACAATATATACAAATGTAAAATTAATTAATCCTCATTTTTTAAAAATATACATAATGAATAAACATACTATAAGTCTTCAAAATTAATCCCATCAATAGTACATTTAAACATATCATCATCCATATATCCATCATAATAGTTCAGTTCATAAAATACAGACATCTTAACCATTGATCATTATTCATAATCGTTTATCAATTATTTTTAATCTTATTATTTAATACTTCTCTCCTATAAAAAAATTCTTGCATAATGTCATATGATTCAATACTTTCAATACATGATAAAATTAATAATACATAGTTTTCGTTAGTCTTTTTCAGTTTCCTTATCATCAATTGAAATAGAACTAGGTGTTTTTAAACATATATTTGTAATATCATATTGATCCCATTGTCGATCCCTATTTGTTGGAAATCTATTTATATATTTATTTTATAAAACAAATATGAAACAATACATTGGTAAATTAAAAATAACTTATTTTCATCACCTGGAGTCTACTCAATGTTTCCTTTTTCCATTGAATGTTATTGATTTATGACCTTAATTACATCATATATAACCACTTTCAATCCCTTTGATACATATTCCCAGGTGTTTCATTCCACATCCTTGACAAATATGTTTTTAAATATTCATAAATTTATGATTATTACATGACCGTCCATAGAAATTCAATTCACACATTAATGATTCCTTATAAAGATCATTTTGGTTTGAGTCATGAATCATGACACTTTACAGTAGGTTAATAATAAGAACATGATTTCTCAAGGCAGATCACATTTCATTCTATTCCATATCATGAAAACCACCACAGTTTCTTTCTCCTCGATTTTGACATTGGTGCCTTCTAGATCCATCTATTTACAAAAACCAAATCGTTCGGTGTGAGTATATCAATAAATTCATAACATACTATCATATGAGGTGAATAAACGCTATGATATAGTTATTCATGTAATCTCAAAATCTGCCAATTTGTCTAAAATAACTGTTTGAAATTCTAATATTCAAACCATTGTTGTTATATAAAAAATTTCCATTATTTATAAATTAATCCTAACCTCAATATTTATCTAAAAAATCCACTAATACAAATTATATGGCCCTAGACATACATATTAGATAATCTTTAGTATGATCAAGAATTTACATTGATTCATATTGAGGATCATTTCAGGTTTAGAGTCTAAGAGAATTAAGTAATAAAAATTTCAATACTTCTCTAATATTACAAAGTAGACACTTAAACTCTATAAAATGATTTTCACATTAATAAAAATCCTTAAATAAAACAAAAATTATTTTTTTATAAATAAATTATTGAATTCTTAATTTATCATCCAATTTTTATTCCCAATGAAAAACATTTTTAAATCATGTAATGAGAATAAAAATATTAGTATGGAATATAAAATAAGAAAACAAAACATTATTCCATGAATAAATACAAATAAATGAAATCATGATTTTTACTCCGAAAATATAATATCTTTATCATACCTCAAGAAATCCTATGATTTATACATAACTTATAGAAATCATAAATCATAAAGGAATGTTTCAGAATACATAACATACATACATTGTATAATTCATAGCTACACAGGGAGTAACCTTCATGGTTACATTTGGAATACCCATAATAGTAAATTCCATAAATGTATTAGGAGAACACTCAACAATTAACTCTTTCACGTTGACCAATTCATTGGAGTGAAATCATGGTCTCACCCACAGTCAATTAATCATCGAACCACCCATATACATAATCAATTCCCATAAACCATATCACAATCATAAAACATAAAACATTATTAAAGTAAAAATAAAATTTCAAAATTTTCATTCACAAAATATCATTTCCTAATATAGACATAATGAATCCAATTTAAAAAAATTCATTTAAAACATTTAAAAAGAATGTTTTGGTGTCACGACCCCCTCCCACCAAGGAATCCCCTCCTGAGCTAGCAGTGGTGGAAGGGAGATAATGACCTCTGAGTCCCGCCTCTTGTAGGCCCCAGATTGTCGACTATCACCAAGGGTATTAGTTTTCACAAATATGGGAGGCATTACCCTTTTATTATTTAAGATCGGGAAATAGGTCAAGTCAACCACCAAAAAGGAAAAGAACAAGTGTATAGAAATAAACCCAAACCAATCCCACATGCATGTTTAAATAGTTTATTACAAGGTACAAGTAAAAGAAAACTCAAAATACAATACCAAAAGAAAACAAGAGTACAACAACTGCATCATCTCCAACTGTCCCGACTAGTAGGGTCCTGCACGGCCCTGGTAGTCCTCCTGGAAACCTAAAAGTAAACATAGGGTGAGCATACAAGTATACTCAGAAGGGAAACCTAAATCTCTCATGCACAAGTGGGGAGACATCCTAATATCCTGTGAGAACAACAGAAGAAACCCAAAAAAGAATTCTATGCACCCATCCTCACCAGCCACACTCACCAAAAACACAATCACAACAGGTTGTAGTATATAATAATAAGAGTATTGGGTACCCCGCACCATTCCCCAATAGATAGCTGCCCTTCCTAATGGCGAACGTCCTGATGGTGCCACACTCTACCCGCCTGCACAGACCTGGGCCTCACAGCCACACATCCTGCCCGCACACACCTGGGCCTCACTACCACGTATCCCTCCCACAAACACCTGAGCCCCACAACCACGTATCTCGCCCGCACACACCTGGGCCCCACAACCATATATCCCACCCGCACACACCTGGGCCTCATCCCGGATATTCTTGGAAAACAGTAGAACCTTCCCGAAGAGTCTTGGCCTAAATCTACCCCAATCGAAACCTACCCCAAGAGTCTTAGGTGTAAGGTCACCTCTTGCCATCACAGCCTAGGGGAGAAGGAGGAGGACTGAGCTAGTAACTAAGTGGAAAACACCCTCTCCTGTGAAATGGGAGTGTTCGACACTAAGTTCTCAACATGGGTGGGGTGCAATAAAACACAAATGATACAGATACATATATGTATACCAAAAAATCAGCCCAACCTATATCATCTAAAAAGAGAAACTGAACACCTGCCTTGACACTGCTACTACGAAGCATGCATACAACAAATAACCCCAACCCCATTTAGGTTTTCATGTTTCAGCAGAATTAGTTTATTAGTTCCTTAACTACTGGGCAACTATCCAAAACCAATCATATCGATCGTTCATGAAACATATCCCTACCATCCACATATCAAGTTAGGAAAACACATGAATCACAACAAATCCCTTCTTATCAACCAACCAACCCCATTGATTATTATTCTGGTTCCATTTCCGTGACTCGCCATTCATTAACACTTCCACACATTATTTATTATTCACAACCCATAGTTTTCTCACATTCCAACCCATCCATGCAGCCCGCTACAAACCACTATAACCACAACAGCACCGTACATCATCATCCCTTGATACTACTTATCATAGCCCTGCCGCTAATCTGATCCACCACAACCCACAAAACAAGATATGTCCCACATCATCTCCCCTTTAACATCATTTACCGCAGCCCTAGTGTCTGTTCTATTCGTAAAAACCCATGATACACCCTCCCTTTCACACACCAGTAACCAAGCCAAACTTCACATGTTCATTATTCCATTTTGTTTATCCGGGGTGATCACACAAGGGTTCAAGATTTTACACATCCAACTTTATGTGATTAAACAATTTCCACATTCCACAAAGTTTCCATCCACAATAACAGTCTAGAGATATAGGGAAACAATTAATTGCGTAATCAAAGTCCCCTAACGACCATGATTTTCTGTGATCATAATCATATTCAATTCACAACATAATATCACAGGATATAAAGATAAACATAACAACTTCCCATCCCCGTTCAATAACCAATTATTATATTTATTTAATGGTTCAACTATTTCTCATGAAAACAAGAGGATACCCACCCCGCATGATGAACAAATTAGAGAGACAAGGGTAAGATCCCTACCTCAACAAGGTGTGATCACAACGCTCCCCCGGATCAACATTAGAAGACGTCTGTCGGCGTCCATCACTTCGGTTGGGTCCCGGAAAAACCTCCTCGGGTGGATGTCCGAAAGGAAATGTCAATGTAAAGACAACAGATCCAAGCTCGGATGTTCTTCCTCATCATTATGATCCTGTTTCCACTGACAGATTGTAAATCAGAGCTCGGACGAAGATGTTATGGAAGAAAAGGAGCCTTTGAGACTCTTCGGAGAGCTCTTCTCCGAGGAAAGTGGAGGAGACGGGTGAGTTAAAAAGGAGGAGGGGAACCCTCATTTTATAGGCGAGAAAATCAAAAGTACACAGTGTGTACTTTATGGTACACGACGCGTACTCGGCCATTTCACACGGACTCCATGCGGCTTCCAACACTGCTCGGTGGTCGTTGACTGGTCAACACACAGTTTGAGGGTAACACATACGCAGGGAGGGACTACATGGCATGCAGTATTGGATACCCGACATGTACCCTTTTATTTCACCTGGAAAAGACACGGCTCCAACACATAACATAGCCATTGACTGGTAATGCGTACGCAAGGAAGGACTACACGACGTGTACCCATTTATTTCACACAGCAAAGACACGACTCCAACACGGCACAGGGCCATTGACTGGTAACGCTTACGTGGGGAAGGAATACATGGCATTTAGTACTGGACATATGGCATGAACCCATTTTATTTCACACAGTAAGGACACGACCTTCAACACAGGGTATACCCGGCGAGGGGGTACACGGCGTGTACTCACACTACACGGTGTGTAGTTTCAAATTTCTGAAATGTGTGGGAAAAGTCCATCTTACCCTCCAGAACACTTTGTAGCCTTTTTTTGACAAAGGAATGGGCCGGAGAGGTCTGGGAAATTATATCAGATATCTCTTAAAACATTCTCGTCCATGAGAATTCAAAAACCAACCCAAAAGAACCCAAAAAGATACCTCTTAGGGTTCTGGTTATAACAGGAACCCAACCAACAACCCTAATCCTATGTGTTAGGAATTCCTTCTCCTGTGTTGAGATATTATCCTCTTTAGGCGGCACTGACTCCCCTGCATGAGTTTAATCGCATTCTCATTAATGAGTCTCGATTAAGAATTGGGTCTTCCCACCTTCATACATTATGATCTTTCAACTTGCACTACCCCCAACACCACATAACCAACAGACTACCCGAACATGTGGTTTGGGGGAATTCCTTCTCCTATGTCAAGATATTATCCATTTAGGCGGCACTGACACTCCCGCATGAGTTCAATCGCAACCGCATTAATGCGTCTCGATTAGGAATCAGGTTTTCCCCTTTTTCCCACACATCTCGAAATGTTACACACTTCCAGAGAACAAGGAAAACAAAATTTCTCACAACCGACAAGACAAAAATTCCATCTATCAAAGGTACAATGTATAGAATCAACACAAAGCTCAGAAGAACAAGGGAAAATACAAGTCAAAACAACTACGGGTACTGAGTGTGCATCTGGGCCTCCCACTCCCAAGTGCTCTCCTCGAGGCCACCATGCCTCCATAACACATGAACCAAGGTGATGGTTTGTCCACGAAGCACCTTCTCTTTACTATCCTCAAATCTGACTACTCGTTCCCCAATGTTCACGTCATCTCCTATATCTAACTCTCCCCAGTCGATAATGTGAGAGTCGTTGTGTAAGTAACGACGAAGGTGGGAGACGTGGAAGACGTCATGAGCCTTCTCAAACTGAGGTGGTAGGGCCAGCTGATATGCCACGTCATCGACTCGCCTCATCACTTCAAAAGGTCCGATGATCCTAGGTGAGAGCTTGCTCTCTTTCCCAAACCTCTACTTCCCCCATCGAGGGGAAACCTTCAAGAACACATGATCTCCCACCTCGAACACCAAGGGCCCCCTTCGACGATCATCATAAGACATCTTTCAGTCCTAAGCCGCTTTCATCCTCTCACGTACAAGCTAGAATTTCTCTGTGGGGCTCTGTACTTCCTCTGTCCCAAGAGCACTTGTCTCACCAACCTATACCCAAGAAGTGGTTGAACGACATGGTCTTCCATATAAGGCCTCAAATGGTGCCATGCCACTAGTAGAGTGGAAGCTGTTGTTGTAGGAAAACTCTACTAAAGGAATGTGTCATACACATGATCCTTCGAAATCCATAACGCATGCTCTCAGCATTTCCTCCAATGTCTGGATAGTCCACTCTGTCTGCCCATCGGTCAGGGGGTGGAAAGCAGTGCTAAGGCGTATCTGGGTGCCAAAAGCATGTTGTATCCCCCTCCAGACTCTTGAGGTAAACCGAGTATCCCGATGTTAGACGATAGTCTTGGGAACTCCATGCAACCACACAACCTCGTCTACGTACTTCTATGCTAAGGTACTCACTAGGCCTGACTCTTTAATTACTAAGAAGTGAGATGATTTCATCAGTCTATCCACCCCTACCCAGATTGCATCATAACCACCTTGAGTTCTGGGTAGTCCTGTGATGACGTACATTGATATGTCATCCCACCTCCACTCAGGGACATCTAAAGGATGCAACAAACCACTGGGAACACGGTGTTCAGCCTTCACTTGCTGACACACTAGGAATTTAGCCACAAACTCGGCCACTACCCATTTCACCCTGGGCCACCAAAATTGTTCCCTCAGGCCTCAGTACATTTTCGAAACTCCTAGATGTACCACCAAGGCTGAGCTATGGAACTCACAGAGAACTCCCTCACACATCGCCTCTAGAACAAACAACCTTCCATGGAAAAGCATCAGATGTCGGATGTCCTCTAACCATCCTTCTGAAGTGTTTCCCTGATCGACATGATCCCGCATCACTTCCCCTTCAGAGTCCCACCACTGATACTCTTCCACCTGCTGCAACAAGGAGGACTGCACCATCATCTGAAACAAACAGCCTCTAACACCTTCTACCATGGCATCCAAGTGCAAGGCTGCCAACTCTCCCATCGCCTTACAAGAATTACTGGATTCCCAAACCACTTATTTATGCGAATTCCTGCTCAGGACATCAGCCACGATGTTGCCCTTACCGTCATTGTAAGAGATCTCAAAGTCATAGTCTTGGAGAAACTCGACCCATCTCCGCTGCCATAGGTTCAGGTCACACTGGGAGAATATATAACATAGGCTCTTGTGATCTGAGAAGACCCAAAAGCGCTCACCAAAGAGGTAATTTCCCCACAACTTCAGTGTGAACACTACTGCTACAAGCTCTTGGTCATGGGTGGCATATTTACGCTCAGGAGGGCGTAAAAACCTAGACCCATAACAGATCACTCCCTTATTCTGCATTAGCTCACACCCCAGACCTAAGACAGAAGCATCACAAAACAACTCATACAACAACCCTTCCACTGGAAACAAGAGTACGAGAGCACTGACCAACTTCTCCATTAGGTAGTCGGAAGCCTTCTGGCACTACTCGCTCCATATGAAGACCTGGTTCTTCCTAGTCAATGCTTTCAATGGAGCAGTAACTCAAGAGAAGTCTGAAACGAACCTCCGATAGTAACCTGCTAACCCCATGAATCTACAAACTTCTACCACGCTCTTGGGTGCTACCCAAGAAACAACCACCTCCAACTTCGATGGTTCCATAGACACTCCATGCTGAGACACTATGTTCCCAAGGAAGTGTACTTCTTGCATCAAGAACATACACTTTGACAATTTCCCGTAAAGTCGGTGGTGGCGAAGGAATTACAAGACTGACCTGAGATGCTCAATGTGCTCATCCTCTGATCTTGAGTAGATCAGGATGTCATCGATAAACACAACAATGAACTGGTCCAGAAACTCTCAGAAGACGAAGTTCATAAGTCCCATGAACATAGTCGGTGCATTCGTAACTCCAAATGGCTTCACTGAAAACTCGAAGTTCCCATACCTGCACCTGAAAGACGTCTTCGGGATGTCACTATCCATTACCCTTAATTGATGATATTCGTATCATAGATTTATCTTAGAAAACCAACCTGCTCCCATCAGTTGGTTGAAGAGATCATCTATCCTTGGAAATGGGTAACGGTTCTTGACTGTTACCTGGTTCAACCATCGGTAGTCTATGCATAGCCTGAGACCACCATCTGCATTCATCACGAACAAAATTAGAACACCCCATGGTGATACGCTGGGTCGAACAAAACCCATCTATATCAGATCGTCAATCTGAATCCGCAACTCCCGCAACACCGAAGGTGCCATCCTATAAGGTCCCACCGAAATCGGACGAGCACCATGCTGTAAGTCTATCCCGAACTCAACATCACGTCGGGGGGGGGGGGGGGGTAGAATCAAAACCTCCACATGAAAAACATCGAGGAGCTCCCCAACAACTTCCAGAATATCCATCATCTCTGTATCAGCTGGAACCACTGATAACCGAACTTACAAGGAAAGGAGAGGCTCCACATGCTTGCTTACAACCTGATAGCTCCTCTCGCCAACAAAAGCTACACGTTGCCCATCCACGTCGGAGAACACGACTCTTCTCCGGATGCATTCGATAATGGCACAAACAGAAAACAACTAGTCGATGCCTATGATGACATTGTATGGGTGTATCTGTAACAAAAAAAAGGTCCCCACTAGATCGATGTGGTCCCAAATTCATCCCACATTCCCGGAAATCACATGATACACTGGCATGGCCGCCAACTGGTGTACTCACCACTAGTGGTATGGAAAGACTCTCTATGTCTAGTCCCAAAGAATGAGCTTGACCAGGTGCCATAAATGAGTGAGAATCTCCCAAAACGAACAAAGAATAAACAAGAGTGCTGAACAAACAAATCATACCTCGCACCACCTCTGGTCCTGCAGGAGCTACCAAATCTGCTCCGTGCAACTGTCCATGCCCAGGTCCTCTGCCACTCTGATGTCATCCACCTCCCCTACCATGCCCTGGTCGAGGTCCCTGAGGTCGGCCTCCTCCCACAATGTCTGCCCTCAGAGGAGCGTGGTCCTGCTACTGTTGGAAGGGCCTCGCTGGAAACTGGTGCTGCTGAGGTGGGCGTTGAACATTCCCACCTCCACCGTACTGAGATCGGGTCGGGCACCGACTCTGAATGTTCCCGAATCCTCCACATGAAAAACACTTCGGCCCTGGGGTCGTGAAAAAGGGACGAGGACCTGAAGATCTGAACTGGAACTACTGGGGCCTGATCCCCACTGGCCTGAACCTGGAAGGTCCCGTCGCATGATACCTGCTGCTGACTGCCTTCCCCTTCGACGAACCTGGCTGGATCCCCTCATGTGGTGGACCACCCTGCGAGTGAATCCTCTCTACAACCTCTACCTTCTTCTGTACTGCAAAGTACGTCAGAAGGGTGAAGGGGGTGACAGCATACTGGAGCGAAGGATGAAGTGCCTCCTATAAACCTCTCACCCGAGACTCCACATCCGGAAAGAGATCCGGAGAAAAGCACAGGAGATCCTTGAACTAGATCCCCAACACTCGTACTGACATACTCCCCTGCTGATGGGAGAGTAACTTCTACCGCTTCTCCCCGTTGATCATGGAAGAAAGGAATTCCTCTTGGAATTCTTTCTCAAAGTCAGCCCACGAAACCTCTACCTCTATCCTCTCACTGAGGTAGAGCATCCACCACTGTCGCGCCACACCTCTCAGCTGACTGACTGCTAGAGGAACCCAGTAATCCATCGGAGCACAGAAAAAAGTAAAACTGATCCCTAGCTCCTCAAGACACCCCTCCCTCACCATATCTGAAGTGCTTCCCTCGTACTTCTTGAGGGTTTGCCGCTGGATAGAATGGAGAGTCTTCTTCCACTGACTATCTTCCTCCTCTCCTTCAATCGTCAACTAATCGACTGCCTGAATCTGTTGGGACTCAATCGTCTGAGCCACCATGGGATGACGTCCAGGTTCCATGGCTGTATGGTAAACAAGATCTCCTTAGCCCAAGTAGTTAGGAAATTTTTCAAGGTTTTATTTTATAGTTTTATTTCAATTTCTTTCCCGGAACAGCCAAATCTAGGAAAACACCATCATGATGATCCATGTACCTTCCATAGGGTCTCTACCCTGCAATCAATGTAGTCTCACTTGGTCGTTCGATAGGCTCAGACTCCTTGCATCGGATCACGGGGGCCCCAAAAATTCCGTGCCCTATCCGGTCCTCCCTGGCCTGTGTCATGCACCATGATTAACCAACACTGTTTCCCTACAATCCCATGCAATCCTCACTATGCCTAACTCCAGAATCCATCCTATCTCTCAATAATCAGCTCTGACACCATTATGTCGTGGCCCCATCCCACCAAAGATGCCCCTCCTGAGCTGGCAATGGTGAAAGGTAGATAATGACCCCTGAGTCGCACTTCCAGTAGGCCCCGGGGTGGCGACTAGCACCAAGGGTATGAGTTTTCACAAATATGGGAAGGCATTACCCTTTTATATTTGTATGATCAGGAAATAGGACAATTGAACCACAAAAAAGGAAAAGAACATGTATATAGAAGTAAAACCAAACCAATCCCACATGCATGATTAAATAGTTTATAACAATGTACAAGTAAAAGAATGCTCCAAATACAACACCAAAAGAAAAAAAGAGTAGATAAACTGCTACAACACCAACTATCCTGACAAATAGGGTCCCGCACAGCCCTGGTAGTCCTCATGGAAACCTGAAAGTAAAAGTAGGGTGAGCATACAAGTATACACAGTAGGGAAACCTAAAGCTCTCGTGCACAAGTGGGGAGAAATCCTAATGTCCAGTGAGAACAACAAAATAAACCTAGCAAGGAATTCAATCCACCTTACCTCACCAGCCACACTCACCAAATAAACAATCACAACAGGTAGTAGTATATAAGAATAAGAGTATTGGGTACCCCCCACCATTCCCCATTATGTAGCTGCTCTTCCTAAAGGAGAACATCCTAACGCTGCCACACTCTCCCCGCCCTCACACACCTAGCCCTGACAAACACGCATCCCGCGCACACACACCTGGGCCCCACAACCACGTATCCCGCACGAACTCACCTGGGCCCCAAAACCGCATATCCCACCCGCACACACCTGGGCCTCATCACAAAGATTATTGGGAAATAGTAGAACCATCCCAAAGAGTCTTGGGATAAAACCAACCCAATCAAAACATACCTGAAGAGTCTTAGGTGTATGGTCACCTCAAGCCATCATAGCCTAGGGGAGAAGGATCAGGAAGGTGCTAGTAACTAAGGGGAAAAGACCCTCTCCCGTGGAATGGGTGTGTTCGGAACTATGTTCTCAACATGGGTGGGGTGAGAAAAAACACAAAAGATATAGATACATATATGTATACCAAACACTCAGCCCAACCTATGGATTCTAAACATAGAAACTGATCACCTGCCTCGACACTGTTACTACAAAGAATGCATACAACAAACAACCCCAACCCCATTTAGGTTTTCACATTTCATCAGAATTAGTTTATTAGTTCCTTAACTACTGGGAAACTGTCCACAAACAATCATATCGTTCGTTCATGAAACATATCCCTACCATCCACGTATCAAGTTAGGAAAACAAAAGCTGCACGTCAAATCCATTCTTATCAACCAACCAACCCCATTGATTATTATTCATGTTCTATTACCATGACCCATCATTCATTTACTCTTCCACACTTTATTTAGTATTCACAACCCATAGTTCGTTCACATTCCAACCCATACCTGCAGCCCCACTGCCAACTGCCATAACCACAACCACACTGTACATCATCATCCCTTGATACAACTTATCACAGCCTCACTGCTCATCTGATCCACCACGACCCACAAAACAAGATTTGTACCACATTATCTTCCCTTTGACATCATTTACCACAGCCATGTTGCCTGTTCTATTCGTAACAACCTAGGATCCACCACTCCCTTTAACACACCAGTAACCAAGACCAAACCCACATGTTCATTATTCCATTTTGTTTAGCACGGGTGATCACATAGGGGTTCTAGATTTTAAACAGCCAAATTTACATGATTAACCAATTTTCACATACCAAAAATTTCCAACCACAAAAAAAGTCTAGAAATATAGGTCAACATTTAATCACACAAGAAAAGGCCCCCAACGACCGTGATTTTAATTAGGCATAAGCCTATTCAATTCACAACATAATATCACAGGATATAATGATAAACATACCAACTTACCCATCCCCGTTCTTTAACTAGTTATAATCTTTATTTAATGGTTCTACTATTTCTCATGAAAACAAGAGGATAACCACCCTGCATGATGAAAAAATTAGAGAGACGAAGGTAAGATCCCTACCTCAACAGGTTCTGATCACAACGCTCCCTCGGATCAACTTTAGAAGACGTCCGTCGGCATCTTTCACTTCTGCCGGGTCCTGGAAAAACCTCCTCGGGTGGAATTCGAAAAGGAAATGTCCAAGGAATGACAAAATATCCAAGCTTGGATGTTCTGCCTCGTTGTTAAGATCCTGTGGCCACTGACGGATCATAAATCGGATCTCGGACGAAGAAGTTATCGAAGAAAATGATCCTTCGAGTATCTTGGGAGAGCACTGCCAGAGGAAAGGGGAGGAGAGGGGTGATTTGAATTGGAGGAGGGGACCCCTCCTTTTATAGGAGAGAAAAGAAAAAGTACACAGCGTGTACTTTATGGTACATGGTGTGTACTCGGTCATTTGACACGGTCTCCACGCGGCTTCCAACACGGCCCTGCGGCCGTTGACTGGTCAACACACGGTTGCAGGGTATTGGATACACGGCGTGTATCCATTTATTTCAAACGGTAAAGACACGAATCCAACACGACATAGGGCCTTTGACTGGTAACACGTACACGATGAAGGAATGAATGGCGTGTAGTTTCGACACATGACGTGTACCCATTTATTTGACACGGCAAAGACACGGCTCCAACATGGCACACAACCGTTGACTGGTAACGTGTATGTAGGGAAGGACTACACGGAGTGAAGTACTGGACACCTGGAATGTACCCATTTTATTTCACACTGCAAGGACACGGCCTTCAACACGGGGTATAACTGGCGAGGGGGTACACGGCATGTACTCACACTACACGGCGTGCAGTTTCAAAATTCTGAAAAGTGTGAGAAAATTCCATCATACCCTCCAGAACACTTCATGGCCATCTTTTTGACAATGGAATGGTCGGAGAGTTCTGGGCCCTTACATTTTGAATAAATGTATCAAATACAACTCTGAAACGTTTAACGGAATATAAATTTTAAAAAATTAATTTTCAAATAAATAAAGAGTTAAAACCATATTGAAAACACAAACATTAAAAAAATGATTTTGAAGAATAAATCATTGATTCATTTAAAGTCATGATTATGTTAAAGAATCCTATACAACATTAGAAAATACATGAATAAAAATAATAAATAATACCATTAAAAAAACATACAATATTATTATAATTATTATAATCATGATAAAATATTTCAAAGTGATGTTTATACACCATATAAAAGAGAATCAGTGCATAACAACAAATAAGTCTCAATGGAATTTAAATTGAGACAAAATCCATTAAAATGATCATATAAATCAGATATGAATATATAAATGTGGTGATTATGTATATCAAAAGTATATACTCACAAAGGAATGTGTAAATTATAATATAGATAAATAAATTGTGATTCCACACATAATCTTTTCATAATATAATCAACAAATTAGGCATAAAACCCAATGTGTAGAAATTGAGTTTACTAATTCCATATAAAAGATCATTTTTGTAGAAAAATAGATCAATTTTGTGTAATAATTATAAATACTTATAGATCTGGTATAAATACAAGATTGTAAAAAAAATTAGTTCACCCATAATCATAGTACTACATAATCATGAAGTTGAAGATTAACCCACTGAATTAAAATTGGGTTAAAAAGAACCCCTACCTTGAGTATGACTAATCTAGTTCAATAGTTTTCTTCCAAAATAATAAACATTGGTTAATAAATACATTATTTAGAATCTTTTAAAATATTATTATTCATTTTCTATCACTTATTCATGGAAACGGTATATCGTACGTACACATGAATACAAATTTCATTTCATTGTCATATTAAAGGAATAAATAATAATTCATATATATGTATATTATAATTAATGTATAATATATATGTTAAATATATTACATAACTTCATTAACCCCATCCTTTAAAAATTATTCTTATGGTATGAACGAGTCATATCAAATTTAGGGGGCTGTAGTCCGCACATTCCCCAAATGAAATTATCATATTTATTGAATATTGATTGAATAATGGTTTGTTATAAATAAAAATTTCGGAAAAATAGATAAAATATAAACATATCATATATCATATATAAATATAGTTCCAACATAATGGCTACGTGTACAAGTGGTAAGATAAAATTGAACAATCATCATTTCGTAAGGAAGCAGTTCATCGTACCAAGAAACATTATGTTTGTGTCCATTAGATGGAGGTGTGTGTTAGTGTATTTAGAATCCTTCTCATAAAAACGTCCTAGTACATAGAGGATAATTTTTTTTGATGTAATAAATGATGAGTAAGATGATAGATGGTGGAAAAGGTAAATAATGGAAATGAACTTGAGAGAAGCTGTTACCTCTAAATCAACCATCTTCTTTTTATTTGTGAAAACTAAATTTCATGAATTTCCTTCTTCCAAAGGTAAGTCTAATAGTATGAATGGAGTGATGCTAGGATGCTATTTTTTAAGAATTTGTATGATCCAAGGGTCTTTAGATGTTAGAGTGGTTGGGTATAGGTGGATCTATTTTATAAGGAGGAGGGGCACGTTTGGAATATCGGGAAATATTTTTTTATTATAAAATAATTTTTGAATTATAATATTTTAAAAGTGATAGATTTATTGATTAAGATTATAATGGGTCTAAATAATTTCACAAAATATGTTGAATACATTTTTAGTTAAGAAAATTAACATTATTTTTTAGAATTATCCCTTAGTTAAAATCATTAACTCTTAAAATTTCTTCCTGTATTTTTATACTACATTTTTACTGTAGTTACTATAAAATGAAAACAGAACTAAAAGTGTATCACTAATGAAATTTTTCACATTATATAAATCATTTGGATGGATATATGTTTTTTGGTCTATTATATCATTTACTAAAATAGTATTTTTTTTAAAAACACATTTATGTTAATTAGGACACAATTTAGTAATTGATTTTTGCTAATGTCATAACAACCGATTGTTTTGAAATACAGCCATTAAAACAAATATAATATATAAATAACATGTATAACTTTTATTTATGTAATCATAATGTTCATATTAAATTTATTGTAATATTTATATAATCATTTTTTTGATTTTTAATTAACAAGGTAATCACTAAATTATCATTGTGTAATAAATAACCCATTTCTATTAAAAATATAACAAATAAAATACAATGATGTTGAAAATAATTTAATCATTATAATAACTATGAATATTGTAATAGATAATTTATATAATCCAAATTCAATTTTTTTTACTAAAAGATACATATTTAAATTATATTTTTCTTTAAAATTAATTAATTATCATAACATGTCATTATCACACCCACATTGCTCCATGTGGTCCCAAAATCAACCCAAGGATGGAAATGGTCCTAAATATGTTGTCATATTGGATTATGACTTGTGTTAGGATTGGTTAATATTTTTCTATTATTATTTTCACCATTATTTACTAGATTTACCAATTAACAATGTTAAAAATTAATAATAACAACAATTATTCTTCATAATTACAAAACATAAAAGGTACCTATTTACACAATTTGAACCATCTGATTCCATATATAAAGACTATTTTTCTATATTCAAAACACTAAATTTTAAAAAATTAATTTAAAATTAAATCCCATTTTCAAAACCAGAAAGTGGGTTCTTAATAAATAAAATCTATCAAAATATTGACATGTGATTATTTCCAATTTAAAAGTGTAAGTACATCAAATTACCAATATTGGGTAAAATAATGACAACTTAATTCATTTAAATTTTAAAAATAATGAAATTTTAAATCTATGTGTATAAATAAATCAGATGAAAAGAAAATTTTGAATTAAAATGATGTATTTTTCACTTTTCATAAAAAATGCACTTTATTTGTAAAATACCAAAATTTCATCGAATATAAATTTTGATGACTTGATTCTGAAGAAAAAGATTATTTTTTCTAATATAACATATAAATGTGATGAGAACTATATTTAAAAAGGGTTCTCAATCATAAGGCTATAAAACCACCTTTTAAAAACAATGTAGTATTTTATGTTTAAAATTTGACTCGTTCTCAATTTAAGACTCTACAATTTATTGGATAAAATTAAAAACAATTATCAAATGTTAGTAATCATATTTATTTCACTTGATTACGTCCAATAAAATAGATATTATTTAATTACCATTTATAATATTATTATTAATATATTGTTATTTTTCGATATAACTCAATGTTATATGCAACGTAAGATTTCAAAGAAACCCATTTTTCTGTATTGAGTATAGTATCACTCCTAGTGACATAATTAATGTTTGATTATAATAATACTCATAAATAATAATATATATAAAAATTTATTATTCAATAAACAGCTGGGTCATTAAAAAATCTCGTTGACAAAAATGTTTTGAAAATTTTCTTTTTGTGGAATAAAAATTGTTTTCAAAACTAATTCAGAATAATCCTAATAATATAATTGAAGGGATATTATTATTAATTAATTAATGATACATTAAAATAATTTTAAAAAATGATAATTTTATATCAATGAATTTTAAATTTAATATTTATTAAAATATTTTTTTTTCTATTCTTAGAAAATTTAATCATTTCAAAACAAATCAAAATTATCCGGAAAAAAAATTCATAAAAATATTTCATAAATAATTTAATTTTTATCAATTAAAATTAAATTAATATCTTGTAAATTAATTTTTATATAAAATCTTAATGAAAAATAAAAATATTTCATTGAAGAAAACATATTTTTTAATCATAAAATATCCCTACAAATGATTGAGTACATATATCCCCATCATTAATCAAGGAATTTTTAATAAGTAAGTCATTTAGATATATTTAAAAATTTAATTAACTCCCACTAACTCAATATCTATGATATTATGATAATAAAATACTATTTCTCTGTTTTTTAGACTCATATTTGTGTGTTTAGTACTCTACCAGACATAATATTACTTAAAAATATATGGGTGTTACAAAATACATACAGGTGAATACTATTTTCAAATTTTATAAGATTTATTAAAATATAGGTAATTAATAATTCATCATTCTAAGGAAATTTTTTGTATAAAATTAATTATATATAATTATTTAATTGTTCATTTTTAGCGTCTAAGTAGAATTTAAATGAAAAATTATTCATATATATTAATGGAAGTGGTAGTATAAACTTAGGCACACATGAAATTGTTTATTAAAATGATGGAATAAAACATAGATAAAGGTTTTTAAAATATTATAATAATCATTTATCATGATTATGGAAATAATTTTTTTATTATATTTTCAATACAAAGAACTTTTTTGATGTCGAAGAAGACATAAAAATTAAAATTCCTGGTCTATTGATATAATTATTCTTTTAGAATCCTATTTTTCCTTATACAACAATCAATTAAGTGATATTGTTTTAGAATTATTAGAAGCTCCAAGATGTAGATTTGGAAGCTATGAATGTATTATGATAGATATTTTTTTATTTATTATATAAATATTTTTGGGAGGATATGATAAGAGGTTTACTTTTACATAGTAGGGGAGGGGATGTAATTGAATTACCTAAATTGATAATTGATTAAAAATTATTTTCAAGTTAAATGTTATAAAAATTTATAAAATTTATAGAAAATATTATTTTCTTTTAAAATATATTTTTACCTATATTATTTGGTCATGATTTGGATTGGTTTTCAGATTTATATTTTTTATCACCCCAATTACCCATTTGAAAACTATCGTTATACCAATTATTTAGCTATTTATGGTAAAAATGTTAACATAAAAAGTCAGGTACCAATAAATCTTAAATGGAATAATTTGTAATCTATATCAATTTTGAAGTACAATTTTCGGGTTTTTTGATTTTCAATTAATGTAATCAATATTTTTAATTATAATATATCATTAATTTATATTTCAAAAAAATAATAATTTAACATTGAAAAAAATGGGGTAATGAAATCAAAATCTAAATTTATCACACATTTCTAAAAAATAATATTTGACAACAATTTTTATGGAATGTAATAATTCTTAAAAATTATATTACTAAAAATTCATTTACAATCAAATATTTTATTTTTCAATTAAATGAATAAATATCTTATTGGTATTGTTTAAACTAGTGACGTAAGTATAAAGAATCCAATATTTAAAAATAAATTAACATCTACAAAAAAGTAACATGTTTTTAAAATAAAATATTTTAACTAATAATATCCCATTTTTCCTTCTAATAATATATATATACATTAAATTAAATTTATTGATATTGTGTATTTATTTTTATCGTAAGATAACATACTTGTAAAAATCCAAGAACAAATGATCATAAATGTCTATATATTCATAACATGAAAGGAAATTTCTCAAGTATACACATCCAAAATGTTATAGGAACAATTTAATGTTATTATAGTGTCGTGTCTCAAATTTTTTATCAATATAAACCATTTTACACTTAGTGAGGGGGAAAATAATTATTAAGGTTACTATTTATAATGAACAAATTTAAAATAGAACCATTTAATAAAACATAATATCCGAATTTCATTAAGGAGAAAAAAAAATTAAAAATCCAATTTCTTAAATTTTATTAAATTAAATTTAAATAGCATCATAATACAAGGAAAAAAATGTTTATTTTATGTTCACAGATAATCAATTTCATTCGTAAAACTATTTTTATTCATAATAGGTGAATTGAAAATGAAATACAAGAATGCCCATTTTTTTAATATATGATATAAATATATTTCATTAACCTCACAAAATTTAATTAAAAATTTAATTTTTAATATAAAAACACATTATGTTTATACAAACATTGTTTTTTTGTAAATATACTCTATTAATATTAAATTATTAATTTAATATTTGAAATAAATTTTTTATAAAAAAATCAATTATATATGTTTCAACCAAAAAATTTCCATAAATATTTCGACTTATTTAAACCCACCAATCCAAATACATGACATTAATAATAGAAATTATTATTAATTTTTCAATTATATATCACTATAAAATTGAACTCTGTTTTCCATGTATCTCAAGCTATAAATGAAATTAAATTAATTACAAAATAATATTTTGATACCCTACCATGCTTTATAGAAATATGTTTTCACTATTATTTATATATAATTGCTATTATCAACATTATGAAAGAGAGAACACCAAATATTTTACTAATTATCAATAATATATATTTATATAAGAAATTATTCAACATTCCAGAATTAACTACTTATGTGTTACTTTTTATTTACTCATAATCCTATTTTTAATTTTATATATTTTCTTGTAAATAAGGTTTATAAATTTATTTGAAAATTAACGAAGAATGTTCAGGGAAAGAAATTAAAATATCTATATTTACTAGATCATTATATATCAGTTCATAATTAATACTCTACAAGGTGATAATTCTCTGGTCCCTTTAAATCAACTCATATGTAACCATTATTTCCTTCCTCAGGTAGTATTTTGTAGAGTATTCATAGACTTTAACATGTTATAACAATATTCATTTCCACATTTTGAGCTCCAAATGAGATAATATACACATGAAACTCTTATTTTCTACATATATATATCAAGTCTTTAACAACAGAGGTATCTTCTCCTTATTTTAAGAGATGTTAATAAATCTTATATATCATGTTCATGAATTGAATTTTTCAATTAATTGATATTCATTTTCCATAGTGAATTTTTATTTACCCTATTATTCTACATAAATATAAAACTAAGAGCATTCCTTGATGAATAATTTTTTTATTATAAATCATGAATTACATAATGGAAGTGTCAATACATGTACAATTATCAATATAATTTCCTATCATAAAAGATTCATAATATTCACTTAACCATTCTAAATTAGCCCATATATGTGTTATCTTGGAGAATAAGTATTTAAAAAAATGAAAAAACAAACAAACCACCAATAGTAACACAGTAGGACTATAGATAAATGAATATTTGTAATATTAAAATGTTTTTGTTAGTAAAAGTAATTATTTTTCAATGAATATTTAATTGATATAAAATCCTTCAAAAAAATATAGAAATGAAAATAAAATTAATTGAGTGAAAATTCATGCTTTATATACATTTCATATATTTATTTTTTTAAAGTTTCTCTAAAAATGTTTATATATAACTATCATAATCATCATATCATTTTGAATATATGAAGATAACGTACATGAATACAAAATAAATTTAATAGATATACACAATGAACAATATTTTCATTTAATCCTCCAATATAGAAGATGTAATAATTAATACATATAAAAATATCTTACACTCATAGTGTTTATATGTTATTCCAATTACTACATTTTTATATCATCCATATTCACCGATTTCATATCTTATGCAATGAAGATATTGATCATTTTAAATTATTGGGCTTATTGAAGTTAATAAAATTAATAATCAATGGTTCATAAAGGATACATATTCATTATTATGATGGAATTGATCCCTATAAGGTATATTTAAAATTTAATAGAACCATGCCAATTTTTTAAAAATATAACAAGGGAATTAATGATGATTCTCTAGGTTCTATTAATTCATTTACAATCTACTCGTAAAATTGTTTTATTAAAACATCCAACAATGGTGGTTTTGTCCTTAATGGATTTCAAATTATGGGTCTAAAATCTAGATTGTGTTAAATGGATAACACAACCTCACTTAATAGTGGATGAACAATTAGTTATTATAGAGAATCATTGATGATATTTTGTATCATATGTACATCATATATTCATCTTATACCATCATAGTCTATAAATAAATATTTATCTCCACATTCACCAATTATTTATTATTGTGCTATACTAAGGGGGATCCCAAAATTAATAAAATGATGGACATTCTATTCTATGTATAATATTTTCTATTTTAACATTAGAAATCACAATTTCGTTCTATTTTAGTTCAACTTTGTCGGTATATTTTGAAACATAATCCATATAAATTTAAACAATTTGTATAATAATATGGTAATGCAATAGGGTATCAAATTAGAAATAATTTCAACTACATAATATGTCATTGATTCTATAATAATAAATGTTGTTGTAATAATTTAAAACTACCATTCTATGGTTCTAATGAAATATCTATTGTTTTTTTGAAAACATATAAGAAATAAATGACTGTGAAGATCAAGAATAATATTAACCATAATATAAAAATATAGAAATGATAAATATTTCATCCCTAATAATATTTAAAATATCATCAAGAGCACTAACAATAACATATACATGTAATTTCCCCCATGCCCTTCTATATAGAAAATTAACCTGTTGTTTGGGTCATTGGTTCTCATAATGTTCCTTTACCCTATAGTTAAATAATATATAATCAATTACAATTTCCATAAAATTTATTTAGGGAGGCTCGTTTCATTTTTTTATGTGGTAACAATCACATATTATAACAGCTCAGAACCTCATGGTCCATCCCTTTTCCAAATTATGGATCCTAAGGGTAGCGTCTCTATAGTAGGATGTCATTTCGGTGTGTGACCGATCGACATGGCACAATCGGTGTCTCACCGATCAGTGTCTCATCGATCAGTGTGACATGATCGATATGACACGATCAACATGTCACTAGTCGATGTGACCGATTAGTGACCCCAATCAGTGTGACCGATCCGTGTGACATGATCAGTGTGACACGATCAGCGTTTCACCGATCAGTGTGACTGATCGGCGTGACACGATCAGTGTGTCACCGATCGGTGTCACCAATAAGTGTCTCACTGATCGGTGTGTCCCCGATCAGTGCGACCGATCGGTGTGACATGATCAGTGTGTCACCCATCGGTATCTCCCTGATCCTGGTGACACGATCAATGCAACACGATCAGCGTGTCACCGATCGGTGTGACACAATGGGTGTCACCCTGCCTTGTCAAGTTTTTCTTCTACAAATTTTCATGTAATGCTACTTTAACCTATTGGAAGTGGTTCAAGGTCGTTTTTAACACCATAATAAATATTTAAATTCATATGAATAGGGAAACCCTCAACAGACTTGGTTGGGTGTCTACGTAATGATCCCCACTGTTTATATAGAATACATTAAAGTCACAATTGTTACCACCATTTTCCCAATGATATTTATTAAATAACAATTAATTCAGCCATCTGTAACCACCCGATCACATGGTGAAAGTATGATCTGATATTAAAGTCATTCAAATTTCCATATCTCGTAACAACGAGAAGTCTTCCTTATATCACACAATGATTCCTTCTTCTTCCTCCTCTAGGCTGGTTTCCTTTTCTACTTTGTGCATTTGGAGTCCCCTTCCCGAGGAAAGTGGTGCGCCTATGCCAGAATATTTCTACGCACCCTTGGATTCCCTGAAGACCCTCCCCAGCAAGTCACACAACCCCAATAATTGGAGAGTGGTGAAGAACATTGATCATTGATCAACCAAGTAGGGTTCTCCTTAATTTATATTTACTGCGTATCGTGTGGGGTGGGTACGCTACAGTTTCATTTGGAATAGATGAAACCAAACCTTAACGATGATAATAAACAGACTGTTAAATATGATGGGGTGCGTTTGACAATTCTCTTGTACTATTTAATAATTGTTATATGTTGTGAACTATATGGGATTGTGCTCACTGAAAATCATGGCCATTGGTGGCCTTTCATTAGGCACTAATAAACCGTTGTTTTCTTTCATGATTAAATGACTTTAACATGGAATTTGGTTAATCACATATACTCGGTGGATTAAATGGATATCTAGTAAACATCAATCCTTATGCGGTCACCCTGGTTAACTAATAGAATCAGGAACATAAGGAATGATGCATTTGAATTTGGATGTTTCCCTACTCTGTTTGGTAGTGGGTGTGTTTTCAGGATAGATTCTTATGAGGTGATATGGATCAGGATGGGATCCTATATTGCGGTATGATTGTTGGTTGTGAATCTGAATCCATGTGGGGCTTTATCTTGAAGATTGGTTTGGTTATAGTACTTCGACGGATCTCATTGATCTGTTTGTTGTTGTGACTTCACTAGAGAACTGGGTGTGAATGCTTAAATAGTTGTTTAGTTGTTTCCCTTTCTCTGACTTGTAGGTATGGTAGTTAGTTTCCCAGTAGTTCAAATTTTACTTACATGGTAATGCGGCGTGGGATACCCAGATATCGATGGGCTATTACTATTAATTACTATACTTGCATTGTTTGGGGAGTGTGCCTTGGTGAGGCTTGGGTGGATAGTTTTCCTTGCTAGGTTCTTTGGTTATCTCTTTTCCCACTGGGCAATAGAATGACTCCCCACTAGTACACAATAATATTTGGTTTTACTTACTAAGTATACTTTCATGCTCACCCTACGTATATGAAACTGCTTTCAAGATTTCTGGAGGACATCAAGGACCGTTCGGGGCAATACTATCTTGGATTTTGGGACTGTTGCAGTTGTTGTTTTTCTATCCTTAGTACTCTACCATTGTAGTATCCTTATAATTCATGGAATTTACTTTTGTAACATGTATATGTGAATGTTTTTTCATTGTCTTTACTTTTAACCCCGATTTTGGTGTTGTTGGGATTTACTATCTTATCTCTCGTTCATATTAAATAAAAAAATGGTAATGCATTCCATCTTGGGTGTGATTCTATACCCTTGGTGCTAGTCTCCACTCTGGGACCTATTGAAGGTAGGTCTCAGGGGTAATTATCACTCCTTCAACATTAAGAAGTAATGGTCTAGAAACATGATGTCCCTTCTCTCATCTTGGTGAAGGCAGATCGTGACAGAATTGTATCAGAGGGAGGTTGAGGGATACGATGGATTTCGGAGTTAGGCATAGTGAGGATTGCATCGGATGGTAGGGAAATAGTGTTGGACAATCATGGTGTGTGAAATAGGCCAGGGAAGGCTGGGTAGGACAAGGGATTTTAGAACCTCATGTGATCCGATGCAAGGACTCTAGGCCTATCTAATGACCATGTAAGGCTGCACTAATTGCAGGTTTCAGAAACTAGGGAAGGTACATGAATCATAATTAATTGTGTTCTTGTGTTTCAAGGGTATTTTGGGTATTTAAAATGAATAACAAATCTATTAATATTTATGAACAATATTATACACTACTTGGGCTTAGGCATTCCTTGTTTACCTTGCAGATATGGCAGCCGGATGGAGACCAAGGGTAGTATGGGCGATCAAGGCCTTGGGGGTTGACTTGGATGGTTGACTGAGGGCTGACCGAGATGAGGAGGATGATCAGTTGCAGAATATGCTTCATTCCTTTCAGCAGTAGACCCTCAGGATGTACGAGGGAACCATCTATGACAAGGAGAGAGAGAGCTGTCTAGAGGAGTTGGTGATAGCTTTCTGCTTGAT
The DNA here is from genome assembly GCA_963277665.1 of Viscum album. NCBI lineage: Eukaryota > Viridiplantae > Streptophyta > Magnoliopsida > Santalales > Viscaceae > Viscum > Viscum album. The sequence continues at coordinate 491,504,195 of OY728162.1, forward strand.
CAGGCCTCTGATGGAGTACTGTGTTCCTCTGGAACTACGCCAAATGCATAGAGAAGCACATCAGTGGTGGACGCTTTATCATGGGGAGAAGAGGGAGGATGAGGTGATGCAGACTGACTTCAACAAGGAGATTTGGGTGGAATTCCTCTCTTCCATGATGAAGGCTGAGATGATTAAAGAACTACTCTGCATCCAACAGAGGAGTATGTCAGTAAGGGATTTGGGGATCAAGTTCATGGATCTCTATCACTTTTCTTCCAACCTCATTCTGGATGAAGAGTCACGGGTGAGACATTTGGAGGAGACAATTCAAACATCTATCCAGTATGATTTTAATCCTTTCATATTACCGACATACGTGGAGTTCTAGAAGAAGGATGAAGTGGTAGAGAGGATGCACACACTGGGAGGTGTATTGAGAGATGGAATCTAGTTGGGCTCGTCAAAAGGAAAGGCCGTCATCTACAGGCCTCCAACATCGGGGCCCTCTAGGTTTTGACCAGCAAGAGGTATGCCTCAGCAGTTCCAGTTCTGATCTCCCGGCCCTCGCCCTTTCCATTTGGGCCCAGGGCCGAGATTCTTCATTTTTGGAAGCCATGGTCACCTTCAGAATTAGTTCCCAGATAGAGTGTAGTATATCGGAGGTGGGAAGGTTCAACACCCACCTTAGCGGCAGCAGTTTCCAATTAGGTTGTTTGAGCATCAGCAGTAGGGGTAGCAAGCTCCCACTCTTCTGAGGGCAGACAGTGCAGGAGGAGGCCAACCACAGGGGACTCCTTAGGGACCTTGACCAGGGCACTGTCGGGGAGGAGACCGACATCCGAGGGGCAGGGGAGCTGGGCGTGGACTGTTACACGCCATGGAGTGAGTGGTTCTTGCTGATCCGGAAGTCGTTCCAGGTACGATCATATTATTTTGTACTCTTTCATATGCCTTGTTTGATACAGTAGCTTCACACTCCATTGATACACCAAGTCAGGCACATGCACTGGGATTAGATGCTGAGAGACTTCTAGATCCCCTGGTGCTGAGCACGCCAGTCGGAGTTCATACCAACTGGCCTTATGTATTCCCAGGGTGTATACTGATGATATGGACACATTAGTCAATCCAGGATATTATACGATTCAAGATAAATCCATACAATGTCATCCTAGTCATTGAATGGATGTTCTATATGTGATCCATCATTTACTTTTTCTGAATAAGGGTCATCTTTTTAGATTTGGGTGGCTGATGTGTAACTTTAATCGGTGAGTAGGGTTTCCAGAAAAGCACTCGGTGAGAAGAGCCCCTCCTATATTTGTTAGCTGAAAGGATAAGTGGAGTTGGTGGATACAGAAATGGTGGAAGTCCCATGGATCGTCAGTGAGTTTTTGGACGTCTTCCCTGAAGGGGTGGGGGATCTACCCCCTTTACGTGATGTTGATTTCAGTATGGAATAGAAACCTGGTGCCTAATCAATTTTGATGGCTCCCTACTAGATGGAACCTTCTGAGTTGTGGGTGGTATGGATTAAGAATGATGATCTGATGAAGAAGGGTTTTGTTCGACCACGTGCGTCACCATGGGGTGCTCTAGTCTTAATCGCAAAGAAGGAATATGGTGGTCTCCAGGTGTGCATAGACTACCAAAGACTGAATCAGGTATCGATCAAGAACTGATTCCCTCTCGTGAGGATAGACGACCTTTTCGACCAATTAAAAGATGTAGGGTGGTTCTCAATGATTGACCTGCAGTTGGGATGTCACCCGCAAAGGGTGAAGGAGGGTGACATCTCGAAGACCACCTTCAGGTGAAGATATGGAAGCTTTGAGTTTTTGTTCATATAGTTCAGTGTTAATAACGATCCAACATTGTTCATGGGGTTCATGAACTCCATTTTTTGGGAATACCTGGACCAGTTCATAGTGGTGTTTATTAATGAAATAATGATCTACTAAAAATCAAGGTAGGATCACATAGAACGCCAGATAACGGTTTTAGAGGTCCTCTGATAGCACCAACTCTATGGGAAATTGTACAAGTGCACATTCGGGACACGAGAAGTGCACTTCCTTGGGCTCATGGTGTCTGGGTAGGGAATAAAAGTGGACCCATCGAAGGTTGAGGCAGTTTTTTATTGGGAAGTACCCAAAACATTGCAGAAGTTCATAGTTTCCTTGGACTAGCAGGATTATATTGGATGTTCGTACCCAACTTCTCCCGAGTTGCAGCACCTTTGACAGCCTTGGCCAAGAAGTACCAGGAATTAATTTGAATTGGGCAGTGCGGGGTAGCCTTCATCTATCTAAAGGGGAGGTGGGTTAGTGCCATGGTGCTGAGGTTTCTAGAATAAGGAGTATCATATGAGATATTTTGTGATGCTTCAGGACAAGGCCTCTGGTGTGTTATGATGCAATGAAATGGGGTAATCTATTATGTTTCTAGACAGTTACATTCTTATAAAATTAATTATGCCTTCCATGATCTGGATCGTGTTGTAATCGTGTTTTCACTAATGTTGTGGTGGAATTACCTTACCGGGGTGCACTTCGTGGTCTTCACAGATCACAAAAGCATGAAGTATATCTTTACACAATGGGACCTGAATTTTCCACAATGAAGGTGGGTTGAGTTTCGCAAGTACTAAGACATCGATATTTCATACACCCCAGGGAAGGGGAATGTGGTGGCCGATTCTTTAAGCAGGAATTCACAGAAGAATGCGGTTCGAGAGTCGGCAGATGCTTGGAAGGTGATGGAGGAGTTGGCATCTTTACACATGAATATAAGGGTGGATTGTTGTAGAGGTTGACTATTTCAGATTGCAGTGCTGTCCTCTCTACTGTGTCAGGTAGAGGAACCTCAATGGGCAGTCTTGGAGAGTGAAATGATGCGTGATTGGGATAAAAAAGGCAATTCTTTGAAAGGATGGTCGGAGGTGGTCAGAATCAAATTCTTTTCCTAGGGAAGATGTTTTTCCCAGAGATGATGCCCAAGATGGTTCTTGGTGATTTCCACAACTCACCCCTAGTGGTGAAAATTGGAGTTTCCAAGATGTACCAGGGTATGAGGAGTTAGTTTTATTGGTCAGGGGTAATGTGGGTGGTGGCGGAATTCGTGGACAGGTGCCTAGTGTGTCATCAGGTGAAGGCTGAACACCATGTTCCAGGCGGTCTGTTACAACCTTTATATGTATTAAAGTTGAATTTGGATGACATCACGATGGATTTCTTCACAGGACTACCCATGGTTCAAGGAGTCGGTGACCCTATCCGGGATTTGGTGGACCAACTGACAAAGTCGGCTGACTTTCTGGAAATCAAGGAGTCATGTGCAGTGGATGCCTTAGCACGAAGATACATGGATGAGGTGGTGAAGTATCATGGAATTATGAGGTTCAGAATATTGAATATTGATTCACAGTTTACCTCACGAGTCTGGAGCGGATTGCAGCAAGCTTTAGGCACCTAACTACATCTTAGCACTACATTCCACCACCAGACAGATGGACAGACATAGTGCACCATCCAGACAATGGAGGATATGCTACTGGAATGTATTATTAAATTTGGGGGATCGTGGGTGTGACACTTGCCTCTAGTAGAGTTTTTATACAATAGTAGCTATCACTCTGCCATTGGAATGGATCCGTTTGAAGCATTGTATGGGAGGCCATGTTGCTCACCCGTGTGCTAGACCGAGGTTGGGGAAGTAGGTGTTCTTATCTCGTAGGTGGTGTAGAGCACGACACAGAGGTTCAACTTATACGGTAGAGGATAAAGGTGGCTCAGGTACGGCAGAAGACATATGACGATAATAGGAGGAGACCTGTTGTGTTCAGGGTCGGGGACGACATATTCTTAAAGTTATCTCCTCAGTATAAGGCCCCGGCCTTAAACCATACATAATATTGAATTAAATGAATAATTCATGTCAAGGATCTTTTCAGGTTTAGAGTTTTATAGAATTAGAACATAACTATTACATCTCAAAAGATTACAAAGTAGTCACTTCTACTAAGTTTCCATAATAAAAAAAACTCCTAAAAAGAAACGTGTCTAGTTCAATGTTTTATATAGTATGACATTCCCTTGATCCCATCCTTGACCTTATTCCACATTAAGTCCTGTGAAAACATTTCAAAAAAAACTTGGGGTGATCATAAAAAGCTCACTAAGGGATATAGAATGAATGAAAACTGTTAGTTTTTCAAACAACAAATAAACCATATATACTCTATCAAAGTAATACTTTCACCTTTATGAAGTAGTAAAAACTCTTCACTGAATAAAGTATCATTACTTACCTTTTTGTAACCAAAGGATTACCATAAAATCCATAAAAAGAACACATAACATATATAAAGGTAACTTGGGACATAAACATACTTAAGTGGAATAACCATACGGTCGACTTCCACACATATCACTTAATGGAATAGCCATACGGCCAATTTCCATACATACGTAATGGAATAGCCATACGGAGGACTTCCATACACAATGCATTGGAGGTTATAACATAACCACCCGTCCTGGTATTCACGACACCACCCATCATATGGTTTATAACGTAACCACCCGTTAAAATGTCCAAGTACCAGTATAAAATCATAAAACATAAAACCAATATAAAGGAATGATAAAATTTCCACATTTCAATCACAATATATCATAAATATATTGACATAATAGAATCCTTTTTCAAAACCATTTTCAATACCAAAATACATAAAAGAATATATGGTATTTATTTTATTCTAAAAACATTACGGCTTGTGGAGAAAGCCAAAGACCAAATAATACTCGCGGCGGCGGAAAAGATCGTTGTCGCCGCGTACGTTAAATGAAACATTCCTTTTTGTCGTTTTGTAAAATGATTCATAGAAAAAGTTTCCTTTTGTATAAAAGTAAAATACAAAGGGGTTTATACACCGTATAAAAGAAAGTTGTGTATAATACGAAATATGCCTCAATGAAAGGAGATTGAGACGAAGTCCCCTACCTCGGGTCCGACTTGACTCGATCGTTCTTTAACGTCCTGAATAATAAACTTGAGTTAATTTATACTTGATTAACACCTTTTTAAAGTTCATTCTTCCTTTTATATCACTTATTGCCATGTTATAAACATTATGTAACCATTTAAGTTAATAATGTTTGTTTTCTCAATATTTGGTTCTTAAGTCGAAAGTAGACTTCTTACAATTACATGTTGTTCGTGTGGTCAAAGGTTCTTTATATCCAGAATGAAATTCCCGATTTGGATATAATATGTATCATATATATCAAGAATATACATATATTTATAATATTACATAATCATTTAGAGGTATGAAATGAAATGCACCGTTCATGGAGACGGTAAGCCGTACGTACGCATGAACGCTACTTTCATTTCATTGTCATATTAAAGGAATTAATACTAAATGAGAGGTATGTATATTTTAATTCCAGAATTATATTCATAATTTAGATATATCATTAATTATATATATCCATTATATACATGTACTTTTAATAGTACATTACCTTTGGGGATAAGAAATGAAATGCACCGTTCATGGAGACGGTAAGACGTACGTACGCATGAACGCTACTTTCATTTCTATCTCATAATTTAATGGAAAGAAATAATAATGATATAGAGGTATATTATAATTCTAGTATAACATCATATATAATAACTTTAAATCCATCCTTTACTCGTCCCACATATGGCATTAACGAATCACATCACTTTGAGGGGGCGGTAGTCCGCACTTCCTTAAATGAAGATATCGTATTTACCCATAAGGGAAACCATAAAGGTATGCCCAAAATGAAAAATACATAAGCTTAAAGAAAAAATAAACATATTATATATCATATATAAAAATAGTGACATCATAATGGCCACCTTTGAAGGTGTTAAATGAGTATTGAACAATCATCATTTCGAGAGGAATAATTTCGCCATCCACGGAAACCGTATGTTCTTTAACCATTTGATGTAGTTGTGTGAGAGTGTAGCTCGAATAAATATTATAACAACATTCTAGTATATTGTAGATACTGGTTTTGTTACAAAATAAGTAAATAAAAAGAGTTTAGAGGGTTGGAGAAGCAAAATAAAACAAATGAACAAGAGAGAATGAATTACCTTTAAAAGTGTAACTCCTTTTGATTTGAGCCTAAAGGCTTCCTTTGAAAGGATTCTGCCCAAAGGGAATCCTCTAGGATGAGGAGAGGGATGTGGAGAGAGTAATTGGGCAGGGGTTGGCCGAGCCAAAGGCTTGAGGAGTGTGTGTAAGGTGGTAGAGGTGGGGGCCTTTTATAAGTGGAGAGGAGGGGCACTTTTGGAAAGTAAAGAAATATTACTTTATTTGAAAATGTGTTTCGGTTTTAAAAGGTCCCACATTGATATAATTCGTGGATAAGGTGATAAGGGTTCTAAATACACTCATAAAATAGGTTTTGGACATGTGTAGTTCATATATTATACATTATCTTTCCATTTTATTTAAATCGTCAAATAATGATGTCATCGCTGCATCATTATTATGTCATAAATAATTTAATTTATTTAATGTCTCAAAATTATTCAAAAAATACTATGATGTAGGAAATCTTTTTATATTTCCAATGACTATTTATAATCAAAAATATGACTTGTATAACCCCATTTAAAAATTGTTTTAGTAAAACATATCATGTTTGTGTCATTTTTACTTTTACATTAAATAAAAAGTTATTTATGTCATTTCCCAACCAAAGTGGATCCATGGGGTCCCCAAGTTGACCCATGGCTTGTCTTGGTCGGTCATGACACAACAAATGAGGGTAGGACATGTGTCAAGCTCATCTTATTTTATTAAAGCATTATTTTTACCTTAAACTACACTAATTACCACTAATCACGATAAAAAACTTAATAAGTTACTATTCACCAAATAATTATTTTAATTTCATTGAACCACATATTACTTCTTAATGACAACCATGTATGTCGGATTTTTGAAAATCAAAATACAATGATGGAAAATTTCATCTAAACGGAAAATCAGTTTTTATAAGTACCACTTAGTGGTTTCACTATTCATCAAAAATTGAAGTTTTTCAGAAAATTACCAAAAATTCACCCTAAGCTATATTTGATATTACGAATTTAAAAATGAAGTCTATTTTAAAAAATTCAAAACATATAAGTCACATTAATTAATTTAATAATTAATTCCCACTATCAGAGCAAATATACTGTTTTTATGAAACAATAAGTATCAAAAGATTGAAAGTAGTTTAAGTCCGATTTCAAAGTGAAATTAATTCCAACGACCACTATTGGATTTAATGGTAAAAATATTTTCTAATTTCACTTTAAAAACAATTCAAAATATAATCTAATCATATAAATAAATTAGATTAAAAAGAGGCTTTGAATTAAAATACAACATTTTACACTATTCATTAAAAAAATGAACTTTATCAGAAAGGTACCAAAAATTTACACAAAGTAAATTTTGATGTCCCGATTCTAAAGAAGAGTTATATTTGGTCCAATAGAATTTATAAGATCGATCAAAACTATATTTAATGACCGTTCTCCGTCAAATGGTGATAAGTGGACCTTTCGTGAAAATTAGGGTATAAATGCCTAAAATTGAACTCTTTCCGTATTTTAAGCATTTATCTTTCATTGGGTAAATTTAAAAACATTTAAAAACATATATAATCATATTTTAGTTATTTCTATCCATTCCCGCCAGTACAACGGCTACTCGTTAACTAAGATTTAAAATAATATTATTTTATTACTTGTGTGCAACGTAAGTTTTCAAAGAAACTCATCGTTGCGTACCGAGTACGCTATCGAACGTAGAAACCCCTTTTAATTAAAATTAATATTTAATTCATAAATATTAATAAATATGAAAATTCTTTATTCTTTATTTACCTGGGATGTTACACTCAGCATGGACAACAGATGATCGGTAGGGGAGTAAGCTTTCTCCAAGGATCATCAGACCATTCGATGTACTGCGGCGGGTCAGAGAAGTGGATTATCAGCTATCGATGCCACCGCTGCTACTAAGAATACTTGACATTTTCCATGTGTCACAACTCAAATGGTATCTACATGGCGATTCACACATCCTCGATAGGGGAATGTTGGAAATCGAGGACGATGTGACTTTTGTGGAAATACCTGTGAGAATCGAGTAATATGAGGAGAGGGTGCTTTGTGGACAGACCATTCCCTTGTTTCGTGTGTTATGGAGGCATGGTGGGCTTGAAGATAGTACCTTGGAATGGAAGGCAGAGATGTGCGCCCAATACCTAGATATGTTTTGAGTTTTGTTCTGTTTTGTTTTGTGCTTGTTTGTGATGTAATGTTAACCTTGATGGTTTATGATGTGTTTTGTTCCCCTACCTTGCCGAGGTTATGAATAGTCCTGATATGTGGGGAAGGGAGGGCTTGATCCCTAACCATGACCCAATGAGGTGGAAGCGATTAAACCCATGCGGGTGAGTCAGAGCCACCCATGGTGAATAGTATCTTGACATGGCGGAAGGAACTCCAGGAACCATGTGTCGAGACAATATGGACCTTGATTTCGGTGTGGTTGTTTGGGGTGGTTTGTCCCCCAAGGGGTATCTTTAGAATAGGGGTTTTCAAACCCCACTATTCTCATCAGTTCTATCTTTGATTCTCGAGGATGAGAATAGTTCATGGGGTATTGGATGTAATGGCCTAGACCATCATGGACCATCCCTTGGCCAAATTCTGGATCTTAAGGGTGGGTTCTCGGTATCCGGACGTAATTTTGGTTTGCGATTGATCGGCATGACATGATCGGTGTGTCACCGATCAGTGTCACCGATCGGTGTCTCACTGATCGGTGTGACACAGTCTGGGGGACACGATCAGTGTGTCACTAATCAGTGCGAACGATCGGTGGGACACGATCAGTGTGTCACTAATCAGTGTGAAATGATCAGTGTGTCACTGATCGGTGTGTCACCGATCAGTGTGTCCCTGATCAGTATGACCGTCCGTCTTGAAACAATCGGTGTGTCACCGATCAGTGTCACATATTTCTGTCTCACCGATCGGTGAGCCATGATCAGTGGGACATGATCATTTGTCCCTGATCGGTGAGACCGATCGGTGCGACACGATTAGAGTCACCCAGCCTTGTCGAGTATTTCTTCTAAAGTTTTTCCCGTAACACTACTTTAACCTTTTGGAAGTGGTTCAAGGCTATTTTTATCCACGTAATCAATGTTAAAATTCTTTAGATTAGAGATACCCTTAACGAACCCAGTTGTGTGTTTGCGTAACATCCCCCACTGTTTATATAAAATCCTTTAATGTCACATCAGTTACCACCCTTTTCCTGATTGGAGTTTTTAAATAACAAGCAATTCGGATGTGTGTAACCACCTAACCGAATGGTGAAACCACAATATGACTTTAAATCCATTCAAATTTCCATAAAATTTAAAAATGGGATCTCATACTTATATTGCATGGTAATTCCTTCTTATTCTTCCTCTTGGCTGGTTTCCTTTTCTTCCTGGTGCATTTGGAGTTCCCCTTCCTGAGGCAAGTGGTGCGGCTATGACGCACCCTTTCTGCTCACTCTTAGAGTCCTCAACGTTCCTCCCCTACAAGTCTGGCATACCATGTCCTTTGCGCATAGAGACGAACTTTGATCCTTCATCAACCAAGTAGGGTTTTCCTTCGTCTCCCTTTACCATGTATCATGTGGGGTGGGTACACTACTGTTTCTATTGGAATGGATGAAACCGAACCTTAACAATGATAATAAAATGACTATTAAATATGATGGGTTGTGTTTGAAAATTCAGCTATACTCTTTTATTTTTGTTATATGTTCTGAACTGTATGGGCTATTCCTCACTGAAAATCATGGCTGATGGTGGCCTTTCCATGCACACTAATGAGGACTTCTGTTATTTGATGATTCAATGATTGTAACATGAATCTTGGTTAGTCACGCAAACTCGGTGGATGAAATGGATATCCAGAAAACATCAATCCTTGTGTGGTCTTTCCGGTTATCCAACAAAAATAAGAACCTATGGAATGATGTGTTTGAAGCTAGATGTTTCCCTAATCTGTTTCGTAGTGGGTGTGTTTTTCTGCAAGAATCTTATGAGGTGATTAAGATGACGATGGGATCCTCTGTTGTGGTACCATTGTTGGTTGTGAATCTAAAACCACGTGGGGCTATATCTCGTGGCTTTTTTTTGGTTCCAGTACTTCGAGGTATCTTTTTGATCCCTTTGTTTTTGTGACTTCACAAGAGAACCGAATGTGAATACCTAAATTGATGTTTGGCTATTTTTATTTCTCTGGCTTCTAGGTATGTCAGTTAGTTTCCCATTAGTGCATATTTCACTTAAATGGGAAAGTGGCACGGGGTACCCAAATATTGATGTGCTATTACTATACATTACTTGACGTGGGTTATTTTTGGAGTGTGCCTTGCTGAGGAATGGGTGGATAGTTTTCCTTGATAGGTACGTTGGTTATCTATTTTCTCACATGGAATTAGAATGCCTCCCCACTTGTTAATGGAAAAAAACCAAAAGATAATCATTTTTATCTAATGATAAATGCTGATGATCACGGGGATCCTTAATGGTGGTCTCCACACATAAGAAGTCTTTGTCCAATTAATTAACATAATTATTCCCCAATACCAAATATAAAATTCAATAAAAATACTCATGAAGAATTATATTTTTTACTAATATATTCATAAATTTATATTTATACTAAATATATATTTAATATAATAATGAATTTTTAATGAGAACAGAATTTTATCGATGTGGGAGATGTGAGGTGTAGTTAAATTAAATGAACTAAATTTATCAATGAAATTTAGTAGTGAGGTTACATAAAATTTCTAAGATATATATATATATAATAGTAATCTTATTTTTTATATTTTATTTATATGAGATATTCTAAGTGGTTGGAAAACTAATTTTCACATTTCATTAAGATTGTGTGAAAATTATAAAGAATATCCCTTGGGATTTTCTCACTATGCGTGATTTTTTACAAGAAATAATGTTAGTTCATGGTGAGAAATTATTCAACTGTAAAAAACAATAATTTTTAGTTAGTACACATATATTTATCTATTCTATTTCTATATCCACAATCTAGTATTATGAAAAATAATTATTTTCATGTAAATTATTTAGAGATTTAGGTAATCAAAACCATGGATTACTTTTCCACCATGGAAAAGGTAACTACAGTAAAACCAACATGAAAAAGAGTGATTGATAATTATAATTAAATTCAATGAATAATATAATTTAATTATACAATATAAAAATAAGTTAGTATATACACCACATAAATATGTTTGGTGTAAATTAAAAATCATAGATCATCCAAAACCATCCATAATATACATCTAACATCACTATCCATGTCTCATAGAATTTAATATTCCTAACGAAAATACCCTATGGTCCATTTAAATGTATTCAATAGCGTCTTTTCAATGTGAAAATAATTATATTAACCGAGCACAATCAATAATATGCCATCTATTTACAACTTGAATTCTATATAAAAAATTACCATATAAGAACGTAATTATCATCCACATAAAATAGTTTTATTATTTCTATGAAATAATATTTCTCCATCTCAAAATCCATCAAAATTGGAAACTATTCAATTAAATTTCAATATGATGGACAACATACATGTGAGCATATATTTTTTCCCATAAATGACTCAAATAGATAGTCATAAAAATGTAATTAATGAATTAATATGGTACATTTGATATTATATTAATTAACTAAATATATTATATCATATACTTCATTTCCATTTCACCCATTAATTGTATGAAATTTTCTCTACAACGTAAATCTGTCATACCTTCTCTATGAAGTGAAATGAATCAATTTCCATGATAAAATTTAATCAATTGTGATAAACATAAAAATAATTGATAACCATGATATTTATAAAGGAAACATATTTCTAAATATTATGGTTCTTTATTCACCACATAATAATATGAACTTCAATAAAAAACATGAACTAGAAAATGAAGTATTAACACCTGAAACAATCGTCATAATGAAGTATCATAAATATATGTATAAAAAGGTGATATAATAAAAAAATATTTTATAATATAATGAGAAATATGGATCATGTATTAACTAATAACATAATAGAACTATAGAATTGTAATCCAATGAAAATTCTAATAAAAAACATGTGAGTTAATGTAATTTCCCATGTATTTACACACTATTTAGTAATTATTTGTATTATGAACCTTCTTAAATTTATTTTGCGTATATACATCCCCATTGATATACATAACATGACTATATGTTTATTTAATATGATTAATTTTTCAATTTGTTTTTAATTTTTATTGGGGTCATAATTTAAATGATTCTAAATATGTACAGGATTATTTTAGGACCTAGTTTTTTTGGATTATTAGATACTAATATACTGAATATTATACAAATTCATTCAAAAAATCAAAATATTTTTTTTAGAATGGATATCTAATAATTTTCTATATTTTCTTATAACAGTATATATATTTGATGATAGAATCTCAAAATGATATGATTGAATGAAAATTTTATTTCATCTAACTTTTAATTACATATATTCTACTACCATGTCCAATTTTTTTGAAAAAATTAACATTTCATTTTTTAGTCAAATCATTTATTTTGGAAAATTTAATTTATTGTTGATTTTAAAAATTTTGTGAATGGAATAAATTAATTTTTTTGAGAGGATTGTTTTTGAGTTTCATTATAAATATTTATATGGAATGTTTTATTTTTTTGTATAAATCATTAACGAAAACTCTTATTACCATAAGCACTTTATGATATTTAGAATAATTTAAAATTTATAATTGGTATTAAAAAACTATTAAATAAAATATTTTTTTAATATTTTAATAAAATTTTATTAATTTCTCTAAATGAAATGATTTTATTTGAAAATCTATATTTTGAACAAATTTATAGTCATCTATTATCTATTAATAATTTTGTTTTCAGAAAATTCAAATGAAATATTCACATTCAGGTGATAATTGGACATTATATTTCTCTTATACATAAATATTATATGTATCGTGGATATTGTAATTTTTGAATATTATTTCTATTTATACATATATTTTTTAACATTTGATGTATTTTTTGACGGGGGAAAATAAAATACTCCATATTATTTATTAAATTTGGATATTTATTATAAGGAAAACATTATAAAAATTGAAATAATCATTAAATATATTGGAAATCTATTATAATTCCATTTACAAGTACAAACATGTTATTAATGTCTAGTTTATTAATTTATATGTCCATTAGTAAATTTTGTTGCATTATTTATTGTGTTTTTTTGTGTATAGTACACATAAACAAAATTATCTTCACAAAAAAATTATATTTAAAATATACCATGATTTCTGAGATCATGACATTCAACTTTATTCATATCAATAATTTTACAATTTAGATGTTATTATCCATTAAAATATTTCCTTAATGTATTCCATGGATACATTTTTGAAAAATAGATAACATTAAATGGATTAATTTTATAGTTATTAATCCCTCCAAATTTATTAGTCCATACTTAGTCATGATAGATTTTATTAAACAAACCCCTTAATGAAAATTTAATTTCTTCCTTATTTTATTACATTTCACTATGATATGATGAATAATTCATTTTATGTATTAAAGGATGCCAAAGGTTTTATATTTAAATGTTTTATGTTTAATTTTCACTGTAAAATTAGTATCATTTATGTATCTTGATCTCCATGAATTTCAAAATTATCAATCCATTGAGATTATATCCCTTATATTTATATCAACTTTTTATATTAGATGTATACTCTAGGTTATCATAGTGCATGATATTATATAATTTACAATAATTAAATTAGTAAAAAACAATGGGAATACATTTTTGATAACATATATTCTGAAACACATTGTTATGACTAGTTGTGGGGATAATTATATGTATAAAATAACATGCAAATTTTACTGTCAGTTAGATATATTGTGGGATTCCTTTTATGGTATACCTTTTGGGTACTAATATTTGATATGTTTTTATATTAAATTCCATCTATTGGTAATAACCCATTAAAAGAGTTGGTAGTTCTTTTCAATATCGTCATTCATCTTAATGGGGAATAGCCCATTACACTAACACTTGTTGGAAACTCATAGTGGATATTTTATGTGTGAATCAAATTATATATATAAAACATTATGAAATATATAAAATTATTTCTATTATTTAATGTTATTCAAATATAATTGATGTTCATTGTGATAAATTCTACAATGAATAACTTATCAATTTATGTATACTATTAGATGATGGATGAAATTATAGATTGTAATTTAAAATTAATAGTATTATGTGGGAATTGGTCTAATAAATTTTCATGAAAGGGAACTTGTTTGATTGAATGATTTTAGTACCATTGTTATATTTTAAATAATTCCTATAGATAATTCCAATAAAAATACAATTTTTATGACCATAATCATGTCTATATTATGGTAGTGGACCCTAGTTATATATATAAACATTATGAATAATAGAGGAAATTGATGTTCCCTGACATGATATACCAAGATTAGATCATTTCATGTTACATAATACATCATAATTTAGTTATTTTACAAATCTAGATATATATAAGAAAAATAATATATCCTAGTGATTATATTTTTGTCATTGGGATGAGGTGAAATAGAAGATGATATAATGCGAGTATATTGTATCATGTATGATGCTAATAAAAGGAGTTTAATTCTCTAGAATACATTATTGTATGATGATATAGACCACAAGAAATGCATATTATTTAACGTATCGTTCATTGAATAGTATTTCCCTCCATTCTTACGAACTAAAATAAATAAAATGTTACACATCTTATTGAAAATGTATAATTTTTTTGTGGAGTTTTAGATAAACTTCAAAAAAAAATCTTGGTATTTTAATGATTTGAAACATAATATAGAATTATATATTTACCATTTAAATAATGTAAAAAAATCATATCATTGAAGGGAATTGGTTTCGAAAAAATAAATATTAAGAAATAGATTTATATTTCCTAAAAATAATGAATAATGACTATGGATCCAGTATATTTTAGTTAATTCATCACTATAATTTATAGTATGAACACAATGTATTTGGTAACATGTAAAATAAAAAACAATAAAAACAATCTTTTATCTTGTAAATACTATTATGATTAATAAGAAAAAAATGTTTTTGAATGGTTTTTGATTCTATCACATGTGTAGTGACAATGGAAATATAGACTATGAATTTTTTAGAACTAAAGTGGCCACTTATATCATGTAATTTACCAAAAATGAATTGGTATGTCATAAAAAATCCCAATAATGGAGGGAATATACCAAATAAGAGTACATGCGATGAAGAACATGATTATGCAATTACTACAGGTAATGATCATGTCCCAATATATGATGATGAAGGTACATTAATATTTGATAAAACATTATATAATGATTAATTTTAATATATATCCTATATATATTATATATATTAAATATTTTTAAAGATAATTATATATTTCCAAAGCAACATAAGAGTAGAATTGTTAATTGAATCTCTATGTGGAAATATAAATACCACATGGATGAGTTTGGATTTTCCGACATAAAATGATAAACATGAATTATTTGGGAACTCTATTATTATAAATTTGTTTTTATAGTTAATCCATTGTAAGGACTATAATATAAAATATGAAGCATGTATTTAATTTATGTAAATAAAAATTATTATTAATGATGAAGATGTGGAATATCATATCATTATAGTGAACAATTTGTCAAATGATTCATGTTTAGATCCACCATTAATATCTCTTTGAAATGATATTATTAAGGAAGTAGAATATAGATCACCTATATATGGAAAAGTTAATCATGAAAATGGGATGAAACTATTATAATGGATGAAATTTATTAACCTCATAATTAATTTCCTAGATAAAAACCAGATTGTGAAGATCATTTTTTCATTAATATAATCCCAAATAAATGTTATGTATCAAATATTCTTTTCTCATATACATTATATATTTAGTATATTTTTCAAAAAATTTACACGGTATGTGGGATAAATGAATTATAATAATTTGTTGTTCATATTTGGGATCCTTATTAATTTTTTATGAATAATGAATTATTGATGATGATATGCATGATTATACAGAAACCAATTAAATTTTGATAATGAAAAAGTATCCACTTCTTCACATTGATAAAATATTTGATTTATATAATGCCCATAAATATTATTCACAAGTTAACCTTCATATTTAGTATAATAAATTTTATTTAATAATTATTGTATATCACCAAAAAAATTGATAATGAGTTATATATATTATTAGTTTATAATACCTC
Source organism: Viscum album (assembly GCA_963277665.1). Lineage (NCBI taxonomy): Eukaryota > Viridiplantae > Streptophyta > Magnoliopsida > Santalales > Viscaceae > Viscum > Viscum album. Next base: position 491,520,691 of record OY728162.1, read on the forward strand.
CATTAATATAGACTGATGAATAATATATTTTATTTATTAAACAGTGTATTTTTTGATTTAATATGTTGTTAATATTGGGGTGGTATTAATAGATAATATATTCCATTATTATAAATTATATTATGTTATTGATAATCATATTCACATTATAATGTATACTATTTTGTGAATGTGTTATTTGGAAACTTTAGAAATTGTTAAATTCAACATTCAGAATATTTCATTTCATAGAAATATTATCTACAATGATGGAATATTAGTTCATACAAAAAAGAAATATCTTGTCGAATAATTCCTTACATCATGAAACAAAACCATGTAATGTATTTTCATTGGCAGGGAAGATTAATATTTTGGATTCGGTCCACATTTTTTCATTTTAGTCTATCCAACGATCGAATAATACAGGTAATGTGGTTATGATTACATGTATAATGGAATGTAAATTATCTGTGTATTAAATATTAATGAAATTAATCATTTACTAATTTATAATTCTATTATATTGAAATTATATATTTTTTTATTAATATTGATTCATCAAAACATTGATATAGTTTTATTCTTATGAAAACTGATGAATTTAATACATATAATTATTGTAAGGTAAATACATAAAAATAAATATATCCCAATAATTATATTGAGTTGATATCCATAACATTATTTTTAAATGTATGTATTTTTTGTACACTATGGTGAAATATAAATAAAAAATATATCATAATACACTACAATGTATATTTTCAATGTAATAGATCAAAATGAAGAAAAGGAAATGGTATTAGATTCACGAAGATTCTGATTTCACAATACCATTCCACTATGTGATAATAAAAAAACACTAAGAATGAAAGGTCATAGGGTCCCGATGAAAATTTCAATAATGAGGGACTATGGGTTTACAGAATTAATGATTTTGGATATGTGAATTATTATGATTTTGGAAACATTAATCCCTTTTCAAATTATTTCCACCCCTTAATTATTAAAAATGAAAACAATTTCTTAAATTATTGATACTAATTTTAAAATGAAAATTATATCCATGAATTATGGAAAATTATAGGATATAAGAAATTATTATGAAATTAATAAATTTGGAAAGAGTATTTCTGTTTAATCCGTACATGATATAAAAAAGTTACATATCAACTAATTATAATAGATTTTATGTCTCATTTACCAATGATAATACAATGAAGTAAGGTATATAAATAGAATTTTTTGTAGGACAATGTAAATCATCAAATTAATGATTATCTATCATAATTCATTATTTTTCAACGGTGTAAGGCTGAGTGATTGTATCCAAGGATTATCATGCAACCCCTATATATTCCAATGATGAAATGAGGTAAATAATATATACATATATTAATTTTATTAAAATATAATCAAGGAGATACCTATTTAATATTGGTTATTATTAATATCCTTATAAAATTTCCAAATTTTCATTATATAATATATGAATTAACTCTTTCGAAGTGGGAGTGCCTATATATTAATTATGTTAAATAACATTATAGTGTATATCATTTAATTGTGTCAAATTGCTATCCATTAATTACATTAATAATTGGGGAAAATATTTGAAATTATCATGAAACTTACATTACATTAATATCCACATAACTATATCAAAATGATGGTTTTTCACAATGTATTCTTTAAATATAAGAAAACATATTCAAGTAATGATCACATTATATTCCAGGTATGTGGGAGAATCATTTATTTATTTTCAATTTTTATGATATAAATTATTACCATTCATGAATTAAAATGTTCAATCTAACGATTTATATGTCAAAGGATATCAAAATATATTTTTCGGGATATTTTTGTTGAATGAAATATTATTATCCTACAAAATATTGAGTTGAAAATTAATCTAGTGAAGACAATTCGGTCTCATATTAAATAATATCAATAAATAAACATGACTTATATGTATAACTAAATTATTGAATTGGAATTTCCAATGGGAGATCATATTTACTTTTATTTATCACTGTATAAGTGTGTTATACAGATTAATAAAAAATAGAAACAATTCCCGCAATTCATTAGATAATTTTAAATGTATTAAATAATTAAAAATAATTATTATCGTGTTGAAATGAATCTATGTATATCTATAGTACATTTTGTGGTCCATTTATCATTGTTATGGAGGTAAATTCCATACCATAGGCATGTTCTCACCATTTAAGGTCTACGATTAGAATATTAATTATCTAACCATACGTAGACCATCTAAATTATTAATAGTGCAGAGAATTTATTAAGGAATATGATGAATTTACTGGTAATATTAAATTGTAAAAATCATAATTTGGAAGAAATGTAGCATTCAGAATTTTAATGGAATATGGTCTAGAGGGGGTGAATATATAGTATTATAAATTTCATTAGTAAATTAATCAATTATTTAATTAATATTATACAGTTAATTATTAGTGGAAATAAAAGAATGAACAATTTTTTTTAAAGTTGTTTGGTCCAAATAATACCTAATCTAATCTTATACCTCTATACACAGTGACATATACATTGGAAAATGATTTTATTTTTGAAAGGGATCCATAGACACGTTGTAGAATCCTCTTATATCAAGAAGTGGTACTATAATGTTAACATAAAACATGTTTTATGGGGAGGGATAACACACTTCATGAACCGGCTCGAATACCAGATTACTCTAATACTTGATGTAGTCCATGCATGGCCCGAAGGGAAATCATGAACCACATATGTTGGTGAATAGCACATGGAATCAAACTAGAGAATGGTGGGAATAGTTTTTTCACAAGAAAAATGAATGAAATAGATAGAATGTAGTTTTCCCAAAAGAAAACTCCATATGGTGAATAATAATAAAATTCAAATAGTTATATCAATGAAACCTAAAACCACAATGTACAAAATGAACAATATAAATATACCACAGTCCCAATATACATATAAATTCAAGAAATATGATAAAGTAAAAATACCACCTCTGAGTGGTGCGTTCCCATTGCTCACACCTACTTGGAGGAAATCTACAAATTCTCAATGGCTCTAGTAATGTATTGATAAAAATCCAATTACAGTCTCACCAATGGTTGTATAAGAATATAGAAATATAAAAAAATCCCTAATATTGAATTTTATTATAAATTTAATATTCATATATTTGAACATATATTTTCTTAAAAACATGATTTTCATTTCAATTGATGGATACATTTCACAGAATGGTTTATTTAGATAATTTATATAAAATAATTAAAATAAATCCACAAGCATGAGAAAATTTCTATTAAAAGTAATCGAATACGTGTATAAAAATTAAAAACAAGAAAAATTATTATATTCCAAGAGTTATATTAGTTCCATGTTATGCGATCCTAACACACTCAAATATATGATAATGAAACTCTATGTTACGTGTCCCATATACACTTTTCCAATATGAATAATCCGCATTGCATCAGTGATAATACCTTATAGATAATGATTTTTTAGTGTTTTGAAGTATGAGACATTTCTTTTTTATCCCAAAAATAAACCTAATTAAATTTAAATTCATGTTCTCAATCAATCAATCAAACATTTGAATAATATATTAATTTATCATTAAATACCATTGAATAATAAATCATTTAGAAAAAAATCCATTTTTCTTAAAGAAATCATGAGTTTTTAATCAAACTATGTCTATTTTTAGGATAAAACCAATAATGTGTTCTCATCAAATAATCTTGATTCATTTTCTCAAATACCAATTTCAATAATCAATTTCAATATTACATAAATTTAAAATAACACCTAAATTTAATAAATTAGTCGCATTCACCAAAATCCAAACAATTTAAATTTAAACCCCTATTGTTTTCTAAATGGATTTTAAAATTTCATTTAAATAAAAACGAACAAAAAATAAAATCAATGGTTATACAATTGGTCAATCATATACAGAACCACATAACATTGTATTGTATTCTAGTATCACAATTCATAGTATGATAAGAAACAATGAGGAATAATTAAAATATAAATTAATGAATAAGAACACTATCTATGGTTCAAATTAAAGGTGTTTAAATCCATATATAATATTATAACATACAAACCACATGATGTAGATACAAAGAGTGTGTTGGAGGAATTATAACAGATAATACATCTGAGTGGAATCATTCAACTTTCACAAATGTTTAATTAACATCAAATGAGGTTTTGAGGATCTAAAATAATATATAGGGATCCTCCATGTAAGAATAATTATATGTACTGTATCTTGTGAATTTTGGGAACAAAAACTAACACATTTTATATTTTAAAAAAATTCATTAATAAAATTATAAGTGTACAATTTCTTGGAAGGGGATGCATGGTTTCCCCAAAAAATATACCATAATTGTGAACCATTTTGATGGGGTGCACAGTTTCTTTGAGGTGGGTGTATAGTTTTCACATATCTATTCGAGCCAAGGAACCCCCACTATTTGGGTTTTCATTGTTTTCCCTATATGGTTACATTATTTGGGTAAACCATGCACTAAATGTGAATAAGCTAAAAAAGTGCAATAAATCAATCATTTTCCCCTAAAGCACCACTAAAAGAAACCCAACCAAAGTGTGACGAATTATAGTTTTGTGGAGAACATGAAAATGGAAATATGATTCTAAAACCTCCCATCCATAGAAACACACTATCCCTATAAAGAGTTTTAATATTTTCATTGTCAAAATTTTCGGGCCATTCGTCTCTGTTTAGTGTGCCTCCCCCCCAAGTCCAAGGAGTATCATATCCATGACTCTAGAGGACTCAAAATGATTTTATTTTCAACCCATGAGGTAGCATAGTTTTAGAATTAACTAATATGATTGGACTCTCAATAACGGATAAATCAACCCCTTTGTCAAGATTACTCCAGCTTAGAGTTTAATATTGATCAGAATTATACATTAATAGCTGCAATACATGGAACACATTAGGTATCAATTCTAGTTTTGTGTAATGTTCTAAATTAAAAGCCAATTTCTCACCATATCACGAACCAAAAAAGGTCCCAAAATAGGAATAGTTAATTTCCTATATACAGAATGTTAATGATGAATAAACATGTTGAATAATTATATAATATATAATCATTAACCAAAATTAAATCAATTTATTGAAATGATCTGCATAACACTTTTACCGTCTTTATAATGAAAATAATCTTTGATAAAGGGATTGAATATTTTTTTTCTCAGAAATCAGGATAATGATAACCAAGGAACATTCACTAATATTTGACAAACCAAATATATAATTACATGTTCGACTATACATGGACACGATAGAGTGATTCAGAATGTAGAATACAAAATATTCTAAAAGAGAACTCAACCAGCCCCAAATGGTCATACCATGAAGAAAACAAATCAATAACACGATAGGATTCATATCCTCAAGATTCTGTACAACACCCATTGTCTTTATATCCTTCAACGGATGGTATTCCATTCTCAAATGAATCTAATAACACACTACTACATGAAGTAATCTACACTAGAGATAAGTAAATAAACAAAATGTATTAGAGACTATAACATTTCAATTTTCATGAAAACGAATAATATCATTCATATAGATAATTATCAATTCCTCAAAATTCATTGTATCATGAATGGGTATAAGGTGAGCTAATTTTTTCAACCTATCGATCAATTCCATAACATATTTACCATCATTTAGGTATGTGGAATACACAAAAATTGAATTAGATATTATACCAATTCTAATTTATCACTAGATGTGGATGATGTAAAACCAAAGGTCGTTGGTTCTCAACAACATACTATTAACATGTATAAAAACGTGAATGAAAATTAGAAGTGGACAACATCATACAAGGACACCAAGATCATCACAGCATGTCACGTAACATCTTAGTATTTCATGGATTCATAGACCATTGGTAATTATTTAAATAACCTATCATAACATTTCTAATTTGAAAAAGAACAATGTACAATTTCAAGAAACATATAATATCTTCCATAGAGATTTTCAACATAGTAAGGTTCCCTCCACAATAAAGGGAGTTCATAATTACACAGCGATTGTCATAAATTTCTCATTCCTAAAGAATAATATATAGAGGAATGGAGGTCAATTGAAATGTATCCAATACAAATACTTCTTTAATTTCTAAACACCTATATGAAACTATTTATTGATATCTATTAGAATCCACTCTTCAAATGTTTCATTCATGGTATGGTAATATGTTTCCTACATAGAGAATCTTCAATCACATTCACTTTCTCCTATTTATAAGAGATGCCGAAATCAATGGAATGAAGGCACTCACATGAATTCCAATCATTGAGATATGTATCATTTTTTTGAAGATTTCATCCACTCTATTGTGGTCATAATACCAAACAATATTTTCTCAAAAAAGGTAATTTCGACACATTTTAAGCTCATTAATCACAACAATGACTTCAATTTCATTAATTTGAAAAATCTCCTAGTGTGGAATAATCTTCAGTGATCCATATTCTACCATGAGATCGCTCGACCTATGAAAACATCCCAAACCTGAACAGGATGGATAAAAAAACCACACAACTATGTCTGGACTTTAGAAGGATTAACAATAGAGTTGCAACAAGAAAATGATTCAACTTGATAAAAGAAATCTGATATTTCTCATCAAAATAAAAAATTACCCCATTCTATGATAGAGTACCCATGAATGATGGAAAAAAATTATAGTCCATTACAAATAGGAGATAATATCTGTCCATTCCTAATAAGATTTGAATATCGATAGCCTTTTTAGATGTTCTATTGTTAAATAAATTCAACTTTTACATAACAACTCATATAACACAATCTACCCCCACATATCCAATATATTGACTTCCAGAATGTAGAATATACATTTCAATAGATTTGAATAGCAGTATTGATTTCTCAAAAATTCCAAAACTACTATCAAAAAATACACTTGATCCCCATTGAGCTATTCCTAAACAAATATGACATCGACAAAGAACACATGGAATATGTAATGATTCTTACATAATATCTTGTTCATAAAATACCTAAATGTGTTAGGATATTTATATACAACAAATGAAACTAATACACACTCACAATTTATAAACCTACATCATAAGATAGTATAGGGAATGACAGATTCATTTATTCTCATGTGGTGATAACGAGATCGATGATCAATCATCGAGAACCATGATTACCCTTTGAACTATCCATAAAAAACACCAATAACTATCAAAAGATATATTTACATTTATTTAAATGTTTTTTAATAATCAATACTAAAGAGAAGCGAACTATCATCTTTCTCAGTAATGAGAACATGATCCCCCCATTCCTAATGATATGATAGTACAAATTCATTATCTAAAAGATAAATCAAATTATTCCTAATTTACATCATATATTATGGTTCATTTTGGTACGATGGAGTAGAAAATAGATCATTACCAGGTACTACATCAATAGAAATCTCTAACTCCCATAACAGTGGGAAACTATGAATTTCCTAAGGAAACATTTCAGGAATCTCGATATAAACTAGAGGGAAATCGTAACACAATAATTTACACTCTAGATAAAAAACATAAATTAATTTAAATAGATTTTGATTAAAATTTCAATCTCAACTTGACCATCGATGCCATTCTCCCAGAATCATATTAGACACCATATCGGGTGTAGTGATGGTGACTCGACAAACATAACAATCAATTCATAATTTATAAGTAAAGACCTAATAAATCCAAAATATTATCAAAATATTTTTCATATCATGAACCATAACATCCAATGAATTATTGATATCAAATAATGAGAAAACACAAACCAACTAAATGAATAACCTCGTCTATATTCATTATTTGGGTGTAGTAATATCAATCACATAGGAATACATAACAATAGGATGAATTAGAACACAATTTTTTTGAAATGAATGAATGATATCCAAAAAATGTAAAAAAATATAACAAATATGATGAAATTATAATGGTACCTCTCATAGACATTGGTCATGATTCATCTTCCTTCAGAGACTATTCATATATGTAATGAAGAATCTTTTTTGATTGATATGGATGGAAACCCATAACCCATGAATCATTTGAATGCACTATAGAAATATTAGAGGATTATTATCCTATTCCACTCTGTGGATAAGAATATACAAAAATATGATTCATATGTAAAATGAGTATCCACCAAAACCACATGACATCAGTGCTTTAGAACAAATCAATATTCGGGACCAGGCCTTCCACATTGGTAGAAAATCAAAGGTCCTTTATTAGGAACAATATTATGTATACAACCCTACTATCTAGATCCATAATGATAATCCTCACATATCATCTGTAAATTTTATTATGTCAAGGAACTTCCATTGGTAGATAATTTAAGTACTAAATAACATGACAAATCAGCTTGACCAAGCTCAATAATCATCACTCTATCCAATGCCTGAGAATATCCATATTTCATTCTCATAAAATCCTGACAATAAATATAACATTGAATTACCATATAGAATTTTCATGTCATTATCTTATCATTCAATAAAATGTAATTTAGGAAATACATAATTTTCGTTTAGATATTTTTACAGTCAATCATGTAATTGTTAGCATGATGAACTTAGAAAAAAAATTTACCTTCATAGAGACAATCGACTCTGAATAGAACCAATTGATGAAAATAACATTAACTCCATTCCTCTCTAATACCAAATTCTTATTTTGTATCACCATAACTTCACGAAATATTATTATACATCCTCCAATCATGAAGGGGGAACATTTCACATTTATTGAATTTGGAGACTCCAGTATTTAAAAAAAGTCTACGATTCACCTCAACTATTCTGCATTCTCTAGTGGATCATTTGAGCATTCTGATACTAGAGGGATTTTTTTTCAAATGAACTATGGAACAAAAGATATGTTCCAATATCACAAAATAAAACTGCATGAGGATAAAAACACCATATATCATGATGATATATACTTGAAGTATAAACCAAAGTTACTACAATAAACAATTTGAAACATCCCTAATCCCAGTAGACTCAACAGTCGATGATTATAATATAATTAAAAAATTCCACCTTTGAGTGACATATTCCCTTTTATCATAACTAGTAGGAAGATGTCTAGAAACTTTTTAGGGGATTTTTATTTTTTTATAAAAATGCATATTTGGGTATAAAAAAGTGTTCAACAATAATATTCCATTAAAAATAATCCTCAGTAGTATTTCAATTTCATTATAATGATAATGGACATATAATTTCATAATTAAAACAAAAATTTATTTTCATTTCTATTAATGTAAGAATTTGATAAAATTTAATATTTATATAGTTTATATTTATATATTTTTAAATCCATAGGCATCTATAATTTGGTATTATAAATAATTTAAAATATATAAATTTTATTACAAATGAGAGACATGTTAATCAGGTGATAGGTAATAATTTTTTAGGTTTAGGGATCCACACACAGGAAAATAGGAACACATGAAATTATGTGTACACACATACCTCATACCCTAGACATAAATGACTAATAAATATCACATCATGGATAAGATTTAATGAAAATTATTTTTTTCTGTTCTAATGATTCCAAACTAGAATTTGTTTTCAAAATAAATCATTAAATTCATAGTAGTGAATGTGTGGAATCAATCATTCAACTATGAGGAAAATATTTTAAAATGGATTAAAATAAAATTTACCACATTATAATTTCAATAGGTCAATTTCTTTGAAAACACAAAAATTAATTTTTAATCAAATGATGAATTTTGCAAGATACAACCAATCATGTGTCTTATGAAAAATACTTATCCATTTAAATAGAATAACAATTTCACAAATCAAATCAAAATTCCATTAATTTCAAATCACACAATAATTCATTAGAATTATTTTTGATTACCCAATCGATACCATTTCATTTTAATTACACATTATATAAGAATATATTTTCATTATAAAATGGGATTAATTCTTTTATATCAATAAATAAATGTGTTATACATTTGATAAAATATAATTTGAACCACCTTCTATTATACAGATAACTTTTATCATAATTCCAATAGTGGGATGATGGAATTTCCCAATGTCCATAGGCGCATGTTGCTCGAAGAACAAACCACCAGAGCAGCCCATATTTTCCATCGATGTTTCCATAAATGGTGGAACACAGTGGGACACTAGAATGACACACCGAAGGGAGTACCATAGCCAAATCGGGCCATAATGGTGCCATAGGAGTGGTCGATAGAGGGCAAGCGGCTGGCAGACAAGGGACATATCCCTCAACATCTAGGATGGGGCATGCTCTCAATAGTTCCACGAGACAGTGTGCTAGAACATGGGTACCTTGACCACATGTATGTGGAAGGTGTGTCTTCCATCTACCGAGCATTCACGCATAAGATGGATGTTGTCAGGGCATCCAAGAATGATAGAACTGACCGAACTAGCGGGATGGATCATGGATGGTCCAGATCTAGGTTGGGTAAGGTTATCCTGATATGCTCAGACCTAAGCAACCCATTTTCATGAAATCGCCAATATCTCTCAGAATGGGCATCTGATGGATGAGTTGTTTTTTGTAGTTAGGACCATTGTAAATAAGTGGATCTTTTGTGGCTATATTAGATGGATTTCATGGAATTTGAAATATGACGAATTGAATGAGGAGTGGTTGTTCCAAAATCAAGCACAATACATTTGGAGATTGTATTATAGATTAATACCTAAAGACATCCGACAAGAGACTATATGCATATCAGATATTATGACACAGTGGGAAGAATCTCTATGTGACCCGGTATGCCAAAAGTGGGGAGAAACACTGTCTAACTCGGTAGTCCCGCAATACTAGATGAGGAGTACCTCAGTATGCTAGCTACAGTGGGAAGCGGCACTTCATTAATTGGAATACCCATGGTTGGGAGAGGCTCTGTTTGAACAAGAATACCAAGAGTACTCATTAAATTTGAAAACCATAATACTCGAAGGATAAGGGGAAGCATATCAATGTGACTCATCATACCATGGTGGGTACATTCTCTATGTGACCATTCATACCCATGGTACTCATTGGGGTAGAGTAATCCAACAACCCATGGTTTTCAATGATACGAGATATGGTATTACATTCCTAATCATGATTATATATGTGTGGGATGTTTTGATTGATGATCATGCATCATGATATTTCTTTTTTGATTTCTAGTAAATTGCTTTGTATTCCTTCCTTGTTGGTTTGGAGTCGCTATTATGTATTCCATTAATCATCCAAGTATGAGTTTCACCCACATGTGTTGTGTGTGGTGAAAAAAAACCATCGATCTGGAAGAGGACATGGTGGCCCATGACCAGGCAGTGCCCAATGAGATCCGACAAGAATGTCATTCTTCTATGGCTTCTGGTAGCTACTCAATACATACACATCAGGTGGGGTATTCAACAGATATCATTACATCAATCTTCTAGGTCATATTGTTGAAGTTTCCTTTTTCTGGATTGTATTATATCCCATTTACCTTTAGTAGTACCTTTCAACTTAGTAGTTTTTTAGTAGCATGCATGTTCCACTTTCAAGTATTAATGGGATGTGGTTGAATGTGCATGTGTACAGGTATGCAAGAAAATTTCTCCCACATGCATGTTGACTCTATTAGCACTAGTCTCCAACCCCTAGACTTCTAGACATCATGAACTGTTCAATGTGAACAATTTCCTGGAGTTAGAAATATTGGGCTTTCATTGAAGATATGGCATCCCAACATGATGGGTTGATAGTTTATCATCTACTCCAACCACTAGAATAAATGGAAAGACTTGTAAAATAAGGACCTGAACTAGAGATAGTGGTGATGGATGTAGTTCATCTTGTACTATGAATTTGAGATAGTCTATACCCATTGGTAGGATAATGTGCTATAATATACACTAAGAATGGGGTTTGGTTTATACCTGCTGAGTGAGGAGGTAGAGTAGTTTGCGGAGATGAATATATATCTTTTGTGGATGATGATAGAACAACATAACTTTAGTAAATAATTGTCACTCATACACTCTTATATCTAGTCCGAGAGGTATATCTTGTGGATGTTGATTGTGAGGTCCGATGTTCCCAGTTGACCTTAGGAAAGGATCCTGATGAATTTTCAATAGGTGGGGAGAACAAAATCCTTTTCAAAGGGAACATCATCATACCAATGATGATTCAGTAGGAGGTGATGAGGGAGTTCCATAAACCCCATATAGCAGTATATTATTGTGTGTAAAAGATGTACCAGGACTTCTGATATTAGTACTGGTGGTTATGGATGAAGAAACATGTGGTCAAGTACATTTCACACTGCTTCACTTGTCTGCAGTTGAAGGCTGAGCATGAGGTTCTAGTAGTCTAGAAACTACGTACCAGAGTGAATGTGGGAAGATATCTTAGTATACATCAAGATGGTATTACCATGCTTATCCAGGGGCCAATTTTATATTTGGGTGATCATTGAATGAATCAAAAAATGAGCTCAATTACTACAAATTCGGTAGCATAGATCAGAAGAAGGATTTTGAAGCCTCTATATCCAAGAGATAGTTCGAATACAAGGGGTGACTATAACAATCATCTCAGACTGTGACACTCGCTATACATCCCTGCTAGAGAAGGGATTACATGAGGTGTTTCGGACAAACCTGCACATGATCATATCCTTTCACCCTCATACTTATGTTCAGATGGTGAAGTGCATCCACCGATGATGTTTCCATAAAACAATAGTTATCAATCACTTATTGGCATGTCACTGTTCGAGACATTGTACATGCGGCCTAGATGAACACCACTAAGATAGACATAACCATGGGTGTCTGCAGTCATGGGCATATAGTGGAAAAAAGCTACCACTAAGACGGTTTTGATCATACAAGAGAATATGAGGATTACACAGAGTATACAAAAATAGTATGTTGATAAGAGACAGAGGACCTTGGAGTTAGAGGGAGACATTCTGTTTTTTTAGGTCTCATACTGATGGGGATTGTAGATATTTTTATGCGGTGTAATATTGTCTAGGAGATGCATCACACATTTCTAGATTCAGAGCAGAGTACGTGAGGTGGAACACCAACTTGCTCTCCCCCCATAGATTCACCAGGTTCTCAATTTTTCCATGTGTCATAGCTGAGGTGGTATGTGCAAGATCCATCCCACGTTATCGACTGAGGCAAGAAGGTCACTAACGACCGAGTATTGTTATCATACTTTGTAGTGGAGATAGTGGATCGATATGATTGGGTCCATCATGGACGATCACTTCCTTTGATGCATGTTTGGTTTCATCACATAAACATCTAGGAGGTTATATGGGTGCGGGAGGCACAAATTCGTTCTTCATATACCCATTTGATCATTTAGATTTGTTATGGAATAAGGGTACATAATCCCTAATGGTTGTGGTAATGTAATGTCCCATAAATTTTATGTAATTATTTCATAAATTAAATTGGATTATTTAGAGACCACACACTTTGACGAAACCTAAATACGAGGCCCGGTGATCCCATAGTAGAATATTGAAAATATTTAGTTCATTTAAATAAATATGTGTGCAGGATTTTATAAAATTTAAACAGGTGACCATATCTAAAATATGAGGGCACCATTGAACTCAGAATGGTTGGATTCACCTAAAATGTACCTATGATCAACCGGTAAGGGATGTCCGAAAGAGTTAGTTTTCAAGAATTAAAAAAATATTGAAATAACATAAAATGATATTTTTATTTTTTTTACCAATTGTTGGGTGGTGGAACTACGATGCTGAAATACAATGAAATAGGGAGGATGTGTCGATTTAAATGAATGTCACTAATGAATCAAAAAATGTGGTGTGTAACGACACATTAAATGAAGCGTAATAGATACACTATTTCATAAATGAATCAACGTAACTATGTGATGATGCATAATAAAAGAAATGATGAAATATATTTTTTATTTTAATGGATTTATGCATTGTAGAAATCATGATCAAATGGTAGAATATTTTGGACAAACCTTTGAAGATAACTTTTTCCTATGACGAACAACAAGGAATCACATACAACATCTTTGTAACTAAAAGAATAGGAACAAGGAGAAAAAAGTGCAATCTAATATTTAATCCATGTCAATGGATCTCCCCAATGACAAACCACCTCTAGGTAGGGGTTTATTTGTTTCATTTTATTTTTTACAATTCTTCAATCTAAAATGATGAATAGGGATCATCCCATGAAAATGATGATCCATAGATCACTTGTTCTTGTGGTAGGGTGACTTTTTGTGGGATTTGTGTAGTGGGATTGATTAATTTTCATAAAACATCATTCTTTTATCCCAGGTTTTTTACTCTCTTACATGGGGGGTGCAGGTTGAAACGAACATGCCCTAAGTGAGTCAGCAGTGTGCGTTTTTTTTTGTGTAATTCAGGGCTTCATCATCCAAATGGAATAAAAGTGGATTCAAGGCCATCACAAGAAAGATTGAATACCCCGTAGTCCATATGTGCATGAAACACGAATAATGGACCATTTGAGTTGTCCATGTGGTCTGTTCAAATAGTGGATTTTGCACCAACACCTGAAATGGCCCTCGATGACAGTTGAGGGAAGGGGGAGGAAAGCACGACTACACACTAGAGGGATAAACGCAGCCATCTAAGGCTGCGGTGGAGTGGCAGGAGATTCTTGTAGTGGGCTTGCGACTGGCAGAAATGGGAAATGGTCCACTACATCATTGGTGGAGTGTGACATGGTTAGATACATAGTAAATGGTGTTGGCTTGTTGCACCAAAAATTTGTTCTGGTGGAATGTGAATCCATAATCGGCCAACCACATGAAAAACAAGACGAATTCTATTGTGTTGTCCAAGCGAGAGAGAACATGCCTGTGTAGCGGGCTCGGTAGAGGGTGGGCTGGACCCAGGCCAGACCGGAACAGGTCCGGGTCTGTCCAAATTGGTCAGACCGAACACAGAATCGACCAACCCCTTTACAAAAAAACAACAATATCTATTAAATCAGGCTCACTATTGACCACTTCATTACTGCATTGGATTCCTCGCGCCATGGATAAAATTTAGTAATACTCTATGAAGACTTTCATGGATGTTATAATAAGAAAAATTTCTACTGGTGGGGTCCTCTTGGAATCAAGCATAGTACGTGTGGAAATCCTATGACTGACTGAGACATGAATACTACTGATAAGAGGCCTTTTGTGGATCTTCTGAGATGGCACAGTAGGAATCCCCTATGTGTGAACTGGAAGGCCCACGGTTGGGAGTTGCTCTATGTGACAATGAAGAACCACCAAACTTGATGAGGGAGGAGTAGCTCAGTATAATGCCATGATGGGAAGAATCAATGTGTGATCCAGCATTCCCATACTGGGGACCAACTCTATGTGTCCCTGCATACACACTATACTTATGAGGGATGAGTTCCACATTTTTCCCTGGTTAATGGGAAGTGTTCTATGTGAATTAGTAGGCCCACGGTGGGGAGATGCACTATATGACCCACCATACCCACATTACCCATTGGATAAGAGTACTCTAGTAGCCCATGGTGTTTAGTTTTATGACTGATGGTCCTACATTCCTTCTCTATATAATACCTGATGAGGTGTCTTGCTTCCTGATCATTCATCATGAGCAAGCCTCATGTTTTTTCTGTGGATTTCATTGTGGTATTTCATTATTGGTTTCGGGTCCCTATTGAGTATTATTTTTCATAACCATGCACAAATTTAGGTTGCAATTGTTGTGGCTTGTGCAGATGACTGAAAACAAAGAGGAGGACTTTGTGTCCAAGGGCCAGTTGGTGCTAAGTGAGATCAGGCGTTTAGTATGTGATTCTACATATTTTGGAAGATACTATATACTTACCCATCTAGTGGGGTTTTCTGTGGAATATTTTCCATCGATATTTTACATGATCATTTTGTAGATTTCCTTTAATGGGTTTTTATTTTAGCCCATTGACAAATAGTTTTACCATTACACTTAGTTGTTTTTCTGTACCATGAATGTTCCCTTTTCCAGTGTTCTTGGGATGTGGTTTTATGTGCATGTGTACATGTACATAGTAAAATACCTCCAACATATATGTTGATGCCTTCGGTGGTTGTCGAAAACCCCTAGCATTAAAGAGGCGGGCATGGGGAGTTACAACATATGCCCCATGGGATGGGTTGGGACATGATTTTCACGGAATAAATTCTTATAATATGAACATGAAATTGATTTCAGGTAACAAAAACTAGTACTCAATTAGACACCACCTCATTAATTATCATGAAATAGTTTTCATGGTTGGATAATTGGTTTCACTATTGCTTTAGGATTAAAAAAGTTTCATTATTGTGGGTATCAATTGTTAAAAATATAAATTCATAGTTGGTATAACATTTTATATAGTTGGTTCATAGTTTAAACACTTTTTAGGATTAATAATTGAATGATGGGTTCAAAATATAATATCAAGGTCGTTTAGTTTTAATAGGGGAACAAAGTAACATGTGATACATGAAAAAATATTTGTTGTATTTTTAGATCTTCTAAAAAGATGATTCAATGAAATTTAAATGTGAATTAAATTTCTATAATATTTAGATCATTCAAGAAGATAAAATTAATATTTGATCTTAGAATTTGTACTTGAAATATAATTGATCAATGGAAGAATATTTAAATAGAATACTAACTAAAAATAGCTTCAATGAATACAAATATCAATCATATTTCTATATTTGTAAATGATCATTTAATCATATCATTACTTTTAATAAAATGTATATATATTTCTTATTTTTAAAACTAAAAAAATTATTATTTTCATCTTATGTATATGATATTTTACAACATTAAATTAATAATTATTTCGAAAATTGAGAATATTGACTTCTAGAACCATTGTATAAACATCATGAAAATATTAGATAATTAAATAATAATTTAATATATTGAATTTATTAGTTGAATTGGGAATAAATCTATTTTATATCCAATATATGGCCTTTCCTAAGAATAAAATATATATAAATTATGTTATATTAGACTAACTAAATAAAACATAGAAACACTATATATAAAATAATATATGAATTCAAACTAATGTAGTATGAGTGGAAAACATATTAAATTATAAGGAATGGATTATTCATCATAATAGTTGATTTAAAGGTATATAAAATTTAATTTTTATATGAAATATGAATTTTAAAATCTTAATAAATATAACTCATGATATAATAAAAATAAATAGAGTTGTTTAAAAATGGTTTTCAAAAAATATAATGAGAAGGGATGAAATTTTTAAGAATAAATCAAAAAATCCTAAAAGATAGTAAAATTAATAATTGAATTAACCTTATTAATAAATAGAAAACATCAGAACCAAAGGATTAAATGTAGATGTTCAACCAAAAATTTTTATAGTGAAATATGTATGAAAATTTCAATGGTTAGTTGGTGAAAGGAGTAGAGAATTTAAGACTCGATAAATAATTATACTGTGTGAAAATTTGGTTTTATTAGAACTATATTAAAATACACAGTAAACTATTTATTGTCATATAAATTCAGACATGATAGGATGCATATCTATTTATATTATAACAGTTTCAAATAATCCTTCAATGATTTTATAAATTTCCAATTTTAAATTTCTTTATAAATAATTGATAATGTAATAGTTAAGAATTAATGCATTTAATTATTATATAGTGATATAATATGTATACTTAATAACTTATTTATCAAAAATATTATATAACTAATGATAACATAATATGGAGGTAAAAAGGATATATTTTGGAGAACTATTTTTATTTCCTAATCTCCTTCTATTTTAATTAATTAAAATAATCAGTAATGATTTCTAATTTAAATTAAACATATATATTTCTTATCAAACTATATAAATTTTTACACATATTATGATGATAACTTGTCATAGTGTTAATTTCAGAACATCTTATTCATGAAAAATGGAATTCTTGATAACTAATTTTTCTATACATTTTTTGGATTATTTTTATGTTGAATTATAATATATTTAAAATTTCATAAAATGGATTTATTTATTAGATATTGATATTTATTATTATGTAATATAGTAAACATAATTATATGTCATAATTTTTACTAGAAATAGTACAAATTAATTTCAATGGATTTGGTTAAACAAGGTATACTGAGGGGTTATTCGATAATGATAATGGTATAAATTAATTAAGAACATTCTCCACCCGCATTGGTTTTTAATTTATACCTTAACCATATAAAATTCATATATGATCCATTTTTTATAAATTTTTCAAATTATCTGGTTTCACAGTAATGTAATGCCTTTAATAATTACAAGTAATCCACTCCCCTCATTTATAAAAGTGAACCTGAAACACTCACATAATCACATGTCATAAGTTATAATGTCTACCCAAACCTATAAAAATAAATATAGAACACCCTTAGACATAATATACATTTACATTTATATCCTATGAAAAAACCCAATTGTTCATAATTATAAATATAAATTAGTTTTTTATAATAGAATATAATTTTCTTCACCATGTTCATTCTTTTTTAATTATTTTATTAAAAACATCATTTATAAGGTAAAAATTAAAATATAATTACACAAATATTTTTCAAATACTAATATTTTAATATCTTGATGGAATAGTATTTTTAAAAATCATTCCCCATCAAATGGTGATCAAAATAATTGCTCAAGTGTATAGCATACTACAACCTCCCAAATTGGTGTAATTAGTATTAAATCATTTATTCACATGAAAAGTCATAATGATATAAATAATGAATATGATTAATAGATATGAAATTATTTTGAATCTAGAAAATTAATATATCATACAATTCATTAAAATTTGAACCATCAAGGAATTGATAGTGGAACTCATCAATAAATACAACTTATCGTTGCATTGATGTGATGTGATTCATTTTACATGACCAAAATTCCAGAAATATTCTATATATTTATATAAATAGTAAAATTACCAATTTTATGTTTAAAATAATGATATTTATTATTTAAATATTACAATGTCTAAATTATCAAAACATACATTATAAAACCATCAAACGAAAATGAATAAGATATCCTTAGAAACAATGATAAGATACAATTATTTTTAATAAATAGGTGAAAAATATATAAGAGGATTGCATATGACATTAATAATATAAATATTATTTTATAAAAAACTAATTAATTTTTTAAAAAAATTATATATTAAGATATAAAATTTTCATCTAATGGGAAGTATATGGTAATTGAATTCCAGCTAAAAACCAACTAAATTAATAAATATTTGGAATTCTGTGCTTGATTATAATTAACTTGTGTATATAATAAAAATTTTATATATTGATCTTCAATAAATAATTATTAATTTTATTTATTTATCATATAATTTATATTATTTTATGTTATTACAATTTAAATGACACAAAATTTTTAAGGATTTATATGAGAATGTAATGTTTTTTGTGTCACGACCTGTCCCCCGGGCCCCGCATCGTGACTACCCCAAACCCGCCTTCCATAGGCCAGGGGCTGGCGACTAGCACCAAAGGCATAATTCCCTAGAATAGGGAAGGCATTTCCTTTATAAAAAGTAAACACACCCAACCATAGAACAAGAGGAAGGAAACACTATGTCAAGCAGTATAACAATTGTACTGAAAATACAACGGGGGCAAAAATTAAAGCCCAAAAGATAGGTACAACTACAAATTAATGAATGAACAACTGAAAAGACAAACAACTGGAAGTTGGAAGTAGCTCCTCGATCGTCTTTCGGGATCCTACCAAAAGGGTAAGTACAAATGTCCTTCTCATCACTCCACGCCAGTCTGTCTCCACTAGGTACCGAATCATCATGAGGTCCACCTCTGGGTACCGTCACGCCGAGTGTCCACCTCCGAGTACCGTCAAGTCCTCATACACTCTTCCTCGGTCAGCAATGTTCGTCGTCTGCATCCAACACAACATGGTGCGGGCATAGCCTGTGCAAGGGTGAGTGTAATGATGATCAGAAGGGACTCTGAGACCCGCATGGTCTCACTAAATCCAACATGGATAAACCATAAAGAAAGATCTCAACAAATAACCTTTATTTACATATATTCCCATGCATATACCTAATTTATCATGTAACCCATCTCAGTCATGAGAAAAACACAAAGGTCATTGGCTCATCTCAAACCAGGATATTCATTATCGAAACCACAACTGCTAGAGATCTCCTACTCTTTAGAGTACAATGTCCATGTCGTCACCCCGAGGCACTACTCACTAACCATAGACTGCTGAGATACTTCTTTTTTCAAGTACCGCGAGTCTACTACCTCACACAGTAGCACTTTCCGCCATGGTTCTGACGCTTCACATAGAAGCACTCCCCCTGATAGCTAACAGAGGTACTCCTTCGGTCAAGTACCACAGGTCTACCGCCTCACAAAGTAGCACTCCTCCGCCATGTGTCTACCACCTCAATCAGTAGTGCTCCCCACTAGGCTATTCATGTCACTCTGAAACATATCAGACAAGTAGTCATCAGGTCTCAACTTGCTTCTACGTCTCTGTACTCCATATGCTCGTCTCAAAGAGAATCTGCTCCATGAGCTACTAGCTGATACTCCAAGTGTCAGGAAGTCCCAAAAAAATATCAGAAAGGATCACCTCGTCATATGGGTCTAAACACAATAGACAGCGCACCAATGTGAAGCTTGGTATTTGATTTATTAGCCTTGTTGTTCCGTTTTCCCGGTTGGTTTCGTGTACGAACCAACACGAATGAATCTCAACTATACCTCATACTCCCTTGGGGTATACTCAATGAAATTTTTTATCAACAAGATTACCAACGCCGCTGACGGTTCATCACACAGATGTTTGATCTGAGAGTTATTGGCTTTTCCATTCCTGGGGCCCGGTTGGGATTTTAGATAAAACCATGAGTGTAATATACCAAAATGACCGAATCGATCCAATGAACCGTACACAACTGACGGTGTGCCGATCGGAGGTCCATAGCTCCTGTTATGGGAATTTTTAAGAAAAATGTCCCAAAAGGGGGATCTGGGCCGGGTCCCACCCGGCCCCACCCACCCTGGGTCGGCATGAACCGGGATGACCCAAACCGTGTCTGGGTCCGACCCGGCCAGCACGCCCCATCCCGCGTGGCCTGCCCCGGCCATGCCGAGGGGGGGGGTCTGGCTCGGCCAGCTGGAGAGGCATTATGTCGTGCCTCTTAGTTTCTGGAATAGCTGAGTCGTTTGGTTTCCACCCGCCGCCATGCCGGTGTGGTGAACCACCGTGCTAGTGGGGTGCGCCACCGTGCCATTGTGGCGCGCCGCCACCACGAACCACAAGATGCGCTCCGGTAGTCCGTTTCGCCCACCGTCTAAGCCTACGATCATCTCGGGACCCAAACTACACTGTGAAACCTCCAAATATTTGTTGTGGTCTCGTTTCATCATCACGAAGCATTCCACACCTCAAGAACGATACGATGATGGGCCCAGAATAGTTCGTTAGTCCGTACCCACTGCGTTACTAGTTCAAATAATCACCCTACAAATAAACGCCCATGCTCGAGTGTATAAATCACATAAATGAAAATTATACAAAAAATCCCCTACATTGCAAATGAAGTCACACGTCGACGTGATGGGAAAGTCGACCTCCGTGGTGGTCAGATGTTCGTTCGGTGGGGGGGAAGACAATATTGTCATCGTTCTCCATACGGTTCCACTTCCAAGCTTGTGCGTCGGTCCGTTGAAGATGAAGAGGAAGGTACAAGAGTCATCAGAGAAGCCCCACCTCGGAAGGGGGTTCCATGGAAGAAGCTGAGGAAGAAGTGTCATCGATGGCGTCTTCGCGTTCTTCTAATCGTAGAGCGTTCATTGTTGAGGAAGAAAGCCATTCTTCATTAGAGGCATTCTTCATTAAAGAGAGGAACACTTTTCTCAATAACTCTCCCAAAAATCACTACACACAACAAGTTCCCAAAACAAAATTATAGTTATGGCTATTAATTAATAAACACATGTAATTCGAAAATTCAAAACACATTAGTAAATTAATTGTATTTGAATTAATTAATTAAAATTGTTTTAAAAAAAATTATGTGAGAGGGGAAGGTGGAGAGATCAGAATAAATTAGGGGGAGTAGTCAATGAATTTAATAAGGGGGAATTAATAGGTTGTTTAAGGGAGTTAATGGGGAGATGAATTGTTAGGGCACGTGTAGGCCCCACCTCACAAATATCCTCTCATGGGAGGTTATGGGGGTGTGGGTCCCACCAATAACTTCTCCATGGTAGGATATAACTACCATTGATAAATAAAATTTTTGTTCTACACTTTTATTTAACTATTTCTAATTTCCTAAAAAAAACTCTCCACCCGCAAAAAACGCAACTGCGGTAATGGTCCCCTTAAACGAATACCGGCGCTATGAGTTCATCAGTGTCCTTAGATTTCAATTCCGAACACCGGTTCAAATGAATGAAAAACCTGATATTATGTTTAATAAACGTACTCGAACAAACATCATAAATTGATTCTGGGCACACCTGGCCTCCGAATCAGGCACCGTTAGAAACAGAGGAATTGTAAAATTACAAAAAATTATGAAAAAATATTTCCTTGAAATTTACTTATCTTTACATTACTCCCACCACTGGTATTTAAGTCCCTGTAAAGATAAAACACACACTAGGGAAACAAAAAGGGTAATAAGCACGCATCTCCTCAACTGAGATACGCGGTTGACGTTGTGCACCTGGTGCAACTGGGATGGATGGGCTAGGCGGTAAGCCACCTCGCCAACTCTTCTAATGAAGTGGATAAGTGAAAATAAGAGACTGATGTTACGATGCACCATCTCTCTCCAAAAAGGATATACGTAAGGCATCCAGCTGCACTGTCACCTCTCCTAGCAGCAGAATATCAGTCCTCCTACTGAGCACATCAACAACAATGTTACCCTTCCCAGGAGTTTAGACTATCTCGAACATATTGTCATGGAGGAACTGAATACTCAAACCTCTTGATGCCACGAGGTTAAGGGTAGCTGACTCAAGATTTATTAGCCACACCCACCTAAGTATGATTTTATCCCATGTTTCATGTGTTTCCCTTTTCACTGACCAAATAAAAAATCCCATCCGAACGTTGTTGATATACCACAACCTTTTTCCTAATATAGTTAATCTGTGTGTGAAATGTGGTAGCCCAGTCCATACACAAACTAATATATTAAGTCCTTGACGCTCCCACCAAGAGGTTCTAACCGAAACTCTCACCTCAAGGGTCAGATCACACCGTTGGTGTAAGTGTGATTATCGAGTCTGCTCCCAAAGGTATCTCCAGACGTGAGTGTCAAGTCAATGGTTTTAACTAGAAACTCTAGGTCTGGGACAAGATTCGTGGAAGGAAGGAATGATTGGTACATATGAATATTGATACGGTAGCTCGTAATAGACACAGACCATACTTCAAATCATTTCTAAATCCCTTGGGTCACACTTCCTGACCACATGCAACTATTCTCTTCCCTTTCCCTCAAGCTCCATTAGCCTGGCAGGGACAACAAATGCGGGTGGTTGTAACATGTCGAAATGTACACCACCACATGCTGCTCTCTTATCATTTCTTCCACATCTGCTACTCTTCAAATTCATCTTTCCCTAACAATTCCTCCTCTTGAAACATTTTACACGCTCAAGTCTCTCAGACTGGCGCTAGTTTCTGGATTCCCACTACTAACATTCAGTGGCTGTATCCGCTCACCCAAAGAACATTCAACCACAAAGGTTCTCTCTATAATCCTATCATAAGTAGGAATGAACATAAGAAAAAGAAAGTGCTGGCTCCGAGGTCGCTATACACATCTCACTTGGAGGTCCAAGATCTGATACACAGATCGTATCCTAGTAATCAAGAACCAAGAACGATCAGTATGCCTCGATGAATACTCAGTTACTGACATGTCATCTTGCCGAAGCTTTATAAGCTCCAGAAAACTCTCAGCCACCTCCTCAAGCCAGTCCTTAGCCTCCTGTGAGTCGGGATCGCCTCATAACCTTAGGGGTATCTGATACTGAAACAAGGGTAAGGCAATAATCCTACATGTGTCATCTACCCGTATAACTGGTTGGAACTGCAGACCAATAGGTAGTGATATAGTTGGTACACTACCCAAAGGTACTATCTTAGGCATCAGTCCACGTACCGAATCCACATCACTATGTGGACCGACTTCATGGTCACTCATTGGAAAAAAACAGAAGCTAGGATCACCATATACTCTACTAGTGTTTAAACTAGGTGTGGATCTATAGAAATCGCCTCCATCCAGTCCACTACTTCCGAGGAATCTATCTCGCCTCATA
This sequence comes from Viscum album, assembly GCA_963277665.1. Lineage (NCBI taxonomy): Eukaryota > Viridiplantae > Streptophyta > Magnoliopsida > Santalales > Viscaceae > Viscum > Viscum album. The sequence goes on from OY728162.1 coordinate 491,545,250, forward strand.
GCCTCAAAGGACACTGTTGTTGGAACTCGTGCAACGCGCTCTATCATCGTGCACCATCTACTAGTACGGATGGTGGAATTTGCTTCCCAACAGATGGTGGTGCTATTGGTAAACCACCTGATGGTGCCAACATAGAAAAGGGATATGCACCGGAGCCACGTCGCTTAATGGGCCATCATCGGGTACTCTCTTGTAACACCAAATAACTGTCTGCGTGGAGGCATCCTGAACAGATGCAACACGGTCGAAAGATTCAAACCTGGGGAGCTGACCTGGTTGAGCTGACTTATAGAAAACATTTGAAAACATACATGTAATAAGTGTTTTCATGAACTTTGTCAGAAATCAGAAGTCAGGGCCCTAGTTTATGGAAATGTCGGCCTCCGTACCAACACTGGACTCCCAGAAATGAAAACCACACTCATTACCCTAAACATTATTGCATCATAGAAAGAAAAATATCAGAGTTCTATGTTCTGCAGTAGAACTGATGTCCTATGATACCAATCTGTCATGACTCGTCCCTAGGGGCCCACATCGTGATACCCAATGACCACCTTCTACAGGGCATGGGCTGGCGACTAGCACAAAAGGCGTAATTCCCTCGAACTGGGAAGGCATTACCTTTATAAAATGTAAACACAGACAACCGGAGAACGAGCGGAAGAAAACACTAAGTAAACCATTATAAAAAGTGTGCTGAATACACAAAGGGGATGTAAATACAATCCCAACAATAATGTACAGCTACAACTGAATAAAAGTACAACTGAAAAGACAAACAGCTAGAAGATGGAAGTAGCTCCTGGATCATCCTCTCTGTTCCTACCTGAAGGGTATGTATAGATGTCCTCCTCAGCACTCCATGCCCGTACTTTTTCTCTGGGTACCGACTCGTCATGAGGTCCACCTCCGAGTACCGTCAAGCTGAGTTTCATCCAATAGGTATTGTCTTATCCTCGTACACTATCCCTCGGTTAGCACTTCTCATCGTCTGCATCCAACACAACGAGGTGCAGGCATAGCCTGTGCAATAGTGAGTATAATGATACTTAGTAGGGACCCCGAGACCCTCAATGTCTCACTAAATCCATCATTCATAAACCTCAAAGAACGATCTCAATAGATAACCTTTACATAGGAATATTCCCATACATATACCTAAGATATCAAGTAAAACCCATCTCAATCATGAGGAAAACACAAAGGTCATTGATTCATCTTAAACCAGGATTTTCATTATTGAAACCACAACTGATGGAGAACTTATCCTCTATCGAGTACAGTGTCCCTATCTTGACTCTGAGGCGCTACTCACTAACATAAGACTACTGAGGTACTCATCCTGTCATGTACCGCGGGTCTACCACATCACACAATATCACTTCCCGCCTTGGGTCTGCCACCTCACACAGTAGAGCTCCCCCTGATAGCCTATAGAGGTAATCCATTTGTCATATACCACGGGTCTCGTGCCTCACAAAGTAGTGCTCCTCCTCTATGAATCTTCCACCTCACACAATAGTGCTCCCCACTAGGCTAGTCAAGTCACTCTGAAACGTATCAGAAAAGTATTCATCATGTCTCAGCCGGTTTCTAGGGATACATACTTTGAATGCTCGTCTCCGGGAGGATCCGCACCATGAGATATTGTCCAATACTCCAAGTGTCATGAAGTACCAAGATTAAATATCAAAAAGGATCGTTTCTTCATATGGGTCATAATGAAATAGCCAGCCCATCAATCAGATGCTCGGTCTGTGAGTTATTATCGTTTTTATTTTGGGGGCCCGGTTGGAATCGTGTACGAACCAACCCGGTTGTATCTCAACAATACCTCGTACTCCCATGGGGTATACTCAATGAAACCATTTCACAATGAGATTACCAATTCAATTTATGGTTCATCAAACAGACGTCTGATCTGATAGTTATTTTCTTTTTCGTTCAAGGGGCCCGATTGGTTTTTAAGCTAAAACCTTGAGTGTAATATACTGAAACGACTGTCTCGATCCAACGAATCCCACACAACTGACATCGCGCCGATCACATGTTTTTATCTCATTCTATAGTAATTTTTTCGATAAAAGTCCCAAAAGGGGGGTCTGGGCCCGGTCCGTCCCGGCCCAACCCACCCTAGGTCGACCCGAATCGGGAGACCCAAACTAGGTCTAGGTCCGGCCCAGCCGAGTGCTGCCTGGCCCGGCCTGCGCGGCCTAGCCCGCATGGCCCGCCCCGGCCCGGACGGGGGGGGGGGGGGTGTTGCCTCAGCCAGCTGGCGCAACATTAATCCCAGCCTCTTAGTTTCCTGAACGACCGAGCCGTTCCGGTTCCACCCCATGTTGCGGCTCAACCGCGGCGGCATGCTCTGGCGGCACGCCACCTTGCTGGTGTGACACACTGCCGCCGCCTTATGTGGACCACCCGATGCGCTCCGTTGGTCAGTTTTTCCCACCTTCTGTTCCTATGATCATCTCGGGACCCTAACTCCACTGTGAAAGCTCCAAATCGTCGATGCGGACCCATTTCGTCATCGCGAAACATTCTGATCATCAAGAACGATACACCAGTGGGTAAAAACTTCTCTTTTCTCCGTACCCACTGCATTAGTGGTTCAAATAATCACCCATTAAAATAAACTACCATGATCAACGGTTTACATCACATAAATGAAAATTATACAAAATTCCCCTACCTCGCAAATGACGTCACATGTCGATGTGTCGTGGATGTTGAGTGTCGCAATGGTCGGTCATTCCTTCATCGCGGGGGAAGCTGATGTTGTCGGCGTTCGCCGTGCATTCCCACTTTTTAGCTTGTTCATCGGTCTGTTGATGATGAAGATTAAGGTAGAAGAGTCTTCGGAGAAGCCCCACGTCAGAAGGGGGTTCCGAGGAAGAAGTGTCGTCGTCGGCGTCTTTGCATTCTTTGAATTGTAGAGCGTTCTTCGTCGTTGAGGAAGTCCTTTCTTCATTGGAGATGTTCTTTGTTGAAGATAAGAATACATTTCTCAAGAACTCTCCCAAAAATCTCTCCACACAACAATTTCACAAGATAAAATAGTATCTAAGGATATTATTTTGTTGATACGTGTAACTAAAAAATTCAAAACACTTTAATTAATTAATTGTAGTTCAATTAATTAATTAGAAGTTTTGTCAAAAAATTTAAGGGGGTGGGGAAGGAGGAGAGATCAAAATAAATTAGGGGGAGATGTCAAATAATTTAATTGGGGGGAATTAATAGAGATTTTAAGGGAGTTAAAGACGAGAAGAAAGGTTAGGCCATGTGTTGGCCACACCGCACAAATATCCTCTCATGGGATGTTATGGGTGTGTGGGCCCCAACAATAACCACTTCATTGTAGGATATAACTACCATAGATAAATAAAATTTTTGTTCTACAATTTTATTTAACTATTACCAATTTCCCCCAAAAAATAACTCTCAACCTGCATAAAATGCAACTGTGTTGAACGTCCCCTTATGAAAATATCGGCGCTGCGAGTTCATCAGTGTCCTCATATTTCAATTTTGAGAAATGTTACAAAAGATAGAAAACCCCAAATATACGTTTACTGAACGTACCCGAACAAAACATAAAAAATTGATTCCGGGCACCCAGGGCCTCAGAATCAGCAGCCGTTAGAAAATACGGACTCATAAAATTATAAAGAATTATGAAAATAAAATTCTTTGAAATTTTAGTGTCTTTACATTACTCCCACTACAGGGATTTACGTCCCCGTAAAGCTATAACTCACACTAGGGAAACAAAATGGGTACTAAGAATGCATCTCCTTAGCTGAGATACGCGAATGATGTCATGAACCTAGTGCAACTGAGATGGAAGGTCTAGGTGGTAAGCCACCTCACCAACTATAATTATGAAGTGGATGAGTGATTGTAAGAGACTGAAGTTAGGATGGACCATCTTTATCCACAGAGGATATATGTAAGGCAGCCAGATGCTCTGTCGCCTCTCCTAGCAGCTGAATACTAGTCCTCCTGCTGAGTGCATCCGCAAAAACGTTCACCTTACCATGAGTATAGACTATCTCAATGTGATAGTCCTATAGGAACTAAATACTCAAAACCCTTGCTTCCATTAGGGTAAGGCTATCCGACTCAAGTGTGATCGGCCGCACCCTCCTAAGCATGAGTTTATCCCATGCTTCATGGGTTTCCCTTTTCGCCGACCAAAGAAAAAACCCATCCCAACATTGAAGATAAACAAAAAAAAATTTGCATAATATATTTAATCTGTGTATGAACTGTGGTTTCCCAGTCCATACCCAAAATAACATCGTAAGTCCATTAATCGCCCACCATGAGGTTCCAACCAAAAATCTCGGCTAAAGGGTCAGATCACACCGTCAGTGAGAGTGTGATCATCGAGTCTCCTCCCAATGGTATCTCTAGACATGAGGGACAAGTAAATGGTTTTAACTGGAAAATATAGGTATGGGACAAGATTCGTGGTAGGAACGACTGATTGGTACCTTTGTCTATTGATACAACAACTCATAGTAGACACACAGCGTACCTAGAATCATTTCTAGAGCCCCTGGGTCACACATCTTGATCACATCCATCTATTGTCTTCCCATGCTCTCCAGCTCCCTGAGCCTGGAGAGGGAAAAATTTTGGGTGTTTGTAACATGTCGAAATGTACACCACCACATGCTACTCTCGTAGATCTTCTTCCATGACTACTTCTATGCAGATTTATATATCCTTAACACTTCCTATTCTTGAAACAATTTACACGCCCAAGTCTCTTAGACTGGCGCTAGAATTTGCTTTCCCACTACATACATTCACTGGCTGTATCTGCTCACCCAAAGAACATTCATCCACAAATGTTCTCTCTAGCATCCTAACATAGGTAGGAATGGACAGAGGAAAAAGAATGTGTTGGATCATATGTCCCTAAACACATTACCCTCGGAGGTCCAAGATCTAAAACACTAATCATATCATATTCATCAAGTACCATGAATGATCAGTATGCCTTGATTAGTACTCTGCTACCAACATGTCATCCTGTTGAAGCCGTATAAGCCCTAGAAAACTCTCATCCACCTCCTCAAGCCAGTCCTCAGCTGCCTGTGAGTCGGGCTCGCCTCAGAAATTGAGGGGTATCTAATACTGAATCACGTGTAAGGAACCAAGCCTACATGTGTCATCTACCGGTACCACCGGTTGGAACTGCTGACCAATAGGTAGTGATATAGCTGGCATACTACCCGAAGGTACTATCTCAGGCATCGTTCCATGTACCGAAGCCTCATCAATATGCGGAACAACCACATGGTCACTCACTGGGAAACACAAGTTGCTAAGATCACCATCTGCTCTACTAGTGTCTAAACTAGGTGTAGAACTCTAGAAATCGCCTCCAGCCAGTCCTCTGCTTCTTGGGAATCTGTCTCACCTCATAACATCGAAGGCCTCTACTACTGGAACTCATGAAATGCGCTATTTCAGCGTGAACCATCTGCTAGTATGGTTGCTGGCATATTCTGCCCAACGGGTGGTGGTACTACATGTACACCACCTGAAGGTGACAACATAGAAAAGGGCTCTACACTGGACGCTCATCGCTCGGTTGGCTATCATCGGGTACTCTCTTGGAACACCAACTGACTATCTGCGTGGAGGCATCCTGAATAGATGCAACACACTCAAAAAGATTTAAAACTGGTGAGTTGACCTGGTTGAGCTTACATAATGAACTCTTTTGAAAACACACACACAATAAGTGTTTTCATACACTTAGTTGGAAATCAGATGTCGGGGCCCTAGTGTATGGATGAGTCGGCCGCCGCACCAACACTGGACTCCCTGAACTAAAAACAAAACTCATTACCCTTAACGTTGTTGCTTCATAGAAAGAAAATATTAGTGTTCGATGTTCTATGGTAGAACCGACGTGCACTGATTCCAATTTTTCAGGACCCATCCCCCGGGTCCCACATCACGACTACCCCAATCTCAGCTTCTTATATGCCAGGGGCTAGTGACTATCCCCAAAGGCATAATTCCCTAGAACTGGGAAGGCATTGCCTTAAAAAAACATAAACACACACAACCAAAGAACAAGTAGAAGAAAACACTGAGTAAAGTAGTTTATAAACTGTAATAAAAATAAAGAGGGGCCCAAAATACAAGCCCAAAAGAAAATTACCGCTACAACTGAAAGAAAGTAGAACAGAAAAGGCAAACAACTTGATGATTGATGAAGCTCCTGGAACATCCTCTGGGTTCCTACCTGAAGGGTAGGAACTGATGTCCTCCTCAACACACCATTCCCTTTATTCTCCTCAAGGTACTGACTTGTCCTGAGGTCCACCTCCAGGTACCATCACCCCGAGTTTCTTCCTTTGGGTACAGTCCATTCCTCGTACACTCTGCCTCGGTCAGTGATGTATGTCATCTGCATCAAAAACAACGAGGTGCGGGCATAACCCAGGCATGGGAGAGTATAACGATTCTCTGTAGGGACCCCGAGACCCTCTAGGTATCACTAAATCCAACAAAGATAAACCAAAACGAATGATCTCAATAGATAACATTTACATAGGTATATTCCCATACATGTACCTATGTTATCAGATAACCCATATCAGTCATGAGGAAAACACCAAGGTCATTGACCCAACTCAATCCAGTATTTTCATTATCGAAAACAAAAATTCTAGAGAACTCATCCTCTGTCGAGTAAAGCGGCCCTATAGCGACTTCGAGGTTCTATTCACTAACCTTATACTGTTGAGATACTCCACCAGTAGAGTACCGCAGGTCTACAGCCTCACACAATAGCGCTTCTCGTCATGGGTCTACCACCTCACACAATAACGCTCCCCCTGATAGCCTATAGAGGTACTATTATTGTTGATTACCGTGGGTCTTCCGCCTAAAAAAGTAGCACTCCTCCACCATGGGACCGCCACCTCACATAGTAGTGCTCCCCACTGGGCTAGTCAAGTAACTCTGAAACGTATCGGACTAGCAGTCATCAGGTCTCATCTAGCTACTAGGTAACCATACACTATATGCTCATCTCCGGGAGCATCCGTTACACGAGCTATTGGAAAATCCTCCATGTGTCACGAAGTCCCAATAATGAATATCACATTGGACCGCCTCGTCATAGGGGTCTGAACACAACAGAATACACGTCAATCGGACGCTCGGTCTGTGAGTTATTAACATTTTCGTTCTGGTGGCCCGGTTTGTTTTGTGTACGAAACAACCCGAACTTATCTTAACTGTACTTCGTATTCTGATGGGGTATACTCAAAAGAACCATTTCTCAATGATATTACCAATGTCGATGATGGTTTGTCAAATGGACGTCTGGTCTGAGAGTTATTGGCTTTTCCATTCCAGGGGACCGATTAGTTTTTAATCTAAATCCTTGAGTTTAAAATACCAAAACGACTGTGTCGATCCAAGGAATCCTATGCAACTGAAGGTCTGTCATTCGGAGGTCCATAGCACATGTTATGGGATATTTTACCAAAAAAGGTCTTAAAAGGGGGGTTTGGGTAAGGTCTGATCCGGCCCAAATCACCCTGGGTCGGCCCGAACAGGGTCGACCAGACCCGGATCGTGTTCCGTCCAAGCTGGGCAGGACCTGGCCCATGTGGCCCGGTCCTCGTGGCCCTCCCCGTCTTGGCTGGGGGGGGGGGGCTAGATCGGCCAGTTGGCGGGGCATTAAGTCGCGCCTCTTCATTTCAGGAATGGATAATCCAGTCTGGTTCCACCAGGCGCAGAGGCTCAGCCGCTATGGCATTATCCGGTGGCACGGCTGGCACAGCCGCTGTCGAACGCTGGCACCTCCATTTCATCATTGCACACTGCTGTCTCCTTCCGCGAACTACCGGACGCACTCCAGTCGCCCATTTCGCTCACCATTTGTACCTACGATCATCTCGGGACCTAATCTCCCCTGCAAAAGCTCCAAATCACCATTGCGGTCCTGTTTCGTCATCACCAAACATTCTGTGAATCAATAACGATATATTGATGGGTCTGTACTTGTTCGTTAGTCCGTACCAACTATGTTAGTGGTTCAGATAATCGCCAAACAAATAAATTCCCTTGATCGAGGGTATAAATCAGATAAATAAAACATATATAAAAATTCCACTACCTTGCAAATGATGTTGTACGTCAATGTGCCGCGGAAATTGAGCGTTGCGGTGGTCGGGCATTCGTTCATTGCGGGGGAAGACGATGTTTTCATTGTTCTCCATACGATTCCACTTCCGAGTTCGTGCGTCAGTACGTTGATGACGAAGATGAAGGTAGAAGAATAATTGGAGAAGCCTCGCGTCGGTAGGTTGTTCCGAGAAAGAATCTGAGGATGAAGTGTCATCACCGGAGTCTCCATGTTCTTCGAATCGTAGAGCATTCTTTGTCAAAGAAGAAATTCGTTTTTCATCGGAGGTGTTATTTGTTTAAGAGAGGAACACTTTTCTCAAGAACTATACCAAAAAATCTCTCCACACAAAAAGTTCCCAAAATCAAATAATAGCTAATTATATTATTTTATTAACACAAGTAATTCAAAAATTCAAACCACATTAATTAATTAATTGTAGTTCAATTCATTAATAAAAAATGTTGTAAAAAATTTCTAGGGAGAGGGTAAGGTGGAGAGATCATAGTAAGTTAAGGGGAGTTGACAAAGAATATAATAACATGGAATTTATATGGAGTCTAAGGGAGTTAAATAGTAGATGAAAGGTTAGGTCACGTGTCATCCCCACCTCACAAATATCCTCTCATGGGAGGTTATGGGTGGGTGGGCCGCACCAATAACTTCTCCTTTGTAGGAAATAACTACCATAGATAAATATAATTTGTGTTCTAAAATTTTATTTAACTATTTCCAATTTCCCCATGAAAATAACTCTCATCCCGCATAAAATGCAACTGCGGTAAAGGTCCCCTTACGAGAATACCGGTGATGTGAGAAATCGGTGTCCTAGGATGTCAATTTGGAGCACCTGTTCATAAGATAGAAAAACATGCACTTACGTTTGCTGAACATACCCAAAAAAAAACTTAAACAATTGATTCCGGGCATACCGGGCCTCGGAATCAGGCGTTGTTAGAAACAGCAGACTCGTAAAATTTCAATGAACTATGAAAAAAAATTACTTGAAATTTTTGTGTCTTTAAATTTGGAATACCTTAATTTACAATTATGGTATATTATTATACATACCTCATAAAAATATGTATTAATATATAGTAGATACTAATGTTCATTAAATATTTCATTCCATTTTTTCTTCTCTTTGTATCGTGATTCAATTAATTGAATGTTTAAATGAATAACCAATTTCATTTCTCTTTTAATCAAATGTATTTTTCATTCATGTCCACATTTTTCAAAATTGATTTACAGAAGATAATTTTCCTACACAAACATATAATTCCGTAGATTTTAAGTTATCATTGAAATATAAAAATATTTTAAGGAAATATTTTAATATTTAAATGTTTAATTTTTTAGACTCTTTACAAATAGATAGAGGCAGTATTATTATAAATGAACAATATTAAAAAAATTTACCACAACCATAACCATTATATAATATTTTTATTATCTTATATGATTAAAATTATTTTACAAATACAAATATGAAAAGAATTATTAATAAAAATATTTTTATTAAAATAAAATTATTACTCCAATGATACTTTTTTTCAAACAAAATATTTCTGAAGAATATATAGTAAAAACATAACTTTTGTAGATTTTATATTCTATATATTACTTTAAGATAATTCACATAGTTGTGATCCTTAAAAATTACGCTTATAATACATTTCAGTATAAATTTTATCATATACATGATTATATAAAAAAAATCAATGTTGATAGATTAGGTTTTAAAATTTAACAGTAATTTAATTGATTAATGAAATATGTGAATTCTATATTCACTATATATATATATATATTTGTTTATAAGGAATACTATTTTTGAAGTTAATTGTTCAATAATTTTTTGAGTAATGCAATGAACATGTAGTAATAGGTGGGTCCCATTGTAGGGTCCTAAAAAAATCCGCAAAGGAGAATGATGATCCCCATTAAATGGGAGATCTACCCAATTCCCCCTCAAGGGATTCGAGAAAATGTGGAGAATAATCCATGATGGCGAAGGAAGAACCGTTCCGCAGACCGGTCTAATGTTAACGACGCACAGCCGGTTCCTCGAAGCGTCCCTCCTCTACGGACCGTCGTCGTTCGCGAAACCGAGGTGGAGTCCCTCCTTGGTTGCGAGGCAGGACATGCTCCAACTAGGTTCACCATTCTGGACCACCCCAGCCACGACCCGTGTCAACCTGCTCGAACCACCTCCGCTGTCGTTCGCAGAATGGAGGCGAAACCCTCCGCGGCCGCGAAGCACTCCCCGAGCATGTTTGGGGTGGGGGGATGCACTCAATTCCACTGTGAGTCGCGGATTTACCAAGTCAGTCGTAAACCTGGATTCGGTCATGGGCCTCCAAAAAAGGTTCCACGTGACCATGTATACATCTCTTTCCCCACTCTATAAAAGGAGACCTAGAGGAAGAGGAATTGGATTCAGAGGATTCAGAAGAATTCGGAGGAGATTGATCAGATTCGGGTTGAAGGATTTCGATGGAAGGATTAAGATTTCACAAACATCGATGTTCCATTTCGCAAACCAGAGCAGGTATGAACCTAGGAACGAATTAATAAGGAACCGAAAAATCATAATAACTTGGTGAACTGCGAACCGAAAATAACATAAAAAGAGAAGACCACGAACCATGGCCCCTTCATAGATTCACTCCTCGCAGACTATAGAGTTTATGCCTCTTTTCTGATCTGTCGCACCGCATATCACCCTCCTAAGAAGGTGAATCCAAGATCGACGAACCCCCGACATGCTCCTCCCTTGGCTACTACTACTCTCATGGAACCCTCCGCATACCACCCAGGTATGCAGATTGAACCCGAAGCCGCGAACCCTTCTAGTTTGCGGGATGCCAATCAGTCCACGGACCCTCCTGGTTCGCGAACGACCTCTCATTTTGTGGATCAACCCGGTTCACGGATGACCTCTCTGTCCAAGGTCCATCCTGGTTCGCAGACGGCCTATCGAGCCACTAAGAACCTCCCTATGTGAAGGATGCCACCCATCACATACACGTGTGGCCTTCCAAAACCTTATGAGTTCCCATTCCCTGAACCAGATAAAATCCTTCCAATTCCAATCCGGCCAGAACCTTCGCAGCCTAATCATTGGCCCATTCATCGGCCCTTAGTCGAGGCCTCCACCAGAGCCACCAGATCCGTATGATGTAACCTTCTGGCATATTAGCGCACCCTTTTTAGTTCACATACCCATGGTAAGTAGAGGCGATGGGGTTTCCCTGACCCTTGAGCTGATTTCCGAAGCACCCCTGGGTTCACATTCCCACTGTAACGTAGAGTCTGAGCTCGGGACCCCCATTTCTTCCTCTACTCTCCAGGATGAGGGACCACACATGTTGGTTTCTGGGCACATCTCCCCTCCTCGAAGAGGGGAAAACATACCTATCCGAAGGAAGCCATCCCCAAGCACGTCCGTACTTCCCCACAAATACGACCAAGGAGGGACATAGTATGGGAGGGTGCTGCTCCATCCTTCTTTGGTAAAAATCCCTCTTCTGGTGGGCTTTTTCACCATTGGGCATCCATCTCTGAGTAAGCCCCGACCTTATGGGCCGCTCTATGCATAAGCACCACTTCACTTCTAACGGACACATCTTTCACGACGTGATCATCTTGTCCCTGCTGCCTCTTGTTTCTCACACCGAGCATGACTCGCATGGGCTTAGAGAAAGAATCGACTATGACATCCCCTATGGACCTCCTCAGAGTGTAATCACCAACCAGTTACTATAGGCTACCTCAGAGCATAAGTCCCAAGTCGTTGCAAACTACGAGGACTTTGATCCCTCTCTCCTGAGCAGGGTACGTAGGAAGCCTCGAAGAGGTTCAAGCCCGATCACCATTAGACCCCTGGGTCCACATTCACATCGTTTCTCCGACGCTCCCATTCGAACTATGTGGACATTGATCCCTATCTCTTAAAGAGGGTACGTAGGAAGCCTCCCTTAGGTTCAAGCCCAACAACCGGCTGATCTGACTATATTTACACCGTTTCACCGCACCAACCCTAGTACCGCCTCAACGAGTACAGACTCCACAGGGTCATTAATCCAATGAGGGATGGTAAACCTAGGGCATAAATGATTCCGAACACCTGTGTTCAGCTGACCATTGCCATCCAAGAGAAATCCAAGGATACTATTCTTGGGTATAATCCAAGGATTCTCAAACATGTGAATGCGTCTTAAATCTATAATAGAGTCCCAGAACAGTCAATAATTTCCCCCAAAAGGGTGCGATAAGCCCGAATTCCCATCCCCTCGACCAATGTGAGTACTTAAGCATCACTGGCCAAAACACCTGGTGGATGCGATCCTTTGGAAAGCAGGTACACGTATCGTTTGATTTGGAACTATTGGACATTTCAAAAAAAAACCGGTGTACCCAACTTTTGCAATCAAGCGGGGCTCATCCATCTGTGAGATTGACGTTTGGGCGCGTTGCTCCTCCATCTCCTCAAAGGGAAACAGATCGATATGAAAAAAGGTGATCCCGACGTGAATCATTAACCATGCAGGAAGGATTTAACCTAATCCCACCCTGTGCCCCCTTATAATCCTAAGGGGGGACAATCAAGATCATTCGTTACGCATGGGATCATGAGATGCTGTATTGACGGGTTTGCTGTTTATATTTGTTAAAATGTTTTTTGGGTACCTTCAAAACTCCTTTCAATCCAATGACATCGCAATGTAACTCACAAGCGTGTGCTTCCAACAACGCAAGGACAAGACATCGTCACCTACGGAGGACCCCGTCATCCACCTAGCATCTTCAATGCTGGGTCTCAGATGCGCTGATTCAAGACTACCACCTGAATGGTACTCTCCCAATAGTGGAGGTAGTCATGCACACCCTCCAATCTGCCAAAACTCACCGGTCTCCTGCCCAGAAGCAACCACAGAAGCAGATCCAAACGGTCCCTGTTGTCATCTCAAACCGCTTCGGGAGACTATCCTCGGAATGAGACAATGCGTACCTCCCTTATCTTTGGGATGCAGATGAGGTCAGCGCTGGGGACTTCATCCCTACCGAGTGGGGGTTCGGCTCCAAGGACCCCATCGGAAGGCATCATCGCGGTCACGCTGTGACTCATCATCCTCATGCCGAGGAGGATGTCTCCTCGAGGATTCAGGACCACGCTTCCTGATCATCAGCACCTCGGACCACCCGACGAGGGAGAATGACGTGCAATCAGGGACCAGCAATCACCATGGTCCCCGAGGATGAGCTCTACTGCCCAGCCACAGAGACATACCACGAACATGCACCTACACTTGTCCGATCCTCCAGAGCTAGCCATCCAGACATGGAAGCATCATACGAGTCGGTGTGCATCCCCACCGAGCTTCATCAAGCCCGTCGCTCATGCAGGATGCCACATACCCGGCAGGCACCTGTCCCTGCCCAGGGTCGTGAAGCCCACCAGCTTGATGTGGTGGCGAACCAGCGCCTGCAGGACCAGCTCCTAGCAGATTCTTCTGATGGCCTCCATCCTGACATGGTGGCGATCAGCAATGCCCACCACCCAGATGTGGCGGAAATTAATAGGCAGGCAAGTCTCCCCACCAAAAAAGGCCACTGACTTGATATGGTGGGAATGCAACTAATGCAGGGACAACTCCATGTGGATGAAAGTAAATTCCGCCATCCCGATGTGGAGTAAAACGGAGAGATAAACCAGCATATCTCAGTACATGGGTAGATTCGTTCACCTCCCCCGACACTAGAGAATTGTCAGTACCCACTGACCACCGGAGGACCAGAGAAGTATTATGCTACTCTGATACTGGAATGGGCCTTCATACCTGTTCCAGCCAAAGAAGTCTCTCTACATATCTTGGAAATGATGGAGGAGTAGGTATCGATCCCATATCATATCTTGCAATCTTGCTAGAATTTAATTGCATCAGCGGGAACATCAAGGAATCGGGTCCGTGAGACTGTCTCCCCAATTGAGGTGACTCATGTAAGAGATGTGGCAGCAGCCTCAGAGTATATTTGTATCCCTTCTTCTTCCTAGGAGCGTCACTGGCCATATTTCACACCACAAGGGCAACCAAATCGATCAGCATCACTCATTCCAACTGGGAGACATCTTCCCATCACGGTGGATGCTCCAGAGAAGGCATATATCCCTGAAAAAAGTCAAGATGTTCGTCAGAATATCCATAAAACATCACGAGACCCAATTAGACAGGGACCCAAAGGTGAAGGCCGTTATCAACAGTAGATGGTCCCAGCTACCCACAAGAAAGCACCCCGGACACCACGAAGGATGCCGGAAAATAAAGGGAGGGTTCATGACTCCGCTCTGCTGGAAGCTGGGGTTACCAATGCCGCTAAGAACACATAAAAGGCTTGAGACCCTCCCAACCCATTACCATATTATGGTAGAGGTATTAGTATTTGTGATGTTCATCCACGCAATGTCGCTACCTACTGCTCTGAAGGACCTCCCCAGAGCACCTCTGGGGCCTCCCTCGTGGGCTTAAAATGATTAATCATGAGAGATCCACATTTGAAACGAGTGAAGGAAACCCTCCACGTGACCAGAATATCAAGCAGCAAGAAGGCCCTCCACATGCGGTGGTCCACCCAAAAGGTCCTCCCCGAGGTAAACGCTGCAATCACTCTCCTTGTAGTGGGACCACAGATTGTGATAGTAGTCCTTTCTATCATAGTCGCAACTACGAAGGACCTCTCCGTAGTGACGTCTCATCATGACAAGAAGTACCTACACATGTCATGGCCTGCCCTGAAGGTCCTCTGCAGGGTTTACATTGCCACGTCACTCTATGCAGTCGGGCGTCAGATCACTGTGGTAGTCCTCGCCACCCTGATAATTGAGGTCCTCCCTTTAGAGATGTCATGTAATGAGAAGGCCCTACCCTCATTGCGATACATCCTGGAGGCCCTCCCCATGGTGTATCCCACATATATTCTCCATGCGGTAGATGTAATGGTAGTCCTCTCCATTACTACAGCTGTGATGGTAGTCTTTGCCACCACGGCCGCCATTACGAAGGTCCACCCAACATTACCCCCACAAAACAAGGAGGTCCTCCCTTGGTCGCAGTGTGTCCTGAAGGTCCTCCCCAATATGCACATCGAATGTCAAGCATTGATGGTCATCCTCACAATGACGACAGTTGTTGTGAAGGCCCTCCCCGTAACAATGCTACACAGCCAGAAGGTCCTCCCCTTGTTGCGACATGCCTTGGAGGTCCTCCCCAGGGTGTGTACTGCAAAAGTCCTCGGAGAAGTGAACCATCAAGCAGTAATGGTAGTCCTTGCCATTACGAATTCCATTGCAGAGGTCCTCCCCGTGATGATGTATCATATCGACAGGAAGGTCCTCCCCTCCTGAATCAAGAATAGAAAACCCCTCCTATGCATAGTCACTAAGAAGGATGGGATCGAGCATGTCAAATTCCTAGCTAGTCTCTATCTACGCCCTTCTCTGATCAGGAGACAGTCCAGGACTGCGTTCATCTTATGAACCACCTCAGAATCACCCACATGATGATTCAACACCTACCAGTCCCATTGTCTCCTACCAAACTATTGGCGAGTGCCTCAGATGGGTTGACCAGGTATAAGAATCACTGGAGGAGGAGTATGCTGACATGTTTCACATGAAGAATCGACTAGCCAGAAATGATATACTAGTCATCTTTTGGACCACAGACACCTCTCAGTTCGACATACCTAGAGAGTTTTCGGAAGAATGTGTGCACTACATCTGCCCTAATATATGTATGACCCTCCGCCGACTGAAATCTTGTTTTCTGCCCTATGAAGGGTATGTAGAAAATTTCAAGATGATAGGAGTCCTCCTGCATCACATTGACCTAGAGGTCCTTCCTTCGGCCTGACGAAAACGCCCCGAGAGACGTAAAAGAATCATGGAGATAGCCTGCCTCCATGCACTGCACGAGCTGCGCCGCCTCATCGGTGAGCCTCCGACAGGAGTCCATATAAGAGGATGGGGGAACATAGAGCTCTGCATTTCACTCCACTCCTCGCCCAGAAGAACCTGTTCGGCACAGTGTCTTGCACCCTCATAAAGTCAAGAAGACAATCAAGTGGTCTCCCTGTTCAGGAGAGGGGTACACTCAACAAAGATAGGTGTTGAGTATGTCCCCAAAGCGTCAGGCCCGACGGGAACAATCCATTCAAGAACTCATGAATCCGTCTATCGAGACCATACAACAAGCCTCTCGCATAAGTGAGGCCAATCAGCAATATTTGCCAGCCTCGCCAAAAGGGAATGATCCACAGATGTACACAGCATCAAACACTGTTCACCCCCGAATGGGGGCACGGGCGATCAGGCTAGTCGTGATTATAGTAGCCACTGCTTCCATCCAGGGTAAACCCCAGCCTACAGGGATAGGGGATTTTTTAACCACAAATGCCCCCATTATACCTATAAAAATGGTAAGAGACTCAAAATCCAAGGAACGGAGCCATCCC
This sequence comes from Viscum album, assembly GCA_963277665.1. Classification (NCBI taxonomy): domain Eukaryota; kingdom Viridiplantae; phylum Streptophyta; class Magnoliopsida; order Santalales; family Viscaceae; genus Viscum; species Viscum album. The sequence goes on from OY728162.1 coordinate 491,561,937, forward strand.
CACCCCTCAAGGCTGGGGGAATTATTACCCCCTCAACAACAACCTCCCCCATATGAGTCAGTATTCTCTCTTCTAGGGAGGACATTCAGAAGAAGAGTTTCTCTTCCTATCCTATCATTTGGATCATCCCCCCCCCCCCCCCCCGAGAGGAAGGCGTGTCGTAGGGTCGCATCAAAGAACTATCCACGTCACCCTTCGTCAAGGGGTCCAAATGCCATCCTAGGACATGAAAAGGATGCCCAGTAAAAGATGAGGGAGATCCTATTCCTATTTAGAAGATGACGTCCCCCCTGCGATATCTATTCATCAACGCCATAGAGGATAACCGCACATGTGACACAAGGGAAGATGAAAATCCCGATGGATCAGGAGACAATGGTTCCGGTCAGGCTGTGACTCACAACGAACCACCTGGTGTGTACACCAAGAACCAGAGGGTCGCCCTAAATATGGTCGTCCTTCCAGCCAACCCTCCTCTTCTTACCCTACAAGCTTCCAATAAGGATAATAATAAAGGAATGGTAACCCTTAACCCGCCTCCTTATATCGACAAAAACAATCCACTCACTCTCGAAGATAGATTTGCTCGACAGTAAGAGGGGATGAATGAATTGAGGCATCTTAACGTCGATCTACTCTAGAGGAACCACCTTATTGAAAGTGCATCCTAGGAGGGGGCACATCATGCACTACCAGAAAGATCACTTCAAAGACCTAGGCTTACCCTTCCCAATGAGGCCCTTGGTCCGTCAAACTATATAAATGTGGATGATGAGTACCAAGATTTCCCTCAACATAGGAAGTAACCAGAGCAAGTAAGCCATAATCCTCTGAGGGTGCCCCGAATGGAATATTCACCCTTGATTCCGACCAATCCGGATACACAAGAAATGCCTCGGGATATACCTACCTAGGACAGGGCCCAACAGGATGTAAACTAGGGTCTCACCAACACCATCGAGGCACTAAAAACTCGAATGGAAGCGATAGATGGTCAACGCGCTCCAATACAGCTAGAGCGGAAACCCTACCCAGATTGGGTGACCAACACACCACATCCACCCAATTTTGGGAGCCCATTATTCCCTATCTTCAACGGGTCAGGAAATCCGGAACAATATCTGATGCATTACGCATCCTATTGCGACCCTATGATGGGGACTCTGGAACAACAAGAAGCAGTGAAACTCAGATGCTTCGTGCGGACCATGCAAGGATCGTCCTTCATCTAGTATACGAGTCTACCAGCCCATTCAATAAAAAGCTGGGAATACCTTCAGCGGTAGTTCCTATTACACATTAGCTCGACGTTGCCTAAAATAACAGTCAGCATCCTCATGAACTGCAAGTAGAGGAAGAACGAGAGGGTGTTAGATTTCATCGCCAGATGGAATGGTCTGACCTATTCCCTGAACAGGCCAATGCCTCGGGATGAGATGCTACCTATATGCATCTATAATCTCTGAGATGAGCTTTGAACACCGCTCATACCAGTGGAGTGCACCACGGGTATCCGCCATCTATCGGATATTTCCTAGGGACTTGAGGACTCCCTACAGCGGACTTATTTGAAGTCCTGAATAGCCTCTCTAGATCCTGAGAAAGGAGCCCCTAGAGATGATGAGTCCGCTGTAACACTCAAGATGGACCATGTGCCCGCTCCACCGCTTAGGCATCCATCAAATCGTCAAGGGCCTCCTGCATATTAGTGGTCGCCTCCGCCTAAACGGGATTATCTGGGAGGACCGTAGCGGAACCAGTTTGAGGAATGAAGACAAAAAGTGTACTCATTTAGAGACCATAATGTCCGTGTCTACTTCATTGCTGCAATGAATTGCAACTTGCTCTGCCTCCTGTATCCAAGGAAAAATGAAGAAGTCAGCTGCGATGACAGGCCAGATTACAGCCCCTACCATCAAATGTTGGGGCACAATATCTGAGAATCCTTCGTCTTTAATGGCCCATTGCATAGGATGATAGACTCTGGACAGGTTGAGCTCGGATAACCCCCAGAGCATGCGACATGTATCTCAACCACCGACTCCGATAAAGAAGATGGGTGGAAAAAAGTCCCCAGTAATCAAGGGAATAAATTTGATGACTAAATGAATCAGAAGACCATCAACCGAGCCCAATTCAAACTCTGAGCTCAGTTATGGCAGCCAGTGTTGACACCAACAACCCCAGATGTCGTACAACCGATAGCATCGACCACACAATCCTCAACGAGTTGGTCATCCGGGCATAATCGAAGAAGGAAGAAACAATCACAAGAGGAGCAGTCAGCAATGGGGCCAAAGTTAGTCATAACCATGGCAGATTATATGCCATCGAATTTGGAACCACGGGCACTGACCCACCAACCAACACCATCAGGGACAACCGTCCTGGTAGACCTGTTAGAGGATGAAGATCCAATTTTGATTCTATTAATGTCATCCATCTTATGGAATCATTCCCTGACAAAGGGTATGGTTACGAACCCGAGTTCCATGCTTGAGGAACCGAGAGGAGGAATCGCATAGGACCTTGGGAGGCACAGCCACGGCCAAAACTAAACCTACATTTGGACCCTGGCCCAAACCGTTAATATAGCATAAACACATGGTAGAGCCCTTCAAGAGACTCAATGGATAAAGAATGCCCATCCACCTCCATAAGCAACCACTATGGCCATGTTGTTCTACGATACCCTCTAGAGGGGGATTAAGTGTCTGGCCGCCTAGTGCGCACAAATAGACCGGCTGGGATAAGTCCTCAAAACGCAGTAACACCATCGAAATCTTTCCCTACGGCCAGTCCCTCCTTGACAAATTCTCGAGCCCCCAAAGCACCTGCTAAGACTCTCCTGCCAATGGAGAAGCATGGCCTATGGAGAAAAAATACGATATCGTTAGGCATCTGGAATTGGTACCAGCCAGGGTGTCGATCCTAGATGCCTTGAGTTTGTCAACAGACCTCAGGGAGGGGCTTATAAAAGCTTTGATCAGCCCCTAGGAGATTCAACCCAATGTAGCTATAGCTAAGATTTATTGGACGGAGACTGGCCTGACTGAATGCAATGCGGTGATTTCCTTCACCTATCAGGATGAAGATTCCATCATGAAAGGACACATCAGACCACTATATGTGTCTGGCACACTGAATGGTATTGAGATTCAGAAAGTCATTATAGACAAAGGCTCTGGAGGTAACCTCCTTCCCCAACGGACACTCCGTATGTTGGGCTATAGTGAGGACGATCTAATCTCCCCAGCCACAACTCTATTGGCTTACGACAAGATTGTATCAAGTACTTAGTTCATGGAAAAAGTGGAATATTTAATGCCAACAAGGCCCCTTTAGAGCACTCTGAGTAACATTACATTGACGCCAGGTTCCATGAGCAAAAGAAAAATATACCTTTGGTCGATGGTGTCGACTGGATCCCCACTCCAAATGGCCTGGAAATGGTTCCTGATGACCCCCTCAGGCAGCTGGGTAGAGAATATATCATGGTCATAAACCGTGTTGAGTGTAGGAGTTCATGTCCGGACATGCACTCCGATGTCCTCATGACATCAGCCATAACGGTCGAGTGTGACAATGTGGGAACGTCCACTGACCCTCAATCTGGGGATGAAAACATGAGTAAAGACGCCCACGAAACCTCACATATGGACTCCCAAGAACATGCGATGGGAGCTCTCCTCCCATTAGATCACGAAGACCAGTATTTGGAAGAATAAAAGTAGGAATATCTCAGGGATGCACCTCCCACATTTGAGGACGGTATCTCCACCACGGTGGACAAGCTCAGGGAAATAAACCTAGGTACCGAGGAAGACCCGAGGCCCACTCTCATTAGTGAAGCCATGTCTCCTGAAGAGCAAGAGGTTTATACCGGCTTCGTATGTAAACATCAAGATGTGTTTTCCTGGAATTACACGGAATTTTCAGGACTTGATTCCGAAGTGGAAATACACCACCTAGGTCTGCCAGAAGACCACCGAGGCTATGATCAGGCCGCCAGAAGGACACCTCCCTCACATGTTGCCAAAATAGAGGCTGAAGTCGATCTGATCATTAAAGAATGATTCATTCCAGAAGTTCAAAAGACCATCTGGTTTTATAACATTGTCCCTATCATGAAAAAGAACATGCAAATCCGTGTTTGCATCGATTTCAGATATCTCAATCGGGATTGTCCGAAAGATGACTTCCCAGTCCCAATCACTGAGTTATTAATCGATGCAACGACAGTGTATGAGGCTCTTCCCTTCATGGATGACTATTTCGGCTATAAATAAATTAGAATGGCCTCAGAGGATGAAAAAGACTCTGCCTTTAGGTCCCCTAAAGTGGTATTTTGTTAAAGTTCCATGCCCTTTGGTCTCAAGAACACTGTCACCACATATCAGCGTGTCATGCATCGGATCATTAAACCGTTCTTGGGAAAGTAGAGGAATGTTACATGGATGACATGCTGGTCAAGTAAAGATAGTGCACAGATCACCTGTCAGACCCTGAGACCATCTTCAACAAACTCTAACAACATTGCTTGAAGATGAACCCCTTGAAAAACACCTTCGAGGTAACCTTAGGGAAATTCCTTGGCTTCATTGTACGCCACTATGGAATCGAAGTCAACCCTGAGAAGACAAAGGCTATCCTTGGATTACCACCTCCCCGAAATCTCACCGAGTTGAGGGGATTCCAAGGACACCTGGCCTACATTAGGCGGTTCATAGACAGCATGGTAGGGAAGTGTTTTCCTTTCACTAGGTTAATGAAGAAGGGAGTCACATACCAAAGGACGGATGATGACCAATATACAGTCAACAACATAAAGATGTACCTCATAAGCCCACCAGTGCTCATACCCCCAGTTGAAGGAAGGCCTCTAATCCTATATGTGACGACCCTACAACGGTCACTGGGAGCCTTCCTCGCATAATGGAATGAAGCTGGTAGCGAAAATAGTCTCTATTACCTCAGTCAAACCATGATTGATGCTGATACTGGATAATCAAATATCGAGAAGTGTTGTTTATCCTAGGTCTTCGCAGTTCAAAAGCTATGACATTATATACAACATCAAGAAGTCCATTTTATCTCACCGAGTAACCCTCTCAAGTATATCCTCAGTCAACTGATGCTAACTGAAGGCCTATCCCGATGGGTGGCCATCCTGCAACAGTTTGAAATCTAGTTTGTGCCTTAGAAAGCCTTCATGAGCCAGAAATTAGCAAGTTTTCTAGCAGAGCACCCTTCAACAGGGACCACTACACCGGATGTCGACCTACCTAATGAAGACATCTTCTAGGTTCAAGAGGAGTTTCCATCATGGGAAATGTACTTCGACGGCGCATCTCGATGCACAAACGGGAAGAGGATAGAGGATCCCAGATTCAACAAAGTCGGTTTGGTTATAATTCTCGTGTCCCCAGAAAAGGTAGTCTTTCCATATTCCTTCTTCATATCAGAGGGATTTAGAAACAATGAAGCATAATATCAAGCTCTCATTGCAGGCCTGGAGCTCGCACTCCAGGAAAAAGTACAACACCATATGTAAAAAGGTGACTCGAAGCTGATCATCAAGCAAGTCAATGGTGACTATACTATTAAAAAGGAGGAGTTGATCCCCCTATTTGACCATGTCAGAGGGTTAATGGAAGAATTACCCACAGAACCTACATTGGCCAATATTCCTCGGCCTTAAAATGGTCAAGCTAATGCATTAGACAATGCAGCCACATCCCTAGCTGACCAAGACTGGGATGAAACAGTTATTCATATTGCTCACCATCGAATGGTAATTCCATTTGTTCATGCTATGACGAATGCAATCCACGAAGTCCATCCTGTCACCAAGACATATGCTCCTGCCACTGGCTGGATGACCCTCATTGTAAACTACATTCAACAAGGAGAACTTTCATCAGACAGGGCTGAACGAGAGAAAATACATAGAAGGGCAATCAACTTTTTCCTATATGGCAGTGTGGGTCGGGAAGAGGTCCTCTACAAACAAGGCCTCAATGGAGTTCTCCTAATATGCATTTATGGTGAAGAAAACACTAACGTAATAAATAAAGTACATGCTGGAGCATGTGGAGCACATCAACCGGGGACCAGGCTTTCCCATCAGGTTTGAAGGATTGGGTACTACAGTCCCACAGTGGCACGAGACTGTGAGTGTTTTAATGCAAAATGCCACTCATGCCAGATTCATGCCATCTTCAAACACCAACCCCCAGAGTTACTTCATCAATCCAAGTACTCCCGGCTTTTTCCATTTGGGGGATGGATGTCGTGGGACCATATCCTCCCACCAAGGCCAAACAGCTGAGTTATATCCTCACAGCAACTGACTTCTTTTTCAAATGGGGAAAATACATACCCCTCAAGGAAGTCAGGGCATGAAATATTGTCAGCTATGTGAAGACCAATATCATAACATGATTTGGTTTCCCACATACTATACTAACGGATAACGGCACCAACACCTTCTCTTTGGAATTGGAGAAACTATACCACGAGTATGGTTTCAAGGCTAACCACACCTCCCACTACCATAAAGTGGGTAATGGGCAGTTAGTGGCATTTAACTAGAACATGTCCAACATTATCCAGAAAATGGTGGACACAGACAAGATGTTGTGGCCAGATAAACACATTGATTCATTGTGGGCTTATCGAACCACAATTCGCACTGCTACTTGGGCTACTCTGTACTCGTTAGTATACGGAACATAAGCAGTCTTACCCAGTATGCTCCAATTACCCTCACTCTGCATTTCCATTTGTGATCAACTATCCAATGATGATCAATCAGAAAAGTGACTAGGTGAATTTGAATAGTTATACGAGAGACGGTTGCACACTTTTCACCATATGGAAGTGTATCAGAACCGGATTGCACAAGATTTCAATAATAATGTTTGTATTCGATCCTTCTTAGAAGGAGAATTGGTGTTGGTCCTCCAGACCCCAATGATACCTGGAAAGAAGCCTCCAAAGTTGGAGCCCCAGTGGGAAGGACCGTATGTTAAACAAAAGGTCTACTCCAACGGAGGGTATGCCCAGATCTCCATGGAAGGACTATTTACAAATGCTCATACAAACGCATGATTCCTGAAGAAAAATTTCGCATAGAAACCAAAAAAGAGTATTTTTTCATACCCGCATGATGATAAACTGCACGGGTAAGAAAAAAACGGATCGTCAGAGCTGCATGATGTTAAACTGCCAAGTGCACAATGGTCTATTCTCTATGACCTTCAACTAAGAGTATTTTTCCTTCACGCATGAAAATAAATTTCACGAGTAAGAAAAAAAGGACTGTTTGATCTGCATGATTTTAATCTTCCAAGCGCTCAATAGTCCAAACTCTATGACATTAAAACAAGAGTATTTCATCCTCACCGCACGATGTTCAACTGCACAGACATGCTGTTTTAAAAATGCCCTTTCCCCCCCTATATAGACCAGAATTGCACAGGGTGAATCATCTTTTAGAGAACTACGTAAGGATTGATTCCTTCCCATGTATGATACATAGTGATGCCCGGGTTCCCCATCCTAGCCCAACTACTCTCGAACAAAACTTAAAAATTCCCACTTTCCCCCGTGTATGGGCTTGACCTGCACGAGGTGCATTTCCTTTACATCCTCTCTGCACGACGGTAAATTGCACAAATAATGAAACTTAAAAATACGCCATTTCCCCCTATGTATGGACCAGCCCTCTACGGGGTGTATCAATCTTGTAGAGAACTACGTGCAGCTTGATTCATGACCTCGCAAGATATGTAGCAATGCTGGGATCCCCTATTCTGGCACTGCCACTCCCAAATGAAAATAATGTTAAAAATTCCCATTCCCCCGTGTATGGACCAGACCTACAAGGGGTGTATCATCTTTCAAAGAACGATGTGTGGCTTAATTCCTTCCCTTACCGGATATGTAGCGACACCGGGATTCCCAATCCTTGCCCAAACACTTCAGACAAAACAAATTCCCCTTCCCCCATGTATGGACCAGACTTGCACGAGGTATATTCTTTGTGCTTAACACATGATGTTAAACTACACAGATAAGAAAAAAAATTCCCTTCACCCTGTATATATACCAGACCAGCATGGGGTGTATACTTCGTCCTCACCCCATGACGTTATACTGCACAGACTTCATCCTCACCGCATGACGTTAAACTGCACAAACATTGTCGTGAGCCACCCAAGACACATGGTGAAACAAGATGGAGATGATCCTAGAAAATTTGGGTGTATCATCTCCATACATCAGACTCCACAACCCAAAAAATTAAGGATCATCATAACCATTCATGGACATCGGAAGTGGAAAGTCATCGACCCAGGGACACCTTTGCATGACTATTCATACCATGCCCTCAGAGGCTCTGCATATTAATAGCTCTGGCTCGTCTACCAAAGGCAATATTTCCTCAGGTGATACTTCACCTAGCTCCGTATGCTTACCGGCCTATGAGACCTCGTATGATGTCTCCCGATCCAAAATTCATGGAGCAATGGTTTACAAGTTCATCCCTTTTTCACATCCTAGTCTTTCCAGGGTATCCCTACATAGTTAGAATATGTATCTGCCGGTGGTTCACATATTGACCTGTATCCATGAACATCAAGTCGGTGCATGGGTACCTTGACTCCACGGAAAATTGCGAAAGAGATGTTTCATTTATGCATGGACACCATTATTCCCCATATGATGAATTCTGAGCTGTGAGAACTCCCATCTTTTCATATTCATTCATGGCCATCGGATGTGGAAATTCATCGACCCAGTGACACCTTTTCATGACTATGCATACCATGCCTTCAGGGGCTCTGCATATTGATATCCTCTAGCTCGTCAACCAAAGGAAATATTTCTTTGGGCAATAATCTTCGTAGATATATATGACTACCAGCCCCAGAGCCCTCATACCATACTTCGTGATCTGGGAAAACTCAAAGGAGAAGTTTTTGACCTTTATCCCCCACCTTGTTCCAAGTATATCAGTGCTTGTTTACCCAGTTATCCTTCATGTGACTGCGGAAATAATCACCCAATGGTATGATCACTATGACCGCTAAACTAGGAGTACATTGTCCTTACCGCATGATGATAAACTGCAAGGAGTGAAGGTGCACCCCCACATCCAACAGAAATCTGCACAGGGGGCACATTAAGCTTTATCAACAACCAGGGATGAATATCCACAAAATGACCAGATATTTCCTTACCCAGATGACAGAGTTTGTTTCCCGGACAATCCTGGATCCAAATAACCACTCACAACCATCGAAAGTGGAATGTTATCTACCCATGGACACCATTGCAAGAATATGCATACCATACCCTTAGTGGAGCTGCATATTGATAGCCCCAGGCCCGTCTACCAAAAGAAATATTTCCACATGCGGTACTCCTCCTAGCTCAATACGATTACCAGCCTCAATGCCCCAGTATCATCTCTCCTGATCCAAGAAGCCCCGAAACCATGATTTACAGCATCACCCCCTCTCCATATATTTGACATGCCGATATGTTCAAGCCCAGTTGCATTCTGATCATGAGCGGCCTCCGTAACTACATTCTTGCCACAAGACGTCAAACGTCACAGATCAATTCTCAGCCACTTGGCACAAGGCTGCAATGGCCAAGCATTAAAAATCCCGGGGAATGCCCACAACAACATGAATTTTCACTGGTTTAATAATGCTCATCATCCTTACCAGAATACGTTAAACTACGCGGTCAATCATCCCAGCTGCATGACGTTAAACTTCCCAACATTGGAAAATGAAAGAAAAATGACCCCAGTCCTCGCCGCATGACGTTAAACTTCATATCATCCTTTAATAATTCTCCTCGTTCTAACGACATGACATTAAACTGCACGGTCAAACCTGTCATGGTTTCAGTAAGGAACCAAGGCTTTCTCTGTCCATCAGTGTACAAGTCAGACCTGCACAAACCACCGTCTCACACCCGCCTGAGAAGGGATCACATCACCCATTCTCTGAAATTTAGTCTAGATTTTCATCCCATATCTAGGAACCCTCTCATTATAAACTGTACTCTCTACTCAGAAAAAAAAAGCTTATCTCTCATAAGCCACCACTAGTGGTCACAAATCTCAACATACCTGAAGTAGCATGGCTATCGAGGGAATACAATCATTAACATAAGGAAACCATTGCATGAATATGCATAACATTCCCTTATAAGTCTTGAATATTGATCACCCCTGGCCCGTATACCAAAGGAAATATTTCCTTTGTCAATGCTTCTCTTCTTATGCCTCATGGCCTCTAAGCCCCCATGTCTATCCTGGGATTCAGAAACCCTCTAAGCGATAGTTTACCAACCTTATTTACAGTCCTTCTTGAATACGGCGGATCGTCTTTGATGAGATTACTTAGAACTAGGAGAAGTCATCCCATTTTAAATGATTTCCCAACTGCATGACTATAAACTGCGCCAAACATCAATCATCCCTTACACTAACTAAATGCGTATGAAAGTGTTCTCTTGACCACACTCCTGATTAGTACAGATGTTCCGAAAAGCCTTTCAGATGTCACATTCCCTTTCTGAGCCACCCCTGGTGGTTTTCATAATTTTCCAATCCACCCATGTTGGTATCCATGTGACGGACATCCATGAAGTCCCCGAGCCATCAGAAATGGATAGTCGTTGACACAAGGACCCCTTTGTATGACTATGCATACTATGCCCTCAGTGGATCTTCATATTGATCGCCCATGTCACATCAAAAAAAGGAAAGATTTCCTTAGGAAATTACCTTTCTACCTGGGTACGCCGACACGATTACCATGCCTTGAGACATGCCCTTCATGTCGTTCAAATTTAAACATGTTCCACCCACGTGCGTCTGAATGTTATTGAGACATCTTTTAATCAACAAAACCTCATTGGGGACCTTTCCACACCATATTTGGTCAATGTTGTTCGACCTAAAACATCAGTACTGATAGTATTGTCAGCGGTACATTAAATCACTCACAAAAAGAGGTGCAAATCCGTTTAGGCTGGAAACCCAACAAGGGTGACCTAAGGAAAAGTCGAGCTATACCCACTGGGTCCACACCAAATGAGCCCAGGAAAAATTGGGGAATTAAAAGAAAAGACAAAAAGTTTGAAGCAATTTTCTAAAAATCCTTTGCAATAGTCAAACATTGCTCGCTGGATCCCATGGTCCATGCAAAAAAAGTAGAACTTATTATAATTTTCCTGAATTATGGTCAGTTCTGATTCAGTAGGTTGTTACTTAGGCAAAAATTTCTCTAGTAATAACCAGATTCAATAAAAAAATTGATGCAGATTGTATTTCATTGAACAAAAGAGGAGGGAAACCACAAGCTGGGGCCTCTCCCTCACAAAAACACAAGAGATATGACAAAGTGTCCTGGAATGGATCTAACAGTTACAAAGGAGCCTCGATTGTTCTCTACATCTAATCAGCAACTGAGTGGTAAATGTTATCACAAGTCTGCTCCAGCAAAAATTTCTCCTTGGCCTCAACTTCATCCACTGAGCGAATATGCTTCACTGATATTTGGAGATCAATGATCTCTTTTCAGGTGGCTACTAGGTTAGCAGTCAGAGTCGACAACCGATTCCTAATAATCACTACTCGAGTCTTGAATTCATGCAGTTTTGCGGATAGGGCGGCCGCCTGATCTCAAGATCTCACCTCCTGTGTTACTAGCTGATGAAACTTAGTCATGGTCTCCTCCAAGGATCGTGCCCCGCAGTGTGAAGCAGTGAGATGAGAATGTTTTCATTAACTAATGGTGGATTCCTCACAGGGCATAACAACCTGACAACAGAGAAGATGAAACTATCGATAGTCAATGCCACATATCACCAAACCTAGGAAGAGTTGTAGGATGGCTTCATTTTTAGTAGCCATCTCAGCAAGAGGAGTATCAGAAAAGATCTCACAAATATGAGGCCAGGCCCACCTCCGCACTGCTCGATAGTCCTCTATGGCATGAGGATCATTGGTGTCCTCACCCGGATGCACGTGAACGGAGTATGGCATTGCAACCGGTGTAGACATGTGCTCTCTAGATATTGGTTCCGAAGATGGAATTTCTGGAGCCTCTAACCCCGGTTCAGCCTTAGGTATCAAGATACTAAGCTTAGTATCGACTAGAAATACTTCCAGGATTGTCTGGATGGGTCCTGAAACCACATGTTCATCCTCATCCATGTCCAAGAAGGATGAACCCCTCTGAACTTTGATCACTAAGGGACTGGGAGATGAAAATTCCCGGAGTCTCTTTGATAGACGAGCCATCAGTCGATGCTCCCTTAGAGCTGATGATGATAGTTCGGAGGTTGCAACAGCTATAGTACCTACTGATTTGGGAACCTTCCGGACAACCTTCCCTTGGATCCCATTGGGATATTGTTTTTCCCACATTTTTGCATACTCCAGGGAAAGGCTGGTAGCCACCCCTATGACAGGTTGGGGAATGCTTGTGTCAGATCCCTCCAATGTCAGCATCAACCACCATTGAAGATGTATGGCCGGGTGTGGTCTTTGAACCTGAGGAGGTGGAAGGGAAACTTGGACTTGCACGCACCCAAATAGGCGAGAAAAAGGATACGAGACATACAGCTCACACATAGAAACCTCATCTATCCGCACAGAGAGAAATTCGTCCTGCAGAGAGACCATGTAAGAACGCTCTTCCAGGTTCCCCCGACTGTTGTCAACTACGACGCCAGAAGGGGTGGGGTTGGGAATTGAAGCAAACTGGGAGAATTCACTCAAATGCTTTAGGACTTCACCAGATCTGAGGGACTTCAAGCGATCTCCAGTTATATTAACCAGGGTAGGCCAAATGGTAGGAAGAGGGATGACCGTGTTGTGATGATACTCATCATAGAGACAATGATCTGCTACACAGCTGTAAAAAATTGAAATGACCCACTCAAACAGAAGGGTGACCAGCACTTCGGCCTGTGACCCAGCAGTTCATAAATACGAGCCAATGAGGGCACATCCAAATTCACCGGACGACCCTCTGCCAGGTCAACTGCCATCATCACGGTGCAAACCCTGACGCCAGGATTGTTGTCCCGAGAAGGGAATATCCACACGCTCAATAGCATATCAAACAGACCATCCATTCTGAGCATAGGAGGTACACTGTGTTGCTCCTCGTAGCCCCATGAGAGATTGTCTCCCTCTTCTAGAACCACCCTATAGGAACCTGTTATGGTCCGCTGACATGTGCATGTCGTGGGGTGTGACAAAAACAAATAAAACCTAAGTTAAAATGTAGAAAATTGGGTAACCTAAGTTGTCTCCAGAGAGGAGTGCACAACAATTATGTTTGTCACTTAAATTAAAGAATGAAGAAGAGGTTCTTTTTGAAAGCTGTTTGAGTTCAAAAATAAAGAAAGCAATTGAAAAGAAAGGTTGAACACTAATGGATTAAGAGAGTGATGGGGTCAGGGTAGGATCACCTTTTGTAATGTCATCATAGTCACAAAGATCATCTCACCTCTCTTCCTTTTGAATGACAAATGAAAGACTCCTCAATCAAGTTATCTATCACCCTTGGTTAAAGAAGAAAATTGAACTCACTCCTATGTGCATGGAAGTTCATAAACAATTCCTAAACAACTAAGGCAAATCCCGATCAGGAATTGTTTCTCCCTATAACTCTAGAAAATGTTTACTAGTTCCACACACGTGCCAACGATCGTTAGACACTCACCACCAAACACAATCTGCTCGATCGAGACAAATTGCACTAGGCGGAGGGAGACAAAAAGTCTTTAACCAAAGCTATTAAAAATGAATACACCAAACTCAAAACACGATCGAATTAAGAGAATTGGGAAACAATGATAATATATGTCATTCAGAAGAAAGATAAGGTTTTACATTTAAGCACAAAACTCCAACATTACAAAAGATAAACTCCCACTTCCCCAATCACTCAAAGGTTTTACCCCTCCATGTGAAGGGTATTAGAGTTGAAAGGGGAAGAAGAGAGCATAATCAAACTAAGTAAAAGGAAAAATAGAAAATAAAAAAGAACATCAAGAACTAAATCCTCCAGCACAGCCCTTCTTGTACCTTCTTCAACCCCTTTGAATGGAAGTGAATACTCTTATTTATAGGCTTGGGGAGTAGAAAATTTCCCTCCAAAATTACTCCCCTGAACGATTGAGTCCGGTTGGCATAGTAAATTACCGATTTTGAGAATTTTTTCTTCTTTAAAGTTGTTCCCATCCATTTCTTCTGTCGACCCACAAAAGTTGAGCCTAATTGGTCAACGTATGAAGGAGATATGGTAACATTACTCCGGATATTTAATTCTGTCCAGGTGACTCTTTGTCTTCCACAACTCCAACTTCCCATGACATTAAGACATTGAAAACAGCCGATTCAGACGTGGACTCCTTAATTAAAGATGTTCATTAATTCCTCTTCCAGATCCTTCTTGAATATTAGCTCCATTGGATCGGTCAACTTCGATATAAAATCTCATCATTAAAACCTTCCAAATCTGAACATAGTTTTCGAGGCCTGGTTTGTGAGCTGAATTTGAGCTTCCCAATGATGGATTGAGATTTGGGTCCAGAAGGATAAAATGAATCCCACGAGCATAGAAATCCTAAAAAAAAGGAATCATACAATTTGGATCAAAAATATAAAATATATGCCCGAAATACAGAAGCTCCACAAAACTGCTAAATTTCCAGAATTAACCAATTTCCACAATTAAGCCCATAATTCACCAAAATACTAAAATGATGCAAATCAGAGCAAATTGATTAATTGTAAGGGGTTAAATCATTGAAACCCATATGAAAAATTATGAAAATATTGTCTCTATCAATTCCCCCACACTTAGCACTTGGACTCCCGAACAATTAAAAATCAAAATCAAATCAAACCAAATTCGAAACACATGCCATTAAGATCCACCAATTCCACACCAAGAAATAAAAGTTATCATGACTCATCCATAACCATTATTCCATGTTCTCGAATCTGGTCTTTCAATATTTTTCCTCTTCATTTTTCCTCTTCATTTCTCCTCCCATTCACACATGACACCTACCTCACATTGATTTTCTCTCATCTCACAAATATCACTTTTCAACAATGTTTTTCTCATCCAAACCAATGCAAGGGTCACCGTAGGTTTGAAAAACTCCTACTTCTACACCTGATTTGATTCAAGGACATTTGTTCATCATGAGGACTTTTCAAGGTTATTCTGTGGATTTTGGTTGGTAGGATTTTTATGTGAAAAATTCTGAGGCTGAATGAGGAAGGCTTGCCTCTTTTTGAAGAAAAATTGCACAATTCTAATTTTCACTCATGTATGGTATCCTCCTAAACCCACTTAGTAGAAATTCAGCTCCATAATCATGAAATATCATGAATTTTTCAAATAGCTCTGCATTTCTTCAGAAAAAATTTCAATCTTCTTAAGCATGATTTTCTGGAAAGCTCCAGAAAAGGCACAACTTTCTTCCTCCATTAGAAGCTCCAAAAAGGCACATCTTCTTTTATCATGAAATCTCCAGATAAGGCACAACTTTCAACATAATAATTTTTCATTAGCACACACATCTCTTCAGCATTTGAATTTCCACCCAATGTTTCACCAAATGAGGTAGCACAACACAAGACAACTTCCCCAACATTTAAGTTCAACTAGATCAAGCAATTTCACTTCAATAGCAGGTTGGAAAGGGAAAATTGGCTTGTAATGCGGCTAACCTAACAGGCTTTTCATGGATTCTATGGGCTAATAGGATTAATTTACAAGGTAGGCCAGAATGAAAGGGATTATCTTGAAAAGGGGGCTTTCAAACCAAAGAAACACCTCAATCATTTAAAACACATGTACCCCAAACCCTCAAGTTTTGAAAGGAATGAATCAAATTCTGGTTAAAACAAGCAATGTCTAGTTCTCTCAAGAAGTGAGGTTAATGAAAATAATATATAATAATGGTTCAGAAGCCTCATAGGAAAATGATTTCAATGATAATGACAGTGAGATGTGGCATGGGATTCAAAAACATGAGTACATTTCTTGAAATTCCCAAAGAATTGAACTTGAAATAAAATCATTTTCAGCATTCATTTAAACTCAGTTTCATGGAATAAATTGGTTCACTCAATGAAATGGGTTTCAAAAATAGAAATGATAATATTTTCCGCTCAAAAGTTTCAAAAACACACCAAAAAACTGAAAAATAAACACACACAAAAATTGAAAAATCACAATTTTTTTTGAAAACAAACAACAAATGAAAATCCAAAACTACAAAGGTTCCCTCCCCCACACTTAAATGATATAGTGTCCTCAATGCATTAAACTGGATTTAACATGTAATCAGATTTTAGAATGAATCACAACAGAAAGAAAGTGTAAAGGATAGGTACAACCTGATGGATCTTATTGATAGACAGCTTGTAGGAGAGGGATCTCCTCCCCTGGGCCAGATAGAATGGTCCCATGGAATTTATTCAGCCTATTCCCATTAATAGTGAATGGCTTCTGCTCTCTATCCTTCACAATCTGCACAGCACCAAAAGTATATACATGAGTTACTATAAAAGGACCCTCCCATCTGGAACGATGTTTACCTGGCATCAGCTTGAGTCTTGAATTGAATATCAGCACTTTATCTCTAGGATGGAATTCTTTCGGTTGGATCAGCTTGTCATGAGCCACTCATGTTATCTCTTTGTAAATCTTGGAATTTTCAAATGCTTCTCTTCTAATTTCCTCTAGCTCCTGTAACTACAACCTTCTCTCTTCCCCAGCACTTTCAAGATCTAAATTCATCTTCCTCACAGCCCAATACGCCTTATGCTTCAGTTCCACATGTAGGTGACAACTTTTTCCATAAATCAGCCTATATGGACTCATTCCAATCGAGGTATTGTAGGATGTTCTATAAGCCCACAATGTGTCTTCCTGCTTCTGGCTCCAATCCTTCCTGTTTGGTTTAACAGCCTTCTCCAAAATTCCTTTGATTTCCCTATTGGACACTTCAGCTTGACCATTTGTTTGTGGGTGATAGGGAGTTGATGTTTTATGATGCACCCCAAACTTCTTCAGTAAAGACTCCATTATCCTATTGAAAAAGTGAGTCCCTTGATCACTAATGATGGCTCTAGGCACTCCAAACCTACAAAATATGTTAGTCCTGACAAAATCACAAACAACTTTAGAATCATCAGTCCTGGGGGCTTTTTCTTCCACCCATTTGGAAAAATAATCAACTTCAAGCAAGATATAAGAATTTCCAAATGACATTGGGAAAGGGCCCATAAATTCTATCCCCCAAACATCAAAAATCTCACAAAAATTAAGTGGTTGTTGGGGCATTTCTTGTCTCTTTGATATGTTTCCAGAAAACTGACATTTTGTACACCTTTTACAAAATTCATGATAATCTTTAAAAATGGTTAGCTAATAAAGTCCAGATTCTAAAACCTTCCTTGTTGTTCATTGAGGTCCAAAGTGGCCTCCGCAAGCTAATGTGTGACAGAACTCAAAGACAGAACCAATTTCACTCTCTGGGAAACATCTTCTTATCACTTGGTCATTGAAAATCTTCCAAAGAAATGGATCATCCCAAATGTAATATCTAGATTCAGCTTTCAGTTTGTGAATTTGATGAGAATTGAAATGAGATGGAACCTGAGATGTTACCAGATAATTGACTATGTCAGCATACCAAGGCACTTCTCATTTAACCAAGTAATGCTGCTCTCCTGGAAGGTGATCATTCAATGGTTCTTTCTCTGGAATTTCAACTTCAGCAGTGTTAGGAAGCATGCTTAAATGATCAGCAACTTGGTTCTCAGATCCCTTTTTGTCCTTGATTTCTATGTTGAACTCCTGTAGCAGTAACATCCATCTCACCAGCCTTGGCTTAGCTTCAGCTTTCTTCATCAAGTACCTGAGAGCTACATGATCAGAAAATACAGTGATTTTAGTTCCAAGAAGATATGATCTAAATCTTTCCAAAGCAAAAATAACTGCTAAAAACTCCTTTTCTGTGGTTGGGTAATTGAATTGAGCTGCATCCAAGGTTCATGAAGCATATGCAATGACTTGTGGCCGGACCTTAATTCTCTGAGAAAGGACTGCTCCAACAGCTTGGTTAGAAGTATCACAAAGTAGCTCAAATGGTTCTTCCCAATTTGGTGACAGCATCACCGGTGGTTCAATCAATTTCCTCTTCAGCTCATCAAATGATTCCCTACATACACTATTGAATTCAAAATCGGCATCTTTCAAAAGCAATCTAGAGAGAGGGAGAGAAATCTTACTGAAATCCTTGATAAACCTCCTGCAGAATCCTGCATGTCCTAAAAAAGATCTAACATGCTTCACACAAGTTGGGTAAGGCAAAGAATTTATCACTTCAATTTTGACTTATCAACTTCAATGCCCTTTTTGGAAATGACATGTCCATGAACAATACCTCTCTCAACCATGAAATGACACTTTTCAAAATTTAAAACAAGATTCTTATCAATGCAGTTTTTTAAATCTTTTTCCAAATTTTTTAAACAATGATCAAACGAGATTCCAAACACCGTGAAATCATCCAGGAAAACCTCAAAGCAGTCTTCAATGTGATCAAAAAATATACTTACCATGAACCTCTGAAACGTACCTGGAGCATTACATAATCCAAATGGAATCCTTTTATATGAAAAAGTGCCAAAGGGACATGTAAAGGTTGTATTCTCTTGATCCTCAAGAGAAATGGGGTCCTTGAAATAACCTGAAAATCCATCCAAAAAGCAATAATGAGTTTTCCCAGCCAATCTCTCTAACATCTGATCAATGAAGGGAATGAGGAAATGATCTTTCTGAGTGACCTGATTCAACTTCCTAAAACCAATGCACACTCTCTAGGTATTTTGAATTCTCACAGGGATTAATTCATTCTTCTCATTCCTCACCGTGGTTAGGCCAGTTTTTTTTGGAACTACATGAATTGGGCTAACCCATTGTGAATCTGAGATAGGATAGATGATCCCAGCTTCCAATAGCTTCTCAACCTCCTTCTTCACAACCTCTATTAAAGTGGGATTCATCCTCCTTTGAGGTTTCCTGACAGGTTTGGAATCTCCCTCAAGAAAAATTCTATGCGAGCAAATATTTGGGCTGATTCCTGGAATATCACCTAAACTCCACCCTATTGCTTGGATATTCTCTCTCAAAAGATATATCAATGATTTATCTTGGATTTCAGATAGATTATTAGCGATTATCACTGGTAATTTCTCACCCTCCCTAAGGTACACATATTTCAAATCAGTGGGGAGTGGTTTGAGTTCCAAATCAGGGGGATGCCCAAGGGATGAAATTAAATTAACATCTCTCTCTTTCAAACTTTGGATTTCCTGCACACAAGAAACCATATCATCTTCCTCGTCAATTTATAAATCACCAAAGAAATCAGATTTTACCTCTTCCTCCAACATGAAGTCAGAATCTTCAGCATGTTCGGCATCCATATGTCCAATGATATTTCTAATGGAAGAAGTCTCTCCTAGGTCTAAGAATTCAAAAAGCATACCTGATTCTTCAATGGGTTCTGCACCAACTTCATGAGAAAGTGAAAAGAGGGAGTGATCATCTGATGGGTGCCTCATGGATTCAAAAATATTGAAGTGGATCATGCTCTCTCCAAACTCCATGGTGAGTGTCCCCTCATGGACATTGATGATGGTCTTCGCCGTCTTCAAGAAAGGTATCCCCAAAATGATGGGTGAATGTGACGGGCTCCTATATTCTTCCATGTTGAGCACGTAGAAGTCAGCTGGGAATAAGAGATCTTTGAATTTCACAAGGACATCCTCCAAAACTCCTGCAGGGAAAACTGTGGATCTGTTTGCAAGCTGGACCACCACTCTTGTGGGCTTCAATTCTCCCATCAGCAAAGAAGTGTATACCGAGTGAGGCAATACATTAATCGAAGCACCTAAATCACACAAATCATTCGAGAAATTTAAAGAACCAATGGTGCATGGAATAGAAAATGTCCCTGGATCTTGACATTTGGTTGGCAATTGTGGTGTGATAAGGGCTGAGACACTTATCCCCAAGTTGATCCTTTCATTCCCTTGAAGTCTCCTCTTCTTAGTACAGATATCCTTCAAAAATTTAGCATACTTTGGAATTTGTTTGACTACTTCAAGTAAGGGGATATTGATTTCTACTTTCTGGAAGGTGTCCAGAATTTCTTTTTGAAGTGCCTCATCCTGTAATTTCATTGATTCAATAATCCTTGATGGAAATGGAGTCTTGTAAGTCTTTATTCTCCCTTTTTTGCCTTTGAAATGGTGTTTCTGGTCTCCTCTTCCTTGGCCTATCCTTCCCTTCATCCTCTTTCTTCTCTTCTTCACAATGAATTTTCAAAGATTTTTCAGATTTTTCAACATCATTCTCCCTTAACTCAAGTGGTCTTGTTTCTGTTTCTTGGGATTCTGGTGGTGTGATCTCTTTTCCACTTCTTATTGTTATCATGATGACATTCTTCTTTGGGTTTGGGATTGTTTGGGAAGGAAGTTTCCCATGATTTTTGGTTAGGAATTCCATAAGACCTTCAAACATGGTGGTCAAATCTTTTACAGAGCCTTTCAGTCCCTCAATATCAGATATATGATGTTGGTTCAAAATTATGGGTTGTGCACTGGTTGATGGCTGCTCATAGGATTTTAAGAAAGTGGTTGGTTGGTGATGAGAAGGCTGGCTATATGATTGCTTTGGTTGAAATGGTGGGGGGTTTTGGAATTGTTGCTGGAATGGGGGTCTAGCTTGATTCTGCTGATTTCCAAACCCATATTGAAAATGGTTCGGCTCTCTCCATCCTTGATTTTGTTGGTACTGTTTTGGTTGAAAGGTTGCCGCACAAGTTTCCATTACCTGTATTTCAGCACATTGGTCTGTGAAATGATCAGGTGATGTGCATAAACCACATACCTTAGCTGGTGCTTGTTGGTCGCCCACTTGTTTCAAGGCTATCTATCTCACCAGACTAGTTTGATCTTAAATCTTAGTTTCTAGTAAGGGTGATGGATGAGAAGTTCGTACCTCATGAATACCTTTTATTCCAATAACTTTTGTACCAAACTACTTTGAGTTCTGAGAAATCATCTCAATCAAACCTTTTGCTTCTTCTGGCGACTTGTCAATCAAAGCACCTCCATATGATGCATCAAGAAGGTTCCTATCATTGTCCAGTAAGCCTTGATAGAAGAAGACAAGAAAGTGATGTTCCTCGATGGCTTGATGTGGTCAGCTGGCACATATCTTTTTAAATCTTTCCCAGTACTCATAAAGGGTTTCTCCAGATGATTGTTTGATGGCATAGATCTCCATTCGGATGGTTGTGCTTCTAGAGGTGGGGAAGAATCTTTGCATGAAGGATCTCACCAGGTCATTCCAATCATCCACATCTCCAGGTTGCAGACTATACAACCATTCTTTCACAGCTCCCTCCAATGAAAATGGGAATTCCTTCCACTTTACTTGTTCCTCAGCTACTCCACGAGGTTTGAAGGTTGAGCAGACATGTGTGAACTCTTTAATATGCTTGTTGGGATCTTCACCTACCAAACCATGAAACACTGGAAGCAATGGTATCATATTAGGTTTCATCTCAAAATAATTTTGTAACACTGGCATGACAGGTTGATTATTTTGATTAAGGAATTGTGGGGCACAAAGGTCTCTGAGAGTTGGGTTTTGATTTCCAGCCATTATGACAGGCTCAGAGTGAACACTTGAAGTTTCACTCGAGTCTATGAGAGAAATTTCCTCAAATTCAGATTGCAAATTGAGGTTTATAAGCCTATTAAACAAAGTTCTTTCAATTTCAGGATCCATGGGGAAAAGTTCGGTGTTTGAGGTTCTAGTCATGCAACTTGGAATGACAATAAGAAAAGAGAAAACAATGAAGAAGAAGAAAAAACTGTTGGCACTACCTCCCTGGAAACGACGCCAAGTTTTGACACCACCTATCGTGGGGTGTGACAAAAACAAATAAAACCTAAGTTAAAATGTAGAAAAGTGGGTAACCTAAGTTGTCTCCAGAGAGGAGTGCACAACAATTACATCTATCACTTAAAATAAAGAAAGAAGAAGAGGTTCTTTTTGAAAGTTGTTTGAGTTCAAAAATAAAGAAAGCAATTGAAAAGAAAGGTTGAACACTAATGGATGAAGAGTGTGATCGGGTCAGGATAGGATAACCTTTTTAATGTCATCATAGTCACAAAGATCATCTCACCTCTCTTCCTTTTGAATGACAAATGAAAGACTCCTCAATCAAGTTATCGATCACCCTTGGTTAAAGAAGAAAATTGAACACACTCCTATGTGCATGGAAGTTCATAAACAATTCCTAAACATATAAGGAAAATCCCGATCAGGAATTGTTGCTCCCTAGAACTCTAGAAAATGTTTACTAGTTCCACACACGTGCCAACGATCGTTAGACACTCACCACCTAACATAATCTACTCGATCGAGACAAATTGCACTAGGCGGAGGGAGATAAAAAGTCTTTAACCAAAGCTATTAAAAATGAATACACAAAACTCAAAACACAATCGCATTAAGAGAATTGGGAAACATTGATAATAGATGTCATTCAGAAGAAAGATAAGGTTTTACATTTAAGCACAAAACTCCAACATTACAAAAGATAAACTCCCCCTTCCCCAATCACTCAAAGGTTTTACCCCTCCATGTGAAGGGTATTAGAGTTGAAAGGGGAAGAAGAGAGCATAATCAAACTAAGTAAAAAAAAATAAAAAATACAAAGAACATCAAGAAATCAATCCTCCATCACAGCCCTTCTTGTACCTTCTTCAACCACTTTGAATGGAAGTGAATACTCTTAATTATAGGCTTGGGGAGTAGACAATTTCCCTCCAAAATTACTCCCCCGAAATATTGAGTCCGGTTGGCATAGTAAATGACCGATTTTGAGATTTGTTCCTTCTTGAATGTTGTTCCCCTCCATTTATTCTGTCGATCCACAAAATGTGAGCCAAATCGGTCCACGTATGAAGGCGATATGGTCACATTACTCCGGATATTTAATTCTGTCCAGGTGACTCTTCGTCTTCCACAACTCCAACTTCCCATGAAATTAAGACCTTGAAAAAAGCCGATTCAGCCGTGGCCTCCTTACTTAAAGATGTTCATTAATTCCTCTTCCAGATCCTTGTTGAATATTAGCTCCATTGGATCGGTCATCTTCGATATAAAAGCTCATCATTAAAACCTTCCAAATCTGAACACAGTTTTCGAGGCCTGGTTTGTGAGGTGAATTTGAGCATCCCAATGATGGATTGAGCTTTGGGTCCAGAAGGATAAAATGAATCCCACGAGCATAGAAATCCTAATAAAGGAACCGTACAATTTGTATCAAAAATATAAAAGATATTCCCAAAATACAGAAGCTCCACAAAACTGCTAAATTTACAGAATTAACCAATTTCCACAATTAAGCCCATAATTCACCAAAATACTAAAATGATGCAAAGCAGAGAAAATTGATTAATTGTAAGGGGTTAAATCATGGAAACACATATGAAAAATAATGAAAATATTATCTCTATCATTCGCGACTGTTAATAAGGATGGGTCATGGGGCGCTTGATCTTCAGCACAGGACCTGTGGTGTTCAGAATTAACCATATCCAGGTGCTATAGAAAATAAGAGAGCAGGAACGCAAGGCCTGACCTAGTGATCGCTCCACCATAACCAGCATATCCCTCGCCAACGAAGGCACATGTTCAACGTCATCGCATGCTTCAGGAGTGGGAAAGAACTCTTCATAAATTTCACCGATAATTAGGATTCCTCCAGATTGTTAGTTGTCTGACAGACTAATTCCAACTTCACCATGGGAAAGGTGGAATGTATTAGTGCTTGAACACTAGCGACTGAGTAGGTCAGACAGGATCAAGGATGGTGGGTAAATATAAAATTTGGAATCCCACACTTCAATGTACAAATTTACTACTTCCAGTTACTCGGGAGACTCCGGGCAATTATGATAGACCTAGAAGGCCCAGGCCCAGTCATTTGAGAAGAGCCCATCAGATCGAAGATCCCACCTAGGAATCCACCCCATGTTAGGATCTACTCGAGAATGGTTGATAATGGAGGGGTAATTCATAGAAACAACTTCTTGAGAATGGTATTGAGCACACTGATCACTTTGGGACCAAATAGAGCCTCTCAAAATGAAATTGTCTTTCGGATCAGAATCAGTGGTTATCTCCCCCAATGGAGCCATGTTCTCCGGAATACGCATTGATAACACCTCCATGAAAGGAGACAGAAGACCTGAGAAGGTGGGGGGGATATGGACGTCATCTTGAAGACCGACGGTGTAAAGTTGAAGTTGGTTTGACAAAGGATAACTCTGGAGCTCAGGAGGGAGAATTTCCTTTAAGACCCCATCATCAGGTGTAATGGATCGACTGGGGTCCTCCTTGATGCTCTCTGCTCTACGAATCATAGTTGGACGTCTCCCTAAACCAATTGAGAGTAGCTTTCCAGCTGGTCTATGTGTAGGGCGAGGGGGAACAATGTTTTCTCCCTGCATCCTGAAGTCCAGAAAAATGGTTAGTCAAGAATAATAAAATCTAGACAAGAATACTGGCTGTATGGAAAAGGCATCGAGAAGCCATCCAGAAGGCCTCATAAAGTGGTTTATGATGACTGTATCCTGTGAGCCATCCCTTCATGAAAGTGGTCTGCCGTACTCTGGCCTATAGAGAATTGGCCTGAAAACCACGAACTAGGTTTCTCCGCAGAATTTCAATCCTGAGTTTATGTGGTTCTGTTCAGAAGACTTAGAATTTTTTAAAAGCTCATAAGTTTTTAGTCTGCGGAGCATCGAAACAGCGATGCATTGAAACCACAGAGCGAGTTACTCTGTGGACCATCATGACTTACTTTTTAATTAATTACAAGAGTCAGTTCATGGCTGGGTAGTTGTTCCATGTATGAAGAATGGTGCGAACGAGAAATGGTTCGCGGAAGTAGTAGACGGTTCGCGAAAGAAGCGTTTCATGAAGGAAAAAGCACACGGAGCCAGAAAATTGAAGGAGTGCTGGTATTCACGACGAATCCTGTAGAAGAAAAATGATGGGACCTCCGTATTTATAGGTGTGGTCGCCTACTGGGTCCACTTCCCTACCTCAACCCATCCGAGTTTCAGGAACACTAAACATCAGAATAGTCTCCTCTTCGTTCCGATCGGGCCCCATTCCAATGGGGGGAATTTGTAGGGTCCTGAAAAAAAAAATCCTCAACGGAGAATGATGATCCTCTTTAACTGGGAGACTCTACCCAATTCCCCCTCAATGGATTGGGGAAAATGTGGAGAATTCTCTAGGATGGAGAAGAACGAACCAGTCCACAGACCGGTCTAATGTTAACGACGCACGACAAGTTCCGTAAAGTTTCCCTCCTCAGCGGACCGTCGTCGTTAATGAAACCGAGGCGGAGACCCTCCGTGGTCGCGTGGCAGGACAGGAGCAGACCCAATTCACCATTCCAGACCGCCACAGCTGCGAGCCGTGTCAACTAGCCAGAAC
Organism: Viscum album; assembly: GCA_963277665.1. Lineage (NCBI taxonomy): Eukaryota > Viridiplantae > Streptophyta > Magnoliopsida > Santalales > Viscaceae > Viscum > Viscum album. The sequence goes on from OY728162.1 coordinate 491,587,604, forward strand.
CACCTCCACTGTTGTTCGCGGAATGGAGGTGAAACCCTCTGCGGCCACGAATCACTCCACAAGCTAGTTTGGGGGGGGGGGGGATGCACTCAATTCCACTGCATGTCGCGCATTAACCAAGTTAGCCATAAACCAGGTTTTCAGTCATGGGCCTCTGCAAAATGAGTCATGTAACCATATATACATCTCGTTCTCCACTCTATAAAAAGAGACCTATGGGGAAGAGGAAGAGGATTCAGAGGATTAAGAAGAATTCGAAGGATATTGATCATATTCGGGTGGAAGTATTTCAATGGAAGTTTTAGTATTTGGCAATCAGTGATGTTCCAGTTCGCGAACAACAGCAGGTATGAACCTGGGAATGAATTAACAAGGAACTGAAAACGCATAATAACTTGGTGAACTGCAAACCAAATATAACATAAAAATAGAAGACCGCAAACCATGTCCCCTCCGCAGATGCACTCCCCACGGACCATGGTGTTTATGCCTCTTTTTTGATCCATCACACCTCGTAGCACCCTCCCACGCGGGTGAATCCCCGACCAACGAACCCCTAACCGGCGCTGCCCTTGGCCGCCGCTACTCGCATGTAATCCTCTGTATACCACCCCGGTATGCAGATCGAACCCGAAGCCACAAACCCTCCTGGTTCACGGGATGCCAATCAGTCCACGAACCCTCCTTGTTTGCGGACGACCTTTCAGTCTGCAGACCACCCTAGTTTGCGGATGAAATCTCAATCCACGGACTATCCTGGTGCGAAGACAGCCTCTTGAGCCACGTATAACCACACTATGTGAAGGGCACCGCCCCTCACATACCCGTGTGGCCTACCAAAACCGTTGGAGTTCCAATTCTCCGAGCCAGATAAAATCCTTCTAATTCCAATCTGGCCTGATCCTTCGCCACCTCCTCATTTCCCATTCATCGGCCCTAAGACGAGGCCTCCACCAAAGCCACTGGATCCGTATGATGTAACCATTGGTCATATCAGCACACCCTTTTGAGTTCACATACCAATGGTAAGCAGGGGCGAAGGGGTTGCCCCGACCCTTGAGAGGATTCCTGAAGCAAGCCTGGGTTCACATTCACATGGTTATGTAGAGTCTAAGCCCGGGAGCCCCCCTTTCTACCTCTACTGGCCAGGATGAGGGACCGCACGCTTTGGATGTTGGGAACTTCTCCCCTCCTCAAAGAGAGGGTGGCATACCCATCTGAAGGAAGCCGTCCCCATGTACCTCCGTACTTCCCCACAAATACAACCATGGAGGGACGTAGTAGGGAAGGGTGCTTCTCCATCCTTCATTGGGGCCAAATCCATCCCCTGGTGGTCTCTTTCACCATTGGGCATCCATCTCGGAGTAATCCCTGACCTTATGGGCCACTCTATGCGTAATCCTCACTACACTTCGCACGGACGCACCTTTCGTGACATGATCGTCTGGTCCCTGCTGCCTCTTGTTTCTCACACCGAGCATGACTCATTTGGGCATAGAGTAAGCATCGACCATGACATCCCCTATGGGACTCCTCAGAGTGTAATCCCCAACCCATTACTATGGGTGGCCTCCGAGCATAATTCCTAAGCCGTTGTGAACTATGAGGACTTTGTTCCCTCTCTCCTGAGCAGGGTACGTTGGAAGCCTCCAATAGGTACTAGCATGATCGCCATCGGACCCCTGGGTCCACATTCACATCGGTTCTCTGATGCTCCCATTAAAACTACGCGGACTTTGAACCCTGTTTCCTAGTCATGGTATGTAGGAAGCCTCTCTAAGGTTACAGCCCAACAACCGGCTAATCCGACTATCTTTACGTCATTTCACCGCACCAACCCTAGTGTCTCCTAAATGAGTCCAGACTCCTCAGGGTAATTAATCAAACGAGGGATGGTAAACCTCATGCATAATTGATTCAGAACCCCTACGTTCAGTTGACCATTGGCAACCAGGAGATATCTGTGGATAAAATTCTTCGTTGTAAACCAATAATTCCTGAACATATGAATGTGTCTTTAATTTATAAGAGAGTCTCGGAACATGAAATTATTCCCCCCAAATGGGTGCGATGAGCTCAACATCCCATACTGTCGACCAATGTGTGTTCTTAAGCATTGCTGACCAAACCACCTAGCGGATGCCTGCCTTTGGAAATCAGGTCCACGTATTATTGGTTATGGAACCATTGGGAATTAAAAAATGAAGATTGGTGTACCCGACATTAGCAATCAGGTGGGGATCAGTCAGCTATGCGATCTATAGATGGGCGTGTTGGTCCTCCATCTTCTCGAAGGGAAACAGATCGAAACACCCACTTATAAAAATCCACCTGAAGCATTGAGATGTTTCATGAGAGAATCTTGTTGGCCAAATTAAAATCGTTTTTTGTGTATATCAAAACATTGAAAAACTCTATGAAAATGGATTGGGTGATGTATATATATATTAGGATGTAGGAGATAATAACATCCAACATTATTCATTTCCATTTGTTGAAAATTTAATTACTACTGTCAAGGAAGTTATTTCATTGATATTGTCGGTGGATTCATTTTTATATGATGTTATAGATTAAATGGAATTTGTTTTTAATTATTTAAATTTGAATATTCATTACAAATTATTTACTTATTATATTATATACATTATATGGCCCTTATAGAGACATAGATCTTACCCATATTTCTCATCCTTTTCCAACGATAAAAAAGATAAATTATTTGGATTAGTTCATAGATGCTGAATGTTTTCTAATACAATGTTTTATATTTTCATCCAAACATGGTATGTGTATTATTATATGTATAGATCTCCAAGACAATTAAACTAATCATTATTTTTGGTATTGTCTGTTGAACTGATGTCAATGTCTTATGTTTGACAGAAACTCTAGGTTATTGGTGTACGTTCTTGTAAATAAATTATCTCTAGATTGAAAAAATAATTATTATTTTAAATTTTTTTGTTGTATTATACTAATTATAATATATTAACCTAAATTCGTGGTATCAATTAAATATATTATTCATTTAGGTGGATTAACTAACCTAGTCAGGAATGTTTAATAATTTTATGATTAATTAATATGAGCTTTTACTATAATACAATTATAAATAAATAATGATCTTATTTATATTATATTAGTCAGTTATATAAAAATTTTAATAATCATTACGATGTATTAGTTTATAATAAATCTTTACATAATTACAAAAAAACGTTACCATCTTCTTACTCTTATATTAAATGATTAAATTGAGGCCGATTGTTTATTAATCATATGATTTTTATGTTCTTATAAATTACATATAATGACAATAATTATATATTAATCATCATATATATCATATATCAAAATTTATTTATCCAAACATTTAATTTGGGGATGAAAAATAAAAAAAACTCTCATTTATTTGGGAGTCTACAAAATGGATGAAAATTAGTTTTTTAACGGTTTGTGTATATGAATATCTAATGTTAATAAATTTAATATACTAATATTTTAGAAAATAATTTATAATATCATCATTATATTATAAAGGTAATAATAAATATTATTTATGTTAATTAAGAAGGAAAATAAATTTGATTTATAATACTCATTTCTGGGACATGAAATTTTCTCAGAACCCTCATTGGAAATGATGGCCTAATGAAATGAAATGGTGAACATAACCATTTAAATTAGTAATTGGTTTATTGGGAGAGAATAATGGAATATTTAGAAAGAATAATAATAATTATAATTCATCCATGAAGTGGTGAATATCATAAATTTTATAAATTAATGAGTGTTATATTTCAGAAAAAAAAAATTTTTAACATTTTTTTGATACTATTCATTCTTGAAATTAGATAAACTAGAGATACATTGTATTATAGGGAAATTCAAATTATTATCTCCAGCCATGAACTTGTAATTTTTGACTCCCAATATCTTCATGGGACATGAACTAAATGGTAGAATAAGTTCTAATGATAGACCATCCACTAAAACTATTGAAAATGGATGATATTTATGAGGTAAGAACAACATAGTTTTTTAAAATAATTATCAATAGATATATAACATCCTGATATTTTCTTATTTATATTTCTCTAAAAAATTAACTTCTCAGATAATTTTCAATTCATGTGACAAAAAAATAAATTATTTTACATTAAGGCGCTATTTTTCACTTGAATTATACACACCTGTCACCTTTTACCATTAATATTGTGCAATATAATTTCAGGGGCACTCGTCAGATCATAACATTTACATTGTCATGCATGCCATATTTGAAATATGTCAAAAAAATATAAATAAATTACCCATGAAATGAAATTGGTTTAAAATAAAAAAATATACATTGATAAACATTTGGTTCCAAAAATCAATATGGAATATAATTCATGCATAGAACTATTAATCTTGAGTGAAGAGTGAAATGATCTTTAGGGAGTAAAAAAGATGTGATTATTTGAAAGAAGTTAAATTTTGGAAAACATTGGGATTTTTATTAAATCTATCATAGATCATTTATATACCATAAAAGTTATTATATTGTTTAATAAATGATTTCTATGGCATATCCATAATGAAAATGGGTTGAAGAGGGAATACCTAACAAAAAGAGTTCTGTTTAAGAATTTCCAATTACCTTGTAAATGCATGCTCTATTCACATTAATGTCTAATATAATTAAATTATATTAAATGATAATAAAATAAAAAACCTTTTATACATGAATATAGAGCATTATAGTTTCATTAGGTACTTTTTTGGGGCTATTGATGAGTTATATATTATAAATTCATTGTTTGGTAGTTTCCTTTTTCATAGTTTTCATGAACAGTATGAATGTATGTTCGTGTAGAACATGGATAAACAACCTTAAAAAATATTAGATATTATCAATAAAGTTACAGAAGTTTAAATGTTCTTAAAAAAAAATTTTATATACCTTCATATTGAATCATTAGAAAATAATTTAATGATGACTGGTTGGGTTGATTCAAGCAGTTTTTCGACCACAACAATCTTCTTCTGTTTAATCGTTTAGTAACATGTACATAAGCTAGTTACAGAAAATAAAATCAGATGAAATAAAAATAAACATATCTAGTTCATTCATAATAATGGATTAAATACCAGATATGATGAATATAGATTAAAATGGTAACTTGTCATTTATAAATGTGAAAATTTAACACCTCAAGAACAATGTTTTCCATTCTAAAATAAAATGATAAGGAGAATGGGGTTGGATTATAAATAAACCCATTATAATAATAAAATAACATTTTATTTAAGATAATTGAGTTAAATAAAATTTTTTATTAGTATAAGTGGGGAGATATTATAAAAAGAACATTAAATTGAAAACAAAACAAAGGAAGCGAGAGAGAGATGAGTTTCCTCTTGAATCCCCCTAAATGAACCATAGATTGGTATTTTGATGAGATCAGAACCATTTGGGACGGAGGGTAGGGTCCATGGATGTTTTTGGGACTGAGTTTAGAAAATTCATGAAGCATAAGTGGAGTGATTAAATGAGGGTGTGAAGTGTGGTATTTTTTGTTGAGGGTAGATGGGTTTTCCTAATAATATTTTCATTAAATTATTATATCTCCACAAAACAAGTAGTAATGATGATTCCATTAACAATAAGAGTTATATGTGTATGTTTGTTTGAAATAAATAGTATTATATCAGAATAACATCATAAAGTATTCAATAATTAATGTATATAGCTAATTTTGTAAATTATAGAATTTTAATATTCATCAAAAATTTATGTATTGCAGAAAAATGATAAAAGTTCAACATAACCATTTTTTTATGTGTAGAGTCAAAAAATTAACACCATTTTTCAAAAATAAATTTATAAATATAATAAATTATATTTTTACATAAAATCATAATATACATGAAAAATCAAGATTTTAAAATTAATACTAATTTCATAATTCTTTAAAAAATCACATATGTTCTTATAAAATTATATTAAATCAGAAGACATTGAATTTTTATTTATTGAAAATATTTTAAGAATAATAAAATTTATTTTAAAAAAAATTATTTATTATATTTACTTATTTATGACTTACAAAAATACCAATAATTTTACTATGGTTATATTATGACTTGTATGACTTCTAAATTTTATTTCATATTTTATGGATGATCTTACTATTATATCAAATTATTTAATATTCATCAGTGTCATATTACTATTAATAATTGTAGGTTAATATTCATAACAGTACTTTACTATTCACGAAAAAATATATTGGTTTTATTAGAATCCAAAAATCACCTTGAACACAACCTTGTATGTCAGATTATCGAAATTCAAAACATATAAGTGGAAAAATTCTATTTAATGATCACATATTATTTACCATCATGATATCTCATTATGGTTACTAATGTTATTATTCTTTATGGAATAATTATTAAATTGAATTATATTTATAAATTGATGGCTTTTTATATTGATGCCATCATCACATTAGTTTTACCATTAGTTAACCCATTTTACCATTATTATGGAATGGAAATTTTCATTGATTACAATTCATAATGACATAAAAGATGGAATATTTTCCAAATATATTCCTCTTGATTCCAATTATGGAAGGAAATTTCCAGGTTTCATTTCACATAAGGGGATTAATTTAATATAAAATATAGCCCTAATATTAGACAAAAAATAAATTTTAAAAGAAAATTACCTTTTTTCAAAATTTTTGATAGTAAACTAAATGATAATGTTTAATAAATAAACTATAAATTTGGGATTTTTAAAAAATAGAAATTATAGAAATTATATATATTAAGTATTTTAATATTTTATTATATGTTTTTTAATATAAAATATTGTGTTCAATAAAATTTATTATATTTTACATTTCATTAGAAAATATAAATTTCAGAAAATTCTCAAAATTTAGTTATAAGATAATGGTTATTTATATCAATTATATTTTTAATATTTTTAATACACTATTTCTAATAATCACTAGAAAAATAAATAAATACAATTTTTTTAGGAATTTTTTTATCGAATTAAATTATTCTTATAAAATTTCATTCATATTTAAATGGGATTATTCAATATATTTTCCTTGATCAGATACCTCCAATATAATTCATAATATTTTTACAAGACTCACACGTTATAATTAATATAGTAGGTAATAATTATCAGATTTACATAATAATATATCAAAGATCATTTTAGGAAAATGATCCATATCATATTCATTATTAGACACAATGTTCTTTTTTAAGATCATGGTGTTTTAAATTCATCAACTCATTGAAAAATTATTCCACATAATTTGGACATGATATAAAAAATTATAGGATTTCCATATGGAATTGCCTTTAATAAAATACCACATTCTAAAATGTTTTTGTAAAACACCCTCATGGAATGGGAAATATGTTGGTAAAATATAACAACATGGTTTCATAATAGGAAACAAATTTTTGGAAGTAAATATTTTTAAATTTAATAAAATCATAATTTCCATAATTTTATAGTGATTAAATAATGTAATTTATCATAAAAGGGTTCTTGATAATGGAACAGTTAATCACTGAAAATCATTAAGAAAAAAGTTGTGAAGAGAAATATCGATTCATCAAAATTGTATTCATTTGTTAACATTACCATTTCACAATCCATTTCCTAGTGTTGGGGAATTAAATTAACATCACCCCTAGGATGATAAAATAGTATTATTTATAGAAATGTATAATTTCCTCTATTTTAAAATTACCACCAAAATCGCATCATTTTATACTAATGATGACTATTCATGATACTTAATTTTGTGTCATATGATATAAAATCAACATTCTTTAGATCATATACTAATTTTCAAATTTAAAAATGTATTTCTCCAATATTAATTCATTTAAAAAAAATATTTTAAAATATGATAAGAATAATAAAAAATAGTAAAATAATAATAAAATAAATAAAAAACTTTATCTCCAAAATTCACCAATGTCACTACAGGATCAATATATATTATTTTATAAATAACGTTACTGAAATTAGACCAATTAATTTCCCAATAACATTGTAATCCTGGTTTTTTCTAATCAAATATTCTTCCAAAACAATATTAACTTCAATATAAAATCATCGTACACTATTTGTGTTTTATACATAAAATGTAGAGTACATTGTAATGTAATCTCAATTATGTGATTATTATTTTCATAAATATCATGACTCACCATAATTATTCAAAAGATAATATATTATTTATTCCAAAAATACAATATGATCTTTTGAATAAATATTTCTATTTACCAAAATCAAATACAGTTTCCTAAATAGTAATAATATTGTGAAACTATATAAATAACATAATATCCAAATAACTTTTCAATCCCATGATTATCTATTCCATAAAAAATTTCACCAATATTATCATAATAATTTGTTTTTAAACGGTTAACATTATTTTATTATTTATATGTTATTAAATATGAATGCTTTAGAAGTTTCACCATTATAGCCATTAATTTTCATGTTCAAGACACATGTCCATACCAGATGTGATGTGTTGTTGCATAATCTATGAGTTACCAATTTATTAATACTCTATTAATATAATTAATATACTATTACAATAATATATAGTAAAAATACAAAAATATCATTATTCATGAAATAAAATTTCAACCTTTATAGTCTACAAGAAAACCGATTTTGCACAAAAAATGAAATAATATGTATTGATTATCATTTCCATAAAATATAATATATATTAACCCAATGGATTATTAGTTTATTTATAATATTAGTGTCTCTATAAATAATCACAATTTCACTACACCAATTTTTTAAGGTATTAATTCTCCCTAGAATGTTTTTTCTAATGTTGAAAATAAAATCTAATATATAATATTTCCTAATTTTACATATAATTAGAATATATAAAATTATAAGTGATAAACACATCATTATTAAATATTCTTGTTAATCCATTAACACGTCATTGTTTTGTTATTCCTCCATACATCATTTATAAAAATCATTTATATGAAATCATTCCATTTAATTCATCAATATCAATTAAATATTTTTTCACAGAAATAACATATGAAAATAATTAATTTAACAAATCCATTGATTTTGGTCTTCTTTGTTGATGATAATATCCTGATTATCATTCAACATGAGGCTCATATATCATGACAAAATATATTCATGTTCATATTAGAATTTACCTTTTATAATAATAGGTATGAGATGATATTTGGGAATAAAATATCATAATCAACTTGATATAAATTTTTAGAGAAAAAAAATAGTTTTCATGTATGTAATGGATTCATTTAGTTTTTTATCTTCACAAATCATTACATTTTTTGAACTTGATTATTACATCAAAGTGATGATTAAGTAATATAAAAGATATAATAATGTTTTTGGATCTCTGATTATAGTACACATGAAAAATGATCATTAATCTATAGAGAAGAACATCATTAAATCATGAAAATAATTACTATTTGTTAAATTCAGAGTATACATTACTAATAAAATCTGTATAGAAATTAATTAAAATATTAAAAATAAAATCATAAAAATTTCCATAATAACATCCATATTGACGCATATGTCAACAAAATTTTTCATGAAATACCTCTATTAATATATCTCTAATAATATAATAGAATCTTTTTAAATAGTAAGTATATTATAAATATGATAAATATAACTAAAACTAAAAAATGTCTCTAAATAATAAATAATTAACTAAAAATTTGCTCACTTAAAACCTAAAATGCAGTTTCTATGATATTAAACATATGATTTAAAATAAAATAAAAATCAATTTTTTTTACCCATATGTTTTTATATATCCTCGTACAAAGACAATATAATCAATAAATATATCTATACACCACTATGCTTCCAATTACAAGGACGTACCACATAAAATATATATTAAAGTGTCTTAAGAGAGCAATTAATTTTGTTAGATTCCAAATGTATTTTAGGTTTATAGATTTATTGAATTAGTTCATAAAACCTACATAATGATCACATGATTTATTATGTTTAAAAACTAACCCAATATCTATTATTTTCATTATATAAAAGTTTTAAAATGTAAACCGTATTCTTTTAATGTATAATAATATGAATTTGGTTGTGAAATATTTATTTATCGTACCCATAAATAAGCCCTATAATTTATTAAAATAAAAATCAGAAAAAAAATTCATAATTGGATCTAAATAAAATTAATTAATATATTTCTTATATTTTCATGCTGTTAAATAATAAAAAGGGATTTATGTTGACAAAATTATTACCTAATATAATCATTTATATTAAAATGTATTTGGTAATTATACCCATTTCATTTCATAACACCAATTATAAGAAATCATGAATATTATGGTTTATTTGAAATAATTGAAATCCTTAGAAACACATTATAAAAATATACCTTTTTTCCTAAAAGGGAGTAATTATTGCTTCAAAATAAATAATATTTTTATTACAATTTTATGCATAAAAATAGATAAAAAATTATAATAAATAATAGAATATACGTATAGTTTAATGAGGTAATCATATTCAAATAAACCATACATAATCATTACAAAACAATTTTAAATTGAAATAACCGTATGGTCGACTCATAATTATAATATCCAGTTCAATAATAGAATATCATGGATCACCCATTACAGAAGCTATATCAGGATTACCAATTTTTCAATGATCATCATAGAAAGAAGATAATTAGTAACTTATATTTATAGAGAGATCATTATATACTAAATTTCATATTAATTTTTTAAATATAATTAAATATATCATCAATTTGATATGGTGATTAAAAATGAATCACATCACTATGTGGAGGTGGTACTCCACTTCTATAAAGGAATGTTGTTATAATATTTCAATAGATGAAATGGTATGAAAGTAAATGATATAAAATCTTTTAAGAATAATATATAAATAATTAATATCACATGTAAACCTTAAATATTTCATTATATCCTTACATGTAATATGTTTATGGAAAATAAAATGCATTCATTCGAAAGGGAGTAGTATCCCATACACATGTACAAAAAATTCATTTCCTCTTTGATAGAAGAGGTTAATAATACAACATATTGAAACATAAAAAAATAGACATATATGTATTTAAATATATAATATACTAAATTTAGTATATTATTATGGATGAAGAATATTTTATTATTTTATATTAAATGAAAATTATCAACACTATGTTAGGTAAAATACTTCTTATTCAGAAAACCACTATTACTGTAGACATTAATCCATTAATGTTGGTATTTTTCTCAAATGAAGACCTCTATAATATGTGTACGTATTCTCAGAATCTATTTTAGTTGGTATTGGATTATATAATTTTTTTATGAGTTTATAAAATATGGTAATTGGTTTCTCTTTATAAGAAAACCAAGGGGAATTTTGAGGATTTTATAATGCTTTAAATAAATATAAATTATTAATAATAAATAAATATGTTAATTTTTTTTATTAATTTAACATATGTTTATAATGTGTAGATAAAATATAATATAAAATAAATTGGACTATTTTAGATGGTCCATTGATCCTTATCATTTTTATCCTGTGTTAAAACTTTCTAAAAATGACCATGATAATGATGTATTCCACTATTTGGGATCAAAATAGTATGCATCAAATTCCATATAGATTATCAATTGACCTTGTATTATTATGAAAATAATATCCCAATTAAAACTATATGAATATGATTTTTTTGGGATATTTTAATAAATTAATATTTATTATAAAATCACGTAATCAATTTAAAAACTCTTCATTTATGTTGACATTCATAACAAGAAGAAAAATAAATATTAAAACATTTTGTATTAATAAACCTATAATATGAATTTCATATATATAAAATCAATGAAACAAATAATTAATCTCAAAAAAAATTATTTTATCTTTTTTAATGTTTTATGTATTTTTATTAATTGAATTAATATTTTATGGCAATGTGTTCGCATTAATTGTAACTATTTTGACCATAAAATTTTAAAAAATAAGGATACTGAATATGATAAATGATAATTTAAATTAAAATATTTATATGAACATAAAATATTTTCCTATTGACAAAATTTTTATGGAAATAAAATATTGATGATGTTCTTTTATAGATTTCTTTATATAATTTATTATGTAGGTTAAATTTCACCATCTTATGTAAAATGGATTTCGTATAATGAAATTATAGGATATTATGGATTAAAATATTTATATATTGAAATAATTGTTGGTTTTAGGGTTACATTATTTTCTATACCACCTTATTGTTCCAGTATTTGAAAAATTTTACCTTTACCATGTTAAAATGATTTCCTAAATTTAATATTAATAATGAATATAATTAAAATTAACATATATACCAATTTATTACAATGTTATTCAATATATGGAATATATTATTCATTATTAAATTAAATGAATAGTAATTAATTAATATAAAATTTATACAATAAAATTTAATAAATAACATGTTTTAATATATAGGCCTAGTTAAATAAAAATATATTTTTATATTAAACTAATGTATAATATTCATTTTTAATAAAATAATTTGAATATGTAATTTAACATCACAAATATATTAAAATAAGACAGTTTTAGAAATAAAATTCTATATTTTTCACTATTCATTAAAAATTCTAATGTTTCTGATAAATATCTATATTCCAAAATAAGAGTATTTTTAGTTGAATTGTTAAAAACTATATTTTTAAACATATTAATTTATATTTATATAGACATAATAATAAAAATATTCACTCAAAATTTTAAATGAATTTTACTTTTGATCAAAATGTATTTTTTACAAATTGAAATTATTTATTAAAAATCATCATTCTTAATTCTATAGAATAAATATATTATGTTTTTTAAAAATTAATCATATAATATAATTCTTATCCTGGAAAATACTAGTCATACCCTCAAATTTAATGACGTGGTTAAACTATACATATTTAAATAATCATATTATGTCGTTCATTTATTCTTTGAGTTTCATATCTTACATGACGTTATACACAATACACTTCTTTTAAAAAAACAATGTTTTCTTAAATTCACCCCCATTTTAATTTTTTTTCACATTATATAAACATTATTTAAGTAATCAAGGGTGTTATATTTGAAATTTCCTTTATTATAATCCCAAATAATTATAAGTGTTCATAACAAATCCTCTTATAAAATATAATATGATCATACACTGAAATAATAGGGATTTAAAATAGGAAAAAATTATTGGGATGTGAAAATATTGAAATTGAAGATACAAAAAATTTACAGTAATGATATATGGGGATATTGCTAATTGAGTTCTTGGAATTCAATGATCATGAGAATGTAAAATTCCAAAAACCTATAAACCAATTAGTTGTTAAAAATGTATATATATTCAATGAAAATAAAGGAAATTTATTAACATTTATGTTTCAAGATCATTATAATTGAGTTGATTAATATCCTTTAAGTATACACAATAAAAATCTCAAAATGTTCTTACATGATTCATTTATTTAAACCTTTAATCAATTTCACATGTAATCTCATCTATTTCACCCAACGATTACTATTCAATGATTTTTTAATATGTATATCACTAAATTAAACTTTAATAGAATCATATAAATAAAAAAAGTTAATAAAAACATTTTATCCTATATACCGATATAATTATTAATCAAAATTGTCAATATATGGAGATATTACACTCAAAATGATTAAACAATAATACAATGAAATAATAAATGTATCTCCAAATTCCAATACAATCTATAAAATATCATTTTAGATCATTTCATAAATAACTATGATTAAATTTATTCAATTTAAATTTGACTAATATCGAATCCAATGGATTATATATTATAATTCTTTCCATGTTAAAGTAAATATATATTTTTGAATAACATCAATCAGTCTTAAAGTACTACTCTAATAGTGTGTAAAACATAGTTATATTATCTCAATGATTTTCTAATTATTTATATAAATAACAAAAATCAAAAAAATTATTCAATATGTTAATATATAAATAAATAGATAAAAAATTATATCATATAATTTATATATATATATATATTTACTTTAATTATATATGGTTCCCATATTAGAGAACAAATTTTTAAATGAAAAAGATTATATAATCACCAAATCCATTTTCAAATCCTCTAGTAATATATATGATAACATATATGTTCCTTACATTAGATTACTATTTATTTCTTAAATATTTTACATGATTTATTACAAAAAATGAAACTATGTATTCCATGTGTATCTATTTCACCCTTTTAACCGTTCATATATCTGTTTAACCCCCATAACATTTCCAGAAGAAATTGGTTGTTTCTATTACATTGGGTTATCATTTAGCTAAAACCACATATAATAATTTCTATAATTATATAGTATTTTTAGTTTCAACATCAAGAAAAAAATCATTATTCCTCATTTTAAATTTTATGATCCATTTTTTTAAATCCAATTTTCCAGAAAATAAAATATTTCTTATTGATTATAATGTCTTTATTTCCATGTACATGTTTACAATTTTTTTATTTTTCTATTTTTCATATGATTATCTCAAAAAATTATATCTTTCTCAGAAAAATAATTTTCAAATTTAATGTTTTCATCTAGAATATTTTTCATAATAGTGTAAAAAACAATTATTTTTGAATGTTTCATATATCTCTATAAAATAGAAAATATAAAGCTTTTATTGATAAAAACATCAATCATTCATCTATTTTACTAAAAAATGACAAATAATTTAATTTTTATTCCTTAAAATATTATTTCCAGATATAAATAATATGAAATATTTCATTAGGATACATCAATAAGAAGATAATCAAGTATTATACATAGAGGGTATGAAAAAATTAATACATTAAATATAGAAATAAGTGTTTTATAACATTCTATTTTTAACATATATTATTAAAAAACCAAAAATAAAATCTATGCAAAAAAGAAATATCCTTGTAACTTATGTAAATTTACATTTCAAATGAGATGGATGTGTTTAGAATATTAAATCCAAATAAAAGAAATATAAAATCCATTGGAATTTTATTGGAATAAAAATGTGTAAGATAAATTTAAATTTTCATGTTTTTAAAATGGATGTAAAAAAGAATTAAAAGTAATTCAAAAATGTATTTTATTATATAAATAATCTATAATTTATCATAAAGTACAACATTCAAACTTGTAATGAATTTTTGAGTTTCCAATATAATTTTTCATTTTAAGAACAATACCCATAGAAATTCTACAACACCCTAACTATGAAATCCTAAATAATACTAACAATAACATAATCATGGTTTTTTTTCTTAACCTAAAATTTTCATTCATCCTCTCAAAAATATATCCCCAAAAATGTTATAGCATTCACTGGCATTAATCCTTGAGATTAAACCTTAGGGTCACATATACTAAAAGTAAAAATAATGATTCCAAAAAATATCCTTAAGTAATATGAATTCATAACACATAAAACCAAAAATGGTATTTTAATACACCAAAATTATGATAAAAAGTTAAATCAAAAATTACGAGATGGGATCCATACAATTTTAGATATAAATTTACAATAACATCTTATACCTTATTGTTATAAACATGGAATCTAATACTAACATTATGTACTCGAAAATATGAAATACATATAAAAGAGTAATTATAAAATAATTCAATTTCAAGTATTATAAAATATCACTATGCTGATATTTTTATATAAATTGGTAATAAATTATATATAGAAGCCCATATATTAAAAAGCTGTAACTTTTACACATTATAAATTTGGCCTAGAATATAATTTTTTTAATATGAAACATGGTTTCATTTCTTGAATAACCTTTATAACTTTTAGCGTGACATCTAATTTATTCCAAACCATTCTTAAATAAAGTGAAAAAAATTAAATTTATATTCTATATCACAAATCACAATATGGGGTTTTAAAGGAATTAGGGTTACACATTAGACGATTGTTAAACAAAAAAAACATAAATTGAAGTCTCCTTTAACAGAAAAATAGAAAACAATAAAAAATATATAATTAAAAAAAATAAAAATAAAAATCCTTTCCCAAGGTAATACATAATAAAATAAATATGAAGTGATAAATGAAAAATAAAAAATGAGGATTTCATAGAAAACATGATAACCAAGTAAAATAATTTCTTCAAATATTCATTGTCACCCAAAAGGTGGATAATAATTTATATGATGTAATTTTTTTTAACATACCTTTGGGAATTAATTTATTTAAATGAAATTTAATTTGATAAAATAAATAATTCATACTGAGACATTGGGATAACATCTTCATAGTATCCAAATACAACTCTTACAAAACACTTAAAAAATTGAATCATCATACAATTGACTTATAGTATAGTGGACTAATGTATTTTTGCATTTTATTTATATATTGGTTTTTAAGATATATTATTCAATCCCATAAAAATCATCTATGTTGTGAAAACCGATAATTATAAAAAAATTTAATAGACCATATGATGAATAAAATATTTTGTTCTTTCATTTTTTCAACATAAAACCCTGAAAACACCTTTTGAAAAATAATGAAGAAATATTTTTGATATTTTAACACATATTTTTAAAAAAAAGAAATTTTAATTAATAAGTAACTATATGAATCGAATTATATTTACATTTTTATGAACAAATTAATCATTTCAAAGTATTCCAAAAATATAATTACCGTAATAATAGGGGAAAACACATTGATGACATATATATTAAAATATAACATTACATTTTCAATTTTTAATTAATGTATAAATATTCAATAAAAATATTCCTATTTATATACATAAAAAATGGGAAAAGATAAATAAAATATCATGAATAATTATTTTAAATTCATATAAATAAATTCATATAATGATTTGAAAATAAACGTTTAAAACATTTTACGTATTTTTATAGTAATGTAACTTTATGAAACACCATCAAAATATTACAATCAAAATAATTTCAATAAAACTAAATTATGGTAAATATTTATCTATAGGAACCTTTATATCATTCATATGAATTTTTTTAAAACAATTACTATTACATGGACATTTATCAATCCAAGAATATATTGGAAACTATAAATGATGATTTTTGAATGAATGTACCTATCAATTATTTTGATTCATCAGATATAATCAAAATCATATGAAAAAATTAAATTATGACAATAATTTAATTTAATATAAATATTTTAAATTAAAATTATTTCACATACGATGTCAAAATAAATTACATATTAATTTTTCTCATGTAAGTGGTTTTGATGATATTTATCACATATGTCGAAAATGGGATAGTTTAGTGGAGTATAGTTTAATTTTATTATTATTCAAATACAAAAATTGTTATAAAAATAAATTTATTATAATTTTTATACATATTTTATAATTTTATTACAATCTATGGTTGATGGTAATTACAAATGAACAACCATACAGTAATGGAAATGGTATGATATATATACACATGAATAACGTTTATATTTTTTAACTAACATTATTAATATATGATAGATCATACATTATCATTGCATACTTAACATTTTATGTTAAATATTATATTATTTCATTTAATAAACACATATATAGTTTTATTTCATCTATTTGATGTGAGGACAGAGAATGAATCACATAATATCTTAAAGAAGGTATTTATCATCTCTACCCAAATGAAATTATCTTTTTTTAATCAGTGGAATGGTAATAAATAAGGTTATATATAATATTTTTAGATTCATAAATATATCATTAATATCATATATAAATATTAATTAATTCATTATAATATTTTATTGGATAAATTGATGTAAACGAATTATATTGGTTTGCAAGGTGGCTATATGTCATGCACATGAATGGTAATTTCAATTCCCATTTGATACAAGAGAAGATAAATATAGGTTTTAAATTAATATAAAAATATCTTTATATGTAATTTCACTTATTTTATATTAAATTTTATTGAATTATATTTCATTAGTTATAATAATAAATAAAATAAATATTTGGTTACGAAATATATGTCTTCCGGAAAAAAACTCCACATTATTGAACATTAATCCATATAAGTTTGGTATTATACCCAAAAAATGACTTATATAACATGAAGATAAAATATAAGAAAGATTTTGAGAATGAATAATTGGAACCCAAATATTATACATGTGTGGGAAAATGTGGAGAGGAGGAGTTGTTTTATAAGAGAGGGTAGGGGTATTCTCAAAATTTACTAACTTATTAAACAAAGAAATATTTAATTATCATTTTTAAATGGTCCCAACATTGTTTGATTGAAGAAAATGTGTTGAGGAGTCCATATACACACCTTAAATTAAAAATATACATGTTTAGGTAATTTTTCGATCTTCATTTTATATTACCCTAAGTTTAATTGTTTTAAAAATTAATGTGAAAATTTTTTTATTACAATTTAAGTGTCAATATTGATACTATAATTGAATGAATGAAGATTAATGGAAATTTATTTATAATTTCAACTATATACTACTCAATTGGTATAAAATAATATATTTCATGATATTTATTACATTTAAAAAATAATATTTTTTTAAAATTCACATTAATAATATATTATAACTATTTATTTAATTTTTATTTAAAACTACCATATAATAATTAAAATTTAATATAATATATTAAAAACTATATAATATGTCCTTTTTATCTATAAAAATCATAGAATTTTGTTTTAATAAATCATAGTACTTATAACATTTTTAAAATATTTTATATTTTTTCACTCTTAGCTGAATAAAAAATATATCATTGTCGCGTAATAATTTCACGTAATTATTTATTCAACAAAAACTATTAACAAATTCTCAACATAAATAAAAAATTTATACCATTAAAATTAAATTTTATAAATTAACATACTATATTATTACCTTTATGATAAAATTCAATTATAATAAATCAAATGGGATGACATCTTTAACATGTTATTACATATTTTATTATAATGGACTAAATAATTTCTATTGGATATAGTAGATTACTCAAAAGGGGGTGAGTTGAGTATCAATAAAAAATTTCCTTAAATTTGGATCGTTGAAAATTTCACCCAATAAAAAATATAACCCAAGTAATTTTGAATTGAATTTATAAAAATCATGACTGTTCCATTAATTACTCAGAAGATTGATTAGTTTTCAGAAATTCTAATATGATTATTACTATAAATTTTTAAGCTAACATACATGTTCAAATTAGTTACACAGAAATGATAAATTATCAATAAATGTTCAATTTAGTTTTATGATAGTTTGATATGACATTGTAAAACGAAACATTAAAAAATTAAAACATAGTGGAAATAAATAAGAGGCTTAGTCTCAAGTTGAGGCTTATTCCACCCCACATTATGATCACCGGCTGAAAAATTGTTTCAATAAATAAACTTGATCCCCACTCTATATCAGGGTTCTCGATAGTACAAAAGACTGTACATGAACCACATGACCTCTACCACCGTTATTCATTGGAAAAACAATAAAAATGTCACACATGACCTCTTATACTGTTCAACGAGGGATACATGAGAGAATAATGAGAGTGAGTTTGAAGATATCAGTAATCCTCTATTTATTCAAAAAAAATTAGTGTGTGTGTAATATAAAGATACAAACACTGCTCAAAAATATTATCAAAATATCACAATAGACCTAATGATGTAGAGTAAGGTTTAGAAGACTACTTGAGTTATGTAAATAGTCTCTGGACTCATTTGGTGTAGTAAAAGTTAATTTTTAGTCCTCTTCTGGAATTCGGTTTCAAAATACTATATTATAGAATCTATAGTCTGGTTTTAAAATTGTTAAGTGTTAAACCCCTTAATGAAAATATTTTTATTGCAGCTAAATAGTTTGTGCTCAACATTTTGATATTTTCATATGTTCTTTCATGGATTTCAAGGTATTTTTAAGATTTCTCTAGAGTTTCATGATTTTTTTTCTTCTCTTCTATTTTCTTTTCAGAGCAATCATAATTGTGTCTTATTAAAATACCTAGTGTGTAATTCATGTACACATTAGGGTCCATCATGAATGAATATATTGTCACATGCATATAAAATGTAGTGTCAACATATTGTCATATAGAAAACACTAAATAACATCAAAAATAATAATTTTCCTAAATAAGACTATTAGATAAAATTTTTAATTAATAATATTAATATTGTTTTTTGTGACTATAAGTGAGTAATAAGAATTATTGAATCATTAGTATCATTTTGTCATCATCAGTCAGTCACCATTGGAGACTCTCTATATCAGTGAATATTTTTCATTGGTATTTGTGGATCTGGTTATCAGTGACTGCTTTCCATTTGTATAAGTTACTCATTTTAAAATAACAGTTTGTTGCCCATTGGTGACTTAATCATCAATGACTCATACCAACAGTGGGTCCTTCACTTTTGTGTGAGATAGTTGATCCAATTGTTACCCATTTTAATTTTTTGTGAGTCCTTTCATCGGTAGCATCATCCATCGGTTGGTAACTTGAACTACAAGTATGTCATTTTCATTGGTAGCATTATAATGGTGAGTCTTCTGTCCATTGGTGTCATTCCCAATGGTGAGACATTTGTAATAGTTCCATCTTCACATACATAGAAAATATTAATATTTGTTTTCTATTTCTATAGGACATATGTTTGATGGTGTGTCATCTGTTTGTTCTTTCCAATGACTTATACTCAGAAAATTTTATATTTTCTTTCTGTCGAGCAATTCAACAAAATTATAAAATGGAAATCTGCATAATTACACATAGATAATAAATTAAAATATTTTTTAAACAAAAGAACAAATAAATGGTTATATGAATGAAATAATATTATATTCAATATAATTATTTGACCTAATATATGACCATACATAAAATAAATAAATGTTAATATATGACATTATTTTTTAGAATTAAATGATATATAGGTACAGAGAGTGGCTTAAAACATCTATGGTCCAACAATCTTGATATTCATGATAATAAAAAATCATGGCATTATTGATTTTCATTATGTTCTCCCACTTTTGAGATTAGAAAAAAGTACTTGAAAAATGTAAGGAATAAAATTAATAGAGAAACATCAAGAATAAAATTCATAAAATTATTACATCAAAAAATATATATGGATTGTAATGCCCCAACCGCAGTTTTCTAGAGTCCGTGCATTATTATATTGCATTGGCATGATCACAAAATATCACATCTCGAAAAAACGATTTGTTTAGTAGCCTTGTATGTACTAGATACATTCATAAGGATTACATTAAATCATAAAATGGAATACTTCAACAACATTTTTCAATATACAACACTAAGATCCCATAGACTATCTCTGCAGGTCAGTCATAATATACTTCTACGCATCCTGAAAAAATAAAAACTAGATTTGTGTGAGCTCAGATGCTCAGTAAGGATAACAATATAGTGGAAACCTTCTTAAATAAGTATAAACATTGAAGGAAATGTATTAAATAAAAAAATCAATTTCAACATACACATCATCATAATATGGAAAATATAAATCAGAATAATTCAATTTACTTACTCACATGGATAATCTACTAGTCTAACAGTCAAATGCAATATCAATAGCCACTTTCATAATCATGGAATGCATAAGGCCAGACTTCATAACCACATAGTCTGTTCCTTGTGAATATAATAGAAATAAGATTTTGTCAATTTTTTGTTCCAAGACACTAGTTTGTCTCTTACAACCTACTGATACATCAGGGATCTATAGTGGGATCTATCCATCACTTACTAAGTCCAATTCATTACCCATATGAATAGGTTTTATCATAACATAATAATTCATATTAAAACTAGAATAATAAATGTAAATACTTAATCGATTAACCTTAAATAGTATAAAAATAACACATCCATAGATAAACATATCACAAAACCATCAATACAATATGGTTTTTTGGTTTCATAATAAATCAACTTAAAATAATCTCAAAATCCATCAAAGGATATTGTCACAGATGAAATCAAATATTTTTTTTGAGAAATATCAGTTTCTATTTTGAATTAATTTATGATTCACATAATTATATAGAAAAAATTTCATATGAAGATATTATTATAAGCTTGTAAGGGATGCTTCGATGCTGTTCTAAAGGTATAAAATAGTCACACCTGTTGTATAAGTAAAAAAACATTCATACACAAAATTTGTCGAAAAGGTCACAAATTACCTCATTTAGAAAATGATTGAATAATTACTTTCAAAAAACTATTAGTTTAAATAAGTGTATAAATGATGTTAAACCATTGTCTATTAAATATTAAAAAAAATTGAAATAAATTTTCATGAAACATGATTTTGGATGATAAAGTGATCCCCGTAGATACTTACGTAAAAAGCAATCTTCGATAATAATGAGATTGTGAAATTAACACTTACATTGTACTTTTCTATCATCTAGGGTAGGTTAACATCATTTATAATGGGGAAATAATTGTTTTTAAATTATACAAGAATCATATACATTAATATGACATCATATATGATATTTTAATATTTCATTGTTAATAATATTATTGTATTATCGGTGTTTCTTGTGTTAACTAATTCCTTTTCCTTTATATGTTTTGTTATGTATGTAATGTTTGTTATTGTTAGGATGTATCTTATTCATATTCATAATGATATTATGTCTATAAAAATTATTTATAATCATATAATGAAATTTAGTTTTGAATGGATACGATGAGGAATGAATCTCATCATGTTCATGGAGACGGTAACACGTATGTACACAAAAGAAAATATCATTCTTTTAATATTAAAATCATATATAATTGGATGGTATATCATATATAAATAATCATCATAATGTTACATTTATTATTAAAATAATTTTTACTTATTATTATAACCATCCAAATGATTAAATGTTTGAATTACAAACCACACGAGGACGTGGAGATGGTAATCCGAACAAATGAACGTATTGTGACATTGTCATTTATATGATAGATAGAATAAAGAATATTGTTGTGCCATTTTATAATAACATAATAGTATATAGAAGATACTGTAGTTATTATTTTAGGATGAAAAAAAAACAAATAAAGAGGAATTGAAAGAAGAAATGATCTTGAAAGAGTTGATGAAATATTTACCTCTTCTTCGGGTTATTCCTGTTGATTTGATCAAAAGGGAACTTTGGATGGAATTATGACTAATGGAAGGCCTCTAGGATGATGTTTGGGAAGTTGGGAAGATATTTAGGAAGTTATTGTATGAGGAAAAGGCTTTGGAGTTGTGAATTTGAGTGAAGCGGGGGTTCTCTTTTATGAGTGGGGTAGGGGCACCTTAGTAAAAGAGTGAAATATTATTTTTTAATAAAGAAATACTCAACTTATAATGGATAAAATGTGACTTATTTAGAGTCCAAGGTGGGTATGGGTTGAAATCATTTCATCAAATTTATTTTAGACATGTTTAGGTCAACATATTTACCTTATCATTTATATTTAACTCATAGTTAAATAGTTTGACATTTATCATGTCTCATTGTATTTTTATATTATATGGATAATAAACATACAATAACAATCAAAAGTTACCCCAAGGGATTCACAATTAATATATATAATCATATCTATGTACTTTGGAAGATCCATTATTTTTTTGGAATATAATATTAATTAATAATATAATATTTGTTTTAAAAACGAGTTTATGTCAATTTTGACACTATTTGGTAATTGATTTTTGTGAAACTCATAACATCGTGATTACTTCGAAAAAAGTTAATTAAATCAATCCTAACATGTAATATTAATCTATAAAAATCTAGGAATTCCTCAAAAGTCTTAATTTACATTTATTTGGGTATTTATAAAAAAAATTATTCTAATCAATCATTAATAAGGTAAGTACTACATCATTATTGTGTCACAAGTAAATGTAATTATTTAATTTTAAAAAACTATAAATAAAATACCATTATGTAGGAAATATTTTTATCTTTATAATGAATATTTATATTCTAATTTATATTTTTTCTATCCTTATATTAATTTTTTTATTTATTAAAATTTGAATTTGACACTTTTAACTCTTCCTTAAATAAAATAATAATAAGGGTCATAATCTAATTCAAGTAGACCAAAGGGGTTCATATTTTATTCCTAAGGTTTATTTTGTTCTTATTATACTTATCCAATAGAATTAGGACATGTCTTAGGTAATAATAATTTAATTTTTAATCATAATTTCCAAATTTACTTTTAAACGTGGTAAATTAAAGTACAAAGTAACTATTCCTATATAGCCCCAGCCTTAAACATTACTTAATCTTGAGATACTACAAGAATACACATTGAGCATCTTTTCAGGTTTAGAGTTTTAGGGAATTAGATCATAAAACATGCATTACTCCCACATTTTAAAAAATTGGTTACAATAAAAGATAGTATTCATTATTCCCCATCGATGGAAACATATTTAAAATAAAACATGGATTCTTTCTTGACACTTCCTTGACACAATCATCATATCAAGTACCTTTCCCTCTACCTGTAAAAAACATTTAAAAAACTTGGGATGGGTATAAAAAGCTGAGTAAGGGATATAAAAACATTGAAATGAAACATAAGTACATGTACACATAAGAAACAATGAAATAATACTTTACTCATAAAAAGTAAGAACTTTAACAAACCTCATAAAATCATGAATAAATCATAGAAATCATAAGACATAATGGTTACATGAGGAATTCACAACATTCTTACATAGGGAGTAACCCTCTTGGTTACGTTTGGAATACCAATCATATTGAATTCCTTAAATCTCTTCGGAGAAACCTTAATGTTTAACCTCTTTGCGTTACCCAATGCCTTGGAGAGCTATAACGGGCTCGCCCGCCCTTAGTTTATCAAGGAACCTCCCGTCTTCATAATAATTCCCAAGAACCATAAACATAATCGTATCACATAAAACATGCATAAAGTAAACATAAATTTTCCACTTTTCAATGACAAGATATCAATACAAAA
The DNA here is from genome assembly GCA_963277665.1 of Viscum album. Lineage (NCBI taxonomy): Eukaryota > Viridiplantae > Streptophyta > Magnoliopsida > Santalales > Viscaceae > Viscum > Viscum album. The sequence continues at coordinate 491,612,810 of OY728162.1, forward strand.
CATTTATATAAAAACATTACGAAAACCATTTTCAATACCAAAATAAAATAAAAGTAAAACACGGTATTTATTTTTTATTTTTAAAAAAGGTATGGCTTGTAGAGGAAGCTGAAACTCAGATAATGGTCACAGCGGCAGAGAAGTCATTGTCACCGTATATATATATGACAAAAATATTCCATTTTTCCATTTAGTAAAACACTTCATATAAAAAGATTCCTTTTGGATAAACGTAAAAGTCAAAGGGGTTTATACACCGTATAAAAGAAAGTTGTGTATAAAAAATAATATGCCTCAATGAAAAAAGATTGTGACAAAGTCCCATAAAAAGAATTTTTTTTAAATAAAATAGATCTATTATGTGTGTTCACTATAAGTACACATAACGAAATTACAAATACAAGATAGGACATAATAATATCATGACATAATTTGAAAGTAGCAGATTATCCCAAAGAACGAAAATCGTGTTATGATATTCCCTTACCTTGGGTTCGACTTGACTCGATCGTTCTTTAACATCCTGAATCATAAACTTGAGTTAATTTCTACTTGCCTAAGAAACTTTTTCAAGTTTATTATTCCTTTTATATCACTTATTTCCATGTTATGAACACTATATTATATTTTATGTTTATAATGGTTGTTTTTTCGATCATTGGTACTTGAGTCAAAAATAAACTAATTATAATTACAAGTTGTTCATGTGGTAAAATATCCATTATATAAAGAATTATATTCTTGATTTAGAAATAATATATATCATATATATCCAGTATATACAATCATTTATAATATTACATAATCAATTAGTGGTAATAAATGAAATGCATTGTTCATGGAGATGGTAAGCCGTACGTACGCATGAACGCTACATTCATTTCTATGTCATATTAATGGAACTAGAACTAAATGAGAGATATGTATATTTTAATTTCAGAATTATATTCATCATTTACATGTAACATTCATCATATATATGCATTATATATATGTACTTATAATAGTACATTACATTTGGGGATAAGAAATGAAATCCACCGTTCATCGAGATGGTAAGCCGTACATACGCATGAATTCTACTGTAATTTGTATCTCATACTTTAAGGGAAAGAATTAATAATGATATAAAGGTATATTATAATTATAGTATAACATAATATATAATAACTTTAACACTATCATTTATATGTCCCACATATGGCATAAACGAATCAAATCACTTTGAGGGGGCGGTAGTCTGCACTTCCTAAAATGAAATTATCGTGTTTTCTCATAATGGATACCATAACGGTATGCCACAAATGAAAAATAAAGAAGCATATGGAAAACATAAACATAATATATATCATATATAAATAGTGTGACATCTTAATTTCCACCATTGAAAGTGTTATATGAATATTGAACAATCATCGTTTCGTGAGGTAGAAATTCACCATCCACAGAAACAGTATGTTATTTAACCATTAGATGTAGGCATGTGTAATTGTAGATTTAATCATTATGATAACAGAAACCTAGTATATTTAAGATACTGTTGTTGTTACAAAAGAATTTAATAAAAAGTGTTTAGGGGGTTGGAGAAGCAAAATAAAACATAAGAACAAAAGATAAAACACTACCTGTAAAACCTGTAGCTCTTTTTGATTTGAGCTCGAAGGCTACCATGAGAATAATTCATCCCAATGTGAGGCTTATAAGAGTAAAATATTGATGTGGAGAGATATAACAGGCAGGGGTTGGCCGATCCAAAGGCTTGAGATGTGTTGGTAAGATGGTAGAGGTGGGGGCTTTTTATAGGAGGAGAGGAGGGGCACTCTTGGATAGTTATAAAAGGTTACATTATTCTCAAAAGTTTTTTGGATTTTAAAGGTCCCACATTGATGTATTTCTAGGATAAGGTGACAATTGTTAGAAATAAACTCATCCAATAGGTCTTTTACAAGTTTAATTCTTATATTTTACATTATCTTTTCATTTTATTTAAATCGTTCATTAATGAGGTAATCACTGCATCATCATGATGTCATAAATAATATAATTTATTTAATGTATAAAAATTATAAAAAAATACTATGATGTAGGAAATATTTTTAGCTTTACAATGACTATTTATAGTCCAAAATATCATTTATTTAGACAAAATTAATTTTTTTTACTCAGGTGATACATTCTTTGTTATATTTAACTTTCGTTAAAAATAAAAAGATAAAAAGTCACTTTGACACAAACGTTATTCCATGGGGTCCCAAAGTTTGGAAAAAGGCATCCCATGGTCGGCCATGATACAACCAGTATCATTAGGACACATTTTGGTGTCATTTTTTATTATTCTGATATTATTTTATTTTCCTTAACTACCCGATTACTCATTAATCAAGATAATTAAAGATAATTACCGTTGTTACTATTCATAATGTTAAAAAACAAGAGTCTTAATTACATAATTTTGACCTTATGATTCCAAATATTGAATCCATTTTACCAAATTACAAACATATAAATTGCAATAATTAATTTAAAAATAATTCCCGTTGTCAAAACAAAAAGCGGGTTTTTTTTGAAAAAATATCTATGAAAAGTTTGGAACTTTTTTATGCCCAATTCCAAAGTGAAATTAATCCCAATGACCACCATTGGATTACATGTTAAAAATATATTCAATTTACACTTTAAAACCAATTAAAAAGATAATCTGTACATATAATTAAATTAGATGAAAAATCAGTTATGATGTAAAATGCAGTATTTTTCACTATTCATTAAAAAAATGAACATTGTCAGAAAATACCAAAATACCAAATTCCAGTGTAAATTTCAATGTCCCAATCATAAATAATAAGTTTATTTTGAAAAATAGAGCTTATAAAATTGTCAAAAGTTTGATTTAAAAAAAAATGGTTTGCCATCAAAAGGCAGTAAAACAATCTTTTAAGAATATTAGTGTATTCAATGCTTAAGATTGGATTTATTCTCATTTTAACCCTCTAAAATAACTATATAATTAATAAATAGACATATATAAGAAAATCAATTATTCATTACTTACATGCTATGTTACATCCTTCCCCCTTTAGAAAATTGTGTCCCCACAATTTATTTACTTTTCGAATAAGTGGTTGTATTTAGCCCTCATTGCATTTTCAGATTCCCATGTTGCCTCTTCAATCATGTGGTTTTTCCAAAAAACCCTTTACCTGATGAATCACCATATTCCGTAACACTTGATCCCTATGGTCAAGAATATGGAATTTTTCTTCCGCATAAGATAGGTTCTCTTCCAGGTGAACTACCTATGGACTCAAAACATGAGATGGATCTGGCATATACTTCCTTAACATCGAAACATGAAAAACATTGTATACCTGAGATAAACTCGGAAGTAAAGCCACTCGGTATGCAACTAATCAAACTTTCTCCAAAATTTCATATGCTCCGATGAACATAGGACTTATCTTTCCTTTCTTACCGAATCTCATCACACTTTTCCATGGTGAAACGTTGAGGAAAACATGATCACTTACCTTGAAAGATAGATCCTTCCTCCGGTTATCCGCATAACTCTTCTTCCTGCTCTGTGTTGTTCTCATGTGTTTCCGAATCAACTAAACTTTTTTTCCATCTCTTCCACCAATTATGGTCCCATTAGCTTCCTTTCACCCACTTCATCCCAAAAAGCTGGAGTTCAACGCCATTTAACATATAACCCTTAAAAGGGTTCCATCTGTATACTAGAATGAAAACTATTATTATAAGAAAAATCAACCAAATAAATATGTTGGCCCCAACATTTATAATAATCCATCGAACCAGCACATAGAATATCCTCTAATGTCTGAATCAGTCTTTTCTGACTTCCCATCTGATTGAGGATGAAAAGTTGTACTAAAATTTAATTCAGTTTCCAACGACTTCTGAAGGGCTTTCGAAAAGATAGAAGTGAACCTGGGATCACAGTCAGATACAATGGAGAGGGAAACTCCATGTAACCTGAAAATATCCTTAAGATACAAATGAGAATCTTGATCTAGGGAATAGGTATCTCGCATAGAATGGAAATGAGTAGATTTAGTCAAGCGGTCAATAATAACCTAGATTGCATTATTACCTCGAGGTGTCTTCGGAAATCCCACAACAAAGTCTATGGATATATTCATTTCCACTCTGGCACTGGTAAAGGTTGCAGCATCCCTTTCGGTAACTGCTGCTCTGCTTTAACCTGTTGAAAATTCAAACACATCATAGTAAAATCCGCAATATCTTTTTTCATTCCATCCCACCATTAATACTCCCACTAATCTCTGTACTTCTTAGTACTACAAGGATGAACTGAAAACAGAGAAATATGAGTTTCACATAACAAATATCTCTTCAAATGTGAATCACATGGCACACACAATCTCTTCCCAAATCTCAAAACACAATCATTATCAATGTTAAATTCAAGAAACTTACCCTTCTGATCCAACTCTACCTTTTTCTGCAACCCACTGTCTTTCTTCTGTGCTTTCATGATTTTGATTGATAGAGAGGATTTCACTGATACTGGAAACAAAACAGAAAGTCATCCCGAACCAACAACTTCTATGACAATGTTCATCAAATCCTTAAGTAAAGGATCTCGTTCCAAATGCAACATTGTTACACTAATTGAAAAGGGGGCATTGAAGCCCCCCAGACTCGGGCGACCTCCATTGGCGGTCGCTATAGATAACCAATAGTGACGGCCAATGGTGGTCGCTAACCTACATAAAAAAAACGGGGGGCTTCTGTGCCCCCCCCCCCCCGCGCCCCCTCGACCTCGATCTCCCTCGCCGCCCTAACCTCCTCCCTCCCTCGCCGCCCTCCCTCGCCGCCCTCCCCTCCCCCGCCGCCCGGCCTCCCCCGCCGCCCGGCCTCCCCCGCCGCCCGGCCTCCCCCGCTGCCCGGCCTCCCCCGCCGCCCGCCCTCCCCCGCCGCCCTCCCTCCCTCGCCACCTGCCCTCCGGCCTCCGGCCGCCGCCCTCGGGCCTCCGGCCACCGCCCTCCGGGCTCTCGGCCCTCCCCCCCCCCACCCCGGACGGCACCCTCACCCCGAACAGCCCCCCCCCCCCCCTGCGCACTCCGGACCGCCCCCCCGCACCCCGGACAGCCCCCCCCCCCCCCCCCCCGCGCACTCCGGACCGCCCCCCGCACCCCAGACGCCTCCCCGCACCCGGACATCCCCCCCTGCACTCGGACACCCCCCCTCCGAACCCGGACAACCCCCCCCCCCCCACACCCCGAACAGGCCCCCCGCACCCCAGACACCCCACCCCGCACCCCCGAAAGCCCCCCTCCACCCCAGACAGCCCCCCCCCCCCCCCCCCCGCACCCCGGACACCCCCGCACCCCGAACACCCCTGCCCGCACCCCTGACAGGCCCCCGACACCCCGGACACCCCTCCCCGCACCTCGGACAGCCCCCCCCCCCCCCCCCCCCGACCACGGACACCCCCCCCCCCTCGCTGCCCGTCCCCCGTCCCCTCACCACCTCCTCTCCTCCAGCTCCCCGCCGCCGCCGCCGCCCGTCCCCTCCTTTGCCGCATCGCCTTTGGCTCCGGCTCCCCTTCGCTGCCTCCTCTCCCTCGCAGCACCGCCTTCGGCTCCCCTCCCTTTCAGGTTTGTAGCTCAATCTGGTAACATGATCTTTCAGTTACATTATTATTTTATCAATGTTTCATAAACAAATGGTTAATATTTATTTTGAATATAGTTGATTTGAAAAATGTAAATGTAATAAGTATTGTGTAAATGTTTGTTATACAGATATTATTATGGATAAGAGTTGGATTGATCTTCCAAATCGAACGTCTAGAGAATATTTCAATGGCATTATGCAGTTCATTGACTTCACGAGAGGATTTGAAAGTGACTATATTAGTTGTCCATGTAGAAAATGTGCTAACAGATATCAATTCACACGAGATACTGTGAGGGTGCACATTTTCTTTAATGGATTTCTGAAAAATTATAAGAGTTGGACTCGTCATGGAGAAGAATATGTTCGTTGTCAAAATACAGATGCAGCTCAGATGGATGTTGATGCAAGGATGACTTATCCAATGCATGAAATGCTTACTGAAATGGTACGTGGGTTTGATCCTGAAGGCATTGACATCCAGAATCTTGAGACCGGTGAGATAAATCTTCGCTCTGGTGCAGATCATGAATCGAGGAGGTTTTATGAAGTACTTGATGATGCGAAAACAGAATTATATCCTGGATGTACTTCTTACAATAAACTGTCATTCATCGTGGATTTGTTTCATTTGAAGACTTTGAATAATTGGTCAGACACATCATTCGACATGCTTTTGGTTTTATTGAAAAAAGTTATTCCTGTCGACGCTAAGATTCCTGAGTCGTATTACTATGCTCGTAAGTTGACAGAGAACTTAGGTTTTACATATGAGACTATAGATGCATGTGCAAACAACTGTATGTTGTTTAGAAATGAAACTGCTCATTTGGATATTTGTACGGTTTGTGGCGCTTCCAGGTGGAAAGAGAACAGGGGAAATAAGACTCATCAATGTCAGATTGCGATACAGGGGAAACTGATTTCCGTAAAGAAAATGCGTTACTTTCCCCTTAAACCGAGGTTGAAAAGATTTTTTATGTCATCTAAAGTTTCTAATTTAATGAGATGGCATGCAGAAAGAGTTCATGAAAGTGAAATGTTAACCCACCCGGCAGACTCTCATGCATGGAAGGATTTTGATAAGAGACATCCCGACTTTGCTAAAGATGTTCGTAATGTTCGATTGGGATTGGCAGCAGATGGTTTCAATCCATTCAAGTCTATGGTTGGTGCAACTCATAGCACATGGCCCGTGGTGTTGGTTCCATATAATCTTCCTTCGTGGCATTGTATGAAGCAACAATTTATATTACTTTCCACTCTTATTGATGGAACTAAAAGTCTGGGGGATAAGATTGATGTTTACCTTCAGCCATTGATTGATGAGTTGAATGAATTTTGGGGCGATGGTGTGATGACTTATGACTGCGAAACGAATGAAATGATCAAACTACATGTTGCTTTATTGTGGACAATCAATGACTTCCCAGCTTATGCAAATTTATCAGGCTGGAGTACGATAGGGGAATTTGCTTGCCCTTGTTGCAATAAAAGTAAAAAATTTGTATGGCTTAAACATTCCAAAAAATGGGCATACATGGGTCACAGGCATTTTCTCCCTCCTCAGCACAGGTTCAGAAAGGATAAAGTGGAATTTGATGGTTCTAGAGAGTTCATCCCAGCACCAAAGATCATGACAGGAGTCGAAATGTTATTGCAGATTGAGGAAGAAAACATCCGCATGGTATATGAAATTCAGGATTTGGTGGCTCCTCCAGTACGTAATATTCGTCCTGCGGGTAGGCAGCGCAGTCACAATTGGAAAAAGAAATGTATTTTTTATAGTCTTCCGTATTGGAAAACTAACATGTTGAGGCATAATTTGGATGTCATGCACATTGAAAAAAATGTTTGTGATAACATATTGTGGACCATTTTAGGTGTCAGTGGAAAGTCAAAGGACCATGTTAATGCACGTCGTGATTTGGAAGAAATTGGTTTAAGGAAACAGTTGCATTTACAGTTAGCTGAGGGAAACAAGGCATATATGCCTGTTGCACAATATTCGATGACTACAGAGGAGAAAGAGACATTTCTTTCCATTTTGAAGATGGTCAAGGTGCCTGATGGTTACTCTTCTAATATTTCAAAGTGTGTGAATCTGACGAGCAAGACATTGCAAGGGTTGAAAAGTCATGACAATCACTTATTACTTCAGCAGTTAATTCCAATCGCAATTTGTGATTGTTTATCCCCCAATGTTGTTCATCCCTTGATTGAGATGAGTAATTTTTTTAGACAGCTTTGTTTAATAAATCAACGAATGATTGATTTAAAATGTTTGCAGGACCGAATTGTACTTACGCTTTGTCACTTTGAGAAACTTTTCCCCCCTCATTTTTCGATGTTATGGTCCACTTGACAGTGCACCTAACTGATGAAGTAATGGCTGCGGGTCCAGTGCAATTCAGGTGGATGTATCCTATTGAACGGTATTTGAGTACATTGAAATGATTTGTACGCAACAGAGATCGTCCAGAGGCATCAATAGCCAATGGTTATTTGATGGATGAGTTTACTACCTTTTGTGCAGAATATCATACGGATGTTGAAACAAAATTAGATAAGCCCTCTCAGATTCATGATGGTCCTGTTGGAGAATGAACCACATTTGATATGGAAAACATCGAGTGGATACAAGCACATCGATATATCTTGTTCAATACTCCATCAGTTGCACCATTAATGCAGTAAGTATCTTATCAATGTGCTTGTATAACTTTTACATGTTTTGTTTGCATAAGTTGATCTTTTAAACATCGCGTAATCATTTGCAGGAAACACATTAATGAGATAAAAGAAGAGATGCATCGTGCAACTGAGTTGCAAATTCAACAATCTCATTATGCGGAATTTCATGATTGGTTCAAGGATTATGTATGTATAAATTGATTTTCATTATGAGTTAAGTGTTAAACTAATTCTTTCTTCATATATCAGTATTGATTTTTATAAATTATGTAGGTTCGTAAGCTGAGGGAGTTAGGGGAACCCATGCTACCTGAAGTATTTATCCAACTGGCTGAGGGTCCATCTATAATGTCTCGTCGTTATAAAGCTATTGATGCTAATGGTTTTCGATTTCGCATTAAATATTTTGACGACAAACGAGCAACACAAAACAGTGGCATCAGTTGTCCCTTTGTCGATTCTTATTATTACTATGGTCAATTGATAGACATCATTGAAGTTGTATACATACACGGTTTGAAGTACATATTGTTAAAGTGTAATTGGGTTGATCCATTGCGTGGATGTAAAGTCTATCAATATCAGTTTTCATTGGTGAATTTTAACTATATGTTATACAGAAATAATGAACGAGTTGAGAATGAACCTTTCCTTTTGACATCACAAGCGGAACAAGTATTCTTCGTTACTTTGCCTTCGGATCCAAGTTGGCATGTTTTTGTCAAAATGTCTCGGCGAGGAGTGTTTTTATTTGAAGAAGATGAACCCGATACTGTTCCGTTTGTTTACCAACAACTTGATCAACATACCGTAGTTCAACGTGAAGAAGATATTTATTGGGTCAGAGCGGCTGTTGAAGGAGAAACGGTCGATTTTCATGCTTAACGAAAGGTATAATTGTTTTCCCGCTATTCAGTAGAATGTCCTAGGATATCATAAATTATCTAATCATTTTATAAATCCTTATAAGTTTTAATCCTCACATTTGTAAGATAATTCAGTCATAAATATTTAGGTTGATTAACTTTCTGATTTTTTAAAATTCATTCACAACTAATTATTCAATACATTTTTTGTTTGATTAACAGTTGTACAAGTTTGATTTATTAAGAACAATCCAATTTATCTTTTAAACACTTTGGACTCATTACTGATATTTTCTATGACTGCAGACATGTCAGGGGAAGAGGCAGAAGATCCACATCATCCATCTGAGGCATCTACGTCTCAGGGTCGAGGTATGTTTGAATGTCATTGTCTATATTTTTTAAGTAATTGACATATATATATATATATAACATTTGTCAATTTATATATAAAATTGTTTTCAACAGGATCAGACTCCGCTGCTTCTTCCTCTCGCCGGAGAGGCCCTGGTCGTGGCATATTATCATGGAATTCCGACACGACAATAGATGTTTCATTTGATGAGGTATTTCATCCCGTGGGACCGAATGCCCCGACATTTATTCGTCAGCTGGGTCATATCATACGTGACCCACATCGATTTCCATTGACCACGCGTGATTGGGCTTCTATCCATCAGGACACATTAGATCATCTATGGAGGGAGGTTCAGGTAAGAAAATAATTTTACTTTATTTTCTATTTATAAAGAATACTAATATGTTTGATTATTTTCATTATAACAAAATTTGAAAGTATGCCCTGAAGAGTTTTGGCCTGTGTGTATGAGCAAATTCCGTAAGATGTGGAAAGATTATAAAGGCAAAGTGAAGAGGGACCACTGGGTACCAAATGTGGGTGCCCTTGACATTTTGGAAAAAGTCCTGAGAGGTGTCCACCCGGATCAGTGGCGTGACTTGGTTGCATATTGGTCTACTGAGGGTGTTGCGGTTTGTATATTAATTATTTTTCTGTATATATATTTTCAATAATATGTGATTTGTTTGAAATTTGAATGAATTGAATGTAGGAGGTGTCAACACGGCATTCGGAGAATCGAGCGTTGCAGGGACCAGCTCACAGGCTCAGGACTCGTCAAGTGTCTCAGATCCGACACGAGGTATATATTATTCATTTTTTAATTTATTAATTAATATGGTTTTGTGTTTATATTCTTTTAATATACAGTTGCGAGGGCAAGGTGAAGCAACTGATAAAATGTCGGTGTGGATAAGGACTTGTGATCGCAATGATCCAAAGGTTGCAGCATTGATAGTAAGTGTCTGTACTTACCAATAATTACATAAATCTAAATATTAACAAATATATATTTATATATATTTAAATATTTCACAGGCTCAATTTGAAGCTGAGTTAGAGTATCTTCCAGAGGACCAGCGACAGCTTCCCATGCGACGGGATGCGATCTTTCATCCCATTATTAGTCGGGACGGGCATGGCTATAGTTTGACCTATGGAGCAGGGATTCCTCGTTCTGTAGTGTCATGCGCTGCGGTTGTCGGTCCTGCTGTTGCTCATATGACACAGCAGATGTCAGATTTTGAGGCACGGCTGCGCGCTTCCGAGGAGACAAATGCGCAATTGACAGCTGAGGTTAGAGCACTGCGGGAATATGTGCGTCGAGCTGATGTTACATGGGATCATACGATGCAGATATATACTGTATTTATTTATTTAATTTAAATTATTTTTGTTATTAAAATATTTATAATGTTTATTTGTTGTAGGAACCTAGCCCATCAGAAGGAGGTAGCAGTGATACCAATGCGTGACGCACCATATATTCACGAGATATGTTTTTTGTTTTTACTGGTAGGGTTGACATTGATGTACTGTATTTATTCATTTAAGTAATGCATTTTTACCATCCATGGTGGTCTTTTAAATATTTTATACACATATTGAGTTTTTGATCAGATAATCTTGAATGATTCTACATTTGAAAAAGTCGAACTAATTCCAACAGATCAATAAATCTGATATTATAGATTATGTATTATCCAATATATTTTTTATAAATTTCTGTATGGTATCGATAAAAGAAATATGGATTAATTAGATGTTATCACATTTATTTTTCACTTTTGTAATCAATGGGATGGCCTTTGCACCCCCGGAGAGCCCCCCGCACCCTCGTGCACCCCCGTACAGCCCCCCGCACCCCCATACATCCCCCCGCACCCCCGTACAGCCCCGCGCACCCCCGTACATCCCCCTCCCCCCCGCACCCCCGTACAGCCCCCCGCACCCCCGTACCGCCCCCCGCACCGCCGTACAGCCCCCCCCCCCCCCCCCCCCCCCCCCCGCACCCCCGTACATCCCCCCACACCCCCGTACTGCCCCCGCACCCCCGTACTGCCCCCGTACAGCCCCCCGCACCCCCGTACAGCCCCCCGCACCCCCGTACAGCCCCCCACACCCCCGTACAGCCCCCCCCCCCGAACCCCCATACAACCCCCCGCACCCCCGTACAGCCCCCCGCACCCCCGTACAACCCCCCGCACCCCCGTACTGCCCCCCGCACCCCCGTACTGCCCCCCGCCACCCCCGTACAGCCCCCCGGACCCCCGTACAGCCCCCCGACACCACCGTACAGCCCCCCCCCCCCCCCCCCCCCCGCACACCCGTACAGCTCCCCGCACAGCCGTACAGCCCCCCCCCCCCCCCCCCCGCACCCCCGTACTGCCCCCCGCACCCCCGTACAGCCCCCCCGCACCCCCGTACACCCCCCCGCACCCCCGTACACCCCCCAAACCCCCGTACTTCCCCCGCCACCCCCGTACAGCCCCCCGCACCCCCGTACAGCCCCCCCGCACCCCCGCACACCCCCCACACCCCCGTACTTCCCCCCGCCACCCCCGTACAGCCCCCCACACCCCCGTACAGCGCCCCGCCACCCCCATACAGCCCCCCGCACCCCCGTACAGCCCCCCACACCCCCGTCCAGCCCCCACACCCCCGTACACCCCCCCCCCACGCAGCACGTCCGATTGTGTCATTTTCAGCAGCGCGGCGCGCGCTGAAATGGCACGTTGGGGGGTCAAAACCACCCGAACGACCTCCGAATTCCACGAAACCGTACGACAACATCTGGGGCGTGAATTGTAAAATGGTCGGCTAGACGGAACCTCATTCGGAGGTATCGTTTGACCGCGGAGGCTGGAAACGCGTTTCCGGCGCCCTAAAACACCAAAACGGCGTGCGGCGGTCCAATTCGGAGCAAACGTGCTCTGAATGACCTGAAACCGCACAGGAACGATATAAATATTGTTCCTGAGATGCAGGAGGAGGCCTCACATCCATCGGACGTGCGGTGCGCGCGGCACGTCCGATTGTGTCCTTTTCAGCAGCGCGGCGCGCGCTGAAATGGAACGTTGGGGGGGTCAAAACCACCCGAACGACCTCCGAATGCCACGAAACTGTACGACAAAATCCGGGGCGTGAATTGTGAAATGGTCGGCCAGACGGCACCTCATTCAGAGGTGTCGTGTGACCGCGGCGGCCGGAAATGCGTTTTCGGCGCCATAAAACACCAAAACGGCGTGCGGCGGTCCCATTCGGAAAAACGTGCTCCAAAATACCTGAAACCGCACGGGAATGATAAAATATTATTCCTGAGATGCAGGAGGAGGCAGCACGTCCAGCGGACGTGCGGTGCACGCGGCACGTCCGATTGTGTCCTTTTCAGCAGCGCGACGCGAGCTGAAATGGCGCGTTGGGGGGTCAAAACCACCCGAACGACCTCTGAATGCCACGAAACCATACGACAATATCCGGGGCGTGAATTTTGAAATGGTCGGCCAGACGGCACCTCATTCAGAGGTGTCGTGTGACCGCGGCTGCCGGAAACGCGTTTCCGGTGCCATAAAACACCAAAACGGCGTGCGGCGGTCCCATTCAGAGAAAACGTGCTCCGAAAGACCTGAAACCGCACTTGATCGATAGAAATATTATTCCTGAGATGCAGGAGGAGGCAGCACGTCCAGCGGACGTGCGGTGCGCGCGGCACGTCCGATTGTGTCCTTTTCAGCAGTGCGGCGCGAGCTGAAATGGCGCATTGGGTGGGTCAAAACCCCCCGAACGACCTCCAAATGCCACGAAACCGTACGACAATATCCGGGGCGTGAATTGTGAAATGGTCGGCCAGACGACACCTCATTCGGAGGTGTCATGTGACCGCGGAGGCCGGAAACGCGTTTCCGGCGCCATTAAACACCAAAACGGCGTGTGGCGGTCCCATTCGGAGCAAACGTGCTCCGAAAGACCCGAAACCGCACGAGAACGATAGAAATATTTTTCCTGAGATGCAGGAGGAGGCAGCACGTCCAGCGGACATGCGGTGCGTGCGACACGTCCGATTGGGCCTTTTCAGCAGCGCGGCGCGCGCTGAAATGGCGCGTTGGGGGGTCAAAACCACCCGAACGACCTCTGAATGCCACGAAACCGTACGACAATATTCGGGGTGTGAATTGTGAAATGGTCGGCCAGTCGGCACATCATTCGGAGGTGCCGTGTGACCGCGGCGGCCGGAAACGCGTTTCCGGCGCCATAAAACACCAAAACGGCGTGCGGCGGTCCAATTCGGAGCAAACGTGCTCCGAACGACCTGAAACTGCACGAGAACGATAGAAAAATTATTCCTGAGATGCAGGAGGAGTCCGAACGTCCATCAAACATGCGGTGCGCGCGGCACGTCCGATTGTGTCCTTTTCAGCAGCGCGACGCGGGCTGAAATGGAGCGTTGGGGGGTCAAAACCACCCGAACGACCTCCGAATGCCACGAAACAGTACTACAACATCCGGGGCGTGAATTGTGAAATGGTCGGCCAGACGGCACCTCATTCGGAGGTGCCGTGTGACCGCGGCTGCCAGAAATGCGTTTTGGGCGCCATTAAACACCAAAACGGCGTGCGACGGTCCCATTCGGAGCAAACATGCTCCGAAAGACTTGAAACCGCACGGGAACGATATAAATATTATTCCTGAGATGCAGGAGGAGGCAGCAGGTTCAGCGGACGTGCGGTGCGCGCGACACGTCTGATTGTGTCCTTTTCAGCAGCGCGACGCGCGCTGAAATGGCGCGTTGGGTGGTCAAAACCACCCGAATGACCTCCGAATGCCACGAAACCGTACGACAACATCCGGGGCGTGAATTGTGAAATGGTCAGCCAGATGGAACCTCATTCAGAGGAGCCGTTTGACCGCGGCGTCCGGAAACGCGTTTCCGGCGACCTAAAACACCAAAACAGCGTGCGACGGTCCCATTCGGAGCAAACGTGCTCCGAAAGACCTGAAACTGCACGAGAACGATAGAAATATTATTCCTGAGATGCAGGAGGAGGCAGCATGTCCAGCGGACGTGCGGTGCGCGCGGTACGTCCGATTGTGTCCTTTTCAGCAGCGCGGCACGAGCTGAAATGGCGCGTTGGGGGTTCAAAACCACCCGAACGACCTCCGAATGCCACGGAACTGTACGACAATATTCGGGGCGTGAATTGTGAAATGTTCGGCCAGACGGCATCTCATTCGGAGGTGCCGTGTGACCGCGGCGGCTGGAAACGCGTTTCCGGTGCCATTAAACACCAAAAAGGCGTGCGGTGGTCCCATTCGGAGCAAACGTGCTTTGAAAGACCTGAAACCGCACGGGAACGATAGAAATATTATTCCTGAGATGCAGGAGGAGACAGCACGTCCAGCGGACGTGCGGTGCGCGCGGTACGTCCGATTGTGTCCTTTTCAGCAGCGCGGCGCGAGCTGAAATGGCGCGTTGGGGGGTCAAAACCACACGAACGACCTCCGAATGCCACGAAACCGTACGACAATATCTGGGGCGTGAATTTTGAAATGGTCAGCCAGACGGCACCTCATTCGGAGGTGTCGTGTGACCGCGGCTGCCGGAAACGCGTTTCTGGCGCCATAAAACACCAAAACGGCGTGTGGCGGTCCCATTCAGAGCAAACGTGCTCCAAAAGACCTGAAACCGCACGGTAATGATAGAAATATTATTCCTGAGATGCAGGAGGAGGCAGCACGTCCAGAGGACGTGTGTTGCACGCGGCACGTCCGATTGTGTCTTTTTCAGCAGCGCGGCGCGAGCTGAAATGGCGCATTGGGGGGGTCAAAACCACCCGAACGACCTCCGAATGCCACGAAACCGTACGACAATATCCAGGGCGTGAATTGTGAAATGGTCGGCCAGACGACACCTCATTCGGAGTTGTCGTGTGACCGCGGCGGCCAGAAACGCGTTTCCGGCGCCATTAAACACCAAAACGGCGTGCGGCGGTCCCATTCGGAGCAAACGTGCTCCGAAGGACCCGAAACCGCACGGGAATGATAGAAATATTATTCCTGAGATGCGGGAGGAGGCAGCACGTCCAGCAAACATGTGGTGCGCGCGGCACGTCCGATTGTGTCCTTTTAAGCAGCGCGGCGCACGCTGAAATGGCGCGCCGGGGGGTCAAAACCACCCGAACGACCTCCGAATGCCACGAAACCGTACGACAATATCCAGGGCGTGAAATGTGAAATGGTCGGCTAGTCGGCACCTCATTAGGAGGTGCCGTGTGACCGCGGCGGCCGGAAACGCGTTTCTGGCGCCAAAAAACGCCAAAACGGCGTGCGAAGGTCCAATTCGGAGAAAACGTGATCCGAACGACCTGAAACCGCACGAGAACGATAGAAATATTATTCCTGAGGTGCAGGAGGAGGCTGAACTTCCATCAAACGTGTGGTGCGCGCGGCACATCCGATTGTGTCCTTTTCAGCAGCGCGACACGCGCTGAAATGGAGCGTTGGGGGGTCAAAACCACCTGAACGACCTCCGAATGCCACGAAACCGTACGACAACATCTGGGGCGTTAATTGTAAAATGGTCGGCCAGACGGAACCTCATTCGGAGGTGCCGTGTGACCGCGACTGCCGGAAACGCGTTTCGGGCGCCATTAAACACCAAAACGGCGTGCGGTGGTCCCATTCGGAGCAAACGTGCTCCGAAAGACCTGAAACCTCACGAGAACGATATAAATATTATTCCTGAGATGCAGGAGGAGGCAGTAGGTTCAGCGGACGTGCGGTGCGCGCGACACGTCCGATTGTGTCCTTTTCAGCAGCGCGGCGCGCGCTGAAATGACGCGTTAGGGGGTCAAAACCACCCGAACGACCTCCGAATGCCACGAAACCGTACGACAACATCCGGGGCGTGAATTGTGAAATGGTCGGCCAGATGGAACCTCATTCGGAGGTGCCGTTTGACCGCGGCGTCTGGAAACGCGTTTCCGGCGCCCTAAAACACCAAACGGCGTGCGGCGGTCCCATTCGGAGCAAACGTGCTCCGAAAGACCTGAAACTGCATGGGAATGATAGAAATATTATTCCTGATATGCAGGTGGAGGCAGCATGTCCAGCGGACGTGCGGTGCGCGCGGCACGTCCGATTGTGTCCTTTTCAGCAGTGCGACGCGAGCTGAAATGGCGCGTTGGGGGGTCAAAACCACCCGAACGACCTCCGAATGCCACTGAACCATACGACAATATCCGGGGCGTGAATTGTAAAATGTTCGGCCAGACGGCACCTCATTCGGAGGTGCCCTGTGACCGCGGCGGCTGGAAACGCGTTTCCAGCGCCATTAAACACCAAAACGGCGTGCGGCGGTCCCATTCGGAGAAAACGTGCTCTGAAAGACCTAAAACCGCACGAGAACGATAGAAATATTATTCCTGAGATGCAGGAGGAGGCAGCACATCCAGCGGACGTGCGGTGCGCGTGGCACGTCCGATTGTGTCCTTTTCAGCAGCGCGGCGCGCGCTAAAATGGCGCGTTGGGGGGGTCAAAACCACCCGAACGACCTCTAAATGCCGCGAAACCGTACGACAATATCCAGGGCGTGAATTGTGAAATGGTCGGCCAGAAGGCACCTCATTTGGAGGTGCCGTGTGACCGCGGCGGCTTGAAACGCGTTTCCGGCGCCATAAAACAACAAAACGGCGTGCGGCGGTCCAATTCGGAGCAAACGTGCTCCGAAAGACCTGAAACCACATGGGAACGATAGAAATATTATTACAGAGATGCAGGAGAAGGCCGCACGTCCATCAAACGTGCGGTGCGCGCGTCACGTCCGATTGTGTCTTTTTCAGCAGCGCGGCGCGCGCTGAAATGGCGCGTTGGGGGTCAAAACCACCCCAACGACCTCTGAATGCCACGAAACCGTACAAAAACATCCGGGGCGTGAATTGTGAAATGGTCGGCTAGACGGCACCTCATTCAGGAGTGCCGTGTGACCGCGGCGGCCGGAAACGCGTTTCGAGCGCCACTAAACACCAAAACGGCGTGCGGCGGTCCCATTCGGAGGAAACGTGATCCGAAAGACCTGAAACCGCACGGGAAACGATAGAACTATTATTCCTGAGATGCGGGAGGAGGCAGCACCTCCAGCGGACGTGCGGTGCGCGTGTCACTTCCGATTGTGTCCTTTTCAGCAGCGCGGCACGCGCTGAAATGGCGCGTTGGGGGGTCAAAACCACCAGAACAACCTCCGAATGCCACTAAACCGTATGAAAACATCCGGGGGCGTGAATTGTGAAATGGTCAGCCAGACGTCACCTCATTCGGAGGTGCCGTTTGACCGCGGCGGCCGGAAACGCGTTTCCGGCGCCCTAAAACTCCAAAACGGCGTGCGGCGGTCCAATTCGAAGAAAACGTGCTCTGAACGACCTGAAACCGTATGGGAATGGTAGAAATATTATTCCTGAGATGCAGGAGGAGGCCGCACATCCACCGGACGTGCGGTGTGCGCGCGAAACGTCCGATTGTGTCCTTTTCAGCAACGAGGCGCGCACTGAAATGGAGCGTTGGGGGGTCAAAACCACCCGAACGACATCCGAATGCCACGAAACCGTACGACAACATCCGGGGCGTGAATTTTGAAATGGAAGGCCAGACGGCACCTCATTCGGAGGTGCCGCGTGACCGTGGCTGCCGGAAACGCCTTTCAGGCGCCATTGAAGGACCAAAACGGCGTGCGACGGTCCCATTCGGAGCAAACGTGCTCCGAAAGACCTGAAACCACACAGGAACGATATAAATATTATTCCTGAGATTCAGGAGGAGGCAGCAGGTTCAGCGGACGTGCGGTGCGCGCGACACGTCTGATTGTGTCCTTTTCAGCAGCGCGACGCGCGCTGAAATGGCGCGTTGGGGGGTCAAAACCACCCGAACGACCTCCGAATGCCACGAAACCGTACGACAACATCCGGGGCGTGAATTGAGAAATGGTCGGCCATATGGAACCTCATTCGGAGGAGCCGTTTGACCGCGGCGTCCGGAAACGCGTTTCCGGCGCCCTAAAACACCAAAACGGCGTGCGGCGGTCCCATTCAGAGAAAACGTGTTCCGAAAGACCTGAAACTGCACGGGAACGATAAAAATATTATTCCTGAGATGCAGGAGGAGGCAGCATGTCCAACGGACGTGCGGTGCGCGTGGCACGTCCGATTGTGTCCTTTTCAGCAGCGCGGCGCGAGCTGAAATGGCGCGTTGGGGGGTCAAAACCACCCGAACGACCTCCGAATGCCACAGAACCCGTACGACAATATCCGGGGCGTGAATTGTGAAATGTTCGGCCAGACGGCACCTCATTCGAAGGTGCCGTGTGACCGCGGCGGCCGGAAACGCGTTTCCGGCGCCATTAAACACCAAAACGGCGTGCGGAGGTCCCATTCGGAGCAAACATGCTCTGAAAGACCTGAAACCGCACGGGAATGATAGAAATATTATTTCTGAGATGCAGGAGGAGGCAGCACGTCCAGCGGACGTGCGGTGCACGCGGCACGTCCGATTGTGTCCTTTTCAGCAGCGCGGCGCGCACTGAAATGGGGGCGTTGGGGGGTCAAAACCACCCGAACGACCTCTGAATGTCACGAAACCGTACGACAATATCCGGGGCGTGAATTGTGAAATGGTTGGCTAGACGGCACCTCATTCGGAGGTGCTGTGTGACCGCGGCGGCTGGAAACGCGTTTTCCGGCGCCATGAAACACCAAAACGGCGTGCGGCGGTCCAATTCGGAGCAAACGTGCTCCGAAAGACCTTAAACCGCACGAGAACGATATAAATATTATTACAGAGATGCAGGATGAGGCCGCACGTCCATCAAACGTGCGGTGCGCGCGGCACGTCCGATTGTGTCCTTTTCAGCAGCGCGGCGCGCGCTGAAATGGCGCGTTGGGGGTCAAAACCATCCGAACGACCTCTGAATGCCACGAAACCGTACGACAACATCCGGGGCGTGAATTGTGAAATGGTCGGCCAGACGGCACCTCATTCAGAAGTGTCGTGTGACCGCGGCGGCCGGAAACGCGTTTCGAGTGCCATTAAACACCAAAACGGCGTGCAGCGGTCCCATTCGGAGAAAACGTGCTCCGAAAGCCCTGAAACCGCACGAGAATGATAGAAATATTATTCCTGAGATGCGGGAGGAGGCAACACATCCAGCGGACGTGCAGTGCGCGTGTCACGTCCGATTGTGTCCTTTTCAGCAGCGTGGCGCGCGCTGAAATGGCACGTTGGGGGGTCAAAACCACCAGAACGACCTCCGAATTCCACGAAACTGTACGAAAACATCCGGGGCGTGAATTGTGAAATGGTCAGCCAGACAGCACATCATTTAGAGGTGCCGTTTGACCGCGGCGGCCGGAAACGCGTTTCCGGCGCCAAAAAACACCAAAACGGCGTGCGGCGGTCCAATTCGAAGCAAACGTGCTCCGAATGACCTGCAACCGCATGGGAATGGTATAAATATTATTCCTGAGATGCAAGAGGAGGCCGCACGTCCATCGGACGTGCGGTGTCGCGCGAGACACGTCCGATTGTGTTCTTTTCAGCAGCGCGGCGCGCACTGAAATGGCGCGTTGGGGGGTCAAAACCACCCGAACGACCTCCGAATGCCGCGAAACGGTACGACAACATCCGGGGCGTGAATTGTAAAATGGTCGGCCAAACGGCAAATCATTCGGAGGTGCTGTGTGACCGCGGCGGCCGGAAACGCGTTTCCGGCGCCATAAAACAACAAAACGGCGTGCGGCGGTCCCCATTCGGAGCAAACGTGCTCCGAAAGACATGAAACTGCACGGGAATGATAGAAATATTATTCCTGAGATGCAGGAGGAGGCAACACGTCCAGCGGACGTGCAGTGCACGCGACACGTCCGATTGTGTCCTTTTCAGCAGCGCGGCGCGAGCTGAAATGGCGCGTTGGGGGGTCAAAACCACCCGAAACGACCTCCGAATGCCATGAAACCATACGACAATATCCGGGGCGTGAATTGTGAAATGGTTGGCTAGACGGGCACCTCATTCGGAGGTGTCGTGTGACCGTGATGGCCGGAAACGCGTTTTCGGTGCCATAAAAACACCAAAACGGCGTGCGGTGGTCCATTCGGAGCAAACGTGATCCGAAAGACCTGAAACTGCACGGGAATGATATTAATATTATTCCTGAGATGTAGGAGGAGGCAGCACATCCAGGCGACGTGCGGTGCGCGCGGCACGTCCGATTGTGTCCTTTTAAGCAGCGCGGCGCGAGCTGAAATGGCGCGTTGGGGGGGTCAAAAACCACCCAGACGACCTACGAATGCCACGAAACCATATGACAATATCCGGGGAGTGAATTGTGAAATGGTCGGCCAGACGGTACCTTCATTCGGAGGTGCCGTGTGACCGCGGCGGCCGGAAACGCGTTTCCGGTGCCATTAAACACCAAAACGGCGTGCGGCGGTCCCATTCGGAGCAAACGTGCTACGAAAGACCTGAAACCGCACGGGAACGATATAAATATTATTCCTGAGATGCAGGAGGAGGCAGCACGTCCAGCGGACGTGCGGTGCGTGCGGCCAACGTCCGATTGTGTCCTTTTTAGCAGCGCGACGCGCGCTGAAATGACGCGTTGTGAGGTCAAAACCACCAGAACGACCTCTGAATGCCACGAAACCGTACGACAATATCCGGTGCGTGAATTGTGAAATGTTCAGCCAGACGGAACCTCATTCGGAGGTGCCGTGTGACCGCGGCGGCCGGAAACGTGTTTACGGCGCCATAAAACACCAAAACGCGGCGTGCGGCGGTCCAATTCGGAGCAAACGTGCTCACGAACGACCTGAAACCGCACGGGAACGATAGAAATATTATTCTTGAGATTCAGGAGGAGGCTTCACGTCCGATTGTGTGTCCTTTTCAGCAGCGCGGCGCGCGCTGAAATGGCGTGTTGGGGGGGTCAAAAACCACCCGAATGACCTCCGAATGCCACGAAACCGTTACGACAACATCCGGGGCGTGAATTGTGAAATGGTCGACCAGACGAAACCTCATTCGTAGGTGCCGTGTGACCACGGTGGCCGGAAAACGCGTTTCGGGCGCCATTAAACACCAAAAACGGCGTGCGGCGGTCCCATTCGGAGAAAAACGTGCTCCGAAAGACCTGAAACCGCACAGGAATGATAGAAATATTATTCCTGAGATGCAGGAGGAGGCATCACGTCCAGCGGACGTGCGGTGCGCGTGGCACGTCCGATTGTGTCCTTTTCAGCAGCGCAATGCGCGCTGAAATGGCGCGTTGGGGGGTCAAAACCACCCGAACGACCTCCGAATGCCACAAAAATGTACGACAACATCCGGGGCGTGAATTGTGAAATGGTCGGCCAGACGACACCTCATTCAGAGGTTCCTTTTGACCGCAGCGGCCGGAAACACGTTTCCAGCGCCATAAAACACTAAAACGGCGTGTGGCGGTCCCATTCGGAGCAAACGTGCTCCGAAAGACCTGAAATGAGATTATTTCTTGAATCGATGTTTTTAAATTATTATAGCACAATGATTTGATATTATATATATATTATATATATATTAAAACATTTAAAATATATTTTATATATATATAAATAAAATATTGTATTTAATAGTATATATATGAATATTATATATATATATATATATATATATTCAATTCAATAAATAAAATTTTAAAATATTTTTTTTAGACTAGCGACCGCCATAGGCGGTCGCTATAGGCTGCCCGGCAGAGGGGCTGCAGCGACCGCGTGGCGGTCGCTGAAGGCCGATATGCCGGCCTTTTATAGCGACCGCCATTGGCGGTCGCTGAAAGCCTCTAGCGACGAGGCAACAGCGACCGCCAATGGCGGTCGCTGAGCGGCCGCTAAAGGCCGGATTTTCAGTAGTGTTAATGAAGCATTACTTTTTTGACTCAAAGCATCAGCCCCTTTTTTCCCCAGATGGTAATGCATTGTATAATCATAATCCTTGATTAATTATAACCATCTACTCTATCTAATGATCAATTCTTTCTTAGTGAATATATACTTTAAACTTTTGTGATCAGTATATATTTCAGACATAACTCCATACAAATGATGCCTCCAAATTTTCAAAGTGAAAACAATAGCAGCTAATTCCATATCATGTGTAGGGTAATTTACCACATATGTTTTCAACTGACGTGAAGCATATAAAATTACCAGATCATTCTGCATAAGGACACAACCAACTCCTTTTAACAAAGCATCACTGTATATAACAAACTCACCATTCCTGGAAGGATGTTCCAAAACTGGAGCATTCTCCAATCTTCTTTTCAACTCCTGAAAAACAGTCATCACATTCTATTGTCAAGATAAACATAACACCCTTCCAAGTAAGCTTAGTTTATGGACTAGATAACTGTGAGAAATTTTCAACAATCCTTCGGTAGTACCCTGTCAAACCAAGGAAACTACGGATCTCAGTTACATTTGTGGGTCATGGTCATTCTTCAACAACATTTTCTTTTTCAGGATCAACATTTATCCCATCTTTAGAAAAAATGTGACCAAGGAAAGAAATTTGTTGTAACCAAAACTCACACTTTCTGAATTTCCCATACAATTTCTTTTCTTTTAAGGTTTGCAGAATAACCCTTAAATGTCTTTCATGCTCCTCTTTACTTTTAGAAAACACCAAAATATCATCAATAAACACAACCACCAATTATCACCTGATTCAACTGAGCCATCAGTGCAGTAAACTGATCAATTCTGATTCCAACCATCTCTGGTTTCCGATTCGAAAGGTCATTATACTCTGTATGCCTTCATAGAAAAGATACTCGTTTTCCTCTATGGAAAATCATTCTGAACATAGAAATATCTTAGGTGAAGCAATATGGTAACCTTTAAAAGCTATATCATATCAATTTGACCCTAAAAAAAATATTTTTGGATA
This sequence comes from Viscum album, assembly GCA_963277665.1. Taxonomy (NCBI): domain Eukaryota; kingdom Viridiplantae; phylum Streptophyta; class Magnoliopsida; order Santalales; family Viscaceae; genus Viscum; species Viscum album. The sequence goes on from OY728162.1 coordinate 491,636,360, forward strand.
ATCATTTAATAGAATTCTAACACCTACAGTTATCTAAACCTCCCTCTGATACTGACTATAAGGCCCCAGCCTTAAACATTACTTAATCATGAGATATTTCAAGAATACACATTGAGGATATTTCCAGGTTTAGAGTTTTAGAGAATTAGATTATAAAACATGCATTACTCCCAAATTTAAACAATGTGGTTACAATAAAAGATAGTATTCATTTTTTCCCATCGATGGAAACATATTTAAAATAAAACAAGGATTCTTTCTTGACACTTCCATGACACTATCATCATATCATGTACCTTTCCCTTGACCTGTGAAAAAACATTTCAAAAACATGGGATGAGCATAAAAAGACCAGTAAGGGATATAAAAACATGGAAAGGAAACAAGAGTACATGTACACATAAGAATCAATGAAATCATACTTTACTTATAAAATGTATTTACATTAACATACCTCATAAAATCATGAATAAATCATAGAAATCATAAGACATAAAGGTAATTTGAGGCCTTCATAACATTCTTACGTAGGGAGTAACCCTCTTGGTTACGTTTGGAATACCCATCACAATATATTCCCTAAATATCTTCAGAGAAACCATAAAGTTTAACCCCTTAGCATTACCCAATGCATTGGAGAGCTATATCGGGCTCACCTGTCCATTAGTTTTTCATGGAACCACCTATCTTGATTATAATACCCAAGAACCATAAACATAATCGTATCACATAAAACATGCATAAATGAAACATAACATTTCCACTTTTCAATCACAATATATCAATACAACACATTGATATAAAAAAATTAGGAAAACCATTTTCAATACCAAAATAAAATAAAATTAAAACATGGTATTTATTTTTCATTTAAAAAAAGGTATGGCTTGTAGAGGAAGCTGAAACTCAAATAATGGTCACAAAAGCGGAGAAGACGTTGTCGCCGCATACGTATGACAAAATCATTCCCTTTTTTCATTAAGTAAAACGCTTCATATAAAAAGATTTCTTTTTGATAAATGTAAATGTCAAAGGGTTTTATACACCGTATAAAAGAAAGTTGTGTATAAAACATAATATGACCCAATGAAAGGAGATTGAGACGAAGTCCCATACAAAGATCATTTTTTATATAAAATAGATCTATTATGTGTGTTCACTATAAGTAAACATAATGAAAATACAAATACAAGATAGGACATAATAATATCATGACATAATTTGAAAGTAGCAGATTAACCCAACGAACAGAAATCGGGTTAAGAAGTTCCTTTACCTTGGGTCCGACTTGACTCGATCATTCTTTAAATTTCTGAATCATAAACTTGAGTTAATTTCTACTTTTTTAAGAACATTTTTCAAGTTCATTATTTCTTTAATATCACTTATTACCTTGTTATTAACACTATATAATTATTTATGTTAATAATGGTCATTTTTTCGATCATTGGTACTTGAGTCAAAAAAATAAACTCTTTATAATTACCAGTTGTTCATGTGGTAAAATATCCATTATATCAAGAATTATATTCATGATTTAGATATCATATATATCATATATATCCAGTATATACATGAATTTATAATATTACATAATCATTTAGAGGTATGAAATGAATTGCACCGTTCATGGAGACGGTAAGCCGTACGTACGCATGAACGCTACTTTCATTTCTATGTCATATTAATGGAACTAGAACTAAATGAAAGATATGTATATTTTAATTATAGAATTATATTCCTCATTTATATGTAAAATAAATCATATATATCTATTTTATATATGTACTTATAATAGTACATTACATTTGGGGATAAGAAATGAAATCCACCGTTCAAGCAGACGGTAAGTCGTACGTACGCATGAACGCTACTTTCATTTCTATCTAATACTTTAATGGAAAGAAATAATAATGATATAAAGATATATTATAATTCCATTATAACATCATATATAATAACTTTAACTCCATAATTTATATGTCCCACATATGGCATTAACGAATCAAATCACCTTGAGGGGGCAGTAGTCCGCACTTCCTAAAATGAAATTATCGTGTTTACCCATAATGGAAACCATAAAGGTATGAAACAAATGAAAAATACCGAATCATAAGGAAAACATAAAAATAATATATATCATATATAAGTAGAGTGACATCTTAATGGCCACCTTTTAAGGTGTTAGAAGAATATTCAACAATCGCCGTTTCGTGAGGCAGAAATTCGCCATCCACAGAAATAATTTGTTCTTTAACCATTAGATGTAGGTGTGTGTAATTTTAGCTCGAATAATTCTTATAAAAACATCCTAGTATATTTAAGATACTTTTTTTGTCACAAAATAAATTAATAATAAGAGTTTAGGGGTTTGGAGAAGAAAAATTAAATATAATAACACAAGAGAAACACTACCTTTAAAACGGGTAACTCTTTTTGATTTGAGATCAAAGGGTTCCTTGGGAAGACATCTTCCCAATGTGAGGCTTCTAGGAGTAATAGAGGGATGTGTAGAGAAAAAATGGGCAGGTTTTGGCCGATAAAAATCTATAGAGGTGTTGGGAAGGTGGTAGAGGTGGGGGCCTTTTATAGGAGGAGAGGAGGGGCACTCTTGGAAAGATATAAAAGGTTACTTTATTTTCAAAAGAGTTTCGGATTTTAAAGGTCCCACATTGATGTATTTGGAGGATAAAGTGATAATAGTTCGAAATAAACTAATCCAATATTTCTTTTACAAGTGTATGTCTTAGATTTTACCTTATCTTTTCATTTTATTTAAATTATTCATTAATGAGGTAATCACTACATCAACATAATGTCACAAATAATTTAATTTATATAATATCTAAAAAATATAAAAAAATATAATGATGTAGGAAATACTTTCAGATTTCTAATGAATATTTATAGTCCAAATTATCATTTATTTATACAAAATAAAAAATGCTTTAGTCAGGTGATACATTCTTTGTTATATTTAACTTTCTTTAAAAATAAAATGATAAAAAGTCACTTTCACACAAAACTGATTCCATGGGGTCCCCATGTTTGCAACAAGGCATCCCAAGGTTGTCCATGATACATTCAGTAGCATTAGGACACATTTTAGTGTGATTGTTTGTTATTATGATATTATTTTATTTTCCTTAACTACCTGATTACTCATTAATCAAGATAATTAAAGATAATTACCGTCATTACTATTCATAATGTCCATAAACAAAAGTGTATTAATTACATAATTTGTACCTTATAATTCCAAATATGGAATACATTTCACCAAATTCCAAACATATAAATTTCTGAAATTAATTTAAAAATAATTACCGTTGTCAAAACAAATAGCGAGTTTTTTTAAACAATATCAATGACAAGTTGGGCACATGATTATACAAAATTACAAAGTGAAATTAATCCCAATGACCACCATTGAATTACATGGTAAACATATATTCTATTTACACTTTAAAACCAATTAAAAAAATAATCTAAACATATAATTTAATTAAGTGAAAATGGAGCTTTGATGTAAAATGCAATATTTTTCAGTATACATTAAAAAATGAACATTGTCATAAAAATACCGAAAAATTATCCAATGTAAATTTCAATGTCCCAATCATAATATAATAAGTTTATTTTGACAAATAGAGCTTATAAAATTGTCAAAAGTTTGATTTAAAAAAATGGTTTTCCATCAAATGGTAGAAAAACAATATTTAAAGAATATTAGTGTATTCAATGCTTAAAATTGGATTTATTCTCATTTTAAGCCTCTAAAACACTATATAATTCATAAATAGACATAGATAATAATATATATTATTCATTACATGCTTGGGATGTTAGAATTCCCCAAATATTATTTTCATCTTAATGAACCAAATTTATTTATTGATATCAATAGTGTATCTCAGATTTTTGAAATTCAAATAACAGAAGTGGTCAAATTATGTTTTATTCAAATTTTCTAATGCTCTTAGGAGGTGGGTAAAAGAAGTTAAAAGTTCAAAAAAATTATATATCTATAATCATTACAAACCGACACCAATGAATTACAGGGAACATGTATAGATATTATGTTTCTATTTTGACCTAAAATAAATTTAAATAAAGTAAATAATAATTTAGATTAAAATTCATTTTAAAATTATTACTCAGTGTTTTTCACTATTTATCAAAAATTGAATTCTTTCTGAAAAATACAAAAAATTTACCCTAAGCTAATTTCAATATTCCGAATCCAAAAATGAAGTCCATTTTTAATGTTAAAATTTATAAAATATCAAAAAGTGGGTATTAATATTCATAACAGCTAGTTTGATTGGTTTTGGTGTGTTAGAACTCAATGTTGAGCACAACACACACTATTTTATTACTAAAAAATAAGCATATCGTGGATGTTTTGGGTGTTATATTCTCCCCTCCTTCAAATTATTTCATCCTAAAAATTTTTAAAACATTAATAAATAAAAATAATTGGGTGGTTTTGAATCATAATTTTCTCAGGTTCCCAGGTTGCCTCTTCCATCTTATGGTTTCTCCATATAGCTTTTACCAGATGAGACATCCGGTTTCTAAACACTTGTTCTCTGGTACAAAGAATCCTGATGGGCACTTCGAAATATGAATGTCTAGGTTCTAGTTCTAATTACACATAGGTGAGTACATGTGTTGGGTTATGCATGTATTTTCTCAACAATGATTTGTGGAATACATCAAGATCTTTAGAAGGACATGGATACATTTCCAAATGGAATGATACAACCCAAATTTATTCGAAAATTTCGAAATGTTTGATTTACCTGGGACTCTATTTACCCTTCTTAGCGAAGCGTATAACACCTTTTCATGGATATACCTTTACGAAAACATGATCTCTTACCTGAAATCCAAAACCTTTCATCAGTTATAGGAATAGATCTTATTCCTAATTTTAGATTCTTTGATGTGGGTTTCAATTACCATTAAATTTTCCTTAGTTTCCTTCACATGTTCTAGGCCTATGAGTTTCCTATCACCAACATCATCCCCACAGGTTGTTGTGACACATCTCTTTCAATATAACGCTTCATATGATGCCCTATAAATACTTGAATGGAAGATATTGTTGTAGTAAAATTCTAATAGAGGTAAATATTGATCCAACATACCTTGAAATTCATTTGAGCATGATCTCAACATGTCATCAATGGTTTGAATAGTCCTTTCTGATTGTCCATCAGTTTGGGGGTGGTAGTCATTTCTCAAATGAAGTTTAGTATCCATGGATTTTGGATGACCTTTCCAGAATCATGATGCAAAACGTGGATCATGATCAGAAATAATCAATAGGGGTTCTCAATGAATTCTCACAAATTCATTAATATATAGCCATTCTATAGTTCTAGTTGTAAGTCTTCTCTTATATCATGAAAATGTGCTAACTTGGAAAGATGATCAATAATGACCCATATTGAATCGTTTCTTCTAGGAGTCATTTGTAGTCCCATGAAAAACCCCATCATAATATTATCACATTTCCACATAAGTATGGGAATAGGTTGTGTGACTCATCCGGGCTATTCCCTCAAGAATTCCCTTGTTGACAAACCATTTATTTTGACACAAAATCAGTAATATCCCTCTTGATGTTGTCCCAAAAAAATATTCCTTCAAATATATATACATATTACTCCTAGAAATGGTGTATAGAGTAGTTGGAGCTATGAGCATCATCTGACAATTCACTTTTCAGTTCAATTATATCAGGAACACAAGGTCTCTTCCCAAAAATAAAAACTTCATCTTCATACACAATGTCACTCAATCTCCCATCATTCGTAGCTTTATTAGTCTTCTGAAACACTTCTTCATTGGTATAAGAACTCTTAATCCATTATAGTAAATATTGTTTGGCATACATTTGAATAGGTATTGATGTTTCACCTACCAGGTTGATCCCCATTTCCAACATTATTAAACCCTTGTATATAAAATCCTTTTCAACTCTCATCTTGTTCATAACATCATGATCCTTTCCACTCAAACAATCTGCCACCTTATTTCCCTTCATTTGGTGGTAGTGTATGGTGCAATTATAATCCTTGAGTAGTTCAAGACATCTCCTTTTTATAATGTTGAGTTCTTTCTATGAAAAAATATTCTTCAAACTCTTGTAATCAGTATATATCTAAAATTTTTCACCAAAGAGATAATTTCTCCATATCGTAGAAGAAAATATTATGGAAATTAACTCACGATCATGAGTAGTATTGTTTTATTCATCAATTTTTAGTTATTGTGATTTATAGGAAATAACCTTATCATTCTTCATAAGGACAAAACCAATTCCTTTCTTTGATGCATCACTATTAATAAAAAACCCATCATTCCATGATGTTATAGTCAAGATATGATAATTGACTAATCTGCTCTCCAATTCATCAAAACATTCATCACAATCTTATTTCCAAACAAATTTAACCCCTTTTTGTGTGAGCATTGTTATTGGGATATCCAACCGGGAAAAATTATGGACGAAACATCGATAAAAACCTGCTAAAAGAAATAAACTGCATACCCCAGTTATACTCATTGGTAATGGCCATTATTTGATCGGTCTTGTATTAGATGGATCAATAAAGAGTCCATCCATAGGGAAAATATGTCCATGAAAAGAAATCTCCGGAAGCAAGATTTCACATAGGCAAAACACCCCATATAGTTTATTTATTCTAAGAGTCTTTACAATAATGTACAATTTATTTTCATGATCTTCGTATATTTTGAATTATAATAAGATATCATCAATAAATACCACTACAAAGTCAAAAAGAAATTCCTTGATAACTCCATTCATTATATCCATGAAAACAGAGGGTGAATTAGCCAATCCAAAAGGCATTACATCAAACTTGTATTGCCCGTACCTAGTTCGAATTGTTGTTTTTGGAATGCCTTCCTACTTCACACACAACTGATGATATCTCGATTGAAGTTCAATCTTTTAAAATTTTGGTGCTCCATGAAGTTGGTTGAATAAATCATCAGTGCGACATAGGTGATACTTTTTGTTTATCATTATAGCATCGATCTCCCTATAGTCAATGCACAACCTCATAGATCCATATATCATCTTAACAAAAAGGACATGGGCTCCCCATGGAGAAACAATAGGTCTAATAAACCCCTTATTACTGAATTCCACAAGTTGTTTCATTAGTTCCTCTAATTCCACAATGGACATTCAATAAGTAGTCTTCGATATGGGCATTGAACACAGAATTAAGACAATGGAAAACTCAATTTCTCGTTCTTGAGGATGTCTGGGTAAATCTTCACAAAACACATCTACATATTATTTCACAATAGGCAAATCCTCTATTTAAACATTCTTTTCCTCGCCCACAATTATTTCATTCTGATCATCCCCAATGATCAAATTTATTTGAGCTATTAGAGGTGGATCTATATAAGAATCTCATGGTGACATTTCTTCTCTAAATATAAGGTACTCCTTATCATCATCAAAAATTGTAACCTTCTTATTCTTAGAATAAATATTTGCATCATGGCCCGAAATCCAATGCATACCGAGGACTATATCAAATTCAATCATGGTAATGATGATTATATAAGCAGATAAATAAAATTTATATGCCTTAATAGGAATTTATTCACAAAACCTTGTTTTAAGGATACTTCCCTTAGGTGTTTTGATTGACAACTCCCTTGTTAAATAAAATTTGAAATATCTAATTTTCATAGAAATCTGGGATGATATTAAATAATGCGATGATCAATAATCAAATAATTCATATTCTAAACTTGAAGAAACCATTAAATTACCTTTCAATATGTCTTTCAGAGTATAAAACTCAACAGTATTGATAGTATAATCTTCGGATTGATCCGTTGTGATTTTATGAGGATGTATTCCTTGGCTCTTTGGATATTCATTTTCATAATTCCAAGTTTCTCTACAATTATAGGATTCAATAATTACAAACTATTTCTTCACCATAAAATCACGAGCTTGGTGGCCTTTTTCACCACACCATTAACAGACTCCCATTCCCTTTAGGCATGTAACTGGGTGATTCTTCCCATATTTACTTAGTGAATTCCTTTTCTATCTTGATAGCACAAGAGGCAATGTCTTTATATAGAGAAAAGGAGTGTGAGTCTAATTCATGGAAAAGAAATGGTTTTCCCATCAATGAAACGATCAATATGACATATTTTATTACATATATAATATGTAGCATCCCTTTCTAACCATATATGGTTAGACTCATACATTGAAATTATCTCATCCTCATTTTTCCTCAGACTCAGAAAGTGTCGTTAATTATCTTTATAATGGCCATGAGGAATGAATTTTTCTATGAAAAAATCTTTAAACTAACTCAATTAAATATTTCATACCTCATCATATTCCATTTAGTTTTGAATCAATGACCACCATTGATCAACATCTCCACTGACCAGGTAAACTGCCATCACAACAATTTCTCTTTTTCTACTCCCTAAGGCAAGGAATATTTTTTCTATGGAATTTATCAATTGCTCACCTACTAGTGTATTTCTACCCCCATTGACCATTGGTGGTTGTTTCCTAATGAAGCGATCTATCCTTGATCCTCCATGCTGCGGATCAGGGTACTCTATACGGGTATGGTTATTATTCACAACCTGAGTGAGTTGTCAATTTATAGTGATAATCCGATCAACACTAGTTGTATCATCATTTCCACTATAATTTTATTGAGCATTAAGGGAACCCCAACATGGATGGTGTTCATTGATATGGATTCCATTCCTTCCACCAGGAACCATTTCAAAACAATAGCATACACTAGATTAGATTATGAATTACAATAGATAATTCCAATCATGTAAAACACTTAACATAAATTGAATTCTTTATGGATATAATCCATAATCATAAAAAAAATTCTTTGAGGAATAAAATAGTCATAAACACATCATAATGGTTTTTAAAGAAAATGAGAATTATCCAAAGCATATTCCCCATGAGTGTATTAAACATGAGAGAAGCAAGGCCCGTTTTCATGCCCAAGTTCCCATTTGAGTCTATCTCAAAATAGAGTTTATGGGTTTTACCCCTAGGTACATTTTTTCCAGAGCCACCTCTACCTACTCGTATCCAATCAGGGATTTATTTACTGGAATACTCATAAAATCTCAACAATACCGAAATTTTAGAAAGTTATTCTATGTTGATACTCAATGTCTATCTTAGGGATATGTGCTCTAATAAGAGTTTATCAAAATATAGCTTCCAAGGTTTGTAATAAACATCCGTTGATACCAACTATAATTCCCCGACGCATGTTACCTAATGTCATTGTATTATTACATAAAATTGGTATGATCACAAAAGATCTTGTCTCAAAAAACTGACTTGATTAGCAGCCTTGTATGTATTAGATACATTAATAAGATTTACATTACATCGTAAAAGGAAAATATACAACAACTCTGCTTCCATAGATAACACTGAGGTCCAATTCACTATCCATGTAGGTCATTCATAATATATTTCTTCGCATCTAGAAAAAAATAAAACATAGAATTAGGTGAGCTCAAATTCTAAGTAATGTTAACAATATAGAGGAAACATTTATAAATAATCATAAACATTTATGGAAATGTGTAAAATAAAAAGAAAATCCTTTTTAACCAAAACATAATCATAATATGGAAAATATAAATCAAAATAATTCCATTTACATACTATTATGGATATTCTACTAGTCGAATATTCACATGCAATATCAATAGCTACTTTTATAATGATGGAATGAATAATTCTAGACATCATAACCACATAGTGAGGGCCTTGTCTGAAGAGTACAAATTATATTTTATCAAGGCCTTGTTCCAAGACACTATTTTGTCTCATGAGACCTACTGATGCATCGAGGATCTATAGAGGGCACTACCTGTCACTTACTAAGTCCAATGCATTCCTCATAAGAAAATGTTATAACATTACGTAAACATTCTTATTAAAAATAGCATACAAAATGTCAATACATTGTCCATAACCCATTAATTGTTTAAAAATAACACATCTATTGTCAAATATGTCAAAAAACATTCAATACAATATGGATGTTTTGTATCATAATAAATCAACTTCAAATAAGCTTAAAATCCCTCCAAAGATGTTGACATAGATTAAATCAAAAACCTATTTAGAGAAATATCACATTATATTTTGAAGTCATTTAAGAGTCTCATAATTTTAATGAAAACATTTATTTTGAAGATATTCTTGTAAGTATTTAAGGGATGTTTTGATGATGTTATAACAGGTGAAAATAGCCACACCTTCCGTATAAGTTAAAAAAATATTCTTACCTTAAATTTGTCGAAAAGGTAAAAAAGTACCTTGTTTGGAAAAAGATGAAAAGATTCAATTAAAAAATATATAAGGTCATATAAGGGTTGAAATGACTATAACCCATTGTCTATTAAATAGTAATTTTTTTGAAATACATTTTTTAAGAAACATGGATTTGGATGATAAAGAGGTCCCATTAGATACTTAGTTAAAAAGAAACCATAGATAATAAAGAGATTGTAAAATTAACCCTTACCTTGTAATTATCCTTTGTATAGAGTAGGTTAACCTACTATATAATGGTTAAATAATTGTTATTTAATTATACAATTATCATATACATTAATACGATGTCATATATGATCTTCTAATATTGCATTGTTAATACTATTTTATTATTATCGTTGTTTCGTGTGTTAACAAATTCTTTTTCTGTTATATTATTTGTCATGTAAATAATTATGGTTATGGACAGGATGTATCTTATTCATATTTAGAACGATATTAAGTCTGTAAACATTATTTTTAATCATCTAATGAATTTTTTTTGAATGGATATGATGTGGAATGAATCTCAACGTGTTTGTGGAGACGGTAATCGGTACGTATACATGAAAGACTATCATTATTTTAATATTAAAATTGAAGACAAAAATAATTTTCAGTAATGATATATGGGGATATAACTAATTGAGTTCTTGAAATTGAATCATCAAGAGAATGTGAAATTCCAAAAACCAATAAACCAATTTGTTGTTAAAATGGTATATGGATTCCCTGAAAATGAAGGAGATTTATTAACATTTATGTGTCAAGATCATTATCATTGAGTTGATCAATATCCTTAAAATATGCACTATAAAAATTTGAAAATGTTTTTACATGACTCATTAATTTCAACCTTTAATCAATTTCACAATCAATCTCATCTATTTCTCCAAACAATTAGTATTCAATGTTTTTTAATATGTATATCACTAAAATTAACATTAATAGAATCCTATAAATAAAAAATTTAATAAAAACATTTTATCATATCTACCGATATAATTATAAATCAAAATTGTCAATATATGGACGTATTACTCCCAAAATGATTAAACATTAATACAATGAAATAATTAATGTATCTCCAAAATTCAATAAAATCAATAAAATATCGTTGTAGATCATTTCATTAAAAGCTATCATAAAATTTATTCAATTTACATTTGACTAATATCGAATCCAAATGATTATATATTCGAATTTTTTCAATTTTAAAGTAAATATCTAATTTTTAATAACTTCAATCAGTCTTAAAGTAATACCCTAATAGTGTGCATAACAAAGTTATATAATCTCAATGATTTTCTAATTATTTATATAAATAACCAAAATCATAAAAATTCTTCAATATGTGAATATATAACTAAATAGTTAAAAAATACTATCTTATAATTTATATTTATATATTTACTTTAATTATATATGGTTCCCATAATAGAGAGAAAATTGTGAAATGCCAAATACTATATAATCGGCAAATCTATTTTCAATCCTCTAGTTATATATATGATAACATATATGTTCTTTGAATTATAATACTATTTATTTCTCAAATCTATAACATGATTTATTACAAAATAGAAAACTACGTATTCCTTGTGTAGTTGTTTCTCCGTTTTCCCCATTCATATATCTATTTAACCCGCATAACATTTCCTGATGCAATGGGTTGTTTCTATTAATATGGGTTATCATTCAGCTAAAACCATATATAATAATTTGTATAATTTATAGTATTTTTAGTATTAACATCATGAAAAAAAATCATTATTCCTCTTTTCAAATATTATGATCCATTTTTTAAATCCAATTTTATAGAAAATAAAACAATTATTATTGATTATGACGTCATTATCACCATGTACATGTTCAAAAAAATTACTTTTCTATTTTTCAGATGATTGCCTCAAAAAATTATATCTTTCTCAGAAAAATAATTTTCAAATTTAATGTTTTCATCTAGAATATTCTTCATAATAGTGTAAAAAACAATTAATTTTTAATCTTTCTTATATCTCAAAAAAATGAGAATATATGAATCTTTTATTGATAAACACATCAATCATTCATCTTTATTACTAAAATATAACCAATCATTAAATTTTTATTCCTCAAAATATTATTCGAAGATATACATAATATGAAATAGTTCTTTAGGATTAATCAGTATAAAGTTAATAAAGTATTATACAAAGAGGGTATGAAAAAATTAATACCTTAAATATATAAATAAGTGTTTTATATCATTCTGTTTTTAACCTATATTATTAAAAACCCATAAATAACATATATGAAAAAATAAATATCCTTGGAACTTATGTAATTTTAAATTTCAAATGAGATGGATGTGTTTAGAATATTAAATCCAAATAAAAATAATATAAAATCCATTGAGATTTAATTGGAATGAAAATGTGTAAGATAAACATAAATTTTCATGTATTTTAAATGGATGTAAAAAAAGAATTAAAAGTAATTCAAAAATGTCTTTTATTATAGAAATGATCTATAATTTATCAGAAAGTACATCATTCAAACTTGTAATGAATTTTGGAGTTTCCAATATAATTTTTCATTTTATGAACAATACCCATAGAAATTATACAACACCTTAACTATAAAATTATAAATAATACTAACAATAACTTAATCATGGTTTTTTGTTCTTAACCTAAAATTTACATTCATCCTCTCAAGAAATATCCCCAAAAATGATCTAGCATTCACTGCCATTAATCCTTGACATTAAAACTTAGGGTCACATATAGAAAAAGTAAAAATAATGATTCCAAAAAATATCCTTAAGTAATATAAATTCAAAACACATATAATGAAAAATTATATTTTAATACCCAATAATTGTAATAAAAACTTAACTTGAAAATCACGAGATGGGATCCATAAAATTTTTGATATCCATTTACAATAACATCTTATACATTAATGTTGTCAATACGGACTCTAATACTAACATTAAGTACTCAAAAATATGAAGTACATATTAAAGAGTACATATAGAATAATTCAATTTCAAATATTATAAAATACCACTACCGGTGATATTTTTATATAAATTTTTCATAAATTATATATAGAAGCCCATATATTACAAATTGGTAACTTTTAAAAATTATACATTTGTAGTAGAATATAAATTTTTTAATATGAAACAAGATTTCATTTCATGAATAACCTTTATAACTTTTAGCGTAACATCTAATTTATTCTAAAACATTCTTAAATAATGTGAAAAAACATTTTAATTTTTTTAATGATATACCAAATCACAATATGGGGTTTTAAAAGAATTAGGGATACACTTTAGACTATTGTTAAAAAAATCATAAATCTATGTTTCCTTTAACAGAATATTAGAAAACATTAAAAATATATAATTAAATAAAATAGAAATAAAAATCTCTTCCCAATGTAATACATAGTAAAATAAATATTAAATAATAAATGAAATATAAAAAAGGGGATTTCATAGAAAACATGATAACCATGTAAACAAATTTATTCAAATATTCATTTTCTCCCAAAAGGTGGATAATAATTTATATGATGTAATTTTTATTTAACTTACAATTGGGAATAAATTTATTTCCATGAAATTTAATTTAAGAAAATAAATAATTCAAGCAGAGAAATTTTGATATCATCTTTATAGAACCCAAATAAAACTCTTACAAAACACTTAAAAATTTGAATCATCGTACGATTAACTTATACTATAGTGGAATAATGTATTTTAGGATTTTATTTAGATATTGGTTTTTAAGATATATTATTATATCCCATAAAATGATCTATGTTGTCAAAACCCATCATTATAAAAAAATATAATAGACCATATGATGAATAAAATATTTTATACTTTCATTTCTTCAACATAAAACCCTAAAAACACCTTTTGAACAATAATGAAGAAATATTTTAGATATTTTAACACATATTATTTAAAAATAGGAATTTTAATTAATAATTAACCATATGAATGGAATGATATTTAGATTTTTATGCACAAATTAATGATTTCAAAGTATTCCAAAAATATAATTACCGTAATAATAGAGGAAAATTAATTGATGACATATATATTAAATTATAAAATTACATTTTCAATTTGTAATGAAAATATAAAAATTCAATAAAACTATTCCTTTTAATATACATAAAAAATCGAAAAAGATAAATAAAATGTCCTCGATAATTATTTTAAATTCATATAAATAAATGCATATAATAATATTGTTAATATTTATATCTACAATAATTATTTGAAAATAAACTTTTAAAACATTTCAACATATTTTTATAGTAATGTATCTTTATGAAACACCCTCAAAATATTACTATCAAAATATTTTCAATAAAACTAAATTATGGTAAATATTTATCTATGGAAACATTTATATCATTCATATGAATTTTGTTAAAACATTTACAATTACATGGACATTAATCAATCCAAGAATATATTGGAAACTATAAAGGATGATTTTTGAATGAATGTCCCTATCAATTATTTTGAATCATCATATATAATCAATATCATATGAAAAAATTACATTATGATAATAATTTAATTTAATATAATGATTTTAAATGAATTTATTTTATACCATGTAAAAATAAATAAATTATTAATTTTTCTCATGTAAATGGTTTTGATGAAATTCATCACATATGTCAAAAATGGGATAGTTTTGTTGAGTATAGTTGAATTTTTCATTTTTCAAATATCTGAATTGTTTTAAAAATGAATTTATTATACTTTTTATTCATAATTTATAATTTTATTACAATATATGGTTGATGGTAATAACAAATGAACAACCTTACAGTAATGCAAATGGTTTGATGTATATTCTCATGAATAATGTTTATATTTTTTAACTACCATAATTAATATATGATAGATCTTACATTATGATTTCATAATTAACATTTTATGTTAAATATTATATTATTTCAGTTAATAAACACATATAATGTTTTATTTCTCTATATGATGTGAGGAAAGAGAATGAATCACATAATATCTTAAAGAAGGTATTTAACATATCTACACATATGACATTATCTTATTTTAATCAATGGAATTGTAATAAATAAGGTTATATATAATATTTTTAGAATCATAAAAATATCATTAATATCATGTGTTAATATAAACTAAATCATTATAATCTTTTATTTGATAAATTGATGAAAACAAATTATATTGGTTAGCAAGGTGGCTATATGTCATACACATGAATGGAAATTTCAATTCCCATTTGATACAAGAGCAGATAGATATATGTTATTAAATTAATAGAAAAATATATTTATATGTAATTTTACTTATTTAATATTAAATTTTATTGAATTATTTTTCATTAGATATAATAATAAATAAAATAAATATTTTGTTAAGAACTATATGTCTTCCTGAAAAAACCTCCACTTCATTGCACATTAATCCATATAAGTTTAGTCTTATACCCAAAAATGAATTATATAACATGAAGATAAAATATCAGAATGATTTTGAGAATGAATAATTGGAAAACAAATATTATACATGTGTTGGAAAATGTGGAGAGGAGGGGTAGTTTTATAAGAGAGGGTAGGGTTATACTCGAAATAAACTACATTATCAAACAAATAAATATTTAATTATCATTTTGAAATGGTCCCAACAATGTCTGATTTGACGATAATGTGTTGAGGAGCCCAAATACACATCTTAAATTAAAAATATACATGTATAGGTAATTTTTCGCTCTTCATTTTATATTATCCTATGAATAAACATTTTAAATATTAATGTGATTAAAATTTTATTACACTTTAGGTGTCAATATAGATAATATAATTGAATAAATGAAGGTTAATGGAAAATTATTTATAATTCCAACAATATAATACTCAATTGGTAGAAAATAATATATTTGATGATATTTATTTCATTTAAAAAATAATAATTTTTTTTAAAATCACATTAATAATATATTTGAACTATTTATTTAATTTATAATTACAATTACCATATAGTAATTTAAATTTAATATAATATATTAAAAACTATATAATATGTCATTTTTATCTATAAAAATCCTAGAATTTTGTGTTAATAAATCATAGTACATCAAAAAATTTTAAAATAAATTATTTTATTTAACTATTAGTTGAATAAAAAATATATCATTGTCGCGTAATAATTTCATGTAATTATTTATTCAATAAAAACTATTAACAAATTACCAACATAAATATAAATTTTATACCATTAAAATTAAATTTTATAAATTAACATAATATATTTTTATCCATTGGATAAAATTAAATTATAATAAAACAAATGGGATGAAATTTTTAACATGTCATTGCATATTTTGTTATAATGGATGAAATAATTTCTATTGGATAGGGTAGATTACTAAAAAGGTGGTGAATTTAGTATCAATAAAAATTTATGTTAAATTCGTATCTTTGAAAATTTCACCCAGTAAAAATTATTATCCAAGTCATTTTTAATAAAATTTATAAAAATCAGGAATGTTCCATTAATTACAAAAACATTGAATAGTTTTCATCAATTCTAATCTAATTATTACTATTAATTTTTAAGCTAACTTACCTGTTCAAAGTAGTTACACATAAATGATAAATAATCAATAAATGTTCAATTTAGTTTTATTAAATTTTGATAAGATAATGTAAAATGAAACAGTAAAAAAATTAAAACATAGTGGAAACAAATAAGAGGCTTAGTCTCAAGTTGAGACTTATTCCACCCCACATTATGATCACCAGCCAACAAATTTTTTAAATAAATAAACTTGATCCCCACCCTAGATCATGGTTATAAATAGTACACATGACATTCCATGACCCAGTTGACCTCTACCACCGTTATTCATAGGAAAAACAATAAAAAAGTCACACATGACCTCTTCTACTATTCAACGAGGGATACATGAGAGAATAATGAGAGTGAGTTTGTAGATATCTGGAATCCTCTATTTATTCAAAAAAATTAGTCTGTGTGTAATAGACAGACACACACATTGCTCAAAAATATTATCAAAATAACAGTACAGACCTAATGATGTAGAGTAAGGTTTAGATGTCTCTTTCTGTTATGTAAATATTCTCTGGACTCATTTTTTGTAGTGAAAATTAATTTAGTGTCGTCTTCTTGAATTTAGTTTCAAAATACTATATTATAGAATCTGTGATCTGGTATTAAAATAGTTTAGTATTAAACCCCTTATTGAAAATATTTTTATCACAACGAAATAGTTCAAGCTCATCTTGTTGATATTTCTGTATGTTCTTTCATTGATTTCTAGGTATTTCTAATATTTCTCTAGAGTTTCATGAGTTGTTATTCTTCTCTTCTATTTTCTTTTTAGAGCAATCTTAATTGTGTCTTATTAAAATACCTAGTTTTTAATTCATGTACACTTAAAGGTCTATCACGCATAAAGATATCCCCATGTGTGTATACAATGTAGTGTCTTCATATTGTCTTACAAAAAACACTAAATAACTTAAAAAATAATAATTATCCTAAATATGAATGTTAGATAAAAATTTTATTTACAAATATTAAAATAGTTTTTTATGTCTATCTGTGAGTAATAAGAATTATTGTCTCATTAGTATTAGTCTATCATCACCAGTTAGTCACTATTGGCGACTCTCTATATCAGTGACTCCTTTTCATCGGTATTAGTGGCTTTGGTTATCAGTGAGTGTTTTCCATTGGAATAAGATACTCATTCTGAAATAATAGTGTGTCGCCCATTGGCGAATTGATCATCGGTGACTCATAACAACAGTGGGTCCTTCACTTTTGGGTGATATAGTTGATTCAATAGGAACCCATTTTAAATGGTTGTGAGTCCATTCCCCAGTAGCATCATCCAACGGTAGGTAACATGAACTACATGTATGTCATTAGCAATGGTAGCATTGTAATGGTTAGTGTTTTTTCCATTAGTGTCATGCCCAATGGTGAGACATTTGTACAGTTCCATCTTCACATACATAGAAAATATTAATGTTTTTTTTGTCCTTCTCTAGGACATATGTGTGATGTTGTGTCATCTGTTTGTTCTTGCCAATGACTTATACTCTGAAAATTTTAGATTTTCGTTATGTCGTGCAATTCAACAAAATTAGAAAATGGTAATCAGCATAATTACACATAGATAATAAATTAAAAGATTTTTTAGACAAAAGAAAAAATAAATGGTTATATGAGTGAAATAATATTATATTCAAGATAATTATTTTACCTAATATATGATCAAACATAAAATAAAATAAATGATAATATATGACATGATTTTTTATAATTAAATGAAATATAGGTACAGATAGTGGCTAACAACATCTATGGTCCAGCAATCTCTATATTTATGATAATAAAAAATTATGGCATTATTGATTTGCATAATTTTCTCCCACTTTTGAGATTAGAAAAAAGTAATTGGAAAAAATTAAAGGAATAAAAGTAATAGAGAAACATCGAGAATAAAATTCATAAAATGATTACATTAAAAAAAATATATGGATTGTAACTTACCGACCCCAGTTACCTTGAGTCTGAGAATTATTACATAGAATTGGCATGATCAAAAAATATCACATCTCAAAAAAAGGATTAGTTTAGTAGCCTTGTATGTACTAGATACATTCATAAGGATCACATTAAATCATAAAATGCAATACTTCAAAAAAATTGTTTCCATAGACAACACTGAGTACCCATAGACTATCTCTACAGGTCAGTCATAATATACTTTTTCACATCCTCGAAAAATAAAAAATAGAATAGGGTGAGATCAGATGCTTATTAAGGATAACAATATAGTGTAAATGTTCATAAATAACTATAATCATTGAAGGAAATGTATAGAATAAAAATAGAATCCTTTTCAACATACACTTCATCATAATATGGAAAATATAAATCAGAATAATTCAATTTACTTACTCACATAGATAATCAACTAGTCAAATAATCAAATTCAACATCAATAGCCAATTTCATAATGATGTAATGCATAAGTCTAGACTTCATAACCACATAGTCTGGGCCTTGTTCCTATAATACAAATAAGATTTTGTCAAAGTTTTGTTCCAAGATATTAGTTTGTCTCTTAAGACCTATCGATCCATCGGGGAGCTATAATGGGCTCCCTCCATCACTTACTATGTCTAATGCATTAGTCATATGAAAAGGTCTTAACATAACATAATCAATCATATTAGAACTAGAATAAGAAATGTAAATACTATATCCATAAACCATTAATGGTATAAAAATAACACATCTACAGCCAAAAAAATCACAAAACCATCAATAAAATATGGATGTTTGGTTTCATAATAAATCAACTTAAAATAAGCTTAAAATCCATCAATGAATGTTGACAAAGATGAAATCAAATTTTTTTTAGAGAAATATTAATTTCTATTTTGAACTCATTTAAGAGTCATATAATAATATAGAAAAAATTTCATTTGAAGATATTATTATAAGCTTGTAAGGGATGCTTTGCTGATGTTATAAGGGTAGAAAATAGTCACACCTGTTGTATAATTCAAAAAAACATTCATATCCTAAATTTGTCGAAAAGGTCAAAAATTACCTTATTTAGAAAATGATTGAATGATTTCGTTCACAAATTTATTAGGTTAAATAAGGGTATAAATTAATTTAGCCCATTTTTTATTAAATATTAAAATTGTATTGAAATAAATTTTTTATGAAACTTGAATGTGGATGATAAAGAGGTCCTCGTAGATACTTACATAAAAAGCAATCTCGGATAATAATGAGATTGTGAAATTTACACTTACATAGTCATTCTCCATCAACAAGGGTAGGTTAACCTACTGTATAATGGTGAAATAATTGTTATTAAATTATACAGGAATCATATACATTAATATGACATCATATATTATATTTTAATATTTCATTGTTAATAATATTATTGTATTATCTGTGTTTCTTGTGTTAACTGATTCCTTTTCCTTTATATATTTTGTTATGTATATAATTTTTTTATCGATAGGATGTATCTAATTTAAATTCATAATGATAATATGTCTATAAAAATTATTTATAATCATCTAATGAAAATTAGTCTTGAATAGATACGATGAGGAATTAATCTCATAATGCACATGGAGACGGTAATCTGTATGTACGCACATGAAAATATCATTCTTTTCATATTAAAATCTTATATAATTGGATGGTATATCATATATAAATAATAATCATAATGTTACATTTATTATTAAAATAATATATACTAATTATCATACCTATCCAAATGATGAAATGTTTCAATAACAAACCACATGAGGACATGGAGACGGTAATCCGAACATACAAACGTATTGTGACATTGTCATTTATATAATGGATAGATAATGAATATTATTGTACCATTTTATAATAACATAATAGTATATAGAAGATACTGGAGTTATTATTTTAGGATGGAAAGAACAAAGAAAGAGGAATTTAAATAAGAAAAGATATTGAAAGACTTGATGAAATATTTACCTCTTCTTCGTGTTATTCTTTTGGATTTGATCATAAGGGGACTTATGATGGAATTCTAACTAATGGAAGGCCGCTAAGATTAAGTGAGGGATGTTGGGAAGTTATTTGGGAAGGTATTGTATGATCCAAAAGGCTTCGGAGTTTTGAATTTGAGAGAAGGGAGAGTTCGCTTTTATAAGAGGGGTTAGGGGCACCTTAGGAAAAAGAGTGAAATATTATTTTTTTAATAAAGAAATATTCTCCTTATAATGGACCAAATGTGACTTATTTAGAGTCCATGGTGGGTATGGGTTGAAATCAATTCATCCAATTGATTTTAGACATGTTTAGGTCGACATATCTACCTTATCATTTATATTTAACTCATAGTTAAATAGTTTTGCATTTATCATGTCTCTTTGTATTTTTATATTATATGGATAATAAACATACAATAACAATCCAATGTTACCCTAAGAGGTTCTAAATTAACATATATTACCTTATCTATGTACTTTTTTAGAACCATAGTTTTTTAGGAATATAATATTAATTAATAATATAATATATTTTTTAAAAACTCTTTTATGTCAATTTTGACACTATTTGGTAATTGATTTTTGTGAAACTCATAACATCATGACTACTTCGAAAAAAGGTAATTAAATCAGTCCTAAAATGTCATATTAATGTATAAAAATCTGGGAATTCCTCAAAAGTTTTAATTTAAATTTATTTGGGTCTTTATAATAAAAATTATTCAAATCAATCATTAATAAGGTAATTACTAAATCATCATTGTGTTATAAATAAATTTAATTATAAAATTTTAAAAATTATAAATAAAATACCATTATGTAGGAAATCTTTTTATCTTTCTAATGAATATTTATAGTCTAATTTATATTCTGTAAATCATTATATTAAAAATTGATTATTTATTAAAAATTGAATTTAACCCTTTTAACTCTTCCCTAAATAAAATAATAATAAGTGTCCAAATCTAATCCAAGTGGACGAAAGAGGTTCATATTTTATTCCTAAGGTTTATTTTGTTTTTATTATACTTATCCTATATAATTAGGGAATGTTTTAGGTAATAATAATTTCATTTTTACAGTTAATTACCCAATTTACTTTTTACCATGTTAAATAAAAGTACAAATTCACTATTCACTAAATATCAATTTAATCTTATTGAACCAAATTTATTTACTGATAACAATATTTTATCTCAAATTTTTGAAATTTAAATAATAGAAGTGGTTAAATTATGTTTTATTCAAATTTTCTAATGCTCATAGGAGGTGGGTGAAAGAAGGTTAATGTTCAATATAATTTTTATATATCTATAATTATTATAAACCGACTACAATGAATTACAATGAACTTTTATAGGTATTATGTATCTATTTTGACCTAAAATAAATTTTAAAAAAATAAATAATTATTTAAATTAAAATTTGGTTTAAAATTACTACTCAGTGTTATTCACTATTTATCAAGAATTGAATGTTTTTCGAAAAATACCAAAAATTTACCCTAAGATAATTTCAATATTCCGAATCCAAAAATGATTTCCATTTTGAAAGATAAAATTTATAAAATTTCAAAAAGTTGGTATTACTATTTATAACGGCTAGTTTGATTGGTTGTGGTGTGTTAGAACTCAAAGATGCGTACAACACACACTATTGTATAATTCAAAAAGAAGTATACCATGGATGTTTGGGGTGCTATATTCTCCACTCCTTCAAATAATTTCAACCTCAAAATTTTTAAAACATTAATACATAAAAATAATTGGGTGGTTTTGAATCATAATTTTCTCAGGTTCCCATGTTGCCTCTTCCATCTTATGGTTTCTCCATTGAACATTAACCAGATGGGTCATCCGGTTTCTAAACACCTTTTCTCTGGTACAATGAATCTTGACGAGCACATCGAAATATGAAAGACTATGTTCTAGTTCTAATTCGTCATAGGTGAGTACATTTGTTGGGTCAAGCATGTATTTTCTCAGTAGTGATATGTGGAGAACATCTTGATCTTTGGAGGGATATGGTGCCTTTGCCAAACGGAATGCTACAACCCAAATTCATTTGAAAATTTCGAAATGTTAGCTTTACCTGGGACTCATTTTACCCTTCTTACCGAAACATATAACAGTTTTCATGGATATACCGTCAAGAAAACATGATCTCGTACCAGAAATTCCAAATCATTTAATCGGTTATAGGCATAGATTATATTCCTACATTTAACTTCTTTGATGTGGGTTTATATTAACATTACCTTTTCCATTGTTTCCTCCACATGTTCTGAGCCTATGAGTTTTATTTCACCAACATCATCCCAACAGGTTGGTGTGACACATCTCATTCCATATAATTCTTCATATGGTGCCATCTAAATACAAGAATGGAAGATATTGTTATAGTAAAATTATAATAGAGGTAAATAATGATCCCACACACCTTGAATGTCATTTGAGCATGATCTCAACATGTCTTCAATGGTTTGAATAGTTCGTTCTGATTGTCCATCACTTTTGGGGTGGTAGGCATTGCTCAAATGAAGTTCAGTATCCAAGGATTTCTGATGATGTTCCCAGAATCATGATGGAAAATGTGGATCACGATCAGAATCAATAAATAGGGGTACTCAATGAATTATCTCAAATGCATTAATATATAGTCATTCTATATGTTCATGTGGTACGTCTTCTCTTATAGCATTAAAATGTGCAGACATGGAAAGAGGACCAATAATGACCCATATTGCATCGTTTCTTCTAGGAGTCTTTGGTAGTCCCATGACAAAGACCATCATAATATTATCAAATTTCCACTTATGTATGGGAATAGGTTGTGTGACTCATCGAGGATTTTATCTCAAGTATTCACTTTTTGAAAAACCATTTATTTTGACACAAAATCAGCAATATCCCTCTTCATGTTGTCCCATAAAAAAATGTTCCTTCAAATATATATATACATCAAAATCTTAGAATGGGGTATATAGTATTTGGAGCTATGAGCATCATCTGACAATTAACTTTTCAGATTAGGTATATTAGGAACACAATGTATCTTCCCAAATATCAAAATTTCATCTTCATACATAATGTCACTCAATCTCCCGTCATTCACAACTATAATCATCTTTTGAAACTATTCATCATTGGTATAAGAACTCCTTCTCCATTATAGTAAATATAGTTTGGCACCCATTAGATAAAGTATTGATGTTTCACCTACCAGGGTGATCCCTATGTCCAACATTATTAAACCCTTGTATATAAGATCCTTTTTAATTCTCATCTTGTTGATAACTACATGATCCTTTCCACTCAAATCATCTTCCACCTTATTCCCTTCAATGGGTGGTAGTTTATGGTGCAATTATAATCCTTGAGTAGTTCAAGACATCTCCTTTTTTCTGATGTTGAGTTCTTTCAATGAAAAATATATTTCAACTCATGTAATCAGTATATATCTAAATATTTTCATCAAATAGATAATTTCTCCAGATCTTCAATGAAAATATTATAGCGGTTAACAGAAGATCGTGAGTAGGATTTTTTTTTTCATCAATTTATAGTTGCCGTGATTCATAGGCAATAACCCTATCATTCTTCATAAGGACAAAACCGATTCCATTCTTTGATGCATCACTATTAATAACAAACCCATCATTCCATGATGGTATAGTAAAGTTATGATAATTGACTAATCTTCTCTTCAATTCATCAAAACATTCATCACAATAATATTTCCAAACAAATTTAACCACTTTTCATGTGAGCTTTGTTATTGGGTTAGCCGGAAAAATTCTGGACGAAACATCGATAATAACCAACTAAACCAATTAAACTGCGTACCCCAATTATACTCATTGGTAATGGAAATTATTTGAATTCTCCTGTATTAGATAGATCAATAGAGATTCCATTCATAGAGAAAATATGGCAATGAAAAGTAATCTCTTGAAACCAGAATTCACATATGCAAAACACCCCATATAGTTCATGTATTCTGATAGTCTTTAGAATATTTCACAATTTATTTTAATGATCTTTTCTGAGTTTGGATTATACCAAGCTATCATCAATAAATACCACTACAAAGTCATCCAGATATTACTTGATAACTCTATTCATTAGATCCATGAAAATAGTGGGTGAATTAGCCAATCCAAAAGGCATTACATTAAACTCGTATTTCCCGTACCTAGTTCGAAATGATGTTTTTGGAATGCCTTCCTACTTCACACACAACTGGTGATATCCAGATTGAAGTCAATATTTAAAAATTATGGTGATCCATGAAGTTGGTTGATTAAATCATCATTGCGACGTAAGGGATACTTGTTGTTTATCATTATAGCATTTATCTCCCTATAGTCAGTGCACAACCTCAAAGATCCATTTATCATCTTATCAAAAAGGATAGGGGTTCCCCATGGAGAAACACTAGGTCGAATAAATCCCTTATTACTCAATTCCACTAGTTGTTTCTTTTGTTCCTCTAATTCTACAGTGGCCATTCAATAAGGAGTCTTCAATATGGTCCAGGAACATAGAATTAAATCAATGGAAAACTCAATTTCTCGTTCTTGTGGATTTCTGGGTAAATCTTTTCAAAACACATCTGCATATTCTTGCACAATATGTACATCCTCTATTTGAACATTCTTTTTCTCACCCACAATTATTTCATTCTGATCCTCCCCAATGATGGAATTTTTTTGAGCCACTGGAGGTGGATCTAGATAAGAATCACCTGGTGACATTTCTTCTCTAATGATAAGTTACTCCTTATCAACATCGAAAATTATAACCTCCTTCTTCTTAGAATAAATAATCGCACCATGGTGAGAAATCCAATGTATAATAAGGATTGTATCAAATTCAATCATGGGAATGATGATAGTATAAGAATATAAACAACGTTTATATGCCTTAATAGGAATTGATTCACAAAACATTTTTGGAAGGATACTTCCCTTAGGAGTTTTGATTGAAAACTACCTTGTTAAATAAAATTGTAAATATCTAATTTTAATAGAAATCTGGGATGATATGAAATAATGCGAGGATCCATAATCAAATAATGCATTTTCTAAACTAGAGGAAAGCATTAAATTACATGCCACTATGTATTTCGGAGTTTCAAACTCAGTAGTAGTGATAACATAATCTTGGAGTTGATTTGTTGTGATTTTTTGAGGTTGGTTTCCTTGGCACTTAGGATATTCATTTTCATAATGCCTTGTTTCTCTAAAATTATTGAATTCAACAATGACATCCTCTTTCTTCCCCATAAAATCACGAGTTTGGTGGCCTTTTTCACCACACTTGTAACAAACTCCAATTCCCTTTAGGCAATTAACAGGGTGAATCTTCCCACATTTACTTAGTGAATTCCTATTCTATCATGATAGAACATGAGATAATGTCTTTATATAGAGAAAAGGACTATGAGTCTAATTCATTAAAAAAATGGTTTTATCCCATCAATGAAACGATCAATCTGACATATTTGATTACATATATAATATGTATCATGCCTAGTTATCCTTGTATGGTTAGACTCATACTTTTCAATAATCTCATCCTCATTTTTCCTTAGACTCAGAAAGTGTCTTTCTTTATCTTTATAATGGTCATGTGGAATGTATTTTTCTATGAAAATATCTTTAAACTCCCTCAATTACATATTTCATACATCATCTTCTTCCTTTGAGTTCTGAATCAATGAGAACCATTGATTAGCTTCTACAGGGACCAGAAAAACTGCCATGACAACATTTTCTCTTTCGCTACTCCCTAATGCAAGGGATATTTTTTCTATGGAATTTATCCATTGCTGACCTACTAGAGTATTTCTACCCCCATGGAATGTTGGTGGTTGTTTCCTAATGAAGTGATCTATCATTGATCCTCCATGCTGCAGAACAGGGTGCTCCATATGGTTAATGTTAATATTCACAACCTAGGTGAGTTGTCCATGTATAGTGATAATCCAATCAGCACCAATTGTATCATCATTTCCACTATAATTGTCTTGATCATGAAGGCAATCACTACATGGAAGTCGTTAATTGATATGGATTCCATTCCTTTTACCAGGCGCCATTTCAAAAGAATGGAATACACTATATTAGATTATGAATAACAGTACATAATTACATTCATGTAAAACACTTAACATAATCGAACGATTTATGGATATAATCCATAATCATTAAAATATTTTCTTTGAGGAATTAAATAGTCATAAATTCTTCATAATGGTTTGTAATGAAAATTAGAATTATCCCAAGCATATCCCCCATTAGTTTCTTAATCATGAGAGCAGTAAAGCCCGTTTTCTTTCACAAGTTCCCATTCATGTCTAGCTCAAAACGGTGTTTTCAGGTATTACCTAGAGGTACATTTGTGCCAGATCCACCTCTACCAACTTTTATCCTAACATGGATTTATTTACTGAAATACTCACAAAATCTCAACAATACCGAAATTTTAGGAAGTTCTTCGATATTGATCCTCAATGTCTATCGTAGGGATATGTTCTCTAATAAGAGTTTATAAAAATCATGATTCCAAGGCTTGTACTAAACATCCTTTGATACCAACTGTAATTCCCCGACCAATGTTACCCATAGTCATTGAATTATTACATAAAATTTGTATGATCACAAAAGATCTTGTCTCGAAAGACTGACTTGATTGGCAGCCTTGTATGTATTAGATACATTCATAAGGTTTACATTACATCATAAAATGAAAATATACAACAACTCTTACTCCATAGACAACACTGAGATCCAATTTACCATCCATGTAGGTCATTCATAATATACTTCTTCGAATCCAGAAAAAAATAAAACATAGAATTGGGTGATCTCAAATTCTCAGTAATGTTAACAATATAGCGGAAACATTAATAAATATTCATAAACATTTATGGCAATGTATAAAACAAAAAGATATGCCTTTCAACATAAACATCATCATAATATGGAAAATATATATCTATATAATTATATTTACATACTCTTATGGATATTTTACCAGTCGAATATTCACATGCAATATCAATAGCCACATTCATAATGATGGAATGCCTAATGCTAGACTTCATAACCACATAGTGAGGGACTTTTCTGAAGACTACAAATTAGATTTCATCAAGGCCTTCTTACAAGACACTATTGTGTCTCATGAGACCTATTGATGCATCATGGATCTATAGCAGGCACCACCCATCACTTACTATGTCCAATGCATTCCACATATGAAAAGGTTATAACATTACATAAAGATTCGTATTAAAAATAGCATACAAAATGTCAATACCTTATCCATAACCCATGAATTGAATAAAAATAACACATCTATAGTCAAATATGCCAAAAAAAATTCAATACAATATGGATGTTTTGTATCATAATAAATCAACTTCAAATAATCTTAAAATCCCTCCAAAGATGTTGACATAGACGAAATCAAAACCCTATTTAGAGAAATATCACATTATATTTTTAAATCATTTAAGAGTCTCATAATTATAAAGAAAACATTTCTTTTAAAGATATTTATATAATATTTTAAGGAATTTTAGATGATGTTGTAATGGGTGAAAATAGCCACACCTGCCATATAAGTTAAAGAAATATTCTTACCTTAAATTTGTCGAAAAGGTCAAAAAGTACCTTGTTTTGAAAACAGAGAAAAGATTCGATTAAAAAATATGTAAGGTCAAATAAGGGTTTAAATGAATTTAACCCATTGTCTATTATATAGTACTTTTTTGGAAATACTATTTTAAAAAAACATTGATTTGGATGATAATGAGGTCCCATTAGAAGCTTAGTTAAAAAGCAACCATTGATAATAAAGAGATTGTAAAATAAACCCTTACCTTGTACTTGTCCTTGGTCTAGGGTTGGATAACCTACTATATAATTGTTAAATAATTGTTATTTAATTATTCAATAATAATATACATTAATATGATATCATATATGATCTTTTAATATTGCATTGTTAATACTATTTTATTATTATCGGCATTTCGTGTGTTAACTAATTCATTTTCCTTTATATTATTTGATAGGAATGTAATGATGGTTATGGATAGGATGGATCTTATTCATATTTAGAACGATATTAAGTCTTAAAAAATTATTTTTAATCATCTAATTATAATTAGTTTTGAATGGATACGATGGGGAATTAATCTCAATGTGTTCGTGGAGACGGTAATTTGTACGTACGCACAAGTGAATGTCATTATTTTAATATTGAAATAACATAAAATTGCATGGAATATAATATATAAAAAATTATTATAAAGTTTTATTTATTATTTACCCCATGTATACTCATTATTATACTCATCCAAATGATGAAATGTTTGAATAACAAACTACACCATGACATGGAGATGGTAATCCGTATGTACGCACGTATGGTGAATTTGTAATTTATATGATGGATAGAATAATGATTGTTGTTGTGAAATTTTTATAATAAAATCACTTTATATAAAAGATACTGCAATTATTCGTTTATAAAGGAAACAAAAAATGAAGAGGATGTGAAAGTAGAAACGATAGTGAAAGAGGTGATGAAATATTTACATCTTATTTGGGTTCTTTCTTATGATCTGTTAAAAAGGGCTCATTAGGAAGGCATCGTGACTAATGGGAGGCCACTATGATAATGTGAGGGAAGCTGGGATGATATTTTTTTAGGGTTTGGCTGTGCCAAAACGCTTTGGAGGTGTAAATTTGAGAGAAGTTAGAGATATCTTTTATAAGAGGGGTCAGGGTCACCTTAGGAAAAGAGTGAAATATTATTTTATAATAAATTAATATTCGGTTTATAATGGCACCAAAGTTACTTATTTTGAGGCCAGGGAGGGGATGGGTATAAATATTTTCATCCAATTGATTTTAGATAGGTTTAGGTTACCATATTATCCTTATCATTTATATTTAACTCCTAGTAAAATAGTTTGACATTTACCATGTCTCTTTGTATTTTTATATTATATGGTTAATAAACAAAATATAACTAGAAAAAAAACCCCAAGTGGTTAAGTATTAATATATATAATCATATCTATGTCCTTTTTATGAGACACAGATTTTTAGTAATATAATATCAATTAATAATAAAACATATGTTTTAAGAACACTTTTGTGACATTTTTGATACTATTTGGTAAATGATTTTGTGAAAATCATAACATCATGATTACTTTGAAAAAATTTAATTAAATCAATCCTAACATGTCATATTAATCTATAAAATTAATTTAATTCCTAAAATGTCTTAATTTATATTTATTTGTTTATTTATAATATCAAATAATTTAATCATTTATTAATACAGTAATTACTGCATCATCATTGTTTCATAAATACATTTAATTATTAAATGCCTAAAAATTATAAATAAAATATCATTCTGTATGAAATCATTTTTGATTTCTATTTAATATTTATTTTTGACTTTATATTATGTGTATCCCTATATTAAAAATGGTATATTTATATACCTTTGAATTTAACTGTTTTAACTTGTCTTTAAATAAAATAATAATAAATGTCTTAATCTAATCCTTGTGGACCAAAGAGGATCATATTTTATTCCTACGGTTTTTTTGGTCGACTTATTCTTATCCAATAGAATTAGTACATGTGTTAGGGTAATAATAATATCATTTTTACCCTTAATTACCCTATTTACTTTTAAACATGTTAAATAAAAGAATAATGTTACTATTCATCAAAAATTATTTAATCTTATTGAACCAAATTTTACTTACTGATATCAACCGTGTCTCTTGATTTTTGAAATTCAATTCATAGAAGCGGAAAAATTAGGTTTTATGAAAATTTTAATATGCTCCAAGGAGGTGGGTAAAAGATGATAAAAGGTCAATAAAATTTTTAAATATCTAAAATTATTATAAACTATATACAATGGATTAAATTTAACTAATATAAGTATTATGTTTCTATTTTTACCTAAAATAAATTTAAACAGAATAAATAATTTTTTAAATAGAAATTAGGTTTCAAACTATAACTTAGTGTTTTTCACTATTCATCAAAAATTGATTTTTTTTAGAAAAATAACGGAAAATCCCCTCATGTTGATTTCGATATTCCAAATCCAAAAAATAAAGTCCATTTTGAAAGATAAAATTTGAAAATATAAAAAAGTGGGTACTACTATTCATAACATCTTGTTTGATTGGTTGTGGTGTGTCAAAACTCAAAGATGCATACAACACACACAATTGTATTATTCAAAGAGAAGAATACCATGGAAGCTTGGGGTGTTATAGGGATTAACCCCTAAAAATTTAAAAAAAGCCTACAGAACCTGATAGATCAATCACGTGGATCAAGGGGTTCCATCCCCTTATTATAAGGATCAATAGATGGTTTTTCATGAGGGTAAGGCTTTAGAGAAGGAGGGTCTACACTGATTTTGAGAGGAAGTAGGGACACTACATTAGGAACTATAGAAGAAAGGGTACGCCTTTGTTGAGAAAGAACCTAACATATAATAGTTGTTATGATGACTAGTCTGATGTGGGATTATTCCTGAGAAACTCACATTTGTGGATGAGTATCCAAATAAATATTAGGGCCATGTGTTGTATCAGGAGGGGAAACAATGTATTCAATTTGAATATGAACATATTGTTTCAAAATCTTGATGAATTATTTAATGATCTCAACACCATATCACATTTATTCTTCAAAATCATCATTTTTTTCAATATATTTATCCAATAATGTATTAAATTCATTGATTTTCAAAATTTCATCCTAAAAGGAATTTTTTAATGGAGTTAGAGTAATATTGGTGGCCATGTATTTGATCAGACTATTCATCTGTTGATTTGTGATGATTTTGTGTAAAAAAACATTAATCATCTAGATCAACTCATCCTTTGGATGTGAAGAAATTCTTGAATAATACATCATATGATCATGCACATTATTTTATGTCACCTCATATTTTTCCAGACATGAAGTCAGAACATGTACCACATCTTTCAACATTGAACTAACGGTTGAAAGATAAGCAAGAACGATTGATTTGGAGGACAGAGTAGTTGGAGGAGAACTTGAAGCTAGAGAAGGGGAGGTTAAATCTTGAACTTATTTTCACATCATAGAAAATTCAAGAGTTATAAAATCAGGATCAAGGTTATGAAGTCATTTCATGATAGTTTCCATTTTATTCCTATTATTTGTGGTTAATGAATTTAACCTAATTAGGAAATTCATTGTATCTTTTTATAAAATTGTATATCGGGTCACAATTGTCTCTGCATTAGTGTTTACATGTGGCTGAAACTCTTTTATCACTAACATTGAAACAGATGTTGCATCAGCTTGATAATGACTAGTTGAATGTGGAGTGTAACTAGAAGCAGCAATGTACTTTACACCATCAACCAAATATATGATGTCTTTTAAATTCTCATCTAGCTCAATATTCCATATTCTAGCTTCTCAATCTCATACCTCATTTGATATTGAACTAAGTGCCTTATGGAGGCACATATTTCATACTTTAATTTTTCAAAATCATCTTTTGTGGCATAGTCACTGGATGTTTTCTCATCCAACGGTTCCTTTGCAGTAACGGAAACAATATCATCATTATAATCTTGATAATACAGTCTAAAAGCTACAAAGACAGGATTACTTATACATTCACTAAGAATATATTAATCTAATGGAGAAATAATATCAAGCCTTACACTACATGCTTGATCTTCTAGTAGTTGAGGATTCCAACCAGTTTCACCTCATTGGAAAAATGGATCCCCCTCATTCAAGGATTCCTAGATATGTTTACTTTCATTAAATATATTTCTTTTCCTTATGTACCCACCTTGAGAATTTGGTTCTTATGGAGAAACATTTTATTCTGGATCATCACCATAAATAGAGATACTAGTATTATCTCCAGTAACATCCATACTCGCATCGTCTATATTTTCATTAGGGTGACCAGAGTCACAGTAACTTTCACATTCACTGCTTTATTCATTATTACCATCATCATTCATCTCAACATAAAATTGTCCATCACTTTATTCCATTCTTGACTATTTACCATTTTCACCACTATCATCTTCTTTATCTTCATAATATTCTTCATATTATTCTTTATATTCTTCATTAGGTTCAATAACATTCTCTATACTTACATGAACTTCATTTTATTAACTCCCATAGGATTTGAGAATAGGTTCATTTGAGGATAAATCTAGAGGTGGACTTCCATGACCAATAAGAACAATTTTTGATTTTCCATTGGTGTCAGGGTCACATAGATCATCAACTGGTGAACCCACATCTCTAAAATTCGTAGTAGTTTCCACTTTCTCATATAAAGAATAGGTTACATGTTTATCAAGACGAACACTTGGATCCACTATATTCATTTTTCTAACTGGATGATCTATGATATTGAACATATCATACAATCTATCTTCATCAATAACCTATTCATTCTTCCAAGGGTTCTAATTTATTTTTCATTCTTTTACAAATATCATAGCATAGGCTTATTCCACTTCATTCACTGAATACCACATCCTTAGCTTCATTTACACATCCCATTTCCATCATCATTTTCTAAATCATTCTAGAATATATTAGAGAATTATATATGCACACAAGATTTATCCACCCATTTTTATGAAATATCAGATATCTAAAAAAATTTCATATAGTGTTTTTTGGAAAATAATAAACCATGTATACATATTATACTTGATAATCAAAAATTTAATTTTCTTGGGACAAAACTAATGTTGAATAAAAATAAAATGAATTTTTCAAAAACCATTTAATTATGAGGTGATGGGTCGTAGGTTCACATAATTTCTTGTTAGCTCTTTTAGAACGGTCTCATAGAAGAATAAATCACTTTCATGAGGGTAAGTACAATGGTAATAATCAAACCATCCATCATGTGGTACCATAAGACATTCATCCATATTTCTTGAAGAGAACGATATTCTCATCCAATCCACAATCGAAATCATCCATGAAACATCACTTCCTTCCAGTAAGAGATCATGATGTATATAAAACTCATACACCAAATTCGTATAAATGACACTATCATTATTTGTTATCCATTAATTCCATCCTTGATATTTCAACATTTAAAAAAAGATTTTATCTCCAGTTGAAAATTCACTAAAACATCCTTCTCTGAATTTACAAAACAGTTTTCCATTCTAGGATTCATAGGACCTGATGATTTTCATGACTCCCCTTATTGATTCATGGAATTAAGAGACTCACACTATTCTAGAGATTTCATTACACGAGACATTCCAATCAGTACATTCTGATGTTCAGAAGGTGAAAGGTTAGTCGTAAAGAAAGAGAACAGAATCAAAAATAAAGAGAGAGAGTTTGAGTAATTAGAGTAGAGTGGATTGATACAAATTTAATTCATTTAGGGATTTTATAATTTTACAATTGAATAATAAAAATATGGGTTCACTAGATTTAAGGAAATTGTGTCATTTTGATAAAAAAATACAATGTATAAGAACGAAGAGTCATCGATGATGACATGACCGATTTCACAATACAACAATGGTGTCTCCATGACAACGGTGTCAGCATAAAAAATTCAGAAAAAAAATTTATGGAGCGACAAACATAGGGTCTTAATAGTTGATCATTCCAAACTTAAGAATGATGAAATTTATCCTTTTAGAGTTCACAGTCCATGTGAATATATCAACAAGATGATACTTAGTGAAACTAAATTCTAATGTAATATCACCGTATTGATAATGATTTATCAATAATATTGTCTTCTATCAATATGATTTGTTCTATAGCGAGAGACTAGATTCTTAGATATGTAATGGAAATTGTGTTTTCACATTTTATAGGTACATGTAAAAATAGATATCCATAGTCTTGAAAAGTGGGTTTTATCTACAATAGTTCTGCACAATATCTACTAGCAGCTATGTATTCAGCATCGTTAGTAGATAATGCAAAAAATAATTCTTTTTACTATACCATGAAACCAATTTTTCCCCAAAAATTGAGATATACTAGATGTTCTCTTTCTATAAAACTTACATACCCCAAAATCAGCATCTGAATAACTCACTATATCAAATGATTGTCCTTTTTGGGTTTACCAAGCAGAAATTGATTGTATGATTGAGGTATTTGAAAATACATTTAATTTGATTCAGTTGAGATTATTTGGTATTATTATTAAAACAAGCACACAAACACACACTAAACAACATATCTATCTTAATAGTATTCATGTAGATAAAAATTCCACTCATTCCTCTGAATGTGGTTTGATCAACAAATTTACAATCACCATCAACATCCAAATTTCATGGAGTACACATGTGTGTGTCATTAATTTTAATTGTATTAAAACCAAATCCTTTTAATATATCCCTTGTATACATACATTTATTTAAAGTGATACCATTATTATTTTGATAAGTATGATATCAATGAAAGAATTTGAGTTCACCCATTAAGAACTTTTCAAATCCAATTATCATCATTTAAAATTTAAATACATAATGAATTTCTTGAATATCAAAATATATTATCATCAAAATATATTTGGAATACTTATTTTTTTCAATTTTCTCTTAATAAAAAGAGTAGGATTTGAAATTAATTTTTTAAATCCTTTGGATATAATAAAATATCTTAATTTATCATACCGAGATTTTGGAAATTTTTTTAAACCATAAAAATATTTTTTCATTTTGAAAATATGATTTTAAAAATGATGATTTGTAAAAGAAGTGAGTTGTTCAACAAAAACATTGTCAACTATATATCAATTTAGAAATTCACTTGTAATATTCATTCGATATAGTTTGAAATTATATGTGTATTCATAAGAAAGTTGGATTATGGTAGATTCAAATCGAGAAACTGGTGAAAAATTATCTTCATAGTCAATGCCTTCCGCTTGACTGTAACCTTGTGCAACTATTCAAGATTTGTTTCTAACAATATTACCAGCTTCATCTACTTTATTTCTAGACACCCACTTAGATATTATGATCATGGTGTCTTTGGGTCTATCAAAAAGTTTCAAAACATTATTTATTTCTTGTTTATTGATTTATTCATGCATATCTATCACCCAAAATTCATCATTAATTTCATCATTGATACATTTAGGTTCAATATTTGACAAGAAATCTTGATGTTCAACCTGATTTCTAAGACATACTATATTTTTTGTTAATTTATATAAGTCTCCAACAAAAACATCTAAGGGATGGTTTTTAAGGGTTATTGTTGATGTAGAAAATGAAGGACTAGTTATTTTGGGTTCATCGTTTTTATTTGGTTCATTATGTCTAGATTCTAGACAATTTACCGAATTGCATTATTTCTAAGATTTTTTAGTGTTCAAAATATAAACATTACATCCAACTACGTTAAAATAAATTA
Source organism: Viscum album (assembly GCA_963277665.1). Taxonomy (NCBI): domain Eukaryota; kingdom Viridiplantae; phylum Streptophyta; class Magnoliopsida; order Santalales; family Viscaceae; genus Viscum; species Viscum album. The sequence goes on from OY728162.1 coordinate 491,672,848, forward strand.
ATCTGGGTTTCAAATTATTCCATAACACATAATGAGTCTTTATAAGGATATGTCGGATAAAGGCACATTTTATTATATAAAAAGCTCTTTTCAAAGCTTATGACCCGAAGTAAATTGTTAGGTCATATTCATTAAGAAAATTCCTATTAATTTCTGGCATGGTCCTATTTATACATTCTACAACATCATTTTTTTAGGTGTCCAAGGGGAATAAAATTTATTACTATAGCCATTATGTTACCAGAAAATTCAATTTCTTGATTTTCAGACACACATCCATGATCACTTCTTATTGATTTAATTATATATCCACTATGAATTTCTACAGTTTTAGCATACTTGGTGAACTATGTACATGTATCACTTTTGTGACCTAATAAATAAGTCCATGTATTACTAGAAAAGTAATCCAAAAGAACAAAGACACAATGCATCCATTTTAAACTAGATACTCGAGATGTAAAAAAATAATCTATGTAAACCAAATCTAATGGTTGTGAAGTTGAAACTTTTTTATTCGATTTGATGGTGATTTTATGTTGGTTTTATTTTTGATAATGATTGCGCACATTACTTTCTGGAAATGATTATTCATGAAGATACATCAATAGACCATGTATGTTTTCTAAGAGATTTTAAATTGTATTGTTCTTGTATTCTGTGATAGATCCATGACTCGTTGTGAATGTAAATTAGTCAAGATACATTTTGTGAGGCTAGTGTGCCTAAATTAATCGCATACACATTATCATTTCTGAAATTATAAATACTATGTTATTCTTACTATAAAATCATGGAATGAATTATTTTTTAATTTAAATTAATCCATCATAAAATAAATGAGATATTATATGAATATTATACTTTAATCCATCAAAATAATGTACATTGGAAATTGAAATAGATTTATGTTTAGAAAACTATCATAGGATGATGATTTTTCCTTTACAATTTTTCATCAAATGAGACATGTCATCAAATATTTTTGACAATACATTTGCTACTTGAGTAGCCCCCTATCACGTGTCTTGAACACCCACTATCCAAGTACCACATATTTCTAGATGAACACTTTTGGAATTTTACCTATAAAAGAATTTATCAACAAATTTATTTTTGTACCAATATTTTGGTTTGTCCACAAACATTTATAATAAAATCTTTAGGAACCAAATGTTGTCCTATGGGTTTTTATATATTATGAATATAAGGTATTTGAAAATTAAACACTATTTGGGCCAGACTAACTAGATGCTGTAAAAGAATTTTTAGAAATGGAGTAGGTAGGAAAATTTTGTTTTATTAATAAAGAAGATTATTTTCCTGTTTTGGTCATAAAATTGGTTTTTGATATGTTCCTTTTTCTAGGTTGATATCCTATTTTTGAAGTATTTTTAGGATATACCATTTTACCAAGAATTTGTGAACATTTTTTTCATTCGTAAAAATTTACTTATCCTTTAATAATTCCTCATTAGAATTTTTCATGTCATTGTTTTCCTTAAGCAATTTAGCATTCTTTTCATTATCAGTAGTTAGTTCTTATTTAATAGTTACAGTAAAATCATGTTGTATCATTAAATATTTATAGTTATCCATTAGTTCATTACATGTCTCTTCTATAATGTTTTATTATTCAAATAATTCTTCACATGACATATTTTTAGACTCACTTTATGTTTCAAAATAATAAGAATTTTGAACATTAGAGTCTTATATTACCTCATATTTTTTTCCCATAAATAACATATTTTCTTCATCTTATTTGTCATCATGAGAAGAAGCAGATTAACTAGATCTATCATCAGAGACTCTCTATTTATCCTTTGTGGATTTCTTATATTTTATATACTTTTTATCATACATCGTTTTGAATTTGAGCATCAGATAACAAGATTTGACATGACCTTTCATTTAAAATTTTTATCACACAATCTCTTATGATTTATCATTTATCTTCCTATCATTTTTTCATCTTCCCTTGTCATCATACAGTCATATATAACTAGGATTTCTAAAAAAACTTCTTTTTCCTATAAAACTACATAAATAGTCGGGCCAGTTGGGCCACTTTATCAACACTATATGAATCTAGTTCTTAACTACTAGAACATTCTACAACAACATGAATTTTCAAATTGTTTTAAATTCTAAAGGTAGTAGTGTTGAAAGCTATAGACTTCTTCTTAGGTTCATCATCCTACTCTTTCGTGACATTCATCTCTTCATTGTTAATCATCAGTATTTCAATGAGTTCGTTGATAGGTAATTTTTTTGATGTCATATGATTATATAATTGAGATATATGATCATCACCATCTGTTAGGTAGACAGTTGAGAATCCTAATGATTTGTTCTTTGACAGTTACATCTATTCCAAGAGAGATCATTGTATTGATTGATTCATAGATTCTAAGAAACATATCAGAAATAGGCTTATTAGGCATCATTTTAATATGATCATATTTAATAGTATAATTATTAAGTCTCACTTTATTCACATGATTGGTTCCCTAATAAGAAATAGGCAATGTGTCTCAAATATCATGGGCTGTTTTACGTGATGAAATATGAATAATTTATTTATCTCCTAGTGTAAAATACAAATCATTCATTACATTAAAATTTTGCTTATAGTCAGTCTTGGTAGGTTCATCTGATGTGTTTCTATCAGTTTCAGTAATTTAATATTTACATTCAATAGTAGTCCAGATTTCAAATCCCATGATTTCTAGATGTATTTTTATTTTATGGTTCAACTGAGTACAATTGGTTCTATAAAAAAGTTAGTCTTTTTGTAGAATATCATTATAATAATTCTCCACAATATAAATGTTAAAATGATTTCAATGAGAGATATATCTAGAAATAACATAATTTTTATTACTATAGAAAGACATCTACAATCACAATTGGTAAATATTTGGAAAAGCTATGATGAATGAACGATTTCAAAATGCATCTAAAACTAATTCATGGTGGAAGTAAATTACACAAGAGTGGGTGAACATAGTATACATAAAAATTTTAGTAAAAATTGTTCCTTTGAAAATTTCACCCAATTAAATATATAATCAAATTCATCTTGTAGTGAATTTATAAATTTCCTCAATGTTTAATTAATTTTTCTGAAGATTGATTAGTTCTCAACTATAATAATTTAAAGATTAGTATAACTTTTGAAACTCACTTACTGGTTCAAAACATATATAAACACTTTCTAAACTAACTATCATAGTTAAATATATCTTTATGAAATTGTGATAAATTATAGTAAAACAATAGAGTAAGATATAGAAGATGTAACCAAGAGGATAAGTCTCTTGGTAAGTCATAGTACTCTCCACTTGGTGACCATCTTCCACAATGCAGTATATATTAATAAAAATGATCGACACCCTGGATCGAGGTTCAAAATAGTACATTGGACCGTCTAGGTCACACTTGACCTCTAATACATTAATTCATGGGAAAAGAAACAAGATGGTTACACATGACTTCTACAACTAATCTATATTAGATGTAGTAGATAATAATGATAGTTAGTTTGATGATATCAGGTATCCTTTTGTTATGTACAAGAGTCAGTGTGTGTGTAAAAAATAGACACACACACTGCTCAAAAATGTAAAAAAGTAACATAACATAGATAAAGATGTATAATTATGTCTAGAAGTCTTTGAGTCCTATACAGTGAAGCACTATACTCATTTGATGTAGATAAATTGATCATTGATTCCAATTCTGGTCTTTGGCATCAAAACATAGTATCTTAGTGGTCTGGTTTTGAAAGATTGAAGTGTTCAACTAATTGTTGAATAAATGTTCAGTGAAACTCAACATGACATTCTCATCTTTTTTTCTCCCAATATGTCATCGCTATGAGTTCATGGGATTCTGAAGAATGCCTAGGAACTGCACAAGTTTATAGTTTTTCTGTTCTCTATTCATTTTATCACAATGCATTTCTTTTCATAATAACATACCCAATGCGTAATAAATTATTACATCAAGTTCAAGCATGCATAAATATCTTCCCATGTGGATGTACCTCATACTATATCAAGATATTCGTATAGTGAACATTATATAATTTTAAAAATATTAATTTGTCTAAATATGTCCGTTAGATATAAATTGGAATTAAAAATATAAAAAAATTTACTATCGGTGAGTCATAAGTATATGTGACTCATTTCCATCGGTTTATCATAATCGGTCAGTCATCATAGGTGACTCTCTACCTCGGTGAGTCCTTTCCATTGTTATCTATGAAATTGGTTATCAGTGAGTATTTTCCATCAGTATCATTGACTCATTTTTAACTATTAGTGTATCATCCTTAAGTGACTCATTCATGGGTGACTCGTACCAATAGTGAGTACTTACTTCTGTCGGTGAGATTGTTGAGCAAACAATGTCTCCTTTTAACTGTCGGCGAATCCTTGCATCGGAAGCAACATGAAATGGTGGGTCAGAAGAACTAACAGTAGGTTGTTTGTGTCGGTAGCATGTGCAATGTTGAGTCTTCTTTCTATCGGTGTAATTTCCAATAGTGAATCTTTTGTAATGGGTTCATATTTACATAAGTAGTATATATTTCTGTTTTATCTATCTATCAGTAAGACATATGTATGTAGGGGAGCTATCTTTTTATCATTGTCAATGACTTATACTAAGACATATTAATTTGTCCTTTCTATCTTGAAATCCATCAATGTTATAAACTGGAAATCCTCATTATTACACATAGATAATCAATTAAAATATTGTTTATACTTAAGCACACATTAATGGTTATATGAATACAATGATCTGATATTCAAGGTTATTCTTTATTTAAATATAATATCTATCATGAAATAAGATATATGTTAATATTTGATATGATTTTAGATTATTAAAACCCGTATATCTAGATATAGTTCCCAACAACATCTATGGGCCATCAATTTACATATGGTAGCAAAATTTCAAATATTATTATTTTCAATTATTTGGGACATAATAAACTTATATATAAAAATTTATTAATTTTATATATTTTCTTTCTAGTATTTATCTCCTAATTATTACAATTAATTATCACATTTAACCTTGATCATTGTAACAAAATTTACATTGAGAATTCTTCACAATAAATACAAATAGATCATATTTTCCAGATATGAAAAAAATAATTCCAAATATCTAAACCAATTTCTAAATATCCAATTCATAAAACTGGAAGAAATAACATTAGTATTAAACTCAAAAAATGTGATGAAAAAAATTTCTATGAAAACATTTTTTTATTTACAAAATATATTTTTAGTAATAATTATAGAATTAAATTCACTCCTGGAAAAAAATATTTCATTTAATCATCAGGAACAAATATATCTTTTAGAATAAATAGAAATACAATTTGACCATATAATTACATAATATGAATTATAATTTTTTAATAAAATAAATATTATTCAACAATCATTGAAAAATAAAACATTACAAAAAATTTAAAAAATACAACAATGAAAAAATTTTATTATTAATATTACAAAATTAAAGACATTTAAAAAAATTTCAATTATGAAATACCTAAATTAATTATAATATTAACTACAAACTATAAATAAAAACTATTTTCAAACGAAATATATTTTTTGAAGAATATAATTTATATTAAGAAAATTAATTTCTCATTTCATTTGAATGAATCAAAAACATGTTTTCAGTATGAATTATATATATACTTCAAAATATATTGATCCAAATCATATATGTTAATTCAAATTAGTTTTTATAATATTAATATTTTATTAAAAATATTTTACATGTTCTTATATTCGGTTCTAATTGTCTTACACACTATCATACATATAGTAATTCATTTAATGTCCTAGGGTTTTATAATTACTATAAAATTCAACGTCATTCTACTTCGGTAATTAAAATTAATTTGAATATGGGAAAAATGTTCTCTGCCCTATCGATATAATTGAAATGATATGACCCATTGAACAAAATTTCCACTATTACTTAGACCAAAAAACATTTGAAGATTCTTCTCTAATTAGGAAGATGATAATTTTCGACATGAAAAAGTTGTTGAATTTTATAGATAAAAATTCAAACATATAAATGTGGATAATATTTGGGAATAAAAATACCCTTCACACAACATGGTATAACCATCCCCATGTTTACCACATACATATCAATTCCATGATAGAATTAATTTAGCATCTTGTAACTTTTTACTAGTTTCTTTGGACTATAGGAGATTATTATAACAAGGAGAATAGACTAAAGTTTTGTGGAATCACTTTTTTTCAAAGTAGTGTGTCATTAGTAATTCCAATTTGGATTTTCACTAGAAAATCAGAATTGGAAAACATTAGTTCATAATTTAGACTATAAGGTTGTCCAAAATATGATGAATATGTGATAACAACCCAAAACATCATTTCCAAGTGGATGTAAGACGACAAATATTTCTATAATAAAAAAGTTCCCTCATTGAAAATGACCAAAAAAATTATTTTCCATGTTTAGTTAAATTAATTTATTTTTTAATCAGGTAAATAGTTCTCTTAATTAATTTTATAAATAAAATAATCGAATGTTACGTAGAATGTGTATCAAAAACCAAATGTCAACACATGCTTGGTGTGTCTAGATTAACTATTATATGAATGTACGAAATTTTTATCAGCCTTGATTTCATTATTTTCACCCACTAATAGAGTTTATTATTTATATCAGTCATAAGAAATGTATAATTACATCTCAATTTGTTACACATTCCTCATTTAAAATAAATCAAAAACCTCAATGATTCTTTTTATTCCTCACCTCCGTTACACATGTACAAAATGAATTCACAATTGATGTGGGGATATTTTATATGGCCCCAGCCTTAAACCTTACTTAATCTTGAGTTATTGCAAGATTTCACATTGAGGATCTTTTCGGGTTTAGAGTTTTAGAGAATTAGATCATAAAACTTTTATTACATTCCACATATAAACAAAGTGGTTACAGAAATATAGTATTCTTCATTCCCATCAATGGAAACACATTTAAAATAAAACATGGATTATTTCTTGACACATCCTTGACTCTATCATCTTATCATGTACCTTTCCCTTGACCTGTGAAAAACATTTCAAAAACTTGGGATGAGCATAAAAACTCAGTATGGGTTATAAAAAAACATATAAAGGAAACATGAGTTCATATATACATAAGAATGAAATCATACATTACCCATAAAACATAGGCACTTTAACATACCTCATAAAATCATGAATAAATCATAGAAATCATAAGACATAAAGGTAACTTGAGGAATTCATAACATTCTTACGTAGGGAGTAACCATCTTGGTTATGTTTGGAATACCCATCACAGTATATTCCCTAAAATCTCTTCGGAGAAACCTTAATGTTTCACTCCTTCGCATTACCCAATGCATAGGAGAGCTATAACGGGCTCACCCGCCCTTAGTTTATCACGGAACCACCCGTCTTCATAATAATGCTAAAGAACCATAACATAATCATATCACATAAAACATGCATAAAAGAAACATAACATTTCCACATTTCAATCACGAGTTATCAATACAACACATTGATATAATAAAAACATTATGAAAACCATTTTCAATACCAAAGTAAAACATGGTATTTATTTTTCGTTTAAAAAAAGGTATGGCTTGTAGAGGAAGCCGAAACTCAAATAACGGTCACGACGACGGAGAAGTCGTTGTCGCCGCATACGTACGACAAAAAAATTCCCTTTTGTCGTTTAGTAAATGCTTCGTATAAAAAATATTCCTTTTGAATAAACGTAAAAGTCAAAGGGGTTTATACACCATATAAAAGAAAGTTTTGTATAAAATAAAATATGCCTCAATGAAAGGAGATTGAGACGAAGTCCCATACCTCGTATCCGACTTGACCTGACCGTTCTTTAATCTCCTGAATAATAAACTTGAGTTAATCTCTACTTGCTTATGAATCTTTTTCAAGTTCATTATTCCTTTTATACCATGTTATGAACATCATGTAATCAGTTAAGTTAATAATGTTCATTTTGTCGGTATTTGGTTCTTAAGTCAAAAATAGACTTCTTACACTTACATGTTGTTAATTTGGTCATAGGTTCGTTATATCCAGAATGATATTAATGATTTGGATAACATATATATCATATATATTCATCATATACATGTATTTATAATATTACATCACATTTATAGGTAAGAAATGAAATGCACCGTTCATGGAGACGGTAAGCCGTACGTACGCATGAACGCCACTTCCATTTCTATTTCATATTTTCTGGAATGGAATCATAATGATATAAGAGTATATTATAATTCCAGTATAATAAAATATATTATATCATTAACATTATCCTTTACACATCCCACATATGGTATTAACGAATCAAATCAATTTCAGGGGGCGGTAGTCCGCACTTCCTAAAATGAAGATATCGTGTTTACCCATAATGGAAACCATAAAGGTATGACCAAAATGAAAAAAATAGAAGCTTAAGGAAAACATAAACATATTATATATCATATATAAAAATAGTGACATCATAATGGCCACCTTTGATGGTGTTAAATGAGTATTGAACAATCATCGTTTCGGGAGGTAGAATTTCGCCATCCACGGAAACTGTATGTTCTTTAACCATTTGATGTAGTTGTGTGAGAGTGTAGATCAAATAAATATTATAAAAACATCCTTGTATATTTAAGATACTGGTGTTGTTACAAAATAAGTAAATAAAAAGAGTTTAGGGGGTTGGAGAAGCAAAATAAAACAAATGAACATGAGAGAATGAATTACCTTAAAAAGTGTAACTCCTTTTGATTTGAGCCTAAAGGCTTCCTTTGAAAGGATTCTGCCCAAAGGGAATCCTCTAGGATGTGGAGAGGTATGTGGAGAGAGTAAATGGGAAGGGGTTGGCCGAGCCAAAGGCTTTAGGAGTGTGTGAAATGAGGTAGAGGTGGGGTCCTTTTATAAGAGGAGAGGAGGGGCACTTTTGGAAAGTAAAGAAATATTACATTATTTGAAAATGTGTTTCGGTTTTAAAAGGTCCCAAATTGATATAATTCGTGGATAAGGTGACAAGGGTTCGAAATCCACTCATCCAATTGGTTTTGTCCATGTGTAGTTCATATATTTTACATTGTCTTTCCATTTTATTTAAATCGTCAAATAATGATGTCATCGCTGCATCATTATTATGTCATAAATAATTTAATTTATTTAATGTCTAAAAATCATAAAAAAATACTATGATTTAGGAAATCTTTTTAGATTTCCAATGACTATTTATAATCAAATATATGATATTTATAACCCCTTGTAAAAATTGTTTTCGTGAAACATATTATGTTTGTGTCATTATTACTTTTACATTAAATAAAAAGTTATTTATGTCATTTCCCAACCAAAATGTCTCCATGGGGTCCCCAAGTTGACCCATGGCTTGTCTTGGTCGGACATGACACAACCAATAAGTTTGGGACATGTGTCTAGGTCATTTAATATTATTAAAGCATTATTTATACCTTAAACTACACTAATTACCACTAATCGCGATTAAAAATTTAATAAGTTACTATTCACAAAAAAATATATTTTAATCTCATTGAACCACATTTTACTTCTTAATGACAACAATGTATGTAGGATTTTCAAAATTCAATACACATTAGTGGGAAACTTTCATTTAACTGAAAAATCAGTTTGCTTGATTACCACTTAGTGGTTTCACTATTCATCAAAAATTGAAGTTTTTCATAAAATTACCAAAAATTCACCCTAAGCTATATTTGATATTCAGAATTCAAAAATGAAGTCTATTTTACAAAATTCAAATCATATAAGTCACATTAATTAATTTAATAATTAATTCCCACTGCCAGAGCAAATAGCGTGTTTTTACAAAACAATAAGTATCAAAAGATTGACACCAGTTTAAGTCTAATTTCAAAGTGAAATTGATTCCAATGACCACCATTGGAGAAAATGGTAAAAATATATTCTAATTTCACTTCAAAACCAATTCAAAACATAATCTAATCATATAAATAAATTAGATTAAAAAGCAGTTTTGATGTAAAATGCAGTATTTTTCACTATTCATTAAAAAAATGAACATTTTCAGAAAAATACCAAAAATTCACACAAGGTAAATTTTGATGTCCCAATCATAAAGGATAAGTTTATTTTGACAAACATATTTTATAAAATTGTCAAAAGATAGATTTAGAAAGAGTTTTCCATCATAAGGCAGTAAAACAATCTTTTAAGAATATTAGTGTATTTCATGCTTAAGATTGGATTTATTTTCATTTTATGACTCTAAAACACTATCTTAATCATTAATAGACATAGATAAAAATATCTATTATTCATTACTTACTTGGGATGTTACATCCTTCCCCCCTTTAGAAAATTGCGTCCCCGCAATTTATTTACTTATCGAATAAATGGGGGTACTTATCCCTCATTGCATTTTCAGATTCCCATGTTGCCTCTTCAATCATGTGGTTTTTCCACAAAACCATTACCTGCTTAATCACCTTATTCTGTAACACTTTATCCCTGTGGTCAAGAATCTGGACCGGTTATTCCTCATAAGATAGGTTCTCTTCCAGCTGAACTACCTCTGGACTCAAAACATGAGATGGATCTGGCATATAATTTCTCAACATCAAAACGTGAAAAACATTGTGTACCTGAGATAATCTCGGAGGTAAAGCCACTCGGTATGAAACTGATCCAACTCTCTCCAGAATTTCGTATGGTTCAATAAACCTTGGTCTCATCTTTCCTTTCGTACCAAATCTCATCACACTTTTCCAAGGAGAAACCTTGAGAAAAACATGATCACCTACCTTGAAAGATAGATCCTTCCTCCAGTTATCCGCATAACTCTTCTGCCTGCTCTGAGCTGTTCTCGTGTGTTTCTGAATCAGCTGAACTTTTTCTGCCATCTCTTCTACCAATTCTGGTCCCATCAACTTTCTTTCACCCACTTCATCCCAGAAAGCTGGAGTTCGACACTGCTTCCCATATAATGCCTGAAATGGTGCCATTTGTATACTGGAATGAAAACTGTTATTATATGAAAACTCAACCAAAGAAATATGTTGGTCCCAACTTCCCTGATAATCCATAGAAAAAGCTCGTAGCATATCCTCCAATGTCTGAATTGTTCGTTCTGACTGCCCATCTGATTGAGGATGGAAAGCTGTACTAAAATTTAATTCAGTACCCAACGACTTCTGAAGGCCTTTCCAAAAGTTAGAAGTAAACCTAGGATCACGATCCGATACAATGGAGAGAGGAACTCCATGTAACCTGACTATCTCTTTAAGATACAAACGGGAAAGTTGATCAAGAGAGAAAGTATCTCATATAGCAAGGAAATGAGCAGATTTGGTCAAGCGATCAACAATAACCCAGATTGCATTATTACCTAGAGATGTCTTCGGTAATCCAACAACAAAGTCCATGGATATATTCTCCCATTTCCACTCTGGCACTGCTAAAGGCTGAAGTATCCCTTTCGGTAACTGCCGCTCTGCTTTAACCTGCTGACAAGTCAAACACTTCACAGTAAAATCAGCAATATCTCTTTTTATTCCATCCCACCAGTAATACTCCCGCAGATCTCTATACATCTTAGTACTGCCCGGATGAACTGAAAACGGAGAACTATGAGCTTCACATTACAACTCTCTCTTCAACTGTGAATCACAAGGCACACACAATCTCTTCCCAAATTTCAAAACACAATCATTATCAATGTTGAATTCAGGCAACTTACCTTTCTGAACCAGCTCTACCCTTTTCTGCAACTCACTGTCTTGCTTCTGTGATTGCTTGATTCTATCTCATAGAGATGATCTCACTGATACCTGAAACAAAACAGAAGGACTTCCTGCACAAACAACTTCTATGCCAAATTTCATCAAATCGTTAACCAAAGGATCACGTTCCAACCGCAACATTGTTAATGAAGCATTACTTTTTCGACTCAAAGCATCAGCCACTTTATTTGCTTTTCCCGGATGGTAATGAATTGTACAATCATAATCCTTGATTAATTACAGCCATCTCCTTTGTCTCATGTTTAACTATTTCTGAGTGAATATATACTTTAAACATTTTTGATCTGTATATATTTCACACTTTACTCCATACAAATGATGCCTCCAAATTTTTAAAGCAAAAACAACAGCAGCTAGTTCCAAATCATGTGTAGGGTAATTTACCTCATGAGTTTTCAACTGTCGTGAAGCATAAGCAATTACCTGATCATTCTGCATTAGGACGCAACCAAGTCCTTTCAATGAAGCATCACTGTATATAAAAAACTCACCATTCCTGGAAGGGAGTGCCAAAACTGGAGCATTCACCAATCTTCTTTTCAATTCCTGAAAACAATCATCACATTCTTTTGTCCAGATAAACTTAACACCCTTCCGAGTTAGCTTAGTCATTGGACTAGATAACCGTGAAAAATTTCTAACAAACCTTCGGTAATAGCCCACCAAACCAAGGAAGCTACGAATCTCGGTTATATTTGTGGGTCTTGGCCATTATTACACAACTTTTGTTTTTGCAGGATCAATAGTTATTCCATTTTTAGAAACAATGTGACCAAGGAAAGAAATTTGTTGCAACCAAAACTCACACTTGCTGAATTTCCCATACAGTTTCTTTTCTATTAAGGTTTTCATGATAACCCTTAAATGTTTTTCATGCTCCTATTTACTTTTAGAAAACACCAAAATATCATCAATGAAAACCACCACAAACTTATCCAAGAAATCATGGAAAATTCTATTCATTATGTCCATGAATACAGCAGGTGCATTGGTTAGCCCAAAAGGCATTACTACAAATTCATAATGGCCATATCTCGTACGGAACGCGGTCTTCGGAATATCTGCCTCCTTTACCTTCAGCTGATGGTACCCCGATCTCAAGTCAATCTTTGAAAAAAACTGAGCTCCCTGGAGCTGATCAAACAAATCATCGATATGAGGAAAAGGATATTTGTTCTTAACAGTGATATTATTCAAGGCTCTATAATCAATGCAAAGTCTCATAGAACCATCTTTATTTTTAAGAAATAAAACAGGAGCACCCCATGGTGATGTGCTAGGTCTAATGAAACCTTTCTCTAATAAATCTTGCAATTGCTCCTTCAACTCTAAATGTTCAATTTGTGCCATTCGATAAGGGGGTTTTGAAATTGGCTTAGCATCAGGAACTAAGTCAACAGTAAGCTCAACTTCCCGATCTGGTATTATTCCAGGCAACTCATCAGGAAAAACATCAGGATCTTCATTTACCACTGGCACATCATTAATCTGAACAATTCCTTTATTTTCAACGACATGTGCAAGGTAACATTCATTTCCATCTTTTACAAGTTTCTCGGCCTCTTGATATGTTTTCAAAAGTAAGGGTTCATTCTTGTAAACAAACTGAAAGTCTTTCTGAAAAGAAACTTCTTTATCTCTATAGTCAATCTTAGCATGGTAAATAGAGAGCCAATCCATACCCAGGATAACATCAAACTCTACTAGAGGTAGAACAATAAGGTTTGCAAGTAGGTTCTTTCCACAGATAAGGATAGGAAGATTCTTATAAATTCTTTTTGCCTCGACATTTCCCCCAGGTGTTTTTACCAAAAGTTCAGGAGTCATTTCTTGAGATGGTATTCCCATTTTACTAGAAAAGGTTTCAGAGATGAAAGAATGTGTAGACCCCGAATCAAACAACACACTGGCATAATCTGAAAAAACAAACAAAGTACATGATACCACTTCATTTGATGGCCCGACATCTGCTGAAGTAGTTGCAAAGGATTTCACCACCCCTTTCTGCTTGTAGTCTAACTGCTTCCCATCACTCAAGCTCCTTGTCGGACACTCGTTTGCATAGTGACCCATCTCATTGCACTTATAACATTTCACTAACTGTAAATCAAATTTGATCTTACCTTCACCTTGATCCTTTTCAGTGCAATCACGAGCCTTATGTCCCATCTTACCACATCGGTAGCACTTCCCAGAATTCAGAAGACATTCCCCAGCATGCCTTTTGCCACATTTATCACAAACTGGAAACTTAGTTCTCTTAACATCAGACTTTTTTGAAGAATTCTTACCTTTCTCCTGCCACCACGGTCTCTTCTTCTGCTGGTGGTTATAGAAAACATGGTCATCGGGAAACTCCATTTCCACCTTCTCAGCACATCGAACAAGCTTTTCATAACTTTTAAACTCACGAGAAGCTAATGCCCTTCGATATTTTGTCTTTAATCCCGAGTAAAAACAATTGATTTTACTATCAAGGTCCCAGATAAAATTTGGAGCATACCTTGCCAATCGAGTGAACCTTTCTTCATAGGCAGCCACTGAGTCTTCCTCTTGCCTCAATTCCAAGAATTGCTTTTCCATCCTAAGTCGAACAGCCTTAGGAAAATACTTCTCAAGAAACATACATTTGAATTCATCCCAGTCAAGAGCATCAATCTCATCGGCGCCCCTGATATTTTTAACCATAGACCACCACTGATATGCTTCACCCTCCAAACGGTAAATATCAAGACTAACCTTTTGATTGTCTGAACACCCCATGACATCGAAAATCTTCTCCAGTGCTTTAATCCACCCTTCAGCTAGCACATGTTCAGATGATCCTCTGAATGATGGTGGATGTTGCCTCATGAAATGTTCCACCACTGACATGTTCCTCTGCGGTTGGTCTGGCTGATCTCGTGTATGGATACCACCGCCATTTATCGCTTGAGTCAACTGCTCCATTTCTGCAAAAAACTGTTCAGTTCCAATTACGACCATTTCTGGATGCTGGTTCAGAAGGTTATTTCCTTCTGTATTCCTTCCTAGCACTGCTTCCCTGTTTCCTCTGCGGAAAACCATTCTGAACAAACATGTCTTAGATGAAGCAACATGGTAATCTTTAAATTCTATATCATTTCGAAAAAAAAATATTTTTGGATAATCATTTAATAGAATTATAACTCCTAAAGTTATCTAAACCGACCTTTGATACCAACTATAAGGCCCCAGCCTTAAACCGTACTTAATCTTGAGTTATTACCAGATTTCACATTGAGGATCTTTTCGGGTTTAGTGTTTTAGAGAATTAGATCATAAAACTTCCATTACATTCCACATATAAACAAAGTGGTTACAGAAAGATAGTATTATTCATTCCCGTCAATGGAAAAACATTTAAAATAAAACATGGATTATTTCTTGACACATCCTTGACTCTATCATCTTATCATGTACCTTTCCCTTGACCTGTGAAAAACATTTCAAAAACATGGGATGAGCATAAAAACTCAGTATGGGTTATAAAAAAAACATAGAAAGGAAACATGAGTTCATATATACATAAGAATGAAATCATACTTTACCCATAAAACATAGGCACTTTAACATACCTCATAAAATCATGAATAAATCATAGAAATCATAAGACATAAAGGTAACTTGAGGCATTCATAACATTCTTACGTAGGGAGTAACCCTCTTGGTTAGGTTTGGAATACCCATCACAGTATATTCCCTAAAATCTTTTCGGAGAAACCTTAACGTTTCACTCCTTCGCGTTACCCAATGAATTGGAGAGCTATAACGGGCTCACCCACCCTTAGTTTATCACGGAACCACCCGTCTTCATAATAATGCTAAAGAACCATAACATAATCGTATCCCATAAAACATGCATAAAGGAAACATAACATTTCCACATTTCAATAACAAGTTATCAATACAACACATTGATATAATAAAAACATTATGAAAGCCATATTCAATACCAAAGTAAAACATGGTATTTATTTTTCGTTTAAAAAAAAGGTATCGCTTGTAGAGGAAGCCGAAACTCAAATAACGGTCACGACGACGGAGAAGTCGTTGTCGCCGCATACGTATGACAAAAACATTCCCTTTTGTCGTTTAGTAAATGCTTCGTATAAAAAATATTCCTTTTGAATAAATGTAAAAGTCAAAGGGGTTTATACACCATATAAAAGAAAGTTGTGTATAAAATAAAATATGCCTCAATGAAAGGAGATTGAGACGAAGTCCCATACCTCGTATCCGACTTGACCCGACCGTTCTTTAATCTCCTGAATAATAAAATTGAGTTAATCTCTACTTGCTTATGAATCTTTTTCAGGTTCATTATTCCTTTTATACCATGTTATGAACATCATGTAATCAGTTAAGTTAATAATGTTCATTTTGTCGGTATTTGGTTCTTAAGTCAAAAATAGACTTCTTACACTTACATGTTGTTAATTTGGTCATAGGTTCGTTATATCCAGAATGATATTAATGATTTGGATAACATATATATAATATATAATCATCATATACATGTATTTATAATATTACATCACATTTAGAGGTAAGAAATGAAATGCACCGTTCATGGAGACGGTAAGCCGTACGTACGCATGAACGCTACTTCCATTTCTATTTCATATTTTCTGGAATGGAATCATAATGATATAAGAGTATATTATAATTCCAGTATAATAACATATATAATAACATAAACTTTATCCTTTACACATCCCACATATGGTATTAACGAATCAAAACACTTTCAGGGGGCGGTAGTCCGCACTTCCTAAAATGAAGATATCATGTTTACCCATAATGGAAACTATAAAGGTATGCCCAAAATGAAAAAAACAGAAGCTTAAGGAAAACATAAACATATTATATATCATATATAAAAATAGTGACATCATAATGGCCACCTTTGAAGGTGTTAAATGAGTATTGAACAATCATCGTTTCGGGAGGCAGAATTTCGCCATCCACGGAAACTGTATGTTCTTTAACCATTTGATGTAGTTGTGTGAGAGTGTAGCTCAAATAAATATTATAACAACATCCTTGTATATTGAAGATACTGGTGTTGTTAAAAAATAAGTAAATAAAAATAGTTTAGGGGGTTGGAGAAGCAAAATAAAACAAATGAACATGAGAGAATGAATTACCTTAAAAAGTGTAACTCCTTTTGATTTGAGCCTAAAGGCTTCCTTTGAAAGGATTCTTCCCAAAGGGAATCCTCTAGGATGAGTAGAGGGATGTGGAGAGAGTAAATGGGAAGGGTTTGGCCAAGCCAAAGGCTTTAGGAGTGTGTGAAATGAGGTAGAGGTGGGGGCCTTTTATAAGAGGAGAGGAGGGGTACTTTTGGAAAGTAAAGAAATATTACTTTATTTGAAAATGTGTTTCGGTTTTAAAAGGTCCCACATTGATATAATTCGTGGATAAGGTGACAAGGGTTCGAAATCCACTCATCCAATTGGTTTTGGCCATGTGTAGTTCATAGAGTTTACATTGTCTTTCCATTTTATTTAAATCGTCAAATAATGATGTCATCACTGCATCATTATTATGTCATAAATAATTAAATTTATTTTATGTCTAAAAATCATAAAAAAATAATATGATGTAGGAAATATTTTTAGCTTTACAATGACTATTTATAATCAAATATATGATCTTTATAACCCCATGTAAAAAATTGTTTTCGTGAAACATATTATGTTTGTGTCATTTTTACTTTTACATTAAATAAAAAGTTATTTATGTCATTTCCCAAACAAAATGTCTCCATGGGGTCCCCAAGTTGACCCATGGCTTGTCTTGGTCGGACATGAAACAACCAATAATGTTGGGACATGTGTCTAGGTCATTTAATATTATTAAAGCATTATTTATACCTTAAACTACACTAATTACCACTAATCGCGATTAAAAACTTAATAAGTTACTATTCACCAAAAAATTATTTTAACCTCATTGAACCACATTTTACTTTTTAATGACAACCATGTATGTCGGATTTTCAAAATTCAATACACATTAGTGGTAAACTTTCATTTAACTGAAAAATCAGTTTGCTTGATTACTACTTAGTGGTTTCACTATTCATCAAAAATTGATGTTTTTCATAAAATTACCAAAAATTCACCCTAAGATATATTTGATATTAAGAATTAAAAAATGAAGCCTATTTTACAAAATTCAAATCATATAAGTCACATTAATTAATTTAATAATTAATTCCCGCTGCCAGAGCAAATAGCGTGTTTTTACAAAACAATAAGTATCAAAAGATTGACACCAGTTTAAGTCTAATTTCAAATTGAAATTGATTCCAATGACCACCATTGGATAAAATGGTAAAAATATATTCTAATTTCACTTAAAAACCAATTCAAAACATAATCTAATCATATAAATAAATTAGATTAAAAAGCAGTTTTGATGTAAAATGCAGTATTTTTCACTATTCATTAAAAAATGAACATTGTCAGAAAAATACCAAAAATTCACACAAGGTAAATTTTGTTGTCCCAATCATAAAGGATAAGTTTATTTTGACAAACATAGTTTATAAAATTGTCAAAAGATATATTTAGAAAGGGTTTTCCATCATAAGGCAGTAAAACAATCTTTTAAGAATATTAGTGTATTCCATGCTTAAGATTGGATTTATTTTCATTTTAAGCCTCTAAAACACTATCTTAATCATTAATAGACATAGATAAAAATATCTATTATTCATTACTTACTTGGGATGTTACATATTTTGTATCCCCCTCTACATTTTAATGCATCTAATTGGTCAATGAATTTATTATTATGAATTGTTCATTGTTACCTTCATTGGGAAAAATTTATACCCTTCATTATGAATGTATCGTTATTCACTTTCACGTTATTAATTCCAATTGAACCACGACAAAAATTTAATTTAACATATTCCTAAAAATGAATTTATTTCATTACATAATTTTTCATAATACATCCTAAATATGATATTTTAATAAGACTCATTTATTTTTTCCATTTTATCTAGATTTATTTTATAAATATCATATATATTTTTCACCTTCTGTTTTACTTATTCATAATTCATATTTTTAATAAAATATTAAAAAATAAAAGTTAGTATTGTTTTATATTTACCACTTTTAAAAAACATTTGACCATGATGTAATGTAATAAAATTATTGGGTGGATTTATATGAATGTTGATCAATTGAATCTTGTCTTTAATATATTTTAAATATTCCTTCCTTGGTATCAGATTAATTTCATAATCAATAATGTCCTCTATCTTGCCAATATTCTTTTATATATAACTAATTTAAATTTTCTAGTATTTCATATTTCATATTATAACTTTTAATTTTAATGAATTGTTTAAAAAATTATCTTCTTAATAATCAAATTGATGAATTATAAAATTAATCATTTTTAGTATTTTTACATTATTACCTTTTTCCAATGACATATTGGAATCGGTTTCCTAAACATTCATCAACTACTCAGTAATCAAGAAAGAGATATTTTTTTAATATTTTATTATTCAATTGTTGAATTATCCACTCATGTTAATATTTATGTTATGTATCTTTTAATAACAACATTTATAATATGTGTGGTCAAAAAATATATCATTATCATGTAATTATTCATTATTTTTTTAAATTTCTTATTTAATGATAATATATTCTTCATCATTGAAATATTTTATGTGGTAAAATTTTATAGTTATCACATTATTCATTGTACACAATTTTTGAATGAATTCCCTCATTTCCATTTATCAAATATTATGGAGAAATTCTATTACAATTTGGATAATGTTTCCAACAACCCAGTATTAGTCGACAACCCTGTTTTATTTTTTTGATGAATTATATTAAAAACATTATAATGGGAAACAATGTTTTTTTATTATTGGTTATATTATATTTTTATTTTTTTACTATTATTCAAAATTATTTTCATATTTACCAATTATAATTTGGTATTCATCTCATTATATTTATAAACCCGCACATATAGAATTTTTTTTTACCATACTATTTTGAAAAAATAGAATCTATGTTTTTATCATTTATAGAACAGTGGGTTATCTTATTCAATGTTATTCTCATAAAGGCCACACCAACACTTTTTTTTGATCAAATTTAAAAAATATTGAATCCCTAGTAGATTATTTTGATTCTATAACCCCCCTGTGGTAAAATTATTCTATTACTATATTCTAGAGGGTCCCTTGTGAACTTATTATGGTAATTTATGTTTAATATTCTTCTCATGACACATTATGTTGACTGGGTTATTTAAATTCATAAAATATCTATACCTTGATTGGTAATAAAACTTATTCTTAATATATATTTATTTTTTATGCAAACATACATCCTTCATATAATTATAAATTATAGTTTAAAAGATTTAAATTTTAATTCTTCATTCTTGACATTCATAGTTATCTTTTACTGACTCATTAAGGAATGTAATACCTCAATCACTACATCTATGAATAATTTATTCTAAAAAAATTAATTTTTTTCATAAAGTATATACATAATTTCATTAAAAATAAATGATTTTTTACAATTAGATTTCAACAATTTTGAGATGGGGGGAATCTAAAAACCATTTTCTCCAATGAGTTATCCATTGAATCAACTTCATCATATAGAATTTAGATTATATAAAATACCTCCATAAATAAATAATTAATGATAAAACATGAAGGAAATATTTTCAATAACCCTTAACATTAGAGTATAATTATCAAAATGTTTGACTATATTATTTTTCATTATTACATGAATTAGAATCATCAAATTATCCTCTATAAATTGAGTAAATATATATAGACATATACCTACCATTTTGAGAACATTCAAATAACAATTTTCCCATTTTCACGTACAAATTATTTCATTCCTTATAATCCTATATATTTATTTATTTAGTATCATATAATAGTCACTCCCTAATTCTTTAGATGGAATATAACCAGACATAACAATGATTGGAATCTCAATGTAATGACCCAGGAATTTGAAGGAAATTTTTTTTCTTAATTTTCTTTGGAATTTTACAAGAACACAGTTTCTGACGGCGTCTGATTCTGAGGCCCGATGTGCCCAGAATAAATTTCCGAAGTTTGGCCCGGGTACGTTCAGTGAACGAATGAGCGGGTTTTTCTAACTTTTGAACCGGTGCTCGGAATCGAATTCTGAGGGCACCGATGAACTCGCAATGCCGGTAATCGCTTAAGGGTCCCTTTACCGTAGTTGTGTTTGTGCGGGTGAAAAAGTTAATTTATGGGGTTTAATTAAAAAGTTAAATAAAATTGTTGAATCAATTTTATTTCTTTTCAAGGTGGTTTATTTCTCCCATGGAAAGTAGGTGGTGGGGCCCACATTCACCCAACATCCCATGTTTGGATAATTTGAAAGGGTGGGGCCCACACGAACCCCCCCCCCCACTTTTTGAAATTACTTAAACACCCTAACCCCTCTTAACCCCTCACTTCCCTAACTCCCCATTAACTCACTTCATTAATTTTTGACAACTTTTTATAATTAATAAAGTGAGTTACTTAATTTCAAACTCTTGAAATTCAAATAGTTAGGTTGTGTTAATAAAATAATACTTGGTCTTATTTTATTTTTGGATAGATTTTTGCAACCTTGAGAGTATTGGGGAAGCGGTCTTCTTCTTCTTCAACCTCGATGAAGAACGCGAAGAACATCGTTCTTCAACAAAGAACATCTCCGCCGAAGAACGCGACGTCTTCTTCCAACGACGTTTCCTCTTCGGACGCGCCTCGACGACAATGGAATCGACTTTCATCTTCCGTGACGCCGTATCCGCAATGCGACGTTATTTTTCCATGTTGTCTCTTCCACGACGGTTTTCCCGTGACGAAATCTCCATCAACGACTTCAAATCCTCGCTTCGCGACGTCGATGTTCTTTTTCCGCAACGCCCGTCTTCCGCGACGCTCGTCTTCTGTGGCTTGGTTGACGAGCACCATTTCTGAACCGAGGTTGGGGTTTTATTTATTTAATTGTTCGTGAATACCAACTTGATGATCTTCGTGGATTAAAAACCAATTGTTAACAAATAACGTGAGGGGTTCAGACCGCACAAACACGACCGACCCACCTCCTTATTATTCGTGTTGGTTTCTTTGTGGTTGGTATGAGAAAGTGTGGTGTCGTCGCACCATGCAGTTTCATGCGGAATGATAGGTGTGTCGCCGTTGCGCCACGCCGTGGAAATAAATACAAGGACTCGATGTCGTCGCACCGCGTCGAAGAAAACCGAAGACGCCGCGGCCGGAGCGAGGCCGCGGCAGAGGGGCGCGGTGCCGTCGCACCACGCCGGACGTCAAGGGTCGCAGCCGGTTCCAGGCCGCGGCATAGCAAGGTGACCGGCGGCCGAGCCGGGCCGCCGGTGTCGGAGCTAGAAGGGGACCAGCCATCGCCGATCCCATTGAGCAGAAACTGCCCGACCTGGTCGGGCCGGCCGGACAAGGGGGAGCCGGGGTAATTTATTTCCCCCAACTGGACTTCAAGCGGCCCCAATTAAGGGGTTGCGGTTACTAAAATCGGGAGGGGCTTGCCCCCCCCCCCCCCCGTGCGGCATCCAAGCAGTGGGCCCCCATGTGGGGGGGGGGGGTTCCCTCAAGGCACGACATAGTGCCGCGTCATTTTGAAACCAAGGGGGGGGGGATTCCCCCCCCCCCCCCCGCCGCGCGGCGCACATGCGACACCTAGGCCCCGCCGGCCCGCGACTCCGTGCCGCCGGCTGGGCCGGAATTCTGAGTCGGGCCGGGTTGCCACCCGGGGCGGGTCGACCCGGTTCGGCCGAACTAGGGGGGTACTGGGTCGGGCCGGGCCGGGGCCAGACGCCATATTATCGGACTGTTTGGGTTCAAACTACCATATATTGGGTTACAGACCTCTGATCGACGCACAGTCAGTTGCGTAGAAATACTTGGAATGAGACGGTCGTTCAGTATATTGCACTCAAGGTTTCGGAATACATTGGGTTCGGCCAGGTTGGTTCGGATACGAAACTAACCGGGACCTCAGAGCAGAAACGCTTGTAACATGATCTCGGGATGTCCGATTGACGTACCGTTGACATTTTTGGATTCCTCTTAGTGAGACAGATCTTTCGGCTTACTCCTCTCGATGTTTGGATGTCGTCGGAGTGCGGTCGGGTTGGTTCGCTCACGAAACCAACCAGGCCCCTCGAACGAAAAAGCCAATAACTCACAGACCGGGCGTCCGATTGACGCACCGTCTGTCTCGTTGAATTCCTCTTGATGAGACGGAACATTTGACATACTTCGCCCGAGTTTTGGATGTAGTTGGATAGTGGCCAGGTTGGATTGCACCCGAAATCCACCTGCGCCCCTGGAACGGAAAAGCTGATATCTTTCTGACCTGACATCCGTTTGACGAACCATCAGCTGCATTGGTGATCACGTTGAGAAATGGTCCCTTTGAGTATACCCTACGAGTGTTCGGGGGTATAGTTGAGTTACGGCCGGATTGGTTCGCACACGAAACCAACCGGGCCCCGGGGACGAAAAGGCTAGTAACTCACAGACCAGGCATCCGATTGACGCGCCGACTGTTGTGTTGAAACCACTATGATGAGTTGGTCCATTGAGATACTTCTTCGTGGGACGTAGTGATACTTGGAGTATCGACCTATAGATTGTGGAGACGACCCTCCCGGAGACAAGCGTACGGAGTACAGAGACCTTGTAGACGACTGAGACCTCACGACTGCTTGACCGACTCGACTTGGAGTGAGTCGACTAGCCCAGTGGACGGAGCGCCCAGTATTTGGCGGCAGACCCATGACGGACGGAGCACCTGGTAATTGGTAGCAGACCTGCGGTACTCGACCGGAAGAGTACTTCTGTAGGCTATTAGGGGGAGCGCCCGAAATTTGGCAGTAGACCCACAGCAGACGGAGTGCCCAGTATTTGGCAGCAGACCCACGGTACTCGACAGGAGGAGTTTCTCAGAGACTTGGATTAGTGAGCAGTACCTCGGAGTCGTGACAAGTCCACTATACACTCCAGAGATGGGTCTCTTCAGTAGTTACGGTTTCGATAAGGAAAATCCTGGTTTGAGCTGAGACTTTTCACCTTTTTGTTTACCTCATGATTGAGATGGGTCTTTTTATAACTTAGGTATATGTATGGGCATATACCTGGGTAGTGGTTATCTGTTGATTTCATGATCCTTGTGTTTCCTCATTATTGAGATGGGTTACTTGATGACTTAGGTATATGTATGGGCATATACCTAGGTAGAGGTTATCTGTTGAGATCTTTTTTGGGGATATCCTTATTGGTTTTAGTGAGACCTTGAGGGTCTCGGGGTCCCTACTGAGTATCGTTATACTCTCCCCTACACGGGCTATGCCCGCACCACATTTTGTTGGTTGGAGACGACAGACAGTGTTGACAGAGGCCAAGTGTTCGAGGACTGGACGGTACACGGAGGTGGACTACTTGACGAGTCAGTACCCGGAGGTGGACTACATGACGATTCAGTATCTGGAGGAGGACTTCATGGCGAGACAACACACGAAGGAGGTTGACAGGCGAGAGCGTTGAGGAGGATATCTGTACCTACACTTCAGGTAGGATCCGTGGCGGATGATCCAGGAGCTGTGCTATCTGTACCTACCCTTAAAGTAGGACTGAGGAGGACGACCCAGGAGCTGATTCCTTCTTCCAGCTGTTTTCCTTTTTCTGTTGTACTTTCGTTCAGTTGTAGCTACACTTTCTGTTGTGTTGGTATTCTGGCCCATTTACTTTTCAGCACTTTCTTTTGTACTTAGTGTTTTGATTCTGCTTATACTATGTGGTGTTTTGTTTACTTTTATAGAGGCAATGCCTTCCTAGTTATCAGGATTTTCGCCTTTGGTGCTAGTCGCCAGCCCCGGGCCTATTGAAGGCGGGCGTGGGGTAGTCACGGCATGGGCCCTGAGGACGGGTCTGGACAAATTGGTATCAGAGGAGTGGGTTCTACCGCATAACTTATAACTCTGATATTTCCTTTTTGTG
Source organism: Viscum album (assembly GCA_963277665.1). Lineage (NCBI taxonomy): Eukaryota > Viridiplantae > Streptophyta > Magnoliopsida > Santalales > Viscaceae > Viscum > Viscum album. Next base: position 491,697,849 of record OY728162.1, read on the forward strand.
AAGAAATAGTGTTAAGAGTACCGAGTGAGGTTTTCAGTTCAGGGAGTCCAATGTTGGTGCGGGCGACCGACGTATCCATACACTAGGACCCTGAAAACTGATTTCCGACATTGTGCATGAAAACACTGATTGCGTGTGTGTTTCCAGAAGTTTTATTTGAATATCAACTCAAACCAGATCAGGTCACCAGTTATAAATCGTTTGACCGTGTCACGTTGTTCCTTTCAGGATGCCTCCCCGTGGACGACCAGCTAGAGCCCTGAGTGTGGTTCGTACTGACAGCCCACCGGGCAACGTGGCCTCAGTAAAGGGCCCTTTTCCAGTTGAGGCACCAGCGGAGGCACCAGCGGTACTACTAACCATTGGGCCACTGATTCCACCAGCCCAAGCAGCAGAGGGTGCCCATCGCTTGAGCGTGCTGCACGAGTTCCAGTGCCAGAGGCCACCCAGGTTCCAGGGAGGGACGGACCCGCATGCGGCTGAGGATTGGCTGGAGGCTATGGTGAGAGTCTTCAGGCTAGTGGGGACGCCGATAGACTTCATGGTGATCCCTTCTTCAAGCCTTCTTCAGGCAGCAGCAGGCAGATGGTGGAGCTTGATGCTCCAGATGAATGATGAGGCGACACTTCTTTGGGAAGACTTCGAGAGCATGTTCCGGGAAGAGTTTGTTACAGCCACCCTTCAAGAGGTGCGTATACATGAGCTACTTCAGCTGCAGTAGGGAAGCCTGACAGTGGCACAATATTCAGCGAGGTTCACAGGCCTCTCGTGCTACTCCACAGATATGGTACGAGACCCATTCTTCAGGGCCCAAACCTTCGAGGAGGGGCTCAGGAGAGTGATTAGAGCTTCTGTTGTTTTTCAAAGCATTTAAAACCAGACAGAGGTGTTAGAGAGATCCCTCTTAGTGGATATTTTCCTTGCTGAGTAGCCTCCAGCAGCACGACCCACCACTAGCTGGCTTGCGGCAGAGTCTTCTACAGAAGACAGTAGACAGATGATGCAGAGGTCCAAGAGGACCAGACCTACTGGTGGCCGACTGCATGACTAAGGGTCAGTTGTGCGGGGGAACCGGGGTGGAGTCAGAGCCAGTCGTGTCGAGGGTGGACAATGTTACTCCTGCGGCGGGATTGGTCACATGGAAAGTGACTGTCCGACCCGCCATGTAGATGACCAACAGTTAAATGGAGAACCACCCAGGAAGAGGCAGAGGTTCAATCAGGGAAGACTGCAGGGGACAGGAGGACATGGGAGAGCTCAGCTTCAGGCAGCTGAGACCTATGGTCATGGAGCTCTAGAGGCAGATGGACAGGAGCGGGACTAGCTGTAGACCTGGAGGCTATTGATCATGTTTCTTCTAGTTTTGTTGTTGTTGCATTCGTGTCTTTGTAGTAGGAGCTACAATAATGAAAAGACACTTATCATTGTGATTTTTTCTTTCCTGTCCTTTTATTTGTTTGATACTGAGTGGTCCCGGTTAAAACTGTTGACTTGAACCTCAATTTCGAGATTTCTACTAGAGGAGACCTAGTGACCTCACACTGATGCCGACAGTGTGACTCGACCCTTGGAGGTGAGAGTGACAGTTGGATCTCTTGGTAGTTACGTCGAGGCCTTACGACATCATCCGTGGCATGAATGCATCATTCATGTTAGGATTGAATGTATTTGGCAATGAATGTGGTTCATCCATGGGATGAGACCAGATTTCTCTTATCGGCAAAAAAGAAATCATATCAGCTCTTTTGATACTAGAGAAGGACCAGGTCATCCAATAGCGGATGAGGACAACACTGGGCCGACAGAAGCCTTATGCTGATAGGACTTGGAGGCCTCTAGAGTTCGAGGATGATGATCTCGTCCCTATATGGGTTTCACCTCGACGAGGTTTACGGAGATGTGGCCAAGGCGGAAAATTATCCCGGAGGTTCAGTGGACCTTCTTAGGTCCTCAGCTGGATAGGCGAAGTGGTTTACCTCTTAACACATTCACCGTAGTTGCACCAAGTGCACGATGACTTCCACGTATCTCAACTGAGGAGAAACGTGCTCGACCCTTCGCATATCATCGACCATGGGGAGTAGAACAATGGAGATGGGGTTACTTCCACGGAGGTTCTAGTGGGGATCAATGATCGACAGGAGCGGATCCTACGAGGACGATTGATTCCTCGGGTGCACTTACTCTGGCAGTACGGGAACTTTCAGTTGAGCACATGGGAGCGGAAGGCTCAGATGCGTGCTCTGTACCGCTTTTGGGACCCTAGTTTGTGTTGAAGCTTTACGGGGACGTAAAGTACTATTGTGGTAGTAATGTAAAGATCTGGAAATTTCAAGGAAATTTTTTTTCTTAATTTTCTTTGGGATTTTACAAGAACGCAGTTTCTGACGGCGCCTAATTCTGAGGCCCGGTGTGCTCGGAATCAATTTCCGAAGTTTGGCTCGGGTACATTCAGTGAACGAACGAGCCGGTTTTTCTATCTTTTGAACCGCTGCTCGGAATCGATTTCTGAAGGCACCGATGAACTCACAACGCCGGTAATCACTTAAGGGACACTTTACCGTAGTTGCGTTTATGCGGGTGAAGAAGTTAATTTATGGGGTTTAATTAAAAAGGTAAATAAAATTGTTGAATCAATTTTATTTCTTTTCAAGGTGGTTTATTTTTCCAATAGGAAGTTGGTGGTGGGGCCCACATTCACCCAACTTCCCATGTGTGGATAATTTAAAAGGGTGGGGCCCATACGAACCCCCCCACCTTTTCAAATTCCTTAAACTCCCTAACCCCTCTTAACCCCTCACTTTCCTAACTCCCCATTAACTCAGTTCATTAATTTTCGACAACTTGTTATAATTAATAAAGTGAGTTACTTAATTTCAAACTCGTGAAATTCAAATAGTTAGGTTGTGTTAATAAAATAAGACTTGGTATAATTTTATTTTTGGTAAGAGTTTTGAAACCTTGAGAGGATTGGGGAAGCGGTCTTCTTCTTCTTCAACCTTGATGAAGAACGTGAAGAACAACGTTCTTCAACGAAGAACATCTTTGCCGAAGAATGCGACGTCTTCTTCCAACGATGTTTCCTCTTCGGACTCGCCTCAACAACAACGGAATCGACGTTCTTCTTCCATGACGTCGTATCCGCGATGTGATGTTCTTTTTCCGCGTCGTCTCTTCCGTGACAGTTTTCCCGTGATGAAATCTCCATCAACGACTTCGAATCCTCACTTCGCAATGTCGACATTCTTTTTCCGCGACGCCCGACTTCCGCAACGCTCAACATCCGCGGCGCGGTTGACGAGCTCCATTTCTGAACTGAGGTAGGGGTTTTATTTATTTAATTGTTCTTGCATACCATCTTGATGATCTTTGTGGATTAAAAACCAATTATTATGGAATAACGTGAGGGGGTCGGACCACACAAACACGGCCGACCCACCTCATTATTTATCGTGTTTGATTCATTGTGGTTGGTACGAGAAAGCGTGGTGTCGTCGCACCACACAGCTTCACGTGGAAGGATAAGCGCAATGCCATCGCGCCGCACCGTGGAAAGAAATTCAAGGACGCGACGCCGTCGCACCACGTCGAAGAAAACCGAAGGCGATGTAGCCGGAGTGGGGCCACAACAGAGGGGCGCAGTGCCGTCACACCACGCCGGACGTCAAGGGCCGCGGCCGGTTCCGGGCCGCGGCGGAGAAAGGTGACCGGTGGCCGAGCCGGGCCGCCGGTGCCGGAGCTGGAAGGGGACCGTCCATCACTAGTCCCTTTGAGAAGAAACCGGCCGGCCAGGTCGGGCCGACCGGACAAGGGGGAGCCGGGGGAATTTATTTCCCCTGGATGGACTTCAAGAGGCCCCAATTAAGGGGTCACGGTTACTAAAATCTGGAGGGGATTTCCCCCCGTGCGGCATCCAAGAAGCGGGCCCCCATGTGGGGGGGGGGGGGGGGGGGCGTCTCCCTCAAGGCGTGGCATAGTGCCACATCCTTTTGAAACCAAGGGGGGGGATTTGCCCCCCCCCCCCGCGCGACGCACATGCAGCGCCCAGGCCGCGCCGGCCCGCGCCGCCGTCCGGGACGGAATCTTGAGTCGGGCCGGGTCACCGCCCGGGGTGGGTCGACCCGGTTCGGCCGATCCAGGGGGGTACTGGGTCGGGCCGGGCCAGGCCCAGACCCCCTATTATTGGATTGTTTGGGTTCAAATGCCAATATCATGGGCTACGGACCTCCGATCGACGCACCGTCAGCTGCGTAGAAATCCTTGGAATGAGACTGTCGTTTTGGTATATTGCAATCAAGGTTTAGGAATACTTTGTGTTCGGCCAGGTCGGTTCGGATACGAAACAAACCGGACGCTCTGAGTGGAAACGCTCGTAAATTGAGCTTTGGACATCTGATTGACGTGCCTTCAACTTTTTTGGATTCCTCTTAGTGAGATGGATCTTTTGGCTTACTCCGCTTGAGGTTTGGATTCCATCAGAGTGCGGTCGGGTTGGTTCACTCACGAAACCAACCGGGCCCCTGGAACGAAAAAGCCAATAACTCACAGACCGGACGTCCAATTGACGCACCATCTGTCTCGTTGAATTCCTCTTGATGAGAAAGAACTTTTGACATACTTCGCCCGAGTTTTGGATGTAGTTGGATTGTGGCCGGGTTGGATTGCACCAGAAATCCAACCGGGCCCCTGGAACGGAAAAGCTGATAGTTTTCAGACCAGACGTCCGTTTGACGAACCGTCAGCGGCGTTGGTGATCATGTTGAGAAACGACCCCTTTGAGTATACCCTACGAGTGTTTGGGGTATATTTGAGTTACGGCCGAATTGGTTCGCACACAAAACCAACCGGGCCCCGGGGACGAAAAGGCTAGTAACTCATAGACCGGGCGTCCGATTGACGGGCCGATTGTTCCGTTGAAACCCCTATGTTGAGGCGGTCCTTTGAGATACTTCTTCATGGGACGTAGTGATACTTGGAGTATCGACCTATAGATCATGGAGCGGACCCTCCTAGAGATGAGCATACGGAGTACGGAGACCGTGTAGACGACTGAGACCTGACGACTGCTTGACCGACTCGAGTTGGAGTGTGTCGACTAGCCCAGTGGACGGAGCGCCCGGTATTTGGCGGCAGACCCATGACGGATGGAGCGCCTGGTAGTTGGCAGCAGACCCACGGTACTCGACCGGAGGAGTACCTCTGTAGGATATTAGCGGGAGCACCCGGTATTTGGCGGCAGACCCACAGCGGATGAAGCGCCCAATATTTTGCAGCAGACCCGTGGTACATGACAGGAGGAGTACCTCAGAGACTTGGATTAGTGAGCAGTAACTCAGAGTCATGACAGGACCACTGTACACTCTAGAGACGGGTCTTTTCAGTAGTTATCATTTCGATAATGAAAATCATGGTTTGAGCTGAGACTTTTGACCTTTGTGTTTACCTCATGATTGAGATGGGTCATTTGATAACTTAGGTATATGTATGGGCATATACCTGGGTAGTGGTTATCCGTTTATTTCATGATCCTTGTGTTTACTCATGATTGAGATGGGTAACTTGATAACTTAGGTATATGTATAGGCATATTCATAAGTAGAGGTTACCTGTTGAGATCTTCTTTGTGGTTTACCTTGTTGGTTTTAGTGAGACCTTGAGGGTCTCGGTGTCCCTACTGAGTATCGTTATACTTAACCCTGCACGGGCTATGCCCGCACCTCGTTGTGTCGGTTGTAGACGACAGATAGTGCTAACAGAGGCTGAGTGTTCGAGGACTGGACGGTACCCGGAGGTGGACTACACGACGAGTCAGTACCCAGAGGTGGACTACATGATGAGTCAGTATCTGGAGGAGGACTTCACAGTGAGACGACACACAGAGGAGGTTGACAGGCGAGAGCATTGAGGAGGCAATCTGTACCTACCCTTCAGGTAGGATCCATGGAGGACGATCCAGGAGCTGTGCTATCTGTACCTACCCTTCAAGTAGGACCGAGGAGGACGACCCAGGAGCTTTTCCTTCTTCCAGCTGTTTGCCTTTTTCTGTTGTACTTTCGTTCAGTTGTAGTTGCACATTCAGTTGGGTTTGTATTCTGGCCCATTTATTTTTCAGAACTTTATTTTTTACTTAGTGTTTTTCTTCAGCTTGTACTCTGTGGTGTTTTGTTTAGTTTTATAAAGGAGATGCCTTCCCAGTTATCGGGATTTTCGCCTTTGGTGCTACTCGCCAGCCCCTGGCCTATGAAAGGTGGGCTTGGGGTAGCCACGACACGGGCCCCGAGGACGGGTCGTGACACTCAACATCAAAATGACTTATTAAATTTTCTACATTACTAATAATATTAATATTTATTATAAATTTAAATTGATCTAATGAGAGGTGTGAATAGATCTAAATCAACAATAAATTACAAATAAGATATATGTAGAAATTTGACATGGATGGGATGAATCAATTGGTAACTCATTTTTTATCAAACCTAGAAATATCCTGAATCACATTTAGATTTCAACACAAGTTTTTTGTCAGAGAATAAATACATACATTGTGTTTATCCAATAAATAATCAATGTCATGTAATACATGTAAATAAATAAAGTCTCACACCATATGTAAAAATAATTTTTTATAAACACCTACTCTATTCCTTGAAAGAATATTCACCCAAATCCTGGATTATCCACATTAATTAATATCACAATTATGGGTCATAGTTCTCAACAAGGAATTGACAGGATCAAAATTGACTTAAAAATTCATGTGATATACAATAATTACATATATATCATTACAATATTATTCATATCCCAGAACCAATATCCCTATATACACATAGTAAATCATCTACTACAGAGTACTAATATATATATATCTGTGTGTGTGTGTGTTTATGAAATTTTTTATTATACTCATGGATGTAGATAATCATTTCTCTATACTATTTTATTTATAAAAATTTAATATATAACCCCAAAGTATTGCATGGTAAATTCTCTCAAATAGCTTATGATTCACACAACACCAACTTGTCTTACGTAACACGTAATATTGTGTTTCTATTTAAAAACACTTTAGTATTTTAATAATTAATATTTATATTATATCCACTAAATATAGAAATAGTACTGGTAATAAAAAAATTAAATTCTATTTATTATGTATTCACATAAATAAAATATACTTATTATTAAACGTATATGTTATATGTTTAGAAATACTATTTCCATAATGGAAATACTTTTTATTTCATTTGTGAAGAATAATAATATTAATTTTACACACTAGTAAAAATTTAATTTCGTAAAATTTGAATCACATTTGAATTCAGAATATCAAAATTAACATATGGATAATTTTTTGTATTTTTTAAAAACGTATAATTTTTGTTGAATATTGAAAAATAATACATTATTTTTTTAAAACCAGCTATTTTATTTATATAAAAAATTTTAATTTAATATATTTTTAATGTCTAATTAGATAACTAATACATATATAAACAAAATTTATGTCATTGGAATCCTTTTTATAATAGAATTAGACTAAAAAATTCATTGAACATTTTTATCTTCTTTTTTCTGACCTTCTAACCACATTTGAATATTAGAAATAAAAGAAATTTTACCTCTTCGGTGAATTAAATATAGAAAATCTGATTACATGGATGTAATTAGTATGAATAATTTTGTCTAATAGGATAAAAATATTTTTTGGTGAATAAAAAATTTTGAATTTTGTTTACCACAGTAAAAGGTAAATATGGTAATTGAAGTTAGAAATTATATTATAATAATATAAAATACCAATTAAACTTGTACTAATTTTATTGGGTATGTATGTTTCATCCCAAATAAATCATAGGACTAAAATATGATCTTCTTTAATCTAGTTGTGTTAAACTACAGAATTGGTTAACTTTTTTTTAATGAAGAGTTAACTTTTCCATATTAAAATATTATTAACAAAATTAATGTTAATATTGGTTTATAAATAAGAAAAATTAGAATATGAATATTCCTTACAAATATATGAAATACATCAAAATCTTTAAAATTTAGTAATATTTTTTAGACATTATATATATTAATTTAATTGTGACAAAATCATGATGCAAAAAATTATTTATTAAATGAAAAATAAAATTAATGATATTAAAAATATTAGAAAAATATAAATTGAAACATTTTATTTATTAAATGATTTTTTGGATAACAATGACATTTTGGGGATGATTTAAATCATTTGATTAAATGGAATAATGTTTTTATGACTTAAAGAATAACGTATTAAAAAGTATCAAAACATGAAAAAATGAGATTTTAAAATAAACATTAATTTATTAAATGAAATAAAATTCATTATGTTATAAGGATTATCAAAGAAATTTGAATAATGTAAAATATTTCATAAATATTACAATTTTGGTTTTTTTTCATTTTATATTAACTGTATTAACACTATTGTATAAAATTAATAGAATGCATGGAAAGAGTTAAACTATTTAACTAAGGGTTAATTCCATAATATAAGGTTGATTTTATGACATTGAAATGTTTGAATTAGAGGGGTTTATAGTATTTTGGAAAATAATAATAAAATCCTAGAAATAAGTCACATCATATATATTTTGAACCAAAAAGAAATTTGTTATAAATTAATATTATAAGATCTTTCAAAAGTACCCCTCACCCCTGTTATAAAACAGAACTACTCCTTCTCTTTATTTCACAATTAAAAACCCATTTTTCTTTGGCCAAACCATTCCAATTTCCCCTTAAAGCATCCATAAAATCATCCTAGATAATACAATTGGTCTAAATCCATCCAATGGAGTCCTTTTTTAAAAATCAAATGGAGACACTCGAAAAGATGTAATTGTATTATCACATATTAAAAAGTTATTTTATTAAATACTTCATCATCATCATTTTTTCCCATATGAAATGAATAACACCAGTACCTTATAAATTTTAAAATATTATTATAATTTTGGGACATCAATAATATACCTTTTACCTATCCAATAAAAAACAATATCACCATGTGTGCATACGTATGGCGTACAGTCTCCACACCATGGTGTAAATTGTTTTCCGTGTTAACATTATTTCTTTTGCAATAATGATGAATTTAAGGGATGAAAATTAAAAATTTAACATGATATCATTTCAGTATAATTAATATTACTTCCAATTTAATACCATATAATTATTCCAGAAATTACACTATCTCTCATACATACGTACGACTTACCGTCTGCACGATGTGATGAGATTTATCTTCCACATTAACCATTCAGGAATAATTATAAATAAATATATATATATATATTATAAATCATTATGAAATAAAAGGAATAATACTACTACTAGAATAATAAATTTATATTTATTTACATATATTTCATTCACTTACCTCCATTCATTATGATAATTACACAGAAATTGCCTTCATGTGTATGAACAACATACCATCTCCTTGAATGGTGTCTTCCATTTCATATATATATTTATAATATATATTAATATCTGCAATATATATCATATATAAATAATGTTATTCATACTGGAAGTAATTAAATCATGGTCTAATTAATTTGATCATGAATAATAAGTCTATACATGTATGATAATGAAAGATATTATTACCCAAAATATGGCATTAACAAGAAAATTATTAAAAACTGTTTAATAAAATGTTATAAATGAATCATATAAGATATTATAATTATTATTATGATTGTAAAATAAGATAATAACCTATTTAAATCCATTATATAGGAGTTTCATACATTTATGGAGAGTATCAGACCAATGTTAAGTGACCTCTATCTAGCTATTAGTTTATGTGAGATATAAGTTATGTTCAACACTTATTTCATGTTTTTGGTTTATTTACTAACCCAATTTTATTCTATATCAATAATAAATTTATTTTCATTGTATTTAAAAATTCATTTGATGATATTGAATTTATTATTTAAATGCTCAATGTTGTATGGGACACATTGAATGTTTAAAGATTTAATCATATCTCCATATCAATATTATTGATATTATTTTGGGTAAATAATTATATGAATATTAAATGAATATAATGGGAATATTATATCTAGTTTAATCTCCATTAATATTTTTTTTAGAAAATTATATTAAATTGTTTTTATATTAGCATTAATTTCACAATCTCATTATTATCTGAGATTGTTTATATGTTACTATATACTTGTAAATTCATATCATCGACATCCATGTTTCATAAAATGTATTTAAAAATGTAATATAATTCTTTAAATAAATATTTACCCATGTCTGAGTTTTTCTGTAAAGTTTTTAATGGAATATTTCTGTAATTTTCCAAACAAGCTATATAACGGAATTTCAAGAAAATTAAATGAATGTATGTATTTTTAAATTATATGGCACGGGCGACAATTTTATAATATTATGACAACATAAAATTTTGAATCTAACCATACATGATTACAATGTTATTTTCAAAATAAATATTTTATTTTATAATTTCATATATTTAATTGAATTGAATGTCTGAAAGTTATATATATCTCTATGATTTTTAATAAATTTAGTAGCATTTTCTCATCTATGTCAACATCAATTATTAGATTATATTCTTGATTGATTTTATTTTATTATGATTCAATCTTTAATATTTTATTTAATATTTTATCATATTTATGGCTATGGATGTCCAATTTTTAGATCATTCAGGGTTTACTAATAATATTTTAATATTGTATAATATAGTATGAAGGTTTAGGTTATGTTTTATCATTTTCATATTAAGAATTATTTTAACTTTGAATGTGATAGGAAGGGCCCATTGTTTCTACTCGATGGATTGGTCGGTCTCCTAAGAGAAACTAGTATCTTGGCGTAAGGCCATAATGGAATGCTAATAGTCTTTTCATGAGGCCTTGATGGTATGGTTATTATGTCTGGAATTATGTATTTTCACTTTATTGATTTTTAATTTATTTTAAATGTTTTTATTCAACTAATATAATATCCATTTGAATGTTAAAATATAATTATATGACTTATTGAAGCCACATTAAATAGAATATAATGTTCTAAAATTATTCTATTATAATTTTATACATTTCATTAAATGTTTATGCTTATTTATGAAAGATTTTATTGTATTTCTCTCCTTAACAAGCATTTTATATCTACCATTTCTTATATAATATTATCCATGATGCCACGAAGTGTATTATGATTTATATTCAGTGTTATGATATGAGAGTAATGGAGTTCTCAAAGGATTATCAGTGTTATATTTTAGGTTTTGGATTGTAATATAATGTCCATATATGTATTCAATTGTCCATGATTTCTAAACAGATCATTACATAGAGATTTTATTCCTTTAAATCATGCAATTGTATTAATATATTGCACCAGATCTGAGATTCCAGGGTAAGGGCATTACATAATAAGTCTCCATTAATTAAAAACGAATAATTTCATGTCTAAATGATCTTTAAAAATCTATAAAATTTGATTCCACTTGAATCTCAACATTTTTGGATTCATCACCCACTGAGATACTGTGACATTCAAATCATGAATATAAACATTTACTAAAAGATTCCCATAAAAACTTAAATACTCATAGAGGAAAATCCCTATTCATTTTTTTTATTTTCAATCCTATAAACTATTTATATCATAGGAATCCCATTTTTTCTATTTTTTCATCGATAGAAAAATTGTATTAACCTACATCACTATATATAATTCAATTTTGTTATGATTGTCCAGTGTGTTCATCAATATTTGGTACAAAAAAATATCATTATTATTATAGTTTCAAATATTATAATTAATGTCACATATCATATACATTAAATAAATCTTTATCTAATAAATTTGACATCTCTCTATTGAAATAAATTATTTCCAAATACAATAATCCTTAATATAATAGTATAATTCTAAATTCATTAATATACTTCTCCAAGGAACATATCACACCTTGACCATAGGATTCTTTTATTTTTAATTATTTTTTTAATGATGTATAATTGGTTGAATTTTGTGTCTTGAGTTAAAAGTTTTGATGGACGACGATTTTTGTGGGTTTCAGACCTTTGCGCGGGCACCACATGGTTGGTGGTAATCATGTGGTCCACCGGGGTGCCTCTTCAGTTGCACTATACAAAAAAAATAAGAATAAAATAAGTAAATTTCTAAAATATAATCATAATAATATTTTTCTGTATATAATAATAATAATATTTTTCATATTTTTTAAAAATATTATTAACATTTAAGAATGTTATTAGTAGAATTATTATTAAATTTTTATTTATATCTTTATGATTAAATAAGATATGCCTGAAATTTTTATAAATATTAGTATAATTGTCATCATTGTTATGATTATAATTCTAATTATTTTTATTATAATAATTATTATTGTTATAATGATATTATTATTATACAGAATTGAAAAAAAGTGGAACCCTAGAACCCCTATCTCCTTCAACATCAAATCATGAGCACTCTGACACCGCTCCCTCTTACAACCTGCACCAGCACCCCTATTTCATATACCCCATTCATGCTTCCACCCACTTCATTATTCCCTCATGTTCCACCTGTTCCCGACCCCATCTAGTGATGGCGTCCCATCCTCTATACATATGGCTGACCTGCATCCTGGTGAGACCTTTCTCCCCATGTTCTGATATAGTGTGGCCCCCTAACTACTTTGGCATGATCCTCCTCCCCTCTCTACATTGTCTCTTCTGTTCTCCCTCACTTATGGTATTTTATTCATTTGTTTTAGTGTTTATCTTGGTGGAATTATTCTTCATTTGAACCCTAACAATTATGGAGAATGGTTGGCTCAATATTCATCATTTATAGGGTGTCGAGATCATTTCTCTAAGTTCTACACGACATTCTATTGAATTTTTCATCTCTTTTACGCTTGGTTTATGGTATGTGTTTCCAACCATTCCCTTTTTAGATCATTCCACCCGATGTTTCAGGGTTTAATTTTAGTTTTTCATTAATTTTAAAACATTATTATACGTAAAACCTTATGCTACTGTTGGTTTCCATTGTTTAAAATTAATGAAAATGGTTTTCATGTTTATATATGGGAATTTCATAATGTTTTAGAAAATAGGGTGTTTGTTTTTAATAATACAGTCCTTTGTAGTTAAATTGTTTTTTTAAATATGTATCTTGTATTTTGTTATAACATCATTGATAGTTTAAGAATATGGACTGTTGGTTATATTCTGGAAATGTGATATATCATGGATGTTGTATTAGATTATTGGGAAAATGTATTTATGGTTCTAAAAAAGTATTGATGTATTATTCATAAAGAGTATATGACGTGGGATTGTTTGGGATAATGTGGTGTTCTTTTGGAAATGAATTTTAAATGTTATTTTTTCCTTGGATGTTATCTAAAATAAATATGGTACCTAGAGAATGGTTTTCTCTTTAGAACTAGTTTCCTTGAATTGGTTTTACATTTCAAATAATGTTTTCCCATTTGAGTGATTTATAATGTAGGATTTAAATGTATTCATTAAGGATTGTACTTATGGATTTGAAACATGTCTTGAGACTTGATTGAAATAGATAAATGAACATTTATTAGTTGTGAAATGATATTGTTTTTGATTTGGGAACATAAGTCCCCAATTTAAATTGTAAATCTAAAATTTCAATTTATAGTGTTTAAAACGTGGATAGAAATGTGTTTCATATGGTTTGTTCTGGTTGGTATTGGAACATACCCATGTGAGTGGTTGGAAGCTATGGAATATTTAGCATTTGTAAAAGTGGATTATTTTGTATGTAATTCTAAATACCATTTGGAATTTTATTATAATGTGTCTGTTTGGAATTGGTTTTAAAAATTCACATGGATTCACTTTTGTGAATGCACGGTTTAAAGGTATGTTTTGACACATTATTATGAAGATGATGTTTTCCTGTCTTAAAATTGGAATCTATATTTTTTAGTTAAATGGTTCAATGTTTTTAACTAAATTCTCATTTGTATTGATTGATGAAGAGAAGTTACTTTAGTAAATGTGATTACTCTATCGATTGTTTAAATAATTATGGGAATTAATTTGATGTATGTAAGGTGTGACAACTCGGTTTTCAACATCGATGATATGAAGTGAATATTTGATATAAGTAGGAATATATTTATTGGTAACCACTATAAGGGATATCCCTATATGGATTAACATATATAGTGTCTGTGTTTGGGGCAAGAATGTGATATGCTGGAAGGTAAGGTGAGTCACGCATACAAAAGACACCTTGTTTCAGAATATTACTATTAACATTATGGGTTGATAGGAATCATTTTTAGGGTCATGTGATGGTTTTTTACCAACCCAAATTAGACGGGTTGGTACCCACTAGTAGATATATAGGCCATATGGGGTGTTCTGATGGATTTTTCTTGAGGGAAATAATTTGGTTATAGTCTTTGGGGATTCACTATAAACCATTAGGTGGTTCCGAAAGAACTATATACAAAGATCTTCTACGTATGTTTTGGAACAAACCTGGTTAGTACATTATATAGATTTATTTTGTAATTTTTGTTCTAATAGTTTAATTCCATCTTGAATATTTAAATGTTTTATTTTAGTACACCATTGATATAACATGTGTTAGTTTTCATATAAAAATGATAGTTGGTTTTAGAAATTACATTCCTTTGTGTTCAAATTTTAAATGGATGACAGAAGATCTATTATCAAAATGTAATAAATGTAATTTTTTGACAATATTTATAACTATTGTTTATGAAAATCTTTTGGAAATTGATCATTTATATTAAGTGGTTTATTCCTGGAATCCCTACAATGAATTTAGGTTCCCAAACAAGTTTTTTCTTTTCAGTGGAAGGTTTCTTTTCTCAGGTTTTCCTTGATTATTTGGTCATTATCGGAGCAAGGATTTTCTTTGGTTGGTTGGTGAGCTAGAAGGTTAAATGAATGAATGTTTAGTTTATCCTCTTTCTACTATTACTGGTTATCTGTGTTGTTCATCATTTATTTATTTACTTAGTTACTTATTTTTAATTTTTGTGATAAATCATTTTGACAAGTTAGTTTTGATGAGTAAAACTAGTTTCGTGCCCATGGGATCGAGAACGCTATTCCGGGCTAGCTTCAGATCAGCTCAGATGACCATTTCTAGTCTAACCTAGGTTGGTTCATGACAAAATGGTATCATTTGAGTGGTTCTTGTTTTGTTCAGTTGTCTAGAAGATGAATATTAATATTATCAGGTCTCATCAGGTAGGTTACCAGTCAATGCTTCATCACCAATGCTCATGATGAGACCAGAGTTAGTAGGGGGAGTATGAGTTTTGAGTCTTTTGTCTTTGTTTTGGAATGCGGAATTTAAATAGTGGTGACTAATTGTCTCGTTGTGACCCCTCACGGTGTAGTGTGAATTATGGAGCATTGGTTCCATGTTCAAGGACTTCTTGTTGTTATGAATTACATGTGGTGCGACTCACTACCATGTCACTAATATGGGTATAAGTGTTATTTCCACATTCCAGTTTTTCATTGTCGGATGTGTTCTGTATTGATTTTGGTTAGTGTTAGGGTATTTTTTGCAATGAAGGTGTTTTTGAATTGAAATTTCTCAATTTCTAATGGTTTTCCAATTAGTAAAAAATGGTTTCCTTTTTTCATGAAATTGATGAAATGAGATTTTAAATGAGGATGAACATTGGATAGAAAATTTAGATTATGATTGTATTTGGTAAAATAATAGATTCTGTGTACCTTTGTATTTTTTATAATTTTTTTCATATATGTGCGTTGTCATGTGAAGTGCATGTTGGAACATATGTACGATAGATTTTAGTGGAATGGGATGAAAAATTATGCAGAGGTTTATAGGATTCCATGGGTGGGGTTCAGGAATATAAGGCATGTCTTGAATATTCTAAAATCGACATGAATGAGAAAGTGATTTTGGAATTTTTTTCATTAAATGTGGGTTTTGTTATTTTGAATGTGGATTTAGAAAATAGAAATTTTGAATTTTAAATGAAATCGAGGATTTTGAAAATGTGGATTTCTCATGTGTCATTATATGTTTAGCTTATGATTTTATTACCCTAGACTTGGTGGGTGGTGATTTTGGGTGTGTTGTTCATGTTTCCTGAAGAATACTACTCTGATAGGTCACTTATATAGCCAGAAATAAATTCCTAGTTACGATTCATTTTTTTGAAATTTTATCGATTTAATTGAGGTTTTTTGGAATAGTTGTGTGGATATGGAATTGGAGTGTGTCTTTGGGTTGTTGGGAACTTCTAAGCTTGATAATTTTTGTATCGTTTTTGTTTTAAATATTGGTCTTGTTTTGAATCAATGGAGGCTAAATAAATCATTTTCGTTGGATTTAGGTGTGTAATTAGTGGGGGTGGGATTTTGTGATGGTTCCCCATAGGGATAGTAGGTGTGCTAGAGGAAACATTTTATATTGAATCATGTACGTTACTACCGACATGCAGTTTGATGGATTTATTTCTTTCGTTCCACTAGATTAGCTGGTTCGGTCATTCTAAGACATCTTGTCTCATCGATTCGATGTATTTATATCATTTGACCATTCAATCCATGAGGAATGTTCTCAATAATGTGTCTTTTGAGGAAATATTTCTAGTCAAGGGATTCTAGTATCTAAAAATGGGGCATAAGATTATTTTTCCATCAGATCCCCAACCTCATTTCTAGGGATCAATCACACGCCCAATTACTAGTTTCCTGGGGTGTGAAGCCTTCGTCTGGGTTGTGTGTTCTGTGTAGGCATTGGAATATATAAAGCAATTTATTGTAGTTTTTATGATTTCAATGTTTTACCATATTTTTTTGTTCATAATTTCATTGTATGAGTGTGATAGACTTTTTCCTTTACAATCAAACATGTTGTACATATTTAAAAGCTACCCTTTTAAATCTATTGTTCTTCTAGTTATTCTGTTGTGCTTGTTTGGAGATATATATGTTTTCAGGAATTTAATACTAATATTAATGTTTATAGTATTATTTGAGTTTCATTCCATGAGTTACCCCTGTACTTTTATGTTTTTATCTGGTGTAGAAATTTTCTAGTTATGATAATAGAGTAGTGTCACTCGTGCAGTATAAGTTTGTTTATATAGGCTTGAGTTCATGCGTTATCCCATCCAGAGGTGGTGCGTTCTAATTGTAATGTTTCTAGTTCATTGGAATTATTATGGCGGGGAGAAACACATTGTGTTCTTCCTTTTTTGGGTTTTGGGTTTATATAATTTGGTCAGGTTTGATGTTCAGAATTAATATTCACCTCGGAATTCAATCTTCGTCCAGTGATTTTTGGGAATGGACTCAATTTTTCACTAAATTATGGCATAGTGATTTTTTTGGGGGTAGACTGTGTTTGTGGTGGGGATAAATGTCACATCCCAACCATGATTATATTTTATTAAATGTTTAATATTTGGTTGAATATTGGGTTATGACATAATATTTTAGTTGTTTAATGATTTTGGTCGGTTTTGGACCATTGCACGGGCCCCAAACAGTTAGAGGTAATCATGAAGTCATCCTAGGTACCCCTGTGGTTTCACAAAAATTAAAATAATAAAAAATTTATAAAAAATAATTATGAAATTTTTTATCACATAATAATAATCATAATGTTTTTTATAAAATATTATAATATTATTATGAATTGTTAATAATATTATTATCTTTTAAATTTTTTATTAATCTTATTATTATTTTATTTTTATTAATTTCAAAATTATGTAAAATAAAATGCATGAAATTATTATTATTCATAGTATAATTGTAATTACTATTATAATAATAAATATAATTTTTATTATTATTATATTTATTATTATTATTATTATTGTAATATTATTTTAACTATTATACAAAAAGGAAAAAAAGATGAACCCTATTCTAACATCCCATGTTAAAAAAATAACAAATTTTCAAATTTATTAATACTAGTGATTTAAAAATTCATTTTTTAAGTAGATGCTATACTATATGGAATACCTCATACACAACAACGTGTTTCATTGAAATCGTACATTGCTCAAAACGCTTGGTCGTACTAGAAAATAATAATGTAATAATATTATAAATAGTA
The DNA here is from genome assembly GCA_963277665.1 of Viscum album. NCBI lineage: Eukaryota > Viridiplantae > Streptophyta > Magnoliopsida > Santalales > Viscaceae > Viscum > Viscum album. Next base: position 491,716,032 of record OY728162.1, read on the forward strand.
TTTATTGTCTAGTAGTTATATAGGTGGGAATGAACAAAACACACCATATTATGATTGAAAATGTTTCTTAAATTATTTTACATTTATACAATAAAATATATAGTCTTAAAATGTGAATGAATTAAATTTTAGGCATAAATAACTTTATATTATTTAAAAGGTTGATTTGAAACGTTTTGATGGAGAACCCTCATTAAATATAGTTTCATTCAATTATAATTTTTCTTTTTGAAAAAATTAAATTCATCTTTAGAAATCAGGACATCAAAATTTACTTGGGGTAAATTTTTGGTATTTTTCCCATTAAATACTTTTGTTATGAATAATGAAAATTACTATATTTTAATTCAAAACATCCTTTTAATATAATATATTTATATATTTATATTAACTTTTAAATTTGTTTTAAAATGTAATTAGATTAAATTTTTAACTTTTAATCCAATTTTGGTCATTGGAATTAACTTTACTTTCAAATTGGACACAAACAAGTGTCAATCTTTTGATAGTTATAATTTCATAAAAAAACTTTTTGTTTAGAAGATGGAAAATAATTTTGAATTAATTAATGAAAAATCATTGTTTTGAATTTTTTAGATAGAAATCAGTTTTGAATTTACAATATCACATATGTTTTAGGCTTAATTTTTGGTATTGTTCTGTGAAACATCAATTTTGGATGAATAGTGAAAACACTTAGTAGTAGTTAACAAAATGAATTTTTCATTTGAATAAAATTTTACTGATTATATGAATGGAATTTCAAAAATAAAACCAACATGGATGTTATTAGTAAATAAAATTCGGTTCAATAAGATGATAATAATGTTCATTGAATAGTATCTTTGGATTTTATTTACCATGGTTAAAGTTAAATATGGTAATTTAGGGAAAAAATAATATTACAATAATAATAAATTACCCTGACTTGTTTCCTCATCATATTGGTTGATATATTTCCGACCATATAAATCATTGGGTCATTTTTTGGACTCCATGGAGCCACTTAAAAGTGATAATGAGACACTAGATTATTTAATTTATAGTAATGAAAAAAATGACATAATCATAAAAAGTTTAGTAAATCAATTCATACATGGGATTATATAAGATATCTTTTAGACTATAAATATTAATTTTATTGTTAAAAATATTTCCAATATAATTATATTTTTTTTGGACATCAAATAAATAAAATTATTTATGACACAATAATGATGTAGTGTTTACTTCATTAATGAGTTACTTAAATATATAAGATTATAAAAATTTAAAAATTGTCCAAAACATGTCCAATTTTTATTTTATGAATTAATTTTTCAAACAAGAGGAATTTTATATTCGACATTAATAAGAATTTGACCTTTAAAAACAGAAAATAATTATATAATAAAATATTATTTTCGAACTTTATAAAAGAGCCCCTCCTCCCCATTATAAGAATATCTCACCTCAAAACCATTAACTCACAACACTCAAGACCCTTGGCTCATCCAAACAGTAGCGAAATAATCTCTCAATAAACCTCTATTTCACCTAGAATCTTTACTTGAGGCAGAAGGAACTTCACAAAATATTTTTGGTTCGAACCAAAGCGAGTTACCTAATTTAAACGTAACATCTTCTCTTATGTTATTTTCTTTTATTTTACTTGTCCAACCCCATAAACTATTATTATTTCATAATTTTATAACAACAAAAGTATCCTAAATATAATTTTCTGTTTATATGATCATCATTCTAACTACACTTAGACACATCTCCTTCTAATGGGTAAAGAACATACTCTTTCTGTGGACAACGAGAGACTGCCTCACGAAACGATGACTATTCAATCTTATCCTACCACCTCTTATGGTGGCCATTAAGTTCAAACTAAATTTTACTGACATATTTATAATATTAAAATTGTATATAGACATATATATATTTCATTTATATCATAACAGTGTGGTTTCTATAATGGGTAAATACGATAATTTCATTTGAGGAAATGCAGACTACCACACCCTCAATGTAATATGAATTGTTCCAGAAATACATGGAATATAAGTCCCCAGCCTTAAACCTTACATAATCTTGAGTTATTACATGATTACACATTGAGGATCTTTTCAGGTTTAGAGTTTTAGAGAATTAGATCATGAAACTTTCATTACATTCCACATTTAAACAAAGTAGTTACATAAAAGACAGTATTCACTCTTCCCATCAACAGAAACATATTTAAAATAAAACATTGATTCTTTCTTGACACATTCTTGACACTATCATCACATCATGTACCTTTCCCTTGACCTGGGAAAAACATTTCAAAAACTTGGGATGAGCATAAAAAGCTCAGTAAGGGTTATAAAAATATGGAAAGGAAACATGAGTTCATATATACATAAGAATGAAATCATACTTTACCCATAAAACATATGCACTTTAACATACCTCATCAAACAATGAATAAATCATAGAAATCATAAGACATAAACGGTAACTTGAGGAATTCATAACATTCTTACGTAGTGAGTAACCCTCTTGGTTACGTTTGGAATTCCCATCACAGTATATTCCCTAATTCTCTTCGAAGAAACCTTAATCTTTCACTCCTTCGCGTTACCCAATGCATTGGAGAGCTATATCGGGCTCACCCACCCTTAGTTTATCACGGAACCACCCGTTCTTCATAACAATTCCCAAGAACCATAACATATTCGTATCATATAAAACATGAATAAAAGAAACATAACATTTCCACATTTCAATCACAATAACATTTTATGATATTGAAATAATGAATCCATTAAAAAACCATTTTCAAAACCATTTAAAACATTTAATAAAGAGATTTTTGAATCAAAGTGTCCCATACCACCTTGAAGCTTTTAACATTTTAAACCATTAATATCCATATAAATAAATCCTTAAAACCATTTTAAAAAAAAGAATATTAATAATAACAAACAATTAAAACATTTAAAGTGACATTTTGGTTAAAGGGGTTTTACCAAAATTAGAGACACTTGAATACAATAATTGAGGAAGAACATTTAATCAGAACTTTATAATATCATGAGAATAAATGGATTCATGATATAATATTCCAAAGTACATTATATACACCATATATGAGTGAATTGGTGAATAACAACAATGAAGTCTCAATAGAGATGTAAAATGTGATGAAATCCATTATAAAGAAGGTATCCATAAATTAAGGATAAATCAATCTCAAAATTATGTGTGACAAATATAAATACACCCAATATAATTGGATATTATGTTTAAAACAATAATAGGTCATTCACACATATTCAAAGGATGACATATTCAATAACAACAAGTTGAACCCAAAGAAATCGAAATTGGGTTAAGAAGTTCCCTTGACAGCCTAACGGCGTCCCATCAAAATGAGTTGATGAGAGATAAAAAAAGGGTATCTCATCACTTGGACATAAAATTTACATCAATAAGGATATATGAGAACATATTCCAACATAAAATTATGTAAATTAAAAGACCCAACAAAAGGAGTCTTTTAAAGAGGAGGGTGAAAGGTTCCCTTACCGACATGGGTATCTTTCGAACCATACACCTCGTGAAATAAGGACAATAAAACATTGATGTAAATACTCATAAAAGAAATTATATTACACAATGAGTAAAATAATGGGCAGTACATACACCACTCAATGGAAATTGTGGCAAATGTAGCATAAATCTTACAGGAATTGAAGTGAGATGACAAATCCCTTACGAAAACTTGGCAGCCTAACGGTGCAACTCAAAACATACAAAATGGATTGATGAGAGAGAATAGGGTCTCTAATAATATAAAAATTACAGTAAGAATAATATAAAATAAAATCCAAATTACAATAAAGTTGAGCTTTAAAAGGAATGACATAAAAGAGCGCACTTAAAAAAAAGAGAGGAGTAGGATCCCTTACCTCAAGTCCAAATTGACTCGATCGTTCTTTAACGTCCTGAATATTAAACTTTAGTTAATTTACAATTTATTAAGAAACTTTTTTTATAGTTCATTATTCATTTTATATCACTTATTTCCATGTTATAAACATTATGTAATCATTTAAGTTAATAATGTTTGTTTTGTCGATATTTGGTTCTTAAGTCGAAAGTGGACTTCTTACAACTACATGTTGTTCGTGTGGTCAAATGTTCATTATATCCAGAATTATATTCATGATTTGTATATCATATATATCATATATATCCAGAACATACATTTATTTATAATTTTACATCACATTTAGAGGTAAGAAATGAAATGCACCGTTCATGGTGACAGTAAGCCGTACGTACGCATGAACGCTACTTCCATTTCTATTTCGTATTTTCTGGAATGGAATCATAATGATATAAGAGTATATTATAATTCCATTATAATAACATATATAATATCATTAACTTTATCCTTTACACATCCCATATATTCTATTAACGAATCAAATCACTTTCAGGGGGCGGTAGTCCGCATTTCCTAAAATGAAGATATCGTGTTTACCCATAATAGAAACAATAATGGTATGCCATAAATGAAAAATACAGAAGCTTAAGGAAAGAATAAACTCATTATATATCATATATAATAATAGTGACATCATAATGGACACCTTTGAAGGTGTTAAATGAGTATTGAACAATCATCGTTTCGGGAGGCAGAATTTCACCATCCACGGAAACCGTATGTTCTTTAACCATTTGATGTAGTTGTGTGAGAGTGTAGTTCGAATAAATCTTATAACAACATACTAGTATATTGAATATACTGGTGTTTTTACAAAAGAAGTAAATAAAAAGAGTTCAGGTTGTTGGAGAAGCAAAATAAAACAAATGAACATGAGAGAATGAATTACCTTTAAAAGTGTAACTCCTTTTTATTTGAGCCTAAAGGCTTCCGTTGAAAGGATTATTCCCAGAGTGAATCCACTAGGATTAGGAGAGGGATGTGGAGATAGTAAATGGTCCGGGTATGGCCGAGCCAAAGGCTTTGGGTGTGTGGGTAATGAGGTAGAGGTGGGGGCCTTTTATAAGAGGAGAGGAGGGGCACTCTTAGAAAGTAAAGAAATATTACTTTATTTGAAAGTGATTTTCGGATTTAAATGGTCCCAAATTGATATAATTAGAGGATAAGGTGATAAGGGTTCTAAATCTACCCATAAAATAGTTTTTGGACATGTTTAGGGTTTAGATATTACATTATATTTCCATTTTATTTAAATTGTTAAATAATGAGGTCATCGCTGCATCATCATGATGTCATAAATAATTTAATTTATTTAAAGTCCAAAAATTATAAAAAAATACTATGATGTAGGAAATCTTATTATCTTTACAATGACTATTTATAATAAAAAATCTGATATTTATAACCCCATGTAAAAATTGTTTTTGTAAAACATATTATGTTTGTGTCATTTTTACTATTACATTAAATAAAAAGTTATTTATGTCATTTCCCAACCAAAGTGGCTCTATGGGGTCCCCAAGTTGACCCATGGCTTGTCTCGGTCGACCATGACACAACCAATGACGGTAGGACATGTGTCAAACTCATCTCATACTATTAAAACATTATTTTTACCTTAAACTACACTAATTACCACTAATCGCGATTAAGAACTTAATAAGTTACTATTCACCAAAAAATTATTTTAATCCCAGTGAACCACATTTTACATACTAATGAAAACCATGTATGTAGGATTTTCAGAATTCAATACACAATATTGGTAAACTTTCATTTAACTGAAAAATCAGTTTTCTTGATTACCACTTAGTGGTTTCACTATTTATCAAAAATTGGAGTTTTTCAGAAAATTACCAAATATTCACCCTAAGCTATATTTGATATTCTAAATTCAAAAATGAAGTCTATTTTACAAAATTTCAAAACATATAATTCACATTAATTAATTTAATAATTAATTCCCACTGTCATGACAAATAGCGTGTTTTTAGGAAACAATATGTATAAATAGTTTGACACTAGTTTATGTCCGATTTCAAGGTGAAATTAATTCCAACGACCACTATTGGATTTCATGGTAAAAATATATTCTAATTTCACTTTAAAACCAATTCAAAAGATAATCCAATCATATAAATAAATTAGATTAAAAAGAGGTTTTGAATTAATATACAACAGTTTACACTATTCATTAAAAAATGAACTTTATCAGAAAGATACCAAAAATTTACACAAAGTAAATTTTGATGTCCCAATTATTAAGAAGAGTTTTATTTGGTCAAAAAGGATTTATAAGAGTGAAAAAACTATATTTAATGAAGGTTCACCATCAAAAGGCGATAAGTGAACCTTTAGTGAAAACTTGGGCATATACGCCTAAAATTGAATTATTTCCATATTTTATGCCTTTATCCTTTATTGGATAAATGTAAAAACATTTAAAAACATATATAATCATATTTTAGTTATTTATATCCATTCCTGCCAATACAATCGATACATGTTAGCTACAATTTAATATAATATTATTTTATTATTAGAGTGCAACGTAAGATTCCCAAGAAACTTGTTGTTGCGTGTTGGGTACGCCATCGAGCATAGCATCCCCTTTAAAGTCATATTAATATTTTATTCACAAATATGGATAAAAATTAAAATTTCAGATTCTTTATTTACCTGGGGTGTTACATCCTTCCCCCCTTTTTGGGAACTACGTCCTCACAATTTTTAAAATTGAGCTTGGAAACATCCTTGAAAGTCCCACATCGGAACAAGAGTCGGTAAAACAATCACTTTAAAATAAAGAAAGATAAGTACAAAGGTCACCCGAGTTAACCCATACTACGATTCCAAGTATGAAAACATGGACATTGAGGAGAAAACATAGGGTCATGTTTTGATGAAGAGTGATAGAAAACATGTTTAGGAGAAATTTTACCATGAGAAAATCACAAACTTGTGATGGGTTAAACGGTATTCGATTCCCCGGTAGGAAATGTTAATAAAAAACATTTTTGTTTTAAGATACTTTTTATTGGGGAATATATTCATAATGAAACATAATCACTTATCATGTTGACTTTCAAGTTTTATTAGATTCCTTACACAAACTCATATTTTCTCCAAAAGGCGAGTATTTAGGAAGACTTCTTCACATTAAGAGTACTATAATCAACTTTTAGAGAATCACCTAATCCAAAAAAGAGAACTATATACTTCTCATGTCTTTAGACTTTAACCAAAACCAAAACCAAAAAGGCTAGTACAAGATCAGATAATCCAGAAAAGGATAACCCTTTATAAAAAGAAAATCTATTCTTAACCTCCAAAATTTGTCCAACAAAACCCAAAGTTCAACGAGGACCATTAGATAAACAATTTGTCCATAAAATTCTTCAAAGTAAACCAATATAAGATTGAAACCCAAATATTTGAAGGATTTAGGTCACATAGTCTTCCAAGTTAAATCGTAACATTTATCTCCAAACAACATCAGTTGCTCCTAATGTCTCGTATTGAAAAGTAATTAACCTAATCATATATCCTCCATGATAGGTTAATCATTTTCATAAATAACCCAAAACTTGTTATTAATTTATAAAATCATATAAATAGAAAGAATCAGTCAAACTAACCAGGGACTTCACATAGTCCTGTGGTAGGCGATAAATACCAGTCGCACTTTGGTTGTGGGTTCGATTCCCATAGCATTGTCCGACGCGACGGGTTGTCACACGGTCTGAGTGTTGTCCTTTTTCAAAAATTATATAATTCTCAAAAAATTTCCCAAAACGAGATAAAATCTTCAAAAATAATCATAATATATTTTAACCTCAAGTTTATCTCATTCCTTTCATTTTCCATCATATCATAGAGTAACCCATAATTACCTAAATATTAAGGATCATATGAACCCTAATGGTTACCTTAATAATTATTACATGAATTTCCACCTCGAGTTGGCCATCTCGTACATGATTCATTAGAGAACTAACCAATGTTGAAGTGGTTGATCATGACTCCTTGATAGTTGGTTTAGAAAAACCATGAGATTCCTCATTAAATCCCCCATCTCATCCCGTCTCTTAATCAGAGAACCACCACAGTTTCCTTCAAACCCATTGTGACTTTGGTGCCTGCTAGATCCATCCATTTACTAAAACCAAAAAGGTCAGTGTGAGTATATCAAAAAAGAAACATCATGTACTAATGAGGAAGATAAACACTAAGATATACTTACTCATTCTAAAACCAGGACTCTTTCTGAAATCTTAACCATTATGGTAATGTCACTTATGCTTAAAGAATACCCTAACCTCTAAAGGTATCTAAACCGACCTCTGATACCAACTATAAGGTCCCAGCCTTAAACTTTACTTAATCTTGAGTTATTACAAGATTAAACATTGAGGATCTTTTCAGGTTTAGAGTTTTAGAGAATTAGTTCATGAAATTTGCATTACATTCCAAATTTAAACAAAGTGGTTACATACAAGACAATATTTATTATTCCCATCAACGGAAACATATTTAAAATAAAACAATGATTGTTTCTTTACACATCCTTGACACTACCATCACATCATGTACCTTTCCCTTGACCTGTGAAAAACATTTCAAAAACGTGGGATGAGCATAAAAAGCTCAGTAAGGGTTATAAAAATATGGAAAGGAAACATGAGTTCACATATACATAAGAATGAAATCATACTTTACCCATAAAACATAGGCACTTTAACATACCTCATCAAACCATGAATAAATCATAGAAATCATAAGACATAAACGGTAAATTGAGGCATTCATAACATTCATACGTAGGGAGTAACCCTCTTGGTTACATTTGGAATACCCATCACAGTATATTCCCTATGTCTCTTCGGAGAAACCTTGACGTTTCACTCCTTCGCGTTACCCAATGCATTGGAGAGCTATATCGGGCTCACCCGCCCTTAGTTTTTCACGGAACGACCCGTTATACATAACAATACCCAAGAACCATAACATATTCGAATCACATAAAACATGAATAAAAGAAACATAACATTTCCACATTTCAATCACAATAACATTTTAGGACATTGAAATAATGAATCCATTAAAAAACCATTTAAAACATTTCATAAAGAGATTTTTGAATCAACGTGTCCCATACCCCCTCGAAGCTTTTAACATTTTAAACCATTAATATCCATAAAAATAAATCCTTAAAATCATATTGAAAACATGGATATTAATAAGAACAAACAATTAAAACATTTAAAGTGATATTTTGGTTAAAGTGGTTTTACCAAAAGTAGAGACACTTGAATACAATAATTGAGGAATAACATTTAATTAGAACTTTATAATATCATGAGAATAAATTGATTCATGATATAATATTCCAAAGGACAGTATATACACCATATATGAGTGAATTGGTGCATAACAACAATGAAGTCTCAATAGAGATGTAAAATGTGATGAAGTCCCTTATAAAGATGGTTTCCTTAAATTAAGGATAAATCAATCTCAAAATTATGTGTGACAAATATAAATACACCCAATATAATTGGATATTAAGTGTAAAACAATAATAGGTCATTCCCACATATTCAAAGGATGGCATATTCAATAACAACATGTTGAACCCAAAGAAATAGAAATTGGGTTACGAAGTTCCCTTGACGGCCTAACGGAGTCACATCAAAATGAGTTAATGAGAGATAATAAAAGGGTATATCATCACTTGGACATAAAATTTACATCAATAAGGATATATGAGAACATATCCCAACATAAAAATATGTAAATTAAAAGACCCAACAAAAGGAGTATTTTAAAGAGGAGGGTGAATGGTTCCCTTACCGACATGGGTATCTTTCGAAACATACACCTCGTGAAAGAAGGAAAATATAAAATTGTTGTAAATACTCATAAAAGAAATTATATTACACAATGAGTAAAATAATGGGAAGTACATACACCACTCAAAGGAAATTGTGGCAAATGTAGCATAAATCTCACGAGAATAGAAGTGAGATGACAAATCCCTTACAAAAACTCGGCAGCCTAACGGTGCCACTCAAAACATCCAAAATGGATTGATGAGAGATAATAGGGTCTCTAATCATATAAAAATTATAGTAATAATAATATAAAAGAACATCCCAATAACAATAATGTTGAGCTTTAAAAGGAATGACATAAAAGAGCGCACTTAAAAAGAAAGAGTGGAGTATGATCCCTTACCTCAAGTCCAAATTGACTCGATCGTTCTTTAAAGTCCTTAATATTAAACATTAGTTAATTTAAACTTTATTAAGAACCTTTTTTTATATTTAATTATTCCTTTTAGATCACTTGTTTCCATTTTATAAACATTATGTAATCATTTATGTTAAAATGTTTGTTTTGTCGATATTTGGTTCTTAAGTCGAAAGTGGACTTCTTACAATTACAGGTTGTTCGTGTGGTCAAATGTTCATTATATCCAGAATTATATTCATTATTTGGATATCATATATATCATATATATCCATAACATACATGTATTTATAATATTATATCACATTTAGAGGTAAGAAATGAAATGCACTGTTCATGGAGACGGTATGCCGTACATACGCATGAACGCTACTTCCATTTCTATTTCGTATTTTCTGGAATGGAATCAAAATGATATAAGAGTATATTATAATTACAGTATAATAACATACATAATATCATTAACTTTATCCTTTACACATCCCACATATGGTATTAACGAATCAAATCACTTTCAGGGGGCGATAGTCCGCACTTCCTAAAATGAAGATATTGTGTTTACCCATAATGGAAACAATAATGGTATGCCATAAATGAAAAATACAGAAGCTTAAGAAAATAATAAACATATTATATATCATATATAAAAATAGTGACATCATAATGGCCACCATTGAAGGTGTTAAATGAGTATTGAACAATCATCGTTTCGGGAGGCAGAATTTCGCCATCCACAGAAACTGTATGTTCTTTAACCATTTGATGTAGTTGTGTGAGAGTGTAGTTCTAATAAATATTATAACAATATACTAGTATATTGAAGATACTGGTGTTGTTACAAAATAAGTGAACAAAAAGAGTTCAGGGGGTTGGAGAAGCAAAATAAAACAAATGAACATGAGAGAATGAATTACCTTTAAAAGTTTAACTCTTTTTTATTTCAGCCTAAAGGCTTCCTTTGAATGGATTATGCCCAAAGGGAATCCTCTAGGATGAGTAGAGGTATGTGGAGAGAGTAAATGGGAAGGTGATGGAAAATCCAAAGGCTTTGGGAGGGTGGGTAATGAGGTAGAGGTGGGGGCCTTTTATAAGAGGAGAGGAGGGGTGCTCTTGGAAAGTAAAGAAATATTACTTTATTTGAAAATGAGTTTAGGATTTAAATAGTCCCAAATTGATATAATTATAGCCTAAGGTGATAAGGTTTCTAAATCTACCCATCCAATAGGTTTTGGACATGTGTAGGTTTTAGATATTACATTATCATTCTATTTTATTTAAATTGTTAAATAATGAGGTCATTGTTGCATCATCATGATGTTATAAATAATTTAATTTATTTAAAGTCTAAAAATTATAAAAAAACACAATGATGTAGGAAATATTTTTAGCTTTCCAATTAATATTTATAATAAAAAATATGATTTTTATAACCCCATGAAAAAATTGTTTTTGTAAAACATATGATGTTTGTGTCATTTTTTACTTTTATATTAAATAAAAAGTTATTTATGTCATTTCCCAACCAAAGTGGCTCCATGGGGTCCCCAAGTTGACCCATGGCTTTTATCGGTCGGCCATGACACATAAAATGAGGGTAGGACATGTGTCAAGCTCATCTCATACTATTAAAACATTATTTTTACCTTAAACTACATTAATTACCACTAATAGCGATTAAGAACATAATAAGTTACTATTCACCAAAAAATTATTTTAATCCCATTTAACCACATTTCACATACTAATGAAAACCATTTATGTAGGATTTTCAAAATTCAATACACATTAGTGGTAAACTTTCATTTAACTGAAAAATCAGTTTGCTTGATTACCACTTAGTGGTTTCACTATTCATCAAAAAATTGGAGTTTTTCAGAAAATTTCCAAAAATTCACACTAAGAAATATTTGATATTCCCAATTCAAAAATGAAGTCTATTTTACAAAATTTCAAAACATATAAGTCACATTAATTAATTTAATAATTAATTCCCGTTGTCATGACAAATAGCGTGTTTTTATGAAACAATAAGTATCAAAAGTTTGACACTAGTTTAAGTCCGATTTCAAGGTGAAATTTATTCCAACGACCACTATTAGATTTCATGGTAAAAATATATTCTAATTCCACTATAAAACCAATTCAAAAGATAATCTAATCATATAAATAAATTATATGAAAAAGAGGATTTGAATTAAAATACAACATTTTACACTTTTCATTAAAAAATGAACTTTATCAGAAAGATACCAAAAATTTACAGAAAGTAAATTTTGATGTCCCAATTATTAAGAAGAGTTTTATTTGGTCCAAAAAGATGTATAAGAGTGATCAAAACTATATTTAATGACGGTTCTCCATCAAAAGGCGATAAGTGAACCATTAGTGAAAACTAGGGAATATACGCCTAAAATTGAATTATTCCCTTATTTTATGCCTTTATCCTTTATTGGATAAATGTAAAATCATATAAAATCATATTTTAGTTATTTATATCCATTCCCGCCAATACAACGGCTACATGTTAACTACAATTTAAAATAAAATTATTATATTATTAGAGTGCAACGTAAGATTCCCAAGAAACACATTGTTGCGTGTTGGTTACACCATCGAGCATAGCGTCCCATTTAAAGTCATATTAATATTTTATTCACAAATACGTATAAATATGAATATTTCAGATTCTTTATTTACCTGGGTGTTACATCCTTCCCACCTTTTTGGGAATTGCGTCCTCGCAATTTTTAAAATTGAGCTTGGAAACATCCTTGAAAGTCCCACATCGGAACAAGAGTCGGTAAAACAATCACGTTATAATAAAGAAAGATAAGTACAAAGGTCACCCAAGTTAACCCATACTACGATTCCAAGTATGAAAACATGAACATGGAGGAGAAAACATAGGGTCATGTTCTGATGAAGAGTGATAGAAAACATGTTTAGGAGAAAGTTAACCATGAGAAAATCACAAAATTGTGATGGGTTAAACGGTATTCGATTCCTCGGTAGGAAAAGTTAATAAAAAACATTTTTGTTTTAGGATACTTTTTATTGGGGAATTTATTCATAAGGAAACGTAATCACTTATCAGGTTGACTTTCAACTTTTATTAGATTCCTTACACAAACTCATATTTTCTCCAAAAGGCGAGTATTTAGGAAGACTATTTCACATAAAGAGTACTATAATAAACTTTTAGAGAATCACCTAATCCAAAAAAGAGAACTATATACTTCCCATGTCTTTAGACTTTAACCAAAACCAAAACCAAAAAGGCTAGTACAAGATCAGATAATCCATAAAATGATAACCCTTTATAAAAAGAAAATCTATTCTTAACCTCCAAAATTTGTCCAACAAAACCCAAAGTTCAACGAGGACCATTTGATAAAAAAATTTTCCATAAAATTCTTCAAAGTAAACAAATCTAAGATTGAAACCCAAATATTTTAAGGATTTAGGTCACATAGTCTTCCACGTTAAATCGTAACATTTATCTCCAAACAACATCAGATGCTCCTAAAGTCTCGTATTGAAAAGTAATTAACCTAATCATATATCCTCCATGATAGGTTAATCATTTTCATAAATAACCCAAAACTTACTCTTAATTCATAAAATCCTATAAATAGAAAGAATCAGTCAAACTAACCAGGGACTTCACGTAGTCCAGTGGTAGGCGATAAATACCAGTCACACTTTGTTTGTGGGTTCGATTCCCGCCGCATTGTCCGACGCGATGGGTTGTCACACGGTCTTTTTGTTGTCCTTTTTCCAAAACTATATAATTCTCAAAACATTTCCCAAAACGAGATAAAATCTTCAAAAATAATCATAACATATATTACCCTCAAGTTTATCTCATTCCTTTCATTTTCCATCATATCATAGAGTAACCCATAATTACCTAAAAATTAAGGATTATATAAACCCTAATGGTTACCTTAATAATTATTACATGAATTTCCACCTCGAGTTGGACATCTTGTACATGATGCATTATAGAACCCACCAAGGTTGAAGTGGTTGATCATGACTCCTTGATAGTTGTTTTAGAACAACCACGAGATTCCTCATTGAATCCCCCATCTCATCTCGTCTCTTAATCAGAGAACCACCACAGTTTCCTTCAAACCCATTGTCACTTTGGTGCCTGCTAGATCCAGCCATTTACTAAAACCAAAAAGTTCAGTGTGAGTATATAAAAAAAATGTCATTAACTAATGAGGAAGATAAACACTAAGATATACTTACTCATTCTAAAACCAGGACTCTTTCTGAAATCCTAACCATTATGCTAATGTCACTTATGCTTAAAGAATACCCTAACCTCTAAAGTTATCTAAACCGAACTATGATACCAACTATAAGGACCCAGCCTTAAACCTTACTTAATCTTGAGTTATTACAAGATTACACATTGAGGATCATTTCAAGTTTAGAGTTTTAGAGAATTAGATCATGAAACTTGCATTACATTCCACATTTAAACAAAGTGGTTACATACAAGACTGTATTTATTCTTCCCATCAACGGAAACATATTTAAAATAAAACATTGATTATTTCTTGACACATCCTTGACACTATCATCACATCATGTACCTTTCCCTTGACCTGTGAAATACATTTCAAAAACTTGGGATGAGCATAAAAAGCTCAGTAAGGGTTATAAAAATATGGAAAGGAAACATGAGTTCATATATACATAAGAATGAAATCAGACTTTACCCATAAAACATAGGCCATTTAACATACCTCATCAAACCATGAATAAATCATAGAAATCATAAAACATAAATGGTAACTTGAGGAATTCATAACATTCTTACATAGGGAGTAACCCTCTTGGTTACATTTGGAATAACCATCATAGTATATTCCGTAAGTCTCTTCGGATAAACCTTAACGTTTCACTCCTTCGCGTTACCCAATGCATTGGAGTGCTATATCGGGCTCACCCGCCCTTAGTTTATCACAGAACCACCTGTTCTTCATAACAATACCCAAGAACCATAACATATTAGTATCACATAAAACATGAATAATGGAAGCATAACATTTCCACATTTCAATCACAATAACATTTTAGGATATTGAAATAATGAATCCATTAAAAACCCATTTTCAAAACCATTTAAAACATTTAATAAAGTGATTTTTGAATCAAAGTGTCCCACACCACCTCGAAGCTTTTAAAATTTTAAACCATTAATATCCATATAAATAAATCCTTAAAACCATTTTGAAAACATGGATATTAATAAGAACAAACAATTAAAACATTTAAAGTTATTTTGGTTAAAGTGGTTTTACCAAAATTAGGGACACTTGAATACAATAATTGAGGAATAACATTTAATCAGAACTTTATAATATCTTGAGAATAAATGGATTCATGATATAATATTCCAAAGGACAGTATATACACCATATATGAGTGAATTGGTGCATAACAACAATGAAGTCTCAATAGAGATGTAAAATGTGATGAAATCCCTTATAAAGAAGGTATCCTTAAATTAAGGATAAATCAATCTCAAAATTATGTGTGACAAATATAAATACATCCAATATAATTGGATATTAAGTGTAAAACAATAATAGGTCATTCACACATATTCAAAGGATGACATATTCAATAACTACATGTTGAACCCAAAGAAATCAAAATTGGGTTAAGAAGTTCCCTTGACAGCCTAATGACGTCACATCAAAATGAGTTGATGAGAGATAAAAAAAGGGTATCTCATACATTGGACATAAAATTTACATCAATAAGGATATATGAGAACATATCCCAATATAACAATATGTAAATTAAAAGACCCAACAAAAGGAGTCTTTTAAAAAGAGGAGGGTGAAAGGTTCCCTTACTGACATGGGTATCTTTCGAAAAATACACCTCGTGAAAGGAGGACAATACAACATTGATGTAAAAACTCAATTAAGAAAGTATATTACACAATGAGTAAAATAATGGGCAGTACATACACAACTCAATGGAAATTGTGGCAAATGTAGCATAAATCTCACGGGAATAGAAGTGAGATGACAAATCCCTTACAAAAACTCGGCAGCCTAATGGTGCCACTCAAATCATCCAAAATGGATTGATGAGAGAGAATAGGGTCTCTAATATTATAAAAATTATATTAAGAATAATATAAAAGAACATCCCAATAACAATAAAGTTGAGCTTTAAAAGGAATGTCATAATAGAGCGCACTTAAAAAGAAAGAGAGGAGTAGGATCCCTTAACTCAAGTCCAAATTGACTCGATCGTTCTTTAACGTCCTGAATATTAAACTTGAGTTAATTTCCACTTTATTAAGAACCTTTTTTTATAGTTCATTATTCCTTTTAGATCACTTATTTCCATGTTATAACATTATGTAATCATTTAAGTTAATAATGTTTGTTTTGTCGATATTTGGTTCTTAAGTCGAAAGTGGACTTCTTACAATTACATGTTGTTCGTGTGGTCAAATGTTCATTATATCCAAAATTATATTCATTATATGGATATCATATATATCATATATATCCAGAACATACATGTATTTATAATATTACATCACATTTAGAGGTAAGAAATGAAAAGCACCGTTCATTGAGACGGTAAGCCGTACGTACGCATAAACGCTACTTCCATTTCTATTTCGTATTTTCTGGAATCGAATCATAATGATATAAGAGTATATTATAATTACAGTATAATAACATATATAATATCATTAACTTTATCCTTTACACATCCCACATATGGTATTAACGAATCAAATCACTTTCAGGGGGCGGTAGTCCGCACTTCCTAAAATGAAGACATCATGTTTACCCATAATGGAAACAATAATGGTATGCCATAAATGAAAAATACAGAAGCTTAAGGAAAGAATAAACATATTATATATCATATATAAAAATATTGACATCATAATGACCACCTATGACGGTGTTAAATGAGTATTGAACAATCATCTTTTCAGGAGACAGAATTTCACCATCCACGAAAATTGTATGTTCTTTAACCATTTGATGTAGTTGTGTGAGAGTTTAGCTCGAATAAATCTTATAAAAACATCATAGTATATTGAAGATACTGTTGTTGTTACAAAATAAGTAAATAAAAAGAGTTCAGGGGGTTGGAGAAGCAAAATAAAACAAATGAACATGAGAGAATGAATTACCTTTAAAAGTGTAACTCCTTTTGATTTGATCCTAAAGGCTTCCTTTGAAAGGATTAAGCCCAAAGGTAATCCTCTAGGATAAGGATAGGGATGTGGAGAGAGTAAATGGGCAGGGGACGGCCGAGCCAAAAGCTTTGGGAGTGTGGGTAATGAGGTAGAGGTCAGGGCCTTTTATAAGAGGAGAGGAGGGGCACTCTCGGAAAGTAAAGAAATATTACTTTTTTTGAAAATGAGTTTCAGATTTAAATGGACCCACATTGATATAATTCGAGTATAAGGTGATAATTGTTCTAAATCTACCCATCCAATAGGTTTTGGACAAGTGTAGGTTTTAGATATTACACTATCTTTCCATTTTATTTAAATTGTAAAATAATGAGGTCATCGCTGCATCATCATGATGTCATAAATAATTTAATTTATTTAAAGACTAAAAATTATAAAAAAATACTATAATGTAGGAAATCTTTTTATATTTCCAAATTAATATTTATAATAAAAAATCTGATTTTTATAACCCCATGTAAAAATTGTTTTTGTAAAACATATGATGTTTGTGTCATTTTTACTTTTACATTAAATAAAAAGTTATTTATGTCATTTCCCAACCAATGTGGCTCCATGGGGTCCCCAAGTTGACCCATGGCTTGTCTTGGTCGGCCATGACACAACCAATGAGGGTAGTACATGTTTCATTCTCATATCATACTATTAAAACATTTTTTTTACCTTAAACTACACTAATTACCACTAATCTCGATTAAGAACTTAATAAATTACTATTCACCAAAAAATTATTTTAATCCCATTGAACCACATTTTACATACTAATGACAACCATGTATGTCGGATTTTCAAAATTCAATACACATTAGTGGTAAACTTTCATTTAACTAAAAAATCAGTTTGCTTGATTACCACTTAGTGGTTTCACTATTCATCAAAAATTGGAGTTTTTTAGAAAATTACCAAAAATTCACCCTAAGCTATATTTGATATTCCGAATTCAAAAATGAAGTCTATTTTACAAAATTTGAAAACATATAAGTCACATTAATTAATTTAATAATTACTTTCCACTGTCATGACAAATAGCGTGTTTTTATGAAACAATAATTATCAAAAGTTTGACACTAGTTTAAGTCCGATTTCAAGGTGAAATTAATTCCAACGACCACTATTGGATTTCATGGTAAAAATATATTATAATTTCACTTTAAAGCCAATCCAAAAGATAATCTAATCATATAAATAAATTAGATTAAAAAGAGGTTTTGAATTAAAATACAACATTTTACACTATTCATTAAAAAATGAACTTTATCAGAAAGATACCAAAAAATTACACAAAGTAAATTTTGACGTCCCAATTATTAAGAAGAGAATTATTTGGTCCAAAAGGATGTATAAGAGTGAACAAAACTATATTTAATGATGGTTCACCATCAAATGGTGATAAGTGAACCTTTAGTGAAAACTAGGGCATATACGCCTAAAATTGAATTATTTCCGTATTTTATGCCTTTATCCTTTATTGGATAAATGTGAAAACATTTAAAAACATATATAATCATATTTTAGTTATTTATATCCATTCCTGCCAATACAATGGCTACATGTTAACTACAATTTAAAATAATATTATTTTATTATTAGAGTGCAACGTAAGATTCCCAAGAAACTCATTGTTGCGTATTGGGTACGCCATCGAGCATAACGTCCCCTTTAAAGTCATATTAATATTTTATTCAAAAATACAGATAAATATGAAAATTTCAGATTCTTTATTTACCTGGGGTGTTACATGGAATGTATAAAAGATGGAGTTAATTAAATTAGATAAATATATGTTATACTATATTTATTAATTACCTATTTATTATTGGGGTTTTATTCATTTAAATATAAATTGAAAATGAATGTAATGTTAATACGTACGTACGACTTTCCATCTCCATGAACATTATGTTTCATTTCATTATTCCAAATGATATTGAATATTATAAATTCATAAAAACTAGATATATATAATATATAAGATACATATATCATGATTATAATTTTTTATTTAATTTAAATTTGACCACATTGAAAATTTGTAATTATAACACGTTAATTTTTTACTAATGTTCCGAACATCGACAAAATGTCTAATATGAACTCAGAAAATTAACAAATTGTTATATCATGGTAATAAGTGATAAAAAAGAATAATAAATTTTAATAATGTGTTTATGTTAGTATAAATTAACATAAGATTATTATTCCGTAAGAACACATAACATACGAGTCATGTCGGACACGAGGTGTGTGGTTTCTTATCTCAGTTTTAATTCTGTGAGATTTCCATTGGTCACCACTTATTTATTAAATGTGGTGTATTTTATACTTCCATTTGAAATATATTGTCATATTTTTCTATATATTTAAGGTATTCTATTATTAACTTGGTGGTTATTATATTTTGGTCATATGACTCGATTGATTACAACGTG
Organism: Viscum album; assembly: GCA_963277665.1. Lineage (NCBI taxonomy): Eukaryota > Viridiplantae > Streptophyta > Magnoliopsida > Santalales > Viscaceae > Viscum > Viscum album. Next base: position 491,735,953 of record OY728162.1, read on the forward strand.
GTAAGGGGTTTCATCTCATTTTTTATTCCCATGAGATTCGTGCTATATTTTATAATATTTATTTTTATGTTGTTTATGTACTTCCCAATATTGTATTAATTATGTAATATACATTAATATATGGGAATTTTCGTATTCATTTTAAGATTCGTTCTTCATGGGTTGTATGTTTCGTATGTTACCAAATCGGTATGGGATCCTATTACCATACTCTTTTAGTGAAACACTAATTTTATGTCATCTTTTATAATTTGTTTATTATGTTTTCATATGTTTTTCTATATCCATATTTCTATAAATATTATTTCTAGGTTATGATATACCGTCTTCTATCTCATCTACCCATTTTCTGAATTTTTATGTGACGTCGTTGGGCCGTAAAATTTTTGTAAAGGAACTCCTTAACACAATTTATATTCATTGGGTTAAATTTATTTTTCTTTATTGTGTCATGGAATTAATTTGTGTGAATGAACTCCAATTTATACCCAATTATATTGGTTTTATTTATATATGTCACACTCAATTATTTCATTGATGAATCCTTAATCTAATGGTACAATCATTGTAAGGGACATTCTCTCAATTTATTTTTCATTGAGGTTTATTTTTTTATATTCAACAATTCACATTTATAGGGTGTATATATATATAACTTTTACATATTATTTCATGAATCTCTTTATTCTTATTATATTATTACTTTATTTATTTTTATTATGAAATTCATTTTTATTTGAGTATTTATTCAAGTGGCAAGGGAATCAATAAGAAAAACATTTTTTTAAATGATATAAATATTTAATCATTAATTTCATTACCATTAATATCCATGTTTTCAAAATCAATTTTGGATTTATTTATATGTACATTAATTTTTTAAAATGTTAATACATTTAAAAGTTTCAAATTTTTATTGGACACTTTGATTCAAATTTTAGTTTATTAAATGTTTTAAATGGTTTGGAAAATGGTTTGATACTTAATTATTTTTTCAATATATTTAAATGATATATTGTGATTGCGATGTGGAAATTTTATATTTCCTTTATACATGTTTAATTGTCTATTAATATGTTATATTTCACGGGCATTTTTTACACATATAGTTTGTTCCACGATATATCGAGGGCGGGTGAGCCCAAGAGAGCTCTTCAATGAATTGGGTAATGTGACAGAGTTAAATGTTAATTTTTCTCATTAGAGATTTAGGGAACATTTGGGGATGGATATTCCAAATGTAACTCCTTACGTTGTGGTGAAAGATAAATTTGAAGTTTGATATGGATTACACAAGTTTCCTTTTTAATTTATGATTTCTATGTGTTATTCAAAAATATTATGATTACCTGTGTTATTTTAATGAGCGTATGTTTTGTATGTATTGATTAACTAATGTTTTCATTCAATATTTTATAACCCTTTCTATGATTTGTACTCTAATCCCAAGTATTTGAAATGTTTTCATAGGGTATAAGGCAGTGTAATAGAATGGAAGAACTCAATAATATTTATATCATGATACAAATTATTATATTCTTTAAAGAATTTTTATTTTATGAAAAAAATGTATTCTGATTAGAAGTGTATACTTTTTAATTTTTGAGGTGATGTATAATAGTTATGTAATAATTCTCTACAAATCAAAATCAGAAAAGTTACTCAATGTGTGTTTTCAACTAAATTCATGATTAAGTAATGTTTAAGGCTGGGGCCTAATACCTAGTGACCACATCTCATTCTCACTTGTAGCACCAGCTCTCCACACCTTCTCCCTATTGAGGCACAAACAAGCCCCCTTCTTTCCTATTCCACATTCATTATGCCACCTGCTTTCCCACTACCCCCACGCTCGACCTGCTCCCAACCCCAGCCAGTACTGGCAGCCCGATCTCCACAACTCAGGATGACCTGAATTATTTTAATAAAATTCAATTTTTGTTTCATAGCGATGTTACCCCTACCAACCGTGATGAGATTCATTTCCACTCCTTGCATCAATGCTATGGATACACCTCCCTTATAGAGAGAATTTACTTTGTTTTAGGGTTATTCTTGGTGGGATTTTTCTATAGAAAAAACCCTATCAATTACGGTGTGATGTTGGATTTTATTTTTGGATTATTGGTTGTGCGAATCATTTCCCTGAGGTGTACTCTTCATTCCATTTAAGGTTTAATCGCATCTGAACATTGTTAAGGTAGGTGTTTCCAACAATTCCCTTTTCATTGCTTTATATATGCATTTTCATGACTTCATTTAAGTAATAAATAATTTTTTCAAATTTATTATACCTACTGATTATATCTAATGTGCTTTTTTTTGTAATTTATATTTTACAAAAATAGGTATTCAAGTGTATGTTTTTGCATTGTTTATGGTTTTAGCACCTATGGAGTTTGTTGTAAATTTTATAGTCGTTAATAATTAAATTGTAGTTTTTTATGAAATGTATTTCTTCTATTATGTTATAGTAGAATATTTTGGTTATGAATTTTGTTTGGTGATTATATTTTGGAAATGTGATATAGGATGGTAATTGTATTAGACTACTGAAAAAACGTTTTGAGGGTTCCAAAAATGGGTTGTTTTGTTTTTATTAAATAATTCAAGTGGTGGGTTTATTTAATAGAAAGTGGGTTTTTTGTGGAAATGGTTTTCAAATGTTATATTGGGATTTGATGTTCTCTCAAATGAAAATTCCACTTGAAAATTGTTTTTCTCTTTAAACCTTGCTGTCTTAAATGGCCTTTAGTTTCCTAATTAATCTCCCCATGAGTGATTTATAATGTATGTTTTAAAGGTGTTCATGATGGCTTGGACATAAGGAATTGAAACATGTTTTGACGTTTAAAAAATAGATTAAGGCTAGTTTGATAGTTCGGAAATGATATTGTGAGCGTTTTTGAAACTTAATGGACCATTTAGTTTTTTAAATCTAAAAGTGGTGTTTCAATTTTTTATAATGTTATTCCAAATGTAATCATTATGGGCTATCCCAGTTTTCCCTGAAACATGCATTCATTAGTGGTTGGATGATATGGAATGTTTTTTGTTTATAAAAAAGGATTGTTTTGTATGATGTTTGAATGTCCATTTGGAATTTTCATATACTATGTGTGTTTTGGAATTTTTTTAAAAATGAACATGATGCACATCGTTGATAGCCATGTTTAAAGGCCCCTTTGGACAAAATAGTATAAAGATTAGTTTTTTTGTTCTGATATTGTTTTTATGTGTTATTTTCAAAAGGTTGAATTATGTAAACTAAATTCCAATTTTATTATTATAGAAAAAAATTTATATTGGTAAATGTGAGTACCTAGTCAGTTGATTGAAATATTTCATACAATGATTTTGATGTTTGTAGGGCGTGAAGGCTCAATTATAACCCTTGATGATATTATGTGAATATAAAAAATAAGTATGTATATAATTATGGGTCTCCTATATACGGGGATACCCCTTTATGGGTAATAATATAGAGTGTTCGTGTTTGGGGTAGGCAGGTACAGTGATGACATGTAAACTGAGTAACGCGTGCAAGGGCCTCCAACTTCCACGTAATTACTATTACGACCATAGGATCCTGGGTATCTTTTAGGGGGTCTATTACTGGTTTCTTAAAAACTCAAATAAGATGGTTTGGTACCCACTGGTTGATATAGAGGCCGTAGGGGGAGTGCCACTGGTTTTGAAATGAGAGCTATCAGTTGGTTATAGACTACATGGCTTCATCATAAGTCAGAAGGTGCTTCCAAACCGAGTACATCCATGGACAGTCTAGGGATGTTTTGGATCACCAAGGGTTAGATAATTATTTACATTTAGTTTTTTACTTTCTATTGTACTATTTTATTTCCAGCTTACACTATTTAAATAATTTACTTTGGTAAAATATTTATATAATGTGTCATGGTTTTCATTTATAAATGGTAGCTGGTTTTTAGAATAATATGTCTTTGTGATGGATTTTAAAATGAGGAAATGATGTTTTTTATAAAAATGTAAAAAACCTATTTTATAACTGTATTTAAAATTGGTGCTTATAAACTTCAGTGGGGAAATGAAACCATCAAATTATGTGGTTTATTATTATCATCCTTACAATTCATTTGGATTGTTTCACATATTTTATCATTTCAGTTGTTAGTTCCCTTTGATTATGTTCCCTTCAGGTAGTTCCTAATTATTGGAGAAAGGATGGTCTTTGGTTGAGTGGTGATCTATATTTTCATAGAGAGGAATTTGTAATTTATATAGTTTCTGTTGTTAGTGGATATCTATTTTGTTTAGTTTTATTTATTTATTTGTATTTCATTTATAGACCAAATCATTTCCACATAATATTTTTGATTCCCAGTATAAGTTTCCAACCTATTGGGATCGAGAACACCATTTGGGCCTTGTCGTGGACCGGCATGGTTGTCCAGTTCCGGGTCGACACTGGTTGGTTCATGAAATAACCTCATTTTTTCATTAAGACCAATGGTTCAATCCTATGAATATAAATTAGTTCCATTAGTTTGACATTCTTACATTATCATTCTCAATATTCTCATATCTAAAATCCAACATCTGGAGTCTGATGTCTTCTATTGGTATGCCTCCTGAATTCCTCATTTAATCTCAATGAATTTCAATGATCATCTACATAATGAAAATGATTCATAAATATTGAATTCTTTTTTATTAGTTACAAATCAATATTTTTCATATCATTAAAAATATAATGGATATAAACAATTCATTTACTAAAGGTATATTCACTAGAATGCATGGAAATTATTCTTATTGAAAACATTAATTTTTTCATGTCTATAGACATTATAATCATATAAAATAAATTGTGCATAATGCTTTCTGTATATATTATTTTGATCATTACTTCCTATATTCTTCCAGAAACTATGTATATCATAAGAATTATTATGATTTATATTTCCATGTGAGATCATTTCACATGGAGTCAATTTAGTTTTTTCTTAATAATATATTAATATATTTAGGCATGAGCAGTAATGGGATATTTTTTATATCACATCCCTTCAAATCACAAGTCATTGTGATTAATAACACAGTTTAAATCATCATAATTTTTTTTCTAAAATAATGATTTTTGATGTGAATTCATTTTTAATAATTTTTTTAATATCATACATGTCGACTCAATAAATATCACATATTCTTATATACATACAAAAAATCATACACCAATTATTTCTCATAATCATATTTTTATCTAACCTAACTACACATCATTAATTTTTATGATACAAAATGTAAATACATGTATCATCATGAATGGAATGATCAAATGAAGAGATGACATGAATATGTGGTTACGTCACAACCTTTCATTGTTTTATTTTCAAAATCACACAATGTAGAAGTAATGGATGGACTATTTTTTCCAAGAGGTAGATAAATCTAACTTGAGGACATACTATTATGATATGTAAATATATTATAGATTTACTCATTATGTTGTTACATTATTTAATTAGTTTTTTAGGACTATAAATTTATTATGTGTTAGCTTCTGCTTCAACATGGTGTAACTCATGATTTATATTTCTGAAAATTAGTATTTTTACTATAATCTCTCATTGTACATGTGGATTTCTAATTCAGTATTATAGTTAAAATAATATTTTCTCTAACTACAATCAATAGATCCATTTGGTAGATAATATATTACATACATTTGATTTATAGAATTAATGTAAAGAATAACGATATAAAGAATCAATTGAAACTAAAAGGAATAGAATGTTCATTATGGAAAATTACATTTATTTAATGAATGAAATCACTATATCCTCTAATAGAATAATTACTCCCCTTATAAAAATAATACCACATCAAATTTTATATCAATCATTCACAACATAATAAATATTGATTATTTTTCATGTTATTTAACCAGAATATGATATTGGATCATTAAAAACTCAAAAAAAATTCCCATGATGTAGGATACCTCATATTCACCAATATCCCCTTATTATCCCCGTTTATAGTCAATGTGAACAAATAATGACTTTTTCATCTTATATGTATTACAAATTCTCTGGCAATGGTCCAAAATTTCATGCTTGAACAATGAGTTTGTCCTAAAAAAATTTCATTGAAAGTGGTATGCTTTCATTATTAACCAGTTTTGGCTCCCATAGCCGCCATTATAAAAAAATAAACTCTTAGTATTAAATTACATATACAAATATTAAAATTATAAAAAAATATATGTTTTCCTTTTTTATATTCATGACAACATTGGTTCACATTACCACACACCTCAAGACAACTGTATCTTTTCTCATTATTTTTATTTAGAAATATAATTAAAATTCGTCTGAATATGGAATGTATTCATCTCAAAATAATTATAAATTGCAAGAATTTTATAATTTAATTGAAACTTTACTAGTTTACAAATGATTATTATCAATTTAAAATCTATATGAGTATATTCTATATCATCTTTTGGGTTAGTTGTCAAGACCATCACCCAAATCATAATCTTTTCTTTATAAAATATACTGTAAAAAATAAAAAATTAATTATAATGCAACATAAAATATTTATAAAAATTCCTTTTAATTTAAATGATTATTTACATTTAATTAATAACAAATAGATAGTTTTGGTCACTAATTTCCATAACACGTTCATCCATTTGGAATCAATACTATATTACTTTTTTAAAATTACTCTTCTATAAAACTTTTCCTAAATTCCATCAATTTTATTTATTAATAAATTCAATCATGTGGTAATATGTTTTTATTTATTTGATAATTATATTTATTTCAGATATTTAAATCGGTCTCCCAAATTCCAATGCGATTAATGAATATCTGTATGAATTCCATAAATGAGTTTCTTAATAAATTAAACAATCACATATGATACAACATTTTGATCCTTATGAAGTATAATTACAATTACCTAAACATCACATAAATAAATTAGTCATCTTAATATTCGAACATCTATTACATAAAAAATATCAATTCTTGACACTCAATGGTTTAGTGTATTTTTAATCTTTTATATATAACAAATTTTTCCTTAACAAATCAATATAATTTCCTATTATGTTGATCATAACTATCAGAAATCATAGAAATAGAAAAATAAAAACCATTCACTATACTGAGTAATGGAAACCCAAGAATATATTATATAAGATAGTAAGTAATAGTAAATATAATATATATAAAAAATATTAATAATTGATTATATAATTTGAATAATGTTTTGAGAACATTATTTTAATATTAAAATACAAATCTACTAAATTTTAGATCATAATGATGAATCATTTGATAATGTATTATAAACTAAATAATAATAGCCATAAATGTGTGGAATAATCAATAAAATTTTTCAACCATGATAACATATTATAATTATATGAAATAATATTTTTTCATATTTATATTTATAGAGAATAATTTACTTTTTCATGTATCAGTATAATTATTTTTATAGTAGATTTTATTCACACTTAATTCATTTATTTAATTAATTAAGGTTAACTCTAAGTAATATCTTATATGGAAATGTAACTTACATAACATTTTTCACTCCTCTTTGTTTTCCATCTTATCTAATAAGATATAAATTTTTTTGAAATTAACTACATGGATATATTTTTTTTCTCACCAATCACACAATGGAAAAATCATTGACTGTGTTGTACTAGATCATAAAACATACATTGTATCATTAAATAATACATTGTAGAAAGGATTCATGTTTTAAAAACAATACGTAATCATTGTAATAATCCATATAGAGAAATAATAAATATTGTTATATTTTATAATACCCCCATCAAATCATAATAAAATAATAATATTTTGTTATAAATAAAAATACCATTAAAATATCACTAATACATTATAGGTTGAATAACCCTTTTCATTTAAAATAACTTATTTATATTTAGATATTTCTCATTATATTATGGAAGTAATTTTATTTTCATTTCGAAAATATAAAATATAATGATTTAGTTATATAAAAATATATTTATAAAAGATTTGATGGTTTTTTATATTATAAATGTTGAAATAATAATTACATTGACCTTTTTATTAGAAATTCAAATGGGAGATGTTTATAAAAAGATAAGAAAATTATTTTCAAAACATATAAATGAATAATAAATACATTTAAAAAATTAAAAAATATTTGTTAAATAAAAAATAATTCATGAAAACATTTCCAGAAAAATATAGATGTGGATGAAATGATTCACGACTATAGAGAGAAACAATGTTGATTTTAATTGATAATATTCTTTTATTATACTAATTAGATTAATAGAGGTAAGGTAAAGGAAAACATATATTCACTAATAATAAAATGTGTATAAGAAAATAAAAAATATTTTTTTATATATTTAATACAATTTATACATTATAAATTTAAGAATAAAAATTTCAAGTAAAAATAAGATTGAATCACAATACCCTTACCATGAGTCTATGTATCTACAATAGTTTTCTAACCAAATGCATAAATATGAATTTTATTTAATTATATATTAAAACTATATTCATACCTGTAATAACTTGGATGTTTTACCTATAACATATTACAAATTTTTCATTACCAATCATTATTTATCATATTCATTTTTGGTGTAAATAATATCATTATTCATGAACATATTGGCTTAGTGGTATTGTTCATGCCCATTGATCATAATTCTAGGATCAAAAATTTTAATAAATAAATTTATATAATATATTTAAGTAATATAGATAATTTGATCAATTAATGTAATGTGTAAATAAAAAATCAATTTCATCGCTAGGTGGAGATGACAGATCATATGGAAAAAATGCGATGCTTTCATTTTTAAATGAACATAATTAAATAAATATAAACGATAATTTAAGATAGGAAAAATAATTACCACATAATTAATATCATATAATTTCATTAAATCATTCCTTCATAGAATCCATTTAATTTATAAATGATTAAAAATTCACAAAACATCATAGAGGAGGTAGTATACACATACACAGAAGTTGTATTATTTTTTATTAATGGAATGAATGGGAAGAAGATATATATAATAAAATAATTAAAAAAACATATTTATATAATAAATAAAATATAACACAATAATATCAATTATGAAAGAAATCGTAAATTATGGTGATGGAAAAATAATCTCATAAGTATTAGTAATTAAAAATCAACTTATATGCAGTAGTGATTGATTCATATCTGATTTGATAGTTAATTTTTGGTAAATTGTTATGAATAATTCACAATAATATCTTAGAATAAATTTGATACAAGGGAAAATATTTTTTATTTATTATATATCTTTAGAAAGGTGTCGAAAACATAAAAATTAATGACATTGTTTTTTATTTATAACTTGTCATTCAATTTCCCATATCTCTTTCACCATATGTCATGATGGTCGGGTCTTAAGAGAATAAAAATATATATTTAAATTATGCAAGGATATAATGAAGTAAATTTATTTGTTATTTTCTGGTAGATTCCTCTCAAATTGTGTGAAGAATGGACAAAGGGGCATCTAATTCACATTTTAGGGAATGTACAAATATATATTTTCATTACAAAATTCATTATTTATAGTCACATTATTTAGAATGTGAAAAAATGGACATATATTTAGAGGTGATAAGATAACTTTGAAATATATTATGAGAATAATTATTATAATTCTTAGGGTGGAAATACCTACCTTAAATATTTTACCTTTTTTAATATAAATGATGTCCAATATTGTTGGAACAATTGAATTATATTAATTTTTATTAATCCTAGAATGAAATTTATTTTATTTTAATAATTTTCTATGAGTTGATGAATTTACATTTACAAATGCTTGAAATAAAAACCAAACCACCAATTTAGGAGAATGAATCATGGACTGTAAATAATAATTTATAAATATTTATTTCATTATAAAAATAATAATATATTTTTTAGAATATGTGATTGAAAAATTAATATATATGTACCAATATAACGAATAGTAAATTGTTATTTAATCATTTTATTATTAAAAAACCTACTATGTGTAAACAAATATTTTTTAAGAAATATGTGTTACAAATCACATAAATGAACATATATAAAAAACACACATAATAATGATTATTTTATATTTATTTTTATTATTAATAAATAAATTAAAATTATGTTCCATTATCAGAAAACAGAAATCATTATTAAATTTTTCATATATAATATGAATAATTTTGTATAAAAGTCTGTATCATTAAGGATTCACTAAAAATGTGGTATTCATCGAAAGTTTTGCAATATTCACTCTATGATAATATAGATATTATAATTTCTATAAATATATTTATATTTTATAAAATAATGATTTATAATTATATAAATATTGGTTATGATTTACGTGAGTAATAATAGTGGTAAAACAAATATTAGATTAATTCATATTTTTGAAACATTAAAATACTTTACTTCAAATTGAGTACTAATTTTTTATGAATTAATCAATAAATTTATTTTATTTAAAATCCAATTAAATTTGATTAAAATGTATTTTGTAATATTAATAACATTCAATTTAAAATCTATTTTATATAGGTTTAATATATTATGTTTCATATAGACTCAATGTTTCATGTAAGAATATCTGTCAAATACATAATTATTTATTTCTATAGAACTGCATATAAAACATTATGGGGATAAAATTTTATAATGTTATAATCAAAAGTGGTTATCTCTTCAACATTAAATTCATTGGATCCCATATTGATTCATCAAATTTATTGTTAATCTGAAAATTTTTAAATAGTAAATAAGTCTAGTATTGTTGAAATTATTCTCTTTCATCATGGATTTATAATACTTATTTATTAATAGAAACGAACATGACCCCGAATTATAACATCCTTTATATGAACATGTGAAGGATTATTTATGTACATCATTCAGAGAGATACATTAAACACATAGTGCATATCGTAGATAAATTAATGGCATTCTATTAGATTTGGTATTATCTGTATTAATTTACTAATCATAAAGGGACCAATATAAATAGGTATTAACTATTCATTATTTCCAAATCTTATTACCTAAAGAATTGATATATTCAATGGGAAAATATCTAACCAATATCAAATTTTATATTTAGATGATTATTTGTGGTATACATATTCTATGGACTATACATTTTATATTATGTTATACCAAATGGTTATAACACCCTCTTCCATTTTCCCAACATTCCAATGTCCTAATATATTCCATTATCCAACATCATCCATGTATATTAATGTTATATAAAATTTTATATATAAGGAATCACGAGGATATATATAAATTCTTTTGATGAAGATATTATAATAAGACTAACTATCTAGTTGATTTTTGAAAACTAATGACTTTTGACACATGAATAAGAGGACCTCAACATATCCTTTAGGGATTGAATTATCATATCATGTACACTATATATTTGAGGATGATAATAAGATTTAAAAAACAATTCAATATCTAAATCACACTGAATAAATCTCTATAATGTCATTGTGAGCCTTCTATCCTAATATTTAATAGTGGAATGTGGTCAACCGTATAACATTTCCACTACCTTAATGTGTTTATTGGATAACTAAAAATTATTGAAATATTTTTTAATATAAATTAAGTGCACAAAAATTATATAGATATCAATTTTATCTAAAATTTATCTATTCCGTTTAAATATTTTACAGAATATGATTATGATATATTTTTTGGTTTTTCCCCTTATTATTATCATATATATAATTTAATTAAAATCCCCTTTTTACTTTTTTTCAAACTTAACATGATAACATAACATGATAGGAGATTCTTAAAACAAAACAACACTCTCCATGTTGTCCTACTATAAATATTTTTTTATATCTATAGATATTCATATTTCATGGGTGAATGTATAATATATATCTGTAGGTTTCAAGAAATAATTCATTATTCAAGGATTGTATTAATTGGAAATAAACATTGTTCGTACTAATTATCATTATATTTCAATAAATGTCGAACTCATTAATATTTCACTAATTTTATTGAAGCTTCACATGCTCCATTTGTAACTCATTAATCATTACTAAAATGGAATAATGAACACTCGCTTGTGAATGATTTTGTCAATCTATTAAAAAAACATAGCTACTACATCTTTTGTGGCCTGTGTCAATGATAATCTACCATGATTCATTAAAATAAATACATCATAAAACTTATTTTATTTCCCGGGTTGGAAAACTATTGAGTTGTTATGATCATTACTCATATTGAAATAAATTATATTGTAAATATTCAACTCATTATATGTGAAATTATGTATAATAAATATATATGTCAAAAATATGTCCATAAATATTATTTATATGTCTGTTAAATGAAATGATCTATTTTAATAAATCAAAATCATGAATTAGATATTTTTTCCTTTGAAACATAAATTATCATGAGGTATAATATATAAATATGTCATTCTTCATAATACCAAAAAGTATTAAATTTTATTATGCTTAACTATACATCAAAAAACATTCTCCATTATAGAGTAGTTTTTTTGGAGTTAAACTGATAATCCTTTACATTGTATAGAGGAAATTTTCATCACATTACTTAATTGAAAGAAACAAAACCCCCATATGAGGTAACACTGTCATTGAATAATATATGCATTAGTATTGTTTAAAATATTAAACTATTATCAATCAAACAAACAATGAAATTTAGTCGACGTGGCATGTTTAATAAAATTTTAAATAACTTATCACTATTATGGGTCGGCCTATATAACCTTTATTTAGATTATTTTACTAAAAAATGAAAATTTATAATCCATAAATCACATTTGATATTGTTTTTCAAAATAAAATAAACATTATTAGGGTCTCTAACAAATTCCTTGCATTTTATTTTTTTACTCCTCCTTTATCTTGTAATACATATAAATATAATCAATAATGTCTATAATGTATTTATCAGTTGGAATTTATATTCAATACGAAATAAATATATTATTGTAGCCCAAAAATTAGTAATTTCAAATTACATCAGTATAATCCCCATCATATACGAAAAAATATAAGAAATTAATGGGAGAGTCTTTACTTGATAACATAAATATACAATACTTATATCAAATATCAATCATGGATAAATATTAATTTCTTTTCAATTTATCAACAACATCATTAATATTGGGAAAATGAAACTTATTCATGATCGCGACCTCAATATTTTCTCGAAAAACAATGAATTATTTTATTGTTCCATTTTTCTTCTTAAAAAATGTATTTTTATATCCCATATTCGTAATCATGGTAGAATAAATCCCTTATTATTATCATTAGTGATCTCCTTCGTTAGTTTCTATAACTAAATCAATGTTTTTCTAAATGGATTCTCTAATATATGTCTCATAGTAGGTATGATGTCTACTAAAAAAACAACATCCTAATATGGAAGAAGACATGGAATATATTATCAATAAATACTAACAATGTCACTTAAATTTTTTATATATTTTATATTGTGTTTATTCTTAACTATTTTAGATTAATACCTCAATATAATTGGAGTTAGGGATCAAACATCAAATTTATTATCCATTAAATTTTTTAATATTACTTCTTAGTGATGGAAAATAATATATCTTCATGGAATGTCAATTTCAATTCCTATCAATAAATATTTAGAAGATACAAATGTAAAGAGTGATGGAAAATAATAAAAATTACATTGAATTTAAAAAAATATGAAAAAATATTAACATTTGGAATACTATTTAAAAAATGACGTTTATTTTGGACACACATGAGTTTGAAATATTTATCATGATTGAATTTGGTAATATAAATAGAATATTTCCATCATTGTAATTTGGGTTATCTTTGGGTTAGGGAATCTAATAATAAATATCTCATGTTCTTTGCATATATGACATTGATTTATATATTATTCCATAGTAATAAATTCATTTACCTCGATTTATCACTACATTTTTACTCATGATTTTAATTTACGAATAATATTCTATTCCATACATTCCTTATGTTCACATTATTTTAAGATGTCTCCCAAAACTCTTAATCCAATATTCATGATATATTCGAACCCGAATCTTCATTACCCTAATCACAATGAAACTATTATTTTAACTTATTATTCCGAATGATGTGTATTTCAAGTATATAACCTGATATATCATTATGAATAATCCCAAGTATTTTCGTTCCATTCCAATGTTTGTTTTATTATCTTAAGTACTTTAATTTAAATTTACACCACCCAAAGAATTAGAAAATAATATTAGAGTTATAGGCATTGAATAAAACCTATTATCATATTATGAATAATAATAAAAATAATGGTAAATCATATAGGCTTGAAAATTTAATTAATAAGATTTGTTATTAGTGACCCCATATATTTAATATATGTAACATAACAGTTAAACTAGGTCATCCCTATTCATTATCTTTTCATATCCTACATAACACATATTAATGAAAATGTTAATTATCCTACGTATATCACCCGACTGTGTAAGACATGGTTTAAAAAAATAACCAATTCACTATGCACCAAAATTATTCAGATATATAGTTGACTAACTCCTTTCAATGTTATTACCGGTATATATAATTTTAAAAAAACAACGATGACTTGTAGTATTCATACAATAATTCATTTTTATAGCGAAAACACACTCATTTTATAATCGTAACATAGTATGTTATACCATAATACTTGAAATCCTATGGGATATCAATATTAAATACAAAAAATTGTATAAAAAAGCTTCAAAAACATTCTATGATACCAACTAGAGATACCTAATGTGTAGAAATTGATATTTTTCATCTTATTTTCATTATATTCATTACTAACCACCATCATTATTTCAGTGATAGTTTTCACTTTAATGTCCTTGGTTTCACTTCCACCCTATATTATCCTATTTGGAAACCGAACATGATTTCTTCCAGATATCATATAGGCAACAATTTACCGATTTTCAATAAGAAGTTATATTATGACCTTTTATAATGTGTGATTTTGAAAAATATATTTTCAAATGTTAATATCTATTTTAATGAAAACTTATTCTAAATCGGTGGAAAAAATTTATTTAAGGAGTTTAAAATATAAAACCCTGAGATTTTTTCAAATTCATTTAATATATTCATATTTAGCGTATCTTAAAATATATTATCCTCAAGGATTCACATTAGTTACACATAACACAATGTTTATCATTATATCATCGAGCACATAGGTTATATTTTATTACACAGTATACCGACTTGCGCTTGTGTTACATGTGAAAATGAGTTTATCTTATGTTATGCCCAACACCAAGCATAGAAAAGATGGAATCATATTAAAATATTATTATTTAAAATGAAATTTATCACCTTTAAATTGTAATGTACATTATCTATAGGATTAATGAAATTATGAAAATATAAAATTATTTATTTTTTTCCAATAAATTTATAAATATAAATAAGAACAATTTTAATAAAAAATATTCATTTATCTAGAAAACTATTTTTATGGATGAAATCCTATTTTATGTCAATAATATAGTTTTTTTTCACTTACTCGTTTTATGAAATTTAATTTATTATATATTAAATCAAATTATTAATATAAATATTATTTATTTTATAGAAAATTGATTCAAATAAATCCAATTTTTTAGATAAAATATTATATTTATAAAAAACTTTATATCACCATTCTCAAATTAATTTTATAAATAATTTATTTAAAACGTATATTTTTTAAAAAAATATATATATTTCATTTTTGAAATCATAATTTCGAAATTATTTGGATTTAATTTTAATTAATTTTTTGAAATGTTAACAATTACGATGAATACTAAAAATACTTATATTTATGATTAATTTTGATTATGTTTAAACAATTTAATAACTCAATAATTGTAGAGGCCCAAATCATGACGTACATGGACATTACATTACTTTTGTGGAATACTTAATACATAACAAAAATAGACACATAAGAACCGTAATAGTTTAGTGTCTTTGGAAACATGGAAAATAATCTTCTAATTGTGGTGAAAGATCATCAACATCTCCTATAAAGATATTCCCCTTTGTTATCTTACCTAAAACCTTTATTTATATCCTATGGAAAAGAAAACATATAATGGGTGACCACAATTTCTCAGTAAGGGTAAGACTGGATAAAAAAACTAATCATATAAATTTGAACTTAAAAACATCAACATAATGTTTAAACATCAAAATCTTGAGCAATGACATAAAACATGGCAGTACATAAGGCAGAGATCATAATGAAACATTAATAATGATAAAATAGCATGAGAATAAAACATGTAATTTTGGAAAAACATTAAGCACATGATATGATTTCCATAGTAGCCAATGCATTTCTTCCAGGACCATCTTAGTGGAAAAAGTCCCTTACTGAACCGGGTTTACTTGTTGTTCCAGCCCTGTATTACTGAACCAGATTTACATGCCATTCCAGCCATGTCTATATCATGAGTTATAAATCCTCACCCAATGCATTGGAGGGAGATATATTTCCCACCCATCTCATAATGAAATCATTTCTACTTGTGCCACAAAATAAACATACATCATTCATAATAACCCAACAAATAAAATGGGATTCATAAACATCATCCCATCATCACATAATCCATATAAAAGAAATGGATATCATTTCATAATAATAAATGTGAAACCATGTAAATCATAGAGACATTATACTTGAAACATAGACATATAGAATAATGTTATTTTAGATGGAAAATGGTTTTGATAAAACACTTGAAATGGATTATTGAGTAAAATATCCTTTCATCTTTAAAATAATTTTATTTTGACAAAATGTGATGCAATTTTAAAAGAAAATGAATTTTTTGAAAATATTCCTGAAATATTTTGGAGGAATATTTATTAAAATAAGGCTTTATAAAACCATAAAAATTCTTTTAGGCTATATAAGTTAAAAAACATTATTCTCGTACTTTTTCCAAAAAAATAAAAAATTCCCTTATAAAACAATATTCATTACATACCATGTAGTAAAAGTCAAAATGGGTAAAAATGAAATTAAAAATACATGAAATCATTTTTAGAAAACAGGGACGTGGATGATAAATATAACCCCAATAAATACTTACTTATAAACAATATCAGATTAAAACGAGATTGGAAAAGTTATCTCTTACCTTAGGTCTGATATGATTCGTACGTATCCGAACATACTTTATAATGATTTAAATAATTTCATTGACTTATTTAAGAATAATATTCACTGTTATGATATCATATATGGTTTATTTATGACTTTATATTACCCGTTCTTTTGTAAATCCCATGTTAAAGCAACGTTTTGGGTAAAATCATATTATTTATCGTACGTGTATGGAATTGTAGTTCTTGATGTTATTATTACTTATATCATGATTTAATTACTTCCATAATGTAAATATTGATTTATATATCATATATATTCATTATATATCCTGCATATACATGTATTTATAATAGTACATAACCTATGGAGGAAAGAAATGAAATTCACCATTCTTGGAGACGGTAAGCCATATGTACGCATGAACGTTAATTTAAATCCTATTTATTATTTTCATGAAATACGTATATTTTAATTCCAGTATAATATCATATATAATATCATTAACTACATCCTTTATACATCCCACAAAAGTCATTAATGAATCACATCACTTTGAGCGGGCGGTAGTCCGCACTTCCTCAAATGAGATCATCGTATTTACCCACAATGGAAACCATAAAGGATTGATATAATTGGGAATTAAAGAGGAATAAGGAAATATCAAACATAATATATATCATATATAAATATAGTACCTTCATAATGGTCACTATAAGGGGCGGTATGAGAAAATCGAACAATCATCGTTTCGTGAGGCATTCGTTTTCCATCCACAAAAACATTATGTTCTTCATCTATTAGATGGATGTGTGTGTAAGTGTAGTTAGAATCCTTCTCATAAAAAAATACTAGTATATTTAGGATACTGGTGTTGTTACAGAATAAAGGAATAAAAAAAATTTAGGGGTTCGAGCCGTAGAATTAAAGAAAACAACTTAAGAGAAAGTATTACCTTTAATTTGGGTAACTTCCTTTGGTTTGAAAAAAACGGACATTTTGAAGTGCCTTATGTCTAATGTAATGCTTCTCAGGGGAGTATAGGAATGTAGGAAGCATATTTGGGCAGAGTTTGGATGAGCCAAAAGGCTTGATAGGTGTGAGGAATTGCATATAATGGGTCTCCTTTTATAAGGGAGAGGAGGGGCTCTTTTGGAAAGTGTGAAAACATTATTTTATTATAAACTTATCATCTGTTTCAATAGGTCCAAAACAGACTAATGTCGAAGATAGGATGATTCTTATTCTAAATAAAATCATCCAATAGGAATTGGATAGGTTTTGGATAATATTTTAATCATTATAATCTTATTTATTTAAATCAATTATTAATGAGGTAAATACTGGATCATTATTGTGTCATAAATAATTTAATCTATTTGATGTCTAAATATTATAAAAAAATTACCAACATATAGGAAATAGTTTTATATTTCCAATGAATATTTATAGTCGAAAATATAATTTATATATCCCCTTATAAAAATCAATGACTATATGATTTTTGTTCATGCCAATTTTGTATTTACATTAAATTAATTAATCTAATGTGTCATTGTCTTTCATAAGTGGATCCATGGGGTCCCAAAATAGTCCCAAGAATTCCAATGGTCATCCATTACACATTAAATAAGGTTTGGACAAGTGTTAAGGTAATTTTGAATTATTATAATATTCTTTAACATTGAATTACCTTATTTACTTTTAACCGTGGTAATTAAAAGTAAAAAGTAACTATTCACCAGAAAATATTTTTTCACTAATTCAACAAAATTTTACTCCTTGTAATTAACTGTGTCTCTTGGAGTTTTGAAATTCAACTCACAGATGTGGTAAAATTATGTTTTATGAACAATTGAAAAAGCACCTAGGAGGTGGGTAAGAGACGATGAAAAGGTCAATACAATTTTTATATGTCAAAAATTATTATAAAATGATTCCAATGAATTTAATTGAACTTATATAAATATTATTTATCTATTTTGACATAATATAAATTTAAATCAATTAAATTATTATTGAAATAAAAAGTCTGTTTTAACAAAAAACATAGTGTTTTCACTATTCATCAAAAATTGATGTTTTTTAGAAAAATACCCAAAATTCAGCCTAAGCTATATTTGATATTCCGAATTCAAAAATGATTTCTATTTTTTCCAAATTCAAAACAAAGAATTGGAATTAATTAATTTTAAAATTAATTCCCCATATCAAAACAAATAGCTTGTTTTTAAGAAATAATAACTATCAAAAGACCATCACATGATTATGTCCAATTTCAAAGTGAAGTCAATTCCAATTACCAAAATTTGATTAAATGGTAAAAATATATTATTATTACACTTTAAAACCAATTAAAAAGATAATATGTCAATATAAATTATTAAGATGTAAAAATTTGTTTTTAATTATAATATATCGTGTTTTTACTATTCATTAAAATATGAATGTTATCAGAATAAAATGAAAAATTTATCCAAATTAAATTTTAATATCCTGATTCCAAGGAAGAAATTTATTTTGTCAAATTGAACTCATAAACATTTCAAAAACTGGATTTAATGTGGGTGTTCCATAAAACAGCGGCAAAACTGCGTTTTTTTAAAATACTTATTTTACCTGAAAATTTTATTTTATTATCTTACCATGTTCTAGAAAAAATGTAAGATGAATAATGATGTTATAAAATTTAAACTTTAGTTAATACTTTTCATAATATCTAGTTTATAATAATATTATAACCATATATCGTTATTTAGTGAAACCTGGTATTACGTACAACACACGCAATCGAGGAAGGTTGTGATTGTGTGTAATGCAAGCCCAGTCATGGTTGCATGTAGTGAAAGACTCCTTTGTTGTTGTGTATAACAAAATACAACCGTATTTCATTTACACATTGAATATATATATATATACACACACCCAATGTTGCGTAGAATAGCTACTATCAAACAAACATGTAATTGTGTGTAACACGATCCAAGATTAGTGTTGCGTATACTGTAAGATAATATGGTGTTGAGTGTAGAGCTAGATAATCTTGTTGTAGAGTACAACCGAATATATGAATGAAATTTAATGAATTTATCTTATAAAATCTCATGTTGTTACATTCTACACCCCTTAAAATGAATTTCACCCACAAAATTCATCGGGGTTATAAATCGTTTATTATTCATAGAAACCCACATCGTAAAAAGGAATACTAAAACTTAATTTTAAAAACTAATGTATTAAAAATAACGATTACCCAAAGTAACTCATCACTGGGTTTCCATATAGGATAACATAGGTTAAAATATGGATATAGAAGAAAAATCTAACCATTACGTTCTGATAGAGAGTGGTAGAGAACATGGCTATGAAAAAGCAAACAATCACAAAGCCATAAATATGTGTTGTTATAAGGTACCATCTGATTCATTAGATATGAGGGCAGTAGGACAACATTTTTGGTCTTCAAGATCATTTCAATACAGTTGATTAATTTAAAGAAATACTTACATGATTTTGGTACCATCTCACTATTGTTCGTCCCTTGAACAATTTACACCTCATCTCTTAAAGAAATGAAGTTGAATCTGTCATTTGGGGAGTGTTATTAGATGATTTGATAGACTGATGAGTCATTCCATCTTTTTTTAACAAAATGGTTAGAAAAAGTTATCAAATAAACATAAGTCCATATATTGTGTGGTTAATCACATATGATTCAATAAATTGACGTATACTTCAGGTAACATAGTTCTTAATAAAATAATACTACTTTCTACTAACAAGGGACTTTCTGTAGGCCAGTGGTAGGTGATAAAGGCTTGTCAGACTTCGGTTGTGGGATCGATTCCCATAGCCTTGTCTGATGTGATGGGTCGTCTCCCGTCCTACGGGTTTTCCTTTTTCTAAAATTACACCATTATGACATTCCATAAAAAATATGAAAAACAGTTCTAGCATTAAACAATTATAACTTATGTCCAACATAATCCATTTCAATTCACTAGGATTATCAAAATAATTATGTCCATGCTTATAGTATAATTAAAACAATTACAAGAAATTTCATCTACCGAGCATGTGAATACCATCAGTTATCCCCGATATATCTTGTTTATCACATTCCAATCATGTGAATACCTTAGTCATGTATTCTCCTGAAAAATTAATACCCATGGAGACTTCGTGAAAACATAAATGCGGTCAAAAGATAACTCTTTGCACATACCAAAATCCCAAATTTTATATATACTCAAACCATGATATCACCTTGTCCTTATATTAATTATGAGCTCATTATTACTATCATACATATTATTTTCTCCTTATCCCTTCATTATGCACATTTCATCTGCTTTCCAAAATATTTCAACCACTTTTTCATTGTTACCAGTACCATATAATTATTGACAACCAATACATAGATATTCCAAAATTCCACAATACCATAAATTAGATTCCATGATACTATTTTGAAATCCCATTACATAAACACTTTATCATTACACAACTTCATTGTCATATTCAACATCATAAATAGTGATCGCATGAGACATTCCTTTATCTTTTTGCCTTAAGAGGTTTCTCATGTTGATCATCATTAAACTGTGGATTAGGGCATTTATTACCATAATTCCCCATTTCATTTCACTTGAAGAATTAAAGTGTCGGTGGTGCATTCTCTGTTGTCTTTTCTCTATTCACATCATTAGCAACCTTTTTCCAATTACTTCGGTAATCAACTACTCAATGAACTTCTTTTCCACACTTAAAACATTTTCTAGTACATTTTAGGAAATCTCCACCATTCTTCATTCCACACATTGAGCATAAAGAAACATTCATCTTATTTTCACCATTGTTCTGAGATTTATCCTTGAACTCCATCTTTCATTTCATGTCAAAACCATGAGATGGATATGCGACACCAACATTCATTTATACCTTGATAGCACAACACAGAATTTCTTCATAGCTACTAAAGTATCTTATAACTAATTCCCTTTGAAGAATTGGTTTTAATAAACTGAAGAATCGATCAACTTTACTTTCAAGTGGGATGATAAAGCTAGATGCATACCTTGCAAGGCTTGTAAAATTCGCTTCGTATATACTAACATATTCCTCATACTTTTTCTTATGCTCAAGGAAATCCATTTCCATCTTTGTTTGAAGAATACGATGGATGTACTTATTGAAAAATAATTAAAGTCCACCATTGACCTTCTTTTCCTTCTAATCGGTAAATAGCCAGAATGAATTTTTCATGTTCTGAACAGTGAAGTATGGAAAATATATTTTCAATGGTACTAATCCAGTATTCAGCAACAACTGGATTTGAAGACCCACTAAAAGAAGGGGGAAGTTGCCTCATAAAGGACTCAATAGAATATTGTTCTCTAATCTGCTCATTCGGAAGTCCCAAATGATTCATATCATGAGTAAGTATAGTAATAAGATTTTTCACTCCATCTCCCATAACATTGGATTGTTCAGAAGGACAATCATTGCATTGTCCTTTACATTGATCAACTCGGTTCCTTCAGGTTCCAGCCACGTCTAAAACCCAAAAAGAATAGTGTGTGAGGCAAAAGTCCTGATAGGTAAAACAACATAATAAATGCGGAGTAACATCAATATTGAACATCTTAGGTTTAATTCTAAGATCGTTACCATATTTTTTTGGACTATAACCTATACTTATACTTAACCTTAGGGACATTTCTAGACATACCATAGAAATATCTCTTGGGATATCAATAATGATTTCACATCCTATTTTCCAAAGGTTGACAGAACCATTCCTCTGATACCAACTTTAGAGACCCAAATCTTGACATAGATGTACATTACTTTACTTTTGCGGAATACTTAATACATACCAAAAACAGACACACAAGGATCGCAATAGTATAGTGTCTTTGGAAACATGGAAAAATAATCTTCTAATCGTGGTGAAAGATCATAAAAATCTATCATAAAGATCTTCCCCTTTTGTTTTCTTACCTAAAACCTTTCTTTATATCCTAGGGAAAAGAAAACATATAAATGGTGAGCTCAAATTCTGAGTAAGGGATAACATGGATAAAATAAAACAAATCATATATATTTGAACTTTAAAACCTGAACATAATGTTTAAACATCAAAATCTTTAGCAATGTCATAAAACATGGATGTACATAAGGCATATATCATAAAGAAACAATAATCATGATAAAATAGCATGGGAAAAAACATGTATTTGTGGAAAAGCATAAAGTAGTTGATATGATTTCCATAGTAGCCAAGGCATTACTGCCAAGACCATCTTAGTGGACAAAGCCCCTTACTAAACTGGGATTAATTGTCGTTCCAGCCCTGTATTACTGAACCGAATTTACTTTCCGTTCCAGACATGTCTATCTCATGAGATATAAATCTTTACCCAATGCATTGGAGGTAGATATATGTCCCACCCATCTCATAATGAAATCATTCATTCTTGTGCCACAAAATAAACATACATCATTCATAATAAACCAACGAATAAAATTGGTTTCATAAACATCATCCCATCATCACATAGTCCATATAAAACAAATGGATATCATTTCATAATAGGAAAAGTGAAACCATGTAAATAATAGAGACATTATACTTGAAACATAGATAAATGAAATAATGTTATTTTAGATGGAAAATGGTTTTGATAAAACACTTGAAATGAATTCCTGAGGAACATATCCGTTCTTCTTTAAAATCATTTTCTTTTCACAAAATGTCATGAATTTTTAAAAGAAAATAATTTTGTTGAAAACAGTCCTGAATTATTTTCGAGGAACCTTCATGAAAATAATGCTCTATAAAACCATAAAAATCTTTTCATGCCGTATTTGTTAAAAAAACACTCTTCTCGAACATTTGCCGGAAAAGTAAAAAAGTACCTTGTAAAAAAAAGATTCAATACATACCATGTAGTAAAATTCAAAATGGGTAAAAAGGAATTAAAACCTACATGAAATAATTTTTAGAAAATAGGGATGTCGATGATAAATATAACCCCAGTAAATACTTACGAATAAACAATCTCGGATAAAAATGAGATTGGAAAAGTTTTCCCTTACATTAGGTCTGATATGCTTTGTAAATATCCGAACATCTTGTATAATGATTTAAATAATGTAATTGACTTATTAAATAATAATATTCATTGTTATTTTATCATATATAGTTTACTTATGACTTTATATTACCCGTTCTTTTGTAAATCCCATGTCAAAGCAATGTTTTGGGTAAAATCATCTTATTTATCGTACATGTTTGGACTTGTGGTTAATGATGTTATTATTACTTATATCATGATTAAATTACTTCCAGAATGTAAATCATGATTTATATATCATATATATTCATTATATATCCAGTATATACATGTATTTATAATAGTACATCACATATGGAGGTAATAAATGAAATGCACCGTTCATGGAGACGGTAAGTCGTACGTACGCATGAAGACTACATTCATTTATATTTATTATTTTAATGGAATAGGTATATTATAATTACAGTATAATAACATATATAATATCATTAAATCCATCCTTTATACATCCCACATTAGGCTTTAACGAATCACATCACTTTGAGGGGGCGATAGTCCGCACTTCCTCAAATGAGATCATCGTATTTACCCACTATGGAAACCATAATGGATTGATATAATTGGGTATTAAAGAAGCATAAAAAAATCATAAACATAATATATATCATATATAAATACAGTTCCATCATAATGGTCACCATGAGAGGCGGTAGGATAAAATCGATCAATCATCGTTTCGTGAGGCGTTAGTTTTCCATCCACAGAAACATTATGTTCTTCGTTCATTAGATGGATCTGTGTGTATGTGTTGTTAGATAACATATCATAAAAACATAAAAATATATTTATGATACTATTGTTTTTACAAAATAAAGTATTAAAATGATTTTAGGGGTTGGAGAAGTAGAATAAATAAATCAACTTAAGATAAACTATTACCTTTAATTTGGGTAACTTCATTTGGTTTGACCAAAAGGGATTCTTGAAGTTCCTTATGTATAATTTAAGGCTTCTAGGGGGAGGATAGGGATTTAGGGAGATTAGTGGGATAGATTTTGATGAGAAAAAAGGATTGAGAGGTGTGAGGAATTGCATAGAAGTGATCTCCTTTTATAAGGGAGTGGAGGGGATCTTTAGGAAACTGTGAAAACATTATTTTATTATAAACTTATCATCTATTTAAAGAGGTCCAAAACACATTAATTTCGAATATAAGATTACTCATATTCGAAATAAAATCATCCAATATGAATTCTATAGGTTTTGGATAATATTATAATCATTATAATCGTATTTATTTAAATCATTTATTAATTAGGTAAATATTGCATCATTATTGTGTCATAAATAATTAAATTTATTTTATGTCTAAAAATTATAAACAAAATACCAACATGTAGGAAATCTTTTTAGATTTCCAATACATATTAATATTTGAAAATATAATTTATATATCCCATTATAAAAATTAATTACTAAAATATTTTTGTTAATGCCAATTTTGCCTTTAAATTAAATTAATTAATCTAATGTGTCATTGTCTTTCCTAAGTGGCTCCACGGGGTCCCAAAATCGACAAAATGATGACCATGGTCGGAAATTACTCATTCAGTAATGTTTGGATAAGTGTTAAGTTAAGTTTGAATTATTATAATATTCTTTTAACCTTGAATTACCTGATTTAATTTTAACCGTGGTAAATAAAAGTAAAAAGTTACTATTCTCCAAAAAATATTTTTATCTAATTGAACCACATTTAACTCATTTATATGAACCGTTTCTGTCATATTTTCGAAATTCAACTCACATAATCGGTAAAATTATGTTTTTTGAACAATTGCAAAAGCTCCTAAGAGGTGGGTAAAAGATGGTGAAAAGTTCAACACAATTTTTATAAATAAAAAATTATTATAATTTGATTCCAATTAATTTCATTGAACTTTTAAAAGTATTATTCTTCTATTTTGACCTAAATTAAATTTAAATCAAACAATTGAATATTTAAATAAAAAGTCGATTTTAACCAAAAACTCAGTGTTTTAACTATTCATCAAAAATTGATGTTTTTCAGAAAAATACCAAAAGGTTAGCCTAAGCTATAATTTATATTTCGAATTAAAAAATGATATCTATTTTTCCAAATTCAAAACATTGAATTGGGATTAATTAATTATAAAAGTAATTCCTGTTATCAAAACATATAGCGTGTTTTTATGAAATAATAACTATCAAAACATCATCACTTGTTTATGTCCAATTTCAAAGTGAAATTAATTCCAATGACCAAAATTGGATTAAATGGTAAAAATATACTCTAATTAAACATTAAAACCAATTAAAAATATTATATTACTATATAAATTTTTGCGATGAAAAAAGTTGTTTTTTATTAAAATATAGTGTGTTTTTACTATTCATCAAAATATGAAAGTTATAAGAATAATATGTAGAATTTATCCAAATTATATATTTATATCCTTATTCCAAGGAATAATTTCATTTTTTTTCAAATTTAATTATAAAATGTCAAAAACTAGATTTAAAGTGGGGGCGCCATCAAAAGGTGGCAAAACTGCATTTTTTTTAAAAAATTACTTATTTTACCCAAAAAATTTATTTTATTATCATACCATGTTCTAGAAAATATTTATGATGAATAATAATGTTATAAAATTTAAAATTTAGTTAATACTAATCATAACGGCTAGTTTATAATAATATTATAACTATTTATCGTTGTGTAGTGAAACCCTATATTGCGTACAACACACTTTATCGAGGAAGGTTGTTATTGCATGTAATGCATGCCATGTCAGGGTTGCTTATAGTGCAAGAATCCTTTATTATTGTGTATAAAAAAATCCAACCATATTTAATTTACACATTGAAAAAATATATATATATATACACACACTCAATGTTGCGTAGAATAACTACTATCAAACAAACTTGAAATTGTGTGTAACACGATCTAAGATTAGTGTTGCGTATACTGCAAGCTAATACGGTGTTGCGTATAGCGCAAGATAATCTTGGTGTAGTGTACAACAGAATATATGAATGAAATTAAAAGAATATATCTTATAAAATCTCAGGTTGTTAGAATAATTATGATCAGATGGTTTGATAATCAAAAATTATTTCAATTATATATCTATTAATTCAATTTAGGTTGTTGAATTTAATTTTAAATTTAATTGGAATATTAAATATTTTAAAACATTTTACCAGTTTACCATTGTAAAATATCAGTTTCATCACATTAATATGATTAATATGAAAATAACTATTTTAAAATATGTTTATTTATTTGAAAAAAATGTATTCAATATTTGGATTCTGAATAATTTTTATTATCAATTAACTTAAATAATTTTTTTAAAATATATAATATTAAAAAAATTAAAAATTATTAATGTTGTTAATGTAAAAATTGTTCTAGAATTGGTTAAACTAAAATGATATGTGTTATTAAGATTCCAGTCATTTACAATTCCTATTTAATATCTATTTGTTAACATATTCCTTCTAGAGTTGATAAATTTCCATTTTGGATCATTTTTGTATGCACAATACTTCTATAAATATTTTCAATTACAAACATTATAGGTATCACACTCACCTAACTTATCAAAGGCCACAAACATTCATATCCTCCTAAATAATTAAATTTTCATTTATATAGAAAAATACGATTAAACAACTTAATTATGTAGCTTCACTCATCCAATATGCATTTTTTGGAACAAATCCCTCAGATTATGGATTTTGGTGAAAACCAAAAAATGTTTTCTCGAGAAGATATAATGTCCTTAAATGACTTTTTATTTAACTTAATCCAACATTTTAATTAATTATTGATAAAAATGATTATCAATAAAACAAATTTCATTTATATACTAATATATATTTTAGGAAATAACTTATACGCATATCTTTTTCAATAAAATTGTATATGAAATATTTATTCTTGTTTACAATAGTCTACTTCCTTAGAAACAGATGTTATTCAGTTTCCATTACAATCTAACATGAGTGTATATAATGATTCATATAATGTTTTTATATGATAATTATGATACCATTATTCATCATTAATTTTAATACTATATATAGTAAGATTCCTCCATACTAACTACGAAAAATATCATCACTCATGTGTATTCTGGACTTCAACATTGTGAAATAATGTGATGTTTTTTCATTTTTTATTAACATGGAAAGTAATAAAAATAGATTAAATTAATTTAAATGATTTTTGTGACATAATTATACACATGTAATTATGATATCCCTTGTTACATCATAATTTAAATTCGATGGTGAAAAGAAATGCGTCGTTCGTGTTTATGGAGAACTACCACCTAAAGAAGTTGTGTAAATTATTATTCATGTATAATTAACATGGAAGACGATAATTATATGATTTAATAATATTTTTATTAATTAAATCACAATTTTTATTTAATTTTGGATTATAATTTTAAAGTAATTCATTTTTTTCATAAAAAATATCAATATAATGTTAATTTTTCAAAATGGTCAACCATCTCCATGATTGGTTTATTTATTTTTGAAGAACTAACAGTTATGGATAACAATAAAACATATAATTTGAATATATATTTTATATTTATATCTTCTATAAAATTAGAGAGACAATGGATCCATGATCATTGTAAGAGTACAAAAAAAATAATAACTGAATACAAATATTTAAAACAACATGTTCTTTATATAAAATATTATTTTTCTAAGGAATTTATAATAATGGAAATAAATGTTTTAAACTAAATAATATATTGTATGACACACATAATTAACATTTTGTAATATATTTATAATAATCATCTATTTTTTATTCAATAGTTTTGATCATTTATAAATGAAGTTGAGTCAATAGGTAAACGACTCTAATCGTTTTTACATATATATCACACATCCAATATTCACCACTATTTAATTTTTATTATGTATTTAATAAAAATGAATTAATTTAATTAAAAATTTCATAAAAAATATTTGGGTTTAATTAAATTATATTGTACTCAACTGTTTGGATGATCCAAAATAATGCTTCATTTTTATGATAATCATGTTTTTATTAAAGGATAATCATGTGTCCTTAATATTCATAGTTTTTATAATGTGATAACTATATATATTTAATGTCACTACTCTCTTGTTTATTGTTTTAGAGAAAATTTTATCTATGTAGAAAGGTCACTGATGAAGGTCACCAATGAAAGGTCACCGATTAGGGTCACCGATGAAAGGTCACCGCTGAAAGTTCACCGATGAAAGGTCCACAATGAAAGCCCACTGAAAAATGCTAACTGATGAAGGTAACTGATGAAAGGCCGCTGATGAATGTCATCGATGAAAGGTCACCAATAAAAAGGTCACCAATAAAGGACACTGATGAAAGTCAATGATGAAAGGTCTCTGATAAAGTCCAACAATGAAAGGTCATAGATATAAAGGTCACAGATAATGTTCACCGATGAAGGTCACTAATGTAGGTCACTAATGAAAGGTTATGGATGAAGGTCACTGATAGAAAGGTCACCGATGAAGGTCAAAAATAGAAAGGTAACCGATGAAGGTCACCAATGAAAGGTCTCCAATAGAAGGTTACCACTGAAGGATACCGTTGAGAAGCTTACCACTCAAGTCTACCATTTAGAAGGATACTACAGAAGGCTACCATTACCAACCTTCCGATAGTCACCCTTCTACTCCATAATTTACCAAATTATAATGATTATTCTAACAAATATATATAGTAAAGTTAATGCTTCTTACATTAATTAATGTTGATTGTTGACAAATCATGAGAATGTATCTAGGAATAATAAGAGGTGCGAGGAGGAAAACACATGGTTTGCTTTTTCATACTTTCGGACCACAAATATAAAAGAGAAATTCGCGGAAGAAAAAAAAATGTGTGAAGAGACAAGGAAGTGCATCTATAAGATCAGACACACTAGATCAAAAATAACATGGAAGAACCATCCATCACTTATAATGTGAATCCAAGAGCCTCAAGAAGTCCATTTTGGGGGATCAAATTCAAGATTGTCTTCTATGAAACATCAACTCTCTGTCAACTAATGAAGTAGAACACTCAGTACTTATAAGCTAGAAGCTAGAGTTATGACAGAAAATTTTGAGGTCATCATCCAGAGAAAGACTCGAACTGAAAATTCATGACTCCATGGAGACAAGAGCTGAACTAAAAACACAATGAGATTTATAAACTCAATATTATAATTTTAGATCTATTGCGTCATTTTATTATTACATTTATTAGAAGTTATTGTTTTTCTATTACACACATGGAATAATTTAATTGAACTATAGGATACTGAATAACTTCACACAAATAATCCATTATTCATTTGTTTTCCATGAATAATAGTGGAAGAAGTGATGTGTGGCCTGGTTGTTAGTTTAACCAACGAATAATTTTTGTTGAGGGTGTGAACCCAAGATAGTTTTTGAAAACACTTGTAAAGCCCAAATACATGTAGTGTGTCATGTTTATCATTAATATAAACTTCCTACTAGAGGTGATCACTATGTGGAGTGGGTTATGTCTGATCATGAGACTGAACCTCTTGTTTAACTATATTGTGCACTATATTGATGTAATACTCTGTTTTGTCTAGTTTCCGCTGCTTATATTTTCAATAACAGAAAACTATTTTACATTGACTCTATGAGTTAGTTTTGGTTTGTGTGTGTATATGTTTATTTTAGTAAACCTATTTCAAAAGTTGAATAAGATTTTTACATTAAATCAATAGTGGACTAATCACCCTATGAGAAACCTATTGACAAACTTAATATTTATATCTCTATTTCAATAATTGACTTGGATGTTTTAAAATTGGTGGATATTTATTATAAATATTTTAATACAAATATTATGTTAGAAATATATTCACCAAACACATGATTTTCCACTCCAAAAAAATTTGGTATCAATGGTCATAAATTTTTATGGCTAATATCTGAACTATTGTACACATTTTCAAATATTTTTCAAATATGATTTTAGTTATATCTTAAATATTTTGAATGATATTCATATCTAAATTTTTAGTTCTTTAAAATTCGATTAAATAATGGATAACATAATTGAGGGTGATGTTATTAACATGACCCATATCAATAATTTTAATAACTATGCTAAGTGGAAATTAAAAATGAAAATGTTTATACAGAGCATGGGTTCTGAAATATGGGACAAAATGGAAGGAAAACATTGATTGCCTCTTACTTCTAGGGACACATGGTCTTAGTTGACCAAAACAACATATAAAAATAACTCTAAAGAAATTAATTCACTCTACTGTTACTTAGGTGATTAAGAATTCAATATAATATCTAGCTATAAAACTGCAAATGAAATTTGGGATACATTGGATTGTTCCCATGAGGGAACAACCAATGATAATGAAATGAGATTAAATACATATAATATTAAATATGATAAATTTAAAATAAATATTTATGAACATATATCAGAAATGTATCTCATGATCAATGAAATATTAAATACCATGAGTCTTCTTGGGAAACCAAAGGATAACAAGGATATGATTATGAGGTTTCTTTGATTCCTACCTATCAAATGGAGAGAAACTTCTATTTCAATTCACTAATCATGTGACATATGCTTGCTACCAGGGAAGGAACTAATTAGTAAACTTATGATTCATGAATAGGTGCCTAAGATAAATAATGAAGCAGATAAAGAACCAATAATGAAATTTGTAACATTCAATACTACAACCATAAATATCAATGATAAGTAAAAAAGTTCAAACTCTTGTAGGCACTGCCCCAAGTGAATACTTTTCCTCTGAAAGTGACGATGAGATGAATCACCTTGCTAGTATATCCAATAAGTTTAACATTAAGAAGAAGTTATTTAGAAAATAACACTATAAAGGATTGTATGATATTAAATGACAGTTTAAAAAGGACATAAATTGGAATTAAAACAAAAATGAGATAGTTTGTTATAAGTGTAAAAGTAAAAGTCCACGTGATTATTGATTTTGAAAGATATAATTTAAGAAGATATATGAAAATAGGGGAAAGGGATATAAGAAGGCTTTGAATTCTACTTTTATTGCTTCAAAAGATAACTCCAGTGGATCTAACACGTCTAATATTGAAATGAATAAACATGAAAATCAGTGTTTCATGAAAGAATCATATGAGGTAATACCCAATTCTCTTATACATAATACATATTATTATCAGAATGAATGTGGATCAAATAATGGTGAGAATATGTATAAGGATGAACTATTTTTATACTGTGGAATACATGAGGATACAATTAATGAACACTAGTATAAATAAAAATTATTGAAAAGAAAACATACTTTAAATGTTAATTATAACTCCAATATGGATATTGATAAATAAAAATGTGCTAAACTATTAAAATAAAATACAGAACATAAATTGTCAAATGATAAATTAAAAAGGGATCATGAGATGTTTACTGTAGGTAGAGAAAACCTTGACTCAGTTTCTAGGAAAAAATATTGATCTAAAATACAAAAATGCTCTAGGATATCAACCATGATAAAGATTAATTTTTAAAATTAATTTCTTCCAATATCTGAACAGTTAACTGCAAGTTCATGTTCTGAAAAAATTTTTAAAAAACACTTCTCTAGAGGATATATCAAAGTATTCATGTATCAAATTTATATATGTTGATTATAGGAAACCTGTGAAAGAAGTTTGGGTTCCCAAATCTGTACTTGATATCCTCTTTTGAACCATGAAAATCTAGTTACCAATGTTACCCTACACTTAATCTGTTTTGTAGGAAATATTTTTGAAGATCTCCTGTAAAACTCTATGGTACATGGATAGTGGATGATCAAGGCATATGACCAGAGACTAGTCAGGTTAAAAGAGTCAAATCAATGTTGATGTTTGACATGTCATATTTAGTGATTATTCTCAAGGTATGATTGTTGTCTTAGGCCAAATTTTTAACAGTAATACTATTTTAATTTCAACAGTACTTTTTGTCTTTGGGTTAAAATATAATTTACTAAGTATCTATCAATTTTTAGAGGATGTATTTAATGATAAATTTGAAAGTGATACATGTAATGTTTTTAATTCTAAAAGAGATTATTATTCACTTCTCCTAGAAATGAAAATGTATATACAATTGATTTAAATGATTTAGCTATGAAAACTGTTTCCTGAAAAATTATTTTCTTGAGGAATCCAAGTCATGGCACTGATGATTTGGGTAATGCAATGTGAACTCACATAGGAATCCAACTAGGAGTGAGTTAGATTGAGACTTTGAGAAATTAGAATTCCCACATAAAAATGTTTGTAATCTATATCATAATGTAAAACAACACAAATTTTATTTCAAACTAAATAATGATGATTGTACTTCTCAACCGCCTGAGTTTGTTCCAATGGATTTGTTTGAAAATAAAGAAGTTGAATATTTTTTCTCATCAAATGTCTATAATCACAATTTCTATCCTCCAAGAACACCTCAACAAAATGGAGTTATATAATGAAGATATATGGATCTTCAAGAGATTTCATGGTCTATGCTAAACGATTAAAATCAGCCTATCTCTTTTTGGTCTGAAGCTATGAACATAGCTTGTTACATCAAAAATAGAGTCTTAATTAGAAATTTTATTAAGAATAGCCCTTATGATCACTAGAATAATTGGATGCCTATGGATAATTACATAACAGTTTTTTTGCAATGTTTGTATCCTTAACACTAAATATATTCACGACAAGTACGCTTCTATGAGTGATGAAGTAATCTTCCTAGGTTACTCAATATCTAGTAAAGCTTATAGAGTATTAAATAAGATAACCTATTGTGTGGATGAATCATTTCATGTAAAATTTTATCTTACTGATCCTCATGAACCCAAAAACTTCATTTAACATCTTTAGGATGATATGTCAAATCTAGATATTAAGGATAAACACAGTGACCCCTTAGTGAAAACTACTAGATTTGTAAATTTTCTAGATTCTCAGCATGGTGAATCTGAACCTATAGAAAACCATGAAATGTATAGTTCAAGTCTTTTGATAGGAATTATAACCCTCAAGAATCATCCTTTAGATGTTGTATTATGATGTCTAAATAGAGGAACACAAACTAGAGTTTTCCTTAGAACCCAGGTGGAAAATCATTCCTTTATTTTACATATTGAACCTATAAAATATTAATGATGCAGTCAATGAATTATTTCTGGTGATAGCTATACAAGAAGAATTAAATCAGATTAAAGGAAACAAGGTTTGGGAATTAGTCGAATGGCTTAAAGACAGTTTGACCAAAAGAACTAAATGGGTGTTTAGAAATAAAATTGATGAATCTAAAAACATAGATTGAAATAAGGCTGGAATAGTTGCAGAATGATATAGTGAAGAAGAAGTAAGATAAAATGAAGAAACCATTGATCATTTAGATAGAATAGAATCTATTATGATAATAATTTCTTATACAGTGCATATGAATTTTAATCATTATCAAATGGATTTAAAAAATGAATTTCTAAATTTTTACATAGTGGCAGATTATTTTTTGAACTACCCTTTGGTTTAAAAAATCACCATTATTCAAATATTGTATTCAATCACAATAAAGCTCTATATAGACTACAAATCCTCCAATCACAAGATATGATAGGCATATTTCTTTTCTTCTTCCAAAAGGTTTTACTAAAGAAATAACTGATCCTACTCTTTGTATTTAAAGAATATACAATGAACCCTTTATAGTACATATATAAGTATATGACATTATTTTTGGATCCCATAAAAATTCTTCATGTACTTATTTCTCAATATTTATGCAAGATGAATTTGTAAGGAGTTTAATGGGGGGACGTAAATTTTTCTTCAGAATTTAAAATTATCAAAATATCAAATGGAATTATTTTAAATCTATTTAAATATACTAATTATATTTTGAAATGATGTTTCTTGTATGGAAATAGATGTATTGATACACATATGAGTACCACTTATATGTTGGATGCAGATGAAACTAGTAAATCAATGGATCAAACCAATTATAAAGGTATGATTTGGAGTTTTCTCTACCTTACTACTAGGAGACTTGATATTATATTTATTTTATACAGGTGTGCTCATTTTCAATACAATACCAAAGAGTCTATTTTAACTGTTGTTAAAATTATTTTTAAATATCTCATGTATAATACTATCTTAGGACTATTTTATCCAAGAGGACAATAATTTGTTCTAACAAGTTATTTGGATGATGACTTGGATGGTTGCAAGATAAATAGAAAGAGAACCTCTAGAACATTTCACATTTTGGGAATGTCACTAGTATCATGGTGTAGTAAGAAAAAGAATTTAGTTTCATTATCCAATGCTGAAGCTAAATATATAGATGTTGGCAGTTGTTGTGCTCAAATTCTATGGATGAAACAAACTTTACTAGACTATGGATATTAATTCAAGCATTTCTCTATATACTGTGATAATACTATTTCTATTAACATATATAAAAATATTGTATCTCATGCTAGGACAATTCATATTGATGTGAGACATCATTTCATGAGTGATAATTATCAATGAGGTGATATCACTATGGAATTCATTGGCACTGAACCCCAATTGTATTATATATTCACAAAGTCATTGAGTTATGAGATGTTAAATTACATAAAAAATAATTACGTATAATAACATTTTATGTTTAGATGTCACCATTAGGACCTCTCCATTGGATCTCAACGTTATTACCTCACTCTTGGACATCACCATTGGACCTCACTGTTAGGACCTCACCGTTGGACCTCACTGTTAGGACATCAGCGTTGGACCTCACCCTTAGACTTCACTGTGGGTCCTCACCATTAACACCTCACCATTGGAACCTCACCATCAGTACCTCACTATTGGAACCTTACTGATATTAGACCATTCTAGGACTTCAAATTTTTGTACTGGAATATGAAACATTTTTAGCAATACTTATTTCTTTTACTTGATTTGTTTTTCACTCCATAAATGGTAAAAATAAATTACAAACCAAATTCTGATCCACTTTAAACCTCTCCCGAACCTCATGCTCCTTAGCCTTGGAAACTAAATTTTTTATGGAACCCTCTAACAGCTCTAGATCACAAGGAATGATTGAAGAGTCTAATGGTTGATGATGAAGGAGATGCACCAGACCTATAGAGACATCGGGCTGGGTCTAGTAGTGGAATGATAGATAGTGGAAAAGCCGACCAATTGAAATTTTTCAAATAGGGAAATCATGGTTGAGAAGGAATTATGTTTGGAATGGATGATGTTTAGCAAGTCTCTATTACTGAAGCCACATGAAGCTAAGGGTTGTGTAGAATTCATTGCAAATAACTATGAACCATATTACTCGAAGCTAGTGATTCAATTCTATGAGTCTCTCAAATCCCATAAGCTTTAGAATGAGAACCCGATATATTCAAAGGTAAATAGAATATATGTGAGATTCTCCTCTATTGAATGGGATTATAGTTTAAGAGCCCCAAATGAAGTGGTTTTTTATTACTACTCTCTAGTGGTGCCTCCCACTAGTGATTTTTTCTACTATGAAGCTGCTATGGATGAATTTATTTGGAAAGGAATCCATATGAAAGTGATTTTGGCTAAAATGGAAGGACAACGCAAGATGTTGTTTATGTTTGTTCAGTATGTTTAGAGTCAATGGAGAAATGAATTTTCTTTATTTGAAATATCAGGACATGATTCTTTTATATCTGTTAATGTAACGATTGAAGTTAAATCTGTGTAAGTTTCTGATGATTCATTTAGAGGATATGAAAAATACTATTTCCATATCAAATGCATTGTTTAATGAAAGATTCATATCCCTGGTGTAGAAAGAAAAACGATTTGCTATAAATATGATCAAAAAATAGTTGTAAGGGAAATCTTATGTATTGAAAATATGATTTTCATGTTTATAAAGATAAGTTGTATCCCTTAGAAATGAATATGGGTAAATGATTAGGCTAAATAATTTAGAGAATTCAAACATGTTACTCATCCTTATAGGGATATGAATAAGAGATACGTTTGTGTAATGACTAATGAAGAGGATCCAACATACATTGATAAAGTGGAAGAGGGTTTTGTTATGATTTAAATAGAGGATTCTACTATAGATGACAGGAGAGATACTGACTATCCCTCAAGTCCCCATTCCATGATTGTGTCATTTGGTTAACCTAGACCACCAAAAAGAATGCCTAGAAGGGAGACTATCCTAATGTACAATATTGATGAGGAAACAAGCGAAGAAGAAGGGGATACAAGTGTCATAATAAACATTAGAAAGACCTTAGAGGAGGAACATGAAACTAAATCTAGTCATGATGATTTTGAGATAGTTTCTAATGACAGTGAAGAGGAATGTCTATGTCTTTGTCCATTGATGGGATATACATAAATGGTAGAAAGTGAAGATGAAGAGGATGATTAATCAATTGAATATGTAATTTCAATGGTAGTAATGGATGATTCTGTAGAGGAATTAGTAGTGGACTCACATGATAATGCAATTGATCATGGAGGTATAGATGATTTGGATGAAATTAATCAAGAGCATGCTCCATGTGTGGGAGAGGAACCTATTTCAATAGGTTTAGTTGTAGTTTCTCATGGAATATAATAATTTTTAGATGACCCTGGATTAGTTGTCTTGGTAATAGACTATGGAGATTCTGATGATGACAAGCCCAATAGAACCCCTCCAAATCCTTCTGATTGAGAAACAACTATTGTGCAGCCAGTAGTGCTTTTACGTCGACACAAAGTGAAGAAAAATGATTTGGATTCATTAAATCGGATTTGAAGAGAAACATTGATGAGAGTTCATTTAAGAAAAAAAAGAGCAGTATCTCACACTAAAGAACTTATGAAATCTTCCTTGGAAAGGCTAATCTATACTTCTCACTCCAATTTTCTAAATGAAGTGAAGGAATGTCAGAATTAGGTCAAAACCATGGAAGATTTTGTGGAATTTGTAAAATAGTCAATTTCTAGTTTAAACTCCTATACGACATCATTTTTTCAAGTGGAAATTGAACTTAAGTGTGTTAAGATTGTTTTTCAGCAGATGCTCATTATTTTTTAGGACTTTAAAAATACTAAGGAGGCACATGTGAGAGGAAATGATGATGATTCGAATATGTTGATTAGTTGTATTGCTATGTCTCTTATGGAGAAAGGGGATTTTACAATGGAACCTCTGGGTGCATCAACATCCTCTTCACCCTCCCCTCCTATTGATTTAGAATCATTCTAGTCCGTTTTTACAGATGAAGTAATGATGTTCTCTAGTGCAAGTCCCTCAGACCCTCAGTCTATGACTCAGTTCATTTCCACTACCATATAAATTCATATTGTTGTGGGATATTATCTAAGGGTGGCCTCCCAAAATCAGATGTCCATCAAAGATCAAGTTTTTTTGTAGCACAAAAGAGCATACACTAAGAATTATATGGATGGTCACATCATGTTGTTGTTGGAAAACTATTGACACTCCTTTCTATCACAGAGTCTAATGACTGGAATAGGGGAATACCTTAGCATTAAGAGATTCATCCATTGAAGAAACATAAAAAAATCAACAAAGGAATGAACAAGAATTTTCTTTATCATGGGCCATGCAGGTTCCAAGATGGTCGTGCAGGGTACCTGCGCACCACATATTGGGTGCCCAGGTGACCTGGCCGCCCTATATGATTTTCAGAAAGGTTGTTCAGGAGCCTATAAATACCCCTTGTGGGCCGCCCTTTCAAGGAAGTAAAATCCAGATACTCAGATTTGAGTTCTTGGTGCCCTAGTCTCTTCTCAAGGCATTCCGAACACTTCTAAGGTATTTTCATACCTATAACGGAAGCTCTAAAGAGGTGAAACATGGCCCAATTGTTGAGATTCTTCAACACCTGCACGCCTAGGTGTTTAACCCTGAAGGGGAATGGGCATACATGCACGCCGCCTTATCCCTTGAACCGAACCTGTGCACCACTCTCCTATAAGTCTCTAGGGATAATATTAAGGGCTCGAGCCAAGCCTCACCAAAGTATTACCCTATGGGTTGACCTTCGCGCAGGTACGCATGTGTCCCGTAGGTATACCTGTGTGACCAGGACCTGCGTGCCCCTAAAGTACCTCCGCGGCTACCTCTTTTTTGGTGATCCTTCTGCTTGTTTACCCTTATTCTTCAAATACTCCTATCCTCTTCATGATTTAGCCTTCAAAAACCCTCTTCAAAGTCACTTATTTCATGGTTCCTTTGTTGGATTCCTTATCTAATATGAATTCTATTTAATATCTCTCAAACCCTAGTGATTTACATGTCTTCATGTCACTAAGGTGAGATATTTCATTCATTCAACCTCATACTTTTATGATAAGATGATATTTAATCTGGGCATCCTCTTTAGGAGTAATCCCCGTGTTCTCTAAACTGGGCCTCCTTCTCAAGAGTATTCCCCAGTCATAATTACATTTAATCTGGGACTCCTTTTCAGGAGTAAGCCCTAGTCTTAGCTTAATTATATTTTGGAATCCTCTTTAAGAGTAATCCCAAAGTCCCCTATTCATGGGACTCCTTCTCAGGAATAAGCCCCAATCGATGTTCTCTTAACATGGGCATCCTTTTTAGGAATAATCCCTTAATTGAGGGCCTCCTTCTCATGAGTAAGCCCCTGTCTCAAATTCCCAAATATAGGACTCCTCTTAATGAGTAAGCTCCATTTCCATTAACCTAGGCTTCCGTTTTTGGGAATAAATCCAAGTCAAATTTCTCTTAACCTGGGCCTCCTTCTCAGGAATAATCCCCAGTTCTCAAATCTCTTTAACCCGGGCCTCCTTATCAGGAATAATCCCCAGTCCATGATATTTAATCTAGGCATCCTCCATAGGAGTAATCCAAAATCATAATTCCCCTTGACCTGGGCCTCCTTCTCATGAATAAGACCCAGTTCTCAAATCCCTTTAACATGGGGCTCTTTCTTAGGAATAAGCCCCAATCATAATTCATCTTAACCAGTCTTAATTTAATTTTTATTTTGGTTTCCTTCTAAAAAGTAAATCCCAAACATAAGTCCCCTCTAATTTGGGAATCCCTATTAGGAGTAAGCCCTAAGTTAAGTATCCAAATCTCCACAACGCACATACACCTTTATGGACCTTATTCTCGGGCTTATTCCCTGAAGTAAATCCTAATCTTCATCTATCTGGGCAGTCATACATACATAAGTCCCACATTATTTCTTATGATTTCATGTTTCATGGCACAATTGTCTAGTTTTACAAATACCTCGTGTTTCTCACACCAAGCATGACTAACGTGATCTTAGAGTGTAAAAGTAATTATGACATCTCTTTTTGAGCCATCAATTATGCTTAAACCTAATAATCCCTTACTCGATATATGTGGGATTTGATTCCTTTTCTAAAAAAATGATACGTTGTTAGCCCACCTGCGAGAACGATCCCAACTCTGAAGTAATCCATGTCCTTCTGAATGACAATAAACTTCAAGTGCCCCACTTAGTAGCTTTAATCCCAGTATGGTTATCATAATGAACAAGAGAATTATATATAATGTGTTGAAGGTTACCATTGACTAAGAATCTCTAACAAATAAATATGATTCCCTATCGATGAAGATACTTGAATACATATAAAAGATACTCTAAATCTCCAACTTATCAATAATTTATTGTCATATCTAAAGGATAGAACATTTTCAAACTTGGTTATGTAATAATGATTCATGAACATAACTTAAATCATTAAATTCCGTCCCAGAGTAGACAATAATTCCACCAAAAAAGGATTGATGAGTCTGACCTCCCATCATCTCAACCAATGAAATCTCTTATGCCTCATTGGTCCACAAATAATGATCACCTACCTTTGGAATGTAGGTCCAAATGGATATAGATTCATTGGATGTTTTTTATTATACAAAAAACCCATTAGAAACCGATTGGAATGTTTGAACCTTATGAAATTGAGGTCATCCCCAATTCCAGCGTGAAACAAAAAATGGTGAACCCGACGTAAATCCTTAACCAAGTTAAAATTAAGTTTTACTTATTTGTTAGGCCCGTATTTAAACTCAATGAGAGGGACAACAAAACTATAAATAACATATGTGCTCATCCAAAAGATTTAGTGGCCGAACCTATCTTTATTATGTCTTTTATATCAAATAGGAACTCTTTTCCACGATCTTATGCGTTAAAGAAATGGCTTCTTTTTAGTTCACATCTCCGAATATCTCTAATGTGAATGCATCTGTTGCTACTCCTACAAAATCTTCATCCACTCTGAGAACGACATCACCTACTCATATTTTGCAACGTAGGGTATCAAATGTGTTGGTTAAGGAATACCATCAAATGGTACTATTATGACTCTAGAGGCCCCTCAAAAAGCCCTCAAAGTCAATAATTTACCCAGGTCATCCGGAAAATGATGACCAGTGATAAAGATGCAGTTGGTGCCAACCCCCATCCCTTATCGTTTAGGGTCATTATCCTAGGAACACAATCACCAGTCCCTCCCATATTCATGGGAGGTGAATTACAAGGTCACTTAATGCCTTAATTCAAGGATATTGGAGTCCTTCTCAAGGGCTCCCACCAACAATCACTGCTAGACTCATGTGGCAGTGCACCCTCAACATGATGAGGTTATCTCCTTTTGGGGTTCAGCTCAGGTCCCTCAGAACAGAGCATGCTTGGTGAACTGCCAGAGGTGAAATCCGGTCAGCAGTGAGAACGTTCTTATCTCTACCATCTCCGGAGAAGTCCACCAACCTAACATGGTGGTATGAAACGAGCAGGAACACACACCCATCCATTATAATTCCAATGTCCAGCTGACTCATCTTGTAGAAGCACAACATTCCTTCCAGGCAATTTCGAAAGTGTACTATAGATAGGAACATAGACTTGTTTATTAATCATCAGCTAGTCAGTAGGCTCGTCTGACTACATACGATGAATCCCGCAAACCCAATGTGTTGACAACTGGTAAACAGGCACAAACACCTGCTTACACTAATCAATCCTACTAGCAGTCTCGTTTGCTAGTATTGATGGCAGTTCATCAACCACGTTTGGTAGAGTGAAATCAATAGGCACATACACCTGCTAGAATTGATTAAGAATACCAGCAGTCTCGTTTGGTAGCACCCGGAGAAGTCAATTGGAAAGCCCCAATGACAAACAGAAGGTAGACTCAACTCTCTTCGTCCATACATGAGTACAGTCAGAATTCACTGACAGGAAATGGAGGACTAGAGCAGACACATACACCTACTCCCAACACAGAATGGACCTATATTCCTGTTCTGGAAGCTGAAGTGACCAAGAACATTCTGAAAATGGTGAATGTGTATAAGGAAATCCCTGCTCATATTCTGGATGCCTGCCAGGATATTATAATAACTTCATCAGCATCTCAGGGAAAGACACATAAATCTATCCCTATCAGTGGAGTGACTCATCATCATATCACTCTGGAGCAGAAACACACCTATGTTCCAGTCCAATAGGGTTGTGGGGTGTAATCCCTAATGTCATACGGACAATCAAGTCATAAACATACACATGATTTGAATAAAGATCGTCATCCTAACCTGGCCATCTCTCCTATGTAGTTACATATACATTCTCAGATTAAACACTCTTTTCAACAAGTGGTTCCAAAAATGAGTAAGAAGGCGTCTAAGATGAAGACCCGTCCAACACAATCATGAAATCAATGGACAATCTGCAACAAGGCCTTGCTCGATGTTGTAGTTCTTGAAGCCCTCATGAAAGTATCTATTGGAACTCAAGATTCCAGTCTCTCATTTCCTAATATTGGGAATATTAATTCTGAAGGTCTTCATCTGACACTTCCTTATGAAGGCTTGCTTCATGATGATATGGTCGATCTCAATGTTTCATCTTTAGATGAGAGCCACAAGAACGCTCTATGTGGCCAGAAGTCCAAGGAGAATAATGTTTTATCTTTTGCTGTAACCAACCATGGTGGTCCTCCCCTTATTGATTAATTTAGCTGTGAAATCCCTCTCTGCTGTAGTAATGCACATTTCTTGGAAAATTCTCCAATGGACAATGTAGTGATGAGAAAGCCCTATTATCTTGTGGCATTTGAAAATTTGAAGTTATTCATGTCTGATGATTCAACACTAGCAAGTGAAATACTTTCTCAATCAGAAGATAACCCATGTTGTAGGTCATTCCCTGAACAACCCATGGGTCATTCATCTTCTATTTTGATCAATGAATTCACTTCCAATCTCGTTGAATATGATATATCAACATGGATGCACCAGCTCTGGTCTAATCATGTAGAAGAATATTCATCAAATGATAAAGAGGAAGTGATGAATATGAGAAAAAAACTAGAAAAAGATGAAGTTCCAGTCATGTTTTGGCCTTTGGTTGACTCTCATTTTGACATTCCAGAGATTTTGACGGAAGATTCTATTAAAGATATTCGTCTCATCTTGTGGAAAACTATATGTCAAATGAAAAAAATAATATCATCTGATGAATATGGAAATCATGTCAGGATAATAGAAGGGTTACAATGCCAAATTGACTTGGCCACTCTCTCAGTTTATCGATATACATAGACTGAAAAGAAACAGAGATCCCTTCAACGTTCATGCCTTGGCGCACTAAGAAGATGGATCCAGTTAATTATCAATGCCCCATATGGTATTCTTATAAGAGGATGGGGTGTTCATGGAGCAATGAATTTCACTGTACTCGACCGTCAACAAAGCCCACCAAAAATGGTCTTATGCAATGTTATTGCACATGGCTAGTCACAGCCAATTAGAAATGTTTGCAATCAAATGCTCGCTCATTAATAGGCCTCAACAAGTTCTTATCAAAGTCACAAATACAGAGATCATGTTGTCAAACTACTCTTGCATCAGTCAAATGATATTATTAAACAAGATTCTCTATTAGAGCGAGGGCATCATCAGGTGACAGAAGTGTCAGAAATAATCTAGCATTCATTTGAGCCAGGTGATAAACGTGGATTCAGGTTGACGCATCCGGCCAATTTCTAGACTGAAGTCCACAAGAATAGGAGAGTATTTAAGAGAAGTCTCAGATATAGAAGCACAAGAACCACCCCATCTTGCCATAATGGGGACTCTTTTCTCTGAACTCTCAGAATCAACAAATAGGATTTTAGGAGTTGATCAAGAAACAACAAGAACATCCCTAGTCCACAGAACATGTGACTT
The DNA here is from genome assembly GCA_963277665.1 of Viscum album. Lineage (NCBI taxonomy): Eukaryota > Viridiplantae > Streptophyta > Magnoliopsida > Santalales > Viscaceae > Viscum > Viscum album. Next base: position 491,780,644 of record OY728162.1, read on the forward strand.
TTTCAAATCCTTAATCTCTTCCTCAGAGAAATTAAGTATTCTATCAAATAGGGAAGAATCCACAAGATGAATGAAGAGCCAGATTATCAGGAGATTCCCTCCAAATTACAGTTCATCTAGAAGTTCCCGAGGGATCAAATCAACAATAGGGAATGTATCATCAAAGACATGGAAAAAGGAAGAATCACAGAAATGCTGATTAAAGGGATGCAATGCGTTAGGCATCAATTAATGTCATCAATGCCATTTTTTCGGATGTTCCAGTACATGAGGCTCACTTAGAGGAATCATATGAAGAGGTTCCTTCTCAAGATGTTGTATGCAGGGACACAAATTAAGAAGGTGTGTGTACACGAAATCAAAGGCTTACCAAAAATCTGGGTATTCCTTCAAATAACCAACATCCCCCTCTCCTAATGGCATACAATAAGGGGAAAGTGAAGAATCAGGTTACATACCCTTCCTCTAGAGATGACCAATCACACTCACTAGAGAAAATATTCGCGCAACAATAGGAAGAAATGAAGTAATTGAGGAGGTTGAATGCAGAACTACTTCAATGTAGTCTTCCTTCTAATCATGCTGGAGTCAGTCAGTCTAGGGAATTTTTTGCAGCTACTAAAATGGATCAAGAATATCCTCCTTTACCAGTACACCCTCATAGGTCTAATCCTATGGGTCATGCGCAACAACAACTGGTGGTGTTGTCCCTAGTTGAAGTACTAGCCACCACATCTATCCAAGCTCCAGTTGTTTCACCTGCTCATGTCCAAGCTCAACCATATGTTTATCAATATTTAATAATAACTATGGAGTCATTAATATCATGGTTGAAGCTATAGAGGGAAAATGTGTTCAAATTCAACCATAAATGAGAGCTTACCCTGAATGGGTTGATGCAATTCTTCCCAAATAAAATTTTGCAAATACCACATTCCCTATCATTAATGGTTAGGGAGGCCCAGAGCAGTACTTAACAAAATTTATTTCTCGTTGTGACCCTATTATGGGAACCCCTCTGCAACTGGAAGCAGTTTAGATCATGTGTTTTGTATATTCATTACAAGGACCGACCTTTTCTAGTATACAAGCTTGAAATCCCGATAAATTACTAGATGGGAGGATCTTTTCCAATGATTCATTCTTCAATTCAGTTCAACATTTTCAAAGACAACACATTTTGATCATACAAATTGTAAGCAAAGGGATCATGAAAGGGTATCAGATTTCATTGGTCACTGTATGGGAGTAACATATTCCCTAAGCATAGAACTCCCTCAAGAAGAATTGTTGCCAATCTATGTGGAAACGTTTCTTGATGAGTTATGAACATCATTGATCCCTGTGAAATACACAAAAGTGTTTTGAGACCTTACATCGATCGCTCAGCAGATCGAAGACACAAGTACAAAGACTAAAAATAAAACTCCTGTGATTCCATCTGCTCCTGGATGGAGAATGGGTAGAGTAGAGATTTATAATTTTAATCTTAAACAAGAACATGTGCCTGTTTCTACATCAAAACCTACATCTTATCGAAGGGCTCCACCTTCATAGAGTCAACAAGAATGGCCATTTTTTTTAGATGATAAAAGAGATCAAAGATGGAAAAAATTTGAGGATCTTAAGAGAAAAATTCACTCTTTACGAAATGAACATGTTTCTAGTCACTTTATTTCATATCTGGAAAATAATTTGGTTCAATTTCCAAGGCCCAAAAATCCAAACAAGTAAGGAGATGAAGACCATCCAAACTACTTCCCATTTAATCAGATGTTGGGGAATCCCATTCCGGAGTGTTTTGTCATCAAGGACCTCCAAAAAAAATGGTCGACTCGGGACAAGACGAATTGAAAGGTTTTCATCTCAGGTAGAATGTGTTACTACTACATATCCAGAAGAATAAGGCTAGTGGTATGAAGTAAAAAAGCAAAAATGCACAGAAATATGATGATTGGATGGTTTGGAAAACGATCTACCGAACTCATGCCATTATTCAAACTCCATTGAAGAAACCAATTGTGTCTTGTGCTATGAATGCCAACGAAGATCGCCCTTCATCAGAGGGAATATCCTAAAAGAAACGGCATAATTCAAAGAAAGAAGAGAAATATGAAGAAGATGAGATCGTGTCAAAGCCCAAGATGTCTTTGACAATGGATGATTTTTTTCCATCTACTTTGAAGACACGGGCAATGCCCCACCAAACGGCACATCCTAAAATCGCTAATCAGGTAGAGTCTTCATCTAACAAATAGCTGATCTTTGGTTCTGTTAATATGATTCACTTAACATATCCTTATGCTAGTCATAGTTTTGAGCTCGAAGATCCTGAATTCCCTATATCAAACAGACGAATTAGATGGAGTTCCAGAGGTCTGGAATACAGAGGAAGATGTGGATATCCCAAAAGCCCCAATTACAATTATACCCCTTCTAGAACTATATATGAAGCAGAATCTCGTGGAAGATCCCTTCAGCTCTCCACAAGAATAATCAAGATCTTCCACACCTGGTAGATTCTGTCCTGGCACAGTCATTCTGGGGGATCGGTTGGAGGTTACACCTTCTTTCTCTCAGCATGTAAATAGTCCTATTCAGTCTAATATTCTAAGCCTTGGAGTATTTCCAACTCCTACCCCAATACACGATCCATATACTTCCAAAGCTTCAACTTCTATGGCACCTGCAAAACCACATTTTCTTATTGGGAAACACAGACCTTTGGATCAAAAGTATGATGTATTGAAACATTTGGGCCACGTTCTGGCCAAGTTATCAATTCTAGTGGCCTCGAATCTATCAAAGGATATTTTGGAGGCACTCATTGAGGCTTTCTCAAGATGTCTGGAATTTGAAACTGAATTTGTTGCAAATTAAGTCTACCATATAGAGAATAATCCTACAGAATGCCTTGCAATGAAATCTTTTATAGATGAATATAATGATGATGTTGTGCATGGACACATTAGACCTTTGTTTTTATCTAGAAATTTCAATGGTGTAGACATCCGAAGATATTTCATTGCTAATGGTTCAGGAGTCATCCTCATCCCTATTCGTACACTTCTTCGATTGGGCCTCACCGAATCTGATTATCCCCTTCTACATTGATGTTGCAAGGATATGATAAAAATGAAAAAGAACCATTGGATGAGATCACAATCAAAACTCATTTTTGTGCTCATGTATCCAATTCAGATTTCAAGGTTGTTCATCATGACACAACTTTCATGATTTTGTTTGGAAGTCCTTGGCTACATCTATAAGGCCCCAGCCTTAAACCTTACTTAATCTTGAGTTAATACAAGATTACAAATTGAGGATCTTTTCAGGTTTAGTGTTTTAGAGAATTAGATCGTAAACATGCATTACATTCCACATTTAAACAAAGTGGTTACATAAAAGATAGTATTTATTTTTTCCCATCAACAGAAACATATTTAAAATGAAACATGGATTCTTTCTTGACACTTCCTTGACACTATAATCATATCATGTACCTTTCCCTTGACCTGTGAAAAACATTTCAAAAAAACATGGGATGAGCATAAAAAGCTCAGTAAGTGTTATAAAAAATATGGAAAGGAAACATGAGTTCATATATACATAAGAATTAAATCATACTTTACCCATAAAACAAAGTCACTTTAACATACCTTATCAAATCATGAATAAATCATTGAAATCATAAGCAATAAAAGGTAACATGAGGCATTAATAAGATTATTACGTAGGGAGTAACCCTCTTGGTTACGTTTGGAATACCCACCATAGTATATTCCCTAAATCTCTTTGGATAAACCTTAACGTTTCACTCCTTCGCGTTACCCAATGCATTGGAGAGCTATATCGGGCTCACCCGCCCTTAGTTTATCACGGAACCACCCATTTTCAAAATAATTCCCAAGAACCATAACATAAACGTATCACCTAAAACATGCATAAAGGAAACAAAACATTTCCACATTTCAATCCCAATATAACATTTTAGTATATTGAAATAATGAATCCATTCAAAAAGAAACCATTTCCAAAACCATTTAAAACATTTAATAAAGAGATTTTTGAATCAAAGTGTCCCATACCATCTTGAAGATTTTAAAATTTTAAACCATTAATATCCATATAAATAAATCCTTAAATACATTTTGAAAACATGGATATTAATAAGAACAAATAATTAAAACATTTAAAGCGATATTTTGGTTAAAGGGGTTCTACCAAAATTAGAGACACTTGAATACAATAATTGAGGAATAACATTTATTCAGAAATTTATAATATCATGTGAATAAATGGATTCATGATATAATATTTCAAAGGACAGTATATACACCATATAAGAGTGAATTGGTGCATAACAAGAATGAAGTCTCAATAGAAATGTCAAATGTGATGAATTCCCTTATAAAGAAGGTATCCTTAAATTAAGGATAAATCAATCTCAAAATTATGTGTGAAAAATATAAATACACCCAATATAAGTGGATATTATGTGTAAAACAATAAAAGTTCATTCAAACATATTCAAAATATGACTTATTCAATAACTACATGTTGAACCCAAAGAAATCGAAATTGGGATAAAAAGTTCCCTTGGTAAAATTCGACAGCCAAACAGCATCACTTCAAAATTCATAAAATGCGTTGATGAGAGATAAAAAGGGCATCTCATCACTTGGACATAAAATTTACATCAATAACGATATAAAAGAACATTTCAAAACATAATAGTACGCGAATTAAAATACATAACAAAATAAGTCTTTTAAAAAGACGAGGGTGAAAGGTCCCCTTACCGAGTTGCGTAACTTTCAAAATGTACACCCCATGGAAGAAGGGCCATACAATGAAGATGTGAATACCCATTAATGAAATTATACTACACAAAGTTTATAATAATGGGAATTACATACACCACTCAAAGGAAATTGTGGAAAATGTAGCATAAATCTCACGGGAATAAAAGTGAGATGAAAAATCCCTTACGAAAACTCGGCAGCCTAACAGTGCCACATAAAACTTCCAAAATGGAATGATGAGAGGAAATAGGGTCTCTCATCATATGAAAATAAAAATTAGAGTAAAATTAATATAAAATAACATCCCAATCACAAGAAATATGAACTTAAAAGGAATGACATAAAAGGGTGTACTTAAAAAGAAAGAGAGGAGTAGGATCCCTTACCTCGGGTCCGACTTGACTCGATCATTCTTTAATCTCCAGAATAATAAACTAGAGCTAATTTATACTTCCTTAATAACCTTTTTCAAGTTCATTATTCATTTTATATCACTTATTACCATGTCATGAACACTATGTAATTATTTTAGTTAATAACGGTCGTTTAAATGATCATTGGTACTTGAGTCAAAATATGCTCTTTATAATTACACGTTGTTCATGTATCCATTATATACAGATTTATAATCATGATGTATATATCATATATATCATATATATCCAGTACATATTCATTTTATACTATTCCATATCATTTGGAGATAAAAAACGAAAAACACTGTTCATAGAGATGGTAAGCCGTACGTATGCATGAACGCTACTTTAAATTTTTCTTTTTTCATATTATTAGAATTAAAAATAAAATATATATATATATATATATATTATAATTCCAGTATAATATATATGTTATATATATCACATATGTTCATTAATTTTATTCTTTATAAATTCCATGTATTGCATGTACGAGTCACATCACGTGAGGGGGCTGTAGTCCGCACTTCCTCTTATGAAATTATCGCATTTACACGACATGAAATGAATAAAGTTATGGTTTAAATATAAAATAATGAATCATATAGTAAACATAAATACCATATATATCATATATAAAATACAGTGACATCATAATGGCCACCTTTAAAGGTGTTAAAATAATATTGAGCAATCATCGTTTCGTGAGGCATAAAATCACCAACCACAGAAACAGTATGTTCATTAATCATTAGACGAAGGTGTGTGTACGTGTAGCTCGAATAAATCTTATAAAAACATCCTAGTATACTGAAGATACTGGAGTTGTTACAAAACAAATGAATAAAAAGTGTTTAGGGGGTTGGAGAAGGAAAATAAAACAAAAGGACTCAAGTGAAGACATTACCTTAAAATCGGGTAACTCCCTTTGGTTTGAGCTAAATGACTTCCTTGGGAAGACATCTACCCAAAGTGAGCCTTAAAAGAGTTAGATAGGGATGTGGATAGACAAAATGGGAAGGGGTTGTCTGAGCCAAAGGCTTTGGAATTGTGGTAATGGAGGTAGGGGTGAGGGCCTTTTATAAGAGGAGAGGAGGGGCACTTTTAGAAAGGTATAAAATGTAACTTTATTTTCAAATGAGTATCGGATTTTAATGGTACTACATTGATTTTTTTGGGGATAAGGTGATAAGGGTTGGAAAGCCACCCATTAAATAGGTTTTGGACTTGTGCATGTCTCAGATTTTACATTTTCTTTCCATTTTATTTAAATCGGTAAATAATGAGGTCATCGCTACATCATCATGATGTCTTAAATAATTTATTTTATTTAATGTCTAAAAATTATAAAAAAATACTATGATATAGGAAATATTTTTAGCTTTATAATGAATATTTATAGTCCAAAAGATCATTTATGTAGAAAATATTAAAAATATTTTACTTAGGTGATACATTCTTTGTTACATTTAACATTCATTAAAAATAAAAATATAAAAAGTCACTTTCTCAGAAAAGCGATTCCATGGGGCCCCCATGTTTGCCACAAGGAATCCCATGGTCGGCCATTAGACAACCAGTAGACTTAGGACACATTTTTGGGTCATTTTTTATTATTATGATATTATCTTATTATCTTTAACTACCCGATTACTCATTAATCAAGATAATTAAAGATAATTATCGTCGTCAATATTCATAATGTCTAAAAACAAAAGAGTATTAATTACATAATTTGGAACTTATTATTCTAAATATTTATTCCATTTTACCAAATTCCAAACACATAAATTGCAATAATTAATTAGAAAAATCTTCCCGTTGTCAAAACAAATAGCGGGTTTTTTAGAAACAATATTAATGAAAAGTTTGGCACTTTTTTATGCCTAATTCCAAAGTGAAATTAATCCCAATGACCATAATTGAATTACATGGTAAAAATATATTCTAATTAAACTTTAAAAAAAATTATAACCAGATAATTAAATTATATGAAAAAGCAGTTTTGATGTAAAATGCAGTATTTTTCACTATTCATTAAAAAATGAACATTGTCAGAAAAATACCAAAAATTAACCCAAGGTAAATTTCAATGTACCAATCATAAATAATATGATTATTTTGAAAAATAGAGCATATAAAATTTCCAAAAAGTGGATTTAAAAGGGGTTCGCCATCAAAAGGCAGTTAATCGCCCTTTTAAGGAATATTAGAATGTTTACGCTTTAAAACTGGATTCATTTGCATTTTTAATCCTCTAACATTTGTTAAAAAAAGTAAAAATATTTGACAAAAATATATAATCATTTTGTAGTTAGTTCTGTTCATTCCCTCCATTACAACGGCTAGGCGTTAAGTACCATTTAAAATAATATTATTTTATTATTAGAGTGCAACGTAAGATTTCCACGAAACTTGTTATTGCATATTGGGTATTCCATCGAGCATAGCATTCCCTTTAATGTAATATTAATATTTTATTCACAAATAAGGATAAATTTGAAAATTTCATACTCTTTATTTACCTAGGGTGTTACATCCTTCCCCCCTTTTGGGAATTGCATCCTCACAATTTTAAAATTGAGATTGGAAACATCATTGAACGTACCACATCGGAACAAGAGTCGGTAAAACAATCATTATAAAATAAGGAAAGATAAGTACAAAGGACACCTGAGTTAACCCATACTTGGATTCCAAGTATGAAAATATGTACACGGAGGAAAAAACAAAGGGTCATGTTCTGATGGAGAGTGATAGTAAACATGTCTAGGAGAAAGTTAACCACAAGAAAATCACAAACTTGTGATGGGTTAAACGGTATTCGATTCATCCGTAGGAAAAGTTAATAGACAACATTTTTTAAGTTAATTTTTATTGAGGAATTTGTTTATAAGGAAACATAATCACCTATCGTGTTGGCTTTCAACTTTTATTAGAATCCTTGCACAAACTAATATTTTCTCAAAAAGACGAGTATTTAGGAAGACTTGTTCACATTAAGAGTACTATAATTAACTTCTAGAGAATCACCTAATCTACAAAAGATAACTATATACTTCTCATGTATTTTGACTTTAACCAAAACCAAAACCAATAATGTTAGTACTATATCAGATAATCCAGAAAACGATAACCCTTTATAAAAAAAATTTTATTCATAATCTCCCAAATTTGTCCAACAAAACCCAAAGTTCAACGAGGACCATTCGATAAACAATTTGTCCATAAAATCATTCAATGTAAACCAAACTAAGATTGAAACCCACATATTTGAAGGATCTAGTCACATAGTCTTCCCAGTTAAATCGTAACATTTATCTCCAAACAACATCAGTTGCTCTTAAAGTCTCGTATTGAAAAGTAATTAACCTAATCACATATCCTCAATGAAAGGTTAATATATTTCCATAAAAAACCCAAAATCAAATTACTCTTAATTCATAATATCATCTAACTAAAAGGATTCAGTCAAACTAACCAGGGAAATCACGTATTCCAGTGGTAGGCATTAAATACCAGTTGCACTTGGGTTGTGGGTTCGATTCCTGCAGCTTTATCCGATGCGACGGGTTGTCACACGGTCTGTGTGTTTTCCTTTTTCCAAAACTATATAATTCTCAAATCATTCCCCAAAAAGATATAAAATCATCAAAAATAACCATAACATAATTTAACCTCAATTTTATCACATGCCTTTCACTTCCATCATAACATATATTAACCCATAATTACCTCAAAAGTAAGGATCTTATAAAACCAAATGGTTCTTTATAACTATGTCCACAAAAGAACAAATAAATATTCCATGAATAAAATTTTCATATATTAAACATAAGGGTTACACATAATATAAAAAGTCTTCTAATGTAACCCCATCATCAAAAGAGACTTAATACTCTTAAGAATTTCACCATAACTCTTGAAGCCCTGATATGTTGACATCTTACTCATTCAACATTCTTCATGATCCATTAACCATTCCTTTCCAAATTATTCTGAAATACTTCTTTCCTACAAAAAAATCATGAATCATATCCTAAGATTCAAAAATAGTAAAACAATAGTCATGAAATAATCCATACCTTTGATTGGTCATTTTCAGGTTCTTCATCCTCAATCAGAATGGCATTAGGTATTGGTAAATGAACATTTGTACGATCTTGGTGATCCCATTCACGAAACATATTCATAGCAAATGTGTTTGCATAATGACCATTCACACCACATTTAAAACATTCAATTGATCCCTCAGAAAGAACTTCTTTCCCTTTACACGAGTAAAATGGATGCTTCCTTTTTCCATGGTAGGTTCTTGCTTTATGTCCTTCATTTCCACATCTATAGCATATTTCTGTCCCTTTGAAACATTTTCCTAGGTGTTTCTTTCCACATTTTTGACACATAAGTTTTTGAACACACTTACCTTTATGATTATTACCTGTAGTTCCGTAGGGATTTGTTTCTCACATATATGATGCCTTTGGGTAATCACCAAGGTTTAGGAGGTCAATCATGAATCCATATAGTTGGTTGAGGATAATCACAAGAGTTCTCATTGCAGCTCCCATATCATTCAGTTGCTAGCTCAAAAAACTGTCACAGTTTCCTTCACATCCACTGTTACTTTGGTGCCTGCTAGATCCAACCATTTACTAAAACCAAAAAGGTCAGTGTGATTATATCAACAAAACCATCATGTACTAATGAAAAAGTTAAACATGAAGATATACTTACTCATTCACTTTATCTAAAACTAGGACACTTTCTGAAATCCTAACAATTATAGTAATGTCACTTATGCTTAAAGAATACCCTAACCTCTAAAGTTATCTAAACCAACCTTTGATACCAAATATAAGGCCCCTTCCTTAAACCTTACTAAATCTTGAGTTAATTCAAGATTACACATTGAGGATCTTTTCAGGTTTAGAGTTTTAGAGAATTAGATCGTAAACTTGCATTATATTCCACATTTAAACAATGTGGTTACATAAAAGATATTATTCATTTTTTCCCATCAACGGGAACATATTTAAAATTAAACATGGATTATTTCCTGACATATCCTTGACACTATCATCGTGTCATGTACCTTTTCCTTGACCTGTGAAAAAAATTTCAAAAAAAATTGGGATGAGCATAAAAATCTCAGCAAGGGTTATAAAAATTATCGAATGGAATCATGAGTTCATATATACATACGAATGAAATCATACTTTACCCATAAAACATAGGCACTTTAACACACCTCATCAAATCATGAATAAATCATAAAAATCATAAGACATAAAAGGTAACATGAGGCATTCATAACATTCTTACGTAGGGTGTAACCCTCTTGGTTACGTTTGGAATACCCACCATAGTATATTCCCAAAATCTCTTCGGAGAAACCTTAACGTTTCACTCCTTCGCGTTACCCAATGCATTGGAGAGCTATATCGGGCTCAGCGGCCCTTAGTTTATCACAGAACCACCCGTTTTCATAACAATGCCAAAGAACCATAACATAAACGTATCACAGAAATCATGCATAAAGGAAACATAACATTTCCACATTTCAAACACAATATAACATTATAGTATATTTAAATAATGAATCCATTCAAAAAGAAACCATTTCCAAAACCATTTAAAACATTTAATAAAGTAATTTTTGAATCAAAGTGTCCATACCATCTTGAAGAGTTTAAAATTTTAAACCATTAATATCCATATAAATAAATCCTTAAAACCATTTTGAAAACATGGATATTAACAAGAACAGATAATTAAATCATTTAAAGCGATATTTTGGTTAAAGGGGTTCTACCAAAAGTAGAGACACTTGAATACAATAGTTGAGGAATAAAATTTAGTCAGAACTTTATAATATCATGAGAATAAATTGATTCATGATATAATATTCCAAAGGACAGTATATACACCATATAAGAGTGAATTGGTGCATAAGAACAATGAAGTCTCAATAGAAATGTCAAATGTGATGAATTCCTTTATAAAGAAGGTATCCTTAAATTAAGGATAATTAAATCTCAAAATTATGTGGGACAAATATAAATACACCCAATATAAGTGGATATTAAGTGTAAAACAATAAAATTTCATTCACACATATTCAAAAGATGACATTTTCAATAACTACATGTTGAACCCAAAGAAATCGAAATTGGGTTAAAAAGTTCCCTTAGTAAAATTCGACAGCCTAACGACATCACTTCAAAATTCAGAAAATGAGTTGATGAGAGATAAAAAGGGCATATCATCACTTGGATATAAAATTTACATCAATAAGGATATAAAAGAACATATCCCAACATAATAGTATGTTAATTAAAAGACATAACAAAAGAAGTCTTTTAAAAAGAGGAGGGTGAATGGTCCCCTTACCGAGTTGGGTAACTTCGAAACGTACACCCCATGGAAGAAGGGTCATACAATGAAGATGTGAATAACCATAAATGAAATTATACTACACAATGTTTATAATAATGGGAATTACATACACCACTCAAAGGAAATTTTGGCAAATGTAGCATAAATCTCACGGGAATAAAAGTGAGATGAAAAATCCCTTACGAATACTCAGCAGCCTAACGGCGCCACTTAAAACTTCCAAAATAGATTTATGAGAGGAAATAAGGTCTATCATCATATGAAAAAAAATTACAGTAAGAGTAATATAAAATATCATCCCAATCACAAGAAATATGATCTTAAAAGGAATGACATAAAATGGTGTACTTAAAAAGAAAGAGAGGAGTAGGATCCCTTACCTCGGGTCCGACTTGACTTGATCGTTCTTTAATCTCCTAAATAATAAACTCTAGTTAATTTATAATTCCTTAAGAACCTTTTTCAAGTTCATTATTCCTTTTATATCACTTATTACCATGTCATGAACACTATGTAATTATTTTAGTTAATAACGGTCGTTTAAATGATCATTGGTACTTGAGTCAAAATATGCTCTTTATAATTACATGTTGTTCATGTATACATTATATCCAGAGTTATAATCATGATTTATATATCATATATATCATATATATCCAGTAAATTTTCAATTTATACTATTCCATATCATTTGGAGATAAAAAACGAAAAGCACCGTTCATGGAGACGGTAGGCCGTACATACGCATGAACGCTACATTCATTTTTTCCTTTTTCTTATTAATGGAATTAAAAATAAATGATATATATATATATATATATATTATAATTACAGTATAATATATATGTTATATAGATCACATATGTTCATTAATTTCATTCTTTAAACATTCCATGTATTGCATGTACGTGTCACATCACTTGAGGGGGCAGTAGTCCGCACTTCCTCATATGAAATTATCGCATTTACACAACATGAAAAGAATAAAGGTATGGTTTAAATAAAAAATAAAGAAGAATATAGTAAACATAAATACAAAATATATCATATATAAAGTACAGTGACATCATAATGTCCACCATTAAAGGTGTTAAAAGAATATTGAACAATCATCATTTCGTGAGGCAGAAAATCGCAAACCACAGAAAGAGTATGTTCTTTAACTATTAGATGAAGGTTTGTGTAATTGTAGCTCGATTAATTTTTATAAAAACATCCTAGTATATTGAAGATACTGGAGTTGTTACAAAATAAATGAATAAAAAGTGTTTAGGAGGTTGGAGAAGCAAAATAAAACAAAAGGACTCAAGTGAAGGCATTACCTTAAAATCGGGTAACTCCCTTTGGTTTGATCTAAAAGGCTTCCTTGGGAAGACTTATGCCCAATGTGAGGATTCAAGGAGTTATATATGTATGTGGAGAGACAATATTGGTAGGGTTTGACCGAGCCAAAGGCTTCGGAAGTGTGGGTAAGAAGGTAGGGGTGGGGGCCTTTTATAAGAGGAGAGGAGGGGCACTCTTGGAAAGGTATAAAATATAACTTTATTTTCAAATGAGTTTCGGATTTTAATGGTCCCACATTGATGTGTTTTGGGGATAAGGTGAAATGAGTTCGAAATCCACCAATCCAATAGGTTTTGGACTTGTGTAGGTCTTAGATTTTACATTATCTTTCCATTTTATTTAAATCGTTAAATAATGAGGTCATCACTGCATCATAATAATGTCATAAATAATTTAATTTATTTAATGTCTAAAAATTATAAAAAAATACTATGATATAGGAAATATTTTTAGCTTAATAATTAATATTTATAGTCCAAAAGATCATTTATGTAGAAAATATTAAAAATATTTTACTTAGGTGATACATTCTTTGTTACATTTAACATTCTTTAAAAATAAAAAGATAAAAAGTCACTTTCTCACAAAAGTGATTCCATGGGGCCCCCAAGATTGGCACAAGGCATCCCAAGGTCGTACATGAGACATCCAGTAGCCTTAGGACACATTTTTTTGCATATTTTTTAATATTATGATATTATATTATTGTCTTTAACTACCCGATTACTCATTAATCAATATAATTAAAGATAATTACCGTCGTTACTATTCATAATGTCTATAAACAAAAGATTCTTAATTACATAATTTGGACCTTATGATTCAAAACATGTAATCCATTTTACCTAATTCCAAACACATAAATTGAAATAATTAATTAAAAAAAACTTCCCGTTGTCAAAACAAATAGCGGGTTTTTTAGAAACAATATTTATGAAAAGTTTGGCACTTGTTTATGCCTAATTCCAAAGTGAAATTAATCCAAATGACCATAATTGAATTAAATGGTAAAAATATATTCTAATTAAACTTTAAAACAAATTATAACCATATAATTAAATTATATGAAAAAGCAGTTTTGATGTAAAATGCAGTATTTTTCTCTATTCATTGAAAAATGATCATTGTCAGAAAAATACCAAAAATTAACCCAAGGTAAATTTAAATGTCCCAATCATATATAATATGTTTATTTTGAAAAATAGAGCTTATAAAATTGCCAAAAAGTGTATTTAAAAGGGGTTCTCCATCAAAAGGCGGTTAATCGATCTTTTAAGGAATATTAGAATGTTTATTCTTAAAAACTGGATTCATTTGAATTTTTAATCCTCTAACATTTAATGAAATAAAGTAAAAATATTTGACAAACATATATAATCATTTTGTAGTTAGTTCTGTTCATTCCCACCATTACAACGGCTAGGCGTTAACTACCATTTAAAATAATATTATTTTATTATTAGAGTGCAACATAAGATTTCATAGAAACTAGTTGTTGCATATTGGGTAAGCCATCGAGCAAAGCTTTCCCTTTAAAGTAATAAAAATATTTTATTCACAAATACTGATAAATGTAAAAATGTCATACTCTTTATTTACCTGGGGTGTTACAACATCAACATGCATCTATTCCCAATCTTACCATCAATGTCTCAAATATTGTTTCAATGGCCAAATTGTGACATTGTATGTTGATAAACTCCCATTAAAAACATGTGAATCTCATTACATTGAGGCAGAATTCTATCACATGGAGGGTAAATAGAAATATAGTATAAGTGAGGTTACCAAAGTTAATTATCCATATGGTTTGGAAAAGATTCCAGTAAACCCATTCATACATGTGAGTACGGAGTATATGTTGCCTATCAGTCAAATTGACAAGATATACCGAAATACAAATACTCTTATAGAAACATCCATAATTTCAATTACAACACTCAAGCCAGACCGCATGGGAGAAATTGGTGATTCACCAAGCAATGATGAAATCTCAAATGGAGATGTCTTCATTTCATCGGCTGAAATCCAAAATGTCTATAATTCGTTAATCATGCCAGAAGAAGTTATAAAAATGTCATAGTTGAATGATGATGTTGATTCTCAATCCATCATCTCCTCTTTATTACCCAACTGAGACCCTTCATCTTCAATAGGGTCAGAAATGGAAGCCTCTTCTTCATGATGTCCAAATTTTAACATCTATTCTGATCATAGAAATTCTACTTCATAATCTACTATGCAAGTTGAAATAGGAGAAATAACACATGTTGGAGAAGAAGTGGATGTTTTCAGGGATGATCCTCTAGCATTTGAAGGGGGTATCTCTACCATTGTGGATGAACTCAGAGAAATAAATCTGGGTACAAAAGAAGATCCATGCCCCACTTTAATTAGTGTGGCCATGAATCTTGAAGAGAAGGAAATATATATTTTATTTTTGAAGAAAAATCGAGATATATTTTCATGGTACTATACTGAGATGCTAGGCCTTGATCCTGTTGTTACTACTCATCAATTGGGTTTGCCAGAAGAACATCGCGGATTTAAGCAAGCCCCTAGAAGAACACACCCAACTTATACATCAAAAATTTAAGCTGAAGTGGATAATATTATCAAAGATATCTTCATCAAATAATTTCAATATCCCAAATGGTTGGTTAATATTTTCCCAATGAAATAAGATGAATTGACAAATTAGAGTTTTCATTGATTTCAGAGATCTTAATCAGTATTGTCCCAAGGAAGATTTTCCAGTTCCAATCACAGAACTCATAATTGATGCAACATCTAGCTACTATAAACTTTCCTCGATGGATAGATATTCTGAGTATAATAAAATCCAAATAGATCCAAAAGATGAATAATATATAGATTTCAGAGCCCCTAAGGGTGTGTTTGGCTATCAGGTAATGCCATTTGTTTTCAAGAATGCAGGTACAACATATCAGCATTCCATGCACTGTATCTCTAAAATCTTTTTAGGGAATATTTTTTAATGTTATGTGGACGACTTGGTGGTTATATCCAGACGATTTTCAAATAACATGGATGATTTGGAAATCATATTCCACAAACATCGGAAACTCAATTTGAAGATGAACCCCTTAAAATGTGATTTTAGGGTAACCTAAGGAAAATTTCATGGCTTTGTTGTATGTCATCATGGAATCGAAGTCCTTCCTGAGAAGACAAATTCATTCCTTGGTATGTCACCACCTCGAAATTTGAATTAATTGAGAGGACATCAAGGATACTTGGCCTATATTCAGTGTTTCATCGCTAATTTGGTAGTCAAAAGTTTACCCTTCACCAAATTGATGAAGAAGGGAGTCACCAACCAATGGAATGAAGAATTTCAAGAATAATTCAATATTCTCCAGAAATATCTCTTCAGTCCACTGGTATTAATGCCACCTATAGAAGGAAGACCACTTATCCTCTATGTGACAACTTTAGAGCGATCATTGGGTTCCTTCCTTACCTAGTAGAATGATGTTGGGAATGAAAAGAGACTTTATTATTTATATCAGACTATGCTTGATTTAAAAACCTGATATTCAAGTATTGAGAAGTGCTGGATAGAATTAATCTTTGTAGTTCAGATGTTGAGACACTACAAGCAACATCCCGAGGTCCAATTGGTATCTCACAATAATCCGCTCAAATTAATCATCATTCTTCTAATGCTTAAAGGACGCCTGACAAGGTGGGAAGTTATTTTGCAGCAATTTGATATCCAGTATGTGTCTCAAAATGCGATAAAGGGTCACTCTCTAGCTGATTTCCTTGGTGATCATACTTCATTATAAGATACTACTTTAGATATTGAAATTCCCGATGAAGAAGTCTTTTCTATTCAAGATAATCTTTATCCCTGTGAAATGTACTTCGATAGTGCTTCCAGAAGTCCAACCGGGACGAAAATGGATGATCCTAAATTCAAAAAAGTTGGGTTAGGAATTGCGATCATTTCTCCAGAAAAGGAAGTGATACATTATTCATTTTTATTGTGGGAATGTGGTACCATTAATGTTGTACAATACCAATATCTCATCGCAGGATTGGAGTTGGCGCTTCAAGCATAAGTGAATCACTTAAAGGTGAAATGTGATTCAAAAATGGTAATCAAACAAGTCAATGGGAATTATGCCATCAGAGAAGAAGACTAAATCCCTTTGTTTGATTATGTCAGAGATTTAATGGCGGAATTTCCTTCAGAAAAGACATTATCTTATGTCTCGCGATCACAAAATTCCTATGCGAATGCACTGGCTAAAATAGCCACAGATCTAGAAGATCCAAATCGGGATGAGAAAAATATCAGTATTGCCCACCACCATACAATTTCACCTTATGTTCAAACAATAATAGAGAAAATCAATGGAATTAGTCCCATTTTAGATCCATATGGTCATACTACAGGATGGATGACACCTATTAGGGAATACCTTCAAAATGGAACACTTCCACTGGATAGTGCTAAGGATGAACAAACCTGGCGATGTGTGGTCAATTTTACTCTTTATGAAAGCCCTGATACCCTTGAAAAAATTCTATACAAAATTGGTTTTTATGGATTTCTCTTCAGATGCATTGATGGTGAAGAGACAATGGTTATCATGAAAGAAGTTCATGTAGGAGTCTGTGGTTCCCACCAGTCTGTACATAGACTATCTGATCAAATTCGAAGGCATGGATACTTTTGGCCTCTAATGATACAAGATTGTGTTGATTTCACAATGAAGTTTCAATCATTCCATGTATGTTCCATCATCATTCATCAACCCCCAAAGCTACTTCATACAGCTACATACTCGTGGCCATTTTCTACATGGGGAATTGATGTGGTGGGACCTTACCCTTCAACTACAGCCAAGAAGTTTAAGTATATTCCTACTGCTACTGACTTATTTTCCCCATGGGAATAGGCAATACCACTCATATATGTTAGTTCTAAAAGCATTGTTAGATTCCTCAACTCTAACATCATTACCATATTTGGTGTCCCTCACACCATATTGATGGAAAATGGAACTAACTTCTATTCATCTGAGGTAAGGAAATTGAATCAAGAATACAACATCAAATCGAATAATTCATCTCAGTATCATGCAGCAGCCAATGGCCAGATAGAATACTTCAATAAGACACTTTCAAATATAATGCAAATGATGGTGGATAATGATAGAAAGTCATGGCCTGATAAACTATTTCATGCATAATGGGTTTGTCGATCCACCACCCACACTACAACGCGGTCAACTCCATATTCATTGGTTTATGGAATAGAAGCAGTCTTTCTTATTGTCGATCAATTACCTTCGCTCAGAGTATCCATTTGTGATCAGTCATCTATAGATGAAAAATCTCAAAAGCGATTGCATGAATTGGAACGGTTAGATGAGAAAATATTATCCACCCTCCATCACTTGGAGGCCTATCAGAATCTAATAGAACACGCTTTAAAAAAAATAGATTGTTGTCCTTCATTCATTCATGGAGAATTGTTATTGGTTCTCAGAACTCCAATGATACCAGGAAAGAAACCTCCCAAGCTTGAGACAATTTTGGAAGGACCTTACTCCATACATAATGTCTACTCCAATGGAGCTTATTCTTTAATCGTAAAGAATGGATAACTCATCATGACTCCAACCAATGCAAAATTCTAGAAGAAGTATTTTGTATAACACTAATATATCATTTCGGTCCATGAATAAGGCCTTAAACTATTTTCCCCAACATCCAACATGATGTTAAATTGTGTCCCCATATTCTCCACTAAAATACATTAAACTACATAGTAATACGTCCAAGCTACATGACTCTAAAATATACATAAGTCCATTATGTCCAGAAAGTCAGTAAAATGTATAATTGGTCTATGCATAGAACCTTAAACTATTTTATTCTTCGTCCCACATGATGTTAAACAATGAAAAATTCATTAATACATCCTAGCTACATAACATTGATCTATACTGTATTTCATCATTCAACATGAGGTTTAACTATATTGTCCATTTTCGCCCAACGTGAAATTAAACTGTGTGGTAGTTAACACATGAAATAAACTTGCATAGTCTTCATTGTCCTTACATTAAGACATTAAACTACATAATCACTCCCTAAGTTCTTACAACATGAAATTATATTGCATAGTCTCCTCTATGTCATACATGAAATTAAACTGTGCATCATTATGGTTATTGATACCTCTTGTTTCTCACCCGGAGTATGACTCACGTGAGCATAGAGTAAACTTCAAATACAACACCCTCTATGGGTCATTAACCATGCGTAAGTCCCAACACCATTTTTAGGTCATTTTCCATAAAAAAAACTTGATCACCAATTCATTTTTCAATTGAACTACACAGAATTTGATCCTTGCCTTCTAGTCTAGGAACGTAGGCAACCTCCCAAGGTTCAAGCCCAAAACCAACATCTTCACATAGGTTCAACTCCATCTCATATGATGTTGATTCATGAAGCCACCCCCAGAATCAATATCTTCATATTGGTTTACCTTCGTCCTAGCAATATGATGTTAAACTGTACAATACTTTTGTCTTGTACGACAATAAACTACAACATTTTTCGACACACTCACCTGAGAATGAATCATTATTTACATTGATCTTCAATCATGTTTTATTCGAAAGACTATGTGCATACATGGAAATGACATAACCTTTAATCTTGGGTCAGTCCATTATTGCTCTAAATTCCCCTTTCAACCTTCCTATGTACGAACCAAATCTGTACAGAGTGTATTTGAAGAACTACGTGCAGCTTGATTCAAATCCTTATGGGATACATATGAATGTTCGAGCGTCCCTCGAATCCTGCCCCAAGCCTTTGGGCCTGACCCCAAATTTCACTTTCAGTCCCTTGGCTGAAAATTTCCCCTGTGAAAACATGAATGTGGTATGAAA
The DNA here is from genome assembly GCA_963277665.1 of Viscum album. Lineage (NCBI taxonomy): Eukaryota > Viridiplantae > Streptophyta > Magnoliopsida > Santalales > Viscaceae > Viscum > Viscum album. The sequence continues at coordinate 491,800,552 of OY728162.1, forward strand.
ACCCTAGTCCTCATTCACATCAGGTTTATCAAACAATCTCTGTGTATTCCTTATAATGGTTTGAGCTCTATGACCCTAAACTAAGATCTCTTATACTCTCATCCCACATGATGTTAAACTATATTTCAATAACTACATATGTCTTGATTCCAATCCTTCTGTGATACATATTGAAGTCCAACACCTCAATTCAGGACCCAGTCACAACATTATTATGGTTAGCATTTGTCTGTGTATATCTGCATGCATTGGACAATACCCATTTTCATGCGTCATACTCATAACCTTAAATATTTCCAGATCTCTATAACCCATTTCATGTCATCTAGTCACAAAATGTCCAATTTCTGAGAATTCTTTTGCCTGACTATGAAGCACGTGGCTTTAGGAAGCCTTTCATAAACAGTCCATATAACAGACCTGTCAGCTGAAAGATACTATTATTTGACTATGTATACAATACCCTTAGGTGTCCCTACATAATTCAACCCCCTAACAGGTTTGTCAAATAATGTTAACTTCATTCCTGGGATGAAAAACTCGGTTTTCCTTAGTTGTCTTATCGACAATATGTAGGGATCAAAAAAAATAACCATCCTTATCATTTTTTCCCATACTCTTTTTCATGATCTGAAAGTATTCAATTCTATTGTTTATATTTCCCTTCCCTACCTTTGGGTCAGACCTTCATATGAGTGACATTCATCCAATTCTTAGACAATCTTAATTGGAAGTATCCTCTCCCTATTCACATACAACTCTCCATACAACAAACTCTATGCTTTAGAAAATTTGAATCTCCATAAACTTTCACTAGATTTTAAGGAGTAGAAAAGTAATGTTCTGAGAGTTCATTTTCATGACTATGCAACACGTTCCCTTAGGCATCTTTGCATAAGTACTCTACATAATATACCTATATTTCCAAATGATTGTATTATTTGACTATGAATCCAATTCCCTTAAGCGGCCCTGCATAATTCAGCCCCCTAATGAGTTTTTTAAATAATAGTAATTTCACTCTTAGTAAATACTTCTTCTAATGATTCTTATTCCTTATTCATTTCATTCCTCATATTCAAATTTCATAAGTCATATTTTACATATTTTCCCTTATACTTTAGTGTGGTAATATGTTTTCATATATGTTTCCAAGGATTTGTGTCAATTTTTATCTATTCGGTCAAATATATTTCGACTGTAAACATTATTTTTTTATGTCTGATATGCATGACATTAAACTGCCCACAAAATACAAGGGAACTCTGAACAAAAGTCAAGTCCAAGCTCACTAAGCATACATTTTGTATGATTTTCGGAAATATTGTGCAATGAAAAGAATCAAGGATTGTAGGGTTTTTTTTAATCCTAGTAAAAATCCATCTATGCTTACTAGGCCCATTGGATTAGGTAAAATTTAATGGATGTAGCAAAAGAATGCAGGAACAAATGATTGAAGATGAAATTATTCTTCGTTAATTCACAGGAAAAGAAGCACATCCACAGATTGGAGCCTCTTCTATTTTCAAATAATTACAAAAGGCTATCAACATAAATCTTCATTTGATTTATGGAATCCTGAGCTTCATTAGAAGCCACTTGAAGCTCAAGAAGTTGACCAACACCACTCTTTGCAGCATTATGGAGTGATTTATTGGCATCTGAAATGGCTTTAATACAATTTGTGTGAGCTCCTTCCAGTGATTTATTATGTTGGTCAAGTTCCCCAGTAACATCATCTAGTTGTTGTTGAAGATGCATCTGCTGGACGACTTTCTATTTTATCTTATGCTTCTGCACCTTTAACTTGGCAACATAATCTGCCTCAGCTCAGGTTACCGCAGCCTCAAATTTGCTGATAATGACTGACCGCCTCACCCTGGTCAAATCTTGATGGTACTTTTGCACATGCTCCATTCTTAATATGACTTGTTTTACCGCAGCATGGATATCTTGATATCCAAAACCACCAAGTCCCAACATGACAAACAAGGATGAAAGTTGGGGAATCTTTGATTACAGCTCATTAAGAGGCACTTCATATATGATCTTCCATATGTTATTCCATGCCTTTCATCATGAAAATTGGAGAGCCATTTTATCTCTGGGTCTAACTCAGCATCACTGTGACAGGGGGGAATTTATTCTGGGATTAATGCACTTAGGTAAGTGCCCTATTCTGCTCCTTCCCCCATACCAGGGTTACTTCACCTTCTATTCCCATTGGGGTGGAGGCTGAGGCTTCACCTCTAGATCATGCCCCTGAAATTGATACCCAGCATAATCAATTGAATGCTTTGTTTAGTTTTAAAGGATAGAGAAAATTTGATTGGCTATATTTCAAATTAAGTACAGTCACAAATATTGTTATCCCTTACCCAATGGTAGATCAACTGCATGGGAAGGCTCCTCCCTGACTTTCATAGATTAAATAGAATTTTCAGGATTAATTTCAGGAAGCTCTGTCGGGCTCATCTCCACTTAAGCTAATGTCTCTTTAATAGTAGGGTTTTCTATACCCCCTTCATGGATTTGCTGTTCGACAACTTGTTCAGATGGAACTACACATTTGAACCAATCATGGTCAGAGATGTAATAAGAAGTTATTTTAACAGAATGAAGGATAAAACTTGTGTCCAAAACCTTATATATTACATGTAATTTAACTTGATCTAAAATACATTAAAAAGATGCGCCAAGTTTCACCATTTCATTTAATGACATCTAAGATTTTTGGTTAGTCTCAATAGTGGGATCATATGAACATCTTCTTGGCAACTCACATCCTACATCCCCTGACCCTGGAAAACTTTTTATTTAAAATCACGACATCAGTTGGAATGGCCTCCAAAAGCTATACTGTAGGGGTTGAACCTAATTTATCACAAATATAGATGTTAGTTTATATTTTCATTCAACATCTTATGAAGCATTGTTAATTTACCAGAAGAAGGCTCTTCTCTTCGTGCAGCAGTAGCAGGAGCGAATTTGGGAATAGATGCTGGTTCCTCTTTAGGAGCAGCCAAGCCAGCATGAACATGTGATAGGTCACCAGCACACTCTATTGTTCTTAGAGGATGTTTAATCCTCTACCTCAATGGGGAAATTGAAGAATCCCCTATAATCCAAAAAATTAGGATCAATATTTTCATGGATTAAGACTCATGACTATCTGAAGGACTTAGCACTACTGATGAAACATTTAGCTGTGCACTTCCTCCTCTGAGGCTTTTTCTTCCTTGGTTTTTTGGTAGTGTTCAAAGTATCCTCTCAAAATAAAGGTATTGGGGAGTGAAATGACCTTTCTAATTCTTCATCCATTGCTTGCTGGCCTGGAGATATCTCACAGGACTCATGAGGAGATTCATTAACCCTGATGGTATTACCACCACAGGTATACTGTGGTGAAGGAACCTCATACATTCCTTTCTTAGCGAGCTGAAAAATGAAGAAAATGTTTTCCTTTAGCAACAATGCTTTGACTGAAATCATGTTTCAAAGAAAATAAGGAAAGAGACTTACATCTTTTGGAGCCACATAATCGTGCCACTCCTCTTCTCCGGAATCACCAGCACCCTTAGTGGCGCCAAGATCAATCATTTAATTCAACCGCTTGGTGAATGGAATAGAATCATTGATGGAATGAATGAGCATCTCTAGTTCTATGATGTAAGCCCACACTTCATAGGGATTATCCCCAAACCAGATATCAATATAAGCCTGAATATTCCCTATTCCAGAAATGTGTATCGCTTCGCATAAATCCATCCAGGTGGTTTCAGTATTGCAATATAAACCTAACCATGTCTGGAAAGCCTTTGGTCATAAATATTCAGCATGTGTACCTGATGGCTGTGAGGAGGGTCCTAGAATCATAGGCTTCAGCTTCTTCCCAGCACCTGTAACTACAGATAGAGAATAAGAATATAAGAATTATTGCTCTATAATTTAGTGGTGATTTAATTTCCCCAATGAAGTAACTCACTAGGAGTTGATGGAGTTGGTCTTTTGATTATAACATGATGATTATATATGTCACAAGGCAGATTTTCCGCATGTTGTTCCTCATCATACCCATCTTGGGAATCCGATGAGTCATCTCAAGGTGGGGAAGTGTAACCTTCCTGATGAAAGTGTTTCTTTCTCTATGGTTCTTTTCCATTTCCCCACCCGATAAACCACCCGATTCAGTACCCCACCACGGTATGATGTTATCCAGTTCTCAGCAAACCATGTAGTCATGTTACATGCCGCTTTGTGAACTGGTAGATCAAACACTACCCCGGTCCTATCCATAGATTTCAGCTACCATAGTTGTTGGGAAACCATCAGATGCTGCTCTGAGCTAACATGCATAGGAGATGATACACCAGTCTACTGCAGACACTTGATTTGGTGTGAAAATCTGTATAGGGCATAGGCTTCTCATATAATCTCTCTTTCAATCCTGGTGTCCTGTACACCATCGCAGCAAGCCAGCATGTACGACCTCAATTCCATGATAGCTATTCTATAATCATCAAACCACTCAGTTTTTGGGTTTCCATAAGATAAAAATTTAATTCCTAGTACATACTCAGCCTCACCTTCATATCATAGATGTTGAGAGCTAACGGAGCAATTCCATAGTATTCCTGCACTGATGGCCCGAAAGAACATCCAAGAATCTCTACTCCATTCTGTACATTATATGTCTTGAAATGAGCAGCAATTCATCCCCACAAAAATTGGAATGGTCCCTCTATTCTAAAAGGAGACTTACCCCTAAAGACATGGAGTAATCTCCTGTGAATATTTTCCAGAATATGGGTGGCCCGCCCAACCATTTTCTTCACATCCAACTTGGATGCCACAACGATGGTCCCTTGCCTGATGCCTCCCTTAGAATCTATGACAGGTAGAAGATAAACACTAAGCAACAAGGCAAAGAATCCCACCATATGGGTCTTTTTTGGGATTCTCTGATTCACTCCGTACCCCCACTCCTCAAATTCAACCTCTTGTTGAGTCAGCCAGAATGTGCCAGAGGCACCCCTCTTCTCTATTTTGGGGAAAATATTAGGACGAGTACAGTTGGGCCACTCACCCTACTTCCTAATAAGAAACATATCAATCCACTCATCTAGATGAATATCCTTTCTGGAATGAGTTTTGGAGTTCATGGAATTCTTGAGCTTTTAAATGATTTTCAATAATTCCCAAGCTAATGCCGGAGTCTTCTCGGAATCATTCAATGTCACCTTGTGGGGTTGAATTCATCATACATATCGCCCAAATTTGGTGCCTCTGAGATCTTGTTGACATCCCACACACTGATTCCTACTTCTCCGTGATTCAGATGGAAAGAACAGGTTTCCGGGCTCCAGCGTCTGATTATCTCTAGCACAAACCCATCATTCCTATATACATATGTCTGCCCAGCCGAGACAGATTCATCTTTCATAGCTCCTTTCAAATACTAAACAAACACTTCACAGGTTTATCACACCCAGTATTCCCACATCCATGTTGTCTTCACACCTCCTCCAGGACGGATATCCCAACACTTATTTCAGCCTTTGGATTGATCCATTGGATAATTTCATAAGATTGAAGGGTATCAATGTTGTTTCAGCTCGGTATTGTGAGGTTTCAGATCTATCACACAAGGAATATGATGCATCATACAGGCTTTCCCCACTATTCCAGTATTTTCAAATTCTCCTCCACTTAAAATATTTGTTGAAGCAAAATTGGTGTAATTCTGAAACCATGTATGTGGGTGATAGTTCTTTGCATCTGGATTGTTGACTCCTTACAGATGACCATGGCCATACAGAGGTAGTTAGAAGCTCTGTGAGAAATTAAGATGATATTTATTAAAGTACATAGCCATATCCGGTTGAGTTCAGTAGCAGATATCATAGTAATCATGGCTAACATTGTTCATCACATCATCAATTAGTTTGCTAGCCTATTCATCAGTTGTTCTGATTATTCTAGGAGCCATTGAATCTTCACAAAGGTCAAATAATTAACACTTAAGTGGGTTTATTATTCATAAAATTTGTGAGGAAATTTGAAAAAAAAGGATAAGAAATTAAGGCGCGCAAGTCCAATTTTAGCGCGCAGGATTAACTGTGTCGCGCAGGTTTTTGGTGCACAAGTATCACCACCCAGGTCAATATTCCTCTGCAGCAGCAGGGCTCAGAAAAAAAGCACTGAACCGCGGAAGACACGAAACTTGCGTGATGAAGGATCTTGCACAGAGATAGTGGGAATCCTTGAGAATCAGTTGCTTTACGTGAGGAATGACCACATATATATAGGCAAGGCAGCCCCCTACGTGCCGAAGCCTACACGACTCTCACCTGCACACCGATATCAGCGCGCTAAGAACCTGCACGACCCCTTTCCATGGTTATCTTCTGTACCTCAGTGTCACATACTCATTCCTTTCGAATCCAACTCTGAGGGGGGACTTTTGATGACGCTCATTTCTATCACAATGTCTAATGACTGAAAAAAGATAATACCTAAGCATAAAGAGATTCATCATTTTAAGAAACATCATAACATCGAAAATGGAATAATCAAAAGATTTACTTTAGCATGGGCCATGTAGGTTCCATGAAGGTCGCGCATGGTACCTGTGCGCCACATATTGGGTGCGCAGGTGACCTGTGTGCCCTATATGATTTTCGTCTAGGGTCATTAGGAGCCTATTAATACCCCTTGTGGGCCTCCCATTTCGAGGATGAAAAATCCAGAAACTCAGATTTGATCTCTCAGCTCCCTAGTCTCTTATCAAAGCCTTTCGAACAATTCTATGGTAATTTCGTACATAGAACATACGCTCTAAAGATGGGAAACAAGGCCTAGGTGTTGAAATTCATCAACACATGCACACCTAGGTGTTTAACCCTTAAGGGGAATTTACATACATACGTGCCACCTTCTACCTTCAACAGAACCTACGTGCCACTCTCCTATAAGCCTATAGGGTTAATATTAAGGGCTCGAGCCAAGCCTCACCCATGTATTACCCTATCGGTTCACCGTCGCGCAGGTACACATGTGTCGCCCAGGTATACCTGCACGACCAGGACATGCGTTCCCCAATAGGACCTGCGCACCTACCTTATTTTCGGTTCCCCTCTTACTTGTTTACCTATCTTGTTCAAATGCACCTCTCCTCTTCATGATTTATCCTTAAAAACCCTCTTGAAAGTCTATACTGGCATGGTTCCCCTATTTCCTTTTTTATCTGAATGGATTTTTTTGTGGAATATCTCTCAAAACCTAGTGATTTACATGTCTTCATGTCACTGAGGTGAGATATTTCATTCATTAAACCTCATCCTTTTAATATTAGAGGACCATTAATCTAGGCATCCACCTTAGGAGTAAGACCCATGTCCTCTAAACTGGGCCTCCTTCTATGGAGTAATACACAATCATAATTACCTTTAATCTGTGCCTCCTATTCAGGAGTAAGCCCCAGTCTTAGCTTCTTTAAATTTTGGAATCTCCTTAGGATTAAGCCCCCAGTCCCCATATCATGGGCCTCCTTATCATGAATAAGACCCAATCCAAGTTCTCTTATCCCGAGCTTCTTTTTCAAAAATAAGACCCAAATTGAGGGCCTCCTTCTTAAGAGTAAACCCCAGTCTCATATTCACAAAGAGGGGCCTCCTTCTCAGTAGTAAGTCCCATGTCCATTAACATGGGCCTCATTTTCAGGAATATGCCCCAGTCAACGTTCCCTTAACCTGGGCCTCCTTCTCTGGAATAATCCCCATTTCTGAAATCTCTTTAACCTGGGACTCATTCTTAGGAATAAGCCCCAGTCTATGATATTCCATTTGGGAATCCTCCTTAAGAGTAAAACCGAATATAAATTTATCTTAACCTGAGCCTCCTTCTCAGGAATAATCCCCAGTTTTCAAATCTCTTTAAACTGGGCCACCTTCTTAGGAATAAACCCCAGTCACAATTCCACTTAACAAGTCTTAATTTATTTTTTATTTAGGATTCCTTCTCTGAAGTAAAACCGAATCATAAGTCCCCTCTAATTTGGTCATCCTTCTTAGGAGTACTCCCTGTGTTAATTATATAAATCAATATAAATTAGATACAACCTTATGGACCTTATTTTCTAGATTCATCCCAGAACTAAATCCTAATATTCATCTATCTGGGCAATCATACATACATAAGCCCCACATTATTTCATATGATTGCATCTTTCATTGCACAATAGTTTTGTTTTACCAAAACTTCTTGTTTCTCAAACCGAGCATGAATCGCTTGAGATTAGTGTGTAAAAGTAACCATGACATCTTTCATTGAGCCATCAATCATTCATAAACCTCATACTCCCTTACTCAAAATACATGGTTTCTGATTTCATTTCTAAAAACAAAGGATACGTCGGTAGCCAATTTGCAGGTATGATCCCAACTCTGAAACAATTCATGTCCTTCTGAATGACAATAAACATCAAGTGCCCCGTTGAGTGGATTTAAAACCAGTATGTTTGTCATAATGACCAATATATTTCTATATAATGTGTTGAAGGATACCACTGACTCTGAATCTCTAACATATGTCGATGACTCTCTATCGATGATAAACATTGAATACAAATAAAAGATTCCTTAAATCTATTACATATCAATAATTGATTGTCAAATCTAATGGAATGATCATTTTCATAAGTGGAAATGTAATAAGTATTTATGAACATAACATAAATCTATAAAGAGTGTCCCGGAGTTGACAATAATTCCCCTCAAAAAGGTGTGATGAGTCTGACCTCCCATCCTCCCATCCAATGAAAATTATTAAGCCTCATTAGTCCATAACTAATGAGAACCTACCTTTTGAATGTAGGTCCAAATGGATATAGAATCATTGTATGTTTATGGTTCTACGAAAAAAATTGTTAGAAACCAATTAGAATGTTTGATCCTTAAAAAAATGAGGTCATCCCCAATTCCAGCAAAAAACAATAACCATGTGATCTCACTAGTCAGTCAGGCATTTAAAAATCATTTTAGCAGGCTTAGAGAGTTGACTCCTGCCATAGAATTCTTCATGGAGAATAATGATGACTTTATCTCACCTATGGAAAGTGGATGAATCATTATTACGAATTTTAGAAATTTTATTTTCCCCTTCCTCCATGTGGACTCCCAAACCATTATGGTTCATCTAGAATTACCTTCTTCATCAGCAGCCGCAAGCTCTACCATGGCTTCCCCATTTATGACTCTTTCACATGCCATCATAAGCATGAACACTGTGATTCCTGATAGATCTACTAACTATCTGTCTATTAATGCTTCTATAGCAGCACATCCTACCCTACTAAGTACCATACCATTGCATATCCCTCCATCTTCTGAAGCTTCCCCCTCAACTTCAAAAGAAAATACTCCCTTGGAAATTTATGATGTGGATTTATTGTTGGATGTCATAGTCTATTGAGATCATTGTACAATTTTTTTATATTGTATTATTTCTTCATTAACACAAAAATCCACTTTTGTCTCTTTTTTTCTTTAATTCTTTTTGTTAATAAGAAAGGTGGAAAAGTTTTAATTTTTACATGATTTTATTCATATATAAACTATATATATTTTCCAAAATAAAAAAGTTTCAAATTCTACCTAAATATAATATATGTATTCTAACACCTCTGAATAAAATAGAAAATGAGCTTAACCATGATTAAAAAATACATAAATCTAAACGTTAGATAACATAATTTGTGATTATCTAAGTGGGGGATATTGTTTGACTCACCTATTTTGATAATCCCAAATCATGTTTCATTTATGTGGTAACCATGTTTTTATTATAGGATAATCAGGTTTCTTTAATAATATTTGTTTCATTATGGTGATAAATAAATATATTTAATCCCACTACTCTCTTGTTTAATATTACAGTGAAAAATTTATCTTGGTAGAATTGTTACCAATGACTGTAAGAGATGAAAGGTCACATATCAAGGTCACCGATGAAAGGTCAGCGATGAAAGGTCGCCAATGAATGGTCACCGATGAATGTTCACTGATGAAAGGTACCCAATGAAGGTCACCGATGAAAGGTCCATGATAGGAAGGTCACCAATTAAGGTCACCAATTAAGGTCACCAGTTAAGGTCACCGATGAAAGGTCATAGACGAATGTCACCAATGAAAGGTCACTAATAGAATGGTTATCGATAGAGGTCAGCCGTGATGGTCACCGATGTAACGTCACCGATGAAGGTCACTGATAGAAAGGTCACCGATGATGGTCACCGATAGAATGGTCACTGATGAAGGACACCAATGAATGGTCACCGATAGAAGGTTATGACTAAAGGCTGCTGTTGAGAAGGTTACTATTGAAGTATAACATTAATAAATCAAACGATGAAGGCCACATTACCAACATACTATTTCTCATTCTTCTACTCTATAATTTTTCAAACATTTAAGATTATTTTAATTGTCATGTTTGGTAAATTTAATTCTAATGAAATTAATTAATGCTAATTGTAGACATATCAACATACCGTATCTCAGGACAGTACTAGTTTAGAGGCGGACCACATGTGGTTTACATATTCCCATTTTCAGACCTCAAATATAGAAGAGAAGACTGAGGAAGAAACGAAGTGTGTGAAAATAAGGAGAATTTCATGAACAATAGAATACTCTCTAGATTAAAAAGAAGAAGGAAAACCCATCTAGAACATACAATGTATACCAAAGATCCCCAAGATGATCATTTCAGGAGAACAAATTCAAGACTGTCTTCTATTCCTCATCAACACACTATCAACTCAAGATGCAGACCACTTAATTCCTGATAGCTACAACCTGGAGTTGCCGGACACTGTTTTGAGGATAACATCCAGGGAAATACTCGAAGTGAAAATTCATCACTACATGGAGTCATGATATAAAATAAAAACAAATATAGTTTTCAAAACACAATCTTATAACATTCACACTATTTTATTCATTTATTTTTAAATTTTTGAGAAGTGTGTGTTTATCTATTACAAAAATTGTATGATGTTCTTGAATTGTATTATACATAAAATACTAACAAAAATAATCCTTTATTCCATTATTTTTCATGAAGAACTATGGAAGAGGACATGTGTGTCCGGGTTGTGTGTTTATCCCATGAATAAATTTGATAGATGCTGTAACCTCTGGACAGTTTGTGAAAACTGTTGTAAATCCCGATACAAGAAGTGTAACAAGTTTATCAATTACATAGACTAATTGTTGGAAGGTGATCACCATGTGGAGTGGATTTAGTATCATCTTGAAGCTGAACAACTACTATAAATCTACTATGTACTATATTTTTGTAATACTCTGTTTTTTCTATTTACGAATGCTTATAAATTCAAAAATAGAAAACAGTTTCACATTAACTCTTATAGTTATTTTTGGTTATTATGTATATATGTTTATTTCAGTAAACCAGTTTCAAAAAATGAAGAATTTTTTTACACTGATTCATTTGAAGACTAATTAATCTTTGATAAAACATTAGACCAACTAATCATTTATATCCCTACTGCCATAATTAACTGTGCTGTTTCAAAATTTGAGGATCATAATCATAATTTTTTTAATAGAAATGTAATATTGGAACAAAATTCTCCCAAATATTGAGTTTCCACAATTACCAAAAAATACTTTTGGTACTTTATTCTATGTATTTTATAGTTTACATGATTGAAAATATGTAATGGTCTTCTAGATATATTTTACATCTGTGAAAAATATGTTATTTTTTCACTTTTGTTTTAATTAGGCGTATATATAACCCCCTTGATATCTAATATCATTTATTTAATTATTATTTTAATATTTTATGTTTCATTTAATGTTATTATTTCATGATTCTTATGATTCAATGTTATCAAAATTCTATGGATTTTATTATACAATTTAATCATTTATCAATTTCATTAATGATTATGACTAATTGAAGAAATATTATGATATTTAACCCAAAAAATTCATGAATTTTATTTCTCCCAACTCATGTCATTAGAATACATGTTTTATAATCATTTTTTCACTCTCTATACTCAATATTTCAAAATTAGTTTATAATGAAAAACCATACTTATTTAAATCTTTTGTCAAATCCTATTTTTCTTCTAAACCCATGATTTCGAAAACTTATTCAAAAAAATTAAATGTAGATTGCATTATCTATTTTTCATTTCTTACTTTTAAAAATATTAATCTAAGCATCATATCTCTTTCAAAACATTAATTATCACAATTTTACCAAAATTGTAGAAGGATTTTTTTAGTTGATAAACCTGATAGATATTTTCCTCCATCAAAACCACAAATATTTTCAATTATTCATTTATAAATTTTATTGTTTATCCACATAGAAAATTATTTCCAATATATTGTATGGAATTTTAGTTTTAAATATCATATTTCAAATTGTATAAAATATTTCCCTGGTGAATTATTTTAAATAATTTATATATCATTCATTATATTATTTCAATTTTATTTTGAATTCATATAATTTTCAATGTGTTTTTTTATTAATATATTATTCCAATGAATAATGGATACTTTTCTAATGAAAATTTTTAAATAACATATGATGATTCCTCTAACTTTTTTCATGTTTATTTTTTGTACAATGGTATTTTAAATGTTTTATGTAATAAATTTTTCATTCAAACACAATTGGATACAATCAACATGAAATGTTTAAATTATTTTTTAAGCATACATTAATATTTTTAGAGATTATTTTCAGTAATATGTATTGAATTAAATGTTTTGTAACATCCTAATTATTATATTTGGTTTTAAAAATGGTTTTTACCTCATGAATCTAACAAATTGTTATTTAAAAAACATTTTTCATCAATTATTGCATCCATCAATGTTATATATGCCTAACTAGGGATATACACTAATGATTCAAATATAGTTCAATATCTAAATTATTTATTCTAATGATGAAATTATTTTTTAGAATATTATTTCTATTTTATGTTACCATAAGGAAGTGACTATAAAACCAACTTATATTAGTTATTATTATATGATAAAAATTTGAAATGATTATCAATGACGACACGATTCAATATGTTATAATATGATTTTATTTTTATGAAACCCATTTCATTTCACGGGTAGTGATATAATGACTATTATATATTCATGAGGCATAGATACATATGATTTCTCATTATGTGGGGGTGGTACCTCTCCCTCCCTCCAATGAATAAGGTAAATAATTAAATTTCCTGATATAGATAGTTCTGCAATATGGGTTGAAAATGGATCTTTATGGTAATTTATCTTGAAATATGTTATTGGTAATGAACTTATACTATAATAATGGGATTGGGTGTGAACACATTCCACTATTATAAAAATGTTTTTTAGTATGGAATACTATGTAAACATGTTTCAATGCTTATGTGTATTATTAAATTATATTTGTTATTTTAATGATATGATTTCAAGGATCATGTTGTTTTATTATTATTTTATTCATATATTAAGAATTTCTAATATTCATGGTAGGAATAATGATTTTATATTATATATTCTATGTATGGTTTTAATATTATAAGATTCAATTATCAAACCCTTTTCTCACATTATATTTATGTATTAGCCCTGGTCTAATATTACTAACAATTTTAGATCACCATTTTTATGTCTTATTTTCATATGTTTCAATGAAATGATTTAATTGGGGAGTATCTATGAAGAATACTAAATGGAAATATCGTTATGGGAACATTTTAGACCATTCACTAAATAAGAATATCATGTTCCCTATTTGTGAGGGCACAAAACCATAATGATCCCTTGGTGAGTGTTTTTATAATATAATGAAAATCCATCATTGATGATGTTATACGTATATATAAATGGACTATATCAGTATAATATAGGAAAATTCATAATAGTTGATTATTCATTTTCCTTTATAATTTTTTTCACATAATGTATTAAATGATCTTCTAAAACATAATTAATCATCTTTTTTCAGTTTATATTTTCTTTTTAAAAGTTTAATAATCATTTTGTGTTGATGTATAGTATAATAATAGTGGTATGTTAAATACCCATGCCCACCTATTATGGATAGATAAATATTGGAATTAACTATGGTTATTAGAAAATATTATTTGAGGAAGTTTCATTAATAACCCCATAATTACTATTATTAAACAACCCCATATATTGGATAAAATAAAAAAATATTATAAAATATAGAACATTATTATATATAAAAATATTACCATGTGATAATGTAAGGTAATTATAATAGTCATCATATACATGTAATATAACACCCAATCATATAATTCTGAATATCAATTACATGAGGAGGAACATCATAATAAAAATCGACTCCATTAACTATATGACCCACAATTATTTTCCAATATCTAATTTCTTGATGTATATGGATATATTGATTTTCATGGATAGATGATTTATAATGTTATAAGTGTTAATAAAACTATATGAAATTGTATTAAATATATATATTTAAATAATGATATTTTCTGAAGTGATGGAATCATATAGTTGACATGATAAATTTTAAATCCAATTATCATGATATCAATTAAAAATATATTGAATTATCATCTATAATAAAATTAACTAAAATTTATTCATATCATGAAAGGTTTATGTTTTTCTCATACTTATAACAATATAAATGTTATTATTTATAATTAATATATATATATAGATTTATTTTTAACATTTATTAGGGGACCCCAAGAACTATGTCATCCATGATAGGTTCTGTATACAAATATATATAATGGAACCTATAATTTCAATCTGAAGATATATTCATTACATCAACTACTTTTAAAGGAATAATTTAGTTAGGAATCCATCAACTCCACATGTAAATGGTATTCATGTAACAAAATAATATATTATAAATTAAGTATATACAAAATTCTATATAATATTTTTCTTCCAGTTGATTTATCCAATATTTAAAATCATATGATTTAATTGAAATAGCCCAAAAAATATCATTATATAGACATATTTAAAAATAAATACAATTTCAATCCAATTTCTATATGTATAATTGAAAAAGTACAAGACCCATTAATGTGAACATTTGTTCCATTGCAATGTGAGGGAAATAAATTTTACATTTGGATGAAACATTCATTATAATAAAAAGAGATGAAATAATATATTTTAAAAATGGGATATATTTTTATTATCCCCCTATTAAATATCTTTTATATCCCTTGAAATATATCGTTTTTCTGTCATCTAGTAATATTGATATCCACTATACCGTTCTTATCAACTTTGTTTTTTAATTTTTAATTCTCCCATTCTTGATTTTCCGTCATATCTCATGATACTTTATATATTCATAGTATTATCTCTAGGGAAAAAATTAATATTAGGGTTCAATTCCAATATATGTAGTATATAATCTAGCTTATTATTTCTTTTACACCTTATCAATATAATATGACCCAATCTATTGGCTATCATAAGGATGTTTCTATAATATTTGGAATTGGGATGAATGAATACATCTCTAGTAAAATAGATTCATTTTTTCATTTTTTTCTTATATGTGTCACATATTTTGTAGTAATGTATCTATACTAGGTCAATAGATCATCAATATACTTTCAATATCTATTGCATCTACTCTATTAGTAACCATGTATACTATGTTGTAGTTATTATAGTAGTAATAAGATATATTGGATTAGTATTGATTTTTCTATAGGTGGTGTGAAACATGGTACCATTACCATCTAATTTTTTATAAATAAAATGACCAAAAACCATTTTCGAGGCCTTAAATGAACAAATGACGTTTCTTCCAATATGATGCATTATATTACTATTTATATAATGATTTTTTATAAAAAAATATCTCAGAATAATATATTTTTCCAAAATGTGATGCCATAATTACTTTTCATTATTTATGTGACATTTAATACTGTGTTATTGGATGTAATGGGTTTTTAATGGAAGATATATTTATGGCAGGGTTTTCTAGTATTATTTTACTATCTACTACTGATATATTGATTTATAATAGTTTCTTCTGGATAATATTGATTCATTTCCCTAGAGAACAAACAACAAGAATAGGATGTCTTATTATTTTTTAATTTTCAAAAAGGAAATTTTTTTTTCATTTCTATGGAGAAAATTTTATAATGTAATGGCTTATTAGGTATTTTCTAAAAAACTATTCATCGAATACAATGATAAATTTTAACAAATATTGGATATATCGAAATGAATTTCAATACTATAAGAGTTCGATGATATAAAGGATATGTTCATCCATTAGAGTAGTAAAGATAATAATCCTAAATTAAATTATCCTTAAACATCCTGAGGTGTTGAGCTCAGGGGTCATCACGACCATTTCACCCATATTATCCCCAATATCATTTTTTATTTTTTATATTAGTCATGATGATTTCATTTATTTTTATTTTAAATTTTACATTTGGAATGAATGTTTTCTAATTTATCTTTGGTAAATATTTTTGTGGAATATGTCTAATAATAAATGAGGGTTGATGATATAATCAAATAAATTAAAAGATTACTCATATATATAATTTCACATAAAATAGATCTTTTAGTTAATTTGGGATTAAAAATTCATATACCATTATATAATCCAATATCATATAATGAGTAACTATTTAGGTAGTCGCATAATTTAACAACTATATAAATATCTATTATTTTCTAGGATACATTATGATTAACAATGAATAAAAAATTAAATAATTATAATCTTAATGAGTTCTTTAATCTATTATTCATTTATAGTTTCAATTATAAAATTTCAACTATCATCATATCATTATTCAGGATAATAATCATTTATTTATCATAAAAAAAATAAAAAAATTATTAATTAGATATATAAATAAACAAAACAAATAAAATATCAATAATGATATTAATATGAATATCACATTATATATTCAATAATGAAAAAATTGATCTGAATTATTTTTAAATTATTAAATATAATTTTCTAATATTATTGACATTATATCTAAATGAATATATGTCATTATTAAATATTGTTAATATATAAATTTATCATAACATTTAAATGAATCATAGAATTGTTGCTAAATATTTAAATCCATTTAAATGTGGGCATGCCATAATTTTTAAACATATTTTACCACAATAATTTTTATAGATCCACCGAATTTTGTTAATTTATATTTTTTCAAATTTCATGTGGTTATTGATCATATTGGGTAGGTGGGGGTATATTGAATCTATGGTAATTTTATGTTAATTATTCTTATAAAAATTATTATTATATATCTTGTGAACCTATTAAAAATTAAATTTATTATCATGAAATTCCCACCACTAATGAATGAATTTTTAACATCACTAGGTTCCCCAGTTAGTCTACAAAAATTAATAGGTATTATCTGAAATCTATTTTACATTAAAGGAAACGTTAAGAATTTAAAAAACAAAATATTTAATATATGATGAATCTCATCCTCATAACATGAAAGTTTCTGTGGTTTAAAAAAAATGAAATCCAATTTAGGGGAAACTATGGTGTTTAATACCTTAAAATACAATATATAATAAATAGAATAGTTTAATTTCAAATTTGAATGAATGAAATTATATAGGTGTGGTCTCATTATGTGTTAATATATTTTATTTTTCTACTATCATAGGTATCTCAGTTCATTGACATCAATGAAATTATTTTTTGGATTTACTAGCTCTGTAAGTTATAGTTCCCAGTTCAAATTGGAATTATAATTAATATATTTTATTTAGTTTAGAGAATATTTAATTCCAATTTTGGAGCAGTTATTTTAATTAATGATTTATTATAGGGTTTAGTGTGGTAAAATTACTCATTAAATAATGTATGATAATAATGGCATTTTTATCCATCCAAGAGGATTAGTGTAACACTAGAGTTTCATGTTTTCCAAGATGAAATCATTTTATAATGTGGTATAATTTCTCATAAGATGATACATAGTAATTCAATTGATTATGGAATACCATACAAATTTTATGATATATTATTCTTTCATTAAAAAATTTATTTTTTATGGGTTTCATAGGGATGAAGGTCTTTAATTATAATAATATTATACACTTAGAATTGTTTAATCATAAAAATTCATATTATTTTGTTATGATTTTTTAGATTCCACGAATATTTATGGTTAGGATTGAGATTCCCTCTATCCAAGTAGATTATGATTACAATTTAATTTAACATCATAAAACATTCATCTAGTTATATAAGATATTAATGACATCCATATATTTCTGTTTATTATCAACAATATATTACAATCTATTATAGATTAATTTTATAAAAATTATATATTCCATCAATTAATTATTCTGTAAATTACTGAGACTAATTTTGTTAGTAATGGAAAGTGATTCATTAATTTATTATGAAATAAATGCTGAAAATGATATATTATAACTTTTTTGTTATATTGTATGGTTTTAGTTTATGTTGGAGTCATCCCATAAGGAAAAGTATTTTTTAAATGTGTTTTGAGGTGATAATACTATAATACTATTTGTATATATTATTTATTACATATTCTTTTAAAGGGAAAAAATACACAATATTTTCCTTGTCTCTTATATGATTATTGATTTAGGGTAATTCATATAATTTATTATTGTGTTATGAGAGTAAATGTAAATAATTTTTCTATATTGTCAACCAGACCACTAATGTACCATACATGTTAATGAATATGAAAACCTAAAATCATATTATTTATAGTCAGATTACTAGAATTTATAAGAAAAGGGTTCCCATTAAAGGTTTTTTATGTGTCAAATGAATTAAATACTTTTTTTTATACATAAATAAAATAGATAGATGACATAGGAATTCATTATAATGTTATATTATTTATTATTTTATTTTATAAAATGAAAAATATATCATGGATATAATAATAGGGAAATGATATTTAGAATGAATACGGGATAAATTATCAATTACAATAAATTGGAATATATATTTGTAAAATATAAAAAACCCTAGTTCTTGGAGTGTGATTTAGAAAGGTTAATAAATATAGATTGAATTTCAGATGTCCCAAGTATCATTATATTATTTATCTATTTTACAAAAATTACTATTTGGAATAGTGAAATTAATTATTCTAGATGAAAATGAAATGGGATTTCCATGAAGGTGATTGATAAAATGGATCATAATGAATAAGTATAAATATTATGTTCGGGGAATGTATTTTACAATACATAATGGTCTAAAGTGATGAAAATATCTAAATTGGTAATATTATTTTATAGGAATTATAATATTAATTTTTAATGGTGTATAACTTTATATAATCCCAAATCAATATCTCAGTTCCCCTATATAGAATTTGGTATAAGATGGAAATTTTAATATTAATAGGGGATTTCCCATAGGGAGCCATTGACTCCATGGGAGGAAGTCACAATTATATTAATATATTGGTACACCTCCATGCCCACACTTTTTTGGGTGAGTATTAATAGATCATCCTTATCATTGATTCATAGATTTTCATTTCATTTGTCTAGGATGTGTTTTAAAATAAATAATTAGAATTTAATGAATGAATTCAATAAAATATGATCTCTCTATAACATTGGTGATACATGAGCATTTCACTAAATGTAATGATATTTAATATATATGTAACATATACAAAAATATAAGGTCTAATACATGGTTTATGAATCATTAATATTTAAATTATAGTATTCATGTGAATCGTTCAATCTGTCTCATTCTTTCTTATATCATGGGTTTATAATTTTGAGTTTGAGAGAGACACTATCATGTCAGATAAAGCACATACGATTCTTGTCGCATTAAATTACACATTAAAATATAGATCGTTTAAATATGTTATGTAATATAGAATTAATTAAAAATTTAGGGAAAACTATTCATGAAGTAGACTAGAAATTATTTAGATACATAATTTAGTAAAATTGTCACTTAATCTAACAATGTTGGTTTTAATACTGGTATAAAGTAAAATTTTATACAAAATTCATTATCCATTGATTAGTCACCAAACATATTAATAATTATCTTGTTATTGTAAAAATAAACATTTCATAACAAAAATACTTCACCTAGAGAATTTAGTATTTTTAGAATTAAAATGATAAATTACAAGAAATATTTGACGAACATCATGGAATTATACTTTACTTTTGAGAATATGGTATTTATCTTATAAATTATATGAATATAAATAAATTGATATAATATTATATTATGATTCAAAATATTTTTATAATTAGAAATGAAATTTAATGTATTTCCAAAAACTGTGTTCTTATCTGATTCATCTAGAACACATTATTTTAGAGAAATATGATTTCATTGTGAGAAATTACCATTCCCATACTATTATACGAGGTTTATTGGTAGAGAGTACTATATATGTGCAAGGAAGAATATATTCACATATTTTTTGATTATATTAATTTCCATTTATTTTCATTTAAAATATTACAATGGAATAAGTATTTAGGATCCTATCAACTTTCATATGTTTATATATAAGAATTATTAGATATAATTGTAATGGAATTAATCATATTCAAATGTCTAATTATTAATATATATCATCACGATATATTCACCTTTCCATATCTTGGTGTTTTAAAATTTCTATAATCTACCATCTATATATTTTACTAGAAGAATAAATATTATTTCATTAATAAACCAAAAAGGTTCGAGAAATAACAAACCACTAATTTGAAAACATAACAATATCGTTATATCTCTACCAAAAAGAAGATTAACATCAGTTTTTAGATGCAGTTCATCACAACCACCTAAAATTATTGAATTTAGAGGGTGTTTACAACCACCTCAATATTTGTTAACATTAAATTTTTAATATTTGATTTTATTTTTGACTAATTTATTTTAAAAGACCACAAATTTAAAAATTAATGGCATCATATATTCAGTTGGATTTTTGAGGATCAATATATATAAATATATATATATATACATTTGGATATTATATTATATATATATAATGGATTTTTTAATGGAGATAAACGGGGTTCAAAACCCCCATAAATATCTTATTTAATTGGGGTTTAAACCACCTATAATAGAATACATTGGAGGGGATTCATGAATATTCTTTGGTCCTTTATATTTGAGGTGGTTATGAAGCCCCTCTAATTTAAGAACATAAAGGGTGTTGTGAACCCCCTCTAATATATAAAAATAGAGGGGATTTTGAACCCCTCTAATATATGAAATTATATGGGTTTGGAACCCCCTCTAATATATGACATTAGATAGGGGTTTGAACCCCCTCTATTATATGACATTAGAAGAGGTTTTGAAAACTCTATAATTGAAGAAATTAGATAAGGGGGTTGAAATACCTTTAATTTAATATTTAGATAGGTGGGATGAACACCCTCTAATTCAAGAAATTATTGGGTTTTCATGAACCTCCACAAATCTAGTTGATTAGAGAGGTTTTTAACACCTATAATTATTTATTTATTTTTTCAAATAATATTATATTAATTATAATTGGATTATATATTTTGGTGTGCTTGTGTGTGAATATATATATATATATCATAAACAATTTAAATAAATGTTTTTAAATTAATTATAATCATTTATATTAAAAAATTATATAAATACATTAAATAAATACTTATATAAAAATTAAAAAAATGTATACATATATTAAAATTTGTATAAAAAATATTAATTTATTTACGAAAGTATTTGTTAAAACATGTAAAATTTATGTATGGTCTTATAAATAATACAAAATTATGTTATGATTTATATTATACATATATTATATTATATACAATTTTATTATTCATTTTTATCTAAATACATTTATATTATATTATACATATATATATATATATTAGGTATAAATATATATATTATAGGAAAAAGTAAATACATTTACATATATATTATATATTTATATTATATTTTTTATACTATAAATATTTCATTATATAAAAATTTAAATATTTTATATAATTTTAATATAAATTTTTTGTTATATGATATTCGTTATAATTTAATATAATATATATATATATATAATTTATTTATATTATATATATTTTTAATTAATTGAATGTATTTAAATTTTCACGTATATATATGTTTGTGTATACATGATATAATAAAATATTTTATAATTATAAACATTAATATATAATAAAAATTAATAAAATAAAAAATATATATATAATATAAATCATTCAATATATAAATTTATAATATTAAAAAAGTCAATATATAATTTTGTAGTTTTAAAATTGAAGTAATTATATTATTATTAAAGAGTAATAATATTGATACACATAGACACACACACATATTTTTAGGAAATGGTTTATTAAAAATTTTGAAATCGATTGTTTTCCAATATAGGTTTCATAAATTAATATATTGAGTTTAAAATTTTCTATTCAATTTTAATCTATTGTAAAATGATTATGATGAATTTATTTTCCAATTTTTAAATGTAATGTATATTAATATATTTAATGATCCCATATTTTATGATATTTAGATTACCATATGATGTAACTATAAATAATAATTTCATAAATCCAACTTGCTCTATAGCTCACACCCTACATGTACAATTTCAGTTTTTTTTTCATTTGTGTTGTAATTGCAGGTTATCATTTTCTTGTAAAAAAATTATTATGATCGCCCTTGGTTAGTAAAAACATGAAAATTTGCATAATTTGGTTGGTATTGAACAACCATGATACCTTTTCAGTTATGTTTTACATAGCATTTTCCTATCATCTTTTTATTTTTGAGTTTGAAGTAATGATATATTTTTAGATGTTGTTTTTTCTATGTTCATTGATTATAATTGGAGTTTCTACTTCTTTAAATATTTCCAAAAGTTTTAATCCTGAATCACATGTACATAACACCAACCCATGGGGATCAGGAACACCTTTTTCGAGATAGGCATAGTATCTCATGTACATTTTTGGATGGTATTCTATGATAAATCTATAAAAAATATACAAAATGAGGTGGTTCCATTGTGTAATATACATTTCTGTCGATTCACTTATATTAGTTGGGGTGAGTTAGTTTGGAAATGAGATTGGGAATGTGTCATCACTCAAGAGGTATTTCCTGAGTGGTTGATAGATAAACACCTATTAATAATGACATCTCAGTTTCTGGGGAATGTTGATACCTATGCAATATTTTCAATAAATATATTCATAAGGATATTTGATATTATGATTTTCAATAAGTCGATATTTGATTATGGGAATCCCTTATTACATTCAAAATTGGAATATAATATTGACCAGATACACACAAGGTTTTTGTAGTCTTGTAAACTATGAGTAATTGGTGCGTATAATTTGGATTTCATCCCAAGAACTATTGTGAAGATATTGTTTCTTTACTAGACCATGTGATATTACAAATCTTATTTATATTCTGATTTTGAACATTTAACAATTTCTATATCATCCAACTGAAATCATCTATTAGATTTATTTTCTGAATGTTATATTGGTTAGTAGATTTATTTTATTAATTTGTTTCAATTTTATTGATTTTTGGAGGATTTTAAATATATTTTAAATCCCAATTTTTGGTATATAATGGTTTTTATTTTTTAGGATTTGTCAATTAAGAGAAATTTGATTTTATTATATTCTTTCTTTGTAAAATTTTCACAACCCACCTTCACCAATATGAGGGAATGGCTAACAGATTGCCAGATCCTTCCTTCTTCATATTAAAGGAGAGATAATGACCCACGAGACCCACCTTCAATAGGTCCCAGAGTGGTGACTAGCACCAATAGTATAGAATGACACACAAGATGGAAGGAATTTCCCTTTTTATCTAATAATATCGGGCGATAAGATAACTAATCCCAACAACACCAAAACTGGATGTAAAGTAAAGACAAAAGTAAACCATTCCCATATTCATGTTCAAAAGTAAATTATACTAGGTACAAGAAACTCCAAAAGTAATGTACCATGAAAAGGGAAAAACAACAGTAACTGCCCCAACGTACGAACTAGTATGATCCAACACGATACCTGAAGTCCTCCTAAAAACCTAAAATCAGTTTTATATAGGTAGGGTTCGCATACAAGTATACTCAGTAGGGAAAAACAAAAGCTATCATGCACAAGTGGGGAGGTATTCTAATGCTCCATGAGAAAAGAGATATCCAAAACACTCATCAAGGAAAACTATCCACCCAAACCACACCAAGTCACACTCCCCTAATAACGCAAGTCATGAAATATAATAGAAATAACACATCAATGTTCGGGAACCTAGGGCCACTTTCCCATTGGTTATGGAAGACATCCGATGAGTCGAACCTCTCCCGCCATTCTCACCATAGTCCCACTGCCACACCCCGCTCGTACACACATGGGCCACAACCACACATCCTGACCACAAACACCTAGGACACAACAACCACCCGTAAACACGCACGCAATCACAAGGGACTGAACATCTACTACCACACCCAAAGTCACCTGGGCCTCATCCCGATGACACATGGGAAACAACCATCCCGCACACAACTGGTCCAACCACCACAAATACCCTTCTCGAAGAATCTTGGGCTTTAATGGACCTCAAGCCATCCCAGCCTCCCCGATGAGTCATGGTCTATTCATGAAAGGGAGAAGAAAATGAGATAATAACCAGCCAATAATAGGAGTGTTGGAAAAAAACACCCTCCCCCATGTAATGGGGGTGTTTGGAATGATGTTCTCAATATTGGTGGGGCGCGAATAAGAAACATCAAAACTACAATTACATGTATAGGTAACAAGCTCTCATCCCAAACTTGGGGTTCTATAACCAACCTAAGCAAAAACACCCTTGTTAATATTCATTAATAAATTAATGGCACAACACTCATAGCCAAGTCACAACTCATTCCAAAAACCAGTTCCATAATGAACCCATTCCTTTCTTCATGTTCAAGTGATTCCATTTAATTTAATTCTGCACTACTGGGCAACTAACAGGCGTATCCACATGCTGTGGAAAGGAAAACAGTCAAACAACACATAAGCATTCACACCCAGTCCTCTTTTAATGTTATAGCTATGGAATCTGTGAGATCCCTCAAAGTATTGGAACCAAACCAATCCCCATTATACAACCCCACAAGGCCACAGATCCACAACCAAAAAAAGTATAATAATAGAGGACCCCATCCCCATCCACAGAGCCCATTAGAATCGAGCAGAACAAACAGACATGCCAATAAGACAATACAAGGAATATTCCAGACTCATGTTCATTATTCCCTATGTATTATTTTTTTTGTTGGTAAACTGGGGTGATCACATAAGGATTTTTTTTCACTTGACATTCAGTTAATCTACCAAATTTACGTGATTAACCAAATTCCCATGTTGGATCCATTCACCCATTGCAGAAGATGGACTTTCATTAATACACATTGAAAGACCACCAACAACCATGATTTTTAGGGGTCATAGGCCCTCACAACTCAAAACATGAATAATCAATGGTATGGAAATACATAAGAAACACAGATCAGACCCACCTTCAATCATTAAAATTCCAGTTGTTATCTTCATTAATATTTGGTTTCCTCCATCGGGTAGAAACAACAGCATACCCTCCCCGTATGATACACAGTATGGGGAGATGAAGGAAAACCCTACCTGGATGATCAATGGTGATGTCTCTCTCCACGCACCAATAACTGTGGGTGCACATCTTGCAGGGGAGGAACTCTAGAGACTCTAAGGATGAGCAGAAAAACTCTATCACAGGCGCACTACAAGGCTAGGGAAGGAGGGACTCCATGAGCACCCAAGGAGGAGAATGGAATCCAGCCAAAAAAGAGAGGGAAAAAATTCTTATGTTATCTAAATATGAGATCCTATTGTTACAGGCAACAGAATTTTGAACCTCTTCAATGTCGGATCGTGGGTTCCCATTCGTTTGGGAGGTTACACATGATGGAGTAAATTTTTATTTAATTATTCCCATTAGGGTTGTGGAAATAACATCTTTGTGTTAAAATGTTTCTTTTAATTGGAAGAAAAATGTGCAACAGGGGAGGAACATGATGTTACGGGAAAATGGGTGTGACACCGAGGAAATGAAATGTGTTTTGGTAAGGTATTGGTCACCCAGATATTGAGTGATTTTAGATATCATTTATGGGCATTAAATGGCTTTGAAAGTGGGTATTAATTAAAATTTTTATGTCAAAATATCCGTTGTAGGAGAAAAAAAGCACGAAGATGGAAGAAGAATGAAGAACCTTGGTGAGGACACGGTGCCACCCTCACAATGTCACCCACACGGTGCCATAGTAACAATGTCACCCTCACAGTGCGACCATCTGTGGTGCCACAGTTTCTTTGTGAGACCGTGACTAGTGACACCCTTTTGTGGCACCATTCGATGGAACCATGTTTTTGCAAAATACTGGACTAGGAGGGTCCAGTCCGTTACATCAGATGCCTCTCAAATCATTCTAGCCCTCAAGAATTAAGATCATGCCCCACGAAAAGAATGAGATGGGTCCGAACAACTGCCTGGAAAGTTACCACTCAGGAGTGAACCTCACCTAAACCTATGAACATCTATCCCTCAGGTATCCACACAACATTTAAGGGTCACACCGTCCAGTCATATGGATTAGGGGGATACTTCACCCATGTCAAGATAATATCCTCTCTGGGTGACACTGACTCACCCACACGGGTTTAATAGCTTCCACATAAATACGTCTTGATTAGGGATTGAGTCCTTCCCTTCCCACTGTCAGGCATTTCATAACCATAACAACGTATGGAAACAAATCATCTAAAAAACAACATGGTCAGCATTACATCCCAAACATAAAAAATGTAAAATAACAAACCTCAAAATAGCTCTAGGTATTGGGCGTGCATCTATGCCTCCCGTTCCCAAGTACTATCCTTGAGCCCACCATGCCTCCAGAACACGTGAAAAAAATGATTGGTTCATTCTGAAAGGAATTACCCTTCATGATCCTCGATCCTCATAGGTCCTTATACAAACATCACATCATCCTTGATATCCACCCTTCCACTGTTGAGGACATGTTTATTGTCCTGTATATACCATCGGTGTTGAGATGCATGGATGTAGTCGAGAATTCTCAGTAGCGGTGGTGGTCGGGCTAGCTGATAAGCCACTTCGTCGACTCGTCGTAGAACTTCAAATGGTCTGTTGAATCTATGAGAAAGCTTGCATCCATTTTCAAACCTCAGTTGTCCATGCCGAGGGGAGACCTTCAAGAACACATGGTCTCCGACCTTGAACTCCAAGGGTCTCCTCTTGTTATCAGCATAGGAATTCTTCTGGTCCTGAGCCGCCTTCACCCTCTCCTGTATAAGCCGAACCTTCTGTGTCCTTCTCTGCACCACTCCTAGGGCAAGAACACCTGCTTCCCAAATCTATGTCCATCACATGGGGGAGAGACACGGCCTCTCATACAATGCTTTGAATGGAGCCATGATAATGGTCGAGTGATAGATATTAATGTATGAAAACTCTACCAAAGGCAAATATTGCACCCACGATACCCCAGAGTCCAAAACACAATCCCGTAGAATATATGCCATTGGCTAGATGGTGCATCGGTCTGTCCATCTATCTAAGGGTGGAAGGAGTTGCTAAGACATAACTGAGTGCCAAAAGCGTACTGCAATCCCCTCCAAAATCACGAGGTAAACCGGGAATCCCTATCTAAGACTATGGAAATCGGGATCCCATGAATCAACAATAACTCATTAACGTACCTCTGTACTAGGGCATCTACCACACCAGACTCCTTTATCACCAGGAAGTGAGCTGATTTTGTCAGTCGGTCCTATACTTCCCAAATGGCATCACAACCCCCTTGAACTCTATGTAGTCCTATGATGAAATCTATCGAGATTCCATCCCACTTCCACTCGGGGACATCTACCGGTTGTAAAAGACCTCATAGGATGTGGTGATCTGCCTTCA
The DNA here is from genome assembly GCA_963277665.1 of Viscum album. Lineage (NCBI taxonomy): Eukaryota > Viridiplantae > Streptophyta > Magnoliopsida > Santalales > Viscaceae > Viscum > Viscum album. Next base: position 491,828,686 of record OY728162.1, read on the forward strand.
CTTGCAAACACATGAGGCACTTTTCTAAAAACTATGCAACTTCCTACTTCACTCCAGGCCACCAAATCTGACTCATCAAACCCTAGTATATCTTGGAAACTCTTGGGATTACATCCAGGGGTGAGTAATGGAATTCACCATGAAATCTCTGTCGCACTGTCTCCAGAACAAACATATTCCCTTAGAAAAGTATCCAGTTCTGACCATCCTATGACCATCCTTATGGAGCATTGCCCTAGATAATGTGATCACGCGTTACCTCAGTCTCTGAGTCTCACCAATGAGAGTCATCTACCTTCTGTAACAGAGAGGATTGCACTGTCATCTGAAACAGGCAACCTCCACCATCATTCATCCTCGCATCGAGATATAGAGCAGAAAATTATTCCATTCCCTTCCAAGCATTTGTTCATTCTCAAACCACGTCCATATGAAACTTTCTTCTCAGGGAATTATCCAACACGATCCCCTTTCCCGAGATGTAGGAAATCTCAATTTCATTTTCTTGTAGGAACTCCTTCCACCTTCGCTGCAACAAATTTAGTTCCCCCTGGGAGAAGATCGACTTCAAACTCTTGGGATCAGTTAAGACCAAAATGCACTCCCTAATGTGGTAATACTGCCACAAATTTAGTGAGAATACGACCGCTACAAGCCCCAGATTGTGGGTGGCGTAGTTACACTCATGGGAACATAACATTCTAGAACCATAAGAGAATACCCCTTGCTGTTGCATCCGCACACAACCCAGTCCTTGTCCTGAAGCATCACAAAACACCTCATAGGAGACCCCTTATTCTAGAAACCTCAACATTAGGCCACTAACCAACTTCTCTTTTAGGTAAGTGATTGTTTACTCACACTTCCCACTCCACACGTAAGCCTATTCCTTCTTGTTCAAGGATGTCAATGGTGCTGAAACTCGGGAGAAGCTGGGAAAAACCACTAGTAGTAACCAACAAGGACTAGGAAACTACAAAACTCTGCCATTCTCTTGGGAAAGGCCCATGAACCAACTGCCTCAACCTTTGATGGGTCCACTGCTATTCGCTTCTCGGACACTACGTGTCTAAGGAAGTGAACTCCTCGAGTCCAGAACTTTGACTTGGTCAATTTCCTATAAAGTTGGTGCTGTCAGAGGACCTTCAAAACCATTATCAAATGTTTTGCATGATCCTCCTATGATAGTTAAAAGACCAGGATGTCTTCAATAAACACGAAAACAAACTAGTACAAGTATTCCCGAAAAATAGAGTTCACGAGCCCCATGAACATAGCTAGAGCATTCGTAACATCAAACGACATGACCACAAACATTAAGTGGCTATATATGAACCTGAAGGTAGTCATCGAGATGTCACCCTCTCCCACCCTAAGATATTGATATCCCCACAAAAATTCAATCATGGAGAACAATCCTACCCCTTTTAACTGTTCAAAGATATCGTCTATCCTCGGGACATGGTAGCGATTTTTGAAAGAAACCTGATTCAGTCTCTGGTAGTATATTCATAGCCGGAGACCTCTATCTTACTTCTTTATGAAAAAGACTGGTGCACCCCATGGTGATACACTTGGTCGAACATACCCTTCTTCATCATATTTTCAAACTGAATCCGCAACTCCCGTAACTCAGAAAGCACCATCCGATATGGAGCTATTGAAATCAGACAGGCACCTGGTTGTAAGTCTATCCCGAACTCAACATCACGTTGAGGGGTTAGAGTCACCACTTCTTTAGGGAATATTTCCATAAACTCACTAATGATTCATGGGACTTCCACTATTTCTATATCCACTGTCTCCAGTGACAAATCATCTATCAAGGAAAGGAGGGGATCCACTTTCATACTACCTTCCTGGAAACCCCAATCGCTGATGAAAGTAACATGTCAGCTGCCCAAATCCGAAAACACGATCCTTATTTGGATGCATCTAATGAAGTCACATACAGATAATGACCATTCAATCCCTAGGATGATGTCTTATGGATGTATCTGCAATAGTAGAAGATAACTGATAGACTGATATGGCCCTATCATCAGTCTACACCCTCAGAAAACATAATACAAGTCGGTCTGACCTTCGACTGGCATAATAAACACCAAGGGCATTGGAAGACACTCAACATATAAACCCAGAGCACGTGCCAGACTGGGTGCAACATGGGATTGCGAAGCTCTTGTGTCGATCAAGGAATATAAAGGAGTACTAAACAAGCTGATCATACCTCAGACTACTTCCGGACATGCTGGTATTGCTGCCTCTGCAGCGTGTAACTGCCCACGCCCATCTCATCTACCCCTCGGTTTTCAGTTGCCTCCCAGACTGCGCCCTGGTCGAGATCCCTGAGGGGTGCCCTTAGGTTGGCCTCCAACTTCAATGTATACTCTCAGAGTGGTAGGAGCTCACATTCCCTGCTACTGAATGGGTCTGGCTGGAAACTATTGCTACTGAGGTGGGTGCTGCATCGGCCAACCCACACGGTACTGCATTAGGTCTGGGAACTGCTTCTAAAGGTGACCATGACTTCCAAAGCTGAAGCATGTTAGTCTTGGTCCCGAAAGGAAAGGGAGAGGGCCGAGAGGTCGAAACTGGAACTAATTGGGTCTGCTTTCTGCCAGTCAAAACCTTTAGGGCCCTGATGCTGGGGGCCTACTGCTGACGGCCTTCCCCTTTGACAATCCCAACTTGACTCCCTCTCTTGGAACACCTCCCAGTGTGTGCATCCTTTCTACAACTTCATCCTTCTTCTGTACCTCCAATTATGTCGGTAGGGTGAAGGGGGTGACCTCATACTGATGATAAGTTCATAGTGCCTCCTCCAAACGTCTTTCCTGAGACTCCTCATCTTGAATGAGGTCTGGTGCAAAACAATGGTGATCCTTGAAATTGATCCCCAACTCCCTTAATTACATTCCCCTGCTAAATGGGGAGTAGATCATGTCTCCTCACATCCTTCAATGGGGTGGAGATGAATTCTCACCGGTATTCCCTCTCGAATTCAGCCCATGTCACCTCAGTCACCCTCTTCTACCCATGAAAAACCGTCCACCATTGACGCACTTCTCCCAGCATCTGGCTTACAGCCAGAGGAGCCCAGTACTCTGTCGAAGCCCAAATCATGCTAAAAGCTATCACCATATCCTCGATCCAGCATTCCGTCCCCATGTCCGATGTACTTCCCTCGTATTTCCCAAGGCTCTATTGCTGAACGACACGTAGCGTCCTCTGCCGCTGATCGTCCTCCTCCTCTCGGTCAATCCTCAACGGATCAGCCAAGTCACCCTCCTTGGCCTCGATCCCCCGAACTACCCTTGGTCTTCGTCCGAGTGCCATAGATGGAATGTAAACTATGAATTCCTAAGCCCGAGAAGTGTATAAGACTCTTTTAAACGTTGTTAGACTTCTTATTCATTTGAAATCCCAAAAATACCCACAAAACACAATAACACATATCACTATGATGCATGCACCTTTCCTAGGGTCTCTACCATGAAATCAGTGTAGCCTCACATGGTCGGTCGGTAGGCCCAGAGCCCTTATGTCAGATCATGGGGGGACCTAAAATCCCATGTCCTAGCTAGTCTTCCCTGGCCTATATCACGCAACATGATTACCTAACACTGTTTCCCTACCATCCCATGAAATCCTCACTGTGCCTAACCCCGAGATTAATCCTATCACTCAACCAATCCTCTGATAGCATTATGTCACGACCTTCCTTCACCAAGATGAGATAAGGGACTGCAGATTGGTAGACCCTTCCTTTTTCTAGTTGAAGGAGAGATAATGACCCCCGAGAACCGTATTCCATTGTTCCCCGAGTGGTGAATAGCACCATGTTTATAAAATCACACACAAGATGGAAGGAATTACACTTTTTTATCTAATATGATCTTGAGATAAGATAAGAAATCCCAACAACACAAAAAAATTGAGGTAAAGTAAACCCAAAAGTAAACCATTCCCATATGCTTGTTCAAAAGTTAATGATACAAGGTACAAGAAACTCCAATGGTGAAGTACCAAGAAAAGGGAAACAATAATAGAAACTTCCCCAACGTACGAACTAGTATTATCCTCCATGATCCCCAATGTCCTCCTGGAAACCTGGAGGCAGTTTTATATATGTCGGTTGAGCATACACATATATTCAGTAGGGAAAACCAAGTTCTCTCCTGAACAAGTGGGGAGGAAATATAATGCTCTGTGAGAAAAGAGATAACCAAAACAGTCAACAAGGAAAACTGTCCCCCCAAACCTCACCAACGCACACTACCCAAATAATGGAAGTCATGTAATATAATAGTAATAACACATCGATGTTCGGGTACCCTGCACCACTTTTGCACTGATTATTGAAGACATACAACACATCGAACCTCTACCGCCATTCTCACCGTTGTCCCACTGCCACACCTTGCCCGCACAAACCTGGGCCACAACAACATATTCTGCCCGCCAACACCAGGGCCACAATAACCATGCGTAACCATGCCCACAAACACCTAGGACAAAACAACTATTTCCACACCCGCTAACACATGGGCCTCATCTCAAAGTTAGTTTGGAAAGAACCTCTCAGTGCACACCTGGGCCAACCACCACAACTACCCTGCCCAGAGAATATTGAGCTATAATAGACCTCAATCCATCACAATCTGCCTGATGTTTCATGGGAAATTGAAGAAAGTTAGCAGAAAAAGAGGTAATAACCAGCCACTCGTAGGAGTGTTGGGAAAAAAACCCTCCCCCATGAAATGGGGGTGTTCGGCACAAAGTGCCCAACATGGGTGGGGAATGAATAAAACACATGAAACTACATTTATATGTATAGGTAACAAGAACGTATCCTAAACTATGGGGTCCAAAACCTACCAAAGCACAATCATCATTGTTACTATTCATTCATAAAAGAAAGGCCCAAACTCACATCAGAGTCACTACTCATTCCCAAAAACAATTCCCCATTGATACCATTATTATCTCCATATTCATGTGATTCCATTAAAGTAATTTCTGCACTACTGGGCAAATAACATGCATTACCACATTCTGTGGAATGGAAAACAGTCAAACAACACTTAAGCATTCACAACCGGTCCTCTTGTAATGTTACCACAAAGGAATCTGTGAGGTCCCTCAATGTACTAGAACCAAACCAAGCCCCAAGATAAAACCCCACATAGCCTCATATCAACAACCCACAATCGTATAATAACCGAGGATACCATCCCCATCCACATCACCCCATAAGCATCGACCAGAACAAACAAACTTGCCTCCAAGACAAAGCAAGGAATTTTCCAGACTCAAGTACATCATTCACTATGTTTTCTTCTTTCTGTTGGTTAACCGGAGTGTTCACATAAGGGTTGTTTTTCAGTGGACATTCATTTAAACAACCGAGTTTACATGATCCAACAAATTCCCATGTTGGATCCATTCAATAATCACATAATATGGAGGTCCACTAATGCACAATGAAAGACCACCAATTGCCATGATTTTTAGTGGGAAGAGGCCTACACAATTCACAACATAAGTAATCAAGTGTATGGAAATATAGTAGAATCATCTATCACTCCGCCCATCATTATTTAAAATTTCTCTTGTTATCTTCATTAATGTTTGGATTCATCCATCCCGTAAAAAAAGCATACCCTCCACACATGATACACAGTAAGGATAGACAATGGAAAACCCTACCTGGATGATCAATGATGAAGTCTTTTTCCAGGGGCCAGGAACGAAGGATGCACGGCTTACAGGGGAGGAACACCGGTAACTCCATGGATGAGTAGAAAAACACCAGTACAGGCACACCACAAGCCTTGGGATGGAGGGACTCCATGCGCAACTATGGAGAAGAACGAAATCCAGTCAAACATGAGAAGGATGAAATTATAGCGTGATATAAAGATGAGATCCTATTGTTACAGGATAAGGTATTTTGAACCACATTAAAGTTGTATCGTGGTTCCCCTTGCAACTGGGAGGATACACACGATGTGATTAATTTTTATTTAATTATTCCCATCGGGGTGGTGGCCATAATGGATGTTCGTTAAACCGTTTCTTTTAGACAGAAGAAACATGCGCATCATAGGAGGAACTAGAAGGTACGGGAAAAAGAATTTGACAACGAGGAAAATCCATGTGTTTTGTTAAGTTAAGGGTCGCCCAAATCTTGATATCATTATGATATTATTTATGGGATTTCAATGGAATTTAAATAGTTTATTATATCATTTTTACATCAAAATATATTTTGTGGGGGAAGAAAAAGTTGGAAGTTGGAAAAAGAATGAAGAACCTCGGTGAGGACACAGTGCCACCGTCACAGTGCAACCGTCATGGTGCAACTGTAATGGTGCCACCATTACGATGTCACTCTCACGGTGCCACCGTCATAGTGTCACCCACACGGAGCCACCGTCAAAATGTCACCCTCACGGTGCCACCTTTTCTTGGTGAGACCATGAATGGGGCCACTGTTTTGGTGGAACCATTCATTGGAACCATGTTTTAGAAAATTATTAGATGAGGAGGGTCCGGGTCATTACCAAAATAGATTATAAAATAATATTTTTCTATTACCTATAAAAATGATCAAGACATAATTTCTGGTTTTAATGTGTTTAAAATGGAAATGGAATTAAAATATAGACAATAAGAATAGTGTTTTTTAAAATCTCCTATAGTTCAAAAAGATGGAAATTAATTGTTGAAATTGGACTAAAATTGTATCAATATTTCAAATTTATTGAATTATGTGAAATATTTTCACAATGGGGAAATATTTTCTGTTATAACGATTGGTTGTTTTGACTAATGTGTTTAGATCCATTATTTTAGATACTTTTGAAATTATTTACACCATGATAGATTATTTATTTATTATTTTATTAATGAGACCAGGTTTTTTGGTTTTATAGTTTTCTCAATGAATTTTAATCATGAATGAAATAAATATAAATAATAGATCATTTCATTTATGTATTCCTTCACATTTTCAAGGTTTGAAATATAAAATTGATGACTCAACAAATACATTGAATATATTGATTCTTCTAAGGAAATTCAATTGTTTATACCCCACATCGGTTTTCATAGATTGATGTAAAACCCTATATAAGTGATGTGGATTGAATATGTAGAAGTTATTTCCATTTACCCCATGATTCCGGGTTTTCTAAGGCTAATATCTATTAACAACATGTTTGATTTACATTGTAAAGAGCGTTAGAATGTTTTTTTTCATTATTATATTCATGAATAATGTATTGGTAATTCTTAAATTCTATATTCATTATGTAGTCCTATCTTATGGAAGATATGAACATTTATTTTTATGAGTCATGGGGTTTCAGTATAAATGATATACAATTTCATTGTATGGTAATCAATTCTCATGTCGGGTATGTTTCAAACCAATTTATTCATGTAATGACCCCATTTTGTAAAATATTGTGAGAAATGTCCCTCTCCAAAACCATGTAACATTCATAAATGTGGTATGTTTTATCTCTTATTTTATGGATCATGAAATGTCCCAATTAGCTGATATCGATGTAGAAGTGTGATGAAATATGGAGGATGCCTCAATCATAGTTAGATCTGGGGATGATGTTATGCACTGTTGTATAAGAGATTTGTCTAAACATAGATTGTAATAGCTCAAGTAATGATTGAGCACATCATTATCATATTCATTAATAAGAATTAATATTTTATAATTGATTTAAATATATAATTTAATTTTTAATCAGAAAAGTATTTTGTTTTAATAAATGATGATGATTATTAGATTATAAATAAAAGTGTAATTTATAAATTTCACAATTTTAATTTGATAAAAACATTAACAGTTATAAAATCAAAATATCGAAATTTTCATTGGATGAAATTTTAGATTCTCCCACAAAATATTGAAATATCATTGAATAGTAAAAAATAAGGATTTAAATAATTATTTATATTTAAATTAATTAAATAAAAAGTTTCATTATATATGGAATATGATATAATGTATCCTTTGTAACATATGGTAAAAATTATCCCACTCAATTACTTATGAAAAAAATTTATATTAGTTTTTCATGGAAGATGATTTTTTTGTTTAAGAACATGTTTTTTCTAAAAACAAATAATGAAAAATGAAGAAAAATTTAAGTAAATTATAATAATAACAAATTGTATATTTATTAAAATAAAATTTTATAAAATATAAAATAAATATTATTCTCTTTTTATACAATTAATATTTTTATTCCTTTTCTTAATATATAATAATGTTTTTCTTTATATAATCCTCTAAAAAACTGGATTTCTATCAACAAATTCATTACTAATATTAAATTATAATTTTCCACATCTAAATAACAATTTATTAATAATGGATTACATATTTAGAGAGAGAGTAATATATATTATATAATATAGTCGACATAATTATTTTCCAATGTAATTAATTAAAATAAAATTAAAATTAATCCCAATGATTATGGTAAAAATGAGTTTAAAAAGTTAAAAACTAAATTACATAAGCTAAACAATTATATAAAAATTTCAAATAAAACATTCTATGTAAATATGTCTACCATTAATCTTCTAGGACAAAATATAGTACTTCATTTGGGACTTGTGAAAAAAATCATGGGGTAGTTATCTATTTAAAAAATTAAAATATTTCCTACTCAACCCACATATAAAAGTCCATGCCACTCCTCCTCTCGTTCCACTTCTCATACCCTCTGTCACAAGGAATCAATTTATAAATTACATATCATATTCCCTAATATATTTATATAAGAATAACATTAGGATGAAATCCAACTGACGATAACTATTTTTCAATCAATGAAGAGATAAATGAAGAAGTTGTATCATTAATCAAGGATATTTTCTATTTCATTTCCTTATCAACCCACATAATTTATTATTATAACACGATTATATAGTAAGATAATTATCATAAAATTGTATAGATTTTATAATGTTAAAGGATAAACATAAAACCACATAATCATCCATTAAATGGGTTACTATCACGACCCCATTCCCACAATGTGTAAAACCATGGAATGAAAATGGTAGGAGATAGAAAGTGACCCCTTAGTCCCCCTTCTACTAAGCCTTGGGATTGTTACTAGCTTGGTGGATAAAGAAAAGATAAATATGGGTGACATTACCCTCTATGATAAAAACATGAGAAAGTGATAAATAATATATACATCATCAAATGTGTTTTCATAAAACAATATAAAAGAAAAACATGTACATAAATATAATTTCATGCAAGAAAAACAAAAAATTAATGGAAAACTACTGTATGAAAAAAGAAACTGATGAAAAAAGAGATCACAATGCCCAAATAGAACATGTGACCCACAAGTTGGTAGTAACCAATCTGATCACAATCCCATTAAAAATGACCTGAAAAGTAGATTATATATAAAGGCTGAGTATAATAGTATATGCAGTAGGATCCTTTATGGAGCATCAAATTCAAAAGTAATGAAAGCATGCTAATGAATAGTGGTCATCATGTGAATTAAACATGTCACCATAATATATATACAATTTTCCCAACCTCACCAGGTATTTTTTCATCATGTATCTCATTTATGATAATATATTATAATAATGAATATCAATGGTACCCCACTACAACATCCCCACAAGTTTTTCACATTCCCTAATGTTGCACGTAATGAGAATCTCTCTCCAAAATGGTTAACCCACATACACCTGGGTGATGCACCCCATCATGAATCACATGGGTCATCATGTACCTATATCACACCACCACATCCATTTAACCACAATAAAAAAGATTTTTTATGGGATCTACCATAACCCATATAACATGTATAACCCATTGTGTAAAATTACTCAATCCATTATTGTCCATACACCGAGTAAGGATCCTCCGATCATCATAACCCATAATCATTATGTTGAAAGTAGCATTTAGGAAAATATATTTATAATATATGTGTTTGAATAAAAATAATACATTATAGTCCTCTACACACATATTTTAAAAAAACGATCTATTTTTCATACAAGCACAAAAACATATCCAAAGAAGAGATTGATGAAAAGGGTGTAGTCCACCTTCGATCCTCCCATCAGGATATTAGGGAAAACACCCCCATGTATAATAATCCAAGATGACTCAATTTCCCTAATTGATACATTGAATTAGCATATTAAAACACAAAAATAATGTAGTATGACATAGATCACAACCGCTTAATGGGAACAACCTAATCATAGAATCGACTACTGCTCACGTCTTTATGACTACCAGCTATAATTAAAAAAGGATTTATATACTATAAGAACACAACCATTTTAATAGCAATATTATGTTTATTTATTATAGTTTTTTACCACCACACTATGCTATTTAATTCATAAACCATTAATTAAACATTATCAACTTCTACATTTGATTATATTATAATAACAACAAATCTTCATTCCCGCTAAGGTCAACCAAACGGAGTCCATGTTTTCTAGTAATTATAACTTCATTTTTTCATCCCAGCTTTCTCAAACACCATGTGTAAAACATTTATTCATTAATTAAACAATCATTAGAAAATTACATTTTTTCATGTATTCTAGGAATACATTCTATTCTCACAAATAATAGTGTATCAATAGAGTGAGAATAGGAACTACCTATTGATTTTTTTCTACATATAGAAAGAGCGCAGACATATTAAACATTGAGAGTATAAACATTTAAATCACATATAATAACCCACATTTCTTCTCCTCCAATGGAATGTGAGTAAGGAAACCCACCTACCTAAATATGTGGGGAATATAAATTAGAAAATTAAACAATAGATTCAACAAGAACCCGATGTTGACATCATTTTGTAACCCCAGCTTCAACACATTCCATCATCTCTAGTTTCCATACATAACAACATATGCATAGACTGATGCAAATCATAACAATAGGCATCAACTTCTACAAAAAAACTAGTCCTCTCTACTGATAGACCACAACATCCCTCCAGGATCATCCATCCCAGGAACAAAACACCTCACTGCCTCCCTTAACCACATACCTCTAGTCTTGTAACTAGAGAACATCAAAATAAACACAAATAAATATATCTTCATGATCTCGACCGTAAAACATGAAATTCATCCTTCACATAAAATGATCTATCATAGATCCATTGAATAAGGCATGTGGCCTTCAGAATAAAGTGGGAATCTCGTGACATATAAGGAATCATCTTTATCACAGATTCATTATTATTCCATTTTTAATAAACCGATTAATTATTCATAGGATCAAAATACAGAATGCCTAAATAAGAATCCTTCACAAGCTATAAGAAATTAATTAAGAAATAAATTTTCTAGGACATTAATTCCAATATCAACAATGAACTACATTGTTCACATTCATTAAAAATTTATATTAAAAATGCAAACATTCATTGATTTCATTCACACAAAATTATCAAAATTATATCACTGTTCTTTAAACATTTCACATTATCATTTATAAAATTAATTGAAAAATAAATCTTAATTTAGATTATTTACCATTTTCCATCACACATAACATTCTAAACCATGAAATAAATAGATATCATGATATTTATCAAATCAATAGGAAAATCTATTTCACTGTATAAATTATAAATATATCTAAATGGTCGATAAACGTTCTTTGATTTGATTCAAGTATTTAATTAGATTAATTTCAAAATGATAAAAGGGGATAAATCATTCTAAATACACATTTTCCCATTAATAAAAAGAAAATCCAAAAATCCAATTCATTAAAAGGCCATCCACATTACTCACATGAGAAAAAATATACCAAACAAATCCTACTCACCTCTCCCATGACAACTACATCTGATAGGGGATTCCACATAACAACCATACAAAACAAAACCCAAGAAAATATGCTTTAGAACAATATGAGATCATCCGATATATAATTGAGAGAAGATGTGGGTGGAAACATGAACCAATCAATAGGTACCTATTTAAAATGAAGTAAAACATATCTTGGATCAAAGACAGATCAACGATGGAATCCCGCTTGATCATCAATGATGGGATCTCTAAAACACCAATGAGGGGAGGGTCGGGTCACCCAGGATGAGAGGGTGGGAAGTATTAGTCATCGATATTAACTACTCGAGCAACTATAATGTTTCAAAACAATGTGAATTAATGTATTAAATGATATCAAATCCTCTATCATTCCCTATAATTATTTTTTATTGGTTTTCACTGAAAAAACAATGTCTTCTTAATTATATGATTTTTGTGAACTATATTACAATATGATGTGAAACCCACATTCACATCATGAAAAATCCTGTGTAACAAGATTTCACATCATGTAATACAGTTCCTTGATGTGTAATCCCACATTCAGTATTTTGATTTACTGAGATTATATAATATTATTTAGATCCTCCTCGAGCACATCCATCATCAAAAACACTCTATGCGTTTATCCACGTGGATCTGGTCAATTACATCATATATCACTGAAAACATTTAATCCATGACAATCCAAAACCATCGTAGATAGGAAAAAAATTGGGTCATCTAAATAGCCACCCCTTGAGATACATCTCAAAGATTTTAACAACAATATATCTCACCACCTCAAAATAGGAACAAGAAAAAAACCACACAAAAAACAAAACAATATCATAAAAACTCTCCCAAGGGAGATACATATCAAAAGAGTGAAATCCAAAACATTAAATAATAAGAAATCTATCTCACATATAGAAATGGTCTATATCCGTCAAATTAGTAACATTATAAATATAGATATGTGAATAAAACATCTCAGTCTACTAACCACATATATGTGTCTCACATTCCTATGTATTCTTCTTTATACCACCATTCCACCACAAGATACATACCAATTTGATATCCTTCACACACAACATGTTGTCCTAGTGGAACTAGATCCCTACAGGTTGCACGTTGATGATCGAATCATTTCCAACATCGATCTCACCCGATTTGATCATGTGAGAGTCATCACCATGATACTGATGGAACTGTGACATGTGAAACACATCATTTATCTATCTTATATATGGGGGATGAACTACCCGATACTCCAAGACTCTAATATAATAGAACACCTCGAATGGTCTAAAAAATAAGGGATCATTTTTCCTCTAATAACAAAACCTTTGCTTACCATGATGTAGAGTCACCTTTAGGTACACATGATCCACATCATAGAACTCCAGAGGTATCTCCCTATGAGCATCCTTGGATTTATAGACATCATGTGCTAAAGTCATCCTCTCATGAATTACATGACATATCTCAATTTTATTTTTCACCAGTTTTACTTGAGAATCAATGAGTCTCAAACCCCATTCCAATACAATGAATAGTTGAAAGGTCATCTAAACATGTCTTCAAATGGATACATGTAGATGGTGGAGTTAAAACTATTATTTTATGAAATGAATACTATGGATAGGTCCATCATCCACAAAAATAAAAAATCCAAGACACAAGAATGAATCATGTCATCAAGTGTCTGGATGGTCTGCAATGTTTGAAAATCCATCATTGAAGGAAATTGAGTTATAAAAAATAGCTAACAACCAAATCCATGATGGATACAACTCCACACCATGGAGGTAAAATTATTATATCAATTATAAATTATCATACTCGGTACTACATGGAGTCCCAACACCTCTTCTAGGTACCACCTCAGCAAAACCACCATTGATATCATCTCCTTAATCACTATAAATTTTGATTATTTCACCAAGCGATCCACTACCACCCATATAGCATCATCACATCCTAGAGATTGTGGTAATCCGGTGACAATGTCGGTCAAGATGTCCTCCCACATCAACTATAGAAAATATAATGGCTATTGAAAACCACTATGAACCTGATGCTTGGCTTTATACTTATTTAAGAAGAATCACTGATATAAATGTATAGTACTACATGCATTAAACAAGGCCACCAAAAATTTCCATTCACATATCAGTACGTCTTTTTCACACTAGTATTTACTGCTAAGGGTTAACTATTAAACTCTCAAAGAACCACTTCACACGTCAACGATGGACTTAAAATATTTCCCTAAATTAGTAATTGATGTTTTCATCTCTAGAAAATCTGTACGGGTCCTGCAACAAAAATCCTTCACCCTTTAGATATCCACATAATGATCTCATATCCAAGAATCCTCCACCTACTACACTAGAGATGACTACACCGTCATCATAAAAAGACAACCTATTCCCCAAAAGAATCGAATATCCATATTTAATGCTATATGATCCTCAATTAATCTATAGGAATCACCATATTCACACACTACATCATTTCACTGCATCATTCTCAATGAATCAAGAACAAAATTCCCTCTCCAAGGTGTATATGAAATATGGATGTTTTAATGCTCTAATAACTACATTCCCTAACGCTATGAATTCCTTATTGAATGATTTGAAAAAAAATACCACAATATTTTATAATCGGTGAGGACCAAGATGTACTGGATGATAAGGCAATCCCCCCACCAGTCTAAAGAAAACTAATCTACCTATAACTCGATATCATGGGCATCATAGTTATTATCATGGGGGTTTAACTGAAAATATTCATATGAATTGACCAATAATGACTATATGGAAACACATCCCAACAATTGATCTGAGGCATAAAAAACCAAAATTGAAGTGTTTCTCTTAGAAAATAAATAATTGGATCACTGGCCAACTTTTCCACCAGAAAATCAAAATCCACCAAACATTGGTTAGCCCAAAATAACTCATTATCATTTTTGGTCAATGAGGTTAGAGGAGTAATAAACCAATAGAAATCTGCATCGAAACTCTAATAATATCATTCAAAAAATTGTAATCATATTACATCTACCATCTTCTTTTGTTATTCCCAACACAAAACTGCATCTATCATCGATCAATACACAACTAACCTGGTTGTGATAAAATATTCCCTTTTAAATTTACATATCTATCGAAAATCTCAGATTTTTTCATCTTTCTAAATAGTTGATGAGGATGAAGAACTCCAAAAATGACACAGAGATAGTCTGTATTCTCATCCCCAGATGATGAGTATAACATGATGCCATTGAGGAAATCCACCATTGTGATATCTATTATGTCATGGAACATAGTGTTTTTTAACCCCATGAACCCAACTTGATCATCAATCACATAAAAACACAATAATGAAATCGTAATTCTCATGAATACAACATAATATAGGCTTATGAATATTTGTGTCCTTTATATTCATCAGATTAAAACCTTACTACAAATACATATTTGATAACCATCTTGAACCCTTCAATTTATTGAATAAATAATCCACACATTGAAGTGTATAGTGGTTCTTCATTGTAACATTATTCTAGTGATGATAATTAATATGCATCATAAAGTAACAATCATCCTTATTCAGAAACTAAATTTGTGCACATAACGGTGGCACACTCGATTAAACAAAACTACACTACAGTAATACACCATGATGTATACACATATCTGATAACTCATAAGGCATTATACTATATGTATTCATCGATATTTGATACATTCCTCATTGTAGTTCAATCCTAAACATGATCTCTCATCGAATTGTTAATGATACATACATCAATAGAAGGACATTAGGATTGTCTTCTAAGTCAATAACAAATTCCAATTTCTGAACCTCTAAAGAACCCAATATCAACTCATCCATCAATGATGAAAATTATAGACCACACCTCTGAACAATATGGGGTTCTTGATCCCCAACAAGCACTGATGACTCTACATCCTCATAGAAGAACACAAACATCCTACTAAATAAATCTCTGAGAAGATTCAATGAATAAAATAATCCATGTTGAGGATGACATCATAAGGTTGTATCCATTATCATAATAAATATCCCCTATAATGGTTCTTCCCAAGCACTACCTCTAGAAGTCAACAAATTTCAAACAAATCCGGGTGACATCAAACTAACATAATAAATAACTAGGTAAATGTAGGCCTTTCTACCTCATGTCCCAATATATGGAAATGGGAAGGTGATATAAAGGATTGATTATCTCTTCAATCAATCATGGAATTCACCCATGTAGAAAAATATAAAAGTTCACCTCAAATGATGTCTCAGTCTCATGGATCTGGAAGCCCTACAACATGATGCAAACAACAACATCCACCATGCCATGCTCCATAATCTCCCTAGCCCTACTTATAACCATCTCTACAAGCACACACCGCATTCTATAGATTGGGAGCATCCATGGGAGGTCCCAGGGTGACCCCATCTGATCTCCAATAAATCTATTTAAATTTGTTACATCTACCTCATCACGAACTTTCTCAACATAGGAACATTGTATGGAACAATTGGAACATAACAACTGCTCGAACTAGTATGTGAACTCTTCTCAAATATGTCCACAAAAGTCACAATAAAATCATATGTATGATCCCTTATAATTCTTTTGAGATACACTACTCTTGGAAAAATGAGACATTGAGGGATGGTTCATACCACTATTTGATCAAGTGATTTTTTTTCCAGACAAATGGAAAACACGTACCCCAACTTTCCATCATGAAGAATAATAAAGACTCCCCTATAATAAAAATCATGTTCTTGATAATGAGATATTTATGACCTATATTTTTTGACACCTCGATATACATAATTAGCATAAAGGGGGTGACCTGGCACTAGATATTTGGACCTAAATTCTCATTATAACGCCACTTCATGGAATCCTCAAATGGAAAAACATCCAATGAATATGGTAGAAGGATCCTAAAATGGATTCCAGTCAGTCACACATTGGTACTCCACTGCCAAATGGTATGATGCTTTTAGTTACTAGATTCCATTGTTGTAACGAAATAAACTCATATCTGAACTGTTCTGTGAACTACACCAACATTACTGTTATACCCTTGTGATACATAAAGAATAATTACCACCACTACCTCTCTTCCCCACAGAGAATTGTCAATGTTAATTACACAAGGTGATTCATTTGAGAATTGATCTAAATGAAGAATATATCACACTCCTCAAACTATTCTTCTATGAATGTATATAAATCATACCCTCGATACCTCTAAAAAATATAGTGGTGAAAATCTAAATGGTTTGTACTATAATTATTGTCATCATGAACCTCTACATTGGGGAAATCTTCTAGAGAACCCTGCTTCACATCTTCTGTGAAATCCCGATGAGGATGTTAACCAATAACCATATCTATAAAAGAAATAACAATTGGAACGCCTAAAAATGGAATATTGAAGTAATTTTTATTAATTACATTTTTTATTTTATTCATTTTAGGATAACATATCACACGGTCTACCCATTGAATCATAGGGAAAAAGAAGTATAATTCCAGATCATTTCCTTGGTCACTACCATACAAATGATATCAATTCATTTATAGACTCTATAAGCTTAAATTTGTATGAATCATATCATAGGGGGCCATAAATACAAGTTTCTCAATCAGACTCTCGTGTATACAATGCTTGTTAAACTTATCTATAATTATTTTCCTACAAACCCACAAAAAACCTCTTGTGCCAACCTCCAAACTCCATCCTATCCCTCAACCAAAAATATAATAACAATATGTCATGATCCACTCCCCATAATTTTTACCACTATTGGGATGGAAATGGAATAGAGAGAAAGTGACCCCGTGTGTCCCTCCTATAATAGGCCCCGAGATGGAGACTACCCTTGAGTGCATATTAAACTTTAATATGGGATACATGACCCTCTAAAAGAAATAGATTATTAACAGAGTGATAAGATAGAAAACATATAACCCTTTCTTATAATATATTAAAAATGAAACACATGTAACAAAATTAATCATCATAAAAAACTACATTAATTGAAATGAAAAAAATATAGAACCTGAAATTAATGTAGATTCGATAGTGACACAAATCCCAAATAGATCCAACAACCCACAAGCTAGTAGTAACTTACTTGTTGTCCAACCTAAACCAACAGACATAAATATTGTTTATATATTCATAGGTTTAGTATAATTGTATTCATAGTATGATCCTCCTAAGATACACGTCAGAAAATATAAAAAAATCTTAGTAAATCATAGTAATCAACAAGTAAAAAAACTCAAAACCTAAACATGTATACTATGATCTCTTCTTAAATGTTGCTTCCATCATTGTGTTTCAAATATATATGAACATGTTATAAAAAATAATATCAAGGGTACCATGATACCAATTTCCCTCTAGTTTCCCTATTTTCCCCAGTGTCACATGTCTAGAGCATCAATGTCAAAAATGGATATCCCACACCCACTTCTGTGATGTCCACATCACACACCTCTTATATCAACATGCACCACATCCATCAAACCACCACATTCATGTAACCAAAGTAGCCAGGTATTTTTCATGAGACGCCACATCCCGTATAACATGTCTCAATAATTAGGTGTTATATATCAAGACATTAAAACCCATACTCTGAATAAGGATCCTTAATCCATCACATCTCATAAACATTATACCTATTGTAGCCATTAGGAATCCATGCACAGAATCTAAGTGCGTTAATAACCACAAGCCCGTGTATCCATCTATACTCATATTTGGATAAAATTATCATCGTGCATACACGCACAAGAAACTACCATGATTAGAGTTTGTTGGAAAAGGTGTAGTCACTCATCCATCATTCCACCGGATTGTTAGGGAAAACACACCCCCATGTCTCAGAATCTCTGGGGTGTCCGCTATCCAAAATGAAAAGGTGTAGTAGCATATAGGTAAAAAATACATGGTATATTATAGTCCCAATCCATACTATGGGAACATCCTATACATTAAATCAACAGTAGATAACGTCTCTCAGACACCTGACCTGAACTACTGAGAATAGATATCCTATAATCAAAAAACCATTTAAAATATATATTATGTTACCTTATAATCTTCTATTGGATTCATTTTATGTTAATTAAATTGTTATCCATTAATTATCCATTAAAAACATATAATAATAATGTTTCATTTCATCTAAGAATAATAAAACAAATTCCATGGTTTCATAGAATTATAACCTCAGCATTGCATCCTAGAATTCTATATACCCATGGGTTAAAAAATTATTCATGTATTTAACAGTAGTTACCACATTCAATATCTCTATGTATTCTATGAATGAATTATATGATTCCAAACTGATTGGGCTCAACATAGTGAGTTTATAAACTACCAATCACATCTTTTTATATTTAGTAAGAGTCTAGACCCATCCAACCAGAATAATATAAACATGGAATGAATGGGGAATACCACACACATTTTTTCCTTCATTAGAAGAAAAGTATAAAAAAATCCTCCTCCATTAATAAGGGTAAATAAAGAAGATAAGAAACTAAAATATTCAATAATAATCCAATTCTATCATCAATGGGTATGATCATCTTTAACAATTTCAATCATCTCTTGTTTCCTCCCTGACACCACATGCATAAATATATGCATTTCACAACTGTAGGTGTCAACATCTTCCAAAAAAAGATATGTGTAACAACCCAGGCATAGATGTTACGTTTCTGTTTGAATAATATAGTAGCATGTGATGTACAAAACACCAAGTTCCAGCGCACCACGACCAATCAAACTATACATTTAATTTTTTTTTGAACAGTAATAACCACATTTTGAATTTAATATATATCTTATATATCTTTAACATTATTATGTTTTGTATCTTAGTCATAATATAATGACAAATTCAAATTTTCATATAAAGGAGGTATTTTTAAATAATATTGTTATTTGTTTTAATGGAGAACCTTTCTTAAAAACAATATTTGACACTTTTATAAATTCAATTTGATGAAATTAAATTCTCCATTATAATCAGGACATAAAAATTTAGTTCGGATAATTTTTTGGTGTTTTTCAGACTACTTTGGTATTTTTATCAATAGTGAAAGACGCTAAATTTTAATTGAAATTATATTTTTTTAAAAAAATTATTTTTAGTGTTAAATTATAAATTTGAATGGTTTTGAAGTATAATTAAACTATATTTTATTACCATTTAATCATATGATGTTCAATGGATTTAATTTCACGTTTCAATTAAGCATAAACGAATATCAATCTTTTGATAGTTTTTATTTCTCAAAAACCCGCTTTCTGGTTTTGAAAACAAGAAATTAATTTAAATTAATTATGGAAACCTATATGTTTTGAGAATAATTAAATAGAAATCATTTTTGGATTTTGAATATCCAAATTATCATAGGGTGAATTTTCGATATTTTTCTTAAAACATTCAATTTTCATTGAATTGGGAAAAACACTACGTTATTGTTTAAAAAAAACTTTTTATTTAAATAATTATTTATTATTATTAAAATATAATTTATTTCTTAATAGAAAGATTATAACTATATATGTTAAATATAATTTATTAGAGTAATTTTATAATAACTTTAGATATATAAAATTTTATTAATCTATTTAACGTCTTTTACCCACCTTCTAGACAAATATGGAAATTTGAATAAAACATAATTTTACACCTTTTGTGAATTTAATTTCAAAAATATGAGAGACAAAATTGATATCAGTATGTAAAATTTGGTTCAATAAGACGAAAATAATTATTTTCCAATAGTAACTTTTGAATTATATTTACCACGGTTAAATGTAGATAGGGAAATTAACTTCAAAATTAATGTTATAATTACCCTAACACATGTATTATTTCTATTAAATAAGTGATTCTCTAACAAAATATATATTAGGAATAAAATATTAACCCCTTTGATCGACATGGATTAGATTAGGAAATTTATTATTATTATTTTAAATAATTGTTAAAATTGTAAAATTCAATGCTTAATAACTGAAAATATCAAAATTAGGGTTATACATAATATAAATTTGACTATAAATATTAATAAATTTGATAAAAAGATATCATACATCATGTTTTTTTATTTATAACTTTTATTCATTAAATAATTAAATTTGTTTATGACATAATGATTATGTAGTAATAAGTTTAATAACGAAGGATTAATATAATTGATGTTATAAATATAAAAATGAATATAAACTGAGACATTTGATGTATTACAAGAATTTAATAGGTTAATATGTCATTTTATGGATGATTAAATAATTTTTTTTCGTATTAATAATGATGTTATGTCTTTCACAGCAACGAAATACTAAATACTGTCCAAATTGACACAAATGAGTTTTTAAAACTTGTTCTTCTTTATTAATTGATGAAACACTCATAAAAATCTAGGATTCGGAAAAAGGACTTAGAATATATTATATATCTCAATAATTAATGACAAGGGGTTATATTAGAAAATTATATTATGTTTATTAAACATTTATTATAATAATACATGAGGACATGGTTAATGATTAACTATTTATGTAAGAGTGAAATCTAATAGAAAAGGTTAATATGGTTAACTAAACCTATATAAAAACTATTGGTCAAGAAGATTTAGAACCATCACCATATTATTTTTGAAATAAATAAATTTTTAGAAATTAAAAACTAAAGATTATTTTATAATAAAATATTATTTCAAACATTTCTTATAGTGACACATACCTATCTTATAAAAGGGTTCATCCCCCTTTCTCCAAATAACACCTCCAAACCCATTTGTCTCGGCCAACCCCAGCAAAAATCCCCACCAAAATCCCATGAATTCATCTTATAGGCCATACATTGATCATAAATCCCAAGAAAGGTGTCATTTTGTTCAAATGAAAAGGAAACAACTAAAGAAGATTTAATTATTTTATCACCACTTTCAATGTTTATTTCTTCATCCACATTCTATTTCTTTGTTATCTCCATAAAAAAATAATGAATCCAATAACTTCTATATATTGTGATGTTATTATAAATATCGTACATCCATATTAGCAATACTATCCATCCTACTAATGATAATCTCACCATTAGTTCATATATATGGCTTACCGTCTCCACGACGTGGTGTAATTTGTTAGTAACCAATATATTATTTGGATTGATATAATGATGATTAATATGTATATAGATAATTAAAATAATATGATAATTTAACTGTAAAATTAATATAGCATCCAATTCCACAACATTTAATCATTATATAAATAATATCGTCAGTTGTGTGTACGAATGACTTACCATCTCCAAGGCGCGATGAGATTTATTTACACTTTCACCATTCAATGATGATTATAAAAATATGTATTACTATTAAGTCTCTAATATATGACATAATTAGGATAATGGAAATATATATATATATATAGGTACATATATCATCTTCACTTACATCTGTTCATTATGATATGAAATCGGAAACCACGTTTATGTGTATGTATGGTCTATCGTCTCTATAAACGATTTTTTCTTATTCATATATCTACCTATGAAACATATTTATATTCTAAATATATTATATATATATTTCATGTTTAATATTCTTGATTTATTTATATCATGATCTAATTGTTATTATTAAGAATAACAACTTCAAACATGTACGATAAAAAAGAGATTATTAACCGAAATGTTAATTTTATCGAAGAAATCATTATTAAAATGGTATTTTGAAGTTATAAATGAATCATGTATAATATAATAAATATGAATATGGTTCTATTATAATTTAATGACAAACTATTGTCGTTATATAGGATGTTAAACGTACCCTCAACCAAATGAAAGTGCAAGATAAGGGTTAATTTCTCAATCTCATTATTTTCTGATATTGTTTATGTGTAAGTATTTACAGGGAAATATTAATTATCAATGTCCATGTCTCATAAAAATCTTTAAAAAAGGAATATATTATGGTTTTAGGTATGTTTATCTTTAACTATATCCTCATTTTAATCATTTTAAATATTTATTTTTCTAATTATTTTTAATTAATTTCCATGTTTTCAAAATGGAATTAATGAGTTATTTATATTGAAATGATTATTTTAAAATGTTAAGTCCTTTAAAACATTAAATGTTTTATGGGATACATTGAATAAAAAATCTATTTTAAATGGATTTCTTTATAATTTTGTTATTTTTAAATTATTTCCCAAAAAATAGATATTTATCTCAATGGGGTTTACTAATTATTTTATACCATGTCATAATCCTTTTCTAGATATTATTATTTATTTAGGTATATTTATTATAATACAATGTTCTATGATGAATTTAATGAGTTATGATATGTTTGACTCTGGATGTGTTATTTTTATACCTTTTTCTTGTTACGGATAATGTATTAACATTTCGTATGATAGTTTTAACATGAATTCTTATGTTATGTTTCATTCTTCATGTATGAGATATAAATTGGACATATTAAGTTAAATTTATAGCATGACACAACAAGTTGATGAATCGATAGGTACCATGAGGAAAATTATTGTCCTAGCACAAGGCCATGATAAATATTTTATGTTTAGTCTCGGAACGAGGCCGTGACTATGTGGTAATGATGTTTGACATTAGACATTCCTTCATTATGAAATTAATTATTTCATGTGGTTATTAGATTAGTAGAATATCCATGTGCATGTTTTTATGTTAATGCTTGATTTATTATCTCCAAATTATTATAATGTTTTTGTTTAAAAGATAGTTCTTTTTTTTGAACATCATTCTTTTATAGTTTATAGCTTCCGATAAATTATTTACCCTTACTAAGTATCTAAGATCACCCATTTATTTTGTTGTGTTTTCCCAAGAGTCCACGATGTGTATTATTTTTGATAAGCAGGGTAAGGATTGGAGAATAACAGAGATCTCAATGGATTATTTATGTTGTGGTTTATGCTTGAAGGGGTAATTTAACATTCATTATTTGATATATTTTACAAGAATTATATACTGATCGGCCTGTCAGTAACTGATTTATTATAATAATGACAATTTATTGAAAAATGCACTGACACTGAACTTTTGTGGATGGGGCGTTACAGTTAGAATCTGAGTAAGATCAGTACAAACTGTGGAAACTAGAATTAGAAAACTCTTCTAAAATAACATTAACCAATGATATACTATGAAGATTAGTATAGAATAACATACTAGAATTTCGGTCATATAGAGATTTTGTGTATTTTCAAAACAATACATTCATGTCGAGATACGAGCATGTAGATACAGCTTTAGCACAGATGTATCTATGAGTGAGAACACCAATAAAGAGTTTCGTTCCTGAGCCGTGGTATCCTAGTACATGACAATGGGCCTTGATGCACACTTAGTTATGACACTCCCGAGGGAAATTCTTAGGATATTTCACATTTTAGTTACAAAAAATTATGAAGTATTTATGAGTAACTTTTTTCTAAAATAAAGCATTTTATTATTAGTAGGGATTATATTAATAAATTGTTTGATTTATGATAAATTTGATACTACATTATAATTATGTATTTTGATTCATAAACTAATCTAGGTTATTCATTTGTTTAGAATTGGCTCTTTGTAGAACGAATGGAAACAATAACAACACAAGTAATCAATGCAATTATTTCCCCTACTCAGGATAATAATAGAGGAACATGTGATGCAACTGGTGATGATCATCTTACAACCATACTGGGACAACTAACTCTGGTTAAGAATAATAACCTTACCCATATGAAGCACCCTGATCAACAATGTAGAGGAAAAAGGTTAGAACACTTAAAGAGGAAACAACCAACAACATCCAATGGGACTAAAAATCCATTTATAGGTGATGAATGTATATGTTCCTTAGAGAAATCATTTCATTCTTTGGGGAGTAGTGAAAGGGAAAACGTTATAATGGCAGTTTATCGCCTCAGAGGAGTTGCAGATCTATGGTGGTCATTGATTCAAAACAAAAAGGAGGATGAATAAGTATCAAATATGTAATGGCAATATTTTAAATATATTTTCTTATAAAAATAAATTCCTTATGACCATCGAGCAGATATAGAGAGATAATTTCAATTTCTGAGCAAAAAGGTGGATTAGAAAGTTGAAAAGTATGAGCCTAACATTACAAGGTTAGAAAGTCATGATGAAAACTATATGCATAACCAAAGGAGTAATATTGATCAACTATTTGAGGGGTTGTAACCATTTCTAAATCGAGAATCAGTCTCACAATCATTCTCATCATGTGAATATATAGTTTCTAGTTCTATCAAGATAGAACATAAATTCTCAATGTCTAATAACAATAAGTTAATGAGAAAGAAGAAGTGAATCGTGGAGTTAGAGAAATATATAGATAAATAGGGAACACAGTATTTTCATTTATGTGATAATTAATGTGAAAACCCCGGAACCTGTATAAAAGGAATGTGAGTTTCTTGTAAATGTGGAGAAAATGGTCTCCAAGATTATGAATGTAAGGGAAAGAACGAATATGTCAATGATGAATGGTACAATGTAGAGAAATATGGAAATATGCAAATGAATATCCTATGACCGAATGAAACTTACCTCAGAAAATGCCATGGGAGAAAGACCAATATTTTTCTTTTACTACTATTGAAGTGGAATAATTTATGTATTTTTTTTTATCCAATAATTATATTCTTGTTATAATAAGAATGTGAAATATATAAGTATTGTGATGTGGTACATTTTTCTTTCATTAAGGTTTTAATATGACGATGGTATTCATATTTATATTATGTGACATTAAGATAAATATTACATTGTAGGGGGAATCAGATGTTACAATTGATTGTGGAATTTAGATACCGTTTAGAGAGAGTATGGAGAGATGTATTTTGAAAAACTATAAATCTTTGAATGTATTAAGTTGGACATTGTATAATATTGTTTATGGTTTAAATATTTCATTAGATTATTTTTGGATTGTTATAAAAGGCCAACCCCGATGTAGGGAGATGACATGTCGCTATTAACAAGGTCATGAGACATGAACCTGGAACAGAAGGGAGACAAGGGTACATCACATACCACATGCCTACCTGATGGCCTAATTTTTATAATATAGTTTTTTAAATTCGATGACTGATGAATTATAAATTCATTTTTTTCGGAACAGTATTATATTAGGATAAATTGACTATTTTTGAGTTCAATTATCATTTGTTGAGAAAGATGTGTTTATGATAGAAATTAGATAAAAGATGCGACTTTATTTTTCATGTATTATTTTTTACTTATTCAATGAACAAATTAATTTTTCACATTTAGATAAAAGATCTTAGAACAAAAAAATTACAATTCTAATACATTTTCTTTTGTTTAACTAATGATATTTTAAATCATCATAGATTTATGGATTAGAGACCCTCAATTTTCCATTCAATTGGTTTTCATTTATTACCTATATCACTACCTATAAATATTTATGTTTTTCTTCCAACAATAATTTCCAACATTGTACTCCTACTAGAAATCCAAATTTTTTTGTGACTTTTTCCTTCCACTTTCCCTCTTCTTAAGACTAAATTTTATTAACCTTATTTACGATGTGGGTTTTCCACAAAGGTATTTTCTATTTTTTAACAATTTATTTTCACATAAGTATTTAAAATTTAAAGAATGTAATTTATTTATGTAAGGAATAATGAAACACCCAAAACATCCATTGTACGTTTACCTTTGAAAAATACAATAGAGTTCGATGTACACAACACTGAGTTCAAGCGCACCACGACCTATCAATCTAGGAATTTAACAATATTTTATGAATAGTAATAACCACATATTCAATTTTGTATATATCCAAAATAATTTTAATATCTATCTTTTGAGTTTCTAAAACATAATATAAGGAATAATTCAAATTTTTAGATTAAATAATATTTTTCAAAAACGCATTTTTTCATCCTTTTAATAGAGAACCCTTTTTGAATCCAATATTTGACACTTTTATATATTCAATTTTAATAAATTATATTCTTCATTATATTACAGACATAAAAATTTATTTTGGATAAATATTAGGTTTTTTCTGATAACATTCATGTTTTAAACAATAGTGAATTATACTAAATTTTAAATGAAAAAACATTTTTAATTAAAATAATTTATATTGTTAAATTATACATAGGAATGGTTTAAAAGTATAAATAATTTTTATTTTTAAAATTTAATAAAATATTTTTACTTGGAAGTAATTTCCTTTTTCAATTTGACATTATCACAAAACAATTATTTAGTAGTTTTTACTTCTCAAAAACTCTCTTTCATGTTTTCATAACAGAAATTAATTTTTAATAAATTATTGAAAATTATTTGTTTTTAATTTTTTAAAATATACATCATTTTTGGATTAATAGTATCAAAATAATCTTAGGATGAGTTTTTTTGTATTTTTCTTAAAAAATTCAATTTTTTATGAATAGTGAAAGACACTATATTACTATTTCAAAGTGATTTATTATTTAAATAATTATTTATTTTATTTAAAATTATTTAAATTCAAAATAGATACATAATACATATATATGTTCAATGTAATTTCTTTTAATCATTTTATAATAAGTTTAGATATATATAATTTTATTAAACTTTTTACCATCTTTTAAAAACCATTTATGCACATTATAAAATTTACATAAAATGTAATTTTACCACTTCTGTGAATGGAATTTAAAAAAACCATGAGATGGGATTCAAATCAGTAAGTAAAAGTTGGGTTAATAAGATGATAATATTTTATGGTGAATTGTTACTTTTGAATTTTATTTACCATGGTTAAAAGTAAATATTGTAATTAAAGGTAAAAATGATTTTATAATTACCCAACCACGTGTCCAAATTCTATTGGATAAGTGTTTTATGTCCTAAATAAACCATATGAATAAAATATGAACCACTTTTATCCACTTGGATTAGATTAATACATTTAATGTTATTTTATTTAAAAAAGAGTTAAAAGTGTAAAATTCAATGTTTAATATCTAAATAAATTTTAATATAGGGTTATACATAATATAAATTTTACTATAAATATAAATTAGATATCAAAGAGGATTTAATACAACTTGGTATTTTAGTAATAAATTTTAGACATTATATACTTAAATTTATTTATGACACAATAATGATGCAGTAATTACATTATTAATGAAGGATTAAGATAATTGATGTTATAAATAACAAAATAAATGTAATTTTATTTTTCTGAGGAATTAAATGAATTTTAGGGTTAATATGACATGTTAGGGTTTATTAAGTAAATTTTTTTCTATGTAATAATGTTTTTCAAACATTCACAAAAACGAAATTCTTAATAGTTTCAAAATTGACATATTTGAGTTTTAAAAACAAATACAATTTTATTAGATAAAAAAATACTCTAAAAAATTTAATGTTCTACCTAAGGTCCTAGGTAATTGTATATATGTCAATAATTAACCAGTTGGGGTTTTCTTGGATTTTTATAGTATGTTTATTAACCATTTATTATAATAATATAATATAACACAGTAAAAGTTAAACTATTTAACTAAGGGTTAAATATTAAAGATATTTTTATTATGGTAACCTAAACTAGTCTAAAAAATATTTTTTTTGAAGATTTAAACCCATCCCCATATTATGTTCTAAATAAATCAATTGTGAGCCATTAGAAACCGAAAATTATTTTATAATATAATTGTATTTCAAACATTTCAATAAGTGACCCTCACATCTATTATAATTGGGTAATTCCCCGTATCTCAAAATCACACATCCAAAGCCATTTTTCAAGGCCAACCTCATCCCAAATATCATCCCTACATCCATAAATATAACCTAGATTCCCTCCCTATGAATCTAAATCCAACCTATAGAGCCATATTTTAAAATAAGAAGGAAACAACCAAAGTGGATGAAATTATTTTATCACCTCTTTCAATGGTGTATCTTTTTTCCAAATTCTCTTTAATTATTATTTCCCTAACAAAATAATAACTCCATTATCTTCTATATATTATTATTTTATTATTAATATGGTTCAACCATATTCTTTATTAAATTCATCCTATGAATGATAATGCCACCATGTGTGCATATATATAACTTAACATCTCCACGTCGTGGTGTAATTTGTTATTCAACAATATGTTATTTTGATTGATATAATGATGAGTAATATATATATAAATAATGAAAATGACCTGATAATTTATCTTTAAAATTAATATACCATCTATTTCTACCCTTAAAATCATTAAGGAAATGATATCATCGCTCGTGTGTAGGTACGACTTACCGTCTCCATAACGCGTTGAGATTCATTCCCATGTTCACCATTCAAAGATTATTATAAAAATATATATTATTAATATGTATGTAATATATGAAATTATAATGCTACTTGATATATATATATATGTACTTACATATATCTTATTCACTTACTTCAGTACATTACGATATGAAAACAGAAACAGTGATTATGAGTACGTACGACCTACCGTCTACATAAACGGTGTTTACCATTTAATATATATATCTATTATAAATATATATATTGTAAATATATATTATATAAAATTATTTTAATTATTCTGGATTGATTTAAATCATGATCTAAATTATATGATCATTAATAACAAGTTAAAACACGTATGATAGAGAAACAAATTATTACCTGAAATTTTATTTTAACATGGAAATCATTATTAAATTTTTAGTATAATGTCATAAATCAATCATGTATGTATAATAAATATGAATATGGTTCTGGTATAATTTAATAATATAAAATGTTTTTTGTACAAGATGTTAAACGTACCATCAGCCAATGTAAAATGCAAGGTAAGGGTTAATTTCTCAAGCTCATTATTTTCCGAGATTGTTTATGTAAAAGTATTTATTGGGACATAATTATTATCCATGTCCTTGATTCATAAAAATATTTTTCAAAAGTAATCACTTATGGTTTTATGTAAGGTAAAATTTAATTATACCATCTTTTAAATTGTTTTAAATATTTATTTTTCTAAATCGTTTTAATATATGTCTACTTTTTCAAAATTATTTTAACGATCTATTTATATATACATGAATTATTTAAATTGTTAATTAAATTAAATATATTAAAAGTGGTATTGAAAACATATATAAAAAAATAACTTTTAAATGAATTCTTTTAAAAATGTGGTATTTTCAAATGATTTCACAAAAAAAGAGATATTTCTCCCAAAGAGTAGTACATATTATTTTCAACTATGTAAACATCCATTACAAGATATTATTCATGATTGAGGATAATTTATTGAAATATAATTTTCAATGTTGTATATATTGAGTAATGAAATATTTGAATATGGATGTGTTATTATTATACCATTTATTTCTTATGGTTAATGTATTGAAATTTCATAGCTAGTTTTAATACAAATGTTTATATTAGATTTAAAACTTTTCATATGAGGAATGCATTGGACATAGTTAGTGACTAGTGGAGATCTCTATAGGCACTCGATGAATCGTTGGGTCCCATGATACAAATTAATGTCTTTCCACAATCCCTTGAAAAAAATTTATTTGTTGTCTTGGCAGGATGCCTTGAAAATGTGGTAATGATGTCTGGCATTAGGTATTCCACATTATGAAATTAATTGTTACATTTGATTGTTAGACTAGTAGAAAATCCATGTTTATGTTTATATGGTAATGTTTGATTTATTTAATCCATATTACGTTCACATTTATGTTTAAAATACTTTTATTTTTATTACACATGTTTTCTTAAAACATTAGAGCTTCGGATAAATTATTTACTGTTACCGAGCATCAAATATCACCCTTTTCTTATGTTTGGTTTTTCTAGAATTCCAATAAATTTATTATGTTTGTTATGAAAGGTTATGATCGGGAAATAATGGAGTTCTCAATGGATTATTTATTTTTTGTTTTATGTTTGAATGTGTAATGTAACATTAATGCATGTAATCATGTTTGCAACAATACTAAAATGCTCAGTCTTTCGGGACATGATTCCTTGTAATCATTCTAATGTATTAAAATAATGAATTGGCTCTAGGATTATGGGGTTGGGTTATTACACTAGGACTACTTACACTACATACCAAAAAATCACTGCAGGATCAGCCATCTTAGGATCAAATCATTTTCGAGAATATTTGTACCATATACAGCTAATCTCATATCTTTAGAACATCACAAGTTGTATGCAAAATCATAGTAATGGGTTATCAGAATTAAAATAATGAATTCATACTTCACACACAATGATATGTTATACCTCCAAAGCCTAAGGTATGTGAACTTCACAATCAAGCAGGAAACTCCATCCCTAGAAAAGATTTGTCCTTATCAGACAATCAATTCTTATTCAATATGGAATTAATTGATTCATTATTCATAAGTTAAAATAATGCGAAAACTAGAAAATAAGATATGATAGGAAATAAAAAATTAATTAATCAATTAATTTAACATTAATTTATTTCCTTTATAAAAAATAATAAACATGCTTTTGGTTTACTAACCAATTCAATAACACATTATCATTTGCGACAATTTTATTAATATCAAATTATAATAATAAAAAACGATTCTATAAAAATGCATCTTTATATTTTAGCCAATTAATTATCAATTAATTCAGACTTTACATTACATACTAATTTCAATTAATAATAACATGGTAAACCACTAATGGAATTGATATCACACTATCTAAAAAACCAAGAGGAATGTTATTATCATAGTATAAAGCCACAACATCTCCTCACAATTGATATAATTTTTTAATATGGTTCAAGTATTTCATTAGGTCAATTTCATAGAAATAAAAATGGATACATAAATCTAACACAATATTTTAATGTAAATAAATATATAATCATAAAATCCCCAACCACAAATGTTTATCGATGCTCTTTGCACGAGAATGGATCTACAAAAAAGATCTCGATCACATCTCATTCGACCACTGTTACATCCTAGTGATGGCACATCACAACTAAAAAAACAACCTCAAAAAACACCATTTCAAACATAGGAGATCATTCGCCATATCATGTATATTCAATGTGATA
Organism: Viscum album; assembly: GCA_963277665.1. Classification (NCBI taxonomy): domain Eukaryota; kingdom Viridiplantae; phylum Streptophyta; class Magnoliopsida; order Santalales; family Viscaceae; genus Viscum; species Viscum album. Next base: position 491,860,800 of record OY728162.1, read on the forward strand.
TAATATAATAATAAATCAGGATAAAATTCTTTAAAATGATGGAAAACACACATTGGATCGAAGAGAGATCAATGATGGAAGATTGTGATTGATCCTCATCAGAGAGATATCGAAAACACCAATGAGTGGAAGGAAGATTCACCTTGGATTAGAGGTATGAATGGATTATCCATATTTATTGAAAACATGAGTGGATTGTTTTTTATAACATACTATAATGGGGTATTTTACAAACAAGAAATCCCATTTCAAATTTTTTTGGGGACAGTTTTCACTAAAAAAAACTCATTGGGTTTCAGGTTTATTTTATTTTTCTAACCCTAGAATACAAAATTTCATGAAAATAACTTTTACATCCTAAAAAAACTTGTGAAATTGGATTTCACATCATTTAATACAGATACACGACGTGTAATCCCCCCATTTCATGCATTCAGTTATCAGAACTTCTATAATCATTTTCTAAACCTCCTCCATGAACTCTGAAATTAAAAAAAACATTAATCACCAATCCACATGGATGTAGGAGGTTATATTCATAATATTATCATTCATGGGTATGGAGGGATGACTCATTAAAAAATGATTTCAAATTATTTTTAATTAAAAACACTCACGTTATGGTATAGTGATGGATATAATGTTTATATATGATGTTAATAAAATCATTATGCCACGTTATTCATTGTTTCATATATTCCCATTTTATTTTCCAATACGTAAGGGATACAATAACATTGGTATTTTGTTTAATAGACTAACACATCTTGAAATGAGGTGATTCATTTTCACAAATGTGTTATATAGAAGGTAATAAGAGTAAAAATAAATATTATATGTGATATACATGAAATATAATAACATTAATGAAATATATATCATTATAAAACTAGAATATAACATTTTCATTCTTTACATATCACTCACTAAAAATGTGATAACATCATTCGTTGACAAATGGGCAACAACCTCTTTGAAGAGATGTCATCCTTTTTTCCACCCCCACATCAAAAGAAGGATATATATAATTATATATGATTAAAGAAAATCTAATTATATATATATAATAATAATACTATAAATATATATTTTACACACCTTCTTCCTATAATGATCTTTGAAACCTATAAATGTTACTCATGCTTATATATAACCTTCTATCTCCATTCATTCTAGCGTTTGAGGATTTTATACAGCTATATTTTATTAAGCATTATATACATCCCAATTGACATTATATAATTATTTATTCATTTCTAATTTAATTTATTCTTTTTTACAATTTTATTCTCTCATGGAGAGTATCATATAATTATTCTTAATTAATAAGGCTATTTTCAACTAAATAAATCATCTTTTGACGTCTTCCATAAAAAATAATTCACTTCCAAGTTCTAGTTTCTAAAATTTTATGTGAAATATTATTATATGGATATAAAATATTAAAAAAATTATATTTTAAACTATGTTATTAGTGAGACACAAATGGACGCATGTTTTTAGGTTTATACATATCTTTTTATCAAATGATGAACATAATTCATAATTTATAGAGTGATGATGACTATTCTACCATTGTGTCCACTGTGTATTTTCAGTATTAATTTCAAGATTTCTTGTATCCTTCAATGAATAAATAATTCAACATTTTTGGGTATTTTTATTTTTAAATTTTTTTTCAAATGAATGTGATATCTTTATATTGAAAAATTATTTTAATTAAAAATGATATATTTCTATCCAAAAGTGATTTTTTATGTGTTAAGTGAATTATTAATATTATTTATGATAGAAATGTAACTGAATAAAAAATGATGCATTCATGATAAGTAACATGATAGTTATAATATGTGGAATCAATAATTTTTCATGGTGATCCCATTTAATTTTCTATGATGGGGAATCCCATATAGAGTTGGGTGAACCTGTTACAACTTATATGATATGGTAGTATATAGAACATCATGTGATCCTATCATATCATAAATGATAGGTACATCAAAATATCCCTCCAATAGACTGAGTAATGTTTCTCATTTTAGCTGAAAAGAATGAGAATAAATATACAACTTTTCTCAATTTTATTTAACCAAGCTCAAGATACATTTTAAATTAGTATAAAAGGGATTATGAATGATATGATTTATGAATACAAGATTTATTATTAATTTCATGTTCTGTATTTTAATTGTATTCAACTAGAAAATGTATATGTATTATTCATATGAATATATTTTATTTCATATTGTGAAATAAAATTGTGTTTGGCATCAAGAGGATTAGATAATTTCTACTCAGCCTCATGAGATGGTGGAAACCTAAATTGAATAGTTTTTTTATTGATTAATCAGTTGAAAATGATATATATATGGTGGTGGAAGGCCTGATAAAGAGGAACATAATATACAATGGCGTAACATGTATTTTGTGGATCATTTAATGAGAAATAATCCCCAATACTTCCTTAGATCTTTTGAATCTATGGTAGCTAAGGGATTTTTCAATAATCTATAAAAGATATATAACAACATGGGATGTTCAGAACATAAAATTGAGAATCTCATTATTTATCATTTTGAATGTGAATTTTATTAATGGTGGTCTATGTTTATAAATACTAATAAAAAATATGATCTGGATTCCATTTAATAGAAGTAATTCATTTATATTTTTCCTCAGATATATCTCCATATGGTTTTTTGGAACTAAATGAAAAAATATAATCCCTTAAATATTTCATAAAGATGAATATTACATAGAAATATATGTTAAAAAATTATCAATATTTGTATGGTTTGTAATGAATAATATTTGTGACTCTAATATAAAAATAAATAGATTTTAGTCATGGTTTAACCATGATTATGGAGAGAATTGATTAGGTGAGAATTTTAAATTTATGAGAAAGTGTTTTGATGTGTTGAGAATGTTGAGAGGGATATTACTGACATTTATGTTCCACATGAAAAAAATATTCAAAAAAGTTCATGGTGGAAATAAATTGAGAATTTACCTAGTAGAATGAATGGATAAATGTTAAAAAAATATCCAATGTATGAATAACTACACAACATGGATTTCAGGAAGTGATCTATGAAGAGTTTACAATGTGGTCAGTTTGGTCACATGTCTCATGAAAGAAATTAGATTAATCATGAATTACCATAGAATCATGTTACCAATATACATAAATGATGAGTTTTTTAGTTACAATGAATTAGTTCATTTTTTTATTTTTTGTGTTACAATAGTTTCATAAGATGATACTCATCATGATCACAAATAAAAATAAGTTTCAATGTAATTTTATAATACAAATTTCGATGTTGGGCCATCAAATAGAGTAGTAAGTTCTGTGTTACATGTTCGTTCAAATTATTTGAATACCTTTTTTGATTATGTGACATCGTATTATATCTTTTTAGTAAATTTTGAATATAAATATGGAATATCACATTGTTAATTTAAGATATAAATTTTCGAAAAAATTCCAGTTGGATGTATTAAATAAACAATAATTTATTAGAATCTTCCAATTTTTATGAGTTGGATGCACTTCCAAAAAAACTTTAACTATTCATTTTATAGTTTGATATCATTCTATGTATCAATTAATTTTCATTTTATCTTTCTAATATGGATTCCAATTATTATAATATTATTTTCATTGATTTCACAGATTTGATAAATTACCATGAAGCTGGGTATTTTATTTCATTATCCAAATTAGAGTTTTAAATGTTAAGGTTTGGTTGTCATCAGTGGAATTTTATAGAAGTTCCCTTTTAGAAATATGATTCTATAAAAAGATATATGGGAAAAGAGATTGTATTTATTACATTTAGATTATATAATCCACCGGATATATTTATTGACCATGTGAATTGAATTTTTTGATGAGATTATATACATGTTTTTATTATGATTATTTATAAAATTTTCATATATTTTTTAATTAAAAATGAATATGAGACAAATTTATAGACTTCCATGAAAACCATAAAATAAAATAAAATATTTATAATCATTTTTCATGTGTGACATTTGATTGTAACTATTTTCATTCATTTGTAATATTGTTTCTTAAGATGGAACTATTATTGACACCTATTAAACAAATGTTATTGGATGGTGAAAAATACAACAAAAAAACATTGATTCAATGATTTCAGGTATTAGATTGTTAATATTAGTGGGTTATTGAATCCTATACATATTTTCATGTTATATTAAATAATTTTACTCTAAAAAGAGTTTAGTTAATTCGGAAATAATTGTGATGATTGTTTTAATGAACTGAAATTAATATTGATGAATGCTCTAGTTTTTTCCTACATTCTTGAAATGGTGATTTTGAAATCGATAGTTATTAATGATTGAAATTAATTACAATTTTCATAATAATTAATTATTAATAAATTGCGTGTACTTCATATCAGTTGAAAAATAATCAATTCAGCTAAGCCACATATTTTTTTAAATTAGCTTTTTCGGTTTTATGAATTAATGATTTTGATGGATCATTTTTTATTTGTAAAGAATGAAATATATTCTAATATCAACTATTTAACAAATATATTAACTCATAATGAATTGACCTGGCATAAATAAGACATTTATAACTAATTTAGGATTATGATTACATGATTAATTAACATTGACGAAAATATAATAATAAAATGTTAATAATGTTTTTAGTAAATAACTAAATATTAAATTAAGCATCGTATTCTTATTACATTAAAAATATGAAAATTCTTTTATTATTTTCTACGTAAATGTTTTGGAATAATGGAAAACATCAATTTTTCTACTATTGTGGACTATATCTGAAAGAATTATTATATCCTTGAAAGGTGATAAATATTTATAAGAAAAGGAATAATAAATTTGGAACTAAATTTTTACTTAAACTAATGTAGATGAATAAGATGTTTTAAAATTTTGTAAATTAATATGTTATACTATTTCTTTCATGATTAGGAATGAGTTTTTACTGATGGTAATAGTTATCCATGCATCAATCATGATACAATAACAAATTTCTTATAAAGTATTACATGTGAATGAAATGAAATGATATATTTCTAAATTCACCATTAATTAATATGATTTTCAGTAATATAAATTAGTTTTCCAGTTACCAATGGGATTCATTAAAAAAATTTAGTATTGTAGTGGGATGTGTAAATATATCCATGCATTTTGTGGTGCGATTTATAAAGAAATTTTTTGGTAACAATGTGACTTGATTTATTATTGAATAACTAACTAAATAAAAAAATATCCTTCAAATTCAAGATAAAATATATTTAGATAATCATTTTTGTATATATTAAATGGTGAAAATATGGATTCGTAGAGTTCCTCACTTAATTGAATCAGATTACTAACCAAGTTTGACATCATATATTTTAAATGTAATAGAAAATTAAATGGGAACTGAGTAAAATTTCACTGTAGCTTTTCAACTTATTGTTGATGGTTTTTCTAACCGGGATATTCAGAACATTAATGATATGATTTTTTCATTCTCAATTTTTTAACAAGGATATTAGGTTCGACATATTTCTTTGGATTATTATTATTTTAAAAATAGATTTAAAATTAGTCTACTGATAACACTATTTAAGAAATTATATTGAATTTAGTGTCAGATACTAAAATTTTGGGATGATGTTGGGTAAATAATATTTATGGTTCTGATGTGGTTAGATGAAAATTCAGAGAGTTTTTAGTTGATTAATTGAAATATAAGGACCACAGAGAGCTGGAATTAAATTTCTATAGATAATTAGAGGAAATACCTTTCTTTTGAGGTAGTTGATGACTTTTTTTTGAAATTATCTCCATGAAAAAGTATTATAAATTTTTTTTAAAATGCGAATCATAGATGATGGTTCATTTGACTATATGAGTTCCTAGAGAATGTTGGATATGTTTCCAAAAAAATGTACTAACCTTCGTATTTATCATATGTACTAAACTTATTACATGGTTAAATAATAAATAAAAATTTTATCTATTCTTATAATGTTTTAATCCATAATTTATATTTTTTTGGAATTTAATAGTTATTATTAAGAACATATAGTTGTTGTTAATTACATAAGAATGCAAGTGTTCCATAATAAGGTCAATCACCATGTTATCATTTTATTGACGAACCTTATGGAAGGAGGAGCATTCTAGGATTCCATAAAATAAATAATATAAATATTACCATACATTTTTTAAAATGTAAAAAAATTAGGGAGGTTGAAATTTTTAAATGAAGAAGGGTGGTAAAACAAATTTAATTATAAAAGAAATATTTTTCATATATAATTATATTAATTATATTTTGATATTAGTAATAAATTATTAGGAATATTTTAATTAAAAATATAATTTTTATTAATTAAAAAAATATACTATTATATTATTATATAATAATTTATAAATTTTGGAAATTTTATTTTATAACATGAATATCAGTATTATATCTTCATAGATAAATTTTCCGTGGGTCAATTTTTAGCAATTCACAGAAAATATTCTTTTTTCAGAAAATAGTAAATATACAAATTTTTATAATAACAATTTTCTATTAAAGTATATCAAAAATATATGCATATTTATTCTTTGATAAATTGCATATAAAACCCCTATGAAATCTTATGTCATGGATTTGTTTATTCTAGTGGAATATAGTGGTCAGTATAATGTTATTATTTCATGTGGATTTTGATTCCATTATTTCAAAACATATAAGTTAATTTTCATATAAATATTTCTTCTTTAATAGTATTCCTTACATCATTAATTTTTCAAGGTTTTCATTATCTAATTACTATCAATTTCTTATAAAATGGAAATAAAATATTTATAAACAAAAGATTATAATTTATATTCTAATTAGATTAAAATGATTCCTTGTATATATTTTTTATAGAACATTTTGAAAAAAATGTAATTCTTAACAAACAATATGTTAATGAGTTTTACACAACCATGATTATTACTTCCACTATATATTCATTTTCGAGATTTTATGTATAATTAAATGAAAAAATTGATTCCTTTTTTTAGTTATTTTGGTTTTGAAATTTATTTTAAATATGAAAGTATATATTTATATTGAAAATTAATTTTTAAGAGAAAATTGTACTTTGATAACTAAAGGTTATTTTTTAGGAGATTAAATGAGATTTTTAAATTATTTATGATGAAAATATCAAAACAAACAAATATATTATTCATTAAATTATTGTTTAGAATAATATGACGTGTCAAACTAGATTTTCCTAGGTGATCACATTATATGTTATATAATAGGGCATCCCAAATATCATTGGGTGAGACCACAATTGATAATATTTTGTGTGCACACAGATACCACTCAATGAATTGGGTAATGATCCATGTCTCAATAATAATGAATGATGAAGTTTTCAAGGGGTTCTCTTATTGACATAACTGGTCTCAGGTTTATTCTGTCTGTGTACAAAATTGGTTAAAAATATTATGGTCTATGGTCTCATTATGGTTTTTTAATTACATTTAATGGGGTATAATTATTTTTAAATAGATAAATATATATTTTTTCATGTAAAATTATTTGTTGTTAATGCATTATTAACTATGGTGTTAGAGGTAAATGTTATATGAGTTTTAGCATTTTAAGAGGAATAACCGTTATCCGTCAATGTGTATCCCTTACTGAGATTTTTCTACTCAACACAAGTTTTTATATGTTTTTTACAGGACATGTAAGACTATGGTTGAAGTCATTTAATATTTTCAGAATAGTTTTATTTAATTATATAACATTTTATAGTGTTTTTATGTTTAAGAAAAATAGATTCTGAATGAACATTTCAACTTTTTTATACAATTTTTAATGTATGATTATTAGAGTGATTCTCTAAAATTATAAACCTAAAAATATCCTCAATGATAAAGGATGAAAATTCATTATTAAAACATAATATTATACAATGTTTAAGGTTTTGGATTTATATTTACAATTATCCAAAGGAAATTAGACTTATATAAAGTTCATAAAAATTATAGAACATATCCATTCTATGAATTTATATTTTAATCATTCTTAAACAAGAGTAACCACATGAATCAAATCAATTTTTTTAGTGAGATAGGAAAAAATAATGTAATGGTCTTGTTAGGTATAATCAACTCCAGAATATGTGGTAGAAAATCCTTCACAATTATTGGGTTGTATCCATATACCTATGATTGAGAAATTTCATGTATTATTAGATCTTTCATTTCATAAATATATTGAATGTATTTATTGGTTTTGTACATTAGATTAGAAACCATTAATTTTTTTACTAATTAGGGATTTCTTATTCATAGAAACCATTGTTTAACATATCATGTTGGATTGATTTGGGAACCATGTGGATGATATCACTGGAATTATTCTTTTGATCATAGTGATGGTTTTGTTTAATAGAGATCTATATGGTTATACCTTGTGGGTGTGTTCCCATTAATTGTTATTAGTTTTCCTGAATGGTATCCATTCATTGTGTTATTTTATAGTCCTATATATGTATTGGAATTTTTAATCGAGAACAATTATATTTTGGGACGTTTATTCATAAATTTTCATGTTTCATACTTCCAAGTGTGTATTCTTATTTTTGGAGTTATATTTACTTATTGGTTTGGATGTTGTTCTCTAATATCATCATTTACATCACCATGATTGTAAGGGATAAATCATGATTTGGATGTGTATCTCAATTTTGTGAGTGAGTTTCAACATTATTCCACTAAAAATGTTATTATTATATCATTGTAGTTATAAATGTATAGGATATAGGAATATAACCAGGTAAAAAGGAATATTGGGGAGATTGAGGGACACAAAATCTTAATGTACTAGTGTAATTTTATATTAGCTTGTTGAGGAAAAAAGAATGATGTCAGATGTCCTAGGATTATACTATGTACTATATTGGTGTAGAAATTAATGTCTCCTCTATCACATTCATGTGGATGATTTATCAATGATGAATATCTAGGAGGTTCTCTATTTTTGTAATTGTTGATGTGTTTTTGTTGTGAAGTTACATGTGGTTTTTATAAACTTATCCTACAAGTACCCCATTCATAACTATCAATAGTCTCTCCTTTTGGTTGGCAGGACATGTTTATACTGTGTTAAATGATTTGGGTGAATCTATAAATAGGTGTGAGACCAATTATGGGTCTTTATCTGTATCTAGTTAAGCCATTTTTTATTATGATTCCCTTTGGGGTTGATGTGTTCCTTTATTGATAGTAGTTGATCTGTGATTTATGGTGGGGTATTGATATTTTGGGTGAATCTATAGTATGTTTTTTGGAAATTGAATAAAAAAATAGGTCAGAGTTATTTCTTTTAATCTCTTATTTTATATCTTTTTGAATTGAATATTTTTTGTGATAGAAAAAATTAATTTGTAGAGATTATAACATTATGTTACAATATTTTATGGCTTTTATTCCCTTTATTAATTCACCGTTATGTGTATTTATTCATTTTATTTGATAAATGGGGTGATTTTTTTTTTTGATTTTGGGATAGATAATAAATATATCGTAGTTATTGAAAACAAATTATTCATTTCCTATTTAACTAGAATGGCTATAGTATGGGATTTTGGGGTGGGTTCATTTTTGGCGAGAAAATATTCATACCAAACATCATGGAAAGAACTTCCTATACATATTTAGGGGTTTATGGTTGACATTCCTTTAGTAAAACCATATATAAAAATCCCCAAATATCATTTAGTGGGTATGTTTAGTGTCCACGATTATGCACACTATTAATACTAAGAATGAATACAACACCTAGAAACTATGTGACATGGATTTTATGATATGAACCAAATAATTAAAGTTATTATCCCCCACCCTAAAACCAAAATATTCATATTTGCAACTAAATTGACATTTTGTATATTTGGAGTGCTCTTATGGAATTTTGGATCAATAAAACTCATTGAATACTTAATAGAATTACAACATGAAGTGGTGATCCTCATTCAATATTTTATTCTCTACATGAATATTTATATCCCCTATACTGATGGTTAGTACTTATTATTTTATACTTTTGCCTTTTTATTTTTCATTTCATGATGCATGATGTAGAATTGGGGAAACGTGATCCACTATCACATTTCTCAGGGCCCCTCTTCAATTATTTGTAGATTTCTTCTAGAGGAAGCACATCTCAAATTCACGTTAATTTTTTATTTAGATATTTAATTTTTGTTTTTATATGTTATCAATTCTTCTTGTAATAAAATGATTCTTATTAATTAGTATTTGTGTTTATACTATTTTTAATATATTTTCTATATACGTTTCTCTTCAATCTCCAAATTAAATCCCATTGGACTATATTAAATATTTATCTATAATGGAATGGATTGATTTGATCATTCTCAATATTATTCTAAAAACACTAAATATTGAAGCATTCCAATATTTTTTTTGTTTACATAGATGGTTTCAGAAGGTTTATTTGGAAATTGATTTAATAGATGAGATATTGATTTATAATTTAAAAATTGCTTATTATAATTACATTTTCAATTAATTTGATGGTTTCCAAATCATTTAAAATTCTAGAGTTTATGGAATGTAATACAACCCAATTTTTTAATAAAAATTATTCATGACAAAATAAATTATTTGGTGATTTAAATGCAATATTTATTCTCATGTAAAGGTGTTGTTGACAGATGTTTTTAAATGAAATCATGCACCTTAAATTGTATAATTAACATTTAACAATTTAACAATTTTTTTATGAAATTAATGATCTAAAGGATTATTTTTCATTTTCTGAATCGTCATGAATGGGAAAATGTATGGTAACCAATTATCAATTAATTTATGTATGTGTTTTTAATTTTTTTTAGGATGGAAAATATCCTAGTTGGTACATATGATGATCATATCTTGTAATAATCCCTTAGTATAATTTCATGATTCATATACTTAACAATGATTCATATTGAAATAGATATTATTTACATATAGGGTGTTCATTGGTGGGAGTGATTTATTGACAATGGGAATAACCCTATAAATTGAAGGTCTATTTATGATGCCATGCTTTATATTTATTAGGATCCCAATTGCGATCCTCATAACTAGATTATCTAACACTAATATTTTGACTTATCATGGAGATCTAGTTATTTTGATGATATATATATATATATATAATTTACCCCTAGACTCAGATCCCATCAATGGGATCCAATTTTTTTTTTGTTAATTTATGCACATAGGATCAAAATAGAGAGGGGTGGGTGGATCTGGTTAGCTTCTTACCCATGATACTATATATATGTATTTGGTGATAATATGTGGTGATTTTGTAATTATTTTTAATATGTTCACTCTCTATCTTATCAATTTCATACCAACACAATCATTATACTTGATACTCAAAATTTGATATCATTATATTTTACAATATGAAATTGGAGATACAGTAATTGATAGATTATTATTCATTATAGATCAACAAATTGATACAATTCACATTAAATCATTTGAATTGAATCTTCTGAAACATTAGATATTAGTTTCATTTTTAAGTTTTTTTATGATTTATCCATCATTTTCAGGTGAAATGGTTTATAAAAAAATTTTCAATAATTTTTTGTTTTTTATTGATGATATTTCATTAGTTCTAATATTGGATTGATAAATATTCATGAAATTTATATACATCAATTTGGATATTAAATATATTGTAAAATGATTCAGGAGTCTATTTATTACACTATTAAATAGAAGAATCACATAATAACTTTATTGAAACCCAATTATTGAATATGTGGATTATAATAGAGAGTCAATTAATATACACTTTCAGGAAATCATTTTGGTATCTATAGCTCTGACATATGTTGTAGCATTTTGGTTTTTCATACATTATATTCTACTAGTTGGTTCTCATGTTTCCATTAGATTCATTTGTGTAATCATTATTACTATGATTAGGGGATGAAACATCTAATATGGTTGGTGAACATGGACTATAATGAGATAAAATTTTATTGTTATGTTTTATTATTCGATTTCATATATTTTCTGAAGAAACATGTTTGTTATATAGATTTAATTTTATATGGATGTTTATATATTGTAAATAGTTTATTGTAGTTTTTATTTAATAAATTCCATTCCAGTTAATGATTTAAGTTTCCTAATGGAACGACTAAAAAAATGAGGCTCCATAATGGTCTTATTGGTAGTGTAGAATTTGTTCATATACAATTTATCATGTAACACATTGATAGATCATTAGAGTATGTATATGTTTTTAAGCACAACATATACATAAGAAAAGGATCCTAGGAACGTGTAATTTGTACATTTTATTCCTATATTTGTTGATTTATAGTGTTACAATCACAAAACAACTTGGGTACCTTGGTAACCCGATAATTGAGTTGTCCCTAACATAGACTGAGGGGAATTATCGATCCACACAGGTCAGTGACTATAACCTAGAATCATACAAAAATTAAGGTGGGAATAATTTTTCCTCTACCAGTATAGAAACTAAATAAAAAAATAGTATGTATAAAAATAAACTCAATTGGGATAAATGTACCAAAAGTGGAACACACATAAACATTAAAAAGTGCTATAATTTTATTTTAATTAAATTGAAAGACATGCCACCCTTGTCCCAATGGTTGAAACTCACAATGTCCATAGATGAATAAATAAAACCACTTCACTGTGGTGCATTATCATTCCTCAATCCTACTAGAAGTTAATCAACAATCACCCAAGTGAAAAGCTATAATGAAATCAAATAAGACTAGTAGTTTATAACCATTAATTCTAAAATAAATGAAAATATTAAATAAACTAAGTAGATAATTGAATTTAAATTATTCCAATTTGGTATTTAATTATAATAAAAATATAATTCTGTCATGACCCATCCCTCAGTGCCCATTTAATGACAACCCCATGCTCTCCCTCCACAGGCCAGTGGCAAGCAGCTAGCACATAAAAGGAATATCCCTAAAATCGGGAAGGCATTTCATTTAAACGTATAAACTCACAAAAGCCAAGCAGACATCAAAATACAATCATAAGGTAATATATATAGTCAACATGTTGTGTAAAGTAAGTAATGGGGATGGAATACAATCCCAAAGGGAATGTTCAAGTAAAGATGAAAATAGCACCTTTGAACACTCACCAAAGAACTTACCGGAAGGGATGGTACAACTCTCGTATGGTCATCTCTGCAGTACTTCTCGTCTAATTTTCCACCTCGGAGGAGCCTCCAGTCTCGGTACCCTTGACCACGATCAATGTTGTTTTTCATATTCACAAGAGACAACAATGTGTGGGAATAACCCGTTCATGTGTGAGTATAATGATACTCAGAAGGTACACTGAGAGCCCCTAAGTTCTCTTATAATCCAAAAAGGTTAATCCAAAAAGCATTAAAAGAATAGTCAACCCTACTTAGGCATATGATTATACATATACCTAAGTTATCATGTATTCCCATATCATTCATGAGGAAACACAATGCCCAACTCTCTATCCAAATGCACAACTCTTCCACGAAGGAAGGAATAAAACGAAGGTAACTCCACAAAGGTAAGTACCACATAAGTAACACAACACAGAAGAATACCCTGAGGGAAATAAAAAAATGTAATTCCATATAGAAGAATACAATTAAGTTAAGTACCACAAAGGTAAAGAATAATATAACACCAATTATACATTAGGTACAGAAGTATAGATGATTATATTGTGTTCCTTGAACATCTTACTTCGTCGAGAAGCTAAGATGTAGACCCACATAGGATTGATGATGATAACCCACAGAAGACCCAAGATGACCCACACGAGATCTGGTGATAACCCACACAGAATATGAATATAACCATCACAGGATTTGATGATAACCCACACAAGTTCTGAAAATGCTGACCCAAACAAGATCTGAAGACCCCTCCAGTACATCAAGCCACATGGTTTCTGAACTATGAATGCTCGATTCCAGGATGATCTTCTCCACAATACATCGATTGATACATTAAATGAAACATATTCCAACAAAGAAGTATCGTGAAGGTATTCAATGCCATATGGAATCCAACACGATAGAGTGCACGTCAATTGGACGCCTAGTTTATTGGTTTTTAGCGTTTCGGTTCCAATAGCCAGGTTGGATTCAGGTAAGATCCAACCTGGTCATACTCCATAATTATCCAAAACTCATGTGGAGTATAACAAAAGGAGCTTCTAAATAAAATTATTATGGTGCCACCTACGGTTCATCAAATGGATGCCCGTTTCTCAGGATATGTCCAAAAAGGTGTAACTGGGTCCAGATGGGCCCATGTCTGATCCGTCACATGCGGAGATGGCCTGGGACGACCCGATCCGGTTTGGGTCAACCTGACCCTCTGGGCCGCGATCCCTACTGCACCGCTAACGGGGAGGCCTAGCACATGCTTGGTGCGACCCTCTCATCTGGGTGCATTCCACCATGGCGGGGCCCTCTCCAGCCACTACCTGGGGGGGGAGACAACCCCCAAAATTCTGAACGGTCCATGGACTATTTGGCTGGTTCTTGCTGGCACACATGACTCGCCAGACCGGTTCTGCTCATCGTGACGTGGCCTGCCCGATTCCTGAGTTGTTCCCCTCCCTGCGGCGTGACGACGACGCTATCCTCCTCCATCTGGTCGGGTGTCAGATGCCCTCCATGTGCACCGCCTCGGGTAACCATTCAAGGCCTCCTCTTCTACCAGTTGAATGCACACATGCCACCCTTCATCCTCATGGCCAGATTAGTTTCAGACGACCTCTGAGAGCAACTGTCCAGCTATACAGCCACATCATCATCCTCTTTCGGTGGCGCGGACATTCACTGCTCTAACTCCTCGCGGCCAGTTGGGTGCCTTCCACCCTCAGTGTGTGCCGCCTCCTCAAATAGTGTCCAACCGGGTGTCGGCCGCCCTCCGGGTGCGCCACCTCCTCTAACCGTGGTTGTCCAGTTGTTGGCAGCCATTATTTATTGTGGGTCACAACAGCCTCGTTCGAAGATCAAAAAATACAGCGACCGCATATTTGTGATCCTTAGGTTGAAATATCAGTGTCTATATATTTCACTCAAAAAACATTTTTTTATCGCGGTTAATTATTTGTCATAGAAGAACGCACAAAGAACGCACAAAAAATTAATAGGAAAGATCATGGAATTTCTACAGATCGATGGCTATGTTTTTCTGGCCATCATCATTGAGAATCTAGAATATGAAGAATCAACAAAAATATAATTATCATATTTAAAAATAAACACCCTACCTCAATTTTTCGTTGGAGGTGGCGTGAGGTAGAAGGTGACGATGATAAAGATATCGATGTCTATCACTCAAATTACATTGATTCTTAATAAAAACATGCATTTTAAATTATTGAACCCATATATTCATATAAATAAATTTTAAAAATTTTCACAATATAATAATTCATCATCAATTCATAATTCAATTTTACAATTAACTTTTAAAGTTAAAATTTAAAAATATTTTTTTCCCAATATTCCATCAAATCTAAATAATAACCCAATTCAATGAAATTGTGGTATTGCACAATTTTACGTCAAAAATATTTCCACAATTAAATAAAAAAATTTAATTG
This sequence comes from Viscum album, assembly GCA_963277665.1. Lineage (NCBI taxonomy): Eukaryota > Viridiplantae > Streptophyta > Magnoliopsida > Santalales > Viscaceae > Viscum > Viscum album. The sequence goes on from OY728162.1 coordinate 491,876,511, forward strand.
AATAAATATACCTCAAATCCAAAATTTAAATTATTCATTTTGATTTGAAAAGTTTCTTAATCACAACCCATCATAAACGAATTTGGGGTATACAATTTCCCACCAAAACCACTTTTTAAACCACAATTCAATGAAATTGTGTTTTTTAACAATTAAATTGAATGAAATTAAATTAAAATAATTTAATTTAATTTATATCAGTCAATTTAAATTTATTAAAATAATTTAGGATAATCATTAATAGGGAATCATGACAGAACCACCTACATCAGGATCAATCAAAATTTCAATGCCAAAACATACTTAGGATTTTCAATGATGAATGACGATCATGTAATATGGGAAACCATTATAATACAAAGGTGTAAATATGAAATATTTTTTTATTATTCATAAAATTAAACTGGTGGTTCTATATAACCCTATGTATGAAACTAGAGATCATGAGAGATAGAGATCAGGGTGAGGAAAATATCTAGGATATGATCGAAGGGTACTCCAAAAGCATCAAATCTCTCCCATGAGGGATATGATGGGCCAAAAACATATATTGGGATATCCCAATGGATAAATTAAATATGGGATTCTATTATCCATCTATTCATTAAAAACTTGATTCAATAATTTATGTTCAAAACATTAATTAAATAAAATCTCATGTGCATGATTTGTTGGGCACAGCCACACAGTTTGAGAAACGACGTTGAATAATTGATTGACTCTTTTAAATAGGAAACATGGTTTCACTTATGTTGGAACATATGCTTACAATAGTTGCACAAAATATGAAAAATACAACATCTATGGGTTGTATGGTTATCTATAATATGGTGCATGGATTGGACTAGCCATTAACTAACTAAACACTGGCCCAAAAATATCTAATACTTTTAAAATTTATCGTGAGAAAACCAAAATGAAACCCAAAAAAATAGTGAATATAAAGAGGATATTATAAATATATGAACATATTAATTGGATGTTATTGGAAAATACAAATGACTTAAGTTTATTTTTATTCTAAAATATATTGATACATAATAATTGATCAATGAAATCAATAAATGATGAGAATAGATATTGATTTGTGTCGAATATTTTATTGGTACATGTATTTGTAGGATATACATAGGTATACTAATATTTTAATATAGCATTCAAAATCCAATACATTTAGGGCCTTATGTATCTTTCAATCAGTCACATACATGATGGTATATATCTAACCATGTTTGTTTAGAAATAAGATTATCAATATGATCAATTTACACAAATTACATTATAGTATCATAATATGACTATTTGATATCATCAATATTGGAGGATTCCAACCCATGATCATATATATGATGTGTTTTTTATTTCTATGATATTCTATATTGCATTATATGTCCCATACGATACAATTTCATTTAAATTAGGATATATAATCCATACTGTGAAATAACCCACATAATAAAATTGGAACCCCACACAAAAATTGATATAAATAATTCATTTTTTAATATTATAGTTAAATGTGTCATAAAGATGATAGAGTTAAAAATAATTAATAATTATTGAACCATATAGACATATTTATACACCCAAAATATCAACAACTATGGTTGATGGGGTTGGACAAGAAATTGTATTATTAATAAGATTATTCATGATGAAATATTGATCATGTTGGGGTTATCCACTTACATCATAAATGTATGAAACAAAAACCACATTATTTATCCCATTAACATTACCATAACAAATTAAAATTTATATCGTATAACCATTAACATACATATTGAACTAATAAAAAAACATACCAAATTCTACTTAGTGTTTTTCATTTAATGGGACCATTATTTAATATTATTCAATATTATATACAACTTGAATAATTTATGATTATCCTTTATATTATAATGAGTTAAAATCAAATTATATATATATATATATTAATATTTATGTTAACCATAGATTCTTTTCATACAAATCTGTATAATTTGTTGAAATATAATATTGATCAACGAACAAAAATTAATATTCCAATACATCAACCCATTAATGAATTTAGGTCATCCATAATTTTTTTTTTATAAAAATGTAAGAATATTTTTCTATCATAGATCATCTTGGATTATATTAGACATAAATAATCATATTTTATTCATAAAGGCAATTAAATGTGGACTGATATAATTTTACAACTACATCTGGTTGGATAAAAAAATTAAAATTAGTTTTCCTAAAATGCACAATTCTATATTAATTGTACCACATATGATATCTATAATTTAGGGAAATTATGTACAAAATTCCATATCAATGAAATAATAAACAGATCATGATAATGAGTTAATGAATTTCGAATGCATGCATTTTAAACTATATTTAAAATGTTGAAAAAATAATATAATTCATTAAAATACGAAAAAAATTCATCAATTCAGACAAAAATTTACTACAATATTCCATGGAGTTATGTTATTAAAAAAAATGGAATCCTATATAATATGAATTATTGTTTCTCAATGAATCATTATAAATCATATAAGTAGTACAAATTTACCTTATATTGTTTAAAATAAGGTATACCCTTTCAATCATCTCCTCTACCAATTTTTATCTTATGAATATTTTTTCAATGATAATATCTGAGCGTATCGGATTTTGAAACAATTTTTAATATATCAAATCAAAATATCAACCTTTAAGAGTGACAGAAAACAATATTTGTATAAAAATTTCAAAACTCAATAGTTTTTACCCCATTATCAAAAATTATACAGTGAGATATCTAACATTATATACACTATAGAATTTTTGAATACTCTAATTGTCCATCATGTTATGGATTAAAAATTTCATTAATATATAATAAAATTACTAGTGAATGGAAATTATCGTTGTATAAATTAGAAAAAATATTTTGAACATGTTCGTACTTAATATAATAAAAATTATGTTTAATGTGATTTGATTTAGTAAAATGAAAAAAAATATAGTAACTCAAAAAGAAATTATTAGAGTATTATAAATTTATTATATTTGGAACTTGTTTAATGTCCCAGAAAATTGATTCATAATGTTGTTTAAGCCACCAGAAATTTTGGTGTAAAAAATCAAGTAAAATCAACTTCAACCATAGAAAAGTAGTTCATGATATGTGTTGTAAATCAATATATAATGGAGGATAGTAAAATATTTATCATCATTATTATCTATCAATACTATATAGGGTTTAGAAGTTATTTAATCATTTGGTGAAATTATTTTATTCCCCTATATACCATCAATTTAAAATACTGATATTTATCTTGTTAAATATTATCATATTTAATATATGTTGCTAAAAAGTAATTTGATGAAAATACCAGAAAATAGTTACCCTTACCCAGAAAACCATAAATTAATTCCATGTAAATGAATTATTTATATGAACATTATATAATAAACATAAATTAGAACAAATTTATGAAACCAAAAATATCACAAAATGAATTGATAATAAGGATTAATAAAATATAATATAAATTAAATTAAAAATTAAAAATTAAAGTAAAAAAAATGAATGAATTACCTTATCTTAGTACAAATATAAACCATCAAAATCGGTAAATAAACAAGTTCACATAAAATCAACACTCATCAACCTCTTCATGTATCGTCTTCATCGACGCTGACATATAACCAAATTCCCTGATATTACCACATCATCACATAACACCCCATAATTACAATATATATATATATATATTCCCCATATATCATTTCATAACAATTTTACTAATGTAAATCCATTGAAGAATTCAACTACATTGCCTATATATATCCTTATAAATTTTTACCACATATGACCCAAATAACATCTGTTAGGGTAAATAATAACAATTATCATGAAATGAATTACTATAATAATTTTAGTGGAATAAGTGTTCTAAATAAATAATAAAACTAGGATGTAACCTCCAAAATCTCAACAAACGTTAATCTATCAAACACTACATGCATTTTACACAAACCATAAAATAATTAAATATTAACCCCAACAAATATTCATTCTGAAAACCTCACAACACCCCTAATTCCACATATATAAAAATGATAGGATGAAAATAAATATAAGAACTCCAAAAAATATACACCCATATAATACTTATATCATCCTCATTATATGGTCCAAATTAACACCCCTTCTATAATGACCATTCAAAAATATAATCATTCAAAAAATTAATTATATGACACAAGTTCCGGCTCTAAAATAACATTTATGAAAACAAAAAATAATTTTTACATATTCTAATACATAATCCTTAACTATAGAAACCCTCCATAAAGAAACAATATCACATTAATAGGATACAAAAATACATAGTATTTCAAAATTTTACACCACTCATCACTAGTATAATGATTTAACAACATCACATTATTTTAATATTCTAAATTGAATATTTGAATAAAAAAAACATACCAATATTATCCCTTATGAGGAGGTACCCACCATATATAAAATATTACACACCAACTTTTATTTTACCAGTATAATTATCATTCATATAACAACAACAATAAAAATGGGAAAAAATTATCAAAAAATAATTCAAGACATTACATTGAATTATTTATAATATAACCCAATATAAACTAGGAATTATGAGTAAATGGGAATTATAGGATGAAAAAATACCAAATAAAATAATCATACATATTATATATTATGTAAGAGAAATACATATATCAATCACATCAAAAATTACATGGTATCTTAATCACAATATAACTATGTTAGTTTTATATGTGTTTATTTACACACCACCACCACCAGATCCAATGTTAATTCTCCTCAATAGCAAACAAAATATGTTCGACAACAATTCGTTCTCCAACAATATTTCAAATCAAATATATTCTCATAGGAATAAAAATTTTCATTAAAATAAAATAGATCATTACATTTGAATTTCAATTTACATAATATACTATATTATATGCTAAATTATTAATAAAAAATACGATTAACCTATTCACATGATCAATGTTTTGATTAAATTTATCTAGGGCCACCTTAAGTTTTTTTTTCTCATATAATTAATCCAATGAATTATGTAAATAAATTAACATCATATCGTGGCCTATAATACGTAAAATCTTCTCATAAGATCATCTTTTCGTACCGCATAAAAATATTATTAGATAATTATATTCATTCCATTCGGCATTGATATATCTTAACTATTAATATTTTTATTAGTGTTATCATTTTTCATAAATTATATAAAAAATTCATTTTATTATTATAAAAATTTGAAATAAAGTTATTCACATTAATAAATGCACCTATAATCTTCACCCACTAAATTACACATTAATAAATATTAGTGAACATTAATTCACATTCTGTATAGAAATTTCTTTTAAATCATACTATATATGGAGGTAGTGTTCTTGTTACTGATGGGAGGGATACGATCATTTTGGTAGACACAAACATGAGGGAGACAAGGGGAGGGTATAAGAAAAACTATTCAATGGTAGATAGAGAGAGACACATATAATATAGAGAGGTAGCCTAGGGGATCATTTGGTAACATAAATTCCATCTATGTAGTTATGTAAACATCAATAGGGTTTTGACATCAATTAATGAATCTACATACCTTTAGTTTTTATATAATTTAGAAAAACTAAAAAATTCAGAAAATATATTTTAGAACACTCATTAATAAAGATAAATTTTTAAATAATTGCATATGAACTGTACTAAAAATAATAATACACATGTGTTTTTTTGACTGATTGAGCATAGAATTAATTGTTTCATTTTTATTTTAAAAAATAAATGACTAATTGAAGAAAATATATTTAAATACTATTAAATATCTAAAACACGTTAAATTAATGACATATAATATAGGACGTTTGATATGTAAATTGATGACTACACATAAAATGATTTTTTTCATTAATAATATGTTTTTTTGTTCCTATCATAACACTTTTATCATCTTCCATCCTTTATAGGAATATATTTTCAATTTCATATTAAAAAAATAAATAAATTTCATGATTTTGATTGGATTTAATATTAGAGGAAAAAATTTCTACATCATCATCTATGTAATAGAAGTCTGTTTTTATGGGTACTAATACACCCCTCCCATAAAATATTGATATATCCACATAATAAATAATTTCCATGATCATTGAGAATATGTACAGACCATGTAATTCACTATCACAAATATCAACTATGTCAAAGTGATGTTCAAAAATTAAATGTGTAAGGGATATATTTTAATAACAATGTTAAAATCGACCAAGATCTATTTGAAAGAAATGAAAAATTAATATAATAGATTAATTAAATAATATCACTCTATATTCCATGTTACCAAAATTTATAAATTAAAAATATACATCTATTTTGTGTTTTATATCCCTCCTCATGATATAATTCTTCAAATTTTATTGCATTCATATTTTTTGAGTTGAATATGATATCATTTTTTAGTGGGCCATGATTCATAAACATAAAATAATTTATCAAATCATCTAGAGTATCCGTATTCGTTATATAAGAATGTAATATAAAATATTTGATATTAAAAATATATGTTTCAACCTAGTATATATCTTCATTATTTTTAATTTTGTAATTACCTGGTATGAAAACCATTCAACAAACTCTTCATTAACTTATTTTGTTATAACTTTTAAATATTGTGTTCAATATTATTGGTGTCTGTTTCATTATCTTGAGGTATTATTTAATGATTTTGGAATTTAACCTTTAAATATAATAATTATATGTTCATGTAATTATTCCATACCAATTGGTGAAATATTGGTGATCATCACTACTAATAAATCAATAATATGATCATTTTTTACTTCTCATGTTGTAGATATAATTTTATGTGTCATTAACATGTCAACCTCGATTTGATATTTTCTCAACATCATACATATATCTAAATCAAAAGGTAATACAATCCTATTCATAATAGTCTTCAAAAATAAATAAATAATGTTAATATTTGATTTTCAAATATTATTTCAAATTATAAATATTTCCCCGAAATAAAATAAATCAAACAAAGTGAAATTTCAAATGAGGTTCCCAAAATGGTTACAGAAGGTGTAAATATATACATATTATACCTATCAATAGGATCCACCTATTGATAATGTATTAGACAATCAAATTTAGTTTCCATGAACATGTTCATAGTCAAATTCCTAAAGATAATATATAATGGATGTGGAAGGTTCATATCTATTATTTAAATATTCATTTTAATTCATTAGTGTGCCTTTTCATGTTTAGGGTTTTTTACTATTTTCCAACATATTTTACAAATAAAGAAATACATTGATGTAAAAATAATTTATTCCATTATTTTAATTATATACATAATCCAAATAGTAGTAATATTTACAGTAGAATTATTTAATCATTAAAATTAAATCCATGAAGCTTATATTTATTTAATTCAATAGACCATTTTTTTCTATGTTAATACCCATTATATTCATTCATATGGTTTCAAAAAATAAATAAATATATCGTTAAAAATATTTTTCAGTTAAAAATGTTTCAAATCACATGTTCTATTTTCATTTATCTATAACTCATATTATATAGTCATTTTTAACAATTCTCTATTATCCTATATATAATACATACATTTCTTATGATCATTAATAATAGTGAAAATCAAATTATCAAAAAAAATCTCAATATGCATAAATGGAAATATGATTGATCAATTTAATTTCCAAATTATTATGATTTAAGTTCATACATCTTCCTTTAATTGTATATTTTTTATATCTATATATGATTGATAAGAAATTAATTTCCAATAATCATTCGTATAATGAAAATTCCCAAAAAATTATTCTTCATATACAATTTGTGTTAATATTTAAAATACTTTTACAAACTTTGAAGGAAGTCTCCTATAATTAATGTCATTGAATTTTGATTTTCTCAACAAAAATCGTGGAGATACATTGAAAAATATATTATTACACAAGAATATACATCATTTATTATAAGGAATTTTTTCGGCACAAAATCAATGTTATGAATAAGAAAATAATTACTTTTATAAGTGTTCCAATAGGATAAGTTTTGATGTATTTGGAGGTCACTACTATTCTGTATTAGAGCATAATAGAGTCTGAAAATTATTTAGGTGATTCATCAAATTTTCCCAAAATGTTTCTTTATATATTTATTAATTACTCAATTACAGGATGAATGTTAGAATCTATATAATTTATTGGAATTTTTTTCTAGGAAAATTTTTTGAGATGTTAATAGTACCTATTTTCATATACGTACATAGATAAATATTTTTACTAATCGAAATAACATACCAATTGCTTCTTCCAAATATCATTGAACCAAATGGGCTAAATCCTTTGAAAAAAATTCCAATCAAACATTACTAGGATCATAAGAGAATAAATGATTTATTAAAAAAATTAGTGCCACACTTTTAAATACAATTAATGTATTATTAAAATATCATTTTTATTACATATATAATTCTCTGGTGTATTCTTGTAGACTATCAATGAGATGAACAATATTTTTTAAGTAGGTATAAAATGGATGTAATGAAAATCCATTAAATGTGTGTTATTATTATTTTTTTATTAGTATATTGATTCATACTTTTCAGATCAACTATTCAAATTACTCAAGCAGACTAACAATTATCAATTTTGTATACTAGAATCATCTTCCCAATATTGAATACAATCATTTAGAGTTGCATGTATTTTCTTATAATTTAGATAATGTATTTTAATATGTTTCTTCATGTCATTAAAATTCTCAGGGATCATAGCTTTAGGAAACGAGTCACAAGAAAATTTCAATACCGTTGAGATCACCCTATATGTAATTAAGAAAAGAAATTTTATATATCCTATATTTAGATGGAAATAATTTTTTCAATATTTTTTAAAAAATTAATACATATCTTCATTTCAATATTCAACTACATTATGAATCACATTCATTTTTCCACTTATTTGCTATCATATATTAGTCTCATTATCATAGAAAGGAATATATAATGGTATGATATAATCTTGTTATATTTTTTTGTGATCCCAATAAAACTATTATTTACATTACAATTTGTTGAACTGTCAATTAATTTTACAAATATGTTTTTACACTTTCAATTTTTCCTCAATTATTATAAAATAATATTTTAAAATTTTCTATATTTCATATTTTTTTGATGAAAAATGTATCACATTCCGTTGACTAAAATTACTATTCAATCATTCAATGACATTAAATTATCCATTTTTTGGTTTTGGTGACTTTGTCAATTTCATGTGTTAATATACATCATGCCTCTTCAACCGCCAACACATTTTATATAGGTAATTTATATATTCTTATCCTATAAAATGATTTTTCTTAAATTAAAAAATTTAAAAACTACTCCAAACCAATGAAATATTAGGTTATAATACTCAATAATATGATAAATTTTTTTACCCATATCTTAAAATGTTAAGATAATTAATAAATTAAAATTAAAAAATATAATAAATATTATGTCAAATAATGAAAAATTAATTAACTATTCAGAATCTAAAATTAAAAAAAGAAATCATTATGAGGATTAATTTTATCTTTTTAACATCATTTTTGTTAATATATTTTAATTAAAATGTATGTTATCTATCAAAAAATTATTTAATAGTTAAATTCATGTTTTATGATTTTCAAATAACAAATATAATTGATATTGTGAAATTTAAAAATTATTTTGTAACAAAATTAAATTATAATTCACTCTCATTTGTAATTATAAAATCAAATCAGTTGATGATTAAAAAAATTAGATTTTTATAAATTATTAAACAATTTAGAAAATTATTGGAATATCCATTAATTATATTTTTATAAATATATAATTGAAATTAGATAAAAAAGAGAAAGAAAATTAATTGAATGTAAATAAAATTTTTCTAAAATGGGATAAATATTAATATCACCACCGATTAGTGATATTGTGGGTTGAAAATGTGTTGAAATGAAAAAGGACATTGATTTGGTATGGGTAATGGGTGGTGAGGGATACAAATACTTGAGGTAAATAGATTGGGTGGTGAGGTGGGTGCTATGAGGAATTATAACAATGCCTCGAATGAGAGGGCTTAAGTGTGGTTGGGGGTGGATAAACAACATGGGATGGGGTCCTATAGGTTAATAGTTGATCAATGTAGACTATGAGGATGTGGGATATTTAATTGGAGGTAGTAGTGAGTTCCAGATTTCACAATGGACTGGGGTCCACTGTGTTTCCATGCTAGAGGCAAGGACATAGGGGAATGTTGATGAAGGCTTGAGAGAGAAGTATTGGATAATGAGGTGGGATTTAATTTCGGGGAGTAGGAAAACAGTCATTAATTATATTGTAAATAAACTTATTATTTGTTTTTAGGAAACATCATCTAAAAATATTAATCATTTTTTGTGTAGGGTTAATAAATTATTACTCAATTACTTCCATTAAACTAAATGTATTTTTCACAACATAATGTGTAATTATCGTGAGATGTCATTAGTTATATGAATATGAAGTCCATAGTTACTTGAAAATATTTCAATTCTACAATTTTCAAATACCGATGAATAATGAGCTTTTATAATTGTTCATATTTAACATATTTACATGCCCATTTAACATGGTAATGATCAAATTTTTATTCACCATTCCTTTCAAATAATAATCTTCTTTATTATATATTTGCATCTTTGTTATAGTAAAATATAAATTAAATATAGAGTCCTTTACATATTTTAATAACTAATTATTATAATATTATTCACATGTTACACATCACCTATTCTAATATCATATATCATTTTCATCAATAAGTTTAACCAACAATAACTTTAATTAGTTTTTAATTAATTCATTTCGTTCAAAAAATAATTACAGCTTTAGAAAATTTATTTTGGTCTAATAAAAATGGTTGAACAAACATTTGATCAAAAATAAATTGTTTTTTTGAATTAATCTATTTCTTGTATTATTATACCATTAAATATAGTATCATTTCAACAATGAATTGTAGACAATTTTTTATTTTCCATTAGAATTTTGTAATATTAAATTTTTATTCTTTTCTAGGATGATACTAATATTACAACCATAACCCCTTATCATTTCATACTATTAAATTTTTAAGTATTCCAAAATATTCACAAAAATACATATTGTAACCCTAATTATCCCTTCTATTTAAATATTATTTCTCACATTATAATTGATTACTAATATATTTTAAATCATATTTTACTAAATAACATTCATGTTCATGGAATGTGAAATTTGTTAGAGTTGTCAATAATATTTATGATTCATATGATATCTCCAATAATATTTCATCAATATAATACCAAGGACCTTAAATTAAAAAATACATATAAATTTAAAATTCCATTTTTCATGATAGTAATTCCAATATTGTATAATTTAACAATCATTTATTATATCTGTATGATTTCGTCACATTATTCATCTAAATGGATAAAAATAAATTTCATTGTAATGTTATTAGTGGGATAGATATAAAATAGAATATCTCAAAAACATTTGATAATATCCCACTATATAATGAAATAATAAAATCTCAGAAAAGTTATTTTGAATTAGATATTATTCAATAATTATAGTATTAATAGGATTAACTATTATTATTTTATTCTTTATATTATTCATAAGGAAATAAATATATTTTTATTAATATTTACATTTAATAAATTTATATAATCATTATTTTCATTAAATTTATATAGAAAAATATTTTTTATTTTTTCGCATGATCCTTATAAAATTTAATATATAAATTAATATTAACTATAAATACCAAAAATAAATTATACCAAAAAAATATTAATATTATAATAATTAGATCCATATAAAAACTATCTGACTTAATCAAATTAATAGGTATAACCCAAATCCCATGTTGATTATAAGTTGTTGGAATAATTTTATTCATAATTTATTAATTTATATCCTTTAATTGATGTCAATTTTATGCTTTTCCATCATTAAAAATTAAATAGTTTCAAATAACGGTATTTTGTAAACAATACACTATGTTCGATAGTGTATGTGATACAAAAAACCTAACGTAAAGGAATAACTAAATATTATTACATAGTTGTAAACATTATAACATAGCAATTAGAATGGAAGGTATGATCAAAATTTTATAAATTATGAAAATATTTTTTACAGATTGTTGTATAATAAATTCATTTGTCAACAAAGTATAATAAATTATAATAAAAGGAAATGGAATATAATGGATGTGTTTTTATAAAAACTATTTTTATACACACATAGGCATTTTATCTTAAAAAATTAAATTAATTAGTATTGGTTAGAGATAATAAATAAATAAATAAATATTATATTAAAACAATATTTTCTTTAAATAATCAAATAATTTTTCTATATGAAAATAATAAATCAATTTTTATCCATAAAAGACTATTTTTAAACGTTAGTTTTTTTCACTTTTAATTGAAGACTTCTATTAATGAAAAAACATTCAAATTTCTAAATTATATTTTAAAAATTAATATTTACTATTTTAAATAAGAATAATTAAGTCTACATTGGTTTAATTTTTACAATATTTTCTATTATGTTCCCTTTTTTGTTTATTTTTATAAATATTATATTTTAAATATTAAAATAATTTTAATCTAAATAATTTATAATGTTAAGTTATATTTTATAATTTATATCATGTAACATTTTCTCAATAATACATCAATTAATTCAATTAATTTATTCATAGTTTTTATATTAAATTTTATATAAAATCATTTCAATATTTTGAAAATATTCACAGTAAAATCATTGTTTCGTCATATGTTAGTGAAAACATTTAAATTAAATTGACACAAATTTTTCATGATTTTTGAAAAACTAATTCCATATATTTAATAATTGGTAAAATTTTTACTATACATGTCTATTTTGTTTAATATTATGTATAGTAAACAAATTAATTTTTTTCTAGGGATAAGGGTAAATCAAGTAATTCAAGGTGAAAGTAATATTCTAAAAAATTAAAAGTTACACTAACACTTGTCATAATATTATTTAATGAGTTTTTTCTAACCAAAATCATATTTTTCCTATTTCATGACCTCTTGGATCCACAATGATGACATTATTCCCCTAATAGTACATTATTTCAACGAAAAGGCAAAGATGTCCTACATATGTTTTTGATAAGTATAATATTTTTAAGATAGGATTATTAAGTTGGTATCATGGAATATATATGATAATTTAAAATATAATTTTTTGGTCTCCATGATTGTGATTTTTTTTTAATTTTTAGAAAATAAATAATTACCATAAAGGCTGACATAATGACTATAATGAAATTTATCAATTATTTGAAATGTCCAATAAATTATATTAAAATTATTAAAAAAATAATATTGCATTATTTATATCATCCTTGAATTTTTTAAAAATTATTATTATTATAATAATGTTGTAGAGTATTTTTTATAGAAATCATGTTGTATTAATTTTTTAAAAGCCAATATAATGATTAGTTGAACAAGTGACATTAATGAAATATTTAAAAAATAATATTTTATAAAATGATATAAAATTTATAAAAATAAAAAAAATAATATAATTGATTAAGATTCAGTTTAAAATTTCATTATTTATTCATTTATTTTATGGACTTCATTTAATTGCAACTATATTAATCCTCAATTAGTTAAAATCATTTTTCATGGTATGAGTTTAATGGAGTAGATACGGGGAAAATATAAATAATAGGGGTAATAATGTCACCTAAACATGTCATGAAGTTATTGTATGAGAGTAATGTTAACCATAATCTTCCTATATTTTAAATTATTCAATTTGGTGCCATTTAGAATATCTAATTAATTTATATTAATTTTACATATATAGGTATTCTATTTGTGACCCTCACATGACTTATAAAAGGGAACATGATCTATATTTTTCTACACACTAATAACAAATTAGGATTTTACAATATCTTCCCATGTAGTTTTAAAAAATCCCCCCACACATTCTATTTCTATTTGTTTTGTAATAACACAAAAATAGTTGTCCTACTGGTTAATAAAATGAATATTGGGGGAAGAAGGTATCATTTTTAATTTGGTTTTTTTGTTTTGTTTCTTCCACAAAACACTACTTATATTATTCATCATTAATGAAATATAAAATCATGTAACCTACATAAATGGGGATTTCATTTTTTTAATATAATCTCCTCAATTTATCTCCACTTTCATCAAAATTGAAAATATGTTATCATTTGTGCGTACTGTAGATGAGCACCTCACTAATTGATATAATTCATTTTTCATGACCATCACTATATAATAGTTATAAGGATGCAATAAATGTTTATATATGATATTAATGACATATTAAACATTATTAAATATTTATATATTATTTTCATTCATTTCATCTCATACACATAAAAATGATAATGTCTTTCATGTGTACACTGATCTATCACCTCCATGAAGTGATGCGATTCATTTTAATCACCACATCACATGGATGATATATATATATATATATAACATATGAAACATCCTAATAGTATTGAGTACATGAAGAGTTGTTACTCGGCCTTAGGTAACATCCATATAGTTCCAAATGTTGTTAGTAAATAATTAGGTCTTCATGAATGGTGGGGGATTATTTTCTTTTTTCTACGAGAACACCCTAAAAAAGTGCCAGTACCAAAAAAACAAACATGATTCAAGTAAAAAATGTTTAACAATTCAATAATACTAATGAACCCGAAAAACAAGTCCACAAAAACCCATAATAAGAGTACCAAGTAGAAGACTATATAATATAACCCAAATAAGTAATGACAAAACTCCATTGGTCCACCCCACTCTCGAGGCTACATGAACTATAATATAGCCCAAGCATCATGAGGAATCACTAGAATAATGATATTCCTTACATTTTC
This sequence comes from Viscum album, assembly GCA_963277665.1. Classification (NCBI taxonomy): domain Eukaryota; kingdom Viridiplantae; phylum Streptophyta; class Magnoliopsida; order Santalales; family Viscaceae; genus Viscum; species Viscum album. Next base: position 491,891,559 of record OY728162.1, read on the forward strand.
CCATTTATATATTAAATCATCAACAAATAACCAAACAACCAATTTAGGGGGTGAGTACAATGCTCATTAGCTTTTCCCAAATGGCTTCCCAACTCCTTCTGCAAGGATAAAACCAGTTTGAAAAAATTATATTAATCTGTCTTATATTAAACCAATAAAATAATAAAAACACTTTTTGCAATACAAAAAAAGGATTATAAAAAAACCAACTCAACATATTTCTAAAGGAATGTCCAAATATTTCATAAACATTTTCCCCATTCAATACTAGTATAACACAATTCACCATGTGTGGATGCATTGACATTTCAACCATAATAAAAATTTTCCACAAAATTGAGAGTGGTGTTACTATTTATTGTGGAACATCAAGTCCATCCATGTCCCCTTTTATAGTAGTTCTTCATGACCAAATTCCAATCCTTGATATTGATCCTTCATGAAAACTATACAACAAATCATATCCATTAATATACCATATAATTCAATAAACATAATAATAAATATTTACCCATTCTTAATCATCACAAAATTTAAAAATCCTAATTTACAATTTATACCCAATGTCATTCAATCATAACACATATACACACTTTAATAAATAACCAATTAATTTAAAACATCCATAATACATTATTTATTCAAAAACAATCTTAATTAATACAACATATTTATTGAAACAATGTTTTTACAAACCATTTTCCATAAATATTTCAAGAAAATGATTTTAAAATTACCATTTTAAAATCCAACATCAAAGAACATTTCACAATAATAACCAGTTTACCTCTAAATCCACAATCATCAAAAAGGGGATTCAAACAATCCTAGCACATCAATACAACATTAAATTTTAAGGAAACCAACTTAATTTGAAATTATGTATTCTAGGATTAGAAAAATAGAGTTGATAGTCATTCCAAATATCTTTGGGTTTGGAAAAACATACCCACCACACAACCGCATACTTCATCTGGGTGAAATATCCACAAAATAACCTTATACCAATTTCTATATCACTTAGAAGAAAAAATATCACCCATTTGAAAAAAAAACCCAAGATATACCTGTGAAGGAAGTATATCGTGATATCCATGAGGGGAGAGAGAGAGAGAGAACTAAATATAAAGAATCTTTGAATCAACCAAGATATGTGACTTACCGAATTAGGTTCACCTTTAAAACACCATGATAAATCTTTTAAAAACCACCATGATGACTAGAAGTGCTTCCATAACACCACATAATTGAAAATCCCTTTCTAGGTTCTATTGGCGGAGGGGAATGGTTGCATTAGGGAAAATGCCCAGTGATCCACTTTTTGAATTTTTTTATTAATTTCTCACATGGTTAGCTCTTACGTTTATAATATTTTTCAATAACCATAAAGAGGACCACTCTCTAAAGTTCAAATTTTTATTTGGGTTTACATATTGTTTAGATACCATGCATAGTGATTGTTCGTGCACCGCATTGCCCCTGCCTCAATGTGCATGGTTACCTAGGTTTGTTTCTCTGTTTCCATTAACAATTATTAGTTCGTGAAACTTGGGAAAAGAATCCAATCATTTAAAAAACTCATACATACTCTGTCACGACCCGTCCATGGGGCCCGTTCCGTGACTAACCCAAGGCCTCCTTCCATAGGCTAGGGGCTGGTGACTAGAACCAATGGCTTAAATCCCAACAAAAGTGAAGGCATTTCCTTATATCAGTAATCATACATATCAAAGTATGCATGCTGATGTAAACACCAAGTAAACTGAGTATAAAAGTAAGTGTTGTAAAGTAAATGGGCCAGAATACAAACTCAACTGAAAGTACAGTACAACAGTAATAAAAGAAAAACTGCAACAATGTAAACAAGAAACCACTGAGTCGTCGTCCGAATATCCCACCTGAAGGGTGGGTACAAATGATCTCCTCAGCTCCTCGGGTCCGGTCATCCTCTTCGTTTATGTCCCACCATGTGGTCCACCTCTAGGTACAGTACCGCTCTATAAGACTCCACCTCTATCAGTATTGTCTGTCGTCTGCATCCAACACAATGTAGTGCAGGTATAGCCTGAGCAGGGGTGAGTATACAATACTCAGTAGGGACCCCATGACCCTAAAGGTCTCCCAGAATACAAAAAGAACAAATCACAAAGGAATGATACACACAAAAGTATCAAACAACTCTACTTGGGTATATGCCTATACATATACCTATGTCATCAATTCCAGTTCAGATCCAACTCATGAGCACAAGAATAACCCAGTCCACACAGGAAATCATAACCTACTCCACACTAGAAAGCTTGTCAATCACATCATTGATAATGACTGAAAGTCGAGACACAGCTCACACATGTATAATAATCATGAAGAGGGGTGGAGATGATAAATGTAGCCTCTGAATCATCTCTCAAACAAAATCCACGTAGGATCCAAGTACAGAATTCGTCGCTGCTGAACCCATGTAGTATCCAAGTACATTAACCCTTGCTGCCAAACCCATGTAGGATCCAGGTACAGTTTTCATCACATTCGAACCCATGGACGATCACAGTACAGTCGTCCACGCTGCTGAACCCATGTAGGATCTAAGTACAGTTGGCTTCGTCATCGTAGTCACAGCCAGGTCTAGGGTTCCCACAGACAGCAGGCTCGATTCCGGGAGGGCCGCTCCACGGGCCAAGGGGGTCGATACATCAACTGTCACAAAGTCTGGAGTTGATGTATCCCGAAGATCCATCTCATCAATAGGAACTCAACCCAACAGACGGTGTATCAATCAGATGCTCGGTCTGAGAGATATTGGATTTTATGTCCCAAGGGCCTGGTTAGATATAAACCCATTTATAACCCGTTTGATATCCAAATTTATCTAAAACTCACATAGATTACCGGAAATGAACCATATCATCAGAAGGGTCCAAGAGCCGCAGATGGCACGCTGTTCATTCTCAAGGTCTTTATGTTATTTTTGTTTAAGTCCTTAACAGGCCCGACCCATTTAACCCTGTAGGCCGACAGGTCGGGTTGACCCAGTTTGACGGGTCTGACCCAGCATGGGTGTCAGAACGGTTCAAAGAAAGTACTCAACTTGGCTTGAAGGGTCACAACCCGACCTGAAGTGGCGTGGCCCGGCTCAGCGGTGCATAGCCAGGCCCGGCTGGGAGCGGCCGGGCTTGGCCTGGATCGGCCCGTCCCGACGCACCATGACTCGGCCCGGCATGGCGCAGCTCGACGAGGTGCACGGCCTAGCTAGATCAGCCAATGCTAAGTGCATTACAAGGGGGGCATCCCCCTCGGTTATCTTCACCGGCGACGTCGTCCTTCCCCAATCCAGACGGCTAGACCGACCGGTCTTCTATGCACACGACCCAAATGGGTGGGCCGCCGACCTTCCAATGTGGCACCCTCCTGGCACCGCGGTCGAGCTCGGCCTGGCCGGCCAACAGACCAGCCAGTCCTATAGCGAGGCGCCCTCTGGGTTCCCCAGCTCCTCTTCGCCCAACCGGCTGACGGGCCAGCCGATTCTTCTGTCGAAGCGGCCCGTGTAGCGGGCCACGGTTCTTCCCGAAGAACCTGCGCGACAGAGTTGGCCTCCTTTGTCGCGTTCCCGGCTCGGCATGAGAGCGGTGTTCCTCCTCTGCCTTTGATATCCAATTATTGAATAATTAAACGAGAACAATGGAGGGTTGTCTTGCCGTGTTCGTTCATCCCACACCCTATGCGTAAAATGATAACAATCATCCATATTTAAACAAAGATTTTCAATGAGTATGGGGTATGTAAACATCCAATTTTAAGAGTAAACCACTACCTCGATAATCAATTTCGTTCATCGGGCGTTGCGGAAGATGGCGTCACGGGGTGAGGTATTGCAGATGATGTTGGTGTCTGTCCAATGAGGGAACGACGTCTCCACACTAGTTAGAGAGAGAAGAAGGAAAGGCACCTCGTCGCCCTTTGTGGTGATGGCGTTCTTCATCGAAGATATGACCTTATTCACGGAGAGTATGACATTCTTCATTGAGGATGGAGTTCTTCAAAAATATTATTATTCTCTCAATTCCACCTCACACAACAATTATAACCAAAATAAAATAAGGCTTCTTCTTATTTTATTAAATCATTCCTTGCATTCAAATTTACAATATTCAAATTCTAAATCACTTAATTTATTAAACCATGAGTTGACATATTAATTAAGTGATAGGTTGGCATGTTTTAAAGAGGGTGGGAGGGGAATGGAAGAGTTACACAATTAAAGTGTTAAAAATTAATGGGGAGTTGCCATGTAATTAACATGGAAGTTAAAAGGGGGCTAAGGTGTTATGGAATATGAAAAGGTTGGGGCTCATGTGGGCCACACCTCCCACATAACCACACAGGGGACATTGGGTGATTGTGGGACCCACCAAAAACTTCCCGTGGGAGAGTTTAACATCAATGATAATAAAATAAAATTGTACACAATTTTATTTACATCTTATTTAAACCCCAACATTTAACTTATTCTCCTGTGAAAACACATCTATGCTAAAAGACCTCTTAAGAACATACTGGTGCTATGAGTTCATCAGTGGCCTCAGATTTCAATTCCGAGAACTAGTTAAAAAGATATAAATACCAGCTCAATCATTTACAGAACGTACCCGAGCTAAATATCGAAAATTGATTCTGAGCACACCGGGCCTATGAATCATGTTCCGTCAGAAGCCACAGACTCGTAAAATTCCAAAGAATTTAAGAAGAAATTTTCCTTGAAATTATTGGGTCATTACATTACTCCTACCTCAGGGCATTTCGTCCTCATAAATCTAAATCATAAACCTGGGAAACAAATGAGGGTAATGTGCATACATCTAAGCCTCCCTCTCCCATGTGCTCTCCTGAAGGTTCCCGGGTTTCCACCAGATGCGCACTAGAGAAATCGACCGTCCACATATGACCTACTCTTTTCGATCCTTGATCTCCACTGGGACCTCTGTGAATGTAGCCCCATCTTCGATATCTAGCCACCCATAGTCAATGATATGCGTCAAGTCTTGCATGTTTCTACTCAGCTGAGATACATGGAAGACGTCATGCACCAGGTGCAACTATGGTGGAAAGGAAAGGTGGTAAGCCACATCGCCTAACCTGCAGAGGACATGGAATGGTTCAATGAAGCACATAGATTACTTGGAACCCTGGAAAAATCTCCGTAATACACGTCGAGGTGATACCCGTAAGAAATCGTGGTCCCCATCCTCGAACATCAGTGGTCTCTGCCTCCTGTCAGCATAGGACTTCTGTCTGCACTGTGCAGTCCTCATCCCTTCCTGGATGATCTGCACCTTCCCCATCATAGCATGGACCATCTATGGTCCTACGAGTGCTGACTCCCCATGGTCAGTCCAACATAGAGGTGATCTGCATGGTCGGTCATACAATGCCTCGAATGGTGCCATCCTGATGGTGGAGTGGTAGCTATTTTTGAACACAAACTCCACCAAGGGTGGGTGATCCTCCCAACTACGACCAAATTCAAGCACACATGCACGGAGCATGTCCTAGAGTGTCTGAATGATCCTCTCCATCTGGCCATTCGTCTGAGGATGAAAGGTGGTTCTCAAGCGTAGCTGCGTTCCAAATGCCTCATGCAACCCCTTCCAATGCTGGGAAGTAAAAGAAGTGTCTCGATCAGATACAATTGATTAGGGAACACCATGAATCCTTACGATCTTCTGAGCGTAGAGGCATCACAAGCTCTCCACTGAGCCCTAATATCTGATAGGTAGGATGTGGGCTGACTTGGTGAGTCGGTCTACGATCTCCCAAATTGAGTCATGTCCTCTTGATGTACGTGGATTCCCTCTCACGAAATCGATGGATATCCCATCGCACATCCACTTTGGGACCTCTAGGTGGTGTACATAACCTACCGGTACCTGGTGCTCCGCCGACACCTACTGGAGGATGAGGCATCATGAAATGAACTCTACCACAACCTTCTTCATACCCGTCCACCAGTGCAGTCGTCTGAGATCCTGGTACATATTCGCTACTCCTGGATGTACCGCTAATATGGATGTGTGAAACTACATCAAGACCTCCTCCTATAATGCAACTGGTACCACGATACGTCCCCTGAAGGGATGACATGCACTGCTCCTTCATAAAATCCATCAGGCACCTGCCCTGTGGAAATCTGAGCATGTTGCATTCACAGTCAATGTCCCCACGCTGTGCCTCTCTGACCCGCTGAAGTAGTGGAGGGGTGACTATGAGGGATTGTAGGAAGGTTGTCCTATCTCCATCCACTAAGGTTATCTGCAACACGGCTAGCTGCTCTGTCACCTCTCCAAGTAGCTGAATTCCTGATCTCCTGATAATAGTTTCAACTACTTCATTCCCCTTCCCAAGAGTATAGACTATCTCAATGACATAGTCCTAGAGGAACTCGAGCCACCACTACTGCCTCAGTTTCATGTCCTTCTATGATAAGATGTACCTGAGTCTCTGGTGGTCAGACTCGACTGTAAATAACTCTCACATAAGATAGAGTCTGAACATCTTCAATGTGAAGACCAGTGCTGCTAAATCTAGGTCATGGGTAGCATAGTTCTGCTCGTGATGCCACAACGGTCGTGAACTATAAGAGATCACTTCCAACTCCTTCATTAGGAAACACCCATGTCTGGTACCTGATGCATCACAGTAAATTACGTACACTATGCCCTCCTCTGGTAACCTCAACATTGGAGCACTGGTCAATCTCTGCCTCAGCTCCTGGAAGATCTCCTAACATCAATCGGACCACCCGAAGGGTTTCCCATTCATCGTCAAAGATAAAAGTGGTGCTGCAACTCTAATGAAGTCTGGTAAAAATCTATGATAGTACCCATCCAGACCAAGGAATCTCCACACCTCCATCACAGTCCTGGTTGGCTCCCAATCATGTACTGCCTCGATATTCATAGGATCAAAAGCTACTCCTGCCTTAGAGATTAAGATCACTATGAAGTGGACCTTTTGAATAAATAATTGACTCTTCAAGAGCATACTATAAAGGTGGTTCTCTCAGAGTGTGTCCAGTACAACCCACAAGTGGTATGTGTGATCCTCCCCAGTAGCCGATTAAATCAGTATGTCGTTGATGAAGACTACGACAAATCGATTTGAGGTAAGGCTGTAATATCCTTTTCATAAGACACATGAACAATAATGGAGCATTGGTTACACCAAAGGGTGTAACCAAGAGCTCATAGTTTCCATACCGACACCTGAAGGTCGTCTTCTGCACATCCTCATCTCGAACTCTATGCTGTTGATAGCCCGACCTGAGGTCTATCTTCGAGAAACATCGTGCTCCCTTGAGATAATAAAAGAGGTATTCAATCCATGAGAGTGGATACCTGCTCTTTACGGTCACCTGATTCAGTCCAAGGTAGTCGACACCTAGTCGTAAGCTCCCATCTGCCTTCATGGCGAATAAAATCAGAGAAGCTCAGGGTGAAACACTGTTTTAGATGAATCCCTTGCCCTGAAAGTCGTCCAGTTGTAACTAAAGCTCACGAAGCTTGGAGTTTGCCATATGATATGATGGATTAGATATCGGTGATTTCACAGGGTACATTTCAATGTAGAAGTCTACCTCTCTATGAGGAGGATGTCCTGGAATGTCGTCAGGAAAAACGTCCATGTATTGATCCACCACAACAGAAAAACTCGAACTCCGCACATCAACCGCTCCGAGGATGATACTGACCAACGGATGTGTGATCGGCTGCCCTCTCATCTGTGTAAGTCCATCCTGGGCATCAAAGGCACCCTTCTCACTGGTGAAGGTGAACCTTGTCCAATTTGTGTGGACACACCACACTTTGAACCTAATAAAATCAATCTAAGAATGAACTACAGATAACCAATCCATGCTTAAGATGACGTCGTAAGGCCTCGACGCTGCTACAAGAAGATCCCAGCCAATGATCTTGCCTCCTAGAGTAATATCACAATGCTGGCATCAGTTTTTAATCGTCGAGTCTGCTCCCATAGGAGTGTCTAGCCATAAGGATCAAGCCAACGACTCCTTCAGAATCTCTGAGCTTCGAACAAGGGCAACCACAATGAAATAATGACTCACTCCTATGTCAATAAGAATAACAGAAAAGGTGGAGTAGACACAGATAGTACATCGAATCATCTCAGGTGAACCGTGGTCATAGGCATCGACAACCTGGAGCTGAGCCTGCCCCAGTCTTCCAGCTCCCTGTTGTCGGGGTGGACCTCCTGGTGATGGTGGTGGTAGAGCCTCGAAGCGTCGTCTACCACCTGCTGCTTGGTCAACTCTTCTGCCTCATCTGCATACTCCCTGCGGACTGCCACGATTGAATTTATGCCTCTGCCTAGGTAGTCCCTCAACTGTCTGTAGCTCCTCTGCATGGCGGGTTGGGCAGTCACGATCCATGTGGCCCAGCCCGCCGCATGAATAACACTACCTACCTATTATATTAATGGCTCTGCTACGTGTTCCCCGCACCTCCAAACTAGTATCGTGAGGACACCCACCTGATGGCCTGGTCCGCCTGGACCTCTGCGACATCTGTCTACTACCGACTGCAGAAGACTCCGCTACATGTCGCCCTGCGGTACTCCTAGTTGCTGGCATAGGCTCAGTAAGGAATCTCTCTCTAAGAAGTTCTTGCTCTTGTACTCTTGCCTGCGTTGGAATGTTGAGGTAGATCATCAAAGCCCTAATATCATTCCTCAGTCCCTGGTCGATGGTTCGGGCCTGGAAGAATGGTTCTTGTTCCATGTTCGTGGAGTAGCGCGAGAGGTCGGTAAACCTCGCTGAGTACTAGGCTACTTCCATGTTGCCCAGCCGAAGCTGTAGTAACTCACAGATGTGCACTTCATGGATGGTGGCTGTAACAATCTCTGAGCGGAAGAGGCTCTCTAAGTCCATCCAAAGTAGAGATGCCACATCATGCACCTGGAGCATCAGGCTCCACCATCTACCTGCTGATGCGTGCAGGAGACTCGCAGCATGGATCAAAATATGATATGCTAGTTTCCCTACCAATCTGAAGACTTGGACAATACCCTCCAGCCAATCCTCAACTGCCTGAGGGTCAGTCTCTCCGCGGAACCTCGGCGGCCTCTGTCGATGAAACTCGTGCAGCACACTCAGGCGGTGTGCACTCTCTACTTCTAGGGATAGTGGTATCGGTGGCCCTATGGGTAGAGGTATTGATGGTGCCTCCACTTTAATGGGGCCATGTACCGAGGCCTCGTCGCACGGTGGGATGCCATCTCGCACGTAACTGGGAACTCTAGCTGGCTGCCGTCATGGGGCCATCCGGAAAAGAAACTGGTGCACCACGGTTAATATAGTATACCTGGTGAGCTGAGACAATGTAATCACAAAGAAAACTTTTGAAACCCACATGGAATCATTCATTTTGATCACTAAGTCGAAAATCATAAGTCAGGGTCCTGGTGTATGGATATGTCGGCTGCTGCAAAAACACTGGACTCCATGGACTGATAACCACCTTCAATATGCTTAACATAGTTGATTCATAGGAAGAAATTATCAGAGTCATATGTTCTGCGGTAGAACTGACTCCTCTGATACAAATTTTTCACAACCCATCTTCGGGGCCCGTTCTGTGACTACCCCAATCCCATCTTCCATAGGCCTGGGGCTGGCGACTTGCACTAAAGGTGTAAATCCCATCAAAATGGAAGGCATTTACTTATATAAGTAATCATACACAACAGAGTACGCTTGATGAAGTAAAAAGTATCTAAACTAACTATAAAAGAATGTTTTGGAAAGTAAATGGTCCAGAATACAAACCCAACTGAAAGTACATTACAACAGTAAAGAAAGAACAAGTACATTAAAGTAAAGTAGCAACCATTGAGTCGTCCTCCGGATATCCCACCTAAAGGTTCGGTACAAATGATCTCCTTAGAACCGCGGGTCCGGTCATCCGCTTCGTGTATGTCCCGCCAAGTGGTCCACCTCCATGTACCGTCCCACTCTATAGGACTCCACCATGATCAGGGATGTATGTCGTCTACATCCAACACAACGTAGTGTGGCCATATCCCATGCTGAGGTGAGTATACGATACTAAGTAGGGACCCCGAGAACCCCAATGGTCTCCCAAAATCCACAAATAACACACCACAAAGGAAAAATACAAACACAAGTATCAAAAAAACTCTACTTGGGTATATGCCCATACATATACATAAGTCATCAATTCCAGTCTGGCACCAACTCACGAGCTCAAGTACAACCCAGTCCAGAGAAGAAAACACAACCCAGTTCACACATGAATGAAAGTCAATCACATCGTTGATAATGACTGAAAGTCAAGACACTGCTCACACAGGTATAATACTCACAAAGAGGGGTGGAGATTATAGATGTAGCCTCTGAATCATCTCCCCTACCAAACCCGCGTAAGATCCAAGAATAGAATTTGTCGCTGGCGAACCCACGTATGATCCACGTACAGAAACCATCACTGCCAAACCCAAGTAGGATCCATGTATAGTCGTCATCACTGCCGAACCCACGGAGGATCCAAGTACAATCGTCCTCACTTTCAAACCCACGTAGGATCCAAGGACAGTCGTCATCGTCGTCGCAATCACAGCTAGCACTAGGGTTCCCGCATACAACATGATCGATTCCGGGAGGGTCGGCTTCAAGAGCCAAGGGGGTCAATACATCAACTCTCACGATGTCTAGATTTTATGTATCCCAATGTTCTGTCTCGTCAATATGAACTCAACGCAACAGATGACGCCTCAATCGGACGCCCAGTCTGAAAGATATTGGCTTTTCCGTGCTAGGGGCCCAGTTAGAAATACGCCCGTTTCTAACCTGTATGATATCCAAATTCCACAAAAACTCACTTATAGTATTGAAAAAAACCATCTCGTTGAATGGGTCCTAGTGCCACAGACGGAAAGTCATTCGGATGCACAATATTTATGTAACTCCCATTTAAGTGATTAATAGGCCCATCACGTTAATCCCAGTGGGCCGACTGGTCTGGTTGACCCAGTTCGACGGCTTTGACCTAGTATGGGTGTCAGACCGGTCCAAAGAAAATACTCAACTCGGCACAATGAAACGCGGCCCGACCCAATGTGGCGATGCCCGGCCGGAAGTGGCACAGCCCGGCACGACGGGGCGCAACCGGGGAAGGCCTAGCGTGGCAAGGCTCAGCCCGGCCCGGCACGGCCTGGCGCTACTCGGCTGACCATGCTGCCCGGCTGGTCGAGCGGCTTGGCTGAAGCCGATCGGGTTCCAAGGAGGGGGGGGGGGGGGGTTTACGCACCGGGGTGACAGGCGGCGCCGCCCATCCCCAAACTGGTCGGCTAGACCGGCCAGTCTTCGGTGCAAGCAGCCCACACGGGCAGGCCACCGATCTTCTAGTGCAGCAACCTTCTGGCACCGCAGTCCAGCTCTGCCCGGCCGGCCGATGGGCCGGCCGGTCCTCTAGAGTGGCGCCCTCCTGGCGCAGCGGCTCATCGTCGCCCGGCCGACCGACGGGATGGACAGTTCTTCCGCCAAAGCGGCCATGTAGCATGCCACGGTTCATCCCGCACAACCGGCATGACGACATCAGCCTCCTTTTTTGCGTTCGTAGATCTGCGCGATGGCGTCGTGCCTCCTCCACCTTCGACTGCCGATTCTTGAATAATTAAATGAGAACAATGGTGGGTTGTCAGGCCGTGTTCGTTCGGCCTGCACCCTCCATGTAAAATGATAATAATCCACCATATTTAAACAATGATTTCCAACATGTACAGGGTTCATAAACATCCACTTGTATGAGTAAACCGCTACCTCGATAATCAATGTCGTTCGCTGGGAGTCGTGGAAGATGGCATTGCGAGGTGAGGTTTTGAAGACGACGTTGGAGTACGTTCAAGGAGGGAACGTCGTCTCCGCACTAGTTGTGGAGAGAAGAAGGTAAGGCACGTCGTCACTCATTGTGGTGATGGAGTTCTTCATCAAAGTGATGATGTTCTTTATTGATAGGATGACATTCTTCGTTGAGGATGGTGTTCTTAAAAAATTATAAATTTCTCCCAATTCTTCCTCACACAACAATTCTAACCAAGAAAAAATAATGATACTTATTATTTTATTCAATCATGTCATGCATTCAAATTTACGAAATTAAAATTCTAGTTCACATAATTAATTAAACAATGAGTTGTCTAATTAATTAAGTGATAGGTTGGAAAGTTTTAAAGAGGGAGAGATGGGAAAGGAAGAGTTACACATTTAAAGGATACAAATTTAATGGGTAGTTTCCCTGTAATTAACATGGGAGTTCAAATGGGTTTAAGGGGTTATGGAATGTGAAATGTTTGGGGCTCGTGTGGGCCCCACCTCCCACATAACCACACATTGGATGTTGGGTGGTTCTGGGACCCACCAACAACATCCCATGATAGAGTTTAACTTATACGGACAATAAAATAAAATTCTACACAATTTTTTTAACTTCTTATTTAAACACCAAAATTTAACTTCTTCTCCTGTGCAAATGCATCTACTGTAAAAGTCCTCTTAAGAAAATACAGGCACTGTGAGTTCTTCGGTGCCCTTAGATTTCAATTCTGAGCACTGGATCAAAAAATTGAAAAACTCGCTCGTTCATTTACTAAAAGTACACGAGTTAAACTATGAAAATTGATTCCAAGCACACCGGGCCTCAGAATCAAGTGCCTTCAAAAGCCACATACTCTTAAAATTCCAAAGTATTTAAGAATACATTTTCCTTGAAATTTCTGGGTCTTTACATACTCTCCCAAAAATTACCCAACCATTCTACATAAATAAATATACATAAAAATGGTTACATACCTCAAAAAATGGGTACTACCTTCTCCCACCATTGGACATTCCATGCTTGGAATGTAGAGAAACATCACATTGCCCAAAGACCTTGGACCATTTCCTGACCATCTATTTCACACACTTTGAAGTATCCTAATATTCTGAACATTGTAAAACAAAACCCGAACTAGACATATGAATTTAGCATGTAATACATTCTATTTCCTAACCACAATCTACAATAGTATGTTAACTAATTAATAATCCAGCTTTATCTCAATATGAACCCAATGAATCACATGGTCATGATTCAGCAGATACTTTTTTTAACTATAACACATAAATAATAATGATCACTATAGTCCACCATGGTGGAAATGAAGAAATATATGAAACATCACTAACCCATTATATTAAGTCAAAAGGACCAATATACCTAGGTGATATCATTGCCCACATTCCAAACTGACGATGTCCCTACCATTGAGAGATTCCCAAGAACAAATGATTACACACCTCAAACAACAATGGTTAGTTACAATGGACTATATATGATTTCTAGCAACTCTGATCCATCTCTATACAATTCATAATCAATATAATATTCTCTATAATCTCTTGGAAATGGCCTGACCCAACCTACATTTTCTAACATGTTTATTCCCAACATAGTAGAGAACCACATAGACTCTAATACAATTCATAAGAAGGATCCATATTTATGGATTATTGATAAGAATTATTATAGGAGGACTCCACCAACAGAAAGTTATCCTACCTTGAGTCTCAAAAATCCATTACATAACCATATAACATTTATTTTATGATTTTTTTCTCATCCACCTGAATTTCCATTCCTTCTAGGGATGATACCCCTTACTCATCATTAGTTTAGTCCCTAGAGCATGCTGCATGAATTTAAACAATTGGGATGTGAAACATGGATTATTATTTGACACAATTGAAATGAACATATCATTTATCTTTACATCCTCATGGATATCTATTTTGGAAAATTCCTCCACTGTATGAAATTAACGAGTAGGGATGAAATTCGATAACTTTGTGAGCCGATCCACAATCACCAATATTGAATCATGTTTACTAATTGTTTTTTGGAGACCTATAATAAAATAAATATCTATCTACTTAAATATAAAAACTGGGATAGGTACTTATTGAAACATAACTACTTTCCACTAATTATGTGCCTTGAAATGATGACAGGTGATGCTTCTTGATACAAACTCATCAACATTACTTTTCATACAATCCAACCAAAACTATTTTTCTATGGCCTTATCCATTATGTGAAATCCATGATGAACAAGACATTTGGAACGATTATACAATCTGAGGAGTTTTTCTTAAAAAAATTGGTACCACTATCTGGTTCCAAAAGAACATCAATGAATTCCCATATATTTTGCGACCCTTAATTGTCTATATACCAATGATTTTGAACCTCATAACCACAATCTCTAAATAATTAATATTATCAACTATAACAAATCCTACCATGTCCGGATCCAATGTAGCTAGAATGAAAATATCTAAATACCCCATTCGTCACATTATAACATCATTTCATTTAAATCTCACATCAATATCCCTTGATATGGGGATTTTTACACCACCTGAACATATGAAATTATACTTAATTCATCCACGACCGAATGTCCATTAACTGGTCTATACATAGTGACAAATTAAAGAATATATAGATACACCATCTATATCCATTATTTTAATTTCAAATCGCATTTTGAGAAAAAATTATTCAATCACTTATGATCAGTATAGATAGAGAATTTCCAACTGAAGAGATAGTGTCACCACATTTTCAAAGATTACACTGTAGCTACTAACTCAAAATCAGGTGTTGGGTGGTTCTTCTCATCATGCCTCAAAAATCATGATCCACATAGTACCACATAATCCCATTGAATGAGAAAATATCTCAACCCTTATCCTGATGCATCACAATACACCATGTACCCATTACATAGTTCTTGTCAAACCAGGATTTGTGTTTATATAAAATTGTGTTTAAGCTCATCGAAAGATTTCTAGCACATCTCATTACATTGAAATGGAAAATTCTTCTTAATTTATGATATCATTGTTGATTCAAATCATGGTAAGTCATAAGAAATAGTCGATAACACCAACATATTCCATGGATGTTAAGTATCTCTATACATTCTTTGGAGGTTCCCAAGAGATAGTAGACTCTATCATATCAAGACCCATTGAACAACCTCTCTAAAAAATAACATGGCCAAGGAAACAAACCTCTTGTATGGAAAAAAAATGTTTCATAATTTTTAATACAATATATGATCAATAAATATTCCCAAAACTACTTCCATTTCCTGATCGTATATCACCCTTGTCCATGAATAGACGAGTAAATTGTCCTTCAATACCAACCCAAATGAAACATTATATCAGTAAAAAACTGGATTCATCAATTCCTTGAACACCACTGGTGAATTCAGAAGACAAAAGGGAATAAAAACGTACTTATAATTTCCATATCTACTATAGAATGATATTTTTGGAATATCCTTTTTCCTTAACCGCTAATAATTATATCTACATTGCATTAAATTTTAGAGAACCATTAAGCATCCATCAAGTCATTAAACATGTCATCATTGTGTGTAATTGGATATTGATTATTTATCGTGACATGGTTGGATTATGATAATTAGAAACCAGTCGAAGAGTTCCATCTAACTTTTAACAATCAAAATGGGTGTTACCCATAGAGACAAGTTTGTCTAGATCAAACCTTTATTTTATAATGCCTCCAACTCTACATTCAATTTCCTCAATTTTTCATGGTCACCATAGTTTTCTATAATTGAGATATGATTGGTCCCTAGATCGTGATCAATCAAATACACCACATATACTATGTGTGGAAACATAAAATTTTATTCATGAAATATATCCATAAAATGACCAACCACTATCAAAAAATTGCTATCCCAAACTGCTCTGTTGATACAAATTAAATTTACATTATTGATAAGATATTTTACCAACTTCTAGGGACATAGAAGCTTGTTTCACCCACATTCACATTTTTTTCTTTTCTAAATAGATTCTGGGTGCCTCCCCCATCGTATAACTAACTGTTATTTCATAATATTCTATATGGGACATAAAAATCATCAACACATCCATACTAAGGATTATATTATACACATCCATATGAAAAACTGAAAAATCTCTCATAAACTCAAAAATCTCAATAAATATACAATTAGCACTATATAGGAAGGTTAGACACATTCTTTGACTCATAGAAGCTTTATGTTTTAATCATAAGGCATCATTTCCACACACAAGAACAACAATTCCACAACAAATATAGGAAATTAAAGAATTATAAGAATCCATCACAAAGAACAAATGAATAAAGGATGAATTAAATATGAATCATGTGATACATCGTGGATTTTCCCAACTGATCATCCAACATAAACTACTTGGCTCCATAAAAAGTCGTATTTTTTCATAATATTCTCATTATTATCTTACTAAAACATTCTTAGTGTGTATTGATGATATTCCAGGATTCCTTATGAACTAATATTCTCTGCTGATGATGAGTATTCTACTACCCCCAATTCACTAATGCATAGGATGTTGCTGAACATTACTGTGTGTCAAGAACACCTGACCATGGAGCATTATGAAAATAACAGAAAATATGGAATATCAAAAAGATTTAATGACATGCTTGAGTTTGTTCCAAACAATTCAACTTCATGTGTCCTGTAGGACCATACTTAAAATATCATGGATTACTCTATTACATCATATGATTATTCTTTGATCCCACCTTTAGATAATGTGCAACAATCATACCATAGAAATAAGTGTCCCTCTTCCATTTGATCACCGACTTAGAGTTCCCATTGTTCCCCATGAGTACCAACATTCTTCCACTGCTTGTAGACCCCATGATATCCATTCATCCCACAGATTAACTATTCACCATTCCTATATAATTACATATACATAGAACTACAATTTTTTAAAAAAAATCATTCAAAAGTCACCATTCAAAAATATGTTCCCTCAACGATACTATTGGAACCTCCTCGGGTGAAAACCACACTAATTTCTTAAATATATCATAATATTCTGTAACTAAATTGAACTCTTTCATCATGATTAATAAATATATTATTTTCTGAATATCGAACCTGTGAGGGAATAGTTGTTTGTTAAAAAATCCCTCAATACCATCCCATATCATACCATGGCCCGTTCTATCTCATACAGCCTACACCCACCAAAAAACGTAAAATATAATCCAACATGTATATCGCTAACTTCACCATTCACTATAATAGGGTTATAATGAAACAAAAATATCTAATTCATCATATTCAAGAACACTTCTTCCATTTCCGATTCATAATAACCCTAACAAATTTGTGCATTCTACTTTTGAAACATAACAAAGTGATCCATATTCGTCGAATAATCCCTTCTATTCCATCTTTCCACATACAGGAAATCATGAACAATGCTTTTTAGTAGCTTCTAGTTCACGTGGGGCTCATGTTCCACCACATTTTCTATTGTATACATTCGTTGGTCAATTCAATTTCTACCAAGTCCCATTTATGACAACACATGAATCACTATAAATCTCACTCCATAGAAACTGATGGATTACAATTTTGAGTTATAACACAATCATACTATAAAAACTATTATTTCCATGATAAACTATATTTTAAAAATCCATTATTTAATCAAAATTGTCCCATTTTTAAAATACCATGGCCTTTAATATTTTTCAAACCCACACATTTGAAAACAATTTCATGATTTTCAAAAAAATTAAACATTTATTTCTCAACATTAATCAATAGTCCAAATGATATATTCAATCCATGTGGGAATGAATTTTTACCTTGCATTATAGGATCACCTGAATAGATACCCCCATAATAATTAGATCATGATACTATAATTATATAAAAAACACTTATGTACCCAACTCCCTAGTAACATGATTATTATTATAATAGGTTTGGCTTCATCATTTATACTATACATTTAATGCTCTGAAAATACTTCTCCATTCTACATTCCCATCTATATAATAGACCTAAAAACAAATCTCAAATCCAAGACCCAAAACCAATTACATGCTCGAACAAGACCAACATTACTTATATGTCAATGATTGAAAAAGAGGATACCATATGTAACATCCCACCCATCCACATTGGTTTGAGTCCAAGTTGAGTTTCAACTTGGGTTATAAGATAGCCCCAAGGAGTTAATTCTTGGTAATAATTTCCAAGGAATTTATGAATGATGGGGTATGATTTTCCCTTTTGAATGAAAACAAACTACAAAAAACGACAATACCAAAACATCAACATGCTTCAATTTAGTAACGATTCATAAATCAATAATACCAAAGGACAAGTACAACCAATCCATAATAATTCATAATCAGAGTTCCAACTTGAAGACTAACAACAAAACCCAAAGAAAATTTGATATAAGTCCACAATAGATCACCATGATGCATGCTTCATGACCTCCCAAGCATCACGATCCACCATTAAGGAATGAGAATTAATACATTTTCTTGTGTATTTTTATACAACATCTACAAAAACAACCATGATCCGAAGCTGGGGTTAGCAAAATAATCCTTATCTTTTCCCAAATGTCTTCCCTACTCATTACGCCTAGAATAATTCAGTATTGTTTATATAAATCAAATTTATATAATACAATTAAAATAATGAAACCATATTCATCAAGCTAAAATACCCATATAAATCATTTTTTATCAAATCCCACACTATATGAATGAAACAACCTAACAATTCATTATCCATTATCCTCATTACATATTGGTATAACCTTGGACACCATTCATGGTTGCACACACATTTCAACCATAATCATATGTTTTCTACACACCGGATCTTGGTGTTACAATTGATAGGTGAACTTCACGTCTAACCACATCCCCATGTTATTGTAATTCTTGTATCCCATATTCTAATCCTTTATGGTGGTCTTTCATGCCCACTATCCATCACATCCAACTCAGTCATATACTTATAAGATGATAATCATATCATCTAACACACACCAAGACCATATCAACACACAATTTCCAAAACCTAATTAACAAAATATTACCAATGAGAATCCAACAAATCATGCTAAACAACTTCAATAAATCACACATTAAAAAAATAAAACACTTAATTAATTAATTATTCCAAACCTAACATCAATAAAAAAATATTTTTAATGAATCCCTATTTCTTGAAACCATTTTCCCTTAACCACCCAATACACCAATTTTAAAATCAACATTTTATAATCCAAAAATTATTCACATTTCACAATAATAACCATTTTCCCAAATATATACCATCATCAAAATATGGGTTTTAACCATGAATAGAACATAAAAGTTATAATCAATTTTATGAAATACCATATAATTTAAAATTAATTATTATAGTTTTAGAAAAATACGGTCGATAGGGTAGCTACCATCCGTAGGGTTTGTAGAAATAAACCAATTACAAAACCGTACAACATATCTAGAAGAAAACTGAAAATAATTCCTTAGATTCATTTCCAAAACATCAACATTCCCAAATATCACAGATTTTTTTCACAAAAATCCACGATCTATATGGGACAAATGTAGATCTAGATAACCGAGAGAGTAGGAGTTAGAGAGAGAGAGAGAGAGATCTAAATCTATGGGAAACCATGAGACAACCATGTTATGGGGATTACTAAAGGAGAATCACTTTTACAGCACTGTGAAAAGCATTGTAAATGCCTCCATGAAGAGATGAAGTGGTGACATAACCCCGCAAAAGAGAAAATTCTGAGTGGGGTTTGAGTGGGATAGGAAATGTGTATTTATGGTAAATATCGAGTGAAAGAACTTTTAATTCCATGCATGGTTAGATCACATGGTTGAAAGAACATTATGCTAACCATACAAATTCTATTATACCAATGGGTGATTTTCCGTGGTTTCCAACATGGTTAAAAATTAAGTACACCAACCATTCATAATCAAACCATCCCATGTAGCATTATTTGCATGGTCTAGCCTCATTGTTTGGAGACCATGAACATTAATTGTTCACCAACCCTAATTACTTTAAATCACTTTTCACGGTTATTATTATTTGTTTCATAGTTTCATCTAACCGTTACATAATTGGACACTGCCAAAAAATCCATAGATCCTTTCCAAAACCTTTCCTCACTCTCCCAAACATTACCCAACAATTTTTAAACATAAAGTGTGGAAAAAATGTAACATATCTCAATCAGGGAGAACTAAAAATGTAACATACCATTTTTAAAATGATTGATATTATAGTAATTATTTTATTATTGTTGTTGAATGACTAAATGATACTTACATTATTCCCATAATGACCATTGATAAAATGGAAATGTCACCCATGTGTATATTCGTCTTACCATCTCCATGATCATAAATTTTTTATCTTCATAAAGATATCCATGGTAGTTTTTAATATAATAATTGATATATAATTATTATTTTAATTTCATGAATATTATTTGAGAGGTAATGGAATAACAAACACCATAATTATTGATATTATTCTAAAAATATTTTGGACTACAATATATAATAATTTTAACAAAATTTATGTTATCATTGATAATTAATTAATATATATATAATTGTAATGAGTTAAATAACATTAATAATAAATAATAATAGGTTTAAAATGAATTATATTTTACTTAGGTTTTTTATTCCTGTCGATAATGAAGATAAGTGACAATTCCGACACAAGTTAACAGACTATTTATCTAAAATGTAATTTTAAATTTTTCAAGGATTTATTCTTATTAGTCATTTTTTATCATTTAAATTATTTATAATTGGATTCATTTAAAGAATTTATGTGGACATGAATGTTTTAAAATTATAATTTTTATAACTTCTCTAAAATTATTTCAAAATTATATCTTTTGGAGTTTTATGTAAGGATGTTTACATTAACACCCCTCTATATGATATACTTTTTTAAACATATTTACATCCTAAAATATTGTTATTTTAACTTATACATCATGATCATATTTTTCCAATTTACTGATGATTTATTGTTTTAAATATTCATATAATTTTATATATTTTAATTTACAAATAATGTTATTTAATTATTGGGTCTGTGCCTTTGAAAAAAATTAAAAGGGATTTGAAAATATAAAATGTTATTTTACTAAAGAATTTTATAGTTTACCTGAATTATGTTTTACAATTTTTAATTGTTCTTTTTAATGGTTGATGAGGAAGGGTGGTTCCATTATTTACCATATGTAGTTGATCATGTCACATAACACCAATGCATTGTGTAATGGGACATAGTTAACTAATAAGGTATAACCAAAGAGATTATAGGAATAATATATTGATGATTATTTTAAATATAACTATGATAGTTACTTCATATTTAGATGAGATTTAATAAATAATTTTTAGAAGTATTTGGAAAATTATTTCTAAATTTTCCAAATATTCATATATATTATTTCGTTTGAGTATTTTTTAAAATAGTATTATTTTCAAAATGTTGGATAATAATATTTTTGAAATGATGATTAATTTATACATAAAATTGTATGTTTTTAAGAAAAAATTAATGGGTTTTCAGTGTACTATAGATTAAATTTCTTTTATAAAGCTTAAAACTATTTTTTTTCCCTTCCAATGTTAAAATATTATCTTTTGATATCTAAATAATTGTTTCTGAAAAAATATTTCATGATGAATTTTTTGAAGATGGGTTGTGAAAAGAAAATATGTTTTATTTACAAAAGGGAATATATTTGTAAAAAATGGAGATAGAGTATAATTGTATACATTTAATATATGGGATCCCATTGTACACATTTTTACAAATTCATTACAACTATGTATTTTAATGATTCTTGAATGTGTAATCGAGATAAAAAATACTTGAATATATGATTTTTAATGTTGGATCATTATAGTTTCTAATATAGTTTGGTTTAGAATGAATTGGATATTAATAATTTTTTATAATACATGTGGATAAAAACATTATTTATTAATTTTAATGTTTATAAAATTCCCAATTTATTAAAAAGATCATATTACAGTTTATGGATTGATATTTTATGGTGACTAATAGAATTTTCTAAGACAATTGTTTATTAGAAATTCTAGTATATTAATTTTTTGCAACTAAAATTAAATCCATGAGACAAACATTGATGTTAATACCAATTATTATTATTTTTAATGATTTTTATTGTAACACACCTATCTTCCACGGTACGTTTCCCTTTAAATAATTTAATATTTTTCATTTTACGAAACGTAGAAATTCTAACACACCGCGACAAATCAATGTAGCCATTATGAATAGTAATACCGACATTTTGAAATTTTATAAATTTAATTTTTCAAATTGGAATTCATTTTTAGATTTGAAATATCAAAATTAGCATACTGTGGTTTTTTTAAATTTCACGAAAACATTCAGTTTATGATGAATACTGAATAATAATAAATATTAATTAAAATCAACTTTTTTAATCAAAATAATTAATAGTTCTATATTATACTATTGGGATTTTTTAAATTATAAGTAGATTATAAATTTACCATTTAATCCAAAGTTTGTAATTGGACATAATTTCACATTTAAAATGAACATAAACAACTGTCAATCTTTTGATAGTTATTATTTCATAAAACCACTCATTTTTTTAACGACGTGAATTAATTTTAAATTAATTTCAGCCACTTCCGTGGTTTGAATTTAGAAAAATTTATCCCATATATATAATTATAATTTTCAAATTATGGAAATTGGTAACTTTTATTTTTAAGCATTTTGAATTATTAATTCGGTAAATATATTATTTATATTTGTTAAAGGATAAATCTTGTAAATAAGGGTAAAAAATAATATTATAATAATATTAAATTACCCTAACATTTGTCCGAACCATATTGGCTAATATATTTCAGACCATGGGCATCCTTGGGTCGATTTTGAAAAACCATGGATCCACTTTTATGTGATAATGAAAAATTATATTAATTAATTTAAAGTAAATACAATAATGACAGAGGCTTATATCTTTTGGTAAAACAATTTTTACATATGCTTATATATGTTATCACTTTAATTATAAATATTAATTACAAACAAAAAAATATTTTCTACATGATGGTGTTTTATTTGTAATTTTTAGACATTGAATAATTAAATTTATCTATGACACAATAAGGATGTTTTTTATTCATTATTAATGAAAGAATAAAATAAATGGAATTATAAATGTTAAAATAAATATAATTTCAAATCTTTAATTCCATAAATGAATTTTATAGGTTAATATTAAATGTTAAGATTTATTAAATGAATTTATTTCTAATTAATAAATTTTTTATGACATTATAAGAAATCAATTATAAAATAGTGTCAAAATTGACATAAAAGTGTTTTTTATAATATATTTTATTTTTAATTTAAGTAATATTCATAAAAATATTTGAATCCGCCAAAGGACTTATAAATTTACATTTATATCATTAATGACCTATTTGGGGTTCCTTTGGAAGTTTATAGTATGTTTATTAACCATATAATATAAAAATATATAGAGACATGGTAAATATCAAACTATTTAACTAAGAGTTAAATATAAATGATAACGATAATATGGTGACCTAAACATATCTAAAACCTATTGTATGAGAGTATTGAGACCCATCCACACCTTATATTTAAACTAAATAACATTGGATCCATTAAAACCAGAAAATGGTTTTATTAAATAATAATAGTTTATGTTTTTCCTGAGGTTCCCCTCACCCCTCTTATAAAAGGGTACTTCCACTTTTCTCAATTTCACACCAGAAAATCCTATTGGCTAGTCCAGAAACTAACCAAATATCCTCCCAACGGTCAAACCTTCATCCTAGTAGCCTTCTTTTTTTCATAAATCCAACCTATGTAACCCTTTTTATTAAATAAAAAGAACGAACCCAAAGAAGAGGTAAATATTTCATCATCTCTTTCATGTTGTTTTATTATTACACTTTTTTTCTTTGTTATTTCCATTAGAAAATAATAAATCCAGTATAATTAATATTTTGTGATGTTAATGTAAAAATTTTACAACCCTTTTCATTATTCTATCCATCCTATAAATGAAAAGTCACCATACATGTGTATGTACGGATTATCGTCTCCACATCATGGTGTAGTTTGTCATTCAACACTTTACTATATGGATGGGTATAATAATGAGTATAATTTATTTAAATAATAAATATAAAATGATAAATATTCTGTATATATTATATACTATCCAATTTTATACGATTTTAATATCAATAGAATGATATTGTAGCTCGTTCGTACATACCGATTACCGTCTCCACAAACGCGATGAGATTCATTCCCCATCGTATCTATTCAAATATTATCTTAATTTGACGATTAAAAATAGTGTTTAAACAGTCAATATAATTCTGAATTTGAATAAGATACATCCAATCCAATATAAACATTACATACATAAAAATTATTATAATGAAAATTGAATCAGTTAACACCCAAAATGATGATAATACTGAAATATAATAAAACAAGAAATATTATAAGATCTTATATGGTATGAAAATATGGTATACGGTTCTTTTATAATTTAATTATAATAAATTCTCCATTATATAGGAGTTTAACCTACCATCTTCCAAAGAAAAGTATAAGGTAAGGGTTAATTTCACAATCTCGTCATTTTATGTGATTGTCTATACATAATTTTCTATTGGGACCTATTTGTCATCAACATCCATGATTCTTAAAAATGTATTTAAAAAAGTTTTAACTATATACATGACAATGGTTTTATGTATTTTATAACCTTATTTGAAATTATGTGTTTTGAAATGAATATTTAGGTCATTTTCCAAACAATGTACTTTATGATCTTTTCGAAAAAAATATGTTAAGAATGAATTTTTAACTTATACGGTGGGTGTGGTAATTTTCCGACATTTTAACATCACAAAAGCTTCCCATAAAATCTTATGAGAATATTTTCAAAATAAATGTCTTCTTTAATAATTATGTATATTTAAATGTTTTCAAAAAAAGAATCTTACATTTCTCTCAAATAGTTTTGATTTGATATATTTCAACATCCTTTGAGGGATTTTACACTTGATTGAGGTTAATTAATTATGATACAAATCATTCATATTTTATTGAAGGTTTTTTGATATGTATGTCTTTAGATGTTTTCTTTTTATACCATTCATGGTTTTTGGATAATTTATTTAATTTTCATATGCTAGATTTAATATGAATGTTTATGTTATTTTTAAACCTTTACATTAGAGGAATGCATTGGACATATTAAGTGATAGGTGGAGCCTGCAATAGCATGTAAATGCATCGGGGGTTATAATGATACAAACTTGTGACTTGCAATAAGGAAATGAAAAAATATTATTTTTAGTCTTGGCATAAGGCCTTGATTATGTGGTTATGCAGTTTGGCAATATGAATTCCATCATTATGAAACTGTTTATTGAAATTGCATGTGATTATTCGACTTGTACAATATCCATGTGAATATTTAAATGGAATTATTTGATTTTATCTATACCATATTATGCTGAAGTTCCTATTTAAATGGTTTTTAGTCTTATAGTTGAGCTAGTGGTGGAAGTGGTGCGGATCAGCTTATCACCATACTGGGACAACTCACTCAGGTTATGAATAATAACCATAAACGTATGTAGCACCCTGATCCACAACACAGAGGATCAATGTTAGATATTTTAATGAGGAAACAACCACCAACATTTAATGGGAATATAAATCCACTGGTAGCGAAGAAATTAATTTGTTCCTTAGGGAAAATATTTCAGGATTTGCGGAGTAGTGAAATGGAAAAAGATGTCATGACAGTTTATCATCTCACAGGAGAAGAATATAAATGGTGGTCATTGATTCTAGACACAATCGAATATGATTAAGTATATTATATGGAATTGAGTGATTATAACGTGATTTTATTGTAAAAATACTTTCCTCATCACCATCGAGCGTATTTGGAAAGAAAATTTTTGAGTGTGAGACAAAAGGTGGATGAGAATGTCACAAATTATGAGGCTAACTTTACATGGTTATCAAGGCATGCATCAAATTATATACGTAACCCAATAGGTTATATATATTGTTTCATTGATGGGGTAAAACCTTTTCTCCATCAATCAATAGTCTCACAATCATTCTTGTTGTACCAAAATATTATCTCATGCTCTATCAGGACAGAAAAATAATTCTCCATGTCATACGATTTTAAATCATTGCAATAGAATAATAGATCTGTTGAAAACTTTGGAAATGAAAATATGGGGATGAAGGGAAATGTTTGATATCCATCTTGCAGTAAATGAGGGTGAAACACCACAATATATGCCTGATGGGAATGGGAGTCTATTACATGTTTTGTGAAAAATGCGACCAAGCTTGTGATTGCATGGGGATGAAAGAGGCTGTCAATGTTGAATGCTACAATTGTAGAGAAAGGGGTCATTAATAAAATAAATTTCATAAGCGCTAATGAAACATATCTCAGAAAAAACAATGGGATCATGGCCAGGATTATGCTATCACTAGTTTTGAGGATGAAGCTCCGAAAGATGTAGTGGTAGATAATTTAATGGCTTCCTCGTGTTTAGAAAATTCATAATTTGATTCTAGATCATCATATTGTTTAACATCATCCTAGTTTTCTATGAAAATTAGATATTTCTAATTTTATTTAACAAGGGATTTTTCAGTAAAAACCCATATGGGAAGTATCATTACAACAATGTTTTGTGAATTTGATCCCATTAAGTAATATAAATGTAATTTATCGGTTGATTTCATCATCACACACATGATTTAATTTCATATAATCCTATGTATGGATGGGTTTATGGACCATGATGTGAAATTTTCATGTATGAAGAAGGAGGTTACAATTTTTTATAATAATACGAAGTACATTTTCTTTAGAGCAGAAACATCACCAAATGATTCTTATCTAGATCCACCCCCAGTTTTCAAACTAAATTAAATTATTGGGGAGTAAGAGAATGAAATAAGAATCGGTGAGGAAAGGAATGTTCAAATAGAGGATGTGTCTATTGTTCGAGAATATGTTGATGTGTTTTTAGATGATTTACCAGGAAATCCTCGAGAATGATAAATTGAGTTTTCCATTTACATAATTCTGGGTTAAAGTCCCATTTCGAAGACCAAATATAGAATGTCAACAGTGGAATTAGTGTAACTAAAGAAACAACTACAGTAATTGAGTAATAAGGGATTTATTTTCCCCAGTGTTTCTCTATGGAGAGCCCTAGATCTTTTTGTTAAGTAGAAATATGGATCTATGAGGTTGCGCAATGGCTACTGGGAGATCAGTTCTATAACATTAAAGAACAAGTATCCTTTACCTCACATTGATGATTTTTTTCTACCATCATCATGGTGCTCAAAATTTTTCAACGATTGAACTTCGATCTGGATATCATCAGTTGCATTTGAATAAGGAAGACATTCTGAAAATAACATTCCGTACCTCATATGGGCATTACGAGTATACAGTAACGCCTTTTGGGCTGCCCAATGCACCCTCTATTTTCATGGATCTAATTAATAGAGTTTTCAAGGAATATATTAATGAAATTGTTGTGGTATTTATTATTTATATCCTATTATACTTTAAATGATATGAATGACATGAAAATAACATGTGCACCATTATGAAAACCCATAGAAGTAATGAATTATACTGGATGTTTAGTAAGTATGAATTCTGGATTCAGAAAAATTATTTCCTTGGCCATATTATCTCTATGAATTGAATCTCTATTTATCCTTATATTACTAGAGAAATCCATGAATAACCGTCAATGACTAGTATCACTGAGGCATACCGTTTTATGGGTCTAGTTGGTTATTATTTGAAGTTCGTCCATAATTTTTCCCGATTTTCTAACCCATTAACAAGATTACATGGTAAAGGGGTTAATATTTTTTGGAAAAAATAGTGTGAAATATGTTTTGATGAACTGAAGAGATGATTAGTCTATTCTCCTATGTTGACTCTACCATCAGCAAATGATGGGTTTGTTATTTATTGTGATGTTTCAATGAACGGACTTGGTTGTGTCCTTATGCCAAATGATATGGGTTATTACCTATGCATCAAGACAACTAAAAATTAATGAAAAATACTATCTTACTCATGATCTTGAGTTAGCAGCTATAATATATGATTTACATATATGGAGGCATTATCTCTATGGTGAAAAATGTGAGATATATAACGATCACAATAGTTTGAAAAACATTTTCTCAGAGAAATAACTCAACATGGGGTAAAAAAATATGGATTAACTACTCAAGGATTTTTATTGCACAATTCACTACCACCCTGGGAAGAAAAAGAAAATGGAAGATGCTTTGAGCAAAAATGATCATGGGGTTTTGAACAAGATCCGAGAGGAAAGGAATCCAATTTTCAAGTATCTACTGAAAATAGATATTGGAATAACCATGGAAGGTGAAACATCAATACTTTTTCAAATAGTTTCCAAACCATAATTACTAGAAAGGATATAAAGTTCTCAGGCTAATGATAAGGAGTTTCAAATAAAGATTAAAGATGTGAATGATGAGAGATTGATCGAAATAGTATATGAAGATGGGATTTTGAAATTTAGAAAGATACGTTGTGTTCCTAATATACCAAATCTGAAAAGTTAATTGTTGGATGATTCCCATAGCTCCAATTTCTCTATACTCCCAAGTAGCACCAAGATGTATAGAGATTTGAAGGAACTTTTCGGTGGGACAATATGAAGACGATGTTTTTTGATTTTGTGTCAACCTTTATGGTTTGTAAACAAGTGAAAGATGGAAGGAAACATCTTGGGGGAGTCCTGAAACATATTCCTATATCTATGTGGAAATGGGATAATATTATGATGAACTTTGTTATGGGGCTACAAAAGACTCCTAGAATGATCAACTAAATGGGGACATTGTTTATCGTCTAACCCACTCAACAAATTTTCATTATATAAGAAAATATTTACCACTCTAATGTTTAGCAATAAAAAATATTAATGAAGATGTAAGACCACATGGAGTACCCCTATCGATTGTTTCTGATCATGATCCCCATTTTACATCAAGTAATTGGAAAAGTCATTAGAAAGCCCTAGATACTGAAATTAGTTTGAGTACTGCCTACAACCCTCAAACTAAATGACAATCAGAACAGACAATTAAAACCATAGAAGATATGTTCAGATCTGGCTCACATGACATTCAAGGTATGTGGGATGAATATTTACCTCTGGTATAATTTTCCTATAACAATAGCTTTCATCCAGCTATTATAATGGAACCAAATGAAGAGTTATATGGAACGAGATGTCACACACTAACTTGATGGGATAATGTTGGTGAAAGAAAATTCATAGGCCCAACACATTGTTGTTGAAATGATAGAAAATGTGAAGGTTATCCAAACCCATATCAAAGAAGCTCAAAGTAGGTAGAAGAGCTATGCTGATAACCGAAGAACGAATTTGGAATTTCATATAGGAGATCATGTTTTTGTGAAGGTATCTCCTTGGATGGGTGTTATACATTTCGATAAGAAGTGTAAAATGAGTCCCAGGTAAATCGGACATTAAAAAATTCTAAAACAAATGGGGTGTGTAGCTTTCCATTTGGAAATGCTGCCAAGTCTATCGAATGTTCATGATGTGTTCCACATATCATTGTTGAAAAAAATACATGCCTGGCCCAATGCATGTATTCACTTATAAATAATTAGAACTAGAACTCGGTCTGTCTTATTGCGAATAGCCTGAAAATATTCTTGATACGAGAGAAAAATTATTGATAAACCAGACAACTCGTCTATTAAAAGTTCTATGGAGAAATCATAAGATGGGTGATGCAATGAAGAAACCTGAGGTACTTATGTTGAAGAACCACCCAAATCTGTGTATGCAGTAATAATTAGGAAATTTTGAGGATGAAATTATTTGAAGGAGAGGAGAATGTGAAATCCCAAGAATCCACGATATGTATCCCTTCGAATAATGCAATAGTTTTCATTGTACGCAATTTCGAGATTTTAACACATCGCGACCAATCAAAGAAGCTGTTATGAATAGTAATAACCCATTTTATAAATTTAGAAAATTTAATCATCAAATTTGACATAATTATTGGAATATTAAAATGAAAATTTTCTTTGGGTGATTATTTGGAATTTTATAAAAAATATTTATTTTTTAATGAATAGTGAAAAATACTAAATTTTAATTAAAAACATCTTTTTTAATCAAAATAATTTATAGTGCTAAATTATACTGTAGAGTGGATTAAAAGTATAATTATATGATATTTTTACCATTTAATCCAATTTTTTTCATTGGACGAAATTTCAAAGTTAAACTGGACATAAACAAGTTTTAATCTTTTGATAGTTACTATTTCTTAAAAACACATTTTTTTTGTTTTAACAACGAGAATTAATTTTAAATTAATTTCCACCACGTTTGGGATGACATTTTAGAAAAATGGATTTCCGATTTATTATCTTGAGGTCAAATTGTGTAAATATGTAACTTTTAGGTTTACACATTTTGAATAATTTCTTCAGTAAGTATTTCATTTAGCATGTCTAAAAGATAAATCCGGTAAATAATGTTAAAAAATATAATAATAATAATATTAAATTACTTTAACAGGTATCATAACCCCATTTTATAATATATTTCCGACAATTGGAATATTTGGGACGATTTTGGGACCCCATTGAGCCACATGTAATTGATAATGACACTTTATATTAATTAATTGACAGTGAACAGAAAAATAAAATAAGCATATATCTTGAAGTAAAAAAAATTTTAGATGGGGTTATTTATGTCATATCTATGACTATAAATTTTAATTAGAATGGTAAAATGATTTAATGCATAAATGAATTTATTTATAATTTTTAGTCATTGGGTAATTATATCTATCTTTGACATAATGATGATTCAATATTTTTTATTATTCATGAATGAATTAAATAAATGGAATTATAAATGCTAAAATAAATATAATATGAATGTTTTGATGCCATCCAATAATTTTATTGGTTAATATTACAAGTTATTATTTACTAAATGAATTTATTGAGAATTAATAATGTTTTTAGGACTTTAACAATAATAAATTATTAAATAGTGTCAAAATTGAAATGAAAGAGTTTTTAAAACAAATATTATATTATTAATTCATATAATAATACTAAAAATATATGATTCATCCAATGGACATATTTAATTATATGTATTTCATTAGTGATCCACTTGCGGTATGCTTGGATGTTTATAGTATGTTTATTAACAATAAAATATAAAAATACAAAGAGACATTATAAATTTAAAACTGTTTAACTAAGAGTAAAATCAAAATGATAAAGTTTATATGGTGGACTAAACCTGTCCAAAACCTATTTTTTGAGTGTATATCTACCCATCCCCACCTTATCCTTAATATAAATCACATTATATCCATTACAAAAAGAAAATTATTTTATTTTAAAACAATAGTTTGTGATTTTCCGAAGGTGCCTCTCACCCCTCTTATAAAAGGGAACTTCCCTTTCTCTCAAATTCACACCTTCATAGCCTTTTGTCTCATCCAAACCCTGCCAAAATATCCTACCAACTATCCTACCTTTATTTTAGAGGCATTAATTTTGTAATAAATCCATTATACAGATCCCTTTTGATGAATTCAAAATGAAGATCCCGAAGAAAACATAAATATTTAATCACCACTTTCTTGTTCATTGCTACTTCCACATCAACATTTTTTTGCTGTTTCCATTATAAAATAATAAATCCAGTATCTTCTATACACTGTGATGTTATTATAAAAATTGTACAACCCTATTCATTATTCTATCCATCCAATAAATGAATTGTAACATTACATGCGTATATATGGATTACCGTCTCCACGTCATGGTGTAGTTTTTCTTTCAACACATAACTATTGTTATAGGTATAATAATTAGTATAATTGATTTAAATAATAAATATAACATGATAATGATTCTTTATATTTGATATATCATATAATTATATACAATTTTAATATCAAAAGAATGATATTGTCACTCATGCGTACGTACGGATTACCGTCTCCATGAACATGGCAAGATTCATTCCCCATCATCTCCATTCAAGACTAATTTTCATTTTATGATTGAAAATAATGTTTAATGACTTAATATCATTATGAATATTAATAATATACATCCTATCCATAATAAACATTACTTACATAACAAATCATATAATGGAAAACGAATCAGTTAACACCCGAAATTATGATACTACTGAAATATCATAAACAAAGCAATATTATAAGATCATATATGATATCATATTAATGTAAATGTATTTTTATAATTTTTTAATAGTAATTTCAACCTTATACAGGTGTTTATCCTACAGTCAACCTAGGAAAAGTATAAGGTAAGGTTTAATTTCAAAATTCATTAATTTTCTGAGGTTGTTTATACGTAATTCCTTACTGGGACCTCATTATCATCAATATCCATGTTTCCTAAAAATGTATTTGAATACATTTTTACTATTTACTAGACAATGTTTTATATTAATTTGTACCCTTATTTGGCATTATGTGTTGTGAAAGGAATATTTCCACCGTTTTTTCAAAAAATGTATATCATGACGGTTTTTAAAAAATTATGGTATGAATGATTTTTTACTTATACGGCGGGTGCGGCTATTTTATGCCATTATAACATCATCCTAGAATCCCTTATAATATTATAAGAATATTTTGAAAATATATGTTTTCTTTTATAATTATGTATCTATAAATGATTTAAAAAAATACATATTTCACTCAAATAGTTTTGATTTTATCTTTTTCAAAATCCTTTGTTGGATTTTACACTTGTTTGAAGACAATTAATAATGATAAAAATCTTCCATATTGTATTTATGTTTTTGTGATATGTTGGACTGTGGATTTGTTATGTTTATATCATTCATGGTTTATGGACGACGTATTGAAATTTCATATACTAGTTTTAATACAATTGTTTATGTTATGTATAATCCTTTTCATATGAGGATTGCATTGGATGTAGTGAGTGACGGGTGACACCCGCTATAGCTCCTCGATGCATCAATAGGTCTCATGAGAAAAACTAGTGTTTTTGAACAAGGCCTTGACAAAATAAATTTTGTAGTCTTTGCACAAGGCCATGAATACGTTGTTATGATGTCTGGCATTATAAATTTCTTCATTATGAAAGTGGCTATTGATATTGCATGAGATTATTCAACTAATATAATATCCATGTGAATAAGTAAATGGAATTATTTGATTTTATCTTTCCTATATTATTATGATGTTCCTGTTTAAAATGGATTTGTTTTAGTCTTATACATTGCCTTAAATTTTTATGCTTATTTGTGAAAGTTTCCTCTATATTGTTATCCATTCAGAGCATTTAAGCTCACCCCATTTTATGATTAATTTTTACAAGGATGTGAAGAAGTATTTAATGGTCGACCTGTAAGAATGGGCTAAGGATATAAGTATGTTACAATGGTGAAAAATGTTTCTGATGTTTTAATTTTATAATTTAATGTAAATATTATGAATGTATCTAGTATTTCCAATGCTACTAAAATAATCGGTCATTCCAGACATGATTCCTTGTATCAGGCCTATGTAATGTAATAATGCACTGAATATAGGTAACATGGGTCAGTGCATTACGTTTATCACATTTTATAATTTAAAAATATTTATAATAATATAATATTATAAAAATGATATCCCATAGGATTGGTGAAATCTCATTGTGTTCGATAGGGCCATCGGAATTGAATGAGAAACCGATGGGTGACCCTAGTGGGTCATCAATCATAGACCCATGAGATATACCTTCTAGTATGAATTTTTAGTTTTAGATATAAAAATTTATATATGAATAATATGGTTGTTTTGGAAACATATTCAATATCGAATATATAACAATGCAATTAGAAAGTGATTTGGTGAATGTAAGATACTAGGTTTTTCTTGATGTACAGATCTTCTTTTTTGGGTAAAATGTGTATATATTATATTATTGTGTTAGACCCTAGGATGGGTTATTGTCCAATTGGGTTGTTTTTCAAAACGAAATGGGAAAAAATGCTCAATGATAGCTATAGTCCAGGTATACATAGTGTACCTAGATAACACACTGTGTACTTCCAGAACATAGAATGTAGTTGATGTAGCTGATGTGTAGCCTTTCTGGTTCAAAAAATTAAATGGAGTGTTCATGCTATGTACTTGAGGTACACTCTTTGTACATGTATTGTGAGTTTTTTTATAATGGAATCCATAGATTATATTTTTCCAGACATAAGTTTTTCATCTCGTTTTTTTAACCTAAAACGCCACTAAGCTATTTTTTCATATATTGAAGCTGTCAAAACTCTGATTTGATCATCACATGTCACATTGGAACCACATAAATAACTAATATTATAAATTTTTTATTTTCATGATTCTTTTGAACAATGAATACACTATTTGTATATTTCATGTTTCTTCCCATCAATTTTGACGATATTCCTCATGTCAGATATTCCGGCGTGGCCTAGTTCTGAGTTAGATTCTTATTGTATTAGTAGAATTCTCCAAGGTTATGTTTTGGTGCATTGACACCCAGTGCTCATTTCACAGTCACTCAATGATTTAGGCTTAAGGAACACAACAATTTTATTTTTGATTAAACCACCAAATAGGTGTGTTCTTGTTATTTCCTTGTTAGATAAAGAATTTTAATGCTTTGATAGAATGAATAGCTTTTTTATGGGATGTACTACCTTCTTTCTATTTGAATTTCATGTTATGCCTTGTCTATTTTGATTGTTAGGAACGTTAAATGGACAATTTTGGGAGGTATACATATATTAATTGACTAATTGAATATTAAATGGATTATAAGGGAGGACATTTTCATACAATTTTAGTTCATAAATGGTTTGCATGAGTGGGTATAATCATGGATTGTTAAGGTGGATGTGAGTGAGTATACTAATCTGGATTGAATTATTAATTATAATGTTTGAATTCATGATTAAATGGTTTGATATATTCCTTGGACTGTTATCCATGGATCTGGAATGCGGTAGTGGATGCATTGGGATGACTCTGCCCCGTGGTTCTTAATTTCGTGGGTTGCCTCGGGCCTTGCTACCACATGGATCCA
The DNA here is from genome assembly GCA_963277665.1 of Viscum album. Classification (NCBI taxonomy): domain Eukaryota; kingdom Viridiplantae; phylum Streptophyta; class Magnoliopsida; order Santalales; family Viscaceae; genus Viscum; species Viscum album. The sequence continues at coordinate 491,926,864 of OY728162.1, forward strand.
GTTTTGTTGGGCTCATTGGGAATTGATATTTTTTGGATTATAGGACCCCAACCAGTTTGTGAAAATTTTTCAACTTGGGATTCCCATGGGACATGATGGTATGCCTTGTAAATGATCCATGGATCCAGACCTCACGGGTATAGATATTATTACATGGTTTCATTGGCCTGCTGACACTATAGATCCGACCCTTGGGGTCATCAATTCAATATCTGGTGTGGCTGTCGGATGTCACATTCACTCTACATCATGGTTGTTGAATAATAGACCTCTATATATATCGAGGCTGTGGATTTATTGATATAAATGGATGTACGACATGGTCATGTGACATGCTTGTTTACTTGTTATTGCAGACTTGTATGGACAAGACACTCTTTTGCAGTCTTCCTTCGGGGCTTTTTGGTTTCCCTTTTTATAGTATACTTGATCTGTGGACTTACACACATACATACCAGTTGTTTACACTTTCTGTAAGCTTTGTGGGATTTATATTAGAATTGAAGAGACCTTTGTGGTTGCAGATATGGATATTTTTCTCAACCCCTGTTTCGACACCATTAGGGACCCAAATAGATTATATGATTGAAGGTGATTCTAGGGGTAGGATCCCTAGTACTGGTCATTGATTTTAGCATAAATGTATAGTAGTATTTTTCCATGCAACTATTTAGCTACTTATATAAACTTTTACCATAAAAATCATTTTGTATATGATAATATTATTTCTATTTATAAATTTCCTGATCATGTCTTATCTCCAGTTGACTGCATATTTATTATATTCCTCTATTTACCATATGATTTACTTCTTCCATAATACTCTGGAAATGAATGAATAGTCTCTCACCTAACTCATCTAGGCCCTCGCTACTAGTCGGCACACTCTGTAATTTGTGGATATACGCTTAGGGTTATATAGGGAAACCGGGATTTGGGCACAGTAGGGTGGAATCCGGGTCTGGGAAATTACAAATTGTTATCATAGGGGTTTTTCATTTCAAGATTGACTTAATTTTTTGGATACATTAGATATGATAGGAAGGAAATGGATTTTGGTAATAAACACTACGAGGTTGTACCTACCCCCCATACAGGGAAAAGGCAAATTACCTCTACTTGAGTTCTGATTTTAAATATTTTTACTATTAGAGTTGATTTAATTTTACCATTTGTTGACACACATTATTTCTACTATTTCTATTGATGTAATTGTGGGTTCTATTTCAGTTACAGCCGGATTAGATGTGGGTGTTCCATCTCATGAATCATATATAAACATTTTAGATTCATATTCCATTTATTATGTCATTCCATCTAGGATTCGTTAGATATTTCATGTTGTTTTGATAGTTGATGTGATAGCTACACCTAATTTTATGTTAGATGGGAGTAGTAGATAAAGGTGTGATGTCATCTTTCAGTCTGTAAGGTGTATTGGCCATTCTGAAATTATAAATGATGAACTAGTGAAATTTAAATGTTAAATGAACATGATATGTATTGTTTGAATGGGAGCTATATTTTAGGTTCATGAGGAGTAATGAGACCTCATGTATTCAGTAATAGATAAACACTTTGTGGAATTTCCTAAATAACTAAATGTGAAATGTAAATGGAACATGAATAGAAAGTATAAACATGACATTGACCTAGATTTTGAGTGGGAAAGAGGCATAATTTCTTGTGGGTCGATGGATGTTCATTATATATTCATGGATATAGAAGCAGTATGTGGGTTTAAATTGGTTTTTAGGAGGGTTATGACCTATCATATGATGTTGAGGCTTGATTCGTGATGTTGTTCATTCATGTGTAATGTGTTTGGAATTGAAGATACATTACATCACGACGACCTGTAGTGGTACACTGCGATGGAGACGATGACCATAATTAGGATATGGTGGGCCCCGAGTGACCACATGGTCCTCTTATAGTTCCAACTACAACACATAAGGCTGTTCTGGACATAGGTGTTGAGGCACTGTTCTGAGAGGATTTCACTCTCTATAAAAAGACATTCCAGTGAGCACCACACCCAACCTTCAATATGGATGAGCTAACAAGGTTATTCCAACAACATCATATTTTTAGTTTTTAAGGGGATGGAATACATTAGGATGCAAAGCTATCCCTAGATACCTCATTAGAAATATTTATGCATCTGAAGATGCCATCTGAAGGATGGGTAAATTTTGTGTACTAATATGCCACATTGAGCCGCAAGAGTTGGTGAGATGTTTTGAACATAGATGATGGGATGCAGAATATGGGTTGGGATGAATTCTTAAACAGCTTCAATTATTATTTTAACCCCATGAAACTATGAGTGAATTCAGATAATGAGTTTATGTGTATGGTGTAGTTTGTGATTAATGTAATGGAATAATCATCACGATTTAAAATTCTTGAACATTTTGTGGTGATGTAACATACTGATGAGTTTTAAAGGGAGTGGCACTTGGAGGAAGGTCTCATACATGCTGACAAATATTTGGTTAATGTGTTCAAACATGCCTTATATCACTGAGATTGTGAATCAGGAATTGATTACAGAGAAAACCCTGAGGGTAGTTAAGGGTACATAATATGATAGTTCTATTTCTCATCCAAGTCAATCTGTGTATTCATGAAGGAAGTGCCTTATTGAGGCGTCCCATAATGTGAGTGTTGGTCAGGATGTGGTTGTAGGAAGCTTTGTGTTTTACCATATGTGTGGTTGGAGATGCGTCATGAAAAATAAATGAGACCGCTACCCAGTAGAGTACAAACTTTTGGCCGGATGTGGCACATGAAGTGGTTTTGTATTACATTAACTCTAGCTGAAAGTGGTATTAGGTTATCTCTGACATCGAGTTCAGTTGCATATTCGTTAGATCCAGATCAGGCTAGGAGATAGAGAAGATAGACAAGTCATGCTAGAGTAGTGGTGGCCAGGGTCATTGTATCCAAGAAAAGTGTTCTTAGAGATAAGATGATGTATGAGCTCAGGGTATCTAGGCTAGTCACATGGATATGGTACATACATGTCTTATGTAGTGAAATAGACACCACTGGAGTAGGACCTCGTACCATCTACAATGAGAGGTACAATCATTATAGCTTCTACTACTGCATCTGCCCTATTTGATACATGTGTATCTCATAGTTTTATCTATATATGGGTGTTGAAAGTCCTTATGCTTGTAGTTTTTCATTTATAGGAAATTTTGACACCAAAAACACCATTGTATGTTTGAATAGGAGATTTTCACTAGTGTATGGAGTGTACCCTTGATGTCATAGGGTATCACTTTATCTAGGATCATGATGTCCTCGAGATGAAAGGGTTTGACGTAATTCTTTGAATGGATAAGCTCAAGGATTGTCAATCATACGTTGAAATTAATCACCAGAGGGTGAATTTCGCATCTACATAGGGTTCTGTGTTTTTTCACACGGATGATTGGGATGTCCAGGAGGGAAGAGAAGAATCCAAGCATTGTGGGACTGTAAGAATGATACCCCAGATTTCTAGTTTCTTTCTGGATGAACAGGTGGTGTGTCATGATGACTTTCCTATAGGTGTTGAGTTCTTCAGATACTTATTTACAGAAAAATTTTCTAGTTTACATCCTAATAGTGATGTGGTATTCTCCATCGATCTAGTGCCATGATTCGCACCAGTATCCATTCCTATTTATAGGAAATATAGTATGTAGTTACTAGAGATAAATAGGTTTCTAGAGGATTTGGAGGTTAAGGGGTTGATCAAAACTAGTACTTCCCAATGGTGTTATCTAGAATTGTTTTCTGAAAATGGGGGATGGTACCCTTAGGTTGTGTGTGGATTATCAGAAACTGAACTAACTGACAATTAAAACATGATATAATATTCAATGGATATACTACAGGTTTGATCATTTCATAGGAACTCGAGTGTTCTCAATGATCTACATTAGGTAAGGATATCATCATGTGCAGGTTCAGCATGCAGACATAACCCATATTACCTTTCATATTATTTATGTGTTATTCAATTTTCTAGTTAAGAAATTCGTTCTCACAAACGTTATTTTGGTTTTCATGGCTTTGAAGAACCGTGTGTTCTGTCCATACATGGAATTTTTTTGTTGGTTTTTTGGATGATATCTTAGTATATTATCATAATCTACATGACCATACAAAACATATTGATATCATTTTTAATACACTAAGGAAGAATAAATTATATGCTAATATTTCAATGTTCCAGTTTTGGATGGATCAAATTCACTTCATATGTCACATAATCTAAGTGTCGGGATTGTTAGTGGTCCTAGAGAAGGTGAGAGATATAGTTTCCTAGGAACATCCAAAGAACTATTTTTTCATATAGAGTTTCCATAGGCTAACCAGCTACTACATGTGTTTTATACAAGATATCTCATTCTTAGTAATGCCATTGACATGATTGACTAAAAATGTTGTGATGTTTGTGTTGTCTTAATCTTTTGAGAAAGCTCTTCTAGATCTAAAATTGAAGTTGAACTCAACACCGGTCCTGATATATTGATATTAGGGAAATTGACTAAAGGTGTATTTTTCCACTTCAGGTATTGTCCTAAGGGAATTGTTGATGCAAGGAAATCGAGTAGTGGCATACGAGTCTTGAAAAATGAGGCATCATGAGAGGAATTATCAAACACATGATCATAAGATAGCTACAGTTGTTCATACATTTCACTATTGGAAACACTATTATCTAGGAGGGATTTTGTGGTGTTCACAGAACATGAACAACTAAATTATATATGTATACACCATGATCTATATTTGGGGTAGAGATTGTGGGTAGAGTACCTACATTCTATTTACATTAATGATTCCTACATGCCTAGTAAGGGAAATGCACTGGCCAATTCACTTATCTAGGGGATTCGGATAAAAGAAGTGAAATAGGCCAGAAACAAGTGACAACTTCTTGTGTTGTTCTCAGAGATGCATTTGGAGGTGCATGATAGACCAAGGTATATTTTTATTTATTCCTTAGTAGATTCAGCTACCATGTTGTACATAGTTAGGATGAGGCATCTATCAGATTCAGAAGGCCATGTTCTATAGGTAGTTGTGGCTGGTGAGGACCCTCCACCTGGGGGACGGTAGGAAATAATGTGACCTTTTATGTCAACATATGTGTCATGGATCCAAAGGATATATGAGAGTAGTTGATGTCGGAGTTTCAAATATCATCATGGAAATGTCACCTTGGGGTCACCATGACAGTCCATGACTATTGAAGATAATACTGGTGCTGATGAATGAAGAGAGAGATGCCTGGTTTTGTTACTAGGTGTTCCACATGTCAGGAGATAAAGGTGGACCATCAGCGGCCCCCTGATCATTTAAAGAATTTACCTAAACCAAAGTTGAAATGGGATTATTCCACGTTGGATTTTTTTGACTAGTTTAATGTGGTTTCCTATATGTAATGATGTTGTGTGAGTTGTTGTAGACAGGATTAAAATGGCTGCACATATCTTGTAGAACATATAGACCTTCACATTTGATGATCACAGACTGTTGAACATCTGAGTGGTGGTACGACATATTGGGGTCCCACACAATATAAATTTGGATAGGAATTCCCTATTTTTATCTCATTTCTGAAAGAGTTTTCAATGTGTTCTAGGTACACAGATGCTTCTGTGCACAACATACCACCATTAGAATAATGGTCAGTCAAAGAGTACGATACCGGTACTTGATGAAACAGATCAAGTATGCATGCTAGATTTTTTTGACCACATTGGAGTGGCACATTCCCCATGTTTTGTATTACATAAATAATAGTTATCATCAGATGTTTGAAATTTCCACCTTATGATGAATTATATAGTAGGTTATGATTTTCTACAATGTGCTGGTTAGAAGTTGGTGTGGTATCTTTACTAGGATTCTGTCTCATGTGTGAGACATTTGAGTAGGTCTAGTCTATTGAGATGCAGATCGCTCATGCAAGTTATTATCCTAAATAATAATCAAATCTCTATAGATGACCTCTAGAGTTCGAGGTTGGGGATAATGTGTTATTTCCTATTTCATTGAGGTTGTGGATCATATGGATTTGGATAAAAGTTAAACATTCCCTTAGATATGTCGTGTTGTTTTTGATTCTAGAGAGACTATGGTCAGTTGGAAATCAGTTGTAGTTACATGATAGGTATTGATCAATGCACGAAGTCTCCCACGTATCTCATCTATGCTGATATCACTCATACATGCCTCACATTTATCATCACATTGATGTTGAACTTCCGGTTTGATGCATCCATTGAGGTGAATCCAACTCATATAGTTGATAGTAGCATGAATGTTCTCTGTGACCAGATAGTTCCACTAGTACAAGTTTCATGGTAGCATGGTCATTTATAGGAAGAGACATTGGATAGGGAGGCCGACGTATGTGCTATGTTGCCAGATTTGTTTCTCATATATATCATGACTTTCCTTCAAAGGAAAAAATTGGGACAAATTGCTATTTGGGGGGGGGATTGTATGATCCCAGGTTTTTCTTGAGGTATATATCATCTTTGTGGTTTAAATGTGTTTACATTCTTTTTTTTCATAGAGGCTAGGCTGGGATGATGGCCAGCTGGGTTTTTATTTGGGAATGAACAAGGAAAACATGGTGAAAGCTGGAATCATGCCTTGTACACATCATGTACTTGGACTACTCCCAGTGTACTTTTAGTACACACTGTGTACTTTGACTACATGATTTGTACATCTAGTACTAATCAGAATACTTTTCTTCTTAACAAAATTAACAGACTAGTACAATTCATAAATGTGATGAACATATTGTGGACTTATCGAGTGGGTTTTTTAAACAAAATAATTAGATTAACATTTTACAGAGAAAATATTTCCATGTCGTTTTTGGACACAAAGAGCCAATTATACATTTATTCATAAATTGAAGATGTCTAGACTCTTATTCGAGCGCCATCCATCATAATGGAACTAAGTAAGTAAGTACTTGATTCCATATTAGTATTTAATGTTTATTTGGAATAACGACTGTGATATTTGTATTTAGACTCATATTCCATAATCTCTCATTCTTCATATTTTTTTCATATTAATACTAATCTAGGAAAAACCAGGACATGATACTGGATGATTTTTCTACTATAGAGGGAAAATAGCTAGTCTATATCTATTTTCATCTTTTCATGGTGTTTATCGAGCATTCGTTAGATATATCGACCATCAGACATTCCAGTGAGGCCTCGTTTTGAGTGAATTTCTTGTCATATGTTTTGTCAGACCTAGTGAGGATTCATGTAGGTTTCGTTTTGGTTTGTTGAAAACCATTTCCCAATATAATGGTCACAATGGGGTGAGACTTAAGTGACATAAATTGTTTCTACAAGTTAAACCACCCAATATGAATGTTCTTATTATTGACTAGTTAATCGATTCCTTTTATTGCTTTTATATCTTGAATAGAATGGTTATGAGATGAACCGCCTCCTTGTTCAATTAATATCATGTTTCTCCTTGTCTATTTTGTATGGTTTGCAAGTAAAATGGATAATATTTGTTGGAATGCCAATATTAAATGACAAATATCAAGTAAAATATTATAAATTATTCGCCACTATAAATGTACATGATAATTGACTTTCATGAGTGGGTATATGCATGGGTTGTGAAGGTGGATGTGAGTGGGTATTATAATGATTATGGAATGATTAATTTGAATGTTTGAATGATTAATTGAATGGTTTGATAGAATACTTGGACACATCTCCATTGATCTAGAATAAGGTAGTGGATGCCTTAGGTTGAATATGTCCCGTGGGTATTGATTTTGTTGGATGACTCATTCCTTGCTACCCCCTGGGTTCTGATTTCTTGGTCTCATGAAGCACATGCTATTTCCATGATCATAGTATCCCAAAATGTTCCTAACAATCATTCCACTAAATAATGCCATGTTACTGGATGGGATACCTTGGACAAGCACCTTCTATCCGGCCATATGTGGTATATATATTATTACATGGATGCCTTGGTCTACTAAAACATTAGAGATAGACACTTGGGTCAACACATCACTATACAGTGTGGTTCTGGGATGCTATGTTAACTATACTGTGTGTCTGTGGATTACATGACCTCCATATATAGAGAGGTTTTGGATTGCATGAAACAGATTGATGTACAGTGAGTCCTTGTAAATTTATTTTTTACTTGTAATACATTTATTGTTAGGAGATTGCACTCTTTTGAATGTAGCATTGATTGTTGATTTGTTTCCTTTGTTATAGCATACATATTCCATTGGCATATATACTTACTTACCAGTTGCTTACACATTGTTGAATCATTCTAGAATTGATGTTAGAATTGTGTGTACCGAGGTAGTTTCCTACTAGGATGTTTATCTCACACCATGTTTGGGCCTCCTTGGAGACCCAATCAGATTAATGAGTGTAGGTGATGATATGGGAAAGAACCATATAATATGATGTTGATTGTGGCTATGAATTAGGGGAAAAAATGACCAAGCTGAATCTTGCAATGCTGGGACACCATTTAGGTATTTTCTCCTTTTATGGATACTGGAATTGTACAATTTTTCTAGATAACTATTTTCCTTTATTTTAGAATCTTATTACATCCACATCATTTTTATGTGATAATTTCTTTATATTGATACATATTATTGTCTCTCCTTCTCGTCAGCTGATGACGTAGTTATTCACTTCCAATATTTATTATATATTTGACCTCCGCTGTGATCCTCTGGTAATGAGGACATTTTCTCCCCAATAACTCATCTATCCCTCATTACTACTGGTAAGCCTATGTAGTTTGTGGAGATACACTTGGGGTCATGTGACCAACCAAACTCATGGAACCATAGGGTGGAATCGGGGTTCGAGATTTTATAGTGAATATGATATAAATTTTATTTCAAAAGATGTTCAATATTTAGGTATCCATATTTGATACTATTAGACATAATTTGAGGAAAATATTTTGAATATTATTTTGGAATAATATATAATTTTATAATAATTTAGGGTAAAAAATTAAATGGTTATCAGATATTTAAAATTATATGATTTAGCAATCATACTTATCTATACAATAAATGAACAATAATTGATGTTTTTAATGAAAATTCATAAAAATATTCATGGAAACCTTTTACATTTTTATAATTTGGATTAAATAATAGTTTTTAATATATTGAATAATTTTAAGGATATATATTTGTTAAAATATAAGTTTTTTATTTTTGATTTTAATATTATATTTTTGAGGGAGAATTAGTTTTTTATTATAAAAAATTTTATTTAGTATAGAGAATTTTCTAGTCCTATAAAAATAATTTTGTTTTTGGAAAGATATTATAATCATTATATATATGTAGATAATATTTTTAAATGTATCTAATTTATATATGTTTATTCTGGTGCTTTATGTGTGAAAAAATCATCTGGAATACTCATCATATGGAGAAAAAAGTGGATTTTTGGTTGAAATAGATTAATGGATGGAAATATACGTGTCATTTATATATAAATAAATATACACATTTACATGGAAATTAATTAATTCATCAAATATATGAAAATGACATTCAAATTGAAAAATATATATTTACTTTTCTTACCATGAAATCAATGAACGTTTGGACTATCACATATTTATTGTCTTATGATTATTCACATTCTCATGACCATGATTTCTATCACTATACAACAAAAATTTATAGTCAATTTTTTCTTAATTTTCCATTTGTTTTCATATGAAATGATAGTGTGTTGTTGTCTTAGGTGACCTGCATATTTTCCATTCCCACTATCTAAATAAATGTTTTATCAACCCTATTCTTGATGGGGAATCAATAATGATATTTTGAATAGTTAAACTGTAGTCATGAATATTGAGTTCATATTATATGGTATTAATTAATTAATAACGGGAAAATATAAAGTCATGATATTTTAAAACGGAAACACGGATAATTATATAGTACATGATACTCCATATTGACATTCTACATACAAATAAATATTTATAATTAAATGTTACAATAATAACCTCGCTAGTATAATACAATATATAAACCATATTAACTAAATTACTAAAATATTAAACACACAATTTTATAGACATAATTTATTGGCTACCAATTATTTAAAATGATATTTAAAAAAATAATATATATGTTATGTTTTAATGAAAACCTATTTTTATTTCCACATTTAAATTTTATCATAATAAATGAAATTAATCAATATTAGTGAGAAATTATAATAATATTTATATATTATATGTGAAAAATAATTAAATTCAATCAATAACTATATTTTCCATTAGATAAGAACTAATAAAATTTTTTGTAAAAAACATGTATTCTTCTAAATGGATGTTTTCCACCCTTTAATAGAAGCCTTTATTTATTGATAAATTATAAACATTAATAGATTTTGTTATAAAAAATATTCTTCTTTTATATATTAATTTGAAATTTTATTCTCATGAATACTTGGAAAATTTAAGACATGATACATTTTTTATGAAGAATCAAAATTACTGCATTTAACATTAAAACATACTTTTCATATAAATATTTTATCATTTTTAAGTATATATGAATCTGTTTTAATTAAAATTATAAATTAAATACATATATTAAATAAATAAATCCTATAATAATATTTTGTATATTTATTTTGGATATATAATCATTTTAATCTTTTGAAATTTGATACATTAATACTAGTTGTTTCTTACCATCTATGATAATAATTTTAAATTAGTATTATAAAATTATAAGTTTTGAATTATGAAAAATTTATTTAATATTTTGAATCAGAAGGTAATTTTTTTTATCGGACACTTTTATTTTTGAGTAATGTGTTTAGTAAACATAATAATTTTTTTTACCATAGTGAATAAGAAATCAAGTAATTACACATAAAATTATTCTTTCAAATTTTATAATATTAAGGTAACACTATTAGTAATTTTAATTTACTTATTAATGAAGATAATAATAATCATTTTCTTGACATTATGACCTCTTGGTTCCTTGTGTATGAGAATAATGACCTTATTGAATTTTATTTTAATTAAAATCAACCATTCAGTCATTATGTTTTTAATTAGATGTTTATTTTAAGTATATTGTTTCTCTGATGTTTTATTCTACTATAAATTGTAATATGAGAGTTAAAATTAAAACTTCAGAATTGTAATTAATTATTAATTTTTAGAAAAAAAATAATCACATTAAAAGAATACATAATGATGATGTAGAAAGTTTTTAATTAATATAAATATAAAATAAGTGATATTGAATTTTTTTTTAAAATAAATATAATTTAATGTAATAGTTGGGAAACATGATTTTTTAAGGTAAAATTTACATTTTTGTGATTTGTTTTAGATTTTTTTCAATATATATCAGATTTTATTTTTAGAAAAATTCAACATATCGAGTAGTTTCATAATTGGTATTAATGATATTTTAAAATACATAATATTTTATTGAATGATATAAAATTTAAAACTATTTATCAAATTATATTTAAAATATTAATACTTTCACTAATGATTCATTAATGGGTAAATTTTCATTTTATAGTCACTATTGTAACACTTAATGCATATAAATCTATGTTTTTATCTTATTAGTTAAAGGTGTTATAGATATTTAAATGTAAAAGATAAGGGTGATAAGATAACGTAAACATGCCCAAAAATTGATTTATGAGATAAAATAATCCTAAAATCATTCTATATTAAAAATAATTAGTTTTTAAATATTTGTAATAGTAATGTAACTTATATTAATTTTTTATTTTTAGAAATTATAGGAGTGCCCCACACCACTCTTATCAAAGGGATTCTCTTAGACCTGTTTCATCACACATGAAATCAAATGTTTCTAATCCAATATATTTCCAAATACCATACTAGAATCCTTACATAAATTTATGATATCTTAGGTGAGACCGAACCCCACGCTTAGTGTTCTTATGATTTTTTGTCAATAATGATGGTCCGAAGTGAATGCAACATTATTAATTATGTGTTTCGGTTTTTTTTAATCTTAATCCTCAATAAATTATTATATTACCATGTTAAAATAATATATCAGATTTTCTACATATCGTGAAATTTTATTATTCTTATATAATCACCCAAATCAATCTCTAAATCAATCAAATGGGAACTGAATTTATCATTCCCGTGTATGGTGGACTACCGCCTTGCAAATGGATGTAATTCATTTTCCATCCCAATTTTTCAATAATATTAATTATGATTGAATTTATTTTATATAATTTATTCATTAACTTTTTTTAGTATTTAAAAAATTATATCATTTTAGTTCTTAGCACTCTGGGCAATAAAATATGAAAATGTGGTCTATGCGTACATGTGAACTATCACCACCATGAAATATTATTATTAATTTCCTTCCCCACTTCATATAGATGTTATATATATCTATTTTTAAATTATTAATATATTAACATAGAAATTATTATTAATTTTTAATGAAAAAATCATAGTTATATTCTTACCATAATGATAATTGGAAAAATGAAATGTTACTCATCATTACATACAATTTATCATCTCCATGATCGTAATGTATAGTTTTTTAATAATATTCATCATGGAGTTGTTTTGAAAGAATAATTATTGTATGAATATAATTATTATGTAATGAATATTATTCTTGAGATTATAGAATAATGACAACATTGACTATTGACATCATACAAAATACATTTTGGACTAGTGTTATAAATATCATCAATAAGTCCGATGTGAACATAAATAGTTAACTAATTTTGATGAAATGATAATAAGTGATGTAAGAATAATAATTATTTATAATTACCTCCTGAAATTATAAGTAACCGATGGTTATTATTAAGGATGATATATAATTTATTTGACAGGTTAGACTCATGCTAAGGGAATCTTTAATTAAAACATCATTTGAAATCTTTTAATGATTTATTATTCTAAAAAATTCTTATTTATGTTAATGTTTTAAAATATTTTTTATGACTATATTTATATATCAATTATTTATACTAGGAATAATTTATAATATCTCTTCATATTTCGAATAATGCATCTCTTTCTTTTTTAATATAAAGGAATATCTCTAAAAACCACTATTCAAAGGTAAATATTTAATCTAATATTATAAAATCAAAAATGAGTGATTGTTATCTTATATTCAGTTAAGAAATTTTCATTATTTCAAAACACAATAATATTTTTAATATTATATTAAAAGTATAGTATCATATATACAAATAATGAGCACTCATTTTTTAGTCCATGACATTGGAATAAATGAAAAATAATTTAAAAATTGAAAACTTTTTTTTCTCATCGATCTTATTGTTTATAATAATCAAGTGTTATGATTATATTAGGGTTCTTCATATTTTCATATGAGTTAATTTGTTATGTAATGAATCTATAGTATGAAATCCAATTATTTTACTCCAATGCATTGGGTAATGGGAATGAGTTAACTTATGTGGTTTCTCCTAACATATTATAGGAATATTACTGAAGTGATTATTCCAAATGTTACTATTATTATTACAACCTCTATAATCAATAGAAATATAATATTTTTAATAGTGATATAGAATATTATGCTTTAATTTATCAACATATGTTGTATTATTAATCAATATATTTTTTCATTAAAATAATTTGAGTTAAAAAAATATAAAATAATGATCATTTAGAAATGTTGATTAGATTATTTTGTTAAAAAGATATGATTTAAAGAGAATTATTTATATATTTTATATGAACTTATGGTTTTATTTAATTTATCTCCATTATAGAGATTTTTTTTCTCATCCCATTTTGTGAATTTTTTTCATGTAATATAATTATTTTTATGTGACAATAAAAATTAATATTAATGTATTAAATATGTACGATGAAATGAAAACATGATTTATTTGAATTATAGTTTCATTTTTTGAAAATAATAATACTGATTATATTTTTAAACATATAATGTATGGGTTTACATTGTAAGAATTTTTTTTATAATTCTCAAAATATTTTAAATGAAATTATCCTTAAATGAAAATTCAATTTCAATAACACATGAATTTTTACTATTTACGGTTAGGTCCTAACACATAAAACCTTGTCAAAAATAAAATATTTCGTATATATAAGAGTAAATATACATTTTGGAACAATAATTTTTATTGATGATATACAATCAATATAAGTTAATATATAACCATAACCCTTGTTAATAAAAAATTTGATCTCCTCACGTTATACTACTAGGTACAATAAAATAATTAACATTTGGTTATTGTAAATTCTTTTTCAACTCAAATTATTTCACTAGAGACTTTTGTTCGATAGGTTATAAAACTGGATAATCATTTAGAACTACATATATAAGGATTTATAACTCTTATATTTAATTAAAACGTACTGATTCTCATGAAATATCACCCAAAATATATTTATGATATAAAAACATCTAATTTTTTCAATGCCTATATTTGATGTGGTATTATCTAGATAACATTCACCCAACCCTCATTAATTTAGAAATATTATTAATATGAAATCATAGTTTTTAAATCCTTATAAATTTTTTAACTCTTTTTTGAAATTTAATATAACATAATTAGTTATATAATCTATCCATTCATGATAAAACTAAATGAAATATACACCATAAAAACACGAAACATCAAAAAGTGTCGGGAAATAATAACTAGAGGATAAATAATTCTATATATAAAAATATGAAGGGTTAAATAAATCAATAGTACATTATCATATTGCAAAAATATTATTTTAACATGTATTGTCAACATTTATTGGGGAATTATTGACATTTTCCAATGAAATCAATAAGAAATAAAAAAACATAGAATACTATTATGAAATTCATTTTCCTAATTTACGTAAACATGTACCATACAAGCAATAAATTATTTTTATGATCTAAAATATTATATGATTGTATTAAATTATATTTTCACACCCTTATTTTATTAATCATGATTATATTATTTTTGAATGAATAAATTTTAAAATAAATTTTCCTTGCAACAAAACATATTGAAATTAATAAATTTTATAGATAACATGGTTCATGATTTCTAATTATTCACATATTCAATTAAAATTTCAATAAATTCATGAAAATATTTTCCTAATTAACCACACATTGGCCTCATAACTAATCATGTTATAAACTCCATAAAATATTTCTATACAACACTTTAACGATGTGGGATGTCAACCTCTACATTTTCTTACGTTTTGTTATTACATTTAATTCATCATTAATGAAATTTTATTCATGATTTATAGAATCTAATATGCATAAAAACATTCAATACGTACTTTCCCCACACATATAACAAATTATTCCTTAATTTTAAATTCATCAAAGGCATATATTGATTGTAAAAAAAATTAGACTTATTTATGTTCTAGAAATAATTATCTCATAATCCCAAATAAAATATTATTCATACCTATTAAAGATAATAATAGATTTATAATAATAGATAATTGTGTTTGTTATCCTTTTTTTAGGTCTGAAAATTTACATTATATTCAATTTTGACGAATTATAGGGCAATATTTTTAATGGCATAGAACATTAAACCCCATATACTCAATGGTATACATTTCATTATTCTCTATGATATATTTTATTAAAATACGCCCCTTTTTTGTAATCCTTTAACATAATATTATATTTGGAGAAAATTTTATTCTATGAAAAAATATATCATTTCTATATCTGTTAACATTTATTATTCCATATTCATCAATCACAATGTATAATAATCATAAAAGTTCTATATGGATTAGTTTTAAGAATTTATCCTCTATTAAAAAATTCATATATATTGAATATTTTCCATTAGTTTGATATATTCAATCATTAATTGTGTTTTCATAAAAAACCATAAACTTATAATCTCAAACTCAATATATTTAATGCTCTCAATTAATGTGGTTATTGAGGCCATGATTTTTATCTACACCATTCGGCCTATAACATATCTGGAAAGACATTATAATGTAAACATTGATTTTTTGGAGAAATATTGATATCCATGGAGTACTAAAAACACCCAAATATTTATGTTACAAAAAATGTGGAACATTAACACTGGTGCACATTTTCTATAATAAATTGTTCATAAATTTAAATCCATGTTTTATTTATGCCACATTTATTTTATTCCTGGTTAATCTCTATAAAGATATTATTGACCAATATAGAGATCATATAAATTTATAAATCCATTAAATTTATTGGAATCTATTATATTATTGTAGTAATCAATAAAATGAAAACAAAGTGAAAATAATTAAAAATTTTAAAATAATGAAAAATGATGAATTACAATATTATTTCACGTTATAAAAATTTCTCCAATAATAAATTATTAAATTAAAAATTTAATAATAAAATTTAAAACTCATTGAAATAAAATAACACCCACAATGGTATATTGGGAAATCCAATTCATAATTCTACCTTATTTTTTCACCTATAATGTAATATCACAAATTTATTTAATGAAAACATATTTTGACATTAAATTTTCTTCAATAATACATTTTCCCCAATTAATGTAACAATTATTCTTCAATTTTAATAATATTGTTTTATTGATGTTTCTACAAAATAAAATTAACATAAAAAAACAAAATTCTACATTCATTAAAAATATAATTTTATATATGTTTTCCTTATCATTTTCCATATAAAAATTATAATATATGTTATGTTTGTGGAAAACAATTACCTCCAAAAACATTTTGAAGTAGTCCATGAGTGAGAATATTGTATTTTTTAGTTACAATATCCCATTTCATAACAATAATTTTATAAAATTCTTAATATCATGATATTTATTATTAATAAATAATTATAAAATAAAAATAAATGAAATTGAATTTTTAGAATATATTTATTTCAAATTTACTCAATATTATTATTTTAGTGGTAAATCAAATAAATACAAATTATTGTTAATAATTTATATGGAATGTAATATTTATAATTTAAATAATTTAAATATTTTATTAATATCATATATATTAACTAAATTATTTTTTGATGGAATCAATATTAGTGAGTGATGAAAATTGATATATATATATATATCATTGAAGAGGTAGTATGAACATATACATGGATGATGTTTTTAGATTTTCATCTGATAGTGAAAATGGGAAAATAAATTTTCCAAAAAATTTATTACATTAAAATAAAATAAATCGCATAATTTCAAAGTCATAATAGTGATTTAGATATTTTAGAAGATTTATATGATGAATTAAATTTTATGTAACTCATTTACAAATATTAAAACATCATTGGTTATCCCCTTCTATATCACTGATTAATATTTATTAGGATTGTTCCCATGAGATAAAATATCATCATAATCATGGTTATGTATTTTTCATAGTGATTTTTCATGGAAATATTATGTAATTGTACTGAATGTGTTTGATGAGGTGAGTTTGTGAGTGGATCCTTTAAGTGTGATATTAGTGGAACACATATAAATACTATAATAAATAAAATAATATAAATTTTATTTCAATGTAATTTTGAACTATTGTAGTCCAAAATATACTATTGGAATTGATAAATTCTGAATTTACATGTAATATAAAATTAGAGGTATTTTTTTATATTATTGATTATATATATTAGTTTTAACGCAATTTAACGAATTTAACGAGCACTCTTGTAACATTAATTTTCAATGTTAACATAATTTTTTTAATAATTATAAAATGTGACATTTTACATAATATATATATATTATAACTCAATTTAAAAATAAAATTTAGATGATTAATTTTTGGAATGGGAAAAATTATTTTTAATATTATTTTACTTAGTATAATAAAAACTCTTATACGAAAAAAATATGTTATTCGTAATAAATAATTTAATCTATATTCGACTATATTATTGATTCAAATGGAATTTATTTTCTTATTTTATAAGAAATGATCTATTTTATCTATGAAACCTCAACAAAAGTGATTCATAAATTTTCAATAAAAAATAGATTAAATTTTTTTACACATTGAGAGAATATTATTTTAAACTAGTCACCAAAAAAATTAACTATTCCAAAAAATTCAAAAAAACAAGTGTAAGATTAAATTTAAATTATTATTCCAATAATGTTATTAATTGTATCAAATTATTATTGTAATATTTAGAAATAATTTTTTTGTTATGTTATATAACAAATAGAAAAATTTTTACTTAGAATAGAAAAAACAGTCATTTTCCAAATTAAAAACGATATTACTATTAATTATAATAAAAAATTATATATAAATTTTGAATAAAAACTCATGAAATAAATCAATATAGTTTATCCGAATATCAAATTTATTCTATATAATCCAAAAGGATCACCACAGTTCATACCCATACTGAAATTGTATCATGAAAATTTTATTCACTCACAAACTAGTGATGATATTATTCTGACATATCCATTTAACATACACATGATGTTTCATTAATCATCAATATTTCTAAAAGATAATTAATCATGTGGTGTAATTTAATTCCAAATACAGTCACACAGTAGTCATTAATAATTAATTACATTAACTTATTAAATATATCTGTTATTTTATTATACCAATTGTGTTTTTAAAATTAAATATTAATTAGGTATTTATGTTCATAAAAAATATATGAGAAACAAATATTGATCCTATGATAAATATTAACGAACAACTAGTCGATAATATGCTAATCCAAAATTGGATTATATTTTATATAGACATATAATCATTGGAATCGAAATTAAATTTTTATCTTATATCCTCACAACATTCCCCTATGACATTTAAATAATAATATAGTATCATAACAAAAACGAATTATTTTTCTTCTACTATCTAATTTTATAATCTTCATTATCTAATTCACCCCAATATTGTGAAGAAAAATTTATATATTGAGTCATCTTCCATAAAAAATCCGATTCAAACCATTTTCTTCCACTAAAGTCATCCAAATATACAAAAATATAAAAACACATTCTCTATAGTGTTAAAAAATGTTCCATTAGTTTAATGTAATTTTATGTGTTTTAATAAAAAATTAATAACAAAATCATATTTTGGACAACAATATTGAAAATACATGGAATTATATTGTATCATATACACCAATTTATATAATTTTCAGTTTGATTTTGAATCATATTGATGATAAAAAATATATATTGAAACATATTTTATTATCCAAATAATTATGCAAACCATTCTAAAAATTGGATGTAATTAGAAAATCCTTGTCAAATATAATATATAAAGGATGTGTATCAAACATCGCAATCACATTAGAAAAATTTTGAGTGAGATGATCCAAAGAAAGGGAATCCCATATTCATATAATATATTATGGCTTACTAAAAAATTTAATAATAACTCATATCCTTGAGAATTTGTTTGTTAATGCCAATATAAAAATAGTGGTTATATTCTCCCATTCCCATTATGGAAATGAAACATCGGTTGATACCCCTTCAGTTATTTTCATTTAACATTATTTTAAATAAAATTCCAACATCATTTTATAAAAAGAATATTTAGTTAGTACTTCTCACAAATAATACCCATTAAGATCATTATATATGTCAGAACTTCTAGGATGAACAAAATTTTACTATCTAGATTTGTCCTCACATAATAATCCCAATTTCAATTTATTGATACCATGAATATTTATAATCTTTAAAAATGTTGTAAAAACTTATTTTCAAAATTAATCAAAAAAGATATTAAATCTAGAAACAGTTCTATCATTTAATGTAAATAATTATCTTTCATTTATCAATACAAAATTATTCAAAATATATATATATAATAATTATAAATATTCAAATATAAGATGAATAATATGATTAAAAAAATCTACTAGAAATTTAATTAATACATTATGTACTTGAACAGGTTCCAGACGAAGCATGTTAGAACATTAAATATATAATTTAAAAAAAATTAAATAATACATTGTTTTCAATTACTACATGATATAGTTTTTTACACTAATAATTACATATTGATTCCAACCATGCATATTACATCATCTTCAATTATTTTTGAGAGATATCTATAATACGAAAAATTATATATAAATAAAAAATTATCCCTAATATAAAGGATATATTTTTTTGGAAATCATTTCTGAGGAAACTTATAGGTAATTCATGAGAAAATATTTATCTTTGAGTTTGAATTATCATGATTCATATCCTATTATGTTATTGTTTTCACAAATATTTACCAATATACCATAAATAAAGAACTCATATTAATAACATATATCCTATTCGATGATTTGAATAATATAAACTATTGAATTAATAAATCAAAATTTTTATTTCATAATAATAGTAATCACATTTTATGGATTAAAATAATCCAACAAAATTTTCAACAATATGGGTCAGTATGTTAGCTAAAAAATAATTATCTTCAACAATGATTCAATATAATATTCTATTTTATCACCACATTGAATACAAGAGTCATTAGTTTGTGTTAGACTTTATATAATGACATTAGTTTTATTAGGATCATCTATTATTCAATATTGAGTAATAACATTATTTTGGAATGAAATTTGTTACTACCAAAATTCCCAAATAATATATTTTATATAATAAATTTTATTATTATATTTCATAGAAAATTAATAATATATTTCTCATAATCCATGTATGTTTATGATTACATTATAATTTCATTAATATATAACAAAACAATTATAACAAAATTCATGGAATACTCAATTAATTATATTCAAAAAGATAACATGTGACTTTTTCAACCCAACATTCATAACCATAAACTAATATTATTTATACGTAGCTTATTAATATATCTATAGAATTTATTCTTTCTACTTATTCATCTGATGGTATCATTATATTGATTTATTCTTTAAAAATATTAAGAACCTAAAAGGATATAATATAATTCCTTGATATCAGGATCTTATATATAAAAGTAATTATAATGTTAGTCAGTGTTGTATAGTCAATTAAAATAATAATATAACCATCTATTATAATAGGAATAAAAATAATTTGACATAAATTTTTTGAACTACAATAATGAAATCTGAAATCATGTATGATTGCGGATTTCTTTTTCAAATAAATTTTCTGCTTATTAGAAAATTTATATTGTGGTTTTGAGTTCATCATAGAATCCTGAAGTAATTTCTCTATTAATTCATCATCATGATAAAAATTAACCACATTCTTCCATTAATAAAAACATATTTAAAAATTCATATATCATAGGACATCAAAATTTTTATACAATTATCATATATAACGATATATGTATATGATAACTATCACACCTCAATTTAATTAGTTTTTTAGCACCCTGATGTATTATCATTGGTAAAAATCAATCATAAATATATAATAAAACTCATTTGAATAAATATTATTAATTTTATTATTATATATTCTATAATATGATGAAAAATTTAACTCTAATACTTTATAAGAATAACATAAAACATATTTAAGTGTACAACATTATGATTTGATAGAAAAATAAAAGATAATATAATCATAGAAACATTACATTAAATATGTTTTCCTATGATAATTATTAAAAATAATATAAAAAACATATTTCTTCATTTATTATGGTGATATATAAATTTCACTTTAAAAATTTCCTACATATAAATTATATTTTATAAATCAAATAAAAATTTTATTTTTCTAATTCGATTAAAATCATATCTTACCGGTCATAACATCATTCAATTCGATATAAATTACTCCATTAATATAATATGAATATTCCACACAATTTTTATTTAAATGATGTTCATTCTATAATTGGCTTCTTTCCATAGAATCATGCTTACATAATTACCAAACGATTAAAATTAATGAAATTTAGGACCAACTAGCCACATTATATTCAATAATTATGAATGTAATTACTCTTTTCATTGTAATAAATGTAATAATTTCATAACATAAAAATTATTAAAACACTATCAATTCTATTTTAAATTCCCTAAAATATATTTTACCATTTTTCAGAAATTTTAGATACTTATCTTTAAATTTAGTTACTAGTAATTTTTATTTTTTCTATATAATTTTGAAACATCTAATTCAAGATTTTATTTGATATATATGTTCCATGAATATCTATCTCAACCCTCTCAACACATTAAGAAATATCCTTCTAACAATTAATTTCTTATAATAATAATAGTTTGGCTAAAAAGAATATAATATTTATTTAATACGATTTTTTAATACTCTAATTATGGAGATTATAATTCATTTATAACAATTAAATCTATTAAGAAATTTTTCATTTATGAAAAATGAATCATGGTCATTAATATAAAATCATGAAATTCTACTTCGATTATATATGAAATTAAATAAATAATTTTTAGGAAATATATCATTATTATATTTCAATTTAGTTATATAATTTTCATTCTTATCAATTATATATTTAATTAAATTCTATCACTGATTTAATTAAAATTAAATTTAGAAATCATAAATAGTTAACTATTGTTCTGTTGTAAATTAAAATATATATAACATCTCTAGGACCCTGGGACACCCTGAGAGGGGAGGGGTGAATCAGGGTGGATACTTTTTCTTCTAAAAGTTGTGGATCTTGTTCCCACATTGGTAGGAATGACATAAACTTTTATGATGGATATTATTAGCAATTAAACATTCACATGCAGAGAGATGACACAAATATTTTTACTTGGTTCACCACTAAGGGCTACGTCCAAGGAGCATACGCCAACAGGTAGTCGGTCGTACCAAAATCCACTATGCTTCACTAGTTGTAGATTACAAATATTCGGGTACAGTCACTCAGTCCCAGGCTCACTGCCTTTACAAAAGTTTAGGGATAGCTCACTGCGTCCCTCGGGTCACTCCCGTTGACTCCCCCTGGCTCACTACCATTGGTGAAGTCACACTCAGTTTATAGACATGAAGGACTCTTCAATAGATAAACATGAAGTTCATTGTCTTCTGATCAGCATGAGACATTGCTTGCATCAGGGTTCAGAGTTGATGCTCTTTTTAGTTCAATCCTTCTTCTTTAGTACAATGACTAAATGCACTAGATACCCTTGTCTATGTTTTCCGAAATCACAATCACTTATGTGATTGATCAATAAATGATGCTCAGCATTCTTGTCATTGTCAGAATCAGTTCACCATGTAAGCATGAGATCATGCATTTATCATTTAGATTTACTCTTCAATCTCAATATGCACCGAAATTATCAGGCAATCTTTTAGCTCTCGTGCAGCTTCAGAAAGACGGGCATGCTTCAACAATATATGGCTCTCCTTTTCAAGCTTGGCGCGCAAGTATCAATACGGCACGCAAGTCCTTGACGTGCAAGTCTAAACTGGAGTGCAAGTGACACCAAATCACCTGTGTGACGATTCTTTCCCCAACTACAAACTTGCGCGTCCCACTTCCTTTCTCTTCCAAAACGCCATGGGTGCATAGCCAACAACCGGCGCGCAACCACCACTTGTGCGAACCAACTACCACTTGCGTGGCTCAATAACATGCGTGATGAGAGCTCGAACAATATCTATGTCTTGAGCTCCGTAAGAAATGAGGAGGGGTGGTCCAGTATTTATAGGGAATTTGACCATCCTGCACGACGGCGCGCAAGTCAACCATCGGCGTGCAAGTCTCGGCGCACAGGTCTCTTCCCCTACTATTCACTTGTACAAACAACTTCCAAACATGTGTGAACCTATTTCCATTTCCAAATTTTGATCTTCTGATCTGGAAAAACCATAGGCGCGCAACTTATCAAGCTTCCAAGGCATCAGTGCGCAAGTAACTTTCACGGCGCGCAAGTCACTTGTGCGACCTCCCAAAAACTTGCGTGAACCTTATCCTTTTGCCCTATTTTGATGATATGATCTTGAAAAACATATGGCATGAAAGTTTCCAAGACTTCAGGTACACGGAACGCATGTCCCTTTGAAAATGGTTCCACCTTGTATTTGTTCTTTTATACCGCCTCCAGATCATACATTCCTTTTGTCGATGCTCCTTGAATAAAACATGGAACATTATCCACAATCCTTGAACTTGAAATGCCACCATGGAATCTCCTTTTTCAACAAATTTGTATGTCGATTGTTTTCTTTGTCAACAAGCACGATCACCTCAACAACACTTCCTGTTGGTGATCTGTATCCTTCAGCAACTCTTCTTCTTTTATCACAAACTCCACTATTGTGATATGTATTCATTGAAGTCATAGATTTGGCATCATCATATTCTATGAAAATATGATGTGCATCACTATCTCCGAATTCAAATCCCCGCACAACCATCTTAGAATTCCAATCAGTTTCACATTGACTTCTTCACCAACCGTCATGATCGAATTCATGTAAACCACATGATTTATTTCGTCAAGAAGTCTCTTGCATGGTTCTCATGCACTCATGGGTAATCTCATGGTCTTCATCAAAAACCCATGGGTCTCATACAATAATGAGGAATTTCCTAGACTTCATCAAAACCCATGGTTCTCATGGTTCTCATGATGGTCTTCATCAAAACCCATGGTTCTAATGCAACAAAGTGGAATTGCATGGTCTTTATCCAAAAATCCCATTCTTCATTAATCATCCTTAGATGGATTACACCTCACATTCTTCATTGTTTTAAACAATGTATCACCTTTGATACATTATCTTTGAACTTATGATCTGTATAACAATAGTCTAAATTAGCATTCCTCCACTTCATCGGAGTACTTCTTGATCTCCTTCATTTTGATCTTCATTGACAATTATTGACAACAATTACAACCTTATACAAAAAGTGGTTCCAACAATATCAACATAAAAAAAATTATCAATTATTCTAATAACTATGGTTCTCTAAATCTTCCAAATGATTAAGGGTATAATTTCATAATGAGTAAAAATATTGAAATGATAGTCATCTAATATTTTGGATCATACATTTCTTTATTTATACCATTTATATCATATCATAACTATGTTATCAAATTTGAAATTTATAGAGATACATCTCTTAATTGTTTATATTATAGGTCAAATTTGATATTGTCTTCATGATTCATTGCAATATTATTCCACATATTATTGGTATATAAAACAATTTTAAAATCAGAATAAGTAAGATAATGAAACATTGAAACCATTTTATCAATAAAATTTATTTATTGATCATATGAAAAATTAAAACTGTATGTTATCATTCATTAAAAAAATGCTAAGAACTAATATTTTACAAACCATAAACCCCTACAAAATATTTATGTTCTTCAAATAGGGACATATCTTTGGGTAAATTTTCATTTAATGCTCAAAAATGGTTACCAACACATATGTCCCTACTACTACATTTTCATCAAAAACACTATCAATAAATGTTTCTGATCCAAATGAAATAGCTATATTGCAATTATAATAATATACTTATATAATATATATATAATTACAATTTTTAATAGTATAATCTAATGAAATTCTTATAGTTCGCTATAATATTTAAAATATATAATTTTCTATTTTTAAAATTTCTTTTGAATAAAAATTAATTTTTTTTATATTTAATAATTTATCAAATATATTTCAACAATTTTAATTAATAAAACTATGATTATTGAAACAAATGTAATCATAATGAAAAGAGTAATTATATTAATAATTTAATTTAATACATAATGTTATTTAAAAAATTAGTGATCCCCCCAGCCCTCCAACAAGATCACCCAATATGATTAATTATACCCCAAACATATTAGTAACCCATTCATCCCCCACTGACAAAGCTCCATTACTAGAAAACCATCCCTCTATAAGAAAAGTGATCCATCTCCATATATACAATAGTCTTTATCATTACATCTATATTGACCCATCGATGTTCAATGTCTTGAAATCTAGATCTTTCACCAATAAGAAACAAATACATCAACTTCCAATATCTATTTGAATCCTGATGTCACTGGTACGCCACACCCTTTAGATCCAATATTGACATCACAATCAACAATAATGAATACAAACAAATTAGGGAAAATTATCTACGTGGATTAAAACATAAAAACAAGAGAAATGAGACATGAGTTAGTCATCAAACTCCTAACTCTGAGACATTATTAAATAACAAAGATTCATTAAATACATAAGGTGTAACGAGATTATAAGAAAATGATATTTAAAATTGTTATAAATAGTCACAATGAGGGGAAATAATATGTACCAGGTCATCTCTAATAAAATTATGCCTACAGTATATATGGATCCATGTATTGATATTCCATCCATAATCTAACCTATCAATAGAAAACCAGGTCATCATTTTATAATAGTAAATATAAAATAGATATCTATCTCAAGAAAATGTTCACTGGAATTATATTTCCCACTTTCAAGATTCATTACACAGTTTTTAATTCAATATTTATACTCAATTTTAGAATTTGTTGCTTCAATTGATCTTCTTTCATTCATCAATTTTAGAAGTTACATTTGTAGTGGTGTTCTGAACTCTTAAAATTTTATTTGAGGTAAAATAATACACCATGATGTGAATGAGAAATTGAACAGTTTTTCCTCAATGAAATATTCCTTCTGTATTTATGAATCCAAAATATGAAGGTTAACATAAATCTAGTTCCAAATTTATATGAATTTCCATTAAATTATGAATGATTATGATATTTGGACAACATAAACCGGGTTTACAATATAGAGTAAGATATCATATCTATCTTCATCCTGTCAAAAATCTAAATCATGATGAAATATGAATTTCATATCTTTGTGGACCCAAAAATACTATACTATCAAACCATTTCCAAAGGAAATAATCATTCAAAAATCACTTTACATTTCACTACTGGAAGTGAAATTCCATTCTAAATGATAACAATAGTATATAATTTAGGAAAATCAAACCACATGTTTACGAAAGAAGTCCCCGATAAAGACCAAAAAATGGGTTTATATGCTAAAACTATCCACCAAAACTCAGAATCAATGACAATATTTGGATCCCTCCACTTCTTACAAATTCCAAAAAAACCCAGAAATCATCAACAAATAGCATCACATTTAAAACTAATGAAGAAATTGGTATTATCATTTTATGTTCAATGATAAAAAATTCAGCATAAATATAAAAATTACATTTATAATATATATATTAGTGAGTTACCTCTAATAGAACTGATCAAATAAAGTAAATCGCATCAATCATCTACAACAATAACAAAGATCTAAGACATATTTCAGAATAAAATTGTTTCATACCTACTTCAAATTAATCATAAAATCCACAAACTATAATAACAAAATAATATACATAGATTAACTTCCATGGAATGTATCTATATTTAAACATTTTATTTTCTAACGTATTTTCAGCTTTTTATAAAGTATTTATTCTCTAATTTGATGACAAAAATACATAGTGACTTCACCTATATGTACTTTTGTAAATTAAGTTCATGTAGTTTAATGAAAAAAGAATCAAAGCTTGTGGAATCTCATAACAACTAATATTAAAACAAAAAACTCACTTTTCTATTATTGAATGGAATAATTACTGAAAAATACCCAAATCTTGAAATCGTTCAATAATGGAATCTAAACTCATCAGGTCTATACTGGTAAATGTGATATCCCTGTCATCATTCCTTCCCTTTGAACTCATGGTATATAAGATAAAAAGAGTTATCTTCTATGCACATTAGCTGAGTGGGATGAATGAAACTGAACATCAAAATACAGGTACAGTTAATATTTATGATGAAGTGGAAACATAGTAATACATAAATATTATATGAATATAATGTGAATATGTCTGAGATTGTTTTATATGATCTATTTATATAGTGGAATGGTAGAAAAAAAGAATATCAATAAATTATTTCTCAATTTATTTAGTTGTTGAAATATACCCAATGTTACAAAACTAAGGTCTATTCTCTTTATCCCCAATTATACCCAACTATTTCTTTTTATAGTTTATGATTAAAATAATCTAAGTATTATCTCATATAAAATCAATATTAAACTTGATAATGATAAGATAATTTTTATTCATCATCCAATTATCATAGATGAATAATATTTTGTTCTTATTAGTGTGAGTATTCATGGGATATTACTTTTATCATAATAGATATTTATAGAAAAATATCATTGTACTCAATGTTTAATTCAAAAAAATTAGCATTACTAAATAAATAATTTCGTATAAAATTAATATGGTTATTAATCCATGGTCTCTAGTATTCCATGTAAATTGTTTTTAAGCATCTAAAACTGCTTTTAACTATGAACTATTAACCCACCACCACAAAATAAATAGACAATATTATCTAACAACATATGAAAATATGTATATTAATGCATTGAAAATTTCTCAAATTATGAATAATATATTCATTCTCGAATGAAAATCATATTGGTTTACTCATCCTAAATAAAAAGGTATTGATACAAGTAATTAAATTGCCTTTGTTGTTCAACATTTCTCCCTTGAGGAAGAATATTTTCAATGGTATTTAATTGTTTTTTCAGTAATGTTGATGGAACATTCATAAGAACTCAAAAACGGATAACAACATGAATATTATATGATTTTTAAATTAAACAATCAAGATTATCATTTAATCAAATGTGTCCCCTTCTAAAAAATTCTTAAACATTTTTATAGTTTTTACATGTTCATCCGTCACATCATAAACTGATTGATCATAAAAATCCTTGAGGAATGTATTGAAAAATGTAAGGGGTATCAGTCAATGAATTCAATATGAATTTCAACATAAATATGTAGTTTTTTAAAGATAAGAATCCAAATATCACATTTCTTCACTAAAATTAAAAGGAAACACAACATATATTTAATGAAAGAGTAAATATAATAAATGAATTTCATATGGATTAGGGTTACGGAGGAATGAAAATGAATAAAATTGGAGTGATACAATTATATGGAGTTATGAAATTTATATGAATACATATAATTATTAAAAATGTAGACTTATATTATACAATACAATGATTAAGGTATTTTTTTTATGAAACAACTCTATACTCAGGGCCTGTACCCAATAGCATTATCCAGGGATATTTAATGAATAAAATGACTATATTTTATAATTCCTCAAACTATATCATTTATATTTCTTATTATTGTTAATCATTGAAAAATATCATCACAATACTCTATTCATACATCTACTAATTTTCGTGTATCAATAAATTTTCATTTTCAGGGAAATTGTGTTAAATAAGCTATATTTTTTACAAATAATTATAATTGAAAATCCATAAAATATTCAACTCAACATAAAAGATACTACCAATATTCAGCATATAAGGTATTATGGGGTGATGGGGATAGAGGCATGGAATGGGGATTCTCGGTTAAAATAATTATGAAATAATAGTAGTGCGTGGATGACGGGTTGGAACAACTTATGCAGAAGTTATAGTGGTGGGATTTTATGAGGATGTCATCTAGGAACAGAGTGGGGGGTCTGTGTGATTATGTTGGTGGGGGAAGATTAATGGGAATGTTTAGGGTTTCATTTGAATATTTTAATGAGGAACATTGATCAATAAAAGTTAGGGGTTCTAGTGAGAATAATTACGAGGAACACCAAGAATGAATGTTGATGAGTATAGGGGGGTTAGGGTTTGGGAAGGGGGTCATTCCAGTTCCTATCATAATGGAAATGTGGGGGTATAGTGGGGGTTACGAATTTCTATATAAATAATGTTAAAAAATTTATTATATAAAAAATATACATATATATTATCACATATTTTATAGTTGTTTTATTTAAATTATGGAAATTTTAAAAAATCATATATTCTTATTAAAAAAATTATATGTTTGTAATAGGTAATATATCTATCTCTATATTTTTTTTTTTCGAAAAATATTATTTAATTTCGATTATTTTATTATATCTTAATTTTAAAAAGGCATATTTTTTGGAAATAGTAGTCAATAACAACATATTTATTTATCAGTAAATCAATGTTTTGTATTGTTATGATAATAAAACATATTTTAATAATTTTACAAAAAAATTTTGGTATTGAACATATAATATAAATAGATGAATGTGTTAGTAAATAAAACTATTGGCTCATGAATTTTATATCAATAGAAATTAACAACTTGCAGAATTAATCATTTTTACCCATAGATATATTAATAATTAGTTAATTTCAATTGGTAAATTCCACTTTTTATAGTAACTGATAACATCTAAAAAACAATATTCATATTCAATTCCTATTTACATGACTTGTTATGAATTTTATTTATAAACATTCACTTTAACATTATAGTTTATATGTATGGAGTAGTAAAAAAACATTTCAATAATAAATGGCCACATCTATAGAGTATTAATTCATTCCATAATATCTGTTCATAAATAACTAGTCTTATTTAATTAGTGAAACACAATTTATAATTAAAAATATGTCAATTTAATGGAAAAATTACTAATGATATGGATTATATGAATCAATAAATCTATTATAAAAGTTTTAATATTTTTAGTGTAATATAATAAATAGTATGGGATAAATATTGCATTTAAAAATTTAGAAAATTTAGGCCATTAAATACAAGGAATATGTTATCCATATGAATTAATAATATTTTTCCACATAATCTTGTCGGAAATAATTTTTTTCAGAAACAATACTCCTCAAATTTTATAGTAATATTAATAAATCTTTTAATTTATTGTAGAAATAAATTTTAACTCAATTTTTCCCATGTATTTCTCTTGTAAAAGAATAAAATAATATAAATTAAGTATAATAACAAATTCTTTAGAGAGTGAATAATTTCCTAGTATATTTGATATCATAATCTCATTAACACATATTCTCATTTATAATTTCTTAAATTATTACAAGTAAAAAAACAAATATATGATTCCATATCTCATTTTAATAATCATTTGAACACACCATAATAAATCATATTTTAATATCCTCTAAAAATAGGATGAAAAAATACATTAAAAATGATATTAATAAAAAAAATTGAATAATGAGAAATGTAAACCTAATGAATAATAATAATATAAAAATATAAATGATTATCCTTGAAATATAATAAATATTTTTTCTGTTAATAAAAATCCATATAAAAATAATAAAAATATACATTGGTAAATAATGTCAAAAAATATACTTTATTGAATACATTAAAATAATTAATTTATAAATCAATATAAAATGTTGATAGATTGATTAAAATTATCATAAATGATCATTATACAGTATATAAAAATATTTTATAACTGATATAGTGAATAAAAAAAATTTAATTATTTCAGTAGAAAATGTTATAACATTTAAAACATATTTTATAAGAAATTACTTTTACATTTATTAGTGACTCACTTAGTACTAATTATACCCTACTAAATAGTGTGTCAATTTAAATTGTATTGTTTATAAGAACCATTTATATACCTATATTATTTCATTTTTATTAATTTTATTTAATTTATTTTTATTTCTAAATTATTTCACAAATTTATAAAGATTATGTTAGTCATTTTAGGGTTTCTTAGTTCATAACTATCCAGACATCCTATGTACTATAATTATTTTGAAAAATATATTTCTACTTTATCAATAATCAAGAAAATATTACTGATATATGGATTATATAATTCTGAAATGAATGAAAATGAATAATTTATTATATAGATACATTTATTTGAATCAAATATGAAAATATTATTTTTTATTCATTAATGTAAAACATATTGTTCAATTATAACTATTATATTATGGTGGGATTATTGAAATTAGAAAATTATTAAAATATAAGTAGTCAATAACTTTTCTCTTTATGGGTGTTATTATTGATTTACTAACAGTTTTTGAAATAAACATTATATCACTATCAAGGATACTCGTATGACTAACAAAAAAATTATAATGAGAAGGTGAGAAAAATTATAATTTTATATTATAATAATATGACATTTCAAAAGCATAGTGATTTCATAATCATGTAATTAGTATTTAAATTTACATTCATTAATATGTATAAATTAATTTAATGGTCTCTGAATGTAAAAAAATATCATCAAATTGTCTCAATATGATCGTCAATTGGGATAAATCATAATATTTCCATTATTATTAATATTTTCATATATAATGATCTATTTATATATCCAAAACCATTAATGTAGTATTAATATGATAATATATTATTTAATTGGATTTTAAAATAAATCATTTCTGTAAAATGAGGTAAACCGGAAAACATTGTTCATGGATGACATTGTCCAGCTGTACAAATGATTTTCCTTTTCATATTCAATTTTATTGAAATGTTGAACATAATGGTTTCAAAATTAATATAGTAACATTGAAATAGATCAATGGTATTTTTTATTTATTTTAATTCATTTATATATACTTTTGAATATGCTTTCTTGGGTAATAACTATGGACGAAATGTAATTAGATAATAACCTCTTCCTTTGGTATCCTAATTTTGAAAACTCATTTTTCCATCTTATGATGGTATTTATGGAATACATGAATATTTAATACATGTGATATAATTTTGGGGGTATTTTTTATATATATTTCTTTATAAAATGTGTCAAATGTTTGTGAAAAGTGATGGGATTACGATTTCCATTTATATGTGTGAGGACGGTGATATTTGTATTTATAATATACTATTTAAAATTTAAATAAAATTATTAAGGTATTTTTCACCAACTGAAAATGAAATTTTAAAATAGGATTTTTTATTTAAATATCTTTTCAATAAATAAAATTATATATAGTTTTCTCTACATTTGAAATTACAACATAGATTAAATCCCTTTTAAACAAATATAACCCCTATCATGGGGATTATAATTTTTATGTTATCATTGTTATAGGGAAAAAATGAAATAAAACAATCAAAATAAATTATGTATTATGATTTATAATTTTAAATTCCATTAAAATTATTCACATTCTATTATTGAAAAAAAAGTGTTTTAATAACCCAAATCTCAAAAAAGATTTTTTTAGGAAATATTCTTATTCAAAAATAAATATTAATTTACACCAATATCAATTATATTATATATTATCATCAAATTTTGTGGTTATGATTGAAATACTATGTGAAGAATAAATTTTAAACTAATTTAAATGAAAAATATTATTTTTCATTCTTATCCAATGAAAATTTGTTGTACTATTTGATAACATCATAATTTTCCTCATTTCACAAAAAACAACCCATTTATAAAAAATTCCATATCAATGAAACTAATATAATTTTCATAGATTGAATCATTAAAAAAATTTCATATCATAAAATTATAAATCCATAATATTGATATTTATTTTTTATTAAATCCATATACCCTCTAGTATATAATGTCATTTTAAACAATTATAATTTTTTAAATTGAAATTCATATTATTATCTCATATCATTATATAGTTATATATTAGGATATAAAAGTATACATTAATATGAATCCATTCAGTTTATTAATATATAACATTGATTATTTGTAATTAATAAATCAGTCATCTGAACTAGATAATCAAATCTCATTATGATAAATAATAAAAGTTCCTAGTTCAAAAAAATTGAAATGGAAGTAGAGGAGCATGAGTTTTCAATATGAACTATATATTATATATAGATAATTGAAAATTTTTTTTATTTAGGACAATAATATATGTATAAAATTTGATAATTTCATCTATTGATAAAATATGACAATTATGGAATGGATGACAACTAGTAACAAAAACATTTGAGGATTCATGAGTATCGATCCTCTCATATAACATCTTTAAAAAAATTCATATGCCAACTCAATATATGTAACAATGTGTGGGATATATTGAACACATATAGGGACACCATTGCATTAGTAAATCATCAAGTACCCACCAACTACAGTTTTTATCTCCCTAAAATGAATATATTTTTTATATAGTTGATGATGATATAATAATCCATCAATTTGAGAATATAACCCACATCAGTGATCGAGATATGGTGGAATTATTTATAATGGGTTAATATAAATTGACCAAGTTTACTCTAATCTATTTAGAAAATAAAATACCTTGATTATTCATCATGTTTAGTGTAAATGGAATAAAAAAATTAAATCAAGATTGTAAAAATGTTGAGTTATAACACATATCCCATTTTTTTACCATATAAAACTATAATTTTATTGCAACAGTTTCATTATTATATGATGTATCATGCAAATTTTTAGTTTAGATCCTTATAAATGACATACTATAGAACCTTGTAGATATTTTAATAAATAATATATAAATTAATCAACTCCTGTTCACCACTATAGAAAAAACACATTGAAATAATTTTACAATAACCGTATTGTGTACTTCCTAAATAGGATAACACAAGAACATTTTTTCCACTTTAGAAGGTGTGTTTTGATTATTATTGTTGTTTATAGGAGTTAACCACAATTCTATGCACAACAATTCTATGTGTGACACATATTTAACACAATTTTGTATCATTTTATTTATTGAGATATTAAAAAATTCATTTAATATTATATATTGTTCCAAGATGTTCTTTATCGGGGTTCTATTCATCTCACATAAAACCCATATAAACTATGTAATTGAATCCACTCAATAGTTTTATGAAAAAATAAAAATAAATCAATGATGTTGTTTAATTTCAACTCAAAAATATATACATTTAATTTATAATACAATATCATATTTCCATGGGACACTTGTTATCCAAAATATCAATAAAAAAATGAACATTATGAATTAAAAAAATTGGATTTTTACTCATTTAGGTAGCAAATTTAATAAATATTCCCTAGATATATATCTAAAATGTATTTTGTGGCATGTATCCATACTATTATATAATGTATTGAAATGGAATATAAATATTTGTATGGATCACCCCAAATACAACTGAAATATATATATTCACATTGGTCCATTAAAGTTGATTACATAACTATATATATAAAAATATCGGTATATGTGGATGTTTTAAATATTCTTCTATAGTATGTTCATCTTATTAATCCTATGAGAAAAGATAGACTACTAATTTTATCCATTGGAATACCAAATTTTTAATTGTTGGGTATATTTTCCAATATATAGGGTATATGGTAAAACAATATATTTCTAATAAATTATATTCAATAATTAATGAATATTTTATTTATGGTTCTCTACATTAATGTATTAGTGTCAGATCAAAACATGTTTCATATAGAGAACCATTGAATGAAATATAATCCCACGTGAACTTTATGATTCATGTGTCATATAAATCATATGGTAATATATTTGAGTATGTTCTTTTTTGAAGGATGATTATCTCCTTATTTTGTTCAATATGATATATATAGAAATTTTAGATATGGTTGAAATAATCCTTCATTATAATGAAGAACTTTATTATGAAAATGTGGGAAATTGATCAGCTTCCATCCTAATTCATAAAAATATGTGAGCATATTGAGTTTCTAATTGAGGAAAATCTATCATCATAATAATCAAATGAAGTGATTTCGAAAAATAAATTTTTTTCATATCATTCAAGTGTAACAACCCATGGATTTGAAAAACAATCATGAAACTCTGAGTTACTACCTAAGTAATATTTTTATGTATATAGTTATAACCTCTCCTATAAAAATAATTTATTCACATCAATGATTTTAAATTTAAAAAATGAAAATCTATACTTGCGATCAGTATGTTATTTGAATTATGACATTACCAACATGTTTTATTGGTTAATTGTAACATACATTTGTGAACATGGATATGACCATTCTTTATAGTAAATTATATTACTAATTCTTTATTATCGTATGTTAATATGTTAATGAGATAATGATTTATTTTTCATAGTGAATAAAATGAGTTATAGTTTTAAAAATAATAATTTTCTAATAAATTATGATTATATATAAATATTAAATAAATCATAACTAGAAAATGATATTTAAAAATGTATTTCATTATTTATTTCTACATTTCAATAAAATTTTAATGTGTTTTTTTGGTATTTTTATGAGATAGTTGAAATTTCACTGAATAGTAAAATTACAGATTTAAGATTTCAGGGGGTTTAATGACATCATACTATTTTCATAATTATTTAATCATACTGCTTGACTCCTGTGGATTATTAAATGATATTAGGTGTACCATGTGTCCAATACCAAAGGAAAAACCTTCGGAAATAACATGTATTTTCAAATACCACTTATGAGGTGTTCTTTGATATTAATTAAATACTCCATGACTTTCACTGTAAATACCACCCTCTCCGACACATCCTATCACACCTCTCAGGCTTTGATAATTGTCTAAATAATTCCCAATAACCTTCCCATGTCATGTAACCATATCGAAGAACTTATGGTCTCACCAAAATTTCAAAAAACAATGTCCATAAGGAGGATCTAAAGGAGAAGAGTTCATGAGGTAAATATCCTCTTTGATTTTCTTTTGTTTATTCTCAATTACATTAATTTCATACTATTT
The DNA here is from genome assembly GCA_963277665.1 of Viscum album. Lineage (NCBI taxonomy): Eukaryota > Viridiplantae > Streptophyta > Magnoliopsida > Santalales > Viscaceae > Viscum > Viscum album. The sequence goes on from OY728162.1 coordinate 491,963,595, forward strand.
TTAATTGCCATATATTGAGGTATTAAATCCCAATTATTATATATATTATATATTTTTTATATTTTACTGTAAAAATAATCTTAATTTTTCCTATCCTTTTTCTCTAAATCTAAAAATAAACACACCATCTATGATGTGTAAAATTAATTACATAGTGGATGACGTGTCATCATTTTCCATTACATCCATCTAATATGTTTGTAATCCAATTTTAATAATTAATGTAGTTTTTAGATTTTATTATATGACCTCTCATATGTTCTAGATTTATTTTTATTGTATAAAATTAAATGTATATGATGAAACAATTCTGTGATTATCGATGAACCACCAAAATGAACTAACCAAATATCACTAATGATTTATCAAATTATTCAACCAAAAAACATATAATCAAAATTTTATAATGAATAATTTAATATTATAGAAACATATGACACCATTTCATTCCATTTATTTTGTTTATCATCCATTTGAAAAGAAAATATTTTATGAACCGACCATTGAAATCATGTAAATGACGCACCTAAAATAATGGAAATCACAAAAGATTGTTAATAAATTAGTCGAATGATGTTATAAAAATATCATATAATGTGATATAAAACTGAAAATTTATTTTTAAATTATTAATAACATGATTTTAACTATTATAAATGGTAATTAATCTAGTTTTATGTATGAATAACCCAAGGTATGGTAATTTGTAACCCTGTATCCATTATTTTGGTTTACCATCTATATCAATAATTATATGGTGGGAAAATTATTCATTAATTAATTTAATTCATATTATGTTGTATAATTTTTATTTATTGTTTATACACATATTCCTCAAATTATATCAATTCTCATGTCAATTATAGGATACTTATAATGAAAAATTCTTAAAAATATTTAAAATTAAATTTTCAAAATTCTAATGAAATGTTTTTATAGAATTATTCATGTTTTATGACTATTTTATGGTTTATGATAATTATTTATGATGATGGCTAGTACCTATATTTCCCCCAAATTGTTTGGGTATGTGTATTTTGGTTTCTATCTATATGGTTACACAAACTGTAACTACGATGACTACACAATAAGATAGTCGTGATGGTTACATTGTATAGTAGCCGTGAGGGTTATAGTATAAGTAATTAATTTCTAATGTTACCATTATGGTTTAATATATGGAATTTACTATTTAATGGAAATCTCATGTTTCACAATGTAAATATATATGGGCAAAAAGTATGTCTTTGTTAAAATTATTTCATAAATTTTAAGTATTCATGGAGTAATGGTTTCATTCATTAGTTTTATATCAATTATTGTGTTTTTTATTATCATCCCTTGTTTTTAAATTGTATTCATAGTTTATATTGATACTTAGTATAAATATCAATGTCATGATTTACCATAGAAATCATGTTGTTGTTTTGTGCTATTTTTTTTGGATGAAATTATAAGAGACATAATGGTACACACATTCTATGCTGCTAGGTTGATATCAATAACATATTTTATAACATTATCAATCTATAAACCCAAAATACCACTAGTAATGTTTTGATGTTTAATCATGTTGAAATATATATATTCTGTAATGTTTATAGTTGCGTCCTAATAGATGGTATCATAGCATAGTTTAGATAATAGTAGGATTAAGTATGATTTTTAAAGAATAAAATAAATTATTTTTACCATATATATATGTTGAAATACTATATCTTTTAATGATTAAAATTTTTATTCATATATGATATGTGTATTAAAAATGGTTTTCCATTCAATAAATGGTGAATCTGGATTTGGAAGTAACCTTGAGGCAGATATCCTTCTGAATCTGTAACTGATAAATGTAGAAATTCATACTAAACAGTTTTCGATAGTAATATATTTTCTAACATTGGAAGTAAATGGTAATTTAATCATTTAAATAGAAAAATGATATCTAAAACAAAATTTTCATGATGATAATGGAACATTCTATTAGGAAACACCATCATTCATTCAATGGATCTTCTTACCCAGTAGTAGCTAATTTATGGATTAATGCGTTTGATTTGATATTTGATGTTATTGGATGTTTAGATACAAAATATTTGGTCCTTACATTTATTTTTTTAATGTTTAATGTGATTAGTGGTGGTCTATGGTCAATAATATTAGTGATAGATTGGATATTTAATCCTTAAAGTGGGATGAATTAAAAAATATTTTACTTGAAAAGAATTCTACTAAGATGGTTCAACATTAGATTGAGAATAAATACCATGAATTGATCAAAAATGGAGAGTATATAGTTGTAGTTTATTAAGAAATCATAATCCAACTGGGAATGTATGCTCAAAATATTATTCTGGATATTAATAAAAAAAATCATCCAATTTTACTCAGGAATGAATCCAAGATATCAAATGGAATTTTCCTCCCATCAGATCAAAACTAATGAAAAACTAATCTGATGTAATGAGAGGGTAGAGATGGTGTTTTTTTATGATTACATGTATGATGAAAACAACAAGAAGAAGAGGTAAATATGGCATGCTATGGTTAAGAATCAATCATAGAAATCTGATGGTATGAATGTCCAATTTATAGTATGTTAAATGGGTATTAAAATGAACCATGTGGAACGTAATACCAAAACCAAAAAGTATTTCTGAAGTGATATGTTTGGTAGTATGGCTTGATATTAAAATGAAAATAATCTCAAGATCAATTATTATATGAAAACTAAAAATAGTTTCAAATGTGGTGAGGCGATTCATTATGAAAATTTCTTCCCAAATAATGAACCAAATTATAGTATGTAGCCATACTATAAAGAGAATAGTGTAGTGAGATTTGTTGCAAATATGTCAGCAGATGTCGGGCCATCCAATGAATGGGTATCATGTACTTTTTTATTTACATAGATTTATTCTAAATAAATGATTGATATGGGTTCTACAAATTCAATTATTTCTGTGATATTTTATTTTAAATTGGAAATATCATCTCAAAAAACTAGAATAGAACATACTTGATAAAAATAATGGGGGAAATGATACATAAAAAAGGAATTTTATGAATATTTATATTATTATATATAGAAATAAATTACCAAAAAACATCTTTGTTTTTCACTTAATATATTTTTATGCCATTCTAGGTATTGATTGGTTTCCATATTATCATGCTAATATTGATTGTAGATCTGTTAATGATATTTTTCAGAAAGAGTTCTAGTTTTTATAGAAGAGAAAACCCATAAAATTGAAAACATATCAAGAAGATGAGAAATTGTTCAATTATGGAACTGAATTTTATCATTCTAGGATTGTTCAAAACCATCGAAATATTCATATTAATGATATTTTTGTGGTAAATGAAAACATAGTAGTTTTATTATGAGTTACCCGTTGTTATTCCAGATTAGAAAGATAAAATATAAATTTATATTGTTCGTAATGATAACCCAATTAATATTTCCCCTTATATTATGAATCAATTGGAACATCATGAATTGAAAAATCAGTTATTGGAGCATCATGATAAAGGCTTCAATCATCCAAGCACTTCATCATGGGGAGCTCATGTTTTTTTCGTCAACAAATATTTATTCAAAGATACTATTTGTTTATTATAGATCCTTGAATGAAATTAATATTAATAATAAATTTCAGATTCCTAATATCATTGAAATTTTTGACCAGCTCTACAGATCTCAGTATATTTCCAATATTGACTTGCAGTATGAGTACCCTCTGTGAAAGGTGAATGGAGATGACATCCCAAAAACTACTTTTCAAACAATATATGATAACTATGAATTTTTTTATCCCACCTGGTTTAAATAATGGACTTTATATATTCATGGATCATATTAATAGAATATTTCATGTGTTCATATATAAATTTGTGGTTTTTTATTGATTACATTCTGGATTATACTAGATGTAAGGTGGATCACTAAAACTAGGGAACAATTTTTTTCTATATATTATAAAAAAGAAACTATATGGGAAATTTAATAAGTGTGAATTTTTGTTGCCAAAAATTTATTTCCATGGTCATATAATTTTTATAGATGGAATAACTGTTGATCCTACTAAAATAAATGTTACGGATGAATTGACAAGACACAAAAAACGCACCTAGATTTATATATTTCTTATTTTAGAAGGATATTACAATAGGATTGTGGAATCCTTTTCAAAATTATCTAGTCAACATAATATATTAACTCGGAATTTAGTAAAATTAATTTGGATAAAATAATGTGCTGATATTTTTTTAGGAATTGAAAATAATATTGTTGAATGCTCTCATTTTGAACCTACTATCTAAAAATGGAATGTTTGTCCTCAATAATAATGCTTCATTAATGGAAGTTTTGTTTTTTTGTATACATAATGATCATGTAATTGTATATACATCAAGAAAAATAAAACATCATGAGTAGAATTATTCCACAGATAATTTAGAGTTAGCAACTATGGGTTCTGATTTAATATTTTAAGATCATCAATTATACAAATCGAAATGTGAAATATATACTTACCAAACACATTTAATGTATATATTCACTAAAAATGAATTAAAAATGAGGCATATAAGAAGGATTGAAATGATAGAGTTTTATTATTACACATTCTATAGCTATCGTAGAAAATAAAAAATGCGGTAGATGAATTTTCTACAAAACATCAGGCATCATTACTTATGTCATGGCTGGAACAGGACCTTTTGATCAATGATTCAATGAATTTTGGCTTGTATGTTTTTGGTGTTTGAAATTAAATTATATTGAGTTAGGTGTCATTTCAGTCATCTTTTTTAGAAAGATTTATTATAGTGAAGAAGGTGGATGAGGAGCTATAAAAAAGGTAGAATTGGAAAAAATTAGTATGTTTGTAGAATTTATCATAAAAAAAGAATTTGTTTTGAGATATAGGAAATGATTTAGTGTGCCTATTGTTTCCTATATGAAGAACTAATTGTTGTTAAAGGATCTGTGTTAACCATTTTCTATTCATCCGGGATGAAAAAATATTTATAGAGGCATTTGGGAGTGTAACTAGTGGGATGAAATGAAAAAAGATAATGAAGATTTTACATTAAAATATTTGACATGTCAACATATTAGATTAGAGTGGTAATTACCGAAAGGGATGTCTCAGCAATTACTAGTGCCAATGTTGATATTGGAAAATATATCGATTGACTTCATTGTAGTATTACCAATACCTTATCATGTAAACAATTCCATCAGGGTAATTGTTAATTTACTGACTAAATAATCTCATTTCCATATAATTTATAATATTATGTATTTGGATTAGCATCCTTGATCATACCCCTAATGTGATTTTCAGGTCACATAGAGTTCCACATTCAATTTTTTCTTACCATGATCCAAGGATCAGATATATCTTTTGTAAAGGAATTTATAAATCAATAGGATTATGATTAAATTTCAGGGTAGGTTTTCATCCTCATTCAAATGGTTAGTCAAAATAAATGATTAAAACATTGTTGGACATTGTTCAATTGAGTACTATGGATGTTTCCATAAACATCAATTATTAGTTGAGTTTTCATATAACAACATTTTTCATTTTAGTATATAGATGGCACCTTTTGAGGCTATATATGGGATAATGTGTTGAGCTCTATATTTTTTGGATGATGTCAAGAAAATTATTTTTTGGTTTCAATATTAGTAGAGAAAATGGCATAAAATGTGAAAATGATCCAACAACACATGAGTATAGAATAAATACGACAAAAAAATTAATGCAGGAAATAAGAGGAAATATATTTATTTCTAAATAGGTGGTGATGATTTTCTAAGAATCTCACCATGGAAAAGAGATATTAATATTGGTACAAAAGGAATGTTATGTCCGTGGTTCATTAACCATATAAAATCATAGATAATGTTGGATTATTTTCATACTTAGATGATTTCCCACTTATTTTATCTGTGGTATGATTTTTTTTTCATTTATCGATGTATATAATGTATTTTGAAGATTCATATCATTATTAGATTATATTTGTAGTTCAGTTGGAATTGAACCTTTATTATGAAAAGAATCCAATTCAAATTATTGATTGAAGAGAACACATTTTTTTGAATAATTTAATCCATGAGGTAATGATTTCTTTTGAAAACATATGTTTAAACTAGAAAAATGGGATTCTGAAAATTATTATTTGTAAAGGAACCATCAATTGTTTTATAAGTAAATAAAATTGCGAGGCTGCAATTTCTAGAAGGTGGAGAGAATGTAACAGCCCAATGTTTTGAAAACAATTGATATGTTTGAAAAGCTGAGACTCTATATAATGAAACATTGTTTTAGAGACATAGTTTTAAAACACCAGTTAAAAATTATATTATTCTTATGTGATTAAAATTAAAAAATATTCGTCTACAGCTGTGATTAGTATGTTATTTAGAGTCTAATAGAATAAACTTGTTTTTGGGTGAAACATAAAATAGAATTAAAAAATATAAATATGGAACATATAAATATTAAATCGTATTTGAAAATTAAATCAAAATATGGACTTCATTTTTTGATTCTACATGCCAAAAATTGGTGAGGTTTTTTTGGGTGTTTTCTCAGATAGATGAATTTTCAGTGAATATTAAAAATATAGTTTTATATTTTTTTTGAATGATATTATGTTGATGTAATAATGATATGATCATCCTAATCAACTCTTAATGATTAAAATATTACATGAGGGGTCTCAAGTGGCCAATACTATGGAAAAACCACGGGAAAGACCATGGTTGTTCAAAACCCACTAATGAGGTTTCCATTGACATTAATTCAAAAAACCCTCACATTACCTATAAATACCACACACACACCCCTCTTCCTCTCACCCAATGGAAGAATTTAAAATTGACTTAATTATTCACAATAACATTCCCAAAGCTCTTAATTACATCAGTGACCATCTAGTCTCAACAAATGGCTAAAACCAAAGGCATTAAGGAGGATCTCAAGGAGAATCTGTCAGGATGTAAAAATACACTTTCATTTTCTTATGTTTTCTTTTTGATTGTTTTTTTAATTCACTATTAAACATCCTATATATAATTTTAATGAACAATCCATTATTATATATATTATTTTTTTTCTATTTGTTGAAAAATTCATCATCATTATTCCTCTCATATTATAATAACTCAAATAATAAATACATCATCAGTGATGTTTTGATTTACCAACCATGATGATGATGTGTGTTAAATTTATATTAAGTCATTAAAAGAATCATGTAAAACTATTTTAATGGTTAAAATGTTTTTAAACTGTTCAGTATTACCTCAATTATATTTTTGAATATTCTTATAAGAATTATATTAAAGGTATCTGATCATAGAAGTTCCTGATTTTCGAAGAAAAACCAAAATGTTCTAACTGATAATCACTAACAATTAATCTAATGATTCATCCATATTCTAAATATCAAAAATGATTTAGGTAATCATTTAATATTTTTGAAAAATATTTACACCCATTAATTCCACATCTATATTTTCTCTTACATTTGACAAGAAAATCCTTAATGAACTAACCCTGAATATCTTGTAAATAATGCACCTAAAATAATGGAAATAACAAAATAGTATTAACAATTGGTAAAAAGGATATAATAAAATCATCATATAAGGATTCATATAAATGAATATGTTTCTATAAAATATTAATAACACCATTTTAACTATTATGTAGGTTGTTTAAACAAGTTTTATGTATGATGTGCCTTAGGTAAGGGAATTATTAACTAAGGATTCAATCATTTGGCTAACCTTATTTTTAATTAATTATGTCATACAAAAATTATTTTTGTAATTAATATAAATAATTTTATGCTATTTTATTTTTGTTTATAGTGTACAAAAATATTTATTTCATTCAATCATTTCTTACTTAAATTATATGATATTTGAGTGAGACATTTCATTAATATTTAACTATTAAAATTTTATTATAAAAATTCAAAAGAAATTTTTTTATTGAATTAATCATGTTTCATGATTATGTTATAATTCTTGGGAAATTTAATAATGAATGGTGGGACCTATATATCCTACCAATGTAGTGGGTTTGTGTATATTAGAGTTCGACTACATGGTTACTCCAAGTGAAACTATGACGGTTATACTATATTGTAGCTGTGAAGTTTTCTTTATAATGTATTTGTGAGGGTTAAAAATAAATTGGTATTAGAGAGTGTTACGATAAAAGTGTTTAATATCCCATTATACCATTATGGTTTTATATATGTTAACGTTTTATGTTAATTTCATGTTTCACAAAGTTAGTATATATGAGTTATAAGTATTTCATTATGAAAATGACTTCATATGTTATCATTATTCATGAACTATTGGTGAATTTCTTTATTTATATATTACTTACTATGATTTTTATTCTCATCCCAGGGTTTTATATTAATATCAATGGTTATATGTATTTTTATTAGAAAGAAGGATGTTATTATTTTTAATAGTAATCATGATGTTTCTTTATCTAATTTTTTTGGTCTTTGTAGAAATAGATACTATTTTAGTGTTATCCACATTCTTTTCTGTTGTGTTGATATGTATATGTTATTTCCATCCTTTCTAAAACATTATAAGAAAATATTTTCCATAATGTAATGATGATCATTCTACTTGAAATAGGTACATTATGTAAGGATTCAGGTTGTTTACATTTATCAAGATAGGTGAAAAGTGATTTGTATGTGTGAGTTATATAATAGATATACGAGAAAGGACATATGAATTGATTACACCATTTGGAAGTGATATGTTAAAATAATTAATGTATATAAAATAATGACATGAATTTAATAGGAAAAATATATCATCAAGTGGATTTTATATTTCATGATATTTTAAAACTATTAAATATTCAACCTATCTTGCCGAACACATATAAGAATAAAAATTATCCAATTATTACCGTGATAATTACCTAAAGTGATATTTTATTATATTGATTTAATTTTAATACAATGAGAATTAGTCAATGTTTATAAAATAAGTATTCCAAAATAAATAATAAGAATTTATTTTTGTTTGTGTCATATTTTTTACATAGACTAAATTTAATATTTTTTAACCCAAAATGATTATCAGGGATCCTATTTATTTTATGACTCTAAATATTGGGTAAATGAATATATTGGGTTAATTGTAAAAAAAGATATAATATATGTGTATCTTAATGTTTATGATCATATATTGTATACAATTAAAACACTATATATAAATATTTTATATTATTGAAATAAATACCTTAACTTTGAATGATGTTCTAAGAGGCTGATTGAGACAATGGTAGAGAAGAAAGACCATATTAATCAACCACCCAATCAAAAAGACCCAATATCAAATCTGGGTAGGGGCATAATTTCGAATACTATAATAGGGCACTATAGCAATACAATAACATCACCATTTCTATAGAAGCGGAGGAACAATAGAAGATATAGAACTGTAAAAGTGGTGACATTGTAGTAGTGGTGAAACTGTAGTGGTCGAGGTACTACATCATGAACTGTAGTGGGAAACATAATGTTGTAGGTACTATAGTTGTTTGGGTATTTAGCAGTACTGTTCACCATGGGGTCCTTTTGGCCAAAAATGGGATTTCAAGAATTATATTTAGGCCAATAGGTTTTGGGCCTTTGGGATATGTAATTGGTCTCCCTCAACCAATTTAAATGTGTTATTAACATTAATAATAAAATGAGTTTTCGGACCCAACCATAAAAAAGGGTGGTTACACAAAATAACACAAAAATAGGCGGAACATAATAAGGATAAAGTGAAAGGTACAAGTATCATTCCCTCATGAATTTTGAATGCCTAATTATATATTTTTACTTCATATTCCATTATATCATAAATGTATAAAATGATCTATGATTCACAACTCAAACATTATATATTTAACTATATGTAAAATCTCATTTTCATACAACTATGTTTCCATTATATATATCTTATTCTTGAGTATTAAATATTGGAATAAACACTCTGTTAATCTAGTTATACTTCGAATAAAATTTATTGATGATATAATAAGATGGGGTTGGATCCCTCTACATAGAGAATATATAACCTTCTTGGATATTTAAATTTCATTTTATTTCCAAAATCATCATGTTATCATGTATCAATATGATGATGAGTTTCATCCATATATTTAAATAAAATATATAATATAAGATATAAAAACAAAAAATGTGGGACTCTTGACTCATCTTAATATAGTGGATGTCATCATTGATGAAATATATATTATGTTAGAATAATATATGTTAGTTCCGTATAAAAACCATGATCCTCTGTTATAGAATCATGTTGATTTTTAAAATGATACAATACAGTGAAACATTCCTAAATCAATTATTGTATATATAGTGGATTGAATAAAATAAGGGGAATTAATGAAATAAATACTAGAGAATATAAAATATGATATCATACAACATATTGTTATACAGTGTGGTAGATAATTCCTCATAGTAAAAAATATTGATAGATTAGTTTATCATTTTTTTGACTCAAATTAGAAAAATGTAATCACAATCAAGATCATGTAAACACTGCCATGTGTTAGTGGTATATTCAATCAACTAATATGATCTTAATACACCCCCAAAAATTAACTCTCATATGGTTATCATCAATTATTGATTAAAATGAAATATAATTCCAATAATAATTTTTTTGACGTATTTGAATAATGAATTTATATTGATTCTATCTGGACATTTAAATAATACTTCTTCCATCACAGATAATATAGATTCCATAGAAAATACCATTAACATTTATTGGTACCCTTTACATAAATTTTTTTTATATATGAAATGATTATTAGTGATCAAGAATATAATTTTTAAGATTACGATAATCAATATGATAAAGGTGAAATTGTATTCCAAATTTATACTATTTGAAATTTTTATATATAATATATTATTATTTGGCCATTTTTTCACAATCAATTTAATATTAGTATATATATAAAATATGAATGTTATTAGGAAATAGACTAATTTTGTGGTTGTAATTGAGACAATATATTTATTTGACTAACATGATATTATAGATGAAATATGAAAAAAAAATTGTGCGATCTAATCAACTAACCATGTTATCATGGAACAGATTAATGTCATTTTTTATATTTTAATGTCAATAACATGTCAAAAATTTAAAAATATATTAGTAATTTATCATTTACATATTTTAACCTATTGTGGGTAAGGGGTTTTAAAACATAGTGAAACATTGGAAAATGGTTTCGAATTGGTCATCATTATTAATTAAATAGTAATTTCTAATGTATGTCCTCAATTAAAGACTCATGCGAAAAATTACAGATTTTATGATTTTGAGTTTGTATCAATAACATATTCAGAAATTATTTGACTATATTATCATTGTAGTGAAATTATATATATATATATATATATATATTAAAATTAATTTTTACAAAGAACGATGTGAATTGTCAACAAAGAATACGATCAAAATTGATAAATGATATGGAATACTCCATACATTACCCCTAGGGGATTATAAATGGGATCATAGAAATCTATAATGGAAATACCATGATAATATATAAATATTTATGATTAAAAAATTCATACTGCATATTTATTTTTTAAGGATGAATATAAATTTCAAAATTGATACATTAATATATTTTCATTATTATATAATATATCATCTATCACAAAACATGATAACATAGAAACATATAATAATGAAATAGATCTATAGGAAAATTGTAATAAATACTCCAATAATAATCATTGATAATGGTTTTATCTTATTTTGAGCCCTTATATGTTTTTGATGAAAACATAAAATAACGAAAGTCACTTTTGGATGATTCATATAGCATATATATATTTGTATTCATCGATGAATTTTAATGATGTTTAATATGAAAAATCAATATTTAGGGTTTAATTGCCTGAATAAAGAAATTATAAAATAAATATATTGATGAATGGTACAGTAGTAAGTAATGTATGGAGGGAAAAGGTTAAAAGATTGTGGAAACTATTTTCTATACCAATGTGTAAATGATAAATCATAACAATTAATTTCATTGTAGAATATTAACGAAATATTTATGAAATATTCACATTTGGGTTATAGTCAACAACTATACATATTCATGGTATTTTTTTACATCAATTAATATTTATATCATATCCAAGTTACAATTATGAACAAAATCTATTTTATTTTGAATTAAAGAGTATAAGTATACATTGTATCACATTGAAATTTGAGGTTTACATCATGTTTCGTGATTAGAATTTAGAAAAAAATTAGATATAGAGATGAATTCTATAATTTCATACAGTAATCAGATTGATTAGCATCATTGAGTGACATTCCAACTACATATGATATACTTATATATTCATTGTTATATTTCAAGGAATTTTCATATCAAATACTTCACTTACTATATATCTCATATTAATACATTTTTCATTATTTAATTAAAATGGAACTATATGAGCAACAATATTGAATGATATGATTGACTCCAAAATTATTAAATGATATTGGGTAGATGTATCTAATAGGTCCTAACATTTAATTATACAGATATTTTTAACCATTTGGTAGCTTTTTATAGTTTTACATCTTCAATGACAAAGTTTTATTTGAAAATCAATTATAATATATTGTTTTTTATTTTTTCATAAATGTGTTCCTTTGAATATAGCATGGGATGATGGATCAATTATTTTGAAAAATTGTATGTTGATCAATTGATATAATTGTCATAATATATAAATAATTTCATATTGAGATCTTATATCAAATTCAATAGGTTGGGAGAAATTATTTCAATGTTTTTTTAAATATTTTTTGTTGCAATATGAGGATTTAGGAGGCTATATGGGTACCTGAGGATGTGTGTATAGAAAATATCCCACTAACGTTCTCTTCCTTTAATGAAAATATTCATTATAAAATTAGTCTAATATATGATGAACAAATTTACCAATGTTTTTTTGTTACAGTAGCTTAATTAAATACTGTGTAAGTTATTATTTTCCCACATGACACTGATCTAAAATGTAAATATTGATTCCTTAAAAAAATTATTAAAAAATACAGTTATATTATAACCATTAAACACTTCTATATCAGTAGATGTAGTTTCACTATAAATTTTTTATAATAATATGCTACAATAAATTTCAATTTATATTTAGAAGATACTTGATTCATATATTTTTTATGAATTATTAAAATATATTTTAAAATATATTTTAAAATATGTTTTAATCAATGTTTTTAAAAAATTATTGATTATATATTATTAATAAATATTTTTAAATTAGGTAATTGGGTCAATTAAATTATATATCATAAAAGTAAGATTAAAATGAAAATTTTATTTGTCATGATTAATCATTAATTTATAAATGGATAATAATATTTTAAATATTGTTTTCATAAATTAAATGTTTATATTTTATGCTTAAATTTTTATATTATTTTTAAACTTACATACAATCGAGTTAATAATCATTTAATTTTTAATAAAATCTAAAAAATATTAAGATCACCGAATTTTATAATGTAATTTTTTTCTACAAAAAAATGAATTACATTAAATCTTTAATATTAATGTCGATTTTAACATATTTATAATTTGAATTAGAATAATGGAATAATTATTATGATTTCTAAAATAAATATATTTTGTCAATTATAATATTTTATTTTTAGTAAAAAAATCATAGCACTAAATAATATTTTGTCATGATTTAAATTTGATAAAATGGGTAATCTAATTTTTCAAAAAATCTATTAAATAATTTGAACACATGTATATTATATAATACCATTATTAAATTTGAAACTAATAACTAATTATCTATAAAAAATTTCTTCACCTATCTTTCCAAGCATAAAGAAAATTCCATTCTTATCCATACCCTTTTCATTAATAATTATTTAACATACATTTTAATCTATAAACATAACTCATGTCCACAAATTTAAATAAAAAATCCGAGGCCACATTCTAAAACACATGATATTTTAATTATTTTAGATAAGTTTTACATACACAAAATCCTATTATACACAATAATTTCACACTTTTATTTCTTTTAAAAAGTGTAATTTAATAGAAGATATAAATTCTCCACATAATTAATACACAGGCTTTAGAAACATTACATTATCCTTCTCATAAGTATACCCTAAAAATCACTATAATTATTAATATAAATAAATAATAATAAATATACCAAAAGAAAAATATAATATTTATTGTATAATAAATCTCAATTCTCTAATCTTTCAACATAAAAAAATAATGAATAATTTGTTCATGTGTGCGAGAAGACTACCACAATAATGAATGAATAATTTCATTTTATATATCCAAATTTCAAACTAGTTCTGTAAATATGTTTTGAAAAAATAAACATATATATATCATGATATATTTTTTATAAAAAATTGATATTCATGTGGAGTTATTATCAATAATATTACATTGTAAAATTGACCACATAAAATAAACATACTATGAATTAAATAATTTCATTATAGCTGTAAAACTATTTTTAGTATTACTCCTCTAAATAACTCTTCCCAATTAAAATTTATAACCTAAATGACATCTAAATAATTTCCATTTTTTATTTGTATAGATATTATTACAATAATGTCACTTTTATTTCCAAACATATATATAATGTACTGTATTATTATTCTACTAATTTAAAAACCTATGTGAATCATTTCATAATTTTTTATATTGTACAAAATTTTAAATATTATATAATATATTAATATCAAAAAAAAATTTGTTTTGTTGTTAATAATATATACATTTAACTCATTTAATGTTTTATAACTATTCATTTGTTAAAAATAACTGAAACATTAGGGAAAAAAATTGTGAATAGATGTAGTATAAAAAACCCCTCATAGAATGAAATATCAAGTTTAAAAACAATCTAATATATCAATAATATTTAACTATACAATTTTTTATCGATGTAAATTGGGAGTTGAATGATGAATTACATATATATGAATAAAATTATTCAAAATCCTCATGATTATTGAGATTTTATATTTATAATAAATATGTTTCATTTAGAGATTAATTGAAAATAATATTTTTAAAATGTCAGAAAAATGAACAAGGTTATAAAATACGTGGTTATTATGGTCATATTTTTTTATAAAAAATCATAGATTATATAAAACATACAATTCATATATTGTACGGGTTTTCCTTTCAAATTTTAAACTTCAGGGAACTTGTATAAAATTTTATACCATCATTTCATTTATATGGTGCATTTACTGTTATATAATATACAAATATCAAAATTCCATTAATTTATTGAGTTTTATTATCCAATTCATGATACCTCCCACATTGTCATTCTCTTCATATGGTACTAATAATATAATTTTTTGTAGACTCAATTTCCAATTCTTAGGAGATACAATTTATAATTGAAAAAATATTAAAACCATATTGAATCTTACAATTTCACAATAATGTATTTTAATACATTTTTATATTTCGGTAAATAATATATCAAAATTAAGACATAATTTTTCAATAAATTGTTTATTAGAATATAACTATTACATTTTTAACAATATATGGCATTATTACCAATTGATTATTTTCTTAAGTGACCATATATATTTTATTGAATATGATTCCCTAATAAAATTAAAGTCTATTCTTATTTAATTTTATTTTTAAAAACATTTACTCATTTCATGAAATGAATGTTTTTCACCATTTCTTCAACGTAATTTATTTTACAATGGTCCAATAATTTTATTAACGTTATTTGATTCATTATTTACAAAATAATATTATTTATTTTGATTGTATTTATTTTATTTAAAGTATAATTTAATTAAAACAATACATAATAAATATTAAAAATTCATCACATATCTGTAAATATTTTTAGGGTAAATTTCACATCAACATTTTAAAAAAATTTAAAAACATTTTTGAAAACATTTTTTCCCAATTAATTATTTTTATGAAAGGATTTTGTATACTAAACTCATAATCATTTTTTAATAAATATATTATTAAAATATGATTCAATTTGTAGAATTTTAATTTTTTTTCATTCGATATCATATGTTTATTTTATTTTATTTTTTTAATTTTTTATGAAAGCCATTCTTTATCCATTTGTTCATTATGGTATAAAGGTTATTGATATTATATGGAAAAAATATATACAAATGATAATGGATTATTTCATTTATTACCCTCTAGATCAATTATCTGTTTATATATAAATATTTAGTTTTGTGAGGAAAATTATTTTACACAACTATGGGGATATTGATTTTTTTAAAATTTCTAGAAATTGACAAAAGGTGTTTCTTCACAATAGAATGTTTATAAATAGATTTTAAAATGTATTTCAAATTGTTATTACTATGACACATTTACAAGATATTTTTCGATTTATGGAAAATTATAAAAATAATATTTATTTTTCCATAATATGAAATTGTTTAATGATATAAATTATTTAAATTTATTTTCACACATATATTTTTCTCAAATATGTTATGATTATTGATATGAATTTTGAGCCATGATAAAAAATTTATTTTCCTGAAACAATATTTTCATTATAATGTTCGTCAAACATTTTATATGATTATTATATATTGATTTTATATATTATATTATAATATTTACCCTCTTATCATGTCTTCTATCATGTTTACGATATGTTTGATTAAGATACATTTTTTCCTTTTCGTGTTCCTGAGATAACCCTTTTCCTTTTCATCCATTCACTGGGATATGAGTATGATTATTCCATAACGAATGTATATAAAATTTTTCTATAATATCATTGTTGTGGTTAAATTTTTTATTTTTTATTATAATATTTTTATGTATCTAATATCCATGAAGTAAAAGCTTTCAGTGTTTTTTTATTGCAATTTTTTAGATTTTTTATATTAATAATTCTGTTAATATATTATTTACATTTTTTTATCTAAAGAATCATTAAATACATGAAATAAAATTGGACATTTTTTTTCACAAAACTGTAATGGTGATGTTGAGTGGAAAATATAAAATTTTTCCTAGCCAATGATATATTTTCATTACATTATTATATATGTTTTTGAAAATATAATCAATCAATAAATTATTATATGTATGATATTACATACTCAAGTGAATCAAATGATGAAATAATGAAATTAATAGGTAATCATAATATTTTTTGTGATTTTAATTGTGGAATCATAAAAAATTATAAATTTTCCTCAACCTATGATTTGAGATCAAGGGTTTTATAAATATCCAATGTAAATATAATTCAATCCACTCATAATTACTATGTGATGGAAACATGATATTAAATTTATATTATATGAAAATTAATCAATAGATATGATAAAAAACAATATCATTCAAAATTAAATGGGATGTAAACAATTTTTATAGATTCTGATTATCCTTGTGTAATAAAATCAAAAAAATCATTACACATCCATTAAAAATATGATATAATATAGATGTATATATAGAAAATATTTAATACTTATAATGGTAAAATAATAAATACATGATATATATGACAAGAAAAAATTTGTTGATTTTAATGATGATAAATAACATTATAGGAATAATGGTTGTGTTAAATATAATTGTTATGGGTATTATTACATATATTTTTGAAATAAAAATATTTAAACCCATAGTTCCAGAAAAAAACATATGGACCTTGAACTCAACTGTATTAGAGGGTAAAAGAAATGATAATGTATAACACATCTTACTGTGATACACATACACTATATTTTAATGTTATATTGAATGACATATTTCCTCTAATGAAATTGATATAGAATGGAATTTCCATATGTCATATGATAGTACAACCATGAATGTGTATAAATGAAATAATATTTATTGAAAAATTCTTCTAAAAGTGTGTATTTATAAATACTAATCCCTTATATGAGAAAATATTAATGTCGATAGACATGTGGGATGAAAAAAATTTAATTTACGGTCAACAAAAAAGTATTTAATAACATATAATTTAAGCTCATATAGTTAATATTTCAATAAATGGACTTTAATATCATTTTTCAAGGGCCCGATGAAAAATCTAATTGTTTGAGTTGATTATTATTGGGAAATTGGAAGTCAGTGATTTTAAATAAGTTTAAATTGTATGGTTATACCATGGAATAATATTAAATATACACATTATAACATAATATAACTATAATAAATCCTTGTGATGCTCATGAATGTCATTCCATGGTGTGTTTCAAATGATACAAATTAGTGATGTATTACTAGTAATTTACCACATAATAGAAAGAAACAAGGAATTGGTATTAAGAGACCTCTAAACAACTATTTAAAATACATAAAAGGTGAAATATTTTCAAGAAATATTACTCCATGGAATAATGTTCTGGTTCTAGATAATGTAATATTTTTAAAATAAAGACTTCATTGATTTATTTATATAATTGAATAAGGAATTTTAATTCATCATACTATATAGAAGAAAGGAAAATTCCTTAAGAATATAATTTCATATACTGAGGAATTGAATCCAGGAAATTTAGGTTCATGAGATAATGAAACATAAACCATATACATTATGTTATTGTGTAAAGGATGATATAACTCATTTTATATCTTTAAATGGGAATGAAAATATAAGATTCAATTTGAGTTCAGATGGAAATTTATACATATCATAGAAAATATTAACATTTGATAAGTAACATATTACATTCAATTTGTGTGCCTTGTGATATAGATATGTGATTCCAACAAGAATATATGTGATGTTTTGTTTACACAATGTAGTGTTTTTAGGAGAAAAATTAATTTTCATACAATTTTTTAATTAATATATAATTCTGATATTTTTTAATGGAACATACTTTGTGAATATTGAAGTAATATATATTTTTTAATGAGGATTTTAGATATTGACAATGAAAATTAAAAATGATTTTTATTGATCTGAACATGGTGTAAATTAATGACATATGTGGATAGTTGACGATTTCATCATCATAATGAGTTTTTTATGATTTATTTTTTTAAGGATATTATTAATCATGTAAAATGATAATTCAATAATTTATATAGATGTAATTATATAAACACTATTTCTATTTAAGGAGAATAAACTGATAATGATTAATTCTATTTTATTGTATTTATATTATTGTAGTTGACTTCTCTAAGTTATATTTCATGAATATATACATAAAAATGATGATACAGAACTAATCAAACAATATTTTGACTAGAATTTTCATTAAGAGATATGAATTATAATAATTAGTGTATAGAGAATAATATAATTGAATTTTTGTTCATATTAAAGTGACTGATGTAATGAAAATGAGTACAGTATTGATGCATTAGATAAATTTATAAATTATACATTTTTACGAAATGACTATGTATTTTGAAGAAATAAACATATTTAGTTGGATATTGTAGATTTATAAATAATACATATTTACTATGTATAAAATAAACCCATGAACATAATAATAACTATAATGAAATATTTCTCTATGAAGATTACCAAATATAGTTTATGCTACATTTCATAGTTCAGTGAATTATAATTATGTGTAATGTATCACATAATATTATAATTGGAATAATATTTTATATAATAAATAATTTGTTCAAAAATATAATATTTTTTAAGAAGTTACATAGTTTATGGTAACAAAATTTTAAATAATGTAAAATAAAATATGGTCGGTGATTGGCGAAAAATAATGTGTAATTGAAGAAGAATATGTATTAGTTATAGATGTGTAAAAAATAAATGGGATTAAATGGAGAATATAACTCTAATAGGTGAAGTATATAGGAGTATTTTATCTAATATGTTTTACATTTATGATATGATATTTATAAACTAATGAATTAGATTTTGAATAAATTGTGATCGTTTATTTTGTTGAACATGTGATAAACATGGTCCAAATATGAATATTCTAAATTATATGGGATACTAAAAACCAATTTATTAGGGTTTACAGATATTAAATATTTACAAAAATATGTGATGTATAATGGATTTTCTGTTGTGAATGGGAAAAAATATTTTAATAGAAAAATGATATTATGTTATGACATGATAGTATTTCATGATGATTATTTTCTTATTCCATGTATTATAGAAGATTACAATATTATGTGATGTAAATATTTATAATTCTAATAGTTTAGAAAAATATATTATATGGTGATGAGTTCTATGAATACATTAATGAAAAAAATAATCTATTTTTTTATATTGTTTGATGGTATTGAAAAATAATAATAGTGGATTTCCTAAAGAAACATAAAATAATATTCAAATAGTCAAAGTCTAAACTAAGTAATCATAATATTTTGGTAGACTAAGATGATTTAATGATATTTTTTTCAATTAATAAAAAATGAGTGGTGATGTTGAGCTATAATTAATGTGAAATATTCCTTCAATCATATGTATTTATTCATGGAAAACTCTCAGGAAGGGTAATTGTTAGATAAATATGATTAATTCATTTGAGAATTATCATTTATTCGAAGCATTAAAGAATAAGTATATATTTTTGAAAATGTTTTCAATTCAATAGATATATTATGAAACAACATTTCCCGTAAATGTTTACCCCCACAGTGACAATAATATATGGGGATATCACGTTGAGATAAAAATTAATAAGTAGTGGATTGAGGAGATAAAAATATGTGCACCCTCACGTTCTAGATGAACTATTGATTCGAGTATGATGATTTGAATCAAACATTGGAATTTGATATATATTTAATTTAATTTAATTTTGGGTTTCCATTATAAAGGGTTACTTGTATATTCATGTAATAACATACCATGTTATATCACATCAATTGTTAACTATTTTTTGGATTACAAAATATGAATAAAATTATCTAATTTACTTAATATATCTATAAATATATAATTTTTTTCATTATTTCAATTTTTTGGAGAATGTTTATGAAATAATACATAAATTTAAGAAAAAATCAAGTTTAAAAGGCAATTTATCTACAGAAAATATTTTTTCAATGAATTAAGAATATTTATTTTCGAAAATTGAATTGATCCATATGAAAAATGAATATAAAGTATTTTATTTTTAATTTATGAATAATATAATATAAAATTTTTATGTAATGGCTATAAGTGAATGTAATTTCAATTGGAGATAAATTAATGTTTCTATAAAATATATTTTTATGTTTACTATGGGTTTTATCATACTAAATTATTAAATAATTATTGATTTATATTATTAATAAAATATATGTAATATATATTCCTTAATATATTTTAACATTCATGTTATTATATTACAATTCATGAAATTTATATAAATAGTGTATTATAAATAAAATAACATTATTCATGAAATAAATTAATTTATGTATAAATGAATTTTAACAAAATAGTTTCAACCACATATAGAAATTGAATTCTATAACATTGATTCCAATTTTTGAATCTTTTTTTCCGACATTTATATATTCCAAAACAAAATTTCATTCAAAATGAATATAACAAATATTAAAATATTATAAATATTGGTATGGTTAAAAATATATTTCACGAGGGTTAAACTAAGTGGCAACGGTAATGATGTCCTAAAAATATTGTAAATATGATTTGATATATATATTTTGGCCTTATTACATATATATATTTATATATTGGAAATTATTTATGAGCATCATAGTAATGTTCTCTAATATAATTTTTATCATGTGAATAATCACGTGTGTGTCTCTCTCATCGTTAGTAAAATATAACCTCTTATCATCCAATATTACCAAAATTTGATTTATAAACATTAGTAAACTCACAAAAAAAATATAATTTTAAACTTACCATAATCATTGGTTTTTTGTTCACCACTATAATAATCTTATTTATTATATTTTATAACCCAAAAAAGTCTACTCAATGAAGGGATAATTGTCATACTATATTCATTCAATTATTATTTCATATTTTTAAACCTCTTATTTTTTATATCTATTATTATATAATTATTATTTATTAAATATATAATATATGTAATTTTTTTACATGTGACATGTTTTATGCTTCAATTAAATAAAATGTGAAATGATTTTGTCTGTGTGTACTTGTTGACTACTACCTCTACATATTGAGATGAATCATTTATCATGACCGTCTCAAATTGATGTATATAATGATTGAATTAATTATTTTTTATAATATTAATTATATCATTGTTATATTTTATTGAATTATTAATTCTTATCTTTTATAATATATTATTTCCTAAATAAAATAACATTTAGTTGTACATACATATTTCTAAAACCAAGAATGATGATAATTATTTTTAAAACATTTCAATTTATTAATTGTACTATATATGAATATTATTAATTAATAATAGAATGTTTTCAAGATTAAAATTTATGATCTGATGGAAGTATCATGAAGATACATGACCCAAATTTTTTGAATCAAAATATTAAGGAAAAATAAATAATTAACACAAAAAATAATGATTATAATATATAATTATTAACAATTGGATAATAATATGTTCTTTTTAAACAATGTCTTGTTTTATAATATTTATTTTTATCAGGGTGAGGATGAATAATAAGATAAATCATATAATTAATTATGATAACAGAAAACTTGATGCCAGTTAGAACCGAGGTAAGGATTTCTTTTCTCACTTTTGATTCTATGAGACATGCACCATATTCACCTCTTCTGTCATTCAATTTTTATGTATACTACCCCCATAGAATTGAAAAATTAATAATCCCATTATATCGATGGTAATTATGCTTCCCTATATGTTATTTCAACAATAGTGGTTGTATATAAAATGATAACAAAGTGGTATATCTTCTATGATATATTCTCCCCATTTATTTTAGTATATTTTGAATAAATTATCAATAAATAAATTATATTATATATCTCTCAAAAATATTATGATAATTTTAATTATAAATTTTTTAAAATATTTTTTCATTTCATATTCACATATCTAATTAATAAAAACTTACAAAAACCATTTTTATTATATTCCAAAATTTATTTTATCTTATGAAAGGTTGATCTCTATCCATTTATATATTTTCATTAAAATGATTTCAATGTTGTATTATAAAATTTTCAATTATTTATTAATGTAATTTCAACACAGTGATTAATTTTAAAATTAAATTTATAAGAAATATTAATATAATATTCTAAACAAGGAGCTTTTTATCATAATGGTAAATGAAATATATATTTTAATTATACCATGTGAATGGATTTTCAATTCATCTAGACTACTATTTGACATCAATATAAATATTTTAATGTATATTAAGGAATTAAAACATAAAATAATGTTTTATTTGATTCTATGTGTATTTTCTCACATGATATCATCCTTATTATTTATATTTATTTTAACTGATAATGGTGAGGCAATATTAATTAAATATATATTCCTTTCCATTCATTAGGATATCAGAAAATGATATATTTTGTCATGATTTTTTATTATATGAAGGAATTTATTACGATTTTGTAATAATTGGGTCTCATATATACCTCCACAATATTTGGTGTTGAATAATATTTTTTTGATCATACAGTACATAGGATGTTATCCCATTCATAAAATACAGTGCAATAGACGTTATCCAAATCATAAAATATGATATTTAGTAAGATATTGTAATACAAATGATGTAATATGATTTTTTATCCCCATCCCACTTATGAATAGCGAAATTTTCGATAGAAATAAACAATTACTCATATGATTATGATTATTACAAAACATTAATGAATTAGTAGATTTATATGGAAAATTATTTCAATTTTTTTGTTATACAACACATTATACAACTCACTTACATGATGTTATTATTACAATGATATAATATAACATCTCATGATCTTTAACTCTATTATGATTCATTTAATATGAATTTCCAATGATTTACTCAAGGAATAATTTTTATATTTTATGATTTTACAATTATTATTTTATAATTTTATACTAATTAAATTGTAAAATTATTAATATTTTATAGAGACTTATGATCATTCATTGATATATACCATGATAAATCATACTGTTTATATGAGCTCCTCCATTCATCTGTTTCAAATCTGTTAATATAAATAAATGTTTACTGTATGGTATGAAAAGTATTTGTACTGTTTTTCAACGATTTTTGTTAATATTGAAAATCATTCCTAAAAAATATGATTATATATCTAATTCTAAAATATTATAGTGATGTATAGATTTTATGTGTGTATTGTTGTGAAATGAAATAAATATTTTTCTATAATTATTAAATGATAATTTATATTATGTTCAGATCATCTAATTATGTAATACAACACAAATATGTTATATTTAAATATTTGGATTCAAAAAAATGTACTATAAACTGTTATGATAAGAATATGTTTAGATAAAAATCCTATGTCATTTAAATAAATTTATGTTATTTTCTAATAAAAATAATACTTTTCAAGAAACTATAGTGGAGTTTTTTCTATGAAAAATATTTTGCTAGGGAAAATAATTTAATGTGGAATATTTGCTACGAACACGATTACAAAATGATCCTAATTATTTCAAAAAATAAAGATAAACTAGTTAGGCATCTTTGTATGATATAGTTGAGATAATTCACATTTTCTTTAGTAATCATTATGATGAATGAGAATATACTATCTCTAAATATATATCTTAAACAGTAATTATATCTAAAAACATTACCTTTCACATATTAAAATGATATTTTCATGATATATACATCACATGAATTTATTCACATGATTATATGATTTCTATATGATTTTTAATTCTTATGATCTCCATTTATGTTTTAGTGTGGGATTACCTATAAAATGATGAATTTGATGTGGTGATTGGTACACCCAAATATTTAGGTATGATATTTTAACTGATTAATAATATTGGAAATATATCATGAAAGGTCTCCAGGAATGTAAATTTTTATCACAATTATTATAATATTAATCATAAATTAAAACAGCTAATTAAATGATGTTATTATATGATATTTATGATTCTTCCCTAATTTTTTTTATGGAATTTGATTCATGTAAATCATTTAAATCACTATCAATTTTATTTTTATATTATTTATTGAACTAGAGTTCCATTATTTATATAGATCTCATATTACAATCAAATTATTGGATATCATATTTCATATTATGATTGTCATGTAATTGATTATCACTTTAAGGATGAATATGATCATCCAATGAAAATGTCGTTATTATACGGATCGTGGTTAAAATACATAATGTTAATTTATCTCTTATTATTAACAATCATTACAACATTGAAAATGGATCAATTATATTGTAGTTGTTAATTCCTTAAATAATAGATCTATATTATAACTCTTAACTACATAGTTTACTTTTCAATAGAAATGAAACATTTTAAAACACATGTATAAAATTCACCATAGAAAATCATCCTAATTATAATCTAAAATTGAAGATGATTATCCAATTGAATCATTCAAATTTATTCTTTCATCTTTGTATGTCACCATTGGTACAAAAATATATTAATTTATAAGAATGATTAATCAATGTTACACTTTAATGATTATCATGAACAAAACAATATCAAAATAAAGAATTATCAATAATAATGTGAATTTATATTTGAATATTTCTTTTTCCAGATATGAAGAATGAAAAAATTTATCCCAAATATAACATGTGTGAATAATATTTATGGAATGAATTATTCAAAGAAACCATGATCTAATGTAGTGTCCTATAAGTAAATTCATCTAATAATGTAGTCAATTATTAATGGATCATAACATCCACTATGACTGAGGTCTATATTTTTCAGGCATTTCATAGATATTATCAATCCATTATGTGTAGTTTCTAATGGATATTTAATCTAATACCCATGGAATCATAAATGTGTGTAATGTTCCATTGGACTATTGAAAGTCAATAAAATTTCAAGGATAAGAAGTTAATATTGTTTATTAAACTTATAATCCCCTTAAAATGATTTAGAAATGGGTTTGAGTTCTATAGTGATACTTTTAATAAGTTCTTGTGATTTGTTCTTATGTATTATGAAAAATTTCTCTCTTTTTCTTATGATTATTTTAATGGTCATTGGAGAAATTATACAACCCATGAACTGGATATAGTAATAGGAATGAAATTTTAATTTTATACATGGATTTATCTATTCAATAAAATTTGGGAATTATATATTGATCATAAAGTTTCTAGGACATATTAAAGATAAAATATTTCAATATGTTCTAGGTAAGATGGTTAGAGTTGATTAAATAATTTATTAATTAAATACATTACCACAATATAAAATAAATCAATTTAGATTATTCATTATTTAAAAAACATAATTCCATCTTATTTATGATGAAGATTAAATAATAAATTAATTACGGATTTAAAATGGATAAAACATTAAATCATAGAAAGGGGAAAAATATTATCCATAAAAAATTAATGTTCAACCATGAATCCATGTGATTATTATGTAGTAAATGATGTAATATGAATATCTATAAAATAATTTGGGAAATGATCCTCTGAGATTCCCAAATTTTGATGCACATATAATGATTATGAATATTGAAAGGGTCTCTATTATACCATAATAGTAGAAGTAAATTTTTTATCAAGATCATGTGGCGTCCTTATATATTTTAAAATGTATTATTATGATTTATTGTGACATTTAATATATGTTATGAGGTATAGAATGAGGAGATATATTGTTGATTATTTGTCTCAATGTAGGATATGTCCATGCAGAACAGCCTCATGTAAAAAATTTGTAAGTGTTATTATTACCATAACACATAACTTTTATGAAATAAAAAAACATCATAATGGATTGATTCATATGAAACTTAGGGAAATAGGTATATTTAATTTTATCTGGGTTTCAGTTGATGAAATTATTATGTGAAGACATTTCATTGCAATAATGATTTATATCCCTCATGATAATATTTTCATTTTATACAATAAGTATGTTGTACGACTTTGTGGATTCCAATATTATATTTAATACATACATTACACAAGGTATAATTTGATGTTAATTTAATTTTATGATACCAATATTGTTCTCTTCCAACAATCTATATGGTCTTTGGATAGGTGGTTAATATGATATATCTAGGAAACTACAATGGTTTTAATAATATAATTTCCTCGAGAATTTATTGGTGTTTAGGAAAAACAGATTTTTCTTATCAAATTATCCAACAACAATATATTCCACTCAAATATGGAGATATACCTATCTAAAATGCTATATATGTGGGATTTTATAAATATAATAAAATTGGGTTATGTTATTTAATAAATATTTTTGGGACCTTTGATTGATGAGGAAACCTGAAATATGGCCATAATGTTTTAATGAATCCTCACATAAACTAAGAGGTAAAAAATGATTAATTATGACTATATTTATTGATATTAGAAATTAAATGATTGTGCCAAAGAATTGAGATTCAAAATTAAGGAAATGTTGAAACCTAGGATTATTGATACCATCATGGTTCGACATTAAATAGCGATGTTATCTTATCTCTTGCCACTTTCACCAAACGACTAAATAGATTATGATGTGTTAAATTTCTATATTTTTGGAAAGAATATACATGTTATACCACATATACTTATCAAAAAGGTTTTTCAATTAGATAATGATCGTTATTTTGATGAAAAAATGGAATAATTCTTTGATTTAATATAATAAATATTATATAACATGACTACTCCACTAGTAGTTATTCATTTGAGAAATACAAAATTCAATGTTTGTACATAGAAAAAATATGATTTGTTGAATATTATTCTAATTCATTTTTTTTCATTAGAGTCCTAAAATTTCATGAAGAGGATTCATTTTATTAGATGTAGAAAAAAACACCATATGGGTTTTTAATTATTCATTTGAAATATGTTTTATTTATTAGATAGATTGTATTATAAGAATCCATATATCCAAAAAAACTATGGTATATTATTTCCTCTATAACCCATCATTCATTTTTGTGGGAATGAATATGATTAACCACATTATAATATAAATATATATATATATTGTGTGTATTATCCATAACATATATTTATTTAATTATTCGTAATCA
This sequence comes from Viscum album, assembly GCA_963277665.1. Lineage (NCBI taxonomy): Eukaryota > Viridiplantae > Streptophyta > Magnoliopsida > Santalales > Viscaceae > Viscum > Viscum album. The sequence goes on from OY728162.1 coordinate 491,991,920, forward strand.
AGAATTTCAATCCCTTAATAATATCACTTCATGTTTTAATGACATATTATCTGACAATTTATATTATTCAAATATTTTATGACAATTATCATTAAAATTTAATATTTATCACTATATACAAAATTATTTCATATACTTTATTATAAATTTAATAAAATTAATACATACATGATTTATCTAATGCTGAATAATAATAATTAAAACATTTTATGGAAAAATGATTTATTTTTCATAAAAAAATTTCTTCCTGTGCAATGTGTCTGTATCCTAATAAATAAATTAATCAACTTTAAATTAGTTATTTTGTTTATATTATTAGAACATATATTAAATAAAATATTTTATCATTCATAAAAATTCTTATAGGTCATGTAATGATTGTAATCTATATTTTATAATTAAAAATTCATTTTTATGAAAAAAAAAATTACTCTCAGTTTTTCATGTGTTTATAAATTTTTATTACCAATAATATATTTTTATTTTCCTAAATTAATATTTTGTATTTTTAAACAAAATTTCCAAATTTTAAAATGATTCCATAATCATTTTTGATATTACTGAATTGTGAATATGTAAATATGTGTTATTTTGTAGGGTTAAAATAGGTTTTATAAGAGTTAAGATAATATATAAATTAAAAAAAAAACACCAAAAATGTTTTAATAAATAATTCATAATTATATTTACAACTAATGTAAACATTCAATATTTTTTTGTGCATGTGGAATTATTTATACATAAATGTAACTTAATACTGCTGATATTGTTTATGTAATTCCATGTTATCCACTACCTTCACTTATAAATGATAATCTATTATCATCCCTTATTAAAAAAATATTTTCATCCTTATCAACATATAAATAAAACATTCATTTGTCTTTAACATCTTTCTTGGGATCAAACACTTTTCCTATGTCCATCATAAGAAGGATTAAGCTATAAGACAATGTAGTTCTCTCAAAAAAAGATGTAATTGTCTCATAGAACTATATAAAATATTTTTTCATCATCTACATCATACAAATATAATGTATACATATTTACATAATTATTCAAATCACATTAATATACTAATATTTTATTATTTATATCGGGCAACCATATCCTATAACACATAGAAATTATTAAAGAATAATAATTTATTGGATACTATCTATGGCATGAATCACCTAAATTAAAAGAGGATATAAAAACACAATATTTTATTAAATATTTTTTAAAAATAAATTTAGTCTCTTCAATAGAATTCATTGAATTTAAAATTAATTTTACCATGTGTCACATACAATATTTTTTTGACCTTTTAGTTACACTCGTTTTCTTGTCATACAAAATATTAAAATATTATTAATAAAAAGGTTAATATAAAAATAATCAAATAGTCATTTGAGTTATTAGAAATAATATTACTAATTAAAAAATTAATTTATATAAATTATTTGGGATTATTAGAAATTTTTTTAATAAATAAAATAATAATCATATAAATGAAAAAATTTCCTCTAATAACAGAATATTTTTCTCTAAAATATTAATTAGGGGAGTTTTGCAAACATAATTTTAAAAATAATTTTAAATCTTATAGAAATCATATTTTAAATAATAAATCTAATTTTTTAATATTTAACATCAAAATTTCTTGTGATTTTTTTGATGGTTTTTTGATGAATAGAGATAATTAATGAACTTTAATTAAATACATCAATTTCATTTAAATTACATATAACGATAAATTGCAATTCGAATGTAATATTATATAATAACATTTCCACTATATATCTATTATATCATTTATTTTCATTATATTAATTGTTACATTGAATTTTGATATAAAAACATATTAATCTTTTGAACATTTTGACTATAAAAATCGATTTTTTCATCTTATATTTGAAATTCATTTTATTAATAATATGCGACATCAATTCTGTCAAATTGGAAAAAAATGTTTAAAATTTTTAATGTAATATTTTTTTATTATCTAATATGTTCATCTAAAAGTTTTACCATAATATGTAGTAAAAATAGTTAATAATAATTACTGTAAGTAAGGTTAAATCAATTTTTTCTACATTATATGCATTTGTATTAAACCTAATTTTATGGAAATATAGAATTCTTATGTACAAAATAGGAATTAATATTAATAATAATTTTTCATAAATAATAATAAAAATCTATTTTTATTTTTATTCATGAAATTCAATTTTCCAATGTAAATAAAAATATAGATCGTACTGTGGTAAAAACTAAAAGTGTAAAATTGATTAATCATAATGAATAAGGAATAAAATTAAAACAATTGTGTTTACTTTTTTTGTTTACTGTTTTATTTTAAACCATAAACCCTACCCTCAATTATTTATGTATATTTAAGGAACGTTAAGTAAGATAGGAATCCTTAATAGTTAATTACTATGTTAATTTACAAGATTTTCAATCATACTCAACTATAAAAGGGAACTCACTCCCATTACTTCATCATAACATAAAACCATAATTTATTTGAAATAAAATCCCATAGAACATTCCTATATTTTCCTACTCATCCTTGAGTCTATATCATTTTATTAAATCCATCATTGAAAGATTTTAGTTTAAATCAGAGGGGGATAACTAAAAAATGTGACATTCTTCAACATGGATTCTTATTTTATTTCCTTATCATCCTCTAGAAATTCATATTAAAAAATTATTATTTAATAACATGTGATTATTAAATATACAGAAATGATTTTATGTTATTCTAATTTCCAAAAATAATACCCATATCCATTAAATGTGTTACAGAATCTGGATTCGTGTGTATGGTGTCCAACCACATTGAAAATTTTTGTCCTTCATTTTTTTAATTTCCACCTAATACAGTTGTGTATTCTAATGGATATAATTTCTATATATGATATTTATAACATATTTATACCTATGGAGTAATTATATAATATACACCTTATTACTTTTCAATCCACATGGGACAAAATAACATCTCTTTTGAGTACGCCCGACTACTGCTTCGTGAAGCGACGTTAATTAGCTTTTTGTAAAACCATACATGGATGGTGATAAAGATCATCATTATTTATTTTTTGGGTAATAAATAAAATAAATATTATTTATGTAATATTAATAATTCTTCAATGATAATATATGTAGCATCACATATCTGCATGCCACTCAAAGGTTTCCCATACCAGGTTGGCCATATGGCCTCTTGAACATTTCCCCAAATTCCAGTGGCTTCCAACTAGAAGTGAGGGACTTGGTGTGATAGTAGGAAAACTATCCCATAATTGTAATTTTGTTATATAGACTAAAAAATAAAAATAAAATAGAAGAAATAATATTACCATGAAATATATGTATATAGTGGATGGCAGAAAATATAACATCAAGATGTCATAGCATACAAAGGATGATGTTGTATGTAACATTTTACAGGAAAACATCCAAAATAGGTTACATTAATGAAATAAATTATTTAAGAACCATGAATATAAAAAGGATAATAGAGAATCAAAATCATCACAATCCCTAACTTGGTCCCATGCTCTCCTACTCCTATGAAAGAAATCATGTACACTGAGAAGGCCATTTTCCATTATTGACACCTGCAAAATTAAAATCTATTTTGGAAAAAAAAACATAACGCAAATAGGGTGTGAGGATAAAATCTATTAGTCAAACCACCCCCGGTCTATACCATTCTGTAAGTTAATACATATAATAGGTAGTGTATTGTTCTCAATGTAGTATGTTGGAATGTACTCAAAAGGAAACAGTTTTATATGCAATTTTGTCCATTTATATTCATTTCATGTTAAATAAAAGGAGAATAAATTAATTTATATATGTCTGAGGATCTAGAATAATCCTAGTATCCCCTATTTATATTTTAGCACCATAGATTTCTCAAAAAGAAAATCTAATTCAGTATAAGTGAAGATCGTATCGAAGCTTGTTTTTTTCTCAAAAAACATCGTAAGACAGTCCATTTAATGATTCAATAAATAATCTGATTCCTTTATCAAAATTCCTAATTTGGAATTCAAGTATCCCTCCAGGTACATATCCAACTACATCCAAAATGGAGAGTCGTATGATCTTATAAGAAACAATGTATCACTCTATGTGTGGGCTGAGTATATTTCTGTTGATCCTTCCATGGATCCTATAAATATGCTCCATGAATCTCCTGTGACATATATATATTTACAATAGATCCCATTCATCAAATCCCTCATAAAATATTTTTCATTATTTTAAATAATCACTCCATGAGCCCAACGAATACATATTTGGCTCCCTAACATCATAAACATATAACCTCCCTTTTTGGTCCATCCATGGCATTTGTCAATTGATCATTGGGTCACCTGAGGAATGAGGTACAACAATCAAATTGACCCAATCCTGTAATTATAATTTGAAACCAAGTTTCACCCAATTGGGATTACATTTATAACATTTATGAATCAATTAAACATTTAATTTTGTATCAAATTGTCAAAACCAAAATCATTCAATATAATCTCAAGAAAGAACCAACCTCAGAAGGATTTCCCTTTCAAATATTCACATGAGAAACATTATCATAATAAAATAAAAATTTAATTTAAACTATTAAAAGGATTAATAATTTATAAACTAACATGAGAACATATCATATATCATGTAGCACATGTTAAAAAAATATTACATTGTTCCATATTAAGAAACATATATGGGTTCATATCATATAATAATAAAAACATGTAAATTAAAAAAATACATGGATCATCCATAAACTAATCACATGGTAAAATATGATTTTACAAACCTATCACATGATCTAAATGATTACTAGGTACTAACATAACAAAAGTCACTTAAGAAGGTTCACAATTAGAGAAAAACATTCCAAAAATGCTTAAAAAAGCATAGTCATAACAAGGGGGAAAGGGTAAATCACTAATCCCAAACCCTTAGCTTATTAATTTATAATTTAACATTATTTAAATTTATTAATAATATCAAATAATTTTTAGCAACAAATTAATGGTAAAAAAGGCATGACTCATTGGCATCCTAGGATAAACGGCCATAAAAGGCCATCCAAGGGAAATGCACTATAGGATAGTTGCTAATAAAGGTAAAAAAACCCTAAACATGATTCAAAACACATAATCAATTACCAAAAAATCCATATTTTTTTGGAAATTATCAATCACGCTGACACCCTAAAAATGGATGTTTGATACATTGACATATAAAAATATCTTGATAATATGTGAAAGGAAAAAAGACAAACTACCACTTATTCATATGACCCCCATCTTCTAATATCAGCCTCTGAATTGTCATATAACCGTGTATATTTAGAAAAAAAAAATTCCAAATCTTCTATAACAAAATCAAGACCCAAAATCATGGTGAATGGATTAAGAGGAATCGAGAGCTCACTGATTGGATTCTAACACGTCTAATAGTGATCAAACGGATATCGGAAGAAGGATTGGGAGACCAAACTATCCACATGCCACCCTAGGCGCTACAATAAGAAAATCATCATTACTATTCTATCTAGATTGATAATAATATAATGCTTTATGATTTAAACAAAAAAAATGAAATATACTTTGTGTGTACAAGTAAGTACACAACGTGTACTTAGCTTGTACACTCTTCAATGACAACATCACTATATGTCACAAAAAGCCATTGCATGAACATACAATTACATGTAAAGTTCTTAGATTTCATGGTGTGTAAACCCTAGTCTTGTTGTGTAACAGGTTTGTAGTTAGTAATCATACAATTTTCCTCATTTTCCTCAATAACAACCCGAAAATAAAATATTAATACCTCAAATAATGAACTAGGTTGTAATAAATGCCCCCCCCCCCTTAAATCTAATCATCGACCAATTTCTCTTCAAATTGTGGTGAAAATATATTTATGAAAAAATCTATTGACTGTGATCATACATCTACCTCCCTCTAACATGTATTGTCCAGTATTCGGCCATTCTTTCATAGGTCCAGTACTAATGGAACAGACTGTCCATGGAGAACCATCCTGTTGTGATCCATATTTCATATTGGATGCTCTACAATGGATGTATCGACCAATAAATTAAAATCCATGAGATGAAAGGCATGATACAATTCAGAAAATTAACTTCACAACTATGAACATGGAATACAATGTGCATAGATCGATACCATTGAGGTAACTATAACCGATAAGAAACCTCCATGAACCTATCCAGAATCATGATTGACTTGACATATTATGGAGAATGAATACCATGTCTCTAGATCCTCTTATGTCCCAACCACAATAAATCATGTAGGAAAACCTAATCCCCGACATCGAACTCTAATGGTCTTCTGTAATGATTTTCCTATGATTTCAGAAATGATTGAGCAGTATCCATCTACTTCTAAATCATCTGCACCTACTCAATAGTCTACAGGACAATATTTGATCCCAGTATACCTTCATATCCTTCCTCTATCCAATACATCGGTGATGAATATGGTCATCCATAAAAGGAATCATTTGTATCCATATAAAAACTATCCTAAAGGTTCTTATTTTCGGTTAACTCATCAATGGATAAGTGTCCCTCTCAATATCCCTCTAAAATATGGATGGACTCTCGTAACATGTCCTCCAACACTTGAGTCATGAACTTTGTCTGGTCATTTGTTTGGGGGTCATAAGGTATGCTTATAAGAACCTGTATACATATCGACCTCTATATCCCTTTCCAGAAATGAGAAGTAAAGTAGGAACAGATATCTGAATTGAAATAATTCAAGACTGTGTTCATTTGTAAAATCCCACATATGTACAACATCTGAAGCTCATCAACACTGAAGGTTTCCTTTATCAATAGGAAAATATACATCCTTTGAGATCATGTCAACCAAAAACTCACACAAGATCATTAATTCGGCACCTACAACATACAAAAAATCCCACAAATCACACCCTTGCGCATTCTAGTGATCCTAACTACCTGATCTCTTTTAATTTGGTGAGCCCAATAAAAAATGAGCTCATAACAGTGGTATCACAACAATTAACTATTGACCCCCAATTTACCTCATCAAAACCAGTCCTGCAATCTTCCCTCAGAAGACATTGTGCACACTAACACCACAACCATATTGAGTTGAATGTGTGTTCAATGTGGTTCCCTAAAATAGTACACAATGAAAAACAAGGATAATGGGTCATTCCATCAATGTTTTACTTATTATAGAAACACATAACTTAGGATGTAGGCATGCTACAATGGAAATACAACCCCTTATCCTAAGGGCCAATGATCCCAAAATTATATCATTCACAAAACACATACATGCCTATCATTGAAACCTATTTTCTCAAACCATCCCCTGATCATTAGATAATGTTCATTCCACAACACAATAAAAAACATTACTAGAACCATCAAATACAATCATTATATATTTTTATTCATTACATATGACCCCAATTATAAGTCCAAGATAACCTCATATTCATCAGCCTGGATTCCAGGGAACTCCCCTTGGTGGTCCATACTCTCTATTACAATTGTGACTTCTGTATGAGGCTAAAAGACCACTTAATAATAGTGACTGATTCTGGAGTCGTATTAACCTAGTGGTCAAGTCATAGAATGCATCAAGAATCCACAAGTTCATCCAAGGCATTTCCAAACTGGGAACCCAAATATCCCTCAGTATTATCCACACTTATTCTAAAACTACACATCCAACACACAATATATAAAAGTACCATGAAAGTGCCCAATAGAATTCCACTGTAGTCTGGCATATAACCCTCAATCTCGTAGTGAATCTAGGATGATGTCAAGATATGAGACAATATCAACTACTATGGATTATCACACAAAGATAATTTCAAGGGTTACTAGAAAAGGGAAAGTATAAATAGTACTGGTTGACAGATTAAACGAATATCTTCATCAGTCACTGACAGATCATCATTTAAGTAACCCAAATTCCATTACCCGAAAACATTTACATGATTGCTCAAGTTAACCACCAAGGCCCATTCATCATCACCGTTTCCTCACAAGTGTTTTCACATTATCAACTGAAAAAATTTCATGCTACTAAGAAATCATCAACATGATACATGATTTTCAAGCATTAAAGGAATACATATAAAATCAATCATTTATGAATGGTTCATGATTTTGATCCTTTTAAAAAGAATGAAACATTTGAAAATCACTGACATTATTCCCCCAATATAAAATTGATTTAGTCATTGATAGGAAAGAGTATTTTCTCTCAAAAGATCTCATTTAGAACTAACACAAACAAATGTGTTTTGTTCCACGAACCATGATCACCATGTCACATCACATGGCATAAAAGATAAATTTAATACGGATGGTGTTTCAAAACACATGTGTCGTAGAAATTCCCCACTCGTAATGGGACAAACATGGCTCTAGAACACTCAAGTCACTATAAATTGGAGATAACCTGAGAACATGCATGAAAACAAAAATGTAATATTATATAACGAAACACAATAGATAATTTAAACATTTAACAATCATTGGTAGCATGTATATGAACATATAATACCCCATGTTTACAAGATAAAATTATATATTCTATATACTATTCATAGGATGACCTTCCTCTACATCCTAGTAAAAAATAGATCACATAGGAACTGGCTAAAATGAACATATTTCATGCAACCATATAGACCAGTAACAATGTACCATGTCACCCATCCTCTAATAAAAGAGAATTTTATGTTAACACATAAGATTCTAAATATTCATGATGTATGTATAACCTACATAAATGAGAAATATTTAATGATGATTCCCATATTAATGTTTAATGTACAATAAATCATATAGATCTAATGAAAAAATATTAATACAAGATAGTTCAACACCTTCTGCGAACCACTAACACCACATCCTACCTCGTTGTTTTAGACTACGTTACAATCACATAGATATACAACAAAAATCCACCTACTAAGATCCTCTATGGTCATGTCAATATCTAATAATAATTTTATTTGGGTTCCATAGAAAAAAATAAAATGGATTAATCATACATAGAATCCTCGAACATTAAATATTATAAGTATCCTATAATAGGGATTCTTAAAATGATAAACAATTGAGGCATCATATAAGGGACACCCTATATGAGTATTGGTCAAGAGTGATAGATCACATGTATTCTAAAATAAAATGTATCAACATGGTTGCTTCAAACACCCATCCCATACTTCACAAAATGTATCACTCTCTGGTGAAAAATGAGATGGATAAATGTAGTAAGAACCTCTCTACATAGATCAATGACATGAAACACCCATTAATAATCCACAGGACTCTGAACAGGTTTCACGATCCTGATATATGACAGAAAAATCTCGAAATATTCTACTCTCAGGTCCAATTCCATTTTTGGGGCCATTAGGCATGAAAAAACTCAAAGGGTTGAAAAAGGGAGGTACATTGTGTTTCACCCTAGATACACATTATGGAATCCTGCTACTCCACATAGTCATGTACTCTCACCATCATGGGTGTGTAACAACCCTAGATACATAAAATTTTATACTTCTACATAGAATTTATACAATAAGTGGTACATGCATATGACTCTTAAAATTATTGGATGTTTACATGGCCAAGATGTGTTCTCCTAGATGGCATGCTACCATAAATGGGGACTAGATGTGTACATCCACATGTCCACATACCCATACATGTTTAGAACGTCCCAGGTATTCTGTTACATGGCTATGTACCAGTACACATCATGTATACCCTATACACGACGTGTAAACCTATGACATCATCATCCCCAAATAGAAAGAACACATTGTGTGTAAACCAGAATGAATAGTCGTGTAACCTGGGATTTCCTAAACAAAAAACATCAAAATTCCAAAAACCCATGGGTTTTAAAATATAAAATAATTTTATGAAAAAACATGATATGTGGGGTCCCATAGTAAATAGAAATCAAATCGTAGAATCCACAGGCAACACATCACATCACATTTCAACATTAAGATGAAGCATAATCCACCAAATTCTTATCCATGATATATCATCCTCCGCAGAGATCAAAACATATTGTCTCTATGTAGAACATCATAACATTATTCAATATAAGGAAAATTCATGGTTCACCATATTCAGATCCATGAGGGCCCATACTCTTTAGGGATCAAATCATGGAATCTATCCCATTTGATCCATAAAAGTTACAAGTAAGCCTATAATAATAGTATGTATATCTATTATGGTTCCTATAAAAATAGCGTAAATATCTTGCATGGACAACATGTAATCCGTAATTCTTTCGAAATTGCATGGATATAATGCATGGTTTATTATTTCCAACAAGTACAAATAAGATGCATTAGATGGTGCAACCCCTTATCATGGGGATGTAAAAAAATATATCCAAAATAATTTCAATAATAATACCACCACACATGTTTTTCACCAAATGGGGAAATAAAATCAACATTAAAAACAAAAAATATAATGATTAAAAATCATTCGAAACAACATGGATTTTCTCTATATACATGGTTTCTACTCCCCGACAAATTTTGTTACCAAACTCGATTTCCTTCCTATACCAATATAATTACACCAAAAAATAATTCTAACCAAAAAGGCAACCTCTATGATTCAAATTTTTAATGTACTATATCTGGGTTCCACTCAATGGTGCCCCATACATGGTTGGCCATAAGGTCCCAATGGAAATTCCACAAATGCTAGAAGCTACCAACTAATTTTTAGGGCCTTTGTGTCATAGTGTTGAAATGATTACATCGTTAGCAGAGTTTATATATAGTAGAAACATTAACAATATAATATTTAAAGAAATAATGCTAGTAAATAAAGTAAATTGTGGAAGACTGACATTATAAAAACTAGATGTCATATCATGCATAGGAAGAAGTATCATGTTACAAGTTTTAGTAATACAACTATATTATGTTACATTTCATTAACACATGATATATATATCGTTGATTAAAATAGTAAAAAAGAAAATCATAATCATCGCAACCCTCAACTTGGTCACATGATCTCTTCCTCCTACCCAGTAAATCAAGTACTTGGAGAAGGGAACTTTCCTTTATCGACACATGAACCAATATAATCTGTTTGGGACCAAAAACATGACCCAAATAGGTGGTGGGACTGAATATTAGTAGGAAACCACCCATGGTCTATTCCAAACTATTAGTGAATATATATATATATATATAATGTAGTGTACAATAGTTAATGTATTAATACATGATGTTTTGAAAAGTAAACATTCCTACGAGGAATATTTTACCTTTACATTTAATTAATATTTATTAACAATGCAATTTAATTTATGTATATAAATCATGGGATCCATCATAATCCTGAAATCAATTTTGTAAATATAATCCCAAATGATATCTAAAAAGGCCATATAAATAAATATAAGAAAGGATTGAATCCAATCGTATTCATTGTCTTGGAAGATGCATCATATGTCATTCCATTTAAATACTAATATTGTAACATGAGTCTTTCCAAGAAATTCCAATACTGTAATTCAAGTATCTCTCTAGGTGCAAAACCACCTACATCCTATGATCTAGTTAGTACAATCTTCGCTGGAAGCCAGTACCACTCTTTGTGTTGGGAGAGTATATGTCCTATTAAGTGTAATCAGATCCTATAAATAAGTTCAATGTCTCTCCCATGAAATATAAATAGTGTCAATAGAAAATCTTCATTAAATTATACATTCCATGATTCATTTGTATTTTTTAATAAATCCTTTTTGATCCTGACCACTATATTTTTGGATCCCTCACGGCTTAATCATATAAGATCCCATTTTGGTCCATCCATGGAATCCTTCAATATATCCATGGGTCACCCAAGGTATAAGGTACAATAGTCACATTGACCGGTTCGGGGCATTATAATATGAATTATTTGTTGAACAATTTCTTTTTAACTTTTTATCATTTCATATTCCCTAAAAAATCATTAGGAATGCAATTTTCAAAACCCAAAGCATCAAATATAAAGTCCAGAAATAACCTTCATCATATAGAAACGCCTTTCAAATAATCACTTTCGTACAATTATCATAATAATAAAAACATTTATATTAATAAATTTCCATTATTTCACATTTATAAACTCATGAGTGAATATATCATATGTGATAAAAAACATATAAACAAAACTTTTATGTGGTTCAACATTAAAGAACATATATGGTCACATATCATATAACAAAAAACACATGTAAATAAAACTATTACCTGGTTAAAAATTAATCATTTAATGTGTTCACATATCATATATCATACATATAATGAGATATAAACCGTTAATAGGACTCAACATAACTGATAAAACATGGTCATGTTAACAATTGGTGAAAAAACATTCCAAAATTCATAAAAAATAATATGCATAACATGGCACACAACTGAAAATTTGTAATCCCAAAACCGTAATCAATTAAAATATAATCTAACATTATTGAATAACATTAATAATATAAATTCATTTTTGAAAACCCAATAATACGAAATAGGGCTTGGATTATAAGTATCCTTGGATAAACGGCCTTAAAAGGCCATCCACGGGAAATACGCCCAAGGGGTTGTCCTTAATCATGTAATAAACCCGTAAACATGTTTCCAAATAATTAACAAAAAAACCAATCAGAAAAAGTTAATTAAAAGAGGAAATTATCATTCATGGTGAGACACTAAAAATGGGTGAACTGTACTCAGACATATGTAATCATCGTGAAAATTAGCTAATGGAATGACTCCACCTTACTCATACTCGTATGTCACTTTTCATCACTTGATTCCCCCAAATTATACCTAGAATAAAGAATATCTACAAAACGATAAAAACACAAAATCTATGATGGCTCGAATGAGAGAAAAAATCATGAATAATTTCAAAAGAGGGATCGAGGGCTTAATAATGGGATTCTATCATATATGATGTTTGTTAATACACATTTCAGATGAAGAATAGAGAGGCAAAAATATCCTCAGATATACATAAGCACTGTTTCATGGAAAGAAGTATAAGGATTCTATCCTATTTGAGAAGTAGAGGAGACATCCCAATTTCACTAAAGAAAACAATAATATATAGAGTGTACTAAAAATTATATGGAATGAACTTTGCATGTACATTATTCCTTGCCTATATCCCTATGCATTATCTATGACCATGACACGACCAGACTATTCCACGATGTGTACTATGATTGCATGTCATGTAACCCCAATCCATGTCGTGTAACAATCCTATAGCCTATAGTTGGCATGTGTTCCTCCTTTTCCGAAAAAACAACCGAAAAAGAAAATATTTGTTCTTCAGTTGAAAAATGGTGATCTTACAACATATCATTTTTAATTTTTACTCATAATGTTGGTAACATCATCCATGTATGTTTGGATTACCACCATCACAATGAGATGTGATCCTGTCATCATCACCAAACAACATGAATGATATAAATAAGTATACTTATCAAAAAAATTATGATTATAATATTTTATTATCATTATGGAATTAACAAATATTCATTACAACATATCAATAATTATCATTTAACAATAGAAAGCATTACTCATGCATAACTACGATATACCATCTCCACGATCATAACATACAACATTTTTTATAACATTTATTTATAACTAGTTTTTAATATATAACAGATGAAAATATATTATATTCTCAAAAACAATCAGTCGTGATAAAATATTCTTGGGAAACTGATCCATTTAACAAATGAGACAATGGAAAAACTGATTTATTTTTAATAAATTTGTGATAATATGTTATAAAATGATAATATATGATTTTCTAAATATTAATATTGTTTTTTTAAAATATAATAAAATGATAAATCAACTATAACAATTTCAATGTAAGATCAATCAAATGAAATAGTGAGGTATTATTTCATCTTTTATTAAATTCAATTAAGGCTAGTTTTTAATTATGAACGAACTATATTTTATTTGTTATTTATAAATCCCAATAAATATGTACACATTGGATTAATACAGAATTAATGTAAATTTTTGTTCCACTATGAATTATGTCATCCATCCGTATTAGACTAGATAACCACCTTGTGGAAAATGTAATTTCCCATTCTCACATTATTTAGTGATTATAAACATTATCAAGAATAAATAACATTCGTATGGTAGTAATTCAAAGGAAATTACATTTATTATAGTGTAAATTTTATTTTTTATAGTAATGATTATTTCATAATCATGATAAATAATTTCACATATATTATTCAAATTGAATGTTAGATCATTAATAGGGAAAACAATAATAAATTCCATTCATTAACGCAATACCTTTACATGATTAAAACTTTGATTATTGATTACATCTATTATTCCATTTATGATAAATTTTTTGGATACTGTTTAAATGGGGTTGGGACCATTTATAGAAATCCCCTAGAAACATAATTAGTCTCAGAGGAAGAATATGATGGAAAATGAATTTTATTACCATGATTGTTGTAAATCATCTATTGAAAGGGTTTAATGGTAAAAATGTATCATGTAACATTGAATAATGATGTGAAACAATATACATAAACAACATTGATAAATTACTTATTATTATTATCCATGATATTTTTCTATTACATTATAAATGGATGCATTTATTTCTCTGCTAATTAATTAAATGGCTTATGTAGAAACTCTGATTTAAATTAAGTTATCCTTTATTTATTCTTAATTAGTATATAAGCTCTTTGGGTGAAATTTGTAAATGTTTGGAGGTTAGTTAGAACGTTTTTAGGATTAATTGATGCATTGTTGTTTGAGAACAATTACTAGAAATAGTCAATCTCCTACAAGAAATAATTTATAATGATTGATGGGGATCTCGGTAGGTGCATGTTCATGGTGCGTGGTTTGGAAAAACTATGTAGCAATCATGGTTTTACCCTAAAATGTTGTATTGATATAGTTTCTGTGGTTTTCACATAGATTTTATTAACGTGTATTCCAATCATGCATGGCCTATCTTGGGATATAGATTGTCTCACTATTTGATTAATCCTACTACCAACCATGCACAATTTAATAGTCATATCCTAAATAAGTGTATCTCACTAATTTTCCCTCTAATCCTATAATTTTCCTCCATTTCAATCCTAACTCATTTTTTTCTCTATCCCAATGGATCTGTGGCCTCTACCCTTCAATCAATAAGATATCCATGGGAAAATCTCAGTGTGTTGATGCTCAATTCCCATTAAATGTCTTCATTTGGAATATTTTTTGTAGATATACTCATCCTCCCTATTCTAGATTGATATATATAGTCTGATGTGGATGTATCTAGTGTTTTATATTGTAATCTAGATGAAATTTCTTATTTTTGATATTACTTGAAGAAAACTATTGTGAGTCAATGGAGATTCAACATGGATTTGTAGAAGATTCTATGCAGTTCAAAAGTTTCATCATTATTTCTCATGTACTAGGACTCTCTCTAAAACTCACTTCATATAATTTGAATGGTTGGGATCAATTTCGAATTTTTAATGAAATTGACAATTAAATTTATGAGTAATGATTGATGGAAACCCACAATGCTGATGGCTTATGAAATTGTGAAAATTTGATGTCTTGGTTTAAAGATAGAGTTGTAAACTAATTTTAAAAATATGATTCTAAAATATTTGGATGGTTTTGATTCCTGAAATAGAGTTTTCATTAAATAGGTGGATTTATTTATTTGTCATCCAAAAATGATTTTGGAATGTGTTGGGTTAAATGTTTAAGCATTAGTTTTATGGGATGGATATTGGTCATGAAGTACGTCAATAAAAGGGGTAATATAAGGATTTATATTTCTATTGTCAATTGTAATACAAAACATCTGTGGTTGGGTGTTTATGTGGTTATGTGAAATGGAATGGGTTATGCCAAAATGGAATTTGGCACATGGTTTATTCCATTATTTAGTTATTTTCAATGATCATGGATTTGTAATGGAAAATTTATTTTACCAAGAGATGGCTTAGATTTTAATTAGTCTTTTTACAAAATTATATATATATATATATATATTTATTTACATTGATTAACTATCATGTTCCATCCTAGTGGTGTCAGTAAGGAATACATTTTGGGGAATATTCATGAGTTTCATTACTCACCACTGCATTGCAATGTGTGTGTTATTGTATATATTGATTATCATGATACATTGAAATTATAGGTATCACATTTTATTAGTTGCTATTCATGATCCCGGAGCTGTATTGTGGAGATAAATAATGGAGTTTTTTGGGATCTATGGAGTTGTGTCTTAGAGTCTTTGAGTTTTGTTCATTTTTCCTTCCTCAATGGAACTATGTTTTTAGTTTGGTTTGATATATAGTTGTTATTCATTTGGTGGTATAAATTTTTAACATGCACCATTTAGTATTTATATTATTATGTTATTTTCGTTTGGATTTTTTTATTTATCAATGGGTATATTATCCCCCAATAAAATTGAAGCTCTTGGAATTTTTTTACATCCTTTGAATCCCAAGGGATGTCGCATAAGGATTGGTAATATCCTTCCATCTTCTAGTGCCAATGTGGAGGTGTTTTATGTCACACGTTGTTCCATCTTATGAGGAATGTGACATAAAAGTTTAAACAATCCTGGTTGTTCTATTATTTTTGAAAAATTGAAATGGTTTTTGGTCTTCACGTTGAATTTTATTTGGGGTTATTACTTCAGTTGTGATGGTATAATTGGGTAGGAATATCCGGACATGAATTTAAAAAATAAAAATAATTTTATAAATTTTTTTATTTTTATCTTCATCTTACTAGTTAGATGGGTACATATTTATTTTTGATATGATTATAGGAATTGAAATATCATTTTAATGGGTTTAGCTATTGAGATGGAACTGACATGAATTGTAAGAAATGAATTTCCTCTAGGATTTCACATTTAATTTTTCATAACTATTTATGATTTATTGTGATAAAAATTATATTTTAAATAGTATTGAAAAAAGAATTCAAATTTGATGGCATGGCCCATCCCCTGGGGCCAGTGCCATGACTACCTCAAGTCCGCCTTCTATAGGCCAGGGGCTAGACACTAGCACCGATGGTGTAATTCCTTAAAACTGGGATGGGATTTCAATTATAACCTGTAAACGCACAAAACAGAGGACAAAACTAGATACAAAATAGTTGGTAAAATGTAAAACAAAAGGTTGATGAAAAGTAAAGGGGACAGAAATAATAGCCAAACTAAAAATTACATGAATAAAGATGTACAATAACAATTGAAGAAAGGAAAAATAGTATTTTGGTCATCCTACGGGATTCATACATGAAGGGTAGGTATAGATAACCTCCATACACTCCATGTAGGTCAGTCTCCTCTGTGTACCGACTCACCGTAAGGTCCAACTCGGGTACATCCCAGTCCTGATACTCTCAGCCTCAATCAGCGTTGTCCATCATCTCTATCCAACACAACGAGCTGCTGGGATAGCTTGTATAGGGGTTAATATAACGATACTCAGTAGAGACCCCAAGACCCTATGGGTCTCACAAAATCCAACAGGGATAAACCTGAATGTGTGAAATCATCAGATATTCCCACTTATGTATATCCCCACACATATAGCTATGTTATCAATTAATCCATCTCAATAATGAGTTAATCTAAAAAAATAATGACTCAGCTCAAACCATGATTTTATTCCCAATATCGAAACCACAACTGATGGAAAACTTCTCCTCTATTGAGTATAGGAGGCCTACCGTGACACCTTGGCACTTCCCACTAACATTGGATTGTTGAGGTACTCCTCCTGTCTAGTATCGTGGTTCTGCTACGTCCCCAAGGTGCTCCCCACCGTGGGTCTACGGCCACAACCAGGCACTCCCCCTAATAGCCTACAGAGGTACTCCTCATGTCATGTATGGAGGGTTTGCTACCACAACCTGGTGCTCCTCCACAGTGGGTCTGTGATGACCTCAAGGTGCTCCCCACTAGGCTAATCGAGTGGCACTGATTCAATAAGTTAGTTGTCTTCAAGTCTCATCCAGATACATGGTCTCTGCACTCTACTCTATCTTCACCAGAAGGATCTGCTCCACGAGCTGCTGGTCGATACTCCAACTGTCACAATGTCCCATGAAGAAGTACCCCAATGGTCCCCCATGTCATAGAGGTATGAACTCAACAGACGAGGTGTCAATCAGACGCTCAATCTGTGAGTTATTAGCCATTAAATTTGGGGGGGGGGATACATGGATTCGTGCATGATCCAACATGACCATTTCTCAACTATACTCCAAACTCTAGTGGGGAATAATCAAAGGGAAATTTACACTCCACGATTACCATTTCCACTTATTATTCCTCAAACGGACATCTGGTGCCAAAGATATAGCCAAATGAAAGTAAGGGGTCATAGTTGGCACGGGTCCAGTCCAACCCAGTCCGACCGACCCAGACCATCTTTGTCTGGGCCAACCATTTTTGGGTTGAATCGGCCGGACCCGTTGGATTGGTCTATCCTATTTTTTGGTCCAGCCCGTTGGGTTCGTCTTGGCCTGCTGGGCCCAGCCTAGTCGTCTGACGGGCAGTTTAGCCCTGAGGGGGCCGCATAGGTTGCTCGGCCGGGAGGCGCAGATCTAGTTCTTCCCGGAGCACCGCGAGGAATGCAATATGCTGAATCATCTAGGTGCTACGAGGGGAGAGGATTGGGTTGCTCGGCTTGGGAGGCTGGCTCGGTCGGATGCCGCGAGGGGCGCAGATCGGGCGCGCGGCCCGAGAGGCCGGCTCAGCCAGACGCCGTAAGGGCTGCGGTGCATGCGGCTCGACTTGGGATTCAAGAGGCTGACGGGCGGCTGGGAGGTCGGCGGGTGGACGGACGGTCGAAGGGTGTCCCGGAAGCCGGGAGGCATAGGAGGGGCGGTGGATCCGATTCGGCTGATGAGCCTCGAGGGTGGTGCGGGTTGTGGAGACATCTTTTTGCACGGTCATTTCCTGTCACCTTCACCACCTCGTCATTTCGTTGCCATGCCGAAAACACTAGAAAAGAGATCGACTGAGTGAGTAGGGCCATGTAATTTTGGCCCGCACCCTCTATGTTTAGGTAGATATAAATCAGTTCATAAGAACGAAGAACAAAAAACAACCCTCAAAAGGAATACTTCCTTGTTTTTTTAAGAAATGAATAACATGTCACATAAATGAAGTTATTCCCCTACCCTGATCGTTGTTCATCTACGGAGTCACATGGAAGAAGACAGATCATTGGGAAAAGGTGGACGTCTGTGTCATCGATGTTTTCCTTGATCGTTGGTTTGTGAACCGACTCATTGAAGTTGATGATTTCCTATGTTGGAGGAAATCATGAGGAGAAAGGTTGATGTTGGGGTCGACGTACCTCTTCGGTGGAGCATTCTTCATTGAGAGAACACGTTCATCGATATTTGTTGGAGAGATCTATTCTTTCAAATGCTATTTCCTCCTTTGACATGAGGTTGGATGAAATAATTAAAGTGGAAGATTTTTCATAATTAAATATTAGGGGAGTTAAAGAGTCTCCCCAACACTTAATGTATTTTGAGGGTTTTTACACATTCATGGGGAGTTTCAAGGGGGTTTAAAACTCGGTTGGTCCCCACTATAATAAAAAATATGAGGAAGTTAGGTTCGGGTGAGCCCTACCACTATAACCTCTCATGGGAGGTTAACGTGTGGTGGTCCCCACCTCTAACTTCCACATGGAGTCTTTAACCAAAAAAATAAAAATAAAGCTTTATGAATTTATTTTTATTCAATCCATACACTATGAACCCAAATAATATCTAATATTCCCGACCATCTTCTATCATGATTAAAGTCTTCTTAATCGAATACCGGCGCTGGGAGTTCAACGGTGACCTCAGATTAATATTCTGAAAACCGATTCAAAATTTATAAACACCCACTCATACATTTACAAACATTACCTGAAATAATATTGAGAAATTTATTTTGGGCACAACAAGCCTCAGAATCAAGTGCCGTCAATTTTTGAGGACTCGAATATTCCAATTTAATTGAAAAAAATTACATAGAAAATTCTAGGTCATTGCATTCTCCGCACCTTAGTGCTCTACATCCCAGTAATCCATAACTCGATAAGGTAAAACAATATGGTTACTATGTACCTATTTGAGACTCTCACCCCATGCTATCTCCTAGTGGATCCCGTTCTTCCGGCGAATGTGCACCAGTGGTATCCATCGTCCACGAAGGACCTGCTCCTATCGATCCTCAATCACTATTGGAACCTCCGTAAAAGTCACCCCATCATCGACGTCCAACTCTCCATGGTCGATGATGTCATAAGGTTCATGCACGTATCTCATCAGCTATGACACATGGAAGACATCATCCACCCAGTGCAACTGAGGTGGAAGAGATAAGAGTTATTCCACCTCTCCAACTATGCTGAGGTCATGAAAAGGTTCGACGAAACGCAGAGATAACATGGCGCCTCGACCAAATCACTCTAAACCTCGTCGAGGTGAGACCTGTATAATGACGTGGGTACTATCCTCGAACACTAGAGGTATTTATCTTCTATAGGCATATGACTTCTATCTTCTCATCGTAGTCTTCATCCACTCCTGAATAATCTTCACCTTCTCTGTGGTAGCTCATACAATCTCTTGTCAAACTAGTGATGACACCCCATGGTCAGTCCAGCATAATGGTGACCTAAAATGTCACCCATAAAACACCTCAAAAGGTTCTATACCTAGGGTAGACATATATACGTTGTTGTATGAAAACTCCACCAAAGGTAAGTGGTCCTCCTAGCTACGACTGATGCTGAAGACACTAGCCCGTAGCATGTCCTTGATGGTCTAAATGGTCTGCTCATTCTGACCATCCATCTCGGGATGGATGATGGTTCTCAAATGAAGATGAATCCAGAAAGCTTCCCAAAACCCCTTCCATAGATGGGATGTAATGTGTTAATCACGATCAGAGGTAGTAGTTGAAGTTACTTCATGTAGCCGCTCAATCTCGTGCACATAGAGGCGTCCCAAGCTCTCTGCTAAACCATGCCCTATCATTAGTAATAATGGGCCAACTTGGTGAGTCAGTCGATGATCACCCAAATTGAGTCATGAACCCTGGATGTATGTGGATGTCCTATCACGATGACCATTGATATCCTATCCCAATTCCACATTGGGATCTCTAAAAGATGCACAAATCCTGCTAGTTCCTGGTGATCCACCTTCACCTATTGACATGTGAGGCATCGAGATGCAAAATCGGTAACAACATTCATCATTCCCAACAACCAGTGCTACCTTCGAAAGTCCTAATATATCATCACCACTCCCGGATGTGCCGCTAGAGGGGGTATGTGGGACTCCTTAAACACATCCTCCTGAATTGACACTAGTACCATAGTACGCCCTCCGAAGAGGATGATGTGCTCCCCACCTTTTGAAAATCAATCAAGTGCCTCCCTTGTGGATATTTGAGCACGTCATGTCTTTTAATCAGCTTCCTCACATTGTTCCTCCTTGACTCACTGAAGAAGTGAGGGAGTGACTGTAATAGAATGAAGTAATGATTCTCCATCATTATCCACAAAGGATATGAATAATGAAACCATCTTCTTCGTCACATCTACTATCAGTTGTATACCAGACCTCCTGCTAAGTGCATCTGCTATAAAGTTCCCCTTCCTATGAGTATAGAATATCTCGAAGTCGTAGTCCTAGAGGAACTCAAGCCATCACCATTGTCTAAGGTTTAGGTACTTCTGAAAGAAGATATACCTTAGAATATTGTGATCAGAGTACACTATAAAATGTTCACCCATCAGATAGTACCACCACATTTTCAAGGAGAAGACCACAACTGCTAAATCAAGGACATAAATATCATAGTTCTACTGTTTTTATATCAGCTACTCAGAAACATATGTGATCACAACTCACTCCATCATCAGGACACATCTGATTCTGGTCCCTGATGCGTCGTAATATACTACGTACCCTACGCCTTCATCTTGAATCCTCTAGATTGGGGAACTACATAGACTCTACCTCAGCTTATGGAAGCACTGCTGGAATCTCTCCGACCACACGAAGGGTTTCCCCTTCTTCGTCAAGGATGATAGTGGTGCTACAAATCTAGATAAATCTTGCAAAAATCTCTACTAATATCTTGCAAAACCTAGGAAACATCATACTTCTGTCACACACCTAGGTGGCTCCAAAGCATGTAATGCCTCAATCATCGCTGGATCCACTGCATCTCCGGCCTATGAGATGAAAAATCCAAGAATTTGATCATCTTTGATCCAAAACTGGCACATTGAGAGGTTATCATAAATATGGTGGTATCGGACTCTGTCCAATACTACCTGAAAATTATAGGCATGATCCTCCTCAGTAGTCGATTATATCAGAATGTTTTTGATATAGGATACTATGTTGAAATCATGATATGGCTGAAATATTATGTCCATGAGCCCCATGAACACTACTAGAGAATTAGTTAGGACAAATTGCATAACCAAGAAATCATAGTGGATATAACGACATCTGAAGGCTGTCTGATGCACATCCTCATCTCGAACACTGAGCAGGTGATATCCTGATCTGAGGTCTATCTTCGAGGACCATCGTGATCCCTTAAGTTATTCAAAGAGGTCATCAATACTCGAGAGTGGGTACTTTCTCTTCATGGTTACCTGGTTCAGGCGTTGTTAGTCGACAAAAATCCTCATCCTCCCATCAGCCTTCTTAGAAAACATGAATGTGGATGCCCAAGGTGAAACACTGGTATGGATGAATTGCTTCCCTTATATGCCCTATAGTTGTACCTACAGCTCATAAAGCTCCATGGGAGACATCCGATACATTTTTGTAGATATTGATGTCATCCCGAGGTACAAGTCTATGTAAAAGTATACCTCTCTACGAGGGGGTAGAACTGAGACATCATCAGGGAAAACATTTTTTTACTGGTCCACCACTACAGGATAATTTGGACTCTCCACATCAACCACTCTAGGGGTATGGACAGCCAACTGATGAGTGATCAACTGCATTCTCCTTTAGGTAAGTCCATTTTGTGATGCAACGACTACCTTTTCACCGGTACAGGTAAACCCAATCCAATCTGTGCAGATACAACGCACTTTGAGCCTAATATATTCAATCTGATAATGGATTGTGGAGAACCAATAAATACCGAGGATCTTGTCGTAAGGTATCGAAACCGCTACTAGGAGATCCCAGCTGAAGATATTGCCTCCGAGTGTAAGCTAACTCTACTAGAACCATTGCATAATCATTAAATCTACTCTCGTAGGAGTCTTTATCCATATATATCGATCCAAATACTTCATCGAAATCTTCGAGCTTCGAACAAGGGCGTTGGCCAGAATACAGTGACTGGCACCACTTTCTATAAGTTCTGAAACTATGGTAGAGTATACACAGATCGTACCTCGAATCATCTCAAGAGCGCCTTGATCTTCGACCTCAAATTCCTGGAGCTGTGCTCTCCCATTTCCATCAGATCCCTGCTGTTGGGGTGGACCCCCTAATGGTGGTGGTGGTAACACCTCAAAACGTCATCCACCACTAGTTTCACGGCCAACTCCTCTGCCACTTCCGCTTGCTCCATGTGGATCGCCTTGATAGATTCTTGGTTTCCTCCTGGTCGATGATTTTATCATCTTCTAATCATCCAAATAGCCGGTCAGACAGTCACTACCCATTTTACCATGCCTGCCGCATGTGAAACATCACCCACTCCTTGCATGTATGTCTCTATTCCGGGAGTCCCACACAACCGATCATGAGTCATGAAATCATACACCTGTAGGTTTGGTCCTCATGGATCACTGTGACATCTGTATTGTTCTAATTATCCACTGAAAAATGCCAAAATTCATTGATAATATATATAGTTTTCGGGTGATTTTTTATTCTTAAATTCTATTTTAGTGCATTTTTCACTTTGAACATCATTTAACACCATGATTGCAATTCATTCCTAAAATGCACTATTACGTGGTACATTTTTGAAGATCTCATAAAACAAAAATGGTATTGATTTTATTTTCATATTCTATTTTAAGGTCTCCAATGATATAATTAAAAATTTATTATTTTTGAGCACATGGAGATTCAATTTCGAAGGCCACCAAAGTGGGATTTGAACCAACCACATTCTGGGTGATGTGATTTGGACATCTGCACAATAAAAGTCATTTATCAGCTAGGATTCAAGCCCAAAGAGTCTCACAATTCATATGGAGATAGAATAAATCATGGGGAACATTTCATTCTACAGTGTCTCATGCTAATTCGAATTTTTTAATGGAGATACAAGCGGACCATGTTGAAAATTCATTTCTGTGCCAAATTTCGTGGCACAGAAATACAACCCACCATTTAAATCATATCACACAAACCACAAAGTATTATAGGGTGAATGTTTACATGTTATTAGGGGACATCCGAGGATTTATTTAACTCTTATATGGACCACTCCAATTCGGCCATATAGAAGGATATTTAGTATCTTCTGTTCGTGGGTTAAAGCTAGCTCCCACTTCGAGGCTAGAGTGGCAAGGTCTCCTCTACATTTAAGGTCCACCCACTTTGGCCTCCCACAATTAATTAATGGAACATGGGATGATAGGATATCATCCAAAGGCTTCCAAAATTCCTATTTAATGCAGTAGTGGTGGAGTATATGAGATAACTTGGAGCTTTGTTTTCATTGGAATGTTATATGCAAATTTGTCATTGTAATGTGAATCCTTCTCAAGTAAGTTGTTTGAATCACCTTAGTATTCAATAAAATTTATTCTCCTTATCTAATAATATTATACTTCATATCACCTTGAAACCATTTCCCCATGGTGTGAACTTTTTCACACCAAACCTTGTCATTTTGTTCACACAACGGTGTTGTGATTGTGATTTTGTTTTTTTTTTCATTCTCCAATTCCACCCTACTAAGTCTTCTTCCCACTTCCGTTGAGAACATGTTATCAATGGAGGGATAGATCCTTCATAGGTTGATCCTTGGGGGTTGCAAGAATATGTATTAGATGTTATTTATCACTACATACATGTTATTAATTTCTTTTATTTGAGATTCTATCATTAAATTATTTTCTCTCTTCCTCTTCCTTATTGAATTTTTTCTCCCCACTTTTATGTGCTAATTAGATCCTTAAACTGGGAGTGATTATGAAAATTATCCTACAAGTGTATATTTGATTAGTATGTGTTTGTGGTGGGGTTTAATAATTACGTGATGAGGGTGATTTTATTTCATTTCATGAAATCTTTTCGAGTTAATTAAATGAAAATTTTAAATGAAAAAAGATACTTCGTCCAATCCACCCCGAGCAATAACCTAGGATCAACTCATATTCTCATAATTTGATTTCACATAGATATTTTAGTAGTATTTTAAAACTATCTAAAATAAACCATATTTTTCACTTCATATCCAAAATTCCAACCCTTTTTATTTAGTGTTTAATGGTTATTCTTAGGTCTCTGGGTATTCGACAAACCAAGCTACACTACAAGCGACCGCTTGACCCTTAAAACTTGGGTAAATTTGGGAGAAACCAAATTTTTGGACCGTTTCGAGGGACCAAGTATGTTCCTTAGACCAAAACATTATTTCCTCACTCCCATTCTTCTATTATCACCCATAATCTCTTAATATTTCCCTTTCTTGCTTTTTTTTCTTTTGGCGCATGTCCGCCTACACCCGTGATAACTCAAAATGATTTGTTAGGGTGGAAACTACAAGGATAGGGGAGTCATGTTCATCTAATGTATTGTATACATTTGATCAAAATATTCTTGAATGTATAAATTCAACAATTAAAACAAGTGTAATGGTGGGTCTTCAATGAAACCAACTCATAAACCTAGGTGGGAATAAAAATGGAAATCAAAATGAGGCAGCCCCAAATTTGGGGAATGCAGTCGATCAAACCATGAATGACTACCTTAAAACTACCTCGAAAAATTCACCCTCTTACATTTGGCAAGCTCCCTATGGAGACGCCCACTATGTCTTTAAAACTCATGTCCTAAACCACCTTCCATCCTTGGGATGGAGTCAGAAATGCCCTACCTTCATGTGAAGGAGTTCAGTGACATTGTTGAAACCATGTGCTCTCCACACCAATTTCAGTCAGCTATGATGAGGCTCTTTCCTTTCTCAATTAAAGATCTAGAAAAGGACTGGTGAAATAATCTAAGACCTTTATCAATATACTCTTGCGACTGACTCCAAAGATAATTTTACAAAAAATTCTCCCCCCATTACAAAACTGTTGCACTAAAAAAGAGGATCCAAAAATTTTTTGAAAAAGAGGGAGAGTCATTTTATGAAACATAGGAGAGGTACAAAGATACTCTAATCATTGTTCCACACCATGGTTTTTCTATTTCTGAACAAGTTAGAATTTTTTATGAAGGTTTCGACCCTGGGAACAAACAATTCATTGACATGATGTGTAATGGGACCTTTAAAAACAAATCCCCAAATGATGCTTATGGGTATCTAGAAATCCATGATGAACAAAACCAAACACGGGGAACATCACCTTATTCTGAAGAGACCCAAATAATAGATGCAATGCATACACATAGATAAGTAGAAATCCTTAGGGAGAAACATGAAGCACTCTCTAGGAAGTGAGGTATGGGAATGAATTATCAACATCAACCACAAGGTGACTTCATTCAATTGTTTTAATTTTCTTTTTCTTTGTTAAAATAATATCCTACCACTTCTATGTTTCAATTCAAAAAACATTGGGGACAATGTTATTCTATGTTGGGGGGGGAGATGAAAATGTGTGGAAGGAATAATTTCATTAAACATGAACATGATATCACACATTACAAACTCTTAAATTGGATATCAAATAATATTGCATGCTTTGATTCTAATTTTAATGCATGTTTATGTTCATGTGAATAGATATTTGAAAGTACGGTTTGTCAGATATGATTTTAAACCATTTATATTTTCATCCAATAATTTTAAAAAAACTACAATTCATGTCCTTTATATTGTGGGGTATTAGTTTTAGTTCTTGGGGTCCATAACAAATGTCATATGGTTGGTGATCATTTTAATGTTAACATGAGTATGAAAAAAATTGCGCGTAGAGAAATTAATTGACCTAATGTGTGGCTTTTGGCACATGGGGATCGTGACTCCATAGTTTTTTGGCCCGGAGTTGGACATTTTATCTCTATTTTCTTATAATTTTAATATTTTTTTGGTTGAGTTAACTCATGATGGCGCCCGAGTATGTGAGCATCACTTGGTCCCCTAAGGTCCTTGATCCTGGGAGTCATCAGCAAAGTCTTTCTATATGGGTTGACTTGATTGAGTTCAATTTTAATTACTAAGGAAAAATTGCAAAAAAACAACAAAAATAAGGGAAAAATGAATACTCATATTAATATTAAAATTTCATTCCTCCCAGGGCTTCCATCTATTCTCCCATTGAATGAAAATGAACCCCCTTGTCTATTATGATGCACAAAACATCGTCATGATTAATAGAAATTTGGTGAAATATGGTGATGAATTTGAACAAAGGAGTGGGAAAGGTCATGGGATATGCCTATGGAAATTTCTTTTTTTGAATTATTTTTATGGGTCTCATAATTTTTTGGTATGAGATCTTTGGGTGAGAAATTTGTATTAAAATGTATTTGGAAAAGGTCCTTCGAATTTCATATTTACGATAAATATTTTGGTTGGGACAAGAAAAACTCAAGTAACGGGGTGCGATTAACAACTGAAATAGGATAATCTTAATTATTAATATATATAGTTTTCATGAGATTTCATATTCATAAATAAAATTTAGTGCATTTTTCACTTTGTACATCATTCTACATCATGATTGCAATTCATTCCTAAAATGCACTATTACATGGTACATTCTTGAACGTCCCATAAAACACCAAATGATATTAATATTCATTTAGTATTATATTTTCAGGTCTCCCATGATATAAGGAACAATTCATTATTTTGAAGCACTCGGAGGTTCAATTTGGAAGGGCACCAAAGTGGGCTTTGAACCAACCACATTCTGGGTGAAGTTATTTGGACAACAGACTAATAAAAGAACTGTTGCGGCCATGAATAAATCCTAAAGAGTCTCAAAATTCATCTGGAGATAGAAAGATCATGGGAAACATTTCATTCAACAGTTTCCCAAGCTATTTACAATTTTTTAATGGAGTTCCAAGCGGTCCATGTTGAAAATGAAATTCTGGGTCAGATTCCGCGGCCTTGAAAAACAGCCCACCATTTAAATCATATCTCACAAACCACAAAGTCTATTGGGCTGATATTTGACAAGCTATTAGTGGACAACAGGGGATTCATTTAATTCTTATATGTCCCAATCCACTTCATCCTTATATAAAGATATTTTGTCTCTTCTATTCGTGGGTGAAAGATGGCTCCCACTTCGTGGAATGAGTTGAATGGTCTCATCTACATTTAATGACCACCCACCATGGCCTCCAAAAATTAATTAATGGAAAATGGAATGATGGGGTATCATCCAAAGGCTTCCAAAATTCCTATTTAAGGCAGAATTGGTGGAGTATTTCGGGTATCTTGGATCTTTTTTTTCATTGTAATGTTATTATGCCAATTCAGCTTTGTAATGTGCTTCCTTCTCATGTAGGTTGTTTGAGTCACCAGAGTTTTCGATAAAATTTCTTCTTATTATATTATTCATTTATTCTTCGAATCACCTTGATACATTTTCCTCAATTTTAGAACTTGTTCACACCAAACTGTGTGATTTATTTCACACAAGGGTGGAGTGGTTGTGATTTTGTTGTTTTTTTTCCTTCTCCAATTCCTCCATCATAAGTCTACTTCCCACTTCCATTGGGAACATGTTATCAATGGAGGGATAGCTCTATTAAGGGATGATCTAAGGGGGTATCAAAGGGTTGGAATATATGTTATTTATAACTCTCAAAATGTAATAAATTTCTTTTATTTAAGCTTCTTTCATTAAAATATTTTCACTCTTCCTCTTCTTTATTGAATTTATTCACCCCACATTTATGTGGTGATTAGATCATTTACCTTAGAGTGATCATGGAAATGATCCTACAAGTGTATAGGTGATTAGAATGTGTTTTTGTGGTGTTTTATTAGTATGTGATGAGGGACATTTGAATTCATTTCATGAATTTTTCTCGAGTTATTGAAATTTAAATTGTAAAAGAAATATATAATTCGTCCAATCCACCCCAAGAAATAACCTAGGATAAACTCATTTTCTCATAATTTGAATTCACATAGATCTTTTAGTGATCTTTTAAAACCATCTAAAATAAACCATAGTTGGACACTTCATAGCCAAAAATCCATCTTTTGTATTTTATTTCTAAAGGTTCTTCTTAGGTCTTTGAGGATTCGACAATCCAAGATACACGGAAAGCGTCCGATTAACCCTTAAAACCTGGGTAAATATGGGCGAATCCAGCTGCCAGCTATAGAATTCTATGCTAAGTGTTGACTGGTAGTGGTTGTCACTACTGGTGTCTTCTCGGAAAGGAAACTCTCCACTAAGAGGGATCTCTCTAACACCCCCCCTACATCTGGATGCTGAGTGAGATCATCGATTCCCTGATCTCCCGCCTGAGCCCCTACTCAATGGTCCGAGCCCTGAAGAATGGGTCCCGCACTATATCCGTGGAGTAGCATTAGAGGTCTGTAAACCTTGCTTTGTACTGAGCTACAGTCATGCTTCCCTACAGCAGATGAAGTATCTTCTGAATACATACTCCACGGAGAGTCTCTAGAACAAACTCTTCCCAAAATAGGCCCTCAATGTTTTTCCTGAGAAGAGTCATCTCATATTGATCCTAGAGCATTAAACTCTACTATATTCCCCTTCCTGTCTGTAGAAGGATGGCTGTAAGAATAACCATGAGGTCGGAGGGTGTTCATACTAGTATGAAAACTCCCACCACAGCCTCTAGTCAATCCTCATCCGCCTATGGGTCCATTATTCCAATGAACCTAGGTGGCATCTAGTACTGGAACTCGTGCAATGCGCTCATGCAGCGTGCATCGTCTGCTGCTAGGGCTGGTTGAATCGGTGTCCCAAAAGGAAGTGGTACCGCTAGTGCCTCCTTAGGAAAAGAGCCATGCACCTAGGCCTCGTCACTCGGTTGTCTATCTATGCATACAACCCTCGAGACTCTAGCTGGTTGTCTATGGGGAGTCATCATGATAGAAATAGATGTGACAAGGTCAACAGATTAATACCTAGTGAGCTTGAATGGTTGAGTTGAATTAATGAATAATTTTGAAAACACACACGAAATCATTGTTTTCGTGTAATGAGTCAGAAATAAGATGTTAGGTTCCTGGTGTATTGATACGTCGACCTCCACAACAAAAATGGACTCCCTAAACTGAAAACGACACTCAGAACCATTAACACTATTCCTTCAGAAAAAAGATCAGAGTCCTATGTTCTACTGTAGAATAATCTCCTCTGATACCAGTTTTTCATTACCCGTCCCTCAAGGCTCGTGCAGTGACTACCCCACGCCCTCCTTCCATAGGCCAGGGGATAGAAACTAGCACCAAAGGCGTAATTCCATAAAAATGGATATGAATTGCCTTTAAAACATGTAAACACACACAATAGAGCACACATTTAGATACAAAATAGTAGGCAAACTTTTTAACAAAATAGTGATAAAAAGTAAAGGGACCATAAATACATGCCCAACTATAATGTACGAGGAAGATGAAGTACAAGCAGAACTGAAAAATGGAAAAATAGATGATGTGTCATCATTCGAGATTCTTATATGAAGGGTAGGTACAAATATCATCCTCTTCACTCAATGTGCGTCAGTATCCTTCATGTACCAATTCGTCATATGGTTCACCTCTGGGTACCATCCAGTCCTGATACTCTCTACCTAGATCATCACAATCTGTCATCGACATCTAACACAGCGAGGTGGGGGCATATCCCATGCTGCTGTGAGTATAATGATACTCAATAAGGACACCTAGACCCTCAAGGTGTCAGAAAATCCAAAAAGGATAAACCACAATTTATGAAATCAATAGATATCCCCACTTAGTAATATGCCCATAAATATACCTAAGTTATCAAGTACTCCATATCAATCATGAGATAACAAAAAACATACTAACTCAGCTCAAACCAGGATTTTATAATAATTTTTGAAAACACATCTTCTGGAGAACTCTTCATCTTTTGAGTAATGTAGGCCTGCAGCGACACCATGGTGCTTCCCACTATCCTTGGACTGCTGAGTTACTCCACTAGTCAAGTACTGTGGGTCTTCTGCGTCTTCATGGCGCTTCCCACCATGGGTCTTCCTCCACAACCAGGTGATCCCCCTAATAGCCTACTGTGGTACTCCTCTTATGGAGTACCACAGGTCTACTGCCACAACCAGGCACTCCTTAGCTATAGTTATCCCACAACACCTAGGCGCTCCCCACTGGGCAAGTCAAGACACTCCATGTCTATCGGTCATCAGTCATCAGGTTTCAGCAATCTCCAAGGTCTCCACACTCTGCTCACTCGTCTGTAGAAGACTCCACAACACACGATATTGGTTGATACTCAAACTATCATGAAGTCCCACGAAGATGAATCCCAATGTTCGTCCACGTCATATGGGCTCAATGCAATAGACGAGGCATCAATCAGACACCTGGTATTTGAGTTATTAGACTTTTAGTCCAGGGGCCCGGTTGAATTCATGTGTGATCAAACCTGACCGTTTCTAAACTATACCCCACACTACAGTGTAGAATAATCAAAGGGAACTCCACACTCAATGATTACGAGTGCCGCTGACAGATCTTCAAACGGACGTTTAGAACCAAAGTTGTGGCAAAAATAATGTAAGATGTTGTTGTGGGCCCTAGTCCGGTCCGACCCGGCCGTACCTACCTGGCCCGTCATAGTCGGGGAAGAACCGGTTCGGGTTAACCCAGCCTGACTCATTGGGTTCTACCGGGCCCATTTTTGGGCTAGACCCGTTGGGCTCAGCCCGGCACCCATGGCCTATCCCAGCAGGCTGTGACGGTGGTTCGGCTCGGAGGGGGCCACGTAGGTGGCTCGGCCCCGGTGGCGTGGAGCCGGTTTGTCATGGATCAATTCGAGGGTTGCAGGAGGCCAACTCAGCCAGGTGCCGTTAGGGGCGCGACTTAGGAGGCTCGGCCCGGGAGGCCATCACAACCGGACACCACGAAGGGCGTGGCTCGGGCAGCTCGGCCCAAGAGGCCATCTCGACCAGACGTCGTGAGGGGCGCGACATGGGCGGCTTGTCCCGAAAGTCGAGAGGTCAGCAGTTGGCAGGGAGGACAGCGGGCAGCGGTAGCCAGACTACCGGGCAACGCACAAGGGGCGGCAGAACCAGTTCAGATAAAGCACCATGAGGGAGACACGGGTAGATGAGACCACATGTAGTGTGGTCATTTCTTGTCGCCTTCTCCACCTCTATTTCTTCGCCACATAAAAGAAAAACACAGACGAGATCGATAAAGGGAGTCGGGCCATGTTAGTTTGGCCCACACCATACGCGTTTAGGGTGATTGCAATCATTTCATAAGAACGGAGCACAACAACCCACCCAGAAAAGGAAAACATACACATTCTTAGTTTTAAATGAAAGGAAGAACATGGAACATAAATGGAATTAAAATCCTACCTTGATTGTTATTATTTGATGAAGTTGTGGAGTAGAAGACAGATCATTAGGAAAAGGCGGTCGTCAGCATCGTCGGTAATTTCCTCGATCATCGGTTAGTGTGCCTGCTCATCGATGTTGATGATGTTCTAGGTCAGAGGAAGTCTCGAGAAAAAAGGACGATGTTGGGGTTGATGTTCTTCGTCGGTGGAGTGTTCTTCATTGTGAGAACGTGTTCTCTGTACTTCGTTGGAGAGATATTTTCCCTCAAAATATCCTTCCACCTTTACCAAAAAAAGAATTGGTAGCCATGGATAATAGATTATAAAATCTATTAAGTCATTGGTATGAGAATTCAAAATGGATGAATTAATTATGTTGGCTTCACATAACTAATTCATGAGGTTGGCAAAATTAATTAAAGAGTAGGATTTGGAATAATTAAATGTTAGGGGAGTTGAAGAGGCCCCCTTACACATAATGGATGTTTAAGGGTTTCTCCCCATTAAAGGGTAGTTACAAGGGGGTTTAAAACCCAGGTGATCCCCATTATAATAAACATGAAGATGAGGTTAGGTATAGGTGGGACCCACCACTATAACCTCTCATAGGAGGTTATCGTGTGGTGGTCCCCACCTCCACCTTCATCATAGAGGCTTTAAGAAACAAAATAAAAATTATATCTACACAAATTTATTTTTATTTAATTATTTCACTATGAAACCAAAAACTATCTTTTATCCATGATAGCTCTCGTCGAGGTGAAAGTGTTCTTAAGAGAATGTCGGCACTACGAGTTCCACGGTGCCCTCATATATTAATTCTCAGCACAGGTTCAAATCATATAAAAATGGATCATATGTTTACTGAACGTACCCGAACAAGGCTTCAAAAATTGATTCTGGGCACATTGGGCCTCAGAATCACACGCCGTCAATTTTCACAGACTTATAAAATTCAAATTTATTTAAAAAAAATTTCATGGTAATTACCTGGGTCATAAAATTTGAAATTTTTAAAATTGAGAGATCTTCTATTTAGAAAGTGGTTTGATTTTCAAAATCATGGAGAAGCATCCAAAAATATATTAATATGGAAAATGGATGAAAAATTTATTCAAATATTTGATTAATATGATGATGTAGAATTTGAAATTGTTAGGCATTTATATTCTAGAGAGATATTCATAATGAATTTATTTTATTTGTAGAAATGGAAGCTAGTTGGAGTCAAAGAAACTAATATGAAGAAGACGATGAGAGTATGGTTTCAACTGAGCCACATTTAAACCAACAATAGTTTCAGAGTATAGTATATGTTATTCATGTTTTGTATAGAGGGATCCTAATGGATTAACAATGGAAAGTAGATCATTCCGTTCAGTTATGGATGTATAATCCACCGATATTTAATGGTGATTTGGAACTAAAATCTTAGGTGTAGCTGAATAGTATGAATAAAATATTAAATTTCCTTATCACATTTGTAGACATAAAAATCTCAATGGATATTTATATTCGGTAATACCATGAATTATAGTGGTAGGACTTAGTAGTTCATGATAAATTTGACAAAGGACTTGAATGGGAAGATTTTGAATAATGTTTCATGAAATAATTCAATCCATAAATTTATATAATCACATGAACATCATATGTTTTCATATTGATTAAGGAAAAACTATCAGGGATCGAGTTTCAAAAAAAATTTATCAGTTTATACCTATTTGATCCTGAATGTGTTTTCAATGCATCCATGAAGCATCACAACATTGAATCAGGGATGAGGTTGAGTATTTGGTAGAATATTTCTATTATTATTATAATGGATTATATTGATATTTTAAATGGAGAGGTAGTTGAATAAAGGGAAAATGTTGAGGTACTCATTGATGGAACCTATTGAAACCAATAAGAAATAATGGGAACACTATTTATGGGGATATTGGATGAAGGAAACATTATTCCAATGTAGATGAATCCCAATGTTCCGCCATGTCATAGGGGTCTCAACGCAACAGACGTCGCTTCAATCAGACACATGGTCTGTGAGATATTAGACTTTTAGTCCAGGGGCCTCGTTGAATTCGTGCACGATCTAACCAGACTGTTTCTCAAATATACCCCACACTACAGTGGAGAATAATCAAAGGGAACGCCACACTCAGTGATTACAAGCGCCACTAAAATATCTTCAAACAGACGTCTGGTACCAATGATATGGCCAACATAATGTAAGGGATCATTGTGGGCCCTAGTCCAGTCCGACCCACTTCGGACCTACCAAACCCATCTTAGTCCGGGAAGAACTGGTTCGGGTCAACCCATCCTGACTCATTGGGTTCTACCGGGCCCATTTTACGGGCTAGCCTGTTGGGTTTAGCCCCACCCGCGGGGCCTATCCCACCAGGCTGTGATGGTAGTTCGGTTCGGAGGGGGCCGCATAGGCGGCTTGGCCCAGTGGCACGGAGTCGGTTCGGCCTAGATCAATGCGAGGGGTGTGGGAGGACAACTCAGCTAGGTTCCGTTAGGGGCGTGACTCAGGAGGCTCGACTCGGGAGGCCGACACAAACGGACACCATGAAGGGTGTGGCTCGAGCGGCTCGGCCCGAGAGGCCATCTCGACCGGACAATGTGAGGGGCACAACGTGGGCGGCTCAGCCCGAAAGCTGAGAGGTCGGCTATTGGTAGGGAGTCCGGTTGGCAGCGGTAGGCCGGACGACCGGGCAGCGCACAAGGGGTATTGGAGCTAGTTCAGATGAAGCGCCGCGAGGGAGGCACGAGTAGCAGAGACCACGGTTAGTGCGATCATTTCTTGTCGCCTTCATCACCTCATCATTTCTTCATCACATAGAAGAACAACAGAAATGAGATCGACAGAGGGAGTCGGGCAATGTTAATTTAGCCTACCCCATCCACGTTTAGGGTGATAGAAATCAGTTCATAAGAACGGAGCAAAACAACCCACCCATAGAAGGAAAACAACCACATTATTAGTTTTGAATGAAAGGAAGAACATGGAACATAATTGAAATTAAAACCCTACTTCGATTGTTGTTATTCGACGGAGTCTCGGAGTATATGACGGATTGTTAGGAAAAGGCGGTCGTCGGCGTTGTCAGTGTTTTCCTCGATCATCGGTTAGTGTTCCGCCTCGTTGAAGTCGATGAGGTCCAACGTCGGAGGATGTCCCGAGGAATAAGGTCGATGATGGGGTTGACTTTCTTCGTCCGTGGAGCATTCTTCATTGTGAGAAGGCGTTTTTCATTCTTCGTTGCAGTGATCTTTTCTCTTAAAATATCCTTCCACCTTTTCCAAAAAAAGAATAGGTAACCAAGGATAATAGATTATAAAATCAAATAAGTCATTGGTAGGAGAATTCAAATGGGATTAATTAATTATGATGGATCCACATAATTAATTCATTAGGTTGGCACAATTAATTAAAGTGTAGGATTTCGTATAATTAATTGTTAGGGGAGTTGAAGAGGCTCCCCAACACATAATGGAAGTTTGAGGGTTTCTCCCCATTAAAGGTTAGTTACAAGGGGGTATAAACCCAGGTGGTCCCCAACATAATAAACATGAAGATGTGGTTAGGTACAGGTTGTCCCCACCACTATAACCTCTCATCAGAGGTTAAGGTGTGGTGGCCCCCACCTCCAACTTCATCATGGAGGCTTTAACAAAAAATAAAAAATAAAGCTACAAAACATTATTTTTATTTTATACTTTCACTAGGAAACCATAAACTATCTTTTATCCCTGACTAGATGTCATAG
The DNA here is from genome assembly GCA_963277665.1 of Viscum album. Classification (NCBI taxonomy): domain Eukaryota; kingdom Viridiplantae; phylum Streptophyta; class Magnoliopsida; order Santalales; family Viscaceae; genus Viscum; species Viscum album. Next base: position 492,028,578 of record OY728162.1, read on the forward strand.
TGGTGAAAGTGTTCTTAAGCAAATGTCGGCACTATGAGTTCAATGGTGCCCTCAGATATCAATTCCGATCACAGGATCAAAAGTTATAAAAAATGGTTCAAATGTTTACTGAATGTAACCGAACATGACTTCAGAAATTGATTCCAGGAACACTGGGCCTCAGAATCACACGCCGTCAATTTTCAAAGAGTTATAATGTTTCAATTTAATTAAATGAAATTACATGGAAAATCTTGGGTCTTTAAATTTGATATTATAAAAATTGAATGATCATCTATTTAGAATGTGGTTTGATTTTCAAAATCACGGAGAAGCATCCAAAAATAAATTAATATGGAAAATGGATGAATATTTATTTAAAATATTTGATTGATATGATGATGTAGAATTTGAAATTGTTAGGCCATCATTTTCTAGAGAGTGATACATAAAGAATTTATTTTATTTATAGAAATGGAAGCTGGTTGGATTAAAAAAAATACGAAGAAGACGATGAGAGTGTGGTTTCAACAGAGCCACACGTAAACCAACAATAGTTTCAGACTATAGTCTATGTTATTCATGTTTTCTATCAAGGGATCCAAATTGATTAACAAAGGAAAGTAGATCATTTCCTTCAGTTATATATGTAGAATTCACCCATATTTAATGGTGATTTAGAACTAGAATCTTAGGTGTAGCTGAATAGTATGAATAAAATATTAAATTTCATAATCACATTTGTAGAGATAAAAATCACAATGGATATTTACATGCTGTAATATCATGATTTATAGTGGTAGGATTTAGTAGTTCATGATAAATTTGGAAAAGGACTTGAATGTGAGGATTTTGAAAAATGTTTCATGAAATAATTCAATCCATAAATTTATATAATCACATGAACGTCTTATGTTGTCATATTGATTAATGAAATACTATCAGGAATCGAGTATCAAAAAAAATTTATCAGTTTAGACATATTTGAACCCGATTTTGTTTTCAATGCATCCTTGAAGCATCACACCATTAAATCGAGGATGAGGTTGAGTATTTGGTCGAAGATTTCCATTATTATTATAATAGATTATATTGAGATTTTAAATGGAGTGGTAGTTGAATAAAGGGAAAATGTTGGGGTACTCATGGATGTAACCTATTGGAACCAATATGAAATAATTGGAACACTATTTATGGGGATATTGGAAGAGTGAAACATTCGTCCAATGTAGATGAATCTGAAATTTATGCCACGTCACAGGGGTATCATTGCAATAGACTTCACGTCAATCAGACACCTGGTCTATGAGTTATTAGACATTTAGTCCCGAGGCCCAGTTGAATTCGTGTATGATTTAACCTGACCTTTTCTCAACTATACACCACATTAAAGTGGAGAATACTCAATGGGAATGCCACACTCAGTGATTACCAGCGCCGATGACAGATCTTCAAATGGATGTCTGGAACCAGAGATATGGCCAAAATAATGTAAGGGATCATTGTGGGCCCTAGTCAGGTCCGACCTGGTCTGACCTACCTGACACATCTTAGTCTAGGAAGAACTAGTTCGGGTCAACCCTGCCTGACTCATTGGGTTCTATTGGGACCATTTTGCGGGCTAGCCTGTTGGGTTCAGCCCGGCAAGCTGGGCCTATCCCAGCAGGCCGTGGTAGTGGTTCGCCTCATAGGGGGCCGCATAGGTGGCTCTGCCCAGTGGCGCTGAGTCGGATCTTCTTGGATCCATTTGAGGGGTGCGGCAGGACAACTCGGCTTGGTGACGTTAGTGTCGGGACTCAGGAGGCTCGACCCGGGTGGCCGGAACAACCGGACACCATGAAGGGTGTGGTTCAAGCGGCTAGGCCTGAGAGGCCATCTCGACAAGTCGCCGTTAGGGGTGAAACTTGGGCAGCTCAGCGCAAAAGCTACGAGGTCTGTAGTTGGCAGGGAGGCCAGCGGGCGGCGGTAGGCCCGACTACCGGGCATCGCACAATGGGCGGTGGAGCCAGTTCGGATGAAGCACCACGAGGGTGGCACAGGTAGCAGAGACCACTGGTAGTGTGGCCATTTCCTGTCGCCTTCGTCACCTCGTGATTTCTTTTCCACATATAAGAACAAAAAAAACAAGATCGATCGAGGGAGTCGGGCCATGATAGTTTAGCCTGCACCATCAGCGTTAAAGGTGATAGTAATCAGTTCATAAGAACGTAGCACAAAAACCCACCCACAAAAGGAAAACATCCACCTTCTTAGTTTTGAATTAAAGGAATAACATGGATCATAAATGAAATTAAAACCCTACCTTGATTGTTATTATTCGATGGAGTCACGGAGTAGACGACGGATCGTTAGGAAAAGGCAGTCATTAGTGTCATCGGTGTTTTCCTCGATCATCGGTTAGTGCGCCGACTCATCGAAGTTGATGACATACTACGTCGGAGGAAGCCCCGAGGAAAAAGGTTGATGATGGGGTTGAAGTTCTTCGTCGGTTTAGCATTATTCATTGTGAGAAGGCGTTCTTCGTTCTTAGTTTGAGAGATATTTTCTCTCAAAATATCCTTCCACCATTTCCAAAAAAAGAATACGTAGCCAAGGATAATAGATTATAAAATCTATTAAGTCGTTGGTAGGAGAAGTTAAAAAGGATGAATTAATTAAATGGATCCACATAATTAATTCATGTGGTTGGCATAATTAATTAATTAGTAGAATTTGGCATAATTAAATGTTAGGGGAGTTGAAGAGGCTCCAAAACACATTATCGAAGTTTGAGGGATTCTCCCCATTAAAGGGTAGTTATAAGGGGGTTTAAAACCCAGGTGGTCCCCACCATAATAAACATGAATATGAGGTTAGGTACAGCTGGGCCCCACCACTATAACCTCTCATAGGAGGTTACGGTGTGGTGGTCCCCACCTCCAACTTCATCATGGTGGCTTTAACAAATAAAATAAAAAATAAAGGTACACAAAATTATTTTTACTTAAATCATTCACTATGAAACCAAAAACAATCTTTTATCCCCGACTAGATGCCATTGATGTGAAAGTGTTCTTAAGAGAACATCGGCACTATGAGTTCAATGGTGCCCACATATATCAATTCGGAGCACATGTTCAAAAGTTATAAAAACTGGATCATATGTTTACTGAACGTACCCGAACAAGACTTCAGGAATTGAGTCCAGGATCACTGGGCCTTAGAATCACACACCGTCAATTTTCGCAGAATTATAAATTTCCAATTTAATTAAAAAAATTACATGGAAAATCCCAGGTCTTTAAATTTGATATTATTAAAATTGAATGATCTCTTATTTAGAATGTGGTTTGATTTTCAAAATCATGGAGAAGCATCCAAAAATATATTAATATGGAAAATGGATGAATATTTAATTCAAATATCTGATTGACATGATGACGCAGAATTTGAAATTTTTAGGCCTTCATTTTCTAGAGAGTGATAATTAATGAATTTATTTTATTTATATAAATGTAAGCTAGTTGGAGTCCAAGAAACTAACATGAAGAAGACGATGATAGTGTGGTTTCAACTGAGCCACATGTAAACCAAAAATAGTTTCAAAGTATAGTCTATGTCATTCTTGTTTTGTATATAGGGATCCAAATGGATTAACAAAGGAAAGTAGATCATTCCGTTCAGTTATAGATGTTGAATCCACACATATTTAATGGTGATTTGGAACTAGATGCTTAGGTGTAGCTGAATAGTATGAATAAAATATTAAATTTCTTAATCACATTTGTAGAGATAAAAATCGCAATGGTTATTTACATGCTGTAATATCATGGATTATAGTGGTAGAATTTAGTAGTTCATGATAAATTTGACAAATGACTCGAATGGGAGGAATTTGAATAGTGTTTCATGAAATAACTCTATCCATAAATTTATATAATCACATGAACATCATATGTTTTCATATTGATTAATGAAAAACTATCAGGGATCGAGTATCAACATAAAATTATCAGTATAGACCTATTTGAACCCGAATGTGTTTTCAATGCATCCTTGAAGCATAACAACATTGAACCAGGGATGAGGATGAGTATTTGGTCGATGATTTCCATTATAATTATAATGGATTACATTGAGATTTTAAATGGATAGGTATTTGAATAAAGGGAAAATATTAAGGTACTCATCGATGGAACCTATTGAAACATATAAGAAATAATGAGAACACTATTTTTGGGAATATTGGAAGAGGGAATCATTCTTCCAATATAGTATGGTGGCCTAGAGTTATACATCTAGATCCAAAAATCATTTTAAAAATCATAGAGAAATCCAAGTTATTTCCAATGTGTTAACATGGAAAACATGAAGAGATATTTTACAAAACCACCTCTAGCATGCCATAGTTTCAATATGATGGGGAATGTTCATCACTATTGTAATATTGATCAAATTATTAGATTTATAAACCCTTATATTGTTTCATAGACAATGGGTGTTTTAGTGGGATGAGGACAACATAGGTATTATCTTCCGTAGAGCTGTGATATCCATGGTGATTCCATGAATACCATGAGTCCTTGATAAGGACAATATCAAATAGGAAATAAATAACAATGTGTTTTGAGTTTGTGATTATATGACGTTGAGAGACATATTTTGGATGATAATTCTAGACAATAGATTATGGGATGTATGATCATTTGGAATTCAATCACTTGGAAATATATATTTTATATAGGTACATCCCAATTATTTATTTCATTGTATGTTTTTTATTTACTAGGCTTAAATGTTGACATGTTTTCTTATATTTTTGAAATTCAAACTCCATCAGCTCCGAGAGATTGGTGAGACATTATGCGTATAACTCGTTCAATAACTAATATTGAATTCAAATTGATATGTGAATTCACGGTCCTTGAGAATTATGTTTATGAAATTATACTGTGTACGTATTGGTTTTCAATGGTCAAGGCTCACATCAGTTTTTATAAATTAAGTGTATGTTTCTTGACATATGATCAAATTCACATCACTATAGTTGTTATTGGATTGAAAAAGAATTTAAAATGTGCTATCTTGAACAAGAATTTGGAACAATACCATAATATTTAATAGAATTGAAATTTTAGTATATGATAAATATCTTGAATGTTTTTTTACACATCGATTGTTGATTAGTTTATTGTCAATTTTCATGAATCATTATCAAGTTTTCTACCCCTAAGATGAGTTGATTTTACGGTTGATGTAATCCTAAAGGCCAATATTGTATCCATATAAAATTATAAAATGGATCAAATTAAATTTTGGAATTTTAATTTTAGTTTGAAGTGAATGAAAGAAAAGGGTTTATTTGGTCAACCATGTCTCATTGGGAACTAATGATCTTGTTAGTGAAAAAGGAAGATTTAATTTTTTGGTTTTTTCTGGCATATTATATGATTAACCAAGTTACGATAAAAAATAGGTATCCTCATCAATGAATATATTATATGCTCAATTAATTATGCGATCTAAATGATTCTCTATAATTGAAATGGTATCAGGATATCACCAATTGTGATTTTAGAAGGTGATATTCCAAGGAAAAAAAATTAGGAGTTGATATGGCCATTAAACGTATGTGGTAATTAATTAAGGTATTATGAATCCCTTAAAAGTCTATATATAATTGATTAATCGAATATTTGCATGATATATATATTATTTTATGGTAGTTTATTAGATGTAATATCGTTGTATTTAAGGGAATGGAATGATCATGAGAAACACATAGTGATGGTATTTTAAATATTAAGAATTCATCTTATGTATTCCAAATAATCATTGTTTTTTATGGATAAAAGAGGAAAGATTCAATTATATGTAATTTTTGAATTCGTAATTTCTATGGATACATAAAATATATAATCACCAATATGTTTACAACAACCAGAAAATGCCTTTGTGATTTACAGTTTCCTCCTTCTAGTTGGTTATTACTGTTGTCGGTTTGTGATACTTGATGAATATATTTCTAATGAAGTATTTATAGAAGAATAATTCTATATTCCAATTTAATGAAAAATGTCAAATTTCATTTTAATAGAATAATTTTCTCCTTAAACAAGCACCAATCATTATCTTTCCTTACTATGAATAACGAAATGTAACGAATTGTGAGGCATTGAGTCCAGGGTTGTGATCCATTCTCATGAATGGAGATCATGTTTTTTCTATTTTAACAATATATTTAAGGTTTCATTATAATAACTACCAATACCATGATTTGGATTTAGATACCATAATATATAAATTGAAAACATCATGCCACACTACCTCTTCAATATGATATTTTCTACGTTCATGAATCATTGGTGTTTGAAAAATATTTTATCACAAATGTATTTGAACATGATACAAAGAATATGGATGTAGTATCCCATAATATTATAAATTTACTATATGTATACACTATGTGAAAAAATGGTTGTTGAGGTTGAATTAAGTATTAAGTCATATGCTTAATCAGAATAAGAGGTTTCATATATGTGGTAGCTAATGTTTGTCCCATGTGACATGAAAATGGAATGTGAAGGCCCTGGTGTTTGGGTGGTTTTAATTCTAGACTTATTCACACTTTATTTGGTAGAAACTGTTAAGGAGGTGCATACAACTGAATCTGAAAGTATTTATTTACGGTAAAAAATCAATACTAGGGAGAGAATTGAGGGGTATAAATTGTATAGAAATTCTATTTTGTGGTTATGATGATGGATGGTTAAACCTAGGAATTATTTGGAACAAAATCTCCATGATTACAACCATTCAATATGGGTTGTTCATACTGGATTATTGAATATGTTTTAGGAATAGAATGCATTGTTTTGTGGATCGATATGAAAAGGAAAATGGTTGAGTTTTTTATGATATAAATAACATTGGACAAGTTTTAATGAACAAAATTGTGACTAAAATTCATTTTTTAGTATTTACGTATTTCTATTTCATATTCTAAACATATAGCCCTAGATTTTTTTAATAGGACTCCAAAAAATTATTTAGAAACAAGTTGACATATGGGTAATTGTAACATCTTATTACCCATTTTTGTGTGTTTTACCCAATAATTGGGCATCATCACTGGTCATTTCTATACATTAACTATTATTCATTGATGTTTTATGGGACATGCAATGGATTGTGTGGAATTTTTAACATTATTTCAAAAAGTGTAAAATATAGAAATTAAGGGATCACTATATTGGGGCATGGTTTGAAAATGTGTGCATCCAAATCATTAAATAAATCTAGGGACTATATTCTGGGTTCATGGGTTGGGCATGATAAGAAAAAACCTTGTGACATTACACTGTTAATGGTGGATGTGGTAATTAAAGTTATAAAAATATTCATTAATGTATTAATCATCCCTTAATCAACCCGAGACATCTCCTAATTGATTTTAATATGATATATAGGGTTTGGGGATCCCTCTAGATCAATTATTATTCCTAAACCTCTTCTATTGGAAGATCCATGAGCCAATTGATGCGTGGAAAATATTTTGGGGAGTTCATTTATATTTTATAATAGATATCCATTATACATTTGATTACATCATCCAAATGGTTGTGAAATACTTTATTTTTTTTAGATATTGACTATTTTGAGAGGAATTGTGTGTTTTTTATCACCTCTCTCTTCTTTGATGATCAATTTTCTTTAATCTGTTGGGTTCCATCAAAATTATCACATCTCATATGCATTGGAGTAAGATTCCTAATATTCCAAGAAGGTGCTTCTTTGATTTTACATTATTTTATGATTCATTGTTTCATGATAAATTATGGGACACATTTTTTCAAATTTCTAATAAATTTTAATGAAATTAATCCTTGAAATTCCTTAGAAAATACTCATTGAGAAATTTACCTTCTAATTGAATGTATCATTATTTGAAATTTTATAATTTTGAACTATATGTCCTTGTTGATAAATGTTTGAATGCTATGTTTTATTGGTTTTATTTTCAAATGGAGTTTAAATATTTTTTGGGTGAATTTTAGTATGTTGTATTGAGTATTGATTTATAAAATTCACACCCCTTATTTAAATTAAATTATTTTTAATATATCTTGGTTTATAAATTGTGTAAAATGATTTAGATTATTAAATGGAAAATATTCCATATTGAATTATGTTTACAATGATTTCGAATTGTTGTTTTTGTTTTATTTTAAATGATTTACCATCGTTGAAAGTGGGTCTAAACCCATGTTTTTGAATCTATTCATTACATTTTAAATTGTAATACATCCTAAAATTTTGTCAAGGATGTTTGAAATAAATGATTATTTTGAAGGACTTTTTTATATTTTAATGATGATTTGTGAAAGGAGGATTCTAATATTAACATTATAAATATATAATTACTTAAAAGGATTTGTAATGAATTTATAACTGCTTTAATGAACTATTAGGCATTTTAATGACTATTTGTGATATAATCTGAGTATTATTACCTTTATAATATTTAATTTATTAAATGGATTTTGAATGAATTGATGATTTCATTAATGGGTTGATAATAATTTTAAAGATGATTTCTGATAGGAAGCATCTATTCGTACCATTATTTAATATTTAAATTCTATAAAAAACATATAAATTTAAAAATGATAAGAAATATTGAATAACCCCAATTCTATTGAATTGGGGGTTTGTTATAAATTTAATTTCCCATCATTGTTTTTAGTATATAACATGATATAATTATGTATTTGGTGAGTAATTTTGTTCATATATTTTTTATTTACAATTCTCTAAAACAACATATATGCACATAACTTCCATTAAAAAATGGTGATGAAATATATTTGACTAGTTTCATTTGAGATGTGTGTGTATAAATATTTTCATTTCACAGTGTGAGTTTCTTTTAGCCGAGATCTATCATACCTTATTAGGGATATGACCATCATGTTTTCTTGTTTCTAATTGAACTTAATATATTTCATTATTGAAAAATATTTTACTTGCCTTGTTAATTGATAAAAAAATTTATATAATTTTTTTATTAATCAATTTCATTATAAATTTTTCATTACTAGAAATGAAATTAATTATTATATTAAATATTATTTATAAATAAAAAACCAATTTATTTCAAATGAATTTATTTTTATATGGTTGTTAACCATATGAAATTTGATTTTCATTGATTTCATAATTTATAGATATTACTAAACAATAATATATTGTATTGATTATTATTATTCATTAGTTATTACGTGAGTATTATCATTTATTCTTGATTATATTAATTTATCTTGTGAAATCAGTTTCAATGATTTTCATGAAAATATTTATTTTAATAATGGAGAAATGGATTGTTTTGTAGGTTTATTTTAGAAATTGTATATCAAATGAAGAAAAAAATACTGTTACCCTAATACACATAGTCTTCCATTTGTATTTCTAATTTAGAAGGATTGAATTACCTTATAATGTAATTTCATAAAATCATTGTTGGAATCATATTGGGATCTCTATATCATATCCAACATGTAACATTTGGTGTTTTTATCCCTTTATTATCTGATACTAGTTGTTTGTTCTCTCCCCATCCATTTGGTTTCAATCTTGGGGGACTAAAGTTTGGTGACTTGGGAGATGGTATGTGGTCATGGACTTCTATTGGATGGGTTTCTAGTGGTTATCTTCTTCTTTTATTTTTCATAGTCTTTTATTGCACATGATATGTATGTATTGATTGATACACATTGATATATATATGATGGAATATCTTAATTATACACTTTTGTTTTAATACATTGATTGTGAATTATTCCCACCAGTTTTTGTTAATGACCAGGTGCTCATCACTTGTATTTGGAGATAAAGACAGCTCTTTGAGTTATGGGCGAATCATATCAGGTACCCGTTTTAGTGGTATTCTAGGATGGTTGACTACAAATTGTATAAGATAATGAATTTCCTTAAAAATTAATTCATGATACTTAAATCATCATGTTTTATTGGGTGATTCGTAGATTAAATGTGATTAGGATTATGTTGGCACTCCAGAGGTATTCTTTTAGAGGGTTCCAGATCACCACCAATTCATGGTGAGTAATCAAAAAAGGGATTTAGGGAATTGAGTATTTGTACTTATTTTTTGTTTTGATAGTGATAAATTAAATTTAGTCTCCCTAATAGTTGACTATTGATTTGGTAAATATATTATTACTTTTTCTAAACATAATGGAAGGTTCACCAATGTGGAAACATGTAATCATGGTTTAGTAATCGCTGATGAATCAATGTGAATTATTTAGAAATCTTACCATGAACTATTGTAAGGTAGGGGTGTGGTTTTCCATCCCATAAAACTAGGACATTAGATGATATATATTGATTCTAAAATTGAAATCTTATAAATTTTCATTCATATTAATTCACTTATATGAGGTTAGTTATGTTGGTTATATATGTGGGTTATTTCACAATCTCGTATGGTTGTTTAAAATATAATACCTTGAATATAATTCTAAATCCATTTTGATAACAATATTATTTCTTAAAACATATTTTGGTAAGTCTATTGAGATACTTATTCAATTACCAAATAGTGAGTTCATTGATGTTTTTGGATTGGACAAATAATTATCAATTATGATTATATGATGTGGAAAAATAATTTCATAATTCGGAAATTTGGTTTGTAATTGGTTTAAATTGATAAAGGGATTAAAAATTAAAAATGTATGTAAATTACATTGAAACCATGGAATAATATAAATCTACTATTAATTTTTTTTTTAAATTTTGATTGATTTATAATATGAATTATAATTTTTTAATAATATAGTGATTTTTTATAAACTATTGAATATTTTATGATTTGAATTCATTGATTTTTTTATTAAAATGGGATATAAATTAATCTAAAATCTTATGTGATTTTTTAGTGTTCATGGATGCATGTATTGATATGCATGTGTTAGGTGATGTTTAGAAATGTCTGCCAGAAATTCCTGTAATAATTATATGATGTTGTTCCTACAGTCCATTCCATAAGTTAATTCTTCACATTTTATAGAATTTGAATCCATTGTCAATAGTTATTCCCAAATTCCATATTTATTGGTGGAGATAGATAAATTCAAACCATTGAACTCCATCATTTAATTCCTAGATTCATTACATTCTTATAATAAAGTAGAACTGGGTACTCTTTTTGTGTGTAATAGATTAATGTTTTTGATATGATCTTTGATACTCTTAAGTCCCTAAAATCACAAATGTTCTTGTATATCCACTCATAATTTGAGGGACCTGATAGGAGTGGTGGGAATATGTGATTTCATTTAGTATGTATGAAATAATGTCTTCAGAATTCGTCAAATCAGTGATCATTCATTGGAAAAATCCTAAGGAGGTGATGAAGCATAATGTTTTCTGGATTTATTCAGACTCCTTAAGAATTGAGATAGAATATTTTGTTTTTTTGTATAGATCCCATCACCATTCTAGGTTGTTTTTTTAAAAATCATAATAGTTTTGTAGATGGTGTGAAACATGAGGTCCCATTCATAGTTTTTGAATGTTATTATACAAAAAAATGAAAATTAATTCAGGACTATCAGCTCTTAAGTATAGTGAAGTAGATGAATTATGATTATAGGTCCCCAAAAACATTCATCAATGTGAATATTTTCTCACATTTTATGAGATTCCTATTTCAATCTTTTTATATTCAATTTCGGAATGTAGACTATATATGTTTCGAAAATTGATGATTTTCTGTATTGGGAATTTTTTGTTTTGGGATCATTGGTATAGCCTCTTATTAAACATGGTTTTTCTCATTTTTTGGATTTGTGTTTTAGTAATGGTTTCCTTCACATAATGTATTTTATTGTTCCTCTAGGTTAAACATATTTTAACTTGTTGGATAGACCTTTTTTTTGATGTGACAGATGACCTTACTTGTGAGAGTATGATTCCCTATCATTCATTGGCCTTGATGTTAATGCTATTTCTATTTGGACATTGATAGACCATTGGAATTAAGGTGGTTAACTAGGATGATGTGCAATTTTGATAGACCAGTCACACAGTGTAGATGGAGTCTATATTAATGATCTCATAGAGGAATGAGACTCAGTTTGAAAAATCATTGGTTACCTTAGAGTACTTACATAGGGTCTAAATCTTGATTAAATATTTTCATTTTTTGATGATGTTTGATCATAGATATTTCTCTCTGGTTGTTGGTTAATGCCTCTTGTTTGGTTGTAAGGGATGTTTTCTTCTTATGATGCAATATATTATTGATTCCATAAATTGTGGATATACTAATGATAGGTCACCAACTTTATATTTTTCGGAGACATGTGATCATCTTAGTTTTTTATTATGGATTTGTATGTGTTATTTTCCATTTAGCGAGCCTCTATTCTGCATTATATACCTTCTTTTACCTAATATATGTGAATGATATATTATTGTGTCATCATGTTATATCATTAAGACTATAGGTTTTCTATGGATATAAATTCTTTTGGTGGGGTGGTTTTAACAACATGTTACCCATTTTATGTGATTTATCCATTGATTTGGAATCATCACTATTTATTTCAATATTTTTTGGATATGTTTCATTATTTTTTATAATGTTCATTCTTTTACATGGTTTATAAATGTGTGTGTCCCGGAGTGTAGGGGGAGCATGGTTAGTGCAATGATTGACAATGTGTGCATCCAAAATGTGCAACACATCAATTGGATCTATTCTAGACGCATGTTTTGTGAATAGTTAGAAATAATAGTTTGACATAACCCTGAAAACCATGAAATCATTAATTATTGTTATGAATATTTTAATGATTGACATGAAAAAATAATATTCAACATCAAAATTCTCCCAATAAATTATATTATGATTTATAGGGTTTTTGATCAGTCTATATGAATTTTGCCTTCCCAAACCTCATCTCTTGGTTTATCAATGCACCAATTGAACTAGTGAATATCATCTGGTAATTTGATATCTTATTGACCAAGAATCAACAGTCACCACCGGATTCCTTCTTCTTAATGGTTGGGAAAACCTTGTGTTTTGTTGGATCATGATAGTTTTTTGGAAATGGTGATATAGTATATCATCTACCTTCTTTTATGGTCATGATTCTATGATCTCGTGATCACCATAGAAGGAGACAAATTAATGATTTAATGAGGTTCTATTCATAATTATCCAGGTAAGATTTTCTGTTAATTTTATTCATTTTTTAATTCAATGTTTAGTGATAAAATCATAGATACATGTTTCTGAATTTCAATGTCATGATATATTAAAATTTTCCGTGATTTTTTTTATAAAGCATCATTGACCAATTTACATTGGAATTGAATATGCCATTAATTAAATTAAAATAATCTTGAAATATATAACCCTTTCTTTAATTGTTTAATTTCCATGTTTGTTTGGTTTTATTTTCAAAGATATTTTAATTGTTTTTTTGGGTTTAATTTAAGGGTTCTAAACAAAAATTGATTTTTTAAAAAAAATCTATGATTTGATTTAATTTAATTGAACTATTTGATGTTTTACAAATAGTTAAAAATGAATTAATTTATTAAATGACCAGGTACCTAAGTTGATTTATTTTACAAATATGTGGAATTGGTGTTCTTGGGTAATTTGATATAAATGATTTATCTTAATGAAAAGAGAGTGTAGATCAATTGTTGAATATTATTTAATCCATTATAAATAGTGATGCGTCATCTAAATGATTTTGGGATTCATTGAAATAAATTCTTTATTTAATGTCTTATTTATAATTTTACTGATGATTTATAAATGGAGTGGGTATTATAACCCATTTAAGTATTGAATTGTTTAAAACTATTTGGAATAAACTTACGATTGATTTAATGTCCTATTTTTTTAATGTTTATTTTTATAATGAAAAGTATATTATTACCCTTTTAAAAATTTGATTTTTTAAATCTAAATGGAATGAATTGATTCCTATTACAATGGATGCTTTGTAATTTTTATAAATAATAATAAAACGAAGAGGTTACTGTTTCCATTTTTTAATGTTGAAATTCATAAAAAAAGTTTTGATGAAAAACTAAATTGAAAATTAATAAAACAAATTCATTTAATTTGGTGTTTGTTATGAAAATGATGAAATTTGTTTGGAAATTTATTTTTTGAAATAAATTATTAAATGAGATTGTTAAATTTAGTAGTGTATTGATTTTGAATCTATATTTTTTAAAATTCCTTAAAATGGTGTTGATAGTAACCGTAGGGGTTTATCCTGGTGTAAATGAATGTTTTTATTAAAACCCAGTTTTGGGTTTTAAATTGAATATCAAATACAATGAAATGTATTATTTAATGAATTTAATAATTTTATAATATGAATTTTTCCCATCATTGTTATTTATTAGTGAACACACACTATTTATGTAGTTAGAGAGTTATTTTGGGAGTGACAATATGATATACGACATTTAAAATCATCATGTCAACACAATCAGATAACTTAGTTGATGGTGATGAATTTATTTTTACCAATTCTAGTGAGTATTATGTATAAAAATACTTCCATTTCATAGTTTACGGTCATTATTACCTATAACTGTCATACCTTATTAGGAATAAAACCATATTTCTATCTAGTTTGTATTTGAAATGAAGGTATTCCACTGTTAAATTCAATTGCGTTCCTTGTGAACATAAATAAACTATTTTATATTATATATTTTTGTAATAATTTTTTTGAATATTCCATCATAAAAAATGTAAATCAATATTTGATTGAATAGAATTTTGAATTGAAAAACCTATTAATTTTAAATGGTAATTTTTTAATTGAATGTTAAATTATATGGAAATTGAGTTTCATTAATTGAATCATTTATTGTTATTATGCACCATGACTCTATTATATTAAATATTACTCATCATTACGTATTTGTTTCATATTACAATTTTTTTCAATTACCTGATTTATATAGTGAAATTATTTTAAAAGTTTTTAATGAAAATTATTAATTTTTAATTGTTGAAATGGCATGTTTCAATGGTATTGTATAATAAATGAATTTTTGAATTTTAAAACAGTATTCATAATTTAATCCTTATACTCTCACATATTTACTTATATTTTAGTATATTTTAATTACCTTAAGTTGAAATTACATAGAATCATTCATGTAAGACTAATGGCCTCTTTGACTCACACCATTCATGTTCCTTTTAGTGCTTTTAGTCGTCTATTATCATATAATAGGTTCTCATTCTCTCTCCTTCCTTGTGTGTTTGTTGTTGGGTGACTAATTATGGGTGACATGAGACATGGTGGGTGGTCATGGACAACCAAATGATATGGTTTTTTGTGTTATTATCCCACTTTCATTTTTCATAGTGTCTCGCTGAGCTTGATATGTATGTAATGATTGTCACGTATAGATTTGTATATGATTATTCTTCCACATTTTACTTTTTTTTATTATATTTATAAATTTTTCATTCCCAATGTTTTTTTAATTCCCATGTGCTTGTTGTCGACCCATGGATTTTAGGACTATAAATTGGATTTTTGGAAAATTTGTTTGGGTACCAATTTAGATGGAATTATGGGTTCGACATTATAGTGATAGTGGATCGAATCACAAATTCATCTTATTTCATAAATATTCTTGATAATCATATGGTGGAGAAATTCCCAAAACTATTTATTTGATATGTGGTAAAGAGGCATGGAGAAAATGTTTCCATACTGTCATATAGGGGTCCAAGGTTTACGCCATGTCTCTAGAAATCCATACAACAATCCCTTAGAACTAAGTTGATTGTGTCTATGTTGTATAATTAATATATGGATTGAAAATGTAAATAGAAAATTTAAACATTGGATGAATTTCTATAGTCTTTTATAATGGATTTTGGTGTCTCTAAAAATAATCACATACAATTGGTGATGGTTTCATAATATAACTATTATTAGTGCTCGATACATACAGATTAATTTGAAGCATTGTGTTGGTGTCCATTTTGTTCTCCACTTTTTTGATGAAAATAGGTTATATATCACTAGTTTTGATGACCTTAGTACGAGAGATAACATATAAGGATTAATTGATCGATAATATTATGGGGATGGGTATGTGTAATTAAAAATATTATTCCATTCAATATTTAAGGGTGTTGTCATTAGAGGTGTGTGATCATGTGTTCTTGAGGATCCCACCATTGCTTGGATATCTTCATTTTAGGATTATGGTCGTGTTATCTCCTTTAATATTTTACTATTTTGATATACATGAATAGTTTGGTGAGGTGGAATTTTTGTTGGATTTTTCACCAAGGTTTAGAGTACGACATAATGTATTTCGTGTTCTTATTTGAAAATTTTCATCATGATACTGACCACATTATTCAATGGGATAATGCTGAACTGTAGTTGGATGATCTATTTTTTCACATAGTATTGTGGCTTATTATAAATATTGAGAAGGTTTTTTGTGGAAAAACAATCAACCTAGTGCGGTATTTGTGGAAAAATTTTATGACTGTAGAAGTAACATTGGGACATGAAAAAGAAATTATCAATAAATAGTTATAACACTTTCAATATTGAGTTGTTTTCTAAATTTATAGGAGGTAAAGAAGAATGGTGGAGAGAATGTAACACCATGTGTTCAATTATATAACACTTAATTAATTATTTTTTTGTATGTAAAGTGTTTGGATGAAATTTCGGAGTCTGTGGTTGAAATTTTAAATTTTTTTTAGAATTTTTCATGAGATGCATGGTTTGATAATGGTTTGTATAAACTATTCCACTCTAATAGGAAACCATGAACAATGATACATGGGGCTCTAGGAAGGCACACCATTGGGTAACACGGTTTGGGAAAACCATGCAGCTTGCCATGTTTATCAATTAAAAGTGCAACATATGGAAACTTTATTGTTGGTGAATGTTTTAATATACGTTAGGGGATATTTATGCACCATTTTTATAGAGATAGATCCTAGTGCATATTTAGAACATGGATTCCCTGACAGTGTGACTAAAAATCGATGGATTAACGGTTAATCACTAAAAAAGTAGATATCACTTGTTATCAATTATACTAATATATTTTAACTGTATTTTGATTATACTCATCACCCATCTCTATGTTTTTTAGGAATCTTCTACTATGTATGGATCCTATATTATTGTTGGGAATAATGATTACATTTGGATTTTATGGATATAGTAGGATTATTTCTAATGTTGGAATTTGGAGAATCAATTCATCTTTGTTGAATAATCGGTATCATTATACATATTGATCGCAATTTTAGAGGTTGATGGCGTCAAAATCAACTCATATTTTTAAATCTACATGGATTGATTGAAAATATTATTTTATTCATTATTAATAATTTATAAATGATTCATGAAACCCACATAGTTTATAGTTTATGGAATTATTAATATTTGGTTTTTGTGAAAAGTTAATGTCATAGAGTGATTTAAAATAGATTATTTTAAAATAATTGTTTGGATTTAATGTATGAAAAAATTATATAAATAAATTGATTGTATTATTGATTTTATTGTAGCAATTCATTTCATCATTTCTTGGATTATTTGGTTAAGTGTGAGTTTAATGTGGTACATATTGGTCATGATGTACCATCATCAAAGGGAACGGTTTTTAATTTGATGTTCCACAATTAAGGGTAGCACAAAAAAAGTGTGATTGAGTTTTTTTATGTGGTTATGTGAAATGGAAAGAATTATTTGAAAATTGAATTTAAGACATAGTTACATTATGTTTTTGTTAATATCCGTTGAAAAATAATTTGGTATCAGTCAATTGTTTTTTATGAAAACTCTTTTTTGTGAGATGTAATGTCTTTAATTTATACTGTTTTTAAATATTTTATAAGAATTTATTTATGGAAATGTGAAAAAATGTTCTATCCAATTTCCATGAGTATGGATGTAATTTAAGGAAACCATACTATGTTTTACTACTCACACCTTTTTTGGAACGTTGGTTCCTTTGTTGTTATTATATACCAGTATATATGTAAATTTATGGAATCACATTTCTTTTCTGGTGATTTATGATTATTATGTTATATTTTCAACATGGGTCAGGTGCAATATTTTGAGTTGTAGAGTTATGTCTCAGAGTATTTGAGTTTTTATAGGTTTTTATTCTCTTATTGTACCCAAATATTAGTTTTATTATATATTTAGTGGTTATTATTTGAGTTGTATACATTTCTATTATCAATAATTTAGTGTTTATATTTTCATATTATGTAAGGTTCAGTAGTTTTATTTTGAAATGGTATAATTGATTATCAATTATATTGATTCCATTGTCATTGACTACAATAATTTGGTGACTAGTGGACATCTCTTAAGACCATGTATCATTTATTCTGATTCTCAATCCAATGTTGGTGGGAATGATGTGACATCATTTTTTATGTTATTTTTCTTTCCCATAAGGATTCTGTGTTATCATAACATGACAAAATTAGATACAAAAATATAATGACCATTTAGTTAACTATCACAGCTAGTGATTATTATTATTGATTGATGATAGCTTCTATTTTACATAACCCATACTGTTCTTTCAGATCACGTTTATTTTTTCCCTTAAACTGGGATTTGAAGATGAAATAATGGAATCAATTTCGTGGATGTTCACATTTTAAATATTTTCATTATTTCATTCCATTTAGAATTATAAAATGGGTTTTATGTATGTATATATTTCTCTAAAACTTATAAATAGATTCCTCCTTGATTTAACCCAATGAATATATCAAAATGTAAAAAGACAAACACTGAATCAACGAAATGTTGGTTGGGGTCATTATATTTTCTATCTGAGGAAGTTATGTTGAATACATTGGAAATATATCTAGGAAAATTTATATTAGGGAACATAACTCTATGATAAGCATTGATTATTAGTATAAGAAGAAAATAATATTCTTTTGAAATGAAAGATATTATGTGTTTGTTCCTAGAAATAAACATATTTCTGGATACTAAAATGGGTTTCTTGGCATAATTGTTTCATGGGGTTACACTACAAAGGAGGTATTTGTGTATTAAATCAAGAATTATCAAGAAGATGAAATTGGGCCTTACTCATCCCTTGGTTTGATATTCTTTGGGGATATTTTTATGATAATATAATTTTTATTTAAAACCTATTATGAATTACTTGAAAAAGATATATCCCTAATGAATCAATATTTATGACTATGATATTTGTTATTCATAAATAATTAAATTAATTTTAATAATTTATATATATATATATATTGTTATATATTATTTTTTATAAATATAAGATCTAATATAATAAATTACATTTTTAGAATTTTATCCTAGAAGGAACAGTAGAAACATTTACTCATGTAATCGAATAAATAAAAATTATAATTTCATTTACTGGTTTAAACCAATCATTCTAAGGGAACTAGTCTCCAAAAAAATAGTATTGAATGAGGACATAGTATCATGAAAAAATATAATTCATTATGAATTAACTATGTATTATGGATTCTGAGTAAAAAATTTGTACAAAAGTATGGATGTTTAGAAGGTGGATAATGGAATAAGCACAAAGAATGAATTTATTTCTACTGTTACTTGTAGAGAAAATCACCATTAGAAATTATTTAAGGGATTATGAGCCACTTATATGTATGTAAAATAGTTTCATCAAAGATATAATGAAAATGGGGGAAATAAAACTTTGGTATTTAGTGGTTTAACTGTACGGAGATTGGGAACAACACAAATGAATTCCCAAGGTGTCAAGGGTACATGCAACCAAATATGTTATATGATCAATGTAAGAATTATTCTATTGATATATAAAAAGTTGAATGCATAAATATCCTATTTTTCAGATCTAGGAGAAATTTTATAAATATATTTTACTAATGATAATATCAACATGAGAATAATGAAATAAATAAATATTTTCTTAAAATTATATGTAATTAAAAATTTCATTGATTAATTTTAATAATTATGATGACCAAAAATAATGAATTAGTGAATTGTTGAAGTTCATGAAAAACAAATTCATGAGGGTATTACAACAGTAAATATGTTAATACATTTCAAATAATGAGGGTTTTATAATGTTATTATTGATTTGTATAATGTAAAAGGGATAATTCTAATTTTATGTGAATAATGATTTGTGAAAAAATATATATTTCTCTTAATGGTGTTTAATAAATTTTTAGATTTTAGCAACATATCTAATGAAGTATTATTTAGGTGAGGAATAAAGAAGAGTTCTTTTTTTAAATAAAAATTAATGGTAAATTTGTTTATTAACATGTCCAATGAAAATAAATGATGTAGGTATTCACATGTTTAGTAGTATACGATTATGAGCTACTTCATGTTTCCTGAAGGATCAATGGTGCGTCAATTTTTTAAATTAAATAATATTCGTTATAATGATTTAGATATTAATCATTTGGAATGGTTATATGGTTATCTAATTATGGAATGATTTAGGTCTATCATTTTACGTTTATTACTGAATAATTCACTTCGTCACAATATGGAGTTTCATAAATATTTGATTATCTATTCTTACTATTTTTCAAAAGTATAACTAGATATATAAAAAATTAAAAATCATTCTATTTTGGATATTACAATCTATTTTAATAAACCTAACATAAGAATATTCATTTTCATATACTCATTTCAAGGTGAATGGGATGAATTTTAAATCAATTACTGCATGAAACTGTGTGTATGAAATAAATATGAATCATGTTAATATATTTCCTGAAATTCATACACTGTAAAATAAATCAACAAAATTAGGAAATATGATCTTGAAATAAACTTTTATCCAATTACCATGATTTTGGACGATATCAATGACCTTTTTAAAACCTATTTTTAGGGTTTTGAGTATATTAACATTATGTGGATCAGAAACATTATTTTGATCAATGATAAATATCATTCTACATCAATATTTGGGTTTTATATTTATCTACATTTTCCATGTATTTATTTCCTTTTAATGTTTTACTATTTAGAAACCTAGTAATGTGTTATTCAATATGTCACTTTTACATCCCTTTCTGTCTTATTATGATTCAACCCTTATCATGATGTTGGATATTAATAATGGTATTTTCAAATATCATCCCATTAAATTCTAATATCTAGTATAAATCTCACAGACATAATTTATTTAATGTGAGTAGAATTAACACCTTGTTATTCGTAAAAGAGAACATTGTATTTGATAGTGTTTATAACACGGAACCCCAAGGTTACTATCTAATATATCATTACTATAATTTGTAAAATAATTTTTTTAAAATAAATTAAATAAATTAAATATAATTTATTACAAGCATCACCATGTTTTTATTTACTTGAATGCATCATTTAGTTTAACATGTGTTACATGAAAGGTCGTGTTATAACGAACAATGGTATATTTTTATTATTATTTTTTATTATTATAACTGCATGTCATATATTTGAAAGGAGAATTGTAATAAGATTATCTGAAAAAATGAAATATATAATATTCACATTGTTATCATCAACATATTTATTATAAATAA
Source organism: Viscum album (assembly GCA_963277665.1). Classification (NCBI taxonomy): domain Eukaryota; kingdom Viridiplantae; phylum Streptophyta; class Magnoliopsida; order Santalales; family Viscaceae; genus Viscum; species Viscum album. The sequence continues at coordinate 492,050,203 of OY728162.1, forward strand.
ATTGTGAATAAATTATAATAAAGTGAAGTGTTATCTCGAAATAATATTTTTTCAAAAAGATGTATTAGTCGTGTTTTTCAAAAAATAATTTAAAAATAATTTATCACAGATCTAGAAAATTCATATGGGAATATAAAATTTATTTCTTAATAAATATTATAAAAATTCCCTATGGTGAACATTTGATATTTTTTGATAAGTATAATTTATTTTCTATTTGCCAAAAATATTATATTATAATTGAAAAATGTTTTTTCATTTAAAAAACATTAATAGTTCAATTAAATTATGAATAATCTTTACAGTAAAATAGATTCTATTTTATATTAGTTTATTAAAATGAGGAAATTTTTATAATTTTAATAATTAAATTTCAAATAAAATCCTTTTTAATGATTAAACATGTTAACATAAAAAACACATTTTCTCATTATGTTTGTGGGTTTAATTTTTTAATAAATTATAAAAATTACACGAGTAATTTTAAAAAATTTATTCCATATTTTGAATAATAATCATCCATATATTCTAATGAAGTCATCATTATATTTTACCAAAATGATTACTGATTGTTGTTAAAATTAATTACATTATTAACATACGAATATTATTTTCTCTTTTACACCGTGATCATATTAATTGTAATTTGATACATGAATTATATTGTTATTTATTAAATATTATTTCAAATTATATATTATTAAGTAGTAATTATTTAATAGATAAAATTTTAATTTTACGCTTAAATTATAATTTACCATGGTAAAAGAAAACATTTAAGTTACTATTATAAATACTAAAAGAATAAAATTGAGTAAATATAAATATTAATGAATATGATGATAAAATATTATTTATTTATTAGTTTTTATGTTTTTTTCGACAATATAATCAGTAAAATCTATTATTGAACTATTTGGTGGAACATTATGTATGATAGTCCTCCAAATAATGAATAATTTTATATATTTACAAGTATAACACTCCTCTATAATTATATAATGGAACAACCTCTCATAACATATCCAAACATTAATAAAAATTAAATATTGAAAAACTTTTCCAAATAATGAAAAATATCCATAAAATCATCCTATTATCATTATATTTGCAATTAATACAAAATACGAAGGAATTTGTGAAAAAATAAGTAGGATATCCCAATAATAGGTAAACGTCATCAATGAGAATTTCTATTTTTCATTCTAAACATCTATTATTTTTTTAATTGTCCTGATATAATAAACACAGTATAATCCACATTCATATCTTCTTTATGTTATGTGAATTACCTAAAACCATCCCCACAACCATCAATTGGGTTATGAAATAATCATTCATGTGTATGATGGACTACCACCTCACGATCAGATGCAATTAATTTTTCAATTTTAATCACTCAAGGATATGTATGATGGTGGATATAATATATATATATATATATATATGATTTTTATAAATTATTTACCCATATTGATTAATTATATCATATATACCTTCTTAATAAAAATTCCTTAGGAAACACAATAATGTCACTCCATCATAGGGTTGACTAATACCACACGAAGAAATGTGTTTCATCATTCAGTAACACATTACATTGAAGGAAACTAGAAATAATAATTATTTTTTAATGCATTATAAATTAATTAATTATGATAATCATTCCATTTTCATCATTATTTAATGAAAATCTGCCATTATAAATTTTTTACAGTTAAAAATGTTAACATTGTATGTGAAATTGCTAAATACTTCCTTCTTGACGCAATGTAACTCTATATTCATTCTCACACCACATGAATGATCTATATATGTATATATAAATAATAACATGTAATATAATATATTATGAATTTTAATGAAATTAATATATTTTGTAGAACAATTCTAAAATGAACATTGATAATGGAAAGAAATACTCTTGTGTAGATACGGCCTATTGTCTCCTTGATGAGAATGTAATTCATTTTTCTTAACTATAATTAGTTGTGGGTAATTTAATTTTAATTGATGATAATATAAGACAATTATGTCATTATTATTATTATTTATATGATAAAAATGTATATTTTATGAAATAAATTTATCCTCCAAGATGAAATGTACATGAGAAACCATGGCGATAAACACATTAAATAATAAAAATAATTAATCATTATTAAAAAATGGTTTATAAGATGTTACAAAATTATCATATGTGATATTAAACATGATAATGTGGTTTTTAGATAACATAGTAGCATTTATAAAACAATTACATGATTTTTAGTCACATTTAATGACGAAAAGTGAGAGGTAAGAGATTTTATCTCAATTTACATTCTTTTGAGGCTTTTATGTCCTTATTCAATGATTCACTTATTTTTGGTTTATAAAGATACAATTTGAAATTTAATATCATGAATAATTCAAAATACATTGTATTTGATGTTAAAAATTGAATTATATCTTCATGGATGATTTTACATCAAAACATTCATGTCACCAACCAAGTCGCAGTGCCACCTAACCCGAGAACTTATCAGTACCATGATAAGGCCCAAGGATATTCTTGATCCCAATGTGTCGGAAACTAGTACAAGTTTTTTTAAAATTAATGTTCTTAAAAAATTTCAACAATTTATTATACATTAATAAACCAATATGAATAAGAAAACATTAAATAATTAAAAACCACATCCAAAAGGGATACCACACTTTTTAGATTAAATGTTTTATAGCATTAACCAAATTAGAAATATCATAATAGAAAAACGAAAAAATATAAAATTAAAATTCTTTATTAAATGATAGGTCCATCACCTTCAATATTTCATGACCAAAACATATAAGAATTTTAACACTTGTAATTGGATCAATCATCAACACCAACAAACATAATACCAATACCTAGATCACACATTAAAATATCTACATACAACCAAGGGCATATGTAGTGTGTGATCCAAATCACACTATAATTCCATAAAAAAGATAGATTAAAAAATATAAAATTAGAAGAAAATTTAGCATGCACATTTTCACAAGAGAATTCAAATGATTTATTTGAAATGATTTTTTAGGAAAAAAATTTAAAGGGAATCCTATCTTAATAGAAACATACATATCAATTAAAATTGCACAAAAAATTGATCCTCATACTAATATTTAGAATAACATTCTAATTAAATGTATCCCAACAATGAACCATTGGAAGTAACTATTGGATACATTCACTAGAGAGACGAGATGATACTCATACATTGTTGATATGAAACGTTGACAAAAACCGTCAATGTAACCATGCATAAGTCACTAGAGGGGATCACATCACAAGGTATATCTGCCTCCAAATATAAACCAAAAACATAGTGTACAGATGAATTATCTAATATATGGGATCATAACCTATTGTTTAGTTTTCCCTAATCATATCACATGTTTAGTTAGTATTTTAGCATCAATCTTGATAGACGAAAACAAGACTTAACCCATAAAAATCAACTAGAATAATAGTAATACATCACCCACATTGATACATGGGATTCATTTTTTTAAAATCACAATTCATATATCCCAGAAGTCATCAATTTTACATTATCATTACAATCATCATTGACTCAAATTAAAATACATTTATTTCAATGTCACATTTTCCCAAAATTCAAAGATCGCATGGAAAAACAATTTTCTATAATCAAACCTGATTTCAAATTCACATTCACACAAAATTTATTTGGAAACACATTTAACACCACTTTCACATATAATAAAATAAATTTTTTTCCATGAAAAGAATAATTTATGTGATAAAAAACTAATGACCTTGGAATCTAACATCTCTAATATATACACACAACAAAACCAATTTAAAAATTTGATTTCCATCACATGAAAAATTTATGGCACACATTAAAAGAACATAATAAATAATCTACCATTGAAAAAACCAATTGCATTAATAAAAGAGACTATCATCATATTATTAAATTAAAACATAATTAAACATTTTTTACTCCTTTTCCTCAATCCAATGAAATCATTTATAAATCACAACATCGAGTCACTCATGAAACACAATCGATATTTTTTAGAAAAAAATATTCCAACAGATACTCCCATTAAATAACATAGAGAAAATATTTCCCACTACACACACATAATCCATATAGGACATTTATAAAACTGATAATCTATATAAAATTATTCTAATAATGTAAATCCATGGAGCCATCAACCTAAATAATGGAATCTTCTAGAAAGTGGAGGAAACCAGAATTTCACCACAGGAGAACCCACCAAGGGAATAAATGAACCACACACATCAATATTTGACCCGTAAACTGAAGATATATAACTTTTACGTGAAAAACCCCATTGGAAATGATGAACCAAAAGAGGGATGGATAGAAACCCCATATGATAGAATAAATCTAAAGAAATGAATGTTACCAGATGATTATATGAAGAAAAATGTCCCAAACAACCCAATGATTAGAGTTTAAGTGTTCCAATAGTGATTGTGGAAAGATCATATGGATGAAAATTCAATCAATTTCATATTTTGGTTGATTTATAGTTATAATATAGTGGATAGAATTTTAAATTTCATATGTATAAAGACTAGGACATGTCACACGATTCCCCCATATAGTTTAAAAAAAATTTACGCTACTGCACATGACTCTTTTTCTAATAGGAATGGGGCTTAATAGTTTTTGATGAGAGATTACATGATTTTGTGCCAATCTATGAAACATGGACAGTTCCACTACCCATGTAACATATTTTTCTATTGGATAGAACATATTTTCCCATAATAGTGAGACATCAATGTTTTTCCTTATGAAGATGAAAAATTTATTTATTATATAAAAATTCCGTGAAAATATATAGAACAAGATAATACCAAAAAATGGAATCTGTATAAAAAACATTTATCTAGAAATTTTCCCCACCATGAATTTTTCTACCCTCAAAAAGTCAGTCAGATGTCTAATCAAAGAATCTAACCAGATAATCCTATAACCTGGAAATTCACTCCCATCTCTTATGCACATCACTATAAATATCCCAATATAATTATACCTATGGTATACTGATATACCAAAGAACATTCTCTCGAGAGTTCACAATATTCACTACATTCCAAAACCATAAAAATCATGTTCTATGTCCAAATCCACCAAATTAGATACATGGGATGCATTGGGATTTTTCTTCTTCATATGAGATACAAGTAACAAATCCTCAATAGAAATAAATAGGGAGGGAAAATATAAAGGTAATTACACCTTAAAAACCATCTCAGTTACCACAAAAATATCAACATTACAAGTCATTAAATTTCCACACTTGAAAAAATGGCAGTGACCTTGGTGAGTTGACTCTTTTAGAAATATATTATAACCAACCATGAAATAAAAATCTTGGTGCATCTGGTCACATGAAGTATTATTGAGGCTATATGCTCTTAGACTAATCTATTGGAACAAATTGAAATTAAAATATGTCTCATTCACATGGTTTTGTTCCAACAAATGGTGTCTCACCCACGTTAAAATAATATAAAGTTGACTGACACTATAAACTATAATGAATCCTTATAGGAACCCAATTGTATTGTGTACATGAAACTATTATTATATGTAAACTCCACTGACCTATAATTGATATCACATAAGACTATAAAATCCAAAATTATATGATCATAGCATGTCTTCCAAATTCCAATTTCCCTGCTCCATTTTACCAGCTTTTATACCATGGTAAACCATATCAACTTGACATATTCCCCAATCACTTTCTGATGTCTATCCCAAAATGAAAATGTATATTGAGAGTCCTTTTATGATATTATTTCTGATGAAATAAAATGAAGCCTCGTTATCTTTTAAATATAAAACCATCTCAACTCATCCACATTGGATAATACACTAATTAGAATGTAGTGGGATATTTTTGATAGATTGTAAATCACTCCCAAATAGCATTCTATGACAATAGTGAATGAGGAGTTCAAACAAAAAATTCCATGGTGATCATATCCCGAATCAAATTTGGAATGGGTAGTGGATGAAGAAAACCAAGGGCCTTTGGTTCTCTTATATAACCTATTAACATGTATAACATAAATATTCAAAGATAGCTAAAACATTCCTCATACCTGGACACTAAAATAACTGATGAAAATCACAAATCATATTGATTATACCAGGATAAATATCAAAATAAAACTGGTGGCTATCCAACTTCACCACAATCCAATATAAAAATGATTACATGATATAATCTCTAACACAAAAAATCACAACCATAATACAAAAACCAATCACATGGAACCCACCACCATTTTTAACCAAAATTAAAATCTAGAACTACTCTACAATAGCACACTCATGCTGATTAAACTCCATATAGGATTCATTCTACTAGATTGTGTCAAAGAACACTTCATGACTTGTATCTTTTGTCTTGATATGCAATTGGGATAAAATATACATTAAATACCACTCATTATTAGACACATTCAATGCATTCACTAATAATTTCTTTCTCATGGATTCAACATGCGCATTAAATATTACTACGGTATAAAATATATCAAAAGTTGCTAACTCTATGTCATGTTATTGGTAATTTTTTTTCATGTGGTCAGAGTTGGCGTATTCCATACACCATCACATGGTCATGATGCATCAGCATGCATCAATGACACATACCAAAAAAGTCATAGTAAACCACATATCCCTTAACATATAATATAATTATAAAATAGGGGATGTTTTCATCCTACGCATAAGCTCCAAAAAGTATTATTGATATTCTTTTATCCAATCAAACATTACTTCTTTCTAGATAAGGGATTTTTTTCTTGGCAATGTAATCAGTGGGATATCTTGAAAAACCCACCAATAATTCCCTTATAGACCCTCCAATATTTTGATTTCAACATCATTATGAATAGTTCATATGAAACAATGTTATTGATCTTATGATGTTCCACCGAAACCCTTCTTTTATATAACTATTCCAAGAAACATCACCTTCATGATCCCCAAGGTATAAATAGAAATAATTGAAAATAGAAAACAATACTGAAGGATGAATAGGGCCATCCAAAAATGAATTTAATATTCCTTCTTGGATCCTAAATAGAACATTATGTCATCAAAAAATACCAATAAATGGATTTTATAAATTTATCGAACACCATATTCTTAATCATAATAAATACCTCTAGAGCATTAATCAAGAAAAAATATGTAAATAAGTACTCAAAATAGTAGTACATATATTAGATAGATGTTTTAAGAACATATTTCTCCCTAAATCTCACATGGTGATACCTCGAACAAAAATGTATTTTGGAGAACTAAATTTCCCACTTATGATGATAAAAAAGATCATAAATATAGGGCAAAGGGTATATGAACTTGATCATATCCATATATAACTTCTAGTTATTGATATGCAACCTTAGAGATCCAGTATCCTTTTTTCATAACAGATATAGTGAATCCTGTGGTGACACACTCAAAAGAATGGATATATTATATTCGAAATCATTCACTTTTAGAATTAATTTATCCAAATTGATGGGGTAAATATTTTACCAGGTAATAGATATCAGATGTGTTACTGTCACCAAATCAATGGTGAACCGCACACCTTTTATGGGGTACACCCATGATATCCTCTTTAAATACCTATGGGAAGTCACCCATGATGGGAGGTAATCAATCTTGGGTACCACTATCATCATCCCCCAACATGAAAAAAGAGATATAGAAATTGAGATTTCCCAATTACGGGTGTGGGAGTCCAACACATACCGGCGGATCATCCCGTTAACATTTAAAAACCATGGTATATCCATTAGGGGCCATAATACATTCCTACAACAAATTACAATTGTTCTGTTCCTGATAATGAACCATCCAGTCAATACAAAAAATCCTGTAAAAAAATACCATCTCAGAAACCTTGATATCAAATTCAAACACAACCCCTAACAATGTATGTTGGAAAGATAGACACCTAAAACCACATACTTAGTTCATGAAAAGTGGGCTGAATATTCATTCATCTCTTGAATAATCATGGTTGATATATTTAAAACATCAATGATATTAGATTAAATAAATGAAATATAGGTACCCATATCACATGGAACAATATTTAATGATAATGCAATAAGAAAGGTACATATAAAACTATCACAGTCCCTCCATCTGGTTCTAATGGATCTCAATCCACAATATAGATATATCACATCACTACATTTCCCTTAGAAATACCAATTACTTTTTTGTATGTTCGGAACTTAATTCTCTTATAATAGGATCATTTCCTACAATGAATACATCTATATAGAGAACCTATCATCCATGATGGTTCTGATTGTGAAGACATCCCTTTGAAAGCTATAGGTACATAAAATCAATGATATCAGCATATCATGTTGAAAATTAATTTCATGTTCTTCAATTTAATACACTAATTGAATGTTTTTGGTGGAGTTGAACACGGAAATTTCAGGTTCCCATCCTAATAGCTCTAATTTTAGACAACAATCCTAGAATCAGAAGCACATAAAAATACATGCGAGATGGATAGACTAAACGACCACCCCCTTGGATATCATACTCATCCTTCTTCCTCATATTGCCAAATAGGTTTTCAATACCCTGGACTATAAATTATATTGTTCCAAATAAACCAAACTTGCATCTATGGTCAATTTCTTATATAAAAGATTGATAAAAAACCTAAAAATAAGTATTTAACATGAATGAGAATACCTAGGATCAAATATCCAGTCACATCCACATTTAAATATATTAATTATTCATCTACTCATTTGAAAATAACTATTATGGGATCAATAAAATCTCTGCAAATTTGTTGTAATACTACCACAACATATGGTCTTTATTGAAAACATCCAATAACTCATGTGTCTTGGTGAATTCCAATGTTTTTTGTAAATAATATTCATTTAAGAATAAAATGAAATAATCCCAACCCATCTTCTCATGTTTTCTAGCATAAATCCATAAATCCCACAACATCAAAATATTACCATCCATCATGAAAAATTAGAAAATTACCCATATATCCTCAGGGGTGTCATGAACCCCAATAATCCTCTTAATTTTCTCAGGACAATAGTCACCTTACTTGGGGCTTATTTTATATTAGAGAGAAGAAGGCTTGATCTTGAGTAACTCTTGAGATTTGTCCATTCTAGGACCCAGTATTACTTCCCTAACATAAGTAGGACTAGTTCCCACTCCTCGTCAAAAATCATGGATAACTCTAACAAGAGATTTCACTAGTCACTAGTCAATTTGTTGTGGATAACTCTATTCGACATCTTCCCGTGGTGATAAATGAAGTCGTAGGGGAGGCATCTTTATATATTAATCAATATTAACAAAGAAAATCCATATTCATCATACTATCAATGCAACACTTTGAATCTTTTTAGAAAAAAAAAATTCCAAAAATATCTATATATCAAACAACCCAAATACCACACAATAAAAAAAACATTCACCCCCACTTGTTTCCATAATCTTGTTCGTATCTTGTACATATCCCCTAGAAAAGTAGTAAAACCAAATATTTACCTCCCAAAAAGTCTCAAGATCGTTAATGGGGTGTGTTTACTTGACACCCAACATGAAACTGAAACCTCCAGCCCCAAAAACCAAAGATCAATTATATCCATACTCACCAACAAAAATTAGATCCATTTATAGAGATTACCCTCCATCAACACCATTTTTTCACAAACTAAGATGGCCTGATATCTATCCCAACACTTGATCCGTCTTCTGGTATGGCTTAATGGGTGTTCTTCATAATAGGGGAAGGAAAATAGAACATGGTTATATACAATACACATTAAGGAACAAATATACCAATTTATTAAACAATAAACAATAAAAAATAATAATACATCATTAAATAACAGATAACCAAAACCAATATTGAAACAATACTGTTTCATTTCATCATTTTCCAACATTAACCAATAACGAAATAAAATATATGAATGGGGACAAAATAAAACACTACTGATAATCCTCTATGAAATGATTGGGAATTTACCCTCAATCAAACTCCAACAACAAGTACAATAAGTTTACCACAATAATCGCGATCCAACAACACCACAACAAACGATGTTTCATTTACATTGGTAATGCCTTAAAAGATTTACAAAAAATCTCATGTGTTTATGTCTGGTTTGTTCCACATCCCATTATGGTTCCAACCAAAATAATGATAACCTACATTAAAATTAAAATATAATTTATCATGAAAAATTTAATAATAGAATTTGAAACATTTCTATGAATACATATTTGAGTAATATGATTTTAAGGGAAATTGTTTTCAAAAATGAAACATTCATTGAAGTACAAATTGGACACTATGTTTACCGAATACCAACAGTGAACACCAAATCATAAATAAACATGTCACAAAATAGAACCCTGGACATTCCTTTTTGGAAACAAGCACCAGTATGACCATGTGATCCTTTTACATTGGAGAGAAAATCCATTAAAAAAACCCCAGCCTTACTTGTGTGTGAGCCACATGAGGGGAACACATCTTATGGGGTAGTGGTATCCATATATAATCCTTAACCCACTATTTCATAGTGCACAATCCACTAGAGGGGAAATAATACCATGGTCTAGTGATATCCAATCATATCACATTTATTTTTTAGTGTTTTAGCATCAATATATTAAAATGACATCAGACCTAGTCTTTCCATGCCACCCCCAAATCAACTAGAGTATTAGTTTTAGTTCACAAAACTAGGTAATTGGGATTAATGTTTTCTCAATATTAATTTCACATGTCACATAAATCATAACATTGAAATAAACATTCTTTGCATTATGAACACACATGAGAAATCATTTTTTTCAAAAGAATTCATTCCCGACAATCAATGCTCAAATTAAAACCACCACTTTTAATAATTAAAACGAATCTCAAATTCACATTTAAAACATTTCCATTTGTAATCGCATTTCACATTACATTATGAAATTAAAAAAACCTTTTGAATTGTAAATGAGAGTAGAACATATGAAATCAATTCATTTCCAAAGGCTAATCAACATTCAAATCTATAAACACCATAAATCCATTTTAAAAACATGAATCTCATCACATTCAAAATTTATTTCCCACATTTAGGGAGCATAATATAGAATATCAAATGAAAATATTCCTATTTTATTTTGATAACCATCTTTCATCACATCTGATAATAAATACCTTTTTTGGAACAAATTTAGAACATATCAGTTAATTTATGGAAAAATATTATAATACCCAATAAATATGAACATATGTATAATAAAAAAATCTTTTATAAATCAATCATCGAACAAATAAAAACATAAAAAAAATTTATAACACATTTTACTGAACAAACATAATCCATAGAACTCAATTTTTGAACCATGTATACATTGAAAAATAATTTAAATATTTAAAAACATGGACCACCTACCTTAATCATGGAAACATACTGAAACCATTGAAAACACACAACCACACCACAATAGTACCCTAAAAATGGAGAGATAAATCCTCAAAAATCATTATATAAAATTAAGACTCATGATTGAACACTTATTATGTCAAAAAATCCACTAGAAAGGTTGAAACCTACGTGGGTGGGAGACGAAACATATAAGAGTAGAAACTGATGAGAAAAGAGGCGTATATGATTATTTTGTGAAGATACAATGCCACACACTCGAAAAATTAGAGATCAAGAGGTATACTATGGAATTTAAGATGTCCATAAGGCATAAATCAAATTCTAGTTCCAATTATGTTTAATTTTATGTTAATAAATTCCAAGGATATGTTAGTAATTTACCAAATTTAATGACCTGGATAGGTTACATGGTAAGACTACTTGGTTTTCTTATCCATGTGAAAACTGTGCATCCCTTATTATATAATAGGTTTGAATCTTTCATTCTTCTAGGAAGGGGTTTCATACTTGTGTTCCTATTCATGTGACCTTCATTGTTCCACTATACAAGTTTCAAGATTTTCTCTTAACTGGGGCACTATTTCCTCTAGACGTACTACAAAATGATCCACCAGCTGTAGGGCCCAAAACATTCATTTTTTACCAAAACCTCTTATAAATACCCTAGATCCATGATTAGTCTAAAAATAATCATAGCAATAAATTAAAAAAATCATGTATGTGTCTTTAGAAGTGGTAATCTTTATTGTGTAACCTCTCATTTTTTTGAAATTATTATCTTTATCATGAAAAAAATCACAATCATGTTTTAATTTTTCATTAGAGATTAAATATCATTTTTATATCCATATTACATTTTACCTAATTTTAAAATTTCATAAAAATAACCATTTTTACATATTATTTTCACTTTGAATGTTATTTGATAAACTAGGAAAATATTTATTACTACAAACCCTTTACTCAATAATGATACATTATTATAATTCCCACTATTTATGAACAAAATTGATTATATGATATATGAATTATTCATTAGATATATATGGAATAGATTGGGTAACATTTATCTAATTCCAAAGGATGCATCAATAGTCTCAGGAGATGATAAATTAGAAAAATTGGATGGGTTTTTACCTATTTTATTTTCAATTTTATTGTGAAAGGTCATGATTGTGAAGGCATCATGTAACTGGGAAACCAGATCCCTAAAAATTATGAATTTACATTGATGATAATCTATTTTTTATTAAAATCTATTATATATTCACTATGAAATTCTATAAAGATTCATATAATTCTCATTTAATTGATTAAATTTTTTTTATACACAATTACATTTGATTATTATCTCATTGTGATTGTCATGTTGTTTTTATGGAATGTGTGTTTTGTTATCTATACTTCCATGTTTATTTTGATTATTTATTCATGATATCAGTAATAATAAATTTACCAATCTATGAATATGAGCTCACCACTATTTTTTTAATCACTATATTATAAAAATGAATTCTTCTAATAAATTTTAGCACCGATGAGCTTCATCATTTTTTTTGATTTATTTTATTTTCCTAGATTTAAATGTGTATTATAAATGTATCAGGTTCTCTTAAACTGCAATAATGACCAGCCCTATAATTACTGAACCATTTTATCTGTCTATATTTAATAAAATAAAAACCATATCTGAGAATGTTTGGTCAGTTTCATTATATTTCCCTAATCTTTTCCAACAAATCGGTGTTGAATGTCTCTCATATGTGTATGTGTAGACTACCATATCAATGAATCTATAATATTTGGATTACAACACTGCAAAAAAATATTAATATAATGATGAATTCTAAAAAATATATATATTTAAAATACATTATAAAATAAATATTCTATAATCACAAAATATTATATAACGTTAATTCTATAATTATATTAAAAAATGGAAATAATGTTAATCTATATGTACATTATATATTATTCATGAATAGTGTAATTCATTTTTCTATTTCAGAATAATGAATATAGTTATATATATAATTTTTATATTTGATATTTATATTGTTATTTGCAATATTATTATGTTTAATCAATTATCTTGACACTTAGAAAATAACTATTAAATTGGTGTAAATATGAAAAATGAAGTCATTAACACCAAACACGATAATGTTAATGAAATATTCATTTTTAATGATTGATAAAAAAAATATATATAATCCAATAATATTATTATAATGATCATTATTGTTCTAAAACATTATTTTAATATCTTTTAATTAATTATAAATAATTTTAAAACTACATATTAATAACATTCATCTTAAGGTATGTTTTTCTCATATCAATTTTATTTAGAAAACTTTTCTACATTATTCACATCATCCATTGTTATGGTTTATATAGTGAGATATCCATATGATATATCCTGAATCCATTTATTTAAATAGGGTTTAAATTTTTATTTGAGGTAATTTATTTAATTGGAGATTGATTTGTTGGTTTGGAATTTGGTAGTGGTTTTATATTAAAATTCTATATTTTTACTAACATGTGTTATAAATAAATTTATAATTGTTTGAATATATTATATATTTCTATAAAATTATATTTATTTTATTCTCATTCATTTATATTGTGATATTATAATTTCCCCTTTTGTTTTCGTCTCCCTATGATCTTTTAAGAAAAAATAAATTATTTTCTGAAATAAATACTTTTCAGCCCTATTTTTAATATATATTTTCCTCAATGTCCATATTATAATTATTTTTATTTGAAAATAAATTTTTATATTCTTTAGTAAATCATTAAATTTATGTTTAATTATTTTTATTTATATCTACTTTTTTTATTATTAATCATTATTTAAATGTCAGAATAAGTACTTTTTATGAAAATTTTGAATTTAATCAATGTTTTAATTTATATTTCTTGACTAAAGTACTCCACCATAAAAAATTATTATCCATTATGATTATTATAATATTTGTAATAATTCATATCAAGAAATTTTTTAATCATTTTGAATTTTTTTGACATTTAATAAAACTTTTATAATAAAAATGGTATATTCCACATGAAAATATCCAATGACAATTTAAAGGTATTATAACCTATTATAACATGAATTAATGATACATAATATTAAATATGAATAAATTATAATGAAACAATTCTAATTCATTCGCCAGATAGATGTTAATTATAATGATGAAATCATTTTCAACATCTTTTAATATAACATTTGATAATATATGATTAAATGTTTTTTAATTTCATGATATTTTTTTATATAATTTAATTTCTTATGATTATGTGATATAAGTACAATTATTTTCCTATAATTTATTTTGATGTTTTTACTAATTATGTTCTCAAAAGGTAAACTCGAGGTTATCACATTCTAAAAAGATGGTAATTGGTTGATTTTAAAAAGAACAATAGAGGGTACATCATAGTATATTCATTTCTATAATGTATTTTGGGTGGAATTTACCTATCGCAACATGTGATGATTTTATTTCTATATATCATTGAAAATTTGTTTAACTTATTATAAATATTCAGTACATTACTCCACATTCTTATGGAATGTTCATATTCTATGGATATATTCACATAGATCATGAATATTGATTTCCATGTGAATCATGTCAAATAAACTACTAAATCCTTTTGTTATAAATCATATTTACAACCTATAATATATTGGGTATTATATTAAAATTACATGATAATTATATTGTACCATTATTTTTATCATATTCTCAATTATGAACATTTATTGATGTCTCATATATAATATTAATAAAATTATATTGTCACTATTTCATAGGTTTATTTCCCTATGTAATGATAAATAAATTTATATAGTTTATGAATATTAAGTGTAATATATCAGAATATTTTTAGGTAAATGATAAAGACCATTCAATCAATTTGTTAATTATGAATCTTGTCACTGAAGTCACAAAACCTTTAATTTCATCCAAAATTGATTATTGTGAATTGTATTTAAAATTCATGTAATACAATATAATAATTTTTTATGTGATGTTTTTGTCACCTCATTGATAGTTGTATCTGAAATCATTATATAGTCTACTGATATGATTAATAGTTTGATTTATCTAAATTATGAATTCCTTATATATAATGAATCGTAATACAAACAAATTTTGATGTTAATACAAAATTATATTGTTTATTCAAATGATGAATAATTTTTTAATGAATAGTTTATTCCAAGTATTTTTGAATTATGGAACCTAAAATAATATAGAAAACTTAGTATAAAATATTTAAAATTTCATAGAAATGATAGTTTATCCATGATGATCATGTAGTTTATATTATGAAATATTTAGATTTTAGACACATAATATTTCATATGATGATATTATATTGATGCAATGATAATCCAAAACCTAATGATGATATTTTTCATGAAGGTATTTTTTGGGGACCATATTAGTATGAAGGAATCATGTATAGTAACAAGTAGTTTGGAATATGGTATATAGAACCCCCTAATATATGGTCATGTTATTTGATGTTGTTTCTTTATATTGTACCTATTTATCTCACATAGGATTGGTCAATTTATGGGTATGATATGTTCATAAATTTTATGTGAACATTTTATTACAAATTCTTAAATCATTCTATATTATAAATCAAGAAAAGAATAATTATTTAATATCAACATTGGGATTAAAATTTTAAAAATAATTTTTTAGATTTCCATATTTAATTTATGTCATTAAAATTGGGTCAATGTGTTTGTGAACATATGATATCCCTTATTCCTAAATGCTTTTAAGTTTTAATTTTTAAAATGAGAAAAAAAATTAGAAATGCAATAATTTAAAAAAAAGATTATACTCTAATTAAAATACCCTCTAAATAAGACTACACACTATTTAATACGTCACCAAATGTAAAATATTAATATTTTATCTTAATATATATATATATATATATATATAATTTTTCATATATAAAATATAATGTTTACATTTGGGGATATTTTGAATTTCCCTATTTTTAAAATTTTAAGTGTTTATTTCTCATGAAATTGAATAAGGAATAAATTGAATCAATGCATGTCCAAGAATATATCATATTATATAAAAGTGGAAATATTATTCTCCTCAACATGATTGTGGGTTTTTGCTAATGAGTTATTCATATATATTCAAAATTGCCGAATTAATGGATCTAACCGAGGAATTGATGTTTCGAAAGAACTAAGTGAGTGTTATTATTTTTATAATTTACATGTTTTTTTTTTCATGACTATGAATAGCTAATTAAATGATATATAAGAAAAAAAGACGTAGTTGAAGATATATCTAGATGCATTAGAAAACACATTAGTAGAGAATTTAGTAAATTAAACCCCATTAATAAAATGTATGGAATAACACTAGAAATATCTATTGTTCAATCTAAATAAATAATTATGGTAAAATATGTATTTCATAAATTCGTATTATGGGAATTTTAATATTGTTATAAAAATGTAGTTGATTATTAATTCACTCTAAGAAAAATAATTTTTTTCAATAATGTCATAAAAAATATATGAGAGATCTCAAAAAATAGCATAATTATTATTAAAAATATAATATTTATAATTATTAGGAACATGTTTATGCTATTGTAAAATATTAAGATGAATGAATTAAATTTTTTGACCATGATAAACTCAGCATTAAACTGATGTTTACTGATACTGCAGGAAATATAATAAAACTAGAATATTTTCAACACAGAACATCCAATATGAATGAAATAATATATAATTATATGAACATTCAGAAAATTATACCATTATCACAATTAATGCATTAGTATAATCAATTGATTGATTCAATTTAGATTAATATTTATATAAAAATCAATGGAATAGTTTTCCCTGGATTTTGAGGATTGTTTTTTTAAATATTTCTATTTCCAAAAATAATAAACCTCAAAATTAATATTTTGAACTTACATTCATGGTGATAATATTTAAAAAACAAACAGTATGTATAAATTATTAATAAAAAAATAAAATTTTGTGTCGTATCAAAATTTATTCCCGGATGGAATTTTATTTACACATATTGATTATTTTTTAAAATTTATGTACATTCTATTATGAAAATGAAATGACTAATTTTCATATCCTAAATTTTTTTGTAATGTTTTAGAAGAAGTATATAGAGTAATATAATATTATTTAGATCAATAATTATTATTAACCATATAAAATATTGTGCTAGAGATATAATTTTTTAATCACCAAAATATAAAGAAACAAGAAAATTATTGTAAATTTATATACTTCTAAATGGTTTTAATGTCTTCAGATATTTGGGGGGAATTGTAAGAATTTATTCATAGTGATGAATAATGACCATATATTTATAGTAGTAAAAATTAATATTTTCATGATATAATAATTTTATAAATGATTTTCATGAACCAAAATGGAACCAGTAGCTAGTTTACATTGTGATATAATGTGATAGAAAAAATGGGAACCTGAAATACCTATTAATATGGAAAAAATATGAATTAATAATCTATAATTTAGATAAATTTGATACGTCATAATGGATATTATTATAATATTGTTTAAAAATCAATACCATTATTTATCATGCATAATGCATTTTTATATGTGGGGAATATGGAGACAACATAGATCCAAAATCAAATTATCTATTAAAGGAAAAAGTATTTTTTTGGTGGAAGGATATAAAGAAGAAATATATGATAATATAAAAAAATTAAATACTCTTGAAATAAAAAATTTTGATTAAATAATAGTTACACATATTTCTAAATGATCTATGACCCTAAAACTATAATATTTTATATGTTTCTTCACTAAAATAAAATTTAGAGTATTTGAGAGATTTCTATATATGAAACCTCATGTCAA
This sequence comes from Viscum album, assembly GCA_963277665.1. Classification (NCBI taxonomy): domain Eukaryota; kingdom Viridiplantae; phylum Streptophyta; class Magnoliopsida; order Santalales; family Viscaceae; genus Viscum; species Viscum album. The sequence continues at coordinate 492,068,661 of OY728162.1, forward strand.
TATGAACCTTTAATTAATATACCATTATAAACATTTCATTATATTGGTAAGTAAAAATACTAATAAAAAATTTAATAAAAAATGAATATTTTTTAAAAGATTTTGTTTTTTATGAAAGAAAAAGAAATAAGAAATTTTTATAGTAAATTCAATTTACTATTCAAAAATATGAGATCCTAAAAAAATTGATTGATTTTATTCCAAAATATTTTCATAGTAATATATTTCCATTTTAGATATTTAATTTTATTAAATTAATAACATGTTTAAAAACTAATATTAATATTATTTTAGAATTAATTTATAATAATTTTCTACAACTATTAAATATCTAGTTAATATTGAAAAATACAATTAACAAAACTTTTATTTCATTTTCCATTAAATCCCCATTATGTGTCGAATTTTAATACTAAAAAATATAATTATTCATTGTTTATATATATATTATATTTATTAACACAAGAAAAATAATCATAAGTATTTTGAAAATTATTTTATTTTCTGTATTCAAAACATAATTTTCATAAAATGATTTTTATGTGTTCAAGTAATTTTTTTAAAAATTAATCAATATTAATTAATAGATATTTTTAAATTTATATATATATATATATTAATTCATATAATTGAAAATTAAATTCACAGTTTATTGATGAAAGTTACTTTAATTAAATATATTTTAGGAATGAAGATTCATTCCAAAAAAAATTAGTTTTCATTGTTTGTTATATATTTATTTAAATTTAAATTCACAAAAAATATAGTAATTGTATATGTTATAATAGAATATATATTTCAAATAAATTTAATATATATAATATAATTAGGTAAATATAAACTTTTCTCATAGTGATTACAATGAGATGTAATATTTTGCAACCACAGTTAGGTCTAAAATAGTATCACTATGGGGGTTTTCAGGAGATAATGGTATGATTTGATCCCTAACAATTTCAATCCATGATTATTGAAGTTATATCAACCTTATCACATGAAAAATTAATATTAATATAAATTTTGGGGTACTTTCACATACAATTAACATTATATCATGGAAATATTTCTTGGAAATCTATTTATATCATTCCCCTCACATATACAAGGCAATATCTTATCCTCCATTATTCACACCATTTTGAATGTCTATATATGAAAGGAAATAATAAATAACATTTCTATAATCCATACATACATAATAGATCATATAATGTTATTCTAATAAAAACTTGTCAAATCGTATAATGAAATCGAATAGAGGTTTATCGAAAACAGAAATATATCATAACAAAGAAAATTTAATTTTATTTATAATAACAATAACTCTAGATAAATTATATCACTCAAAATATGAAAAAATTGTTACAAAAAAATAACATACATGTAATTCTGATGATGGAACGACCATTTAACAAAAACCAGATCCTTTAAATAGAAGATGAATTTATCACTATAGCTACACGTGGAATACTGCCTCCTCGTATCTCTATAGTTCCTTCACAATATCAATCCTTGATGTAATTATATTATTACATGTTTAATGATTACATAGCAAATTTATCTTTTAAAATGCTAATTTTTAATAATATCATAAAAACCCTGAGTGACTGTGTGGAATTCCACCTCTACAATTCTATGTGATTCATTTTTAATTTCCACATCACATTAAAGTCAATTAAATATATTTAATTTATATCCTGTTAAAAATTATTATTTAAATAATAATTAATATTAAATAATGTTCCATTCTATCCAATGGAATACAGAAACATCACCCACGTGTAACTGCAGACTAATGTCTCCAAATATATTTGTAAATCCTTTTTCATGAACACATTATATGATTTTTTATAAATATTTATATAATGAATATATATGATATAAATATATCATTATTTTTATTATTAATATTTATAAAAATTTATTTCTTTTAATTTAATATTATCACCAGAACAATTCATATATGAAAAAAACTAGCTAACACCTAAATTGATGTTGATCAACTAATTATTAATTAATAGTTGATAGAAAGTAATAATTAAACCTTGTATGGTCGTATATCTGTTATTACTTCTATATTTTATAAGTGTAACAAAAAATAAATATATTATTTGTGAGGTTAGAGTCATTAATTTGAAAGACATACTATAAGTGTGGGAATAATGTTCCCATGTCATGTTTCATTGTATTTTTATGATTAAAATTTATGATGAAGGAATTTTATGGAAATACACTTCAAAATTTTACATAATTTATTCTCATATGGTTATGTTTTTGATATTTCAAATTTCATATTTATTTGGCTCCCGTTATTCACTCTAGAGGCCCATAAATGTTTTATCGAAAAAAGAATTTGTTTTACTGTTATTCCTGACTCATTTAATCAATGATCATTGATAAATTAAAAAAATTTGAATTTTTTTTACAATTATCAAAATATTAATTCTTAATTTTTAAATTATGTTTTTTATTCATTATCTAGGTTTAATAAGAACCATGTTACCATTTCCCATGCATGGTACATTTGAATTTTATGGTTAATTATCGAGGATATTTTTAATATACATATTATAAATGATCATATTTCACTACCATCTTGTATACTCAAATGTTTAGAAATTTGCATATAATTTTATATTTTAAGTGTTTTTCCCAAATATTTATTTAATTTTTTAAGTATTGTATAATTGTTTTAAAAAAAGATTATTTTCCTCATGAATGACTTTAGTGATCTTATAATTTTATTTTTAACTATAATATCATAATTAAATATTTCATATGATTTAAAAATTATATGATCCATTATTAGCATATTTATTCATTAATTGGATGTATTTTTGTTATGATAAAATTATTATGAATCATATCTCCTTTACGTGGAGAATTATTTTATTATAGGATTAATTTTTTATCATATTATTTCACACATATATATCATTTACAATAAGTGAGGTGGGGGCCTAGAAACATATATTTATACAATTTATTTAGTGAAGGAAAATTTAGAATTCGATAATAACGACTATAATGGGTATTGAAACTAATTTTTTGTGGGACATATTCATATAATACAGTCTTGGGTATAATCTTTTAATAATGAAATTTTTGAATGAGGTTTGAATCTAATATAATATGATAATCATTGATGGTAGTGTTGAGGAAGGGAATTATTTATTATTATTATTTTATTAAATAAGCCTTTTTAAATTTTCATAACATATGTTTTCATGATTTATAAATCTCATTTGATTATTCTATACCCTTGTGTATTATTTCGTTGGATATATATCAAAATATTCTATGATTCATTATTATGATTTTTGATTTGATGTGTAAGTGATTCTAATTGTTAGAAAAATTATTCATAATAATAATATTATTTTATAATATATTATATTCATTTATTAACTTCTCATATGTATTCACTTTAAGAGAATTAGAACATAATTATTCTTATAATCCCCTCTAGAGGATATGGAAAATGATTTTAAGAATGTTATTTCAATGTTGGGTGATTGTTTTGAAGAATATTATTTGAAATTATATAGGTAATTTGTATAATATTGTTAAATTTATCTAGGTATACAATGAATAAAATTATGCTTCATGAATATAATGTATTAATATTTTATATGTATTTCATGTAATAAGATGTAATATTTATGAAGAAAATGCACCGATAATTGTAGTTTTTATTAGACAATTCATTTTATTTGTTTGGAAAATATTATGATGATTCATTAGTGATAATCCATTGGATAATGTTATTTATTGGAATGTTACCTACAATACTATAATTAATTAATTTAGTTTTCAATAAGAAAATAAAAACCAGTATGAATAATTTATGTGGAGATGGTTTGGTAATAGATTCATGTAGTCATGATTTCCCTGAAATGTGCTTATCACGTTTATAGTGGCCATCATAATGGTCCATATATAATAGTTCCTTATAATGATCCTATTATGAAACTCATATGTGATACAACTAGGCCAATTTTTTATTCCAACAATAATAACTATGAAAGATTAAAATAGATAATGTCCATTGAAAGACAGGGTTAATCAATATGTGTATAGATTTATATATGTATCTTAATTTAGGAATACTATTATTCATCTTCATGATTTGGTGATTTAATTATATCATTGATGTTGATTGTAATATTAAATATGGTTTCCTAAAATGGATGGAACTAGAAAGAAATTTGTAACTTCATAATTCAAAGAATAATGTGATGATTGTTCTCATGATAAATCTATTGTGATATGATCTAGTAATAGAAATAATGTTATTAGTAAAAATTAGTTGTCATGATATATGATTATAAAAATAAACATAGTTGAGTTCCCAAATATTTAAAATGTGAACAATGTGATATGTATTTATAATCAAAAGGAAAATTTTGGGACAATATATTGTTGAATTCCTCCATATCTATAATATGGTAAAATCAATCAAAAAATAATTTATTAAAGAACAATAGTATTTTTTATGTAGAAATAAATGGAATGGTTCAATTAAATATATACATAAATTAGGTTTTATTTTCATGGAATGAAAACATTATTTATTTCAATTCCTTATTTTAATAAATATCTATAATATTAAGTATGGGAGAATTCATTTTCAATAGATGATGTGGACTATGATGGTTAAGAAACAATTATCCTCCTCTTTATAATTTTTTATGTAAAACTATATGTTAGAATAATTTAAAATAAAAAAATATTATATATATTCATTTTTTAAATTTTGAAGTGATTTTGATCATTGAATAACTCTATCCCTATATATTTCCTATATTAGATAATATTAAAAGTAAATCACATTTGTTTTTCCCAAAATACCTATTAATATTTATTGATGTGAGTATAAATATAATCATCAATTTAAAATCTTATCCATTTCATGGATATTGTTTCGAATTCAATATGGTTATTTATCATACATGTTTTGGGAGAAACGTACCATCAATTGTATTCATATTGTATGGGTGTATGCTGATTTTTATTGAAAAGAGTTACCTAGTAATCCTTAAAATATGATGTTGTACATTCAATAAAACAAATACATTTGGTACACCTATTAAAAATAATCCACACATTATGGTTGTGATTGACATGAATGAATTAAAGTAGAAACTCCATCACAATCATTAGATGGGGTACATTTATGAAAATTCATCACCATGTGGTACACCTATTTTTTTGAATTAGTAATGAAGGATCACCGTGACTATTTATTGGGTAATGGGATACTAATATCATCCTAATCATGTATAATTATCTATCCCCCTATACAAATTATTTTTTGAGTCAATTTTAATGTGATTGATATATTTCTAAGATGGAAAATTTGTTTTTATTCCATCAATTCATATTCAAATGATAATAAATATCAAATAAATCATTATAGTTAAGGTTTGTCAATATTAATTTGGATTTTTTTCTTTGTGGTATTCTAATTCCCCTTTTATATACTTGTAATAAATGAATATAGTCTTTGGATATTACCATTATATGATTTTAGAAGTCATTATAGATGATATTTTTATATATGTTATGTTAAAATAAGAACATGATGATCTCTTTAGGATAATAAATCTGACTATACGGTAGGGGAAGATTCTTCAAAAATTTACATAGTGTTAATTTTTTCAATATAATGGTTTATTAATGTGTAATATAACATTAATATGGGGTATATTTACAGATCAACGAAATATAGATGTAGTTAAAAATTATACTAGACTTATGAATATAAATTTGAAATGATTTTTTAATAAATTTAATATAAATTTTCATTGATTTTTTATATATTTATCATAACAATAAAATCCACACACCAAATTTACAATTAAATGAGTTATATTCATTATAAGATATTAATATGATGAAAATATCAGTGAATATCATAGAAGGATTATTAGTGAATTATTCCCAAAATAACATCTAGTGGAGACATTATTATTATTCATAGTGATTCATAAAAAATGGGGAATTTCTATGTTTATTTTTATAATGATATGGAGATATATAGTTCTTTATGGAAGTCATTGTTCAATGAGAAAATTAACAAACTAACCAATTGGATATAAACGCTATAATATTTTCATTACAGATGTTGAGAGATTATATTTATATAGAATTAAGAGGCACATATAATTTTTTGAACAGTATAAGGTACATATTCACCATAAATGAGTTTTATATCAATAAAATAAAAAGAAAATTATATGAAAAAGGTTAATGGTTTCATCATTTATTTTGATGGGGTAATAAGGTTCAAGGACCCATTATATGTTCATTTAAAACCATACTTCAATAACTGAAAATTGTATTCTACTCATAGGTAATCATGCTCAATTCCTCTGGGAAATAGAATGATATATGGAGATATAAAAGTGTTTTAATTATTGGATAATAAGGTGATTTATCTTTTCATGTGTGTATGTGGTTGCATGAAATTTCAAAATTTAAATGATGTGTGATAGAATTATATGTTTATTTTACAACAATTACACATATCTAAATGTAAACTATGAAACAACTCCCTAGGTTTCACCACCGGACCCCCAAAACCATTTAAATTCTATAATAATTTTATACTCCTTCTATAATTAAAGAAAAATACATTATCAAAATATTTATATTATTACACCTAGAATCCAAAAAAATTACCCAGACACCAAAATACACTATCCTCTAAAAAATATACAATCTATTAAATATCATGGAATTATATAAAATCTTACATATATAAACACTTTTATCTTGAGATTATCTCAACCATCATCCAACTAGTATCACATTATCGATGACATTTACAGAAATATGGTTTATTGATCATCTCCAATTTATGAACACATTTGTTGTCTCTCAAAAAAACTAAACCATACTATCATCAAGGATCATGGTATACCATTTATGAATAAAATTATGTGTTTCTCTTCGAGATTATTATCTCAATGATAGTTACAAAAACAATGTTTTACCACATCATGAACTTAGAAAAACATAATTCCATAGATTCTATACAATTCATATGAGTAAAATATCACAATCACCATGTAAAATTTTTGTGATATCCATAATATGGATTCTCATTCATTTATCTTTATTTGTAAAAAATGATATATTCTTATTTTGTGTGTGTATTTCTACTAGTGATCTAAGAGCATCCAATACTAAAAGTGTTGTAAATTCCCAATATTTGTTCAATCATGTCATATGAAACTAACCATATTATATGAATCTTATAATAATCTATCATTACCAATAATAATGAACAAAAATAAAGGCACATATACATTCTGTCACCCCATAATATCCAACAATCATTGTCCCCTAACGTTTTTCTATCTACTTAATGAACAATAAATGCACCTATGGGTAAATTATTCAAATTTTCCCTCATAATACATACCCATCCATAAATATCATAATAAACCATCATTATACAAGTCATAGGATGGGAGAGAATTATTGTAAACCATATCATAGGTCTTGACCCAATATTATCTTCAAGATCATATGATACATGCAGTAGTTTTAATACCCCAAATTTCAATGGTGTAAAATTATATTTGATAAAAAATATGACATGAGATAAAAATATTTGAAGGCAATGTTTCACATAGAGACATTATTCTATATTTATTTGTAATTAAATTAAATCTCCTTCATAACATCAATTTTTCAAAAACCATGTTTGAATAAATTCTTAATCATTATTAAATATTTTTATTTAAACACGATCATTATAACATATCTAGTAAATTAGATGTTTTTTATAGTAATAACTAAATCAAGAAAGTAATATGATTAATTATTGAGTAAAATCAATTAAATATTTTATTTATTATATATAAAATAATAACCATATGAAAAAAATTATTTATAAAACATATTTTTTTCTAAAAGGAGATGTAGTCGCGCTTTTATGAAAGTATTTAAAATTAATTTTTAACAGAAGAAGAATATTTTTATGAAAAATAAATATAATATTCAAAATATACATGTAACAATAATATTGTGAAAATTATTAGTTAATTATTATAAAATGTATAATTTTCAGTGAATATTTGATAATAATAATTTTTATTAAAAATATGCATTTGATTCAACAATATTCCTGCTAAATATTAATTATATATTGATTTAAAACTGATAATGGTAACAAAATATATCAATTTATGGAATATAAGTCATTGTAATGAATTAAATATTTATTTCCGATATAAAAACATTATGAACTATTCAATATTTTATCCTTGGAAAACCCATTTTTATCATGATTGGTAGGTTAATTTTAAAATCAATTTTACAATTTATATTATTGAAATTTTTAAAAATATATTCGATGATTTTTTATGAATAATTTATATTATCTAAAATGTTAATGGAAATTTTATAACATTATGACTTATAAAAAAAGGATAATTTAATTACTCTAATTAAGGTTAAAATGTGTATAATTAGTGTTTATTCATAATCGATATGAGGTAAAATGACAAAAAGAACTATTCCAACAACAATTTAATAGAAATATTTTTGCCATGTTATCACTATGGTGAGATAATAAAGCATTTTAGAGTCCTTTAGAATTTGAATCATGTGGGTACACCTTTTTATTTTCAATAAATCCAATTATGCCAGTCACCTCACTTATAAAAGACCACCACTATCCCCCGCAGATAACACTTCCCAAAATTTTTTTTTCAAAATATTCATACCCACATACGTTACCTTATTCACTCATACAATCAAAGAGAAACTATTATTATTAGGTATTTCACATGAATTTGTTTTAATATAATGTAAAAAAGGATCTCTGAAGAAGAAGAAATATTATTAAAGATGATTATTGATATTATCTAATTATTAGTATCATTTAATTTATAATAAGATCTGATAATATAAAAAATATATTTTCTATATAATTATATACAATTATGATATTTTTTTAACCCATATACATTATCACTTCCATCAAATGAAACATTAAATTCTCGATCGTGTGTATGACAGGATACTATATCTGTGAATTGATAAAACTTTTATTCAAATATGACATTTAAATTCGAGATATACTGTTGTATTTTAAATTATTATTTAATATTTATGGAATTATAATTATTTTATACATTTTATATTTTATATAGTTTCTAAATTTTCATTCTATGGGGGATACAATAACATCTCTCGTGTGTCCGACATATAATAACTTTATGTGGTGAAGTTATTATTTTTTAATTTATAGATTACATTAAATGTAATAAAGAGTATTTTTTTGAAAATAAGTAATTTATATTAAAATATATATTTTATTATAGATTAATATATCACCATATTCTGTAACTATTGACTCATTAATGTAATTATATATTCATTGTCACTTATTTATGGACTACTATCTCAATAAAGTGACACAGATTATTTTACATTCCCATTCATGAGAAGGCCTTCAATAATTGTACATAATAATAAAATATGACAATTAATAAATTAATATGTTTTAAAATATAATGGATATAAATAAAATGGGAAAACCATAACTTTTACAACAGACTCGTATATGATTACTTGGAAATTGATTCAAAAACAATTAAGGTAATGAAATATTATTAAGAAAATTTATTTAATTTATTATAATGGGATAATATATGTTATTATTAATTTCATATAGTGATTTAGTAAATTAATTGCAAGGATATATTAATTATAAATTTTCATAAACCATTTTCCTCTAAAAAACCATGGGGTAAGATTATTCATCTTAGTTTCATGTTATTAAGGCTTTCTGTAATGTTATGAAACTAATTATTCAATACAACGCATACAATGATAATTTTAAATACTATACCCTAAAACCCTCATTAAATATATTGTTTTATGCCTCATTATAAATTATTTCATTCTGGGTATTTGACATTAATGATACCATTTGGAAAGGGACTTCATCTTAATATCCATTCATTAAGGGATACTTTAATGTTATGCTGGTAATTTATTTTATATTGTATATATACCACAAAATTTTCATATTATATAATTATTACTTCAACTTTTAATCATGTTTTATGAATGAATATGAATTTTTTCGTCTGATAGGATTTTAATTTAATTTTATATAGTGGTAAGTGACTTCATCCCAATTTCCATTCATTGAGACATATTGTATTGTTATACAAAAAATTTATTTTATATAGTGTATACATTTAAACATTAACAAGTAATATCATGAACCCATAATAATTTATTTTATTTTATGTATAAATTTTAATGATTTCATTGAAGGGTATTTATTTTAATTTTATGATATAGAAAATGAAATTTTAAAATATGGCATTCTTTTTTGGTTATTAACCCTTTGATAAATCAATCACATTGTTGTGATCATTTTTCATTGTGAATTGATATTAAATTAACTATAAATTTTATTTTATGATGTATATTATTATTAACCATTTATCATTCATAAATTTTTTTTAATTTGACAATAATTTTTTTAATTAGGAAATATTTATATATTCAATATACATTATTCCATATGTGTATTTTATGATATGTAATACTGACTTATTAGTTTAATAGATTATTTCATATGTGGGGAGAGACTATTACATTAATATATTTGTGGGATTGGGTTATAGATATCCCCTTAATGCCTGAAATGTCTCATGACATGAAACTATTTGGAAAATTGGATGGGTCTTTACCCAGTACATTTAAAATATATTATCATAGAACACAGTGATAGAGGTATCATGGTTCTTGAGATCATCACGTACAATAATTATGAAGTTACATTATTATGATTTCAGTTAATTTAATTTTCTATTATATTTTCTTTATGTCATTATCTTGAGAGAAATTTAATTTCAAATTTATTTTTTAAATGGATTGTGTTTTCAATTATTTTACTATCAATATTTATTATAAATCATCCAACTATTATTTTATGTTAATTAATGAAAATAAAATTTTGTTCTATTTTATAAAATTCTAAATTATTTATTATTTATTTTTTAATGATATATTCCTATGTATTTAACCCTTGTTGAGAATTTATTCCCATAATTATTTTGAATCAATTCTTCCGGATTTGAAGAATAATTATTCAAAAGAGTTATGAGATAGTAAATTTTTCCATTACCATGTTTTCTATTTTTTATGGATGTACAATGGATTTCATGTATTTTTCAATTTAACTATAAATGATAAATATAATAGTAATTTGGAATTATCCCATTAAATTTATTCCAATGTAATAATGTGGGAATCATCTAAGGGTTATTGGAATAAAAAACCTTATAGTTGGTATCAAAAGAGTTTAAGTAAAAACATTGAAAATTATTTTTGAAGAAATTTATTTTGGATGATTAAATTTTTATTAACATTTCAAATAAGTATATAAAAAATCAATTTTTTATAAGGTAGATATTATTATTATTCCTTGAAATACCAACATGAATTGAAACTACAAGTTGATATGGTTCTAGAATAAATGTAGAAGGGTGTAATGACTATAAAAAAGTAGCAGTAGGATTGACTCAATCATTAAGCATATACACGACTACATTCCATACTATGTACCTCATCTGACACTCCCTAGAGATATGCATCGTGTAAATCATATATTATTTAAAATATATTATGATGGGTATGAAAGGTTTTTTATGGTTTAAGTACATTCCCATTGAAACCATGGTTATGATTATCAGATTATCTATGCAATAATATCCAGATAATGATAATTATTTCACTATTATTTGGATTACTAATTGGTTTTTATAATATTATGACATAATCTATTATAATTAAATTTTCCAAATTTTTTACTAGTGGAATGATTGGGAGTTATATTGATACACATAATTCATTTATGGATTACACTCCTATGTATGGTAAAGAAGAAAGACATGGATATATTATTATAATTTAATAAATTAATACCATATATGTGGAGATGAGTATGTTTAAGAGTAATAAAATTTCATATATTGAGAATGTGTATGATCTTCCATGCATTGAAACAATTCTAGATCACTTCATTCAGTAGAAACCAACATCATTAAATTGGGAGAATTCTATTCATATATATGCAGTTGATATATTTTATATAGAATATATTTCTACTTGTTGGTAGTAATGAAATGGATAATGTTTTAATGAATTGTTATCATCAAATAGAATATGAAAATTATTAGTGGTCATTGATTCAAAATAGTAATGATGAAAAGTGAATAACATACATATAATGGAATGATTTTTTGGAAAATTTAATGAAAATGTATTTTACTAATGACTAATAATATGACATTTAAATACAATTTAGGAGTCAATGAAGAGTTAAATTGAATACTCTATTTATTAATGAGAAAAGATAGGGTTAGAAGGTGTGGGATAGACTACATAATAATAAAAGGAGAACGATTTTCGATTTCAATTAGGGTTTAATTTCATTCTATGAAACAATATTATTCTCTCAATAATTATCCAAATACCAGGAAATAATATCATTTGATATCAAGGAAGAGAATGAATTATCCCATTTTGATGGATTTCTATGTAATTAAGGGATTAAGAGGGAATATAAAATATGAAAAATAAATAGATGACGGAAATGAATTATTTTCCCAATGATATTATTTTCTACATAACACAACATTAACATTCATGAAGGAAATGGTATTTGTTTTAAATTTTGGGGTAAAGGGAAGCATTCTCAAGATAATAGGGGATTAAAATTACACTACAATGATCAATGATTCCACTATTTTGTGGAGGGGCACTAGAAAAATATATGTATTAACCACCAAGGAAATATAAACAATACAAAAAATAAGGGATTAATTAATCATATTTTATAATTATGAAAATATTTTATTGATAAATGTAATTTTATATATGTAATCAATGATAATTTAATAAGATTATTATTACTGATGTTATATTTTGTTATAAAAATTAGGAAATGTATAAGGATTTAATTTTATCACTCTCCCATATTGGATTGGAGATCATATGTTGAATTATACCAATATAAATGAAAACTGACCTAGTAGAACATTTATATATTTAGAAAACACTGGATGAGGTTATGATAACATTAAGGTCCCTGATCCACATGGATCAACCAATTGAATGATTTCATTGTCCGATGTTCTTGGAGGTGGATCAAAATATGTTTAGAGATGATCTGATAAATAAAATCAAAAGGGAGGGGATTACCCATCATGTAATAGAATTACATGATGTGACATCTTGTTTTATATGTTGTTTCTCAATGTGAAGGCATGGCTTCTGACGTGAAATACATCAGGGCCTGAAAAATAAAATATAGTGTTGAGGTGAATCATTTTTCAATGGACTTGACCTTGAGTCATTACATGATGTGAATTGGGGATACACATTTTATTATTCGACAATTCAATATGTTTATAGTGTTCTTCATGCACTTGGTTTTCATCAAAACCTATAGCTGTAGCGGCTCTTCCTCAACCACTAGATACCCGATGACCCTCTCTTTAGACTTTTGGGGATTCCTTCATAAAGGATCGATATCTAGCTCCCTTATTCATTCAATTGAAATTTGTCTTAAATCTATGGTATGATCTTCCTCCATTATCGGTGTTTCATTGATCAGTTTATGCACATTTCCAATTTCAATGTGATGATATATAATCTACATGTTTCTAATTGATATTTATTTTTTGTCGATTTGTGTCATTATGTTACGACATCCTTGAGTAGATGTCGTTTTTGCAGGAGAGTTGATCTTGATCCATTATATCGGTCTTTTCTCATATGAAGACATTCAATTAACTTTTTAGGTAGGGGATTCAATGATTCACTAATTATTTTTTTGAAGTTGTATATTTATGATGATACATCCCATTGGATCATAATGAAACTGGCCTAAATATATACTTGAATCAGATTAAAGAAATTGTATTGATCACATCCATATGTTGTTTATTAATATTGTAATAAAGATTTTATAGTTGATTTATTTGATAGTGTGATATCTATTAAATTCTTGTTTTATCATCATTTTCTTGAGGTAAATTAGTAGATAAAGAATATATTTGAAATTGGACTAATTATTTTGATAGTGGATAAAGGTGCATGTTTATTTAATATATATTTTCTTGTTCTAATTTTATTTAGGTCAAATTTATGCAGATATGAATGTATAATTGACATTGTGGATGAACCAGAAACATATTCATGGTTATTGATAAATGATATAATGAACTGATAAATTAGTTGTTTAATTAATCAGTGATAACATGTGATGATTGTTACATTGTTTTACTGTCGTTTGAAATGTATATAATGATTCAGTTATTTAAATATGACCTCTAACCGAATGTGTGATATATATATTTCATTTATATGGACCATGTTTCCTATAATATTGTAATGCACAAGTGCATTATGTTTTGGATATGTGATATATTGGTGTCTGTAAAGGCTAAATGCACTTCTATAGAGTAGAGAGACAATTGTAATGTTTGTTCCATCCTCTTTGGATGTTCTCTGTATAAGATAATTTTTTTAAATGGGGTATGGTGGTCCAAATGTTATTTGAGTATGATATGACTGACCGTGAAGTGTTTTTATGGTATGAGCTCAGGGATGCCCCATCTTTGTTCCAGCATTTGACACCTAGAGTGAAGATATTCATTAGTTTATGCATGTGGGTTTTGGAGAGGGCACCTAAGATGATGAAACTACTTTATGTTGGGATTACACATTTAATTTATAAGTGGATTATTTATGAATATAGTGTTTTTTAACATCGTTATATTCTGTACTACATGACTAGTATGGTCTTTCTTACACTATTTCCAAAAGAATCAATGATGCATGTGGTAATCCATTTGATTTTTTTGTTTTTATACATGATAATGGATGGATTTAGGCTCATGATAAAGATGGAAATGACTCTACATGTAGTTCACATTATCACTACATTGAGACTCATAAATTATTGTAGCATAGATTGTTTTTTAGAATAATAGAAATATGGAAATATTGAAATATTGAAATTGAAAATATTGTTATTAATTAAATAAATGTTTTACACAATGGTTTAATGACATATTATTATTTCAAAAACATATATTATGGATATAGATTCATATAGACTATAGTAGTTGTAACGTTTATAGGATTTGATAGCTTAGGGATCCTTACTCGGTGTTTGAGATGTAATGGCTTATGTTATAATACCCGATGTAAAATATAAGTTATGTCGACAATGGATTCTCATGGAAACTAACTTTTTACCTTTGGTAGTGTGGTTGTGGTGGTGTGCTGATTGTGTTTTATGTTGCGGTGTTATGCCCAGGTGTCTTCCGGCTATCCATTTTGGAGATAGATGCTCAGGACATTCGACATTGGGGAAAATCAGAAAATTCGTGTGAATGTGGTAGAAGGGTACCTTTGAAATTCATTATTATATTATATACTCTAGTATTATATATGTGGAGAGTATAGAAATGGTGAGGTTGGGATATTGTTATAAATATTTACTATGATGAGTTAGTTTCAATTGTGTTTCACTGTGATAAAGCATTATTTCTTCACTTTTACACATGTGACTTGAAGGAAGATCCTATAATGTATTCTGCTAAACTCCCCAAAAATTATATAATATGTTTTTCTGGTCACAAAGATAATGGTGGATATCTATATGGTTACCACTATTATGGGGGGTTTTGCATGAATTATTCGAGGATCATGGTCGTTACCGATTTATATTGTTTGGGTACTTGATGTTTTCTATTTCAGTGGTAGTAGTTTGTTCATGACATTACATATGTGGCCATGGGATTATATTATTTTAATGTATATTTATGTGTCATTTTGTGTCTATTTTTTCTATATCTTTCACATTTTTTACTATAAAGGGTAACGCCTTACATCTATGTGTTTACAATACCCACAATGCTAGTCAAATACCTGGGCCCTTATAGATGCAGGACTCGGGGTGTCACTATCTCTATCCTCTCATTTCCAACCAATGAGGGGTATAGATTTTGGGGTGGGGGTTAATTAACTTTTGGTATTAGAGCTAGATTGAGTGATAAGATGAATTTGAAGTTAGGTTTTGGTGAGAATGCAAGGTTTTTCAGGTCAATCGTGTCAGTTATTTTTTTTATTGCACTGTATACATGGGAGACTTGCAGAGACATGGGAATTTTTGTCCCCTCTGATCTGATTCCTTGATCAATAATCATATAGTGGACACTAAATGATGTAACACTAGATGGAGTCTATAATCCTTGGAATTTATGATTCATCATTCTCTTTTGTTCTTGTGTTTGAATGGGTAGGCCATGGAATATGTTATCATAAAATTTATAATATTTAAAAAACTAATTAATGTTAAGTATTTTATATTCTAGTTTAATGTGTTCTAATTTTCTGTTCTTTGCGAGTGTGTCTTAGGTTCAATGACCATGCAAGGTTTTCACAGATGATGTTCACCAGGATGTGGCACCTGATCATCACATCATTCATGAAAATGATGATTACACATGTAGGAGGATTCTATGAGAGTTTCAGCTACAGATTATGTATATGTTTGTGGAATCCATCTATGATGCATCCATAGAAGACTGGTTTGATGAGGTTTAAATTGCATTCAGTTAAATCCATACTCTGAAAGGGAACTAGGTGTCATTTCATATGATGATGATGCATGGGGTATCAAGTTAATGATGGTTGTTAGTCCTCGTGGATCATGATGAGTTAACAATCTCATTTGAGGAGTTCCGAGACACGTTTAGGGCTATGTTTTTTTTCATTGTTTGGGAAGTTGGCCAGTCCAAATGATATTATTACCCATTATAATGTTTGATCAAGTGTACGAGAGTTTGAAATAAAATTTGGGAACCATCTATGATATAATTATTATATATTTCCAAATATGGAGGATAAGGTGAAGTATTTTGAGGATTTTATATATTCATTGATATACAACAAAGTCACCACCATCATGATGAAGTCAGATCATGTTGTGTTGGTGAGAGTATAGGTCATCGATGGGACATTATCCATAAAAAAATTCACTATAGGGGTGTCTCTGGGATTCCATATGAATTAGGGTTTTTCTCCATGGTTCACAACATTCAGGGAAGAATAGTTGATGACATGTTGGGGGTATGTCACATTCTTCATGGCCTCATTTCTCAAAAGGCAGTGGCTCAATGCACTATTTTAAGGAATAAACGGTTTCATTCTTATGGAGGTTCATTCATTTTTAACATGATTGGCTGAAAAATTTGGCTATTCATCAATCTCTAGTTGTTTTATATTAGGATCCTCTATTGAGGCATCTCATGTTGATTAAGAAATAACATGTTCCTCTAGCTTTCAATCTGTAGACAATAGATGGGGTCAACATAAGAAATCCTAAGGATACTCTCCATTATCAAAGATAAAATTGGATTTGGAGGTGGACTTCATCATGGTCATAGAGGGTGTGGTGTTGGTCATGGTTAGCATCATGCTTTAGATTTGTGATTACTAGGTGAGATATACATCGATTGAGGTACTATTAACTTGTTTTATATTTTTTTTTCATGCATATTTTGATTCATGAGAAATTCCCTCCTTCTAATCACCTACCATATCCATGATTTTCGATAAATTGTAAATAGGATTCCAGTTCACTTAGTATTGGATATTCTAGTTTGAGCCCAAGGTTACTTGTTTCGATTATATATAGACTGTGAGAAACTTCTATGTAAACACCACCCTTTTTGAAATTTGATATTTTTATGAATAGAACCATATTATGACATCCTCATATATGATTTGTTGTGTTCAGAATAGCATAACATGGATTGATTTTCATTGTATGTGGTGTTCTTTAATGACGATGGAGAGCCAAAAATGTTGGTCCGCGAGTGAGAATGTTTGATGGGTTAGTGGAACGTCCCTTCCTTTTCATCCACGATATATAAGATTGTTTTAATTTAATATGAGGTTAGACATTTTAAAATATCTATTGTAATTTTAGTGTACTCTTATGTAATTCTAGAAGAGGTTGTAGAGTTACCCCCATGACGTGAGATTGAGTTCTATATCTAGATTCTTCCACGCATGTCTATTATAATTATGTATCGATATAGGATGGAGAATTATGAGTTTATGGGTTGTGTATACATATTTATTGTCTATATAGTGTGGTTTTTTTCGGCAGAGTTTGTGACAATGGTGTGCACCCGTTTTTTTCTCGTAGGTATGACAACAGTTTGAGTTTGTGTGTCTTTTATCATAGCTTTATCAATGTGATTGTAGAGAACCAATCTCATAATCCATGGATTTATGGTTTTTATTAACATATTTAGGTTGATGGTTGGTTCATGAATGTGGAATTGAGTTCATCATATCATCATTTTCATGTGATCTTCTAGGATATCACAATGATTTTTTTTCGTGGGAATTATGAGTTTTTTATGTAATTTGGGGTAACGAATAATGTAGTTAAGTTCATGGGATTGATAAACAATGTGTTCCAGGAGTTACTCAATATGTTTTTGGTGGTCTTCATTAACTACATCTTTGTGTACACCACATATGAGGAGGGGAAAATATAGAAGTTGTGTTCCAATTTGAGAGTTCATTGTTGTCATATGTTGTATGGGATGTTGTCAATGTGTGTGTTTTGGGATCAGTAAGTATTTTTATTATTGAATTTTGTATCAAAGAAGTGATTATGTGTGGTTCCATAAAACATAGTAATAGTTGAATAATGGAAATCCCCCAAGACAATGGCAGAAGTGCAAGGTTTCCTTTGTCACATAGGATAGTAAAGTAGGTTTCTAGGAAATTTCTCCCAGGATGTGACTCCTCTAACCGTGTTATCCTGAAATGATATGGTGTTTTGGGGACCAATTAGTGTCATGAATCACTGGTGTATCTAGAGTACATGTTAGCTAGTGCTCTTGTAATTTTTCAACTATAATGTGGATTTTAGTTTGAAATTTTCTATTATCCATCATGTTTAGGGATATGAAATGTCCTTATGTAGCTGATATAAGTAAATTTTATTGGACTCAATAATTGAATTCCAATGAATGTAACTATTCTAGCCATGATATCATGATGTTTTAATTTGTCATTTAACTAAATTCATGGGGACATTACCTCATTAGTTATCATTTTGTGGTATTCACTATTCATAAGAGCCTAAGGAAGGTTTTCTCTTACTATGACTTGAACTTTTCAAAGTGTTAGTGGATAGAGTTTATAAAATATTATTACATTGAAATATCATGTATACCCAGAAAGGGGAATTTTGTAGATGATGTGCTATGTAAGAAGTCATGTAATTATGTATTGTATGAATTGGTTGATTATTAAAGAGTGGTGGATGAACTTTCAGCATTTCGTATGGATATAGGAGATGTTAGAGAGAGGGGATGTCTTCATTGGATGATGGTGCACTCATATTTGGTGCATAACATGGAAGAGTCCTATTGGGAGGATCATGAGGTTTAGTTTTTGAGAGACCTAGTTGTTTGTGGTGATTCCCCTAATGGGTTGTCATAGGATGATCTACATTAATTGTTGTTTCCCGTAATAACCTTCATTCTTTTGGGGATGTGTGATATGTTTATCAAAGAGTTCCATATTTCACCCATAGTGGTATATCCTAGCATAAAAAATATGAACTATGCTTTGAGGAGTTAGTTTTGGTAATCAGGGTTGCGGAATGCCATTGCAGAGTTTTTTATCATTATTTATTCTTCCTGAAGTTTTTGGTTGAGCACCATAATCCTTGTGGTTTCTCCCATTGTTTTATTATAATCATTCAAAGTTGGAGAATATTTCAACAAAAATTATTATCGATTTAACTCATTATTAGGAAGAACGTGATTCTATATGTGTTGTAGTGGAGTGTTTGATGAAATATACCCCATTCATAACAATAATAGAGCTAAGCATAGTAGTGGTTTTTTTACACAATATCTCGAAGAGGTGGTGACACTCCACAGAGTCCAATGGAAGATAATTTCAGATCAGGATCATAATTTTATCTCTAGGGTGTGGAGTGGTATCTAACATGATTTTTGTTCTCAGCTTTTCTGTAACACTTATTTTCATTCAAAAATGGACAATTTGTTATAACAGACCAACCAAACCCTTGAATATAGGTAGTGCTTTTGTGGCATGGTTTTGGAGGTTTGTAAATTAGGCACTTACCTTTAGTATAGTTAGAATAAAAAATATATTCCACTCCACTATCATCAATTTTTTATTTTAAGCCATGTATTTTCGTCTATTCTGTTCTTTTTTATGCTAGACTGAGGTCGGAGAGTCAGAAATTATTGGGCTGTACTGGTATAGTGTTTGACAGAGATGGTTCAGTTGATTCATGAGTGGATGAAGGTAATGCATGATCATTATAATTCCATTAATAATTATAGTAGTTTACATATATATTATGAAGTTCTCATCCCATGTTTATAATGGTGACCCCCTATCATGGGATGTGAAGGATTGGTTATGGGAGTAATATTTCTCCCCAATTATTTGGAATTTTAATGTGTTGTATCGTATTAGAACCATGGTATATCGGGTAACACTACCAACAAAAAATTTCTGGATACATGAACTTTTTCATGTTCCATAGCTTTTTCGTTTTCATCATGATGAATCATACATCATTAATTGGGGAGAGATCGATGTTGACAATAACACGTCCTTTATAGAGTGGCATTTACAGTTCTATGATCACAAAGAGATGATGTTTTGTTGGTATGTAATCCTATTAGTACATGTCTTACGATGGTATTATAGAATAGAGTGGATTACCTTTTATAGTAAGTCACTGATGTGTCATTAGTACCCAGATTTTATTAACGTTTAGATTGTCTCTTGAAACATTGTTCATTTGGTTATTGTAGACCCATTATATTTATGAGATGGATTTCCATAGTTTCTATTTGTTTTTTACTATTATTTGATTTATAACAATCCCAGAGAGAATGTTTTGAAGATAGATTGTGTTTTTAAGTCGTTTCCCTTTGTTACATTGGTGGATTAGTTGAGTTCTTGTAGTGGAAAGAGAAATGAGATGTATCTTGTGGGGTGATGGTTTGGATGACCCATTTCATTTTTGGTTGTTCTAGGTGTTAGGTTTGCATTATAAAGAAAAATATTGTTTTGAGATGAATCTTATGTAATATCTTGGATCCACATAGATCAAACATTTGTTTATTTTGATAGATCTATGAGGTCGATGGGGGCTTGGATGATCTTTGGAGATTCTTTTGTTATGTAAAAGTTTGAAGATGGGATTACACGTCGTGTAACAACATTACGTAACAATACATTCTATTTCAATGGTTTTTTCAATATATAAATGATTGGTTCATTAAATGAAATACATCGGGGTCTAAGAAATAAAATAAATCACTGAGGTGATTTTTTTCATTATATCTCGACATCGAGGAATTTACAATCATGAGATAGGATTACATGTTGTGAAATTCCATAATGT
This sequence comes from Viscum album, assembly GCA_963277665.1. Taxonomy (NCBI): domain Eukaryota; kingdom Viridiplantae; phylum Streptophyta; class Magnoliopsida; order Santalales; family Viscaceae; genus Viscum; species Viscum album. Next base: position 492,090,193 of record OY728162.1, read on the forward strand.
TATATGTTTCTTTTATTTTTCAACCGATCAGTTTTTTCATAACCTACAACTGTAGTGGCTCTCCCATGACCCCTGGTGACCCAATGATCCTCTCTTCATATTTTGGGGATTTCTTCATCAAGGATTGATCTATATCTACCAATTTTGAATCATAGCAATCTATGATCAATCTACGGTATGATATTGCTCTATTATTGTGGTTTTTTTATCTGTTTTTTCACATTTATCATTTCCATGTAATTAAATATAAACTCCTTGTTACAAATCTTGTTTTCTAGTTTTTTGGTTTTTTATATTGTGTCGTGACATCTTCATGTTGATGCTATTGTTGCTGGATATGTGATAATGATCTATTGCAATATTCTATTCCCGTGATATGAATTTCAATTACATTATTATGAAAGTTAATCAATGATTCTATATTTATTTTTGTTCAATTGTATAGTTAGAATTATTTTTCCCCATGGAATGTAATGAATTTAAAATAATTAAATTCATTAACAAGATTAAATAAATTGAATCAATTCATGAGGTTGTTTCATAGTATTGTAATAATGGTTCTCCAATGAATGTTCTCGATAGGGTGATGTCTATACCTTTCTTAGATTATCATGATTTTCATGTAGTAAATTATTAAATAAAAAAATCCCAGATTAATGGTTTAATTTTTTGGAAAAAAATATAATGAAGAACATTTAATGAATATGGTTTTTTTGTTTCAATTTGATTTTGATCAAATCAATGCAAATATGAAAGTTTAATTGAATATGATGATGACCTAGAAGAATGTTGATAATTGTTGATAAGATAGTTAATGTGATTATAAATTAATTTTTATATTTAACATGGGATTTATTGTAATGCTTATTTCATAGGGTTCCCATAGTTGTAACCTGTTAGTAATAATGTGACTAATTTCTATTGGAATAATTAAATGTTGTGTTATAAATATAATTCAATTATGGGGATTGAGTTGACCACATTATTTTGAAGGTAATTTTACTTTTTTTATTGTAGTGAGGTATCAATAATTATGACTTCTAAATTCCTTTCTTTATGGATGAGATCTTGTTCATATGTTTTTTCATTCCTCTTTTGATGTGCTCTAGATTCGATATTTTTTGTAAGTGTTCAAGGGTGGTCCAAATGTGATGTGTGCCTCAGATAGATGATCTTTGAGGGTTGTTATAGTACGTGGGGTAGGGATACCTGGTGGTTGTAGTAATAGTTGAATCATTAAGTGGATAGATTCATCACTTTATTTATGAGGGCTTCGGGGAGTTCACATTTTATGATGAAATAGGTTCAACCTAGGCTTTCCCTTTTACATGAATGGGAATGCTTATTGAATCTATTGTTTGATTATTTACATTAAATTCCCCACTTATTGAGGAATATTTTCTTGCCTACCATACTTATGGATGATTTGATGATGCATAGGGTTTGACATGTTCATTATATGTTTATATTCAAGATGATGGATGAGTTTATGCTCTTGATATAGGTGTAAAAGACTCGACGAGTATTTATCTTACTCAACATGTTGTTCCCCTTGAATTTGGTAGCATATATATTCATCATATAATACATACAAATATGAGAATATGTAAATAAATAAAGTGTTAATTTTTTTTGATAAATAAATAATTATTTGACCAATGGGGATGGAGTTAGGATGGATGCAATAATGATATTGTATTTATGAGGACTCGTGGACTCTGTTTTGTTATTCCAATATGGAATGTAACTTTTTTTTATGCTAATAAAATATAATATGTAATTTATTATTTTTTATTTTATGGTTTAATAAATACTTAATATAAATAGAAACTGATTAATATTTATATGTAACATAATGTACCTCTTTAAATGGTTGTATTCTTTAGAATATATTATCTTAGCTATGGTAGCCAAGATTCCAAGAGATGATAGTTACCATTAAGTCTTAGAGTTGTTTTTTTTTCAAATTTCATGATTTTGTGTTATATTAGATAATATAATTTCGTGTTTAGAAATGATACTCATCCATTTTGGTTAGTGTGACTAACACCCCATGGATTCTAAGCTCTGGGGGTGTTTTCTCAAACATCATGGTTGGATGAGGGATTAATGACTACCCCCTTAGGCCCCACACTATTCTTGTGGAAATTTGTAGTGATGGTATGTATGGTGGTTACTTTTACTAATATATGTTTGTATAGGAATTTAATATATTTTGGTTGATTCACACACATATATTTTGGATAGAGTTTCCTATGGACTTCTATACTTGTAACTTGTATACAATTTGATGGATTGTCGATTCTTACATGGTTTATGGGCAATGATGTCATGTGATATAATACATATTGTATTATACATGATATGAAATCTATGGTGGATCCTAAAAATATACTAGATTCACTTTGTTGTGTGGTTATAGTGGAGAGTTTCAAGTTGTGCATATTGTGGTGATACAACTTTGTGTGTTCAAGTTATCTTTTTTGGAGAGAGTTTTTTATGATGAAAAAAATTGTGGAAAAGTGGAAAACCAGTGAGGAAGTAGTACTGGGTTCCCCTTGACATTGATTATTATATTATATAATCTTTTATGTGATATGTGGTGAGAGTTGAAATGATGAGGCATGGAACGTAGTATTCCAATTTATGTGATGAGATTGTTTCACTTATTGTTTATTGTGCCTTAGCATATTTTCTTTAATTTTTCACAAGAAGATGTAGGGGTGTCATACATAGAAACTTATTATTCAACCATATTTTATATAAATTTTTTAAAATCACATTGATCTTCTTGTAGATCAGGCTAGTTATTACAAGATTAGGGGTTTTTCATGAATTGTTCGGGAGTTGTGATTTCTACTCATTTAATCTTTTTTGTAGTTGTAGTTTTCTCTTTTGGTTGTTGTTGTTTTTATGACATTAAATATATGTTTTTGGGTTTACTTTACTTTTTTGGATAAGAAGTAGTTGGTTGGTTTCTATTGTATCTCTATCTATTTCAGGTTTTCTCTCAGAGGTGAATACCTCCATCTTTGTGTTTAATATTCTATCAGTTCAAGTCACTAACTTGGGCCCTACATGAGGTGGCACCTAGGGGTTACTATCTCTCTCCCCCCATTACAAGCCTAGGATGGATGAAAACTGTGGGATGGGGGTCATAAAAATTACCATTAACATCTTATTAATGATTTTTTAATAATGATGATGGGATAATAATGTAATATTATTGGTGACTTGGTTATTGAATAATAATTTGATGATTTATATTAATTTGAGGGATTTTTCTGACTATTTGGATATGAAATTTATTTGAAGCATAAAATATTATTTTATTATGATTTATAGTCTCCAATATGATTTTATAGTGATCATGGTATTACACTATTTTAATGTGGCATTATGTTCCCCCTTATATTTTGTAGGGAATATAAATTTTATTAATAAACATACATGTAAATTTGGTCGGAATAATTTTGGATGGTCCTTAAGTATAAATATTTTTGTAATGTGTGAATGTAAATTATTTTAAATGACTAACATTATTTTTATAGCATATATTACATGTACCATCGAGAATATTCCACACATGAAATATATTTCATTATGTTTAATATCATTGATAAAATGTAGAACATGCAATGAGTATTCACAGTGAACGATAATATAATATAACATTATATCATAAAAACATATTTGGAGTGATTTAATATTACAAAAATAAATATTGAAATTTACGTTCAGATATCAATTCCAGATACAATAATAATCAATTAAATTGAATATAAATGTTTTATAAAAATTTTGTTATATTTATAAGTCTGTTTAGTCATGGTTTCCAAAAATAATTTAAAAATAATTATGACCAAAAATAGGTTATTATTATGATAAATTTTAATTCATTTATTCTGTAACCATTTCAAAATTATTATCGGTTTATATTTTTGGATTTTTTATGAAATGATTTATTTTTTATTGAATAGTCAAAAATAGTGAGCATCAACTGATACCCGCATTTTAGATTAATGAAATAATAACATCAAAATATAATTATAATTGAATTTAAAGTAAACTTATTAAATTTAAATATCTATTAAAACAAATTATTTATCTTTAAACCTTTTTATATTGAATTTTTTTTTAAATACCTTTTTAAAATTTTAAATTTTTGTAATTGAACACCTAATTTTCCATCATATATTTGGGATTAATTTGAAATTTAATATTTCAATTTCATTCAAATTAATAAATAAAAATATATTAAATATTTTTAATAATCATATTTAATATTATTTAATAATTTTAATATTTTATTTTACTTTAATTATTATTAAAAATATGGAATATTATTTATCATAATTTTGGTAAAAATGGATTTTATAATTTTTAAACTAAAAAAATAAAGGAATAAATAACTATGAGGTTGTCAAAAATATATTTTATAAAAATATTTAACATAAAAATTCCTGAGACTCATTAATTCTATTTATTTTACCTTTTTATCATGTGAAAAAAAATTAGTACTTTTTATTTTCATATATTATATATGTGCCACTCACATCACTTATAAATGGCCACCCCATCTCAACCCATAATCAACCCACCATACCCTTTTATTTCAGAAAAATCCTTCGAAAAATCATAAAAACATAAAAATCATCTCCCTATATGAATAATTTTTTAAAAAATCCATTCTATGAAATCATTTTTTAGTCATAAAGATGTGTTTTGGGAATGATTGAAAATCCTAACAATACAATATCTATTTATATTTTTTTACAACACCTTTACATATTCCTCATCTATGAATAAATACCAACACCAATTTGTATAATATAATGAGATGTTATTTTTATAGGGGAATAACCCAAAAACCCCCCATCCATCGAATGGTTTATGTAATCATCCTTCTTATATATGGTGGATAGCGACCTCCCTAATCGATGACATTTTTCTCATTACATGCTCTTATGGTTGGGAATGATGATATATATTTAGTATTTTTATTATAATTATGACTTATTCTAACAATTGGAATCGATATATCATATATAACTTTTAAAATTTACATTTTTTATGGGATACAATAATGTCCCTCTTGTGTACATAGGACTACTGTGTCACGAAGCAATGAGATTTATTTTCACTAATGATTTAAATTGATGATAATAATGATAAATAAAATCAATATATGTTATATAAATGAAATAATTATTATCTTTATATCATATAAATAATTATTAAAATATGATATTAAATTTTGGTTCTTACCATTTCACTCATTGAACGCTACTAACAATGATCATGTATATGTTGGGTAAGGCCTTCACAAAGTGATACGACCCTATATCTTAATCAAAACACCACATTGATGATATATATTATTACATAATAACAAATAGTATGGTATTTCTATCATTTTCTATTGATATAATATTACTTAACTCTTTTATATAATGATCAATGATGGAAAAATTACTCATATGTATGTACGTACAACCATTTCAAAGAATGTAACATTAATCAATTCTCAAAAACATCATTATTGATTCATTTATAGAGTATAATGGATGTATAAATATAGTAATAATTTCATAACTATGATTATTATTCTGTTGAAACAATATAGTATGCACAATGATTGTAACAATCATAATAATGGATAAATGAGAAAAAAACATACTTAACAACTGATGAAATGATAAAAAATAAACTATTATCAACAAATGGCTGATATGATTTTATTATGGAATAATATATTATATTATATATGATAATATACATGTTTTATAATTTAATATAAAATTTCAAATCACTATACAGGAGTTTAAATTTTTTTTATCAAAAATATGTGTGAGGTAAGGGATTTTGAATCAATTTTATTTCTCTGGGGAATAATGAAATGTGATACAGATAATTTTGTTTAGGGTTAATATAGTTATCTTTTTGGGTTATTTTATAATCCATTTACACTTAATGTAATATTTCTTCCAATATTCATTATTTTACCATTTATTATTTGAAATTAATGTTAAATAATATTAAATATTTTCATAACTCAATTTATTTTCATGGGATTAAATCACATTTTCATTATCATTGATAATCAATGATTATGGATTTATTTAACTATTAATATATTTTGTGGTATAAAAATCTATTTTAGGTTGATTTACATTTTTACCACATAATGGACGCATTGGTTAATTCCCACATCTATTTTATTTTCATAGAATGTGTTTATAAAAATTGATCATTAAAATCGGGATTCATTAATAATGGATTTATAGCAATGGATATTTTGTAATCAACATTTAATTTATCCTTTAATTTTTTGTATAATGATGTTATTTTTGGGATTTTTGATATAATCTTACCATTTTTACACTCTGTGGTACATAAAATAATTGATAAAATGTTTTATAAAAATACATCATCATTTAATTATTCAGTTATAAATATTGTTTCTTCCAGAACTATGTTTTAAAATGTATTTTAAAACATGATTTAATATATTTTTAAATTATTTAGTAATGATAGTTTTACATGGTTTTTCATTAAAAAAATCGTTTCATATGAATATTCATGTCTTTTTTTGAAGAAGGATCATTTCAGTTTCACCAAAAGAGTGAAATGTATCCTAAAATTAACATACATGGAATGTTTGTAATTTCATTCCATTATGAAAATAAAATTTTATTAACAATACATAATTAGTTTATATAATTTTTTCCAGAAAATAATTTAATTTTTTTATAAATTTAATTTTTTTGGAATGTTTTTTAAAAATTATGGTTTTATTTTCCTAAACCTGTTTTTGAATACTTTTTATGTTATTTTAACTGATAAACACCAACTACCCTTTTTTAGTCAAATTAGAATATAATGGAATTATATTTTCTTTATTCCTTATTTAGATGTTTTATGAAAAATTTTACCAAGTAAATTATCAAGATTCACGTTCATCAATATTTTTTCTACTCAATATCATTCCCATGAATTATTCATTTTTTTGTGATCATTAGACAAAAAATGTACTATAAATATCCATATAATTTCTCACGTATAAAATTTTTTCATAAAAATATCATTATAAAAATTTTATTCTACAGTGAATCATTTTTTTATTTGGAGAAATATTAATAAATAGATACTCTCTACTAAATATATATATTTGAGGATAAGAAATATTGTTCATGATGTAAATTTATTATTCAATATATGGATAGTGATTTGGTTTTTTTGAATTGGGTGGGACATAGGTTTATATACCCACTTGATGCATTGGAATTCTCATGAGTTTAATCAGAAATATATACTAAAATGAGTCGTTAACAATAGTTTTAAACATTCTTGTGAGAGGACTCGATGGTATAGAAATAATGATACCTAAGATAATGATGTAAAAAAATTATTATATTCCATCATTATGAATTAATTTATTATTATCCATGAGATTATATGATGGATATAATTTATATATTAATTTCATTCACTTTTTATTAATTTAACAGAATGTTTTTTTAACTATATACCATTAAATATTGATTATTACATTTCATTTTCTCTATTTCACACCGATATTATCTCCAAAAGAATATCATAATTATTTTATTAATTAAATTGAATGTGGATTTTGTTAAATTTCATTCCATACTGATCGTGATATCCATTATATTTTCCAAATGATATTATATATAGAAGCATTTTATTATCAGTTTAATTATTTGATGAAATTTATTTTTTATTACATACCTTGGAATAGTTATTATAAATTATATTATCATGGTAGTGAGTTTAGTTAAATTTCATTTGATGACAGTTACTTAACATTCCATATTGTCTATGATTATTTATTCAAGATATATTAAACTCCGCATAAGAGTTACTAATAATTTTACCTCAATATTATTTTTTATCCATTCCATAAAATCATAAATTTTACTGTTATAGATATGAAAATACAATATAGAGTTAATAATACATTAATCTAAAAATATTATGGATTAAATTTTTAAAATTTTTATTTTGGAGTCATTTATATTATAACATCCTTGTTTTTTATAACACACTTAATCATGATTTATTACATAAACATTGAATTATAAACCATACAAGATAAAGATGTGTATTCTCATTTGGGGTTAAGATAATTACTGAACAACATAGAACATAAATCACACAACAACGTTTTTGAAAACTTCCTTTATATGGAAACTACGTTCCGACTTACATAGAATTGTGTAGGATAACCTGAGGACATGCATAAGTAAAGGGTGATCTATAAATGCCCTTAAGGGAATAAAAATATATAATCTTGAGGTGCACAATACAGGTTTTAAAATAGTAATATCAATAGAGAACAAAAGAATCATGAAAATAAAGTCATGATAAATCATGATAATCATAACATTAAAATGTGGAAACGAAACATAACAAGTAATTAGCATGAGCCAAGGTTCATTGCACATGGAGAAAGAGTAAATAGTAAAAGAAAATGAAGAATGAGTAACCCATAATTTCACATGAATTAGCATGTGTCAAAACTCATTGAATATGATGTATCATGATACTATAATTTACCCAATGCATTGGAGAGCTATCAGGGTGCACCCTTCTTAAACATTTCATTTCATGCATAAGTGTGACACATGGATCATATAACATGAACTCAATCAACATCATAAGTTATTCCACAATTAGGAAATGTGGAATAAATACAATAAAGTACCATTCAATATTTATATTTTCATAAAGGTGAATACCCTTGATAGAGACATGGGTAAGATATTCACAACACTATGTACTCGGCTTGGAAAAACGCAATGCAATTTCGTCTGCATAACGACCTGACATATGAATTCCGTAAAATTATTGATGAGAGATATATGGTTGTATTATAATATATAAAATAAATAGACCTTAGTAGGTTAATATATATAAAAATCCAAACAAATGTAATGGAATTTGGATTCAAAATAAAAAATAATTTTTTGAATGAAAATGAGGAGAGAAATATTCTTTACGGAATTTCGGCTTCTTAACTGCTGTACATGAAAGGAATTAATTAGTGAGAATGGGGTCTCCCATCATTAAAACATAATTAGGTAAGTACATGGGAGGTGAGAAACCATACCCCATCATTTATAATTGAATCTTAAATGGAATAAAAAAATAATTTTTTTTTGGAAAAATGAGAAAAGAAGAAAACCGTTACTTGGAAATGTGCTTCCAACGGCTTGGGAGAGGATTTAGAGAGGCTTAGTGGGATCATGGGGAACTTATTGAGGATTATAAAGAGATAAGGATAGGGTATTGATGAACTCCAAAGTATTTGAGTGATGATGATGTGGGATCATGGTGGGTTTATATAGGAAAAGAGAAGGAATAATTTATTATTTAGGTTTGGGACACCTAAAATTAAAATAATCAATACCAAAAACCTTCCCATGGGTTTTTCCCATGGTTTTTTACAATGTGAAGTGTAAAAAATATATAATATGGACAGTGGACTAAAATATTAATATAATAGGGCTATTTATTTAGAGGTGAGTCACACTCTCAAGGAATAAAATTAAAAAAATGCAATATGCTTTATAAATATTCGAGGATCCACTAAATCATTTAAAAACAAATTATACAAACCCAAAATAACATTATTTTAATTCAAAAACATATATATGACGAAGATAATGTTCATAGTATTTTATTACTTCACTATTGGCTCATTATGATGTCATAAAACACATTATATATTTAAACTGTATTTAATTATTACCCAAATATTCAACTATTTCAGAAAATTATGAAAAACTCACCATTGGATAATTTCGATGTTCTTATTCCAAAAATAATAATCATTTTATCTAAAATGTATTCTAATTATTTTATATTTTACTTTTAAATTAAAAGATGACATTTATCGTAAATTCGTGGGTTTTGACAAGAACCACCTTCAATCCTTAATAAAAATTACAATTTCATTCATAAAATTATAGTATCGTATTTTTTAATAAAATAAAATTTAATAATAATAATAATATTTTAGGAAAAAATATTAAATTAAAATATCCATTAATTCATCGAAATAGATTTCATAGGTGAATATTAATAAAATACTATTTTAACTTAAAAAACATTTTATAAAGTAACAACAACTAAATGATCATATATTCATTATTATATAAAAATTTAATTTACATAATCATAATACTAGGTTATAATTACATTAGCCCTTATAACACCCACATAAGACCGAAGGGTAAGGTGTGCGAAGGTGACACACTCATGGGGTGGCACGTATAACAATGCTCGGGTGGTAATCTTTATCAACTTCCACTTCTCCCGTAGTCATTTCCTCTCAAGCATAATATTTTCGAGCTCAGCATGGGCTTGTTCAAGAGTGATGCCCAATGAGCCAACTACTTTCGAGCTTCGATATATGGGCTCCGTACGGGGAAAGTCTACTGGATGAGGTCATTGGTTCCATTGTCTGGGTAAATTAGATTCGTTAAAGCCCTATATTTATAATAATCATATGATCACTGTTCAATATCTATATTAGCAATGGTCACAATTCATAACAGTATATTAAAATATAGAAAAAAAATAAGAGGGTCACTATGAATCATCACATCCTATGATTCCCACATCGCATCTTCAAAATTGTGGTTTCGCCACAACACCTTGATGAGGGGCATTGTCTTATTTCATAGAACTTTTCCTCTATAATCTATGATCTTTAATAGGTTATCCTTATAAGAAATATCATCCCCTAGCTGTAGAACCTCTAAATATAGTACATGAGAAGGGTCTGGTACGTATAACCTTATTATGGATACATGAAATACATCATATACATTGTCCATGGTAGGTGGAAGTGCTAGTCGATAGGCCTCAAGCATGACACATTCATGAATTTCGATGGGGCGAATGTACCTAGGACTTAAACATCAATTTAATTCCAAATCTCATTACCTTATTCTATAGAGATATGCATATAAATACCATGACTCCATATTTAGACTCAAGTCCTTTTCAACAGTTATCTGGATTACCCTTCTGTCGACACAAGGTTGCCATGATTTTCTACTGTATTTTTTTCACTTTATCTACCATTTCATCATTCATTTTTTATACTAGTAGCTTGACTTCCCCGACTTCATCCCAACATGTTGTTGTTCATCAACTCTTCCCATAGAGGGCTTCATATGGTGTCATTCAGATTCTTGGGTGGAAACTCTTGTTATAAGAGAACTCAACCAGAGGAAGGTGTCGATCCCATTTTCATTTGATGTCTATTGGGCATGCTCTCATCATATCCTCAAGTGTTTGCATAGTCTGCTCGGATAAGCCATTATTTTGGGGAAGATAAGTCATACTAATTTTCAGATTAGTATCTAGAGCAATCTTGACGTCTCTTCCAAAACATAGAGGTCAATCATGGATCTCGAACAGACATAATAGATAATTGTACTCTCTGCAACCCTAAATATTCACTGATAAATATCCATGTAGGTTGATCCAAAGAGAAAATAACCTGATTTCCATTGAAGTTTGAAGACATTGTAAGATGATCTATAGGAACCCAAATTCCATTGTTTCCTTTGGATTTCATTGGATGTGTGTGACATAGTCCATGGTGATGTTCTACCATTTCCATGTTGGTATGAGAAATGGTTGCATCATCCACTTAGACTACAGCCTCTCTACCCTCACTATATGACCCACTAGGCACTATGAAGTATACATAGAGATATTATTCATCATATTATCCCTCCAATAATTATCTTAGAGATCCTGATACATATTTGTGTTTCATGGGTGAATAGAAATATTTAAACTATCCACATCATCCAAAAGTTCTTTATTCGGATCGGGATATGATGGAATTTATAGTCCTTCCAAAAATCTCACAATTACATCTTCATTAAATTTTAATTCTTAGGATTTAACCTTTCTGATAACTTCCACTATTTTCCGAATTCCCACATAAACCTTTTGATCATCCTCTAACATTTCTAAAAGAGACAGTTGATCAATCATTTGTGAAAGGATTGATGATTTTCCTTTATTTATAATTCCCATGTCCTTCTTCATAGAATCTATGAAGATTATATCCTTTTCAATTCTCATCATGGAAAAAAAATTTGTGTCCTTTATAATTAGATAATTTTCCACCTTGTTCGCTTTCCTATGGTGGTAATGGATTGAGCAGTCATAGTCTTTGATCTTCTCTAACCATCTTCATTGGAGCATGTTTAAATAATTTTGTGTGAATACATACCAGATGCATTTGTGGTTTTTATATATTTAATATATCTCCCTAAAGAGTTAATGCCTCTATGTTTTATAAGCTAAGATCACCCCATCCAACTCCAGATCAATTGATGGATAATTATTTGTAGGAACGTTCAATTTCTTTGAAGAATAGGAAATGACATAGTCATTTTTCTTCAACACATAGCCCATTCCCTTTTTTCAAAGCATCACTGTATACCACAAATGATTCTCCACTTGTGGGTATAGTGAGCACGGGCAAAATGATAAGCCTCATTTTCAACTCCTTAATTATTTCTTCAGATTCATCACTCCAATTAAATATTAATCCATTTCGTTTTAGCTTGGTAATAGGGTTGGACAACCGTGAAAATTTTACACAAATCTTCAATAATATCAAGAAAACCCCAAGAAGATACAGATATATATTAATAGTGTTGGCCATAGACATCCATCTATTATAGTTATCATTGAAGGATCCACATATATCCCATTTCTTGTGATGATATGGCCCATGAATGAGACCTCCTTCAACCATAACTCAGTATTATTGTACTTTTCATAGAGGTTCTCCTTTCTTAGGGTCTATAGTATAGTTCTTAGATACTCCTCCTAATCCTCCATGGTTATGGATTATATTACAATATCATCTATAAAGGACACCAAAAATTTTCCGAGGTAATATCTAATGACTCTATTCACAATGTCCATGAATATTTCAAGAGAATTAGTGAGTCCTAATGTCATTATGATTAATTCATATGGACCATATCATGTACAAAATGTTATCTTGGGGATATTTTCCTTCTTCACCATTTTTTGATTATATATCATCCAAAAATCTAAATTGGAGAAGTATTATGCTCCCCTCATCTGATCAAAAAATTCACCAATTTGTGGGAGAGGAAATTTGTTATTTATCATAACTTTGTTAAGATCACGATAATCGATTCAAAGGTTCATTAACTGATCCTTCTTATTGATGAAGAGGACTGGTGCACGTCATGGTGAAGCACATGGGTGTATAAACCCTACATCTTGATTCTCTTATAGTTTTTACTTCTACTCCTCAAGTTCCACAATAGACATTATATATATATTCATTTATATTGGTAAATACCCAAGTATATGATCAATTGAGAATTCAACATCTCTTCTAGAAGGAAGAGCCAACAATTCCTCGGGAAACACTTCAGTGAATTCCCTCACAATAGGCATGTATTAAAGGATGTTTTCCTCCTTATACTCAATATTCTGGGTAGATACATGTGCTCATAGGTCAGTAATATCCACTCTTGAGATGTTAGAGCTAATGAATATCCATCTTACTCCATGCACTTGAACAGAATCAGTGGTTGATACTCCACATGGAGAGTGATTTCCCTCTCCTGACAATTTATGTTGGATCCATATAGGGAAAGCCATTCCATGCCAATAATTTCATCATATTCCACCAAAAGAAGTTTTATTAGGTTCTCTAATGTAGTTCAATCCATTTATTATGATAGGGGAGGATTTATATTTATGGGATTATATGATTTCCCCATTTTCCCTACTCACTGACATCATTACTTCCATGATTTATGTTGTTGTTGGGATTGTTCAACTAAACTTTTAGGATATAAAAGAATTTATAAAACCTGAATCAAAAAGTACATTCACTATTATTTAATGATTAACTGGTGTACCTATCACCACTTTGATGTTGTAAAAATACCACACCATGCTTCCTTGGAAGTTGTTGGATGCCTTTGAAATCCCTTGGTGTAGGACGCTGATTTGCATTATTCCCATGTTCATTGTCGTTGTAGCAATGAAAAATTCCCTGAGGATTGAACGGAGTGTTCCTCAATTCTGTCATAGATAAGGGGTTTTCATATCTTGAGTTAATGTCTAAACCCATCCCTTCCACACAAATAATTTTCTCATCCCCTTCATGAAATTTCCGGGGTGCTTCTTTTTAATCTTTTGGGATGTGGGGATCTAGATTTTAATAGCTCCATTGGATATATCCATTAGACCTCCTGAATTTATGTCCACCTTAATGTTATTAACCCCATTATACCCCTCAGATTATACGATCTCCATTACTACCTTGAGGTCACATCAGACAATTCCATCATAGCTTTCGATGTCACGGATCACCAGGGATTTCCACAGGATATGTTTTGCCCCACTGAAGAAGTGGTCAACCGTGCATTAAGATGTTATCCCAATGCCAGAAGTTTATCATGAAATACCTTTGAAGAATTAATCCTACACTATGACATATTAATAATCTTTTTTGCTTGAGGTCATGGAAGTCCTTTTCAATCTTATGTTGGTGGATACACAGAAAATATTTTTTGAAAAATTTTTTCCAAGAAATCCTTCCATTCCAATGCCTCGATATCCTCCCCAGGCTTCATATTATTTATCCATGTCCACAATTTATCATCTTCACCCTCCATATGATATGCATCCATATAAACCATATCCTATTCAGAACATTGAATGATTGAGAATATCTTTTCAATGGAGTTGATCCATTGTTCACCGATTGAGAGATTGGATGATCGACTAAAAGAAAGACACCTTTGTGTCATGAATCTCTAAATAGTGACTTGTTATTTCTTAGGGGTGGTATAATGGTCATCTTGACCCATGTTTCTATTCAAATATTAATTTAACTGAAATAGTATCATGAAAATTTTCGTGATTCCCACTCCCATTGTATTGGGGATCTCAATTGAACAATCATCGCATCGATCTTTATTTTGGTTGTTAGCATGAGTCCTCCTATTACCATCAATAGACTATAATAAAATGACTGTTAGTGGTAACACATAAAGGGTAATCCATGGAAAAATCATATGACCTATAAATAATATTTAATTCAATTACTTATGATTCTATTGCCTACAGACTTGGTTCTCCATGATCTACTATCTATCAAAGATTCATCGGGAATTTTTTTATGTCCCTTAATAATGGTTCATATTATGCTTTTGAATTTAACAATGAATATCCCCCGAGATTTACTAAACCAAGAGTGAATAAAGGCCAGCAATCATTCACCATTTCTAGTACAAGCCTAGCTCACAGCGTTGTTATCATGTTTTACACCTAGAATACATTTTTGATAGAGCCACCACTTCCTACTCTTATCCATATAGGGATGTATTTTCTTGATAAACCACTTACTAAATACTCACCAAAACATAGGGTTGTTAATATTATAAATAGTATTTTCACTATGTCTTCACTATGTTTTTCTGATCCTAATCCCCAAAATAACTAAACCTATCCTTGGATACACACTATGACAACTATTTTCTTTATTACACACTTAAACATGATTTATTACATAAACATCACATAATACACTATATAATATCAGGAGTTCTCATGTATTTGGGCCTAGGATCATTACATAACAACTTATAACATAAAACATACAATATCATTTTAGAATACTTCTTTTAGATGACCACTACCTTCCCATTTACTTAGCATTGCATTGGATTACCTGAGGACATGCATAAGAAAAGGGTGATAGATAATGCCCAATAAGGGAGTAAACATGGAATATAATGAGGAATACAATAAAATTCATAAAATAATAATATCAACAGAGAAAAAGAGAAAAATGAACAGAAATAAATTTTAAAGAATAATAATTAAAACAAGGAAATATGGAAACAACAACACTTAACATGGAAATACCATGATCCATGGACATTGCACATAGAGCTTGAGTAAACCCACATTGAACATGATGCAAGAGTAAACCACTGTTTCAATTGAATTATCATGATTCAACACTCATTTCACATGAGGTGTCAAGATACTATACTTTACCTAATGCATTGGAGCGCTATCAGGGCACACCATTCTTAAACATTTAGTTTCATGCATTAGTGTGCCACACAGATCATATAACATGGAATCAATCAACATCATAAGTTATATCATGATTAATTTTGTGGAATAAATACATGAATGTACCATTAAATTGGTATATGTTCATAAATGTGAATACCTATGATTGAGACATAGGTATGGTATTCACTACACTATATTCTTGGCTTGGAGAAACAAGATGAAATTTCACAGCATTACAACGTGACATAAGAATCCATAAAAATGGTTGATGAGATAGAAATTGGTGTCTAATAATATATACACGAATTGCATAGTATGGGGCTCATATATATACATAACCCAACATATTTAATAATTCTATTATTCATAATTAAAAATGATTTCTTGATTTTAAATGAAGAGAGAGAAATTCCTTACGGTATTTCGGCATGGTAACAGGTGTACATGGAAGGAATTAATGAGTTAGAAAGGGTTCTCCCATCATTAAAACATATATAGGGTTGTATGGGAGAGGTGAGAAACCATTCCCCAACATTCATAGTTGAAATTAAAAGGAAATAACTTCTTAACGAAAATTGGACAAAAAATGAGATAGAAAGAAAACCACTACATGGTACTGTGCTTCCAACTGCTTAAGAGAGGTTTGAGAGAGGCTTCATTGGAGCATGAAAAACATTGGTAGGATTATAGAATGAAGAGGGAAGGGGTCGGACGAACTCTAAAAGATTTTAGTGAAGAGGAAGTGGGAGCTTGGGTGGGTTTATATAGGAAATGAGAAGGGATTATTATTTAGGTTTGGGACATCTCACATAAAACAAATCAAAACCACAAACCACACATGGTTGTTTTCCATGGATTTCTCCAAAGGGGAGTGAAAAAAATAATATATATTAAAAATAGACGAAAATTTAAAATAAGAGGGTTTCTTTTGTGGAGGTGAATAACACTCTCAAGTAAATTATTTAAAAAAGGCAAACTATTTTATAAGCCTTGCAGAGTCCACTAAAACTTTGTAAAATAAATCATATAATCCAAACATCACATTCATTTTATGTTAATACATATATTGTCCGAACATAATGTTTATAGTTTTTTATAACATCACTATTGGGTCATTTTGATGTCATAAATCATATTATATATTTAAAAGGTATTTAATTTTTAACCAAAAATTTGACTACATTTGAAAATTATGAAAAATTCAATGTTGGATAATTTCGACATGCTGGTTCAATAAAATTATTTTAATTCTAACTAAATAATTTTTTCAATATGTGAATTTTTAATTTTAAAATAAAAACCGACATTTATCAAAAATTCACGGGTTTTCACAAAAACAGTTTTCCAACCTTAATAAAAATTACAATATCATTCATAAAATTATATGATCATCTATTTTTAATAAAAATTAAATTATTAATAATAATAATATTTTATTAAATAATTATTTAATTAAAAATTCCAGTAATACAAAAAAATAAATTTCTTAGTTGAATAATAACTAAAAATAGTATTTACACAATAGAAACAATTAACAAAATAACTATATTAAATAAAAGAATATTCATTATTACATACAAAAATAAGGTACATAATAATAGTAATAGGGTCTAATTTCATAAACTATTATAACACCCACATAAAATAGTTTGGAATGGTGTGTGATGGTTACAGACTCATGTGGGGGCTCAGATAACATCGCTCGGGTGGTAATCTCTACAAACTTCTACTTCTCTCTTAGTCAGTTACTCTCGAGTTTAATGTGTTCATTCTCAGATTGGGCTTGGTCAAGTGCGAAGACCAATGATTCCACCTCTTTTCCAATCATTTTTAAATGGGAATTGTTTCGGGAATGCCTACAGGATGAGGCCATCAGTACCTTTTTCTGAGTAAATTGGATTTCTTAAAGACCATTATTTATACTAATCATGTGATCACTGTCCAACCGCTACATTAGCACCGGTAAAAATTCGTATTGTTATTTTAAAATCTAAAATCATAAAACCAAATATGTGAATTTTTTGTAAAACAATTTCACAAAATAATAAATTTAATTAGATCATTAGGTATTTTCCTTAACAAATGTTTGGGTCGTTACATATATATTTAGTTAACCAATAATAATAAACTATTCAGTCATTTGGGATATGATTCTGTATATATTAAGATAAGGATGTAATACAACTCACATAATTCCAGCTACTGGGGTTATGAAAGATATAGGAGGAATCAATAAATGATTTTAAGAATACAATTAAAATATATTTATAAAATAATTGACAAGGGAGGATGAACCTATAATAAACATTGAGGTTATTTATTTAAAAACATACTAATGTATTTTAAATGAAAAAATATATTTAAGAAAAATATCCAGCTCAAGATATTATAACAATATGTGTTTCATGAATACTTGTACCTAAGGGTAATATGTCTGAAAATTAAATGTGGGGACTAAAATAATTATCACATTGTGCGTGTAAAGCAGCCTTACGTCACAACATGTTTGAATCATATAGGGGATATGCATTGGATAAGTAAAATTTTAATTATTTATCATTATGATGGACTAGATTATATGAGGGGAATTAATTAACTAGGTTAAAATAATGGTCCTATAGATTATTGGGAAGGTGTATCAATAAAATGGGATTATGTATTCTATTTGTAAAAAATGGAATAAATCAATGACTTTGAGAAGAAAAATTAAGAGTATGGTGGAATGAAATAAATGACATTATATGTGTCTATTTAGAATTATTTTTAATAAATGTGGAAAATGTGGGAAATATACGAGATAATTATGTTATCTAATGGTTATATACTATAACAAGGATGGACATATACTGAGTTAAAATTGTTGAAATGTGTATTGTGATTCTATAATTATATTGAAGAATTATGTTTACCAATAATATTTTTTATTTATAATAATGGTAAATATAATAATTATATTAATTTTGGAAGCATATATGTTTTCAATTACTTAATACATATGTTCCACATCTTGGATTTATTTTTTAATGGTTGATTATAAGTTCCATATCATAAATTCCACTTTTATAACAATTTTTTGTACGAATATAACCTAGAAAATTAATTTTTTTGGAAAAAATTTATATGAGTTGAAAATATTAATTTATAATATGAAAATATACTTATGGAAGCATTACATTGTATTTTTTTGACACATGATTTATCATATTTGAATCATATATAGATTTTCTTGTTTTTTATGTTCTAGTAATAATATTTCATCACAATTTTGAAATTTCATATGAATGATATTAATACAGTTTCATAAAAAGAATACATCTTTTATCATTCATTGGTTTTGGAGTATGAAACCTCAACCGAAAGATGATATGGGATTGGTCCTACTAGAGGCCTATTTTTTATGATTTCAAATTATTTAATTTTAAATATTTGAAAAATTAATATTAATGATTACATAATGGCGTTACTATTTCTATATATATATATTGATGTATTATATCTGATATCATGTTCTAATTATATTGGTCTTAAAAAATAGTTTGAGACATCAAGATTATCAAGACAACGGTCATATTAATTGTAATAAGATATTTTTAATGTTTAGGAAAAAAGATTAATTTGATGAAATTTATATCATGGATAATTTGAATAACTGGATTATTATCTATCACAACCTATGGATGAATTATTATTTAAGATATAAAAACATATCATGTATGTATATTTAAAAAAATTAATATAATGAAAAATATTTCCCAAACTATATGAAAATTATATTTAAATAATATATTATCCATATACACTCATCTATGAGGAATTGAATAATTTTTAATTGATCATTGATATATGTATATTATTAATTTAATAATACATTTATTATTCACTTTATTTTTATCAATGATCTATGTCACTATGTAATTATTTACCCTTTTATTCTATACAGATATTATCACATGACACCAATTTTCACAAATAAATTAAGAATAGTTATATTTTATATTAGATGAACTATATATTTAACGTTCATTATTGTTGAGATTATTTTCAATTAACCCTATTAGGTTGTGGATTTTTTGAGAGATGTATTTTCAGATACCAAACACTTGATTACTTATATCAACATAAATATAAATGAAAATATTAATTTAATGTGGGGAGAATGTAAATAAAAATAATATTAAAATAATAATGGTATTTTCATATTTTATGGGACATTTAATGCCGATCTCAGACATCCCATGAAAAATATTTCTTTAAATTTCATCCCATTAATTGCTTCTAGATCATGGACCCATGATTCAAAATGAATTGTAATATCAAATATGTTTATAACTTAACTATTAAATTATCTAATATTTATATTTGTAATTAAATTAAGGAATTATGGTTATCTACTAACTGGAAATAAAATAAATATCTCTTAAATGAGAAAATAAATTTGGAGAAATTTTACATTTTTTTATAAAACATTGTTATGACTGTTTTTTAGTATGATATTAAAATGAAAATTTAAAATTACAAAAAAAAATTATTTCAAAAATAAACATAATTTTTTATATAATAAAATGAATATTTTCACAATTAATTTATTAAGAAAATTTATGAAAATTTATATTTTTGGATAAATATTGATATATAAAATATTTTAATTAAAAAATGATTTGTCACTTAAATTAGTAAAGTGTTTTGTAAAAAATAAATTTTCTATGAAGTAAAATTATTTATATTAAAAATATATCAATCCAATTTTGTCCATTGGAATAATTTTCATTTTTAATTTTGAAATAAAATCCTTGTAATCATTTGATCAGTATCACTTTGAAACCCTCTTTCTCATCACATTTGTGGGATTAATTCAAAATTAAAAAATTTCCATGTTTATTAATTGAATATAGAAAATTGAACTCATTATTCAGAATATTAATAATTTATATGATCCATAATGTTCAACTCAATTTTTTCAAACAATTTATAGTATAAATAAGAAAAAAAATTCATGTAGTTTGGGTAAGAATTAATTTTCCTTCGGTTAAACTAAAACAATAATGGTTAAACAAGTGAAAAAACATTCCTAAAATCTAATTTCATGTCCTATTTGGACCATATATGGTCTTAGTCTTTATCATACTCCATTTTCATCCCATTTATAATTAGAAAAACATAGATACAACATTTTCTTTGAAAAAAGTCCATGATTTCCACTCCCCTAACAAATGAATTACCACCCAGTCTTCTTTCATATTCACACATTAAAATTATTTCTGTTCATAGAAGAATAATAAAATAACATAAAAAAAAATTAACATATTCAAGAGGCCTTTTATTATTAATAATGAAATTCTAGAAATGATTTATGTATAATCCTAAAGTGGTTGTCTACGAATAGGTAAAAATTGTACTATGTGTTTTTTATTTATTTCTTAATAAACCATTATATAATATTAAAAATTTATTATAATATAATAAAAAAATTTGAACCAATTCTACATGTTGATAATAATGGAGATTGGTTTGTTCTTGATTTCAATATTAACATGTAAGACATAAGAGTGTTCAATGAATATGGTCATATGTTTGAAGCCAAAATCAGTAATGAAGGTGGCGCAGTTTCCAATTATTTTCCATTTTTTTGTCCACAAAAATTAGTAGTTTGGTAATAGTTTTATGTAACAGTAAGCGGTGAAGGAGCACGACATTAGAGAAGGCGTGTGGTACATATTGAAGGCGCGTGGAATGCATTTAAGGTGTACATTTCATGGTGATGTCCTGAAATATGTGGTGAAGGTGTACAGTACGTGGAACAGTGTGATGAACTGAAAATTGTTCACAGCGATAATAAGTGGTAATGGTTTGTGGTATATGAAATGATATCGAAAATGGTTTTTATTGATGGAATGCGGGGATGATATGAAGTAAATAGACCAATATGCATATTATACACAGATAGTTAATGGTATGCGATAACAATTCCAAGTTAATAGGAATTTATTATGTGGTGGAGGATAACAGTATGCATATGGAGTTTAGTATACAGTGAATATAGTCCCACATTAATAATTTTTGTAAATTAGATGACTGAAATTTGTTGAGTAATGTGCCTATTTGTGGGGAATTAATACAATTTGATAAGGGACAAGATTGGAAATAAAAATTTCAGGATGAAATTTGGTGATGTCAGAAGTGGTATGCTGAAGAGAAGACAGTAAGTTAAAAGAATCATCCACATAAGGAAAAAAGTTCACAAAAGAAGGTGTGTTCCATGTAGTATGCTCTTGCAGTACATGGCTGAGAAATTAAGAATACAAAGAAAGATGATATGCAGAAGAGTAGAGAAGTCCACAGAGTAGGGAATTATGCAATGAAGGACAGTTCACAGAGGAGTTTGATGGTATGAAAATGTAGCAGGATAGTACCAGAAAATAGTTGGTTAGTACAAGAATACCATAGCGTTACGCGTAAATAGCAGTGGTATGTAGAAACAGTAGCAGTTTGAAAAACACCCAAGGAAGCCCGACAAAAAACCAAATCAGTTTGCGAAATTAATTTTCCCAACATATCATTGAATGGAAAAAAAATTAATTCTATGTGTGATTAAGGGACACCAACAGAGCATCCATTTACTGTCGTGTATGTATGATCTAATACTAAATTATTGTAATAAACTTGTAGTTGTTAAAATTAGTGATGATTCGCCCAAAAAATTGAGAAAGGGGTAGTCCATAGAAGTGATCTAAGGGACGTAGTGTTCTTCCCCAAAAACCTTCTAATGGCAGTGTGCCTGGCCCAATGTTACTATGCTAAACTATTCAAATCAACTACTGGTGAAGATTAGTGCGTTTTTGTCCAACTGGAACACTATTGGCGTATGCCTATTGAACTTATCCCTTAGATGTTATCCATGTAAATTTTTTGTGTCATTTCTTTGAATTTGATTGTATATTTTCTTCAATTCCTCTTATGATAGGATTAATAGGTTCCTACCAAAATGGTAACAAGATCCATAACATTAAAAGAGAACAGTATCACATTGTTTTAGCTATAACATCCCTTCTTTTTAATACACACATAACATAATTTATTACAAAAAATCATCACATGATACATCATGTATGATAAAAAGGTGTAGTGTCAGTGAGGATTATGATCATTATATAAAATCATAAAACATAGAACACAAAATATTTATTAAAAACATACTTTACATGACCATTATAATCCCTCTTACTCAGAATTTCATGGGACAACCCGAGGACATGCATAAAAATATGGAGAGCTAAAAGTCCCAAAAATGTAATAAAAATCGAATAAATGAGGAATGAAATATATGATAAGAAATAGGAATATCAATGTATCAAAAGAGAAAAACAAACATAAATGCATGATATATCATGATAATCATAACAAGGAAAATTGGAAACAACAGTTAACAAGGAATTATCATGAGCCAAGGCTCATTGCACATGGAGCATGACTAAAGAATCACTGAACATTAATCAAGGATAAACCCTTATTACAATTGAATTATCATGAGTCATAACTCATTTCACATGATGTATCAGGGTACTATACTTTACCCAATGCATTGGAGTGCTATCAGGGAACACCCTTCTTAAATATTTCATTTCATGCATAAGTGTGCCACAAGGATCATAAAACATTGATTCATTGAACGTCATAATTTATTACATGATATTGGAATTAGGAATTAATTCATGAAAATATATAATAAGTAATTAAATTTTCATAAAGATGAATAATATTGATATATAAATGGTCATGATATTCACTAGACATTGAGTTTTTCTTGAAAAAGTATGTACCAATTTCAGCAGCATAATGACGTGTAATATGAACTCATAAAAAAGGATGATGATATATAAATTAGTGCCTCATCATATTTACAAGAAATGGAAAGTAAGGCATCATATATATATACATGCCCCAAAAATTGTAATTGAATTTATATTCCTGATACAAAATAATTCCTTTAATGTAAATGAGGAGAGATAAATATCATTTGGAATTTTGGCATAGTATTAGGTGTACATTGGAGACATAGATCAGATAGAAAGGGGTATCTCATCATGAAAACATAAAGTGGACATTATAGGGGAGGTGTAAAATCATACCCCAACAATTTTATTTAAAATATAACGGCAATTCAATATTACGAAACATGGATAAAATGAGAATGATAGAAATCCCATACTTGGATGTGTGATGCCAAAGGCTAGAAAGGGGCATGGGAGAGGTTTCATGGTAGCTTTTGGCACCTTGGGTAGATTATAGAGAGAGTAGGGAGGAGTTCTGTTGAACTCCAGGGGATTTCATTGTCGCTTATTTGGGAGAATTGGTTGGTTTATATAGGAATGGGGAAAATAATTCATTATTATTTACGTTTGGGAAACTTGACATTAAAATAATCAAAAAACAGACCAGACCATGGTTTTTTTCCACTGTATTTACCAAAGGGGAGTGGAAAAAAATATTTTATAATTCCAATTGTGTAAATTCATAAAATAATAGGTTTGCTAATGTGGAGGTGAGTCACACTCTGTATGGATCAATTTAAAAAGTTATAATGTTTATAACCCTCGAATGGTCCACTAATCTTTTGTAAAATAAATCATACAAAACAAAAATCACATTAATTTAATAGTAAAAAAATTATTGGCCTAACATTGTGTTTAATTTATTTTATTAAATCACTATTGAATCATTATAATGTCATGAAAAAGATTATATATTTACACTATATTTATTTTTTACCCAAAAATAACATTAATTTTATCTAAATAATATTATAAATATGTAATTTATTTATCTTTAAATAAAAAATGAAATTTTTCAAAAAATCATTGGTTTTGACGAAAACAACATTCAAAATTTATTAAAAATTACAATTGCATTCAAAAAATAATATGAAAATTTATATCAAATAACAAGTAATTCAATCATAATATTAAATTTTTAAAATATTTTTTAATTTAAATACCCATTAATTTATCAACATGTCTTTCTTAGTCGAATATAAACTAAAAATACAATTTTTTCATTAAAAACAATATAAAAGGTAATAATAATAAAATGAATGTATATTCATTATTATATAAAAAAATAATGCATTTTTCATAGTGCTATGGTCTTATTACATAACCCCTTATAACTACAACATAATATTGATGGGTAAGGTGCGCGATGGTGACCGACTCATGGGGTCGCTAGACTAACATCACTTAGGTGGTAATATATATTCACTTCCACTTCTCTTGTAGTCGGTTCTACACAAGATTAACTTGTTCAAGATTATCTTGGTCTTTGTCAATAGAAAAGTCCAATTACCCCACCTCTATTATGTGCTCTGACCAATGGTCATCATACGGGGAATGTCTATTCGATTTGGCCATCGTATCCTTGGTCATAGTAAATTGTATTTGATACAGCCCTATTTTTATATTAATCACGTGATCACTATTTTACAGGTATATTAACAATGATAAAAATTATTAATGTTATTTTAAATTCCAAAAACATAAAATCAAGTATATATATAAGTTTTATAAACCCATAAATATACATTTAAACATATAATGAGTAATTTTCATTAATGGATTTTGGGGATGTTACTATCATCCCCCCTTAGGAAATTTCTCCCTTGAAATTTCCATTTTCCACACTAAAATAGATGTGGGTAACTCTACATCATCACTTATTCTGATTCCCACATCGCTTCTTCAAACTTGCAGTTTTCTCAAAACCCCTGAACAAGGGGCATTTTCTTTTTTTTCATAGAATTTTTTCACTGTGATCTATTATCATTACTAGTTTCTCCTCGTAAGAAAGATCATCCTCTGACTAGACTACCTCTGATGATATTACATGTGAAGGGTCTGGTATGTGCTTTCTTAAGAGTAATACATCAAAGAAGTCGTGTACTTTGTCCATGGTTGTTGATTTTCTAGTAGATAGACAACAATCCAGACATGATCACGAATATCGAAGGGGTCGATGTACCATGGAATTATCTTCTCGTTCATTCAAAACCCCATGACCATCTTCCACAAAGATATCGTTAGAAATACCATGTCTCAAACTTTAAACACAAGGTATCATCGATAGTTATCTACATAATTTTTCTATCGACTAAGTGATTCCTTGATATGATGTTGAATGGTTTCCACCTTCTCCACGATTTCATCGAACATTTCTTGTCATAAAAGCTTATGATCACCATATACATCCCAATATGTCTATGTTCTGCACCACTACCCATACAAGGGTTCATATGGTGCCATTCAGATGCACATGTGGAAACTTTTATTAAAGTAGAATTCAACCAGTGGAATATGTTGGTCCCACCCTCCTTTGAAGCACCTAGAACATGGACTTAACATATCTTCCAGTGTCTAAATAGTTCGCTTAGATTGGCCATCTATTTCAGGATGATAGGCTGTACTGAAGTTCAGTTCTGTATTCATACCATGTTGAAGACTCTTCCAAATCATAGAGTTGAATCTTCGATCTCAATCGGATATAATAGATAGTGGTA
This sequence comes from Viscum album, assembly GCA_963277665.1. Classification (NCBI taxonomy): domain Eukaryota; kingdom Viridiplantae; phylum Streptophyta; class Magnoliopsida; order Santalales; family Viscaceae; genus Viscum; species Viscum album. Next base: position 492,116,879 of record OY728162.1, read on the forward strand.
CTCCAGGAAGCCTTACCACATTCCTGATATATATTTTTAGTATTTGATCCAAAGAAAAATCCTCACGTCTTGCAATGATGTGTGAAGACTTTGTAAGACGATCCAGAACAACCCAGATTGCATTGTGGCCATTTCATGTCTTTGGAAGTCTACTGACAAAGTCCCTGGTTATGTTCTACCATTAATATGGTGGTTTGGGAAATTGTTGCATCATCCCCTTAGACTTCTGCCTCTCTGCCATCACTTGCTAACACACCAGGCACTTTGATGCATACTCAATGATCTCATTCTTCATATTATCCCTCTGATAATTCTCTCCAAGATCTCGATACATCTTTGTGTTTTCTTGGTGAATACAGAAGTTCAAACTATATGAATCATCCAAAAGATTATTTTTTATCTACACACATTATAGAACACATAGTCGTTTCCGAAATCTCACAATTCCTTCTTAATTAACATTAAACTCTAAGGATATCCCTTTTCTGATTTCTTTCACATTAATTTGAATTCCCAAATCATTTTTTTGATCATCCATTAACCTTTCCATTGATATGGCTGAACAATAATTTGTGAAAGGATTGATGTTGTTCACTTCTTTATGATTACCATGTCCAAATTCAAAAAAAATAAGAAGATTTCATCAATTTCAATATAAAAAATTATATTCACAAGGATATTTCTACATTGATCATCCACCTCCTTGTTCTCGTTCCCAGGGAGGTAATAGATTGAGCAGTCTTAGTCAATGATCAGCTCTAACCATCTTCGTTGCTGAATATTCAACACTTTATATGTGAATATATACTAGAGGATTATTTTTTTCTGAATATATTTCACACATATCCCTAAATAGATAATGTCCACAATTTTTCAAAGTGAATATCATAATAGCCAACTCAATGTCATGTGTTGGAGAGTTCAGCAAATGATCATTCAATTTACTTGAAGCATATGCACTGACTTAGACATTTTGTATCAAAAAACAGCTCATTCCCTTCATCGATGCATCACTAAATATTGAAAATAGTTCTCCACTTCAGTTTTTTTTGAGAATATTCATAGTGATAATCCTCTTGTTCAACTACTTGAAGGATTCTTCGCATTCATAACCCCAAGAAAATATTTATCCCTTCCGAGTTATCTTGGTAAATGGGTTTAACAATTGTTAAAAATATCTCACAATTCATCAATAATATCCAGGTTACCCCAAGAATCTACAGTTATTCGTTATTGATGTTGGACATGGCTATCCCTATATTCCAACATTCACGAAGGGATTAAATGATATCCCATTAACTATGGTGAAATGGACTAATAATTATACCTCCTTCATCTAGAAATCATACATGTTGTACTTTGAAGAGAGAATCCCCTTCCACAAGGTCTAGTACAGTTCTTAGATGCTCCTCTTGATCCTCTATGTTTTTGGAGTATATTAAAATATCATATATAAATACTACCATAAATTTTTCAAGGTAATATCTGAAGACTCTACTCATCATGTCAATGAAGATTTCTAGAGCATTAGTTAGTCCGAAAGGTATTTCTATGATTACATGGTGCTTGTACCTTCTGTGAAAAGCAGTCTTGGGGATATCTTCCTTCTCGACCCATACATGATAAAATCCTGACTGCAAATCCACCTTGGAGAAGTATTTTTCTCCATGTAGCAGATTGAACATGTTATGAATTCGTGGGAGATGATACTTCTTCTTTATTGTGACTTTGGTAAGCTCAAGATAATCGATGCAAAGGAACATTGACACATCCTTATACATGATGAATTGGACTGGTTCACCACATGGTGATGCACTTGGGAGTATAAACCCTTTATCCCGATTATCTTGTAGTTGTTATTTCATCTCCTCATACACCACAGGAGACATTCTATATTAATTCCTCAAGATTGAAAATGCCCTAGGTATAATATCAATTGATAATTCAACATCTCTTATAGTAGGAAGACCATAAAATTCATCGAGAAACACTTTATCGAATTTCCTTACAATAGACATGTATTCAAGGATGGTTTCTTCCTTGGACTCAAACATCTGATCAAGATAAGCATGTTCATAGTGTAGTAATATCTACATATGAAATTCTAGAGCGAAAGAAGATTTCTCCTTCTCCTTGCACATGTATAGAATTAGGGGTCAATTCTCCACATGGAGAGTGATTTCCCATTCATGGAAATTTATTTTGGATATATATAGGTAAATCTAATCCATGTCAATAATTATATAAAATTCCACCAGAGGGAGTATGATGAGGTTTTCCAAGATGTTTAATCCACAAATTATGATAGGGGAGGAGTCATATTCCTGGGATGTAATGATTGCCCCATTTTCTGTACACATCGACATCATTACTTCCATGATTTGTTGAGCTTTTGGGATGGTTCTATTAAACATATGGTATATAAAAGAATGCATAAAACTAGAATAAAAATTTATAATCACTATTCATTAATTTATAACTAGAATAATTGTCACTACATAATTGTTAGGGTTAACTTCGGTGGTATTGATGGAAAAAGCTCACACTTTCTGCATTGGAGGTTCTTGGTTGCCTCTAAAAACCATTAGATTAGGGAACTGATTGGAATGGTGCCCTGGATCTTTGCAGTTCTAGAAATTAACAATGTGTTGAGGTTAGAATGGATAATTACTCTCCGTTGTTGAAGCTGTAATTTTTTCTTGTTGGTAGTAAATAACTACTCTCCCATTTCTTCCTCAGTTAATGCATTTCCTCATTCCCATCAGGGAATTTTTGGGCTTCTTCATTAAACCCCATTGGAAAGTGGGGTTCTATATTGTCATTGAAACATTGGATTTATCCATCGGATGGAATTAATTGAAGTCCACATTAATATTGTTATCCCCAGGATACCCCTAACATTCCTCGATATCTATTTTGACCTTGAGGGAACATCAAGAAATTTTATTTATAGTTGTCAATGTCACAGATTTCCATTTCATTTTGCAGTCTAGGTTTCATCCCATGAATTAAACGACCAACCCTGAATTCGTGGGTAACGAAAAAGATAGAGGCATATCGTGAATGTCTTAGGATGTTTTCCATATATGCTCCAACAGATTCGTTGTTTTTTTGAGGGATATGAAGTTTCTTTCCATCTTAATTCGGAGGCTGCGTGGAAAATATTAATCAAAAAATATATTCCAGAAATCCATCCCATATAATTCCTCAATCACATACTTAGGATTTATATTATTAATAAAGGTCCACAATTGACAATATTCTCCCTCCATATGATAAGAATCCAATAGAACTGTCTATTTATTTGGACATCTAATAATGGAGACGATTTTTCAATAGAGTTTATCCATTGTTTGGCGATTCAGGGATCAAATGATGCATTAAAAGTAGGAGGGCTTTATCTCATGAAGTCGTCGATAGTGAATTATTCATTATTTGGGGTGGGGGTGGGTTTGACCCTTCCTCTTTACAAATTTTTCTTCAACGATTTAGTTGACTGAGAGTGTATCTTGAAAAAAGTTCTTGATTTCAACTCCCATTGTATGGGGGATCTCATTATAACAATCATCGCATTGACCATCAAATTGGTTGTTAGCAAGAGTTTTCCTATTACTAGCCATTGGCTGGAATAAAAGTAATGATAGGTGTAACACATAATTGTTAATCCAATGACAAAAAATGTATGACTTATTACTCTCTTTTATTTATATTAATTATAATTATACTGGCTTCAATCTATGTTCTCCATGATCTACATTCTAACATATATTTTTAAAAAAAATTAAGACCCTTAATAATGGTTCATTCTATGATTGTGAATATACCTCAGCATATCCCCCAGGGTATTCATAACGAAGAGTGCATCAAGTCCCATTTTCAGGTACCAATACCTATTTGGGTCTAGCTCAATGTAATGTTTTTGGGGTTTCCCCTAGGATACATCTCTATTAGAGCTGCCTCTACCTGCTAGTATCAAGATAGGGATGTATATTTTTGATAAGCCACATACCAAATACTCACCCAAACATAGAAATTTTTTTATTATACTTAGTGTTTTCTCTAAGGATTCACTTGGATTTTATAATCCAAACCGCTAAAATACCTACACTAATCATCTGACACTAACTATGACAAACCTGGTTTATATGAGACACATAACATAATTTATTATATAAAATCATCACTTGGTAAAACATGGATGATCGAGAGGTACATTGTCTTTGGGGATTTAGAACATTACATAACATCTTAATACACAGAACACAACATCTTTATTGAAAACTTCCTTTACATGACCACTACATTCCCTCATACAAAGCATTTCATGGGATACCCTGAGGACGTGCATAAAAAATGTTGATCTATAATGTCTAGTGAGGGAATAAACATGGAATAACATGAGGAATATAATACGTGTTATAAAATAGACAAATCAATGGATAACAAGAGAAACCTGAACACAAGAAAATGATACATCATTGTAATCATAACATGGAAATGTGGCCACAACCCTTAATTTGGAATTATCATGATCAATGCTCATTGCACATGGAACATGAGTAAACCCTAATTGTAAATGAAGCACAAGTAAACCTATGATTCACATTAATTAAAATGACTCCACACTCATTTCAAATTACTTATCATGATAATATACTTTACTAATGAATTTGAGCACTATCAGGAATCACCCTTCTTAAACATTTCATTTCATGTGTAAGTGGGCACATGGATCATAAAACATGGATTCATTAAAAAAAATCATTTATTATATGATAAAATAATGTATAAATCATACATGACACACTATATTCTATTGGTAATTTTTTATAATGGATAATACCATTGATAGATAAATGTGCATGGTATTCACTATACAATGACTTTGGATTGGAAAACGTGAGGCAATTTCAGCAGCATAACATTATGACAAAAGAACTCATATAAATTATGGATGATATAGAAAGGGGTGTATCATCATATTTACAAGAAATGGATAGTAAGTAGGTCATATGGATACATTTCCCAACAATTGTAATGGAATTTTGATTCATGATACAAAATAATTACTTGAATGTAATTGAGGAGAGGAAACTCCTTTCAGAATTCTTTCATGGTAACAGGTGTACATAAGAGGCATATATGGGGGATAATGGGGTCTATAATCATTAAAACATAAATAGGGAAGTATAAGGGAGGTGTAATATCATACCCCAACATTTATAAATGAAAATAAAATGGACTAACAAAATTATGAACTAGGATAAAATGAGAACAGAAGGAATCCCTTACATGGATGTGTGATCCCAAAGGCTTGGGAGGGGATTGATTGAGTCTTCTTGGTGGCCTAGGGAAACCATGGAGGATTTTTGAGAGAGGATGGAAGATCTTGGATGATCTCCAAGGGATTATGGGGAAGAGTAAGTGGGATCTTGGGTGGGGTAATATACGAAAGGATAAGGAATTATTTATTATTTAGTTTTGGGACACCTGACATTAAACTGTTCCAAACCAAAAAACATCTTATGGTTTTTAACCATGGGTTTTTCTAATGGGGAGAGGAAAAAAATATTTTATGAGTCCAATTTCCAAACTTCTTAAAATAATATTGTTTCTTATGTGGTGGTGTTTCACACTCTCAAGGAAAACAATTTAAAAAGGAAGAAGGATTTATAAGTATAAAAGGGTCCACTAAACCATTGTACAAAAATTATAAAAAACCCAAAATCACATTATTTTTTTGTTAAAACATATATTGGCAGAAATTAATGTTTATATTAATTTATTACATCAATATTGGGTCATTATGTTATCCAAAAAACATTATATATTTAAACGGTATTTAATTTTTACCCAAATATTCAAGTGTCTCAGAAAATTATGATAAATTTACTGTTGGATAATTTCGACATAAATATTTTGAAAGTAATATTAATTTTATCCAAATAATATATTAAATATTTGAATTTTTACTTTTATGACAAAAACCGACATTTATCATAAATACTATGGTTTCGACAAAAACTGCTTTCAAAGATTAATAAAAATTAAAATTGAATTCATTAAAATATAAAATAATTTATATTTGATATAAATAAATTTAAAAAAATATTATTTTATAAAAATATTATTTAATTGAAAAATCCATTCATTTATCTAAATTGATTTCTTAGTTGAATATTAACATAAAATATTATTTTTGTCATAAAATTAATTAAAAAGTAACAATAAAAAAACAATGTATATTCACTATTGGATAAAAAACAATGAACATATTTATTTTGATATTGTCATGCTACATCAACCCTTATAACATATGCATAAGTCTGTAGGGTAAGGTGTGTGATAGTGATAAAATCATGGTGTGGCTCGAATAACATCGCTCGGGTGTTAATCTCTGTTATATTCCACTTCTTCTGTAGTTGGTTCCGCTCAAGCATAACATGTTCATGTTCTTATTGGTCATGGACAAGAGAGAATCCCAATGATGCCACCTTCTTTCAATACGATGAAAATTGTGATTTGTTTTGGGAATGTCTATTGTACGACTCCATCAATTACTTTTCAAGAGTAAATTAGATTTTTTAAAGCACTAAATTAATACCAATCATGTGATGACTGTTCAAAAACTATATTAACAACGGTCACAATTTGTAAAGGTATTTTAAAATACAAAAACACAAAATCAGGGAAGTGTAAATTTTTAATATACCCATAATAAAAAATTAAAATAAAACATGAATAATTTTCATTAATGAATGATTGGTTCGTTACATCACCACTCCCCTCTCAGGGTGTTCTAGGGTACTTCTAGTGGTATTAGAGGGTAAATGTTGATGGTGTTGAATCTTTCTATCCTTGAGAATCTAGTCAACATTATAGGGGTTCCCCTCTTTGAAGGATTTAATTTTCAAATATGATAAAATTGGAAGAGATATCACCTAATATCTATGGGAATTGAATTATTTTTTACTACTGTTCAGGGAATAAATGTCGCTAATCCTACATGACAGTATATGAAAGATAAATACATGAAATTTCATGATGTTGTTGCCAAAACATATAATTCTCTCACTCTATCCCTTTTAGATCAGATTTATCTAAATTTAATTAATTTCACATTTTGTACGTCATTGTGTGATAAACTAGAGAAAATTTATAGATGAAATAGAAAAGTTATGGTGGAAGAAATTCATATCTGACACAACAGGTTTGATGATATGAAGATGCACCATAATGAGACTGTAGAAACATTTTTCAATAGAATTGATAAGGTTGTACGATAAATCTGAGGTCTGTGTGGTGAAAACAAAAACATTGACATAGTGAAAAAATATTTAGTATACTTCGACCCTTTAACAATGTAATGGTGACATTACTTTAGGAATGATATCATTCCATACTCTCAGTGGATAATCTTCTGAGAAATCTATTAGATTATAAAATGAGAATCAAACTAGAAGATGCTATGACTCATTTGATAAACGAAATGAAATTAAATCCATGGACAAAAAAATGTTTTAAAAGATAGTGGTGATGAAGTTGATGATGAAAATGAAACTCTTTATCTCAATTACTAGTAGCTCAAGAAGGGGACACAGACATTTGAAGGCAAGTCACCTATGGCTTGTTTTCAATGTCGACGATTTGGGAACTATTCCTCTCTCTGATCAATAAAATTTGATATTGAAGAGAGTGAAGATAAAAATATGTAGATGCCTAATAAAATATTATTCAAAATGGGAAACATCAAATAAAAAACAAACTACATATAAATATTACTATATGTGAGTTGGTAGATTATGATGATTAATTATGTTGGGAATATGAACAAGAATTTAAGACTGTATACCATGCCTCATTGTTGGTTATCATTGAAATATCAGAAGCATTAAAAAATAAATCTATAGATAATCATTTGACTACTAATGTTGTTTCCATGTTGAAACAGAAGGATGATTTTTTATATTTTATATTAAATGTAAGAGATAATATAAGTTGAATGAAATGGTGGTGGAATCATAATAATATAATGAACATATAGAAGTGGAAATTGAATGACTAGAAGAACATGTAAATGTACAATCATCAATCCAAGAAATAAATAATGAGGTTGGAGAACTAGAACACATAATTTAAGAACAAGAAAAGGACATCGTTGAAATGGCCTAAATATTTGAGGATAATCCTCAGGACATTGAGGGACTTGAATATGTAGTTTTCACACTGAGAAGTAATTTGAATGTGAATCAATTATAAGGGAAGAATATAATAAAAATCAATTTGTATGTTTTTCACATGATGAGCTCTTAGAGAGAGAAGAACATGTTTTTGATGGAGATGAAAATATCTTGAGTGATCAAAGTCCCACATACATGGGAAATACCAGAATTAGTTGTGATGTTGTAATGTAAAATGATATAAATAAAGTGTTCCTGAATGAAGGAAATATGAATGTTGATCAAGTTGAAAGGAAACCCAAGTAGACGAAAAAGCAACCCATAAATCAGAAATAAAGGAGAACTGAATATTATCAACGAGTTTCTAGGAATTATTGGGAGTCAAAATATTGTCCTGAGGAATAGTTCATGAAGTGAAATAGAAGTGAGAAGACAATTTATATCATGATGTTCCAATTTTTTGGATATCTGGGCCATACCATGTCATACTACAAAAAAAGAAAATAGAAATAGGATTTGGGAAGAGTTAGGAGTTCAATAATTGAAATCAGATTAATAAACGACTTTTTATAGAATATATAGTTACCATGGATATTGTTTTTAATGTTCTAACATTTGGCCAAAAGCTGTGAATTGATGGTAGAGGTATGATAAGAGAAATTATTTCCAGGCTCAGAGATGAGTCAATACTCAGTAACCAGATAGTGTTTCTACATCAAATAGGTTTTCCATTTTGGATGACAAATTTTAATATGTAGAACCCATGATTGTGAATGAGAGAATTGAAAGACCATAATTGTCCTATGCATAATCTAATATCTCATGGAAATAAAGGAGGAAAACTGAAATGTCCAATTTTGAAAATGTATCCGTCAGAGATACAATGAACAACAACATCAGGATACATGGTAGTAGATGTGCCACCCTCATGATGTGAAATACCGACCTCTTAATGATGGTCATGAAAAAGGATGATGGAACAATAAGGTTCATTAACGATGGTGAATTGAATAATAATTGTATTGGAAGTAACAAGATATCTAATGGAGAATTGAAGAAAACTAAATTCATGTCTATGGATTGTTGGATCACAATATTCTTAGTGTGATTCAATTTTGTGACTCCTATTTTATTGTGATATACCGTCAGAATTTTGGTACTGTAAGGGGATACTTTGGAAAATTCACTATTAAAAGGCTGTAGAATAGAAGGCAACTTAAATTAGGTTGACAATAAAGAAGTCATTTTCAACCAAACAGTTGTAGAGGAAAACTACTAAGGGAATCACAGATAGGGGAATCTCAATCAGAAACACATGGAAATGATATCTAAGATAAATATATTTAGGGATATCCATAATCTAATGTGTGAACAATGAAAGACTCGTGAGACTTGTATAAGAGGGAATCTAGTCTATAGTTCCTACAATCAAAAGTGGAAAAAAACATAAAATCATGATTGACCTCATCCATATAGATTTATGTGGCCTGAAAAATATTGTGAGAACATAAGGATATAGGTACTTTATTCTTTTCATTGATGATTACAGTATAATGGAATGTGTGATCATTATATACAGGAAGTGACAAGTGGTTGACATCGTGAATACCAATCGATAAATCATCAAGATTTATACTAGATATAATATCAATATACTATGGACAGACAATGGTGTGGAATACAAATCCCTTGAATTAGAAAATTACATAGAGAAGTGTGGGATACCACATGAGGTGGTAGTTGGGAGAACTCCACAGAAAAATGGATCGTTGAGCGCATAATTCAACAGGTAAACTACATGGCCAGAACAATACAGATTGAGAGTCATATTACATGACATTATTGGAAATATACAGTACAAGTTTCAATGTCTATTAAAAATAATACTGGTCTATATACGGATGAAACAAAGACACCATATGAATTTTTTTTTGAATGGAATCCCTCGTTGAAATATTTTTTTTGGAAGCAATTGTTTTATCTGAAACAAAGAATTAAAACAAGGGAAGTATGGAGACAATGCAGAATAAGGAATATTCCATAGATACACAATGAATATAGAATCCTACAAGTGTTTCAATAATCTATTGGAAATAAAAGTGGAAAGTAGTGATTTAAATATAATTAAATAGAAAAACCCAAATTCTTCAAGGAATTCTTTTTCTATTGTGATAGAAGATGAAGATAAATGTGAACCTGGAACAAATACTGACTTAACAATAGAAGAAGGTGTGAAAAACTCACCGGAGTAACATAATGATGTTGAAACTATAGAATAATCATAATAGGATGCCATAGAAGGATATAATTATGTTGAACACCAAATAATAAACCAATGAGAATAGATTGGAAAGTACAACATTATTAGGGATCATAATTCACTAACATAGACAAGAATTATGGGGAATAATGCCCAATCATCATTTTCTACAGTTGTAGAACCATCCTCATTCAAAGTGAATGCAATGAATGATTCATGGGAAAAGGATATGAATGATGAGTAAGATACTATAGATTGAAATCAGAAATTTTATCTCTATAGATGACTTAAATTTCATAATATGATTGGTATGAAGTGGATTTTCAAGAATAAAATTGACGAAAATGGAAATTTGATAAAAAAGAATGTGTTCCTAGTCTATAAATGATATTAAAATTTCAAAGGCATTGATGTTGAGGATACATTGGATCCAAAGGAATTAGTTGATTTAATCAAGCAATTTCATTCCATTGAAATATTATGTGGTTATAATGTGCATCAAATTGATGATAATAAATAATTAATGAATGGAATATTGGATGAAGAAGTCTTCATTGAACAAATCATAGGATTTTTTCTTGGAAATAATGAACTGAGGGTTTACAAATTATAGAAAGTTCATTGTTGCCAGAAACTGGCACTGTGGGCATGGTACACTCGATTGGACTCATATCTGAGAAATATTCAGTTTAAAAAATAGGGAGTGGATTATAAAATCTATGTGAAGAACTCCAAACAGGATATGTTCATGGTATTTGTATATGTGTATATATTATTATTTGTTGAAGAACACATGGATCAGTGGATGAATTTACCAATCACATGAAACCAGAATTTGAAATGTCCATAATTGGTTAACTCACTTACTTTTTTTGGTTTCAGGTTCTTTAAAGACGAATTAAAATTTCCTTAAAATATTGGGAATAGAAAAATCTAGACATGAATCAATGGGGTAGAAAAAAGAAAGGGATGAGAACTCAATTATTGTCCTCTATATTGGTATCTACCACGATCACCGATCAACTTGGATTAGAGTAATGGTGGAGTTATTTCATGAAGGTTTTTATTTTTACCGTGGCTAGTGCATCAGTGAATATATCTAGTTATTCTGAATAAACCCTAAGGGGGGATTCTTGGAACCAAAGATATTGTTGTTAATAATGGATATGGTTTGTGTTTTTTTCCAATCGGCACAATGCTGAATAGAGGGATTGGAATTAATTGGGTCATATGTTTTATTTTGAAAGCATTATTTGTGGTGGTGTAGTTTCCCATTGTTTTCCATGTATTTGGTCCCCAAAAATCATGTGTTCTCTAATAGTTCTTAGCAATGGTACACTATGAAGGAGCCTAGTATGATGACTAGGTGTGCAGTATGTGGGGAAGGTGTGTGGTACGTGTAGATGTCATGAGGTATGCGGCGATGTCGTGTATTATGTGGTTATAGTATGTGGTAGCTAGAACTATGTGCATAAATAAAAATAGTTTACAATGATGATACACAGGGAAGGGTGATCATAATGCTAAAAAAAATTGTTCGCAACGATAGTAAGTAGTTAAGAGATGATGTATGCAGATGAATGGACATATGGTACAAGAAAGGATAATGGTGTAAAATAATAGTTCACCCTTCATATGATTGTAATAAGAGGTGGAGTCAATTAGTACACATATGGTGTTTTGTTTATAGTGAAGATTATCCCACATTGAAAATTTGGGTAAATTAAATAACATAAATTTGTGGAGTATTGGGACTAATTAAGGAGTAGTATTCCCCTTTGATAAGGGACGTGGTTGGAGAGTAACATTTTAAGAATAAATAATGTTAATTATGAATTGTTATGTGGAGAAGAAAATGATAAACAGAGAGAATCATCAATGTGAGAAAAACATTTAGTGAAAGATAGGGCATTTCGTGTAGGATGCTCTCACATTACACGACTGTGCAGGGTGGTATGCCGAGCAGGATGATATGTGGTGGATTGGAGTAGTCTATGGAGTAGGTAAGTATGTAGATATGGGTAGTTCATAGAGTAGTTTTATAGTTCAATGAAACATTAGGATGGTACGCTGCAAAAGTTGGATAGAAAACAAAAATAACTATTGTATGCGAAAACAGCAGTGGTACGCGGAAAGATTAGTAGTATGAAAAACACCCAAGGAAGCATTAAAATTGTCCAAATCAGTGTGAAAATTAAATTTCCACAACATATCTGTGTACGGGAAAGTAAATTACATATGTAGGTAATTAAGGGACATCAACAAATCATCCATTTATAGTTGAGGATTAATGATCTACAACTAAATCATTGGAGAAACCTTCATGTCATTCAAATGAGTGAATATTATTCCAATTAAATGAGAAAGGGGGAGTCATTAGACATGATTTGAGGGATGCAATTTCTTATCCAAAAAACCTTGTTGTGGAAGTGCAACTAGAATTGAGTGTATGTTCTAAACTCTTCTAATCGACAAACTTGTTTATATTAGTAGTTTTGGTACGACCGAAAAAATATCCATGTATGCTCCTTGGATGTATAACTTAGTGGTGAACCAAGTAAAATATATTTTTCATTTATTTTATTGTGATTATTTATTTTATACACTTCCACTTAAGACATGTTTAATATATTTCTACCAACATAGGGAAAAGATCAATCTATTCAAAAGAAAAATATGACACCCCGATTCACCCCTCCCCTCTCAGGGTGTTCCGTGGTCATTCAACAATATATCCCGCATTGTTATATGTTATAAATTAAATATCAAGAAATAAATCAATATACACTTCTATCAAATGGGTTATGAAATCAATAGTCATGTGTTTGATGGACCTCCGCCTCGCAAAACAACATCAATAGTTTTCCATTTACAACTATCACTGTTGATTATGATGAAGGATATAATGTATATATATGATATTTAAAATATATTTATATATTATTAGTAATTATATCATATATAAAAATTTATTATTTCAATTCATTTGGGAATAAAATGATGTTGTTCTGGTATACAGAGGACTACCACCCCATAAAGGTATGTGATTCCTCTTTCAATAATAAAATACATGAATAAAAATATATGTAAAATTAATTAATATAGGTGGTGTAGATGAAATTGTTATCATATTAATGAAATATATATATTTATTAAATTATAATATATTTTTTCATTCAAAAAATATAACTCGATGAATGAAAATAACAACGCTTGTGTTTGTGTAGACTACCAACGTTAAGAAGTGATGTGACTCTCAACATTAATTACAACAAAAAATGTATGACATTTATAAGTAAATTTAAGGGAAAAATATAATATTCGGATCATTATTGAAATCTAAAATATTTACTACCTCCATTCACTAATGAACGGTGAAAAACTGAAATATTAGTCATGTGTGTTTATGTCCAACCATCTCCATGTTCGTAGCATACCTTAATTAACAAAAATATCATTCATTATTTGTATATAAAATAATAGTATATATATAAATATGAAAATTATTTTAGAATTACAAATGAGATTGTGTAACCACATAATTTTTATAATTTCATAAACATATGAGAAATCTAAAATGAGAGAACAATGAAAATGATGAGTTTTTATTAACAAACATGTGAATAATTGTTAAAGAATATATTATATTATATTATGAATATTAATATACTTTTTTATTAATATATAAAATGTTTTGAATAAATATAATGGAGTTAAATGTGCATTCAGCCAATAGGATGTGTGAGGTAAGTTATTTCATCTCAGTATTCTTTCATATGGTTATATTATAATGTTATATAGTAGGATTCAGTGAGAAGATGCATATAAATTCCATATTCAATTAATAACTAGAACCCATTATACTTAATGTTAATTTTTTTTTTCAATTTTACATATTTCATTTGGGTTATTTTACATGAATTCCACCAAGTGGTATGTAATTTAATAATTCGATTTCTTTTTATTAAGAAATAATAATTATATATTTACATTTGTATTAAATGATTATGTATGTATTGAATATATAATACATTATGATATATATCAACTAATTTAAAATTGATATGAATTTGAAAGACCTTATTATTTCATTCTTCAATTGTAATTTCTACATTATTATCATTCCAAGTCACTATATTAAAATATCATTTTAATTTATAATTTTTAATCTGGAGATAACATTGATGGATACAGTTTGATATGTCTGAAAAAACCCATTAATTATTTTTTTTATGCATATATTCATTAACATTTTTAAATAATATTAACATTTTAAAGAAATATTTTTTATAATAATTTTTAATTTTTTTTTAAAAAAATAAATCCCCATTTCATTCAATAGTTTGAAAACAATTTTATTTAAAATACATGTTTTCTAGAACATTTTTAAAAAATGTTTTCAACATTTAAAATAATTTTTAATGAAATTTTAATCTATTAGTAAATTTTTTAGACTGTTTTTATTTGAATGTTCATGCCGTTTTATAAAATTTCTTATTTTTATTTTACTATATATTTTAAAAGTGTCAGGGTTTTTATCATAGATGGCATGCAATGATATACCTACTATTTGGACCACTTATTATTTTAATGAATCAAATATAAATTTCATTTATATTTCCATAGAGAAGTTAATCTATTTTTATTTATAAACATTAGGTTTCATTAAAATATATTTGAATTGAAAATTATATTTTCCTTTAAATTTTTTAATGACATTTTTTGTTATATATACTCATCAACAAAAATAATGAATTATTAGTTCTAAAATGAGTATATGTTATATTTCAAATTATAATTATTCATAGTTGGATGGTTTATGAATCATTTTTCAATAGATCTTAATGAAAATAAATTTATAGAATAATTTTGGATTTTCATTAAGTTTCCATTGAATTAATCACATTCTCATTATCAATAGACACTAAATTTTCTCTAAATGTTCTTATATTTCATGAAGGAATAATTTAATTATTATGAAACTTAACAATTATACATTTTGTGTTCTATATTTAATGTTAATTTTTTATTTTTAGAAATATTTAAATTTTTTTGTTCCTTTCTAAATACTCATAACTTTTTATAACGAACAACATTAATTATTTAAATCTATTTTTATATAATTGATGAATTCAGTGACATAAATGTATTAGTGGTTTATATAACTATATTGACAACCGACGCATTGGTATAATCATGTGGATAATTAGTATACTATAATTAAATTAGTATTTACTTATAGTCTTATACAATTTTGTGAAAGGGCATCATGGTAAAGGTATCATGATTCCTAAGATCTTGAAATCCATAAATTATTCATTACCGTCGAAAAGAATTACAGAATTATTAAACATAATATTATCCCTAGGGAAAAACATTATGGATTCATATGAATGATTATAACTCTTTAATAAACTTTAATAAAATATAAATTTCTCCCCAACAGGGAATAATCACTAGGTTATGAAAATGATATTTAGATTTACATTCTAAATAAAATGAAATCAATGAAAACCCAAAATGAATAATAGAAAAAAAATTGGTTCTTTGGGAAATGATATTCATAGAAACCATGTAGAACCAATAAAAAATGAATAACCATGTAGTTATTATCAAATATAACTACAAATTTAATTTGAGATTAATATTTTTGGACACATAATATATGATATTACTATCTAAAAAATATTAATGATATATACTAAGATCATCCATCATCAAAATAAATTCCCAACTACCATATCGTGAAGAAAATTTTTTCATCATAAATTTTTTACACTATAAATCACTAAAATCTCTTTGGAAGTCATCTTCTAAATTTTTTCAATATTGAAATACCATTTATTTTTTAAAAAAATTAAAACAATTATGATAAATTAATTGTAATCACATTTTCTTCATTGAAGAAAACATGAAATATTTTAAGGGAAGTAAAAATAAAATAAATATTAAAATAGTTTTAATAATCATTATTTTCATATACATTAAATTAAAATGACTCCTTTTATATATTATAAAAAATTAGAATACATTATGTAAATGTTTATTTTTGAAAACCATTAATATAAAGTCAAAAGAGACATAAAAAATCATATATAATTCTATAATCTCTATATGAAAATACTTTTAAATTAATTTTTATAATATGAACATTAAAGATAATGATTGATTAAATAAACCATTAAAACATTAAACAATGTTATTAATGTAATGAATCGCCTATTAAAATATAAAAAATATTATTTTTTTAAAATATTATGTTGATTATAAATGATTTTAAAAAGAAATTTTTGAATCATTGTGTCATAAATAATAATTTTCTTAAATTATTTATATGATAATTTATGGGAAAGATACAATGTTTTTTATGTGAATCATTAAATGTTTATTTTTAAATGAAATTTAATTACTTCAATTCCAACATATCTAGTATGATTATTAACATGTAGATAAATATTATTTATTACATTAAATATGTTTTCATTAAATATTTTCAAGTATGTTATCCCTTTTAAATTATTTTAATTATTTACTTATTCAATTGTGTTTACGTCATACATTTTTGATTATATTCATCTCTTATATCAGAAACCAATTCAGTTTGTAAACTATAGATAAATTTTCCAAAATTACATAATATTTTGAAAAATAAAAATTACATAATTATAATATTTATACCATATTCAAAATTTCAAAACAAAAAATGGATGATGATTGTGAAATTTGAACTACAATACAATTATGGAGATTAGAAGTCTTTTAAACAAATCTGTAACCATTCCATTTAATAACAATGATTTTGAAAATAAATTTTCTACAATATAATCATTCCTGAATGATTAGTTTTATAGTTAATATAATATTATAACATATTTTATATATATATATATACGTCTTCCATGTGACGTGATGAAGGAAATTGAATGACATCTCTTCTTGTTAGTAGTAGTCCAAATGTTTGAATGAATGATGCTATATTTTTATGGGATAAAATGTGAAGAAATTATTTGATATATTATCATTTAAAAATGATAAATATGTCTCTATATTCCATATATAATATTAAATCAATAATTATAAATAATTGTGATTGTTGTAGACTGAAAACAAATTACATCGATTTCGGAGATAGTAGTATGCCATACACATGAATGATGATTTTTTCCAATTAGATGGTAGATTATATGGATATTAGTTGTGTCAAAAAAATATTAACATATCAGTATATAAATTTTATTATTTTTTTAAAGTCAACATTTTTTGGAAGATTTTAAGGATTATGAATAAAAAATCATTCAAAAACCTTCTTAATAAATATACATTATACCAAGAAAACCTATATTTCCATACAACATATTCCATATAAGAATTATAATATGAAATAAATAATAACTATAAAATATGTTAATAGATTATAGAAATGTATTTGTTATTATTCTGGCTAAACTAAATGTATTTTATGTAAGGAAAATATGAAAGGGGTGTCCCACCATAAGAGAGGTGTGGAACATTCTAGATACTGCATGATTTTACAAATTTATATAAATTGTATTTATTTTCAAATAGATAAAAAATGTTATAATTTAAATATATGATGATTAAGTGTTTGAATTGTGTATAAAATAAAATATTTACATGTTTGGGTGATGTATTAGCCTATATCAACGTTTTTTGACATTTTTACCAAATTAAGAAAATTACTACGATAGAAATGATTCATACACATTATGGGTCAGTATAGTAATAATAAATGGCAAATTTAAAAAAAAAATTGACCATTAACCATATTACATGTCATATCCACAAAATGGTATAACATAATTTTAATATGGTATCAAATGGAATTATATTCTAGTTTTTATTGAAATAGATGAAATATGCTAATATATTAATTTTTAAAAAACAGTTATGGTCACATTCATTTCATAATCGCATTATTTTTTCAATTAATTTAAAAACATTAAATTTATTGTGGTATTAAAATTTAATATGATTACTATTCATCGTTGTATCTTCCTGAGCCAAATTAATTAATGGGGCCCAAAGATGGATAGTCACATTCCCTCAAGCATGAATCCATGAATTCTAGAGTGTTCTGACTAGTAGTGATTGTCTGGTAAGTCATATATGGGGAGACTATACCCACATATATCAGAGTATATTACCCCCAAAGCAACCTACAACATACATGTGAGAAAGCATAGAAATCAACAGAATAATACCAATGTCACAAGATAGTCAAAACATGAAATATCATTTCAACTGGAAGGGAAAACATGTGGTTACAATGCAAGTACCATGAGTCTAGAATGAAACAAAATATAAGGACACAAGGAATCTAGAGCGTGTATCCAACCATGTAGGGGTCCCTCACTAATGAAAAATTCCCAAATAGCTACATATCCCAAGCTCATGCCCATATCATTTGATGCAATAGCGAAGTCTACTTTAGTGCTGATCAGACCGCACAAGTAGGGTGGTAGTATGACATAGTCAGCCACCAACAACATTGAAAAAAATAATTGTAGTCAAAATAAAATGATTACAATTTTATAAATCAATAGGTAAAATTCATAATTAAAATATTATCATATTGTTATTTTTTCTATGTATAAAAATATTAATCTCAGGATTGATTCATGTCTCTAATTCATTTCATAATTCATTATTTTTCATCCCCTTTGTGTTGAACTCCATTCCAAACACCCCAAATCTCACTCGATGTAGGTTTACATGCCAAAAAACCCAATTATCATCTGCTGTAGATCACCACTTATATCACTCCAAATCCCATCTAGTGTATACCACCACGTCTACCACCCCAAAACACAAGCACATGTATAAATATTGGGGTAAAATTCCATGTATAATCTCTGACATCTCCATTGGTCTATAACCACATGACTATCACCCACAATCTCAATAATATACATCATTTGTTAATACATAAATATTTATTTACATTAATACCATAATAATCAATAGATTTGTTAAACTTATCAAAACACATTAGAAATACCATGTTTAACTTAGTGAATAACCCATTATTTAAATAATAAAAAATAAATCAAAACTAATCTCATTCGATAATTAATCCTCTACAATTATTTATACAAATAAAATATCAACTTATCATAATTTAGTGCGTAGTAAATTGTCATAATGAAGAAACAAGGAACATAATTAATCTACCATTAATTATCCAACATATCCAATCTTTATCTCATAAACAATTACCGTATATTAATTGTCTCAATTGCAACCAAATTCTATATCTCAACACCAATATTTCAACCCATAAAAAATTTCCCCAAATCGAACATCTATTTTGAAATCCGCTTAGCCTAATGGTTCAATCATCTATTTCATCCCAAAGGCATCAACATGTTGACTTCAAAATTCCAAATTACCCCAATTTAAGAAATAAATTATTTAACGATGTTAGATTATCAATAACCTAATATACACATATCAATTCAGTGATAATGAGTGCCCAATTTAGAATCCATAGGTCAGTTTTTTTACCACAATTTTCCCCTTAGAAATCCCCAAAATCCATGTGCGACAACAATATAGATCGAAATCCAGATCTAAATACCTAAACCCAAAATTAAGATCAAACATGTTATGATCTTAATAAGTTTGATCTAGATAAAAAAATCCTACATCTAGATCTCAACATATAGGATTAGATACAAAGAAACATTGGATATATTTGATAGAAAATACTATAGAATGTCAGAGAAAATAATGGAATAAGCATCGAGATGCAATCCAATTACTAGGAAGCAAGAAGATCATCAATCCAAGATTCAGATCTCGAAGAACGATGTTCAAGTCACATTGGAATCATCCAGATATATCTAGGATCACATATTGTCAAGCTCAGGCCTAGTTTGAAATAGATCGGTTTTTCGGGTTCAGATTGATTTAAAAATAACATTGGTTAAAATATATTCCACACACACGATTTGACCATTCAGGGGAACATGGTTATGAAACCCATGTGAAAATAGTTCGAGCCACACTTTATAGGTTCACAATGTTCATACAGTTACCTGGGTTTGGGACTATGGGTTTGCAAACTATTGTCAAACAATGCATAACCATCAATTCTGGTATTTTTTTTGAAACATCATCCAAATACACCTCAATACTCAATTAAAATTAAATGATACTTGAAAATAACAGTAAGAACAAGAAAAAACATGTTCGAGATGACCCTAGAATGAACCATGATCTTATAATCTCCCACCTTATAATAGATCGTCCTCAACCTGCATGCCCAAACTTCACTATGTTTCAAAACCCAATAGATTTGGTAAAAATCCCCTCTTGTCTACTTCCTGATATCAAGTTAAATCTTAAATATTTCCATGTTTCCATAACAAATAAACTATCATCTTCGTATTTCCCCACAACACATTCTCAGTGAGATCCAACACAGATATTATATGCTCATCAATAGACATATCTTTATCAAGATCAAAGTTATCATCATCAATCACTTGAAAAGTTTCTGCATGATATTTCCATATATGTAACACATTAAATATTTCATTCATATCCCTATATTTATGTGGATGATATGATTAGTACACCACCATTATGATTCTCTCAACAACTTCAAATGGTCCCACTATCCTTGACACCATCTTCTACTTCCTTGAGAACCTATGTTTACCTAACCTAGGTGACACACAAAGGAAAACATGATCACCGTATGTAAGCTATAGAGTCCATATCCACCTATCAGCATATGAATTCTACCTACTCGGTGGCATAGCTATACATTTCAAAATAAACTAAACATTCTTTGATTTCACATGTAGGAGACTCAGTCCTAATAACTCTAACTCACCCACCTCCATCCAGAATAGCAGTAATCTACATGGCCTTCCATAAATATCCTCATATAGTTCCTTCATTTTAGTTTCTTAGTGAATATTATTATATGTGAAATCTAATAAATCCAAGAGATTCTCCAATGAATCATCAAAATCCCAAACACCTTCCCAAAACATATCCACTTGCACCGACATTGTACGCTCTGAATGCCCATCTTTTTGTGGGTGTAAATCCATATTTAAAAAAACTATGTGCCATGTTTTTCTGTAATCCCTTACAAATGTTTTAGGTAAAGCATGAATATCAATAAGAAAATATAGTATGGGTAACCCCATTCAAACGAACTATCTCTCAAACACTTAGTCCCCACAATTGCTCCACTATGAAGGTTTCGTTGATGGGAATAAAATTTTCAACCATTGTTAGTATATCAAATAATGAACCAAATAGAATAATTCATCGTAAGATAATTATGATGTCCTTACCAATATACATTGTAACATAATCCCACTTCCATTTTGGAATAGGAAACTGCTTTAGTAATCATCTAGGTTGATGGTTGTTGGTGCCAAAAATGTGGCCCGAAAGGAAGGAACGAAAAAGACAGCCGGCGCGCTGCCCCGCGAAGCACAGCCGCGAAGCACCGTCGCGAAGCCCCGCCGCGAAGCGCCCCAACCCTGGAGGCGCCGCGAAGCTCCGGAGACGGTGATCCTCCGCGAGCCCGTTTGACGTTCGCGAGCCGCCGCGAAGCACCGGAGGCGGTGATCCTCCGCGAGCCCGTGTGACGTTCGTGAGCCGCCGCGAAGCACCGGAGGCGGTGATCCTCCGCGAGCCCGTTTGACGTTCGCGAGCCGCCGCGAAGCTCCGAAGGCGGCGCGCGAGCCCTGCATCGCGGTGCCCCTTCCCTATAAATACTCGACTCCCCCTGAGTCCCCATGGACGGACAATCCGACCTTTCGGCTTCTCCTCTCTCGAATCGTGAAGCAAGCTTTTCCCTGGGAATCATGAGCTCCGCGAGGTATTTCTACTTCGCGAGACGACTCTGATTTGCTTCGTTTTGAGCCCCTCTTCCAAGAGGGATGCCCTTTGCGAAGCTCAAGGGCGTTCGCAAAGGAAGGGGATTCCCAAGGGAACCCGGGCAGCCGCGGAGCACATGTGCTTCGCGAAACACCCAACCCATGCTAGTAATCCCTATGCCAAGGCATGATAACTATGCATCGCGAAGCACATTGCTTGGCAGGACCCTACTTCGCGAACCACTCCTTCTTCGCGAGGCAGCGCTCCGCGAACACTGTTCCACTTCGCGAAGCACCTCCCACTCCCACCTCTGCCCCATGCTAAGGCCAAGGCACCCCACATCGCAAAGCACACTCCTCCGCTTAGCGATTCCTCTTTCCGTGCGACCCTCCAGGTTTTCACGATGTGATTTCAAAGTCCCGTGGACAACACCTCCCGTAGCGTTGCTTTGCCTAATGCTTCTTCGCATAGGCACGCTAACGGCTATTTCTTCTTCGCATAGCCACGCTAACATGGACCCCTCGATGGTTCCTCCCGCGACCCCCCTTTACCATGGCCTTACCGGTACCTTCCCTTCCCCAAGGACCAGAGGGTACCGGTTATGTAAGCCCTAGGGGTGTGGAGTGAACCCACCTCGTCCGAGCTGCAGGACGTTAAACTGCCAAGCACCATGTCCTCAACACATGACGTTAAACTGTGACCCAACCTCGTCTCCCTCACGAAGGGTCCCCCCAGCTCGAGCATTCATTACACCGCTCGTCTCCACGGGAATGGTAACTCTTCCGCACATGGAATGAGATCCTCCTTGTCGGAGTGGTGTATGTTCGCAGGGGAAGGGCTTCCTCAGAGCGTAAGCCCCTAACCTTTGGTACGGATGATTGCACCCGTGCATCTATGTACTTCCCCACTACCAAGGTCAGTGGAGGATGTGATAGGGAACGAGGCACCCCGTTCTGGGCCTCCATCCTGGAGTAAGTCCCAACACCATGGGCCGCTTAACGCGTAAGCCCCTCTTCGCTTCTCATGGACGCACCCTTCGCGACGTGATCGTCAGGTCCTTGTGACCTCTTGTTTCTCACACCGACCATGCCTCACGTGGGCTTAGAGTGAGCACTGACCCTGATATTTCCACCTGAACTACGAGGTCTTTGATCCATGTCAAGGCATGGTATGTAGGAAGCCTCCATGAGGTTCAAGCCCACCATCAGTGGACCAAGGTCTACTTCCATTTGAACTACAAGGTCTTTGATCCATGTCAAGGCATGGTACGTAGGAAGCCTCCACGAGGTTCAAGCCCACCATCAGTGGACCAAGGTCTACTTCCATTTGAACTACGAGGTCTTTGATCCATGTCAAGGCATGGTACGTAGGAAGCCTCCACGAGGTTCAAGCCCACCATCAGTGGACCAAGGTCTACTTCCACCTGAACTACGAGGTCTTTGATCCATGGCAAGGCATGGTACGTAGGAAGCCTCCACGAGGTTCAAGCCCACCATCAGTGGACCATGGTCTACATCCATTTGAACTACGAGGTCTTTGATCCATGTTAAGGCATGGTACGTAGGAAGCCTCCACGAGGTTCAAGCCCACCCATCACCCAATTCACGTCGTGTTATACCTACGTCCAGTATGACGTTAAACTACATCCTGGTCCAGTGGTAAGCCATTGTGACCCAACCCCATTTGAACTACGAGGACTTTGATCAATGTCAAGGCATGGTACGTAGGAATCCTCCCAGAGGTTCAAGCCCAACTCTCCTCGGACCAAGGTCCAACTTCACGTCGGTTTACCGGCACCATCCTGAACTACGCGGACTTTGATTCCCTGCCACAGGGATACGTCGGAAGCCTCTTCAAGTCTCAAGCCCAACTTCGCTGTCGCCCCCCCTGCGATGGTCCCATTTCATTCTCAACCGTCTCCTCAAGACGTTAAACTCGCGACCTTCCTCGTGATAAACATGAGATGCCTGAGGAAAACCTCGGATGGAACGCCTTTGGCGTAACCATCTCCGCAGGACGTTAAACTCGCGGCATACCCTGTGTTGAACATGGGAAGCTGAGGAAAACCTCAGATACGTGTCTATGACATGTAATTCCCTGCGCTCTATGTGGGATGCCTCGGGCTTCCATGCCCTTGAGAAGCCTTGTGATCGAGGATAACAGACAGACATGCCAGGTACCCCAGCATCCAGACACGCTACTGATGCCTCAAACGTGATTACTCCCCTGACCAATGGTTGCTGCCCTGACTGGACCCTTTGGAATGTCCCGACAGAAGCAGTGTAATTAACCGGCGTCCATGGAAACATGGCACTGGGAAGAGTTTCACGAACTACGTATTAAATCTATAAGGGAGACCCGGACTAGGTGACGAGTTCTGAGGAGGAATCCACAGGAGGAAGAACCGACATCCCATCATCCCGTTTCGATCAAGGAGCAGACGTCCCTGAATAAGGAATGAATGCCGCCCGCCTTTGGAAAGCGGGAATGCGGGGCAACAAAGCCGCGCGTCCCCCTCCTCTGCGGACGGATGCGCGCGCGCCCCGGCGAAAGCGTCGGAAACAGAAATGGTGAACCCGACGTGAAATTATTCTCCTCACCAGTAGATTGACGTGTCACCGGATCCAGATATCTGGTGCCTGGTCCCGCCAAGCAAATGGCGGGCCTGTCGTGGAACTCACCGGAAGTCGGGGTAGTAGAACGTGGGGCGCTCCGCTCTGCAGCGTGTTGGCATGGATCCTTCTCACAGACATGGAGGATGGAAGAACGCTGGGGCACTGGCTGTCAATACTTTTCCTCTCAGTACTGATGAGTTGATCCTTTCGTTTGCCAGGAACCAGGTTGCTATTTCAGAGATGCGGTCACCATCCGCTCCTCGCCCGCGCAGGGGCAGGGGAAACACCACTACGGCCACTCCACATGGCGCCACTACCGCCACGACGGCTGCCACGTCACGGGATGCGGGACGTCCACGTCCCCTTTCCCCATCAGAGGTCATCCAACGAAGGGTGATCAATAGCCTCGTGCGCAGGTATGAGGAACAAGGGGTCATCCCGACCAGGGATATGGCCCGTTTGGACCTGGAGGCTTCCAGGCCCCGCCGTCAACGCCGCCCTAATAGGCCGCGCAGGGAGCCCCCAGTCCCCACCCAGACATTCAATCATTTCGGGAGCCTATCCCTGGAACGCCTTGACGACTCTTCGCCTTACGCTGAAGAGGCAGGTGTTGTCCGGCTCAGTCCGCTCAGGGCCCCGACCCGGGGCCCCCAGGCGAGAGCTCCCGTCCGGCCACGTCAACGTCGCCGTCCGGCCCCGCAGGAAGAGCAGGCAGAATACGTCCCTGCACCACCTGCACCGGCCCGCCTGACCCGACGTCAGCGCCGGGCCCGAACTGAGGATGTTCCCCTAGGCGCGTCCACGTCGACAGTTACAGTGGCCCGACCCACCGCCGGCGTACATTACGAAGCCCCCGCGCACATTGAGCAGGGGAACCCCTTCGCCCAACCAAGATTGAGACCCCAGCCGCCCCATGGGCAGGCCGGGTTGACTCTCCGGGTTGCAGGCCCCAGTGATGATCGTCGCGAGCTAACCCGCGGTGATGCCACCCCGTACGGAGGTCCTCCTCGTACCACTACTCCACAGAGTGTGGGCCTTCCCCGCTCCTAGGTTCGTCATGGAGGCATGCCTCGTGCTGCCCCCATCCGGCAGGAAGACCTGCCCCGGGGCAGTGATGCTCAGCGCGGAAACATTTCCCACGCCCGCTGTACAGGGTATGAAGTCCATCCTTCTGAAGGCACCGTCCATCCGGTCCCTCGACGTGGGGGCCCCCCTACGTCCTCTCTGCAACTAGCGAAGGTCCTCCTCGCCCCAGCAACTCAAGGAGTGAAGGTCAGCCTCGCTCCGCTCGCATCGACCATGGAGGCCTTCCCCATGCTCCTGCCGTTTCCAATAGAGGCCCCTCCCACACGGGTACTGTTCATGGAGGTCCTCCCCATGTACCCTTCGACATTTGCCCTGGTGCCCCTCGCACCCCGGCTGTCTCAAGTGGGGGCCCTCTCCGCCACGGCGCCAGCGCCGCCCCAGGGCCGCTTGATAGGGGTCAACCCTGTCCCAAAGAGCCACCCAGGGGCAGAAGAGCGGGTCGTCGCCGCCACAAGAAGAATCCTGGGAAGGCCCAGGGGGATATCAAACCTGCCCGCTTCTCCGATTCGGAAGCGGAATGCGATTCAGCGATGGAACCTTCTCCCAGCTCCTCCGTATCAAGGACTGGGGCAGGAACCAGACGCGTCAGCCTCGTTCTCCCGGAATTTGAGGTCCACCGGATTCCCGTCTCTCTCCGCAGGTACATCCAGGAGGAAGAAATCCTGGGAATTCCGCAGGTTTCGACCGCGCAGTCACCGCCACCGTCACCCGAAGCGCCCTCTACCTATACTCGGGACCACGAGGAGCTGTTTTGGGGGTCAACGGTGGTAGAGCCACGACATGACCGGACACCGGTAACGGCAATTCCTGTACCCGAAGCAGCGGCTGTTAGCCCGTCCTATCGTGACATTGTGGTCAGGTCACCTCACTCTTCAGAGGAAGGCCCAGAGTACGGTGGCCAGTCTGCTCGCTCGCCGTATTCTCCACCGCCGAGTTTGCTATCCCAGAGGTCTGCCTCGGTACCGCTATCGGTCCCTCAGCCACCCCCGGTTGATGAGTGGGGAAATGTAGGGCCGAACCCCGAGGACGAACCCAGGAGATTCTGGAGTATTCTTGCAGCAGACTACTTCCCAGAGAAGTTCTGGCCCACGGCGGCGCTGAATTTTTGCGTACCCGAGTCGCTTACCCCTGA
Source organism: Viscum album (assembly GCA_963277665.1). Lineage (NCBI taxonomy): Eukaryota > Viridiplantae > Streptophyta > Magnoliopsida > Santalales > Viscaceae > Viscum > Viscum album. The sequence goes on from OY728162.1 coordinate 492,144,017, forward strand.
ATAAGTGGGATGCTTTTGTCGGACCCTGTGGGCGACGCACTTCCACCTCCGTTAGGAACGGGTAGTGTACCCCAGGAGTTGAGAGCACTTCGAGGAGATTGGCAAACAGTGCCGCCTGATTGATGCAGCGGCGCTCCTTGTGGCCCAGCACCCCGAGTCGCCCGGTCACCAGAATGCCCTCCAACGAAAATGCGTTTAGAGTTTCAAGGCACTCCGCTATATCGTCAGGGAAGCCACCCCCCATGTGCAAGTCCGTGGTTGGGGACGCTATGTCGCTCTCTTCTTTGACCCTATCCGACGACAACCTGATTCGCTATGCGACATCGGGGATATGCCCTCAAGAGGGGTCACAGTCCACATGGCCGACGTTGTGGATAAGGAAGATGAGCTTGAGTTCCTTGATGGGGACTTGCCATCCGAGGGCGTACCGCCACTACTCGACCCATCAGGGAGAGTCACCCGTCAGCAAAAGAACCTGCTAGGCCTCCCCGTACCCACCGAGTCACTAGCACTCGGTCGAAGCACTGGCAAGGGTAAGGAGCATGTCAGAATAGTCAAGCACTCTGACCCGTCCGCCTCGGTGCAGAAGACGGACGAAGATCCTGAGAAGGCCACGTTGCACCAGCAGCTTGCTGAGCAGAAGAGGCTGGTTGACGAACTATTGGCTGAGCGCGCCGCAGAGCGGCGACCCGACTATGGTAATCCCAGGCCGGGGCAGCAGGGGCAGGAACAATTTCCCCCCGGTGAGATGCCTCCGGGCAACCCTGATCATGCTACTGTCGCGGACAGGGCGGAAGCCGGAACGTACGGCAAGAGGGCGCGATACGTCTCGCCAAACCCCCCTGAGTGATGGGGAAATCTGAAGAACCCAACCCGGGTTCCCCCAGTCGCCCAGCAGGTCGTCCAGCCAGTTGACCCGCGAGCGGCCGAAGCCGTCTACCGTGTTGAAGAACCTGGCAATGCGCTTGTGGTTAGGGATCCCCGTCAAGACAGGGACCCCCACCCAGAGGACCTTATTGCGGCACTCACAGCCCGCCTCGAGGCGTTGGAAACACGGCAGGTGGCGGTCCCACCGGATGGCAAGCCCTACCCCGCGTGGGTGGATGATATGCCCGCGCCTTCGGGATTTGGGAACCCCACTTTCTCGCCGTTTAACGGGACAGGGGACCCACCCCAGCACTTGGCTCATTTCTCTTCCAGGTGTGGCCCCATGCTAGGGACCCCGGCGCAGCAAGAAGCCGCTAAGCTCCGATGTTTTGTACAGACATTGGAAGGTCCGGCATTCGTCTGGTACAACCAGCTCCCCATCGGATCAGTGACCGGTTGGGAGGATCTTCGCCGGCAGTTCTTATACCAGTTCAGCTCCACCACACGAAAGACCAGCATTGCAGACCTCTTCAAGTGCAAACAGAGGCCTGATGAGCGGGTTGCAGACTTCATCGCCCGGTGGAAAGGACTTACGTATTCCCTCGATATGCCACTGACTCAGGAGCAATTACTGACGATGTGTGTGGGGAACATCAGGACAGAGCAGGTACCCTCCTTGATTACCCAGAACTACCCTGCAGGGTTCAGAGATTTCTCGGATAAGGCCCAGAGCCTCGAGAAGGCCCTGCAACAGGCCAGTCAGGCACGTTTGCTGCCCCCTATGATCCCAGCCAGGAGGGCCGCCAGGGATGAACCCACCGCGGTGGCTCAAATAGAAGCCCCGAGGCAGCTGGAATTGCTACCGGCGGCACCACCCCCGCAACCCCGCAGAGGTCCTCCACCTCAAGCGCAGGCTCCTGCACAGCAGCGACCGCCTCAGAACCGACAGGTTCCCCCGCGCAATGCGCCACCGCCACCTAGGCGAGACAACCAGGCGCCGCCTCCTCGGCAAGCCCCTCCGGTCCCTCGACAGGACCAGGCCCCCAGGGCTCCTTACCCGGAAAGAAAGTACCTTACCTATTCGTTCAACGAAAATCAGGTCCCTGGCTACTTCTGAAGTGCTCTAGAGCAAGGGATCGTGCGTCTGCTTGAGTGCAGGAGGCCGGCAGAGGCGCATCTCACCGATCACCCCAACTACTGCCCTTATCATCGAATCCTGGGGCACACCCTCAAGCGATGCTATGTGTTTAAAGATGGGCTTCAGGACCAGGTCAACAACAACATAGTCAAGTTGGGCCCAGCGCCAGCACAAGTGGTAGGCGTCTTTGCGGGATCAGAAATCGGCAGTGACAACGAGGGTGAGTGGCAGCAGGTCCCTAGCCGCGGGTCCCAGAAATACGACAACTGGATGGCTCGAAAAACTGTCGTCTGTGCCCAGGGTATCATCCGGGCATGCCTGAAGCAGCCGGAACCTTCAGAAGAAGCAGTCGGTGCCTCAACATCATCTTCAAAGTCGACCTCTGCCCAAAAGGGCAAGCAGCGGCGACGCAAGAAGAAGCAACGTGCACCGCCAGTGTCGTCGTCATCCCGCACTCTCGGCGACTTTATGATTCCCAAAATGGGCATTCCACCCAGAATCCGCCCAGCGGTGGATGACTCTTTGAGTGACAGTCAAGGGTACGCTTCGGTTAACACCGTGGAGCTGTTAAAGCCCTATATTACCCCCTGACGAGGGGGAACCCCAGGAAGACCTCCCCAACGTTTCCAGCCGACGTCAACGTCAGCGGAATCGCAATCGCGCCTGTCACTGAGGTATGTCAGCAGGCACTTGTGACAAAGCCGTGCACGCTACCGAGACCAGGCAGCAGGCTCAGCGCAGATCTCACCACTCGTAGGACCATCCAACATCCTCAGCTCTACCTCCACCGTCGTTCGTGTTGCTGGATCGGGGAGAGCCGCCTCATTCGTATCACAGCCAGTCTCGCCCGGCAACGGGCCAGCCCCCGCTGTTCGATCTTAGCCTGGCGACTACTCTCCAGGCTTCTACTAGCAGGCAGCAGGATGTACCCAGTGCTAGCCGACCGCCAGTTCAACCAGCAGGACCCGCTATGCCCCCAAATGCCGAAAAACCCCCTGTAAGCAGAGGTTCGTGTTTGGCACGCAAGTATGATGTCCTAAAGCATCTGGCCGGAATCCCGGTGAGGCTTTCCATCCTCGAGGCCCTTCGCCTATCATCTGAAATGCGCGAGGCACTTGCCGAGGCCCTAAGGAGCCCCCTCCAGTTCGAGACAGAAGTGGCGGGTGCGGAAGCCTTCCATACCGAGACGATTGAAGGCGCCGAATGTCAGGCGGTTATCTCGTTCTCCGGTGAAGATGAAGACCCTCCTATACAGGGGCACATTCGCCCACTGTATATCACTGGCCACTTCAACGGTGTGGAAGTCCGCTGATGCCTCGTTGACACGGGTTCTGGAATCAATCTAATTCCGACCCGGACGCTGCGAAAGCTGGGTTTGTCCGAAGGTGATTTGACTCCCTCTGACCTCAGGATTCAGGGGTACGACAGGACAGAGCAAACCCCGGTCGGCAAGATCCGTCTGAAGACCCAGTTCGGTGGCTTAATTGCCAGCACCGAGTTCATGGTTGTTTCTCAGGACACAGCCTACAACGCATTGATGGGCAGGCCATGGCTCCATCTGCATGCAGCGGTTCCCTCGTCGTATCACCAGTGCCTTAAGTACTCGCTCAACAGTCGAGTAGGTGTGCTCCAAGGAGACGCGTCCCCTTTCACTTCTTGTGAGGCCCGCTATCTGGATGCGGGTTATTACAAAAGTAAGGACAAGCAAATCCTGGTAAGAGAGGATGAGCCCGCCCCGATCACAAGTGATCCTTGGGAAAGCATGGACGACACCTACATCCTCCCGATCCACCGGTTGGAGGCCACGACCCCCGACATGGGACAATGTTTCGTTGTTTCGGGTACGCAAGGAAGGCATGTTCCCGCGTCCAAGCGACGGCGGAAAATCACCTCGTACTCCTACATCAACCATGCTCGGGTCATCCCGGAATCTCCTACCCCTGTACGGTACCGGGACGTCAAGCTCATGACAACGGCGGTGCGCCATACGTGTCTATTTCACCGGGCTGGAATCAACCGACTCAGGCCGACACGTCACCACTGCTTTGATATCATCAAGCGTGGCCCCTTAGGCCGAAGGACGGATGGGATAGGATCAAATGCATTCATTGCTATGGTCTCAATGACAGGTGAGTCTCCTGATGTGATGACCGCTGCTGCCCAAGCCGGCACCAGCCGCCCCTCGGGTTTTGAAAGCCCAGAAGTATCTTCCGTCGCGGGAAGTCCCCCCACGGCTGGGGAGGAAGACTTGGAGGATGCTCCCCCAGCCTTTGAAGAAGGCGTCTCTACCATGGTCGATGAGCTGGTACAGGTGAACCTTGGTAGCGAGGCAGATCCAAGACCCACATTGATCAGTGCGGCCATGTCCCTCGAGGAGGGGCAGCAGTATGTAGACTTCCTCAAACAGCACCGCGATGTGTTTTCCTGGAGTTACGATGAGATGCCAGGGCTGGATCCCCAAGTGGCCGTCCACCATCTGGGCCTCCCAGTAAATCATCGTGGGTTCAAGCAGCCCCCCGGGAAAATGAACCCTTCCCATGACGCTATGGTTGAGGCCGAAGTTGATAAGCTAATCAAGGCCAACTTCGTCAAAGAGGTCCAGTACCCCAAATGGATCGCCAACATTGTGACAGTCAGGAAGAAGAATGGGCAGATTAGAGTCTGCATCGACTTCCGCGATCTCAATCGCCACTGCCCAAAGGATGACTTCCCACTCCCAGTGACGGAGCTGTTAATTGACGCCACGGTCGGGTTCCAAGCCCTCTCTTTCATGGATGGGTATTCTGGGTATAACCAGATCCGGATGGCCCCCGAAGATGAGGAGTCCACTGCCTTCAGGGCTCCCCAGGGTACCTTTTGCTACCGGGTAATGCCATTCGGTTTGAAAAATGCAAGTGCCACTTATCAGAGGGCCATGCATCGCATATTCAAACCGATCCTCGGGACATTGGTGGAATTCTACGTGGATGACCTTGTAGTCAAATCGTGCCAGTGCCAGGACCATCTCAAAGACCTTGAGAAAGTGTTCGGTTTCCTCCGTTCCCGTCACCTAAAGATGAACCCGCTGAAGTGTGCCTTCGGGGTCACCTCCGGGATGTTTGTGGGTTTTGTTGTCAGATACCGAGGTATCGAGATCGACCCGGAGAAGATCAAGGCCATCATTCAAATGCCTCCCCCGAGCAACATTCGAGAGCTACGAGGCCTGCAAGGCCACTTAGCCTATATACACCGATTCATTGCGAACCTAGCCGGAAAGTGTAAGCCCTTTTCTCGGCTCATGAAGAAAGGTGCTGCCTACGAATGGGATGAGGAGTGTCGGATCGCTTTCGAGGAAATCAAGCAGTATCTGCTCCAACCTCCGGTCTTGATGCCACCCGTCTCTGGAAAGCCGTTGGTCCTTTACGTGACCGCCATGGAGAGATCCCTCGGCGCGCTGCTCGCCCAGAAGAATAATGAGGGCACTGAGAACAGTCTCTACTATCTCAGTCGCATGCTTCTCGATATGGAGGTCAGATATTCCCTTATCAAAAAGAGCTGCCTTGCGCTCATCTTCGCCGTGCAGAAGTTGCGACACTACCTGCAACACCACGAGGTGCAATTGATATCTCGGGTGGATCCGCTGAAGTACATCCTGAACCGCCCCATGCTGACTGGCCGACTAGCACGGTGGGTGGTGATTCTCCAACAGTTTGACATCAGGTTTGTGCCTCAGAAGGCCGTTAAGGGACAGGCGTTGGCAGAATTTTTAGCTGCCCATCCAACCTCCGCGGATCAATCCCTGGACCTGGATTTCCCCGACGAGACGATCCTCTCGGTCGATCATGCTGTCCCATGTTGGCAAATGCATTTCGACGGCGCCTCCCGGAGCCCCACCGGTAGAAGGCTCAACGACCCCAAGCTCAACAGAGTGGGTCTGGGTATTGTTTTCATTACCCCGGTGCAAGCCGTCCTGCCGTACTCCTTCCTGTTGTCAGAATGTTGTACGAACAACGTGGCAGAGTACCAAGCTCTCATCACCGGCCTCGAGTTGGCCCTTGAGATCCATGTACCCCATCTACATGTGAAGGGAGATTCCGAGCTGGTAATCAAACATGTTAATGGAGACTACGTCGTCAGGAAGCCAGAGCTTGCACCGTTGCTGGAGTACACCCTCCTCCTAATGGCCCAGTTCTCTTCTCGGCCAGAGGTTACCCATGTCCCGCGGTCGCAGAACGGCCAAGCGGACGCCCTAGCTGGCTTAGCCGCATCGCTCGCAGAACCCGAGCAAGATGATTTGGTCATACACGTGGCCCACCGGAGAGTCATTGCTCCCGTCACCCAAGAGGACCGTGATAGCCTGTGGGTAAGTCATCTCACCGCCGGACCCTCCGTATCGGGGGTCCCGGGTTCGTCAGACGCAGTGGTTGAAACGACCCCCGATTGGAGAGCACCTTTTGTCGAGTATCTCCAAAATGGTCAGCTCCCGGACAACCGGGCTGAGCGCGAGCAAATCCGATGCCGCGCACTTCAATTTACCCTCCAGAGCGGCCCCAGTCTTGAGCAGACCCTCTATAAACGGAGTTTTGATGGTGTCCTCCTCCGTTGCATCCAAGGAGTAGAGATACCTCAAGTTATGCAAGAGGTTCACGCCGGTTCCTATGGCGCCCATCAAGCTGGGCCGAAGCTGTCACATCAAATCCGGAGGCTAGGGTACTTCTGGCCCTCCATGATCCACGATTGTATTGGATACGCCAAGAGATGCCACGCGTGCCAAGTGCACGCCAACTTCTTGCATCGGCCGCCAGAACCCCTCCACCCCACCAAGTACTCTTGTCCATTTGCGGTATGGGGACTCGATGTAGTGGGACCGTATCATCTTTAACCTAAAGTCATTTTTAGGGGGAGAATGAAGATCTTGAATATGAGGGGAACCTAAAAAAGGAATCTATTGGAGTAAATGTTATTTTTATGGGATACTAGGTGTTACACCAAAAACATTGTCCCTCAGGGACGTACTTCTCCAAGTGAAAACTCCGCACACAAACACCACGATGAACTCCACCACCAAACTCGATCTGATAATATTTTTTGTAGATATTATCAAGAGTAGTGGAAAGATGAATGGAAATGGGGATGATTAGTTACATAATACATTAAATGAGTTCTATAAAATTAGGATGGTTGGTTCGGTCAATTTCATAGAAAATGAAACTATAACACTCATTAAGTATTCATTTTGAGGAATGAATGGCATATACAACTATTTTATATGAAACTAAAATAGATGGGTAGCTATAGTGGACATAAATAGAGTTAGAACACTAGGAGGGGGTATTCAACCCCATATTAGTTTAGATTTTGGTGTTTCACTAGCCATGATGGATGATGAAGTGGATATTGTAATTTTTTAAAAGAGTTATCATTTAAGAAAAAAATTTCAACTAAATTTAATCATATTTCCATAGAGGAAGGAGGGGCATGATAGTTTAGTTAATATTATCCTTCACTTTTGGATAATGAGGTTGGGCCATTGATAGTAAGAGGAACTATTCCTATAACCTCAATTATTTTTTGTTCCTTATCTCCTATATAATCGAAACATTACATAATATCTTCAAAACATATGATCGGATCAACATTGGTGGCGGAATTCATTTGTAGAGTTGTAATGATCATGACACATTTCAGAGTATTGTCGGGAGACTTCTATTTACATAAGGGGTTTTATCTATTGGTTGTAATATATCATTTTTGATATATTTATTTCTTTGACATGTTTGGATTTTACTATATTGTCTATATTGATTGGTTAGTATCTTATAGAGTCCATAATGGTTATTACCATTAATATTGACCATTATGTATCATGAGGGTGAGAGTTATATTCATCATGGATATTGGGATATCAAGGAAGGATATGTTGAGCTATAGAATCAGTAGCTGGGGGATATTATTTACAATGATTCAATACTTTTCTAGAAAACAAGGTGTTGAAATCAGGTGCCTTTCCAATAGTAGTGGAATATGTTCAGGATGTGTTTCCTATATACATATATATGTTTCCACTAGATATGGATGTTGAATTTATTGATGAATTCATTATTGTATATGGGTACATTTTCATTCCACCTTTTATAATGGCACCAACAATGCTTTAAGAACATAACACATTGTTTTAGTATTTCAAGGAGATGGTATTTATCCATCTATTTAAATTAGTTTATAAAATTAATTTTATGTCGTAATTACTATAATTTGAACTAGATGAAAGTAATGAACTAGCATCCAAATACGTTTATAAATTAATTAGACACTAATTGATAAGAGTGGATTTTTCTCTATGATTTAAATTGTGATCATGGTATCATAAATTGAGATTTACCCATTATGGTATACCATAGACTCCACTTATATTTATGTGTTGCCTCTATAAATTCATTGTGATTCCGTTGTGGTGGGTGATATTATAATGTACTCCATGACGTCGGGTGATCATTACCAATATATGGAGAACATCTTGAGTATTCTAAGAGACCATAAAATATTTTCAATGTTGTCTCACTATCTATTCTAGATCAAATAGGTATGTTACATGAGTCACATCATCTCATAGGAAGGTGTTTCATGAGAACTACTGGAAATAAATTAATATTTATCGTTATAACACCATGTGAAAATGTTCTTATATATGAATCATTCTATAGAATGTTTTCATTTATCAACGGTCAGTCCAGAAAAATTATTACATGGATGCCCAAAATTCAGGATTAATCAAAGGTGGATTACTCTTGAATAATATTGAGGATTAGATAATAATATACCGTAGTAGATTAATTGGTTTACGACTATGTAAATCATGAACATTCCAAATATATGTGAGGTGTATAATAAATTTTTTGATGTTATCAATGTTGGATTGGGTGTAGTTTTGATGTAGGTAGATCGAGTTGTCTGAATGATTCATTGAATTTTAGGCTACATGAATTGAATTTCCCTACACATGACCTCAAATTAGCTATAGTGGTATATTATTTTTTATGTTGGTGGATGTATCTCATTGGAGAAATGAATACATTGTATACAGATAACAAATTCATAATGTATATCATCAAAAAATGGTATTTAAATATCATTTAGTAGAGGTGGGTTGAAAAAATGAAATAATTTGAATATTACATTAAATATATTCATGTAAAATGGATACTTTTTTTTACAACGCATTTAGTAGGAAAACTAATACTCATGCTACTTAGGAGTCCATTTCTGAGTGGTGGATAATGAATTTCATGGATGAGATACATGTCGTGGTTAATGAGCTCATGGAGTATATGACCCTCAAACAAATATCATTAGATTCTATACTTCTAATTTCGATCAAGTAGACTAAGAATGAATATTTGGAGTGTTTATCTGTGATTTATTTCATTTTCTATGGGGATATTCATTTAGAAAATACTTATGATTATTATAACAAAATATATATTTAAGGTTTTGTTTTTAAAATTACAATTATGTGAGAGAAGCTGATGTGTGAGTTTCATGCCAAAAACTAGGTGGTTCATCATCATTTTAGAACAATTTATTTTCAAATAAATTGATTTAATTAGTATACGGGCATGAAAAAATATATTTCAAGGTTAATGACATGATACTACACCTGTTAGTAGGTCGTGGCTGAACATCAATGTCTGGGGGGTTAGATGAAACTACCAGAAAATATATAATTGATATGGGAGGATGATACCATGAATCTCCTGTTTAGTATAATAAGGACTCCCAAAGGATTAAAATTGTTTGGCTGAATGTCATATCACTAATGGTGGTAGCTAATTTCATTCCTATCCGACATATATTAACCGTTGACTAGTTTCAGAACATCTATATTCTGGTGATAGTCCATCTGCAAGGGGTGACATAATGTATGATTTTATACTAGGGTACACGTGTCACTTAATGATTATATAAATTCTAGAATAAGTAGTTAATTATCAAAATATATATGAGAAAGCAATTTTACCTATGTACATTAGGATAATTGGAATGTACAGTAAATGTTATGGTATATTTGATAATACATTGAATTATAGAAATTGGTGGGTATTGGGAGAAACACTTATGTCTTGGTGATTTCAAATATAACAACTACTATCATTAGAATATTTTTTAGGAACCATATAAGGAAATTAATGTTAGGACAGGAAGATCAACATTATTATGGATGGAGGTAGGTGATTTAGAATTGATGGGATTGATTCATGTGAAGGAGTCATCAGAGCATTATCTGTTGATTTAGAAACATATGGTTACACATTCATGTTATTAGGATTCATATTATAATTAAATATTTTAATTAATTGAGATTAAAGTGGATGATTTTGTAATTATATGGGTGTCACATATGTTTTTTTCATTGTAGGTATTTGATCCAGGGAATATGGGAACCTAGATTTGATGTAAAAATTGATATTTTTTATAGAATCAGGTTGGTGGCATACCGATTGGATCTTCCATGTCGTTATTTTGTAATGCATGATGTTTTTAACATGCCACAAATTCATTAGTATCACCTCGTCCTTTCTCATAATATAGAATATGATGGTGTTAATGTTTAGGGTGATGTTTCTTTTGAGGAACATATACATTGTGTTATGAAACTCAATTAGAATGTGTTATGATAAAATAATTTGCGAATATTTAGATTATTTTAGTAATAGGTTAATGTTACTAAGGAAACATGGGATATTAAAAAAAATATTTGCAATCAATGGTGTGATCATTTTACCTATTAATAATAGAGATTATTCATAGTATAACTTGAGGAAGAGTGGTTAATGGTTGGGGATATTATAAGGTCTGAATTTTTTTATGATTCCAAAAGCATGTTCCCTGGTAATCCATACCATTTTGTCTATTATATTGTAATTTTGTTACATTAGGCATGATTAGAGTAAAATTAGAGAAATTTGGAAATTTTTTTGGGACTATATGTATTGTATGGTAGGGGTATTGTTTTCCCAAACCATGCAACCATCCTAAAAAACCTTGAACCTTAAAATATATTAGGTTTGAATGGTTTAAAGAATGAATTCAAAATTTTTATCCCCCTTAATAGATATCGTGAATATATATTGATATGTACACTGTTAAGGTCCATGTTTTGGAAAACTATGCACCGAAATCTATGAAATCGTATGCGTTATTATTTAATAACATGATATTTTATTAAATATTTAAAACCCAATGTTTTAACCCCTATTTACACAAAAAAAAGATTATCTTAATTCCATATATTTTACAATACCGCGTATTAGAACCGTGCCTTAAAAATTACAGTGTAGATAAAAATTTTCCAGTCATGGATATATAGAATTAAGTACATGAATTACATTTTTAAAAACTGCATAAATATAAAATAAACTGAGATGCTTAAGATGCACTAACTCCAAAGGTACTAATTCCCAGAAAACATCAGTCATATATTTTAAATTTTTTAGAATTTAGTGTGATCCCAAAATACCCAGTAAGTGGTTTTTAAAAACAAAGGATAAAAAAATTAATCTATTGAAAATTTAATAATCACACACAAAAATCGTTTTTCACAAATCGATGAATAACTATATATATATATATAAAGGAACAATATTTCACTAAATTATTATACATGAATATCCATTGGGGATTCTCCTTTAAATATATGAATAATTTTATTTTGGGACATTATGAGTACACTGATTTCCAGGTCTAAAAACCAATACATAATTCTATAGTTCTTAACTTAGATATTCATGTTCACACCCCACAACATCTCTTATACAACCAATGGAATTTGTTTTTACAAAATTGCTCACATTACAGACTTTTTCATCATTACCCAAATCATTACTAAAATACATAAATATAAATATTTTCATTAGAATAAAATAATCATTCTTATCACATGTTTTCAAAAACAAATTCAAGAGTTTCTAAATTCCAATTTTCAGAGAATCTATTTCATTAAATTAAGATCCTTATATATTAATCATAAATAAAATGGTATATTAAATATGGAATTTTTGTAATTAATATATTTCCAATGATATTCATACACTTATTATTATTTTTTGAATTAAACCATACAATTTAGATAGACGTAATGTATTTATTATAGATTCATTATATGTGGATTTCATGCACAATTCATGGCCATGCATATATATAAACACGATTCCCGTAATATTGATAAAACATGATGACATGTTATTTGAATTTTATAGAATCATGAAGATTAATTGAAAATAAAATTATAAACAATATATTAACCATTCATTGAAATATATATATACATATATACATGTTGTTATTTAATTGAAATAGCAATTATCGCAGATTTAATACTTGATTGAGAGAAATATTGATAAATGAAAATATTCATTAGAATAATTAATTAAAATAATTTTTTTAGAATACATATTTTTATGTGGAGATGTTGGATGTAATGATTATTATATGTAATTAGGTTTTTAATGAAACCATCCATTTGACCAAAATAAATTTATTTTAAATTATACTTGATATAGTAGAAGCACTGTTACATAAACACACATTGATATATATGTATATATATATATATATGATTGTGTGTGTGTGTATGTATTCAAAAAATACACATAGATTGATATAAATAATTTTAATATCATTTATCATTTTTGAGAATAAATATAATATTTTTTAAAAATAATTAATTGATGAATATCTTTCTAATTTTTAATAAATATAAAAAACCAAAAATTAGGAATAAATTTAATTAAACCCCTACACAAAAGATTTAGAAATCAGATCCATTGTGTCAATATAAACATTTCATACATGCTGATTGAATTAAAAATATGTCATTTAACTCAAAAAGAGAGATATATATATATATATACTAAAAATATATACATTTATATATATCTCAACTGAAAATAATGAAATCCATTATATAAAATTTCATGTAATTTTTTTTATATTGAATAGTTTTCCTCAAATAATTTTATACAGAAAAATAAGAGCTGTATGTAACTTAAATACACCGTTACAAAATATAATTTAAAATTATAATAATTTCTTTACATGATTTTGGAAACTTAATTGGGAAAGATAAACAACTGCTTTCCTATGGACCTATACCCAAATAATTAGTCAGACCCATGAGTTCTCCAAAAAAGAAAAAGGTGTTTCAAAATTTATAATAAAATATGTGTAATCTATCATCTAAATGATGTTATCCCTCCTCTCATTTCTTTTTATAATATATAATTATGGTGATACATTAATATTTTTCTCTTAAGTTTCCATGGGTCACCCTCTCCCCACCATTGTTCTAACTTTTTATCTTTTGGGTTCCCTATATCACAACTCTCTTATAATAATATTAATTTATTATATAATATTTTTTTCTAATAATAATGTCACAATATTTATCAAAAAAATAATATTTTCTTCAATATAGTAATAATAAGAATAGATATTGTGATTAAAAAATATATGTATAATGAAATATATAAATCTAACAATTTATAGTAATATAATATAAACATTTAAAAATAAGAAAACAATAAAATATATAATTCATTTTTTTTATTAAATATATATACATAGAAGAAAATATATAAATTATATATTTATATATATGTATAGAAATTCATTTTCAATGAACAAATATAGTAATTTGTTGTATTTTAGATAATAAAATAAATATAATCATTTTTAGTTGATAAATTTTATAAAAGATAATATAATATACAAATATTTATAAAATATATTAACATAAAAATAATAATATTTTTCAAAAATATTTTTTCAATTAATTATATTATTATAATTATTATTAATACATTCAAAAAAATATATTTTTTCACATTTATTTAAAAAAATTAATAATAATTTAACTATAGTTATTATTATAAATATAAAATTTGATACATAAATAAACACACAAACACACACAAAAATTATATTATATCAATGTGTAAATATAATATATATAAACTATATCAACATATAGATAATAATAATTTTCAATAATAGGTTTTCTGTTAATTATTGTTATTATATTTATTATTGAAACCTTTAAAAATTATATTTTTATGATTTAATTTTTTAAAAAATATTAATAATTTCACTATAATTATTATTATAAATATAAAATTTCATATATATATATATAGACACACACACACAAAAAAACACTGATACATCTTATTAAATCATTGGGAAAATTTTAATTATTTTAAAAATTCAAACAATTTTATATATTCAAATATTATCTTATAAATATAATCAAATAAATATATTCATATTAAAAAACAACTTTAAATATATTAATATCAAATTATAAAAATATTTTTCTTGAAAAAGAATAATATATTTAAAAAATTATATATCAAAACATATTTTAAAATAAAAAATATATTATTTCATATTAAAAAAATATTTATTTAATGAAAATAATATTTTTTGAAATATAATATTTTATAATATTAAATAAAAACATATTTTGAAAATATGAAAAAATTTGTTACATAACAGACTTAATTAAAAATCAATGTTTCAAATTATAACCAAAATTAATTTTTATTTAAAATGAAAGTAATATTTGATTTTCATTGGGCATTACATTATTCCCCACATAGTTGAATTCCATCCTCACAATTGTTTTTCGGAATAAAAATAATTTTGAATATTCATCTTTAGAATTAAGAGACACTAGGACCACTGAAATGAAAGAATAAAAAATAGATAATATCCAAATATAATGAGACCATTATTCTGATACTAGTTATAAGGACCCAGTCATTAACATTACATTGCATATGACCATTTACCGGTATGGGTTCTTGAGAATTATACATCAGACATATTTTTTAACACATTGAATTAAAATTAAAAAAACAAACACTTTGGATGCGCTAACTATGAAGGTGAAGATGCCTAGCAATCAACCATGATACATGAAAAAAATACTTTCAAAACACCGGGTGAGCACAAAATACCCAGTAAGGGGTTTTCAAAAACAAATGATATAAACAAATTTTTTATTCTTTTGAGTACACAGAATGTGGTGTATGGATGAAAGAAATATATCAAACCATATATCTAAACTATAACGACCCAAAGTTTCATTAATAAAAAATCCCTCTTGATCCAGATAAAAGTTTCCTTATGAAAAATGTTTTTATAAGATGAAAACTTCTTTAGTTTTACGTTAAGATTTGTGACTATTACTTTTATAGCAATTGAACAGTGATAATTTGAGTAGTATAAATATAAGGCTTTAACGAACCCATTTCTACTCAGACAAAGGAAGCGATGGCCTCATCCAGTAGAATTGCCCCTTATGAAGCCCATTTGTCAGAGCTCGGAAAAGAGGTGGCGTCTTTGGGCTTTTCCCTTGACCAAGCCCAAGCTGTGCTTCATCAAGTCAATCTCGAACGTGATCGTCTACGGGAAATGTGGAAGTTGATTGAAATTACCACTCGAGCGATGTTGTTCGAGCCGCCCCAATAGTCTGTCACCATCGCACACCTTACAGTTAGGTCTTATGCGGCTATTTTAAGGGGTTATGTAACAAATAAGTAGTGTTATGTTAATGTGCATTATTTTTGTATATAATAATGAATATAATTTCTAGTCATTTTTGATACATTATAATTAGTTTTTAAAGTACAAATGGTGGTTTTAGTTATTATTTAATTAAGAATTATATTTTATTAAATTAAATGAATTTTTTGAATTAAATAATATTTTAATAAAATATTATTATTAATATTAAATTATTTTTTATTAAATATAATGATCTTATAATTTTAAGAATGCAATGAAATTTTTTATTAATGTTTGAAAGCCATTTCTGTCAAAACCCGTGAATTTTTTATAAATGTCGGTTTTTATTTTAAAAGTGAAAATTTACATATTTAGAAAATTATTTAGATAAAATAAATATTATTTTTGGAATAAGAATGTCGAAATTATCCAACAGTGAAATTTTTATAATTTTCTGAGACTGTAAAAATTTTGGGTAAAAATTAAATACCATTTAAATATATAATGTGTTTTATGACATCATAATGTCCCAATGGTGATGTAATAAAATATCATAATCATTATGTTCGGCCAATATGTGTTTTATCATTAAAATAATGAGGATTTGGGTTTGTTTGACTTACTTTTCAAACCATTAATGGAGCCCTCAAGACTTATTCAACACATTGCCTTTTTAAATTTATTTCCATGGGAGTGGGACTCATCTCCACATAATCAACCCTAATTTTTTAATAAGTTCGGACCTTGGCATTGTAAAATATTGTTTTCCTCTTTCCTTTTCCAGAAACCATGGGAAAATACCATGGGATGGTTTGTGGTTTGTATTATTTTAATATAAGGGGTCCCAAACCTAAATAATAAAGAATTCTCTCACTATTCCTATATAAACCCACCCAATCTCCCACTTCCTCCTCACTCAAAGCCCTTTAAGATCGTCCAACCTCTGCCCTACTCTCTCTATAATCCTCTCAAGGTTCCCCAAGCTCCCAATAAGCCTCTCACAAGCCTCTCTCTAGCCTTTGGAAACACACTTCCAAGTAAGGGTTTTTTTCTTCCTTTCTCATTTTTGTAATTTTCTTTATGTTGTATTTCCATTTTAATTTCAATTTGAATGTTGGGGTATGGTTTCTAACCTCCCCCATACTTCCCTATTATTTTTTAATGATGGGAGACCCCTTTCTCTCTCATTAAATTCCTCACATGTACACCCGTTACTATGCCGAAATTCTGAAAGGAATTTTTTTCTCCTCTTTTATATGCAAGCAATACTTTTGTATCACGAATATAAATTCCTTTTCAATTGTTGGGACATGTATCTATATGACCTCCTTACTGTACATTACATTTAAATATGATGAGGAACCCCATTCTCTCTCATAAACCTTTTTTTAATTCTTATGTCACCCCGTTACGCTGCCGAAATCACACCGATTTTCTAAGCCAATATCATCGTGTAGTGAATACCATGCCCATTCTCCATCAAGGGTATTCACCTTTATGCACATTTACTTATTGATTATATTGTTTCATGTATGAATTCCACATTCCTTTATCATGGAATAAATGATTATGTTTTATGAATCCATGTTTTATGATCTATGTGGCACACTTATGCATGAAATGAAATGTTTAAGAAGGGTGCGCACTTATAGCGTTCCAATGCATTGGGTAATGTATAGTATCATGATACGTCATGTGCAATGAGTATTTACTCATGCTAATTCAAGTGCAACGAGGGTTTACTCGTACTTCAAGTGCAATGAGGGTTTACTCATGCTCCATGTGCAATGAGCCTTGGCTCATGCTAATTCAATGTTAAATGTTGTTGACACATTTCCATGTTATGGTTATCATCCTTTATCATGACTCTATGTTCTTGTTACTATAATGCTCCATTGATATTCCTATTACCTAACATGTATTATACTCCTCATGTTATTCATTGTGAACTCCCTTACTGGGCTTTATATCTCACCCTTTTCTTATGCATGTCCTCAGGTTATCCCATGCAATTCTAAGTACAGAGGAATGTAGTGGTATTGTAAAGGAAGTTTTCAATAAAGATGTTTTATTTCAAGTTTAATGTTTTTTTGTAATGATCCGACGCCCCAAAGACACTAAACCTCTCGATCTTCTTTGTTGTATCAAGTGACGTTTTATGTAATAAATCATGATTAAGTTGTAATAAAAAAATTGGGTTGTCATAGTTGGTATCAGATGATAGGTTTAGTTATTTTTGGGATTAGGAAACCCTAGTAAAGCCTTAGATACAAGACTAAGCATAATCAAAACATCCCTATGTTTTGGTAAATACTATGTAAGTGGTCTATCAAACAAATACATCCCTGTCTGGATATGAGGAGGTAGGGGTGGCTCTAGCACAGATGTATCCTAGGGGTAAAACCCGAAAACACCGCTTTGAGCTAGACTCGAACGGGAACTGGTGCACGAAAACGGGCCTTGCTGCACTCCTGGTTACGACACTCCCGGGGGATATGTTTTGAAAAATTCACAATCTTAGTATGAACTCTTATTAAGGGAAAAATGCCCCTAAGAATATATGTTAGAAGTAAGATCATGAAATGCCTGGATTGAATCCTATAGACTCAAGAGTTAAAGAGAATAAAGTTTATTTATAAGTCATAAAATTTTGTCTTTAGATTACCCATTATGTGTTACCCCTGACTTTCCTTTTATTCCAGCCAATGGCCGGTAATAGGAGAACTCGGTCTATCAACCGTTGTGAAGATCAGTGTGATGATTGTACAAATAAGATGCCCAATCCAATGGGAGTGGGAATAGCGAACTTCGTCATGCTTCTCTCTCAGCTAACTCAAGTTTTGAATAGAAACATAGGTCAGGAGGAATGTTCAACCCCCATAAGAAAGAATAAGTCGCTATCGAGAGCTTCATGAGACAAAGCCCTCCTACTTTTAGTGGATCATCTGATCCCACGATCGCTGAGCAATGGATCAACTCCATTGAAAAGATCTTCTCTATCCTTCAATGTTCTGAAGAAGAGAAGGTTCTCCTGGCGGCATATCGTATGGAGGGTGAAGCTGATCAATGGTGGACGTTGATCAAAAATACGAAGCCTGAGGAGGAGATCGAGGCTTTGGAATGGAAAGAATTCCAGAAGATGTTTTTCGATAAATATTTTTCGTGCACCCTCCGTCTTAAGATGGAAAGGGACTTCCTTTCCCTCAAGTAGAAAGATGAAGAATCTGTGGGAGCGTACGAGTCAAAATTCACAAGGATTGCATGATACGCTTCCGACTTTGACGTTACCCCCGAATGCAAGGTTGACCGCTTCTTTGGTGGGATGAAGCCTAGCTTGCGGAAAGAATTAGCGATCTGTGACTTCGGCAGCTATGAGGAAATTTTCCGATGTGCCCTCAAGGTTGAAATGGAGATCGGAGAATCACAAGGGTATCATGGGGACAAGAAGCGGAAGGTGGAATTCAATACTGGTGGTCCGATGGATAAATCCAACGGTGCTAAGAAGTTTCACCACCCCACTTGCCAAAAGTGCGGAAAGAAGCACCCTGGAAATTGCCTTAGGGGGATGAGAAAATGCTTTAGGTGTGGAAGAGAAGGGCACCTAGCTATTGACATTCGACAAGAAGGACCCGCGGCTGTGACAGAGGAGAGAATGCTCTGTTCGAACCTCAACACGTTGTTCAATGCTACAAATGCAATGAACCGGGTCATTTTGCGAATCAGTGCCCTAATCCAAGGTTTATCGGAGGCAACCAACCACCTCCAAGACAGCAAGGAAGTGCTTTTTCCCTCACTTATTCCGAAGTGAACCCCGAAAACGAAGTGGTGACAGGTACGCTAGTTATTCATTCAAGAATAGAGAACATACTTTTTGATTCAGGTTCTACGCATTCTTTTATATCTCGAATGTTTAGTAGAACAATCCCATTGCCACCACAAATCCTGGAAGTAAAGATGTTGGTGAGTACGGAAAATGGGGAAATCATTGCATCCCATGAATATAAGTCCTCCCCTGTTATAATCTGTGGATTGAATTTCACGACGAACCTCGTCAAACTCCCATTGGTGGAATTTGATGCAATTATTGGCATGGATTGTCTTTCCTTATATAGAGCCTACATAAATTGTCGGGAGAGGGAAATCACGCTCCATATGGAGAATCAACCCCCGATTTTTTACAAGTGTCAGGAGGAAGATGAATCTCATTTATCTCCATAATCTCAAGCATGGATATTATTGCCTTATGAGCACGCATATCTGGCTCAAATGATTGAGTTCAAGGAAGAAAACACCCTTGAAGAAATGCCTATTGTGAGGGAATTCACTGATGTATTTCTCGAGGAACTTCCTGGTCTTCCTCAAAGAAGAGAGGTTGAGTTCTCAATTGAACTTCATGTATCCAAAAGTTATGTATCATCAACAGGAACTCAACGCAACAGACGGCGCGTCGATCGGACGCCCGGTCTGAGAGTTATTGGCTTTTTCGTCCCAGGGGCCCGGTTGGTTTTTAAGGAAAAACCAACCCGACTGTACTCCACCTGCGTCCAAACCTCGGGCAGAGTATGCCAAAAGATCCGTCTCACTAAGAGGAACACAAGAAAGCTGACGGCACGTCAATCGGACGTCTGTAGCTCAAGATACGAGCGTTTCCACTCCGAAGGCCCGGTTGGTTTCGTGAACGAATCAACCCGACCGAACTAAAAGTAATCCGAAACTTTGAGTGTGATATACCGAATCGACCGTATCGATCCAAGGATCATATAGCCGATGATGGTTCGTCAATCGGAGGTCCGTGGCTCAGGTTATGGCCAATAGACCAAAACTGTCTCGAAAACGGGGGGTTCGCGTCCGAGCCGACCCGGCCCTACCCCCCCCTGGGTCGACCCGACCCGGGTCCGACCCGGTCCGGCCGGCGGCGGTCCGGCGTGCTCCGGCGCAGCCTGGCCGGCGGCGGCGCGGCCTGGCGCCGCTGGGGTCACGCGCGGGGGGCTAATCCCCTGCTGTTTCAAAACGGTGGTGTGGCTTTTAGCCGCGCCTTTTGGAGAACCGTCCCCCCTCATGGGGGGCCTGCATGAGGAAACTGGGGGGCCGCCTGCCCCCCTCAATGAAACCGCCCCCCTCATAAATGGGGGGGCTTTTGAGAGTTGACCGGGGGAATTAAATTCCCCCGGTCTTTGACCTTCCGGCCGGCCACCTGGCCGGCCGGTTTTTCTCCAACGGGACCGGCCGATTTTTAGAATGTCATATAAAATATTTCATTTAATGTTTATTGATCATTTTTGTAGTGGATGTACTATCATTATGAAATTTACCTTAAAACTCTACGTAGTTTATGATTATATTTAATGATTGGAGAAACTATTTAAATTTCATATACTAGTATCAATATAAAAATATATTTTGATAATGTTTCATCCCTATCATATTAATAATGAATTGTACATAATTAGTGTACTGAATGGAATACTATATCCCCTCACTGTGTCAATAGGTTGCATGAGATATACAAGATACTATTTTGTTCAAGGAAATACCCATTTATATTGTCATATAGGTTAGAAAATGATATCATTTTAATAATATCCCAAATTATTAATTCCATCATAATTATATTATTTTTTGAACATCAATGTGATTAGTCAACTAGTCTGATACCTATGGGTATGTATAATTTTCATGTGATTATTTGTATTGGGGGTATTTAATCATATGTTTATTCTTCTATATTATGATTAATATTATGTTTAAATATAATGTGTTTTTAGTTTTAACCTTAGCTAATTATTTATCCATATTTTTGATAATATTCACTATATTTCTTCCATGTACAAAGCATATGATCTCACCATAGTATTATATTTTATTATTCCCCCTCTATTATAATATGTATATTATGATTGACATGCATGGTTAATCTATAATATTCGTGTCGTTTATAATGTAAATATTAAAATATTTTCATTTCAAGATCCAATCTAAATGTTTCGTTCGTATTTGGTTTTTGTATTATACTAATCAATAGTCATAACCTATCCCCCAAGGCACATTCCATGAGTACCCCACACTCACATCCCAGATGTCAGGGGCAAGCAACTAGTGCAGAAGGCATTACAAAAAAATGGGAGGATGTTACCAAGTACATGTACACACATACACTCACGACCCCAGTCCACAAATCTAAAATTTAAACACTAAATAATCGATTCATAAAATAAATTAGTAAAACACAACTAGAGTAAAACAGAAAGTAATATACAAGGTGCGAAACCAGTCCAGTATACATGCCCACCAAACGAAAGGAAAAACACATGTAAGACCCCAAGTCTCTGAAACTCATCTGCTGAGAACCCTTCCCAAAGGGTATGCAGTGGGTAGCTTCTCAAAAAAATAGGAGTATGCCTCTTCTGTCTTCTCTCAATGAACACAACAAATTTTAAGCCCTCCCTAGACTCCAGCAAAGCATCAATTATATTCACAAGATGTGACCCGCGCGGGTAATTCCTGTGAAGGGTTGAGTAATACATTACATTGTAGGGGACCCCAATACCACAAAAGTAAAACATGAGAGAAAAACCACAAGGAAATGAAATTTCTCCTCTACCTATGTATATGCCAATACATATTCCATGGTCATCCAAATATACTCATCTTATCCACTGATAACCATAATGTCTCAGAAATATATCCTACATCAGGATTCTCACCAAAGCTCCATGATATTATTTATCCTAGATGGAACTGTCCAAGAGATACACTACATCAGGTAAAACTCAACCATTCCTAATTGTACATTAGGGAGAGTCTTATTCATCAATAACATTCTACAATGTTCAGCTACAGTTCTCGATACTAGAGGTAATGTCTTCTCTGTCTTCCTCTTCATGCATGACTAAGGGATCCCATGTGTAAAGGCCCGCTCAGCGCCTCTATGCTTAGTTGAGGGAGCACTTCTCCATGAAATCCTATGATACCTTAGTCACTACATTAGGGTGTTTCTCACACCTTAGTCTCATCAAGGAATAACTTTTTCCTACTTATGTATAAATCCATTCAGGTGGTGGGGCTCGCTCCCTGTAGATGTGTCCTATAGGAGAGGGTTTTCCCAGTCCTATAGAGGACCCGCTCCCCGTTACTACTCGGAGACGTGGTAGTACTGCTCTATAAATGATGACATGAACCTTGGTTCCATCGGGTTAGTACTAATTATGATAGACTTGAACCATGTTACAATGTGGGAGTAATTCATCATATATAGTGTACCTGCACCCTCAAATGTATGGGAGTACTACTCAGTTACTCAAAGACCCACACCCTGGTACTAGGGGAGTACCGACTCTGTTAGTTTATTCATTATAGCTGACATGTGACCTATTAAATTTGTGGAGTACTGACCCTAGGCCAGAGGACCCACTCCATGGAATTATAGGTGAGTAATGACTGTATCAAAACAATGCATAAGGAGTTACCTCTCCCTAAAAGGACATTGGAGTGACTACTCCAATGTTAGGGTACCCAATCCCTAGTCCCACATGGGAGAATCTACTCTTCCCCCATAAGAATTTTATAGGACCCATTCCTTATTAATTTAGTCTAGTTATAAACCGTAATAACTTCCCATAGAAATCAAACCCTCACCCATGATGTGGGGAGTCCCATATCTACAGAAGAAGAGTGATAAATAGTACCCTCACCCTGAATCTTCAACAAAGTAACCGTAATAGAATATATTCAAGAGAAATACCTCATTGAAGCGGAAAATATACTAATATAGGGAGGTAATTCCTTAAAAATATTTAAGCAATCCGCAAACATACTCAATGAATCACTTAGAGTATCTCAAAATTGCATTCTGGTCACATGGGTGTCGACACCAAAGACGGATCATCAAAACAATGTTATGTTTGAATGTTGCGATTGTTTTAGTGAAACAGAGGATGGTTGTGTCTGGGACCAACCAGACCCAAGTTAATAAACCTGAACCATCCTATGTCTCACCCAACCAATGGGTCCAAGCCTGACCTAACCCGTTGGGCCACAGGTCCGTCCCACCAGGACTCGGGTACTGACAGTCGCCGACCTAGACCGCCTTGCTGGGGGCGGTCCACCAGCACCTGCCCGACCCTTCTCAGGTGGGCTAATTTCTCCAGAAGAGATGCGACTATGCCACTTCCATCTCACACCTCTCAACACCCGTTGGGACAACCTCCATGGTCCATTGTTACACTCATTTGGATCTGCTTTTCTAGCATGACATGTGACTTTCCACGGGTCCAGATCACACTGCGGCCGAAGTCGTGGCTCCTCTATGTGGGAAAATGAATTGTGTGGCTTCTGTCACCACCACCACCATTGCATGCCACCCTGCAATCTGGAATACAGCTACCTCTATGCTTACATATTCCACCAAAGACAACAATACATTCTCCGATGGTATGTTCTTGGATATAGAGCGTGGTCTAGAATCCTCGGTATGTGTTCTTCATTGCATTGGGTTTAAATAGCAGTTTATATCCTTCTAAAAAATCATTCAATTGATGTTATATCACACACCACCTCATTCCATATGTCACCATCTTCATCAAACCTCCAGCATTCTGTATAGATTCAAGAACCATGATTTCATATAGTTGTGCCATGAAAGATTCCACATCGACTAACCAATCATCAAACCACCAAGAACACATAGAACACTATTTAAAAGAGGAGAATAATTCCAAATCAACCAACGAGAGGGATGAATATTCACCTACATTTTCATGTCAACTACCCTCTCCCATTAGAATAATTAAATGGACAAAAAAATATAATTAAATTATGATTGGATTAATTCTCCAAGGATAAACCAGATAGAAACCACTCCTTCAAGGAAAAATGGTCCTCAAGTCAACATATTCCGGTGTTGATCCAGGTTCTCTATTTAGAATGAAGATCATAGAAGGAATGTAATTAAATAATAACCCCTACCTAGAGTTTTTAGTGCATGAAAATATTTATTCAATTCATTTACCCATGTAGATCTGTGTTCCACTAGAGTTCTTTGATTAATCATCATTAGTGAGAGAACATCATCTTTCCACATAAGAAAACACCATCATTATTATAAAAAACATGGATTTATAATATTTGTTGGTTTAAAAAAACATCATTGCAGAATAAAATATATCTAGTTACAAATATTTTATTGATGCTCACATCAAAAAATAACTTCATTTTCTAGTCTATATAGGATGATGATAGGCCTTTCATAAGTTAATATCGATATTCAGAATGAAAGTGTTAACCTATTTTTATAATTTTGGGATCCTGTTGATTAATTTAATAGTTAAAATTTATCCACTAAAGTATTTTTAAATAAAACATTGTTTATTCTATGATTTATTCTTGTCACAATAGTGCTCGAAATCACATGGTGCCTCAGCTTGTGGTCTCTAAATTTCCCAAAATAATTTCTAAAAAATAAATTCTGGGAAAATCAAGTCCATTACATTCGACCCACCATAAGTCTTTTCTTCATCAAAATGAAAAATTCTAATATCTAGTGATGAAAAATGAGTTCACCAAGGGTCCCTATTTTTCTCACATACACACGGTTCAATGACAACGGTGATCTATCACACTCATGTACAACTTTTTCAATGTCAACATCGTACAACAACATGAACATGTATCCTTTGCTAAGACATGAGTGAATGCACCAGGCACTACGGTCTGCCTACATTCATGGGTTATAGTATCTCACCTCCATTATAACCTAATCAAGATACCTAAAAAACCTCAAAGTTCAAATCCTCCCTTGGATACACTATTATAATGCCTCCAAAAGTGTTACACGGGCATGGTTAATTTTTAACATGAAAGGGAATTTAAGAACGAAATGGGGTTTCCAACAAGAGAATGTCATGTATTACTAAGAATTATGTCTATAACCTCTAGAGTCCACAAAACATTCCAAAAATAGATCATTTCCAAACTCAAAAGTGGCATCCCTATTGTGTATAGATGGTTAGAAACCAATCGATACTGCATAAAAATTATGGGGTCTAACTCTAATACCACATAATGAACCTAGGTATGAAACTATATGGGAGTCAACATGTTGCACTGTATTCCCATTCACCTAAACAAAATACCCTATTTCACAATCATGGAAACATTAAATCCTTTTACTAATACAGACAATCTGGGATTGAAGAGGAGTTTTTCATTCTGAGAATGAAATTGTAAGGCCTCAACACCACATCTAAGAGATTATAACTACAACATTCACATCCAAAAGTCTAGTCACAAATTTATTCTACTGTGTGATAAATGGTTATATCCCAGAATGAGTCTATATGGATGGCGGTCAAGTCCTAGGTCCAATCAGAACCACGATGTATCAAATAGAACACACAGATTTTGGAGATCGACTATGAATAGTGTCTATTAAAATGGAACCCGAAGAAAAAAAAAGATATCATACCACAATCATCACCTAGATCTTATTTATCATAAACCATTACTGCATGATGTTTTACTCATCCATTTCATCGTGACCTTTATGACTTGTGAATACCACCAAGGGGTTGTTGTGGAATTTCTACACAGCTAATAAAAACAGAAGTTGCTCATCAAACTCCACTATGGAACCTTTCATCTTGTGGAACTCCTTTCTATAGGAGATTTCCCTTCCATGGAGGTTTGTCAGCCTACTACCCATCAATGGCACGATATGTTGGAAAATATCCAGTGAGATTCCCCAAGACGTTTAAAGTGTAACCCTGCCTCCCCCGTAGCTAATCATCTCTTTAGCCCTACTCCTAAAACACATTCCAATATTTATGTGTTTGGGCATGGATAATCCTCTTTTTCATTGATCATGTCGTGTATACTCCTCCAACTCCATCATACGCCTCTACCTCATGTCCTATGTTATAGGTCACATCCCACTTCTACTCTTCAAGGAAACTCTCAATATCTAGGGCGAGCTCCAGCACCCAGGCATATGTTAAAATGATAATTTGTATCACTGATGCCTTGATCTCCTAGCATAATCTATACTCTAAGGTCCAAAACCTTATGTGTGTGTCCCACACCATAACTATAGAGTATCAAAAATGATATACTAATCTCACTAGGTACTCAACTACTTTCATGTTTTCTTACAATAGGTTCTTCATATCCTGTATACAGACATAGCGTAATGTCACTATAATGAACTCCTCCCTTATGTGTGATCAAGGAATATCCAGTTGAGGGTGTCCTAGTAATTCATTCAGATCATCAAGCTCCATTGTCTCCCCACTCAATCCTGATAAAGGTTTGTGGTCATGATCATTATCAGGTTGAGAAGCCTCTTCACAATGTCGAAGACTCACATAGCTACCATAAGAAAATCCTAGTCTGTTTGGGTGGCTAGTCTCAACCATAATCTTTGGAGGTCTCTACCTATGGAACTCATGCGGTGAACTCATCCTATGCACATCATAAACTAGTATAGATGGAAGAAATTTATGATCAACGGGTTGTGGTATTGCTGGTGCACCACCCGGTAGTGTTATCTCTGTTATGGGTCCCTGTACCGACACCTCATCACTCAACAACCTATTCTACAGATCTCATCCTAGAATAAAGTAACAACCTGATATTTTATGATAAGTATTATTTTTAATTTATTTGGTGTCATGTTTATTATGCTACAACAAGATTTTATTGTGTTATACGCTACACAGTATTAACTTGAAGTATACACAACACTATTCATAGATTGTGTTGCACACAAATTCAAGTTCGTTTTATAATAGTCATTCTATGAAACATTGAGTGTATATATATATATATATATTCAATGTATAAATGAAATATGGTTGGATTCTGTTATACGAAACAATGATGGATTTTTTCACAACACGCAACCATGACTTGGCATGCATTACACGCAATCGTGACTTTCCTCGATAGCGTGTGTTGTACGCAATATCAGGTTTCATTAAACAATGATATATGGTTATAATATTATTATGAACTATCCGTTATGAATAGTAATAACCATCTTTTGTAATTTTTTAAATTTCATCGTTCAAAATGGAATTCATTTTTGGATTCAGAATATCAAATTTATCCTTGGGTGAAACTTTGGTATTTTTCTGAAAACATTCAATTTTTGATGAATAGTGAAAACACTGGGTTACTATTTAAAACCCGAATTTTTATTTATATAATTATTTATTTAAATTTATTTCATGTAAAAATTGATACATCATTCTTATTTATGTTCAAAGTCATTCATTAGAGTCATTTTATAATAATTTTAGATATATATAAATTTTATTTAACTTTTCACTGTCATTTACCAACCTCTAAGGAGAATTTGAAAATTCACATAAAACATAATTTTACCGCTTCTATGTGTGGAATTTTGAAAATCCGAGAGACATGGTGAATATCAAGGACTAAATTGTTGTTCAATGAGATGATAATCATTTTTGGTGAATAGTAACTTTTTAGTTTTTTCCATGGTTAAAAGTAAATAGGGTAACTATGGGTAAAAATGATATTATTATTATTACCCTAACACATGTCCCAATTCTATTGGATAAGTGTAATTCGACAGAAAACAACCTTAGGAATAATATATTACCATTTAGGCCTACTTGGATTAGATTAGGGCATTTATTATTAATTTATTTAAAGAAAGGTTTAAATAGTTAAAATCAATGTTTAATAACTAAATCATTTTTAATATATTGTTATACATAAAATAAAATCAACTATAAATATTCATTAGAAAGATAAAAATATTTCCTAAATAATGATATTTTATTTATAATTTTTAGACATTATTTACCTTAATTTACTTATAACCCAATGATGATGTAGTAATTATCTTATTAACGAAATATTGACATAATTGATGTTATAAATACCCAAATAAATGTAATTTGAGACTTTTTATGAATTAAAAGAATTTTCTAGGTCAATATGACATGTTATTATTGATTTAATTAACTATGTTAGAACTAATAATTCATTTATGATTTTCACAAAATTCAATTACCAAATAGTGTCAAAATTGACATGAAATAGTTTTTAAAACAAATATTATATTATTAATTATTATTTTATTCCTAAAAATATAAGGTTCAGCCAAATTACTTAGATAAGGATATATATATTAATAATAAACAACTTGGGGATCGTTTAGCCTGTTATTTTATGTTTGTTAACCTTATAGTGTAAGAAAACAAGAAGACACGGTAAAAGTAAAATTATTTATCTTAAAGTTAAATCTAAATGATATGGTTAAAATAAAAACCTAAACCTATCTAAATTCTATTGGATGAGATTATTTCGACCCATCCACACCTTATAATCGAAATAAATCCATTTTGAGCAATTAAAAACCGAATATGACTTTATAATAAAATAATATTTTTAGTTTTTCCAAAGGTTCCCCTCTCCTCCCTTATAAAAGGGCACCTCCTACCTTACATATTCACACATCTTTGAGCCTTAAAGATTGGCCAAACCAGGAAAATATATCTTATCCAATTCCATATAAACAGCCATGATTTCATGGTCTTCATCAAAGTCCAATTTAAGTTCCCTAAGAGGAGGTCTCATAGAGGCGCTTCAAAGAAGAGGTTATGTCCGTTACCAATTCTTTCACCTGTATTTGTTCTTCCACTTCTTCATATTTAGTTAATTCATTATGAATTAATAACATAAGTATCACTCATATACTGATATTTTATTATAATTATGAAACAACCCTATTTCACTATCTATCCATCCTACGGGAAACGAAATCACCGCGTGTGTGTACGTACGGAATACCGTCTCTACGCCGTGGTGTAATCTATTTTCCACATCCACCTTACTTGGATGGGTATAATTGTGTAAATAATAACTATATATGATTATTTTAAAGTGATATTGATTATGAAATAGTATACATACACTCCAATGAAATTCCACTATCATGGGAATCGTATCATCACTCGTGTGTACGTACGAACTACCGTCTCCACGACGCGATGAGATTCATTCTCCATGTTAACCATTCATGAATGATTATAAAGTATATATATAATATGTAATAATGAAATATATGACATAATAATTATTCTAGATTTATTATATATATATATATATATGTCATCTACTTAATTCCATTCAATTCAATAAGGAAATGAAAACAGCGTCAATGCGTACGTACGACCTACCGTCTCCATGAACAGTGTATTTCATTCCATCTGTCATATATATATTTATATGCGGAATTAATATTACATATAAATCATGTTTTACATTATGGAATTATGTAAATCAGTATTTATGTAATATTATCATGAACAACAAGTCCAAACATGTACGATAAATAAAATGATTTTACACAAAACGCTGCTTTAACATGGAACTCACAAACGAACAGGTAATATAAAGTCATAAGTGAACCATATATGATATCATAATAATTAATATGAATCTGTAATAAGTCAATGACATTATTTAAATCATTATACAGGAGGTTCGGATACGTACGAAGCAAATCAGACCTAAGGTAAGGGTCAACTTTTCCAATCTCGTTTTAATCCGAGATTGTTTATTCGTAAGTATTTACTGGGTTTATATTTATCATCCATGTCCCTATTACCTAAATTTTATTTCATGTATTTTTAAATTCCTTTTTACCCATTTTGACTTTTACAACATGGTATGTAATGAATCTTATTTTTTAGAAGGCACATTTTGACTTTTCTAGTAAAAGAACGAGAAGAATGTTTTTTTAACTTATAAGGCATGAAAGGATTTTTACGGTTTTATAAAGCCTTATTTTCATGAAGCTTCTTAAAAAAGATTTCATGAATATTTTCAACAAAATCCTTTTCTTTTAAAAATGCAAAAAATTTTGTTAAAATAAAATGATTTTAAAGAAGAATGGATATTTTCCTCAAGAATTCATTTCAAGTCTTTTATCAAAACCATTTTCCATCTAAAATGACATTATTTTATATTTTTATTTTTCAAGTATAATGTATCTATGGTTTAAATGGATTAAATTTTCTTATTATGAAATGATATCCATTTCTTTTATAAGGATTATGTGATGATGGGATAATGTTTATGAAAACCATTATATTCATTGGGTTATTATGAATAATGTATGATTATTTTATGGCACACGTAAGAATGATTTAATTATGAGATGGGTGGGACATGTATCTCTCTCCAATGCATTGGTTTATGATTTTTATCTCATGAGATAAACATGGCTTGAAAGGAAAGTTAAATCGGTTCAGTAATACAGGACTGGAATGAGGAGTGAACTCAATTCAGAAAGGGACATTTTTTACAATGATGGACATGGCAGGAATGCCTTGGCTACTACGGAAATCATATCACGTGATTAATGGTTGCCACAATTTCATGTTTTATTCCCATGCTAATTTATCATTATTAATGTTTCTTCATGATCTATGCCTTACATACTTCCATGTTTTATGTCGTTGCTCTAGATTTTGATGTATAGATTTTATGCACATGTTTTTTTTAATTTAAAATGTCTAAGGATTGTTTTATGTTCTCTATTATTACCTTTACTGATCATTTTAGATCACCCTTTATATTTTTTCATTTCCCCAGGATTTATATAAAGGTTTTATGTAAGAAAAAAAAGGGGAAGATCATTAATGGAGATGTTGAAGATCTTTCACCGTGATTAGAAGATTATATTCCGAGTTTCAAAAGACTCTAAACTATTACGATCCTTGTGTGTCTATTTTTGTTATGTATTAAGAATTCCACAAAATTAATTTAATGTCTATTTACATCATGCTTCGGGCCTCTACAGTTGGTATCAGAGGATAAGTTTAGTTAACCTTTGGAAACTAGGACGCGAAAACATTAGTGAGATCCCTAGAGATATTTCTAAGGTATGTATTGGGATGTCCCCATGTTTAAGTATAAGTATAGGTTATATTCATAGAATTAATGTAACGATTTTAGATTAACCCTAAGATGTTAGATATTGAAGTTACTCCCCCTTGATTATGATTTTTTCCACTAACACTATTCTCTTTGGGTTTTAGAAAATGGCAGGAAATATGATGATTCACGATAATGGAGGATATGATGGACAATGGAATGATATTCTTCATGAGCAACCAAATGAAATGGGATTTGGAAGTCCAGACATCATTATTATTCCAAATTAGAAATATGATAATATGATCAATAAACTCAAATTCAGTAAGTTTCATGACTCGTCTAATAAGAGAATGATGGAGTTTCATGATGATCATAGAGGAAAGAAAGTTCAATTTCCCCTATGTAAATCATGTGGGAAGAGGCATCAATGAGAATGTTTAAAAGGAACTAGAAGATTCATTGGTCGTGGAAAAGAAGGACACAAAGCAAGTAAGTGCAAAAGAAAAGGTTCAATTAACACCATGGATGAGGATAATGGTATTGCTACGACATCAACAATGGTTAAATGTTTTAAATGTGGAATGTCCAGGCATTATGCAAACCAATTCCCTAAGGGAATGTCTCATGAAGAGAATATGTATGGTCATATGGGTAGTATTTATGTTTATGATGATGAGAAGACTACAAAAGATATATGAGATGAAATAATAGTTGAAGCTCGATCAATGGTTTAAGAAGGTAGTGGAATGATTACATGTTTATCAAGAATAATGTTGTATAAGTAATCTCATGGTACTATGGAATAAAGAGACATCTATGGATTGTTACAATGTTTCCATTCCTTATGTTTTTAAAGTTTATGATGAATGGTACCAGTAACCATGAAAGGTTATTTAGATATTTTTGGAAAGCACCTAATATCCGCATAAAGAAGTGCTAAGGAGATAATGAAATTTTTGATAGTATTAATGATCTCATGATTTATATAAAGACAAAGTTATATCATGATTTGAGTATATAGATTCTATTTGGGATTTTTTATGTGGAAAGAGTCAACTTTTGACAGTATTCATGTTTTCGCTAAGGTTCTATGGTAATTCATGTTTCAAAAGAATACATGATTAAGGTATTCACATTTTGGAATATGACCAAAAAGATATATCTTATGATATATGGGGGACAAATTAAGGAATTCACATGCTCGGTAGATGAAATTTCTAATAATCAGACAGATGAATTATCGATAAGCATAATGGTTGGAATGGACATCATATTGTATTGGTTAAGGATATAACATTATATTTCTGAAATGTTATGATAGTATAGTTTTAGAAAAAGGATAACCTGCAGGACGGACGACAGCCCGTCGCGTCAGACAAGGCTGTGGGAATAGAACCCACTACTGAAGTATGAATGGATTTATCCCCTACCACTGGGCTACAGGAAGTCCATGGTTTGTAGAAACTAGTTTAATTATATTAAGAGGTATGATAGATGATGTATAAGTCCATTTTTGGAACCATATACGATTAATATCACAATAGATAGACTTATATATATCTTTCCCGACCTTATGTTTGTGACAGATGGAATGAACTATCATTCTATCGCATGATCCGCTAACATTTCATGGAAAATAGATTCAACTTCATTTCATTATGCTATGAAGTGGATATAGTTCAAGGCACGAACAACAATGAGATTGTACCAAAATCAAGCATGTATTTCATCTAATTCAAAATTTTCAACTTTAGGGAAATGATATTGAAAAGCAAAAATGTTGTCCTAGTGCTATTATATCTGATGAATCAGATGGTACCATAGATCATCACAAATTTATGGCTTTGTGATTTTTGGCTTTTTCATATCCAGGCCCTCTAACACTCTCCATCAGAACCTGATGGTTAGATTTTTCTTCCATATCCATATTTTCACCTATGTTCTCCTATGTGGAAACCCAGTGATTAGTTAATTTGGGTAACCGTTATGTTTCATACATTATTTTTTAAAGTTATTTTTTGGTATTTCATTTTACGATGTGTGTTGCAATTAAAGAAACATTCATGTTGAAAACCATGTATAACCCCGACGAATTTTGAGGAAGAAATTCATTTTAAGGGGGGTAGAATGTAACAACATGTTATTTTATGATAAGTATTATTTTCAATTTATTTGATGTCATGGGTTTTATGTTACAAAAATATTATCTTGTGCTATACGCCACACTGTATTAGCTTGAAGTATATGCAACACTATTCTTAGATTATGTTCCACACAATTTCATGTTCGTTTTATAATATACTTTCAATGAAAATTGAGTGTATATGTATATATATATTCAATTTTTAAAATAAATATGGTTGGATTCTGTTATACTTAACAACGAAGGATTCTTGCACAACATGCAACCCTGACTTGGCATGCATTACACGCAATCACGACTTTCCTCGATAGCGTGTGTTGTACGCAATATCAGGTTTCACTAAACAATGATATATGGTTATAATATTATTACGAACTAGCCGTTATGAATATTAATAAACACTATTTGAAATTTTGTAAATTTCATCATTCAAAATAGAATTCATTTTTGGATTCGTAATATCTAAATTAGCCTATGGTGAATTTTGGTATTTTTCAGAAAACTTTCAATTTTTGATGAATAGTGAAAAATGGGTTAATATTTAAAAACAGACCTTTTATTTAAATAATTATTTATTTAAATTTATTTTAGTTCAATATTTATAAATAATACCTATTTATGTTCAAATTAATTCATTGGATTCATTTTATACTAATTTTAGATATATAGAAATTTTATTGAACTTTTCACCGTCTTTTACCCACCTTCATGGAAAATTTGAAAATCCACATAAAACATAATTTTAACACTTCTGTGAGTGGATTTCAAAAATCATAAAGACACGGTTAATATCATGGACTAAAATTTGGTTCAATGAGATGAAAATAATTTTTAGTGAATAGTATCTTTTTACTTTTTTTACCGTGGTTAAAAGTAAATAGGGTAATTAAGGGTAAAAATGATATTATTATTACCCTAACACATGTCCTAATTCTATTGGATAAGTTTAGTTCGACAAAAAACAACATTAGGAATAATATATGACCATTTAGAACCACTTGGATTAGATTAGGGCATTTATTATTAATTTTTATTAAAGAAGGGTTAAAATAGTTAAAAGCATAGTTTAATAACTAAATCATTATTAATATAGGGTTATACATAAGATAAATTCGACTATAAATATTCATTAGAAATATAAACAGATTTCTAACATAATGGTATTTTATTAATAATTTTTATACATTAAATAATTTAATTTATTTATGACACAATAATGATGTAGTAATTATCTTATTAATGAAATATTGACAAAAGTGATTTATAAATACTCAAATAAATATAATTTGAGGCTTTTTATGAATTACACTAATTTTATAGGTTAATATAACATGTTATTATTTATTTATTTAATGTTTTTCGAATTAATCATTCTGTTATGATTTTCACAAAAATCAGTTACCAATTAGTGTCAAAATTGACATGGAATAGGTTTTAAAACAAATACTATATGATTAATTGTTATTTTATTCCTAAAAATCTATGGTTCGGAAAAATGACTTGGATAAGGTTATATATATTAATAATAACATATTGGGGATCTTGTGGCTTGTTATAGTAACTTTATTAACCTTATAGTGTAAGAAAACAAGAAGAGATGTAAAAGTAAAATTATTAAACATAATGTTAAATCTAGATGATAAGGTTCTAATAGAAACCTATACTTGTCTAAATTCTATTGGATGAGAGTATTTCAACTCATCCCTACCTTATCTTCTAAATTAATCAATTTTTAGCTATTAAAAACCGAATATGACATTATAATTAAATACTATTTTTAGTTTTTCCAATGGTGCCCATCTCCTCCCTTGTAAAATGGCACATCCTCCCTCTCTTCCTCACACCACATTGAGCCTTCAAGCTCAGCCAAACCCTGACAAATCCTCTTATCCTCTTTTATATAAACATCCTAGAGGTCTTTATCTTCTTTAAAGACCAATTTTAATGCCCTAAGAGGAGGTCTCAAAGAGGAGCTTTAAAGAAGAGGTAAAGTCTGTTACCGATTATTTCAACATTATTTCTTCTTCCACTTCTTAGTATTTAGTATTTTCATTACAAAGTAATAACATATGTATCACTCATATACTGATATGTTATTATTAGTACGAAAAAACCCTATTTCACCATTTATCCATCCTACGAAAAATGAAATCATCGCGCATGCGTACGTACGGAATACCGTCTCCACGCCGTGGTGTAATCTATTTTCCACCACCACCTTACTTGGATGGGTATAATGGTGTAAAGAATAACTAAATAAGATTATTGTAATGTAATATTGATTCTGAAATAGTATACATACACTCCAATACAATTCCATGATACTGGGAATGGTATCATCACTCGTGCGTATGTACGGACTACTGTCTCCACGACGCGATTAGATTCATTCTCCATGTAAACCATTCATGAATGATTATAAAGTATATATAATAAATAATCATGAAATATATTAC
The DNA here is from genome assembly GCA_963277665.1 of Viscum album. Classification (NCBI taxonomy): domain Eukaryota; kingdom Viridiplantae; phylum Streptophyta; class Magnoliopsida; order Santalales; family Viscaceae; genus Viscum; species Viscum album. The sequence continues at coordinate 492,180,075 of OY728162.1, forward strand.
ATAATAATGATACTGGATTTATATATATATATATGTATGTCATCTACTAAATTCCATTCAATTTAATAAGGAAAAGAAAACAGCGTTCACGCGTACGTACAGCCTACCATCTCCATGAATGGTGTATTTCATTCCATCTATCATATATATATGTATATGCCGATTTATATTACATATAAATCATGTATTACATTCTGGAATTATGTAAATCAGTATATCAGTAATAATATCATGATCAAAAAGTCCAAACATGTACGACAAATAAAACGATTTTACACAAAATATTCCTTTAACATTGATCTTACTAAAGAATGGGGAATATAAAGTCATAAGTGAACCATATATGATATCATAACAATAAATATAATTCTAGAATACGTCAATGACATTATTTGAATCATTATACAGGAGGTTCGGATATGAACGAAGCATATTGGACCTATGGTAAGTGATAACGTTTCCAATCTCATTTTTATCCGAGATTGTTTATTCGTAAGTATTTACTGGGGTTATATTTATCATCCATGTCCATATTTTCTAAAAATTATTTCATGTATGTTTAAAGTCCTTTTAGCCCATTTTGAATTTTTCTACATGGTATGTAAAGAATCTTTTTTTACAAGGCTCTTTTTTACTTTTCCGGAAAAAGTACGAGAAGAATGTTTTTTTACTTATACAGCAAAAAAGGATTTTTACAGTTTTATATAGCCTTATTTTCATGAAGCTTACTCCAAAAGATTTCATGACTATTTTCAAAAAAATCCTTTTCTTTTAAAAATTCATAACATTTTGTGAAAAGAAAATTATTTTAAAGATGAAAGGATATTTTCCTCATGAATTCATTTCAAGTGTGTTATCAAAACCATTTTCCATATAAAATGACATTATTTTATATGTGTATGTTTCAAGTTTAATGTATCTATGATTTACATGGTTTCACTTTTCTTATTATGAAATGATATCCAATTCGTTTATATGGATTATGTGATGATGTGATGATGTTTATAAAACCCATTTTATTCATTGAGTTATTATGAATAATGTATCATAATTTTGTGGCACAAGTTAGAATGATTTCATTATGAGATAGGTGGGACCTATATCTCCCTCCAATGCATTGGTTAAAGAGTTATATATCATGAGATAGACATGGCTAGAACGGAAAGTTAAACTGATTCAGTAATACAGGACTGGAACGAGGAGTGAACTTGATTCAGAAATGGACTTTTTCCACTAAGATGGTCTTGGTAGCAATGCCTTGGCTACAATAGAAATCATATCATGTGATTAATGGTTTCCACAATAACATGTTTCATTACCATGCTAATTTATCATGATTAATGTTTCCTCATGATCTAGTCCTTACACACTGTCATGTTTTATGTCATTGCTCAAGATTTTGATGTTTAGATTTTATGCTCATGCTTTTCTTCATTTAAATTTCTAAGGATTGTTTTATGTTCTCTATGCTTACGCTGACTTAGAATTTGAGCTCACCCATTACATGTTTTTTTCCCAAGGATTTAAAGAAAGGTTATATCTAAGAAAACAAAAGGGGACGATCATTAACGGAGATGTTGAAGATCTTTCACCATGATTAGAAGATTATATTCTGAGTTTCCAAAGACACTAAACTTTTATGATCCTTGTGTGTCTGTTTTTTTATGTATTAAGTATTCCGAAAAAGTAATGTAATGTCCATGTATGTCAATCTTAAGGTATCTACAAATATTGGATTCAAATATTGATGGGTTTATCCTTAAATAGATCGTGTTGAACCACAGTTAAAAGATTATATCATTATATCTAACTAAAGAGGTGAAATGTAAAGAACATACCATACATATATGATACATGTACCATTCATTTCATGGGTACTAGTTTCCAAATTTACTCATTTGAAAAAATAGTAGTGTCCCAGTGAATGAACTCCATGATAGTCGTACAATCACTCAAACCTCTTCCATGAGAGTGAAACACAAAACAGAATAACACTAACACTATGCAACCCATCCCAAAAAACACAACTCATGGTCAGTAGGTGGATCCAAACATCCTCTCATACAAATTTGTCACCACTTGTTTCCTGGTACCCATTCTGTGACTACCCCATGCCCTCCCACCAAATTCCATGGGATAAAGACTTTCATTGAAGGCATTGACTTGAAAATGGTAGGCATTTTCAAATTTATTTTACACAAGCACACTCATAACGCCAGTCCACAAAGATGAAAAGTAAACAATCGGTAATCAATGCATGTTATCACCAAGTAAACCACAATAAGAGTAAAATAGAATGTAATGTACATGGTGAGAATCCTGTCCAATATACAAGACAACCAAACAAAATATATAAGACAAGTATGATCACAAGTCTTTGAAACTCATCCTCTGGGAACCCTGCTAGAAGATTCGGTGGAGTGTAGCTACCTAATTCTGTTGGAGTACACCTCATCTATCAGGTCTCACTATACATCACCAAGTCATGGTCCTCCATAGACACAATCAAAGAAACATTCATCTTCACAAGTCCCGACACGAGATGGAAAATCCTGTGTAGGGGTGAGTAAAACAATACGCAGTATGGAACCCCAAAACCATAAAGGTAAAAAAGAAGAGAAAACCTCAAGGAATCACACAATCAACCCTCCCTAGGTATATTCCCATACATATTCCAAGGTCATCAAAATTTACTCATCTCAACCTCTATGAAACATAATTTCCCAACCTTATAACCATCATCATTATTGTCACTGAAACACCATGAGCTTATCCATCCCTGATGGCACCATCCATGATATACACACCATCAAGTACAACTCTAACATTAATAGTGGTGCATCTGAAATAACATTCCCCATCAAGAAAAATCTATTAGGTTCAATTCTAGTGCTTCATACTAGTGGTCTAGTCATCTGTATCTTGAACCAAATGAATGTCTATGAAAACCCAAGGGAAGAGGTCTTTTCCTCGCCATTGCACTAAGCTGAGGGAGAAATGCTCCAAACTAACTTGGGACACCTCAGTTTCTCCCATATAGAGTGGCCCACACATAAGTCTCTTTGAAGGAGAACATGCGCCTACAAAGGATTCAATATCATCTTGTGTAAGGGCTCTCTCTTTGTAGTTGTGTCCTATAGTCAATGGATATCCAACTCCTTTAGAAGACCCTCTCCCTGTAACTACTCGAGATGGAGGAGTACTACCCTGTAAATTTAAAAATGTTCAGTAGTTTCATCATGGGAGTACTACTCATGAAGGAACCACACCATATTATAGATGGGGAGTAATTCTTCATATATCAAGAACTCGAACCCTACGCTGTAGGGGAGTTCCAATGGATGACTAGAGGAACCACTCTCTGGTAGTATGGGAGTAATGACTCTATCAGTTTTTTATCTATGGGGGACCCTTACACGAGTACATTATGGGAGTTCAATCCCCAGTCTAGCGGACCCTCTCCCCAACATGATAGGTGAGTACCAAGTCTTACAGAGAAATTTAAAATGATTACTCACACCCTATAACAGTATGGGATTAACAACTCCAATGTTACGAAACCTTCTCCCTCATCCCACAAGGGGGTATCTTTTATTTCATTACAAATAACATTGAAAACTTGCTCTATAGTCTTTCTGGGTAGTAAAAGTCATAGAGTAATCAACCCAAATTAAATTAACCCACACCCATGACGTGGAGTGTACCATATATACCTATGTAGTTGTATAAGAAGTACCATCACCTTGAGTCATCAAGGGAGTAAACGTCATAGTATGTATTAAAGATAATTATGTCGACTCAACTCAATTTTTTCTTTTATCGAGAGTAAATTTTCTTCAAATCAATACTCCAACCTAAAACATACACAAAACGTCACATAGAGTTTCTCAAAATGACTATCTCGATATAAGGTTCCCAATGCAGCATACAGATAGTCAAAATGATTCTCTATTTGAATGTTATGACAGGTTTAGAAAAACAGGGGTCGTTTGGGTTGGGGACCGGCCCAACCCAGTCTAAACGACCTGACTAGGGTAAGACCCACATCATTGGGCTTAGCATGAACCGACCAGATAGACTTTTCCCACTAGGTTGCATTTCTGGCCTGTTGGGATCGGCCCACTGGGATGCAGGTATGGACCCCCTAGCTGGGCGCGACCTGCCAGCACGTGCCCAGCCCGTTAAGGCGGGTATTTTTCTCAATACTAGACACAACTCTATTGCATTCAACTTGAACCATGTGGGGATAGCTGTAATTTCCTCCCTGTTCCATCGGTCCGATCACTAATTATGGGTTTATAGCACGACCTGTGGCATGTCATGGGTCTAGGTCACGTTGTAGTTGGAGCCCACGACTCCTACATCCATGAATCCTTGTACCACAGCTTGTACTGTCACATCCATTTTGGTACTCTGTCCTACTACTCTCATGTTTCTGTGGTGGAAGAATCCACCACAGACCACTAGACGAGCTCTTGTGGTCCATTCATGGTTCTGAATGGTGTTTAAGAGTCCTCGATCTACGTTCTTTATTGCTTGGTGTTCATATCTTTATTGTGATACCTTCAACTAGAAATTAATTTATCATTAGTATCTCAGGCCCCAACTTGAACTGTCTCCCATCATCGATTTCGCACCTCAATCGTGCCATATATATTATAAATCCAATATTTCTGATCTTTTCCCCACGATCGGTTTCACAAATACCGACCATTTTTCAACCCATGATGAATGTGATTAACACATTGTAAAAGTGGATAAGAAATCCACATCAACTAATGTGATGAACATACCTTCACCTTCATTCATCATGTAGTTTATCCACTATCATTAGAAGTATTAAACATAGAAAACAATATAATTAAATTTTGAATGGTTTAATTACACAATGATATTCATGATAGAAATCAATTATAAAATGATAAATTATCTATGGGTAAACATGTACGTGTTTTGATCTATATTCGTCATTTTAAACTAATAATGTGGAAGGAAAAAATTAAATAACAGCCCCTGCATGTAGTTTTTATTGCTTGAGAACATAAACTATAGTAGTGTCGCCACATTGATCCTTATTCCACTGGTTTTCTTTAATTCATTGTCATTGTTTAGAGAATATCCATCTCCGACTCTAGAATAGTCCATGGTTATGACGAGAGCCTCGTATTTCTGACAGAGTTTGGTTAAAATAAAACATTTTGGAATCATAAATTTTTTTTATTTAATAATATTTGAATGTCTCTAATGTCTAAAAGAATAATTCTTCATCTAGGCCATGCTAGATGATGTCAGTATTTTAGTATGTTAATGTCTTTGATCTCAACATTACAGTGCCCTAAAAGTTATCATCATGGCATTTGTTTGAGTTATTTTAATGATTAATGTTATCCACCCAAGACATTTTTAACTAAAACTGAACATTATTCAATGATTTATTCATGGTACACTAGGCCGCATTATCACGTGCCCCCTCTGTCCCCAGTCTCATAATTTTCTCAAATAATTTATAAGATATTTTTATTCACACTGATATTGTATTTTTCTTTCATAAATCATTGTAGAAACATTATTTAAATATATATGTCTCATGTAGTTAATATTATAAAACAACAAAATTCTCTAATTGAAAAATTTATTATCATACTTATTATTGATTTTTAAATAAACCTATTTATCTACTAGATTTCAATGTTTGATGAAATATTATATTCAGAGTATAAGTAATCAGTGATTCATGATGATGATACAGAATTATTCATCATTAGAGAGGATACATCATCATCAATTTCATGTTTGGATACACCACTAATATCTCTTCTAACTGTGATTTATGGTGAATAAGATAATATTAATTCTGCTAATAAAAAATGTGATATTGAAATGCATTATGGGATTATTATAAATTAACAAATTATTGTGAATCTATAGGAATTAGGTGGTCATATTCTAGAGAGGGATGTTTAGTTTTATTTTTATTTAATCACTGATGCAAGACCAATATCAATCACTCCCTATAGAATACCAATGATTTATTTTACAATGTTAAGGAATAAAGTGTAGGACATGATTCATAAGGGATTTATAATCCAATGATTCGTCATTGGTGGATTATTTTATTTTTATAAAATGAATTTTTGATCTATGAGTTTGTGAATTTACTAGAGGGAAAAAAATATATTTTGATAAAGAACCTTTATTCACTGCCTATGATTGATTTCTTATTTTAAAAAATGTATAGAGATCAGTATTTTCCGAATATTCATCTCCATTAAATATGTCATAAATTACATATTATGAAGTATGATATAATAATTATTGTTTTTTGAACATGGTTTTGTAATTTAATGTTTATAATAATTCCATAAGAGTGTTCAAGTAATATCTTAATAATTATAATGTTTTATTTATTGATGATATCATAGATAATAAAAAATATATCTAGGCCATTAAAACACTTTCATAATATTATTGATAATCTGATATGAAAAGGATTATTTGGCATTTTCAACATTTTTGAATTATGGATATATAAAATCTTTTTTTGGTCCATATTTTCTATAAGGATGGAATCTTATTTTATCATTCAATGAAAATGGATTTACGATAAGGACCTACAATAACGATCATAACCTAGGTTTGTAGTTTGATTGGTTTAGTATGTTACTATCTGTATTTATTCTGAATATTTAATGATTAGCTAACCCATTATCCATTCTAAATCATAATGTTTTTATGTTAATAGAGATAATAGAAAATGATGAATGTATTTATTTACTAAAAATGAGATTAGTGGAGGCTTGGATTTTGACACTACAACCACTAAATGTTGGATTCCTTATTTCTAATGATTCATTGATGAAATATATTTTTTTCCCTTAATAAGAATGATATAGTTATTTCGTACGCTTCAAGGTAACTAAAAACTAATGAAAAGAATTATCCAACTCAATATCTCAAGTTATCAGTTGTAATATTTATTGTTTTATATAGGTAAAGTTTAACTAAAATGTATGATGTGAGATATATAAAGATCACAATATTTTGAAATATAAACTCTCACAACTATTTGCGAAAATTTGGAAAAGTAAATTGATCGAGGTACTAAAGGATAATGTTTTTTAACACACTTCTTATTAGAAAAGGAAAACATTATAGTAGATACAGTTTCCAAGAATGATCATGGGGTTTTTATCAAAATAATGATCGACATGTATCATGTGTATATAGATATAATAAATATGAATATGAGATTTATAAAGGAAGGTGAAATATCACAACTTTTTCTAATGGATACCAAAAAATATACATTATGAAGGATAAACATTTCTCACTCTAATGATGTAATTTTTTAAAATAAATTAATACAATTAAAGATAGAAAATTCTTATACCATATATTTGAAGTTGTTATTGTGAAACTTTGGATGTTGATTTATGCTACCTCAATATTATCTCTAAAATGGAATTATTGGATGATGATAATATCTAAAACTTCCCTATACCCCATGGTATAATTAATATTCATATAGAATTTAAGGAACTTTTTTTGTGTGATAACATAAAGGCAACATTTTATGAATATGTATCAATATTATTTAGTTTTTCTACAATTAAATTATGAAATAATAATTTCTAGAGGATTAATGAAACATTTACCTATTCATATATGGAAATTGTAAGACATTTTAAAGGATTTTCCACTGGATTAGAAAACTTATGAAGAAAAAAGTAATGAATTATGTGTTATAGTTGATCGAATTAATTAATACAGACATTTCCTTTTTATAAGGAATGAAATTACACTAGAAAACCTCTTTCAATTATGTATAATAATTATTATTATTTAAAATCAAATTTATGGAATATTATTAAAATTTACATGGATATTGTGCTTCATTTGAGTAATTATAATCTCCCTCAAATTGATGTATAATCTGAAAGGGAGGTTGAAACATTATAAGATAGTTTAAGATCATTATCACTAGATTTTCATGGTTTGTAGGATTAGAATATTACATTGATACTATTTTCTGAGAAAAAATATTTCATTCTATTATTCAGATGATTTCGTATAAATCATTATGGAGAATAATATGTCATAAAACTACTTATTTGGGGTGAATTTGTAGAATGCATGTTTGTTGTCCAACATCTTACAGAGGAAACAATAGTAAATGTAATGATTATCCTGATTCATATAAAATTAACACAATGCAGGAAAAAGAGTTATGCTGGAAATAATATAATTGATTTTGAGTTTCATGTGGGAGAGGATGTATTTATAATAGTATCTTCATGTAATGTCATCAAATGGTTGGGTATGAAATAGAAATTGTGCACTAGTGACATTAGACCTTTAGAAATTCTATGGAGTGTTAATGTAATGTATTATCATTTGAAAATGATAACTAGAAAAAATGGTTATGTTTTGTTCCACATCTATTTATTCAAGAAGTACATGACAAGCCAAATTCATTTTTTCACATAAGTTTTAGTTGAATTAGAATATGTCTTGTCTTACAGTAACATTCCTATATTTATTCCAAACACCATAGACCATGTTTTTTATGAAAATAATGTTAATGTATGTAAAGGAACTTTGGAAAAATCATAAAATTAAAAGGGGATGTGGGAAACAGAGAAAATTATTATGATGAACAACCGAAATCCTCTTATGATGTGACATTATAGAAATTTTAGGGATGATATTTTATATGTATGGGAGAATATATACACAATTATTTTACGGCTAGTATTTTTTAAATTCAAAATCATTGATATCTTATGTCACATTCTACCCCACATTTAAATCCTCTATATTCTAAAAAATTGTAACATGACTATTGGAATTGTGTTCTAACCATTAGAAATAGAAATCTAGATGATTTAATAATAATATCTTCTATTAAATAATAAATACAACCTTGGTATCTTATAATGAAAAATAATATATATTTATATCATGTAATATGATATTAATTGTTTTAGAAATGAAATATTATGTATTGGTATTTTGGTGAATTGACATTTTTGGTTTACAATTTTATAATTAATATAATAATTTATATGAATAGATATTCCACAAAAATTTCAGAAATTTATATTAAATTTTCTTATGATTATATCATAATCTTATGAGTCCAAAATTAATTTTCCAATGTGTCATAAAAGATCTTATAATTATTAAATAAATAATTTTCTAATAAATAATGATTTTATTTAACAACAGAATCCTATTATTTAGAAAATTATATTCTAAATGTTGATTCCATTTTTTTAATCAACACGTCCAAAAATAGTAAACATGAATTTTCGGGGGTTTTCAGAAATAGTTTCGGTTTTGGTTAATCGGGAAATACAATAATTTTTGGTATATAATATTATATGTAAATAAATGAATAATGGAGTCATGTTTGGTGTATAGAAGAGGTAAAAACCAATTGGTATGAATTATATTACTCATTTTATTTTATTTATTTATAAAGATCTATTATTAGACAACATATAATGTAGTAAATTCATTTATAAATCACATTCTTACATTAAAAAAATTCATTTTCATTTAGAGTGTCACATAATTAGATCATAATTTAGTCATTACATCGGACAATAATGTTCAGTTTATGTAACTAAAATAGTATCCATTTCTTCCTTAATAAAAAAATTTTCCAAAAAAATAAGGAATTTATTTAATAAAAATTCATCATAAAATTCATCTTGGCTTCTTGAATCCTCATACACATCCTCAAAAACTGTGAAAAAATTTAAAAATTATGGATGCGAACAAAAATCATTGTAAGGTACATAAAAATGCGGTGTCAGAGTTAGTCAATATATACTTATATACACATGTAAACATTTTCACAATGTCATACAACCCACCCATAATGTATAATATTATTTCATTTTGAAAATAAAAGATTAAAAAACATAGAAAACATTAATAATGAATTCCGCTAAAATAGTGAATTACATACTTATTATTTTAACTGCAATTTATACTATATGGTTTGTAACCCTCACAATGACCATATAATATAATCCTCAGGACTACATTATTATGTAACCCTCGAAGATATATTATGGTATAACCATCGTAGTTAGACATGGGATAATCATTACAATCATCATAAAATATAAACAAACCCAATGAAACAGAGGGATATATTGATCTCACATGTTATTATAAACAATTCCAATGAACCAAAAAATAATCAAAAACCATATTAAAATGAATCATGAAAATTATTCCTTGGGAAAAAGATCAGTTTAAAGGATTATTACACTCATTCAAAAGATATCATTTTCATCAATAATAAAATTGAAATCTTGTATAGAAAACATAATTCAATTATGGATTAATGCAAGCATGTAAAAAATCTCATTAAAATAATCCATGAAAAATTAATTTCAAAAATATCCTTAAATATTATTTTATTAGATAAATCAGTTACCTCATGTTTATCTTATTTAAAACACGTTTAAAACTCAATTAAAAATTGTCTCAATAGTCTTATTCTTTATATTAGTAAACTATACTGATGTATATAATACCATATTTGATCTTTTCATAACAAATCTACACCAATTTATTATTAATATTTTTCCATTTATTCTGTTAGTTGTGTTTACGTCATTTTTTTGATTGTTGGATAATTATGGAGTTTCACAATAAATATAAGAAAATACTGAAAAAGTGTAAGGAAAATTTATTAATATGATTACATAATTGTAAATGATACTATATATAATTTTTTTGATATTTGGATGATTCATTAGTTAAATCATTTAGGAAAACTACTTAATTTATTTTCATATTTATTATGACCATCACAAACATATATCATTTTTGTTAATATCATGACAATATATTGTTTCCAGAACATTATAAATAATATTATATGTATAATATTATCTTATTTACCAATTATAATTTTTTACATGTAAATAGGTAAGTAATGTAAATTGAAAACACATTGTCCCATATGTCGGTAAATCAACACATGTAAATAGGTAAGTAATGTAAATTGAAAACACATTGTACCTTATGACGGTAAATCAACACATCACCTACGATGTTTTCATAGAAATAGATTACAAGTAAAAGAGGTGAAGATTGATACAGGATATTCCATTTAAAAAGAAAAATTCTATTATATGTATGATACAATAGTTATCATGTGATTTTAATGAGTAGAGGATGTGATTGAATAATAAATTAATAAAAATTTATAATAAATTTAAATTAAAATTAAAGATGATTTTGCCTATAGAAATTCTTCTCCAAGAGAAGGAACTTGGTTTTGGACTTTTGTTAATAACAGAAGATAAATCCTGTTAAAAAGAGTAATTTTAAATTAATTGTGTATAAAATTATTCAACGTACAATGAATTTGAAGTGTGATGTCAATATGCTGTGAGAGGTTGTATTTATATTTGTGGACATGGATGTTTTTTTGATTATTTTATACATTAGATTATTATTATATTATCATTAATATGAATATATTTGATTAAATAAATTTTTAGAGTAAATAAAGAACTATTTTATTATATAATGTTTATTACATCATCCATATATCATATATTACTCAATAATTGATGTATTTTAAAAGTACAATAAATTTCAGTATTTTACTATCCATATAATTCAACTATTTTATGAAAATACATAAATAACAACCTAAATTTTTTTTCAATGTGTTGAATTCAAAAATAGACTATATTTTTTTATTATATTATTTATATTATAATTTTAATTCTTATTTTATTTTATCACTTATTCAAAAAATCATTGTTTAAATAACATAACTTATTTTATGAATCATTGAAAATTTAATTATGGCTCATAATAATTATATATTAATAAAATAATATAATAAAATATTTTACAAATATAATAAATGGAGAAATTTTTTCATTTAATTCAGTATATAAATTATAATTATATAAATAGATATTGGTGTTTAAAAATATCCAATAGATAATATTTCATTTTCAATACATTTATTTACTTATTTCATGATTTAATTTTATTATATTTTCTATTATAAAATATATAAATATCATATATAATTGATATGTGAGGTTATAATTAAATTATTATATATTCCTTAAATTATATAAAAAAACTTATATCATTACACATTTATAATATATTTTACTATTTAATACTATCACGAAAATAAATTTTTTTATAAGTACATGGTTGTTAAATTATCCCCTATTCTATACATTGCATTATTTTTTAATCATTAAACATTTGAGGATACATTTCCCTCAAATAATTTTCATATTCCTATGTTGCTTTATCAACGATGTTGTATTTCTACTAAAACATAAAGTCGTAAATTACATTATTACTCACTATTTAATCTCTACAATCATGAATCTTAAAATGGATTTCCTCCTCAGAATGGTTGTATTCAAACTAAAGTACTTATTGGATGAAATCATGAGATTGATTTGGCACTCACATTATTAACATTGAAAAATGCAATACATTCCGTATTGATGATAAGATTGGAGTAAAAGATACTCGGTAGGAAACTAGTCTATCATTCTCTAGGATTTCTTATGGTCTAATGAACCTTGGTCATAGATCTCCTTCATTTTGAATCACATCACATTTTTTCTCGGAGAAACTTTGAGAACTACCTGATGGCGTATCTTAAATGTATGATGCTTTTGTTAGTTATCCTCTTAATTTTTTTTTTCATATTATAAGAAGGCCTCACATGTCGCTTTAAAAATAAACATTATGGGAAGATAATATTCCTTATTTTTCTCACATTAAATTATTTTCACCTATATCATCATAAAAATTTTGAGTTCAACACTGATACACATATAATTCTGTAAAAGGTTCTATCTACTTTCTAGAATGAGAAAACATATTTTATGAAATCTAATCTATAGAAATTTTTTATGCCAAATCTACTTGAAATAATTTAGACATGCACGAAGCATGTATTGTAATATTTGAATTCATCACTCAGTGTGTCCATCAGATTGTAGAAAAAACCGTATCTGAAATTTAATTAAACTTCCAATGATTCTGAAGGCCTTTCTAAAAGCTACATGTGAACCTAGGATCACCCTCAGATACAATTGATTGTGTAACTACATGAAACTGAACAATATCATCATTTTGTTAATGATAAATGATATAAATATAGAGAATATTGAATATGATGTTAATTAGAGTATTTTTTTCAATTGATCAAAAATTACCCCAATCACATTATTACAAAAAGAAATCATTGGATGTTGCATGATGAACTAAATTATTTTGTTCTGACATTACAACTCTATCATTAGAATAGGATCATTCAAATAGTTTGATTTTAGTCACTCTATGTTAACCTATTGATCATCCATGCATTTCATGGTAAATTCAACATTATTAATTTTCATTCAATTTCATCAGTAACAGACTCTACAGAGTCTTTACATCATTGTTCATCTAGGATGAAATGAAAACCAGACACTATGTGCTTTATTTCCCCATTATTAATTCAGATGAAAATATACAAGAACATGTAATTGCTTCTCATTTCTAATGGCATAATCATTTTTGACATTATATTCAGGGAAAATAAATTTCACATCCAATTAATCCTTTCATTGTAGCTAACAAAAATTGTTCTACATTTTATTAATTATGTCTAATATAGGAGATTATTGTGACACATTAAACAAAATATTTCAGTTTCCCACATTGAAAACATCCACGACAAAATTAATGAAATCATTAATCAAGGTGTTGTGAATATAATAAAATAAGGTTAATAATGCATGATTTTTTCGACTCAAGGAATCTACCACTTTGATCTCTTTTTATGGATAGTAATTGATCATGAAATAAGAAAACATTATCAGTTTCATCTATATTCCATGACTCTTGTTCAATTACTTATGAGTTAATATATTGCTAAAACATTTATCACCTATATTTATTTTACATTTGATTCTATAAAAATCATGTCTCAAAATATCATAAGATAAAATGATGATGATATCTAGATATTCTGATGGATAATTGATCCCATGTGGTGTTAGTTTTCAGGATTTATAATAAATTACCTCATCGTTATACAACAGAACAAAACTACGTCCCTTCAATAATGCAACACTTTAGATAAAATAATCACTATTCCATGAAAACATATATCAAACAGGATCATTCACCAATATCCTCTTCAATTCCAAAAAACGTATATAACATTAATTAATCGTAGAAAATTTAATCCCTTTTCATTTTCACATTGTTATTGGTCGATATTATAATGAAATATTGTTAAAAAACCATCAGTAATATCAATATAAACCAAAAAACCATGAATTATAGTAACATATTGTCCTCATGGCCATTCACCAATAACTTTTCCATTTGTAGGTTCAACTATTTTTAAATCCTTTAATATAATTTTTTCTTTATATGAAATACCCTAATAAAAAATTTCTATCTTTCATGTATACAATTTTCTATTTATAAATTTGAAAAAAAAATCCCTAGTTTTTTTAAATGATCATCATAACTTTTGGAATAACCCTAAATATCGTCAATAAAAACTATAAGAAACTTTTCAAAATATTCTAAAATGATTATATAATTTTATCAATAAATAAATCAATATCTTATGTCAATCTAACAGGATTAACAAAAGAAAATATTATGTCTGTATCTAGTATATAAATTTGTTTTTAAAATTTCATTACTTCTGATTTAGATTATAGTACATGATTCTAGAGTATAAATAGAATCATAATGAACTCCCTCTAGTAAATCAAACATGTCAACAATATGATGAAATAAATAATTATTTTTAAAATTATTGTTATTTAAAGATATTTATTCATTGTAAATATGCTTGAACCACAATTCTTCTTATCAACCAAGAATAGAGAACCTCATGGTGATGTAGTTGGATGAATTAAAACTTTATCAAGAAACTCTTTGATGTGCTTTTTCAATTAAATATGTTTCAAATGATCTATTTGATAAGGGCATATTTTATTTCATTATCATCATGAACTATGTTATTCGTAAATTCAAATTCATTATTATACATAACCCCACGAAACAAATATATTAAAATATCCTAATATTTATATAACATTGTAACATCATTAATTTGAATATCACCTAAAAATTTATGAATATATCAAAGTTAAAATTCATTTAAAAAATTAATATCTTCTCAAACACCTGATATAATATATTTGGTATGGATCCATTATTGTAAAAAAACTAAAAACATATCAGAAAAAACTTATTAGGCAATATAATAAATCATGTTTTGGTAAAAAGAATCCATTGCATACCCATAAAAACATCAAAATCTACTATGAAAAAAATGCAATGTTTTAAAGGTGTTGTATTTGTACATACAACAACATGAAGTATCTAATAATTCCATATTATTTAATTATTCCCACTAGTGTTTTTAATATTAATCATGATTTGATTTCGTGATGTGGAATTTCAAATTACAAAAATAATTCAGAAATAATGGAATGTGTAGAACTGAGTCCAAAAAGGCATTCTAGAAATATGATTAAAAAACTAATTTATAACACTTCATTGGATGGATAAAAATCTGGTGAAGTATACATAATGGATATTAATAAACCATTCTTCTTATATTCTGGTCATTCAGCATCATTCATATCTTTATAAGAGAAATTAATTTCATAATTCCCCTTATTACCATATTTGAAAAATATTACATATTTATTTTCATAATATAACATAAAAACACAATGATTTATTTTATTGCAATATGATGCTATATTTACAAATTTACAACATCGAAAACAATTCCCAGATAATTTAAGGAATTCCTTATGGTTCTTTTTTCCAAACATCCAACAAATAAAAAACTAGATTTTCTTAACATAATTTTTCTTTGATTGACTATTTTCTATTGCATTTTATCTAGATATATTCGTCTTATATTTTTCAAACTTCATATGATCATTATAAATATACATATCTAACATTTCATCACATCAACAAAGTTATCCATAACATTATAATTCAATGGAGGACAAATCCTTTTGATAACATAGAATCAATAGAGAGTAAATATGATTAACATTACTATTGATATATAAAATATGAATTAGAGCATACCATTCCTATCAGGTAATGTATTCTTCAAACACATCAATTAATCATCCTCGTTCTATTACAATTCATGGAATTTCATTTACATCCTATGTCATCACACATTAAGAGAATACTTTTGACGAAAAACATTCATAAATTTTTCATATTCTAAGGATTCAATATCCTCTCTATATATGATGTTATTGTACATTGAACACCATATACCACCATCACATTCTAAAAGATAAATATAATGAATATAATTATTATTATCTTCAAACTCCATTACATGAAATATCATTTCAAGTGATTTAATCAACTATTCATCCACCACTATGTCAGATTATTTCATAAATGTGGGATAATGTTGCCTCATAAAATGTTCTACTATTTTCATGTTCATTTGTGGAATCTCTGGTTATTCTCTTCCATGGATTCCACATCCATTTATTGTATATATCAATTGACTCATTATTTTCACAAACAACTCTATTCCAATATCCAATAATCCATGTTGTTAAATTTTCTAAATAATATTATTTTAGTGAATTTCTAGATCAGCTTCCATGTTTCTTCTATAGAGAACCATTATGAAGAAGCATCTCTTAAAATAAATACCATGGTCATCATTAAATACTATATCATGTCGTGGTAACCATAGTTTAATATTAATTAATTGAAATATAATAACAATATGTAAAGCACAAAAATAATTTAAATTGTGCTCTTATACAATCTATATAAACCCAAATATTAAGATTATATAATATAGTCTATTCATAAATACTTCACATTCTAATATTCCAAAATATATTTTAAACATTAAATTGTATAGTACTAGGCCATATTTTATAAATAAAATACCACAATCATGAAAAATTGATACTACTAAAATAGTATAAATTTCATCCATAATGTAATTTTTTTTAAATAAATCATGATTTCATTTCATGAAAAATGATCACCACAATTATCGTGGTGTATTGTGTTTACATAACCACCCATAAAACCTATAAAATAAATTTTAAATATTTAGATGAGAAAATAAACTATGTAAGGGACATACAAAGTGAATGGAACCATTAATCCCAATATACTTATAAACATATGAAATCAATTTCACGTTGACATACATCTTACTTATAAAGTATCATATAGATAAATTGTGAAAAAAAGATATTTCCAGATAAATAAAATACATAAATAAAACATTTACGTAAAATGTGTCATTACATACTAAATATTGTGAAGAAAGTTTCTACCAAATTATTTGTGACCCTCAACTCTACCTTATAACGTATCCCTCATATGTAAGTAATGATGTATCTCTAGAAAACACCTTATGGTGTAACCTTTATAGCTACACATAGACTAAAAATTATGATCAACATACAACCTGTTCACAATGAATTCATTAGACGTAGATATTTTTCCCACCTAATAACATAGAAAATATACATTGACTATAAACTAATTATATAACATGAATACTTATATATTGATAATCATTTCCTATGATAAATTACTTATCAACATTCTGTGCACAAAAAGTCTAAAATATTCACTAAAAAACAATGTAATATTTCATATAAAACACGAAAACATTTAATTATCATGAATGTAGTAAAATACTCTCCTGAATAATATGTTAATTGTTTTTTGTAATTTCACAAAAAAACATTAAAGTTGATTTAAAATTTAAAATTCACTTACCACGAGTTCTTCTTACTCCAATCCTGTTGAAAACTCCATTACAGTAGAATAAAGATAATTAATAATATATTATGTAACAATATTAATATATTTTACACATTATATAATCTTTTTATAATAAAATTATACCAATTTTATGATATTGTTTTCAATTGATTTTATTGGATGTGTTTTTCTAGTTTTCTCCAAGGTCTTTTCATTAGAGAGTTTCTTATCGAATGGTAGAAAATAAAAAAATTATTAAAATAAATGGTAATAAATTGATTTCCTAATATTAAATGATACCATATATAATTTATATTCCTGGTATTAGGGTGATTTAATAAATAAAACATATATAATAATCATTTAATTTGTTTTTGTAGTTTTTTGACCATCACAAACATAGATACTTTTATTTAATATTCATTTTATATATTGTCTATAGAAAATTATATAAAATAAAATGTGCATAAAAAGTATAATTGGACCATAAATATTGATTTATGAACACTATTGTGGATTCAATAAATAATGAGAACACAACATTTGCCATGATGGTAAATCGACACATTACATACAATATTTTCATTTTTTTAGAATAAAAGGAAATGATGAGATAGTTGATGATTTATATTCATTAAAATAATAAAATTATAGTATATGTAAATTTCTAGAGTTAACATGTCAATTTGAATATGGGTGGTGTTGATATATTAGAATGTAAAATAAATTTAAAATAAATTTAAATGAAAACGACTAAGTATTTTACCTTTGGATTTTTGACTCATTGATAACCACCATAAGAAACACGTTTTTGGCCTTTTGTGAGAAAAGAATCTGATGGACATGGGTAATAGGTTTGTGAAGGGAAATGGGATGAAATTAAACAAGATACAAGGATTTTTTAGTGTGTGGAGAAGAGGTGGGGAGGAGTGGTCTTAATTTAATTTAAGAGGGGTGTTTTTAATTATTTTATTCGTTAGTTAATTTCATTAAGGAGACTATAAATTGTTTTGATTCCAAAACTAAATATATTAAATATAGAACTGTAGTTAAATATTATTTTTCTTACATCATCCATACATCATCTATGAATAAATTATACACATGTTATAGAAAAAATTCAAATTAAAATATTTCATTATTCTCAAAAATTAAACTATTTTGTAAATATCCTAAGAGTTCACCATAAAAAAATTTCAACATGTAGAATTATGTTTTTTAAAAAATATTTTCAAAATATGATAAATTATATTTTCAATTAAATTCATCAGTAGTTTGAAAAATACTGGTATAAATAATATAATTTATTTTCTTACACATTAAAATATTACTGAGGTCACATTTAATATTTTTATAGTTACAATTAATTGAAATATTAATTTAAGAATATATTTTATGTAGATCATTTTTTAAGATAATAATATTAATCATAAAACTGTTATTAAACATTTATGTTTCAAAGAAGTATCAGTATTTAATTTTACATTCTCAGAACATTTATTAACTTGTTCCATGATATAAATATTGATTATTTTCAATTATAGGATACATAAATATTCTCATTACTTTCATTACTGATGTTAATATTCTATTAGAGCAGAATTCTTAATAAATTTAAATACCAATTTTTTTAATATACATATATAAATAATTTAACTATATTATTCTTGAATAAAAAAAATTATTTTATATGTACCTGGTTCTTATAGCGGTCATAAGAATCAAAAAATTTCATAGTATTGAGATAAAATAATAATCAAATGAAAAAAATTTATTAAAAAACATTGTTATCCTTATTGTTAAAGAACACCCCTCACCTCCCATACTCCTAAAAAAATATTAGTCCTGGAAGATTATAATATAAATAAAAATTCATCTCCAAAACCTCTTACCTACATTATATTCTTATAGTTCTCACTAAGAGACCATTACTAAGTCCCTTAAAGTTGTTCTCAAGGAGGCGACACTCCTGAGGTAAATCATTCCATATAACTATTTGAATTTATTTTATATTCTTATCCTTTTCTAACATCTTCTTTATAATGTAACAAGATAACTCAAATATCATATATATATATTGGAATTTTATTTTTTTTAGTTTATATCCACCATCAAATTCAATTCCTTATCAACTTTATTCTAAAATTCACAATATCATCTATGAGGTGTCGATTCACCACCGTCGTGGAAGATGGAATTTTTTTAATACCACATTAAAATATTGTAAGAAAACAATTGAAATGGTTATGCAATATTTTAAAATGTTAATTACAACTTATTTACTAATCTGGAACTAGTGTATGTACCTTATATTAAGTAATAAAACAAAACTGCTTCATGATGATCGAAAAAACACCAAAATAATCTAAAATACTTTTAATTAAATTTTAACTAGTGAATCATCCTCATAAAAGGACACATAATGATATATAAGACCATTTAATATTATGTATCTTCATTAATAAAATATAATTTCTAATATAGATATGTATTCTCATTTTACATGATCAATCAAACAAAAATACAAGTGAAACAATAATGAAAACCGAGGAAATTAATACTCATGAATGAAGAAATTGAATATTATAACAACAAAAAAGTTAATAAATTAACACAATAAAATTTTAGTAAATAAAATAATTTTTTTATGTTTTTAATTAAATTAATAATGACTACAATTTCTTTATGTATGTCAATAAGTGCAACTGAATAACTCATTTGGACATATGGTAATGGTTTACGCCCAAATATTTGTTTTTCCATTAGGTTATACATTCTCTCTCTTTACAATAATTTAATTATTAATTATTCAAATGAACTCTTAATGTATTTTATTTTTATGTTATGAACAAATATTTATTTCTTAATTATTATTCCATTTATGTGGAAATACGAGATTAATAAGGTTCCCATTTCAATTCCTCCCAATAAGCAAACCAGCTTAATGGGAACATACCAATTTCTAACACATTTTCAATTAAAATACATAATATTATTTATGAAACCAATATTTTTTAAAAATGATTAATTTTTTATTTTTTAATATACTTCATTTATTGATATTGGAAATAATTATTCCATTTTATTATTTATGAATACTTTTATATTTTCTCTCTAATTGAAATGATGTTCCTCATTTATAATGTCTCTTAAAAACTCATATTATATCATATCACGTATATTGACCATAATTATTGATAATATATGATTTTTTTTTCAATGTCAATTTTTGTTTTCAACATCTTCTTTCTTTGAAATAATAATGATACAACAGTTCTTTATTCCTTATGGCATGATTAGAATACCCATTTAATTCCTTGGGTAATCCATGTTTTAATTTCATCTGCCTAATTGAGGGTGGTTTATTTTTATTACATATACCTTACTTTATTTAATGGATTATGATCACATTCACGGGGGACATACTATTCTGATGAAATTCAACATATTATTCTATATCGTTTATGATTATGTTTAGTAATTGGGGAAATTATTTTCGTTTCATATCATATATTCAATATGAATTTAAAGATGATATTTTTTCACCCCTTTAATATGATGAATGAATTTGAAATAATATGTGTCGGTAAGGGCTGTCTATAAGCCATTGATGCATCATTATGTATCCTGATACAAACTAGTCTAGGTTTTAGTTGATTCCTTTTCCATTTCTGTATATCTTTTGGTCGATGAATTTAAGGAACATTTATGATATCCTACAATATAGATTCCCACATTATGAGATTAGTTATTGATAAACCCTAAGACTATTCATATAGTATAATATCCATGGGTAAGTATCATTTTAATTGGATTTTTTATATGGTGTTAGTAAATCAACTCTTATCCATTCAATATAATTCTCATGATTATGTTTCAACTGAATTTTTTTAGCAATACAAATTTCCTTAGTGTTTATGTTTATTCATGAATTCTTCCACTGATTTTTTACCTTTTCTGATTATCTTATCTCATGCCTTTATTATGTTTTATGTTTTCCTAAGATTCAATTTTTTGTATTATGTCTGACATGTTCAGATAATAAAGAAAATATAGGTGGTTACACTAGATTTACATTGATGAATTTCATTTTATATTGTAATGTAAATATTATGTTTGTATATAGTCTTAAAAATATTCTAAATATTTCATTCCTTTCTGATATGATTTATTTTTCATAATACTAATTTAATAATGTATTTTATCAACTCTAGGCTACTAGGTTCAAGGCCCTTATGATAATTTATATTAGGTAACTATAAATATGTAACTATATGAGGCTTTCAAAATTAGGAATTCAGAAACCCTCATATGACGATTAGAGGAAGGTGAGGTAGAAGTACAGAGAACACATCTCATTTAGGAGACATATATGATGGTCTAGTGGATCAAGAAGTAGATAGCTACAACATAGATCAAATATAAATCTTATATTGATTGTCATTAATGCCATCTCGAGTTCGAGAATGGGGTTTTTATATTTTAAAATGACTAAATGAGATTGGTATAATTTCTAGATATAATGATTCAGGAACCCTTCACTATGATATGTTGGATTATTCTAGATTCTATTTATATTTGTGCTAGTATCTTATAATTTTCATTTATCCAAATGGTATCGGTATGTGAATGATGTCATATTATATCACTCCCACTCTATTATCATCCTAAAAAATCTCAAACATTTTATCCCAAGTACATTTACATACAAGATGTTGTTTCCATTGAAGGTCATCAAATTTAAATTTTTGAAAAGTGAATAAATGTTTCCCAGGGATTTTTAGTTCATCTATTATGTGAACTATGGTAGAACGTCTATTTACAGGATGAGACGTGGCAGTGGGAATCTGATTCACATGATTTGTAGCGGCATTTATTATCAATCATGTATTGTCTAACCTTGAGTGGGAAATTTGAGAAAGAATTTCTATAAGGTGTTTTTAATGATCTATGGTTTCCCATAGAAACACTAAACATTTTTTTGGATTACATTTGATATGGTCTTATTTGAGGATTCAATGTCTGAATGATTTTATTTATGGTGTCTATGAATTTTTCAGACCATAGTTCCCATTTTTTGGATGATATAGGCAATCATCATAGTTAAGTGAAATCACATGGGATAGGAAGCACATTTATCACTATATATTTGCTAATGAATGTGGCGTAATGGAGGTCAAAAAAATATTATTAAACCATTCCACCAATGTTACATGAGTATAAAATGGTCTCTACAACTTTTGATAGAGGAAAATATATACTTTTTTCATAGTTAGTCAAACTGTGTGCATGTACAATGATTGGTGCCCCTATAAGATAGTGGAGGGTGCTTTTTTTAGAATGGTTTTTCTAATCATGTGTATTAACTATGTGGAATAGTATTTTTGGGTGGGATTTTGATTTTTAAATAAAATTTTATTAATAATAAATCATATTTTCATTTTCATTATCACAAATTGGACAGCCTAGGTTATCATGAGAGCTTTATTGAGAAAATTCCATATATATTGATCATATATCCTTATCTCAGATCATATTCGAGATCCGGTCATCCAATTTGATTCACTCTAGTGTGTAATACATTATTCATGTGTCATTAATAATTTGACCTAATGTGGATGGAGTTAATTACATCAATGCTAATATGTCATATTTTCAGGTTCTTCCTTTGTTCGTCATTTTTATATCATCTTATCCGAATCAGAAGTCGATAGTAGAAAATTATTATATAATATACATATAGTTTATGATCTATATCATTCCCTAATGGTTCATTGTCATATATGAATAGTTATAGACATTCCTTGTTCTAGACCATCCATCAGTACCATTATAACTTATTGAAAAATTTAATTGAATCAATTAAAACTAGTTAAGGATTCACACTAGTAACATAGATAATTTTGGAGGTTGTTCCCAAAACCAATGTAACCCATGATGTTTGACATTATTTTATAACATTGTTATACCAGTTCTGAGGTTTGTTTGATATCTCCTATTAATAGGTAACATCTAATAAATTAAATTATACTGTTTCATTTGACTAAGAGATTGTTTACTTCCTTTTCCATGTTATAACTAATTTGAATTATTCATCTATTTAAATTGTAAATTTTATGTGAGTATGTTTAACTACTGGAATGTTATGTACATTAAATTTTTTTAATGAATGTTGTGAATTGAAATGATAGTGGATTTATTGGTTGGTATATCAATGAAAATTATTCCACTTGATTACATGGACCTTACTTCCCAAGAACATGTTACAATATCAGATGTCTTGGATGATATTTCTCCATAGTTTTTTCACTTACTTGCATGACTAATGAATTTCTACTTATCGGATAGAGCATTAATTGGATCATGGTATACATGGTATGTTGGAATTATCCTTGGACTCTTCCTCAAATTTATATATATTCCATAAAGATGCTAAAGAGAGTCAATTGGGATGACCTATTATATTATACATTGGATCATCCCGAATGGGATATTAATCTTCTGATTGAATGGACATACCATTGTTGATGATAATATAATACTAGAAGTATGTAGATGTTTTTTCAGGGTTATAAACCATATGCATTGTTCATATTGAACATGATTTACATATATCAATGATATAGTTAACTAACACTAGTGTGTATACTAGATAATATTACTTTTTTGTTTCTATTATATAGGTTCCTTAAAATTGGATCTTCGCTATTGTTTACAGGGCGCCTTGGAAGGCTATATAGTACCACTAGACATTCTCTCTTTAGTATCAACACAATCATATCTATTATATACTACACACTATTTTTTCTTTTTTGTTTCACGTTATAGACTTGTTATAGAAACCATTATTGGTGGCCTATATAATGTTATATCACACACTATATGGGAGTCATTCGGTACATGGAAATACTATATCAATGCATGTAGAGACTGGGGAATGCGAACATAATATGATTCAAGAATGTTCTATGATAAGGAGTAGGGGATCACATGACTGAGATAAGGATCTTGATCACAGACTGGATAGTTATTGTTGGTCATTGAAATTGTGATACATGTATTACAATGATTCATGTAATACTATTTAGGATACATTATTGGTAAATGAAAGAACATTTAATTATGAATATGATATTTATTTTGGAATTATTTATATATTAATGAATTAAATATATATCATCTTTCTGATGTTATATATCCTTCCACTATTGAATATTAGTATTGTTCAACCATGCTACACTCTAAAGTGAAGGAATAATCTCCCAACAGGTACACCCTTGGAACTCAAAACTAATATTTGGTGTCTAGCATTATTGGAGATACCCTTGGGGAAATGTGTCCTATTTGACAGGGGCACCATTTTCTAGATTATATAATGGGAAATTACAACAACATTCAAAAATTCCATCATTATTTTAAAATAATCATCATACATCTATGAATACAAAATTATATATAAAAATAATTACAATTTCAATAAATATTCATAATAAATATGTTTTATCTTTTAATCAACATCATGTGGTAATTTCATTAATTTATTAACTACAGGATCATATTCAAGTTGATGTATGGTAAATGTTTCACTATAAAATTTATAAAAACCATATACTTCCTCATTTTCCCTTTTTTGATGAATGATTTTTGAACAATATTAATGATTTAACAATTATGATCATCATTATTAAATCCTCACAAAATATTTTTGATATATATATATATACATTGTAACAGTATTATATATAAGTATATAATTCTCCTCCTTATATTTTTTGTGTACATATTTGGATGGAAAAACATTTCTATGATATCTTCTAGGTCAGACATTAGATAATATTATTCAGTGGTTTTCAATTATCTGGACAAAAATTCTATTGACAAATAATTGTTCATCAAATACTACAATTTAAACAATAATAGAATTTCATCATAAATTTATTATTCATTATATATTTAAGTGAAAATATAAACAACTGGATTAATCAATCATCGTTATAATTAATTATAATAGTCCTTATATAATATTTCTAAAAATAATCTAACTACCATATGCGTTATCATGGTAACGAGGTTAGATAAAAGAAATATATTCCAAAAAACATCCATAAAAACCATCAAGTTAATGAAAAAATTGGATCACATAGACATTATTAGGATGTTTACAATATTTAAACACATTATTTTTTATAAGGTTTGACTATTTTTCAGTCATTAAATATAATATTATATAGTAATTAAATGTGATTCATCCAAAATTAAAAAAATACAAAATTTTATATAATATTTTTTTCAGTAATGTTTTTTTAAAAATCATTATATATATCTTTTATTCCTTATATATTACTGACTGTCTCATAGTATATTTAATAAATTGATATCAAAATTTATGTAACAAATAATGGAATACTATATTCATTATATCCACAAATACAACATGTGAATTACTTAACCGAAAAGGATTAACCATGAATCGATATTGCGTATACCTACTTTAATAAAATTTTAATATAATTAGCCATTTATATTCATTCATTTAATGATATCTAAACATACATTTATTCTTTAAAAAAATATAACAACCCAATATAATATCAATCAATTCATCAAAATGAAGAATCAGAAATGTGATCATAATTATAAATTTACTCAGTACAATATAATCAATGTACATCCTCATATTTTAATATATTTTAGAATGAAACAAAATAGGAGAACCCCAATGTTGTGTAATAAAACATATGAACCCATTATCGTTTATTTTATGTAATTTGTATTAACTCTGACATCACTATTAGTGAAATATGATAAAAATGTATTGAAATTTATTTAGAATAATAATTTATTTGGAACATAAATTAATCTGAATGATAAGAAATATTCTAATACATCCATTAATAAATACTTATTATAATTATTATACAATATGATCACAAATATTTGATAATATTTACATATTTTAAAAATATATATATTATAACTATCACCAATGTATTTAATCAGTTTATCAGTATCATGAAATATTTTCTATGGCACAAATTAATTTATATATTAACATTTAAACTTGTATTGAGTATAAATTATGTATTCTTTATGTAGGTAATCTATAATATCATGATAATTTGAAATCCTATCCATTATTATAATAATGACATCATTAGGAATTGTAGAACAATATGATTTAATAAAAAAATATTTCAAATATAATCTTAGAATAATATCTATAATTATGTGTTCCTTTATGAAATTTTTATAAATTTATATGAAAACTTATGTCCCCATTACATGAGGTTATATATTCACATTACTTGGAAAATTTCAAAGATATAATGTATTTTTATTTCCCGAATCATACAATTTTTCATCTAAATTTGATTAAATACGTTTTCTTTGAGTCACCACATCATTTTATTTTCTATTAACTATTATAGTAATATAAGATGAATTTTACACACAGTTGTTAATATTATAATGATATTTCCATCATTTTGTTTGGTTATATGGAATAATTATTTATATATAATAAATAATTGAAACACAAAATTTTATTCCCCATTGGCCACATAATATCCCATAACTAGGCATATCATTACTATTTTCATTGTAATAAAAAGTTTATTTTTCTAAGACACAACTCTAGTAACACATTCCTAAACCTCTTAGATAACCCCTTAAATGAATTTTTCAAAATTGTATACATTTGGGAGGCATATAGAAAAATTAATTATTATTTGTCACTCCATTTTCTTATATTATTAGAAATTACTAATAATGATTTTATTGTATGTATTTGTTTTCGGAAATTCTATAGATACCAACTCAACACGTCAAAAAATTCTACAAAATGTTTAAATTCACCAGATCCTAATGGACATGAATAAAATAAATATCTATAGTTATAATTCCTAAAATTATTAATCATATTCACTAGATTAATATTCATTTACTATCATTAAATTTGATATTAATATATTATTCTGTTGAAATTTATTTCTTTTTTATCACCTTTAAAACCAAAAATTTCACGTCTAGTAAATATAAAATTACTATATGAATTTTGATAATAAATCATTCAATGATATATTTCTAATCAATGATATAAAATAAATTATTATCAATAATGTTTTTATTGAAATAATGAAACAAATTATTTTAACATTCAAAATAATAAACATCATGAGTTAGCATATTATGTGTTGTAAAATTAAAAAAATATACTATAATTATGAAAACATTTATCAATTATTTTATTAAAACTAGTTCTAAGAATCATCCATATGATGGATGTTACTATTTCATAAATCGAGGAACTATTGAAATTATTTTCAATTCATATTTTTGTTGATATGTTTCATTTTTTCTATATATTATATCCTATGATAATTTTACCAACAATGTTACAATTTACATAGATCCATCTCCTACTAATTTAGATTAAAGATTTAGAAGGATATTGTCTTCCCAATTCCATTAAATTTTATTCACCATATTATCATTATATAAAACCATTTGTATATATTAAATATTAGATTAATAAAATTAGAAATTATTATATATAAAAAATATCTCATCATTATATATAAAATCAGAATCTATATAATTCCATATCATCAACCAATTAACTAATGTTTTTGGAACCATACATTGATTTCATCTATAACAGACATTTCATTTCCAATACATATTTTCATGATTTATATTATATATTTTTGATTCCAAAAATCACATTACCTTTAATGTTCATATAGTTAGAGTAGTAATAAATCCATTACATTTATAATTGGTCACTTCTACAGAGTATTAATTTTTTTCAAAATACGAGTTCATATGTAATTAGTCTTCATTTATTTATAGAAATTTATTTAAAATTTAATATATGTCACTATAAAAGTAATAATTTAGAAAATGTTATGCATATAAATCTATAATTCCTGAAGAATCGTTATAAAATACTTTATGGGAAGATAAATCAAATAATGGAATAAAAAATGAAAGGAAACCTAATATGAACATAATAACATTAAAACCAATGAATATTTTATCCTTTTGATATAATTAAATGTGTACTCATAATCACACATGAAAACAATATTTTCACACAAATCAAAATTAAAATATATAGTATGATTAGTAATATAGTGATGGTTTCTCTGATATCAATTATGTTCCTAATATTCCTTTATATTTCTCTCATATGGTAGAAACTTTTAAATTATTTGAACAATAATCAATTATATTGAGAACGAAAAATTTCCCATTGCATTTGATTTCATAATATCATGATGATTGGTATTCATCAATAATTTCTAGAACCCTTACATGAATAGAAAAAATAAATGTTATCATATATCATATTAAACCACATTTTAACACATCATAAAAAATAAATTTTTATTATATTCTAGAAACAAGAATGATATAAATTTTTCATTACAAAACACTTTATGAATAATTATTCTATAGAATAATGAGAAATTTAACCTCATTTTAATTTTTTTTTACTAAAATAGATTATTCACAATAGAAATAAATTAACTTGTTTTTATATATTTTTCCATATTTAATTTTAAATAAAATCTTTTTTATATAATGTAAAAATTAACCCATATGGAAAACCATAAAATATTTACTTTTTAAAAAATTAAAAAAAATACGTCGATTAAATTTATATTATATTATCATTAAATTATATATAAACAATTCAACTAATATTACTAATGTTGTTAAAGAAAACATAAATATAGATTTTTTAAATGATAAAACATTTAATAAATATATTAAATGAAATATCTCTATAGATTAATGTCCACTCACTTCAAAAGACATATATCCACCAAAATAGTATAACTATATTAATAATACACTAGATTGAAAATCATTCTGAGATTTTATCCTTAATTTTTATTCATTTTATTTCATTTATTATGATTAATTATTTATATAAAAATAAATATAGTTTATGTTTGTCATTTCATTTTCATTTGGATAAAAATTACCAAAATATTCCTAGTTCTATAATTATTACAAAAATATACATTTCTAATCAATCCATACATTATACAATATAAAGATTCAACACAATATGGTGTAGATACGGTGCTTGCTCCTAATTATATTGACAATATTAAAAAGAATGAAGACGTATATGAGAGACCAATTTAGTAGTCATGGTAAACCATATTCATAAAAGTTGCTTGTATAACAAATGAATATCCTAATTAAAATATATTTTTTATTATTTCTATGTAAATAAATAACATCAAGGATAAATATAATCCATCTAATAAATTCCTTCAAATATTTTAGAGTATTCTTCTTGGATTTATTTTGAAAGAAACAAAAAAAATTGTGAAATAAAATTCTCATTAAGAGAAAAATATAATTGAAACAACAAAGAATAAAAAAAAATTAATCCATGTGGACAGATAAATAACTGAACACACATTCCATGTAAATAAAAAAATGAATTGAAATGATGAAAAATATAGAATTTTAACAATTATAAATCCATTCAATTCAAATTACAAGATATGTTGAAAAAAAATGGCTAGGAAACTAAAGGAAGTACATTCCATTTTATCAATGCACTAAAAATTAAATGTATCCATAGATATGTAAATTTGGGATACCATAGCTGAATGATAACTAGTATAAATTATTGAAATGATTAATCATTAGACACCATGATTCCTATGAACATGATTCCATTATTGTCAAGGTACATTTTAAACTTTTCTAATTTACGTAGCTTATTAATCCAACGATACCAATGACCCATCCGGAGGATTTCATTATTAAGTCTACAACTAGTAGATCTTGAATTAACTAGTCTATAACACATATAACATGCATTAACTGGTCCCAAACCCATATAGTAAATTCCCAAATTATTTATATAAATATTTGGTCTATAAAATACATTAATTGAATATGAGTTACATGTATATCTATTTTTTCACAAATAATAGACTAACATTATACAAAAACCCCTTATGAAAATGATATACGGTTTAAGAAATACTAATTTACGTTTTATGATAAAATTTCTATTATATGTATAGACTATAAATACATAAAATACATCATAATATAAACAAAAAATCAACAACCAATTGATCCTAGTACCCTATATTTAATTAAATAGACGTTTACCCTAATGAATTGAAATTGGGTTATGAATTCCCTTACCATAGGTTTGAATTACATCAAACAATTTTAAACCCCATGTATAATGGTTAAAATAGAATGATATTTATTTTACAAAAACATATTTATGTTTATAACATCTTATATTATCAATTTATAGCATCATTCCACCCATTAATCAATAATATTTTGTTCCATCCATTGTCTCAGGCGATATCTTTATATGATTTCCAAGATCAGTTTTGTAAAGGATTTCCTACTTTTAGTGAATAGAAAATCTATTAGTGTAATGAAATTGTTTTTATAATGTTTCTATAATATTAAATGACTCAAATAATAATTTTGTTTTTACGATATGAGGATAGATCATTATATAAGTCATTACAGATACTCATTCAGAAAATTTTGGCAGTTCTTCGATTATCACAAATTTATTTCATCATATACTTTTAATATTATGAATATAATTTGATTATATTACATAACATGGTTCATAAAAAATATTTCAAGTTAGTATAGACAATAAAATGTTTGTACAACCATGATTGAAGGAATTAAAAGAAAATTTAATACACATCGTCTATGATTTTATAAAATCATCACATCATAGATATAATTTTTATTTTTATAACAAGTGGAATAGGTGAGGAAGAATAATGATGAATTTTTACATAAAAATGATTACAACCCATAATATATATAATACTAGAGCTTTCATTTCTCTTGGATAAGCGGAGGAGATAATAATATAACTGAACTAAATGAAGTGAAAACATACTAAAACGATAGAGGATCTTTATCTATTGATCTATACTACATGAAACCCTCCCTATGGGCCTTGGTTTGGGTCTTATGATGAGATAATTTGGTCTTATACAGGAGTAAGAGTCTTGGTAAGGTGATGGTGAATAATTTAGATAATGCACAATGATTAAGAGGTGTGATAAAAATGGGGTCAGGGTGGAATTTATAGTAGAGGAGAGGAGGGGTATACAATTATTTCAATAATTATTTTAATATTTTTGATCAAGACAATTAATAGACAAGATTAATTTGACCAAAATAGGTAATTTGAGATTCAGAGTTAAAACTATGGGCTTATACATCTACCCTAATGCAACGAATAATATATTTATATGATAATTTATATATATACTATATTACCATATTTTAATATTCAAAAAAAATTCAGGAATTTATGAAAATAACAAATAGTAACCCTATGAAATTTTCAATGTGTAGAATTCAAAATTGAACCCATATTTATTAAAAATAAATTTATTAATATGAATAATTTAATTTTTAAAATAAAATCATATTTTATATAACTCGTTTTTTATCACTGTGAAAAATTAATCAGGATATATTTATTTTATAACATTGTTAAAATAAAATAATAATATGATTTAATATTCATAAGGGTCATATCACTATTTATAATGTTATGTTATTATTCATCAAAAAACATTTGGGTTCTATTAGACTCCAAATAATCAACACATCAAAACTGTAGTTTTGGGGATTCAAAAATATAAATCATAGAAATGACTAAATTATTTTTAACAGTTATTTTATAACTATCTCTTTAAAAAAATTAATTAGGTAGAGATTCAGTGTTTTCTGAATTTCTTGTTATTTATAAGACCTTTGGCTGCTACATTCTCCCCACTTTCTAGAATTTACATACACAAAATTTAATTTTATTTCTAATAAAGTGAACATAAATTTACCTCAGATAATTTTCAGATTCCCATGTTTCAACTTCAACTAATTGAATTCTCCAAAAAACAATTACCTGGAGAATTACCTCATTCTGTAGTACATGTTCCCGTTGTTCAATAATCTGAATAGTTTTATGTTTATAATAAATGTTCTTTTCTAGGTTATCTACTTCTCGTATCAAAACATGAGTTGAATATGACCCATTATTTGTCAACATCAAAACATAAAATACAATGTGTACCTAAGATGAACTAAAAGGGAAATCTATTTAGAATGAATCTGACACAACTTTTTCTAGGATTTCATATGGTCCAATGAACTGTGGACATAACATTCATTTTATACCAAAGGGCGTAACACTTTTCAATGGAGATATTCTACGAATAACTTGATCACCTACCTTGAAAAAAATCAATTCCACTTGTTATCATCATAACTTTTCTACCTTCTATAAACTATCCCCATGTGTTTCTATATCATCATTTCATTTATAGACACTTCTTCAACTAATTCAAGTCCCATAATCATCCATTCCCCAACATCATCAAAAAATATAGGTCTTCGACACCACATCCCACATAATGCCCCGAAAGGATTCATCTATATAATGGAATGAAAACTATTATTATATGAAAAGTGAACTAAATAAATATTTTAACACCAACATCACTATTAATCCATTTAATAAGATTAAAGAATAACATCTAATGTCGGAATTTTCCATTCTGACATCCCATATGATTGAGTATATAATTTTTTTCTGAAATTTAATTTTTTTCGCAACGACATCTGAAGGCCACATGAAAAGTTAAAAGTGAGCCTTGGATCATAGTCAGAATCAATGGACATAGGAACTCCATGTATCTGGAAAATAAATTTAATTTATAGTTTAGAAGTTGATCAAATGTACTATTATCTCGAATAGAAGAAAATTTGTTTAGTTATTCATTTGACCCATAATAACCCAGAAGTAATTATTATATTGAATATTCTTGGGTATACCCTTAATCATTTCTGTGGATATAGTTTCTCATTTTCACCAAAGTATTGGTAAATGATGAAGTATACCCTTCTGTAATTGTCGCTCTACTCTGACCTGTTGACATGAAAAAAATTTCACAATAAAATTCGGAATATCTACATTCATTATATCCCACCTGTAATACTACTAAAGTTTAGTGTACATCATTTTGATGCTTGGATGAACTGAAAACAGAGAAATATGTGCTTCTGAAAAAAACAATTTTTTCATATTGGGAACATAAGGAACACATGATCTATTTTCTAAATATCAAAAAAAAATCATTATCAATGATAAATTCTAAGAAGTTACACATTTTAAAAAATTATACATTTTTTTGTAACTCTCTGTCTTCCATCAATACTTTCATAGTTTTCTCTGACATTGACAAAAACACTAAAACCTGAAAAAATAGAGGAATTTACTATACCAAAAACGTCCAAGAAAAATTCATAAAATCATTATTCAACGGTCTTTTTTTAATCATAACATAGTTAATTATGGATCATTTTTTTGAATCAATGCATCTACTACTTTTTTTTCATTTCCTGGATGGTAATTTATTGGGAAATTGATATATTTTATCACTTAATTATTTATTTTTATCCTCATGTTTATTTCAATTTGAGTGATGATATACATTAGAATTTTTTCTTCTCGATATATTTCACATTTGTATCTATAAAAATAATGCCTCCAAATTTTCACAGAAAAAAACACATATGCTATTTCCAATCAAGTGTGGGATATTTTATCTCTTGATGTTTTAGTTTACTTGTATTATATGAAATTACCTGATAATTATGCATCATAACAAAACCATGTTAATTAAGAGATGAATCGTGGTAGATGAAAAAATCACCATTTATGGAAGGTAGGGTCCAAATAGGAGAATTCACCAATCTTCATTTCAATTCTTAAAAAAATTCACATTCTATTGTCCAAACAAATTTATCCCTTTTTCGTGTTAACTTAGTTTCTAGGATAGATAATTGTGCTTGGGTTTTAATAAACAGTCACCAATAACATGGTAATACACGAAGAAAATGAATTTTTGTAATAATTTTATTTCGTGGACATTAATCAACAACTCATGTTTTATCATTTTAATCCATTATTACATATTTATAAATAATGTGACCAACGAATAAATTATTTTACAACTAAAATTCACTCTTTCTAAAGTTTTCATACTTCCTAATTTTTTGTGGTTTCCTAAAAACCCTTTGATGTTTTTCTTTCCCAATTTTACATATAGAATATACAACAATGACCCAAATAAAAACAACCATAATCTTAACCAAGAACACATGAAATACACTGTACTTATGATCCATGAATACAGAAGTTGTGTTAGTTTACCAAAGCATCATAAAAACAAATTTATAAATACTATGTCTTGTTCTGGAATCTGTTTTTGTAATGTCATATTCCTTCACCTTTAGCTGAGTGTATAGATATCTCACGGTGATATTTGAAAAACAATATGCTCCTTGGAGGTGATACAACATCATTAAACTAACCAACATCTACTAACATAATGACAAGAGAAACTCACTACACCATTATTGTAACACCCCGAGATTTTATGAAAAATATTATTATTAATTTCATGTATTGTGTTGTACGCTACACCAAAAGGGGATTGCACAACACACATCCTTTAATTTCCTTGCATTACGCACAATCACGACCTTCCTCGATAGCATGTGTAGTACGCAATACCGAGTTTCACCAAACAACGATATGCAATTAAAATATTATTAAAAACTAGCCGTTATGAATAGTAATAACCAATTTTTGAAATTTTTTTAACTTATATTTTTCAAAACGGACTTCATTTTTGGATTCGGAATATCAATATTTGATTAGGGTGAAATTTTGGTACTTTTCAGATAACTTTCATATTCTGATGAATAGTGAAAAATACTAAATTTTAAATTATAAACAACTTTTTTAATCAAAATAATTAACAGTGATAAATTATTAATTTAGGTGTGTTAAAGTATATTTAGAATATATTTTTACAATTTAATACAATTATGTTCATTTGATGTAATTTCACATTTAAACCAGACATAAACATGTGTCAATCTTTTGGTAGTTATTATCTCTTAAAAACACGCTATTTGTCTTAACGACATGAATTAATTTTTAAATTAGTTATTGTAACTGATATGTATTGAATTTGGTAAAATAAACACCATTTTTTAATTCATAATATCAAATATAGCTTAGGGCTAATTTTTGGTATTTTTCTGAAAACATTCAATTTTTGATGAATAGTGAAACCACTTAGTGGTAGTTAAAAAACTGAAATTTTCATAAATCTTAATTTTACCGCTTCTGTGAGTGGAATTTCGAAAATCCGAGAGACACGTTTAATATAAAGGACTAAAATTTGGTTCAATGAGATTAAAATAATTTTTGGTGAATTCTAACTTATTACTTTTTTTTACCACGGTTAAAAGTATATAAGGTAATTAAGTGTAAAAAAGATATTATTATTACCCTAACACATGTCCTAATTCTATTGGATTAGTGTAATTCGACCAAAAACTACCTTATGAGTGAAATATGACCATTTAGGCCCACTTGGATTAGATTAGGACATTTATTATTAATTTATTTAAAGAAGGGTCAAAATAGTTAAAATCAATGTTTAATATGTAATACATTTTTAATATGTGGTTATACATAAGATAAATTCGACTATAAATATTTATTAGAAAGCTAAAAATATTTCCTACATAATGGTATTTTATTTGTAATTTTTAGACATTATATAATTTAATTTAATTAAGACACAACGATGATGCAATAATTATCTTATTAATGAAATATTGACATAATTAATGTTATAAATACCCAAATAAATGTAATTTGAGACATTTTATGAATTACATTATTTTTATAGGATAATATGACATGTTATTATTGATTTAAGCAACTTGGTTCGAACTAATCATTCTGTTATGATTTTCACAAAAAAATCAATTACTAAATAGTGTCAAAATTGACATAAAATAGTTTTTTAAAAAAAAAATATATTACTAATTGTTATTTTATTCCTAAAAATCAAAGGATCGGCCAAATGACTTAGATAAGGTTATATATATTAAGTATAAATAAATGGGGGTTCGTTTGACTTGATATGGTAAGTTTATTAACCTTGTAGTGTAAGAAAACAAGAAGACACGGTAAAAGTTAAATTATCTAACTTAAAGTTAAATCTAAATGATAAAGTTTAAATTGATACCTAAACATGTCTAAATTCTATTGGATGAGAGGATTTAGACCCCTAACCACCTTATCTTCGAAATATATCAATTTCGAGCTATTAAAAACCTAATTTGACTTTATAATAAAATAATATTTTTTGTTATTCCTAAGGTGCCCCTCTTCTCCCTTATAAAAGGACACCTCCTCCCCCTCTTCCTCACACCACTTTGAGCCTTCAAGATTGGCCAAACTCTTCCAATTTATTCTCTCCACTTCCCATGAAACATCCTAGAGGTTCTAGTCTTCTTCAAAGACCTATTTTAGTTCCCTAAAAGGAGGTCTTAAAGAAGCACTTCAAAGAAGAGGAGGTTCGGACACTTTCGAAGCAAATCGGACCTAAGGTAAGGGAAAATATCACAATCTCATTTTTATCCAAGATTGTTTATACTTTGTAATTTACTGGGGTGTATTTTATCATCCACATCCATGTTTCCTCAATATGTAATATTATTTCCATCCACCTAAAATTGTTTAAATCCAATTTTACCCTTCGGTGAGTTTTTAGTAAAAAATATGAAATGAATCTTTTGTCATTTTTCGTACGAGGTACTTTTGGAATTTTCTGACAAAAGTACGAGAATATTGTTTTTTTTAACTTATACAGCATGAATGTATTTTTAAAACATTATTTCCAAGATGCTTCCTTTACAAGTTTTCATGATTATCTTTAATCAACTTCTTTTAGTGTAAAATTGTATGACATGTTAAGAAAGGAAAATGATTTTGAATTTGAAAGGATATTTTCCTCAAGAATGGAGTTCATGTGTTTTATCAAAATTATTTTCCATCTAAGATAACATAGGGTTATGTTTATATCCCTATTATTACATTGATTTTTTTATGTTGTGATGGAATTATTTTTATGAATTCCTTTATCTTATATGAATTGTTTGATGATGTCACGATGTTTAAGATTCCCATTTTTATTACATCGGTTATGAAATGATGTATGATTTATGATTTTGTGGAACACATAAGAATGGTATCGTTATGAGATGGGTGGGACCTATATCTCCCTCCAATGCATTGGGTAACGCTTTTATATCTCATCAGATAGACATGGCTAGAACGGTAGGTTATACCGGTTCAGTGAAACAGGACTGAAATGAGGAATGAACTCGGTTCAGAATAGGACTTTGTCCACTAATATAGTCTTGGAAATGAGTTTTACTAATAAGAAATGATTCTCTAAAATTATGTGTGTATTCCACAATGTTTCATGTTTTATGTTATGATTATTGGGATTATATTTCACTACTATGATTTATCCCATGTTATGAAATTATGATCTCTTTTGCAGGTTAATATTTCCAAAAGATATGTTCTTATGAATATGATGTGATTTATATTTCTTTTGTTTACCCTTACTGAGCATTTGAGCTCACCATTTTATGTTTTCTTTTCCCTAGGATATAAAGAAAAGTTTTAGGTAAGAAAAAAAGGGGAAGATTTTTATGGGAGATGTTGATGATCCTTCACCATGATTAGAAGATTACATTCCGAGATTCCAAAGACACTAAACTATTACGGTCCTTGTGTGTGTGTTTTTGTTATGTACTAAGTATTCCGCAAAACTATTGTAATGTCTATGCACGTCATGCTTCGGGTCACTACAGTTGGTATCAGAGGAAAGGTTTAGTCAACCTTTGGAAACTAGGATGCTAAAACGTTAGTGAGATCCCTAGAGATATTTCTAAGGTATGTCTAGGGATGTACCTAAGGATAAGAATACGTATACGATATACTCCTAGAACTACGGTAATGATCTTAGAATTTAACCTAAGATGTTATGTATTGACCGTGCTCCCCCTTTACGATGATGTTTTCCCTAGCATGATTTTTTCGTCTCACACGATTCTTTTTGGGTTTTAGAAAATGGCAGGAAACAAGATGATTCACAATAATTAAGGATATGATGGACAATGGAATGATATTCTTCATGAGCAACCAAATTAAATAGGATTTGGAAGTCCAGACATCATTATTATGCTGAATCGGCAATCTCATAATATGATCAATAAAGTAAAATTTGGTAAGTTTCCCGACTCTTCTAATAAGAGAAAGATGGAGTTTCATGATGATCATAGAGGAAAGAAAGTTCAATTTCCCCTATCTAAATCATGTGGGAAGAGGCATCAAGGAGAATGATTCAATGGAACTGAAAGATGCTTTGGGTGTGGAAAAGAAGGACACAAAGCCAGTAAGTCCCAAGGAAATGTTTTAGTTCACACCAGGGATGAGGATAATAGTATTTCTACGACATCAAAAATGGTTAAATGTATAAAATGTGGAATGTACGGGCATTATACAAACCAATGCCCTAAGGGAATGTCTCATGAAGAGAATCAGTATGGTCGTATGGGTAGTATTTATGTTTATGATGATGAAGAGACTACAAATGATATGTGAGATGAAAGAATTGATGAAGCTCGTTCAATGGTTTAAGAATGTAGTGGAATGATTACTTGTTTAGCATGTGTAATGTTGTATAAGTAATCTCATGGTACTATGGAATAAAGAGACATCTAAGGATTGTTACATTGTTGTCTTTCCTTGAGTTTTGAAAGTGTATGATTAATGGTACCAATATCCATGAAAGGTTATTCAGATATTTTTGGAATGTAGATGATATGCGCATAATGAAGGGATAAGGAGAAAATTAAATGTTTGATAGTATTCATGAGCTCATGATTAATATAAGGAGAATGTTATATCATGGTTTGAGTATAATGAATTTTGAGGATTTTGGTTTGTGGAAAGTGTTAACTTTTAACTGTATTCAGGTTTTCACTAAGGTTCAATGGGTATTAATTCTTCAAGAGAATACATGATTAAGGTATTCACATGTTTGTAATTTGACCAACAAGATATATCTTATGATATATGGGGGATAAATGATGGCATTCACGTGATTGTTATGTAACATTTCAAGTAATCATTTTCTTTATACTATGAGCTTGGACCGAAGTATTTTAGATAAGCCTAATGATTGAAATAGACTATGTTGGACATAAGATAGTATTGTTTAAGGATAAAAGTTTTTCGATATTATTGATGGGATGTTATAGTAATATAGTTTTAGAAAAAGGACAACCTGCAGGACGTGCGATAACCCATCGCGTCGGACAAGGCCGTGGGAATCGAACCCACAACCGAAGTGCTAATGGCCTTTATCTCCTACCGCTGGCCTACAGGAAGTCCCTGTTTAGTAGAAAATAGTTTTATTATATTAATTAGTATGATATATGAAGTATAAGTCCATTTTAGGAACCATATATGATAAATCTCACTATAGATGGACTTATGTATTTTTTGATAACTTTTCTAACCTTTTGTTTGAGATAGATGGAATGACCCATCATTCTATCACATGATCTGTTATCACATCACGAATGACAAATTCAACTTAATTTATTTGAGTGATGAAGTGGAAATTTTCCAAATTACAACCAACAATGAGACTATACCGAAATCACGAAAGTATTTCTTCAAATTCCAATTTCATCAACTTTAGGGAAATGATCTTGAAAAAAAACAAAAATGTTGTCCTAGTGCTCTTATATCTGATGAATCAGGTGGTACCTTAGATCATCACAAATTTAGGTCTTTGTGATTGCTGGCTTTTCCAAAGCCATGTTCTCTACCACTCTCCATCAGAACATGATGGTTAGATTTCTCTTCTATATCCATATTTTCAGCTATGTGGAAACCCAGTGATTAGTTTATTTCGATAACCGTTACGTTTCATACGTCAGTTTTTAAACCCAAGTTTTTGTATCCCTTTTTACGATGTGTTTTTCTATTAAAGAAAATTCCAAGTAGTAAACCATTTATAACCCCGACGAATTTCGAGGGCGAAATTCATTTTAAGGGGGGTAGAATGTAACACCCCAAGATTTTATGAAAAATATTCTTTTTAATTTCATGTCTTCTGTTGTACGCTACACCAAAAGGGTCTTGCACAACATGCATCCTTTACATTCCTTGCATATCGCGCAATCACGACCTTCCTCAATAGCGTGTGTATTATGCAATACCGAGTTTCACCAAACAACTATATGCTATTAAAATATTATTAAAAACTAGCCGTTATGAATAGTAATAGCCACTTTTTGAAATTTTTTTAAATATTATTTTTCAATATGGACTTCATTTTTGGATTCAGAATAACGAAATTAGCTTAGGGTGAAATTTTGGTACTTTTCAGATAACTTTCATATTCTGATGAATAGTGAAAATTAATAAATTTTAATTATAAACAGCTTTTTTAATAAAAATAATTAATAGTGATAAATTATTAATTTGAGTGGTTTTAAAGTATATTTAGAATATATTTTTACAATTTAATACAATGTTGTTCATTGGATGTAATTTTACATTTAAACCAGACATAAACAAGTGTCAATCTTTTGATAGTTATTATCTCTTAAAAACACGCTATTTGTCTTAACGACGAAATTAATTTTTAAATTAGTTAATGTAACTGATATGTTTTGAATTTTTTAAAATAAACATTATTTTTGAATAAATAATATCAAATATATCTTAGGCCTAATTTTTGTTATTTTTTCTGAAAACATTCAATTTTTGATGAATAGTGAAACCACTAAGTGGTAGTTAAAAAAATGAATTTTTCATAAAACATAATTTTATCGCTTCTGTGAGTGGAATTTCGAAAATCCGAGAGACACAGTTAAAAACAAGGACTAAAATGTGGTTCAATGAGATTAAAATAATTTTTGGTGAATAGTATCTTTTTACTTTTTTTACCACGGTTAAAACTAAATAGGGTAATTAAGGGTTAAAAAGATATTATTATTACCCTAACACATGTCTTAATTCTATTAGATAAGTGTAATTCGACCACAAACAAACGTTGGAATAAAATATGACCATTTAAGCCCAGTTGTATTAGATTAGGACATTTATTATTAATTTATTTAAAGAAGGGTTAAAATAGTGAAAATCAAAGTTTAATAAGTAAAACATTATTAATATGGGGTTATATATAAGATAAATTCGACTATAAATATTCATTAGAAATAAAAAATGATTTCCTACATAATAGTAGTTTATTTTTAATTTTTAGACATTAAATAATTTAAATTATTTATGACACAATGATGATGCAGTAATTATCTTATTAATGAAGTATTGACATAATTGATGTTATAAATACGCAAATAAATGTAATTTGAGGACTTTTATGAATTACACTAATTTTCTAGGATAATATGACATGTTAGTATAGATTTAAGCAACTTGTTTTGAACTAATCATTCTGCTAGGATTTTCACAACAAAATCAATTACTAAATAGTGTCAAAATTGACATTAAATAGTTTTTAAAACAAATATTATATTACTAATTGTTATTTTATTCCTAAAAATCAAAGGTTTGGCCAAATGACTAAGATAAGGTTATACATATTAATAATAAATAACTTGGGATTCTTTTGGCTTGATATGGTAAGTTTATTAACCTTATAGTGTAAGAAAACAAGAAGACACGGTAAAAGTTAAATTATCTAACTTAAAGTTAAATATAAATGATATGGTTTAAATTGATACCTAAACTTGTCTAAATTCTATTGGATGAGAGGATTTCGAGCCCTACCCACCTTATCTTCGAAATATATCAAATTGGAGCTATTAAAAACCGAATTTTAATTTATAATAAAATAATATTTTTAGTTTTTCCAAAGGTGCCCCTCTCCTCCCTTATAAAAGGACACCTCCTCCCCCTCTTCCTCACGCCACGTTGAGCCTTCATGCTCGGCCAAACCCTACCAATTTATCCTCTCCACTTCCCAAGAAACATCCTAGAGGTTCTGGTCTTCTTCAAAGACCTAATTTATTTTCCTAAAAGGAGGTCTCAAAGAAGCACGTCAAAGAAGAGGAGGTTCAGACACATTCGAAGCAAATCGGACCTATGGTAAGGGGAAATATCACAATCTCATTTTTATCCAAGATTATTTATACTTTGGTATTTATTGGGGTGTATTTTATCATCCACATGCATGTTTCTTCAATATGTAATAATATTTCCATCCACCTAAAATTGTTTAAATCCAATTTTACCCTTCAATGAGTTTTTAGTAAAAGATATGAAAGGAATCTTTTGTCGTTTTTCGTACGAGATACATTTGGACTTTTCTAACAAAAGTACGATAAGAATGTTTTTTTTAACTTATACGGAATGAATGGATTTTTAAAACATTATTTCCAAGAAGCTTCCTTTACAAGTTTTCCAGTTTATCTTTAATCAGCTTCTTTTAGTTTAAAATTGTATGACCTGTTAAGAAATGAAAATGTTTTAGAATTTGAAAGGATATTTTCCTCAAGAATGGAGTTCAAGTGTTTTATCAATATTATTTTCCATCTAAGATAATATAGGGTTCTGTTTATATCCCTATTATTACATTGATTTGATTATTTTGTGATGGAATTATTTTTATGAATTCCTTTATCTTATATTAATTGTTTGATGATGTCACGATGTTTAAGATTCCCATTTTTATTATATGGGTTATGCAATGATGTATGATTTATGATTTTGTGGCACACATAAGAATGGTATCATTATGAGAAGGGTGGGACCTATATATCCCTCGAATGCATTGGGTAAAGATTTTATATCTCATGAGATAGACATGGCTGGAACGGTAGGTTATACCGATTCAGTGAAACAGGACTGAAACGAGGAATGAACTCGGTTCAGAAAGAGACATTGTCCACTAAGATTGTCTTGGCAATGAGTCTTGACTAATAAGAAATGATTCTCTCTGATTATGTGTGTATTCCACAATGTTTCATGTTTTATGTTATGATTATTGGGATTACATTTCACTACTATGATTTATCCCATGTTATGAAATTATGATATCTTTTGTAGGTTAAGATTTCCAAAAGCTATGTTCTTATGAATATGATGTGATTGATATTTCTTTTTTTTACCCTTACTGAGCATTTGATCTCAACCTTTTATGTTTTCTTTTCCCCAGCATATAAAGAAAGGTTTTAGGTAAGAAAAAAATGGGAAGATTTGTATGGGAGATGTTGAAGATCTTTTACCATGATTAGAAGATTACGTTATGAGTTTCCAAAGACACTAAACTATTACGGTCCTTGTGTGTGTGTTTTTTTCATGTACAATTTATTCCACAAAAGTAATGTAATTTCCATGTACGTCAAGCTTCGGGTCACTACAATTATGCTTACAGTCTGACTTCAAGTATCATTTGGATCTCACTTTGGGTATAAATTTTAATAATTACCCATCCCACCACATTTAAAACAATTTACTTTTCTTTAATCTAGATTAGTCTTAGTATTATTTTCATTAAAATATCAGTCCATATGCCCAAATTTACCACATCCAAAAAAAATTCTCTTTTTTGTTAAGGAATTCCCCATGGTGATTTTTTCCACACAATTCACACAAGTGAAACTAAAATTTCTTACCACTATATTTATTTGATTGATTCTTAACCAGAACATGATATTTGAACCAATAATTATCTTTTTTCTCAAAAAAATCATGATCATTAGAGAAATCTATTTCTACCCCTAGCACATTGTACAAGTTTCTCATAACTTTTGAACTCATGGAGGGCACATACCCTTCGATATCTTGGCATCTATCCTTTCCAGTCAGGTGAATGTTTATTTGT
The DNA here is from genome assembly GCA_963277665.1 of Viscum album. NCBI lineage: Eukaryota > Viridiplantae > Streptophyta > Magnoliopsida > Santalales > Viscaceae > Viscum > Viscum album. Next base: position 492,224,726 of record OY728162.1, read on the forward strand.
ACCCAAACATTGAATCATCCTCATTCATCTTCAATTAATGGAATATATTATTCATATTATATTGAACCACATATGGAAAATATATTTCAAGGTATGGAATTTTAAATTCACCCCACTATGAGGCTTCAATACCCACTATATCCTTCAAATTATTGACCATTAACCTCCACTAATCACCTTCACCTTCAAAAATAATAAAATTCACGATTATCATTTTGATTATATAAACATTCCATAAAATTATATATTTGTTCAAGGGCTTTAATCCATCCTCCAGCCACTACTAGGTTAGAAGATTAAATGAAAGGATGATGTTGTTGCTTCATAAAGTGTCCCACTATCTTAATTTTCCTTTTTTATAGATATGTTTGTTCACTTAAATAAATGTAATAGCCATTTATTTCCTGCATCACCTTATACATTATTGTAACAAACTACTTTGTTCCAATTCAAAACATTCCCACTTGAATATTATGAAAGATATAATCATATCACTTCCTTCCAACATCAGCATCCATGCTCCTGCTACGAAAAACCATTATGAACAAACATATCTAAGAGGAAACAACATGGTAATATTAAAATGATATTCAATTTATACGTAAACATAAGGTAAAAATAATTTATGTTATTATGTTATCATCATATTATATCCTGATGTTATATAAACCATTCTCTGATACCAAATATAAAACACCACCTCAAGCATTACATAACCTAGTAATTTCAACTAAATTTCACTTCATTACATTATCAATGAACATTTAAGTGTATAGTTTTAGAATTTTTGGACATAACTCAATTATATCAACCCTCGTACATACAATGTGGGTAACACCAAAAAAATATCCATTTCTTCCAGAAAATAAAATTTTAACACAAAACTACAACATGATTTATTTTTCCAAACTTCATAACAACTAACATTTCTTCATTATTTCTTTAAAAAATCCTTATAAGCTATGAAAAAACATTAAAAATGGATTTATTATAAAAATATCCGTCAGTTATATAAAATAAATGAAAAAAACCATTATTTTTGGTATACATATAAACATATGAAATCGTTTTCACAAAGACATACATATCACTCATATATAAACACATTATCTAACAAAATATTCTCATAAAATATTAATCAAGACATATATAAAACCATTTAGGTATCCATGTATATATTTTATTATGTTTTAATCATCATGTCTACCTTATGATTTGTAACCCTCATTGCTAACTTATGTTGTAACCATCACAGTTTCCCATGGAGTAACCATTCAACTGGATATCCATCACACACAAAATAAATAAATTGGATGGAGAAATGGTTCACTCCTTTCATCTTATTAACTCCCCATGAATCATAAGATAATCCATGAATAATAATAATTTCATTAAAAACATAACGTCTTAATTTCGTAAAATATAATTTTAAAAAAGTATTTTTAAATAATTATCTCCCAAAAATATCAAAAAAATTATATAAGAATTAATATAATGAAATGATTATGTGTATACACTGTAAATACACATAATATATAATAATATAAACAATAATTCAATTACCAAATGATCATTTTACCATATAATTAATGAAATAGAATGTTAACCCAATGAATGGAAAATGGGTTAAGAAATCTGATACTTCAGGTTTATTTTACTTGAAACATGTTTAAAAATATTTTATAATGGTCAATAGACTGTTAATTTTTTTTTGAAAGAATCATATTGAAATTTATGAACCTTATATTTTAATTTTCTAATAACATGCCATCCATTTATTAATAATATTTTTATCTTTACGATGATTTATGTGCTTTCTTTACCTGATTTCCGACAAAGGTTTGTAAAGGATTTCCATTTTAAATGGAAGAAAGTGTCCATATGTTGAATGAAATGGTTTCTATTTTTTCCATAATTTTAAATTATTCCGTAAATAATTTATTTATATGTCATGAGGATTAATAGTTAGATAAATAAATAGTAACACTCGATTAGATCGTTTCACAGGTTATTCTATTGTGCCAAAATATTTTCGTCATATGAATAGAAGATAATTTTAGAACACAAGAGAGGTCATAGAATATATTATTTATACTTTTTTATCTATTTAAATTATTTTATAACAACCCCTGATGTAATTAATAGAAATTCAATACACATTGACATAATGTAGGTAAATTAAAAAATCACATATGGAGTTTATATTTTTAGAATAAGAGGAAGTGAACAGGAAGGATGTTGAAAATTATTACATAAAAAAGATAAAATTATGGAATTTATATTATAAATTATATTTAATAACCCTTGGTTAATGGATGAAGATTATATTATTATAAAAAAATTGAAATGAAAACACATGAAAATGAAATATGTTCATTAACTCTTGATCTCTTAATCTTGATATCCTCCCCAAGGCCCTTGGGTTTAGCCTTTTGCTGATATTAGACATTTATGGACCAGTGGAAGAGAATTGGGATGATCATTGTTATGAAATTAGACTATTTTAAATTTATGAGAGGTGAGATAAGAACATGGGATGAGGGTGGTATAAATAGTGGAGGAGGGCAGGGGCTTACCATTATTTTAATGAATTGTTTAATATTATTTCCCAAGACATTGAATAGTTTTCATTCATGTGACCCCAAATAGTAATTAGATAATGTGAGTTCAAACCATGGGAAATTACATCATATGTGATTCTTGGAAGAGTCTATTTAACTGATAATGTATATACACATTATATTTCCATATTTTACTATAAATAACTAATTCATGAATTACAAAAAAACCAAACAATTCACACATTCCAATTTTCAATGTATAGAATTCAACAATTAACTCAATTTTTTGAAAATAACTTTCTATGTGTTATTATTTTAATATTTATATATAATAAAGAAATTTTAAAAAAATAACAACTTTAAAACTATAACTCATTTTATATCACCTTGAAAAATTAATCAAGTTCTCATTATTTATAATCTAAATAAAATACAATATTAATATGATATACTATTCATGAAGCTTATATTAGAATTCATATTACTATGCATAAGGGTATTTTAGAATTCCCCAAAAAATAAGTTGGTTCTATCAGACTCCAAATAACATTGAGATCACAACTGTATATGCCCATTTTTTGAAATTCAAATCACATAAGCAGAAAAATTGTGCTTAATAGAAAGTATAAAACTATCCACTTAAAAAATGGTTCAATAAGTATAGATTTACCATTTCATGCTTTTCAATTTATTTTAAAATCCTCTTGCTGTTACAACCTCAACACTCATACTCTCACATTTTTTCATTATCCATACAATATGTTAATAATATTTAGAGGTAATAATTTATTAATGTTATTTAGTGTTAAAAAAATAAACCGATTTGATGATTCATAGATAATTTATTTATCATATAAGATATATGATATAGGCACATATTATCTTTTATATATCATATAAAAATGAAAAAATGATTATATATATTTCATAAATAAAAAATACATTTCTAAATTAAATAATACTAAATTATACTATGTATTTTTATGTACACGAATAATATAATTTTTCCATCAATGTTTTCTACCATTAGATAAAAATGTTAATTTTATATATAAAAATTGAAAAAAATATTAGTTCTTATTTTTTTATCCAAAATGTTGTTTTCAAATATCTATTTACATATTGTTATATTTAGAACTTTTACATCATTATCCAATTAAATTTTCATCCATAAAACAAAAATACCTCAACATTCTCTTCAATTTAAACATTTTGATCCTCCCTAAAACCACCTTGGAATATTAATATTATGTGACTAATATACCATAATATCCTTTTCTCACTTGAAATAAATATTAAATGGAATCAATCAAATCATGGAAATATTGATTTTTCATATAAATAATTATAAAAACTCCATTAATTTATCATCATTCGAGCATCAGATGATTATGTGATCAATATATATGTATAAAATCAAATATTGATCACTCTCAATTTTATTATACATATTATGTTCAACTACACTTTTTTAGAAAATTATATTAATAACATTATGATATAATAAATAATAAAATGAATTTGATTTATAATTTATCTAATAATTCTCAGTTTTAGAGAAAAAACATTATTTTCATATTCAAGCATATGATAACAATCATAATTATAGATGTTAAAAAAATCTATCCAAAATAAATTTAATAATTTCATATAACCATCGATATGGAAAAAAGTGAACATTATTTTCAATGTTATGGACAATAATAATATATTTTCTCATATTACAATAATAGGAGAAAATGTTTCCTCTAGATCAATGGTATTAATGATGAATTATCTCTTCCACAAAATTCATAAGTTATTTAGAATTACCTGTCTATAATTTACTATTATGTCATATAAAACAATATTTTTATTATTAATTTCAGAGTTTATATATCCAATGAATTTTCATATGATTTATCATTCTTTATTTGATAATTCAATAAATTAATCACCTTTACCAAATTATCATTCAGTGAATCCTCTTAAAAATAAATTTGATTTAATATAAATAAAAATGAGATTTCTTATACTTATTTTATTTTAATTGTATATAGTGATGTATTTGTATCACTGTAACACTAGGAAATTTTATTATATGTATCTTATTAAATAAACTCAATTTTCTTTATTTTATTACATTGCATGCAATGCTGATCTCAAATGAAATTTGGCATATTATTTAATATTAATATATCCAATTGAAATGTAAAATTTCTGTAAAAAATAGTAATGTAGAAACTAATATAATAATTTCACCTATGAAAGTATAAATGATATATATATATCTCAAAATTTAAAATATATTATATTTATATCAGGTAATATTTTACAAAATACTATCAAAATGATAAAATAATTGTTCATATTATTGTAAAATTTAAATGATAATTTTGAATTTTATAAATGTTATAATAATTTAAATGAAAATATACATTCGTAAAATATATTCATGAATTCATGTTTGTTTTTACTATAACTATTTATTAATATTTTATGAACATAATTAATTTTATAAACTATTTCAAGACACAATAATTTGTAGGAAATTTTTTTCTTAATTTTTTTGGAATTTTAGTAGTACACAGTTTCTGACGGCACCTAATTCCGAGGCCCGGTGTGCCCCGAATCAATTTCTGATGTTTACTTCGGGTACGTTTAGTGAATGAACAAGTGGGGTTTTCTATCTTTTAATCCAGCGCTCGAAATTGAAATCTGAGGGCGCCGATGAACTCGCAGCGCCGGTAATTGCTTAAGGGGACCATTAGTGCAGTTGCGTTTTAAGTGGGTTGAGATATAATAATTGGGGATTTAGCTTGAATTAAAGAAAACTGGAGTGTACAATTTTACTTGTAACTGAGGTAGTTATATGCTAAAAAGGGGGTTAAGGGGGGGACCCATAACCACGTAACATCCCAAGTGAGGATGTTTGAGAGGTGGGGTCCACATGAAACCCAACCTCTCATCACCATTAACCCTCCCTAAACCCCCCCCATTAATCTCCCCTTCTTTTAATAAGATAACTCCTCTTTAACTTGTGTAACTCTTCTTCCATTAAGTTGCCTCTCCACCTTCCCCTTCTCTATTAATGCTAGAAAACTCACATAATAAATAAGTTGATTCTTGAATTAATTTGAAAATGGTGGCATGTCTTTAAATGGGAGAAGGATAATTCATTATTTATTTTGAAAATAATATGGTAGGGGAACCTCTGATGAAATAAGAGAAGCTTCATTCTCCAACCCTCTGACAAAGAACGAGAATGCGCCATCCATACTTCTCTCCGTGATAAGAGGGGGACGTCACATCTTCGGGTACACTCTGGCGATGATGGTCCTTCCAAGAACTTCAACGAAGAACACTCCCCGGTTCTCTATAAAGGGCAAAGACACCGCCGTGGGGAATTCGCAAATGATGACGTCACCTTTCGACGTCAACGAACGATGCTACCTTTCTGCTGATCCGTCGAGTGATCACGTCCCGAGGTAGGGGTTATTTTTTTCAAGTCTTTATCATCGTTCTTCGTTGTTTAAGGATTGGCCGCATGATATCGTCGTAACAAGAGGTGATCGGACCGCATGAACAAGGCTGATTCTTCTCCCCTCTTCTTTGTTAATCATCGATGTATTTTTGAGGTGGAGGCGCACAGTGTCGTTGAACCATTCGGTGATCTGGAGGGAACCGTGACCATGCAAGGTCGCGGAAAAGGAGGGGCGGTGCCATTGCACAACACGAGGATGAATAGGACCGCGTCCGGAGTGGGCCATGGAGTTGGAGCACGACGCTGTCGCGCCGCACCGGAGAAGCCGAGGATGGCCGCTGCCAGAGTGGGTCATGGAAGAGAGGCGTAGCACTGGCGCGCCGGGCCGGTGAGACGACCCGCAGCCTAATGCCGCGAACGACCTGCAACTAGGGAGGACCCCACTGGGTCCGCCATTTCCACCAAGAGGGGGCTACGCCCTTTACGTCCCGTTCGGCCAGAACCGAGCAGTGGCCGGCTTCCGAGTCGGGACGGGCCACCAGCCCTACGTCGGGCCGCCAGCGACGGGCTGGGCCGCCCTAGTCGTGCCCACCTGTTCAGGACTCGGACCTGGGTCGGGTCGACCAAGTTCGGGTCGACCCAGGTTGTATTGTGCCGGGACAGACCTGGCCCAGACCCCTTATTTTTTCGGACTGTTTTCAGTTAAACCAACATATCATGACCATAAGACCTCCGATCTATGCACCATTAGTTGCGCAGGATTCCTTGGATCGAGACGGCCTTTTCGGTATATTACACTCAATGTATCGTTGATGTTTTGGTTTGGTTAGATTGGTTCGAACTCGAAACCAACAGGGCCCTCGGAGTAGAAACGATTGTAACTTGATCTACGGACGTCCGATTGATGTGTCATCGACTTTGATGGATTCCTTTTTATGAGATGGATCTTTTGGAATACTTCACCTATGGTTGGTATGCATTTGGAGTATGTTCGTTTTCGTTTTTGCTTAGAAACCAACCGGGCCCCTGGAAGGGAAAAGCCGATAACTTTTAGACCGAATGTTTTTTTAACGAACCATCAGTGGAATTGGTAATCTCATTGATAAATGGTCCCTTTGAGTATAACCTATGAAGGTTCGGGGTACAATTGAGATACGGTCGAGTTGGTTCATACACAAAATCTCTTGGGCCCCCGAGATGAAAAGGCTAATAACTCACAGATCTTGCGTCCGATTGACGTGTCGTCTGATTCGTTGAGACCCCTGTGACGAGGAGGTCCTTTGTGATACTTCTTTGTGGGATATTGTGATACTTGGATGTATCGACCTGTAGCTCGTGGAGCGGAGCCTCTCGGAGAGGAGCGTACGAATTGCGGAGACCTAGTAGCAGTGGACCTGATGACTGCTTGACCGATTTGACTTGGGGTGAGTCAATTAGACAAGTGGATGGAGCGCCCAAAATTTGGCAATAGACCCAGGGTAGAGGGAGCACCTGGTAGTTGGTATCAGACCCTTGGTACTCGACATGAGCAGTACCTCTATAGGCTATTAGGGGGATCACCCAGTTTTTGTCTACATACCCATAGTGGACGGAGCACCCGGTATTTGGCAGTATACCCAGGTTACTCGGCAGGAGGAGTGATTCAGCAGTCTAATGTTATTGAGTAGCACCTCAGAGTCATGACAGGACCACTGTACTCGATAGAGGAGGGGTTCTCCAACAGTTGTGGTTTCGACATCATTAATAAAAATCCTGGTCTGAGCTAAGTCATTGACCATTGTGTTTCCCTCATTGTTGATATGAGTTACTTGATAACATAGGTATATATATGGGAATATACCTGATTAGTGTTTATTCGTTGATTCAATACCTTTCTGTTTCCTCATTATGGAGATGGGTAACTTGATAACATAGGTATAAGTATGGTCTTATCCATAAGTAAGGGTTATTTGTTGATATCCTTCTTGTGGTTATCCTTGTTGGATTTTGTGAGACCTTAAGGGTATCGGGGTCCCATCTGATTATCGTCATACTCACCCCTACACGGGCCACGCCCTCACCTCGTTGTGTTGGTTACAGATGATGGACATCACTGATCGTGGTTGAGGCTTTTTGAGTTGGACGGTACCTGGAGGTGGACCTCATGACGAGTCGGTACTCAGAGGAGATGGAAGGACAGATGGTCGGACGTGGAGTGCTGGGGAGGACATCTATACTTACCCTTCTGGTAGGATTCGTGGTGGATGATCCAGGAGCTGCATGTCACCTTTCAGCTATTGTCCTTCAAGTTGTAATTTACTTTCAGTTGTAGCTGTACCTAGCAGTTGGGATTGTATTTTTGGCCCCTTTGAATTTTCAGTATACTTGTTTACTGTATTACATAGTGTTTTCTTCCACTTTTACTCTGTACTGTTATATAATTTTATGAAGGCAATGCCTTCCCTTTTTATTTGGATTTATGCCTTTTGTTCTAGTCACCAGCCCCTTGCCTATGGAAGGTGGGATTGGGGTTGTCACGGAATGGACCCCGAGGACGGGTCATGAAAAATTTGTATCAGACGAGTCTGTTCTACTGCATAACTCAGGACTCTAATCATTTCATTCTATGATGAAATAGTGTTAAGGGTACTGATTGTGGTCTTTAGTTCAAGGAGTCCAGTGTTAGTGCGGCAGGCGACATATCCATACACCCGAACCCTGACTACTAATTTCTGACTCATTTCCTGAAAACACTGATTACATGTGTGTTTTTAAAAGTTTTCCTTAAGTCAGTTGAAACCTATTCTGCTCACCAGGATTAAATCGTTTGATCATGACGCTTCTGTTCAGGAAATCTCCAAGCAGACAATCAGTTGGATTTTCTGAAAGAGTACTCAATGACGGCCCACTGAGAGATGATACTCTGGTTCAGGTCCATCTTTCTATGTTGGAACCTTAGAGTGGTGTAACAGCAACACCACCACCTGTTAGGTAACAGATGCCACAAGCCGTATTAGTGGACGGTGCAGGCTGACCGAGCATGTTTTACGGGATCCAGCAGTAGAGGCCTCCGTTGTTACGAGGCGAGGCAGATTCCCAGGCGGCAGTGGACTGGATGCAGGTGATTACTAGAGTTATATGCCATGTTTTGACACTAGTAGAGTATATGGATATCTTATCTACATGTGTTTTCTAGTGAGTGGCCATGAGGTTGGTCTGCATAGTGATGAGGCTTCGGTTAGTGGACTGATTCCTGAGATAGTACCTTCGGGTAGTGTTCCAGCTATATCACTACATGTTGGTCAGCAGTTCAAACCGGCGGTACCGGTAGAAGACACATGTAGGCTTAGTGCTTTAAACGAGTTTCAGCGTTAGATACCCCTCAGGTGTCGAGGAGATCCTAATTCACAGGTAACTGAGGACTAGAATGAGGAGTTGGCTGAGTGTTTTCTAGATCTTATACAACATGGGAAGGACGATTTGTTGGTAGCTGAGTATTCATCAGGGTGTACCGACGATTCCTGGTACTTGATGGCTACGATACGATCAGTGCTTCATGGCGCGGACTTTCGAGCGAGGTGTGTCTAAGGACATTCGTGGAAGCACCTTTTCCCTATGCATTCCTACTTATGCTTGGGTGCTAGAAAGAACGTTTTTGGCTGAGAATTATTTTGTTGAATGGATGAATCCAGTGAATGTTAGTAGTGGAAAATCAGGAAAATGGCGTCAGTCTAATAGACTTGGGCGTATAAAATGTTTCATGAAGTGGAAGTGTTATGGACAGATGAATCTACATAGCAGTAGACGTGGAAGAATAGATGGAAGAGTAGCATGAGGTGGTTTACATTTCAACATGTTACAACCACCTGCCTATGTAGTCCTCACCAGGATTAGGGAGCTGCAGGGCAGTGGAAGACAGTAGCTACATACGGTCAAGGAGTGTGATGCAAGGGCTCGAGGAATTATTTGATGTATGGACTATGTCTACTACTAACTGTCATAACAACATACATGGATACGAATCATCCCTTCCTTTCACAAATCTTGTCCTAGACCTAGAGTTTCCAGTTATGTCGTTGACTTAACCCTCACATTTGGAGATACCATTGGGAGGAGACTCGATAATGACATTTACACTGAAAGTGTGATATGACCCTAGAGGCGAGAGTTTCAGTTGGAACCTCTTGGTGGCAGTGTCGAGGCCTTACGACGTTAGTTTGAGTATGGACTGGGCAACCACAGTTCATACACAAATTGACAGTATTATTCAAAAAGGTTGTGGTATATCTACAATGTTTGGATGGGGTTTTTTCCCTGGTCAGCGAAAAGGGAAACCCAGACAGCACATGATAATATCAAGCTTATGAGGGTGCGGCTGAACACTCTTGAGTCATCCAGCCTTTACCTCATGAAATTAAGAGTTTTCAGTTTTCAGTTCCTCCAGGACTATGAGTTTGAGATAGTATATACTCCTTGGAAGGAGAGTGTTGTTGTAGAAGTGCTCAGTAGGATGACTGATATTCAGCTGTTTGGGATGGCGAGACAACATCTGGCCACGTTTCAGATATCCTTTCTGGATAGTGATGGATTCAGCTTGTGTAGGACCTGAGATGGTTCAGGCTACGATGAAGAAGGTGAAGATCAACCATGAGCGGATGAAGTCTACACATAACAAGAAAAAAAATCCTTTGCTAATAGGAGACGGAGACCAAGAGAGTTTGTGGATGGCAACCACATCTTCTTACGGGTCACACCTCGAAGAGTTAAACAGAGATGTGTCTGAGGCGACAAGTTATCTCTGAGGTTCAATGGACCTTTTTAGTTCCTCAGCAGGGTAGGCGAGGTGGTTTATCACTTAACCTTTCTACCTCATTTGCACCAGGTTCACGATGTCATCCATGTAACTCAGCTGAGGAGATACATTCATGACCCTTCACAAAATATCTACCATATGGAGCTAGACATTGATAATGGGGAGACATTCACGGAGGATCCAGTGGAGATCCAGAATTGACAGGAGCAGGTCCTACGTGGATAGTCAGTTCCTCAGGTGCGCTTTCACTGGTACCACGAGAACTTCCAGTAGAGAACATGGGAGCGAGAGGCTCAGTTGAGTGCTTGGTACCTCATTTAGTTTCCCTATTTTGTGTTATAGTTGTATGAGGATGTAAATCCCTGAGGGGGAGTAATTTAAAGCCCCGGAAATTTGAAGGAAAAATCAATCTTATTTTATTTGGAATTTTACGAGTACGTTTTTTCTGACGGCACCTGATTCTGAGGCCCAGTGTGCCCGGATCAATTTCCAATGTTTTGTTCGGTTACATTCAGTAAAAAAAGAAGAGAGGTTTTCTATCTTTTGAACCAGTGCTCTTAATTGAAATCTGGGGGCACCGATAAACTCGCAGCACCAGTAATTTCTTAAGGGGACCTTTACCGTAGTTGTGTTTTAAGCGTGTTGATATTTAATAATTGGGGATTTAGCATGAAATAAATAAAATGGGTGTGTAGAATTTTATTTCTATATGAGGTAGTTATATCCTACAAAGGGGGTTAAGGGGGGGACATATAACCACCTAACTTCCCAAGTGAGGATGTTTGAGAGGTGTGTCCACATGAACCCCAACCTCTCATCTCCCTTAACATTCCCTAAACCCCCCATTAATCTCCACTTATTTTAATAAGATAACTCATATTTAACTTGTGTAACTCTTATTCCATTAAGTAGCCTCTCCACCTTCCTCTTCTACATTAATGCAATCCTACTCACATAATTAATGAGTTGATTCTTGAATTATTTTGAAAATGGTGATTTGTCTTTAAAGGGGAGAAGGCTAATGCATTATTTGTTTGGAAAATAATATGGTGGGGGAACCTCAAAAAAAAAGAGAAGCTTCGTTCTCCAACCCTCCGAAGAAGAACGAGAACGTACCATCTATACTTCTCTTCGCGATAAGAGGTGGATGTCATATTTTCCGGTACACTCCGGCGACGACGGGCCTTCTAAGACATAATATGAAGAACGCTCCCCAGAACTCCATCAAGGGAGGTGACACTGCCATAGTGAATTCAGAAACGATGATGTCACCTTCCGACGTCAAGGAATGACGCTTCCTCCCCGTAGATCCATCGAGTGATCATGTCACGAGGTAGGGGTTAATTTTCTTGTTCAGTACATTATCATCGTTCTTCATTGATTAAGGATTGGCCTCATAATATCATCGTAATGAGAGGAGATCAGACCGCATGAACACGGCCGATTCTTCTCTCATCTTATTTGTTAATCTTTGTTGTTGTTGGAGGCGCAGAGTGTTGTTTCATTGTGCGGTGATCGGTTGGGAACCGCAACAATGCAAGGCTGCGGAAAAGGTGGTGGAGTGTTGTTGCACCGCATGGGGATGAAAACGACCGCAGCCGGAGTGGGCCTCAGCGGTGGAGCGCGGCGCCATCGCGTTGCGCTGGAGAATCCGAGGATGACGGCGGCAGGATTGGGCCTCTGCGGAGAGGCGCGGCTACGTCGCGCCATGCCGGGGAGATGAGTCGTGTCCTATGGCCGCTGCGGACCATCAAGGGTGGCCGACCGAGCTGGCCGCCAGTGACTCTAGGAGGCGGGACCCCTTCTGGGTCCCATGATGGTTCACTAAACCTGCTGGCCTTTATGGACGACCGTTACCTAGAAACCGTGGGGTGTAACCCCCCCCCCCCCCGAACTGCAGCTAGGGTGGACCACACTGGTTCCGCCGTTTCCACAAAAGGGGTCCGTTACCCTTTGCATCCCACTCATCCAGCGTCGATCCGCGGCCGACTTCTGAGCCGGGCAAGGCCAGCCACGACATCTAGACCGGGCCGCGCCCAACCGGGACGGACCTGGACCCGGGTCGGGTCGACCCGATTCAGGCTAACCCATGGGGTGTTAGGCCGAGTCGGACCGGGCCCAGACCCCCTATTTTCGGACCATTTTCTGTTAAACAGACATATCATGAGCATCAGAACTCTAATCGAAGAACTGTCAGTTGCATAAGATTCCTTGGATCGAGACGATCATTTCAATATATTACACTCATGGTATTGGTGAAGTTTGGGTATGGTCGGGTTGGATCGAACCCGAAACAAACTGGGCCCTTGAAGCGGAAACACTTGTAACGTGATCTCTAGACATCTGATTGACATGTCATCGACTTTTTTGGATTCCATTTGATGAGACAAATATTTTGGAATACTTCACCTGAGGATGGGACGTAGTTGGTGTATGGTCGGGTTGGTTTTATCTTAGAAACCTACCGGGCCCCTAGAACGGAAAAGCCGATAACATTCAGACCGGACATCCATTTAACTAACCGTTATTGGTTTTGGTAATCTCATTGAGAAACAGTCTCGTTGAGTATACCCTATGATAGTTCGGGGTACAGTTGAGATAAGGTCCGCTTGGTTCGTACACGAAACCAACTTGGCCCCCGGGATAAAAAGTCTAATAACTCACAGACCAGGCGTCTGATTGATGTGCCGTCTAATGTGTTGAGACCCCTGTGATGAGGAGGTTCTTTGTGATACTTATTTGTGGGAATTTCTGATACATCGATGTATCAACAAGTAGCTCGTGGATCGGACCCTCCCAGATACGAGCGTACGGAGTGCGGAGACCTAGTAGCTGTGGACCTGATGACTGCTTGACCAATTAGACTTGTAGTGAGTCGACTAGCCAAGTTGACGGAGCACCCAGAATTTGGCGGAAAACCTGCGGAGGATGGAGAACCTGGTAGTTGGTAGTAGACTGACGGTACTTGACAGGAGGAGTACCATTGTAGGCTATTAGAGAGAGTGCCCGGTATTTGGTGGTAGACCCAGAACAGACGAAGCGCCCGGTATTTGGCAGCAGACCTGTGGTACTAGACAGGAAGAGTACTTCAGCTGTCTAATGTTAGATATTAGCACCTCAGAGTCGTGACAGGACAGCTGTACTCAACAGAGGATGGGTTTTTCAGCAGCCATGGTTTCGACATCATTACTGATAATCCTGGTTTGAGCGGAGTCATTAACCATTGTGTTTACCTCATGATTGAGAAGAGTTATTTGATTACATAGGTATTTGTATTGGCATATACCAGAGTAGTGGTTATTCGTTGATTCCATATCATTGTATATCCTCATGATTGAGATGGGTTACTTGATAACTTAGTATGTGCTTATACCTAAGTAAAGGTTATCTGTTGAGATCCTTCTTTTGGTTATCCTTGTGGAATTTAGTGAGACCTTGAGGGTCTCGGGTTCCCTACCGAGTATAGTTATACTGACCCATGAATGGGATAGACCTTCACCTTATTGTGTTGGTTGCAGATGACGGACAACACTGATCGTGGTTGCAGCTTGTTGAGTAGGACGATACCCAGAGGTGGACATCAAGACAAGTCAGTACCCGGAGGAGATGGACAGACGGTCAGACGGGGAGTGCTGAGGAGGACATATGTACCTCTCTTTCATGTAGGATCTGTGGTGGACAATCCAGGACATTCTTGTCACCTTTCAGCCGTTGTCCTTCGAGTTGTACATTACGTTCAGTAGTATATGTACCTATATGTTGGGCTTGTATTTTCAGCCCCTTGTATTTTCAGTATACTTATTTACCGCTTTACTTATTGTTTTCTTCTGCTTGTACTCTGTAGTGTTTTATACTTTTATAAAAGAAATGACTTCCCGTTTTATTGAGATTTACGCATTTGGTGCTAGTCGCCAGCCCCTGGCCTATACAAGGAGGTCTTGGGTTAGTCATGGCATGGGCCCCCCGGACAGGTCTTGACAAACTATCCTAAAATCCGTTATAATATTTAAATATATATTTTATGAATAAAGAATATTAATAATTAAAAATTAAATTTCTCAAATATATAAAATTATATACATAAAATTGATTCAACTTTAAAAATTTACCCATCAATAAATGGTTCGGTAGAATATTTCATATTTGTATAAAACATTTGAATTTTTCTGAATGGGGAAATACAATAATTTACAGTACAAGTAAATTAATGAATAATTGGCTCATAAATGACGAATAGATGAGGTTTGACCCCATTAGTTTGAAATCACATTCACCAAGTAAATTGAATTTCCATAGTGATCCATATTATTCACTATTTTGAGCCAAAATAATAAACAATTGAATAAAAAAATAAAAACCACCCATCTCCTCCCCCTATGAATGACACACCTCACCAGCCATTTTACTCACACCTTATAAGAAAAAAGTGATTTTCTAAATTATACCCACATAAATTTGATAGAATATTCCCCATATAATAGGTCTATTGACCTTATAAAAATTAAAAATAAATGTGTCTTATGTAGGTCACTGTGATGAATACATTCCAATGGTCAAATCCTGCTTCTTTTTCTTTTAATTACATTTATTTTATTATCTTCTACCCAATTCCCTCCCCCTTTTCCATATTTCCATTTTAAATCTAGTATCACAGATATAATGGAATGTTACGTTTCTAATGGAATGACCATCATAAAATCTATTCTCTACTAATATTATTTCAAAAATGAAAACATAATATGTGATGTGTCTATTAACCACCTTCATGAACGATGTGTTGTTTAATTTCATTTATAATTCAAGGATGATCGTAAAACCATTATAAATGGAAATTTGGATTATAATATGTAAATTAAAACAATTTACATATTTTGAAAATAATATATATAAAAATTATAAAATAACTAAATAAAACATGTAAATGATGATATAAATCCTAAAAAAATAAATTTAAAATTTTTCATTAATGTTTTATACAAGGAATCATCCTCATACAAAATAAAAATTTGATATATGAGACCATTTGAAAATTTATATGTATTAATATATAATTCTAGTAATCTTATGGAGTATTAATTTCATTTTATTGGAATTCCATTATTATACACAAGGGAAAAACCATAATACCATGAAATGAATTCTCTAAAATATTTAAATTAGACATTATAATTCATCGGAAATTCCATAAATGAATTTAATAAAATTATAAAAAGTAAAATAAATGATTACTTGGTTATTAATTAAATTATTATAGAATCTGAATTTTTTTTATCCTTGACATTAATTGTTCTGTCTCGTACCCACCTTGTCCATTACTTTTCCAAAACATGGCTCTAACCAAAACGGTGGCACCGTAAGGGTGACACCGTGACGATGGCATCGTCTCCTCATCGAGCGGTAAATTTACTTTTTCTAGTTTTGACATTTTCCGCTCCCACATATATCTTTTATCGTAAATATGATTTACATCCTCCCTTTCAAAGCCATTTAACGCTTGTAAATAATATTTAAAATCACCCATGAGTCGGGCAACCCATAACGTACCAAAAAGTGTGGTTTTTCCTCGGTGTCATGCCTTTCCCCATACATTCCACTTCCGCCCCCATTGCACATTTTCCTCCTTTTAAAAGAATCAGATTAGTGCATATCCATTATACCACGACCTTGATGGGAATAATTAAAAAAGAATTAATCCATTCGTGTGTAACCTTTCAAGCATATAGGAAACCATGATCCAACTTTAATGTGGTTCAAAATTCCTTATCCCGTAATAATAGGATCACATCTTCATATCATGCTAGAGTTTCATCATTACACTTATTGGATGTATTTCTTACTTCTCCTTGGTGCGCTTGGAGTCCCTCCTTTTTGAGGCTTGTGGTGCGCCTGTGCTGGAGTTTTTATGATCATTCATGGAGTCCCTGGAGTTCCTCCCCATCAAGTCGTGCATCCCCAGTTCGTTGCATGTGGAGAAAAACACTGATCATTAATCAACCTGGTAGGGATTTTCCTTCATCTCTCCATATTGTGTATCATGTGGGGTGGGAGCGCTACTGTTTCTATGGGAATGGATGAAACCAAACCATAAAAAGATAATAAATAGACTTTTAATGAATTAAGGGGGGTTTGATTGACGTTCTTCTACATTCTTTACCCTTGATTATTTATGTTCGGAATTGTGCGGGCCTATGCCCACAAAAAAATCATTACCGTTGGTGGTCTTTCTTTGTGCACTAATGAATCTCGGTATTCGATGATGATTGAATGGTTCCAACATGGGAATTTGGTCACTCACGTAAACTCGGACGATTAAATGAATGTACAGTAAACAAAAAACCTTGTGTGCTCACCCCGGTTAACCAAACAGAAAGAAGAAAACATAGTGAATGATGTACTTGAGTCTGGAAACTTCCTTGCTCTGTCGCAGTGGCATCACTGTTTGTTCCAGACAATGCTTATGGGGTGATATAGATTTGGATGGGATCCGCTTTTGTGGAACAGTTGTTGGTTGTGAATCTGATGCTATGTGGGGGTGTATCTCGATGAATGGTTTTGTTCATGTACTTTTAATTATCTAACTATTCCCTTCGTTGTTGTGACTTTACAAGAGAAACAACTATGAATGCTTAATTATTGTTTGGTTGTTTCTATTTCTCTGGCTTGTGGTTCTACTGGCTATTTGCTTAGTTCTGTATAATTCACCTAATTGGGATCACTTGAACATGAAAACAAAAATGGTCGAAATGGTGAATTGTTTTTGGGAATGAGTTGTGACTTGGTCGTGAGTGTTGTGCCTTCTTTTATGAATGTATATTGACAATGGTGTTCTACATATAATGGCTTCAGAAACCCTAGGTTGGGATGAGTTCTTGTTACCTATACATATATCTGTAGTTTTTATATTTCTTATTCATGCCCCACCCATATTGAGCACTTAGTGTTGAACCCCCCAATTTCATGGGGGAGGGTGTTTTTTTCAACACTCTTATGAGTGGATGGTTATTAGTTTCTTTTTTTCTCCCTTTCCCGAATAGCCCTTGACTCTTTGGGCAGGCTTTGATAGCCTGGGGTCTATTATAGCCAAATATTCTTCGGTCATGGTAGTTGTGATGGATGGCCTAGGTGTGTATGTGCAGGTTGTTTCCCAAGAGTCTTTGGGATGAGGCCCAGGTGTCTTCGGGGCGTGGGAGTAGTTGTTATGGAGCAGGTGTTTTCGGGTTTGGATACGCCTGGTTGTTGTGGCCTTGGTGTTTGTGGGTGTGATGGTTGTTGTTGTGATGGTATTTGCGGGCGGGATGTGTGGTTTTGGCCCAGGTGTGTTCGGGCGGGATGTGGTAGTGGGACTGCGGTGAGAATGGTGTGATTGATTTGATGTGAAGGATGTCTTCAATAACTAGTGGTAATGTGGGACAGGGTACCCAAAAATTGATGTTATATTACTATACATTACATAACTTACGTTACTTGGGGAGTGTACCTTAGTGAGGCTTGGGTGGATAGTTTTCCTTGCTATGTGCCTCGGTTATCAATTTTCTCACATGGCTTAGAAACCCTCCACAACTGTGCATGAGAGTCATTGGTTTTCCCTGCTGAGTATACTTGTATTCTCACCCAACGTATATAAAACTGCTTTCATGCTTCCAAGAGGACATCAGGGATCGTGCGGAACCATACTATATCAGACGTTGGGACAGTTTCATTTTCTGATTTTCTTTATTTGCAACTTTACCTTTGGAGTTTCTTGTACCTTGTATCATTTAAATTTGAACATTCATGTAGAAATGGTTTACGTTTGGATTTACATTACCTCGAGTTTTGGTGTTGATGGGATTGGTTATCTTATATCCCGATCCTATTAGATAAAAAGGGTATTTCCTTCTATATTGTGTGTGATTATATACCCATGGTTCTTGTTGCCACTCCGGGACCTATTGAATGCGGGTATCAGGGGTCATTATCTCTCTATAAACTTGAAAAAGGAAGGGTCTGGCACTCTATTGTCCCTTCTCTCCTCTTAGTGAAGGCGGGTCATGAAAGAGCGGTATCTGAGGGGAGGTTGAGATATAGGATGGAGACTAGGGTTAGGAACATTGTTAATTGAATGGGATGGTATGGTAACAGTGTTGGGTGATCTTTGTGCGTGAAATAGGCCAGGGAAGACCAGATAGGACATGAGATTTTAGGCCCCCCCATGATACGATGCAATGACTCTGGGCCTACCAAATGACCATGTGAGTCTATACTAATTACAAGGTGGAGACCCTAGGGAAGGTACATGAATCATAATGACTTGTGTTCTTATGTTTCATGGGTATTTTTGGATTTAAATTGAATAAGATGTCTAGGAAAATTTTATAACAATATTCTATACTACCCGGGCATAGGCATTACTTTTTTTCCATACAGCTATGGAAACTAGGAGATGACCACGAGTAGTGTGGGAAATCAAGGCCCATGAGGATGACTTGTCCAATCGAAAGAGGGATTACTGAGAGGAGGAGGACGAATATTGTCAGAAGAAGACTCGTTCCTTTCAGCAGTAGACCCTCGGGAATTACGAGGGAAACATCTCAGATGTGGAGATAGAGAAGTGGCTAGAGTTGTTGGTGATAGCTTTTAGCTTGATCTGAGATCCGACAGAGTACTGGGTTCCTCTGGCTGTACGCCATATGCAGGGAGCATCGTGCCAGTGGTGGATTCTTTATCTTGAGGGTGAAGAAGGGTGTAATCTCGAAGACTTCCTTCAGTTGAAGATATAGTCACATTGAGATTGTGGTCATGTCATTCGGCATTACGAATGCTCCTGCTGTGATCAGGGGGATCATGAAAAACATCCACCAGGAATACCTGGATCGGTTTGTAGTCATGTTTATTGACGACATCCTTATCTACTCAAGATTAGAGGAGGATTACATTGAGCACTTGAGAACAGTTTTAGAGGTCCTCCAACAGCACCAACTCTTTGGGAAGTAGTCCAAGATCATGTTTTAGACGCGAGAAGTCCACTTCCTTGGGAACATGGTGTCCCAGCCGAGAGTAGCAGTGGACCAATCGAAGGTCAATGCAGTTGTTTCTTGGGCCACACTGAAGAACATGGCAGAGGTTCGTTGTTTCATTGCACTAGCAGGTTAATACCATAGGTTCGTACCCAACATCTCTGGAGTTGAAGCACCTTTGATAGCTTTGACCAAGAAGGACCAGGATTTCGTGTGGAATGGGATGTGCGAGGAAGACTTCAACTATCTGAAGGATAAGTTGGTAAGTGCCCCAGTGCTGAGGTTTCTAGAAGAAGTGGTAGCGTATTTGGTGTTTTGTGATTCTTCCGAACACGGACTCGGGTGTGTGCAGATGCAACGACAAGGGTTGATCTCTTAGTGGGTCTGGACAGTTATGTCCCCAGGAGAGTAATTATTCCACCCTCAATCAAAAACTTGCAGTGGACATGTTCTCACTAAAATTGTGGCGGCATTAACTCAACGGGGAGCACTTCGTGGTCTCCATGGTTCACCAAAGCATGAATATATCTTCTTCCAACATGACCTGAACTTATGACAATGAAGGTGGATGGAGTTACGTCTGGACTATGAAATCAATATTTCCTACACCTCAGGAAATGTAATGTGGTTGTCGATTCCTTGAGCAGGAAGTCGCAGAAGGATGCAGTTCGAGAGTTGGATGATTCTTAGAAGGCGATGGATGAGTTGGCTTCACTGCACCTGGATGTGAGGATGGATGGTGGTAGATATTCCCTGTATCAAATGATAGTATAGACTTCTCTACTGCGGAAGGTGGAGGAGTCTCAGTGGGGAGACATAGAAAGTTAAGTGATGTGTGATTGGGCTAACCTAGGAAATGCCTCAGAAGGATGGTCGGAGGATGGTTAGAATCAGATTCTTTTCCGAGGGATGATTTTGGTACCTGAGTAGATGGTGTGAGAGGCTTCTTGGTGACTTCCAAAACTCACCCCTAGTAGTGCACTTAGGAGCATCTAAAATGTACCAGGGCTTCAGTTGTCAGTTTTGGTGGCCCAGGGTAATGTGAGCAGTGGTAGAGATCATGGCCAGCTTCCTAGTGTTTCAGCAGGTGAAGGATGAACACCGTGTTCCAGGCATCTTTTTTCAGCCTTTAGACATCCCTATGTGGAATTGGGATGAAATATCAATGGATTTTGTCATAGGGATACCAAAGGATCACGGAATATGCGATGCTATCTGGGTAGTGGTAGACTGTTTGATGAAATCGGCTAACTTTCTTGTGATCAAGGAGTCAAGAGCAATGGATGTATTATCATAGTGGTACATGGATGAGGTTGTGCTATTGCATGGAGTTCCGAGGTCCATAGTCTCTGATAGGGATGCACGGTTTACATCACGAATCTGCAGCGGATTGCAGCATGATTTTTACACCCAGCATCATCTTAGCACTACTTTCCACCCCCAGACAAATTGACATACAGAGGGAACCATCCAAACGTTGGAGGATATGCTACGAGAATGTATTCTAGATTTTGGGGTATCATGGATGCGACACTTGCCTATGGTAGAGTTTTCCTACAATAATAGCTATCAATAAACCATTGGCATGGCTCCTTTTATAGCCTTTTACGGAAGGCCATGACGCTCACCCGTGTGCTGGACCGAGATTGGGGAAACAAGTGTTCTTGTCCAGGATGTGGTGAAGAGCAAGAGAGAGAAGGTTCAGCTTATACGGGAGAGGAAGAAGGCGGCTCAGGAACTGGTAGATGTCATATTACGATAATAGGAGGAGACCCTTGGATTTTGAGGTGGGGGCCACGTATTCTTGAAGGTCTCCCCTGGGCGTGGACAACAGAGGATGGGCAGAGGGAGTAAGCTTTCTCAAAGGTTCATCAGACCCTTCGAAGTGTTATGGTGGGTTGAAAAAATGTCTTATCAGCGAGCGCTACCTCCGCCGCTACTGAGAATACATGACGTCTTCCATGTGTCACAACTTTGACGGTATCTAAACGACGTTTCACACATCCTCGACTGGGGAATGCTGAACATCGTGTCCGACATGATGTTTGAGGAAATGCTAGTGAGGATCAAGGATTGTGAAGAGAAGTTTCTCCATGGATGGAACATTTCTTTGGTTCATGTGTTGTGGAGGCATGGACGGCACGAGGAATGTACCTAGGAATGGGAGACACAAATTCACGCCCGGTACCCAGAGCTGTTTTGAGTATTCTTCTGTGTTGTTTGTACTTTTTTGTGATGGAACGATTTACATTGTTAATTATGGAACATGCAGTTTTCCTTGTTCTGTGGATGTGTGTGAAGAGTATTTACTATGGGGAGGGGAGGTCATGATCCCTAATCAATACATATTAAGGTGGATGTGGTTAAACTTGTGCAGGTGAGTCAGTTCCACCCAAAGGAGATAGTATCTTGATATGGAGGAAAAACTCCCTAACCCTTATGACTAGACAGTTTGACCATCTAATGTTACTTGGTTTCTTGAGGTAGAGGTGTTCCTAGAATTCGATGAGTTTCACTCTTGATAGGTATCTTTTGAGGTGGTTGTTTGGAACCCCCTATTTTCTTAGGGTCAGGATTTGATTGTTGAGGGTGATAATGGTTTGAGAGGTATCAGATGTAATGGCTCGGACCCAGCTAGTTTATTAATTTTCCAAAACAAGGCTCCAACCGAAACAGTGGAACCAGTCACGGTGGAACCGCGTGGTTGACACCATGATGGTAGCACTGTGAGGATGACATGGGGATGGTGGCACTGTGTCTTCAATGAGCGGTCGTTGTCCTTTTTTCAGTTCCGACTTTTTCCGATCCCGCACATATCTTTTAACGTAATGATGATTTAATGCCCCCTTTAAAATCCATTTAATTCCCATAAATAATATCTAAAATCCCCCAAGTGTCGGTAAACCCTTCACTTACCAAAACGTGAGGCTTTTTCTCGGTGTCATGCCTTTCCCCGTACCTTCCAATTCTTCCCTTATTGCATGTTTTCCTCCGATTAAAAGTAACAGTATAACACACACCCATTATACCACCACCCTGATTTTAATAATTAAATAATAATTAATCCCATCATGTGTAACCTCCCAACTACATACAAAACCATGATCTGACATTAATGTGGTTTAAAATTCCTTATCCTGTAACAATAGGATCTCATCTTTATATCACTCTAGAGTTTCTTCGTTCCCATTCTTGGCTTGACTTCATTCTTCTCCCTGGTTTACTTGGAGTCCCTCCTTCCCGAGGATTCTGGTGTGCCTGTGATGGTGTTTTTCTGCTCATCCTTGGAGTCCATGAAGTTCCACCCCTGGAAGTCGCACATCCCCAGTTCCGGGTGCGTAGAGAAGAACTTATATCCTTGATCAACTAGGTTGGTATTTTCCCTTGTCTCTCCTTACTGGGTATCTTTCAGGGTGGGTGAACTTCTGTTTCTATGGTAATGGATGAAACCAAACCTCAAAAATGATAATAAAATGACTTTTAATGAATGAAGGGGTGGTGTGATCGATGTTCTGCTACTTTCTTTACCCTTTATTATTTAATCATATATATCATATATAATTATAAAATAGTTTTTAATAATATTTATTCTTTTTTTAAGAAAATTATTAATGTTTATTTATAGATGTTGTGGTCTATATAATCCAAGATTTATGTTTTTGTTACTCAATAAATGATAAGGGTGAATTTGGATAGTAAATTATCATTTTTTAACATTAATAAATTTTATAGATCATATGTATTCATAAATACCATAAGTAATCAAGGAAACTACATTTGGTGATGAAAAAGAAGGTTTCTCTTCATTGAGGCAGGAATATATGTAAATATAGTAATGAAAAATCATGTTTTTATTAATATTTGGAAGAAAATAGATAAAAGATTGACAATTATTCTAATTACATATCATTACACTAACTATTCCTATGTTATTATTATACCAATTTTTTATTTTATAATTTAATTTAATATAATGAAATTTCATGAAATATGTTATACCTATATTCAGACATTACTCTTACTCTCGATGATTCTCATAGATTTGAGTGATATAGGATTAATTTTCATGACCATGAGAATTATACTTTGTAAAAGATATTCTGAAAATAAAATTTTGGTAGATGTTTTCGGAAATGTCTAATTATGAGTTATGTATTGATTGGGTGGAGGTTATGTCCTTTTATATGATTTAAAAAGGTATCTTTTAGAAAAAATCTTTTGTTTTTAACAATATAATAACATTATTTTTTGTAAATAGATAAAAAAATTTAAAAGTGGTTTTTTTGTAATATAATATTCTTTATAATTTTAAATATATATTTCAAAAAAACTGACATTTTTTGTTTATTACCATATTATTAAACATTTTATTATATTTTTACTTTTTATTTGGATGAATATGATTTGACCTTAATAAAACATTTTGATAACTGAAAAAAAATTTCTCATCACAATTATTTTCAAATTACAATTTAATATTTTAAAACAAATTTAAAAAATAAAATTTATAAATTCCTGAAAATATAATTTGAGTAAAATCAAGTGTTCAATTGTAAAGATAATTTGATTAGAAAATTGAATTTTTCATAATAGAATTTATTTAAATTATAATTTTTTATCTAATATTTTAATGATATAAATTTATTAATTTAATATTAAATGTATAGACTGATTATTTCAATGAATTCCCCATCCAATATAAATATAAATTTACCTTATTTTAATAGATAATCTAAAACATTTTTAATTATTATTACATTTTTATACTTTCCCATGATTTTAGATAAAGGTCTTATAAGCTCAAATAATACATTTAAAATGTTTATTATATTTCTTAACTATATATTTTATTAGATAAAATAATTATATAACACTCTAGGATATTCATACATATTCATTAAATTTTATATAAATTATATGTATAAAAGATGTAACATTTACTAAATAATTAATAATTTTATAAATATTCAAATACTATTACAATGTAAATATTAATTAGAAGAGTTGAAAATTTATGTATATTATGATAAATATAATTTTTAAATATATGAAATTTATTTTCAAAAATATGGTACATCATAATGATAATGTGATGTATTGTGTCCTTTTTCTATATTAATTTTTATTATTTAATTATCTTCAAAATATAATAGAAATTTTTATTTCTTCCATTAAATTTTTTATTATAAATTTATTAATAATCAAATGATATTTTTTTTGTTTTCCAAAAATTGTGGTTTCATGTGACATAATTTATAAACAATAAATATTTTCTAATAATCCAAAAACTATTGTTATTCCATTCTACCTATATAAAAAACAAATTACTCTAAATTTAATTTCCATTATCATGTATGAATAGATAAACATGATGAAATTATTGATGTTCCTCAATGTAGTATATTTAATGACGTATAATCCTCTAAATCATATGGAAGATATGAAAACAATTATTTTTTCCTACACATTTTAGGAAAATATGTCGTCAAACGAGTTATTTTTTCCCATATAAAAGATTATATATTCTTAAAAGATAATTAATATTTGGGAATTAATTGAATTATGGATAAAATTTCTTTATAAAAAATATATAAATTTTTATAGAGTTAATGATATTGAATAAATTTTATACTAAAAATTATATTACATTAATTTTTATGAGGATATTATGAAAATCATATTTTTTATTTCCATAAATTTAATAATCATAAAACTAAATAATTAAAATAAAATGAAAAACTTTGTGGGTTGGGACCCTATTCATAGAAAAAACCAAAATTTTAATAGGGTTTATATAATAAAATTACATCCTCTATTTCACAGAGGTGTGTTTGTGAATCATTATGATCACTATCAACTACATTGATAGTCATTACTTAGGATTTTAAATGATTCTATATTCTTGGTGGTTATTGGAAACTGTTATAAACATAATCCCTTCGACTAATACATTGGTTAAATGAGTACCCCAATTCATTGCATAATAACTTCACATAATTATTAAATACATAGTATAAACATTGTTTTTCTCCATTAGAATAATTGAACACATTATTTCCATAGTATCTCACCACTCAATTATGAACTCTAACATAGATAAAAAAGTTCTAGTTCCTTTGGGAAATTCCCCCAAGAATATCATCCCATGTATATGACATGAATAAATTGTAATATATTTTCATTTATTATCATCATTATCATGATATCTATTATAAAACACCACATCATATTTTTAATCATAGGTTGACATAGTAATTTGAGAATATCCATTATATTTTCAACATAATATTATTTCATTATCGAATACATATCTTGAAAATTACAACATTTAATACATACCCATTTTAATCATAGATCCTACTGTTTAATATATTTTTCAATAAAAATATTGTCTACATAAGAGATGATAAATTAGTAATATCAGTGAGTTATCTTAATCATAATAGTAATCGACCAATGAATGTTCATTCCCTTTCAAAATTTCCATATCTGATATAATTCCTTTAGATCATATTAATTAAATTTTAGTTTATCCTTGGTTACTTTAAGATGGGTTATCTTAAATTTGTTAAAAAATTAACTCAAAAGAATTATGATGTTAATCATCTATAATGGTTTTTAAAGAGAAGGTTATTTACCATATCATATCTATCAGGAGTGTTAAGAAAAGGGTTTTGTATGTGGATATTCTTCATGAAACAAAATGATTACCAATATATTCCCACCAATTTCTTTTGGGGTTATTATCAATATATGATAATTTTCCAATACTATGTCCACTATTAGTTTCAAAAAAGGGGATTTATTTCTATGAAAATGATCTACTCCAGAATTTAGCAGTATTTTATGAAATCATATAGTATTAGGAATCATATCAAATGTTTTTAGTAAGGGTATCTAAACATAACACTAAAGGTAGATA
Organism: Viscum album; assembly: GCA_963277665.1. NCBI lineage: Eukaryota > Viridiplantae > Streptophyta > Magnoliopsida > Santalales > Viscaceae > Viscum > Viscum album. The sequence goes on from OY728162.1 coordinate 492,251,460, forward strand.
ATCCAATATTTAAAATAACATAATGGTACACTATACCTATTATAACTACCCTATATAATCTTATATAAAAACAGAATTGAAAACATGGATTTCTTATTACACCCACAAATTGTCTCACAAATTATGGACATATATTATTAGTGGCTTCCAGAATATAAAAAAACAAATATATCTCTTATTATAAACATTCCTCAATAATATAAATTCACTCTTATCCAATACATGATAAATATTTAATTAAATTACTATGAAGGAAATACTAAAAACATGGTGAGTATAAATTATTTTTAAGGGATAACATATAATTTTTTTTAATCGTTATATAATAATCAAATATATAAGCAAGATTATGTAAAAATATAATATTTCAAGGCATATGAAACCATAAGAGTCATCCATGAAATTGTATATAAACAAAAAAATTTAAATGATAACATTATTTTTGGACATAGGGTTAGGAAACCAAGAAATACATAAAAAGGTACATTGCATGTATGACTAAAATTTTCACAACCATTATCATTGTATTTATTATCTATGTGAACATGGATACTATGAAATACCATTACGAATAAATTATTGAGGAGAGTTAATCATCATTAAATAGAACTCTGGTACACCTAGATACATTCTCACCAATTCATATATATTATTAATCTCATGATATATAAACCATTACACAATGAAAAGTAGAAAAATATAGGCCCAACCAGACCATAATAAATAAATTGGAGATGCGCATGAGTAGAATCACAGATATAATAAAAATATAAAAAATTATAAGAATATTAGTTTTAGGAAATTTCAAAATCATCATGAAATGAAAAAAAATAATTAAAAAACATGTCAGAAATCATCTATATATAATCAAGAGTTAAATATAATAACTAAAAAAACATGGACACCTAAAAAATCACCTAATTATACAATAAAATAGGGTGATACATTAAATTTACATAAATTTTATGAAAATCGTAATGAAAAAAAATCTTTTAATTATTTTTTGAAAATATAATTTATTAATCAATATAATATTCATATTCATTACTATATTTTAAAAAATTCACTTACATTTGTAAGGAAATTGTAAATAAACCCATTCTTGAAAATAGAACAGGATCAAGTGATTATTTATTAAGAAATAAATTGGGCTCCATTTTAGATGATAATGTATTGGAAAAAAATCATTCAAATAAAAAAATGCATAACACAATTAATGGTTTTAGAGATACCCAGTCCTATAGATTTACACAAGATTATCTAGAGATGTAATTTAACCATAGGTATCATTAATAAAAACATTTAAATTTCCAATTTCAGTATATATTAATATAAATTTACCTCTATAATACTCATTAAAAAAATTGTTCATTTATTTTATTATTGTTTATTTTTTTAATATCAAGCGTTAATAATCATGAACATTTTGAACTAGGTTCATAATAGTATTATCGGATATCATATTAATAAAAAAAATAATTTAAAATAATTTAATTATAATTTAAAGGTTGTTTTATAAAGATATTTATTGTTATAATACCATTATATGGGTATCATAATCACATTTCATGAAAATGATAATTGGAAAGGAATGGATTTATGGTATTAACAAATATTGATGGATTACTACATATGAATTATAAATATTTTAATTTATCCAAATAGTATGATTTTAATTTTATTTATTAAATATATATATCATATATAATATTCCACCTAAAACTATAATAACCCTTTCATTTAGGTGTTGTAAGTTGAAACATTCATATATATGGATGCAGTTGTCTTTAGAAAAGATGACATGTTTTTTTACTAAACAAATTATTAGGGATAATTATGACTATATTTGGTCATTTATGAGACATAAATGCAATTTATCAGTAATAATTTTTCCTTAGTAATATCATTAAGTCAATCCATCTACTATAGTACCGGAAAGCATAAAGCATCACTTTTTGGTGGCAGTAAATTGTTCTCCCACACTATTGATAATTAATGTTTTTATAGTAGGTAGAAGCTAAAAACTAATTAGGTTACACTTATTATAATTAAATATTATAAAAATTATGATTTGATGGGGTAATTATGATATGGATTTTGTTTATTATAATTTTATATAATAAGAACTAATAATTAAAAATGATGAGATAATTAAAATATTAAAAACACACTTTAAGAAGGCCTCAGATATTAGAGAAGAATTATAATATATGGGAATAAAGAGAATTATGAAATTTAAGGTAAATAAGTGAAAAATCGTGCAGTCGATCAAATAATATTACAAACAGGAGTTGATTTTTGAAATTGTAAATATTATACCATTTCAGAAAAGTTGAAAAGTGAACTTATCCAATCACGCATCATTTTTTAATAATACATGTCACTATTAAAATGTCAACCAATAAAGAAGAGAAAATAGTATTATGGGAAAATATATATAATAAAACCACCTCATGATTTTATTTAAAAAATTAATATATACATAATTTTTAAATATTTACATAGGTAAATAATTTTTAAATTTTTTATATTTTACACACGTAAATATTTTTTAAGATTACGAATTCAATTTGATATAAAAATACAACAAATTTGACATCATGATATATTTTTAAACATATGTTATATAATTTCAATATTATTTCATGTTAAGAAATTTCTACAGGTGAGGAATGTTAATTTTAAAATAAAAAATCATTAACATGTAAATATACATTTTTTGAATAATGGTGATTTCAATATTAAAATCTTAATGGAAAATAAAATAATTATTATCAAGTATTTAAAGTATACAAATACATGAAAAAAATATTTAATGAATCAATTAAAGATTGAACGTATTTCCACAAAATATTTCATAATAAAAATACAACAATCTAGGAGAATACCTAAAATAGTTTTAATTAAGATAATATTTTTAGTTTACATTATTCATGTTACAAATGGTATTTATAAGTTTTATGAATATATCTACTTAAATAATTATATTCATTATATAAATATTTCATTACATAAAAGGATTTGAAATCCTCATTGATATGGGTGAATTTTTACAAATTCATATAAATTATAATTTTCACAGAAACAATATTGTTGACTAAAAATAAATTATTATCGAAAAATTCCAAATTCCATCATATATTAAATTTCATAATTGTATTTGACACATTAATTTTATTTTAAGATGATATAGAAATTAAAACATGCATAATTAGTTTTTAAAAGGTACAAAATAAAAAAAATATTTTATAAAATCATTTTTCAAAATTGTATAATATTAATAATTCATTCGATTAAGGTACTAACAATTAATTTTATACTGGCATAATAATAATTATATATTTACTAATAATACCTCATTAATTTGTTTTGGTTTGTTAACATTTTTTTATCATGTGAAACAATATTTTTAAAATGTGTATTTATTTTTAAAGATTCAAAATATATAGTCATTACAAAAGAATCCAAAAAATAAATACAAATCATTTAGGAATGAAAAAAATAGAAAGATATCCATATGTGAAACAATGAAAAACAAATTATTTAGAGGGGTATATTAGTGGTTAATTAATAAGTGAGTTTTATTCAATGTTAAAAAAGCATTAAATGAAATATTTTTAACGGGATGTTGTATAAAAAGATTAAAATAATGTATTTTTTTAATATATCCCCTCTTCCAAAAATGCAGATATATGTTTCCATGGAACTAAAGGTCTTTAAAAAATAGTTTATAAATTTTTATCTAAATATATATTTAAAATTATTCCACAATTTATTTCCATAATAATAAATTATTATACCTCAAAACAATATTTAATCCATATGAATTTTGAAATAATTATTTTAATTATATATAAATTTGATATAATTCCATTATAAATATGATAAATTTATCATTGAAACGTGAAATTAATATATAAATATTTATGATGTTTTCCAATAGAAAAGGATTTTAATAAATGTTTTTGTTTTGAATCATTCTTTAAAAATTATTATATTCATTTTTAAAAATAAAAATACCAAACACTATAGAAATTTGTCATTGATATATATTCATTTTATATACTATTTAATTTAAAACACAACACAATAAAAAAGTTTATTTTATTATAAATATTTCTTAAAAATAAATTGGTGTTAGAATATTTCAGTGATTTTTATAAATACTTAATATATCTTATAAATAATAAACAAGAATATTTTGAAATGGAAAAAATAGTTTTTGTTAAATAAGTAATACATTATTATCAAATTATATCATTCGAAAATTATTTATTATTTATTATTTATATGAAATTTAATTTTTTTACAAATGATTAGAAAACATCAATATGACTATTTGATGAATTAATTACGAAGAATATTATGTACAATGAAAATAATTACACTAATAATATTTCTAACTATCATTTATATGAAAACCAAAATTATAAAATTCATATTTATTTATTATATGATGGCGTGATGAGGTGGAGGTGTAGAAAAATAGTGGAAAAACCATATAACGGGGGCCCTAAAGGTAGAGAGAATGTGAATCCAACTTAATCCACATAGTTTTCATCAATGGTGGATTATTATGAACACAATAAGTCTTTACATCTTGCATCAAGGAAGATAAACTGGAAAATTCATTCCCCAAACAAATGATATTTCACTGAGGAATAAGATTGTGGAGATGGTCAAATATATTTCTTACTCTTCAATCTGTTATTATTACCTTCTTATTTATTATATTACTATCTAAAAATGAAAAAATTTAATGTCTCAATGAAAAAGGATGTAGTGATAGAGATAGAGACTGTTTTCGAATACTCCTTCATTATGAGAGTTGTTGTTCAGAAGGGTGATAAGAGGTGCAAATTTAACAACCACATGCGAAGGATAGAAAAGATATAGTGTTTTTGTGACATCATACTGAGTGGAATGGAGAGATGGTATTATAATGTTTTATTTCACAATGGTGATAAAGAATAAGTTCTATTGAGTTGTGGGTCACTGTCCATTAATCCTAGCTTCCTTTAAATCCATGAATGGGATATAAATTTTCATCAATATATTGTCATGTACACTCATATAAAAGTGATGTATTCAAATTTTCATGATGAATTGGTTAAATTCAAATATACGTAGTCTTTGGGACAACTCTTTAGTGGTGTGAAATCCAATACGAATGGGCAATAAAACTGGTAATCCAAGGTATTATAACTATTTGATCTTTCATATGGTTGTCGATTTATCCAGCATCATTTTGGAAGATGTGGTGATAACCACATGGGATGATAACATCTTCTAGTTGATATATTTTTAAATGATTGCTATTTTTTCACATGTTTTATGTTTTTAGACATTTATTATCTTAATGTAATAGGGACATGGAGTACTCTTTTTAGAATATTAAGGTGCATCATGTTGATAACTGTAGTAGGAGATAAGTAATGGATAAATAACTTTCATACTATCTAAGTACCAACATCATTATTGGACCCTAAAATGTGGACATGAGGGGAACTTATTATCTCAGGGTAAATCATGGAAATGTTATTCACCAAACCATTGTTAAGTCTTCTTGATCCTCTAATGGAACCCAAATTACATAGCTGAAGTATGTGTAGGATATGCAACTAGCTAATCCTATAAAAAATATGGTGAATATTAATGTGGTGACTCATTATATATTAGGGAATCCACATAAATTTCCTAATGGTATCCACAAATCAAACATCACCATTGAGAAGGAAGTTATATTATAAGAAGATTAGAGAGTGCTTGATAGGCCCAAAGAACATGGGTTCGGTATTGAGGTGGAGACATGTATCCTACAAACATGGAAAATTTAATAGGTTTACTATAATAATATAGGTATCTTATAAAGGAATATATAATAATGTGTGAATTATGAGATTTATATTATGGGAATTCCTCAGGAAGTAACACATAGGCCTTGGTCATATTTGGAAAACCAGAAGAAATGTGTGAAAAATTGGGGGACAAAATTTCGTAAAGGGTTTAATAAGATATGAACGTCTCCTAATACAGTGTAGTAGACATATGTGTCTGTAGGGGTTTTGTTGAAAATATTTTCAGGGTATCAATCATACAACCCCCACGTAAATGACGAATCCAAATAGAAGTTTTTTTGTGGGTACTTGATTGATCCTGATAATTCTAGTACCATGCATGTTTTCCCTATGTATCCAAATCCTTTTGTTGTGCATCTTTAAGATCATGATTCGTATCAACATGATATAAATAACATGGAAGATCCATTATTATTAGTTTGTAATGCGATGACTTTCAAGATAATTACACCTATTAATAATTAATCGACAACATTAAATTCTAAAAAATATTAAATAAATTTAGTGGTAAATTTTTTATTGGTGAGGATGAGGATCAACAACCCCATATGAATACGTAAAAGTTAAATGTATAGGAATACTTTTCCATGAATGGGATGGTAATGGGTACATACATAAATGAATCTAAGAAGAAAAGATGTCAAATGAAAGGTAAATACTGGCCATGAGGGCATAAAATAAAGTACTTGCATCTAGAGGTAGGAAAACTATGAAATTATGATCTTCTACTACATGATCTTGGGTATAGGGAATCACATAATAGGAAATTCCCTTATGCATAACATTTTGGACAACAAACCAACATAGACGGGAATTATAGAACAAAAAATGTCATTTTTGAGTAGGAGGACAATTATTTGGGTTTCATTGTGATGTCACTTGGTTTTTTAGAACATTCTTTACTATGGTTTGAATCACTTATGGTGACCCATACATGACGATTTTTTTACATCATTCAAAAAAATCATATCATTATTTAATCTATTAAGAGCTATTGAGATATTATATTAGATTTCGTTGTTGTATTCATCAAATTATTACTTCATGAGAAAACATTTCTACATTAAACTGCAAGTAATATCTAGATATATTGTACAAAAGCGGGTGGTGATGTGATATTTCTACACTATTTTGAATCCTAGTGGAAAAATATTTTTTAATATTAATATGAACTAAACAATTGAATATTCATATTTTATTGATCAATGTCATATTATCAATGTTTCAGTCAATGGATATGATTTTATGTGGAGAATAAAAACATATATGGAAGGAAATAAATAAATTCTGATATATTCATTGTAAAAGTTGTTAAACAGAGTGTTAATAATTTATTATCCAGGCACACAATCCCCATGAAAAAATCTATCAAATACTATAATTCTTTTTTATCTACTATACCATGGTTTTATCCTCTTCCCTCTCATTCGAATAATGGATGCATTTTCATTCATGGATGTTTGGAGGATTTATTGGCAGCTTGTATTGTTATAAAAATTGATCCAAAATTTAAAATAATATTTAGAAATTCGTTCAACCATTAATAAATTTATGTGAATTGATAATGATCTCATTTTCAATGATTGATTCTAATATTCATAATTTTTAACAGCATCATGATAGCTTAATGCTTTGGGAACAAGACAATGACTCATAGACTATGGTGCAGGTGAAAAATCCCAAATAAATATTTGATTACCTAAACATCAGTGAAGTGATAGAAATGAATCCATAAAATTTTAAATGTATAACAAAATGTTATAGGAACTCATAATTCTTCTATAAATTACACATGGAAAAGAGAGATTAAACTATAAACAATGCAATATGCATAAATTGGCTATTATACATCTCTAAAATTGACGTGTCAAAGATTGTAGTTGACTACATTAGTGGTATATATTCAATTGGTGGGGTGGAAAACACATCAATTTTGATTGAAAATTTTCCTTCTTTTATTGATGAGAATAAAAACTCGTTTCTTCTGAGGGGACCAGATAAATATAAAATAATGAAATTTTTTTGGGCTTAATCAGGTGAGTTTTTATAAAAAACATGGATTTCCAAATAAATTTTATATGTTCTATTAAAAAATTATATAGGATTATTAGTTGTGTTTAATAATATATTTTCCACTCATATATTTTTTCATTATGGAATCAACCCAAATTTCATTAGCTTCATTCATAAGAATGAAATTCTAGTTCATATCAATGAATTTAGACATATATCCCTTGGTAATACTATCCCAATGGACATCATCAAAATCATGATAATCAATTGGGTGGGAATCATCAAATTTCACATCAATGAATTAGTAGGGGTCTTTTTCTATAAGATAAATACTAAATTGTCAATTAATACGCTCATAATGTATTAACATTATGAAGAGACTAGTGAATGATTTGATCTCCAACATTAATATCTACATATAAAATAAATTTTATACTATAAAGTGGAATTATTTCTACAATGTTCTCAGAAAATATGGTCTCCCAAATTCCATTCCCAGGCTAGTATGTTCCATCCCCTCATATTCATGAACTTTCATTTTAGTCAATGCTACTCCAATGGGATTTTATCAATGAAAAAATCATCTATATCAATGTAATCAATATTCATGGATTATCTTTTTCATTAATGAGGACTACATGTGTCTTTGTATCAATTATCAAACAGAGGTTGTCCTTTATGAAAAAATAAATGTTGGGATGATTTTCGGAGTCCCTTCACACTTTTATTTCGATGACATCATTCTATTTGGAATGATTTCAAATATAACCATATCAACTATTCAATGTTACTTCTCTAATAATGAGGAGGTTGTGGGGATATCTATTATTTGTGGTAAATATTTTTTGTGTGTTTGGTGATGCTCAATATGTTGGAAATAATTAGTGGGTCCCTAAAAAACATGGGGTTGGATGGGAATCATTCCATGTCAAAAATCATCATATTCAACATCTCTTGAGAAATTTTAATAGTAATTTCATATAGTATTAATCTATGTAATCATTTTTCAATTAAAAAATGTAAATGGAAATCTATATCCTATTTTGGGATGGGTTGTCTGGTCAATTATTTCATTACAAAAAATTTTGTTGTATTCATTTTTGATATACAGGTATCTAAGAGGACTTATCAAAGAACTTATATGAATGATTGTGAAATTTAATAGGATATGATCTGTTCATGAAAGAAATTTGATCATTATCAATGAAAATTATTTTATTAAACACATTGAAATAGGGTACATGGACTCAATGATTTAAAAATATTCAATAATTATTTGAATAATAAATTCACATGGAACAAGATAACTACCAATGACCCTTATTGAGACTTTTTGTTATTATTGTTCAAGGGATTGATACTGGATTGGTACTCACAGTACCCTGGTTCATCTTTCTAGACCTCAATTAATCATTCTATCAATGACATCATCAAAAATACCATATGGATGGCTAGTAGGAAATATGACCATGATTTCTGGATCACATGCTAGCTTGAACAACATATCATGGACATGATGATCATCCATTCCAATATAATGAATTTTTCATCTATAATTTCATGTATCAATACAGTAGTATTGGCATTATAACAATATAGGCTATAATGGACGTTTGAAATTTAAATTTCATGTACATGGACACATAGGTGGGGACGACTAATAAGAATTGGTAGTAAAATACTAGGGAGCACTATAATATAAAATGATAGAGTTCCTCCATAATACCATCATGTCTATCGAATTTATATGAATGTTTCATGAATCTATTAAGATTCATATTACACTGGATTATCAGAAAAAAATTACATTCCTAATACATGAACAATTGTAGAAGGATCAGATGTGTATTGTCCCGTACATCAATATATTATTAATAGATGATGATAATATAAAGAACATATTTAATAGATCTGATAATGTAGTATAAAACTAGATTATTATAGGTATTGTTTTGGCCAATCAGAATTATAATGATAGGAATCATGAAGACCACATCGATTTCCACAGAAACACTGGTTGGAGTGACCAGATTCAACAAAATATAATGGTAGATAGAAATTCTATTATTATGTCGATTTGGAGGTCAAAATGGGTGGTTTATTGATTATACAACACTGTCATTTCATGATGGATCTTTTTCAACGAACAATGAAGTTCATCTGGCCGGAAGGGTTCATGATGGAGAAATTTATAATAGAATTTATGATTTGAATACATTACAAATTTGGGCTATTATAAGAAGATCATATTAACCTCATATACATAGATCTGTGAGTTTGATTCCACCAATCAAATTTTTCATTAAATTAAATTCAGATGTAACGACTACGAGATCACCAGGACCCTTATTCTAGAGAGGTATTTTTCGAAGACAATGTTTTTTTTTATAATGTTTGATTTCATCAATACATTTGAATAAAAACTTATTTGGATGAAAAATTATCATTGTTGATATATGACACCAAATATGGTGTCAATTATATGTGGATCTTCTAATGGATTGATTCAGATTCTAAAACAATTGATAAGGATGTTTTGAGTAAACAATGAATGTCCCCTAGAAACCGATTCACTTTTGTATTTATTGTATGAATCATATCACACAAACTATTATGATTGTTTCTCAAACATATAGGGAAACCAGCTAGGTGGAAGATTCTTTGTTGAAGCTGTGATCTTTAATGAATGTATGATGTGGACATTCATTTTAAAAGATTATTTCATATCATTGGTAGATTATGATATACGGGGATTGGATCACTCCTATATTTGTAAACTCTCTTATAATGACTGACTATGTCTATTTACATTTTTATTAAAATATATTTTAATACTTGCTTTCCTAGAATATTGATTATATTGGATGTATATACAGGCATTTAGATATTAATTACATAATTTAGCCGATTTAATATTATATAATTATCTATATATTTATTAATCATTTTTGACACAATACATAGATGAAATTAGGATTATGATATTCATTAAAACCCATAAGGATATATATTATAAATATTTTGGTTATTTATATGCTTGTATATTTATGAAATAGAAACAATTATTTATATTTTTAATGTTTAATTCCGAAAACGTTATAATGATTACCTTTTGATTAAATTTATAATATCCAGAATATATGGAATGGTTATTTTTGTTTTGTGATTGAATTTAATAAAAATCAATAAAAAAATAAATTATTGAATTTATATTTACATAAGATAATAAAGGGGAATTACAATAAACCACCATTAAAATATTTTAATCTAAAAAATATCATTACTCTGAAGACTGCATATTATCTTAAATATAAATCATTATATTTGTAGTTCATATGTGTCTTCTAGTTAAAATTCATTTCAATTGAATAAATTAAACGGTTTCATTATCATATTTCCATGCAATTTAATTGTATGATTAATTTTTTATAGAAGTTATTTCATAATTTTTAGGTCATCTAATACTTGTACAACCTCCATGATGGAAACCAGTAATGTTCTTGGAATGCACTTCTTCAAAAATAGTATGATCTCACATTTTTATTGATCCAATGATTTTTACGTGATATTAATTTCCATTACCCGTCTATTTACATCATGAATTATGGATCAGAAATATATTTCAATGGATATAATGTCTCAAAAATATGTTTTATGATGATGAATGATGCCTGAGAGTTTTCCATAGTGGTTGGATGATAATTTAAGGTTTTGGATTCTTCTTTGTGAGTTTTGAAAATTTTTGGAAGATTTTTATAGTATAACACGCACAATTTAGGAGAAAATATTTGATACCATAATGATGATAAGGTATTCAGTTAATTTTTATCAAGAAATTTTATGTTAAATGGTTACAACATTATTATTGAAAATATTTTCATGGTCCATCGGGAAACCTTGCAAATATTGAGGATTGCTTGAGGCATGGTATAAAGGTTGTGCATGATTTAAAAAAACAAAAAAATTGTTGCAAAAGGGAGGATATGATTTAATGAATATTGTTGTGCATTTTATCATACATTTATCCAAATGATTTGGGGACATAGATGTGGTGATGTTCGGGTGAACTTGGTTTCCATATGGTCTGGCCAACCATGCAGGAAAACATTGTGTGGGGAATTCCCTTGGAGTAATAAAACTGTATAGTATCTGAACGATTTGGAAAACCATTTAGAAATATTTGAATCACATTATATTTCATTAAAATATTTCTATGTCAAAAAATACCCTATCAGGTTGTTCATCTTCCTCACCCACATTCCAAGATTTTTGGTGTGCATGGACTAGGGGGTTCTCAAAACCCTTCTGAACCTAGTCATTCAATTTGGATGTGAAATATTAATTTATGATCAATATTTTATGTATTATTAAACCTCAAATATATTTCATGTTTCATCCAATTTATCTACCCTAATTTTTCAGTTATATGTATTATTTATTTTTAATTATTCCAAAAAATAATGGTTGAATCATTCAATTTCTATTGAGCTTTTAGTCTTCCTATACAGCAGGGATCATATAGTGAATTCTCCACAATGTAGTGTGGTGTTTTGATGTGGTATTTTACTATGGTCAATTTTCATAATCTATTAAAATTATTTACATTTAATAATTTGTAATTGGATTTTGAATCTTAGGGATTTTCCCTAGAATGTTGTTTGTGTTATTTCATAGGTCTTGGAATTATATTCTAAATGATGTCCTAGAGTGTATTCTGTCATTATTCAATGTTTTTCTAGTTAACTATATAATTATAATTGTTATAATTAATTAATTGTTTCTCAATGAGACTTGAGATATAGTGACAATGGTGATCCTTCTTGGGTACCGAGTGTTTTGGATGATCGTTGTCCATGACATTGAATAGACAACATTCTTTGGAAAAAAATTCATATTTTATTAGTAATGTGGTCTAAGACTTTTACCCAAAAATATGTTAATTTATTTTCATGTGTATGTGGTGTGTGTATTTAAACCCATGATTTCCATTTCTACATAATTGGTTAAGTAAATTAATTTTGTGTAAATCATAACAAATATAATGTCATTAATTATTGTGATTAAGTAGAATATTTGTAAGTGATAGAACATGGAAAAAAGGATTAGAACCCTTAAGAGGATAGAATGCAGTGTTTTATGTGATAATATTCTATGAATATTCATGTGAGGATAATGAAATAGTTTTAAATGTATGCATAGGTTTTTGACCATGTTTTGTGTGTTAATGTTGGAAGGTATATGGCTAAAATTATTCTTATTTTTGAAACTATGTGTTGACCTTATAGTCCTTTTAAATTTGAATCGAATATATTTAAATTATAAATTTTAACTCAGTATGTGGTAACCTCCGTAATGTTAAATCATTCATGGATATTATTGTTTACTTAGTGTAAATGTTGGCCATATTATTTTATTTTCAAAAGGAAATATAAATTTTGATTTTTTTAAAAAACTTCTTTTTATTGGGATTAATAGTTTTCCAATATGAAAAATGGAGGTGTTACCAAATAACATAGTTGTTTGGTTTAACTTAGTTGTTTAGTTTATTAGTTTTCCAATATGGCCCATGTTATTTCCATATACACTAAGGATGTAGGTTTTATTCTTTCGATATTTTCATAAAAATTGAACACCCTCCCCCCTATCACTTACAATTTTCACCCCCTATGTTACAATTTAATAGTTTGTTTAAATTTATTTCTTTTTGATTTCATCGGTTTTTATTGTACAACCCTTCGTCTAGTGGGCACTAGATGAATTTATGTGTACCTTTTATTATATTTATTTATCTATATATTTTATTTTTTACTATATTTGTATTCATACACTACTGAACTGACTATTATTCCCTTTATACAATGTTGGTTGTGGCCTACTAAGTTTTAATCGCTCCCTGCTCGGGATTCCATAAAAAATTGGTACCAGATAAGTTCTCATATGTTTATTATAGGGAAAATTATTTATAAAGTCATGTTGATTAGGTCTTGGATGGGTAGTATTTCTCAAGTGAAATTAGGTGATTGTATGTGTTTTTCCCACTGATGATTTGGGTAATTTTTTAGATTTATTTTATTTTTTTATGTTATAAAATTACCACAACAGGTTGTCGGTTTTATGAATGATATTAATCAATGGGAATCTATTTAATTAAACAATATTATGTCTTGTTTCCATTTATTTAATATTTCTTCATTCACTTTGTGTATGATATTTGGTTTTGTACTTCTATTTTTTCACTCTTATAAGGGGATATAGTCCCATTATAGTTCAATTTGGACCCATAGCGGTACTCATCAGCAATTGGTGTATGAGGAGTCACAATATTTTCCTTATATTGACCATACTAGGGAAAAAATTTAGTCGGCCATTGATTTATTATTTGGTATCACTGGTGTTTAAGATAATATTGTTATAATAATTGTTTCTTTGTTGAATTGTGATATCTAAATTTATTAGTACTCTTGATGAATATTGAAATTGTGTGTCAGGAAATCCAATTTAATAATTTCCATATCCATGAATTCATTTAATGATATTATTCATTTAATTTCCATTATTACATTGTTTTCGGGGTTTCCCATGCATTTTTGTGGAAATTGAGGGTTTTCAATATTTATCCAAAACTATTATCCCATTCGAGATTTAAAAATATTTTTCTATTTCATAACACATTCAATTATCCCAATTTTACACCCATTGTAATTAAATATTTTAATTCCATGGTATATTAAAAGCACATTATCAATATTTACCCCATTGGAGTCCACAATAATAATGGATTAGGTTATTTTTATTAAGGTGTTAAGGATGTCTGAAATCCATGTACTATATAATTTTTCTTTTGAAATTCATTAATATATAATACAATTTTTATTATTTTAAAGTGATTATAACTCTCACCTGAGAAAACATAACCAAGGAGCTCCCCCATGCTCTCCTCGAACTCCTTAGATGTCATATTCAACAAGAATTTGGGAGAAAATTTTCTAGATTTGTCAAATCATCTAGCTTTGAAGGGATAAATTGTTTCTTCCACAAATTCTATAATTTTCACTCTATTCCCCCATTTTATTCCCCAAGTGACCTACTAATATGTACTCGATCCCCCTAAATGTTTTGGGCACTTTAAGATTCAACTATCGGTGAATTTGGGCCTTTTTCATCAAGATACCTTAATTAAATGGGTTTCCTTCATACCTCTTACCATTTACATAGGATTTCTTATTTTTTGTTTAGGATTTCATCCTTGTTTTCACGAATTTTAAATCTTTACAAGAGATATTATTCATATATAGTATTTATCCCTGTGTATTTTTTGTGAAATATAGTGGTTTCGTGGTTTTTTTCACAACATTGTGGTACGGCAGTGCTGTAGTTGAAGTTTCACACAGAATATTTATGGTTTATGACACCAAATGATGGTGGTTCCATGTGTAATAATCATAACATGAGTTATATTTTCTTCATTCATATTATTATCATGATCCTATTACATTATGTTTTCTGCGGGAACCATTTTTGGTAATATTGATTAACCTATTAGTTTCAATGTTGCATATTTGATGGAAATGTGACTTTTCCATTTATATCATTTATTTTATCATTTTAGATAATTTGATATCATTTCAAAGTATTTTAATAAATGCAGATAGGCCTTCCAAATCATTTTTTTATTGTTATTGGTGTCATTTTGGCCTTGAAAATGGGTTTTGAAATGGGTTTTGTGTGTAAAACATGGTAATACCCCTTGTTATTGTTTTACGAAAATTGGAAGTGTTTATTGAGTCAGAAAACATGAAAAAGGATGTACTTGTACTTTTTGGTGAGTCTGTTCACATAATATGGGTTTTTAAAATTTAAAATGTTGATTTAAAATGTAAAACAAATTATAATGATTTATAAATTTCAGAATTGATTTATCAAATTATTAGAAACCCGCAAAACACGTTTGTGGGTGGATTTGTGTTAGTATGATGTGAAAAATGAACATTTGTTTCTGAAATGAGTATTATGTGAAATGTGTGTGGTATAATTATTTTTTGTGTGACTTGAAACTGGTATTTGAATGTGAAAATTTAATTTCATGGTTATTGGAAGCTATTTGGGAACAAGAGGGATAACATGGGTATCTAGGTGGGTTGGTGTGAATTGTTATGCTAGTGATCTTGTAGGGTTTTCCCTTATTTCACGTAGATTTTTTGACAATGACAACACTAAACAAACTAAGATTAAAATGTTTAGGATGGTGTTATGGTTCAACTATTTTATTGGTGTAGTCCCTACTAGTGGCTCATGTGCATGAGAACAGATATTTGAATGGTTACATTCACTGAGACACGTTGTACCTATGACCCAAAGTGAGCTAGTGCCTAGGGGTTATTTCCCATCGAATGTTCTCATTAGATACATTATGATTACTATTGTCATACGTTATGTTTTTCTAGATAATTCAGTATCATGGGAATTATATTTAAATGAGTTGATTCATTATATTAGTACACTTGAAAACTGATTTTATTTAATGTTTCATCTATTTGAAATTATTATTATCATTTCATATTTATGAAATCATGCAATCTTTTTATCCTTTAATGTTTATCACATGGAATATTTTAGTGGTGGAATCATACTAGGTTTTGGATCTCACCCTACATACACCCTTGGGTGTAAGTAGACATTTTTGTTTTTTCACAGGTTTGGGTAATAATTTTAGTGCTAGTTGTTCATATTTCTAGAGGTCCTTCATGGCGTAGTGTAATGGAGATTTCTTGAGTGTGGTGCCCATTCCCATGAGGAGGTTCCTGGGATGATAATTTTTGGTTTTTTCATTTCATATATTCATTGAT
This sequence comes from Viscum album, assembly GCA_963277665.1. NCBI lineage: Eukaryota > Viridiplantae > Streptophyta > Magnoliopsida > Santalales > Viscaceae > Viscum > Viscum album. The sequence continues at coordinate 492,268,177 of OY728162.1, forward strand.
AATTTTTTAAATTATGTAATCCAATTCTGAATTTTTTTAAAATATGGGTTTTTAAAAAAAAATCAGGATTTATTAAATTGGATTTATTGTTGTTTTTTTATGTTTAAAAACATAGGTAAATCATTCCCATTTTCCATTTTTTTATTCTCAATCACTTGTGCAAGCCCTTAGAGTGTGGGATCTTCCATTGGCCATTATTGCATTCCATACCGAGTGCCGGTTTTGATATCGACTAGATTCGTTCTATGAAAAAATGTTATTTGAGGAGGTTCACTCTCTTTGGGTCATGTAATTTTGGGACGAGTCAAGATTTTCTGGAACTAGGACTGTCAGTACATGACATTCCTATTATCAGTATTGTTCCAAGATAGAACGCTGCATGATTGGATTCATTTATTGATGGGAATTTGGGTTTTATCTGAGTCTTTTGGTTTTCATGGTATGATGATGCATAAGGGAAATGAAAAGAGAGTTCGGGTACTGGTATTAGTAAGCTCGCAGGGCTTGAAAAGCCATTGGCGGAAGGGGATGTTTCCAAACCACACTCTATGTTATTGTGATGTGATTGGTGTATGGCCACCAATAATATGTCTATGTCACCCACTAAAATTAGTTTCATCTCGCACTACTTTCTCTCTCTTAATATTGTAATATTGGATGTTGGTTTTAAAAAATGATTGGATTTGAGAATTGTGAACCATTATGAAATGATTTTTCAGTGAAGTGGATATCGCTTGATTTTTTAAATTGTAGAAATGAATTTTCAGAATTGTTTTGAAATGGAAAATTGTGTGTTTACACATCATTTGAAAGAAAGAACTATGTTAATGTTGGTTTTGAAAAAGAGTTTCCAATAGAGTTTTCTATACTACTGAAAGCTATTTTAACAGGATGGAATATTAGAGATGTAATGTGTGGATTTTGGAAATGGAAATTTTTTTGGAAATTAGTGTTCATTTGAAAATATTTATACAGTTTTTTAACCTGGTTTTAAATAAAGATATTTGAGTTTTCATAGGAATGGAGGTTGATGAAAAGGAGTGTTCATAAAACCAGATGTGTTTTGAAAGTGGTTGTGATTTTTTTGAAATTGTTACGAATGACTTTAAATTAAGTTATTATTTAAATAATATTGCCTTTATATAATGATTTGCATACTATAAATTGGGATTCTGATTTTTTGGTATGCAGTCTTGAGCAAAAAAATAATTATAAGATTACTATTTTGGTTTGGAATAGTGGAACAAATTTTTTATACCTTTGCTATTTTTGTTAGTGACCACATTCATGGGGTTATATGGGATGATTTATGGTAAATGGAATAGATGGATGAGTTCTATGAAGGATATAAGGAGGGTGCCTCGTGTTGCATAAAAACTCACATGTTTGATACACATGGGTTACCATTTTTGGATATGCTAATCGTTGAGCTGTTTATGATAAAAGATAAGATTTAAATGAAACAAATGATGTCTTGGAGACAAGTATATGTGGTTTGTATTATGAGTATTTGGAAATTTAGTTGTTGTTTGATGTTTTTTGTCCAAGAAAACCACTTTTTTTAACAGTTTTTTGGGATTTTGATTCAATGGTAAGTTAGGTTGAAGGGTTGTTTAGTTGTGTCTTTTGAGAAACTTTTAGGAAGCCATTATGGTGGTTCCCCTCATGTATTCAGTTATAGTTTTTGGAATATTTTGACCAATGGAAAAGCTTCGTCAGGTCCTCGGGTTCTCTCACTCGATATGTTAGGCCCACATTAAGATTTAGTGCATGGATGAAGTGAACCCCAGATTGTTTCTTTATAGGGAGATCAACCAGTTGATCAATAGAAGGAATAATTTTCTAGGGCATTAGAGATTGGGTCTACACCATTTCATTTCATTGTTTTAAATACCCTCTTCTAGTAGGAGAGTGCTTGTGGATGGTTTAAAGAGACCTAAGATTCTTATGTTACCAGATTCATTCGAAGGTGAATGTGTTCTGGGATTGTTAGTGTTGATGTTTTCTAAGATTTCCTCTGGGTCCTTCATAGTCTCTTCCAATTAGGGGTATATGTTAAGCCACCAACATTATAAATTAGGTCAAGAGAGGATTTTATGGACACTTTCTAGATTTATATTATGTTTTTGGACATTTTATAAATTCCCCCCCCCCCCTTGTATTTTTTCTATCAGTCACAATGGTTATGTTCGATGATCCCTTGTGATGTTGTGTACTCATTTGACTATGAAGGTGAAGGTTGTGAAATCATCTAAGAGTCTCTGTTTTGTAACAAGTATATCTCCCTTTGAAAAATCTCGACAACCTATGTTTAGAGGAAGGTGTTTCCATATGCTTGTTCCTCATTCCATTTATCATACGATGAAACAAGAGCATATGTGGGTTAATTTTATAATCCCTTTTTATAAAAAATATCATGTTTTGGTGAAGTTGGTTTTTGGAGTGTGATATTTCATGGTGAAATCCTATATTATTATAGTATAGTTTTCATTTCACCCAATGTATATATTCTTTTTGGGGGATTTCCAATGCCTAACTGCGAGGTTGAAAATTATTCAATCATTTGAGCTCAAGCCATAGATATGAAAGTGAAGTTGGAGAGTAATGATGGAAAATAATAGGTTTTTGTCCAACCATTGGACGATTTTTATTCCTCCATATAAATGATGGGAATAATATAAACATTCATTGTCATCATCTTGTTTGAGTTGTTTCTGTTCGGTGGTAGTGGGGGGATGACCTCATTCCAATGATATAGCCTAAGTTCATTCTTTTCTACTTTGGTTTCCACTGAGTTTTTGGAGAAATGTCTCAAATTTTTCTATACAGTTTGAGTGCATGGTTTGTACATGGTTATTAGTAACCCTAGCTTAGAAAACCATGTATATATATATGGATCCCTAGGGTTACCACATAGTTTCCCAAACTGAGTGAAATAACTAATCATTCGTTCCATCTCCTTAAGGTTTTGGTGTCATTTTTTGTCGGCACGTGATGGTCAGTTAAGATGGTATGATATTATGGTGGCGACACCCACTATGAGTCTCAAGTAAGTGTTATTGAAAAATTATAATGAAATTATATACCTTATGCATGGAGACTGTTCGAGCCACCCCATTTTAGTGTCTTGATTTAATCATAAAAAAATTGATTTTCCCATTATTGTGTGGAGTCTATTTTAGTCTCCCTGTATTAGTAACATGGTCTTGTCCCTAGCGTTTCTCTAGTAGTAGATAGTATCCTTCATATTTTTTTACAACCTACATCCTTGTTGAGTTAATATTGGTATTGGAGAGGCTCCAACAGTTTTTTTGAAGTAAGATTGTGGTGACATCGTTCATTTTCTAGGTTCATTATAGTTATGTTTCTTGAGTCTTGTTTGGATTTTGTTTGAGATGATTTGTTTTCGGATATAGTTTGAATATTCATGATCGTTTTGAGACGATGTGCATGTTTTGGGGGTGGGAGAAACTTGGTAAAGGTGTCCATTTTATCCTTCAATTGAGTTTTGTTTTTTTAAGATTCTGTTGATTTCTGAGGGCATAGAGTTTTATGATTTGGATAATTTTCTAATCCATGAAATTATTAAAGGTTTATTTCATTTAATTTTCATTATTACTTTTTGTTGGGGTTTTCCCATTCATTTTGATTGAAATGGTCAATTTTAAAAAAATTCCCCAAACCGTGATCCAATTTCCAGATTGGAAAATAAATATTTATTCTTTTATAACTCCTTTATTTTTCAACATTTTACAAAAACTAAAATTCCCAATTGGCATCCCCTATTATATTTGAACAATTATAACAATTTGGACCCCATTTAAATCAATTATAATGATTGATTTGGGTTTCTAATTAGGTTTTTTGGCCAATCCGGAGGCCCATTTCCTACATTAAATATATTTTTGAATTATTTAATATCTCAATTGATTTATAATGTTGTTTGGTGATTCCTACTCTCACCCAATTCCACTTACACGAAGAACTCCAAAAGTCTCTCCTCCCCCTCCCTGGAGCTCATATTCATCGAGAATTTGATCTAGAATTCTTGGAATTTCTCTAATCTTCAAGGTTTAAGAGGAAAAATGATTCAACCCTAACTTCTTCAATTATCACTGTTTTCCCCCATTTCAGTCACTGCATGACCTAAATTGACTTTTTAGAGTCACCCTATGATTTTATTCTACTTAAATAAAAAACTATTGGTGGATTTGGACTAATTTAATCAAGATCACTAAAAGTATGTGGGTTTTCTTCATTCCTGCTACCAATTTATTAGGGTTCTTCCTTTTCTCAAGTTTTCATCCATGTTATATTAATGTTATAATGTTTGCAAGAGATATGGTTTGTACCTAGGGTTTATCCATGCGCCTTTTTTTGTGAATTCTTGTGGTTTAGGAGCTGTTTTCACTCTAATATGGGGCGGAGGTGGTGCGGTTGATGTTTTGAAATAAGGATATAGGTTTTTGACTATAAAGTTAAGGGGTTCCATTGGTAAGGATACTCAAATGAGTCTGATTATATTCATTCATATTTTTATCATGCACCACATAAATTATGTTTTGTTCCGGAACCATTTTTGTCAGTACTAATTAAGCTTTTTGTTTCAAAGTTACATAAATGATTTAAAATGTGTTTTTTCTTTGTGTATCTTTGGTCATATCATTTGATGTAATTTGATAACATTTGAATTTTATTTAATAAATTTTTCTAGGAATGAAAAAACCGTTTATTCTTGTTTTTTGGGTGATTTTGTCTTTGAAATAGGATTTTCAAATGTGTTTTGTGTGAAATACATGGTTATACCCATTGGGATTGTTTTATGAAAACTATAAGTTATTTATTGAGTAAAAAAGCGGGAAAAAGTTGTACATACACTGTTTTGGTGAGTTTGTTCACATAAAATGGGTTTTTGAATTGTAATGTGGTGATATAAGATTTCAATAATTTTTATAATGTTTCACAAATTTCTGAATTGATTTATCAAATTTCTAGAATGGTGCAAAACAATTTTGGGGGCTGTTTTGTGTGAGTATGATGAGAAAAATGGATATTTGTTTGTGAAATTAGTATAATGTGAAACTTGTGTGGTATTTTTGGTTTTTTATTACATTGAAATGTTATTTTCATGTGAAAATTATATTTCATGTCTTAAGAATCATTTTTGAGCATAGTTGGGAAAACCAGGGTATCATGGTGGTTGAACATGTACTAGTATGCTCGGGATCTTGTGGGGTTTGGAACTAGTTTATCATAGAATGTTTGACAATGAAAAAAATCTAAACTGTAATGATGTTGTTGATTTTTAGGTACTACTAGGTTATTTATATGATCCCTACTAGTAGATCATGTTCACGAGAAAAATTATTTGTAGGGGTACATTCACAGAGATATGAGATACTTAGGACAGATAATGAGGTAGTTCCAATGGTTTATTTCATGTTGATTGTTTTCATTAGATACATTATGCTTAATATTGGCATACATTATTTTTTGGATGAATATTCATTATATTTTTAATTCTATTTATGTTTTTTTATTCATTAAAGTATCACATTTGATTTCTGATGGTATTTAATGTTGTATCTATTTAAAATTCATATTATCATTTCATGTTTATGAAAACATTAATGATTTTTATTCCAGGAATGATTATCACATGTAATATTTTAGTGGTGGAATCTTATTGTGCCTTGGATCACTCAAAACGTACACCATTTGCTGTATTTATACTTGGTTGTTTTTTCACAAGTCTGGGTAAAGCTATTAGTGTCATTGGATCGGGTTTCTAGCGGTCCATCATGGTGCAATTTAATGTAGATGGCTTGAGCGCGGGGACCCTTTCCCTAAGGAGGATCATGGAATGTCCATTTTGTGTTTTTATATTATTTAGAGTCTAATAAATATTTAAATTATGTAATTCAATTCTGAATTTCTGTAAATGATTGATTGATTTGAAAAAAACATGATTTGTTATATTGGATTATATTGTTGTTTTATGTTTAAAAACATTGGGAATTAATTCCCACATTGTACATTATGATACTCAAGATCTATTTCCAGCATGTGGGGATTTGGAACGCCTTTCGGGCCTTGCCACGGGCCGTTTTAGGTGCTGGTTTGGATGGAGATCAGATCTGGTTCATGACAAGAATGAAATTTTGGATACATGGGGATGGAATGCATATATAAATTTGAGATGTTATAGTTATATGAGATTTTTTTTCCACATCTTGGTTATATATGATTAATTTTAATAGATATTTATCACATAGACCATTGGCAAGGGGAGTGTGGCTTGGTTTGCAGTCTTGGTCTACAGAGGCAAGGAGAAACTCTAATATCATGTAAGGTACAAAAAATACAATTATTATATGACTTCTATTGTGTGATTTTATGGATTTATTTATTATGCATAGTAATTTTTATCAATTTTGAGATTCTCATCATGGATGTGGGTATGGTACTCAAGTATGGTCGGTGTCATGAACTTTCTATAGGATCATCAAACTGATTATGGATGATTTTATATGATGATCATATTATGTCTAGGTTATATAGTGAGTGTTATGATGTGAAGTTTCATAGAGAGGATAAAATCCTTATGTGTGAGATTTTTTTTGGTATATAAAACCTTATACTGTGATGCACTATATTTGGGTGTTTAGAAATTTTAAGTTGATTTGTCGATGATATGTGTGAATTTTTTATCCTCTTCAATTATAGCCTTCTAAAAGTTGGTTTACAATTTGGTTGGGTGGACCTAGTGACCTTTTTACATGACTCCATTCATAGTAGTGGTTTTTGGTATATATTGAGGGTGACCTATTGGAATGGTTGATCAATTTACAAGTTATTTTGGGAGTGTGGAAATAGATATATCATTTAAACATTTACATTGATGCATGATGGTTGTATTTTGGTTTGTGGATAGTCTCATAGGATTCCTTTAGTTTATGTTTGGGATCATGAGTATCAATATTTATTACTTGTTGATGGATTATAAATGGGTGTGCTAGTTTGGATTCATATACCAGATACATAATATGTAAATGGTTGATCATGGTTGCCTTTATTGGGATCATAATCATAGTAGGTCCTTACGTAAATTTTTGTGTATGTTGTTTTATTTGCATATATTCAATTACGTGGGAGCCTGATCATGGCAATTATTTTTCTAAGATGAATGTACAGATTCTGAGTATTAATTAATTAGATGGTTCATGTAGTGTTGATTTTGTTTTAGTATGTTTTGTTTATGTGTTTATGAATCATTAGGAGCCTAGCAGAGTTAGAAACGGATACTACTCTAGTAATTTGGTGAGATTTTATATTAATTTTTTCGAACATTTGAATGAAAAACCTAGATTATATTTGTCATGTATGTGGATTTTTGGGAAATAAAATTATGGATTTTAAAAGAACCAAGGGTGCAATATATTTGGTGGGATATGAATGTATACATGGCATGGATAATTGATAGGGATTGTGAGAAAGTGTTTTCTAAATCCTGACTCATTTGATTCCAAAGATGGTTCAGTGGTGGGAACTGTAATGCCCTAGATCCGAATGCCACACAACGGGTGCCCAAAACCTAGATGGTCACATGAACCGAAGCGCATTACCCCAAAATCCAGATGCTTTCGACTAGAAGTAATGTCCTAGGACAGAGAGTGGAAAAACTATTCCCTAATTTTTCAAAGTGTAGCTTATAAAAAACTAATATAATCATACAGAAGTGGAAGCAGTAAACAATATAAACCTCAATTAAACAACGGAAACTATAGTAAAAGTTAATGACCAGAAATATAAATATATATCAGATGATGAAATATGTATCTACTTATAATAATGTATCCAAAATAGGATACACTGAAATCTAATACAATATTGCACAATGTACAAATACAGTAAAACAAAACAAGCAGCGCAACATGATTGTAGTAGCATCACAATCCTGAGATCGGTCCCATGCACTCCTACTCCTCTACGACAATCATTTTCCCATAAAGGAACAGTTTCCATTATCGACAACTGCAACATTATAATCTATATTGGCCTAAGTAATGTACCAAATAGGGTGTGAGAAATAAATCCCAGTAAGAAACCACCAGAGTCCCATTGCCAACTATTAGTGAAAATGTGCAACATCATTATGCAATAATTAAATGTAGTAAACAAGGAAGTTCTCAAAAATAATCATTCCTATAAGTTACATTGTCATTTAAATAATTTTTTAGCAATTTATTAAGGCTCATCCTAGGCCTCAAATATCCTAAACCAGTGCCACAGAAGAAACCAACTATCTAAAATGTAAAAGTTAACAATAATATCATTCGTGTTATTAAGCATTGGTGGTAAAACATAAGAAATCACAATAGTTAATATTCAATGTAATCATTGTTCACAGACATTTATATCCTTAACCCCAGGAAAAGAGAAACTAAACCCTCAAGTGTCTGCCCAATGGGATAACGAATATTTCCCTCAGGCGTACGAGATATCGTGCATAGTAATAGAAGCCACTGCCCACAATCATTAGAAACGCTGCCCTCTTGATAAATAGAAATATTCCCTCACGCTAATCAAAATAATACCCTCAGGATAAATAAAACAATTAAATGGGATGAGCCTCTGCATAAGCAAGAAATTTATATATGTTTCCTCTCAAGAAAACTCAAAACATGATATAATCCTGACATACCTTGGCCAAACCGAATAACAAGGGAAACACACCAACGTTGTAGCCCTGGATTAATGCAACAATCCAGTACAGTAGTTTATAATTATTTATTAGATTACCTATGAAATTATTGGTATCAAAAATTCATGGTCTCGACCATGTGACACACGAACATGGGCGTGTGACACAATGGATCACAAAATCAACACGACAGTTGGAATTAAACACAAGACCACCTACCTCGATATCCTCTAATCGATATATGTGAATGGTGCCTATCGAAACAACCATGAACAATGTGTATATGAAATAAACAATTTCCTATTGAAACCGAATTAAATTCCATTCAAGAATGAATTGGATGGAAATACTCAAGAAATGTAAATCTCATACCCGTTCGATTCAACCGAGAATGACAGTGGATGAATCAGAGTTCTAGTGTGCGATCAGAAGCTCCTCCAAGCCCCAAGCTTTTGTCTTGCTACTCATAGTAATCCCTATGCCTTTTATGTCGAATAAGGAGTCTACATCATCTTTTAACAAAAAAACTTGACTACATGTCGTGTACTTTCCTTTTAAACTTTTCCTCTAGCGGCTACATTCCATAGCCACTTTGATCAAATGTTGAGTGAGTACACGACATATATCACTAAGTAAACTACGTGTATTTATTTTTTACACCATATAATTGCTCACAGGCCAACATGCCAAGTATTCTCTTACAACAATGCCAAGGTACACGGTGTGTATACAAAAGTACAAGGCGTATAGTTTGTTTTTACACCCATGCCTACATGCCCGGTATTCTCATCCCACACAGCCAATGTACACGGCGTGTAAACAAAAGTACATGTTTTGTACCCATAAATTTGGGTTTTTCCAATATTTTTCTTGTTTTCTAAAAAACGCATAAGGGAAAGGAAAATAATAAAATTTTACCTAAAGAAAAAGAACCAGGTTCTTACAAAAATCCCCCCTTAAAGAAATTCATCCCTGAATTTCACTTCCATGGGTGGTGAAGTTAAATAAAAGAATAAATATAGCCACTAAGCATGTATGTTGGTCTCCCACTCCCAGGTTTCTTCCTGCACTCGGCCATGATTTCATAGCACCCGTATTAGAGGAACTAACTGGCCTCATAGATCATTTTTTCTCTTATAAACAATAATAATAGGATTCTACTCAACAGAAGAATCTACCACAAGCTCAACCACCTCATGCTGAAAAACTGGGGATGGTTATTATTGATAAAGTCACAACTAAGATACATTGAAGTCATCGTGAATGGCCCAATATCTATGTGGTAACTGAAACTGATAGGCATCTGAGCCGACTCTTTCCAGAATCCCAAATGGCCCTATATAAGTCGGTTAATGTGTATCCAGTCTCCTTATCTGCCTGTGACACATCCTCAGTGAAACATGAAAGAAAACCCGATCCCAGAACATGAACTCCAAGGGTCTTCTTTGCTGATCAGTATAGGATTTCTGATGAGGCTGTGCAATATCCATCCTTTTCTGAATCAACTAGACCTGATCTTAAGTCTCCATCACGAGAAGTGGTCCTAGTAAAGCTGCCTCACCAAAATCTAACCAGCACAGGGGTGATCAGAATGGTCTACAATATAAATCCTCGTATATTGTCAACTCAATTATTCCCTGAAAACAATTTTGGATTGAAAAATCAACTAGGGTTATGTGCTTCTATCATGATCCATCAAAGTCCAAGGCGCATGCACACATCATTTCTTTTTAACATGTATTGTATGCTCTGACTAGCCATCAGTCTGAGGGTTGTATGATGTGCTCAGTAGCACCAGTGTACATAGTTATCTATGAAAAATCTTCCAGAAACGAGACATAGAATGTTCATCCCTTTTTGAAATTATAGAATGAGGGACACCATGAAGACAATCTACCAATCAGATATACAACTTCTCGAGCATGTCAACACTGAAGATATCATTTATCAGAAAAATGTGAGCTACCTTTATAAGTCTTCCCACAACAACCCACACTGCATCATTGCCTCTAGGGGACCTCAGCAACCCAATCACTAGTTCCATCGCTACATCATCCCATTTCCTCTCTAGAATGGTAAACTATAGTCACAGTCCGGATGGCCTCTGATGATCCACCTTCACCTGCCGACTGGTAGAACATCTCATAACAAAACTAACAACCTATCTTTTCATTCCTCGCCACCTATACTGATGTCTGAAGTCACAGTACATTTTGTTAACTCCATGATTCACTTCCCAGGATGAAGCATGAAATTCCCACATCAACACCTCACATATATCCCCCAGAACCCACACTAGTTCATGGATATACAATACCTTATCATCGCCTATCACCCAACCATGAGGAGGGTCCTCACTTTCCACCAACTCCCACAGAAATAGGCCTTCTGAATCTAAAAGATGTCTCTTCCTCCCTCTATCTAGGTGGGTATAAGTCATAGCTAAGGATGAAATATATGTTCTCCCCTAAAAATAGTGCCCCACAAAATGCATCTCAGAGAACAAATCCATAAGCATCTACTCACTACTAGAATCCTGCACTTCCTATATCTGAGTCCTCCTACACACTGCATTATCTACAGTGTTACCCAAACTAGGTGTATAGGAATGATCAAAGTCAAAGTACTGAAGGAATTAAACCCACCTTTGCTGTCTCAAATTCAAATCACCCTGTGTAATGAAATTTTTATGACTTCTGTGATTTTTAAGCACCACAAAATGTTCTCCCAAGAGATAAAGTCTCCAATAGTGTAACTCATGAACAACTGCAGCCAACTCGAGATCATGTTTCCAGTAATTCCTCTCATGTGGCGTCAAATGTCGAGACCCGTACACAACTACTCACTCTACCTACATCGACACTACTCACAACCCAATATCTGATGGATCACAGTAAACTATATATCTCTTCCCCTGATCTAGAAGTATCAGGACTGGTTTTGTTGTCAACAATCCTTTCAACTTATGAAAGGATGTCTCGCATGTTTCTAACCAAATAAACTTCACACCATTCATAGTTAAGCACGTCAACGGCGCTGCCAATCAGGATAACTCTTATATATAACGCCTTTAGTAATCAGATAGCCCCAAGAAACTCCATATTTCAAACACATTCTTAGGATTCTCCCAATAAACATCTTCCCTCACTTCTCTGGGTCTACCGCAACTCATGCCTTAGAGATAATGTAACCCAAGAAGTGAATCTGGTTCTTCCAAAAGTGTAACTTTGAGGGCATAACATATAACTGATTCTCTCTCAGTGTACATAAAATTATCCCAAGATGGGTGGAATGGTCGTATATAGTGTTAGAGTACTACATGATATCATCCATGAAGAAAACCACAAAAGAATATTTCTTTTAACTGCCTTTAAATGGGATTCATTAGGATTGGATTGATATCATGCACATAAGCATATTGATAAGAATATTTCCAGATGAAAAGTTGACACATATATTAAACTCCATATAATACATCTAAAAGAGTTTGATCCACTGGTTTCCCAGCTTCATCAATATCAAGTGAATTTGATGTACCAATATGACTACTAATACTCTTAGTTTTGTCATATCTATACTTTTTATGAAGAAATTTAATATTCTTATGCTGAGATATATAGGTTACTTCTAGTTCTTGAGAAATTTGAAAACCATGGAAAAATGGTAACTCACCCATCACACTCATTTCAAACATAGATTTCATTTGTTCCAAAAAGGAATCGATTAATGATTAATGTGTTAAAAAGAATATAATGTCATCAAAATATATTTGAACAATCAAAACAATTTTCTTATCTTTCTTTATAAAAAGGGGTGGATCTGCATTTTCGTTAACATAATTTTTTTGAATCAAAAATCATGTAAGCCTATTAAACCAGGCTCTAGGTTCATGTTTAAGGCCATATAAAAATTTTCTAAGTTAAAAAACGTGTTCAAGATGTTTTGAATCTTTAAAACCATATGGTTATTCAAAAAAACTTCCTCGTGAACATAACTATTATGGAATGCACATTTCAAATCCATTTGAAATTTTTTGAGATTAAATAATGATGTAGAGGAAAGTCAAATATGAATAGAATCAATTCTAGCTACTTGAGCATAGTCTTATTTACAATCTATTCATTCTTGTTGATTATATCCTTTAGAAACTAATTTTTCCTTTTTTCATACTATTATTCCATTTTGATCACACATATTTCTAAATACCCATTTTATTCCAATTATAGTAATTTCCTTAGGTATTTCAACCAAGGTCCAAACATTATTAATTTTGAATTCATTTAGCTTATATTGGTTAGATTTAATATAATCAACATCACCTAAAGCTTCATCGGTGCTTTTTTGTTCTAATTGAGAAAGGAATTCTAGATGTTCTACTTCTTTCTTTAAAGAACTTCTAGTCCTAACAGGTTGATTTACATCACCAATGATACTATTACCGATATGATTATTCTGAAACAACATATGGTGGGTTTTTTAAAACCAGTTCATCAACATATGGTATGAAATATTAAGGGTTAAATGTCTTAGAAACATTTTCTTGAACATTTTCCATATCAGAAAGATATTCTATCAATGTTTGAAATTTTTTTTTGAAAACACATGTCAGGATGTTGGTTGAGTTGTTTAAAAATGAAGGGATCTATTTCATCAAATTTAGCATATACTATTTATTTAATAGTATAAGTATTATTATTAAAAACTCAATAAGCCTTAGATGTTTTGGAGTAGCCAATGAAAATTACTTCATCTGATCTTTGTACGAATTAATGTAAATTTTCATTTGTATTCAAAATGAATAATTTGCATCCAAAATCCATGATGTTGGAAAGCCTAGGTTTTCTACCATTCCATATCTCAAAAGAAGTTTTATTACCAAAATGACTAATTAATACTCGATTTATAATATTAAAAGTAGTACATATAGCTTCAGCCCAGAAATATATTGCAATAGAATATTCACTCAAGATGATTCTTGTTAGCTCCTGAATAATTCTATTTCTTCTTTCAACAAAACCATTCTATGGAGGATTTTATAGTGTTGATAAATTTAGAGTAATACCTTATCTAGTAAAAAATGTTTTAAAAATAGAATTTTGAAATTCACTACCATGATCACTATGAATAGTTATTAATGGAAGGTTTTTCTCATATTTAATTTGGACTCTAAAACATTTGAAATATGACAAAGTTTAAACTTTTTTTATCGAAAATATGGAAACATAAATCTATGTTAATAATCAACTTAGATAAATGCATAAGATTTTCCACCAATGCTACTATTTTGTGTTGGGACAAAAAGATCTATATGAACTAATTGTAATGCATCTGATGTTGTTACTTCACCGATCGATTTAAAACATGATTTATGTTTATTTGTTTATTGATAAGGTTCACAATCTTTTCAAGAATCATGTCTATGCTCTTGTAGATCCTTAACTAGTCTTTTCATAGAGAGTTTTCATAGGTTCATATGGTTGCAGTGTAGAGTCCCCCAAAACTGGGGTGCTTAAAGAGACATGATATCCCTAACATTACATCATTACATGTTAAATATCATGTCTCATTACAACAGAAGATCGCGAGGCTTATGATTCTGGGAAACCAGCTGCTTTCGATTAACTTCATAGGTATCAACCATGCCTGAAAAATATTAACCAAAATGTAGGGTGAGAAAAATGCCCAGTAAGGGGTTTTAAATCATTTTTAGAAAATCAACTCTCAAAGAAGCTCTTTTGAAGAGAATAAAACACTTTGCTAAAACCAAACATTATCTTTTCTTAAAACATGAAATCCATCTTTCTTTGAAAACCACTTGCACAAAGAGGCACGTACTTCAAATGAGCTTTAATGTAAACATGATCAGAGTGCGCAAAATAAGCAATGCATAATGTTAAAACAAGGTTACTTCAATTCTAAAAGAATTCTATGGCTAAGCAGGGAAAATTGAATATCATGGTTCATGAGTAAAGTGCAGTTCATCTAACAGTTTAACATATGAAAAACAGTTCTTGTTACGTAAAGTACATCTTCATGATCTTGGGAGCTTTCAACTAGGGGTTGTCCTTTTAGTTGAACTAACCCCTGGATAACCTTTATCATTACATGCAGAGGGAATGTATAATTCAGGAATTTGTCAAGACTTTTCATCATGACCGTATAACATACGTAACGGGTCAAGGCTCACTGCCCACCCCGTTTCCTTAGCACAAGTCAAGTCTAACTTCCAAGACCGTCGCACATGTTCGACTCATGAGACTCTTTCATTACCCAATGCATTGGAGTGCTGTATAATTCTGGGAGCACCCATCACATCATTCTTGTTGCGCTATATAATTCCGGGCGCACCTGTCACATGTAAGTCCTATACATCCCTCACATATCTTGACAGGGTCATTCGTTAAGGGGGTTCCATGCATTCTTACTTTAACCCCATTTCCTCATACGTATTCATAACATGAAAATAGTTCTTTCATTAAAATCATTAAGACATGCATGCTCATGCTTCGTGCACATAAAAAGTTAACATTTGAAAACATGGGTTTTAGGAAAGTAAACATAACACATAACATTCCATACATCAAAAATACCCAATTAAAGCATGGCCATTCATAACTTACACATATGATGATAAATGGATGTCATAGGCATTTAATACAGGCTGTTGAGGTTACAATGAGCATAATCAAGTCCATCCTGGGATATCATTCATATAATTGTGAAAACTCTTCCATTAGCACTTTAAATAAACATGAGTACATACCTATGGATACATGTATGAATTTAAAAAAATATTCAAGGAGTCCATTCTAACCATTTTCACAAAAAATCCTCATTTATCCTGAGCAGTGATAAATGAAATTTTTCAATTGCAAGAATAATTTTCAAAACAGACCATCCCATAAATTTCATCATGCTATACTATAATAAATTACAAAATAAGAGAACCAAGTTCACATTGGTGTACATACTCATCGATATAGTCGCATGTATATATGTATATATCAATATACTTCGTATACTTGCATGATTTTGCATGTTCGTACAATTACCCAAAACCTCCAAGTTTATAGGCGAAATAAAAATCACGGTTATAAACCCAAAAAGTAGAATTTTATATTTGCATATATCCTCTTATATTTATGTGTATATAAATGTATATATATATACATTTATATACCCAATGTGTATATCATTAAAACCGAGTTAAAATAAACCTGAAAAGAAAACTTCTCTTAACCTGGTCATATTCTGGATGATGAAAACAGTGGTAACCAGTTCTTAATGCCATGATGAAAATTCATATAAACATATATATTTATGTAAGGTGTATATAAAATTTAGTGTACTAAAACTGGAGAAAACAAAACCGAAGGAGGGATCTTCTCCTTTACCCACTATTCGGTTCTTCAAGCTGGGAAAGAGATTTCAAATTCTAGGTTCGCACTAGGTTCAAACATACCAGGAATGTACATATATTATGTAGATATATAAAAAATAGATATATACAAACTTATAAAAAACTGAATTTTGTCAAAACCCAACGAATGTTAAAACATGATTCTCACCTTTCTTGGAGAGGAGGAAAAGATGAGGCATGAGGAACCTGGGGTATAAATATTGAAGTTTTACATATATATATATATATATATATAACCTGAATATGCTTATATATATATAGGAAAACCTATGTTTAAAACAAAATTTTAAAACATGGTTCCACCCTTACCAGTACGGAGAGGAGGAGGAGAGCGAGACTTGTGGAACCGGTCGTATACACATAGGACGTATACATATATACCAAACACGTATACATATGTATATATATATAAAAAATAAAACTCAAACATGAACCAAAAAAAACTACAAGACTTCACCCTTACCTGTTTGACGAGGAGGAGGAGAGAACGAGGCAGCAATCGAAGTCCAGGAACCGAAGAGATCAAGGAAGCCGGTCTTTCGACCTTAGGTGCAACAGGGAGTTTTAAAAAAAAACAGAAAGAGAAGAGGAGGACTTCGGGGGAGGAGAATTCGTCGGCCGAGGCATCCGGGGTCGGTGTCGACATGAAGAAAGGGGGAGACAGCCGGGCTACACCGGCCTAGATGAAGAAAAAAACGGCACCCTAGTCTACTGGTCTGGCGACGACATGAAGAAGAGGAGGCGGAAGCGGGGAAGAAGAAGAGGCTGCAGAGGAGGAAAACACGAAAAAAGATAGACAGCTGGGATTAAACTGAGGGAGATTGTGCGGCTCAGAGATGAAGCGGAATTAAAAGGAATCAACGACCAAGATCAGGGGAGGCCAGATCGGATGGCCTGGGTTCACCGTGGTTTACAAAACGCGGTTCCAGCCGTTTTATTTATTTTTTTTTTAAAAACACATTATTAATATTAATTTATTAATTCATTGACTTTATTATTATTAATAATGAATTCTTATTATTAAACCACCTTTATAATTTTAATAAAAATTCATTGGTTAATAAAAATATAATTAATTCAATCAAAACTTCTTATAATATAAACATATGTATATATATATATATATTCTATTTTAAAAAACCAAAAAAATTTATTGGCCTTATTATATTAAGTATGTTTTTTTAAACCATAATTATTATATTTTGGAAAATTAAAGGTTCATTTAAATCAATTAAAGAAAGCATCGATTATTTTTTATCATAATATATATTTATTTGTTTATTTATTTACTTATTTTTCCTTTACTGAATTACATAATAATTACCTTAATTTATAATTTGATGAAAACATTCGAATACAATCTTTTAAGGAGAGAAAATGAAATTGATTGCTTAAAAGTATTTGTGTAAACATAAAGACGCGTGATTTGTAAATAAAACCATAATTTAATATAGTTTCCAAAATAATTAATAAAGGTCAAATTATTAAAGATGTAATGTATCTAATTTGTTGCAATATATATATAACTCATATAAATTCATTAGGTTTAATATAATTAGAGGATAAACGTTTCATTGTTCAAATTAATATGTATAATAGAAGAAAACAATAATATCAATTTTTTCCTTTTAGAAACATAAACAGAATTATCATTTTAGGAAAACTAGATTAACATTGATGACACTTTAAGAAATTAAAGCAAAACAAAACACAATTATCATTCCAATTTTATTTTAATGGTCAAAATAAAACATGATAAGAAGATCCAACGATAAAAATAAGCACAAGATTCTTTGGGAACCAACGGTCGAATTAAAAACACCAGATGATAAGAAAACCAACGGTTAAATTTATATCCGTTTGGGGTTCAACGGTTATATTAAGGTGCTTATAAAAAGAAAGGTTTGGTCTCGGGTGTCCCTTACCCCAAGTGACTGAAGGAGAAGCAAATATGGTTTGTGTGATCCCCTTGGTGCTGAGCAGGGTCGCAGTGGCTTCAGCAATCCTTATGTTCTTTATAATGGATGCTCGAAATCCCTACCGCATTCTCGGGCTCCTATTAGTTTTAAGTAGTCTTCCCATCATTGTAATCGGGTTTTGGTTGGAATTTTCGGTTAGTTTACCTTAGTGGATGTTGTAGCCGACATGTTTCTTATTTGAATAAAAGGAATTTTTATCCAATTGATGCATTTTATTATTATTATTAGTTGTTTTTTGGTTTACTTAACAGGTGATATTGGAAAACAAACATGCCAAAACAAAACATGGTTGTCTCGGGTTGTTACATGCAGTGACCTAATATTCTATTACATAACCAAGAATGATCCTCAATTTCACTAAGGCATTGTATTTCTTGGATCATAAGGTATTCTATGTTTAGATTGTATACATTATCCTGCCTATGGGTAGAAAGAATAAACTCTTCGTTGTAATTGTGTTCTAAGCGATTATAATACCTTATATTCATAAGGTAACATTCATCACATAACTAACATATGCTAATGAGGCTATGGTTAAGACCCATAACAAATAAAACATTTAAAATCAACGTTTTCAAAGAATTATGATATTACCTATACCAATAATTCCTCTTTGAGCATTATCTCCAAAAGTTACATTCCCTCCTTTCATCTGGATAATAATTTCAAAGATGATTTTGTTTCTATTCATATTCTAGGAACATCCACTATCCACATACCAAGTATTTCTGTCAGTACATTCTTTATTTTCATGAAAATAAGAAAATTTTAGGTTTTCAGAATCCAAACATTCTTGGATCTGGAAATTTTATAAAGAAAAATATTGGGCACCCACATTTTCTTTGAAATATAAGCTTTATGAAAAAGTAAACATTGAACATTATTTAAAGATTAGTTTTTCTTCCAATGCCCACCACTTTGACATTTAGCGCAAAATGGTGCTCTTGATGGAAAAAATAATTGTTTTTGAATATAGGGTTTTTGTGAGAATAACATAAACCCTGATTTTTACCATGAGATCTGATTTGAGAAAACATCTTGTCAAAAATTTTCTTACAAGAAGTAAAATTTGCAATAATTTTCTTCAATGAAAAAAACTCAGACATTACTCATAGAACTAAATTATTATCCTCTGGGATAATATACATATATTTAAGTTTATCCTCAAATTTTTTTTAAAACAAGATTTTTAGGATCCATAGAATGTTCATCCTCCTCAGAATTAACTTCATGTATAATAGAAAAATTTACAAAAACACAATTTTTTTACCCATTTCGTGGGTAAGATCCGTAGTTTTTTTTTTCAAAATAGATTCTCTAATATTTTTATTGACAAGATTCATATAAACATTACAATTCATCTTTTCTAGTAACATAGAAAATAAAAAAAAACTTCCTCATAGGAAGGAAAGTCATTATCATTATCTAATGAATAAGACTCTTCATCTGAAGAAAAAACTCTATCTGGAAAATTTCCACTTAATGATAATTTGGTCAAGGATTTAGCAGTTCATACCATAGACAAAAAAATGATTTGGAAATGGAGGTTTGTCTATCCAGAAAATATTCTTTTGCATAGAAGATACATATTCTGAAGAATAATCAGACAAATCTCCACCACTAGCACACCCAGTGTCCTTGGATTTCAAGGTTTTTTTGTGTATTGATCTATAGAACATAATATTATTTCTTTTCGAGTTCCTGTATTTCTTGTCTCTTTTCATAGGAAAAGTTCAATCATGTATGATATGATCAGTTCTTCTATATTCATAGCATGTCACTTCTATATATTTCTTATCATTCTCATCATTCTTCATGTATATATATTGAATGTTATTCTGTCCAGCAGTCAGGTTCATCCTTCATGAAATATTTTCTATCTCATTTTAGGATGATCTATATCCACTAGATTCTGATTGAATAACAACCTTCATAGATTTAGATCTTGTAACTCTCTTTTGAGTCTTAACATTCATATGATTTTAAGCTGTTGTAAAGGCAACACTACCATTTCAATTCTTCTTCTTATTATTATCAGCATGTCTCTTCATTCTGGTTTCATGTTGAATAAGAGTACTATATATTTCTTTAAGAGAAATCAGAGTGGCTTTTATAATCACATCAATAGATATTCTCTTGGATTCCCACTCATTGGCCATGATGTCTATAATCTTTTCCACAAGAGCTTCATCATCTTATCCTTTCCCACCCATTTATAGTAAACTTTTGGCGATAGTCATTAATTTTTGTTTTAATTTACATATAGTTTCTCTCTAAGGAAGGAAAAACCTTGATATTCAGCTCTGAGCATGGATCTTCTTATTTCAATGACTTTAGAAGTTACAAAATGTGTAATGTCAAGTTTCATCAAAATTAAATTTGCTACATCACAAGATGAAATTTGGCTATATATATTTCTATCCATGAAAAAATGAAAAGTATTGTGTACCACAATATTCAGTTGATATTTCTGCTTTTCATGATTGGGGAAGTTATTATCTTCCATGTTAGGGGTTTTTTATCCTCCAGTGAGCATAACAAAGTTATCTACTCCAGTGTTGATATCAAATTTCTTCATACAGTCCCTCCAATATTTATAATCATTTCATTCAAAAATAGGTGGCCTTGTTGAATTGATATTTTCTATGGAACCAACATTCCTTCCTGTCATCTTAAGAAAATATTTCTTCACAAACTTGTTAATAGAAAAACATCGAAATCAAGAAAATATTCCTATTCATAGAAAATATTATGAAAAATTAAAACTTGATCAAGGACAAGATATATGTGGATATAAGTATTTCAGAGACCTCCTCTGATACCAACAGTAGGATGGAAATAATCAATATAGATGCTCAATAAAAAACAAAGGGCATGAATTGTATACTTTAAAAATTTATTTGGAACATTTATAGATGGTAAGGTTTAACAAAGTTAAACAAGGTAAATTCACTAAACCTCTTAGTTCTACAATCATGTTTGGTTCTTGCAATATGGTTCCGAAAATGAAACATAAAACATGATTCCTAGTGAATGATTCTACCTTAATGTGTATAGAATTTCACTAATCAGAGTATAAAAATACTATGATGTATAAGATTGTTATACATTATTTAACAAATAAATGCTGTATAAAATAGAATTGAAACAATACAAGTAACAAGTATATAATCTTTTAACCCATTGAGAAGGATATCCAACTATCATAGATAAAGGCCCCTTGAATTATACATTCAAGAATGACTGTCTTAACCACACCAGGGTATGCCCTCAATCTGAATATTGGTGTCTGTCTTGCTATCCCCACAATCCATCAAAGAACAAGATAATAAGTACCCCTTTCTTCCTAAGAAAGGAAGTCCTCAAATAGTATGTTAGTAGACACATGTGTCTTCCTATCCTTAGAATCCCTCGATTGTAACAAGAAACAATCAGAGCCGCATGAAGAAATTTGAACAAGATGTTAAGTACCCACAAAGCATGAGAGTGTCACTCTATAGAAATCACATCAGATCAAATGATTTCCATATGTTATGAGCTCGTTAATATGAGATCTTATATATATTCACATCTCCAATGGTCAGCCCCCTCCTCTAAAGATCATATTTTTCCTTGAATTTCATAGGTACATGTACATGTGTCACTCAAAAAATAGTTAGATAGAAATAGAATGTACGAAATCATTTCATAACTCTATCAAATATGAGAAAAATATGGTTGCATAATTAAAACCAATATTCAGAGTATAAGAAAAATAAATGATCAGAGTCTAGGTAAAAAAGTATTCAAACTCGATATTACAGGATATTTGGATTCTATTTATCAGAGAATTCAGAGTTAGAGTTTAGAAGAATTCATAGCCAGAATTTAGAGTCTGAATTTATAAGAATTCATAACTAAAATTTAGAGTCTGAATTCATAAGAATTCATAACCAGAATTCAGAGTCTGAATTCATAAAAATTCGTAACTATAATTTGGAGTATAAATTAATAAAAAGTCATAACCAGAATTTGGAGTTTGAATTCATAAGAAATCATAACCAGAATTTAGAGTTTGATTTCATATGAACTCGTTTGCTAAATTCTGAGTCTATGTTTAGAGGAGTTCGGAGTTTGAATTCAGAAAACAAGGAGTCAGAACTCAGAAACGTTTTAAGTCTGAATTTAGAGAACATGGAGTTAGAACACAGAAGTGTTCAGAGTATGAATTCAGAAAACTCTGAGTCTATACACAGAAATTTTCAGAGTCTTATTTTAGAGAACATGGAGTCATAACTCAGAAGTGTTCGTAACTAGAATTCTGTGAATTCAGATGCGAAAATAGAATTATTTGTATCGTTGAAATTATAGGATTCTGTGGTTTTTGATAAAAATTGAATTTTACATTTTAAAAATTATGAGATGAATAATGAAAACATGGTAATGATGATTTATCCTTCGGAAAGGAAAATTTTCCTTATGAATGAAAATCATTGTAAGAGGAAAAATTTTCTTTGAGGAAGGAAATTTTTCTTAAGGATGTAAAATTTCCCATATTTAGATAAAATTAATTTTTCCATAAGATAGAATGTTTTTTATTTTCAAAACATGAAGGAATGGAAAATTCAGGAGGAAACATTATTGACTCAACACTCCCCATAAGTCAGATGATACCAATAAGCATTTCAGGTTTGATAAGTCTATTATCAGGATATTATACTCTATTTTGTTATAGTAAAACACGTGAGGAAATAAATAACCAATAGCAGAAGCATATATAACTAGAAAAATACCAATGAAACAAGATAACCAAAATAGGAAATACAATATTTAAATGAATGGGGAACATGTTATTCCAACTTAAGTGACAATGTTTCTTAAATGAATAACCCAAAAGAAGGACACATATAAAATCCCAAGAGGCTCCCATACCACGTCTGAATAAATAATCTATTCTATATCTCTAAATTAAATATCTAATATTGATTCTCTTCCATAAACCTATCATGAAAACACAATGTCTATGCGGGTACTAATCAGGAAGTATGTGTAGTGTGTCGGTAAGACTTTATAGGCCACCAATAATAGTTTCTAAAACAAATCTAATCAATAACTAGTGTACGCAGTAGTATATTGAAAAAATTACAATTAATATTTATAATGTTCTGAAATTATCAAATAATATTAATTAAAATAATAGACTACTTGGTTCTTGAGGGCAAGCATACTGAAATACCTACTACGAACCTCATTGGGTCTGATCCATGTTTCATATTTAATTCACTATTCATTTAATTAATCTTATTTAATATTCCATGTTATTTCAATCTAGTTATGATAGAAATTGAAATCCTTAGTGATGTTTTGATGTTTTGGTCATATAATACCATGTATAGATCCCCATTTAATAAACATTCATAAATAACCTAGGAATACAACTTCATATCAAACACCCAAAGTTTCAATCTTGCATATACATCATGGTAAAAGAACATCATGTCTAGAACCCCAATTCCCATCTATGGGCATATATTTTTCATGTAGACTATCTTGTATAACATGATAATTCTCAACCATACAAATAGATATATCATCGTCCTATATAATTAGGTCTAGAACCCATTTAACAACTGTGAGTGTATATCAATGGAATAGATCGTCATGTATAACACCGCCACTTTTCAACTTTGTATAAATATAATTCCTTATCATAATCTCACAAGTAACTCATTATCAAATGTTTTCACAATATAACAGTATCCAATATTATTAACATTAATCTTATTATCATAATAAACCATAATAACATCTATTAATTAATTAAAAAATTAATTAATCCATGTCCATTATATATTTTGAAAATTAATTATTCATTTCACTATATAAACTCACTATAATTAAATCACCAATTAATTATGAAAACACACTTTTTTAATCTCAACTAATTAATTCAAAAATTATTTATTTATTTCATGAAATCAATATGAGAAAATTAATTCCCCAATTAATTATCCTGAATCTTGATATCAACATTTGATCATTAATTTCCAAATTAATTATCTCCATTCGTAAAATCCATAACACATAACTAATTCCACAATAAAATTCCCAATTTGGAAACTCAATATCTCTTAATTATATTTACAATTATTTATCAAAAATCACAATATCCCATAAATAAATCCAAAATTGTCAATCTCAATTCATAACATCCTTAATTGGTAATCAATTACAAAATTAATTACTTAAATATAATCATTATATTAAATAATTAATGACCTTAAATGAATAAATAATTTTCCCAATGATCGATATTAGTTAATTCTTCAATTAATTTATTCAATTAAATCAATTATATAATTACAATTATCCGCATTAATTAATTATTCAATAATTAATCTGTATCATTCAATTATGATAACACAATAATACCAATTAATTAATTCACTAGTAAATTAATCTAAATCATTTTCTATTAATTAATTCTACACTTAATTTACACATAAAAACCCATAAATTAATCCTCCAAAAAATAGTCCATGCGAATCCAATTAATTAATTCATAATAAATTAATCTCCTTCAATCTCATAAATTAATTATCCATTTACTTTAGAAGGTCACATTCCAAGATTTAATTCATAAGTAGGTATTATTAATCAACCCTTATACTAATTATCTTATTTCTTATCCATGTTACATTCATTTAATTAATATATAATTAACTAATAAATTTATTTAATTCAACAATTAAATTATCCCACAACTCACAATAATTATTTGGTCACATAATTAATACCATTGTTTAATTAATGAATTAAAAAATATCATTTCAGAAATTAACTAATTCATCATTTAATTGACCCCTATATTTAATTTATCAATTAAATAATATATTTACTCAAATTAATTAATCCATAAATTAATTAATCCCTTTTATAATTTGATCATTAAATAATCCCATTACACACAATATTTAATTCCTTTGTTAATTAATCCCTTTATTTTATTAAAAAATTAAATAATCTCATTTCTAAAATTAATTAATTAATAAATTATTTAATACCTTTTTAAAATTAAAAAAATGGTAATCTATTTACTAAAATAATTAATCGTGAATTAATTAATCTATAAGTTTCAATAATTAATTACAAAATTAATTAAACACTTTTTAGATATCATTGTAACATAATTATGTACACCATTAATTATTTTAATCAAAAATATCATAATCACACACCAAATTTTTCGATTAATTATCACATTTAACAATATTAAATCAAAAAATTAATTATGAAATTAATTATCCCTAATTTAAGGGATCAATAATCTCTAATTAATTCTACAATAAATTTTTTCTGAAACACATAATTTCATAATTAGATAATTAATTTGATCACCTGAATTAATTAACTAATCAATAACTCAAAGAACTTCAATTTCTATAGAACTCTAGAAATTCTACAATTTTCCTATATGTAATCAAAACAATCACTAAGGGATTTGAAATTTAAATTACCTACCTCATTAATTTTGATGAACTCTTGCCAATAGATAAACCCAATTGGAAGAATATCCATCAAGAACATGATGAAGAACACTTTCTAGATCCAAATACCGAGAGGTGAGGAGATGATATTCTCTCAAAGATGGCGGTGCACAATGGAGCTTCACTTTACAGAGTAGGTGAGCGTTGAGGATTCATTCCATGATGGAGGCTCTTTATATGATATTTGGTCCACGATGGTAGTGTGAAGGACATTTTTGGCAATGAAAAAGGGTTTTGAGGCCTTGTAGTGAATGAGAGGCATGTCCGAAGGCTAAAACGACACTGAGTACATAGTTTTAAAAATAATATCATGATAATTAAATGATCTTAATCCCCATTTCACATCATGTAATGATTTATAAAAGAATTACCTTTCCCAATTAAATATTATCAAAAGTATTTTAAAAAAAATTAATTAATTATTACACATGTTGTGGTCATAAAAGTGGTGTGATGTAATTACACATGGTGTAATCAAATTTCATGACATGTCATCATGAGGTGAAAGGTAGATGTTGTCGGTGTAAAATACAATCATGAAATGGATTTATGCGGTGAAACCCTCTTATAGGGGATTATATTATCTATGTTGATAATTAATTTAATCTGTGAAATAAATTCACTTGGTCTTACATGTAAACTAAAAATGGTTTGTACCAAGAAAATAATGTATATTACAACCGCCCGACCTTATAATAGCTCATCGGTGTGCTATACTACCACACATATATATGAAAATATATTTTATTACATGACATAATTACATTAAATTCATATGAAACAACAACATAATCATTAATTAGTTAGTGATAACATATATCAAATGATACTAGAAAATTAATAGTGAATTATATTTAATGGATAATTGTGTTAAATTATTCTTTTTTATTATTATATCATGTTACATAGGATTAAACATAATAGACATTATTTCAATTATTTATATTAAGAAATACTAATTTAATAATGTCAATAAATTGACATAAATGAGATTTTAGGATAAATAATATTTTATAAATCTATTAATTTTTTTAAAAAATTATTATATCAAATGATTATTAAATATTAATAAGTATCAAATATTATACATTAATTTAATAATTATTCCTTTATAAATCACATAAATTGTATTCAATAGTAAAAACGTTATTTTGGTGATTAGTGTTAGTGTAATGTCTTTTTCATTACCTATGAATCAATTAAAATTATGTTTCAATATATATGGGTTTTTTATTTTATAAATTATTTTTAATATTTTTCAACAAATGAGTCATTATATTATATTAATAATCCTTTTAATTTATTCTTCATGGATAAATTACATATTATGGAGAAGTATTTACCCAAATGAAATAATAGTAGAATATAGAAACAGATGTGTTTTGGAACCAAATGTTTAAAACATGTTCATTACTGTGTATTGATGATTATTATTGATGATATAAATAATCCAACCATTAAGTTTTCATTTTTGATGAAACATGAGGTAATCTTCACATTCCAATAGTTAAAACAATTGAGTATTTACAAGAATGACAGATCTCCTAAAATTTTATAAGGAACTCACTCTCCCTACTACATATGTCCTCTCAAGACATTTCAAATAGAAAATCCCATCCATAATAAATTACTAGAATTACTCATATCATCATATAGGACATATTTTTTTAATAAATCAATTCATTGATTTATTTATTTGAATCCTAATGAGCATACCCAAAATGGGGTCAATGTTATTCTGAATGTTTTTAACATTATTTATATCTCCACCTATTTCATTTAGTTTAATAAACTACTTATATAGTAACAATGTTCTCTTACATATAATTATATAAAATCATTTTACGGTTATTAACTACAACCACACACACTTCGATCTTGTGGGATAATAAATTATCATTCATGTATATGGCGGACTACCACCTTGACATCAGATGATGCTCTTTTTTCCATAACCACATTTATATGATTGGAATAATGATTTAAATACTAGTTACTTTTTTTATATAGGATTTTAATTAAGATATTTTTATTCTTGAATTATCATATAACACATACATTAAGGATTTCCTTTTTTTGGAATATGAAAACATTGTTTGTGTGAATGTTGGACTATTTCCTTGTGATGCGATGAGACCCATTCACTCTATACATTGAATGTATTAATAATTTTTTTAATGAATATAATTTATATTTATAAAATAAAAAATAAAATTTTATTATATATATAACATTAAATTTTATATCTTTAGATAATACATGAAAATTGGAACTACATTAATTAATAAGTATTTTCTACCATCAGTATGAATGTGGTTTTTATTTTCTATATTTATCAATTATAGAGTATTATGTTTAAATATATAATGAATACATGTGATATCTATAACATGGTTAAAATTAGTTATATAATTGAAATATATTAATATAAAATAGTAAAACATAAAATGATTCAAATAAATTAGAAAACACAAATAAGTAATTAACTAAAACATGACAATAATATAGGATCATTAATAAACTAGAAAATAATGTTCATTTGAAAATGAAATATGGAATAATATGTGTGAATGTTTTTATGTTGATATATTTAATATTAAAATATATTTATTATATAGTTGGGTTGAATTAGTATGATATAATTCAATACATATGGTAATGGATTCTGGACTCAATTTTTTTTACTTTAATAAGACACATGCTAAATTCACCACATATTACATAAATTTGGTTTATATAAATCCCTTGATTTTTTTTATTATTATCCAAAAATATATTTGTATATTAATATTCATTTTATGATCTATCATTCATGGGGTTAATAATTCAAATGTTTCCAAATCAGTGAAGGAATTTTGACTCGACTACCCATCATTGAGACATATATTATGTTATAACCCATTTGTATTATATATGGTATAAATACATCCCAATTGAAATGTTATAAAAATATTACAAATTATAAAATTTTATTTTCTACTTCATCTAATGTTCATCTCTCATGTGTATTATGATTCAATGTTACCATATTTGTATGTTTTTATTGCTATAATATCGTCGTTTATCTGGATTTTTTATGATAATGATTCATGTAGTGAAATATCATGATTAATATCTCAAGAATTGTAATGAATTTACTTCAAATCTTTTCATTCATGATAAATTAATTTTTGGGTACCATTTTCCACCCATTGGTACATAATATTAAAAATAATATGTTTTCATGAAAATACGACTTTACAACTTTCTTTGGTAAGAAATAAGTTTTCATTGAATACCATTATTAATAACTATATATTTAAAAAATGTTTTAATATATTACACAACTTTTTTGTAATAATTCTTTTACATATTTTTTGATTTTAAAAAATGCTTTTAAATTATTCTTTATATTCTTTTTAAAACCCATCAAATTTTTCATTTACAAAATATGTAAAATATATATTTGCTTTAATGTGTAAAAGATGGACCAAATTAACCTCATCGATTAATGATTAACACGTTTAATACTGAATAATATATTTCAATGTTTATAATCAATGAAAGGTAATGAGACTGTGTGTTATGATTTAAAAATTCATTAAAAATGAAAATAGCCTATTACCTAATGTAATGCTTTAAATGGCCTTTCAAAAACATATTTTCATATGGGATAAATTCTATTGAAGAAAATTATTACAAACATTGGATATTACAAAAATAATATCATTCATATTATATATATGATTGTTTTTAATTTAGATGGAATAATATTTATGACAATCGTTTCTCTGCAACTCGTTGTACCACGATATATCACTTATGAACCGAACTTTATTTCATGGCTTATGCTATGATGAAATAATTATGATATATATATGAATTACATTGGTTATGATATGATTAATGGTTTATGTTACCAATTTCATTTCATGGCTTATGATATGAGTTAACTTTATGATTTTTTTGTCACATATATATATAATTCAGTTATGACATAGGCGGGACAAAAATATCCCGCCAATACTTTATGTAATAGTTTATATCTCGAGAGACATAAAATAAAGGAATAGGGAGTTAATTATGTTAATTAATACATGGATATAATATGATGTAAACTCATATCACTAATACTGTGATGGAATGGGATTTATACTTGATTCATTAACACAAGGTTTTAATATGGAGTGAACTGGATTATGAAAAGAACATTTTCTTCTATAGTGGACTTGGAAGTGAACCTTTATTAATATGTAAATTATTATATATTCTTATGTGTGTTCCAAAAAAATCCATGTCTTATTCTATTGTTATGATTTCATGGATCAATTTATTTTATTATGTTATGGTTCATGTGTTATAAACTGAAAAGATTTATTCAATGTATCGTGATTATGATCATTAATTTATTAGAAATGGTTCTAAAAGCTAGTGATCATATTCATAAACCATTATATTAATGATATTACTATGTACCTCCTTTATTCATCTTTATTGAATGTTTGAGATAACCCTTTCTTATGATTCATTTCCACATGATATGATGAATTGTTTTTGGTAGGATTACTCAAGGGGAATATCATTATGGTGGATAAAAAAGATCATTCAACAAGATCGATGATTATATTTTGATGTTTCTAAAGGAACTAAACTATTACATACCTCATGTGTGTGTTTATGAAATATAATTAATATTAATAAAAATTATCAAATATCCATGTATGTTAAATCTAGGTAGATAAAGTTGGTTTCAATTGAAATAATATGTCTACCTCTTGAAATTGGGATAAGAAAACTAAAGTGAGTTTCCTAGGGATTATTCTGTGGTTCTATCTTGTTATTTCTCTATGTATATATCTGTTGATGATTCATTTTTTTAATATCCTTTAATTTTTTTTAAAATAATTGGGAATTTGTTATATATATATTATTGAATAGTACAAGTGTATGGGGATATTGTAATGAAGTACATATCTGTAACAACCATATAAATACAATATTTATGATGACATGATCGATATATATTCACAACAACTGTCCTTGTTAAACACCTAGTTTAAAACATTTGGGGGATAATACTTGTACATTCAAAAAATCATTACACACCATCATGACTGAATCATATATATTATAGTTATAGATTTCCAACATTATTCCATTATTATGATTGATTGAAATTAATGATTCATGATTTAGACATCCAATAGAAAATATTTCATGATTATGTGGTTTTTTTGACATTATACGCTTTTCTCCTAATATGATTGTAGGTTTTATTCGATGTTAGGAACCACAAGGAACTGTGTTGATGATGAATGTGATAGATAATTATCTAATTTTTTGTAAATTGTATGATGACCAGAGTGACAAGATATTGTGATTATTTAAAATAAGTTTTAATTGATCAAAATTAACAATGTGTATGATAACCAAATATTAGACTAATTGAATAATATAAATAATGAGTTAGCTAAGATTTTGGGTTTTTGAAAATAAGTAATAAATAATATTATATTTCTTATGTGTTGATGATGTGGGTATAAAAAATCTTGTGAATGTCTTAGTGGAACATGATGATGTTTTGATATAGTAAAATAAAAACACAAAACATTTAACTCTAAAGAGAAAATAAAAAATATTTTAATATAATGGAAGGTAATATTGGTAACCCTATGATATAATGAACTATTAAATTTATTATGTAACATATTGAGTTTTATGAAAGAATCATTAAGTTCAATATCATATATGATACGCTATATCGTGCTTAAACAATCAAATAAAAATAATTACTTAAATGTTAGCATTATAACATAGTGGTTGGAATGGTGGGAAGGAATATTATTAAATAAATTATGAAAATTTGGATTACACGTGATTAAATAATGATTTATGGGGTACCAATTTTATTATGAATTTTATATAAAAACCAATTGAATATAAAGGTTGTGTTTCGATGAAAACCTATTTAAAAAGAGAATAATTGTGTTTATAAATTCATATCACTCATTATGGATTTATATTTAATGAAAAATATATTTCATAAATAAAATATATTTTTTCAAATAAATCATATATATTTTCATGATATGATATGTGAACAAATTTGATTTTTTATAAAAAAGATATATTAATATGAAAATGCAGTTTTACAAAATTTTGATTGGGAAATCATTTTAAATTTATTTCATGACACCATTAAAATCTCTATTTTTTAAAATAAATATATCATTTATAAGAAGTAAATAAAAATATAATTTGGATTATATTATGATATTTTTTTGAAAACCATCAAGTTTTGATGAATAGTATTAATACAAAAAGTGTTAATTGAATATAACTTTTTCTGTTGATATAATTTTTATGGTTATATCATATTATTGATTAGTTTTTCATTATTTATGGAATGTATATTTATAATTTAATACAGTTTTCTTCATTATAAGTAAATTTTCATTGAAATTTGAGACAAAAATGTTTCAATCTATTAGTAGTTTTTTTAATTCCTAACAAAATGTTTTTTGGTTAAGAAAAAAAAAGAATTAGATATAAATTAAATAAAGATATTAACACTTTTTGAAATTTTTAAAATGGATTCCATATTTGGTATCTTATTTTACAATTATTTTGAGAAAGATACCTTTTATTTTTTTGGGTAATATAAATAGTAACTTGAGTAATTATTTTTTATACCATTGTTATAAGGTAAATCTGGTAAATAAGGTTAAATCAAAATATTTTAATAAAATAAAACAACCCTCAAATGTGTAATAATCCTATTGGATGACAAATTTTATATCATGATAATCAATTGTACGATCCTTTGGTATTTTAGTGCCACATGGGAGTGATAATAAAATTTATATTAGTTAATTTAAATTAAAAAATAAAAATAAGATAAATATGTATCTTCTTATTGAAATAATTTTTATATGGGGATATATAATTTATCTCTTAAACTATATTGAGTAATTATAAATCAAAAAATATTAAATACATAATCATTTTTTATTTATTATTTTTAAACATTATGTATATAATATAAATTATGATATAATGATAATGTAGAGATTAATTCATTATTAAATGGTTAAAGGAAATTATATTAAAAATATTAAAATAAATATTATTTCACATTATTAATATCATTGAAGAATTATCCTAATTAATATGACAAATTAGTATTGATTCAATGTATTTTATTCAAAGGAATGAATTTATTATGAATTTATAAAACAATATAGAATGAATATTGTCTAAAGTTGACATAATTTATAAAATAAAATATGAAATTGTTTATTAGATTATATTAAAATCAATAAAATATACGATTCATCCAAATGTTGTATATATGTTCATATATGTCATAGATGAATTTTTTATGGTCTTTTTCCATGATATTTTCATTACATTAACCCACAATGTGTGAATACTATGATATCACTCTACGTTTCAAATGGTAATAATAATGGTTAACCCAAAAAGATAAGTATAAAAAAAATATTCCTTACATTTCAAAAAATTATTTTATGATTGGTATATGAACCAAAATCATCGTATATTTTAATCAAATGTGTTTCTGACCATTTTTTATTGAAATTGAATTTATAACAATTTAATATTTCAAAACTTTTCTAAAATCCCAATGTATCACATATAAAAGGGAACCACATATACCCCCTTATTCAAACCTCTAAAGCCACTATTATCATACATATTTAACTCAAATATGTACCAAAAATACCTTCCTTCTTCCTAGAAACCTTACATTGGACATAAGGCATTTCTAGAAATAATTTTGTCTCAAATAAAAATTAGTTACCCGATTTAATGGTAACATCTTCCTCAAATTCCATTTTTATTTTCCTTATCCAATCCATATTTTCATCTAATTATTTTATTAAATAAAAAAATATCATAATAGATATACTATGTTGTTATGTTAATTATTCAATATACACTGACACACACCACCATCTAATTGATATGAAAATATTGTTTCCCTCTAAGGAGAAGTACTGCCTCATAAAGTGATGATTGTTAAATTTCCCCTACCACCTCTCATGGTGACCATTATTATTGAAATATATTTATATATTATATATATTTTGTTAAAATTGTATCTATTCTTATTTAATTTTTATTTAAATCACTCCTTTATACATTCCGTAATTTATAAATATGATAAATTAATATGAGGAATTATCGAAAATCAGCCCTCAAAGTAATCTAACTTGTTCATGCCATACATGGAACATATTAAGGATTAATTTTATTTA
Organism: Viscum album; assembly: GCA_963277665.1. Taxonomy (NCBI): domain Eukaryota; kingdom Viridiplantae; phylum Streptophyta; class Magnoliopsida; order Santalales; family Viscaceae; genus Viscum; species Viscum album. Next base: position 492,302,064 of record OY728162.1, read on the forward strand.
ATTATGTAAAATTTATAATATAAATATACTGAAATTAAAATTTAAATATGTATCATTTAGTTTTCATTCCTATAATATGAAAAAGAAATGATTGTAGCTTTCATGTGTATATACGACCTACAGTCTCAACGAACGGTGCATTTCATTTTGTTATCTGTAAATATTATGTATATTATAACAACATATATACAGGATATATATGAAATTTAAATAATAAAAAATATATTATAGATGATTTTCTTTTTATCACAGGGATTATTTTCACCAAAACACGTTCATTTTTAACTCATGTACTGAACATTGCCAGGACATCTGATACAAACTCAAATATTTAACAAATTTAAGTAACATGTAATAAGTGATATAAAATGAATAATAAAATTTAAAAATGTTCAAACGAAACTCTAAATTATCCTATGTTTATTATTCCAGAAATTAAAGAATGAACGAGACATGTCAGACTCAATGTAAGGGAACTACTTAACCGAATTTCTAATTTTTGGGTAAGTCTTTTTCTTATTTATTATGTCGTGATATGACTATGTGGGATAAAAATTTTGATATCCTACCTTTTATTCATAATTTATTTATGTTTATTTAACATTTATACCCATAATTGATCAATTTTATTAAACAAATGATCTTTGTAAAAAAATTACTATACTCAATTTTCACTCATTTGGTTTTATACATACATCGTTGGTTATATTATACCATGATTATGTTTGGAAGCACTGTTTATATATTTATGTATTAATTTACACTTCTCATTTTTCGGATATACTATTTATACACATTGTCTCCCTATTGATAAATATTTCCCTTAATTATACACATTGTATATTCATTATATACACATTGCATACATAGTATATGCATGTCACTTATTATAAATTAAGTCATTCAGTTTTCATAATAAACATATTCTCAATTCACTATATGAAAACTGCATGCACAGTATATGCATATTATTTATTATAAATTAAGTCCTTCAGTTTTCATAATATACATATTCTCAATTAACTATATGTGTTCTGTCTCAAAGATAGTAGAACGGAGAGATTCTTGGAATTTGAGGATGGGAGGGGAGAGGAGAGAAAGGGAAGGGAACATGAGGGCAAGGGGTGGGGCCTGGTTGGGGAAGAGGTTGGGCAGGGGGGAAGTGGTGGGGGAGGGGATGGGTAGGGGGGAGGCATACGTAGGTGGTGGAGGTTCTGGGATTGGGTGGGAGACAACCAAATGAGAGGGAGGGCTGGGTAGGGGGTAGAAGGATGTAATGGGAATTTGGGGGGGGGGGGTGACAAGCTGGGTAGGGTGGTGGGGGGAGGGGCAGGGCAGGGGAGGGGAGGGAAGAGGAGGGGGGAGGCAGAGGGGGGGGAATGGCTCAGGGGGAGATTCTTCTTAGTGGGCATGGGAATGGAGGGGAGGGGCTGGGCAGGCTGGAGGGGAGGGGAGGTTGGGGGTAGGGGGAGGGGCCTGGCGGGGGAGGAGGTTGTGGAGAGGGGGAGTAGTGGGGCAAGGGGTTGGGCAGGGGGGACACGTACGTAGGAGGGGGGTGCTGGGATTTGGTGGGAGACAACCAGAGGAGGGGGATGGGAGGGGTGGATCTGGGTGGGGGGTAGGAGGAGGTGATGTGAATTTGGGGGGGAGGTGACAATCAAGGGAGGGTGGCGGGGTGGGGAGAGGAGGGGTTGGGCAGGGGAGGGATGAGGAGGGTGAAGGAGGAGGAGGGAGGAATGGCTTGGGGATGAATCTGCTTAGTGGGCAGGGAATGGAGTGGAGGGGTTGGGCATGTTTGAGGGGAGGGGAGGATGATGGGAGGATGAGGGCAGTGGGGAGGGGGCTGCGGGGGGAAGACTTTGGGCTGGGGTGGTGGTTGGGGAAGCAGCTGGGCATGGGAATGGAGGGGAGGTGTAGGGAAGGTTGTAGGGGAGGGTAGGGGATGGGAGGGGAGGATGTGTGTAGGGGGAGGATGGAATGGTCATTTTGTAGTAATACCTTCTAAATGTAGATAAAACGGTGTTTACTCAGGTTCTGTAATTGGTTTTTTAGGCATTATGTACAAATTCAACTCTTACAGAAGGATAACATAGGAAAGAATAGTGAAACAATTGACTGAAATTTTTAGCTGTAATTGCAAGGTAATACTACAGATTGACCATTTAATATTTTTTAATTATTAATTTCTGATTTATTTTTAAACATTCAAAAACTTTATTTGACTACTATTTATATTAGGGTGAATGTAATATGTTTATAGTATTATCTGAATTAGCCTCTACCATTGATGATGCATAACACATTTTGCATGTTTATGTGTTTTCTATGATCCATATCATGCTTAAAAAATCCATTTCATTAGGTTATTTCACATATTAGTTGTAGGTGTTTCTGTTCCAAATCATTTACACATGTTATTATTCCAATATAATTTTATTTTCTCTTATCTATGACATATCCATAGCACATATACTGGTTTAACGAGTTATTTAAAACACTGTATCTATACATTCAACATAAAAACATTAGCAATCTTTATGTTCATTTGAATTAATAACTTTTTATAGGATGTTTATAGATATTAACTGCAAGCAACATGAATTTATTTTACAGATTAGTGAAAAAATACACATACTGTTGTAACATACAATACCTATTAACATAATCTTACCAAATCTCTTTTTCGGATCACACTTTGTGGACTATAGTAGGTTTATTTTTACAATCATATTCTAGATTCTGCATTTTTAGTAGGCATTAATACATATTCTTATTTTAAAACATTTTTCCTATGCAAAATAGTTTGTTAGAAGTTTTTTCAGATGATGATTTGTACAATGTGACATTATAAATTTTTTAGAATCTACTACTATAAGTCTCTATTGATGAGTGATACAATTATACAGATACAAAGATGAATATTTATGTTGTATAATTTTACAAACTTTTTTTCAATCTGTTTTCCATCTTATCTTTTTATATATTGACTTTATGATTGTTAAAATATATGCCATCTATTATTGTGATCATTTTTTGAATTTCACATAAAAAGCCATGACTTTTTCAATTTGACTAAAAAATATAGATTTGTTGTATTTATTTCCAAAAACATTTATGTATGTTAATTTAATTTCACTTCTTAGTTTCTTTTACATCGATTTTAGTTGAATTGCCTTGTATTAAATCATAGCTGGTCATTATTTTGGAGATTATATTTTCTCCATATTTTTTGTAGGTTATATATATTCTATTTTTAATATAAGATATCATGTTTTTCAATATAATCAGTTAATGCCATTTTATTGAGATTATGATGTTTATAGGTGATTTTAGAGGCAAATATGGTTTTCTGGAATCGACACTATCATTGGAACTAAAAAACGAGGTACACGAACCTTTTTTTCTAGAAATGTTTTCTTATGGGCCATCTGGCATTTAACATCCAAAAATTAATTGTTACTATTACATTTACTAAATTTGAATTTTCATGTTTTAGAGAAGTAAATTTTTTTACACAAAATAGAGTCCTCCATTTTCTTTAATTAGTGGATCATGTTATTTAATTCAGTAGCAAATAACTTTTTAGAGTAGTGGAACAAGATTGAGAATGTGAATAATGAATTTATTCAGTACTGGATCATGTAATTTTTTTGTGCAGTGGATCATGTGCTTCATTAGATCAGTGATTCATTTTAAGAGAAAAAAATCAGTATATTTAGAGAAGTTTCTGTGTTATTTACTCTGGGGCATTTTAATATGACTAGTGGATGTTTTCTTTGATCACCGGATTATGTATTTTATACATCCTTTCTTTTTGTCAAATTATATTTTCTCTTATCTAATTTGAGTTATTTATCTTATATAAAACATTAATATTTTTTACATTTTAGGGATGTTGCGCATCACTGGGAAAGTTGAAGGGGAGGGGAGGAGTTGGGCTGGTTGGAGGGGAGGGGAGGGGTGGGGAGGGATGTGGAGGGAGAAATGAGGTTAGGGGGGATGGGGATGGTGGCAGAATAGGTTGGTCATGGGTAGGGGTGGGGAGGGGCCAGCCAAGTTGGATGGGAGGAGAAGGGAGGGGAGGGTAGGGGAAGGGAATATGATGGAAAGGGGGAGGGGGCTGGTTGGGGAACAGGTTGGGAAGGGGGGAGTAGTGGGGGAAGGGGAGGGAGGACAAGAAGTGGAGTGGGGAGGGGAGGGGTAGAGCTGGTCATGGAGGTAGAACGAGGTGACACGTTGGGCAGTGGGGGGAGGGGAAGGACTGGGTTGGAGGGAGGGGAGGGGCTAGGACCAGGGGGGGAAGGAGGAGTGATGGAGAGGTGATGACTGCAATGCAGGGAGGGGCTACCGATGAACTTCATCCTTATATAAAGGATATTGTTTACCAAAAGGCTGACAGGATTGACTGATATTTTGTGATTCAATTTTCGGGTATCATTTGACTACATTTATGTATATATTATTTCAAACTAATTTATTATTATTTTTCCTATTGTAACTGAAATTATATATTTACTCAACTAATAAAATGAAAGAACATGTTCAAGTGTAACCATTTTCCTTTCTGATGCCTATATCATTTACACTAAAATATATTCCCATTTTTAATTTCCTCACCTGAATTATATATTTTAGAGATGGTCATTTGTTAAAAACCCAACATTCGGAAGTTCTACTATGCTACGACAATTTCTACTAATTGGGAATGCATGAATTTACCAACACGGATGTTTAGTACACTTCCAGTACGACTGGGAACAACATATGAATTTAAAAAGACGTGGATACTATTACTTCTTATCCTTTTTTACAACATAATTCTTCTGTGTAAATTATTTGTTATATTTTCATTGTTTACAAATTTTGTCCATTATGTTGAAATTCACAATTAATGTTTTCCTGTTTCAATGTTTATTTAAATTGATTCTTATATGAATAGTATGTCACTTTATATATATCATTTCTTAATGGTAAAAATAAGTTTGAATTCAATTCCATATTTTTTTTGATTAAAAATCCTATGATTGAAGTTTTATAAACTTGTACAAATATTCCAATATTATCTATCATTATTTTGTAAATTTATCATTTCAATATATTATTTATTAATTTTCATTCTGTTTTACTATTGGATCCTTCATTGTAAATATTATTCAGAAGGCTGCTCAGTATATAATTTTTATTCCTCAATTTATATAACATTTATTCCTCATTACATATGTCATTTTATTTTCAAATATATTAAATATTAAAATAAAATATTATGTTTTATAAATAGTAATCTATTTTTAATAATAATAATTATTTTATAGTCTTGTGCATTGCACGGCGGTGTACAAGTAATTTAATATTTGAAGACTTTTCTAAAGTCCAATCATATCACATATAAAAGGGAACCACATATACCCCCTTACTCACACCTCTAAATCCACTTTTATCAGACTAATTTAACTCAAATAAGTACCAAAAATACCTTTCTTCTTCCTAGAAACCCTACATTAGACATAAGGCATTTCTAGAAATCACATTGTCTCAAATAAAAATTAGTTACCCGATTTAAAGGTAATGTCTTCTCTCAACTTCCATTTTTATTTTCCTTATCCACTCCATATTTTATTATAATTATTTTATTAAATAAAAAAATATAATACTATATATACTAGGATGTTTCTATTTGAATTATTCGAACAACACTGACACACACCACCATCTAATTTATATGACAATATTGTTTCTCTCTAAGGAGAAGTATTGCCTCATAAAACGATGATTGTTAAATTTATCCTACCACCTCTCATGGTGACCATTATTATCGAAATATATTCATATATTATATATATTTTATTTAAATTGTTTCTATTCTAATTTAATTTTTATTTAAATCACCCTTATATACTTTCCATAATTTATAAATATGATAAATTAATCTGAGGAATTGTCGAAAACTGGCTCTCAATGTAATCTGACATGTTCATGCCATGCATGGATCACATTAAGGATAAATTGGATTAAATTATGTAAAATATATAAAATAAATATACCGGAATTAACATATAAATATGTATCATTTAGTTTTCAATTCTTCAATATGACAAAGATATGATTGTAGCATTCATGCATATGTACGACTTATAGTGTCCGTGAACGGTGCATTTCAATTGTTATCTGTAAATATTATGTATATTATAAAAACATATATACAGGATGTATGTGTTATTTAAATAATAAAAAATATCTTATAGATGATTTTATTTTTATCACATGGATTCTTTTCACTAATACACGTTCATTTTTAACTCATGTACTGAACATTGACCAGACATCTGATATGAACTCAAATATTTAACTAATTTTAGTAACATGTAATAAGTGATATAAAATGAATGATAAAATTTAAAAATGGTCAAATGAAAGTAGAAATTATACTATGTTTATTATTCCGGAAATTAAAGAATGAATGAGACATGTCAGACTCAAGGTAAGGGAACTACTTTCCCCAATTTCCAATTTTTGGTAAGTCCTTTACTTAATAAATTATGTCGTGATATGACTATGTGGAAAATAAATTTTGAAATACTATCTTTTAATCAAAATTTATTTATGTTTATTTATAATTTTTAACAATAATTGATATATTTTATTAACCAAATGATCTTTGTAAACAAATTTCTATACTCAAATTTCACTCATTTGGTTTTATACATACTTCGTTGATTATATAATACCATGATTATGTTTGGAAACACTATTTATATATTTATGTTTTAATTTACACTTCCCATTATGTGTATATAATATTTATACACATGTTCTCCCAAATGATATATATTTACCACAATTATATGTACATTTTATGGGAAATCATAACTCAATCCCATTTAATTAATTAATTATCCATGCCATTGGTTTTGTTTTTCCAAGAATACATGTGAATGACCTATGATTGTTTTATACTACATATCCCCTCATAATGGGTGTATTTATATTTATCACACATATTTATTTTATTGACTTATCCGTAATCTAATGTTATGATTTTTGTAAGGGACTACACCTCGATATCATTTCATTGAGTCATATCATGATATTGCGCATGTTTATTATCCTATAAGGTGTATATACACCTGTTTAATTTTTTTAAATAGTTATTTATCTAAATATTTCACATCAATGTCCATATTTTCATAATTTTTTCATATATATATATATATGGACATTATGGTTTTTAAATGTTATTTACCTTAAATGTTTCAATGTGGTATGGGAAAAATTGACTCAAAAATATTTTTTTATATGATTTACATGTGTCTTATAAATTTGATCGATTATGTCAATATCATTAATTAATATCTAGTTATTGTAATGTGAAAATTTTGTCTTCCCTTTATTCTTTTTTTATGTGTTAATATTATGTCATGGTTCTTGGGCCTTGTTTAAATATTCGAGTGATTCCATGATAAAATAAGGGTGGGTGATCCTGAGATATCTTTCCAATGCATTGGGTAATATGACAGAGGTAAATAATAAAGTTTCTCCAAATAGATTTAGGTAATATACAATGATGGGTCCTCTAAATGTATCTCTAAAGGTAACTCCATATGTAGATGTGAAATAAAAAATGGAAGTATGTTAATGATGCGAGAAGTCACCTTTATGAATAATGATTCCAATGAGTTATTAATAAATCATATTATTTGATGAGTTATGTTAAAGAAAAAAAATTTATCTGTAAAAAGAATGATTTCATTGATGGGTATGTATACCTGGAATTATTTATTCTTTCCATATTTTATAACTATTACTGAGCATTTTATTTTCATAACTTGTTTTTGAAAATTTTTTAAATGGAATAAGAAGGGTAATCGAGAAGATGAATTCAATAAGATTTCTGCAATAAAAAATTTTATGTTTAATTTAAGGAGTTTTATTATTGTAAATAATTTTGGATAGAGTAGAAGTGTCTATATTTTAATTTAGGAGATGTAATGTAATAGTTATGGCCAAATTCTCTAAAATTCTAAACATAAAACAATCCTCAATGTGAATTCATGTCTTAATTAAAGATTTTGTAATGTTTAAGGTTGTGGACTTATAGTGGGTATCCGAGGTTGTTTTAGATATGTTTATATGTTAGGGTGTTATTTAATCATAAATTACATGTTTTATATGACCAAAATGGTTAGCATATTATAAATATTAGTAATTATTTTAGAGAAATATAATGAGTTTAGGATAACATGAATAAGTATATGATAGTGTTTAACCACTTCATTATATAGTATATGATGATTTTACAGATATACTCACACTATCCTTTTTAGTCGTCATGAATGGATGGATCTAGCTGATACAAAAGTAAAAAAATAATGTGTAGGAAATGGTGGTGGTTTTCTGAATAAGAAACTGAATGAAATGGTACTTGAAATTATAACTCTTGTTTTTATTATTATCCAACTAACTGTGGTAATGATTGACCACAAGATCCTTGGTGATATTTCTAAGGTGTCATATATCCTAGAAATGAATCCATATGGAAGTTAAGGTAATAATCATAACATTAAGTATATTCAAAAGGTATGTATTATTCAATATCTCATCTTTGGATATTATTGAATCTAATGTAATAATTCATGACTTTTTTATAGGAAATAATAATAAATTAATATGATGTAATCACATGTATAAAAGATTATGATGAATGCTCGATGATTGTGATGTCTCCATTTGTGGAATTGAAGAGTTATGTTGGATCCATGGATGATGATATGATTAAATGTATTACTGATTATATTAATTTAGATAAAATGTAGTAATTTTAATTCTTAAGTTTGTTATATAAGATTTTTAATGGAGGAATAATTATATTATCTTTTGATGATATATTTAATAAAATAATGGAGTTTGTATGATCCTTGAATTTGAGGTAATTATAGTTATTACTTTTTTGGATGAAAACTATGAGGTATGAGATAAACTTCAAGGTTAAAATATTTTATTGTTATTTTGGAGGAATTTATCTGATTTTTGGGAATGTTATAAAATTATATATACTTTTTTAAAAAAACACGTAGACTGTGTGACAACCCGTTGCGTCAGAAAAAGATACGGGAATAGAACCCACACCCAATGTGCAATTGGGATTTATCACATCCCACTAGCCAATGTAAATTCCTAGGTTATTATGACTTTTTTTGTTAACTGATTCTATAGCTACAAAATAAGTAGATTTTGTGAACTTCTATTTTATAAAATGGATTTATTTTGTATATGAAAAATATTTGGTGATGGGTAATAAATGTTATTTTTTATGACATTCACACTTTTGGGAACACTATATGCCTATGGAAAATAGAATATAAGGGGATTTCATTTTAGGGGTATTGGTTTATATTTATTTTGTAAGAATTTAAATTTTTTTTAGAACAATTGGTGATTTGGGTTGATTGTGTAAATGACTAACCTATCATAGTAAATATGTCATTTGGTTCATTAATTTTATGTATGATACATTAAGTGTAGTCATTGATATTTAATGATAAATTATTACACTTTTCTTGGAATACTATGTGATAAAATCCATCTAAATTTTTGGTGTTTATTTTGATTTGGATTATTCTTTTTGTGAAATTACGTGGAAATTATCTGTTGACTTGTATTTTTTGAACATTGGGTTATTTTTTGGAGAATAACCATAGTATTTAATTTTATAATTGATAATTAATTTAGAGTATTACATGATATTGAATTAACCATTTTGGTTTTTGTTAATGTATAAGGATAGGTCAAACATGTAGCTCAACTTTTTGGATTATTTGATTCTATAGAAGTTGATTCCAGCAAATCAGTTGTGACCAAGTCATTTCGAACACTCATCATTTGGAGAATATATGAATTTGTGATGGTTTTTTTTTAAATGATGAAACTCGACAAGACATGTAAGTTTGATTCCTTATATTTTTATTCTATGTAATAAAATAATTCTTCAATATTATGAATGGGATATTGAATCAAAAAAATCATCTTACATTTCATAATGTGAACTAAATGACCATTTAAACCATTATAGGTTTTTGGTTTTCTAGTAGATAACATTCTCCTTCTCCTGTTTGCTACCAATATCTATCTGGAAATTACGGTAATATTTTTTCTTCCATATCTATGTTTTCCTACATGGAACCCCATTATGTGTTATCTCAGTTGACTTTTGGACTTATTTATTTAAAGTGGTACTTTATTAACACTTTTTCTGATTGTTGGATATTTAATAAAGATAACGATCCAAATTTCAAAATTGAGAAAACACATTTTCCAAAAATGGGGAAATGATGTAACATCCAAGGTTTTAATAATTAAACACAATGATCAATAGCATTCATTATATGATACGTGGTGCTTAAACGAACATCTAAATATTATTATATAAATTTTCCAATTATAACATAGAATTTGGAATGATGGTAATGAATAGTATCAACTAAATTATTAAAATATTCATTAAATTTGATAAAATTATGATTATTCGGTTACCAAATTTATTATAAATAGATATAAAAACCAATTTCATATAAATGACATGTTTTTATGAAAATCTACTTAAAAAGAGAATCATTATGTTTTTAAAATCATATAAATATTTAATGATTTTTATTTAATGAAAAATATATTTTATATATTAAAGGTAATGTTTTAAATTCTTCATATATGTTTTCATGATATTATATAATAAGAAATTCAATTTTTCGGACAAAAGATTTATTTTTCTAAAAATGTAATTTTATAACCCTTTGACAGAGAACCATTTTTAAATTTAGTATTTAACCCCACTATATATCAAATTTTTCAAAATAAACTTATAATTAAGAATTAGGACATCAAAATTTACTTTCAGTGAAATGTTGAAATTTGTCCTCAAATCTATCATGCTTTTATTAATAGTAATAATATGCTAAATTTTAATCGAAAAGAACTATTTCCATCTATATAAATTATATTGATAAATAATATTATTAAATTGTCGTAATGTTTTAATGGAATATATATTAATAATTTTAAAAAATTGGTAATTATAAGTAATTTTTACACTAATGTTGGTCATAATCACATGTCAATATTTTATTTCTTTTTATTTAGTAACAACACGCTCTTTGGTTTTTACTATATGAATTAATTTTAAATTGAGTTCTAAAATTTATATGTTTTGAATTTCAAAAAAATGTTTCAATTTTTTAGTTATAAGGTAATTGTTTCTAAAGAAGTGCATTCTATTTTTAGATTTTATTAATAGTAACTTGGATAATTATTTTTATTTACCAAGTTTAAAGGGTAAATCTGGTAAATAAAGGTAAAAATAAGATTTTAATAAATTAATATTACATAAAAACGTGTCATAATTTTATTGGATGAGTTATTTCAGAATTTGATCATCCTTAAGACAATCCTTTTTCATTTGAGAGCAACAAGGGAGTGATAATGACATATTATATTAATTAAATTAAAGAGAAAAATAACACAATCATCTATAATTTTACCAAACTTTATTATATAGGGCAATATAATTGGACTTTTTAACTATAAATATTTCTTAGATATATAACATATTTACTGCATCGTTGTGTTTTTTTATATTTTTTTACATTAAATAAATAATTTTAATTATGACAAAATGATGATGTAATGATTGATTCATTAATAAATTATTCAAATTAATCATAATATCAATATTAACATAAATATTATGTGACATTATTAATGAAATCCATTAATTCTATTGGTTAATATGTAATTTTAGGATTTATTCATGTTTTTTTAGATGGAATGGTGTTTTTATGAATTTCTAACGACTCTATAATAGACATTATTGAAAACATAAAATATAAAATAGTTTATTAAATGATATTAATTTCCTAAAAATATAAGATTCTATCAAATGGTTAATATTTGGTAAAATAAGACATAAATTACTTTATTGGGGTTTTTTTTTTCAGGATATAGTAATTACATTAACCCATAATGTGTGAATAACTAGATATCACTGTAATATTAAAAAGGGTAAAATATTTTTTAAACCAATAAGTTAATGGTAAAAAATTATTCAAAACATGTGTAATAAATATTTAATAATTTTTATTTGAAATAAAATAATCTTATATTCTAATTAAATGAGTTTTTGTCCATTTTTATTCAAAATTTAATTTATAATAAATTTATATTTATAGACACTCCTAAGGTGCCCCTTCTCTTTCTTATAAAAGGGAACCACATCTACCGCCTTACTTACACATCTCAAGTAACTTTTCCAATAAAATTCAACACAAATAGATCCCAAAATCTAACTCTTCCTCCTAGAATCCTTTACATTGGATGAATGATATTCATCAAATCCTTTCGGATTTAGTAAAATAAAGTTAACCGATTTAGAGTTAACATCTTCTCTCGAGTTTTTTTCTATTATTTTCCATCTTCACTTGCTTTGATATTATTATTTTTTAATAAATAAAAACAATATTAAAAACAATATAAATTTGTTTTTTTATGATTATTATTCTAACTACACTTAAACAGACCTCCATATAATGGCTATGAACATATTATTTTTTTGCACGGTGAAATACTACCTCACGAAGCGATGAATGTTAAATTTTCCCCAACGACCTCTCATTGTGCTCATTCTGATGGAAATTGATTTATATATGATATATATTATATTTATCTTCACTTTATTCTTATTTAATATTCATTTACATCAATCCTTTATACTTTGCAAAATGTGTAAATATAATAATTTCATTTAAGAAAGTGCTGACTATCACACCATCAATGTGATTTGACTCATTCATTCTATACATGTAACATATAAAGGGTTGAAATAATGAACATACATATCATATGTTACATAATGATACTGGAATTAAAATACATCTATTTTTCATTTAGTTTACATTCCTTTAATATGACAAAGAAATGTATGTAGCATTCATGCGTACGTACGGCCTACAACCTCCATTAATGATGAATTTAATTTATTTTATCTAAATATTATGGATATTATTAATACATTTATACATGATATATATGATATTTAAATAGTAAATAATATTCTATTGATGATTTACATTCAACCACATGAATATTTTTTACCCAAACAGGTTCAATTTTTACTCTAGTACCCAACGTCGACAAAACGTCCTATATGATTTCAAATAATTCACTAATTACTATAACATGGTAAATTTTGATATCATAATAATAATAATAATATTTTAAAAGGTAATAATGATATTTTAAATCAACATAATTTTATTATTCGGGAAATTAATTAATTAACATGAATAGTTGGACTGTTTGTTAGGAAAATAATTAACCCAATTAACATATTTCGGGATTATATTATACTTCTTGATTATATCTTGAAATAATTATGTGATAAATATATTTTAATATAAATAAATTTATTATTAATTTTATTATGTCTATTTATAATTAATACACATAATCTATATATTTTATTAAAAAAATTATGTGTGTTAGGGAATGTCTAAACTCTATTTCCACTCAATGGGTTTTATGCAAACTGATTTGATTGTATCATGCAATGATTATGTGCGGAATAAATGTTTATTTGTTTTTGTTTTAATTTACTCTTTCCTTTTTTTGGATATTATATTTCTACAAGTAATCATCCCATTTTTAAATGGTTAATTCAATTATACAATCAATTAATTGGAAATCGTGACTCAATTTCATTTCATTGAGTTAAATATCCATGTAATTGTTTTTATTAAATAAAATTTGTGAATGGACTATGATTGTTTTACACTAAATATCCTTTGAAATTGGGCTCATTTTAATATTTCACAGATATTTATGTCCTTGATTTATCCTTAATCAAATTATTATATGATTGTAAAAGACTATGCCTTAATCTCCTTTTATTTTGTAATATCATGATATTGTGCAACATTATTATCCTATAAGGTGTATATAAATCGCTTTAAATGTTTTAAAATTTTATTCTTAAAATTTTTATCATTCATTTACATGTTTTTAGAATGTTTTTATGGATTATTATATATGAATTTTATCGTTTTAATGTGTTAATTCCTAGTAAAGATTCCAAGTTGTATAAGTTACATTGATTCAAAAAAATACTACTTAAATGTATTAAATGTTTCTTTTATAATGGTTTAATTATGTCAATATCCTGAACTTATATCTTGTGATTGAAATGGGGAAATTTTTTCATTCCTTTATTATTGTTTTAGTTTTTATTATTTTTTTATGATTCATTGGAATTGTTTACGTATACTGGTGGTTCGGTGATAGACTGAGGGTAGGTGTGCCTGAGATATCTCTCTAATACATTGGGTAATGTGGTGGAGGTAAATGATAAATTTGTTGGGCAGAAATCCCTCAAGGTATCATTGAATCATTTTTTAGGTGATTGTGTTTGTTGACAATAAAAACCATGAAATACAAATTTTTTGACAAAGGGGATTTCATGGAGGAATTTGGAGATCAAGAGTAGTGATCAATGATCCATGTTTGAGTCAAGAACATCGACAAAGAATGGATGATCTGGAGGTGGTATAAAAGGACAGATAAAAGATAGCCCCATTTTCCAGTGGTTTTTGGGAATGGAACTTGTGCACCATGTACTTGAAGGCATGAAAACTAGCGCGCCATATATTTTTCAACATCAGATCATCATAATATGGCAAATGGATTAGTGTCGCACATGTATTGGTGGTGTCGCATAAGTGACTAGCGCGCCGTGAAAGAGACTTGCGCGCCGATGCCTTGGAAGCTTGAGAACATGCGCACTTATGGTTTTTCAAAATCAGAAAAACAAAATATGGAAAATGAAAGAGGTTCACTCAAGTTTGGAATTTGGTCGCGCAAGTGACTTGCAAGGTAAGAGACCTGCGCGCCGAGACTTGCGCGTCGAGGAGAGACTTGCTCGCCATCACATAGGGGTGACCAAATGGATATAAATACTCGACCACCCCTCTTCATTCTTCACCGAATTTCAACACATTGAGAAATAAGAGCTCTCGTCGCACAGGTGTTGTGGTTGTGCAAGTGGTGTGTGGTCGCGCTGGTGGAGTTGCGTGCCAGTGGTAGATGTTGAGCGCTGGTTGGTAGAAGTTTCACACCAGTTGATAGTTTTGCGTCAATATTGGTTTGGGTGTAAAAGGAAGAGAGTCACATAGGTTTGGATTTTGGAAAGCTTGTGTCACACAAGTGTCTGAGGAGGACGTGCACGCCAGTTGTGACTTACACGCCGATACATGCATGTCAAGATTAAATTGTGCGCCAAGTAAGGTTTATTTCCAGCGGTGATTTTCAGGCTGCGTGGAAGCTGGATGATTGCCCGATATCTTCGGTGCAAAGAGAGATTAATCTATGGGTGAATGATTACCTTCAACAGAGCATTTACATAAAGAGAAAGATTCATTCATTCATGCAAATGAAGTGACCCACAGGTCTATAAACTGTGAGTGGATTCCTTCTAGAGTAGTGAGCAAAGGAAGAGGAAGAAGGTGATCCTCTCCACCTGTAGTGAGCCAGAGAGAGAGAAATAGGTACTGACCCTTGGGATTGTTTTGAGTTGACCCTAAATCTTGTAAAGGCAGTGAGCCTGGGATAGAGTGAATGTACCCAAACCTTGTAATCCACAACTAGTGAAGTTTAGTAGAATTTGGTATGACCGCATCATGTCTGCTTATGCTAATTGGACGTAGCCTAGTGAGGGTGAACCAAGTAAAAAGCACAGTGTCCTGTGCATGCTTTACATTTTTTTTATATTGTGCAACATGAAAAAGAGATAAGATTGTTTTTCTTAACAGTGAAAAAAGATCTGAAGAGGCTTTTATTTTGAATTACTCATACCCCGATTCACCCCCACTCTCAGAGTATTCATCCTTGTGGACAAAACAAAATATTCTCCAAATAGATTTAGGTAATATATCATTATGGTTATTCCAGATGTAACAATGAAGGTTACTATATATGTAGATGTGTAATCTATAATTGAAATATGTTATCGATGCCACACGTTAGCTTTGTGATTTTTCTTTTATATGAGTTATTCATAAATATTATGATTTCACGAGGTATGACAATGAACAAATGTTTAAAGAGTAAAAAGTATGATTTCATTGATTTTTATGTATTCATGGACTTATGTATTCATTCACTACTTTATAACCCCTAATGATATTTTAGTTCTCAACCCATGTTTTTTAAATGTTTTTCATAGGGCATAAGGAATAGTAATAGAAATGAGGAATTCATTAAGATTTATATCATCTAAATAATTCTTGTTTTATTTATCGAATTTTATACTCTGAAAAAAAATTCTAATGAGTATAAGTGTCTTCATTTTAATTTTTGATATGTAATGTAATAGATATAGAATAATTCTCTAAAACTCTATACCTAAAAATATAAAAAATGTATATTATTGAATTAACTCATGATTATGTAATTTTTAATTATAGGGCCGATAAATTAGTTATATTAATAATTGGAATTAATTAAATAGATGTCCTAATGGGAATGATTTTAAAGAGAATTATAAAGGAGGTATGAATAGTTGTAATATTTATTGTGATTAGGAGACTAGAAATGAAATTTGAATGGAATGATGTGTTTAATGGTAACTCAAAATTAAATGGTTTTTGTTTAGAAATGGGTATTATTGTTAAAATTTTAGAGACTAAAGTATGGTTACATTATATATGACTACTAAATTTTAGATAACTTATTATAACAAATATTCATCACAAAATATAGTGATATTAGGACATAGATTTATTAATTTTATAGATCCTATGATCTATAAAAAAATTATTAAGGGATGAAAATTTCATCTTGAAATTTCAATTCGTTGATCAAGAGGTCATATTGATGTTAAAAATTAATCAATGAACAACCAAGGACTGACTTATTCATCCAAAATTAAAATAAATAATTTATAATTATTTTAACATTTTTTATATCTCGATATAAATATATTTCCTTAACTAATGAAATATAACATTGAAAATGAACAATTTAAATATTTATATGTATTTCTGATTAATTGATGTTATTTTTGACCACTCACATCATTATGTATAATTTTTATTAATTTTCATATGAAAATGTTCTATATCAAACTCTTTTATTTGTTTGAAATTATCATTCTTCTTCATGTATATATTTCTACTTACGTATAATTTTTCCTATATATGGGAAATCGATTGTGTGTGGATTAAGGTATATTTTATTCTTCTCTACTCCATTTAAATGGTAATTTTTTTAATCTATTAATTTTTTTCTCAATAATGAAGTATTTATGTAGAAACCCCTTAATTAATGAGATAAACAATTCAATGAAGTGAATAATTAATGGTTGAATATCGCACATTATAGACGTATATTAAAATAATACTAGTATTGATACCTTTTTGAGAATACCACACAAGGATTAAAATAAACTACCATGTAAAATTAATATATAAATATCTAAATGTAAACAGTATAACATATTTAATAAATTGGAAAATAATGAATATCTATAAATAACTAATGATATATATATATATATGCTTTACATTTTTAATATTTTTTTATTTAATTATAATATATAACAAATAAATTTTATATTTTATTATTTTATTCTTCCAATGAATGATTCCATGAGAAAAAATTATTTTTTATAATAGTCATTATAATTAATTAATATAATTTTTATAAATATTATTAAGGAGGTCAATATCATTTTTTAAATCATTCATTCATTATTATCTTAATGTGAATGTATTATAATTCACAAAAAATATATTTCATTCTGAATAGTTATAATATTTAATATCAAGAAACTGTAATTTCATTTCATGTATATACCCTATTTAATGGAATACATTATCATTATCTAGTTTATCCATTTTAAAACCCATGAACATATGGATGTTTTCAAATATAATCAGAGAATAAATAAAAGACATAGAGTATTATTTATTAAAATTAAATAAGCCCAAGAAAATTTTAAAAATTTAAAAAAGGATTTTCAAAGAAGAATCAAATAATTTTAAACACCAAACAATACACTCTGAGTCCATACCATCATGAAACCAATTATCAAAACCCACCTAAGGTAATGAAACAATCAGATAAATAATAACTAAACCAATGGAATGATCCACAATCCCTAAAATTAGTGAAACATAGGTCTTACATCAACCATAATATCTATGGTTTAACTATGGATGATTCCCAGCTAAGAATAACCAAGAAATAAGATTGAGGGGAATATATGCATAGTAAATTGACAAAAAAAACTACTATAAACACATTATAGAACCATATAGGATCTTAAAATGGGGATGTAGAGAGTGAGATGATTGTTTTAATGATCCTCCTAGCGTGTCTTGGTTGTGCATCGGTGGATAATACTACAATAGGTTTAAAACAAAAGAGGATAAACGAGATAAATTCTACATTTTAAGAGCATAAGAGACTCAAAATGATTGGAATAATGGTTTATAAAACTATTCACTAACAATAAATAAACTATTTTAGAAGGGGACACCTGCAAAACATCACTACATATTTTAGGAACCCATGCATCAACCCTAATAAACCGAACATCGAAATTGTAGAGCATCTCCACATAATTATGGTATGGTTTATTTAATAGTGTGAATTTTGTGTTATTTGTTCCATACCTCAACTAATACCTTCACTATTTATATTCTTCCATTAATATTTTGGATCAAATTATTAACAAGGATAAAACACACATGAAAAATTCAATACTCATAATGTTTTTACAAAACCTCAACAAATACCATATCCAGAAGATACAAAAAAATGAGCGGAAGAAACTAATTTAAAAATAATGGTCATGGTGAGAAAATGTCTATAGATCCTATACAATACTAGTTCATTGTATTTTTCATCATGAAAATCATTGGATTCACCCCTTGTGGAAAATGAATTTATTTTTATAATTTTTTTATAGAGTATGTGTAGAACACATATCAATTTCCATGTAAGGGATGTTATGTTAGAAAGTCCAAATCCATACATGATTGACCATCTATTTATGTAACAATATATACTTATAATGGGAACAAACAATTAATTATTTCTTTTTATGTATTCATGATGGGTATCCATCTCAAATGGTTGTGGAGAAACATAGAATTGATGATATTCCTATAGAAAAGAAATACCCAAATTTATTTCTAGATGATTTTACTAGATTACATAAGAACATTAAGTATACATTAAATTGAAATCAGCCATGGTTTTATTGATATTTAAAATACCCAATATTATATTTCCCTGATTAAGAAAACATAATAACATAATAAATTCCTAAAAAAGCATGATATGTAAATCAATCAACGTGTTTGATCACATGGGGTGGCCCTAGTCTTGTATGAATGGTTGTTCTCTGAATCATTTAATTGACTATCATTAACACAATATGATTTTTATGAAGAAAAATGATTATTTATAGAGTATTACTATTATATTTCGTCAACTGGGATGAGCTTAACACTTTAAAATAATAAAAAAAATATGTAGATATGAAAAATGTAATGGTCATCAAGTATGTAATCTCTTCAAAATAGTTTTATATGGGGTTTCATAAAAAAAATATATAGTGATTCCAAAATGAAATAAAAATTATCCTTAATAATTTATTCATTTAATTAATAGAACATTTAGAGGGTATATTAGTTAGGTTTTTATATACGTAATGAAAAATATTTTTATATATTTTAAGACTAAGGAAGACTATAATAGAATTTTTTAGATTATGATGATGACATTATGATTGTGAATATATATCATAAATTTATTATATTTGAATTATATCTTTATATATTTCCATTCAATGGGTCATTTAAATAAATACAGACGATAATGTTGGGTATCTTAAATATGGATATTATTAAAAATATCCTAGACAACCACTGGTGACAAAATTATATATTTATCAAAGGGTGAATCGATACTACAATATATTGGTGAATGTTTTATGAGGTATTTTGACGAATTATTTTGGGTGATGATATTTAAAATAATCTATAATTATATGGTATAAGTTATTCCTCATTTAATTTTGTTGGTTCCTTATAATTACAACCCAACTCCAGATTTATAATTGGAGAATAAATCCTTTTTATGAGAATATATAATGGTTTTATCATAAGAGTTAATGGTGTTGTATATATATATATTTATATATTGGAATTTATGTTTAAATTATTATTACATATAGAAAGAGAGGATTATGATTCAACGGGGATAGTTTTAATTATCTATTGATAATTTATTCTCAATACATTAACAACTAGGGAAGCAGAACTAGGAGGTTGATGATCTGATATGAAATGACAATGCATTTTTTGAAAATGATAAGGATTGATAGAGGTAATATATTTAAATATTTTTTGAGTATAGTCTTCGAAATAACAAGTAAATGATAAAGATCATGTTGTCATCTGAAGAATGCTCTACAATCTGTTCATGTATATATTAAAGAACCATAGAATGGAGTTTTGGAGCCGTAAATTTTATTATGGAATGTTCATTATTTCAATATTAATACTTATGAAATAATTAGGTTTAGGAATAATGTATGCATACATAAAATAACATTAGTGTAGAACTGTTTATAAAAGGCTTATTATAAAGACCCATACATTACATACACTGTTATTACTTCATAATTAAATCAAACTTATTAAAACAAATAACAAAACCATGAAAGGGCCGTATAGGTATAGAGTCTTTAGAAACTGGTAAACATAAACAACTGGTTCATAAATCATCTACATTGTCTCCCATTTATTTCATCATATCTAGAGTCCCTTTTGGCATATCCTACTTAATAACCTTCTTCCTGACTTGGGGAAAGAAAAACATACAAAAGGGTGAGCCTAAATTCTCAGTAAGGGTAAACAAAAGAAATATCAATCACATCATATTCATGAGAAAATAACATTTTTGAAATCTTAACATGCAAAAGAGATCATAATTTCATAACATGGGATAAATCATACTAGTGAAATGTAATCCAAATAAGCATAACTTAAAACATGAAACTTTGTGGCACATAATCATAGAGAATCATTTCTTAGTATTCAAGACTCATAGCCAATACTATATTAGCGGACAAAGTCCATTTCTGAACCGAGTTCACTCCTCGTTTCAGTCCTGTTTCATTGAACCAGATTATCCTGCCATTCCAGCCATGTCTGTATAATGAGATATAAATCTTTACCCAATGCATTGGAGGAAGATATAGGTCCCACCAATCTCATAATGAAACCACTCTTATGTGAGCCACAAAATCAAAAATCATACATCATAGCCTAACCCATGTAATAAAAATGGGAATCTTAAACATCATTCCATCATAACATTATCCAAATAAGATAAAAGGACATCATAAAAATAATTCCCTCATAACATAATCAAATCATTATAAAAATAGGGACAGAAACAGAACCCTATATTATCTTATATGGAAAATAATTTTGATAAAACACTTGATCTGAATTCTTGAGGAAAATATCCTTTCTACTTCAAAAACATTTTTCCTTTCTTAACATGTCATAAAAATTTAAACTAAAAGAAGTTGATTAAAAATAAAAATGAAATTTTTTAAAGCATGCTTCATGTAAATAATGTTCTATGTATCTATTCATGCCATATAAGTTAAAAAACATTCTTCTCATGCTTTGGTCGGAAAAGTCAAAAAGTACCTCGTACTAAAAATGACAAAAGATTCCTTTCATATCTTTTAATAAAAACTCACTAATGGGTAAAATTGGATTTACAAAATTTTAAGTGGATGGAAATAATATTACATATTGAGGAAACATGGATGTGGATGATAAATATTCCACAGTAAATTCTGAAGTATAAACAATCTGGACTAAAAATGAGATTGGGAGATTTTCCCTTACTGTAGGTCAGATTTTCTTCGTAAGTGTCCGAACCTCATGTATAATGATTTAAATAATTTCATTGACTTATTATAGAATCATAATCATTGTTATGATATCATATATGTTCATATTCTTAGATTCTTATTAGTAATATTTCATTGCTACTTATTATTCGGGTGTTTATTGCTTTTTGTTCCTAGGAATGTTTTATCGAATAAATTATCATTCTTATTTTTAGGTTATAGATAACTCATATACAGAATGGTATTAGTTTAATATATATCATATTTATTAACTCAATTAATTTATATATTCATTATGTAATGAAGATCATGTAGAACGAGTCACATCACATCAAGGAGATGGTATTCCCTACGTACGCACGAGTGATGATATCGTTCCCATGATCGTGGAATAGTATTGGATTGTATGTATACTATTTCATAATAAATATAAATTTAAAATAATAATTTATAGTCATTAATTACACCATTCTACCCATCCAAGTACGGTGGTGGTGGAAAATAGATCACACAATGACGTGGAGATGGTATTTCGTACGTACGCACACGCGGGGATTTTTTTCCGTTGGATGGATAGATGGTGAAATAGGGTTGTTTCGTAATTATAATAACATAACTGTATATGAGTGATACTAATGTTATTACTTAATAATTAAACAACTATAGAAGAAGAAGTATAAGAAGAAATAAAGTGGAAAAATCGGTAATGGACATTACCTCTTCTTTGAAGAGCCTCTTTTTGACCTCCTCTTAAGGCAGTAAAGATGGTCTTTTAAAAAGACTAGGACCTCTAGAATCTTCCTAGGGAATTTTAGATGAGAAATTGTCTGGGGTTGGCCGAGCTTGAAAGCTCAATGAGGTGTGAGTAGGAGTTGGATGAGGTTCCCTTTTATAAGGGAGGAGAGGGGCACCTTTGGAAAAACTAAAAATATTATTTTATTATAAAGACATATTCGGTTTTTAATAGCTCCAAATTGATTTATTTAGAAGATAAGGTGAGTATGGGTCGAAATACTCTAATCCAATAAAATTTAGACTAGTTTAGGTTTCTATTTTAACCTTAACATTTAGATTTATCTTTAAGTTAAATAATTTTACTTTTACCGTGTCTTCTTGTTTTCTTACACTATAAGTTTAATAAACATACTATAACAAGGAAAACGAACCCCAAGTTGTTTAATATTAATATATACAACCTTATATATGTCATTTGTCTGAACTTTTTATTTTTAGGAATAATATAAGAATTATTAATATAAAATTTGTTTTAAAAACTATTTTATGTCAATTTTGACACTATTTGGTAATTGATTTTAGTGAAAATCATAAAAGAATGATTAGTTAGAAAAAAAGTTAATTAAATCAATACTAACATGTCATATTAACCTAGAAAATTATTGTAATTCATAAATACTTTCAAATTACATTTAATTGGGTATTTATAACATCAATTATGTCAATATATCATTAATAAGATAATTACTGCATCCTCATTGTGTCAAAAATAAATTATATTATTTAATGTCTAAAAATTAAAAATAAAATATCATTATGTAGGAAATATTTTTAAATTTTTAATGAATATTTATAGTCCAATTTATCCTATTTATAACTCTATATTAAAAAATTATTTAATTATTAAACATTGATTTTATCTATTTTAACCCTTCTTTAAATAAAGTAATAATAAATGTCCTAATCTAATCCAAGTGGTCCTAAATGGTCATAATTTAATCCTATGGTTTTTTTGGTCTAATTACACTTATCCAATAGAATTAGGAAATGTTTTCGGGTAATAATAATATCATTTTTACCCTTAATTACCCTATTTACTTTTAACCGTGGTTAAAAAAGTCAAAGTTACTATTCAAAAAAATTATTTTCATCCCATTAAACCACATTTTAGTCCTTGATAATAATTGTGTTTCTCGGATTTTTGAAATTCCACTCACAGAAGTGGTAAAATTAAGTTTTATGTGAATTTCCAAACTCTCCTAGGAGATGGGTAAAAGACGGTGAAAAGGTCCATAAAATTTTTATATATCTAATATTATTATAAAATGACTCCAATGAATTGAATTGAACATATTTAGGTATTATGTATCAATTTTGACCTAAAATAAATTTTAAAAAATCAATAGTTATTTAAATAAATATTAGGTCTTTAAATAGTCAGCCAGTGTTTTCACTATTCATCAAAAATTGAAATTTTTAGAAAAATACCAAAATTTCACCCTAAGCTAATTTCAATATTCCGAATCCAAAAATTAAGTCCATTTTGAAGGATAAAATTTATAAAATTTCAATAAGTGGGTATTACTATTCATTATGGCTAGTATTTATAATATTTTAATAGCATATCGTTGTTTAGTGAAACTCGGTATTGCGTACAACACAAGCTATCGAGGAAGGCCGCAGTTCCGTGTAAAGAAAGCCTAGATAGTGATTTGTGTAGTGAAAGATTTCATTGATGATTTATATAACATAAAAACAAAATATTTCTCATAAATGTCTCGGGTGTTCAATTCTACCCCCCTTAAAATGAATTTCTCCCTCGAAATTCGTCACTTTTTAACAAACAGATGAGGATACCTCTCCCTCATCATATCCTCAAGTTCCCATGTAGCTTCTTCTAATTGGTGGTTCCTCCATAAAACATTAACCAAGCGAGTGGTCTTGTTCTGGAGGACTTTTTCACCACGATCCAGAATCTCTATCGGTTGTTCTTTATAAGAAATATTTTGCTCCATGAGTACAACATCTGAGGTAAGTACACGTGAAAGATCAGTTATGTACTCTCTCAGGATAGATACATGGAACACATCGTGAACTTCAGAGAGATTCAGTGGAAGCACCAATCAGTAAGCTACCTTCCCAACACAATCCAGTATTTCGAAAGAACCGATATATCTAGGGCTCAACTTTCCCTTCATTCAAAATCTCATTACTCTCATCCAAAGAGATATTCGTAAGAACACTTTATCACCCACTTCAAACTCTAGGTCCTTTCATCGGTTGTTGGCCAAAATTTTTTGTCGACTCTGAGCTGCTCTTATGTGTTGTTGAATAGGTCAGACCATTTCTACCATCTCTTCAAAAAGATCGAGTCCTAATAGCATTCTTTCGCCAACATCATTCCAGAAAGTTGGAGTCCTTAATTTCTTTCCATAGAGAGCTTCATAAGTATTCATCAGAATACTGGAGTGAAAGCTATTATTATATGAAAATTCCACCAAATTTAGGTGTTGATCCCAACCACCTTTGAAATCCGTAGTGAAATCTCTCAACATATCTTCTAGAGTTTGAGTTTTCCTCTCAGACTGACCGTTTGTCTGAGGATGATAAGAAGTTATGAAACTCAACTCTATATCCAGAGTATGCAGAAGACATCACTAGAACATTGAGGTACACTTCGAATCCGGATCAGATATAATAGAAAGTGGTACTCCATGCAACCTTACCACTTACTTTAAATATATACTGGCAATATGATCTATAAAGAAATCATCTCTAATAGAAATGAAGTGTGCAGACTTTGTAAGACGATCAACAATGACCCAGATAGCATTATTGCCTTTGGATGTTTTATAAAGTCTGGTGACAAAGTCCATAGTGATGTTTTCCCATTTCAATTCGGGTATGGGTAATGGTTGTAACATCCCCTTATACTTCTGTCTCTCAGCATTATCTTGATAACAAACCAAGCAACGAGAGACATATTCAGCAAAAACTCTTTTTATTCCATCCCACCATAAGTACTCTTTCAGGTACCTATACATCTTCATGTTTCCAGGAAGAATAGAGAATGATGAACTATGAGCCTCATCCAGGAGCTCCATCATTAATTATGGGATGGGACGAACACAATCCTGATTCATGAACTTTATTGTCCCATCACAATCAAGGTTGAATTCAGGAACATTTCTCACCTTCTTTTGTAACTCTATGTCTTTTTTCTGTGCCTCTTTAATCTACACATGTATATATGGTTGAACATTCATTTGAGAAAGATACGATTTTTCCCCTTCCATTATAATTCCAATATCCATCCTTTGTAAATCCATAAATTTTTATTATTTTGTAATCCACATCATGGATAAGCTAGTACAGTCTTGTTGACTTAATGCATCTGTCACCTTGTTTTCTTTACCAGGGTGGTAATGAATTGAGAAGTCGTAATCCTTAATCAGCTCCAACCATCTTCTTTGGCGCATATTCAGCTCCTTTTGTGTGAAAATATACTATAAACATTTATGATCAGTATAAATATCATACCTTTCTCCATAAATATAATTCCTCCAAATCTTTAATGCAATGATTACCGCAGCTAACTCCAAATCATGAGTAGGGTAATTTTGCTCATGGATTTTCAACTTTCGTGTGGAATAAGCTATCACCATATCGTTTTTCATGAGAACACACCCTGATCCCTTCTTGGATCCATCACTGTAGATCACAAATCTTTCTCTACTACAAGGCAGTGTGAGCACAGGTGCACTAGATAACCTTCGTTTTAACTCCTTGAAATTATCTTCAGATTCCTCTGACCAAACAAACATAACTCTTTTTCTAGTCAACCTGGTGAGTTGATTAGATAATTGTTAAAAATGTTTCACAAAACGTCGATAATATCCATCCAATCCAAGAATGATTCAGATCTTAGTTACTGTTGTTGGTCTCGACCATCTTATTATAACCTCCATCATTGCTGGTTCCACAGATATCCACTCTTTTGAGATTATATGACCCAAAAAATTCAATTTTTTAAGCCATAATTCAAACTTGGTAAATTTGGCATAAATCTTCTCCTTTCTCAGGGTCTTCAATACAATTCTCAAGTGATCTTCATGTTATTTCTTTCTCTTTGAATAGAACAGAATATCGCCTATAAAGACTACCACAAACTGATCAAGATAGTCTCTAAAGATTATATTAATTAGATCCATGATGATAGTACAGGCATTAGTAAGACCAAATGGCATCACTATAAATTCATAGTGTCCATACCTTGTACGGAAAGTCGTCTTTGGTTACCCTCTCTTTTGACCCTTAATTGATGATACCCTGAACGAAGATCAATCTTGGAAAATTATTGAACACTGTGTAGTTGGTCAAATAAGTCATCAATTCATGGGAGAGGATATTTGTTCTTTATAGTGATCTTGTTATGTTCTCGATAATGAATGCAGAGTCTCATTGATCCATCCTTCTTCTTAACAAACAGAACAGGTGCTCTTCAAGGTGATGCACAAGGGCGTATGAATCCTTTATCAAGATTCTCTTCGAGTTGATTCATCAAATCCTATAACTCAATTGGGTCCATTCTATAAGGTGTCTTTGAAATAGGTAAAGCACCCGGTATGAGTTCTATTGATAACTCAACTTCACAATTTGGTGGAAGACCTGGAAATTCCTCCGGAAAGACATCGTCAAACTCTTTTACAATGGAAATATTCATAATCATGAGTTTCTCACCAACCATTTGAGATAAATAACCTTCATTTAGTGGAATCATGATGCATAAGATGGAAGAAATTTCCACTGGATGTTTATATTCATCCTTTCATAGATAGACAATCATAGATTGATCTGAAATATGAAATGTGACTTCCCTTCTTTGGAAATTGATATGATCTCGATATAACGAAATCCAATCAATGCCAATAATCACATCAAATTCCACTATAGGATGGATCACAAGATTTGCAAGACGCACTTTCCCACAAACATCAATTGGGGAAGAATGATAAACTTTTTATGTGACTGTTGTGCCATTATGGGTTGTCACAGCTAACTCAAAATCTTAATGTTGAGGTTATATGGAGATACCCTTATAAAATTCTTTAGAAATAAAATAGTGGTTGGATCCATAATCAAATAAATCAATTTCTACTTTAGATTGGATGGTAAGTGTACCTTTCACCACTTCGTTATCATTCTTCACATTGCTGATAGAAATTGCATGTGACTTTCCTTTGTCTTTAGCCTTAACAGTTTGTTGACATCGATCATCATAAACAACCCTTTGATTAGGGAATTGATTGGCATAATGCCCCATTTCCTTGCACTTGTAACATTAAAGTGTATGAGGTGCACTATGTGTAGCCTTTTCTTTGTTTGCATCAGTAGATATCTTCTTCCCATCATTACGGAATTCAAATGACTGATGACCTTCCTCTCCACATTTGAAACATTTACTTGTCCCATTAAGACAACTCCCTCCATGTTTCTTTTCACAAATTGAGCATAGGTAAAACTCTTCTTCTTTTTAGGGTTCTCTTTATATTTTCCTTTGAATTACATTTTCCTCATCTTATCAAAACCATATGACTGATGGGTTACTCCAATCTCCATCTCAACTTTGAGATCACATCGAACAATTTCCTCATAGATATTGAATTTCCTTATGGATAACTCCCTTCAAAGACTTGGTTTTAACCCATTAATGAATCGATTGATCATACTCTCAGGTTGGATAATAATACCAAAAGCGTACCTTGTATGTCTTGTAAAATGTTCGTCGTAGGTACCAACAGATTCATCATCCTTTTTCTTTAGTTCAAGAAACACTTTCTGTAACGACCCAAAATTTCATTAATTGAAAATCCCCCTTGATCCAGTTAAATGTTTCTTTATGTTTTTATATGATGTCAACTTCTTTAGTTCAACGTTAAGATTTGTGACCGTTACTTTTATAGCCGTTGAACAGTGATCATCTGGGTAGTTTAAATATAAGGCTTTAACGAACCAATTTTCTACTCAGACAAAGGAAGCGATGGCCTCATCCAGTAGAATTGCCCCTTACGAAGCCCATTTGTCGGAGCTCGGAAAGGAGGTGGCGTCTTTGGGCTTTGCCCTTGACCAAGCCCAAGCTGAGCTTCATCAAGTCAAGCTCGAACGTGATCGTCTACGGGAAAAATGGAAGTTGATAGAGATTACCACTCGAGCGATGTTATCCGAGCAACCCCAAGAGTCTGTCACCATCGCACACCTTACCCTTAGGTCTTATGCGGCTATTTTAAGGGGTTATGTAACAAATAAGTAGCACCATGTTCATGTACATTATTTTTGTATATAATAATGAATATAATTTCTAGTCATTTTTGATGCATTGTAATTAGTTTTTAAAGTACAAATGATGTTTTTAGTTATTATTTAATTAAGAATTATATTTTATTAAATTAAAGGATTTTTGAATTAAATAATATTTTAATAAAATATTATTATTAATATTAAATTAATTTTTTATTTAAATATAAATGATCTTATAATTTTATGAATGCAATTAAAATTTTTATTAAGGTTTGAAAGCCATTTCTGTCAAAACCCGTGAATTTTTTATAAATGTCGGTTTTTATTTTAAAAGTGAAAATTCACATATTTAGAAAATTATTTAGATAAAATAAATATTATTTTTGGAATCAGGACGTCGAAATTATCCAACGGTGAATTTTTCATAATTTTCTGAGACAGTCAAATTTTTGGGTAAAAATTAAATACCATTTAAATATATAATGTGTTTTATGACATCATAATGACCCAATGATGATGTAATAAAATACCATAATCCTTAGGTTCGGCCAATATATGTTTTATCATTAAAATAATGAGGTTTTGGGTTTGTTTGACTCACTTTTCAAAGCATTAATGGAGCCCTCAAGACTTATTCAACTCTTTGCCTTTTTAAATTAATTTCCATGGGAGTGTGACTCACCTCCACATAAGCAACCCTAATTTTTTAATAAGTTCGGACCTTGGCCTTATAAAATATTATTTTCCTCTCTCCTTTTCCAGAAACCATGGGCAAATACCATGGGATGGTTTGTGGTTTGGATTATTTTAATATAAGGGGTCCCAAACCTAAATAATAAAGAATTCTCTCACCTTTCCTATATAAACCCACCCAAGCTCCCACTTCCTCCTCACTCAAAGCCCTTTAAGTTCGTCCAAACTCTGCCCTACTCTCTCTAGAATCCTCTCAAGGTGCCCCAAGCTCCCAAGAAGCCTCTCACAAGCCTCTCTCTAGCCTTTGGAAGCACACTTCCAAGTAAGGGTTTTTTTTTCTTCCTTTCTCATTTTTGTCAATTTTCTTTAAGTTGTATTGCCCTTTTAATTTCATTTATGAATGTTGTGGTATGGTTTCGCACCTCTCCCATACTGCCCTTTTATAGTTTGAATGATGGGAGACCCCTTTCTCTCTCATTAAATGCCTCCCATGTACACCCGTTACTATGCCGAAATTCCGAAAGGAACCTTTTTCTCCTCTTCTATATTCAAGCAATACTTTTGTATCATGAATCTAAATTCCTTTTCAATTGTTGGGACATGTATCTATATGACCTTCTTACTGTCCATTACATGTAAATATGATGAGGAACCCCTTTCTCTCTCATCAGTCTTTTTTATGAATTCTTATGTCACGCCGTTACGCTGCCGAAATCACACCGATTTTCTAAGCCAATATCATTGTGTAGTGAATACCATGCCCATTTCTCTATCAAGGGTATTCACCTTTATGCACGTTTACTTATTGATTGTAAAGTTTCATGTATGAATTCCACATTCCTTTATCGTGGAATAAATGATTATGTTTTATGAATCCATGTTTTATGATCCATGTGGCACACTTATGCATGAAATGAAATGTTTAAGAAGGGTGCGCCCTGATAGCGCTCCAATGCATTGGGTAAAGTATAGTATCATGATACGTCATGTGCAATGAGTGTTGACTCATGCTAATTCAAGTGCAACGAGGGTTTACTCGTGCTTCAAGTGCAATGAGGGTTTACTCATGCTCCATGTGCAATGAGCCTTGGCTCATGCTAATTCAATGTTAAGTGTTGTTGCCACATTTCCATGTTATGATTATCATGCTTTATCATGCCTTTATGTTCATGTCTTTCTTATTCTCTATTGATATGACTATTGCCTAACATGTATTGTACTCCTCATGTTATTCATTGTGTACTCCCTTACTGGGCTTTATAGCTCACCCTTTTCTTATGCATGTCCTCAGGTTATCCCATGCAATGCTAAGTACGAAGGAATGTAGTGGTCATGTAAAGGAAGTTTTCAATAAGGATGTTGTATTTCAAGTTTAAAGTTTTTATGTAATGATCCTAAGCCCCAAAGACACTAAACCTCTCGATCTTCTTTTTTGTATCAAGTGAAGTTTTATGTAATTAAGCATGTTTAAGTTGTAATAAAAAGCAGGGTTGTCATAGTTGGTATCAGAGGATAGGTTTAGTTATTTTTGGGATTAGGAAACCCTAGTAAAGACTTAGATACAAGACTAAGCATAATAAAAAACATCCCTAAGTTTTGGTAAATACTAAGTAAGTGGTTTATCAAACAAATACATCCCTGTCTGGATACGAGCAGGTAGAGGCGGCTCTGGCACAGATGTATCTTAGGGGTAAAACCCGAAAACACCGCTTTGAGCTAGACTCGAACGGGAACTGGTGCACGACAACGGGCCTTGCTGCACTCTTGGTTAAGACACTCCCGGGGGATATGTTTTGATAAATTCACAATCTTAGTATGAACCCTTATTAAGGGAAAAATGCCCCTAAGAATATATGTTAGAAGGAAGATCATGAAAAGCCTGGATTGAATCCTATAGACTCATGAGTTAAAGAGATTAAATTTTATTTATAAGTCATAAACTTTTGTCTTTGGATTACCCTTTATGTGTTACCCCTAACTTTCCTTTTATTCCAGCCAATGGCCGGTAATAGGAGAACTCGGGCTAACAACCGTTGTGAAGATCAGTGTGATGATTGTACTAATGAGATGCCCAATCCGATGGGAGCGGGAATCGCGAACTTTGTCACGCTTCTCTCTCAGCTAACTCAAGTTTTGAATAGAAACACTGGTCAAGAGGAACGTTCAACCCCCCCTAAGAAAGAACAAGTCGCTATTGAAAGCTTCATGAGACAAAGGCCTCCTACTTTTAGTGGATCATCCGATCCCACGATTGCTGAACAATGGATCAACTCCATTGAAAAGATATTCTCTATCCTCCAATGCTCTGAAAAAGAGAAGGTTCTCTTGGCGGCTTATCGTATGGAGGTTGAAGCTGATCAATGGTGGACGTTGATCAAAAATACGAAGCCTGAGGAGGAGATCGAGGCTTTGGAATGGAAGGTATTCCGGAAGATGTTTTTCGATAAATATTTTCCACGCACCCTCCGTCTTAAGATGGAAAGGGACTTCCTTTCCCTCAAGCAGAAAGATGAGGAATCTATGGGAGCGTACGAGGCAAACTTCACAAGGCTTGCACGATACGCTTCCGGCTTTGTCGTTACCCCCGAATGCAAGGTTGACCGCTTCTTTGGTGGGCTGAAGCCTAGCTTGCGGAAATCATTAGCGATCCGTGACTTCGACAGCTATGAGGAAATTGTCCGATGTGCCCTCAAGGTTGAAATGGAGATCGGAGAATCACAGGGGTATCATGGGGACAAGAAGCAGAAGGTGGACTTCAATGCTGGTGGTCCGATGGATAAATCCAACGGCGCTAAGAAATTCCAGCACCCCACTTGCCAAAAGTGTGGAAAGAAGCACCCTGGAAATTGCCTTAGGGGGACAAGAAAATGCTTCAAGTGTGGAAGAGAAGGGCACCTAGCTATTAACTGTCAGCAAGAAGGACCCGCGGCTGTGACGGAGGGGAGGAACGCTCCGTTCGAACCTCAACGTGTTGTTCAATGCTTCAAATGCAAAGAACCGGGTCATTTTGCGAATCAGTGCCCTAATCCAAGGGTTATCGGAGGCAATCAACAACCTCCAAGACAGCAAGGAAGAGCTTTTGCCATCACTTCTGCCGAAGTTAACCCCGACAACGAAGTGGTGACAGGTACGCTAGTTATTCATTCAAGAATAGCGAACGTACTTTTTGATTCAGGTTCTACGCATTCTTTTATATCTCAAAAGTTTAGTAGAATAATCTTTGCACCACCACAAATCATGGAAGTAAAGATGTCGGTGAGTACGGCAAATGGGGCAATCATTGCATCCCATGAGTATAAGTCCTCCCCTGTTATAATCTGTGGATTGAATTTCCCGGCGAACCTCGTCATACTCCCTTTGGTGGAATTTGATGCAATTCTTGGCATGGATTGGCTTTCCTTATATAGAGCCAACATAAATTGTCGGGAGAGGGAAATCACACTCCATATGGAGAATCGACCCCCGATTCTTTACAAGTGTCAGGAGGAAGATGAATCTCCTTTAACTCCATCATCTCAAGCATGGATATTACTGCCTTATGAGCACGCATATCTGGCCCAGATGATTGAGTCCAAGGAAGAAACCACCCTTGAAGAAATGCCTATTGTGAGGGAATTCGCTGAAGTATTTCCCGAGGAACTTCCTGGTCTTCCTCCAAGAAGAGATGTTGAGTTCTCAATTGAACTTATACCTGGGGCGCTACCAATATCCAAGACTCCATATAGAATGGCTGTGGTTGAGCTTGAAGAACTGAAGAAACAACTACAGGAGAATCTGGATAAAGGGTTTATACGCCCAAGTGCATCACCATGGGGTGCACCAGTCCTCTTCGTCAAGAAGAAGGATGGGTCAATGCGGCTTTGCATCGATTATCGTGAACTTAACAAAATCACGATAAAGAACAAGTATCCTCTCCCAAGAATCGATGACTTGTTTGATCAGCTGCGTGGAGCTCAATACTTCTCCCAGGTCGACTTGCGGTCGGGATATTATCAAGTAAGGGTGAAGAAGAAAGATATCCCCAAGACTGCTTTTCGTACAAGGTACGGGCACTATGAATTCATAGTAATGCCTTTTGGACTCACCAATGCTCCAGCAATATTCATGGACTTGATGAATAGAGTCTTTAGAGATTACCTAGATAAATTTGTGGTAGTCTTTATAGATGATATTCTAATATACTCCAAAACCAAGGAGGACCATGAGGAGCATTTAAGAACTGTACTGGAGACTTTGCGCAAGGAGAAGCTCTATGCTAAGTATAGCAAGTGTGAGTTCTGGTTGAAGGAGGTCTCATTCTTGGGCCATATCATCACAAGCAATGGGATATCTGTGGACCCCTCCAAAACAGATGCAATTGAGGGATGGCCGAGGCCAACATCGGTAACTGATATCCGTAGCTTCTTGGGGTTAGCTGGATATTATCGACGATTTGTGAGAAACTTCTCACGATTGTCCAACCCTCTTACCAAGCTAACTCGAAAGGGAGTAAAGTTTGCTTGGAGTGATGAATGCGAAGAAAGCTTCAAGGAGTTGAAAAGGAGGCTTATCACTGCACCTGTGCTCACTTTACCCACAAGTGGGGAGCTTTTTGTGGTATTCAGTGATGCTTCGAAGAAGGGCTTAGGATGTGTGCTGATGCAGAATGATAAAGTGATATCCTATGCCTCAAGACAGTTGAAAATCCATGAGCGAAACTATCCAACGCATGATCTGGAGTTGGCGGCGGTGATCTTTGCCTTGAAAATCTGGCGGCATTATCTCTATGGAGAGAAATGTGAGATATATACTGACCACAAGAGTCTTAAATATATATTCACACAGAAAGAGCTTAATATGCGCCAGAGAAGATGGATAGAGCTCATAAAGGATTATGACTGTTCAATACATTACCACCCTGGGAAGGCGAACAAGGTGGCGGATGCCCTAAGTAGAAAGGATCCAGCAATTCTATCAATGATGAGAATTGAGAAGGATCCAATCTTCTTAGACTTGATGAAGATGGACGTGGGAATCATAAAGAAGGGAACATCATCAATCCTTTCACAAATGATTGCTCAACCATCTCTTTTGGAAAGGTTAAAGGATGCTCAAAGGGATGATGAGAGAATCCAAGAAAAAGTGGAAGCTATCAAAAAGGGAAAATCCTCAGAGTTTAATGTTAATGAAGAAGGAATTGTGCGGTTTGGGAAAAGACTATGTGTCCCATCATGTTCGGAGCTGAAGAAGGAACTTTTGGATGATGCACATAGTTCAAATTTCTCTATTCACCCAGGGAGCACAAAGATGTATCGAGATCTCCGATAAAACTTTTGGTGGGATAATATGAAGAAGGAGATCGCCGAATATACATCAAAGTGCCTGGTGTGTCAGCAAGTGAAGGCAGAGAGGCAGAAGTCTAAGGGGATGATGCAACCATTGCCCATACCAGAATGGAAATGGGAGAACATCACCATGGACTTCGTCACTGGACTTCCAAGGACATCCAAAAGCAACAATGCAATCTGGGTTATTGTGGATCGTCTTACAAAGACTGCACACTTAATTGCTATTCGAGAGGATTTCTCTTTGGATCAACTGGCACGGATATATATCAGGGAAGTGGTACGGTTGCATGGAGTACCACTATCTATTGTGTCTGACCGAGATCCAAGATTTACCTCTAAGTTTTGGAAGAGTCTTCAACATGCTCTGAATACTGAACTGAACTTCAGTACGGCCTATCATCCTCAAACTGATGGCCAATCCGAGCGGACTATCCAAACACTTGAGGATATGTTGAGAGCGTGCTCAATGGACTTTAAAGGAGGATGGGATCAACATCTTCCCCTAGTTGAGTTCTCTTATAATAATAGTTTCCACTCGAGCATCCAAATGGCACCATATGAAGCCCTATATGGGAAAAGGTGCAGAACACCGGCATGTTGGGATGAGGTCGGTGAACGTAAGCTGCTTGGACCAGAAATGGTCGAAGAAATGGTGGAGAAGGTGAAAACCATTCAGCAGCATATCAAGGCAGCCCAAAGTCGACAGAAGAGTTATGCAGATAATCGTCGACGAGACCTTGAGTTTAAAGTCGGAGACATGGTGTTTTTACGCATATCTCCGTGGAAGAAGGTCATGAGGTTTGGAAAGAAAGGGAAGTTAAGTCCAAGGTACATAGGCCCATTCGAGATTCTTGATCGTGTTGGGGCTGTGGCCTATCGACTAGCACTTCCACCTACTATGGCCAAGGTGCATGATGTCTTCCATGTATCCCTCTTAAGGAAGTACATACCAGACCCTTCACATGTACTCTCTTCTGAGGTGGTACAATTAGAAGACGATCTTTCTTATGAGGAGCAACCAGTGAAGATCTTAGATCGTAGAGAAAAAGTTCTACGAAATAAGACAATGCCCCTCGTCAAGGTGTTGTGGAGAAACCACAAGTTTGAAGAAGCAACTTGGGAGTCGGAGGATATGATGAAGCTAAGTTACCCACATTTGTTTTAGTGTGGGAAAAGGAAAATTTCGAGGGCGAAATTTCTTAAGGGGGGAATGTTGTAACGACCCAAAATTTCATTAATGGAAAATCCCCCTTGATCCAGTTAAATGTTTCTTTATGTTTTTATATGATGTCAACTTCTTTAGTTCAACGTTAAGATTTGTGACCGTTACTTTTATAGCCGTTGAACAGTGATCATCTGGGTAGTTTAAATATAAGGCTTTAACGAACCAATTTTCTACTCAGACAAAGGAAGCGATGGCCTCATCCAGTAGAATTGCCCCTTACGAAGCCCATTTGTCGGAGCTCGGAAAGGAGGTGGCGTCTTTGGGCTTTGCCCTTGACCAAGCCCAAGCTGAGCTTCATCAAGTCAAGCTCGAACGTGATCGTCTACGGGAAAAATGGAAGTTGATAGAGATTACCACTCGAGCGATGTTATCCGAGCAACCCCAAGAGTCTGTCACCATCGCACACCTTACCCTTAGGTCTTATGCGGCTATTTTAAGGGGTTATGTAACAAATAAGTAGCACCATGTTCATGTACATTATTTTTGTATATAATAATGAATATAATTTCTAGTCATTTTTGATGCATTGTAATTAGTTTTTAAAGTACAAATGATGTTTTTAGTTATTATTTAATTAAGAATTATATTTTATTAAATTAAAGGATTTTTGAATTAAATAATATTTTAATAAAATATTATTATTAATATTAAATTAATTTTTTATTTAAATATAAATGATCTTATAATTTTATGAATGCAATTAATATTTTTATTAAGGTTTGAAAGCCATTTCTGTCAAAACCCGTGAATTTTTTATAAATGTCGGTTTTTATTTTAAAAGTGAAAATTCACATATTTAGAAAATTATTTAGATAAAATAAATATTATTTTTGGAATCAGGACGTCGAAATTATCCAACGGTGAATTTTTCATAATTTTCTGAGACAGTCAAATTTTTGGGTAAAAATTAAATACCATTTAAATATATAATGTGTTTTATGACATCATAATGAACCAATGATGATGTAATAAAATACCATAATCCTTAGGTTCGGCCAATATATGTTTTATCATTAAAATAATGAGGTTTTGGGTTTGTTTGACTCACTTTTCAAAGCACTAATGGAGCCCTCAAGACTTATTCAACTCTTTGCCTTTTTAAATTAATTTCCATGGGAGTGTGACTCACCTCCACATAAGCAACCCTAATTTTTTAATAAGTTCGGACCTTGGCCTTATAAAATATTATTTTCCTCTCTCCTTTTCCAGAAACCATGGGCAAATACCATGGGATGGTTTGTGGTTTGGATTATTTTAATATAAGGGGTCCCAAACCTAAATAATAAAGAATTCTCTCACCTTTCCTATATAAACCCACCCAAGATCCCACTTCCTCCTCACTCAAAGCCCTTTAAGTTCGTCCAAACTCTGCCCTACTCTCTCTAGAATCCTCTCAAGGTGCCCCAAGCTCCCAAGAAGCCTCTCACAAGCCTCTCTCTAGCCTTTGGAAGCACACTTCCAAGTAAGGGTTTTTTTTTCTTCCTTTCTCATTTTTGTCAATTTTCTTTAAGTTGTATTGCCCTTTTAATTTCATTTATGAATGTTGGGGTATGGTTTCTCACCTCTCCCATACTGCCCTTTTATAGTTTGAATGATGGGAGACCCCTTTCTCTATCATTAAATGCCTCCCATGTACACCCGTTACTATGCCGAAATTCCGAAAGGAACCTTTTTCTCCTCTTCTATATTCAAGCAATAATTTTGTATCATGAATCTAAATTCCTTTTCAATTGTTGGGACATGTATCTATATGACCTTCTTACTGTCCATTACATGTAAATATGATGAGGAACCCCTTTCTCTCTCATCAGTCTTTTTTATGAATTCTTATGTCACGCCGTTACGCTGCCGAAATCACACCGATTTTCTAAGCCAATATCATTGTGTAGTGAATACCATGCCCATTTCTCTATCAAGGGTATTCACCTTTATGCACGTTTACTTATTGATTGTAAAGTTTCATGTATGAATTCCACATTCCTTTATCGTGGAATAAATGATTATGTTTTATGAATCCATGTTTTATGATCCATGTGGCACACTTATGCATGAAATGAAATGTTTAAGAAGGGTGCGCCCTGATAGCGCTCCAATGCATTGGGTAAAGTATAGTATCATGATACGTCATGTGCAATGAGTGTTGACTCATGCTAATTCAAGTGCAACGAGGGTTTACTCGTGCTTCAAGTGCAATGAGGGTTTACTCATGCTCCATGTGCAATGAGCCTTGGCTCATGCTAATTCAATGTTAAGTGTTGTTGCCACATTTCCATGTTATGATTATCATGCTTTATCATGCCTTTATGTTCATGTCTTTCTTATTCTCTATTGATATGACTATTGCCTAACATGTATTGTACTCCTCATGTTATTCATTGTGTACTCCCTTACTGGGCTTTATAGCTCACCCTTTTCTTATGCATGTCCTCAGGTTATCCCATGCAATGCTAAGTACGAAGGAATGTAGTGGTCATGTAAAGGAAGTTTTCAATAAGGATGTTGTATTTCAAGTTTAAAGTTTTTATGTAATGATCCTAAGCCCCAAAGACACTAAACCTATCGATCTTCTTTTTTTTATCAAGTGAAGTTTTATGTAATTAAGCATGTTTAAGTTGTAATAAAAAGCAGGGTTGTCATACTTTCTCCAACTTTGTTCAAATAATGCGAGGGAAGTAATTAATGAAAAATAAGTTCTTGAACTCGTCCCATTCCATGGACTCAATTTCATCCCTTTGCCTCGTATTCGTAATAAGAATCCTCCATTGATCAACATCACCTTCCAAACGATACACTGCTAAGATGATTTTATCATGTTCAGAACATTGATGAACTAAAAATATATTCTCAGTGCTATTGATGCATTGTTCAGCCACTAATGGATCAGAAGACCCACTGAATGAAGGTGGACGCTGCATCATGAAGGATTCAACAAAATTTTTCTCCTTCATTTGCTTGTTTGGAAGTCCCTCATGATTTATGGCTTGAGAAAGCTGTGTGAGCATGGCTACATGATTTTTCATTCTAGCTCCCATAACATATTGTTTCATAGGGGGACAATCATTGCATTGCCTATCACATTCCTCATTAACACAGATCCTTCGGGTTATAGCCATTGACTAAAACCAAGGATAATATTGTGAGCACCACTAATTATTATAGGAAAACCACATAATCAAGAATAAAATTTCACACTTAAGGTTTATCATAGGTTGTTCATGGCCATTTTTAAAACACTAAGATTGTGTTCAATGCTTAGACTTATCCTTCGGGTTCATACTAAGGCATTCACATCGTAGATTCCAAAATATGACCTACCTCTCCCTGATACCAATTATAACGACCCATAATTTACATACATTGTCATTACTTCAAAATTGAAGCACACTTATTACAACATATAACAAAACCAGGAATAGACCGTATAGGTATAGAGTCTTTAGAAATTGGGAAACATAAACATCTTGTTCATAAAGCATCTACGTTGTATCCCATTTATTTCATCATATCTAGAGTCCCTTTTGGAATATCCTACTTTATAACCTTATTCATGACATGGGGAAAGAAAAACATACAAAAGGGTGAGCTAAAATGCTCAGTAAGGGTAAACAAAATAAATATCAATCACATCATATTCATAAGAATATTACATTTTGGAAATCCTAACCTGCAAAAGAGATCATAATTTCATAACCTGAGATAAATCATAGTAGTGAAATTTAATCCCATTAATCATAACATAAAACATGAAACTTTGTGGCACATTATCATAGAGAATAATTTCTTATTAGTCAAGGCTCATAGCCAAGACTATCTTAGAAGACAAAATCTATTTCTGAACCGTGTTCACTCCTTGTTTCAGTCCTTTTTCATTGAACCAGATTAACCTTCCATTCCTTCAATGATTGTCTCATGAGATATAAATCTTTACCCAATGAATTGGAGGTAGATATAGGTCCCACCCATCTCATAATGAAACCATTCTTATACGTTCCACAAAATCATAAATCATACATCATAGCATAACCCATGTAATAAAAATGGGAATCGTAAACATCATGCCATCATAAAATAATCCATATAAGATAAAAGGATATCATAAAAATAATTACCTTATAACATAATTAAATCAATGTAAAAAGAGGGACCGAAACAAAACCCTATATTATCTTAGATGGAAAATAAATTTGATAAAACACTTGAACTCCATTCTTGAGTAAAATATCCTTTCTACTTCAAATACATTTTTCCTTTATTAACATGTCATACAACTTTAAACTAAAAGAAGTTGATTAAAAATAATCTTGAAAATGTACAAGAAGATTCATGGAAAAAATTTTATATGAATACATTCATGCCGTATTAGTTAAGAAAACATTCTTCACATGCTTTGGTCGAAAAACTCAAAATGTACCTCGTACTAAAAATGACAAAAGATTCCCTTAATATCTTTTTCTAAAAACTCACCAATGAGTAAAATTGGATTTAAAAAATTGTAGGTGGATAGGAATAATGTTACATATTGAGGAAACATGGATATTGATGCTAAATATTCCCCAGTAAATTCTGAAGTATAAACAATCCTAGATAAAAATGATATTGTGAGATTGTCCCTATCCTTAGGTATGATTTGCTTCGTATGTGTCTGAACCTCCTATATAATGATATAAATAATGTCATTGACTTATTCCAAAATCATTCTCATTGTTATGATATCATATATGGTCATATTCTTAGCTTTTTATTGGTAATATTTCTTTGCTACTTGTTATTCAGGTGTTTATTACTTTTTGTTTTTAGACATGTTTTGTCGATTAAATTTTCATTCTTATTTTTAGTTTATAGATACCTCATTTATAGAATGGTATTAGTGTATTATATATCATATTTATTCATTCAATTTATTTATATAATCATTATGAAATGAAGATTATGTAGAATGAGTCGCATCACATCGTGGAGACGGTATTTCGTACGTACGCACGAGCGATGATATCGTTCCCAAGATTGTCGAATTGTATTGGAGTGTATTTGTACTATTTCAGAATAATTATAAATTTAAAATAATCATATATATTGATTATTTAAACCATTATACCCATCCAATTAAGGTGGTGGTGGAAAATAGATTACACCACGGCGTGGAGACGGTATTCTGTATGTACGCACGCGCGGTGATTTTGTTTTCTTTAGGATGGACAGATGGTGAAATAGGGTAGTTTTATACTTATAATAACATATCCATATACGAGTGATACTTATTTTATTACATCATAATGAAACAACTAAAGAATATAAAGTAGAAGAAGAAATAAAGTTGAATGAATCGGTAACGGACATTACCTCTTCTTTGAAGAACCTTTTTCGACCTCCTCTTAGGGCCCTAAAGATGGACTTTGAAGAAGACCCAGACCTCTAGGATTTTTCTAGGTAAGTGGATAAGAGTAATTGGCAGGGGTTGGCCGAGCTTGAAGGCTCATAGTGGTGTAAGGAGCAGAGGGATGAGGTTCCCTTTTATAAGGGAGGAGAGTGGCACCTTTGGAAAAACTAAAAATATTATTTTATTATAAAGTCATATTTAGTTTTTAATAGATCCAAATTGATTTATTTTGAAGCTAAGGTGGGTATGGTTCGAGATCCTCTCATCCAATAGAATTTATACAAGTTTAGGTTTCTATTTTTTCCTTATCATATAGATTTAACTTTAGGTTAAATAATTTTACTTTTACCAGGCCTTCTTGTTTTCTTACACTATAAGGTTAATAAACTTACTATAACAAGAAAAAAGAACCCCAAGTTGTTTATTATTAATATATAAAACGTATCTAAGTAATTTTGCTGAACCATAGTTTTTTAGGAATAAAATAACAATTAATAATATAATATTTGTTTTACAAACTATTTTATGTCAATTTTGACACTATTTGGTAATTGAATTTTGTGACAATCATAACAGAACGATTAGATTAAACCAAGTTAATTAAATCAATAATAACATGTCATATTAACCTAGAAAATCATTTTAATTCATAAAAAGTCTCAAATTACATTTATTTCGGTATTTATTACATCAATTATGTCAATATTTCATTAATAATATAATGACTGCATCATCATTGTGTCATAAATAAATTAAACTATTTAATGTCTGAAAATTAAAAATAAAATATAATTATGTTTGAAATCGTTTTATCTTTAATAATTAATATTCATATTCTAATTTATCTAATGTATAACTCTATATTAAAAAATGATTCAGTTATTAAACTTTGATTTTAACTATTTTAACCCTTCTTTAAATAAATTAATAATAAATGTCCTAATCTAATCCAAGTGGGCCTGAATGGTCATATTTTGTTCCTAAGGATTTTTTTGGGCGAATTACACTTATTAAATAGAATAAGGACAAGTGTATGGGTAATAATAACATCATTTTTACCCATAATTACCCTATTTACTTTTAACCGTCGTAAAGAAAGTAAAAAGTTACTATTCACCAAAAA
This sequence comes from Viscum album, assembly GCA_963277665.1. Lineage (NCBI taxonomy): Eukaryota > Viridiplantae > Streptophyta > Magnoliopsida > Santalales > Viscaceae > Viscum > Viscum album. The sequence goes on from OY728162.1 coordinate 492,344,817, forward strand.
ATTATTTTCATCTCATTGAACCACATTTTAGTCCTTGATATTAACCGTGTGTCTTGGATTTTTGAAATTCCACTCAAAGAAGCGGTAAAATTATGTTTTATGTGAATTTCCAAATTCTCCTAGGAGGTGGGTAAAAGACGGTGAAAAGTTCAATAAAATTTTTATATATCTAAAATTATTATAAAATGACTCCAATGAATTGAATTGAAATTATATAGGTATTATGTATCAGTTTTTACATAAAATAAATTTAAATAAAATAAATAATTATTTATATAAAAAGTCGTTTTTTTAAATAGTAACCCAGTGTTTTCACTATTCATCAAAAATTTAGAGTTTTCAGAAAAATACCAAAATTTCACCCTAGGCTAATTTCAATATTCTGAATCCCAAAATGATGTTCATTTTGAATGATACAATTTATAAAATTTCAAAAACTGGGTATTACTATTCATAACGGTGAGTTTTAACAATATTTTAATACCATATCATTGTTTAGTAAAACTCGGTATTGCATACAACACAAGCTATCGAGGAAGGCTGTTGTCACGTGTAAAGAAAGCCAATCTAGTGTTGTTTATAGTGAATGATTCCTTTGATGATTTATATAACATAGAAACAAAATATTTCACATAAAAGTCTCGGGTGTTACACTTATTGTGCATAATTTTCAATTCATCATATATGTATTAACATGTATATTGATCATAATGGGTATTTGTAGTTGGATTACATGAAGAGTTATATTATCATGATTGAATCGTAATTATTTTATTCTATAAATTATGTTTGAGGGCAAAAATTAAAAGGGAATTTTACAATCACTACTCACAATATAATTGAAATGGAATAACATCACCATGGCTTTTCACATCATTATCTCCGTGACCTCAAAAGGGAAAAATCTATTTAAGATTTTCATATTTATCTTGTGAAATCAAAAAATTTCATAAATATAATAGTAAATATATCTCAAGAATTACACTCTATGTTATAAGATATTTTTAATATATTCATGGATTACCTCACTAAATCATATTTTAATATGATCCATGGTTTATATTAAATTTATGTAGAAGACTTAACCAATATTGTAATAAATTTTCAATATATTACACTGGATAACACCCTTATAAAAATTGGAATGCTTGAATTCAAACTTAAACCTACATAAAATAAACAATGATAATGTTCTGTGGATTTCAATGGAATATGAAATAATTAACTTTGGCTATTTAAGTTATTATATAGTAATAGATTCTACTTAACTTTTTAGGTGTATATTTATTGAGATCCAATTTGGAATGTTGTGAGTTACTCTCTCATCTTATTATTATTTTGGGGGAAATATATTTTGACTTGATAAGGATAAGTAATTGGTTAAAACATATGGATACTTTTATAAAACATCATTTTAGTTTTTAATAGTGTAATGTGATATACAAAAAATTGATTACAGGTTATAGAATTCAATATTATTGATAATTCATTCCTTTTTAATATCATCATATGTAAATTTTATAATATTTTCAATGAAGGGAAATCTAATCCCTTGATATATCTAGCCATATGATTTTAATCATCAATTTTAGATGGTAGAAAACCACATATCACATCATAAAATCCTCTACCAATTTTATTATGTTTTCCAGGTATTTATTTTTAAAATAGTACATGCTAGATTTCTGACATGTAAAATATTTAGTGGTTATACATATAAAATTTGATCATTGTTTTGATGAAAAATATGTAAAAATGATATTTCATAGATAATATGTGATATAAAACAACGAAAACAACCTATTTAAGTATATCAATTAATAACCAAAAAAATGATTATATATGGGAAACTTGTGATGTGACATGAATCTTGTAACCTCAATTACTTATATCAAAGTAAAATAATATTGATTTAAAAGTTATTAATTAGTGGGTAGAATATAATCCAAAATATTTTATAAGTATACTTTAAATAATAAAAAACTCATCATGATATCTTATAGTGAAAAAAACCATGAGAAGTTGTGAGTAATTCATGTACATTAAAAATGAAACAAATTTTACTGTATTAAAATAATATATAATTGTTGAAATTACCTTCTGATTTTTTTCTAAAATACTATTGATCTAAAAAACTGGTTTGAGGTATTTTTTTTATGAAATAATTTATTTAACAATTTTTTAAATTCAAAAAAAAAGATTTAAATTATTAAATATATTATTTTTTAAAGGTATAATTGTATTCAATAATTTTATGTTGGATTAAAATGAAAAAAAATAATCTAATAAAAGTATATTTTTTTTGAAGAAACCCCCCTACTTTTATGGGAGAATTGGGTTTATTCATAATAAATTATTTTTATTAATGTTGATGATATATTTTACAAGAATCTAATGATTATAAATTAAAATAATAAAATATAATAAATATAAATTTTTTTTAAAAAAATTTAGTTTTTAATGAATTTTAATAAGTATAAGTTATCTATAGAAATTAATTTCTCTTATAAAATTATTTACTGCATTTTGAATTCTAATATTAAAATAAAATTTTAAATTATTTAAATTAATTTTTATATGATGGTTTACATATTTTAATTTAAATTTTTGAAATTTTTTAATTAGGAAACTTTTATTTAATGTCATGATGAATCGTAGATATATTAAAATTTTCTTACATCTCATAAGTTTTAAATTGTAATTTAGGGTGTTAATAAAGTGATAATGTTGAACATATCAAATAAAATTTTCCTATATTTTATTGGTTAAATATAGTCCACCTTATCAAATCAAAAATTCAATCCATTGTGCATTTTTGGACTAATTCAATTGATTATATATTTATTTTAATGAAACGTGTTATGTATTATCTAGTTAAAAACCACCCACACATATAAAATTATTCTTGAACTCAAGTATAACTATGGACAATTTTATATATAATGATTTTTTGATACCTATAAAAACACAATCCTAAATTCCATATCATCATCCAAGATATTGTATTCCTAAAAATTCTAAAATTATATGGATTAATGAGCATGTAAAAGAAGTATTCCTAATGAAATTGTTATTTACATTACCTAACGTTGATGATTTTTATTCTTCGTTAAATTCACTAAAATCTTATATAAGTATCTTAACATGAAAAAAATAATTATTATTAATATTCGTTAAATTGTTTTATTTCAATATTAAAATCATTTTCTCCATTATTATCATCCTATTTTATATGTTAATTTCGGACATGCATATGTTTAACAACCACCTCCACCAAGTTATGTGATTATTTTTTCATGCAAGCTATACATGGATTTTCATATGGATATATTTGTGGAATATATGTATAATATTTGAATTTGTTTCAGTTTTTGATTTATATTGTAATAATTAATGTTTATATTTTTATTAATTAAAAAAAATCATTACTTATATATTAATATGGACTACTTTCTCCGCAATGTGATGTAATTGTTTTTTCATCACTATCCTTTATGAATAGTTAAAAAATTAGATAATGAAAAAATACAAATCATATAAAAATATTATATTTTTTATTTAACGAATCCTTATATAATGGTCAAAAAAAATATCACTGAATCAACACACATAGTGAAAAAAACCCATTTCAATAAAATATTGATTTAAAATAACATTTATCAATATTTTCTGACCTAAAAAGTATTAATTCATTTTATGTTATTTTAAAATTATTAATATTCTTCCATTATAACTGTAAATTATTTCATCATAAAAATATAGGATCTCAACAATGACTATAATGAATGACATGACTTATAGTAAGGGAATGTGTTACAGTATCATATATTATATAAATTGTCAATGATAAATTTACATTGATGAAATTTAGGTCCTATATATCCATTAAAAACCAAATATATTTGTTCATATTGTTACATATATAATTTTAATTTATTGATACATTTTTAGTCACATGGGTACGTAATATAAATGTGAAACTATTTTTAACATATGTAGTTAATATTTCCTCTCTAATCAAGGATTATATTAATCCATGTCCATGATCATCGTTTTTATTGAATTTCAATTTATATATTAAAATTCAAATATTAAATAAATTTTTTCAATGATTTAAATTAATTTCATTTGTTTAAAAGAAGTATTATTTTCAATTTTTGGAGGATTCACATTTATTATTTTTACCAAAAAATAATAAGGGATCAATTTTTTACCACAAACCACTAGAAGGTATTTTCCTCTTTTCAAGGAAATTCATTTTTGGATGAATATTTTTCCCAAACCGGGTTTTTTTATAGGGTGTTTTCTGTTATAGAATGTTGAATGATTTAATGATATTGTGGAATGGGTTTATTTTGTTATCATCATATTAAATGTGGGTCATTTAAAGCTTCTAAATCAATAATTTAATAATTTATATAACGTGAGATAATATAGTTGATAGTGGGTACTAAACCCATTATAGGGGTCAAAACTTATTTGGAATTTGACATAATCATTATAGGATTTTTATAATGAATTCTACCAATATTTTGGGTGTAAGAATTAAACAGTGAAATAATTTCATATGTATATGATTAATCTAATATAATTATAATATGTTATTTTTATTAGGGTATGCTCTCATGTATCAAGATTTCTTTAAAATAAATCATCACTCTTATGAATCGTGTGTTTTGAAATGCTTAGGATTTATGCCATGGATCATTATTTTAATACTATAATTATCAATGTATGAGAAGAGGAAGTTATTATCATTATATTATATTCATATTCATATCATGTTCTATAATATGATAATCTATTAATATATCCCATATATAACATCCCAAGTAAATGAAGAATAAGAAATATTTCATATTTAATAATATTTGTGAATTAAATATTAATTTTACTTTAAATGTGTTGTTATGTTCGATAGCATACCTGATACGCAACAACGAGTTTCTTTGGAATCTTATGTTGCACACTAGTAATATAATATCAATATTTTAAATGGTAGTTAAATCCTAACCTTTTTAGTGGCGGGAATGAACAAAACTAACTACAATACGATTATAAATGTTTGTTAGATGTATTTTATTTTATCCAATAAAAGTAAGAGGTTTAAAATGTGAATGAATCTAATTTTAAGCATAATTTACATTAATGGGCCGATTTACCGGCTTTTTAATGGTGAAACATTTTTAGATATAGTTTTGGTCACCATAATACTTTCTAAATTACCAAATAAAACCCATAATTATATTGGGGACATCAAATTTTACTTTGGGTAATTTTTTGGTATTTTTCTGATAAAGTTCATTTTCAATGAATAGTGAAAAATATTTCATTTTAATTAAAATGTGCCTTTTAATCTAATTTATTTACATCGTTATATTATCTTTATAGTTTGTTTTAAAGTGAAATTAAAATATATTTTAACATTTTAATCCGATGTTTGTCATTGTAATTAATTTCACTTTGAAATTTGACATAATCAAGTATCAATCTTTTGATAGTTATTGTTTCTTAAAAACACGCTATTTATTTTTTTAATGGGAATTAATTTTTAAATTAATTAATGCCACTTCTATGTTTTGAATTTTAAAAAATGGACTTCAATTGAAAATTTTGAATATCAAATAATGCTTAGGCTGAATTTTTTGTATTTTTTGGAAATACATCAATTTTTGTTGATTAGTGACAGAACTTTGTGGTTGTTAAAAAAACTAACTTTTTTCATTTAAATGAATTTTTACCACTTCTGTGAATTGAATTTCAAAAATCCTACATACATGGTTGTTATAAAGAAGTAAAATTTGGTTCATTAAGATGAAAAACGTTTTTGGTGAATAATAACTATTGACTTTTATTTACCGCGGTAAATGGTAAATAAGGTTATTCATGGTTAAAAGAATATTATAATAATTCAAAATTACCTTAACACTAGTCATAACCTTATTTTTTGAGTCATTAACGACCATGGTCATCTTTGGGTCTATTTTGGGACCCCTTTAATCGACATGTATGCGATAATGACAATTTTGATTAATTAATTTAAAGTAAAGGCCAAAAAGATATAAAAAACAATCTTTTATTTATTAGTTTTTATATGGTATTATATAAGTTCTATTTCGACTATAAATATTATTTTTAATTATAAATAGATTTCCTATATCCTGGTACTTTTTTTATAATTTTTAGACATCAAATAAATTAAATTATTTATGACATAATAATGATGATGTATTTACCTCATTGACAAATCATTTAAATAAATAAGATTATAATGATTAAAATATTATCCAAAACATGACCAATTCTGATTGGATTATTATAATTCGACCATGAAACATCTTATATTCTACCTTAATGACTATTGGGCCATTAGAAACTGAATATCATTATATATTAAAATAATGTTTACACACATTCTTAAAGAGACCCTCCTCTCCCTTATAAAAGGATACTTTTTCTATCCAATTCATTACACCTATCAATCCATTTGGCTCATCCAAAATATGCCCAATTAATCTCTCAACATCCCTCTCCTCCTCTTAGAAGCCTTACCTTAGGCAGAAGGCACATCAAGAAGTCCTTTGGTTCAACCCAAAGTAAGTTACCCAAATTAAAGTTAATGGTTTCTCTTAAATTTTTTCCTTTAATTTTACTTCTTCAACACTAAAATATTTTTATTTCCTTTCTATTGTAACCACACAAGTATCCTCAATATACTAGGATACTGTTATGAGAATGATTCGAACTACACTTACACAAACCACCATCTAATGGATGAAGAACATAATGTTTCTTTGGATGATAAACTAAGGCCTCCCGAAATGATGATTGTTCAATTACATCTTACCGCCTCTCATGGTGGCCATTATGATGGAACAATATTTATATATGATATATATTATGTTTATTATTTCCTTATGCTTCTATACTTCCCTTTTTATAGAATGCCTTTAGGATTTCCATTGTGGGTAAATACAATAATCTCAATTGAGGGAGTGCGGACTACCGCCCCCTCAAAGTGATTTGATTCGTTAATACCTTATGTATCATAAGGCATTAACAAATCATGGAGATGGTAAGTCGTACGTACTCATGAATGCTACTATCAATTGTATTTCTTATTTTATATGGCTTTTATGGTAATATTTTGGTTACAAAATGGTATGTAATGATCTTTTATTCAGTGAAGAGTATTTACTACTTCATAAAGATGAAAAGTATTACTTATGTTGAAGTATTCATGGTTTACTTGTTGTTTTTTATAAACTAACTGTTTTATTTCTTTGTGTATCCCTTACTGAGCTTTTTATGCTCATCCGAAGTTTTGAAATGTTTTTAACCGGACATAAAGTGGAATAGGCTCAAGGATGCGATCAAGGAAAATTCATGCCTTCTAAAACATGGAACTAGACATGAATCTTTTTTTAAGAGTTCATGTTTTGTTAAAAAAATGGAAACTTAGTAGAAGTTTCTACTTTGTAATATTTTGAAATTTAACTGTTTGGCCTAACTCTCTAAAACTCTAAACCTGAAAATATCCTCAACATGAATTATTCCTTTAATTCAATATTGTGTATGGTTTAAGGTCGGGTCCTTATTATTGGTATCAGATGTCGGTTTAGATAACTTTAGGTGTTATGGTATTGTTAAAGTAATATCCATATAAAGTAATTTATGTTAGTATTGACAACATAATGAATTTCCAGATTACCATGTTGCTTGCTTAAGATATTTCTAGGTTAAGAAAGGTTTTCCATAGAGGAAATAGGGCAGCTATATTGGGAAGGCATAAAGCAACCTGAGAGGGTCCGAATTAGAATTGAGCAGTTTGTTGCAGTGATGGCTCAGTTGACTGAGGTGATAAATGTTGGTTGTGTTTATAGATGATATCTTTGGATATTCTAAAGGTTAGAAGGAAATTTAAAGTCCTTTAAGGGTTTTCTAGAAAACATTAAAAGAAAAAAAATACTATTTGGGAAATTCAGAAAGTGTGAGTTTTGGATACAACAAATCTCATTCCTTGGTCACATTGTTTCAAAAAATGGCATAACTGTTGATCCTGCTAAAACAAAAGTTGTTGAAGAATGTCAAAGACCAAAAAATATAACCAAGATTCTTAGTTTTCTTGGTTTGGAAGGTTATTACAAGAGGTTCATTGAAACGTTTTCCTAGATATCTAGTCTCATGACTAAATTAACTTGAAAAGGTGTTAAGTTCATATTGACAAAAGAATGTGATGATTGTTTAAATGGATTGAAAATAAGATTAGTGAATACTACAGTTTTGGCACTGCCTTCCAGAAATGGTGAGTTTGTTATCCACAGTGATGATTTTTTGAATGGACTAGGTTTCTTCCTAATGCAAAATTATCAGGTAATTGCGTATGCTTCTCGTCAGTTGAAACCACATGAGTTAAATTACCCTACACATGATTTGGAATTAGCTACTTTTGTTTTTGCTTTAATAATTTGGAGGCATAATTTGTATGGAGTGATGTTTGAAATATATACTAATCAAAAAAGATTGAGGTATATATTCAGTCTGAAGGAAATGATCATGAGACAGAGGAGATGGTTGGAATTAATCAAGGATTATGAGTGCACAATCCATTACCATCCGGAAAAAGAAAATAATATGGCTGATGCTTTGAGTCGAAAAATTAATATCTCATTATCCATGCTACGTTTGGAATTAGATCCTTTGGTTTTTGATTTTATGAACTTCGGCATAGAAGTTGTTTTTGTAGGAAATTCTTCTGTTTTGTTTTAGGTATCCGTAAAATCATCTCTATCAAATAGAATTCAGCAAGCGTAGAAAGAAGACATTGATTTGCAAAAAAAGGTAGAGTTGGTTCAGAAGGGTATGTTACCTGAATTTAACATTGATAATTATTTTGTTTTGTGATTTGGGAATAGATTATGTTTACCTTGTGATTCTTAGTTGAAGAATGAGTTGTTATGTTAAACTCATAGTTTTCTGCTTTCAGTTCATCCAGGCAGTACTAAGTTGTACATAGATCTTTGGGAGTATTACTGGTGTGATGGAACAAAAAGTGATATTGCTGATTTTAATATGAAGTGTTTGACTTGTCAACAGGTTAAAGAAGAGAAACAGTTACTGAAAGGAATGCTTCAGCCATTACTAGTGCCAGAGTGGAGATGGGAAAATATATCCATGGACTTCATTGTGGGATTACCAAATATATCTTGAGGTAATAATGCAATATGGTTAATAGTTGATCGATTGACTAAATCTTCTAATTTCCTTCCTATTAGAGATACATTATCTCTAGATCAACTTGCTCGGATGTATGTTAAATAGATAGTTAGGTTGCATTGAGTTCCCCTCTTCATTGTATCTTATCATGATCCCAGGTTCACTTTTAAATTTTGGAAAGGCCTTCACAAGTCATTGGGTACTGAATTAAATTTTAGTACAACTTTTCATCCTCAATAAGATGGGAAGTCAGAATGAACAATTCAAAACTTGTAGGATATGCCTTGTGCTTACTTGATGGATTATCATGGATGTTGAGACCAACATCTTTCTTTGGTCGAAATTTATTATAATAACATTTTTCATTCCAGTATACTGATGGCTCCATTTGAGGTATTATATGGAAAGCGTGGTTGAAATCCATATTTTTGGGATGAAGTAGGTTAAAGGAGGATTATGGGACCAGAATTGGTAGAAGAGATGGCATAGAAGGTTCAGTTGATTCATAAGCACATGAGAACAGCGCAGAGTAGATAGAAAAGTTATGCAGATAACCAGAGGAAGGATCTTTCTTTTGAGGTTGGTGATCATGTCTTTCTCAAAGTTTCTCCATGGAAAAGTGTGATGAGTTTTGGTAAAAAGTGAATGTTGACTCTGAGTTTAATTGGACCTTATGAAATCCTAGAGAATGTTTGATCAGTTGCGTATTGAGTTGCTTTACCTCCAAGTTTATCCCAGGTACACATTGTTTTTCATGTTTCGATGTTGAGAAATTATATTCCCGATCCATATCCTATTTTTGAGCCTAGATGTAGTTCAGTTGGAAGAGAATCTATCTTATGAAGAACAACCAGTCCAGATTCTTGACCATAGACAGAAAGTGTTGCAGTATATGTTAATTCACTAAGTAAAGGTTTTGTGGAAAACCCATATGGTTGAAGAGGTAACATGGGAATCTGAAAATTATATGATGGATAAATACCCCCACTTATTTTGATATTGAATAAAAATTTCAGGGATGCAATTTCCAAAAGGGGGGAACGATTTAACATCCCATGTAAATGAATAATAAGACATATTTCATATTTATTAATATTTGGGAATTAAATATTAATTTTACTTTAAAAGGGTTACTATTTTCGAATGCTTACCTGATACACAACAACGAGTTTCTTTGGAATCATGCGTTGCACACTAGTAATATAATATTATTATTTTAAATGGTTGTTAACTCCTAGTCGTTGTAGTGGAGGGGATGAACGAAACTAACTACAATATGATTATACATGTTTTTTAGATGTATTTACTTTTATCCAATAAAGGTTAGAGGCTTAAAATGTGAATAAATCGAATTTTAAGCATAATTTACATTAAAAGGCCGATTTACGGCCTTTTAATGGAAAACCCTTTTTGAAATCTAGTTATGGTCACTATAATACTTTCTAATTGACGAAATAAAATCCTTCATTATATTGGGGACCTGAAATTTTTCATTGGGTTTTTTTTTGTATTTTTCTGATAAATTTCACTTTTTAATGAATAGTAAAAAATAATGCATTTTAATTCAAAAGTTCCTTTTATTCTAATTTATTTATATGGTTAGATTATATTTTTAGTTAGTTTTAAAGTGAAATTAAAATATATTTTCACCATTTAATCTAATGTTTGTCATTGGAATTAATTTCACTTTGAAATTAGACATAATCAAGTATCAATCTTTTGATAGTTTTTTTTGAAAAACACGATATTTATAGTAACTATGGGAATTAATTTTTAAAATAATTATTTCAACTTATATTTTTCGAATTTGGAAAAATTGACATCAATTTTGAATTCAGAATATCAAATAATGATTATGCTGAATTTTTGGTATTTTTTGGAAAAACATCAATTTTTGATAAATAGTGACACGACTTAGTGGTAGTTAAAAAACTGACTTTTATTCATTTATAGGAAATTTTACCACTTATGTGAATTGAATTTTAAAAATATGAAATACATGGTTGTTATAAATATGTAAAATGTGGTTCATTACGATGAAAATAATTTTTGGTGAATAGTAACTTTTGCCTTTTATTTAACGCGGTTAAATGTAAATAAAGTAATTCAAGATTAATAGAAAATAATAATAATTCAAAATTACCTTAACACATGCCATAATATTATTGGTTGAGTCATTAACGTCCTTTGGAATCTTTGGGTCTATTTGTGGATCCCTTTGATCCACTTGGATGTGATAATGACAATTTAGATTAAATAACTTAAAGTAAAGGCCAAAATGACATAACCCAAAATATTTTAGTAATTAATTTTTATATGGTGTTATATAAGTAATATTTGTCTACTATAAATATTATTTGGAAAGATAACATTATTTCCTATATCATGGTATTTTTTTATAATTTTTAGACAACAAATAAATTAAATTATTTATGACATAATAATGATGCAGTATTTACCTCATTAATACCTTATTTAAATAAATAAGATTATAATGATTAAAATATTATCCAAAACGTGTCCAATTATGATTGGATGATTTTATTTAGACCATGACTCATCTTATATTAGATCTTAATGATTTTTGGACCATTAGAAACTGAATATCATTATATAATAAAATAATGTTTTCACTCTTTCCTAAAGAGCCCCTCCTCTCCATTATAAAAGGAGACCATATCTATCCAATTCCTCACACCTATCAAGCCATTTGGCTCATCCAACATGAAGTGCCCAGATCAGTGTGAATCACTGAGAGGGGGAGGGGGTGAATCAGTGATCCTTTAAAACTTTTTTTACTAATTGATTCTTAATCAATTAAACCTCTATGGTTGGTTAAAGCCTCGATCCACTCTTCTTGTATCTCTCAACCTTTCCCGGATAATGCAGTAATGAAAAGGCACAGGACACAAGGATTTACAAGGTTCGGCACCAAAGGCCTATATCCTTGCCATGCTCTCCCAGCATGGATTCTCCCATTATAATCTGTTAGTATTACAATGGTCGATACAGCTTCCCACCGTATCTCTCCTGAGTCCCACAGGAGGGTCTTTATACTGCGTCCCACAGTGTTACCAGAGTCCCACTGGCCTGCTCCAGAATCCCACTGAAGACTTCTTCTCCCTGAGTCCCACAGGGTCTTCTCCTGGCTCCTCGAGTCACACGAGTAGCTCTTCTTCACTTTAAGTTCTTCAAGTAACTTCAGCAGCCTGGGATAAAGGCTGCTGGCCTTGCTCTTCTCTTCTGATCACTTGTTGTTGATCAGGACTTCTCGTCTTGCTCAGGGTTTATCACCTTCTTCTAAGGATGACCTGGCCTTCACTCTTCAACTACTGAATACTCAGACAACTGATATCTTTAACTTCAGTCTGGTCCAGTCTCAGTTCACTTCAACATCCTGCACTGAGTGCATGGCAACTCTTCAAGATCTTCAAGTCTTGGACTCCTCAGATGCACACCACTGATTTAGCACTTTTCACGTGTGCACGTGCATGCATGCATGCATGCACTTTCCCTTTCCTCTTCTTGGTGCAGTAGACCCACAAAGGGTGTAATCAATTATAGCACACACCTTCTCACTTGAACTTCACACTTTTTGTTCAATGTGTTAACACACTTAAAGTGTGTTCTACTTTAGTGTGGGTCACTCCTTCTTTTTCTTCTAATGTGTATACACTCCTCTTAGAGCACACACATAGGTTCGGCCTTCTTTGTCACTTGTTCATGTACACATAAATTGTTCTTTGTTTTGAACACACTTGACTTTGGCCTCTTCCCTCTTCTTGTTGCACACCCTTAACCCGTAGGTTGTTCTTTAATTTTGCACACACAAAATGTGTCTTCACTTGGTGCACACACAAGATCACAACCCTCGGCCTCTTCAAACGCACACACTTAAAGTGTGTTCTTATTTGTTCAAATGCACAAGGCTATGGCATTTCCTTCCCTTCTTGCACACACACCCGAAGTGTTCTTTAATTTTTTGCACAAGCTACTGCCCGTAGGGTGTATTTGCACTTTGCACACAAAATCTTGGCTATGACCTCTTCTTTCTTTGACACACACTAACTTAGGTTTAGTTGTGGTATTCTTGTTCACTTAGCATACACACAAGGCACAATGTCCTCGGGTCTTCCTCTTTGCACACACAAAACCGCAGGATCCTCTTACTCCATTTGCACACACACTGCCCACGGTGGTTCTTCAAATTTTGCACACACACACTGTGTGTAAAACACAACCCGGACTCCCTGTCTCAAATGAAGGCGCGCAAGGGGTGCGGCCCTGTTCTTCCCTTCATAGCCGTGACTGTCCCACTGACCGTGGGTCGCGCAAGCCACAGGTGCAAAGCACCGCGGGCGCGCAAGTGCAAACCGCGCAGGGTATAACACCGCGGGTGCGCAAGCGTGTCAAGGACACCTTGGCCGCACTAGTGCAAACTGTGCAGGAGGCACGGTGCACAGAGGGGGCGCGCAAGTTGGCGCTGCCCTTCCTCCTCTTCTTGTCGCGCAAAGAGGTTGCGCGCAAGGAACTTCAGCCGCACAAAACTTTGCGCGGCGGCTTCTTCTTCGCGAGGCAGAGGCACACGCGGGACGACAGGTCTTCAACAAAACTTCAGCAAGAAGCACAGAGGGCTCGGCCTCATTTTTATAGGCAGAGGATCCTCAAAACATCCGCGTGGGATAAATCTCAATTCCCCGAAATATTCGGATCTTCAAGATTTTTCCAAATCTTGAACTTTCTCCTCGGTTTACCGCGGGCTCTTTTATTATTTTCTTCCTCCTCGTGCATGCGATTTATAACGCATGCATGGCCTCTGTTTAAACCCAATCCATGCATGCATAAACACCCCAAATCCTCGACAGATTCTCTTGCCTCGGCCTTCTTCGAATTCTTCCAAACATAGCATGTAAGCCAATTTTTAGGCATGGATCTGTTCAGTGTGGCCAGACGAGCCGAATGGAGGTCTCGGTTTCGAAAATGGTGGCCGGGAACTCGAAATAGGTCGTCGGGAGTGCTCTGGTTCAGCGGCTGCTCGCGGGTGGCTTCGGTCGAGCTCGAGGATGAAGATAAGCCGGGAGCCGTCGGATCGGGCGTTTGAAATACAACGGTCGGCCGCGATCTGAAGATCTCGCGCGTGATGCGTTGAGCGGCTGTGATCAGCCGCGCGATTGGATGAGCGGCCAGGATCTCTTCGGCGGGAAAATCCCACGTCCCACATCGAAACGAAGCCCGATTTATCTGCGGCTTATTACCCTGGCGCTGCCTCAACCCGCCAGTTGAATCTTCTCCCTCCACGGTGCCGCCCCGCACCGTGTTCTCCCTGCGGGCGCGCTCTGCGGCCACTCTCTGCTCCTGCGGGCGCGCTCCTAGCGCCCACTATGCATCCTGGGTGCGCAGGCTTCACCACCGCGTGCCCTCGGGGGCTTACACACGGCCCCCTGCGCTCCTTCGGGCGTGCCCCAGGCGCCCATGCGGTGTCCTTGGGGTGCGCCCCTGCCTCAAGGATGCTGCCCTGGCCTTGAGGGTTCCCCATGGGCGTGGTGACCTTGAGTCCCACATGTGCCTTGGGTGATGACCCTCGGCTGGCCTCCTTGGTGGCCCAATTTTTTGGAAAAGTAAATATAGGGTACTTTGTATAAAAACAAAGTAACCACATACATAATGTGAAATGCCAAGAGCCACTCCAAGCCTTCTCCTCTAAGCCATGTCTTCTCTCTTCTTCTTAGGAATTCATCAATCCCCCTCTCATATGATCTTCACTTAGGATATCGAATTCCCGAAGGTTCTTCATCAAGCGAGCTCTTGCATCAACATGAATTCTCCAATGTGCTTCATTGATCTAATCAGAGACCAAGTTGGATCACTTCCAATTCACATGCACTAGGAGTTAGTACATGGACTTCTTTAATCCACTTCATCCACTTAGTACTTGTGGATGGATCTTCTTCCATCTCCTCATGCATTGTCACTACAATGCATGGTCTTCTAATCATGTTGTGACTTTGTATCCAGTTGATACAAGTTCTATGAACTTAATGATCAGCTCAACAATCGTCAGATTTACTAGAGAATGTTTCAACCACATCTCCTATGCCACTTAGTGAATCTCCCAAGTGACATGCATCTTGGTACCATGGCCATTCTCCTTCATCACCATCACCATCACATCCTTTGACATTCACATCTTGACTCCTTGACATCCATTCATTTCAAGACAACTTCATGCCTCATTGACAACAAATGCAACACAATGCACTTCAATCTCCCCCTTTGTATTTGTTGTCAATACACTCCTTCAGCACATATGAATGGGTCAATATGTGTGCCAATATTTTCTCCCCCTTATTGGCAATCAAATGCAAAGGTGTGGTGTGGTTCTCTTCCACAATATCTCTTCCTCCCTTTGAAAAGTATTTTCTTGAAAAACACTGAGAGAGGGATGATGTCACATGTTCTTCTTTAGCAAAGAACCTTTAGTTGATCAACTCTAAGTCTACTTGGGCTAACCCGGTGTAGAAAACAAGAGTGATGTAACCAAGGAATTCAAAGCTGTCCATAATTCTCTACACATGTGAGATCATGCTTAGGGGTTTGATATTTTTCAGATATAACAATGAATTGCTGAATCCTGCACATACTTCACTTTCTCAAGATGATATTAATTTTAGAACATCATCTTCTCCAGATTGGCTCCCCCTCAAGGGGTGCACTCCATTCCTTCCAAACCATCCTCCACTTGAGAATGATCATCATCTTCAATTCCCTGCAATGTCAGCACATGTAAATACCAATAGTATAAGGGAATAAGATGGAACCTCCTTGGTTCATCAATGTGAACAACAAGGTTGAGAAGATTCTCTCAACCGAGATGCCCCATTTTCACCAGTCTTCACACTTGCACATCTGATCTTCAATGATGTTTGTGCTGGTGTGGATCTCAATACATCTTCATGTGAAATCTTCTTCTTCCCTTTTGCCTTAGCAATTGCCAGAACTTCATCTTCAGCTCTTTGTAGATCTTTGGCAAGTTGCAACTGATTTGGCCATATGACTAGTAAATCTCTTGGAAGAGTGGCCTCAGTTTTGGAAATTCCACATGGTTCTTTTGATTCTGTCAAGCTACCTCTCCTAGGCAACTTGTTTTCAATCAATCCCTTCTGCTTCTTCTGGATTGATTGTCTGTTTGTGTCTAGTCTGCTTCTATTCAGTTCCATGGCTTGTTCACAAAGATCCATGGTGTGTCCTTTCTTTCCACAGTAGAAGCATTTCTTGGTGGTCCTTCTGGATGCATCACCCTTCTTGTACTTAGACTCCAAGGACTTCTCTTCATTTCTAAAACACTACTTGGGAGCATTGTCTACTTTCTTCTTGCTTCCCAAGGAATCTCTCTGAGCCAGGTTCTGTGATCTTTTCTTCTTTTGAGCTCTGGATACAGTTGGAGATTGACATGTATCTATTTGACCACTTTTGCAATCATCCCAGATGTTGTCAAGTAATCCAAATCTATTTGCAGTAAACAGATGTCTTTGGACCTGTGGATGTTGCTTCTTTTCCTCTGGCTTGCTCCCCCTAGGCATGGGCTTCCTCTGTGCTTTGGCATTCAGTGGATTGTACCAACAATCCTTTGCACAATTCCCATACATGTTACAACACCAACATTGACCCACAAATCTTGACCTCTTGATTCCTTCTGATTGTAGGGTACCTGTCTTGAATTGTTGTGCTGCTTCAGGAGAGCTTTCTTTCTTCATTGTCTTCATCCATACTTGTTTGGAATTATTTTTCCATCCTGCACTTTTTGTGGAAACACAATTAGAAGCATCAGTACAAGATGGTATGGATGGTACCTTCTTTCTAGAAGTTGTTTCACTTTCACTAGAGGATGTCTTGATTTTAGAATCATGCTTCTCAAAGCTCACTTGTGTAGCAACATTTCTTCTATCAGCTGACTGGGAGGATTCAGCTTTAGGTGATTGCAGATTTTTCAATATCACCTCCAGTTCTAAACACTTCATGTTGAGGGAGTTCTTCTCATCCTCAACTGTTCTTAGCCTTCCTTCCCATTTCTCTTCCAGCTGTTTCATCTGGTCTTCATGCACTTGCTTCATTTCAAGTAATGAGTTGTCAAGCTCCTTCACCCTTTTGACTTTGTCTTCTAGTTGAGCATCTCTGACAATCATTGAGACTTTTTGCAGCTTCTCCAGTGCATGGAACACTTCTTTGATAATTATCAAAAATATTTCTTTCTCAGAAGAGCTCCTTTGCAATTCTTCACAGGTATCTTCTTATCTTTCATTTCAAAGGGAAACAGTTTCATCCTTGGCATTCACCAGCTTTCTGAGAGTGTTGGTTATGCCAACCCTTTTTGCCAGCTGATCTTCCATAGCATTGGCTTCTTCTTCTAACTGTGATTTTTCTTCATGAAGATCATGGATGCCTGTAGCTATACACTTTGCCACTTCCATGGGAACTGTCTTCTGAAGATATTTGAGTGCACTCTGAAGATCATTCATTGTTTCAACTTCATCACAGCTAGGACAGGCTTTCTTTATCTTCTTGGCCTGTTTCTTCTTTCTATTTTTCTGAGTCTTGGCAGATATCTCCATTTGAGGCTGGTCGCTCGTTTCCTCAAATCTGCACTCCATATAGACTCTCTTGGATCTTTTAGAGGTAACCTCCCTCTGATACCAATTGAAGTGCCCAGATCAGTGTGAATCACTGAGAGGGGGAGGGGGTGAATCAGTGATCCTTTAAAACTTTTTTTACTAATTGATTTTTAATCAATTAAACCTCTATGGCTGGTTAAAGCCTCGATCCACTCTTCTTGTATCTCTCAACCTTTCCCGGATAATGCAGTAATGAAAAGGCACAGGACACAAGGATTTACAAGGTTCGGCACCAAAGGCCTACATCCTTGCCATGCTCTCCCAGCATGGATTCTCCCATTATAATCTGTTAGTATTACAATGGTCGATACAGCTTCCCACCGTATCTCTCCTGAGTCCCACAGGAGGGTCTTTATACTGCGTCCCACAGTGTTACCAGAGTCCCACTGGCCTACTCCAGAATCCCACTGAAGACTTCTTCTCCCTGAGTCGCACAGGGTCTTCTCCTGGCTCCTCGAGTCACACGAGTAGCTCTTCTTCACTTTAAGTTCTTCAAGTAACTTCAGCAGCCTGGGATAAAGGCTGCTGGCCTTGCTCTTCTCTTCTGATCACTTGTTGTTGATCAGGACTTCTCGTCTTGCTCAGGCTTTATCACCTTCTTCTAAGGATGACCTGGCCTTCACTCTTCAACTACTGAATACTCAAACAACTGATATCTTTAACTTCAGTCTGGTCCAGTCTCAGTTCACTTCAACATCCTGCACTGAGTGCATGGCAACTCTTCAAGATCTTCAAGTCTTGGACTCCTCAGATGCACACCACTGATTTAGCACTGTTCACGTGTGCACGTGCATGCATGCATGCATGCACTTTCCCTTTCCTCTTCTTGGTGCAGTAGACCCACAAAGGGTGTAATCAATTATAGCACACACCTTCTCACTTGAACTTCACACTTTTTGTTCAATGTGTTAACACACTTAAAGTGTGTTCTACTTTAGTGTGGGTCACTCCTTCTTTTTCTTCTAATGTGTATACACTCCTCTTAGAGCACACACATAGGTTCGGCCTTCTTTGTCACTTGTTCATGTACACATAAATTGTTCTTTGTTTTGCACACACTTGACTTTGGCCTCTTCCCTCTTCTTGTTGCACACCCTTAACCCGTAGGTTGTTCTTTAATTTTGCACACACAAAATGTGTCTTCACTTGGTGCACACACAAGATCACAACCCTCGGCCTCTTCAAACGCACACACTTAAAGTGTGTTCTTCTTTGTTCAAATGCACAAGGCTATGGCCTTTCCTTCCCTTCTTGCACACACACCCGAAGTGTTCTTTAATTTTTTGCACAAGCTACTGCACGTAGGGTGTATTTGCACTTTGCACACAAAATCTTGGCTATGACCTCTTCTTTCTTTGACACACACTAACTTAGGTTTAGTTGTGGTCTTCTTGTTCACTTAGCATACACACAAGGCACAATGTCCTCGGGTCTTCCTCTTTGCACACACAAAACCGTAGGATCCTCTTGCTCCATTTGCACACACACTGCCCATGGTGGTTCTTCAAATTTTGCACACACACACTGTGTGTAAAACACAACCCGAACTCCCTGTCTCAAATGAAGGCGCGCAAGGGGTGCGGCCCTGTTCTTCCCTTCACAGTCGTGACTGTCCCACTGACCGTGGGTCGCGCAAGCCACAGGTGCAAAGCACCGCGGGCGCGCAAGTGCAAACCGCGCAGGGTATAACACCGCGGGTGCGCAAGCGTGTCAAGGACACCTTGGCCGCACTAGTGAAAACCGTGCAGGAGGCACGGTGCACAGAGGGGGCGCGCAAGTTGGCGCTGCCCTTCCTCCTCTTCTTGTCGCGCAAAGAGGTTGCGCGCAAGGAACTTCAGCCGCACAAACCTTTGCGCGGCGGCTTCTTCTTCGCGAGGCAGAGGCACACGCGGGACGACAGGTCTTCAACAAAACTTCAGCAAGCAGCACAGAGGGCTCGGCCTCATTTTTATAGGCAGAGGATCCTCAAAACATCCGCGTGGGATAAATCTCAATTCCCCGAAATATTCGGATCTTCAAGATTTTTCCAAAT
This sequence comes from Viscum album, assembly GCA_963277665.1. Lineage (NCBI taxonomy): Eukaryota > Viridiplantae > Streptophyta > Magnoliopsida > Santalales > Viscaceae > Viscum > Viscum album. Next base: position 492,364,734 of record OY728162.1, read on the forward strand.
CTTGAACTTTCTCCTCGGTTTACCGCGGGCTCTTTTATTATTTTCTTCCTCCTCGTGCATGCGATTTATAACGCATGCACGGCCTCTGTTTAAACCCAATCCATGCATGCATAAACACCCCAAAGCCTCGGCAGATTCTCTTGCCTCGGCCTTCTTCGAATTCTTCCAAACATAGAATGCAAGCCAATTTTTAGGCATGGATCTGTTCAGTGTGGCCAGACGAGCCGAATGGAGGTCTCGGTTTCGAAAATGGTGGCCGGGAACTCGAAATAGGTCGTCGGGAGTGCTCTGGTTCAGCGGCTGCTCGCGGGTGGCTTCGGTCGAGCTCGAGGATGAAGATAAGCCGGGAGCCGTCGGATCGGGCGTTTGAAATACAACGGACGGCCGCGATCTGAAGATATCTCGCGGGATGCGTTGAGCGGCTATGATCAGCCGCGCGATTGGATGAGCGGCCAGGATCTCTTCCGCGGGAAAATCCCGCGTCCCACATCGAAACGAAGCCCGGTTTATCCGCGGCTTATTACCCTGGCGCTGCCTCAACCCACCAGTTGAATCTTCTCCCTCCACGGTGCCGCCCCGCACCGTGTTCTCCCTGCGGGCGCGCTCTGCGCCCACTCTCTGCTCCTGCGGGCGCGCTCCTAGCGCCCACTATGCATCCTGGGTGCGCGGGCTTCACCACCACGTGCCCTCGGGGGCTTACACACGGCCCCCTGCGCTCCTCCGGGCGTGCCCCAGGCGCCCATGCGGTGTCCTTGGGGTGCGCCCCTGCCTCAAGGATGCTGCCCTGGCCTTGAGGGTTCCCCATGGGCGTGGTGACCTTGAGTCCCACATGTGCCTTGGGTGATGACCCTCGGCTGGCCTCCTTGGTGGCCCAATTTTTTGGCAAAGTAAATATAGGGTACTTTGTATAAAAACAAAGTAACCACATACATAATGTGAAATGCCAAGAGCCACTCCAAGCCTTCTCCTCTAAGCCATGTCTTCTCTCTTCTTCTTAGGAATTCATCAATCCCCCTCTCATATGATCTTCACTTAGGATATCGAATTCCCGAAGGTTCTTCATCAAGCGAGCTCTTGCATCAACATGAATTCTCCAATGTGCTTCATTGATCTAATCAGAGACCAAGTTGGATCACTTCCAATTCACATGCACTAGGAGTTAGTACATGGACTTCTTTAATCCACTTCATCCACTTAGTACTTGTGGATGGATCTTCTTCCATCTCCTCATGCATTGTCACTACAATGCATGGTCTTCTAATCATGTTGTGACTTTGTATCCAGTTGATACAAGTTCTATGAACTTAAAGATCAGCTCAACAATCGTCAGATTTACTAGAGAATGTTTCAACCACATCTCCTATGCCACTTAGTGAATCTCCCAAGTGACATGCAGCTTGGTACCATGGCCATTCTCCTTCATCACCATCACCATCACATCCTTTGACATTCACATCTTGACTCCTTGACATCCATTCATTTCAAGACAACTTTATTCCTCATTGACAACAAATGCAACACAATGCACTTCAATCTCCCCCTTTGTATTTGTTGTCAATACACTCCTTCAGCACATATGAATGGGTCAATATGTGTGCCAATATTTTCTCCCCCTTATTGGCAATCAAATGCAAAGGTGTGGTGTGGTTCTCTTCCACAATATCTCTTCCTCCCTTTGAAAAGTATTTTCTTGAAAAACACTGAGAGAGGGATGATGTCACATGTTCTTCTTTAGCAAAGAACCTTTAGTTGATCAACTCTAAGTCTACTTGGGCTAACCCGGTGTAGAAAACAAGAGTGATGTAACCAAGGAATTCAAAGCTGTCCATAATTCTCTACACATGTGAGATCATGCTTAGGGGTTTGAAATTTTTCAGATATAACAATGAATTGCTGAATCCTGCACATACTTCACTTTCTCAAGATGATATTAATTTTAGAACATCATCTTCTCCAGATTGGCTCCCCCTCAAGGGGTGCACTCCATTCCTTCCAAACCATCCTCCACTTGAGAATGATCATCATCTTCAATTCCCTGCAATGTCAGCACATGTAAATACCAATAGTATAAGGGAATAAGATGGAACCTCCTTGGTTCATCAATGTGAACAACAAGGTTGAGAAGATTCTCTCAACCGAGATGCCCCATTTTCACCAGTCTTCACACTTGCACATCTGATCTTCAATGATGTTTGTGCTGGTGTGGATCTCAATACATCTTCATGTGAAATCTTCTTCTTCCCTTTTGCCTTAGCAATTGCCAGAACTTCATCTTCAGCTCTTTGTAGATATTTGGCAAGTTGCAACTGATTTGGCCATATGACTAGTAAATCTCTTGGAAGAGTGGCCTCAGTTTTGGAAATTCCACATGGTTCTTTTGATTCTGTCAAGCTACCTCTCCTAGGCAACTTGTTTTCAATCAATCCCTTCTGCTTCTTCTGGATTGATTGTCTGTTTGTGTCCAGTCTGCTTCTATTCAGTTCCATGGCTTGTTCACAAAGATCCATGGTGTGTCCTTTCTTTCCACAGTAGAAGCATTTCTTGGTGGTCCTTCTGGATGCATCACCCTTCTTGGACTTAGACTCCAAGGACTTCTCTTCATTTCTAAAACACTTCTTGGGAGCATTGTCTACTTTCTTCTTGCTTCCCAAGGAATCTCTCTGAGCCAGGTTCTGTGATCTTTTCTTCTTTTGAGCTCTGGATACAGTTGGAGATTGACATGTATCTATTTGACCACTTTTGCAATCATCCCAGATGTTGTCAAGTAATCCAAATCTATTTGCAGTAAACAGATGTCTCTGGACCTGTGGATGTTTCTTCTTTTCCTCTGGCTTGCTCCCCCTAGGCATGGGCTTCCTCTGTGCTTTGGCATTCAGTGGATTGTACCAACAATCCTTTGCACAATGCCCATACTTGTTACAACACCAACATTGACCCACAAATCTTGACCTCTTGATTCCTTCTGATTGTAGGGTACCTGTCTTGAATTGTTGTGCTGCTTCAGGAGAGCATTCTTTCTTCATTGTCTTCATCCATACTTGTTTGGAATTTTTTTTCCATCCTGCACTTTTTGTGGAAACACAATTAGAAGCATCAGTACAAGATGGTATGGATGGTACCTTCTTTCTAGAAGTTGTTGCACTTTCACTAGAGGATGTCTTGCTTTTAGAATCATCCTTCTCAAAGCTCACTTGTGTAGCAACATTTCTTCTATCAGCTGACTGGGAGGATTCAGCATTAGGTGATTGCAGATTTTTCAATATCACCTCCAGTTCTAAACACTTCATGTTGAGGGAGTTCTTCTCATCCTCAACTGTTCTTAGCCTTCCTTCCCATTTCTCTTCTAGCTGTTTCATCTGGTCTTCATGCACTTGCTTCATTTCAAGCAATGAGTTGTCAAGCTCCTTCACCCTTTTGACTTTGTCTTCTAGTTGAGCATCTCTGACAATCATTGAGACTTTGTGCAGCTTCTCCAGTGCATGGAACACTTCTTTGATAATTATCAAAAATATTTCTTTCTCAGAAGAGCTCCTTTGCAATTCTTCACAGGTATCTTCATATCTTTCATTTCAAAGGGAAACAGTTTCATCCTTGGCATTCACCAGCTTTCTGAGAGTGTTGGTTATGCCAACCCTTTTTGCCAGCTGATCTTCCATAGCATTGGCTTCTTCTTCTAACTGTGATTTTTCTTCATGAAGATCATGGATGCCTGTAGCTATACACTTTGCCACTTCCATGGGAACTGTCTTCTGAAGATATTTGAGTGCACTCTGAAGATCATTCATTGTTTCAACTTCATCACAGCTAGGACAGGCTTTCTTCATCTTCTTGGCCTGTTTCTTCTTTCTATTTTTCTGAGTCTTGGCAGATATCTCCATTTGAGGCTGGTCGCTCGTTTCCTCAAATCTGCACTCCATATAGACTCTCTTGGATCTTTTAGAGGTAACCTCCCTCTGATACCAATTGAAGTGCCCAGATCAGTGTGAATCACTGAGAGGGGGAGGGGGTGAATCTGTGATCCTTTAAAACTTTTTTTACTAATTGATTCTTAATCAATTAAACCTCTATGGCTGGTTAATGCCTCGATCCACTCTTCTTGTATCTCTCAACCTTTCCCGGATAATGCAGTAATGAAAAGGCACAGGACACAAGGATTTACAAGGTTCGGCACCAAAGGCCTACATCCTTGCCATGCTCTCCCAGCATGGATTCTCCCATTATAATCTGTTAGTATTACAATGGTCGATACAGCTTCCCACCGTATCTCTCCTGAGTCCCACAGGAGGGTCTTTATACTGCGTCCCACAGTGTTACCAGAGTACCACTGGCCTGCTCCAGAACCCCACTGAAGACTTCTTCTCCCTGAGTCCCACATGGTCTTCTCCTGGCTCCTCGAGTCACACGAGTAGCTCTTCTTCACTTTAAGTTCTTCAAGTAACTTCAGCAGCCTGGGATAAAGGCTGCTGGCCTTGCTCTTCTCTTCTGATCACTTGTTGTTGATCAGGACTTCTCGTCTTGCTCAGGCTTTATCACCTTCTTCTAAGGATGACCTGGCCTTCACTCTTCAACTACTGAATACTCAGACAACTGATATCTTTAACTTCAGTCTAGTCCAGTCTCAGTTCACTACAACATCCTGCACTGAGTGCATGGCAACTCTTCAAGATCTTCAAGTCTTGGACTCCTCAGATGCACACCACTGATTTAGCACTGTTCACGTGTGCACGTGCATGCATGCATGCATGCACTTTCCCTTTCCTCTTCTTGGTGCAGTAGACCCACAAAGGGTGTAATCAATTATAGCACACACCTTCTCACTTGAACTTCGCACTTTTTGTTCAATGTGTTAACACACTTAAAGTGTGTTCTACTTTAGTGTGGGTCACTACTTCTTTTTCTTCTAATGTGTATACACTCCTCTTAGAGCACACACATAGGTTCGGCCTTCTTTGTCACTTGTTCATGTACACATAAATTGTTCTTTGTTTTGCACACACTTGACTTTGGCCTCTTCCCTCTTCTTGTTGCACACCCTTAACCTGTAGGTTGTTCTTTAATTTTGCACACACAAAATGTGTCTTCACTTGGTGCACACACAAGATCACAACCCCCGGCCTCTTCAAACGCACACACTTAAAGTGTGTTCTTCTTTGTTCAAATGCACAAGGCTATGGCCTTTCCTTCCCTTCTTGCACACACACCCGAAGTGTTCTTTAATTTTTTGCACAAGCTACTGCCCGTAGGGTGTATTTGCACTTTGCACACAAAATCTTGGCTATGACCTCTTCTTTCTTTGACACACACTAACTTAGGTTTAGTTGTGGTCTTCTTGTTCACTTAGCATACACACAAGGCACAATGTCCTCGGGTCTTCCTCTTTGCACACACAAAACCGTAGGATCCTCTTGCTCCATTTGCACACACACTGCCCACGGTGGTTCTTCAAATTTTGCACACACACACTGTGTGTAAAACACAACCCGAACTCCCTGTCTCAAATGAAGGCGCGCAAGGGGTGCGGCCCTGTTCTTCCCTTCACAGCCGTGACTGTCCCACTGACCGTGGGTCGCTCAAGCCACAGGTGCAAAGCACCGCGGGCGCGCAAGTGCAAACCGCGCAGGGTATAACACCGCGGGTGCGCAAGCGTGTCAAGGACATCTTGGCCGCACTAGTGCAAACCGTGCAGGAGGCACGGTGCACAGAGGGGGCGCGCAAGTTGGCGCTGTCCTTCCTCCTCTTCTTGTCGCGCAAAGAGGTTGCGCGCAAGGAACTTCAGCCGCACAAACCATTGCGCGGCGGCTTCTTCTTCGCGAGGCAGAGGCACACGCGGGACGACAGGTCTTCAACAAAACTTCAGCAAGCAGCACAGAGGGCTCGGCCTCATTTTTATAGGCAGAGGATCCTCAAAACATCCGCGTGGGATAAATCTCAATTCCCCGAAATATTCGGATCTTCAAGATTTTTCCAAATCTTGAACTTTCTCCTCGGTTTACCGCGGGCTCTTTTATTATTTTCTTCCTCCTCGTGCATGCGATTTATAACGCATGCACGGCCTCTGTTTAAACCCAATCCATGCATGCATAAACACCCCAAAGCCTCGGCAGATTCTCTTGCCTCGGCCTTCTTCGAATTCTTCCAAACATAGCATGCAAGCCAATTTTTAGGCATGGATCTGTTCAGTGTGGCCAGACGAGCCGAATGGAGGTCTCGGATTCGAAAATGGTGGCCGGGAACTCGAAATAGGTCGTCGGGAGTGCTCTGGTTCAGCGGCTGCTCGCGGGTGGCTTCGGTCGAGCTCGAGGATGAAGATAAGCCGGGAGCCGTCGGATCGGGCGTTTGAAATACAACGGATGGCCGCGATCTGAAGATATCGCGCGGGATGCGTTGAGCGGCTATGATCAGCCGCGCGATTGGATGAGCGGCCAGGATCTCTTCCGCGGGAAAATCCCGCGTCCCACATCGAAACGAAGCCCGGTTTATCCACGGCTTATTACCCTGGCGCTGCCTCAACCCGCCAGTTGAATCTTCTCCCTCCACGGTGCCGCCCCGCACCGTGTTCTCCCTGCGGGCGCGCTCTGCGCCCACTCTCTGCTCCTGCGGGCGCGCTCCTAGCGCCCACTATGCATCCTGGGTGCGCGGGCTTCACCACCGCGTGCCCTCGGGGGCTTACACACGGCCCCCTGCGCTCCTCCGGGCGTGCCCCAGGCGCCCATGCGGTGTCCTTGGGGTGCGCCCCTGCCTCAAGGATGCTGCCCTGGCCTTGAGGGTTCCCCATGGGCGTGGTGACCTTGAGTCCCACATGTGCCTTGGGAGATGTCCCTCGGCTGGCCTCCTTGGTGGCCCAATTTTTTGGCAAAGTAAATATAGGGTACTTTGTATAAAAACAAAGTAACCACATACATAATGTGAAATGCCAAGAGCCACTCCAAGCCTTCTCCTCTAAGCCATGTCTTCTCTCTTCTTCTTAGGAATTCATCAATCCCCCTCTCATATGATCTTCACTTAGGATATCGAATTCCCGAAGGTTCTTCATCAAGCGAGCTCTTGCATCAACATGAATTCTCCAATGTGCTTCATTGATCTAATCAGAGACCAAGTTGGATCACTTCCAATTCACATGCACTAGGAGTTAGTACATGGACTTCTTTAATCCACTTCATCCACTTAGTACTTGTGGATGGATCTTCTTCCATCTCCTTATGCATTGTCACTACAATGCATGGTCTTCTAATCATGTTGTGACTTTGTATCCAGTTGATACAAGTTCTATGAACTTAAAGATCAGCTCAACAATCGTCAGATTTACTAGAGAATGTTTCAACCACATCTCCTATGCCACTTAGTGAATCTCCCAAGTGACATGCATCTTGGTACCATGGCCATTCTCCTTCATCACCATCACCATCACATCCTTTGACATTCACATCTTGACTCCTTGACATCCATTCATTTCAAGACAACTTCATGCCTCATTGACAACAAATGCAACACAATGCACTTCACAACATCTTCCCAATTTTACTCTCAAAATCCCTCTACTAATTTTAGTAGCCTTACCTTAGGCATAAGGCAATAAAATAAGTCATTAGGTTCAATCCAATGTGAGTTATCCAAATTAAAGTTAACAATTTATCTTAAATTGTTTTATTTTATTTTACTTCTCCAACCAATAAACAATATTTATTTCATTTCTTTGGTAACAACACCAGTATCCTAAATATACTAGGATGTTGTTATGTGAATGATTCAAAGTACACTTACACAAACCTCCATCTATTTAATGAAGAACATAATGTTTCTGTGGATGGAAAACTAAGGCCTCACGAAACGACGATTGTTCAATTACATCTTACCACCTATCATGGTGGCCATTATGATGGAACTGTATTAATATATGATATATATTATGTTTATTATTTCCTTATGCTTCTGTTCTTATGTTTTTATAGCATCCGTTTATGGTTTCCATAGTGGGAAAATATGATTATCTCATTTGAGGATGTGCGGACTACCACCCCCTCAAAGTGATTTGATTCGTTAATGCATTATGTGGGATGTATAAAGGATAGAGTTAATGATATTATATATGATATTATACTGTAATTATAATATACCTATGTATAATTATTTTTTAATTCCATTAAAAAAAATAGAAATTAAAGTAGTGTTCATTCGTACGTACGGCTTACCGTCTCCCTGAACGGTGCATTTCATTTCATACCTCCAAATGTAATGTACTATTATAATTTCTTGTATATACTTAATATATATGATATATATTATTTTTAAATCATGAATATAATTCTGGATATAATGTACTATTGACCACATGGACAACTTGTAAATATAAGGTGTCCATTTTTGACTCAAGTACCAAATATCGACAAAATGAATGTTTTTAACTTAAAAGACTACATAATCTTCATAAAATGGTGATAAGTTATATAAAAGGAATACTAAAATTGAAAAAGGTTCTTATGAAATTATAAATTAACTTTTGTTTGTTATTCATGAGATTAAAGAACGATCAAGTCAAGTCAGACGCGATGTAAGGGACATCGTCTCAATCTCCTTTCATTGAGGCATATTTTGTTCTAATACAATACTTTCTTTTATACGGTGTATAAAATCCATTGAATTTTTATTTCATTCAAAGGGAATCTTTTTGTATGAAGAATTTTACTAAATGACAAAAATGAATGTTTCTTTTGACGTATGCAGTGACAACAACCTTTTCCGCCACCGCGAGTATTATTTGATCATTGGCTTCCTCAACAAGCCATAATGTTTTATTTAAAAGAAAAAAAATTCCTTATAATCTGTTACGTATTTTTTCTATTGAAAATGGATTTGTTATGTCAATATTTTTAAGTGATATATTGTGATCGAAATGTGGAAATGTTTTCTTTTCTTTATATTTCTTTCATGTCCTATGATTTTGTAATGGTACATGGAAATTGGACGGGTGGTTACGTGATAATCCAAATGACGAGTGGTTCTGTGAATACTAGGACGGGTGGTTACGTTATAGCCTCCAATGAATTGGGTATGGAATTCGGCCATATGGCTATTCCATTTAGTGATATGTGTGGAATTCGACTGTATGGTTATTCCATTTATGTATGTTTATGTCTCTAGTTACCTTTATAAGTTATGTGTTCTTTTTATGGGTTTTATGGTTATATTTTGGTTACAAAAGGGTATGTGATGATATTTTATTCAGTGAAGAGTATTCACAACTTCATAAATGTAAAATTATTACTTATGTTAAAGAATTATTGGTTTACTTGGTGTTTTGGAAAACTAATGTTTGATTTCGTTGTGTTTCCCTTACTGAACTTTTTATGCTCATCCCAAGTTTTGAAATGTTTTTCACATGACATCAAGTTGAATAGGGTCAAGGATGGGAGAAAGGAAAATACATGTCATCTAAAACATGGAACTAAACATGAATCTTTTTTTTAAGAGTTCATGTTTTGTAAGAAAAATGGAAACTGAGTAGAAGTGTCAACATTGTAATATTTTGAAATTTAATAGTTATGGCCTAACTCTCTAAAACTCTAAACCTGACAATATTCTCAACTTTAATTATTCATTTAATTCAATATTATTTAAGGTATAAGTCTAGGTCCTTATTCCATATTTTCCCGTAATATACATTTATGATCCCCACTTATTATAATTTCTTTTTCCCATGTAATGAAGAATATGATTAAGTAATAAAATCTAGTATGTGATCTATGAAATAATAACATTGTTTGAGAGTTTTATTTTTATTTGTGAAATTACCTGATTACATATATAGCCTCAAAATTCGCTAACAAATTATAGTTCTTCGGTATATATGATTGTGAAATATAATTAATATTCATCCATAATGATAAATTGTTTATGTTTTTTTCCCAAGTTTTAAAAATTATCACAAAACTCAAAAATAAGTTATCATCAGTGGATACTTTTAATATCTATAGTATTGGCAATGTTCTTCTTTATAGTATTTTTGAATGGTCTTGCTGTACTCGATAATATATTAATTTACTTATATTACATATATGTTCTATTTTCTAACATTATCATAACACGTTTTATTTATTCAAATAATTATATTGCGGGATTAGTAGGAATTGATATGAATTATTGAGTGGAATCTATTGTTATATGATAACTCGATTAAAAGAATGATTTTTTTCCTAGACAATTCTGAATTCCATGGGAAATGATACCAATTTATTTTAGTGTTCTAATATTATCCTCATTGTGTTTTTATTTGTTTAAAGATAATGTATTTGAATTAATTATGTCTTATGATAAGATCACATTAAAAAAATTTCCTCAAATTTATGTTAATATCAGATATCTATTATATGTAATCATTTGTTGGCTTCTATAAAACAACCACAATCTATAATTTATATTCATACCAGTTGATGATCTGATGAACCCTCAAAATATAATTAAATAGGTACACTTAATTAAATAGTCATTAGAGGCCATATATTATTGTTTCAATTTATTTTCATAAGTATACCCTTTATAAAATACCTAATGATGTTCTCCCATTTCTAGGAATATATGGATAATGCATAAATTACCCTCTTTTAGTTTTTACTTTGTACCTTAAGAAGATTATATATGAAAACCATTCTTTTTTATTCCACACTATCTTTATTTTTCCCACCAATAGTTATCTATCATATCTCTATAAATATTTCTATCTCCCCATGTGGGATGTGAATGTTGGGCTCTGGGAATGATTCAATAACTCCTTCTATAATTATATATTTGTTGGTATATATAATTGTGATCCAAACCTCAAAATTCATTTTTCATAAACTAAAAAATATAAGTTATCATCCATTAATATTTAACAACAGTATTATATTCCTTTACATAATCCCCTTGATCTACCTTAATAATTTTTGGAATATATGATTCAAAATTCATTTAACTAAATGATGTATATTGTTTGTTACTTTATAACTCATAGGTTTAACAAATAAAATTTTATCAATGATGGATCATTCATACTAATTTTCATGGATTAGTAGGTCGGTGAAATTCATCATAGATCATCCACCACATTATTCACCTCCATGGATGATAGTTGTTTGAGGAGTCCTATTTTTGGATTAGCTCTAACCATTATGGTAGGTGAATCATGGGATAATTCTATGTGAATATATACATAACCATATTATGATATGATCATATTTAAAAGATAAATATAAAAAGAAAATGACCCTAAATAATTTTATTTATGATTAGAAACCTGAATTCAAAATAAATTATTTTATAATTCTTCTCATGATTTATTAATTTAATAGGGTCATAGTCTATCACATTAAACAAATTCATGAGGAAAAAGCCTTATAATTTTTTTACTGAATAATATTTGATAACTAATCCCTCATAATATGTGTTTGGAATGGATATAGTTGATTTTATTGGCTTTTTATTCATCAACTTGATGTTCTATTCACATTCATCAGTCAAGAAAATGTTACAACATTCCATGTAATCTTGATTATTTGTTTCGAAATAATGAAAATCCTCTAATGAATCACTAAAAATACCGATATAACATAATTTTACTAGGGATATGATTTATACATATAATTCTATATAACAACCAAAGATTTTATAGAAAATTTATTTTTTAAACAAATTTAATATATTTGGATTCATGAAACACTGAGTTAAAATGTGATGTTATCAATTAATAAGTGATTGTTATAAACAACCCATTAACAATTCAGGAATGAATTGTTTTAAAAAAATGAAATTTATATATTAAATAAAATTATTTCACATTAATCCAATAAAACTTTGGCATAAGATACGAATGAATCAAATTTTACATTGTAAAATCCAATATTTTTTAAATGAACATTTACCGCCTTTTGATGGACGGAATTTTTTAAAACTAAATTTCAAAATCATTATTAATTATATATTATGAAATAATATTGTTCACTGAAATTGGAATTTAAAAAATTATATTGGTTGAATTAATTATATTCTATTCCTATATTTCATGTTTTAATGAATACTAACATTTTTTTATTCTAATTGAAAATATATGTTTCATCTAAATAAATTATATTTATAAATTAATTTTTTTATTGGTTTTAAATTATCATAAATTTATTTTAGTGAAATTTTATATAATAGTGGATGTTTAAATCAATTTCACATTGAATATGTATATAAACAAATTCCAGCATTTGAACATTTTCACTTTTAAACTAGTTTTATTGTTTCATCAGCCACATTAATTTAAAAAAACACATGCAATTTTATTTTTCATATATGGAAAAATTGAATTTAAATTTGGAAATAATAATTTCAATATTTAAAAAGGATTTAAATTTATTTTTTTGAAAATATGAATATAAAGTTGTGTAATTTTATTAATTACCATAGTTAAGGAAAATTTGGTAACTATGTATATGAATTATATTATATTTAATATCAAATTTCAAAATAAAATGTTACAATTTTTTTCGATGATTTAGTGTCAATAAAAAATATTTAATTGTATTTTGATGGCCCCATGGATCACTATATATTATTTTAAGCCTTATTTAGTATTTTATTTAAGAAAAGAAAAATATGTCAAACTCATTTTCATAATAAGTATTTAATTATTTATATGAGTTTATTAAACACTTTTATTTTACAATAATGTGTCATTTAAAATACATTTTATTATCTTCTTCGTGATTTTTTTTAATTTTTAAGAAATAAATAATTTCCATTTGTTCTTAAATAGTAATGACGTAAAAATTATTTAATTAACAGGAATATTAAATAAATGACATTAACAATTTAAAAGTATGTATATTTTGACATAATTTATTGAATCAATGAATGTTTTAGATGAACTGAATATATGAGGGATTTTTTAAAAGATTCTGTTCAAATATATAATTTCTTTATATATTTTTTTAAATTAAATGTAATTAATACTATCAATATTGACATTATAAATATTTTAAAATAATAAAAATTTCATTAAATGATATTAAATTTATAAAAACTAATTTTTTTCTTAATAATTGATAACGAGTTTAAAATTTCATAACTAATCCAATTATGATTCTTTTTTCAATTTTTAGTAACTATATTTTCCCTTTAGTAATAAACTTTATGATGTCACGATGAGGTTTAAAGAGACTAAATAAGGATTAAATGAAAATTATTAGGGAAATAATGTGACTGAGAAATATTTAAAAATTAATGGTTTAGAGTATTTTGACCCATACTCTTCTTAAATACCAAATAACCCAATTTTTATTTTGTTTAAATTTAAATATAAGTTACATTTATTTAATATTTTGAGAGTTTCCAAAAGTAACAATGACCTCAATTATAAGAGGGAACATCATTTGTGACTTCTTCACACCACATATATCCTTTTTATCTATGAAAAATGCACCATATATCATCAAAACATATTTATTCAAGTCATGGTGGTCCTGGTATAATAAAAATATCACCTCTAAATCTCTTGATAATACTTCTAATGGATGTCCATTAATGATGAGGTTATTTTTTACGAATTAGTTTTTATTCTTCTAAATCATCAAGTGAAATTTCCATATAATGTAATATATCCATAATCACATATATGATGATATTTTATTATGATTATATAAAAACCATATTCCTCCTATAATTAATTCAATGAAAAACAAAAGCATCGTGTGTGAGTGTGTGTACGTACGTACTTCACACCATCTCTTTGTCATGGTGTTAATTATTTCGTCAAAATTTTATTAAAATTTGTATAATTATGCATATACTATATATATGATAAATAATAAATTATATTCATTTTGTAAAAAATTAATATATCATTCCCTTTAATACCCTTTCACCAAAAATCGAATGATATAAACTCTTGTGCGCACGTACAACATATCCTCTACAAGATGCGGTGTGATTCATTTTCTGAGTACCCAATTCAGTAATGATTATAAAAATTTATATAATCAATAAAGATGTTATCATTTACAGAAATATAATTCATTAGATAATAACATTATATCACATTTTCAACAATAACTACTTAAATGATTTTACGCACACAGGAGAATGAAGTACTCAACACCACAAACATGTGTAATGACGAAATACAATTAAAAAAGGTATTATAAACTATTATAATTGGATTATGTATGATATCATTAATGTTAATATCTTCATGTAAGAAATTAAAAAAAACAGATTAAAACAATTACACCGGATGTTGAGATACATAAAATTAAAATCGGGAAAAAGATAAGAATTATTTAAAAATAACATTATTCTTTGTGATTTTTTATATTTATGTCTCAACTAGGGAATACTCTCATCCATGACCATGTTTACTCAAAAAGATTTCTAAATTAGTTTTTCTATTATACTATGAATTTTTGAATTATTTTTACCCCTCTTAGACATTTTATAAAATGTATTAATAATAATTTTAAATGATTTTATTGGGATATTTTAATCTATTTATAGTTATTTTTTCAATATTATGCTTAATTGAGGATTATCTCTTATGGTAAAATATATATTATTTTATAAATGGGTTTATGATTATATTTTCATTATTTGAGTTATTTTGATACCATTAATTTTTTATGGATAATGTATTCGCATTTTCTATGATACAATTTGAATACGAATATTTTTTTGGATAAATTTCACTCTATTCATAATATTAATTAATTAGACATAGTATATTTTAGGGGTTCTCACTATATCCCCTTTATGCATATGTATGTATCATGAGAAAAAAAATTTGGGTTTTGGGTAATGCCTTTCATGATTTTGTATGGTGTCTTGGATGATCCCTTAACATTGTGATTATGATCTCACGCATTATGAATTCCTTCATTATGGGGTTATATATTGATAATACATCTGATTATGTAACTAGTAGAATATTCATAGTTAATTACCATCTCATGTCAATAATAATATTTCATTATTCGATAAAATTTCAATTATTCCATTTTATGCTCATGATTATGTTTTAATAGAATGTGTTTTAGTTTATTATGATTACCTAATTGTGTATGTTTATTCAAGATACATTGGGATGCATTCTAATCATTACTGAGCATTATAGCTTTCCATTTTCGTCTTAATTATTTCTTTTATGATTTCATGAAATATATTTTGAATGATATGTATGGGTGATCTAAGAGAATATGGATATTTCTAGTGGAGCATTTATGATGTCTTAAAATTCATGAGGTAATGTAAAAATTAATTTTTTATCTAGTTTTTTAATGGTACTATATTATTCCGAAATATGGGATGATATGAGTAATACTTATTAATAATTTAATATGTTATCCCCCAAATTTATGATTTTGGTGTTGGGGAATTACAATTGATATGAGAGAATATTTAGGTGAAACATTGAAAACCTAATTTATTAAATATAATTTAGAGATAATAACCCTAAAATGGAAATAGGGAATATTCCTAATGTAACCATTCTTATGATTTTGATATTAGTTAAACAGAAATTTTCAATTCATTATATGTGTTTTACTATAACAAAATTATTTAATATTATTTATAACATAATCTAATGTAGAATTTTTTTTAGAAATGGAACCTATGCGAACAAATGTAAATTGTATCAATTCATGTAATCCATGTATGGAATTCCATATTCATCAAGTTAATTATAATGTATATGGAGCTACATATCATGTTTAATAACATATAACTATATTGGGTTATCCAAGTCTTGTTTTTAGAAATAACCATACTCATATAGAGCTTCATGATTCACCAAATATTAGAAAAAAATTGGACCGCTTCATGAGAAAAAAATATTAAATGGGGCTAAATATAAATTTAATACTGAACAATGGATATGTTCCATGGAGAATATATTTCATGGTTTTTTAAGTAATGAAATTTAATTTCTCCGAATTTTCGTGTACATTGTATAATTATATGGATATATTATGAGACCACACACTCTGACGACATGTCATTCTGAGGCCCTAAAGGATTAAAACAGAATTTTAATCATTTTTATGGTACGTTCAGTAAACATGCGAGTGGGTATTTTTATATATTGAAATTTTTCTCTAGTCAAAAATTAGAGGGAACTATTGAACAAAGAATTCTAGGATTCCACAAGATATGACTTAACAATGGCTGGAAAGGGCCATGCGAAAAAATATATTTCTCAGACATTTTTCAGAAAAATAATAAAATATTTTAAATGATTTAATTTTTTAATACTCATTGTATAGTGGAAGACACCGATATTGAGGTGCAAAGATGATTCAACGATGAGGCACATTAATGGAGGGTTAATAATTGGTTTATAAATTATAACATGATTTTATCTTAATGACTCATTAAATATGGCTCATTTAATATGGATAATTAAATGATCATCATTAATTTATGCAACGTCGCTGAGCTTTTTATTTTCATTTAATAAAAACATATGTTTGATATTTAGAATTAACAATAGGTGGGAAATATCTAATGAAATGACAGCGGAATCACTCTCGAATGAAGAACGAAGAATAACGGACCGGTGATTCATCAAGGGATTCTATGATCCTAGAAGGACAGAGCCAAAAGTGATGTTGACATCCTAAAACCTTGAGGATGAATGATTTGGCATTGAATTTCAATGAGTTAGGGGTTTATGGATTCTATGATTTTCATGACTTCTTCCCCTTTATTTAAAATTAATGACCAACACGGAGAAACCGACTAAATTGTTGACTTGGGAATAACTCATTCCTGTAGATGAATATTGTATGGGGGGTTTTAGTAGGGGTTTTACACTTTCTCTATGGATTAATAACTTCTTACATGCTTAGAATCTGAAATGGGTGGTGCAGTCTAACACGAACAAGGTTCAAACCCACATCCATGGTTTTTTATTGTGCATTATTCATGCATGATCACTCAACATTACGGAAAAGTGAGTTTGAGGCCATAACAGAAAAGGTTACAGACTAACGATTCCATAGATGCAAGAGGTTCATGAAACAGACCACCAGAGCGACCTTAGTGGTCCCTTCGAAGTTGCCGCTGGTTTGGAAGTGACGGGCGACAGTGGTTGTGGTTGAAGGATGGTGGTGTTACCGTCGACAGGCCCTGGAGGTGAGGTGTTGTGGTTCCTGATAGTGTCACGTGGTGGAGTGGCCTGCTCAGGCCTCTTTTTTGCATTCAAGGCTCACAGAACTAGTCTACGTGCATGAGAAATGGATGGACACTTGGCGACACCATCGTCGCTTGACTGTGGTGAAGAGACTTCCCCACATCAATCGCGAGGGGGGGGGGGCAGACACAGCTGTCTGCCACATCCTGACCGTGCAGACAGGGTATGCTAGTAGGACAGACCCATGACGCAGGTTCGGACCCATCCTTCCAATCCTAAATCGAAATCCCAATGGACCTTGTGGGCTGTACCAATACGGGACCCATGACGAACCCGGACCCAACCGGAACCATTTCACGTAAATGATCATTACATACAGATCAGGTGTCCAATTGACTCACCATCTACGACATCGGTACTATTGCAACATGGAAGTCATTTTGAGATACATTACATGAGTTTTGGAATACGCTGCATTACAGTTGGGTTGGATCATAATTAAATCAAACTAGGACCTTTTTTCTAAATAGACAACAACATAAAGACTGTGCATCCAAACAACACGTCATCTATTTCATTAGGACCATTACAATGAGGTGGTCCATTGGGTTAAACTACATGGGAAATACTGGCTATTGAGGTATGAAGAATGGATTTATGAGAAGATCTTCATGAAATAAATTGTGCGAATAGATGGAATCTAGTGTCTAGATGTGACATGAAGTAATAACATCAATCCTTCATGGGTCTGCATCCTGCGATCCTTAGTGGGTCATCAGCTTCAAATATTGTGTTTGTTAGAACCTACTTATTCTTTATGGATCAACACCATTTGATCCTCTGTGAGTCTGCACCTAGTGATACTGAATGGTTCAGCACCTAGTGACATTATTTGGGTCAACAATAGAGCCTCTCAATAGAATAAGACGATCTCGAATTATGACTAATCATCTTTACTATTTAATTATGTTCCACCTAGTGTGATCTAGGTCTTTTACCATGTGTTATGAGGTTTAAATATTACTTGGTGGTATTACATCTTTGGTATTTACATTATAGTGTTTTCCTTCGTGGATTACTGAGAGACCTTCAGGGGTCTCATGGTACCTACTCTGTATTGTTATACTCACTATTGAATTGGACAAACCTGTACCTATTGTGTCTTCTAAAAATTAAAACAATCCTTGATTATGACAATAGTGATTCATGACTAGGGAGTATTATATGGTTGATCGATAGAGGTGGTGTGCTATAGTGGCATCCAATAGGGAGTTGTACCAACCCTTCAGGTTGTATCCTTGACAGATGACTTCTAGGTCTTTTACATCTTATGTTTTACATTCCATTAAGTTGGGCTTATATTATGGACCCTTTAAATTTAGATTACACACATTACCCCTAGTGGTGGTAGATTGTGGTAGTTGTGTTACTTTTCATTCGTTCATGGTCATATTAATTTTTTTCCCAATCTATGTATCCACAGGTTGAAAGGAAATCTCTTCCCTTTTTGGTATATGACTTTTCTTGTACTATTCACCATCCCTTGGCATACATAAGGTGGGTTTGTGGAAGTCATCACATGGGCCTCAAGGGATGGGTCTTGAAAAAAAAGGTATAAGTTTTTCATGGATGTTTACCTACACTATTGGAATGCATGTCAATGGTGTTCATTATTCAGAACAATAAGAATGAGTAATAAATATAAAAAATGAGAAAAATTATTTTATGGAACACTTCCTTGAAAAATAACTCCCTCGTGATCAAAGAGCATATATAGGGAGAAAATTTATAAATCTAATGAAAAATGATGATGAGAATGTTGTATAATATGAATCCAACATTAAATGGTTTGAATGGAATGAAATAAATTATATATGAATTTAAAAAAGAATCATTGATCAATACATTTAAGGTATAAAACCATTCCAATGAAGGGAACTAGTCTCCCAAAACATCTCATCTTATGAATATAATTTCTTATGTTCATACTCATAGAGAAACAATCATTTATGTATTTTATCATTAAATCACTGAAAGAGGATAAGATTGTTGTTGAGTTCTATAAAAATGAAATTTGGAAAGAGGAAAGATGGGATGATTTATGTTTTTATCTTTTAATAAATGTAGAATGAAACCCCCATGGGAAATTACTACTGGGAATGCGAACTTGTTATATGTTTGGATAAAATGGCTACATGGCATGTTATTGTGAGAGAAAAAATTAATCTTGTAAAGTGATGTAAATAAATTATAAGGAGATGGGGCACTAAGACAATAAATGTTCAATGTGTCAAGAATATATGCCCAAAATATTCCAATAGAGAAAGTACGAGCTTATGATATTATAATAGGCATGTTTGAAGTTCCCAAGGCTTTGCTGGTAGGAACATTAATCATCTACTAAAATTTATAAAAAAAATTATTTTATTCTTGATCATATAAATGGTTTTAATGTCTCCTATATTCTAAGAGAATTAGAAATTTTATTCTTGATTTAATAAAAGGGTTTGGATTCAGAACACCAATGGTAGGATTTATTTGAATAAAAATGTCATGAGTTGAAAAATCTATGAAAAATAAACATGATTTATTTGATGGCTATATCATTATACAAATGGTTGTGGTTTATATAATCCTTGGTATAGAACGGATTTAAAATACAAGGAAAACATTTATTTAAAAAGTGGGGAATTGTGATTCTTTATGGATATGTAGAATTAATTATCATTAGATTAGAGACGTAGTCATTTGATTCTTATCTAGATCCTACCCTAGTAACATAATTGAATAGAATTTGTGGAGAGGAATATAAAACAAAATATAGGGATAGGGACGGCAATCGTAAAATTGAAGAAGTATCTATAGTAAATTGATACACTAATGTATTTATTATGGAGTTACCTGGACACCCCCTTGAGCATGTTGTTGAATTTTTTATAGATTTAATTACAGCTGAAATAACAATATCAATCAATTGCTATAGAATTGACAGACAATAATTTGTGGTGATATTGAAATAACTAAAGGATTTTTTAATAAGGGATTTATTCTCCCAATCATTAACCCATGGGGATATCGTGTTCTGTTTAGTAGGTAGAATGATGTATCAATGTTGTTGTGTATTGATTATAATAAAATCAACGTTATTATAATAAAGAACATGTATCCTCTAACATGGATTTATGATTTATTTGATCTACTTCATGGAAGTCAATTTCTATTTGGTTTACTATTGTTTTTTATATAATTAATTATGGGTAAATAAAGAAGACCTTTTAAAGATATATTTTCAGAAAAGGAATGAACGACATGAATTTATAGTAATTCCACATGGATTAACAAATGTTCAATGATTCTTATTGATCTAATGAGAAAAGAATTAAATGGATATCTTGATTATTTTTTGTGGAATTAATTGATTAATCTAGGGTGTATTATATAATATATGATTATTATTGTAATCACATTCAAATCAATCATAGTAATATTATAAGGATTGAGTTATATGATAAAATTAACATGTTTGAATTCTAGATTTCAGAAATATCATTTCATGCCCATATCTTCTCTACTTATAGAGTCATTATTGTTCCTATAAATGGAAAAAAGATCCATCAATATCCTACAACAATGAGTAAAATAGATGGATTTTTTCCCCTACATTTGTAGGGTACAACCATCATTTCATTCTGAATTTTTCCTAATTAGCCAACTCATCAATGAGTCTCAAACGTAAAGGGTACAAGTTTGTATGAAAAAATGAATGTATATAATGTATTGTAGAATCAAAGAGAATATTGTTCAATGAAACAATCATAACATAAAAATCATTAAATGGTGGATTTGGGATTCATAGTGATGCTTTAATTATATAAAATGGTTGTGTGATATGAAGAATGATAGAGTTATTTGATAAGAATATTGGAAGTCTAAAACTCATGAATAGAACTATCCAACTCATGATAATGAGTTAGTAGTTATATTCATTGCTCTGAATATTAGGAGACACTATGTTTATATTGATCATTATGAGATATATAAAGATCAAAATATATTGAAATGTATCTTCTCATAGAAATACCATAACATAAGCCCAAGAATATGGCTCTATCAACAAAAGGATTATGGTTATTCAATACACTACCAACCACGCATAGAAAATAAAATGGTTGAGGCATTGAGGAGGTAGGATCATGGTTTTCTAAAATGATATGAGAATCTAAAGGGGACATGTGTTCAAGGATATTATACAAATTGATATGGAAATTATAATGGAAGTGTAACATAAATTCCCTATCATAGTGATTAAAATCAGGTTTATTCAAACAAATAACGTTTTTTATATGATTTTATGAATTTACTAATAAAACTAATGTTCAAAATAATGGAAATTGATAAAGGTTATTTATAATGATGGTTTTTTGAAATTTACAATGTGTATTTCTGTTACCTATATACATGAGCTAAAAAGGGAATTTTTGGATGATTCTCATGGCTCTAATTTCCATATACACCATTGTCACACCAAGATGTATATAGATTTCAAGGATCATTTTTTCTATGGAAATATGAAGCCATAAATTGCTGATTATGTGTCTATATGTTTGTGTTTTTAATAGTTGACATATAAAATACAAACTCCTAAAGTATTCATAGCACCCTTACCTATATCATCATGGAAATTCAAGGACATTACACTGGAATATTTTACTGCATTATGAAAGGCCACAAAAAAATAATTGATATTCGATATTATTGTTCACCATAACAAATTAAAACAAATTATTTCAATAAAAATATTTACAAATAGATTTCCTTCAATTAATATATATTAATGATGTTTTGTGACATCATGGTGTACATATTTCAATTCTACTAGATCATTTTCAAAAAAATTCCATTAAAATTGTTGAAAATTCATCAAAATTAAATTGATAACATACTCCATTTGAGCTATACATACAACCCTATAATTGACAGGACGTTGAAACTGACTATCCCAACATCAAAATACTTGTTTACATCCTTCTCAGTTGTAATTGATGCTATGTGGGATCTATATTTAATTACTGTAAACTATTCCTATAAAAATAGCTTCAAATAATATATTAAAATGGAACCGTATTATGTGTTATATGTAAATAGATGTCGTACACCAACTTTTAGGGATGATTTTGTTGGAAAAAAATTTTTGTCGAAGAACATTATGTGAAATAAAACTAATTGAATAATTTTCAAACACATATCAAATAAGCAGAAAATAGGAAAAGGGGATATACCGATAATTAAATGAAGGATTAGGATTTTCATTTGGGAAATAAATTTTTATTGAATTTATCTACATGGAATAGTGTTAAAAGATTTTTTACAAATTGAAAACTAATTTATATGTAATTATAACATTTTGAAATTGAATAATGAATTGGAATGTTGTATTTTCATTTGAAAATTATAGATACTCTTTCTAAAGTATACGATATAATCCATATCACTTTTCAATGGAAGAACATGCTAGACCAAACACATGTTATTTATTCTAATGAAATAGAATTACAATGTAATTTATCATAATATGAATATATTGCCTTTATTAAGGAAACTAGATAATAAGTATTGACGAATTAAATAACTTATCATATAAAGGTGATATGGGGAAATCATATATTAGATGATGCAATGTGGTAACCTAAAGAAATAATGATAAAGAACTACCCAAATCATTTTATGGGGTGATATTATTGAATGTTTAAGGGAATTATTTCTATAATTATGTAATAATGTTACAGCCAGTGATTTTATAATGTGTTTTGTTTTTTCAATAAATTTAATCATTTCTATTTCACATAACACTGAGTTCAAACACACCACAATAGATTAATATGATTATATTACAAATTATCATTTAACAGAGATAGAATGAGTATTACTAACCACATTATGAAATTTATATATTTATTAAAATCTTATGACATTCATTTAAAATATTTTATGGTCATAATATAAAATTGAATCCAATTTTACGCATTAAAAGACAATATTTTTTTAAATTTATTTTTACAACCTTTTGATGGGAAACTTGTTTTAAACCTAAATATTGTCAAATTTAATAATTATATATTAAGAAATAACCTTCATACATAAAATCAAATATCAAAAATTACCTTGGATGTTTTTTTTGTAATTTTATGATAAGTGTCTTGTATCGACAAATTTTTAAAAATGTTGTATTTTAATTGAAAATATATTTTTATAATTAATATTGTATACTGACATGTTGTATTTTTTATTTGTTTAAAATTATAATTAGTTAAATTTTATATCATTTAGTCATAATGATATTTTTTTTGTTTTTGTGAAATTAATCATTACAAAAAATGATTTTATAGTGATTATGGATTATTTATTTAATTAATAGGAATATCAAATAAATGATATCAAAAATTTGAATAATACTATACATTTAAATAAATAATATCATCCAATAGTTTTTTAAAGTACCTTGACATATTATGTATGTTTTTAGATATTTTTACTCTAACATATCCTGTTGCTTTGATATTTATTAAAATTTATGTTTTGAATAGTATCAACATTCACATTATTGAAATTTTAGAATAAAAAATTTATGAAACTAAATAAAACTTTTATAAATATAAAGATCCAATGAATAATTTATAAAATGTTTAAAATTCAATCATTGATCCATTTTTGGCTCTTTTATCATTTTATATTTATTTATAAACCCTTATATAATAAATAAAACATGTTGTCATTGTGAAAGTTAACGAGACTAGATAAGGAATAAATACAAAAGAGACGTCTTATAATGTAACATATAATTGTCTAGAAATTATTGGTTGAGATTATTTAAACCCATAAAAATTATATCTACAAAATAACTCAATTTATTGAATTTGGAATTGAAAATAATTTTATTTTTATTTAATATTTAAGATTTTTTAAAAAGTGTCCCTCACTACAATTATAAAATAGAAACTCCTCTCTCGCATATTCACACCATAATGAGGCATAAATTATGAAAAAAAACCAACCCATGTATCTTTCCAATGTTCATTTCAATGTCTTTGTTCTCACAGTCTTCAAAATAAACAATCTCTATATCTTTTGAGAAGAGATCAAATGGAAGTACAATAAAGAATAGGTGATTTTTTACCCAATAATTTCTTATTATAAATCCTCTACACATGTCGTTTCTATTACAAATTAATAACCCCAATATATAAATATATATATACATATATATTGAGATATTATTTTTTATATAGGATGACCATATTTTTCATTGTATCCATCCTATGAAAAATAATAGAACCACGTGTTAATATTCATGGATTACCATCTCTACACCATTGTGTAATTTTTGCAGCCCCGTTTTAATTGGATGTATATAATGATGGATAAAATTGATATGAATAATAAATATTACATTATATAGGTTTTGTAAAAATTTATATACCACACACTTCATTACACCTTCATCATTAAAGGAATGATATTATCGCTCGTGAAAACGAATGACCTACTATATCCACAATGGTATGCTATTCATTTTAAATGTACAGTATTCCAGAATGATTATAAAAAAATTATATAATGAATAAATATAAAAATTATGAAAATAATATCATTATTTTTATGAAATAACTATAGCTTATACACATGAATAGAGACATACATGATGAATCATGCAATGGATAATGAACTGGTTAACCACCAAAACATGGGTAATAAAAAAATATTATTTACAAACATGTAATTCGATAATATAATTAAATCATATATGATATCATATATATGAATAATACTCTCGTATTAATTAATATAAATATTTAAACCATTATATTTGAGTTTGAGATAATAATAAAAATGGAAATTGGAACAATTATAATGGTTATTTCACAATCTCATTATTATTCAATATTTTTAACGTTTATGTATCAATTAGTGAATATTTATTTAAATATAGACATTTTTAAAAATATTTTCAAAAATATATTTCCCATTATTTCAAAATTTGTAATTTAATTTTACCCATGATATATTTATTATATGATATTTTTAAAGGATTCACTTTTTCATTTTACAATTTATTTACATAGTGACATTTTTTAAAAATATACAGAACAAACGTTTTTTGACCTTATATGACATAATCAGATTTTACGTTCATCATGATGCCTTAAATTTTTAAGCATACCTTACATGTTTACATGATTATATTCAAAGGAAATGTTTTATTTTTATAATTATGTTTGATTTCACTAAATGATTTCAATGTAAGAAATAATATTTGTAAGGATGAGTTTTTTTTGTATTTTTTGTGTTATTTTGATCCATTTAAACATTAATTGTTTTAAATTTCACATAATCTATGTTGATCCATTATGTACCATCAAAAATCATTTATTAATTGGTTTATAATCAGTTTGACTACGGATGTTCTATTTTGATACAATTCTTGGTTCATGGATATATATTCACATTTCATAACCTAGGTTATTCATATGAAAAATTATTTTGATTATATTTAATTCATAATATAATAATAATTAATTACACATAGGAATTGTTGGTGGTGGTCCCACAATAGCACATGTTTAAATCGGTAGGTCTCATGATAAAGACATGTTTTTTTGCTAATGTCTTACCTGATTATGTTTGGTGGCTTAGAGAAATCCTTGAGGATTTTTTATGATGTCCATCATTATGAATTCCATATTAATGAGATTAATTTTTTATAATCCATGTGATTATATTACTACTATAATATCCATGGTTATATATCATTCAAATGTGATTATTTATATGGAGTTAATTGAGTATCTTCTATTTATATTATATTATGATCATTATTTTGTTTTAATGTGATGTGTTGTTATTTATTCAATATTCCACTTTGTTTATATCTATATATTATAGCTCTCAATGTATGATTATACTTTCTGACTATATGATATGACCCCATATTATTTTTTTCATGGATACTATGATATATATTATGAATAATATATATGGGTAATCTATGGTAATATTTATGTCTCCAATTTACTTCTGTTCTTGTATTCCAATTATTGTTTTAATTTAAAAACTATTTCTGTATTCGGTTTTTACATAGTTTTTATATACTTCAATCTGTTGTTATATGATTTCTTACACTCAATACACATCATGTAATGTAACCACCAAGTCTATGCTACATATTTTATGGGCATTATAGTCATGTCCATTTCAAAACTACTATTACCATTGAAACACAAACTTATTTAGCCATTCTAATAAGAAAAATCCCAATAATTTATAAATTAGCAATTTAAAATGAACATTTAATATTTATTTCATATAATATCTCTTTAAAACAATTTTATACTGAGGTACTTAAATTATCTCCATGCTCTTTCTTGAATTACATGTATAAGAGATTATCATATAAAAAATCATTAATAATTATCACGGTAATCTCAAGATACTCTATTATTATTGTTAGATGAAAATTATTATAGCATTAGTTAGTTCGAAAGGCCTGAAAATAAATGGATAGATTATTTGTATTGTGGGAACATAAGTAATTAATATATCTTCATTCTTCACCATAATTACAATATACCCTATAAATTTTCCCACATATACCTACATGAGTCTCTAAATATATAAGAAAACAATTCAAAAATCTATGATAGTGCATACTAGTTTTTAATATGATCTTATTGAGTTGATGATAATCATTGAAGAGAAGATCAAACCTAGACTTATTATTGATAATGTGAATTCAATCAAACATAGGAGACATACATAGGATAATTTAACCATTTTCCATAGTATATTTTGTCTTAATATTAATAATTTATAGTAAAACTTTTTCCAATATACTCTCAGTATTGGATTTTAGTGGAGCATAATTAATATGTAAAATTGTAAACACCAATTCACTATTATGAGGATGAATAATATGATAATTGGGGAATTAAATAATATATTACAACAAAATTTAATTCTAAAAGGGTAATAAATTATATTCAAAAATTAATTTGACTATATATTTTGAGTCGTATTGAAAGAATGTCAATTGATGAGGTTACGATTTATAAGGAGTATCATTATCCGCCTTGTGATTTTATTGTATCGGATGATCATTTAAGACATTTAATGTTATTTATTTCTCCAAAAAATTTATGTTTGACCAATAAATGGTCATCACATCCCTATCTAATATATCACTGAATTCCATTAATAGGGGTGTGTTATTTTTTTGGATATCAAAAACACAAGAATTGAATAAAGAGGACTTATATGATTTTAATTATATAATAACCATCTTGAGTTTTTCAATGAAAAATAGAACACCATGTTATATAGAAGTGTATGTATAGTTCATGTAAACAAGAATGATATGGTTTAATATAAAGAACCATAATGAAATTATTAATATAAAATTATAGAATGAATTATATTAGTATTTTTTACTATGTTTTATTGAATGCTGGTAATCTATTGTGATAGAAAAATATCATCCCTTTTATCATAATACCACCCCAACAATAAATAAGTATTTATAGTCCAATAAAATAGTATGTTTCATCTACCATTCAATTGGGGAAATTGATTCTCTATGAACCAAAATATAGAATACTATTAAAACATTAGTATTAAATGTTTTCTTATGAATATATATAATCAATTTATGATAAATATGTATAATATATTTAAATAAATAAAATGTACTATTAAATAAATAATAAATATTTTTTCAATTTTCAATAATTTTACTTTATGATACAGAAACAAGTCTTCTTCAAAAATACATTTACCATCATTTTTTATTGTAATAATTATAGTATCTTTATACCATTTTATAAAATTAATTTTTTTCAATTTATCATTTTTTTAGAATTCATAATTTGAATATGATATTTTGGAGAGTTTTGTAATATACCGAACTGGCTCACCTCTATGATGTTGGCCGGACAGGTGGGACATATAACCTCAATTGTATCTCCATGAATGCCAGAGGCTACTGACTAGCAATGAGGACCCTTTTTGTGTCTATGCGGGAGAATATTCCCTCATAGGTAACAGATAAAATTATAAATGAAGTAAAATACAAAAATTAATAAATATCAGAAGCATGTGAATAAATAAAATGAAGCAAAATCAATCTAAATAATCCAACTGAATAATAGTTATCAAATTTGGATGCTCACGAAAGATGTAATGCCATAATATAGGTCTAAACTGAGAGTATGGAAAAACCAAACTCAAACACATAGTCAACTAAATGATATGATACAATGAGAAACATCATCACGAGCAAGGCCCGATTCCCTGCCCCAGTCTCCTTCCTAAGAAGTAATGAAAATTCAAACATCAGAAGCATCATGCTTCACATTTTCAATACCTTATATCATTTAATTAACTCAGGTGTCTATGGAAACAAAGCAGGGTGTTAGATAATATTCCTAGTAGGCCAACCCCAATGGTGTCAAACCCATTCCATTTCGTGCAATGCTAATAATGCAGTGTGATATTTGACAACATTTCCATATAATTAATATTATGTCCAATGAAAAAAATAAGTCAGTCTGGGTCGTAAACGACACCTTTTCTTAATATTCTACATCAGCCTAAGCTAGTAGTCTAAAAAACAAACTTATTAGTAGATTGCATGAACACATATATATATAACACCAAGAAAAAAAAGGTAAACAAGAAATAGGTATACCCCAAGCTTGTCCTTTGACTTGAGGTCAAATTCCAGTGTTAACCAGGCACACTTTTACATATCTGAAGGATATGTCAATTATCAAGAAAACTAAAATGGAAATAAATATTATCCTTATGTGAATCATTATTAAGGTTCATATTTAGAGTTTGAGTCCAAGCCCATCCCAATGTTATTGCAATGGAAAACCGTCAATATATCCAACACCACCTAGCCCGTCGAAGGAAAACATTTGAAAAACTGAGTATCGCTCGAGGCATGGCATTACCCTTAGTCCGTCCTGATCTCACAAAAATGGGTCGAGTGTCATCTGAGGCTGGAATAGACACATTGTCAACAGATCCATCCTCATAAGACCATTTGGAACTGGTATCACTCAAAAAAAATTAGAATGTTTGGGGAAGTCTCGGTCCCATAAATCCAATGACACTACCCCCATCACATAATAGTAATAGTCAGGAAAATTGGGTCTAAGAATGGCCCTTAATATGGGACCTACCTCCTTTCCCCACCCTGATTTTAATTAATGTTTTCACAACAGCAGATATGACATAATCATCATATAAACTCCTAGCTTGAAATCTAACCAGAAACACTCATGCATCACAAGGTATAAATTTAACAGAATAACAAAACAAATTGAATGAAAATATACATATAGTATAAAAATTTGCAGATATTGTACTTTTTAAATGTTAACCAGTTTAGCAAAACAAGTTTCCATGATCCAATAATTTAAAGTCATGTTTAATGAAACTATTTATTTAAATTAATTTCAATAAAAAGGGGCTTCACAACACATGCAATTAATCAAAAAATAAATTCATCTAATAGAAGAAAACATCGATCCTCTCGGCATGCCCAAATTGGTGTCCATCATTGTTGCAATAATTCATATAAATGTTCAGTTACTTTCAGAACAATAAAAAGGGGATGCACCATACTCACAGTTAATTAAATTAAAAACTCGACTAACAAAAATATACACCCACTATGTCGGTACAACCAAAGGGGTTTCTAATCTTGATGAAACAATTAAGAAAAATTTATTTAAGATGATTAAGCATGGAAAAATTAATTAAAACCATTAAAATAATTAAAATCGGAAGAAATGGACAAATGAGGTAGACACCAACCAAACGGAGGGAAAGATAGTAGGCACCCAACCTTGTAGTCATAGATGAATCTAAGATTGGTTTTGGGATTTTATTTGACCTAAAATGGATGAAGAAAAAGGATTTTATAAAACCAAAAAAATAAGGAAAAAATATTCTATGAAAAAATGTGTTTATATTACTCAAGAAAACACACTATTTTATATACACAACGTTAGGCTTTCTATAAGGATTACTTTGCACTTGATAGTAAAGGAATTAGATGTCGGATGGAGGACCATACGAAGGGGCTGGTGGTTGGTGTGAAATGAATGAGGGGTGCGACGTGATGAGTTTGAGAGGGAGAGTGGAGAGGGAAAAAAAAATAGAAAAAAAATTAAAGAGAAAATAAAAGAAAAATATGAGAAAAATAAATGATACAAAAAATGGAAATAAAAGAAAAAGACAAAATAATATAACAGAATTGAAAGGAAAATAATAAAAATAATTAAAAACGCTAATCCCCAATTTTAGTTATTTCCATTCTCTTGTAACCACCTCATTAAGAAAACTCGTACCAGATATTCCCTTATAAGGATAGTGTAATGTCTCTAGGGAAGAGTTATTTCCACTGCGCTTGTATTTCCATCTCTCACTCCCAGGTCTCATCCTGAACATTTCTGTGTTGCCAAAACACTCGGACCAGAGGGAAGGACTTGACTCAGAGGACCTTCATGCCACGGTTGACGATACAGTTTGGATGCTCCACAAAGGATGAATCAACATCATGACCAATGTTATTAGGTTCAAATGACTGATATGGGTCGGGATGATATTGTTAAAGATGAGATACAAGGAAAAAATTTCATGGAATGGTACCACAGAGGTAGTAGTAACAAATAAGCTATAGGCCCAACTCTCTCAACTATCTCGAACAACCCAACGTATCTCAGTACTAACCTCCCCTGCCTCCACATCTACCTGTTACACAACCTCAGAGAAACATGCATAATTACTTGATTTCCAACCTCAAAATCAATAGGTCTTAGGCGACGATCGGTAGAAAAAAATTTTCCTAGATTGAGCTATAGTCATACGCTTCTGAATCATCTAAACATTCTATGAGTCTCTGGAACGAGATGAGGACCCAATAGAACTACCTCACCTACATTGAGCCAGCACAAGGGTGAACAGAACTGTCTACAATAGAGAGCCTCAAATGGAGCGATTTGGATTGTCTCCTTGAAGCTGTTATTGTAGTTAAACTCGACTAGAGGGATCTATAATCCATGAATTGATCACCCTGCATCAAAACTACACCCAGTCTGATTCTTGATGAATCATAATAAACTGTATAGCTCATACCAGTTTCAAGAAGAATTAGGATCGGGGATGAGGTTAGTTTTCATTTAGACTCCTTAATGGTCTTTTCACAAGATTCTCACTAGATGAACTGCGCACCTATCTTAGCCAAGACATGAAGAGGCACTTCTAAGCAGTAGAAATACTATATGAAACACATGTAATAGCCATCAATCCCTATGAAACTGCATATTTCAAAGACACTCTTGCGATACTCCCATAAATCCACGGTGCTCATCTTTTCTAGGTCAACTGATACACCATCATCAGATATAATATGACCTAAGAAGTGTACCTTATCAATCTAGAAGTGGCATTTAATGAGCATAGCGTATTATTGGTTCTCTCTTAGTATATACAACACGATCTCAATATGGGTTCTATGGTCATGTTTGGAATGAAAATACACATAGATGTCATCCACGAAGACTACCATAAAAAATAAAGATATGGAAGAAAAACCATGTTCATCTGAGCCATGAAGACTGCTTTCAGATTCGTGAGGCCGAATGACATAACCATATATGTATACAAGCCTTACCTACATCGAAAATCCGTACGTGGTCTGTCATATGGTGTCACACACACCTGGTGATATCCTAACCTCAGATCAATCTTTTAGAAAATAGTTTCCCCTGTAGTTGTTCAAAGAAATCGTCTATATGAGGCAATGGATATTGATTCAATACCTTGAGTTGGTTGAATCGACGATAATACAAAAACATAACATAAGGGTAACATATTCATTCATGGAATAAAGGATAGGTGAACCCCATGCCGATGTGATAGGTATGAGGAAACCCTTAGCCTCGAGGTCTTTAGGATGCTTTTTGAGTTCCTGTAGCTCTTTTGTTTCCATCATATATGGAGGAATAGAAAATAGTGCCTCACCTGGAATGAGATCGATAGTGAAATCCATGTATCTCAAAGGAGGAAAGTCATAGAAATCATCAGGTAAGGCTTCCATAAAAAGATCCTCCATTGGACGAAATTCAACTAGTTGTGTTCCTAGATCGCTCATGAAGAGACTTGTCAACTAGGCGGTCACTCTGCCCAACCCTGCATATTTAGGCTTAGCTCGGTCTTCTTGTAGATCCTACTCATCTTTTTGATGATATGTGTCACCCTCAGGGGATGTGAAGGACACCCGACTATGATATAAATCCACATGAGCATGATAAGGGTTGATCTAGTTCATTCCAAGAATGACTTTGATGCCAGAAATATCGAGGATATAGAAATTCCAAAAAAAAAATTACCCGCCAATTTTGAGGGGAACTCTTGGAACTGGCATATTCCCTCTATCGAAACCCCTAGCAGATTGTCAAGAGACATGACACTGCAGAGATACTCAATAGGAAAACCAAGACTCTCAACAATAGCAGTAGATATAAATATGTGTGATGCGCTATTATCAAAAAAAGAAGAATCTAAATTAGAGGTTACTTGAATAGTACCTCTATCTATAGATAGTCCTGCACTATGCTCCTCTGTTGTTGATTGCAATACATACATGGGACCTGAGCCACAGCCCTGATACGCTGCATGGTTGGCCTGAGCAGGTCCACTATTCTGATGCTAATAATCTAGAACTAGATTTTCTTGAACAGGACCTCAAACATTACCTCAGTCTGATCGACCAGTGTAAAAATAACTCCAATCCTGTTGTGGAGTCATATATCTAATACCTGATGGATATGCAGTTGCAGATCCTCTACCACTGGATGATGAATGGAAGGAATGCAGGAAAGGTTGAAGGTGACCCGTCCTGCCGCTATCTTGGTACTCCATTGGATCTCTCATGCACTGCGGCTTCTTGTGACAATCCCACTTGTACTAATAAAAATTGAGAGAGCTATCAAGACATGTTTTTTGGATTGGATTTCCCCCACGCGCACTTTCAAAATGGTGATTCTTATATCTAGAAGTTTCATCACCCTATCTAAGAACTATACATCCCTGGATCACTGGTTTAGCTTCCCTGGAATTTTTCTATAAGATTAGAGCCTGATTCATGATCTCTTTTACAATTGTAAAACATAATATGTTCTCCTATGAGTGGATCGTATACTCATGTCCATCCTCAAAACGCCTCACATTAGTAGAATACTCTAACACATTCATAGAGCCTTTCTAAAGATGTAGGAACTCCCGCGCATGATCATATCTCAGAGTCTGTGAGAAAAAGTGGTCATAGAATGATTCTTTGAAGTTAGACTAAGCCAGGTAACTGGTCTTCTCAGCCAGAGAAACAACATCCCACAATATATTGGCAGAGTCACAGAGCATATAGACATCAAGTTTGAACCTATAATCTAGTAGCGTCTCAAGGTGGTCGATGATAGACCTTATAGCTTTTATCCAAGTCTCTACAGCATGAGGGCCACCACTCCCCGAGAAGGTGGGAGGGTGTTTCTGTAGGAAGTACCACATTATGTATGCCATTGACAGGTAATGTATATAGATATTTTGTATCGAATGCATAAAACTGAGGAGACTATCCCTAAACTGAGAGTCAGGGTCCCTCAGATGATAGACTAGTGGTAGTGCCACATTAGGCTCTATGAGAGGAACACGTGGTGGATTAGGACCCACCATCTCTAGAATGTGCTCATTGCCACTCTCCTAAAGCACAAAACGAAGAAATCACAATGGAAATTATCTACAATATCCAACACACACCTTTAGACAATGGGTAAAGAAGGATAGAAAACATGGATGGCACAAAGAGAGGTTGGGTACATAGCCAGCCTCCGAGCACTAAACAACAGACAACCCGCCTCAAGAGCTGGGTTTCAGTATGGAAGAGGCAAATCAAAAGGATTACTAAACAACTTCTAAATCACAATCCTCGGTAGAGTCATGATATAATATAATAGACTAACACATCCGAATATTCAATAAACCATGAATTTAAAATTCTACAACTAGCTATAACAGCAGTCTCATGCAACAGGCAAATGCATGCTGAATGTAGATATGCCTTGGAAAAATGCATGGCATTTAAATCCTATAGTTCCAATAATGATGCATGGGATTTTTCCCCTCATATCATTGAGATGGAATGGTAAACCAATTATTTCAATAATACAATAATAATAATAATGAAATACAAGTGAGTCACCCTAGGTGAAATCTTATCATCATTAATTGGAATAATCAATAACTGAAATCCCAACATATGAATTTTAGTTTTACCCATTACATGGGTTATCTCTGTCCAGGCATTGATTATATCCCAAATCCCAATATCATAGTCTCATGCCTAACCTAAACAGTATGATAAAAGGAAAAACCACCTATGATACCACTCTGTAACGTCACGACCCGACTCAACTCTAAGACGACGGCTGGACCGGTTGGACACTTAACCTCAAGAACATCTCCCAAAATACCAATGGTTTCTGACTAGTAGTGAGGGCGATTTTTGTGTCTGTGGGGGAGATTATTATGACATAGGTAACAGAAAAAAATCACAGCGGATGTAAACAACAAAAATTAATAAATAATGGATTCCTATGAATAAATAAACTGCAACAGAAGCAATGTATATAATCGAACTGAATAATATTATTCAAATTTGGAAGCTCACGAATGATGTCAAGCCTTGATATTGGTCTAAATTGATAGTATGGGAAAAAAACTCAAACACATAGTCAACTAAAAGAAAAGAAACAAGAATCAATTGCATCATTTGAATGGCCTGGTGCTCCGCCCCAGTCTCCATCAAAATCAATAATGAAGAGTTAAACATCAGAAGCGGCATGCATCCCCTTGTCAATATTACTGAGCATGTAATCTACTTAGGAGTCAATGACACCAAAGCAAAGTGTGGGATAAGATTTCTAGTAGTATGGAACCCATGGTTTCTAAACCATTCCATTTCGTGCAATGATAAAAATGCAGTGTGCTATTATATTATAATTCCATATAAATAATTTTAAGTGAAATGAAATAATTAAGTCATCATAGGACTAAAATGGCTCTTGTGCCTAATCACCTGATTTAACCTAAGATGGTAGCATGAAAGGGAACCTATCAGTAGAATTCACGAACAAGTATATATATAAAACCCATAAAATAAAGGTAAACATGAAAGAGGTATAACCCAAGCTTGTTCTTTGACTTGGGGTATAGATATAGTGCCAACTAGGAGCACTTTGAAATTTCAGAATGATTTCTCAATTCTAAAGAAAACTCAAATGGAAATAATATAAACATTAAGTGAATCATTATTAATGTTCATGTTTAGATTTGGAGTTTGAACATATCCCGAATATATCACTAAAATCATATGTAAATTTATCTAATACCACAGAGCCTATCCAAGTTAATCTTTCAAAAGAATGAGTATCGCTCGAGGCCTGGATTTACCCTGAGTCAACCCCGATCATGAAAAAATGGGTACATGGTGATCTAAGGCTGGATTCGCCACATTGCCAACAGATCTCTCCCAATGGTCCCTTTTGGAACCAGTATCTCTCAAAATTATTAGAATGTTTGGGGAATTCTCGGACCAACAAAGCCAATGAAACTGCCCCCAAGTGCATAATAGTAACAGTCAAGGACAGAGGGTTTAATTATGGACCTTAATACAGGACCGACCACCTTTCCCCACCTCAAATTTAATTAATGCTTTCACAGCAGCAAATTTGACATAATCAGCATATGAACTCGCAGCATGAAAACTATCCTGAAACACCCATGCATCACAAGGTGAAAATTTAATAGTACATCATAACAAAATTAATGGAAATATATATATATAATATCAACATCGGAGGATAATTCACTTTTTAAATAATAATCTGTTCAATAAAAAAAGTTCCAATGATCCAACAATTCATGTTCATGTTCAAAGAAAATTTTTATTTAATATAATTTCAATTAAAAGGGGCTGCGCAACACATGAAATTAATCAAACAATAAACATGGATAATTGAAGAATACAAAAATCATGTCGGAACATCCAAAGGGGTCTCAATATTTGTTTCAATAATTCAAACAAATGTTCATTTAATTTATAAACAATAATAAGGGGTTGCGCAGTACCCACAACTAATTAAATTAGTATCCCAGCCAACAAAAAAATAATCCGACTATGTCGAAACACCCAAAGTGGATTATGATCTTGTTGAAAAAATTCAATCAATTTTTTTTGATGATTAAGGATGAAAAAATAATGTAAAACCATTAATGTAATTAAAATTGGTAAAATTGAACAAATATGGTAGGCATCGAATAACGACACAACGGTGCGTTTTTTCAAATCATAATGTAATGGAGGGAAAGGTAGTTGGACCATTACATTGTATTCATAGATGACTCTATGACCCATGTTGGGCTTTGATTTGACTTAAAATAGAAGAAAATGAAGGATATTAGAAAAACCCCAAAATAGAGAAACAATATTCTATGACGAATTGCACGCATATTGCTGAAAAATATGCATGATTCCAAATTCTTAAGGTTATCCTTTCTTAAGGTTTACTACACACCTGACGACAAAGGAATCAGAGATTGAATAGAGGACCTTCAGCCTTCCAATGGGGATTCTGGGTGTTTTGACAGGAATGAGGGTTGTGACGGGTTGAGTGAGAGAGGGAGAGAAGAGAGGAAACAAACGAAAAGTATGAAAAGAAAGAAAAATAATAGAAAAATAAATGAAAAATATAAGATAAGGAAAAAATGAAGTAAAATAAAAAGATAAAATAAATCAAAATATTGTAATGGAAAATAATAAAAATAATTAAAAACGAGACTCCCCCATATTAATTATTTTCATTTTTCCTGTAACACCCTCTTTATTTTAATTCATAATTTAATTTTATCCATTCATTATTTCATCTAAATATTATTTAAATATCTTATTACAATTTAGTGATCCTTAATTAATTATTTAATACCATACACCACAAAAAATAATGACTTGACATTTTTTATGAAACACCTGTAATTATTTAAATTAAATAAAAAGATGTCTGGGACCCGCAGCAAGGTGAGCAGGTGCTCACCCTAGAATGCATAAAAAATTAGACTTAAATAATATAAAAAATAGTCCAAACCTGATTAAGGCCACGACGTTACATGATTCTTGGATATTTATAAAAAAAAATTATATCTGACTAAATCGATATAAACAATGTATTCTATGTGAATTATCATTTATTGTCACGAAAAAGAACCATTATGTAATGAATTATATGTTAAATTAGCATAATTCTCAATTAATTAGTGATAATATTGTTAATTACCACATTTCCAATAGTGTACTAATTATGATAACTTTTTAATTTTTTCCATTAAAACACAACATTCTAAAAGCTATTTTTATACAAATAATGTTTTTTGTCTTAATAATTATATTTAATATTAATTGTTTAATTATTTTAATAAAATTATTGTATTATATGTACTATATAATATTAAAATAATAGTTTTTTTTCAAGTTTCATATAATTTATTTAAACAATGTTTTTTAATTAAAAAATGTTTTCCTAAAATTTGTTACTATTGTGATTTTTGGGCATATTTGAAGCTAAATTATTCAACTAATATATTAAAAATCAGGTAAAATGGATTCTATATTTGAAATAATCATAATAATAACAATTTATTTATTTTATAATAATTATTTTTTATAATTAATATTGAAAATAGTAAAAAAATTACTACCACGTCTAAGGATAAATTGGAATTTCCCTTGGGTAAACCAATATATTTAGGGTAGATTTCCACCTAGAAACCAATATAATACATAATAAATGAAGATATTTAAACATTATATTATCCTCCAATATAATCCGTTTTATTTGGGGGCATCATTACTTTGATATTCACCTTCTATTATTGAAATTATTAAATGATGTCCATGTTTGTACCTCCTCCAACTTATAAAATGAATCATCATCCCTTGGATTATTTTCAATTTTTGATCCTTGAATCCTAGAAAATACCTACTAAAATATAACTAATGATTACATCTTTTAATCATTATGTGTATTTAATTATACTATGTTCAATTTTCATGAAATAATATATAAGCCAAAGGAGGTCTCTACGAGACAGTGTATTGATCTTAAACAAGTTCTTTCGATTATAAAACTTTTTCAACATTATGTAA
The DNA here is from genome assembly GCA_963277665.1 of Viscum album. Lineage (NCBI taxonomy): Eukaryota > Viridiplantae > Streptophyta > Magnoliopsida > Santalales > Viscaceae > Viscum > Viscum album. The sequence continues at coordinate 492,403,190 of OY728162.1, forward strand.
ATATGATCAAACCCAAAAATACATGATTAATATTTTATCAGTAATATAATTATATGGTATTATAGTTCTGAAACAACTATTTATCCCCAATTCTAAATCGAATGATATATTAATGTATTGCTCATTCATACATATAGGCTACAACCTCCACATAACTATCTGATTCACTTTCCACATCAACAATTCATGGTTGTTTATTATAACATGCTAAATTTTTATATATTAAATATTTTATTTGATAATTATTATATAACCTTTAATTACTATTTACAATTATTTTCATCCCTCTTTTGAGAAATAGAATCATCCCTTTAGATTATGTGTGGAAAATCGTCTCTATGTAGTGATGTAAATCATTTTTCTTCATATCTTCATATTAATGGTTATAATTTTGAATAAAATTAACATATATGATATCTATTTCATGATTATAACTTTTAAATTAAGTACCATTATCAATGAGAATTTAATATAACTATAAATAAAAAAATAGTAAAAAATTATGTACTTTACACCACCGTTGATGATAAAATTGAATTATTAATGAATAGATTATAAGATGTTATAATAAAAATATATGATATTTTATATATTAATATGGTTATATTATAAATAAATATTAAAATTTAAATTTATAAAAAATGATTTTATTCCTTAGGAATCATGATGTAATTCTTCCAAGAGGGGTTATATTATATTATCATTATTTATGGGAATTATTATGATTAAATTTTTCAATTAGATTTTCAATGAAATATCTCATTGAATTATTTTGTCTTATATTTACATCTATTTTTTATGGAAATAATTCAATACTATAACCCCCTACAATAATATACTCAATATTCCAGAAAATGGTTTTTATAGAAAACCAACATTATTTTTCCCTTTGGTCAGGAATCAGTTATTCCATGTCAATATACAAATTAAAAATTTCAAAGGATGTTTTTTTAATCTTATAATGATTTTTTAAGTGATTCTTACATATATATGATCTTCCATACAAGGGTTTGAAATTATCATTTTTATCATTTTTCTAATGTCGTAATTACATATTTTTTCTTGAAAATTTGAAATGATGTTTTGTTTTAATGAACAACCCACGAATTCCTTTCACGACTATTAAGAATTATATTTTCATTTAATCTTATTTTATATATTTTCTGTTTCAATTTTCAAATAATCATTTTAATTTAATACGATTATAATGTTTTAATAATTGATATTTGTTATTTTAAATTACAAAAATTTCATCCTCAAGAAATTTTACACTGATATTTTTATGTAATTTTTAAATATAAAAACATTTATAGTTGTTTCTTATAATTTATCGGGGTTATGATCCAATCGTACCATATATTAGTTTTTTCTCAATGGTTTATGATTATGATGATGTACTATTTATGATCCTTGTATCATTTATATTATTTAGATTTTATGAAATAATGAATCATTTATGATCACGTAGAACCCATATCTATGGTTTTAATTTTTTGATTAATGAATCCATAATTTCATACCCCTTTAATGTATTGGGTAAAAGCTGATACCTACTGAGATATTATGTAATTGAATGAGGAATGAACCAATTTCAGTTTTTTAATTATTCTCATAAGACTGTTTTTTGAGTGAACCACAACTGTAGAAATAATGTAATTAGATGTTAACTCGATCCATAATGATTTTCATATTATTGTGACTCAAATAAGGAAATAGTTTAACATTCTTATGTGTTTGTACAAAATATCAACTGGATACAATATTCATCCATATCTTATGTTTGATTATTCATGATACTACAAACATATATATTATTTATTTTGATTGAAAATACGTTATATCATGTTTCATTATTATAATATATTAATTGATGTTTTAGATTTTCATATTTTAATATTAATGTTTCATAACCTTATGATTATAGTATGGTGCCTTATAGTAATTTATTTATATATAATATTTTTAACACACTTTGGACATCTGATTTCTCCCTCTCATGTATATCTATTTATAATTTTATATAGATTGGTTTAATATAGTTTTTTATGTAAATGGATCCATTTATGAATAACATAACAGGAAATGTGTTAGTTTTAAAATATAATAGTTCATTTTTTATCAATTATTGCAAAAAAATAATTACAATTGATATTTGGATGGTGTTATATTCATAAGGAAGGTATATTTTGTCTAATAATGTTATGTATTTATCTTTCAAAATTATAAATCCCTATAGCTGTTATCAGAGAATAATTTATAGTATTTGGATAAATAAGATTAGAAAGGTCTTGTGAAAACTACTAGTATATCCCCATGTATAAGAGAATATAATAAGTTATGGTAAATAATGAATTTATTTTTTTATATTAAAATATATCCATTTTGATAATATAAGTACATGTGGTTTTGTAATAGATGTTTCAATGATTGAGAAACTCATAAAAGTGATCCTCAAGTATTTCATTTCTATCATTAATGTTTATGGTGGATGGTTCGTTATTTAACAAAAAGATAAAAAATTCCAAATGGTATTGTAAGGTTAGTTTATGTTGTCTGAATGAGTCCTAAACATGATTTTGAAAATATAATGACCTTGGATTACCATCTCTAAACCAATTTTTTCATATGCTAAAAATTATGTTTCTTGATTTTGGCATACTACAAAATAATTTCACTATTATAGGATTTCCCCTAATGTTTATTGTTTCCAATAATATATTTTTTGGTTTGAAACAAATTCTAGTACATGGATGAACCGTGTTTACATTGTATATGATGGAATATAAAATGATGTCCAACAATATAAACTTAATTTGAAGGGTTATATGTTGAAAAAAATTGATTATGAATCATTCAATGTAAATTGACAATTCCTAGATTCTAATTGATATAAATGGGGAAAAAATTCAATTCAGTGCTTAGTTATCCAATATTAAAAAAAATAGTGGGACAATTGTACACTAATATCTGGGAAATAGATTAAATTTATTGAAAATATATTTCTCATTCTCCATTTCATAGAGCATGAAATTCTTTTCTTAGATATTTTTCGTTTGTTTTGATAATAAGATCAACAATATATTATTTTATAAAATGGGATATAATGAAAAAAGGACTCCATGGATAGAGGTATGTATAAGAATTTTTTTATAATTACATTCCCTTTTTATTTATAATAAAATTGATAATTAATTCCATGATATTAAATATAATAATGATGAAAATGTTCTTACCTAAAAGTAGTATTTTAAATGACATGTTAGGTGTGATTGAAATGTTATAAGGGAAATGGAATATAATATTCGTAGATTACTAACTTTTAAAAACTATCACCAAAGGGTGATATCAATTTGATCCCTTAGTAGATTTGATGAAATTGTTTTATATGGTATTAATATGGACTTATAGATTATAGTAACAAATAATTTCTTAGTTTATATATGAAACAAATGATAAAATTAAAAAATAAAACATATAATAAAAATATACTATTAGGGTAAGATTATTTTTCAATTATTATAGATGTTTGGAATAATAAATTGGTGGATTTTAATTATAATTCATGTAACCGATTTATGTGTGGAACATAAATCCGTATTTCATCCAAAATTCCATGTAATTATAATATTTTTATTGATTATGAATTTGGAGTGAAACTCCCATGTAATCACCCAACCACACACCAATTCTATTATTTTAAGTATTATTCATATCATGAAACCAGTTATAAAAACCAAGGGTTAATAACGATGATCAACCTTAGTAGCCTCTAATACCTTGAGAAAATGGTAAATCTAAAGTAATAATTATACATGAATTGGGTTTGATTATAACGCGGTGAATAATAAAACTATAACCAACCTAAGAATTTCTAATGTCTTAATTACTTTTATTTCTGAAAAATCATTTATTCTAATTAATCTTTTAATTTTATCACAATACCATGTCAATAATTATATTTTAAAATAGTATAAAAGACTAATAATGTTATATTTATTACATATAATTTTAATTTATCTTCCCTAATTTTTGTTTTTGGGGAATTTTATCCCTCTATATCTTTTTATTATTCATCTACATTAATTTTATATGATTGTTGGAAAAGATGGAATTTATTTAATAAATCCCATATCAATTTTTAATGATGTTATGTAACATTTTATTTTCTAATCCAACATGTTATTATAAATCAATATTTGGATACATGTAAAAACAAAATGGAAGTTCCCTCTAATAAATGGGAATTAATTCATTTTCAAATGGGTTCTTTGTCTCAAATAGTTATAGGGAAACTCAACATCGAAGAGATACATACTATGTGGGATTTTGTAGATATATTTTTGGAAGATTTCTCTAGTCCTCCTCAGAATCATTATTTTCAGTTCTCAATACAAATAATAATATAGTATATCCATATTTAAATGTATATATATATATAATATCCCTAATTGGGTAGAAGGAATTATATAATAAACTCTTGTAGAATATCGATATGGAATTCATTAATCCTAGTGTGTCTCCATGGGGTGCGCCTATTATTTTTTCAAGATGTTTTTTTGATCACTATTATACATTATTTGTTATGTTAAAATTAATATGATCATGATCAAGAGTATATATCATATTAACCATAATTATGGTTTTATTAAAAAAATTACGGAGATAATTATTTTCTAAAAAATGATAATTGATGTGGATACTATAAATTAATTCCCCATTGTGAGGACATACACATCATAGACACTTGGATGAGGTAAAGACACTATGAATATTTAATCATTCAATTTTATCATACAAAATACCCTACAATGTTAATTTTATTTAATTAATAATTTCTTTATAGATTTCAATAACCAATTTTTCTCAATGTTATATTTAGTGTTATCTTATATTATATGAGTATGGTATAAAATGAACATGACATGGAGATTATATTGAGGACCAAATGGAATCTGTGGCTTCATGACAAATTAAAAAATTTATGAAATTTTGAAAAAAGTTTCAATTTTGGGGTTATATAATCTCTATCTAGTGTGTATCAGTGGATAGATCAATGGAAATAGTAATTGAACATTATAAAAGTCAAAAAAACCTGATTGAGATAAATAGTAATCATGTATTTTATGGATATTATTGACATATTGTATGTAATTATCATGAATATCTAATCCACTAACCATGATACACAGAAGGGTATTTTGTTTCTTTTTACTAATTAATACAATTAAAATTCCATTGCAATGAAGATAACTATTTAATGGGAACTTCTAGTTGATCTACCCTATAATAAATTTGTTTTTTATTTAAATTGATTCATTAAAATGGTTATAGGTAGTGTTATAATAAATAATGATACTATAAGAGATTATGTTAATTACAATATATATTTCATGAAAAAAATAATGGATTCATAATTTTTGGTTAACATTCGTAATCATTTCATTAATTATTTAGAGACATTTTATTTACAGATAATGTTGTTATATATTTTATGATAATAAATTTTTATCATATATATTCCCTCAAATATAGTTTAATGTGAACAAAATAAACTTCTTGAGTTAATAAAGGATTATGACTATTCTATATGTTTCATCTATGGGAAAGGAAAAGATGTGAATAATGATTTTAGTTGAATGTATCGTTAAATATTATCTATGATAAATATATAAATGGATCCACTAATTATGTTATTTAAATGTATATACCATGAAATATTTAGGAATGAGGGTAATCACAATATATCTCCAATAAGGATTCTTCAATTAATCTATTTAAATACTTATGTGGTGTATGGACCCAGATTTTCACTTTGGTATGGATACATTAACATTTGGTTATAATTCTATTTTACATTACAAATATATATGCCTAATGTGTATTTAAAATCATTTGGTTTTTAGGGTCTTTTTATGATCTATGAAACAGTCTTTTTAGGAGAAGATGTCAAGTAACATGGATTTGAGTGAACTGAGCAGGGATGTCTCATGGTTAGGGTAAATTTTGCTGGTGTACTACATTTTCGAGAAGAGATATACAATAGGGTCTATGAACAGTTAGTCCAATCACGTGATGAAATGTGTTGTATTTTCCTCTCCTCTAGGTACCCATTCATGGTTTGTGCATGGTTTGTCAAACACTACATCCAAACTATGCACATGAAAAATTCTAGTAAAAATAACAAATTTTCACTTAATAATCAAATTCAAAAAATCATTATTCCCAATTTAAAATTCATAATGAGGGAACTCCATTTTAACCCATTTTTTTCTTTTAATAGCCAAATATAGGGATCAAGAGTTCTCCATGATCTAGTTTCTGATCGAGCATATGATTATCAAATTCGATGTGCCTTGGTAAGTAAAAAATTACTTTTGAGTTTTTCATTATTTCTCTTTCTCTCAAAATATATATCAGGGTGGAATTTTTTTGACCACATCATAGATATTCTCTTGTAGAAGCCTAATTAGAGACCAATACTAGTGAATATACTCATACATGAACAGGTTGTGATTTCTGTAACTCATCTCTCAAGGTCCCTGATTATGAAATTGACATGTGGGGATCACCAATTCCGTTGTGTACAATTTATCAATTTTATATTCCATTATTATAGTTATTAGTACCATATGGATAGAATATTTCAATAAATGTGGTTAATATTTGGTGGATACCTCCAGGATACAGAATACCTCATTTATGGTGATAAAAATTGATTTTCTTTAATTTTATTTAATCATTCATTCCCACTTTCATATTGTCTAATGTTTGACCACACTATGGGTATGATAACCTTTGGTAAATGGATATTGAATGATAATGGCTAGCCTTGTGTTACACTTGAACAAAAAAGGAAATATCATCATATAATTTATTTAATGTTAAATTTGTTTTACTATGTATGTTTTTTATAGGATACATGGCCTTGTTAAACGGATGTGAATTCTCTTTTTCATGTCTTTATCCCACTATTCCATGATTGTGGAAGTTAGTGATGTGATCCTTATATATTAAACATAAATTAAATGAATAAAATTATATATTTTCAGATCATATCTACATTTCCACATGAGGTGGAATGTAGAGGATGATCTAATGGAAGTGATTAAGGAATATATAGTTTAATAAAATTGTTGCGTGATATATGGCCTTCTAAAAATAATGAAATGGAATTCGTGAACAGAATTATCATGATAAAATGTAGAATTACAATCATTAATTGATAAATTAAATGAATTAATGTAATTTTAACTCTTTCTAAATGGATATTGAAATATTTATTAGAAGCGCCAACATGAGATAGTTTTTAGATTATTGAGGGAATTACATTGTACTAAGGGACAAAATTATGAATCAAGGGTGCTTGTTGGGAATGGTGTTACCCACCATGATACGTGTTCCATTCCTATTGATGGATTCCATGTCTGACACTATAGGATCTCTTTGTAAGTATTATAGGATTCCTTTTGTACACTCCTTATATCCAAAATGACATACAGGTTCTTGGTTACATCCTCAGAACTGGACATTATTTAGTCACATATTTGTAGACGCTAGAAAAGTTCGTTGCTCCTCAAACGAAGTTCCGGATGAGAAAAGCAAGGTCATATTTGGAGTCAGAAGCATGTTTCGGATGGCCCGAAGGCCTTGCGCAAAATATCGGAGGCCCGCGCGCAATATTGGCTATGCGCGCGCAATCTTTCCGGGATTCGCGCAATGGGCAGAGTCGGCGTGTAATTTTCCGCGCACGACGCCCATGCGCGGCCCTATTGCGCACCAGGCCCCTATTTCGCGCCGCGCCGAATTGCGCGCCCGCGAGCCGAATTGCGCGCCCAGGGTTGCCTATAAATACAAGGTGACCACCAACGTTTTGAAGGTTGCCAGAATTCGAAGAGTCGCTCGTGCACGCAATCCCACCCCCTCCGCGCGCAATGCCGATCTTCAAGTAACCTCCTTTATTTCGCGCAAGCAAGCCTCGGGGTTCGCCTTCACGCGCAACCCCTTTGGCTCCTTTCCTTTGACCAACTCCTCACCTGAAGGACTTCGCCCGCAAAAGAAGCCTCTTGCGCGTAATTGCCCCCTAGGTGCGCGCAATCCAGCCCGATTGCGCACACCCCCCCTACTAAGTGGCCATTCGTTAAAGAATGGGCCATTGCCCCCCGCGCGCTATCAGAGGCCCGGTGCACACAATCTCCATCTTCTGCGCGCAAAGCATTTCCCCAATTGCGCGCCAGCCACCTCAATTGCGCGCCGACCCGTGGTATTGCGCGCCAAGCTCCTCTTTTGCACGCAAACCGCCAGGGTCGCCCCCTTTGACCCCTGAGGGTACCCGCCTGCGTGGCGCCCGATGATCTTCATCCCGGGTGACCGCACCGTGTGTTGTCTTCCCGTGCGGCCCTCTAGGCTTGCGCGAAGTGACACAGACCCATTGGCGGCACCACCTCGCCCGCGCTGCAGGACGTTAAACTGCCAGGCATCCATCGTCCTACAGGACGCTAAACTGCACCACGTCTGCGCTGCAAGACGTTAAACTGCCAAGCATCCTCGTCCAACATGACGTTAAACTGTACTCCGTCCGGCAAGACGTTAAACCGACCGCTTCATCCTCAACACACGACGTTAAACTGTCTGCTTCGTCCTCAACACACGACGTTAAAATTTACTTCGTCCGGAAAGACGTTAAACCGTCCGCATCACCCGATTCCGTGCCTCGCACGCAGGGTCCCCCCCGGTTTGGATGTGGCCCCCATCCGCTCGTCTCGGCAGGGATGACGAGATTGGCCCTCTTTAGGGACGATTTATTGGGGTGGCCTTCACCCACGAGGGTAGGGTATTAAAAACCCCTAGTTTCTTGTGGGGGACTGCACATGTGTATCTCCATTGTGCTTCCCCACTACCGAAGCCAGTAGAGGGCGTGATAGGGATCAAGGTCTCTCACCTTCTGCCCAAGTCCCTCTCCAACTGAGCTTTGCTGCACTCAGGTTGCCTCAGTGCGTAAGTCCTAACAGAATGAACTACGTGGACTTTGATCCCTGTCTCCTAAACAGGGTATGTAGGAAGCCTCCCTAAGGTTCAAGCCCACCACCTGGTCGTCCCGTTCGTATTCACGTCTGTTCGTCCATCAGTGGACCCCTCCCGGGTTCACATTCGCGTCGATTCACCTATGAATCCGCCCTTGTGGGGGGCTGCACATGTGTATCTCCATTGTGCTTCCCCACTGCCGAAGCCAGTAGAGGGCGTGACGGGGATCGAGGTCTCTCACCTTCGGCCCAAGTCCCTCTTCCACTGAGCTTTGCCGCACTCAGGAAGCCTCAGTGCGTAAGTCCTGACAGAATGAACTACGTGGACTTTGATCCCTGTCACCTAAACAGGGTTCGTAGGAAGCCTCCCTGAGGTTCAAGCCCACCACCTGGTCGTCCCGGTCGTATTCACGTCGGTTAGTCCATCAGTGGACCCCTCCTGGGTTCACATTCGCGTCGATTCACCTATGAATCTGCCCTTGTGGGGGACCGCACATGTGTATATCCATTGTGCTTCCCCACTGCCGAAGCCAGTAGAGGGCGTGACAGGGATCGAGGTGTCTCTTACCATCGACCCAAGTCCCTCTCCAACTGAGCTTTGCCGCATATGGGCCTCCTTAGAGTGTAAGCACCAATCACCAGCGTCCAGCATGACGTGAAACTGTGATCCACCTGGCCGTTCCATCCCCCTCTGTGTGAGGTGGTTCAGTTCAATCCTCTGCCCGGCAGCCTTGACCTCCTCGTGAGTCGGCTTGCCATCGTCCAGCATGACGTTAAACTGTATATCCGAACTACGCTGACTTTGATCTGCGCTAACGCGCGGCACGTAGGAAGCCTCTACGGGGTCCAAGCTCTTCACTCCATCGTCCATCCTAATCCTTACCCGGGCCGCCACATCTCGGTGGGGTTATTCCATTTCATTCCACTCCACTTCACTCGGGAAGCCGCCCATGTGCTGGCCCCAGCGTCAGAGGTTCCCCGCAAGGGGTTCTGTCATCTGATCCACTCCTCGTGTTGATCAGTCCGATGTCGTCCCCGCTGGACGTTAAACTCGCGGCATACCCCGTGTTATACATGGGAAGCTGAGGAAAACCTCAGGTAACGTAGTTCCCCGCACCCAGCGCCGGATGCCTTAGGCCATCACGCCTTCGAGAAGCCCTATTTGGGATGGAAGGCAGACATGCAGAGCCGCATTGTTAAGACACGCCCCCAACACCCAGAGCTACCCGGTCTCCTCACCGTAGGTTGCTGCCCCGACCAGACTCCTTGGAGCGTCTGGGCAGAAGCAGCGTAATTAACCGGTGTCCATGAAGATATGGTGCCGAGAATGAGATTCACGAACATTCTTAAATCTATGAGGGAGACCCGGATTAGGCGACGAGTTCTGAGGAGACGTCCATGGAAGGAGGAGCCGACATCCCATCATCCCGGTTTCGATCAAGGAGCAGACGTCTCTGAATAAGGGACGGATGCTGCCCGCATTTGGAAAGCGGGACTGCGGGACCACAAGCCGCGCTCCCATCCCCTCGGGTCGACGGGCGCACGCGCGAACGCGTCCTGGCAGAAAAGCGTCAGAACAGAAACCCGACGCACATCCGCACCGAAACAGAAAATGGTGAACCCGACGTGAATCTCTTCTCCTCAATATGAAGATCGATAGCTTTCGGAGGTGTTGGAAGACTAGCATGTTTCCCGGCCGAGCATTCAGTGCCAGGGCACGGACCCCGCCGGGGGCTGGGGAAGGGAAATCGGGCACTCCGTCTCACGACGTTGATGTCCTGGGTTCCCCCCACGGAGGTCGTCATGGCCCTAATGATTGGTTGTCGAGTCCTTTTCCTGTCAGTATTAATTGGTTCTTCTCCCTGTCATCAGGAATTAGGTCGCCCAATCCAGTGCCCGATCGCCGCCCGCCCACTGGCGCGGTGGTAGGGGAAACACCGACGCAGCCACTCCGCGCGGTCACGCCCGTTCCACAGCCGTCCCAGCAACCGCAACTGTGGGGCAACCACGCCCTCTCTCCCCCTCAGAGGTCATCCAGAGAAGGGAGATCATCAACTTGGTGCAGATATATGAGGAAGAGGGATTCATCCCCACAAGGGAAATGGCTCGCCAAGACCTCGAGGAAGCTGCACCTCGCCACCAACGCCGCCCCCGAGGGCCGCGCAGGGAGGCACCGCTGCCTACCTCGACGTCCAACCGCTTCGGGAGTTTATCCCCGGAATGCTCCGACAGCTCCTTCCCCTATGCGGATGAGGTGGAGGATGTCCGGGACAACCCTATCCGAGATTCGCTCCAGGGATCCGCGATAAGGGCTCCTGCCAGGCCACGTCGACACCGCCGCTAGGCTTCTCAAGTCGAAGAACGGGCTCTCCACCTGCCTGTGCCACTAATCCCGACTCGCATGTCCCGATGCCAACGTCGGGCACGAGCGGAAGAGGATGCCCACCTTGGGGCCCTAGCAACAGCGGCCGCGTTGGCCCAAGCCACTGCTGGCTCCAGTCACCAGGCCCCTACGCATCCTGAGCAGGGGCACTTCTATGCCTGACCTAGATCGAGGCCCAGACCGCCCCAAAGGCAGGTTGGGTTGACTCTCCCGGTTGCTGGTACAGGCAATAGCCACCGCGGACCACCTCGCGGTAGCGCTATTCACCAGCAGGGTCTACTCCGTGTGGCCGATCCAAGAGGCATGGGTTATACCACCTTCTGATCCCGGCCCGGAGGCCTTCCCGGAATCATTTCTCCCCGCGTCCCCTTGAATATCTGTCCCGGTGCTCCTCGCACCTGGGTTTCCAGTCCTATTGGCCCCAGCACTGGTGCGGCCAGAGGACGCCAGGACAGAGGTCAGCCATGCCCCGAAGAACCACCAAGGGGCAGGAAGGCGAGGCGTCGACGTAGAGGGAGGAATGTTAGGGAATTCCGGACAGAGATCTGACCGGTTCGTTTCTCTAATACAGAGGTGGAGTATGATTCGGCGAAAGAGCCCTCCCCCTGATCCTGCCAGTCAAGGGCATGGGTAGGAATGCGGCACGTCAGCCTCGTACTCCCCGAGAGTGAGATCGATGTGATCCCCGCTTCTCTCCGAAGGTATATCCGGAGTAGCGAGGGCCTGGTAGACCCCCAAGGATCAAGCTTGTGGTTGGTACCGGCCCCTCCGGAAGTGCCTTCTGCCTCGATCAGGGAAGTCGAAGACCTTTTCTGGGGACCGACGGTCGAGCCACGATCTAGTGCACCCTCGGCGAGCACCGACGGTACGTCAGGATGTTCGCTCGCCGGCCCGTCCTATCGTGATGTGGTAGCTGGGGCACCGCACCTCTCAGAGGGCGGCCCAGGATATGGAGGCCAATCGGCCTGCTCGCCGTATTCACCGCCGGCCAGCCCGCCGGCCCAGCGGCCCGCCTCGGCACCACTGCCGGTTCCCCGTCCATTCTCAGTTGCTGAAGGGGACCAAGAAGTCCGGGGTGCCGAGTTTGAGTCGTGGAGCTTCTGGACCATCCTTAGAGAGGGTCACTTTCCTGAGAAGTTTTGGCCAGTCGCCGGACCAGACATTGATGCACCAGAATCGCTCACCCCGGATGAGTTCGAATGCTTCCGCCAAACTCTCCGGGAGACTCACTCCCGTCTTCACCGCCTACAAATGCCATATCCCGGGAGTCAAGCGAACCTGGAGGATATTGGTGAGCAGTGCCGTCAGATTGACCTGGCCACGCTCCCCGCGGTTCGGCACCCCAGGACATTTGGGCACCACGAGGCCCTCCAACAACAATGCGTTGAGTGTTTTCAAGTAATCCTCAAGGTTATCGAGGAATCCACCCCCCACGTGTATATCTGTGGATGGGGGCAGTACGCTGCCCTACGCTTCAGTGCGATTCGCCGACAGCCCGACTCGCTGGGTGGCCCTGAGGGTACATCCCCAGGGACGGAAACAGTCAATATGGCTGGCCTGTCGGGAGAGGGGGACGGCTTGGAACTTCTCGACGGGGGCTCTTGCCCCGAAGACAAGCCATCGATGGATCCATCGGTGAGAGTTACTCGTCACTAGAGGAGCCTCATGGGTCTCCCCGCACCCACTGAAGCACTGACGTTGAGCCGAAACATCAGCAAAGGTAAAGAGCACGACGGGGCTATAAAGCCCGCCGAACCATCTGCCTCCATGCAGAGGGCAGAGGAGGATCCCGAAAAGGCCACTCTACGTCAACAGCTCGCCGAGCAGAAGAAGCTAGTTGACCAGCTCCTCGCCGAGCGCGCTGCAGAGCGGTGGCCTGACTACGGTGATCCTAGACCAGGACAGCAGGGACAGGAACAACCACTCCTCGACGAGACTCTCCCGGGCAACCGAGATTATGCCGTGTCTGCCGACAGGGGAGAGGCCATTGCCTATAGCAAGAGGGCACGGTATGTTTCACCACACCCTCTCGAGTGGCATGACTACCTGAGAGACCCTGCTCGGATTCCTCCCGCTGCCCCAAGGGCCGCTCCGCCCGCCATCCCACGAGCTGCCGAGTTCGACGACCCGATCGACGACCCGATTGAAGAGCCATGCAATGCGCTCATGGTTAGAGATCCTTGCCAGGACTGGAACCCATGTCCGGACGATCCGATGGGGGCACACATCGCCCGCTTGGAAGCCTTGGAGACTCGGAAGGTGGCGATCCCACCGGACGGCAAGCCATACCCAGCATGGGTGGATGACATGTCGGCACCTCCGGGATTCGGGAACCCCACTTTCGCCCCCTTCAACGGGACTAGAGATCCACCACAGCATTTGGCCCATTTCAACTCAAGGTTCGGGCCTAAGTTAGGAACTCCGGCGCAGCAGGAGGCCGCTAAGCTTCACTGCTTTTTCCAGACACTGGAAGGGCCAGCATTTGTCTGGTACAACCAGCTCCCTGTCGGGTCGATAACTAGCTGGGAGGACCTTTGTAGACAGTTCCTCTACCAGTTCAGTTCCACGACCTGGAAGACGAGTATCGCAGACCTCTTCAAGTGCAAGAAAAGGCCTGATGAGCGAGTCGCGGATTTCGTCGCCCGATGGAAGGGTATCACGTATTCCCTTGACGTGCCATTGACTCAGGAGAAGTTGCTGACGATGTGCGTCGGGAACGTCAAGACTGAGCTGGTCCCTTCCTTGATCACTCATAATAACCACGGAGGGTTCAGGGACTTCTGAGACAAAGCTCAACGTCTTGAGGAAGCCCTGCAACAGGCCAGTCAGGCACGCCCGCTACCTCCTATGATCCCTGCAAGGAGAGTCAGCAGGGCTGAGCCCACTGCTGTTGCCCAGATAGAGGCCCCTAGGCAGTTGGAGCTGCTGCCGTTGAGGCCAGCTCCACAGCCTCACAGGAATCCGCCTCCACGAGCTCAGCTCCCGGCCCAGCAGCGGTAGCCCCAGAACCGGTCGGCCCCGCCGTGTAATGTACCGCCACAACCCAGGCGAGATAATCAGGGTCCACCTCCTCGGAAGGCCCCTCAATCCCCTCGTCAAGACCATGCTCACAGGGCCCCGCGATACCTGACTTACTCATTTCATGAGGATCAGGTCCCCGGTTATTTCCGGAGTGCCCTGGAGCAGAGGATTGTGCGACTGCCTGAATGTTGGAGGCCAGAGGAGGCACATCTCACGGATAACCCCCGCTACTGCCCTTACCATAGGGCCCTGGGGCACACCATCCGGAGGTGCTACGTGTTTAAGGACTGGCTCCAAGACCAGATTAACAACAATGTAATTAGGTTGGGCCCAGCTCCAGCACAAGTGGCAGGTGTGTTCGTGCGATCAGATGACGATAGTGGCGACCAGGACGAATGGCAGCTGGTCTCCGACCGCGGATCCCAGAATTATAATAACTGGATGGCCCGCAAGATGATCATTCGCGCCCATGGAATCATCTGCGCGCACTTGAATCAGCCTGAGCCCCCAGAATCTGCGGGTGCTGCTTCGGCATCGTCGTCCCTGCCTGCCTCTTCCGAGAAGGGAAAACGGCGGCGGCGCAAGAAGGAATAGCGTGCCCCGCCAGTTCTGCCACTATCCCGCACTCTCGGCGATTTCATGCCCCCGGGGATGGGGTCCCTCCCCGGATCCACCCGGTGATGAATGATTCATCCGATGACAGTGTTGGGTACGCTTCGGTTAATACCGTCGAGCTGGTAAATCCCTTTTCGGTTCCCGACGTTGAAGAACACTAGGTGGACCTCCCTAGTGTCCCCAGTCGTTGCCACCGTCGGAGGAACCGCAACAACAGGAGTCGCTGGGGCACGACAGTTGGTACCTCCAGCCAGGCCGTGCACGCCACTGAGACTAGGCAGCGGGATCAAAACTGCCCCCCGGGTGCGCGCAAAAGATTCCTCTTGCGCGCAATTGCCCCCGGGTGCGCGCAATCCAGCCCGATTGCGCGCACCCCCCCTTACTATGTGGCCATTCGTTAAAGAATGGGCCGTTGCCCCCGCACGCTATCAGAGGCCCGGTGCACGCAATCTCCATCTTCCGTGCGCAATGCGCTGGCCCAATTGCGTGCCAGCCACCCCAATTGCGCGCCGACCCGCGGTATTGCGCTCCAAGATCCTCTTTTGCGCGCAAACCGCCAGGGTCGCTCCCTTTGACCCCCTGAGGGTACCCGCCTGCGTGGCGCCCGGTGATCTTCATCCCGGGTGACTGCACCATGCGTTGTCTTCCCGTGAGGCCCTCCAGGCTCGCGCGAAGTGACACGGACCCATTGGCGGCACCACCACGTCCGCGCTGCAAGACATTAAACTGCCAAGCATCTTCGTCCAACATGACGTTAAACTGTACCACGTCCGCACTGCAAAACGTTAAACTGCCAAGCATCTTCATCCAACATGACGTTAAACTGTACCACGTCCGAGCTACAAGATGTTAAACTATTCAGCATTCGTTCGCGCTGCAGGACGTTAAACTGCCAAGCATCCATCATCCTCAACACACGACGTTAAACTGTACTTCGTCCGGCAAGACGTTAAACCATCCGCATCACCCTATCTCGTGCCTCGCACGCAGGGTCCCCCCCGGTTTGGATGTGGCCCCCACCCGCTCGTCTCTGCAGGGATGTCGGGATTGGCCCTCTTTAGGGACGATTTATTTGAGTGGCCTTCACCCATGGGGGTAGGGTATTACAAACCCCTAGTTTCTTGTGGGGGGCTGCACATGTGTATCTCCATTGTGCTTCCCCACTGCCGAAGCCAGTAGAGGGAGTGACAGGGATCAAGGTCTCTCACCTTCGGCCCAAGTCCCTCTCCAACTGAACTTCGCCGCACTCAGGTTGCCTCAGTGCGTAAGTCCTGACAAAATGAACTACGTGGACTTTGATCCCTGTCTCCTAAACAGGGTACGTAGGAAGCCTCCCTGAGGTTCAAGACCACAACCTGGTCATCCCGGTCATATTCACGTCAGTTCGTCCATCAGTGGACCCCTCCCGGGTTCACATTCGCGTCAATTCACCTATGAATCCGCCCTTGTGGGGGACTGCACATGTGTATATCCATTGTGCTTCCCCACTGTCAAAGCTAGTAGAGGGCGTGACAGGGATCGAGGTGTCTCTCACCTTCGGCCCAAGTCCCTCTCCAACTGTGCTTTGCCACATATGGGCCTCCTTGGAGTGTAAACCCCAAACACCAGCGTCCAGCATGACGTGAAACTGTGATCCACCCGGCCGTTCCATCCCCCTCTGTGTGAGGTGGTTCGGTTCAATCCTCCGCCCGGCAGCCTCGACCTCCTCGTGAGTCGGCTTTTCATCGTACAGCATGACGTTAAACTGTATATCCGAACTACAATGACTTTGATCCGCGCTAACGCGCGGTACGTAGGAAGCCTCTACGGGGTCCAAGCTCTTCACTCCATCATCCATCCTGATCCATACCCATGCCACCACATCCCGGTGGGGTCATGCCACTTCATTCCACTCCACTTCACTCGGGAAGCCACCCATGTGCTGGCCCCAGCGTTGTAGGTTCCCCGCAAGGGGTTCTGTCATCTATTCCACTCCCCGTGTTGATCAGTCTGATGCCATCCCCGCTGGATGTTAAACTCGCGGCATACCCCGTGTTAAACATGGGAAGCTGAGGAAAACCTCAGGTAAAGCAGTTCCCCGCACCCATCGCGGGATGCCTCAGGCCATCACGCCTTCAAGAAGCCCTATTAGGGACGGAAGGCATACATGCAGAGCCGCAGTGTTAAGACACGCCCCCAACACCCAGAGCTACCCGGTCTCCTCACTGCAGGTTGCTGCCCCGACCAGACTACTTGGAGCGTCTGGGCGGAAGCAGTGTAATTAACCAGTGTCCATGAAGATATGGCACCGGGAACGAGATTCACAAACATTCTTAAATATATGAGGGAGACCCGGATTAGGCGACGAGTTCCGAGGAGACGTCCACGGAAGGAGGAGACGACATCCCATCATCCCGGTTTCGATCAAGGAGCAGACGTCTCTGAATAAGGGACGGATGCCTTCCGCCTTTGGAAAGCGGGACAGCGGGACCACAAGCCTCGCTCCCATCCCCTCGGGTCGACGGGCGCACGCGCGAACGTGTCCTGGCGGAACAGCGTCGGAACAGAAACCCGATGCACATCCGCACCGAAACAGAAAATGGTGAACACGACGTTAAACTGTACTTCGTCCGGCAAGACGTTAAACCGTCCGCTTCGTCTTCAACACACGACGTTAAACTGTACTTCATCCGGCAAGACGTTAAACCGTCCGCATCACCCGATCTCGTGCCTCGCACGCAGGGTCCCCCCCGGTTTGGATGTGGCCCCCACCCGCTCGTCTCTGCAGGGATGTCGGGATTGGCCCTCTTTAGGGACGATTTATTGGAGTGGCCTTTTCCCACGGGGGTAGGGTATTACAAACCCCTAGCTTCTTGTGGGGGACTGCACATGTGTATCTCCATTGTGCTTCCACACTGCCGAAGCTAGTAGAGGGCGTGATAGGGATCGAGGTCTCTCACCTTCGGCCCAAGTCCCTCTCCAAATGAGCTTTGCCGCACTCAGGTTGCCTCAGTTCGTAAGTCCTGACAGAATGAACTACGTGGACATTGATCCCTGTCTCCTAGACAGGGTACGTATGAAGCCTCCCTGAGGTTCAATCCCACCACCTGGTCGTGCAGGTCGTATTCACGTCGGTTCGTCCATCAGTGGACCCCTCCCGGTTTCACATTCGCGTCGATTCACCTAAGAATCCTCCCTTGTGGGGGGATGTACATGTGTATCTCCATTGTGCTTCCCCACTGCCGAAGCCAGTAGAGGGCATGACGGGGATCGAGGTCTCTCACCTTCGGCCCAAGTCCCTCTTCCACTGAGCTTTTCCGCACTCAGGTTGCCTCATTGCGTAAGTCCTGACAGAATGAACTACGTGGACTTTGATCCCTATCTCCTAAACAGGGTACGTAGGAAGCCTCCCTGAGGTTCAAGCCCACCACCTGGTCGTCCCAGTCGTATTGACGTCGGTTCGTCCATTAGTGGACCCCTCCCGGGTTCACATTCACGTCGATTAACCTTTGAATCTGCCCTTGTGGGGGACCGAACATGTGTATATCCATTGTGCTTCCCCACTACCGAAGCCAGTAGAGGGCGTGACAGGGATCGAGGTGTCTCTTACCTTCGGCCCAAGTCCCTCTCCAACTGAGCTTTGACGCATATGGGCCTCCTTAGAGTGTAAGCCCCAAACACCAGCGTCCAGCATGACGT
Organism: Viscum album; assembly: GCA_963277665.1. Taxonomy (NCBI): domain Eukaryota; kingdom Viridiplantae; phylum Streptophyta; class Magnoliopsida; order Santalales; family Viscaceae; genus Viscum; species Viscum album. The sequence continues at coordinate 492,421,907 of OY728162.1, forward strand.
GAAACTGTGATCCACCCGGCCGTTCTATCCCCCTATGTGTGAGGTGGTTCGGTTCAATCCTCCGCCCGGCAGCCTCGACCTCCTCGTGAGTCGGCTTTCCATCGTCCAGCATGACGTTAAACTGTATATCTGAACTACGCTGACTTTGATCTGCGCTAACGCGCGGTACGTAGGAAGCCTCTACGGGGTCCAAGCTCTTCACTCCATCATCAATCCTGATCCTTACCCGGGCCGCCACATCCCGGTGGGGTCATGCCATTTCATTCCACTCCAGTTCACTCGGCAAGCCGCCCATGTGCTGGCCCCAGCGTCGGAGGTTCCCCGCAAGGGGTTCTGTCATCTGATCCACTCCTCGTGTTGATCAGTCTGATACTCTCCCCACTGGACATTAAACTCGCGTGATACCCCTTGTTAAACATGGGAAGCTGAGGAAAACCCCAGGTAAGGCAGTTCCCCGCACCCAGCGCGGGATTCCTCAGGCCATCACGCCTTCGAGAAGCCCTATTAGGGACGGAAGGCAGACATGCAGAGCCGCAGTGTTAAGACACGCCCCCAACACCCAGAGCTACCCGGTCTCCTCACCGCAGGTTGCTGCCCCGACCAGACTCCTTGGAGCGTCTGGGTGGAAGCAGCGTAATTAACCAGTGTCCATGAAGATATGGCATCGGGAATGAGATTCACGAACATTCTTAAATCTATGAGGGAGACCCGGATTAGGCAACGAGTTCCGAGGAGACGTCCACGGAAGGAGGAGCCGACATCCCATCATCCCTGTTTCGATCAAGGAGCAGACGTCTCTGAATAAGGGACGGATGCCACCCACCTTTGGAAAGCGGGACTGCGGGACCACAAACCGTGCTCCCATCCCCTCGGGTCGACGGGCGCACGCGCGAACGCGTCCTGGTGGAACAACGTTGGAACAGAAACCCGACGCACATCCGCATAGAAACAATATTCATTGGATATAATCCATGTATTTTTTTAGATATTTAATATTTTTGAATTCCTTTGATGGTTACCATTTAACTAAACTCTTACCCATTAACTAGGTTGGAGTTACTACTAATTTGGTGACCATTGAGGTTTTGATTGACATGATTGTGAGACATTGGAAACCTTTAATTATTATCACAATTATAGTTTGTCTTTTCATCTGTTAGAAATATTACTATTACTATCATGTGGTGATGTTAGTGTTGGTTAATCCTAATATGACATATTATGTGCTAGTAATCAATAAATTAAGGAACATGTTATAGATTCAAACACCAGTTGAGAGCTGAAAAAGGTACGTGGGTATTTAGATACATTTTACATATTATATTACATATGACTATTTAAAAACTATAACAGTTTCCATTACACATCTAGATGTTATAGACCCTATTGGTGGTGGAACACTAAGATTTATCTCACAGACACTATACTTGCTGATTGGTAGCCAGGGAAGATTACATGTATGTAGGTGTTGACAAAGGGAGGCGTACTAATTTTGATACCTGATTGCCTACTGTATTATAATTGATATTATAGTATAAAAACAAGATGGATATCGGGATTTATGGGATAGTTTATCTATTTCATTTTAATACGTTGGTTTAACATGTATGCATGCTACTTTGTCCCAATGTTATTGAGCTTTCTAGTGACATTATATATATCGTAATCAGTTTTATTATATTATTCCCATTATTTCAGTTATTTTTATCCTCTTATATCTCATTTGTGTCAAATATTTACTTATATTGCTTTAAAAAATTACCTATATTTATTTTAATCCATTGTTGTACACATTGTTGATGAGGTTATATTCTACACATAGACACACCCTAGGCCCCCTACTAGTCATATGTCTCTGGAATTCTTGGAGATGAACTTTCTTCCATGTGTCCAACCAAATCTAAGAACATATTAAGTTGAATTTGGTCTAGGATTTTAGAAATTGATATCAAAGGGGTTACATTAATTCATTAAAATAATAGAAAATATATTTTTATTTAGGAATGCATTGAACATGACCATAAGTCATGATTGGGAATCCCGAACTCATGTTTTGGGTAAAATTATAGAATCCTGAATTATAACTGTTGTTCTACATTTGACTATTACAGTTGTTATCATTTAACCATTGGGTGAGGTTGATTCTATATAGTGTTATTGATTATTATTATGATATATAATTTCATTTCATTCATATCCTGATGAAATTATTTATATATTTATTTCAACATTCATCATATAGGAACCTATAATTGAAATGTTATACACATTTCTATTTCATATAGGTCCAATTAACATTTTTCCATGCATTATATTTTAGTGGTTGTTGAGTGAGCGTTGTTTTTCTATTAGGTTGTACTTCATTGAGGATATTATTGAGTGATTAAATGTTTTAATTCAGCAGTTACTATGGCCCCTCAAGGGTTGGAATTAGTATTTTACCAAATCTATACTTTAATTAGAAATTCATGTGTTTACTAATCTCAATGATAAGGTGTAAGGGCCCAGATTCAATGGGATATGCAAATCATTTAAAATGAACTTTCATATATGTTGTGATATAATTAATAAGAAAAATAAAATAAAAAATTGAAATGGAGGAAGACTTTTATCCCGCATAGTCTGGTTTATAAAAGGTAAATTAATTATCCATTAAATTTGAAATAAAATGAAATTTAAATAGATTCTAATAAATAATGAGTAAATTTACTATTGAGACATCATCTATTAAAATCCCTAAAATTTATATATGAGCACATACGACTACATATGATTCTAAGAGAGTAGCTAGGTTAGTATTCCATTTGTAGTGAGCTTCAATTGATTCATCATCTGTTGTTGATGTAATTTATATTCTTATAATCTTTTTCTTCTATGTTTAATTTGAAATTATAGACCAAACCCACCATGATTTTCATTATGTTGTGTTCCATGAAGGTGGTGAGAACCATGCTCCAAACATGGTGTGCCCTGAACTTCAAATCATACTACCATGTGTTCCAATAGAAGAACCTCCTATCATATGTTATCCAAGAACTAATTCACGTGTTCATGATAGTTTCCTAATTATTAGGTTGTACATGAATGGTTCTCCGTAAGATTCACCTATGATGGATAATATGACTCATGAGTTCTCCAACTGCTACATCCTCCCACTATTTCTAGGATTCCATCCCATAGGTTGTGGAGTCCTGGATAGAGGCCAACGTAAATATCTTTTATCATCTAGAGACACCTCCTGAAAGGAGGATCAAACTTATTTCAAAAATGAATAATGATTTGGCCAAGCAATTACAGGATGTGATTACCCAAGGTGGCCTTCTTCACAGAATGTTATGGGTTGATTTTTAGACTACCTTATATGAAAATGTCATTCCTCAGAAAATCAGTGTTGGTTAACGCAAAGAGTTCAAGCATCACGAGTAGTGTTTTTTGTTAGTTATGGAGTTTTTAGCATGTTTCATTGAGAAATAGTAATATTTATCACATCAAGATGGTTATTATCATTCATGTGCCTAATGTTTTGAGGATCAAATCCATTCATCCATGCATGCATAGTAGAATGTATTTAACCTACCTAACTTCTCCATGTTTATAAATTGGTCTCTAATCCTTGGATGAAACATGACTGATGGGTACAATACCTTGCATAGAGGATTATTGCGAACATATCCCAATAATTCTTCAAATGGTTTAAAGTGTTTCCTCATGGTTTCTCATCCGAGGAGTGGAAACCATGGTACATAAGGAGGTACCTTCATAGTATGTCATCCATATAGATGATATGGGAATATTAATAATCATTGTGATTGAGACTCATCAGAGTGTTTGAATTGTAGTAGTGCTTTGTATATTCCTAGTTATTATAGGACCATTCCATCATCTTCTAGTAGAATAGGATTTGTATCTTCTCCACCTATATGATTATGATATTTTATGCTTTTTTAATCAGTGAGGTGGATTATCACTATTAGGAATAGTTGAGGAGGAGGTTATGGCATTGGTAACCATACCACTAATCACTAGTAGTGCCAACAGAGTAGTTTATATCAAGGTAGTCTTGAAATTGAACAACATCATTGATAAGGTTAGATTAATTAAGTATAGCTGATACCCAAGGATACATATGTAGGACCATCTACAATACAAGGTACAATTTTTGAATCCTACAATAGAGTAATTAATTTATATGATATAGGTTCTTCAAAATCATTTATCTAATTATATGTCATGGATATACATGGGTTTGAAATAAAATGTTTATATGATTTAATGACATAAGATACATCATCATCGATATAATAATAGTGTAAATTACATTGCAGGGACTTCCTGCTTAAAGTAAGATATTATCCCATTATATATGACCTATTTTTTTAAAAAAAATATGGGATTCCATTTAATTATAGGGAATGATTGATGGAACTATTTCATGACATAGTATAATAATATTTCCAAAGGGTATCTTTTACATCACTAGATTGATGTAGTTATCAACATAAGGATGAGTGGGATGTCTATGTTAGCAGGGATGGACCAGAGCATCATGGTCTAGGTAGAGTGACTGCCCAGAATTCCACTATCATTTTAGAGAATCAAGGATTAAAATGTGTGGATTTACATCCTATTTTACATCACATGATTCCTCAGGTATTTTAAGAATTATGACCGGTTCTGATATTTGGGTCGAAAGGTGAATCAAATGTTCATTCAAGAGATTTTGACCAGTTTTGGTTTAACTATTATTCTTTCATGTAGTTAGCTATGATTTAATGGAAATTTTACAAGGCATTTTAGTGTTTACAAAATTGAGATTAGCATGTTCCAAATATTGATACCATACACGATGCAGTAGTAGAGAATAAATGTTATGTTTTTATAATGTTTTAAATTTGTTGGGATTGTGTTGGTGATCTATTTCTGAGATTAAATCATGATTCAATGTTATTTTGATTTGTGGTTAGTGATAATTTCTTCCCAGATTCTCAAGTAGGAATTCATTAGATAGAATCATGGACCATATATATTCTTCTATAACATCACCACCATTTGGATGTCTCTCTTGTATAATACTATGATCAGATAAGGATGTTTTGTATTTGTAAAAATGTCACACTTGGATCCATGGGTTATATACTACCCTATGTTAGATCATTAATTATATATTAGTGTGTTTAAGGTTATCAATTAAAATTTTTAGGCTCAGAGATGGTTTTTTTAAATAGGGAACATCATCGGATGTTCAGTATGGCCTTTATTGAGTGTGTTTCTAATAAACACATGATAGATTGGAAGACGTAACTATAGATCTGTTTAAAATAATCCAGGCACATAAGACAATTTTTTTTAATCAATAATATGGCATGCATGGGTGTATTTACTTGTTTACCTATTTGTTAAATGTAATATATTGTGAGGAACTGATTGAAACAAACCATCAGGTTATGATGTGTGTGGTTGAGATGTTTCAACATTTCATTCGTGGAAACAGTACATGATCATATATTGTTTGGTCAATCATGAATCAAAAAAAATTTCAAAGAGAACTCTGCTATTCCACATAAGTAATTGGGTTCACCATGTATAATAACTCTCTCTTGAATCATCTCTAGAATACAAACAGGTGAAAATTAGGAAGAAATTCCGATGATGGATGTATTTTTGCTCAGAATTTCCCCTTTTTCAACGTTAAGGCGAAGGTGGGAAAAACCATTGACTAGATGATTTTTGAGATAATTAAATTTATGTGTATCAACTGGAAACAAGTATCTGTATAAAGTTTTAATTTATAAAGTGAGGTATTCTAATGGTTATTGTGAGGTATCATTTTCCATTTTGGAATGCAATGCTCACATAATAATGAGACTTCATGACCCTTGTAAGTCGGGTGATGTTGTCGTTGTTTTTGAAGTCCTCTAGGGAAAGAGAACTGTTTGAAAACTTTTTACTCTACATATAAATGTTATTAAGATTTCATAAAATGACCTCTAAATTTTGAGGATGGGCATAATTTTTTAAATTAACTATCACCCAGGTTAGGGGGTAAATGAAACTGATGTCAATGGAAGCTTTCCCCTCACTATATTGGTATGTTTTAAATTATGGAGATTGTTATCCTATTAGACTATTGGTTGTTACTACCATTTAGGTGTTGTTCCATACATGAAGTCTTCCACAATTCAAATATTTTATGGTATAATACCGTTAATACTCACACATTTTATCCCACTGATGTTGAGTTTGATGTCTATGATTCATTTGATATGTAACCAATACACATCTGTAACCAGGGCATGAAGGATCTCGGAGGCTGGTTTGTCATTTTCATGTGGTTGTGATGTAATGAATGGACATTATAGGATAAGACATGGGATCATGTGGTATATGTACATGAAATGTGGCAAGAGTTGTTTCCTGATAGTGTTTCACCTCCCAAGGAAGGTCATCTTGGGGACCATTTCCTTTTAGGGGGATGATTGTAAGCACCATTTTCATTCGAGTAGATATCCATAACGTTTTTGGCATAACTCATTTTAACGGATCTAATACAGAAACCTAGTAGGATAGTAATGGAATTGGGGGTGTGAAGGGAATTTTTAGACCATATAACCCATCATTTTTTATGAACAAGGCACGTTACTATGTTTAAATTTAACTGTGTTGGGAGGCCACATAGTTAGCGTACACTTTGTGGGTGGACTACATTTTCAGGTAGAGACTTGACAAATATTATTCTCTTGGTTAGTCTCATTTTGTGACTGATTGTGCTATATTCCACTCTACTCTAGGTATTCGTGCATAGTAAGCACACAGTTTGGAAAACTGTGTGGTCAATAAACGCACAAGCCATAATATGGTAAAATGACCTTTTTTTAATGATCTAATTTTATCCCTAATTCATGCTTATTCCATATTTCTGGTATGATGAACATTATTTTCCCCCCATTTTGAGATTCTAATGGCCAAAAATATGTGTCATTTCATATTCATCATATGGGGTTTGATCAATCTTTCATTCATGACGTTGGATATGTAATGGTTAGTATAATAGTCATATTGAGTCATTCTTCTATTTGCTTTCTCTGGAAAAAATTTTCAAGGAATGAAATTTTATTCTTATTTTAATGATATAATTTGATCCAATATGAATTAGGGGATAATATTGGGTGAAGATACTCATATGAGTATGATTTCGTTGTTTTATAACTCGTCCTTCATGTTCGTTGTTTTTTTAAATTGTTCTGTAGGGCCCACTAATTTCCTCGAGTTCCATTTACCAGAATTATATTCATTTTTCAAAGTATTTACATCAATATATATTGACTCTTTCCATATAAGATATTATTTAATGGTGGTTACATCCACAAATTTGGATACCCCATGTAGGGTTATATCACATAAATGTGTTTTAGTGTTTTGAAAATCTAGGGCCACCATTCATGTGTTCTATAGCTTGAAAACACATATGGTATGTCCTAATATGATAAATGACTATAGTAATTCCTATGGATATCCTTGAGTGACACTTGAGCATCCTAGGTAATTTTTTTCACTTAATTGATTAAATTTTAATTGGTAATTCTGGAATGTATGTTGGTTATATGTGATGTAGCATTGTTAAATGGAAATAATTGATCTCTTGCACAACTGTAGAACACATTTTCATATTTAGATATGGAATTAGATTGAGAAAAATGAATTGAACTTGACTTATATGATTCATAGTTGATGGTTTCATTCCATATCACCCTAGAAACATATTGTGGAATGCATTGGATGAATGAAGGGAAACGATTATGACATATATTGTTAAATAAAATGGATGCATTCTACAAGGACATATCAAAATAATGAATATAATTTCTTGAACCAAATGAACATGAATGCAGTAATAGTTATAATATTCCCATATTACATTAAATGAATTAAACGATAGGGTCAAAATTATATATAGACCCTTACATATTTATCAGAGGGTCCGGAAAAGTGTTATCTTTTTGATTGTTGGGGGAATTCCTTAGTACACAAGGGTGCCCGTCCAATTCAAGGATCCATGTTTCCATGGGTGAGACCCATCATGGAACTCGATGGTTGTCAATTATTGGATTACTAGCATGACACCATATGATCCCTTTATTACTTTTATAGGATTCCTTGGATAAATTCCAATGATCCATTGTGATATAAGGCGCATTGGTTTCATCCATTGGCATGGACACTTTATATTATCATCTTATGTTGGATGTAATCCATGGATTCAATTAGGTTAATACTGTTGTGGAATTCATTGGATAATGATCCTTAGAATAAAATCATACCCATTAGTATGCTTGTGGTTACTACTGAGTTGGTGAACCTTGAGGTATAGGTTCTCTTAGTCGTGATGACTTAGAAAACATTCATTGTTATCCCCATTATAGTATTCCTAGACATCTCTTTGAACATTTACTATTACAACCACGAGGTGCTTTCTTTGATGTATATTCCTCAAGTGACCTACTATAATCTGGTAATCAATTAATTAATGAACATGATACATATTTACACCCCTATAGAGGGCTGAAGCAGGTATATCTTTATTTAGTTATATCATGCTTCTAACTCAATATATTCATCCCTACACACTATTAAAATTTCCATTAAACTACTAGACATTATTGAATACATTGTAAGTGGGCCAATGTGATTTGTCTCACACCTTCTCCGGGCGCCGATTGGTACCCGATGTAGATTATATGTATGAAGATGATTAAAATGGGATGTGTAATGCATCAGATACTTAATATATTGGTTTATTTGTATGATGATGGTAGAAGATGACTGTGTTAGAGCTCGAAATTCATGATATTATAATGTATATCTTTCTTCCACATTGATTTATCATGTATTACAACTATTGTGTACCCATGACTTTTATATTTCTAGTGTTATTATATATATCAGCACCAATTTTTGTATGTTATAATAGTTTTTTCATTTATTCTTATCCTTGTGTATCTTTGATGTGTTCTTTATTTAAATAAATTTATTATACTTCTTAAATCAGTTTATAATTATCTATTGTGATACATTGTAATTCTGAGGGAATAATTATTCAATGTACACACCCTAGTCCCTCACATTTATTCAAAGTCCTCTAGAATTTGGTTAGATTCTCTTGAGACCATGTGTCCATCTTGTGTTGGGGTACCTATTAAGTGACAACTAGGTCTGGGACATCATAATAGGTGTAACATCAATATGTGGTTCTATAAAAGATTGTTTGAACTATTGCAGAAATATTCCATTATTATAATGGAATGATAAATTCCATGAACTATTTATGATTCCTTCCATTAAACACCTTATAGAAACAAATGTTGGATGTTGTTGATATCTCATCATTATCTATTTATTCTAGATGTTAAAATAATATAGATATAAATAAGAGTATTATTAGTTTTGAAAAAATGGAGTGATATATTGTAGATAATGTATCTCAATTATTGGTATGTAATAATGTTAAAGATAGAAGAAAAATGTGTAAGGGGATTCTATAACCATTACATATTACGTTATGGAAATCAGCAAACAATACCATGGATTTTGTAATTAAACAACTCGTAAACAACAAAATCCATAATATTATATTTTTTTGTATCCAATAAAATTAAAATGTCTGTCCATTTCAATGACATTCGAGAATATTTCATTCTTGATATGAATTACATGGTAAACATTAAAATTGTTCTATATATTTACGGTGTATAGAATCTTATAGAATCTAATAGATAATAAAAATTTGCTTTGAAATTATTTGGAAGTATTTACCATGATATGAATATAGTGTTCTCATTTAGTAATGATTAACAGCCCAATATGCATAGTAAATCTATGAGATCTATTCAATCCCTGTAGGATTTGCTCAAATCATTATCTCTATAACTAAATAGTGGTTGTGATCAAGAGGTACCCATATTTGAGTTATTTTTTAAAATTGATTTGAACCAATCAATTTAATGGATCATAATGAATCCCTCCAAGGTGATATGATTTGAACAATGACATTTTATGATAAAGATCGAGAAGGAGATATATTTGGTGGAATAGGATGCTAATGAAATAGTTGATAATGTTAGATCTATTCAGTGACACATCATGGTGTTGATGTGATAAATGAAGAGATATGTTGATATTTCATTTAGAGATATAGAATTTAATGTCAGTGAGAAGAGTTTCTTATGAACTTATACATGTGAAATGTTTATAAGATTCTATAATTATGGAAGGCGGAGCCTAAGGAATATTGGTCACATAAATATTATTGATCAAGAATGTAAAATATATTATCTATTGTCATTCCCAACAAACATATCATATGTTCATGATTTTTTCAATATATTTATATTGTGGATTTAGATAAATGAAATTAAACATAAACTAAAATCATAAGTCTTATAACATGATAAGATATTTCATATAAATAACACTTACGATAAATCATCGATCACATAGATGGTGTATTATGGAACAAGAATATTTTCCAAGTTAATTTTCTTTAGAGGATTCAGAAATAGTAGGATTCTACATGGGAACTTAATGATTTAATATTTTAGATATATCCTCATTTATATTCATTGTAGTAATGAAACATCATGGATCAAATTTAATTTAATGTGGCTATAATGAAACACCATAAATTCATATATATATATATATATATATTCATTGAAATAAAATTCAATGTATTAAGTTGCTTTCAATACAAGAGACCATTAATCTATCAGGACCAAAATATAGTAAAAAATTATTATATGGATATTAAATTTCTACATATGAAAATTATCACCAAATTTATGGAAATCAATTATAAAAATAATCAATTATGAAATTATATGGACCACCTAATGATAAATAATTGCCAAAATTTTTTGTAAATGCATTTTATGATTCTAAAATAAATTTCATTTGAAAAATAATTATATCATTTTTCAAAAGAATGATATAATTACGTTTTACACATTGAATATATTTTTTTTATAAAAAAATATTTTATATAATAAAAATCCCAATATTATACAAGGATAAATTATAATTTTTTTTATAAATATATTAAATACTTTTTGAATATTGATTATGAAATATTTTTGTGTAAGATGTCCTTTATATTCATCTACGTATCCAATTGAATTTTTAATTTTTTTCACAAAGTCTGAATATTATAATATTAATAAATATTATATAATTAATTAATTATGAATTAATATTATAGTTTTGTTTGACAGAAGGTCATTTTTTTTCCACAACACTGATTTTTCTAAAAACTATTCATAGGAATAGAATGTGATTTCACAAAAATAAATACATTTTAAATCTTTTTACTAATGATTTTAATTAATTTTATATATTATATATTCAATATAATATAATAAAATTGATTATTTGGTTTGTATAATTCTTTGAATAAATTCGGAATTTGATTATTTTAATATATTTATATTTTTAAAATGTGTTTTCATTATTGTGTGAAATATTATATAAAAATATGTTAATACACTTTTAAAAAGTCCTTAAAATATTATTAATTCCATATTATAAATCATAATAATAACTGTTATTTAATCGAACCATGTAATTTATTGCAGATAGTGCATTGAAAAAAATAATAACTAATTACTACTATAGTTAAGGTGAAAACATATTTAATGGTGTAAAAAATTAATAGTGGTATTATTCACAACCAAAACCTATATAATAATTATTTTCTAAAGATATTTAGACCTTATATTTTCCTACAAAATCATTAATGTCCATTTTGATCCCCATTTCAATGAAATTGTTCTTATATCATTGAAATCTATTATGAAATTATATCTCTTTCCATAAACAAACATATAAAAAAGTATCTTCATATACTACCTAATTTATACATTATTACCCTTAAGGATCATAAAATTCCATATAAAATATCTTTTATTACTTACCATTATCATATATATTCTAGTAATCTCTTATGACCAATGCTTCATGGATAACAATGTGTAACAAATAAGGGTTGTCGAAGAAGAATTATATATCTAAACCAATATGTTTCTGTTTAATCATGTTTTCTATAAAATATAAATATGTTTTATCCTTAAAAATTGAGAATCCATTATATTCATCCAGTATATATGTCATTCTGGTGATATAAAATCCATTATCACCATAACTCAATCAAATGAAGGATGAAATTATTTCTAGTGTGTACATGTGGACTACTACATACATGAAACTTTTTATTCATTTTAATACACCATAAGTCTGGGTTACTTGTAAGGATATATTTAAATTTTAGGTATAATATTAATATTTTTGATATTTCATTTAGGAGTAATTAATTTTTAATTTATTTCATTCCATTAATCGAGAAATAGAAAAATCCCTCATGCATATGTAAAAACTATTGTCATCATATAGGGATGTTAAAGATTTTATTCAATTATTTATATTACTATTTATTATTATTTATATAATTAATATATATTTAATTCTTATCAATATTAACATTTCATATAAATCAAATCCACAATCATACTACATTCCCATATACCACTTATCCATAACATTAAAAAAAGCAGTTTACAACTGAAATGATGATGATAAAGAATAATTTATAAATATTGTTAGATAAGTAGATAGTTAATTTTTTTAGTTATAATAATTTCTATGGTTATACTACTTATTTAAAATAAATTTTATATTTATAATATATGTGATTACATTTCTTTTGAAGTTAGATGATCTTGGGGTAAGGGTTTTCTTTTACAATCTCATTTTTACTGAGATTTTTTATGCACATCGTTTTCAATTATAATATTTTATAATATATATATATATAATATGTAATCTTTTATCCTATGGTTATTTATTTATATTCCATGTTTCACCTCATTTTCCTCTCATTATGTACAAAATAGACAAAAATAATGTTTTAAGGAAAAACTTTATTTTTTCATTTAGTTGGGAATCATTAATTGAATGTACATCTTTTATTTAAAAAATTTAAAAAATAATTGAAATATTATACATATAATATTTTTGTTAATTTTACTATATTTTATATTTCATACAATTGTTTAAAAATGTCATTCATTCCACTTTTCTATCATTGTACTTTTGACTATTATCTTAAAATGTTAAATGTATTTTTTTTAATTAAAACCACATTATAACATTATAAATAATAATGAATAATATTTACATTGTTGAATAACTTATAATATTCATTTTATATTTTAAATGAAAGGTTTTTTATTTAATTTTTTCAAAAAAGTTTGATATCAAATATTTTATTTTAAATTTCTATAATGTTTTAGTTCTTTAATGTTGTAATTATATTTTTGGCATATTTTTATCTTCAAAACATCATTTTTAGTTCCTTATGATTTATTGGGTACATGATAAAATTTTAAAATATTTATTATATATCTAATACATCATTACTTATCTGTTATAATAGTCATGAGCCTCATATCATTTCAAAGGGTTCTGATTTAATTAAAAGAGTAATGTTTTATGACCATGTGAAAGACATATATATTGTTTTCATCATTTGATGACTTCTAATAGACCTATATTTCAATAAAATGAAAAAGGTAAAAATAGATAACTCATGAGATAATATGTTTTTTATGGGGTGGTATTGCTATTTAGTAATCAACAATGTCAATATAGATATTCTTCATAGTGATCTTTGAATAAATAAATTTTGTAATTGGGTGTAAATATAATCATCTATTATAGGATTGACAATGTTACTTGATTACAACATGATTTTCAATACATATGTATATACAAGAAATATATGATATACAATTAGAAAATGCTTTCATGGATAATTTTTCCCTATTGTGGATTCCACAAATGTTTTTATTATGAATTTATTATAACACAATATTCCTTGTTTCATGATTATGTTATGATAATTAATGTGTACTATTTTATAATTTTAGGATCATGTTCGCATACCATTTTTCTTACCATATGGTATTTTTTGATCATTGATATATTATATCATTATATACACATACTGATAATCATGTCCTACCCTTTGTTATACTTCCATTTCATTCTTTATAGATTAGTACAATATGTATTTTATGTCTAATAAGGGTTCTTGTTATAATGATATTAATGGAAAATTATGTCGATCATTTATGCACCACATGTTTTTTACACAATGAATCCAACGAAATTAAATATATTTAGTTATGTCATGGATTATATTATTATTTAATGGATTATTCCCATATTAATTTATTGTTTTTATGTATTAAGATTACATGTATTTATACCATTGTATTTATTTATTTTTTATTTTTTATCTCTGACAGCTCTTTGATTTAAGTAATTGATTACATAATATCAATGAACATTACAGTTTATGCACTACTCAACAGGATGAGGATTGAGTAGAACCACATATTCCTACATCACATTAGTGTGAAACATCATCTTCTTTTGGGGTATGTAACTTTGTTTTCTTTCCCTTTAACACATGAGACACATCCGTGTACCATTGAGACATTATTATTGATTCTTATTATTACATTTATAGAACATTGTTAGTTAGAATATATTGTTTCCATTGAGGATTATCGAATGATCCTAATGATATAATAACAATTTCTCACATTGTATCTCATGTTCCACAAGACTAATTAGATTTAACAACCTCTGTCATGATATTAAGGTAACATTGGAAAATATCACCATAGTTGTCAATAAATTGTTTCGCTAATTTATTGTAATGAATTTAATTTAGTCATATAAATAAATATGTGAAAATTCATTTAGTATCCATGAAGATGTTATTGGAATATGATATGAATCTTCTATTATTTTTTCATAAATCATATTATATTTTTATTCATTTTCCATTATTCCTTGAAATTACCTCTAAATTTGAAGATATGGTATCCATGGTATATATTTATTGAAAATATAATGCTAAATACATAACATTCCATTGATTCAATGTCCCCCTAAGTATTTTTATTCATGATACATATCCATAATTGAACATATTATCAATGTAATTAATAGATTTTCAATTTTAAAATCTCATACTAGGATCATTGTAGGATATATATTATTTTTATAAAAATTTAATTCATTTCTCACGAATCAGTGGGCCAAATAATCTATTAATCATTTGACGCCTTTATCAAAAATTTAATTCTATTGAAATATAATAAATATATATTAAAGTAATTAAAATGATATTATTAGAAATATTTAATAGGGTAGGGCCTTGAGGAATATTCCATCACGAGGATTCCATAAAATGGTATTCAATTATAGGATATTTAGTGGGGACCAAAATCAATGGGTGGGATCCGTACAATAAACAGGATTTTGGAGCTTTCATTGCACATTACAATAGATTATTCGAGGTTTCTATAGTTAGTAGAATATTTACCATGAGCCTCAGAGGTCCATGTAACGTATTCACCAAATTAGTACAACTATATATAGTTGTGTTACGCCATATCTAAGTTGTATGGTTTTTTCTGAATAATGTAGTGTTTTGAAAATAATTTTCTGATAAATTGTAAATAAATAAAATTTGTTTGAGTAGTTTTTATTTATTTTTCATCCTAAATAATGAAAATGTTTTCTTTATTATATCACTTACTTCAATAAAATTTCTATCCATATCAATATAGTATTATGATTGTATTTTTTTACGTGTTATGATTGGTTCAACAAAATTTTATGGTGATTATGAATGATATTATATTACACCCATTATATATAAATAGGGTGGGTGATTATCTGGAGAACCATTATCTAATAGTATATAGATATCTTTTTGAATTTTGTTTGAGGTGTTCGAATGGAAATCAGTTCATTATGTTATTTGATTTCTCTATATGTCAGATATAAAAAATGGTGTTATCATAACCTAAGATTTTCATCCAATATTTTCTAATTCCTTCTTCCATTATATTAATAAATCCATTATAGTCGTAAACACTTATCCATTAAAATAAAATAATAAACTTATTCATTCGAATTCGTATAATTTTCATTTATTGTTGATTGATTGGGATGGGAATACATAATTCTATACGAATATAAATACTAAATTTATATATCATAGAAAGAATTATATACATATAGACACTAATATGTGGTTCTAAATGGTTTTATTTAGGTAGCTAATTGTCATTATCATATATGTTTGCATAAAAAACATCATAAAATTCATTAATAATAAAATAAAAAACATCATAATAGTTTTTAAAAATCATATTAATAGTTCAATACACATCTATTATGAGTTTTATAGAAGTATTATAATTTGGATTCGATGTTAGACCCTTGTATAAGATTATTTTAAAATCATCAATCCGTTAAAGGGTTATTTCCTCCACGTGAGTGTATTCAAGAGATTATATCAACATATATGTATTTTTATAGTAATTACATTATTAAAAACAACATATTATATAATTTTCAATAAATTTGGTGTTTCTCCTTAATTTAGACTTTTCCAGATAGTTATCACTAATTGTTTGTCATTTCAAATAAAAAAATAACTACACATTTTAGAGATAAAATCAATATTAACCAAAATAAAATACATATTTAATTATATATTTTATGAAATAAGTATTCATAAATCAATAAACATGGATCTTGAGGTCTATTGTAATTAGAAGATTAGATACATAAATATAAAAGAACTGAACTATAACGACATCATGTATATTTAAAATCATTCATTTTATTATATTTTCCAAATAAATTTTAATATTTTCATGTATATCAGGGGTATGTATAAAAAAATATCATGAAATATAAATCTTTATAAGTTAAATTTGTTATTTAAAATGATATTGAATAGAAATAGACATATTAGGATAATATGAAGCATAATAATAACACAGAAATGTTTAACTAAAAAATGATATAATAATATCATGTTATTAAATTAAGATATAAGAAATATAATATTTGGAAGCATGTGAAAAAGATGAGGATACGTAAGGATATTAATTTTGGTTTTGACATCCTAGATACCATCCATTTACTAAACCATTCACTAATGCCATCTATAATTACATTGTTCACTCATACATAGATATTACACCTATATTGATGGATATTCATTAAATAAAAAAATATCATAGAACTATTTGGGTTTAGTATCCTTGCTAAAATAGAATAAAAAAATAACTATTATATAAAGTATCTACATTATTTCATTCTTATTATATGAAAATGTGAATACATTTTGAAATGTCATACCTAATACATTCCATCAAATCACGAGGGAAATAATCAGTAGAAAAGGGTGACATCATATGCTAAGTTAGTGTAAAAAATGGGGATATCAATCATAACACAAGAATAAGGTTTTACGAACATGAACAAAACAATTAAAAATTATACCCTCCATATTATAGATCAGAATATTGGTTCATGGAATAAATCATAAATGTTCATAAGACATGATTAATAAGAACACATGATTCATGAAAAAATGATATTGTCTTAAGACATGGAATATGGAAAACACGTAATTATATACTATCATTTTCTTAGTAGACAATGATAATTTTCAATACTATCATAACATAATGAGTTAATTCTAAAAACCATATTAGTCATCGAGTTTCACTCCCAAGACAATGCTAGCGGTCTAATTCCTTTACTGAAATGGTTTCACATACTATTATTGTCATGTCTACCTCATGATATACAATATCATTACCAAATTCATCGGGGGGAGATATATATCCCCCTCATCATTGGTTATGTTGTAACTAGAATACATGGTGATAACATGACAATTGTCACATAAATAAAACCAAACATATTTATATCACAATAACATAATCCATTCATCATATCATAATAAATTTAATGAAATTATTTTCATAAACATGTCATACTAACATAAAACATGGAAAATAAATGGGTTTCATAAATGTAATTCCATCATAAACATAAAAAATTGTAATGTCCTATAATTTTGTATAATTTTTTTTAAATTATATAGAATTATTTCGAAATAGGTAAATTTGAAGGCGCACGATTCCGTGGCCCGGAGTGCCCGGAAGTATCTGTTGGATTTTTCATAAAGGATAATTAGTGTGTGTGAACAATTTTAATAAAAAAGAGGAATAACCCTTAAATGGTTTCCCAAATCAGAAATATGAGGTATAATTGTGTTCCGAATCGTGGGTTACCCTAGGTGCGACTTCAGTTGACTCGATGCGGGCCACCTATAAGAAAAAAATGCATAACCATAAATAAAATAATTAAATAATGTTATTTTATTTTTCAAAAGATTATAAATAAAAAACGGTAAATCAGATTGAAAATCTAAGACCACCACTGAACTCATGATTATATGATCTCTTTAGGCTAATACTAACATTGGCTGACATGGGATACTAGTGAAATTTCGTTTTTGGCTGTAAATAATATAATTTTGTGACAATTATTTTATTATAAAATAAAAAAATACAAACGGTTACTCATATTGAAAATCTGAGCGCCCCATTAGGTTCCTTCGGGTGTGTTTCACTTCTACAGATCCTATCGTCAACCGGCTTGGGTCGAGGGTGAATGTTAGTTATTTTCTGACCATTGTTTCAGGTACGTGCAGTAAACCCATGAGCGTCATTTTCTATCTTTTAAATCGGTGCTCATATATAAAATTTGAGGGCACCGTTGAATCTGCACTGCCAGGATTCAATTAAAGAATGATTTACATTGTCCATAGTAGGTCTGAAGAAAATGTTAGGTTTTTTTTATTTTAAAATGGAATGAAATAAAATAATAAAATTATTTTATTTCATATCCTCTAACATAAAATCAATGGGTGGCGCCAACGATGTGGCAATCCAGTAAATGGCTTGACCAGCTAACCATAAGTAACATCGTCGTTGGGTAATTAGGAAGATTCCAAATTAATGATCCCCATTTATTTCACATGTCATTACATACACTAACTCTTTCCTATATATATGGAGCATAGTTCGGGGTATTGGAACAACTTCACCAAAAAACATAGTGTTGAAGGAGCATCGTGACAACGGACCCTTGTAATACGGAGCTGACACTCCAGGAGGAGACAAATTACACCAATCCACAAATAGATTGATGACGTGTGAGTGTCATCAATGGGATCTGGTTGCGTGAATGATGAAACTAATCCACCATCAAGTCGTTGATGCTCTCCAATATTTTATGAGGTAGAGGATTATTTTTTTTGTGAATTTTTATTCCCTCTTCCCTGTTCAAAAAAGTATATGATGATCACGGGTCTACCGACTTTTGGGTTGATCCGCGACTCATTTAATTTGCAGGAGGTTGTTATGTGTTATCCTTGTAGGTGTTTAGATTAATGTTTAAAATTAATTTGAATTTATTTGAACTCCATTAATATCCTCTTTATTATGAGCTAACGCGGAGGGTGCAGGCCTAATAAACTCAGCCTAAACCCTTTACCATCTTGTTATCCTTGTGCCTCCTTGGAAGACCATGTGCACGTCAACACATGCCGCCAGCGGAGGGCCGTGTCTCGTCAGATGCGATGAATGGAGGAGGCGGCAGGAATGAAGGAAAGATGTCGGATGGAAGAGGACGTGATCATCATGCCACTGAAAAATAAAATCTACATCCATAGCCATGACAGAGGCTGAACCCACCTATGATGAGTTCAAAGGCTACCAAGCAGTGCCCACGTGGTGTCGTCACCTCGTAAACCGAACGGCCTCCAGGCCGTTCGGGAATCTGGGAGATCGGGGGGTTATACCCCCCACATCATACTAAACTGGGCCGCGTCCCTTGAGCTGGTCTGCCATCCTCAAAGCGGGATTCCGCCATCGCACTGGGCCGCCGCCCTTAGAGCAGGGCCCATCCCTCGCACTAGGCCTACTCCCTTGGAGTAGGTTGGTGCCCTCGAGATGGGATGCCTACCTCTAGAAAAGTCTCCTCCCCCTGCACCGTGTCTTTTCCCTTAGAGCAGGATTCCACCCTTGGGGCGGGCCTCCACACTCAGACCAGGACACCTCCCTTAGAGTGGGCCACTGCACTCGCGCTGCGCTGCAGCCCTTGGAGTGGGCTGCCGCCCTCGGATTGGGCCTCAGCTCTCAGAATGGGACGCAGCCCCAGCGGGCCACCACCCTCAGGCCGAGTCATCACCCCCCATGGGACGGGGAGCCCATTTGTGGGTCAGACCTGATATCGGCCCAGCCTAGACCGGGTTGGGCCGGGTCAGTCCAAATCAGGTCGGCCGGGACCTGGGCCCCACGGAGGACAGAAACTACTACGGGACCATAACTGTCAAACAGGGCGCCCATTTAATGAACCAACAATGGAGTTGGGACCCATGAAGAAATACCATCCCCTTGAATTTATGCATTAGAGTTTTAGAGAATCTTGGAGTACGACTAGGATGGATTGCAACTAAATCCAACCGAGCCCTCATCACTAAAATGCCAATAACGCATTGACTGGGCGTCCGATTGATGCATCGTCTATTGCATTGGAATACATATGAAATTGGGGTAATCCGGTTATTTATTTGTGAGAATTTGTTCTGTTTGAGAAGCGCCTGATGGATTGAGGTGCATTTCTCTGAAGCACCCTACGTACGGAACCTTGGAACTAGTTAAGACCTAATGACTACTGACTTTTTGACTCGGAGTTACTCGACAGTCGCAGTACGTGATGGGGAGGATTATCGAAGCTGGCCACAATGGGGGAGGGTGGATCTATGTGACTTTGCAGTACAGAGCGGGGAGAGGCTGTGATATGTGATGGGGAGGAGTACCTTAGTAGACCATATTGAGGGAGGGTGGTTTTTTGTGACCTTGCAGACCCATGATACGTGATGTGGAGGAGTACCTTAGGAGTTCAAGGATACTAGGAAGCGCCTATATGTGATGCGGCATGCCCACTATACTCGATACTAGAGAATTTATACAATAGACGAGACATTCGATGATGTGACTTTGGATATTACATTTAACTAGAACTATAATAAATCCTGTTGCGAGTTGTCTTTACCTTTTTATTGTGGTCGAGGTTATGCTATGTGTTACATTACTTGTGTGGTACATTACCTTTGTGGTGTTTCACCATGGTTTTTCACTAAGGAACTCTTGGAGACCTTTGCGGTCACGGGGCCTCTACTGAGTATATTTATAACCAACCATGCATAGGCTTTGCTTGCACCATGATGTGTCTTTTGAAGACGACAAGCAGTTGGGTTGAGGATTGAGGGTTCCGGGACTAGGAAGTACATGGAAGAGATAGATAGACATAGAGTGATGAGGAGGTGATCTGTCCAACCCTGCTAGTAGGATACTCAGAGAATGACACATTATCTATTTTTCTTTTTTAGTAATATTTCACTTTCAGTTGTACTTATTCTTTTACAGTTGTTCTTCTATTATAGCCCTTTTTTCATTCAGCACTCTTTTAGTTTAGTAGTTTACTTAAAAATTTATTATTTTTGTGTTCTCATACCATGTATTTTTGTGAGTTTAAAGGTAATTCCATCCCATTTTTTGGGAAAACACCATTTGGTTCTAGTATCCATCCCTTGTCCTATGGATGGTGGGATTGGGGTAGTCATGGAACGGGCCCTGGGGGACGGTTCATGACAAAACGGTATCAGAGGAGTTCAGTTCTACCAAAGAACTATGACATTGATATTTTTTGCAATGAAAAAGTGTTAAGTGTTCTTAGTGTGATTTTCAGTTTGGGGAGTCCAGTGTTGGTGTGGCAGAGGATTATCCATACACCAGGACCCTTAATTATGATATTTGACTCAGCGCATGAAGAAACGGATTGAGTGTGTTTTGGAAGTGTTTTTCCTTGGTTTGGTTAATGTCCCAATAAACATGTAAAATATAATGATCATGGTGCACATGTCCCTTTTCAGGATGCCACCACGTAAATAGCCTGCCCGGATTCCCAAGAGAGTACATGATGGTGGCCCAATGAGCGAGAAGGCTCGAGTTTAGGGACCTCTAATTTTGTTGGCACATTTTGATGGTGTACAAGAAGAACCACCACCTGTTGGGAAGAAGTTTACACTAGCCACACTAGATGACAATGCATGCTGACTGAGCGTGTTTCATGTGTTCCAGTAGTAGATGCCTTTGAGGATTTGAGGCGAGAAAGATTCCCATGGATCTGAGGACTCACTGGAGTCTGTGGCTAGAGTTTTCCACCTACTTGATACACCAGTAGAGCAGATGGTGATCTTATCTTCTAGTCTCTTCAAGTGAATGACCATGTGGATGGTCCACATGGTGATGAGTCTTCAATAAGTAGACAGTTGCCTGAGATGGTACCCTTGAGTAGTGTGCCACCTATATCACTACTCGTTGGTCAACAGTTTCATAAAACGGTACTAGAAGAGGAAACATGTAGGCTTAGTGCCTTACATGGGATTCAACATCAGATACCCCTCAAGTAATGAGAGCATGACTCACAGATGACTATGGACTTTCTTGAGGAGGTGGTTGAGAATTCCCTCGAGCTTCTACATCTTCGGCAATATGACATGACTATAGCTGAGTATTCAGTGAGGCGTACCGACCACTCATTGGTACATAATGAATGCAATAGGGATTGTGCTTCAGGACTCGGACCACTGAGTAATGTGAGATTAGGGACATCCAAGTCAACACTATTCCTCTATGAGTTCATACATATGATAAGATTCTAGAGAGATCCATTGTGGTTGAATGTTATTTGGCAGAGCAGATATAGTCAGTTAATGTTAGCAGTTGGAAAGCAATAAATTGGTGCCAGTCATAGAGACTTGGGCAAGAAAATTGATCCAAGAAAAGGATGTGATAGGGATAGACGAATATATAAGGCTTCATACATGGAAGTAGAGACTCGAGAGTAGCATGAGGTGGTGTACATTTTGACATGTTACAAACCACCCCCTGTGTGGTCCCCACCTGGCTCTGGGAGCTAGAGGAGATAGGAATGGAGTAGATTCATGAAGTCAAGGAGTGCGACCCAAGGGCTATAAGAATGATTCGAGGTACTCTATGGGTCTTCTACTAGATGTCGTATCAATAGAAATAGGTACCAAATATTCCTTCCTACCATGAATCATGTCCAATACCTTGAGTTTCTGGTTAAACCATAGACATAACACTCACATTTGGAGAAACGTTATGATGGAGACTCGATAATCACACTTACATCGATGGTGGGATATTACCATTGAGGTGATAGTTTCAGTTGGAACCCCTAGGTGGATGCATCGAGGCCTTATGAATTTACTTTCAGAGTTGACTGGACATCCATAGTTCATACTCAGATTGACCATATTAGGAAAAAATATTGTTTTTTATCTACATCAACGAAATTTGGTTTTCCATGGATGGAAAAAATGAAAACCCATGCAGAACATGATATACTCATTCATAGTAGGGTGCAACTGATTACTCTTTAGTCGGCCATCCTTACTCTAATGGATGTAGGAGTCTTGATTTTTCAGTTCCCCACAGTAGTGGTAGAGTGTGGGGACATCTTTTCAATTTATTTTTCCAGGATTACCTAAGAAATGGGAGAGGGTATTCTGCTTTGGGTGGGTACTAACTGAGATTTTTAGCATAATTCTCCATGGTAGCAGTGCCATTATTATCTTTGATGAAGAAGGGGGAGCCTTTTCTATGGAGGGAGAAGTGTCAGTAGAGCTTTCAGGAGCTGAGACAACAATTGAATAGTGCCACCATCTTGAGGATACCAGAATAGGGCATCAGTTAGGTAGTCTACTATGAAACAATAGGGATCATACATGGTTAATTTCTGATGAAGGGTCATGTAGTGATCACCTACGGCCCATGAGAGTTGATACATCACGATAACAACTTGCCTACCCATGACCTGGAGGCACTACGTGATGGGTGAATAATATAATTTTTAATATTATCAGAAGAATATCAGTTATATATTCTCACAGAATGAACTAAACCTGAGACATTGATGATAGTTAGAGTTTCTTCACACTATGACTTGGGGATTGTCTATAATCCCAATAACGAGAATGTTGTAATAAACACACTCAACAGGAGCTATGGTCTATAACTACTCATTGAGATGTCAGAGAAGCTTGTGAAATTATGGGTTTTCTTCATAGATAATGATGAAGTAGCTTACCTCATGTCTATGACTGTCACTACCCCAATTCTTTAGCAAATTTGTGGTAGTACATATTGAGAAATTGTCTTCGAGGCGCAACGTGTTCATATATCCTCAGGACGGTCACCTGATGGATTTTGTAAAGGTGGGGTGAATGTGATCATTATCATAAGACGTACTGTGGTACTGCTGACGCTTCAAGAGGAGGTGTTGAGGGACATCCATACATCACCTTTAATGGTACATCCTATAGTAGAATTGATATATAAAGACCTACGTCGTCAGTAATGATGGACTGTATAAATGAAGTAGTGATAGCATTTATATCATGATGACTCACTTGTTAGTAGGTGAAAATTGCATAGATCTGGTTAAAGTCTTTTGTAGAAAGAAGGAGGGAGACCAAGACTTCCTATGGGTCTCACCCCTATGAGGTTTGTAGTGTTTTTTCCGGGGCATCATGTTATTTTCAAGGATCATCTGGCCATTCTAGATTCTTATTAGAGTGGGAAAGAAGGCATACCATCTATATCATTCCCAACAAATGAACTGAGGGCATAATGTTTTCCATGTGTCGTAGCTGAGGAGATGCGTGCATGATCCATCACATGTTATCAACTAGGGAGAGTTGAATTTTGACGATAGGGTGACTTTTACAGATTTCTCAAGGGAAATAGAAGATCGATAGGAGAGATTCCTTAATGGATGGTCGACCCATTTTGTGATAGTTTGATGGAAACACGAGGGCCTCTATGATAACACATGAGAGTGGGAGTCTCAAATTCATTCTCAGTACCCTGATTTGTTTGACTTGACTTTATTTTTTCTCTCAGGGATATAACTCCTTGTGGTAGGGAGAATGTAAAGTCCCGGAATTTTTATATAATTGTTTTAATTATAAGTAATTATTTCTGTACCAAAAAATTGTATGGCACGTGATTCTAAATCCTGGAATGTCCAGAATTATCCATCAATGTTTTTCTAAACATTATAAAGCGTGGATAAGCAGTTTTCCTGAAAAAGTGGAATAACATTTGAATTGTTTCCTGAATCAGAAATCAGAGGGCTCTGTTGCATTCAATATGGTGGGTTACTCTAGGCATAAGTTATTTATAGTTGGCATGGGCCTCCTGTGAGAAAAACCGAAAATGGAATAATCATAAATAAAATAATTAAAGATAATTTGTTTTTCAAATTCTTATAACTCATGAACGGTATATTAGAATGAAAATATAAGACCATCGCTGAACTCATGATGGTATTCTCCCTTTAGGATGATACTAACATTGGCCAGAATGGGCCACCAGGGATAGTTAGTTCTTGGCCGTAAATAATATAATTAAAAGGAAATTTATTATAAAATCCATAACATATAAATAGTAAATAGGATTGGAAATAAGATTGTAACATTGGGATCATTGGGGCATGATTCACTTAGGCAGAGCCTAACCTGAACCGTCGCAGCTCAAGATTCACTATTAATAATTTTCTGAACATTCTTAGCATACATGCAGAAAACACTAGAGCGGCATTTTCTAACTCTTCAACTGGTGCTCGGATTAAAAATCTGACAGCACTGTTCAATCTGTAGTGTAGAGATTCTCTTAATGGAGGATTTTCATTAACCACAGTAGGTATAGAGAAATTTTCATGTTTTGTGACTTTTAAAAACATTGAAATAAAATAATTTTATTATTTTATTTAATATCCTCCAACGGAAAATCAATTGGTGGGGCTAGCGATGTGTCAAACCAGTAAATGGATTGACCTGCCAACACCATGTAAAATCTTTGTTGGGGAAAATTAGGAAGCTTCTTAATTAATGTGCCCCATTAATTCCCAGGGTCGTTACTTACCCTCCCACTCTCCTATATATATCGATCATGGGAGGGGTATCAGCACTACTTCAGCAATAAAGGAATTGTTGAACAAGTGTCATGACACCAAATCCATATAATGAATAGCTGACATAGTGCGAGGTGAAGGAAAACTCCGAACAAAAATCCGAAGGACGACGTGTGAGTGTCGTCATTTGGTGCAGGTTGCGAGAATGAAGAACATGGTCCTCCATCATGTCATGGACCCTCTCTAGTAGGTTTCTATGAAGGGGGATATTTCGTTTGTGAATTCTGATTCCCAATTACCCTTTCAAAAAATATTATGAAGAATGAGGGAAAACCAACTAACGGGTTAATCCATGATTCATTTTTTTGCGGGAGGTAGTCATGGAGTATCCCTCTAGGGGTTTTGATTCGTGTTTCAAATTAATTTGATTTATTTGAACTACCTTAATATCCACCATATTATGAGCTAATGTGGATTGAGGGCGCCTAATGACTACCCCCACCCCCCGAACCCTCTACTATCTTGCTATCCTTGGGCCTCCTTGGAAGAAAATTATAATGTTTATGCACGACACATGAGTAGGGTTATTGCTCGTCAAGTGCGTTGAATAGAGGAGGAGGCCAATAGGACAATCGACCATAGGATGGGAGGTGGCGTGGCCGCCGCACCACCGACAAATGAAATCTACGATCGAAGCCGCAGAGGAGGTCGATGAAGCTGTGGAGGCCTAACCTGCCTTTAGATGGTTTCGTGTCGACCGAGAGGTGCCCACGCGACGCAGACACCTCACAAAACGAATGTCCTCTGGGATGTTCGGGAATCCGGGAGACTGGGGGGTTACACACCTAGTATTGGACAGAACCAGAATGGTGCCGTCGAGCCTGGTGGCCGCCCTCTGAGCAGGCCGCCACCCTCGCTCGGGGCCACCGTCGTAGGAGCAGGCTTCCGCCCTCGCACCAGACCACCTCTCTCAGATCGAGCCTCTGCCCTCGAGTAGGGACACTGACCCCGAGCCGGGTCGCCACCCTCATATCGAGTCACCGTCCAAAGAGCCGACTGTCTCCCATGGACTGAGCCTCCACCAGTCTAGACCGCTACCCTCGAATCGGGGCACCGCCGCCCTCGAACCAGGCTGCCACCCTTGGATCAGGCCGCCACCCCCGGGTGGTGCCACCTCCCTAGAAGGCATTTACCCCATGTGGTCCGGGGCACTGCTACCAGGCCAACCTATTCTATCTGGGCTACCCTTGTAGGATGCCACTATTATGGATCGAGTTCACCGCGCCCCATCCCAGACCGGGCCGGGCCGGGTCGGTCCAACCTATTCGGACTGGACACGGGCCCCACTAGGTGTAGAAACACCCAAGGGACCATAAAATGAGAACTAGACACCCGTTTGATGACCCTTATACTGCTTGGGACCCTTGAAAAAATATGGTCCTTTTGAATTACTTCATGAGTGTTTTGAAGAAACATGGAGTACGACCGATTTGGATCGCAACTAAATCCAACTAGGACCTTGACACTGAAATTCCAATAACGCATACACCTGATGTATGATTGATTTGATGTATATTGAGTTGGAACCTTTATTAAACATTGGGTCATAGTGTTATTTCTCTTTGAGACATTGTGCTGGTTGAGATGCGACTGATGGCTTGGGGAGTGGTTCTCCAACATGCCTTATGTACAGAACCCGATGAATGGCTGAAACCTGACGACTTCTAACTTTTTGACTCACTAGGACTCAACTACCACAATACCTGATGGGGAGGGGTACATCAGTAGTCCACGGTTGGTGAGGGAGGTTTGGTGTGTCCTGGAAAGATATGGTGGGGAGCATCCATAGTATTCTATGGGGAGGAGTACCATAGCTGACCATGTTGGGGGAGGGTGTTTCAGTGTGACTCAACAAACCCATGGTACATGATGGAGAGGAGTACCTCAGTAGTTCAAGGTTTATGGGAAGCACCTCTATGTGATGCAGAAGGCCCACTGTACTCGATTGGGGAGGAGTTCTATAATTGTTGAGGCATTCGACGATGTGACTGGATATGATTCTTTTTACTACCCCAATAATAAATACTAGTGTGAGTTGTCTTATGATTGTGATTTTTACTGATATTTTGATATGTAGTACATTACATTTTTTGTATATTACCATCATGGTGTTACACTGTGGTTTTTTTGCAGATCTCTAGGTGACCTTATGGGTCTCGGGGGCCCTATTGAGTATCATTATACTCAACCATTGAACGTGTTCTACCGCACCTCATTTTCTCTTGTGCAGACATTTAGATTTTTTCTTGTGGCTTGAATGATCCAAGACTAGGTAGTACGTGGAGGAGACGGGTAGATGTGGATTTCTGGGGAGGTGATCTATACCAACCCATTAGGTAGGGTCCTTAGATGATTGCCCAATAGTTGTTTTCCATTTTTCATTTGTATTTCCCTTTCATTTGTACTTGTACTTTTATAGTTGGGATTACATTCTTTCCACTTTTTCTTTCATCACTATTTTACTACAGTAGTTTAATACATAATTTATTCTTGTAGTTTTCTTGGACCATTTGTTTTATGGGTTTAAATGAAATTCCTTTCCATTTTATGGAAAACATTTTTTGGTGCTAGTCACTAGTCCCTGGCATATGGAAGGCAGGCTTGGTGTAGTCGTGGCACGGGACCCGGGGGACAAGTCGTGACAAAGTGGTATCAGATGATTTCGGTTCTAACGACGAACTGGTACTATGATCTTTTCTGTGATGTAATAGTGTTAAGTGTTATGATTGTTATTTTCAGTTCGGGGAGTCCAGTGTTGGTGTGGTGGTCGACGTATCCATACACTAGGATCTCAAATTCTGATTTCTAACTCAGCGCACAAAAACATTGATTCCTTGTGTTTTTGAATTGTTTTTCCATGATTTCATTAAATTCAACTAACCAGGTATAACTTAATGATCATGGATATCTTGTTCCTTATTAGGATTCCTCAACATAGACAACCATCCAAGATTTCCGAGAGAGTATAGGATGAAATCCCACCGAGCAATTAGGATCCAGTGTAGGGCCCTCTTACTCTATTTTCTCCTTAGAGTGGTGTACTAGCCACACCACCACCCATTGGGAAGAAGTTACCACCAGACGCACTACCAGAGGATTCATGCTGACTGAGCACGTTAAATGAGTTCTAGCGGTAGATGCCTCTTAGGTTTTGAGGCGAGACAGATTCTTATGCAGCTGAGGATAGGCTGGAGGATGTGGCTAGAGTTTTCCACCTAGTTGATACACTAGTAGAAAATATATTGATCATAGATAATAGTATTTTCCATTGAGTGAACCTGAAGATTGTATGCATAGTGATGAGGATTCGGTACGTAGACTGTTGCCCGAAATGTTACATTCGAGTAGTGTTCCATCTATATCATTGCACGTTGGTCAGAATTTGCAACCAACTATATCGGTAGAGGACACATGTAGGCTTAGTGCATAACACATGTTTTACCATCAGATACCCCCCAGGTTTTGAGGTGATCCCGACTTGAAAATGGATAAATACTATCTTGAGGAGGTGGTTAAGAGTTACCAAGATATTCGAAAAAATTTGGCAGGAAAACAAGATGATAACTGAGTATTCATCATGGCATACCTACAATTCATAGGTACTCAATGAATTCAGTATGGTTTGTGCTTCAAGGATCGAACCATTGTGCTATGAATTTTTAGGGACATCCAAGTCAAATCTATTCATCTGTTAATTACTACATATTTTAGTGTTTGAGAGGGAACCATTATTGTAGTATGTTCATTGGCAGAGTGAACACATTTAATGAATTTTAGCTGTGGGAAATTAGGAAACTGTCGCCAGTTTAAGAGACATGAGAGTGTTAAATGATTCATGAAGAGAATGTTATATGGAAAGACAAATTTTCATGACTACAAATATGGAAACAGAGCTAGGAGAGCAGCATGAGGTGGTGTACATTTGGACATGTTATAAACCAACCCTATGTGGTCAACACCAGGCTCACGGATCTAGAGGATATGGAAAGGGAGTATCTTCATGTAGACATTGAGTATGGATTGGGTATCCACCATTCATACTGAGATTAATTGTATTAGGAAAAAAGATTGGGGTTTATCTACAATGTTGGAATGTGGGTTTCCTTGTTCGGTGATAATGGGAACACATGCATCACAGGATAAACTCATTCATATAAGGGTGTAGTCGATCACTATTGAGTTGGCCATCCATACCCTCATGGAAGTAGGAGTTTGGAGTTTTTAGATCCCAATTGTAGTGGAAGAGTGTGGGGGTATCTTGCCAAAATATGTTTCTATGATTAACTCTCCAAAGGGAGAGGGAATTATTCATTGGTTGGGTACTACCTGTGATTTGTACCTGAATTATTCAGGGTAATGGCACCCTTGTACGCTTTGACGAAGAAGGGGGTCCTTTTCTGTGGACAATTAAGTGTCTACAAAGATTTCAGGAGCCGTGATAGAGACTAGCGAGTGCCACCATCATGAGGCTACCAAAATAGGGATTCGGGTTTTTAGTCTACAATGAATCATCAGGGATCACACTAGGTTATTTTTTGATGAGGGAGTGGGAAGTGATAGCCTACGGATCATGACAATTGAGAAAACATGAGTAGAGTTATGCCACCCATGACCTGGATCTAGCAGTAATGGACTTTGCGCTGAAAATGAGGCGAAAATAATTGATGGCTGAACAATTTACTTTTACACTTATAATAAGAGTCATAGGTATATCTTCTCATAGAAGGACCCATAACTAAGACAACGATGACAATTCGAGTTCCTCCAGAACTATGAATTGGAGATAGTCAATACTCCCGAGAAGGGGACTGTGCCATTAGACACACATAGCAGGAGCTCATGTATACAATATCATGGTGTGGCTTTAGATTAGCTAGTCTCAATGTAGGCATCCTTCATGAAAAATGAGAGAGCATCTTACCACTAGTCTATAACTATCACTCCCACAATTCATTGAATTTTTTTTGGGGGCATAGATTGAGACGTTAAATTCGATGTCCAACATGCTCTAATATCCTAATCATGGTCTCATGATGGGTTTTCTAAAGGTAGGGAGAATGTGATCTTCTTTAAAGGATGTACCATGGTATAAGTGATGCTTCGAGAGGAGGTGTTGAAGGGGACCCATAAATCCCTTATAATAGTGCATCCTTGAGTTGTGAAACGTACCAAGACATGTAGCATTAGTACTGATGTCCAGGATGAAAGAAACAACAATAGAGTTTTTATCATGATGCCTCATTTGTTAGAAACTGAAAACTACATAGATCTGGCAGAATTCTTATGCCGAGATAAGGAGGGAGAAAATGCCTTCCCACAGGCCACAACAAAATGATGTTTTCGGTGTTTTGGCCAGTGCAACAAGTTATTTCTCAGGTTCTTTAGACCTTTCTATATTATCAGTAGATTGGCGAAGGAGTCATTCCATCTACCTCTTCCCCCAGATGAACCGGGTTCATAATGTTTTCCATGTGTCCCAACTGAGGAGATGCGTGCATGATCTGTCATAATTTATCAACTTGGTAGAGTTGAAATTTGATGATTGGGTGACATATATTGAGTTCCTAATGGACATAGATGATCGATAGGAGAGTTTCCATTATTGACGGTCATCCCCTCAAGTGTGAGTTTGGTTACAGAACGAGGGCCACTTGGACATAACATGGGAGATGGAGACTCAGATTTGTGCTCAGTATCCTCATTTGTTTGACATGTTTTTATTTTGGTTTTTAGGGACGTATTGACCAATGATGGGGAGAATTTAATTTCCCTGAATTTCTATATAATTTTTTTATTTATATGAAATTATTTCTAGACCACAAAATCTTACGACGTGCGATTTTGAGGCTCAGAATGCCCAAATTGATTCGTCGAAGTTTTGTTAAACATTATTTAACATCCATAAAAAGATTTTCAAAATAATGAGGAATATCTGTAAAATGGTCTCCCATATCAGAAATCTAATGGCCCCCTTGAATTAAAGGTGGCAGTTT
The DNA here is from genome assembly GCA_963277665.1 of Viscum album. Taxonomy (NCBI): domain Eukaryota; kingdom Viridiplantae; phylum Streptophyta; class Magnoliopsida; order Santalales; family Viscaceae; genus Viscum; species Viscum album. Next base: position 492,453,961 of record OY728162.1, read on the forward strand.
CCCTAGGCACAACTTATTATTAGTTAGTGAGGGCGTCCTGTGAGAAAACCCGTAAATATAATAACTGTAAATAAAATAATTTAAATTATTTTATTTTTCAAATGCTTATAACTCATGAATGGTATCTTGAATTGATAATATGATACCATAGTTGATCCCGTGAGGGTTGATCACTTTAGGATGATACTAACATTGTCTGGAACGGTCCACCCGTTAAAGTAAGTTTTTGGCTGTAAATTAAATAATTTAGTGTCAATTATCTAATTTTAAAATAGATAACTTCAAAACTATAACTCAGATTAGAAATATGATAGTACCGTTGGGTTCTTTGGGGTGTGATTCACTACTTAATTTCCTAACCTCGACTGGTGTAGGTCACGAGTGACTGTTAAAAATTTTCTAATTCTTTTTTCGGGTACGTTCACTAAACTCCCGAGTGGTGTTTTCATACCTTTTAACTGGTCCTCGGATTAAAAATCTAACGGAACTGTTGAATCCACAATTCTGAGATTCATTTAAGGGAGGCTTTAATTTGACCATAGTAGGCCTGGGGAAAAATTTATGGTCTGTGACATTTTAAAATAAATGAAATAAAATTATTTTATTATTTTATTTCAAATCATCCAACGTACAATAAATGTGTGGGGCCAACGATGTGTCAATCCAGTAAATGTCTTTATGTTCCAACCCTATGTAATGACGTCTTTGGGGAATTAGGATGCTTCCTAATTAATGAGCCCCATTAATTTCAAATATTGTTACATACCCTCCCCCTCTCATATATATATGGAGCTTCGGTAGGGGTATCATCAAAGCTTTTTCTATTCAAGGATATGTTGAAGGAGCACCACAACACCAGACCCTTAGAATATGGAGCTGACCTAGTGGTATATTAAGGGTGACACTACACCACGAACTGAAGGACGATGTGCGAGTACCACTGTTGGGAACCAGTTGCTGGAATGAAGAACATGATACGCCTTCATGTCGCTGATGCTCTCTAACATGTTTCAAGGTAGGGGTTATTTTATTTGATCATTTTGATTCCCTCTTCCCCACTCTTGAAATTATATGAAGAACATGTGTATACTGACTAATGAGTTGATCTAAAATTCATTTTTTTGTGGGAGGTTGTTATAGGGTATCACTGTATGGGTTTTTGATTCATGTTGAAAAAACATGTGAATTTATTTTCACTCCATTAATATCCTCTATAATAGGAGCCAACACGGAGGGAGTGGGCCTAAAAACCCCACCTCGAACCTTGGTTATCTTTCTTTCCATGAACCTCCTTCAATGACTATGAGCACATCAACGCACGCCGATAGAGGAGGGTCGCAGCTCGTTAGCTGCGGTGAATAGAGGAGGCGTCTTCCACAACGATCAGTTGTGGGATGGGAGGTGGCATGACCATCGTACCGTCGACTAAAAGATGTCGCGACTATGCTGGGGTGGAGGATGAAACCACATATTATGGGTTCCATAGTGAGAGAGTATCATCCACGTGACACTGCCACCTCGAAAACTGAACGGCCTCCGAGATATTCTGGAATCCGGGAGACAGGGTGGTTACACCCACCGCATCGGTCCAAACCGTGCCGCAACACTAGGAGCGGGCCACCACCCTCACCTTGGGCCATCAACCTCAGAGGGGGACTCTGATCTTGCATTGGGCCTCCACCCTTAGATTGAGTCACCGCCCACGAATGGGGCCTCCATCCTCGAGCCATGCCTCCTCACTCGTACAAGTCCACCACCCTCAAAGCGGGATGCCGCCCTCAGAATGGGCTGCCGCACTCGGAGTCGGTTGCCTCACTCGCACTAGGCCGCATCCCTATGAGCAGACTGCCTCCCCTGGACACGGCAACTACACTCGGACTATTCCACCGCCCCAGCAGGCCACCATCTAACGGGCGGCTGCCACTGGGTAGGGCCACCACACCGGGGCCGAACCGCCGCCCTAGCTGGACGTTTCCCCACATAGGCCGGGCGCCACTTGTGGGCCACCCTATTCTATTAGGGCCGCCCTATTCTGGTCTGGCTACCCTTTAGGGCCGCCCCTCCTGCAGGTCGAGTTCACTATGGGCCAGCCCATCCTAGTTTGGGCAGGGTCGGTCCAACCAGGTTAGACCAAACCTAGGTTGAACGAGGCCTAGAAATAGTCAATAGACCTTAACTTGATAACCGGTTGCCCAATTGACGAAAATTATATGGAATTGGTACCCATCGAGCAAGAAGGTCATTTTGACTCAATCCATTGGACTTTCGGAGAAGCTTCGAGTATGTCCTAGTTGGATCGCACCCAATTCCCACCGGGCCATCGGCACTGAGATGCCAATAATGCACAGAACGAGTTTCTGATTAAGGCACTATCTGCTACATTGGAACCATTGTGACATGGATGATCATCAGGTTTATTCTCCATGAGACTTACAGTTTGATGAGACGTGACTAATGGCTTGGGGAGTGGTTCTCCCAACCAACCTATTTACGGAACCCTACGACCGGCTGAAACCTGATGACTGCTGACTTTTCGACTCGAAGTGACTTAATGGATGACGTACACAATGTAGATTAGTATCCTATATGGACATGGTGGGGGAGGGTGGTTTTGTGTGACCGAGAATCCCACTGTGGGGAGAGGCCATGGTACACGATGGGGAGGAGTACATTAGAAGACCATGTTGGGGGAGGATGGTATTGTGTGACCCGACAGACCCATAATACACATTAAGGAGGAGTACCTCAGTAGTTAAAGGTCATTGGAATGTTCCGCTAAGTGATGTAGCAGGCCCACTGTACTTGATAAATGTTGGATTTCTCCAGCATTTTAGGTGTTTGACGATGTGACTGGGGATTTTATTTGTTACTATCCCTAAATAAATCATGGTGTGAGCTATGTTCACTTTGTGATTTTTATTGATGTTATGATATGTGATACTTTACCTGTGTGGTACTTTACCGTTATTGTGTCACCCTATGGTTTTTCATTGTGGAACTCTAAGAGACCTTCAGGGTCTCGGGGTCACTAAAGAGTATTGTTATAATCACAGCTACATGGTCTTCATCTATAGCTAGTAGTGTCCTGTGTTGAGGATGAGCAGCTGGGTTGAGGATTGAGGGTGCCTAGACTAGGCAGTACATGGAGGTGACATACAGACTTGTAGTGAGGAGGATGTGATCTCTACGTACTGTTGAAGCTCCGTTCCTTCAGAGAGTCCATGTAATGACAAAGGGGAGTACCTTAATAAAAGATAAACAAAAAGAAGAAGAGAGAGGGACGAAGCATCAAATGTTTCAATGACATTAAGGTGAGAATGCCACTTGTGTGCCACCCTTGGGTGGGCATGATACTTTCATGCCAGATTTGAGGCGTGCAGGTTACTTACGCACCCACATTAAAATTTCACTCTAATCTCATGAGGCCTATAAATACAACATGTGGGACCTCATTTTCAGAGTGGATTTTTCCAAAACTCAAATTCATGCTTTAGTCACCCAAGTCTTTTTTTGATGTCTTCTAAACACTTCTATGGTAATTCTTTACCTATAATAGAATCTATAAAGAGGAAGAATAAGGCCTTAGTGTTAGAACTCATCAATACTTGCGCACCTATGTGTCCAATCTTTAAGGTAAACGAAGACACTTGTGTGCCACCTTACCCTCTAAAGGGAACATTAATGCCAACCTTCTGGAAGCCTCTAGGGATGATATTAAGGGATTGAGTTCAAATTCACCCAAGTATTACCCTATAGATCCTTCATCACCCAAGGTGACTCATGTCGCACACGTCTACTTGGGTGACCAGGACTTGTGTGCCAGAACGATACATTCATGACTCCTTCCTAGTCACCTTCTTTCCTCAAACCCACCTCTCATATTCAAGAAATATACATCAAAACATTATTCAAAGACATTTATGTCAAGGTTCCTTTGTTGGCTTCCTTATCTGAAAGGAATTTTGTGAGATACTCTCCCAAAACATTGGGACTCATAAGCTTTATGTCACCGCCATTAGGGGTTTCCTATATAACCTCATCCTTTCATATGAGAAGATACTTTGATTCTGGGCCTCATTCTCAGTAGTAAGACCCAACTTACAAGACCCCTTTAACGGGGCCTCCTTCTTAGGAGTAAGCCCCAGTCATAGTTTCCTTAAAAATTGGGCATCCTCCTCCAGAGAAAGCCACAATCTTAATTTATTTTGATTTGGGCTTCCTTCTCCAGAATAAACCCAATCATAAGTCCCTCTTAATTTGATATTCCTTTTCAGGGGTATGTCTTAGGTTAAAATTCCAAATATACATAAAGTAGAAATACCGTTATGTACTCTGCTCTTGGTCTTCCTATTTATGTCCTACACTTCATTTACTTGGGATATTATATATACGTAAGCCCCATATCATTTCACATGAATGTATATTTCATGGAATCATCGTCAAGACTACTAATACATCTTGTTTCTCACACAGAGCATGACTCATGTGAGAATAGAGTGTGAAAGTAATTGTGACATCTCTTTTTAGGCCATTAACCATGTACAAACCTCATATTTCTGTACCCTAACTACATGGACTATGATCTCTACCTTAAAAGTAGAGTTAGTTGGTGTAATTTATAAGGTTCAAGCCCATCTTTCACTAATTATTTTCCGTCCCATATGAAGTTACTCTATATATTTCTTATTGAACTTCGTGGGTTATGATTACTTTTTAACAAGGATGAGTAGGTAGCCCATCTGCGGGTACGATCCCAACTCTCAAATAATCCATGTCTATCTGAATGAAAATATACTTCAAGTACCCCACTTAGTTGATTTAAAACCAGTATGGTTATCATAATGACCAATATATTTCTATATAATTTATTTAATGATACCATTGTCTAAGGATCTCTAATACATACGGATGATTCTACATCGATGAAGAACCTCAAATACATTTACAAGATTCTCTAAATCCCACAAATATCAATAATTGATTGCCAAATCTAATGGAAAATTCATTTTCATGCTTGTTGAATTAATAAGGATTAGTGAACATATGTTAAATCTATAATAGAGTCCTAGAGTAGGCAATAATTCCCCCCAAAAAGGTGTGATGAGCCAAGCCTCATATATTCTTGTCCAATGAAAATTCTTAAGACTAATAGGTCCATAACTAATGAGAACCTACGTTTGGAATGTAAATCCAAATAGATATAGAATCATTTATTGTTTCCAGTTCTATAAATAAAACCGTTAGAATTAGATTGTAAACATTGAACCATTACCAAACAAGGTCATCCCCATTTCAAGAAGAAACAAAAAATGTTGAACCCAATGTGAATCTTTAACCAAGTAAAATGATATTTTAATTATTTGTTATCCCCATATTAAACTCAATATGAGGGCCAAAAAAGAAATCAATCATATATGTGCTCATCCAAAAGATGTACCTCTTACCCAGATTATCTTGATTGTGTTTTCTTTATCAAACATGAACTACTCGCAGTGGGGAGTATTGTTTGGGATTAAAGAACCTAAATAAGTTCCATGTTCTACTCCTCCCCCCTGACCCATGGTACATCACATTCTACACCCGTTGGGGCTGAGGATGAGGCATCATCTCCGAATCTAGCCACTAAAGTTGACGACCGTGCATAGTCAATTGAATTCTATGGTTAGTTTCAAAGGATAAAAAATGTTGATTATTTTTATTTCAAATTATGTACAGCCACAAATACTATCATATCATACCAAATAGTAAATCATCAGTATGAGATGGCTCCCCCCCATCTTTCCTAGCTTCAATAAGATTTTCAAGATGGGTTTCAGAAAGCTCTACCTAGTTACGCTCCACTTGACCTAGCATATCTGCAATAATAATTTTGTCTCTAACCCCATCAGGAATCGTCAGATCAGAAGCATTCATAGATGGAAGTGTACGTTTCAACAAATAATGGTAAGAGACGTAATAAAAAATTAACAGTACAAAGGATAACACTCACATCCAAAAATCTTCTAAATCACATGGTAATTTAACATTATCATGAATTTCTTCAAAATACATGCCATGTTTCATCATTTCATCCAATGATTTCTCAGATTCATGGTTATTCTCACCAGTGGGAGCATTTGACATGTCTTCTTGGAAACCCTCATCCTACAACCTATGACCCATGATAGATTCCTATGAGAAAATTGTAGAGTCAGTTGCTGGGGTCACCAAATTTTATGGTGCATTTGTTGATCATAAAGCATCATAGAATAGAATTCTATTGATTTTTTCATTCAATGTTCTATGAAGTGTTGTTAGATTACTAGAAGCAGTATCTTCGCTTCTTGTAGCAGCAATAGGAGCAGTTCTGGGAACATATGCCAGCTCTTCTTCTCTCATCGTTTCTTTAGGAGCAGCTAGGTCTGCATAAATTTTTGACTGTTCACCATCACCCTTCTTCATCCTTAGAGGAGGGTTAGTCCTCCCCCACATATGTGAATTCGAAGAAGCCCCTGAAATCCCATGATGTATGAGAAACTGTTTCATGAGTTTGGATTCATGACTATCCGAATGACTTACCACTACCGATGAAGCATCTAGTTGTGGACTTCATCCTTCGATGCCTTTGCTTCATTGACTTTTTGGGTGTGTTGACATCGCCACCTCCAAATACAAGTATTAGATAGTGTAAATACCTATTTATCTATTTCTACACGGCCTGCTAGCCTAGACATATCTCACTTGGCTCGGGAGGAGATCCAGGGAATCCAAGAGAAGTGCTACCAGGGATGTAATGCGGGGAAGGGACCTCAGTAGTTCCTTCCTTAACATGCTGCAGGATGAAGAAAGTAATTTCCTTGAGAAAATAATCATTGACTGAAATCATTTTTCATTACAAATAAGGAAGTGAATTTACATCTTTAGGATCCATATAATCATGCCACTCTTGGTCTATCGTAGCACCAATCCCCTCAATTGTTCCATGATCAATCACATCCTTCATTCTCTTGGTGATAGTAATGGAATCTTCAGTGGCATATATGAGCATTTCCATCTCGCTAAGGGAAGCCTGCACTTCATTAGGGTTATCTACGAAGAGGATATCAACAGAAGCCTAGAGATCCCCCACTCTAGGGATATGTAGCCCTTTGCATAAGTCCATCCTTGTGTTTTTAGAATCACAATATAAACTCTTCAATGAATGGATGGCCTATGGTCATAAATATTCCGAATTTTCACCAGAAGGATGCGATGAGTGTCCTACAATCATGGACTTCAACTTTTTCCCATCTACTGCAATCACTGATAAACGATAAGAAAATGAAACTTGTTTCCCTATAAAATAATTGTGACTAAATTGCCTCAATGATATAACTCACCAAGAGTTGGAGTATGTATCTTAACACTGGAAGAGGGACTATATCTAGAAAGAGGCCTTTATGATGCATGTCGTGCCTCATCATCCCCATCCTGGGAATTCGATGAATCAGCCCCTGGTGAAGAACCCAGTGAATTAGCTCTGATTGAGAATGAGTCACCTTCTAGATGAATAGTTTCTTTCCTGACACTTCTCTTTCTACTCCCCACCCAGGAGACAAGAATATTCAACACCCCAATCGGGTATAATGCTACCTAGTAATTGTCATAGCATGTAGTAAATTGAGTCGCCGCTCCAGTAACTAGTAGATCAAACACTACCCCAGTCTTCTCCATATCTTCCAGCAACCATAGTTGTCATGCAACCATTGGATGCTTCTATGACCTGACATGCATGAGAGGGGATACAACAATCAGCTGTAGACACTTGAATTGGCGTGGAAATCTATGTGGAGAAAAAGCCTCACATATAATCTCTCAATCAATTCTAGCGGCCAATACACCATCTCTGCAAGACAGCATATATGACCTCAATTCGAATCTAGTTGTTCCATCCTCAAAAGACCACCCGGTTGGTGGGTTTCAATAGGGAAATAAATGAAATTCCTTGAACATGATCAGATTAACCTTATGATCATAGGAATTTATGGACAATGGAGAAATTCTAGAAAATTCTTCTATCTATGGCCTAAAAGAACTTCCAAGAGCATGTACTATGCTCTGTACTGCATATTTCCTAATGTGAGTGGTGATCCATCCCCATAAAACATGGAATGGTCCCACTATTCTCAATAGAGACATACCCATATAGGCATAGAGTAAGCCCATGTGATTATTTTCCATAACCGGGGTGGCCAACCCAAAAAAATTTCTCTCAGCCATCTTTACAATGGCAACGAAGGTCCTTGGCCAAACGCCTCCCTTAGAATCCATAACATGCAGAATATTAAGACTGATCTACAAGGATAAGAACCCCACCATACAAGACTTCTCTAAGATTCATTGATCCACTTCATATCCCCACTTTTCAAACTCTCCCTCTTGCAGGGATGGCCATAATGTGCATAAATTACCCCTCTTCTTTGCTCTGGGGCATCTGTTAGGACGCGTACATGTGGACCCCTTCTCCTTCATCTTGATGAGAATCATTTCCATCCACTCCTCCAGATGAATATCCATTCTAGAATGAGTTTTGGTTGAATTTGAATTCATTATCTTGAAATATATCTTCATCAACTCCCAGGATAGAGCTGGAGTCTTCTCAGAATCATCCCACGTCACCTTCGGAGGGATGAACACGTCATTTATGTCTCCCCGAATTGGAGCCCCGATATTCTATAGACATCCTAAAAGTTGATGCCAACTTCTCCATGGGTCAGATGGAATGAATTGGTTTCTGGGCTCCAGTGGTTGATTAGTTGCATCAGAAAATCATCATTTCTATAGACATATGTCTTCGCTACCCTGACGGCTTATTATATTGAATCTCCATTTCGATCCTCAAAAAATATTGAATAGGTTTATTTCACCCAATATTCCCACATCCAAGTCAGCTTCACACCTCTTCCAGGACAGAAATCCCAACTCTTCTTACATCCCATGGGTTGGTCCATCTGAGAATTTCGGAAAATAGAGAGATAGAAATGCGGCTGCAGCTCAGGCTTGTGAGGCTTTAGATCTGGAGCACATGGGCTATGATGGACTTTTAATGCCATCTACACTATTCTATTATTGAAAATTGATCCTGCAAATGATATATTTTCGTAAGAGAAGTTGGTGTAAGTTTGAATCCAGGAATGAGGAATATAATACTTTTCCTCTGGAATGTTGACTCCTTGCAGATGACCATGACCATATAAAGTCAAGTAAATTCTATGTATGAAATTTGAAAGATATTTCTTCAAGTACATAGCCATATCTGCGAGATTGATGTTGCAGATAACATACTAATCATGGCCGACAATGTTCATCATTGTAGACCCTGGAAAACGCGTCCCCAAAATTTTCCAAATGCTTCCATACATGATCCAATCTTGTACTCCATTTCACAAGCTTCGATTTGGTAGGTCGTAGGGCCCGAACAGAGTTACGGATTAGGAGTTATGGACGTTTGAAGTTGGGCAGGAAATCTGGTTCGCAAAGCCCATTCGTGAAGCCCCCCTCTGTGATCGCAGAGAGCCGCCGTGAAGCGATGAGGCGAGAGGCTCCGCGAACCCGTTTGACGTTTGCGATGCGCCGCGAAGACCCCTCGCGAAGACCCCTCGCGAAGCACTGATGCGAAGCACCGATGCGAAGCACCCGTGCAGCACGGTCCCGCGAAGCTCCGGAGGCGGTAACTCTCCGCGAACGCATTTGACGTTTGTGAGCCCGCCGCGAAGCTCCGGAGGCGGTACCTCTCCACGAACAAATTTGACGTTCGCGAGCGTGCCGCGAAGCTCCTGAGGCGGCTCGGAAGTTCTTCTTCACGGCGCCCCGGCCTATAAATTCCCAGCTCACCCCCCTTCTCAATGAGGACGGCCACTGCCACTTCGCCCCTTGAGCGGTCGAGCGGAGCTCCGCATTGCGGCTCCGCAAAGCCATGCTCCGCGAGTAGCTTCCTTCGTGTTGCTGCTCCGCAAGTGGAGGATCCGCGAGTCCATGCTCCGCGAGCCTAAGCTCCGCGATGCTGCTTTGCGATGCTGCTCCGCGAGACCGAACTTCGTGAGAGCCCATCTCCGCGATGCTGCTCCGCGAGACCAAGCTCCGCGAGACCCCTTTGCTCCGCGAGACCCATTTGCTCCGCGAGACCCCTTTGCTCCGCGAGAGATCATTTCTCCGCGAGGCCATGCTTCGCGAAGACCTATCCTTCGTGAGGATCCCACCTTCGCGCCCACCGGTCCATACCGCGGCGGCTGCGCCCCCGCACCCCCCCTCGGGGTCATTGTCGGGCTTCGGTCCCGGCCCTCCGGGCCTGTCCCTTCGCTGCCGTCACAGACCCCCTTGAAAATTGGAGAGTCGCACCGCAAACTTTTCGAGCCGGGATGCCGGGATTTTCCATTGGGCCCTTATGCACTCCCACCTTCCACCTGCAGAATACCATGATTTGATACACTCCTCCGCACACCGTGTTACACCTAGAGTCGACATATTCCTCTGGGTTTCATTCCATGTCGTGAGTCGAGATTCTCATCATCAATTCCCCGAGTACCTTGAGTCGAACCATTCCTCAGGAAACTCCTCCAAACCCAATCACTTGGCTCCTATGCCAGGTTCAACCATAAAGGGCCGCCCTTGCGTAAGTCCCAACACCAACCATTTCTAGGCTCCTTCTATCCAACAGTCCTACCTACATGACTCTAAACTGTAGTAATCCTTATGTTCCAAACATAGGATGCATCTTGCCCTACACGAGAGATGCCTCGTGCTCATAGCATGAGATGCCAATAGTCCTATCTACAAGACTTTAAACTGTAGCACTCCCTATCTAACAAATGATAGGATGCATCTTGCCATATATGAGAGATGCCTTATGCTCCAAGCATGAGATGCTAACAGTCCTTTCTACATGACTCTAAATTGTAGTAATCCCTATGTTCCAAACATAGGATGCCTCTTTCCCTATACGAGAGATGCCTTATGCTCCTAGCATGAGACGCTAACAGTCCTTTCTACATGACTCTAAACTGTATTAATCCCTATGTTCCAAACATAGGATACCCCTTTCTCCAATCAAGAGATGCCTTATGCTCCTAGCATGAGATGCCAATAGTCTTTTCTACATGACTCTAAACTGTAGTAATCCCTATGTCCCAAACATAAGATGCCCCTTGCTCCAAGCAAGAGATGACTTATGATCCAAGCCTGAGATGCCAATAGTCTTATCTACAAGACTTTAAACTGTATCACTCCATATCTAACAAATGATAAGATGCCTCTTGCCCTATACGAGAGATGCCTTATGCTCCATGCATGAGATGCTAACAGTACTTTCTACATGACTCTAAACTATATTAATCCCTATGATCCACACATAGGATGCCTCTCGCCCTATACGAGAGATGCCTTATGCTCCAAGCATAAGAAGCCAACAGTCCTTTCTACATGACTATAAACTGTAGTAAACCATGTGCTCCAAACATAGGATGCCTCTTGCTCCAAATAAGAGATGCCTTATGCTCCATGTATAAGATGCCTAATGCCATGATAACAACGACATAATTCCAAAGCCCCTTGGCATTCTACCGCTTGTGCACCAGTGCATAGGTGAAGGCCTCAATTCATCAGTGAGTTGGGACGCCCTCATGGCCTGACATGAGGAAGACATTATGGGAAGCTTCTTTCATAAGCCCCATTCACCAGTGCCGCTCCATAGAGGCACCCGGGCAGCTTCCTAGAGTAAGCCCCATTCACCAGTGCCGCTCCTTAGCGGCACCCGGGCAGCTTCCTAGCGTAAGCCCCATTCACCATTGGCGCTCCATAGCGGCACCCGGGCAGCTTCCTAGCGTAAGCCCCATTCACCAGTGCCGCTCCATAGCGGCACCCAGGCATCTTCCTAGCATTATCCCCATTCACCATTGCTGCTCCATAGCGGCACCCGGGAAGCTTCCTAGCGTAAGCCCCATTCACTAGTGCGGCTCCATAGCGGCACCCGGGCAGCTTCCTAGCGTAAGCCCCATTCACCAGTGCCACTCCTTAGCGGCACCCGGGCATCTTCCTAGCGTAAGCCCCATTCACCATTGCCGCTCCATAGCGGCACCCGGGCAGCTTCCTAGCGTAAGCCCCATTCACGAGTGATACTCCATAGCGGCACCCGGGCAGCCTCCTAGCGTAAGCCCCATTCACCAGTGTCGCTCCTTAGCGGCACCCGGGCAGCTTCCTAGCGTATGCCCCATTCACGAGTGCCGCTCCATAGCGGCACCCGGGCAGCTTCCTTGCGTAAGCCCCATTCACCAGTGCCGCTCCTTAGCGGCACCCGGGCAGCTTCCTAGCATAAGCCCCATTCACCAGTGCTGCTCCATAGCGGCACTCGGGCAGCTTTATAGCGTAAGCCCCATTCACCAGTGCCGCTCCTTAGCGGCACCCGGGCAGCTTCCTAGCGTAAGCCCCATTCACCAGTGCCGCTCCATAGCGGCACCCGGGCAGCTTCCTAGCGTAAGCCCCATTCACCAGTGCCGCTCCATAGCGGCACCCGGGCAGCTTCCTAGCGTAAGCCCCATTCACCAGTGCCGCTCCTTAGCGGCACCTGGGCAGCTTCCTTGCGTAAGCCCCATTCACAAGTGCCGCTCCTTAGCGTCACCCGGGAAGCTTCCTAGCGTAAGCCCCATTCACCAGTGCCTCTCCATAGCGGCACCCGGGAAGCTTCCTAGCGTAAGCCCCATTCACCAGTGCCGCTCCATAGCGGCACCCGGGCAGCTTCCTAGCGTAAGCCCCATTCACCATTGCCGCTCTATAGCGGCACCCGGGTAGCTCTTTGCATAAGCCCCATTCACCGTTGCCGCTCCTTAGCAGCACCCGGGCAGCTCCTTGCATAAGCCCCATTCACCGTTGACGCTCCTTAGCAGCACCCGGGCAGCTTCCTAGCGTAAGCCCCATTCACCATTGTCGCTCCATAGCGGCATCCGGGCAGCTTCCTTGCGTAAGCCCCATTCACTAGTGCCGCTCCATAGCGGCACCCGGGCAGCTTCCTTGCGTAAGCCCCATTCACCATTTCCGCTCCATAGCGGCACCCGGGCAGCATCCTAGTGTAAGCCCCATCCAATATTGTCACTCCTTTTCAGTGGTAAGCCGTTGACAACCCTATCCAGCGGTAAGCCGTTGCAACCCCATTCAGCGGCAAGCCGTTGACATCCTCATCTAGCGGTAAGCTGTTGTGATCCTATCCAACGGTAAGCCGTTATGACCCAATCCAGCGGTAAGCCGTTGAAACCCCCAATCGGCGGTAAGCCGTCATCAGAAGAACTACGTGGTCTTTGATCCATGTCAAGGCACGGTATGTAGGAAGCCTCTTCAAGGCTCAAGCCCGAAATCATCATCATCCTTTTCTTTGGGCCTCCATCCTGGAGTAAGTCCCAACACCATGGGCCACCCAACGCGTAAGCCCCTTTTTGCTTCTCACGGACGCACCCCTCGCGATGTGATCGTCAGGTCCTTGCAACCTCTTATTTCTCACACCGAGCATGACTCACGCGGGCTTCGAGTGAGCACCGACCCTGACCCATCACCTTTTGAACTACGAGGTCTTTGATCCATGTTAAGGCATGGTACGTAGGAAGCCTCCCTGAGGTTCATGCCCACCCATCATTTCACATCGCGTCTCATTCCTTTCCAGCATGACGTTAAACTACGCATTCCATCCGAACTACGAGGACATTGATCCATGTCAAGGCATGGTACGTAGGAAGCCTTCACGAGGTTCAAGCCCACCACTAGTGGACCCCCGGGTCAACTTTCACGTCGGTTCACCGACAAACCCATCCTAGCGAACTACGGGGAATTTGATCCATGTCAAGGCATGGTACGTAGGAAGGCTTCACGAGGTTCAATCCCACCACTAGTAGACCCCCGGGTCTACTTTCACGTCGGTTCACCGGTGAATCCATAGTGAACTACGAGGTCTTTGATCCATGTCAAGGCATGGTACGTAGGAAGCCTCCATGAGGTTCAATCCCACCCGTCATTTCACGTCGGGTCTCACCCCGGTCCATCATGACGTTAAACTGCATTCTGGTCCAGTGGTAAGCCACTGCGACCCATTCCCATATGAACTATGAGGCCTTTGATCCATGTCAAGGCATGGTACGTAGGAAGCCTTCCAGAGGTTCAATCCCACCACTCATTGGACCAAGGTCCACTTTCATGTCGGTTCGCCGAAAAAGTCCCATTTGAACTACGGGGACTTTGATCCATGTCAAGGCATGGTATGTAGGAAGCCTTCATGAGGTTCAAGCCCACAAATAGTGGACCCCCGGGTCTACGTTCACTTCGGTTCACCGGCGAATCCATATAGAACTACGAGGTATTTGATCCATGTCAAGGCATGGTACGTAGGAAGCCTCTATGAGGTTCAAGCCCACCCGTCATTTCACGTCGGGTCTCACCCCGGTCCAGCATGACGTTAAACTGCATTCTGGTCCAGTGGTAAGCCACTGCGACCCATTCCCATATGAACTACGAGGCTTTTGATCCATGTCAAGGCATGGTACATAGGAAGCCTTCCAGAGGTTCAAGCCCACCACTCATTGGACCAAGGTCCACTTTCACATCGGTTCGCCGACAAATCCCCATTTGAACTACGAGGGCTTTGATCCATGTCAAGGCGTGGTGCGTAGGAAGCCTCCATGAGTTTCAAGCCCACCCATCATCCAATTCCCGTCGAGTTCTACTGACGTCCAGCACGACGCTAAACTGCAATTCCCGTCCGACAACAAGCCGTTGTGACCACCCCGAACTACGAGGTCTTAGATCCATGTCAAGGCATGGTACGTAGGAATCCTCCCAGAGGTTCAAGCCCAACTCCCATCGGACCAAGGTCTCTCACTTACGTCGGTTCGCTGACACCTACCGCCCGTCGTTTATTCACGTCAGGGTTCACTATCGTCTCGCATGACGTTAAACTGTATTTCCTAAACTACGAGGATTTTGATCCATGTCAAGGCATGGTACATAGGAAGCCTTCACGAGGTTCAAGCCCACCCATCGGACCAAGGTCCACCTTCACATCGGTACGCTGACGATGCCCATCGGACCAAGGTCCACCTTCACGTCGGTACGCTGACGATGCCCATCGGACCAAGGTCCACCTTCATGTCGGTACGCTGACGATGCCCATCAGACCAAGGTCCACCTTCACGTCGGTACGCTGACGATGCCCATCGGACCAAGGTCCACCTTCACGTCGGTACGCTGACGATGCCCATCGGACCAAGGTCCACCTTCACATTGGTTCACTGACGGCATTCATCGGGCCAAGGTCCAGCTTCACATCGGTTTTCCAGCACCATCCCGAACTACGCGGACTTTGATTCCCTTCCATGGGGATACATAGGAAGCCTCTTCAAGGCTCAATCCCAACTTCACTGTCGCCCCCTGCGATGGTCCCGTTTCATTCCCCCTCCACTTCATTCATCCATCCATCACCCATCCTGATTCTCACCCGGGCTGCCACATCCCGGTGGGACCATGCCATCCACCTCCTCGCTGCTCCTAGCGGCGCATGGGCCGCTTTCCACGTGTAAGCCCCATCAGATCTCTGGGTCGTTGTCCTCTGTGTACACCCCGATTCATCACCCTTTTCCCCTCTAGGGAGTGCACCACCTTGGATCCGTCCTCATTGGACGTTGTGATCACCCTTATTTCATCTCCGCATGACGTTAAACTCGCGGCCTACCTTGTGATAAACATGAGATGCCTGAGGAAAACCTCGGATGGAATGCCTTTGGTGTAACCGTCTTCGCAAGACATTAAACATGCTGCATACCCTGTGTTAAACATAGGAAGCTGAGGAAAACCTCAGATACATGCCTCGGGTTATGCACCCTTGAGATGCCCTCTCATGAGGAAGAATACAGGTTCCCCTATGTCAACACACCCAGAGATTCCCCGACATTCCTGATGTTGCCGTCCACTCCGACCGAGGGTCACTACCATGTCAAGACCCTATGGATAGTCTTGACGGAAGTAGTGTAATTAACCGGAGTCCATGACGATGTGGCACCGGGAATGAGATTCACGAACAACGTATTAAATCTATGAGGGAGACCCGGACTAGGTGATGAGTTCCTAGGAGGAATCCACGGAAGGAAGAACCGACATCCCATCATCCCATTTCGATCAAGGAGAAGACGTACCTGAACAAGGAACAAATGTCGCCTGCCCTTGAAAAGCGGGAATGCGGGGCAACAAAGAAGCGCTTCCTCCTCAGATGGATACGCGCACCCCGGCGAAAGCGTCGGAAACAATCATGTTATCTATTCTTTTTCATTCCATCTCATCAGCCGATCCAATATTCCTTGGATCCATTGAATCTATAAAAAGATCAAATAGTTAACATTTATGATAGTCTGTTTTTAAAAAATATTTGTGAACAAAACAAAAAAATGGATATGGCATTATGGAACGCACGTTTTTCGGCGTATTTATTGTCGGGCAAGTATCGCCGCATAAGTAATGTCGCACTAATGATGGCGCGCAAGTCAAAATCCTTACTTGAGAAGTGTGGTACAAAGATGAGAGCTCGACCGAGAAAAAAAAACAGTTGAGTGGAGAGAGCTAAAATGCTTTGGTGGTAGGATGGTTTGTGCGATGTGACGCACATGTAGATAGGTGATCCCGCTACCATGCGCGCCAGAACCTACACGCCGCAAGCTGCATGCCTAAAACCTACGTGCCAAAAACCTGCACACCGCTGAACCTTGGTTTCTTGTTTTCCTCAGAGTCAAATCCTCTTTCCTTTTTTGGATACAACTCTAAGGGGGGACTTTTGTTGACAATACGTTCTATCACAGAGTTTATGGAATGAAAAAGAATAGTACCTCAATCCAAGAAAAACAGAAATAATGAGCCAGAGGGAATAAGCATCAAATGATGCAAAAAAAATCAATGTGTTCAAGTCACTTGCGTTCCAGCCTTGGGCGCACATGTTACTTGTGCGCCAGATGTGAGGAGCACAAGTAACTTGCACACCCACATTGAAATTTCGCCCAAATCTCAGGAGGCCTATAAATACCCCATGTTGGCCCTTATTTTCGGAGAGGAATTTTCCAAAACTCAGATTCATGCTATGTTCACCCATGTATTTGGCTGACGTCTTCTGAACACTTCTAAGGTAATTATTTACTAGAATGTAAGCTCTAAAGTGGAAAAATAAGGCCCAAGTGTTAGAACTCATCAACAGTTGTGCGCCTAAGTGTCCATCCCTTAAGGTAAATGAAGAGACTTGCGCCCAACCATTCCCTCTAAAGGAAACATGCGTGCCTACCTTCTGGAAGCCTCTAGGGATTATACTAAGGGCTTGAGTTCAATGTTTCCCATGTATTACTCTATGGATCCTTCGTCGGCCAAGGTGACTCATTTAGTGCAAGTCTACTATCACAACCAGGACTTTCACACCAGAACGATACATGCACGCCTCCTTCATAGTCACCTCCTTTCGTCCAATCCACCTCACCACTTCAAGACATAGCCTTAAATACCCTCTTTATGTCCATTTTATGGCATGGATACTTTTTTTTCTTCCTCATCTGAAAGGAATTTTGTGATAACCTCTCCAAAAACCTCATGACATAACATCTTTATGTAACCATAGTTAGGGGTTTCCTATATACCCTTATCCTTTTATAAGAGACGATCATTTGATTCATGGCCTCTTTGTATGGAGTAATCCCCATGTTACAAGACAACATAACCTAGGCCTCCTTCTGATGAGTAAGCCCAAGTCATAATTTCCTAAAACATTGGGCATCCTCCTCAGGAGAAAGCCCCGATCTTAATTTCTTTTGATTTGGGTTTCCATCTCAGGAATAAACCCAATCATAAGTCCCTATTAATTTGGTCTTCCTTTTCAAGAGTAAGTCCCGAGTTAAAATTCCATATCTCTATAAAGTAAAAATTCCATTATGGACCCTTCTCTTAGGATTCATTCCTATGTCCTGGTCTTCATTTACATGGATCGTCATACATACCTAAGCCCCAAATCATTTCTCATGATTTCATCTTTCAGGGCACCATCGTCTAGTTTACAGATACCTCTTGTTTCTCACACCGATCATGACTCACGTGAATATAGAGTGTGAATGTAATAAAGAAAACACTTTTGGGCCACTAACCATGCATAAACCACTTTTTTCATTACACGAACTATGTGGTCTTTGATATCTAACTTAAAAGTAGAGTACATAGGAAGCATTTATAAGGTTAAAGATAATCATTCATTAATTCTTTTCGATCACATTTGACGTTAAACTATATCCTTTATATTTAACTACGTGGGTTCATATTAATTTTTAATAAGGATACATAGGTAGCCCATCTGCGGGTATGACACCAACTCTGATATAATCCTTGTCTTTCTAAATGACAATAAACATCATGTGCCCCATTAAGTGGATTTAAAACTAGTATGGTAATCATAATGACCAGAATATTTCTATATAGTGTATTGAAGGATACCATTGAATAAGGATATCCAACACATATAGATGATTCTCCATCGGTGATGAACTTCAAATACATATAAAAGATCCTCAAAATCCCATATATATCAATAATCAATTTCCAAATCTATAGGAAAACTCATTTCCATGCTTGGTTAATTAATAAGGATTCATGACCATAACATAAATCTATAAGAGAGTCCCAGTGTAATGAATAATTCCCCCCAAAAATTTGTGATGAGCCGAACCTCCCATCCTCTCGACCAGTGCAAATTCATATGCCTCATCAGTCCAAAAATAATGATCACCTACCTTTGGAATGTAGGTCGATATGGAAATAAAATCATTGGGTGTTTACGGTTCTATAAATAAACATGTTAGAAACCGATTAGAATGTTTTCCCCATAAGTGAACAAGGTCATCACCATTTCCAAAAGAAACACCTACCCTTAAAGTTTGGTCCTTGGAGGATGTCACAGACGCCATTTTACCTTTTTCAGTTGTATTGATTGTTTGGTTGTATTTGAACTTTTACAGTTGGGCTTGTATTCTGGCGCCTTTTTATTTCATCACACTATTACTACAATAGTTTCTTCTTATTGTGTTCTTGGACCATGTGTTTATACAATTTTAAATTCAATGCCTTCCCTTTTTATGGAATACTCTTTTTGGTGCGAGTCGCAAGACCCTGTCCTATGGAAGGCATTCATGGGGTAATCATGGAACAGGCCCAGGGGGATGGGTCCTGACACAAACAATAATATAAATTGGATAATTTACATGAACAACATTCCCAAATAAGAATACGTAACATATAATAATGTTAAATTATATGGAATTTGATTTTTAAAGGATCACATGAACAAAATCATAAGGAAAATATCAATTCTATTTTGAAATAATTTTTTTAAATAACTTTAGAATATAAAGTAAATCATTTTCATTAAAAATATTATTGTAATATTTTAACGGTAGCATCATGGAATTAATAAATAATGATAGAGGGAAAATATTCTCATTTCGTATAATATAAAAATACATTACATTTTATTTTTTTAAGGAAGATAAGAATGATGATCATTATGAAAGAAAATCAATAGAAGTATTTTTTTAGATCTATATCATCAGCAAAAATTATTTTAAACAAATAATAAAATTTTATTAAAACATTTTTTGTAAAATTTTTAGAAAATATTGATACATAAGAAAAATAGTGTTTTATGGTAAATTTTTTGAAGATTTTTTTAATGAATGTCAATTACAAATATTATAACATTGAAGTGATCATTAATAAATTGTGTTTAATACTAGTATCCACAATAATTCCGTATTAAAAAATAGAAATAAAACATAATATATTTAAATTTTGTTTCACATTTAAGATTAGTATGTAATAATCATGTCATTGGATGTTTCACCCAAAGAATGGAAATAAGGATAAGAATCCATTAACATATCATTATCAGTTGAATCATAAGACACATAAAAGTTATCATTATCAAATTAAACAGAAAATACAACGAAGATAATAAGATTCATGATATGCTATACAAAAGGGAATTATATTAATAGCACACATATGAAATATCAGTTTAATAAGTCATATATATTCTATGAGTAAAAGTCATACAAGAAACCCTTACCTCAAGCTTCCCTTTAATACTCTATTCACTAAAATACCCTTGAATATATAATCCTTTAAGGATCTTTTATTGAACATTGAATTGTTTTTATTGATACCAATAGAACATGGAAATAAACATAGTTCAGAGGAGAGTGTTTGGACATTATTAGAGGAGTTTTATAGATTTTGAGGAGAAAAGGGTAGTGAGGAGTGGTATTTATACCTGTGATGTTCTTTTTTTTATGTGTTTAAAAATATTATATTATATTTAATGCCAATAAAATTGTAGTGTAATTAATAATAATTAATTTGGATCATAATATAGGTTTTAATTTATTATTATGTTCATTGAACAAATGGAACACCCATATGATATTGTTGTTTGTAGGTATTTTATTCCATTAACTTTTAACGTTTAACTACAATATTATTTTATATATACTATGTTAAATATATTTTTATCATGGTATCTTTTATATGCCATAAATTTATAGTGTTCATGTAACATCATATATAACGTGTCATATTTTCTATATATTATTTTTTGAAATTATATAGATTGTTTTCCAGACCAGTTGCTGAGACGATGAGAGAATCTGAGGCCTGGTGTTACCAGAAATTATTTTATAAAAATATTAAATATTTTTATCACATTCATGGTGTTTTTCAGGAATAATGGAATATCACCTAAATGATAGTTCATATCACAAATCTGAATAAATTAATGACTCTCAAACATAACATTCACAATAATTTAAATAAAACATAAATGGATACTTGGATAGATAATATGATACCATCAAAGAGTATTCAATGCTTTTTTTACCCTATGTATGACCTAAACTATATCAGAGTGGGACATTTGGATGAAGCATGTGATGTCAGCTATATTTAGTTAAAATAAATATTTTATATTTTTAATTTATATTAAATGACCAAAACTGAATTATTATATAAATATAATACTAAATAAATTATATAGGATTAGACACATAAACATAGAATCATTGTGATAATATTTCATCAATTACCTGTTAACATATTGAGACCAGACAATGATTGATGATCAGATCGAGGAGAATCACCATGTGGTTGATACATTGAATCAGCATCATCGCTAGTTGATGCGTTCATCACAACTGATTGATTCATAATCAACGTATGAAATATTATGTGTTTTTTATTTCTATATAATTAAATTATTCTATATATCATTCTCCAATTAAAGATATATTACTCTGTTTTATCTATTTCATGTCCCCAGATATCTCATTTAATTTAATTTAATCTGTTTAACTAACCATAGAAAACCATTTTTGATCTATGGCCCAGAATGTTTTGACAATGATTATTTTAAACTTATTTTTATATTTTCTACCTTAATTTATCATTTTATTCACTGGTTGGATCTTGTGGTCCCAACTTGACTTTTCTTTGTGGTACTGAACATGATCTGACACCCGGGTTTACGACTTATTGAAAAAACTGGATCGATTAGTATAACTGAGACTGGATTTTTGTAAATTAGTGTCCAAGGATAAAATATCATCGACTATTTCAATGTTTTGTTTTGACATGGATGTGATGATTATTGGCCTCAGATATCCAAAGAGGTGGTTAAATGTGGTAAATTTTGTGAGAGTAAATTATTATTATTATTATTAATTGTAATGAGTTGAAAAATAGATGATTTTCTATTGTTTATATATTTAATAATTATAATGAGGAAATTAAATTTATTATTTTAATTAAATTATTTATAATTAATTTAATTAATGAATTAATATGGTTTCATGGTTTTAATAGAAATTAAAGAAGTTTTTACTAAAATGATAATGGATATCCATGGTGGGGAATTCCATGTTGGAGGAGTATGGAAATAAAGGTGTCTGTTTCATCTCATATTTTCAATTATTATTATTATGATAATAATGATTATATTTTTAAAATAACATAAATTAATTAAAAGGGGTGATAATGGTATGTCGGCTACATAATAATATAATGGGTATATGTTCATGGATGTATCTCAATTTGATTGAGGGAAATTAATGTATAATAATAACAAAATATTAATATTTTAAATTTGGTTTTTAAAACATTCATCAGAATTGAAATCCTTATTATGTTCTATCATTGAAAAAAATTAGTGATAGAATTATCTTTTAATCTATATAGTCATTTTAATACCGATATTGGATACCTTTTTTGGACTTGTTCCTTGGGTCAATATAACACCCAACAATAAAAAACTATTAATACTTTGGGATATTGTATTCAATATATCTCCATCCTATGGTGTAAAAATTACAAACCATTATCAATGCTAACACCATGAAATAATGGTGGATGTTTTGGGACCAATTTCATGTATCTAAATCGAGATGGTGGCTTGGGCCCCATGAAGCACAATTAGGGCTTGTTATAATGAAATGTGACATTTTCATCATGTTTCTGATTGGGAAAAATGAATAGTTAGACCTATACATTTTTTCATGGGGATCACAAATGGGGAATATATATATAAATACTTATATATATATATATATATAATTTTTTTTATCATGATGTGGTACCCATGAATCAACAATAATGTGTTATACTGTGAAATAGGACTTCTCACGGAATGTCTATTTTGGGCACATGAAAATTCGATTTCAATAATTTTTCTACACGGATCACAATGGAGTGATTAGTTCCAAAATCAATGACCACCTGAAGAGTCATATTTGTGGAGTTTTTTATTCCTATTTGAAGATAAAGATCTTTAGGTGTTCTTTAGGTTTTTCCTAGAGCCAAACATGGGTATTTCAAGACATAATAAGTACATTGTATACTCCGACTTGAGTGTTTAAGGCTCTTCCATTTTTGAGATTATACCAGTATAGATTATCTGTGTTCCCACGTTCATTTACAAGAGTGTGAGTGTTAAAATGCATAGCCATCACTTTATTGTAATCCACATTAGAGTTGGAGTCCCAGATAGAGTTATGATGTCCCTCCATGAGACTATAGTGTGATCCTCTATAATCCCAATTTGATTTTTAGAAATCAGCATAAACTCCCTAATTATCGAATTAATACTCTATCTAGTGGACCTAATTGATTGGGTATACAAAGTCAGTGGCATGTGAACCCCTATGTAGTAGGTTGAGGCAGATTTGGTTAGCGGTGTCCCACATTGATTATATGAATAACCTATATCAGTGTATCAAAGATGATATATATTTGGATTGTGTGTGCCCCCCTAACGTTCTAGGCATGAACCCTTCTATGTTTATCATAGACTTCTTAGACCAGTTTATTCTCATTGGGAGAGGCCCAAAATAAACTAGACTGGTTTATAGAGTATCTATTTTTGTAGCATGGCTCATGGTATGGGGCCCCCTGGAATGAACATTGCATCGAATAGAATCATGGGGATGGAAGTTGGTTATAATGGCCTGATTGAGGGGTTTCTCACCAGAGTATATCTGTGTTTATCATTCTTCTTGTATCTGTTATACAATGTTACATCATGTATTGACATTACTATACATGGTGCATTATATATAGAGCTTACGGGTTGTCCTATTATGTATAGTTATACTCACCCTTGCACATGAATCTCCCGCAAGTGCCTTGGATTGTGAAAATAGAAGAATATATTGATGGTTTAATAGGAGGAAGGAGAGAGAGTGGAGCCTAACTGGATCAAGGATTACCAATTTGTTTACTGGGTGCACATGTTTGTTGTAGTTCAATCAAACGGAGTACGTTTCACTAATACAGTTTCAGTTGGATTTATGTTATAGACTCTTTTTAGTGGGCTTTATTTATTCATGTTTACATTACATTATATTCTACTGTAGTTTTTGGATCATAGTACTATTCATATATTTGATTCTGTTGATTTAAATTGAATCATTTTGAATCATGGAGATTTGTGTGTGTGTGTGGGTTCTATAGGCTAATGCCTCCAATTTGTTTGAAATGCTTACTTAATTCTACTCACCATACCTTAGCCTACTGGAGGTGGGCTTGGAGTATTAGCGTCATAGGACCCTCATGTTGATTCATCTCACAAGACATATTGATTTGACTATTGTATATCTTGTATTATTTCCAGATGTCCCCATGTAGACTACCAACCAGGATTCCCCCACGTGATTATGAGGATGATCCACTAGGTGAAAATACATAGGTAGAGATTTTTATACCACATATAGAACCTACAGGTGGTGCACCAGCCATACCACCACCCGTAGAGTGTTCATGGAAAAATTATAGTGTTGTTTCTGTTAAAATGTACAAAAAATATTATTTAACGGTATAAATTAAGACCAACTATAACATAAAATATTTATATTCCAAACGAATAAAAAAATTGTAGAATGAATTTTGTTTCAAATTAACATAATAATTTACTATAACATTATATCCGAGTAGTAGTCATGATGGAAAGAAAGTGTGTTCCCAAAGAGGATATTAAATGGTCATTAAAATACTTTATTAAATATGAAATTAATATATTTGGAAGATGATTAACATACTCATATTCAAAAAAATTTAATGGTGGGGAAAACTATTTTGAAATTAAAGAATCAATAATTAATTAATGAATAATAACATTATTCAATAAATATAATGTATATAGACCTAGTGGAGAATGAGTATTTTAATATACCTAAAAATTTAAAAAACATTAGTTCCATATAAATCCCTTAAATAATTTTAAATCAATATACCATGAAGACAATGAAATGGAATATAAATTTATTGCACATGAATAATATAAAAAATGATATAATATTTTAAAGAAGAAGTATTTACACTATATAAATGAATGTAGATGGATACAATGAAACATGTCAAATTAAGGTGAATAATTTATGAAACATTAATTAAATTAGTTAAGGAAATTATAACGTTTTTTTATATACACCTATAATCTATACAATAAGACCATTTATATTATTATTTAAAAAAACCTCAAGGATATTGAATTTTTTTTTCATGTATTTTTTTAATTTTTATTAATAATAGTCACATGTTTTTTGGATAATTTTGGGGTTAAGTATGCCCTATAAAATATGTATTTGATGGAAGTATTATAATATTTATTTCTAAATATATCAATGGGAATTCATTATAATGCAATTTTGACGAATTAAAGATACATTAGAAGGATACGTTGGAATTGGTATGTAAATTTTTTATACACTCATTTAATGAAAGTATCATTTCATGTGTCTTAATCCCTTAATTTAATTCATATACCTTGATTTACTATAACATGGATGACTTAATTTTACTATGGTAAAATAATTTGGGATAAGAAAAAAATGTTAATTATTTAATAATATTGAAATTATAATTCATAAAAATTAAGAAATTTTACAATTATATTTTAATTAAAATAATATTAAATTAAAATTCTTCTAAAAGAATTAAAATTAGCTTTTATAGAAACTATATTTTAAGCAAGTAATTGAAATTTCACTAAAATAATCTATTTTATTGTCTCTAAATACTTGAATTGGACTAAAAATAATTTTGACATCCATATAAATACAAAACCTAATGAAACCTAATAAATAATAAATTAATTGAAATGGGAAAATCATTTAATAATGTAAAATATATTTTTGGTCTGAAAATGAAAAGTTTATGAAAGTAAATTAAACATATTATTTTCAAAATATATATATACAATCAATAAATAAATATTATTTTTATAAAAACGTTTTAAAATTTTTTTTCTTAGGATTATATAATGACGAATTCATAAAAATTAAATTATTAGTGAGCAAGTATATTTTTAAAAATTCAATAAATAATCATCTATTCAAATAAAATGAAAATATGTTCTCAATATAACATTTACATGTTGAATAAAAAGGAATTTCATTATATCAAACTTACTTTAAAAATTTTATTTTATTTACATTCCTATAAAATAATATAATAACTCGAAATAAATTTTAATAAAAAAATGAAAATAGTATAAAAATAAAATCCCATTATCATTCTTTCACTCCATTAGAAATTTAATCATAATCAAAATTTTAATATAATTTATCATTAAAATATATTAAAATAATAGGTAAAAATTAAATAAATATTTGAATACAATACAAATCATAAAAAATAAGGAAAATTTCTCACAGAGTAAAAAAATTATATTTTTCTGGTTGATGTAATATCATGAATCATTAACATATTATAAGTATTTATCGATTATATAATACCATTTCATAAATTATATTAAAATAATATAGTGTTTAAATAATATATATATAAATTAATACCATGAAATTTAATAAACAATAACAATGCTATCATGTTAAAATTACCTATTTTCTATTTATCTATTTATAAATTGCATCATAACTATTTTATATTGAATCATAAATAAATGGGATTATAAAAAAACAAAATCGAAAAAGTAAATAAAATTTTCAAATAAGACCTAGAAAAAATTTAGTTTATATCGAATCCATAATGAAGCCACCTCGAGTCAAAATAATAATAAAGGTGGAAAATATGGATTGAGAAATAAATTACAAATAAAAACATCAATGAAATAAATTCTATAATTTATTTTTATTTTTGTTAAGGTAATACAAATTGAAAATTATATATATAATTTCAATATTAATAGATTTTATTATAAAAATAAATTTTTTATATGAAAATAAATATTTATCTTCTATAATAATAAATCATTTCTCTAATATAGAATATGTAAATACATGCGAAAATATTACAATGAAGATGATTATAATTATTCTTAATAACATCATAAAAATTATCCATTAAGAATAACATGATATGAACATGTAAGTAATTATGAGAGAATATAAAAAATTTCATGAAATAGATTTGAAGAATACATCAAATCATAGAAAAAAATAACATTTTAGAAGGTTATGGACTCAAGAAATAGATATCAAGTCATCAAAACCAAATTTAAAAAAAATTGTAATAATTATGGAACCGTAAGAGAAGATAGGAAACATAAATTCATATCAAAATTAAAAAATTTAATTTCATTCATGTAATGTAATTTCATGTGGTAAATTATGAATGGGAAGATATATCATAACAAGTATTAAATATCCTTTATAATTCAAGGATAAGATAAATATAAAAAATTATTTTTAATGGATATTTTATATTTTAAAAAAATATATATTATAAAGAAGTTTAAAGGGATTGCCTTTATTATCAAGTGATTTTTCAACATAATAAATGTAATATTTATGATATTTTTGGTTGTGTATTTTTATTTATTTCAACCAATATTTAAATTTACATTATATTAAATGAATATCAAAAATGATTTCTAAGCCTGACGTATAAAAATTTGTAAATGATTGATAGTGATATAGATAAAATATGATAGTGTTCATTATAAAGTAAATTTTATAATTATTCATTCCCAATATCTATTAATAAATACTCAAAAATCAAAAATAAAATTGTAATTAAATAAACTACTTAATTATTTTTTTGTTCGATGATTTCAAAAAACCATACCTTTATATTTTTCCACTATTTTCTGTTCCAATATGGGCTTTCGAGATGATTCAGATGCAACAGGTTAATCATGGATATTCATAATGTCACGATATCAAGTGGTTGGAATGTTTCCAGTATTTTAAATTTTTGGTTGGTGTCTTGATTATAGGGTTATCCATTTGTGTATAGTGCATTTGGAGGTAGATCCTGGAGTTGGTCATTTGGTGATGGGTTTCAACAGAGTTTGAAAAAAGGAACAAAATGAATCTTTTGAGGGAGTATATTATTGGGTTCTCCACTATGATAAATATACCTAAACAATAAAATGAGGATCCTATTTGTTGTAAGGATTCTTGGAGGGTAAATATTTGATACACAATACCTATTTTCCCTTATAGACTGTGGGGTTGGTCCTAGTGAGGTAAAACTGAGGAAGAGCATGGAACTATGCTAAAGTGTCTTCATGTGGCATGAACTGATGCAAAAAACACCCCAAACGAAATTATTAATAAGGACATCGATATTTTCAAAATAGTTAAATTACTCATTTAAAAGTAAGGATAATTATGGGTTTGAATTAATTATATCAGGATCGCATCATAAATCATTCTCATCATTGGTTTTGGGGACCCCACAAAAATGTTAAAAACTTTTTAAATCAACTATATTGAAATATTTATCCAATATTCATTAGTTTAATTTTTCATATTCCCCCATCCCCAAGTCAACCCCATTACTCAAATCACCCACCAACTACACATCCATGTAATTTGAAAACCTAAGTTTATCTTAATCAATTTATTAGGAATCATGGTATTATACCTTCAACCCTCTTCATTGTTCTATATGATATTCTTTTTCATGTTGATTTATTTCATAGATATCCCTTATTTTTGTTTTAAATTGATCATAGTATTGTTGCATCATGTTTTTTATATGTTCATTAAGGATATCCTTCATTTTTATTAGTTATTTTAATGGAAGTGGTTCATCATAATCATATTTAAATCACATGTAATGTTTAACATTAGATATAGGTAAGTGACCATCTTTTACTCTTTTATATATAAATCTATGTTAATTTATTTTTGAATATTCCATTAGGATATCATTTAATTTTACTACAGAAGATACGAAATTCTCATAAAATCTAAATTTAATGTGATGGGCTGTAATTTCCATTGTATATTTTGTTTCTTATTATTTCTATAATGTTGTTCATGATTGTTCTATTTGTTAAAATACATAGTTTTTTAAACAATTTCATTGTTTTTTATATGGTTATTTGTAAAACTGTTTTGTGATTGATTTTTTTGATCTCAATATTTATAAAATTTTAAATACTCTTATATTTATATATAAAGAATAATTATCACAAGTAAATATAGATTTGTGTCATAATTCCATTGAATGATATGATATAATAAATTGGAAACCCCTTAAAACATGAATTACAATGGAACTGACTTCTTATTTGTCTTCTATGTGTTGATGTGATTGTCTTCTAACTGTTTTATATATCTGTCCTTCATTGAGTATAGTAATTATATTTTTGGGGTTTAAATTAAGTATATATAGTTTTTTAAAATGTTATTGCAGTGAGAAGACAATATATAATGTTTTGGAATAGGGATATACATATAGTATTTCATTCATTATATGGATTAAACATATAACGATAAGTATAAATGAATATGGGATATGAATTCTCATATATTTCCATTAACAATAATTCTTGAATTAAATTTTTAATTAATGTCATTAAATGTTACTATGGATTATAAATTAATATAGATTGAATGGAATACCACGTGGAAGTTAATTTATTACAAGGAAATTTGTAAATTAGTCAACATGAAAATGTAATTTGATCATGGCATGAAGGTGGAATGATTTTTTAATGCGTTGTTTTACTAGTGGGATATATTTTTTGAAGAAACTAAATTAATATTTTGTATTTATTGATAAAAAATAATACTATATTATGAAAACTCATAAATTTTCATCATGTGAGATTATCAATATTTTATTTTCATAATTTAATCATTCACACCACACCTAGTCTGTGGTGAGTTTTGGTTGATAACGACTTAGTAGGTAGAGATTCATAGTGTGGATTTTTGGTGTTAATATTTTTATAACTGATTATGAGGTAATATGTGTCCATGGAATTACAATTTAGGATGAGGGAAGGTGGTTGATTTCTATTATGTAAACAACAAACTACAACATAGGTTATGTTATTAGTTTTTTTGTTAATACTAATTTATGATAATATGTTATTCTTGAACCTGAGGGTTGTGGATATATTTACTATTTTAACCCAATATACATAATATTTAGTTGTATATATGTTGACATATTATTAATGATAGTGGAGAACTGAATATTATATTTTTGGGGTGTGAGAGTGTAAAATAAATGAGGAAGTGAATGTGGGGAATCTTTACTTCTATTCATTTCATATTATACTATTTATCATGGATGAATTATTTGGTTATATTTCCATAATTATTTTGGTATATACATTTTATCTATTTAGGTTTTTAGTGAAAATTATCATTGTTAACATGTTTATTTGTTCCTTCATTTCACATTTTCATGACATACCTTGGTTATGAAAATAATGAATGTACCTATTATAATCACCAAAAAATATAATCTATTTTTATATTTATAGATTAAATTTGGGAATGATAAGTATAATGTAATCTTGGGTGCTATGTTGTTTTCAGGTTACAACCATGGGGTTTACATTTTCATACTAATATGGAGACATTTATTTGTATTTTTTTAGCATTATAAATGCATTGATCAATGGTATGGATACATTTTATTTGATATAATGGAGTTTCTTTGGAATTAATTTCATACATCTAAAACTAATATTTTTATGGTAATTTATTCTATATGTGTGATTTATATACCATTAGTGTCAATCATAAACTCTAGTACTGTCGAAGGTTGGATTTGGTATACATTATCTCAATTCAATAATTGTTATTCGAAAAGGGTGTCCATTTGAGGTATGTTGTTTGGATATACCAATAATATATCTTTTCGTTGTGAGGTATGATTGTCAATGAGGATAAGATAATATGAGTATTTATTTGAATATATATATATGCATATGAAGCAATGAATGGCAGGTGATGTAGTTTATGTAAGAACCCGGTTTTTTCTGTGAAAGACTTTGGAATTTTCTTGATGGTATTCAAGAGCAGTGCCTTCAGACGGCGTGCGATTCTGAGCCCCAAAGTTGCCAAAAATTAATTTTCAGTGTGTTCACACTGGAAACGCCAAATAAATGTGATAACTCTTAAACGGTGACTGAGATCATAGATATGATTGTACGGATGGGTCCGTAATGGTGTGTTTACCCTAGGAACGACATAAAACATGTTGTCGCAGGACGTTTGGACCCCTCGTCCGCTTCTGGAACGTTTACCGGATTAAATAAATAAATTAATTCATTTAATGTTGAAATAAAAGTATCTCCAAAACGATGGATCGGATTGGAAACTGAGGGCACCATTGAGTTCGGAGCGTGCCGTTTACCCTAGGAGGGGTATAAGTTTCGCGGGCGTGGGCTGTTTGTGAAAAATGGCAACATGGGCGTTTTCATAATTTGGCAGCCTCAGGCCTGGGCAGTGTAACTTATGAAAGGGGCCTCAGATTAAAATTCCGAGACCGCCATTGTTCTCGTGAGGTGGTGTTTGTCCTAGGGGAAGCTGAAACTCATCCCCGCCGGAGGTTCGGGTTCGGAACGACGGGCGGGTGGTTAAGTGTGTTCTATTTAAACACTTAACCCCCCCTCTCTTTCCCCCTTTCTTCATCTCCATGAAGGATCTCCTCCTCCACCCTCTCCTCCTCCAATCTGGTGAGGCAGCTCCTACAAGGCGATGACGCGTTGGCGGATCGTCCGCGAAGCATCGGGCGAAGCCCAACAAGGTAGGGTTTTTTCGCTTTCATTTGGTCTTCCTGCACCTAGTTTGAGCATGATTAATACTATTTAATTTTTGTTGGATTATTTAGAAAATCTCATGGTTGCGTGGTAGAGTTTTTTCCCTTTCCAACGCATCTTTCGGAATCTAAATCTGAGTTCGTAGGAAGCCGGGGTTGATCGTCGAATTTTGCGGGTCTTCCAGGCGGTGCAGGTGGATGGCGGGGCGGCAGAGGTGCTTGGCGCGATAGTGTTGTGCTTGGGCGGTGGCGTGGGTGTCCGTTGGAGCATCTAGGTGGGGCCGGGGTGCGGCGTGCCTTCATCCGAGGGTGTGGGGGCGGCATCTGGAGGAGGTCGGCACCAGGTGGAACGCCTCGGCGTGCTGGCGGGTCGCCAGGGAGCGGTGACCGCGGGGTCGCGACAGGCGACCCCCATGCGGAGACAAAGACCCGTGCTGCACGGTTCTTCACGCGGATGCCGCGACCGGCCATCGTGGCTGGTCTACGCACGAAACGCGTGTCCGTGTGCGGCCCGTGCGGCTAAGCCATGGGCCGGCCCAGGCCGGGCGGACGGGCCGGTCCAGGCCGGTCCAGCCCCAATGGCCTTGCCCCCTCGGACTTCGAACACCCGTATTTTCAACTAAGGGTGTCTGTTTTGAGTGTTGTATGTGGTAGTTGAATTGTATAGAAGCGTCGGAATTTTTGAGATGGTTTCGGGAATTTTTAAATCCTGAAACGAGGGGCCTCAGTGGCATGACACGTACGTCGGGGGGTTAGTCGTTTCTTCGGCAGATTTTGTTTTGGACGGCGCGGATGCGTCCGACGTCCATTTTGAGTGCCGTCAGTGGCATTGGGACCCTGGCATCGAGGCGGAGCTTTCCAGGGTGGTTTCAGGCATTGAGGCCAAAGTTTAGGCACAGGACCCATGACCCATCTTTTGAGCTGTGTGCATCTTTTAGTGAATTTATCCTCGGACATCTGTTCGGGGCGTGCGAGCAGTCGATGTTGGGTGTTTTACCGAGGGAATCACGTTGGCGCAGTCTTCCAGCTGTAATTCCACACGATGGTGCAGGCCCTGCAAGAGCCGTTTCGGGAGTTGACAGTGATTTCAAGCTTTATCACCAGGAGACCGTTTTGGACAAGTGAATAGTCCATCTTGTGTGCTTTTTCGAGAGGATCACAGCGGTGCAATCCATTGGCAGCGCTTCGGGACTGGGGTGCGGGTCCCGCGTGGTACCGCTCATGTGTGGGGAGCCAGAATGCATCTTTTTCTCCTGATATCCGTTGCACTCATGTGATTAGTGATTTTGACGTGTTTTCCCGAGGGGATCGCAATGGTGCGACGCACCAGGCTGTTTTCGGGGCCGAGGCTCGGGATCACAGGACATTGTTCGGGCGTGAGGCGGTGTTGGAAACATTTCCGTCGGATATGTGTTGGAGGTGAGTATGTAGTCAATCTCAAGTTTTTTTCTGTGATGGTTACAGCGGTGCGATCCATTTGGTTTCACAGAGCCTCTTGCGCGAAATTGTTAAATGTGGAATAAAAGGTGCTCCGGTGGTGGTTCGTCCTACCATGTTTGTAGCGGACCCTTGGCGTGTGATCGTACACTCTTGGTATAATGATGTAAATGGTTCACAATTTGTGGTTGGCCGTTCCAGGGCCTTTGAGGTGGAGTTGTTATGTCACGCCTTCACGTTGACGCTGGGTGTCGTGTGCACGATAGCCTCTGGGCTAGAACGTGGTATACTCTAGGAGTGTACGGGAGTGCATGGAGGTACCTGTGGTTGATTGTACCTGAGAATGTTTGTGCTCTCAGTTGGGGTTGACTTGGGGACACATTTCGTGTGGGCCCCACGAGCGTGTCGTGATATTCTTTATGTACTTTGACCTCTTGTGACGTAGAGGGTCCATCTGTGCTCATTTGTTTGACCAGCAGGGTGGAGTTTCCCATGGCCTGGTGCTCTTTTGTCTGACTAGCAAGGTTGAGTGGTCTCCCCCTGGTCATGTACTCGATGGTTTGGCAGGCAGAGATGGTTTGGTTCCTCTACTTCTTCAGCTGTGAGGGGTTTCAGTACTATGCCATTTCACCGGTCTGCGGCACTGTTTGCGGCTACGGGTGTGTGTGCAGCGTGGGTGTTTTCCCCACTCTCTGGTATGAGATGTCTCAGTCTGCTTCGAAAGTGACTCAGCGGATTGGAGAGGGAACTCCATGTGAGGCCTGAGGAGTTTCTCCCGTTGCTCAGTGTTCCCTGGTAGAGCTTGTGGTTTCGGTGTGACCAAAACTTTAAGTGGGCACCGATCCTCTAACCAGGAGGTTGTTTCCAGCCGGGCTGAGGATGTTCTCTATAGGGATGAGGTTGTTTCCAGCAGGGCTGAGGTTGTTTCCATCAGGGCTGAGGTTGTTTCGTGTAGGTCTCACTAGTGAGTTACCATCCACCAAGGATGACCAGTACATCAGAGTTCACCAAGCAGTACCATCTAGCCGGGATGGCCATAGCAGTTCTGGGCTTACCTCCAGATGGGCTGGGCAGTGGTCCCCGATGTGGGGCTTACCTCCAGCGGGGCTGGGTAGTGGTCCCCGATGTCGGGCTTAACTCTAGCGGGGCTGGGCAGTGGCCCCCGATGCCGAGCGTACATCCAGCGAGGCTGGACAGTGGTCCCCGATGCTGGTCTTACCTCCAGCTGGGCTAGGTAGTGGTCCCTGATGTCGAGTTACCTCTAGCCGGGCTGGGCAGTGGTCCCGTCGCCTAACTTAGACGGGTCGTGCTCTAGTGGATTACCCTGTTATGGGACTGGGCAGTGTGGCACCCGTCGACTTTCCGGGTCTCCCTATAGTGGTAACCCGTTGACTTCTAGGGACCCTCCAGTGGGGCTGGGCAGGGGGTCGCCTGTCGACTTTGAGCAGACCTCCCGAATGCGGGGTAGTGATGAGTTGTGGTTGACGTTCCCCCAGAACTCTCAAGTACGAGGAGTGTTTCCCCCACCGAGACACATCCTTGTGATGCGACCTAAAACCATACAGGCGAGTCAGTGCTGCCCAAAGTGGATAGTGTCGAGGTATGGTGGTTTAAGACCTTGACTTGTAGTTTGGGGCAGTTGTGCGGGATGCTGGGTATCAGTGGTGTTTTCTTATGGGACTATTGGCTACTCTTTTCTTGGGATGGGCTATGGTATGGATATCACTTTACGAGCTTGATCGGGTTTCTTTTTGAGCATATAGATTTGTATATACCTTGTTTCTGGTACCCACTTCTTAGTTTTGTTTACTCTCCTTCCAGGGGAGGCGAAGATGCGCGGGGTATGTCACGTGCATTCCATGTCTAGATTCTCGTTGTTGGATGAGTCTACTCTCCTGCTATAGGTAGCTAAGACTCTATGGGAAGATCAGCTTCTCACCATTTCCAGCTCTTTGTTCCTGGATGAGTCTACCTTCTTTCCTATTGTTGGGTTGAGCTTGACTCTTTATTGCACTATCTATTTTACTCCTTTACTTTTCATGTTCTCTCTACTGCTCACCCTTAGGTACCACCTTTGTTTCTCCCTCGAGCCCTCGGGGATTCCTACTTAGTATTTTTAAACTCACCCCAACTTGGTCTTTTCCCGCACATGGTGTGCCCTTGTTGATGACGGACAGGTTGGTCATGACCTCAGTGGAGCTTAAGAGCATGGGAGCTTGGACCACGTGCGGTGTCGTAGCCGGGTTCCAGGCGGGAGACCCATCAGCTATTTATTTCATTTACCTATTTCCCGGTTGTGGAACCTTTTCTGGTTGGCCGTGTGTTTTTCCCCTTTTTCCTTTTCAGCACTTTACTTGTACTGTTTAGAGGTTGATGCACTCTTGTGGTTACTTATAGCAGCTGCACCTTACTCTGCTTGTCTTTTCTTTTACTCTACACTTTTTCATTGAGCGTGTTGTGTTTGTGTGTACAGGTACTTAGGCAATGGCCTCCTTGAGTTATTGTGCCTCAGCATTGGTCGCCAGCCCCTGGACTACGGAGGCGGGCTTGGGATAGTTGCGGCTCGAGCCCGGGTAAGGTTAGGTCATGACAAAGTGGTATCAGAGCTAGTTCGTTCCTTGGGGCATTGTGCGGACATCCCTAAAAAGGAATTGGTTGGGAATTAGGGAAACAGTGTTATCGTGTCTCAAGAGTGTCTCTCAGGCTAGGGAGTCCACTGATGGTGTGGAAGCTGACATATCCATTCACTAGGACCTTGATAACCCGTTTGTCGACTCGCCATGCTGAGACACTTGTTTTAGGGAAAATTTGTTTGTGAATCACATAGAACTGAGTCTTGACTATCCTTCATGAGTCTGCTACCCATCGTTGTTGTTTTTGGTATATACATTATGCTCATCTAACTGTGACACTCCTTGATAATATTTAGGATGTCTCTGCGAGGGCAGCCAGCCAGGATACCAGCTTTGGTTCGTGATGACGACCCTGTGAGCTATGAGGCCACAGTCATGAACCCATCATGCTATCCCCTTTTTCTGGGTGGCCCTGTAGCAGCACCCCCACCTATTGAGCAACATGCAGTTTTAGCATAGTAGGCTGAGAATGAGTGCAGGTTGAGCGCGCTCCGTGAGTTCTAGTGGAAGAGACCGTTGAGGTTCAGTGGTGAGGCCGAACTCAGGCAACATAGGTTTTGCTCGAGGCAGAGGTTCTCCATTTCAGTCTTGTGCAGACTCCGATAGATCCGAGAGGGGATTTGGCAGCCCACCATTTTTGTGGAGCAGCTTGGCGTTGGTGGAGTCTGGTGACTCAGCTTCTTGACGAGTCATCACTTTCATGGGACGACTTCCAGTTGTTGTTTCAAGAGGAGTTTTTCCCCTCCAGCTTGCACTCCGTTCGGATTCAGGAGCTCCTGTATTTTCAGTAGGGAGGGATAATGGTGGCCGAGTATGAGGCTAGTTTTGTAGAATGTGCACGCTTTTACCCGAACATGGTCCATGATGACAACATCCGAGCGTGGAAGTTTGAGCATGGTCTCCATCGAGAGATTCATGTTGTCATAGTACCCTTGGGAATTTCCACATATGTCGGGGTGCTAGAACAGGCGCTGGTGACAGAGGGCTTCTTGTCATGTTCTAGTGTTGGTGGTGGCAGCAGGCATGTTGGAGCCGAGACATCTGCCATAGCAAGTAGGTGTCGGAAAGCAGGACCACAATGCAGGAGGCTTTCTGACAACCAGACTTAGGGGCGTGGTCGTACACCACAGTGGCGCCGGAGGCCACCAGTGCAGCCCAGAGAGAGCTAGTGTTGTTCTTGTAATAGGCGAGGTCACTTGGCATGAGACTGCCAGACCCAAGTTGTGGAGAGCTTCGGGCAGGCAGTAGGTACACCGCCACGATAGAGGCATCGCCGTGATCGGAGTAGCGCCCAGAGAGGTGGTGGTTGCAGAGGAGAGGGAGGAGCTGGTAGTGGGGTACGACATTACGAGGTCTTCCAATCCCCACTAGGCGGTCCACGTTAGGCTCCAGGAGCTGACAGTTGGGACCACGGACAACCACGAGCTTTGGATGTCTACTATCATGCAGAGCATAAGGCGATAAGTGGTACGCTCTACAGCTCTTCTACCTTTTTGTAGTAGAATTGTTAGACACTGTGTGTGGAATACATTCCTCCCTTCTTCTTGCTTGAGGAGTTACCAGGGTGGTTCAGGGCGTCGGTATAACCCTGTGTTGGTATGATAAAAGGCGTGGGACCTTTTCCTTTAGTCGATGGTGTTGACTCCTTCGCTTCTGAGCGTGTAAGAGGGCCTTGGGTGTGAGACCTCGGTTGTGGAATCTTTCGGGACCATATATCCTTGGGTGTTCCACCATATGTATATTCTGAAGGAGGGAATCATAGGGCCTTTCTCCATGTGCGGGCAGTGATTACAGTCGCGGCGTGCGATGTAAGGGTTCGGTCGGGGAGGTGAGCTACCCCTGAGAGCCTTCGGGCCGTTTGAGACCGTGCAAAGGGACGGCGAGGTTCCCTACCACCTTGCCCTAACCACAATGTCTAGAGTGGGTGCACGACGTCGGCAAGGGCCGACTTCACGTGAATGGATCAATCCTTAGGTCTATGTGCTGTGACACAGAGCTGTGCGTGGGTTCTTCTGGGTATGGGAGAGCCAATTGTGGACTTAGTACCATGTGTTGCTCCCTAGTTTTTCTTTTTGAGGATGAAAATCCTGAAGTAGGGAATGATGTAAGATCCCGGTTTTTTATTTGAATGACTTTGGAATATTCTTGATGATATTCCAGAGCAGTGCCTTCAGACGGCATGCGATTCCGAGCCCCGGACTGGCCGAAATTTAATTTTCAGTGCGTTTACACAGGAGACACCAAATAAATGCGATAACTCCTAAATGGTGACCTAGATCAGAGATCCGAGTGTACGGATGGGTCCGAAATGGGGTGTTTACCCTAGGAACGACATAAAACATATCGGCGCAGGATGTTTGGACCCCTCGCCTGCTTCTAGAACGTTAAAGGGATTAAATAAATTAATTAATTCGTTTAATGTTGAAACGAAATTATCTCTTAAACAGTGGCTCAGATTGGAAAATTGAGGGCACCGTTGAGTTCAGAGCGTGATGTTTACCCCTGGAGGGGTATATGTTTCGCGGGCACGAGTTGTTTGTGAAAAATGACCCCTGAGGCATTTTCGTAATTTGGAAGCCTCAGGCGTGGGAACTGTAACTTTTTAACGGGGCCTCGAACTAAACTTCGAAGACCTCCATTGTTCTCGGGAGGTGGTGTTTCTCCTAGGGGATGCTTAACCTCATCCCCGCCGGAGGTTTGATATCGGGCCAACGGGCGGGTGGTTAACTGTGTTCTATTTAAACAGTTAACCCCCCCTCTCTTTCCCACATTCATCAACTCCTAGAAATATATCCTACTCCACTCCGGCGATGAAGCTTCGGCAAGGTGACGATGCAGTGGAGGATCGTCCGCGAAGCGTCGGGCGAAGCCCAAAAAGGTTGGGTTTTGTAACTTTCATTTTGACTTCCCACACCTACATTGAGCCTGTTTAATACTGTCGAATTGTTGTTGAATTATCGAGAAAAGCAAATGGTTGCATAGTAGAGTTTTTTCCCTTTCAAACAAATCTTTCGGAATCGAAATCTGAATTTGGAGGAAGTCGGGGTTGATCCTCGAATTTTGCGGGTCTTCCATGCGGCGCAGGCGGATGGCGGGGCGGCAGAGGCGCTTGGCGGGGCAGCAGGGTGCTCGGGCTGCGGCGTGGGTGTCCGGTGGAGCAGCAAGGTGAGGCCAGGGCATGGTGTGCCTTCAGCCGAGGGCGAGGAGGTGGCGTCCGGAGGAGGTCGGTGCCAGGCGGAGCGCCTCGACGCGCCGGCGACGACAAAGACCCACGTCGTGTGGGTCTTCATGCTGCTACCGCGACCGGCCCATGTGGCCAGTCTACACACGGACCGCGTGTCCATAGCAGGCCTGCACGGCTATGCCGCAGGCCGGCCCAGGCCTGGCGGACTGGCCGGTCCAGGCCGGTCCAGCCCTAGGGGCCTTGCCCCCTCGGACATTGGACACCCGTATTTTCCGCTACGGGTGTCCGTTTTGAGTTCCTTCTACGGCGGTGGAACCGTATCGACGAGGTGGAATTTTTGAGTTGGTTTTGGGAATATTTGATTCTAGTAACGAGGGGCCTCGGTGGTGTGACACGTACGTCGAGGTGTTAGTCGTTTCTTCAGCGGATATTGTCTTG
Organism: Viscum album; assembly: GCA_963277665.1. Classification (NCBI taxonomy): domain Eukaryota; kingdom Viridiplantae; phylum Streptophyta; class Magnoliopsida; order Santalales; family Viscaceae; genus Viscum; species Viscum album. The sequence goes on from OY728162.1 coordinate 492,493,228, forward strand.
GACGGCGCAGACGCATCCGACGTCCGTTTTGAGCGCCGTCATTGGCGTTGGGACCCTGACATCGAGGCTGGAGCTCCCCAGGGTGGTTTCAGGCGTTGATACCGAAGTTGAGGTGCGGGCCCCATGACCCATCTTTTGAGCATCATGCTGCTTTTAGTGACTTTTTCCTCGGATGTCCGTTCGGGGCGTGCGAGCAGTCGATGTTGGGTGTTTATTCGAGGGAATCGCATTGGAGCAGTCTACCCATTGTAATTCTGCATGATGTTTCATGCCCTGAGAGGGCTGTTTTGGGAGTTGACGGTGATTTTCAGCTTTATCACTAGGCGACCGTTTTGGACAAGTGAATAGTCTATCTTGTGTGCTCTTTGGAGAGGATCACAACGGTGTAATCTGTTGGCAGCGCTTCGGGACCGGGGTGCGGGTCCCGCGTGGTACCGCTCATGCGCGGGGAGCCGGAATGCATATTTTTCTCTATATATTCATTGAACTAATGTGAGTAGTTCTTTTTACGTGTTTTCCCGAGGGGATCACAATGGTGTGATGCGCCCGACTGTTTTTGGGCCGTGGCTCAAGATCACAGGTAGTCGTTCGTGCGTGAGGTGGTGTTGGCAACATTTCTGTCGGATATCCATTGGAGGAGAGTATGTAGTCGACCTCGTGTGTTTTTTCATGAGGGTTAAAACGGTGTGATCTGTTTGGTTGCGCGGAGCCTCTTGCATGAACTTGTTAAATTTGGAATAAAAGGTGCTCTAGTGGTGGTTCGTCCTACCATGTTTTTAGCGGACCCTTGGCCTGTGATCGCGCACTCTTGGGAGAGTGATGTAAGTGGTCCACAAGTTGTGGTTGGACATGCCTAGGCCTTTGAGGTGTAGTTGTTACGTCAAGCCTTCGCATTGACGCTGGGTGTCATGTGCACGATAGCCTTTGGGCTAGAACGAGGTATACAATGGGAGTGTACGGGAGCGCTTAGAAGTACGTGTGGTTGTTTGTACCTGAGGATGTTTGTGGGATCAGTTGGGGTTGACTTGTGGCCACACGTCGTGCGGGCCCCACGTGCATGCCGTGATCTGCTTTACATACTTTGACCTCTCGCGATATAGAGGGTCCCTCTGTGATCGTTTGTTTGACCAGTAGGGTGGAGTTTCCCCTAGCCTGGTGCTCTTATGTCTGACCAGCAGGGTTGAGTGGTCTCCCCCTGGTCTTGTACTCTCTTGTTTGGCCGGCATAGATGGTTTGGTTCCTCTGCTTTTTCGGCTGTGAGGGGTTTCAGTACTGTGCCCTTTCACCGGTCTGCAGCACCGTTTGCGGCTACGGGTGTCCGTGCAGCGTGGTGGTTTCTCCACTCTCTAGGATGAGATGTCTCGGTCCGCTTCGACAGTGACTCAGCGGATTGGAGGGAGATCACCTTGTGAGGCATGGGGAGCTTCTCTAGTTTCTCCGTGTTCCCTGGTAGAGCATGTGGTTTCAGTGTGACCAACACTTTACGCGGGCACCGATCCTCTACCTAGGAGGTTGCTTCCAGCCGGACTGAGGTTGATACCAGCAGGGCTGGGGTTGTTTCCAGCAGGGCTGAGGTTGTTTCCAGCAGGGCTGAGGTTGTTTCGAGTAGGGCTGAGGATGTTTCAAGCAGGGCTCGCTAGTGAGTTACCATCTAGCCGAGATGGCCAGTACAACGGTGTTCACCGAGCAATACCATCCAGTAGGGATGGCCAGAGCAGCTTCAGTCATACCTCCAGCTGGGCTGGGCAGTGGTTCCCGATGCCGGGCTTACCTCCAGTGGGGCTGGGCAGTGGTCCCTGATGCTGGGCTTACCTCCAGCGGGGTTGGGCTGTGGTCCCCGATGTCGGGCATACCTCCAGCTGGGTTGGGATGTGGTCCCCGATGTCGGGCTTACCACCAGCTGGGCTTGGCAGTGGTCCCCAATGCTGGGTTACCTCTAGCTGGGCTGGGTAGTGGTCCTGTCGCTGACATTAGCCGGGTCACCCTCCAGTGGATTACCCTGTTACATGACTGGGCAGGGTGGCACTCGTCGACTATCCAGGTCTCCCTGTAGTGGGAACCCGTTGACTTCCAAGGACCCTCCAGCGGGGCTGGGCAGGGGGTCTCCTGTCGACTTTGAGCAGACCTCTTGACTGTGGGGCAATGATGAGTTGTTGTTGACATTCCCCTATAACTCTCAATTACGAGGATCTTTTCCCCCACCGAGACACGTCCTTGTGACGCGACCTAAAACCAGGCGGGCGAGTAACTGCCACCCAAAGCTGAAAATTAAATCATCATTTCAAAAAAATTATAAAAAATAAACAATTAAAATTTATAGGACCTGAATTCAATACATATATTTGAAAGTATTGAGTTGAAATAAAATACATGAAAGGAGTGATTATATATATTGGATGTTGTTTATAACAATTTTACATATGAAGAAAGAATATATCAAAAATAAATTACGTGAAAAAAATTTATATCCACATAAAAAAATATTAAAAACATATAATAATTTCAGGAATAATAATTTTCATAATATGATTATAAGATAAAAAATAATTTATGTATATGACTCAATGAGTGTATATAAAGTAAAAAAAACACATAAAATATTGTTAATAATTTAAACAATATTAATTTGAAGTGGGTTATTAAATTGGAAATTAAAATCATTGAAATTTTATAGAATTATTATATATAATTAAAATAGATAATTACATAAATCTTTTAAGTGCAAAAATTGAATAAAAAATGAAACATATATTATGAAATTGATACTATAAAAATGAACCAATTACCTTCGATTCCTTTTTACTAGAGAGACACTAACCTGTAGTACAATAAACTATAGCTCACATATTTTCATTTTTAGAACATTTTTACTGTCTACTAACTTATATATTAATCATTCATTTCCATATATTAAATACATATAACATTATTTTAGTAATCCTAATTGATATTTTAGTATTTTAAAAAGACCATTTCCTATTTTAGTAAAACACTTTCTACCATAATTTTAAATTCTTGAGTTAATGATCATTATAATAGTCAATATAATTTATGTGATATTTTATAATTATATATAATGATCTATTCATTTTATGGTGGATTTTATGTACTCTTTTCCTTGTTGAAATTTATAAAACAACATTTTTGATCTTTTTTATTGAATAGTGGATGGATAACTATAATGATTTAAAAATTAACATGGGAAATTTCTAATTAAAGAAAATATTTTATTACTAATAACAAATATTATTATGAACTATGTTTTCGTAACCATTCATGATGAAACATTATAAAATCATTTATATTTTGTGATAAAATGAAGTAAATTTCAATATGATATAATAAATAGATGATTTTAATTATTATATTATTTTTTAAATTATATAAAAATTATTAAGGAGTAAATTTCATACTTATAATAGCTTAACTATGTTGATAGATTAAAAATAATTACAATATGTAATCAATTATTAAGAATATGTTATATCTCTTCTTGGAATCCTTCATTATTATAAATAAATGTTGAATATATATAGGTAAAAGGATAAACCGGATGTTAAATTAGAATATTAGAGAATAATATATAGTAGATAAAGTGGAGTAAATTCAATTTTTTTGTTCTATTAAATATCTATTTTGTATGTGGGGATTTTTACATGAAAGGAATATAGTTTTTGTACATTAAAATTTATTAATTTAAATTTAATATAATATCATGTAATGTGGATCCAAATTTTAAATAATTAGAATAAAACTATTTAGATTGGAAATAAATAAATTATCATTAAATTTAATGATATTTTTGGGCAATAATAGATATTCCCCCATTATTTAACAATGACATATTATATTATATTTAACAAGGTGATGAGATTTTACAATGGTATGAAAAATGTATGCCTAAAAATAAAAAAAAGAAATTATTAAGTATTTTTCCAAATTAAATACAAATATTTAAATAATTTTGACATATAAAATATAAAGTATTTGAAATATTATTTTTAATGCAGTTATTTACAAGGTTAATTATATATTTTTTGAAATTAATTTTAACGATTAAAAATTTGATTATAATTTTTCTGGAAATGTCATTGATACCAAATAAATCTATGATTTTATTGTTAATCAAATGAGACTTATTGTTTTTTAAAAATTCCAAAATAGGATAGATATATTTGAATACAAATTTAATCGAAAATAACACAATAATATTTTTGATTACTAACCTCTTCTTACAGACTCGGTGTAGAGGAATTTACATCAAGTGGAGGGAAATGTTTTAGTATTTAATCCAATATTGTGTGGTTTCTATTTATTCTATTATTTAATTCACTAATTTACCTTACAATGTTTAATTTATATCGATTAATGTTATAGATTCATAAAATAAGATGAAGGTATATGGATTTAAACTATGGTATAAAATTGTTATAAGATGGTATAACACATTATATTTTTAATTAATATAATATCATAATTCTATTAATAAATTTTCCTTATGACATGATAATTTATATATAAATATATTTTCTATTATGTGATTGGAATAATAAAGATAAAAAATTAAAATAGACAGAATAGAAATCATGATTTTTGAATAATGAGAGGGACAATATTTTGAAAATATTACACAAAAATTAATTTTTAAAAAAATTATTCTATAAAATGAAAAAATATTATGTCATCACGATGATCATACTGAAATGAAATTGGAATTTATAAAATTAAGAATCTATGGAAACAAATTTATTTAATCAAATATAAATGAAAAAAACATATAAATAAATAAATACTTAATAATACATTAATGTATATATTGGATGGTAGTTTTTAAAAAAATTTATTTTGATTCAATTAATATATATATTTTATAATGAATAATTTTGAATGATTATTTATTTTTTATAATGCTAAATATATCCCATTACATTTTTGTATGTATCAAAAGTTTCTACTTTCAGATTTGAATGGTGTTGACTTGGATTGTCGTAACATGTGGATGGGATGAAATTTTTTAATATATATATATATATATATTAACTTCTTCTTAGTTAGTATACCCTTACATTTAAATTTCATTCCAACATGTATGAATGAAAACAGATTCAACTATTGATCACTACTTTCCACATGTGTTCCTCCATTAACATGGGAATATTTCCAATAGGAGAAGGGGTTTATGGAGTTACCATACAGAGGATATGACCACAATATCATAGTGTAAATCATAGATACTTTTATCTGAAAATCATCCGTAATAGGAAAATGAATAAAGAGAAAACAATATATAAAATAAAACCGTAAAAAATTAAAAATGTGTGGGGAAAAACAAAATCAATAATTATCATTCACTAAGCTAATAAAATATATAGTGACAAATAAAATAAAATAAATGTGAACCAAAATAAATATACTAGACATACCACTACAATATGTGAGACTCACATGATCCCAAATAGTTACTATAACAATTTTAGTGTTTCTCAGGGTAGCCAAGTTACATGTAGTCAAAAACTTGGTTTAGTATTATATTATACAGTTCACCACCAATTGTTTCCCATTAATTACAAGAAATATTTTGAAATTAGAATTATTCATTCTAAATATAAATATATTTACTTCTAAATAATAATAAAACCTATAATTCCTTTATTTGACCTATTTTAGAATGTATTTAGTAACATTTTGATTAATGATGCATCCCATGTACCAAAAACAAAATCATTAAATATCCTTATATCCATTTCCTTGTTCGAATATACTTATTTCATATAGTTTTGAGCCTTCTATTAGAACATCATGATTATACTGACTCCCAATATTATAGAATTTTGTCTCCAAATTATTTAAATTCGTATCATACTATTCCCCTATTAATATTTTCTTATCTCAATCACAGATTGTAGGTATCACTGAACTGTTAACTACATTTTTGAAGAACTATACATGTATATTAGTTCCACCCTTACTCCATATATATTGTTTGTTAACCAATACATACATAGAAATCATATATGGTTATTTAATTACCTATGTAAATAATCTCATATGTATCAAGTTCACCCATATATGTTTTTTCATAGTGAAGAATCACATTATTATTAATTCTCCCCAAGGGAATTTTTTAAGTCATAATGAAACCATCCCAAGGTCATATACAATGTCCAAAACAAACAAAATAAGTTGTATTGGTGGACATCCATATAAAACACAATCATAAACCACGACACAGAAATAAATTTAATAGGGTCACCAAATCACTAAGTACCCTCAATGGGTCCCCTATGTCACCATTGAATTGGGTAACTCACTTAGGGTACTCCCTATAAATTTAGATCACATGACACCATTAATGATCTCAATGGAAGTATAACCCAATCCAATTCACAATGATGAAAGGACTATAATTACCATATCAACTATAAATTATATAAAACAAACTATATAGATTGCATAAAACACATCTCAAACAACATGGTCACTTGAGGTCAGCTACTAAACCAACCTACTTCATTGTGCTAAATATATGTTATGTGTCACCAGTTCCTCAGCTAGCCTATTCGGATCATCAATCATTATTAATTATAATCCAAAAAATGGACATGTATAAAGACCCTATGTTAGAAAAACTCTGACATAACCTTGTTATATTAACTAAGGGAAACACCACATGAGTATTATATAAGATGGATATTATATGATACCAATACAAGACTATTTATTGAAATGTAGTCATGTAGAGTCACTAGGATATAGTGGAATAAGAACATCATTAGATTTAATTTATGTTGCCATCAGTGTTTAGAAGACAATTTTAGATTAAATAGTTTAAATGAGATATAAAAAATATTTAATTAAAGGTACATCCACCTAAGTTGAATTTCTAGAAAAACTCAACAACATTGAACTAATATATAATGTAAAAGGAATAGTACCATGATCAAATAAATAAAATTGAAGCTCGGTATTTTTATCTAACGGGATCTAGAACTCCCATGCAATGTTAATGTTCATCCAATCAGGATAATATACCCTCGAAAAATTAATCAAAACTATAGACCCTTTATCATTATAAAAAATATTTATTGTCAATATTAATTTACATCAAACATTAATTAACAAATTTAATATATTTTTACAATCACTAACACATATCAAAGTTGTTATTCCTCATTGAAAGTAAATCTACAATCCAATAGGATGTCGAAAAAGGAACCCTAAAATTAACATGGGCCAAAAACCAATGTCACAAATATAATTATATAATTATTTTGAATTAATTTTGATGGAAAACCTTATTTAAAATTAGGGATTAATGTAACATTGAGGATTCGATGAATGTAAGTTGAAAAATATCATTATGAAATACACTCTAGTTTTAATTTATCAAATTACTAAAAAATTAATATCATTTCCCCAATATAGTATTACATTTTAAAGGTTCCATAAATCATATCATTATTGAATTATCATAAAAAAATAAAGGAGAATAATACAGTAAGGATTTGAACCCATACATTAATCCACTACTTAATATTTCCTTGAATCACACCCCAAACATGTGGGATTAGAGGAGGAGGACTGACTCCAATCAATTTGGTCAAATAAATTAGGTAATTGGGGTAATACCAAAACCCAAAATATGATGGGGTTTGGGTAGAAATTTATTTTTCTCTCATATAAATCCCATATTCTACCAAGTGTCTGCTTCATGTAGAACATGAAACTGCTAAACACCACCAACATTTTGATGGTTCTACTATAGTTTTGGAATCATCAACCACCTAACATATCTCAGTGATCCTTCGAGATCTCATGACCCATAAGATAATCCCACCTAAACCAAAAACACACTTATAACCTGTATAAACATTATGTTTCAAATTTATAATCTCATTTTCCATTAATTACCATCAACAAAAAATGATTATTCAAAAAACTGTTGATTTTATCACCCTTTACATATACAAGGTTTTTAAAGACACCTCATTATAATAATTATTATCTCTATGTACTCTATATTGTCATCCAATAAAATATCTAGACCTTATTTGATCTAAAATTCAACATCATTTTTCAACATCCCATGTCAAATCATTAATCCACTTTTAATGTGCAATCTCATTAATAAGGTTCTTGATTCATTGAATCATGACATAGTTCACATATTAATTATTGAAATTATATGATGAATTTTTACAATTCCCATTTATTATGATACTATTAGGATTTAATCATATACATAATAATAGGGTTTATGTTCCTTCAAACAAAAAATTATCAACTAAATTTCTTCGATCCCAATCTACGGTACCCCCAAATAAAGGAATTTCATATAAAAATAGGATTAGTTTTCCAAAAACCCCCTTGATATAGTTACTATAAAAAACAATAATAAAAGTGAAAACAATGATCCAATGAATTTTTAACTTCATGATCCTAATATTCTTCAAAATTTATTGGTCTTCATCATCCGAGTACCAAATGAGCACAAAATATTTTCATTAATGAGATTTAGTAAATTACTCTAGCATACCAACCATATTCCCACGAAGAATTAGGTTCTTTTTCTGACCAAACCTCATCCATCCAGAGATAAAATGATTTATAAGACCTCCTATGATGAATCCATATCAATGAAACTCAACATCAAAAGGGACACATTTCTAACTAACGTGATAGAAAATGATTTTAAGCCTAATGGAATCCCATAATATTCCATTTACCCACACTGATATGTGAATCCACCACCTTGGGTGATCTCTTTGATTAGAAAAATAAGCGAATGAACCCTGAACATGCCTTCCACTGCACTAATACATTACACATTATTATATATTATGATCATTATAAACAATATTTAGTGTGATGTGGACCAAATTATATTAAAATATGTATTTGAATGCAAGTCATATCATTCAATCATGGTTCACACACACCAACTTCCCCATTAACATGATAGTTGTGTGACACTTGATGGGCATCACACTCCATCGCAATCAGGCTATATTTTTCGATTCATAAGACTATTCAAATTCAATATCTAATACACACAAAATTTCTATCCTTAAAAAAAATTACAATATTTGGCTAAATCTAATCACACTCCAGCTCCATCACAATAAAAAAATATTTAATTCTATATTATCATAATATGTTTTTACCGAAAAACATCTTGTGGTGAACCTCCCCACTATATATCCTCACCTATATTATTCCTGAAGAATAATATAAATATGTATCATTTCTAATCACATGTTCATCTATTAACGGCCCATACACAACTCATCTTTGTAAAATAATTCCATTAACAAAATCATATATCAACCATGTCACAAAACGTGATACACTCCTAATTTATTATATATAATAAAGGGAATTTTGAATATCCTACATCAATCCATGGGCCACAATTCCAAAATGAATCATGTGGAAATTCCATGCTCCATTACCATTATACGACCACATCCAATTAAATATCAATTTGAGTCTGAATATGAAAAAATATTCATGATCTATGTTATCAATAATAACTATACACTCTAATAAATCCAAATCCTAAAACATGATTCTCATTGCCTTGATTTGAATTCCATCAGATATAGGATTTTATTTCATCATCGCTAACTATAACCCTCAGCATTGCAATTCATTGAGATAGCCTCATTATTATACAATATATAGTGTCACTCCAAATAATAGATCATTTTTCAATGCGTACAACAAACTTGAATTCCGTCCCATCAGTCTCAGGGTCCGCCCCTAAAAGCACCCTACCATAATACAATCATCAATTTGAATGTTCCCTTCACATATTTTTCTCATATAGTGATCACAAGTAGTTACCATAAATATATCATATACTTTATAACAACTCTATTTAATGATTCATTAAAATTATGCACTCACAAAATCAACTTTTCTCAAATCCATAATGATCTTTTGAATCCTCGTCTTATGGATAACATGATCATTAGAAATCTCTAGATATTTAATAGTTGTTTCATATAAAGGTCTCTAGGTCATTCCACCTATACTATAAGACACAATATCACTAATTTCATAACTAATGAGAATAAAATAATAATTCCCAATCTCAAAATGACCCATTATAGGAATCCCATGTGTCGAACACCAAGTAATATGTTAAAATAATCACAATGGAAATAATAAACCAATGATTCCTCTCTCAAGGGAACTGATTCTTAAGGTCATCCAATAATGGAAATTCCTTCTCAATAATTACTTAGTAAAAGACATATAATTAGCATCACTATATGATGGTTTGAATCCGGTGATCCATCATAAAAGGCTCAGTTTTGTTATTTTTTGGAGAAATATATATGGTAATATATAGGTTTACAGATAAATTATTTAAATATATATATATATATATATATATCACTGAAAATGGGTTTTATATCAAGGAATAATTTTCCATCATCAATCTATGAGGTTTTTAAACATACAATTCGAGTTGGACTGGACTTCCATAATAATCCTCAAGAATATCACTATTTTATTTGTAAGACCACATAGTAGAATAAAAAACATTCACAATAGTCTACAAAAATCAGTTTCAAACAAAAATGATTATATATATAGTAAGATTTCTTACGATATGTTTCATTAACATTGATTATTTGAGCCTTTGTTTTATGTGATAAAATTGAAAAAAATCATTCCTATGTATATTTTCTATCCAACATGCCTAACATGATGAATTATATATTTCAATACTCTAGAATAGAATATATGAATTCTATAAGTGTCCTATTTATAGTTACAGAAGATCTAAAAAAATTTCTTATAAACAAAAATCAAAAGATCATTGTGTGCCACACTATGGGATATAACAATAACCACAACATATGAAACCAATAACATCATTCTCATTCATGGTAATATATAATTAAAAATAAATTAGATTTCATAATATAAATTTTTAGAATATATATTTTTCTAGAACACAATATAATATCTCATGTATACTTCATACTAAAATAGTAGTACATTAATAAAAATATCCACTGTTACAAAATGCAATTTCCCTCTGACATGGACCAATGATCAATGTCTACACTGATGGCCTCTACATACCTCAAGACTGCCTCTTTGTGTGTAAAATGTTGCATACTAGAAGTGGTGGTCTACTGAGGTGTTATTGGGATGGTATACCCACATTATTTATGTTTTTGATTCACTACATCTCTACAATATTTTATATTTACATTAATAGATTACCCGATCACACATCTACAAATCATTTTCACATATTTTCCTTGAAATTGTGAGGAGATGAATATGTACACATGTTCTAGGGGAACCTGATATGTATTTGAGAATAAATCATAATAAGGCTTCACCAATAATTTATATTATGTAATAGGAAAGGTACATAAATATGAAACACCACATTCATAGTATAAAAAAACATAAGACAAAAAAGCAATACTATAAACCAAAAATAAATAATCATTCTAAATGTGTGAATTTCTATAAGAACATCATGTGAATTGGTCCTAATATAGATCAAAAAAACATTTTTTTTCCATTGGACAATAACATTGATCCATCATACCTACATTAGACATTTAGATGGTGACTATAAAATTTTTTTGATGATCACTACTGGAATTATAACATACCATGGTATCTTAAATATAAATATTTGTATTAAAAACCTCCGTTAAGAGTGGATTATCTCTCTAGGATAAAACATTAAGATTCAAATACCTATGGAATCATAATATAAATATTCCTCATAGAATAATAAATTAATTCTATATTAATATCTATGAGATCCCCACTACCAGTTTCATGGACAACCTATATTTGTGGAATCTCATCTAGGGGAATAAGACTATAAGTACAAAGACCACCCCTATGATGTTTCTATCATCATGATATCAAATAAATATAATAATTTCCATAGGGTGTTTTACTTTTCAAATGATAACTACCATGACAGTGTATACACAATCCAAAATGAATGAATGAATAATATTGGGTATTACAATTAAAAAATTGTGTGTCACTATAAATAAATAGGAACACAAATTTTCTATGGTAAATATGTCACTAGGGCAACCACAAGGGTCCCCTATGTCACCATAAAATATATATTCTACTTATGCTCCTTCATGTTAATATAGATCTCATTATCTCATTCTTGTAAATAGTGTTATAACAACCATGATAAAATAAAAATCAAGGAATAACCTCATATTCCAGTCATGATATACTTAAATAGAAAACCATTATACTGATGGAAAATCCATTATTGAATTCCAAGGCCACTCCATGTTTGTCACTATCCCAACCCAAATCATCTAGTGAAAATGCTCTATGGTGTCATAAAAGAACCCTAATTCCATACTAGGTCCTTCCTTGGTAGGTTATCCAACATCCCCTTGTAAAGATTTATATGGGTCCTAGGATGCATCCAATAATTCATAAAATATTTATAATAAATTATAGACGTCACTAAATTATAGTAGGTTCCCCCATTTTTAATATTAGTCAAGGAGACGTACGTTAGTGACCATGGAATTAATCAATTTGACGAGTTTAATAATGGGATATGAAACATATTTTTTTGACTGTTGGAGGACTAGATTGATTTAAAATTGAATTTATTTTATCCTATATACCTTAATGAAACATCTGAAAAAGTTAATACATCCACTTCCATATTTGTGAGACCACATATCCACATTCTTATAAACAACATTCAAAAGTCTCTTAGTATAAAACCACAATATTTTAAGATTGGTATATTTTTAAATAAATTCAATAAAATTTCTTGATACATTTCCTCAAACATCATTATGAAGAAAATAATGATACACTACTAAATACTAACATAACCATTGTAAATGTAATGTGACCATTAGGAATAAAAATCAGGACTATATAATAATAACATCCCCTATGAAAATACAAATCAATTTTGGGTATCTCATAAAGGAAAATATGATACATTTCATTTATACAATAAGTAAATAATTTTTTTCAAAAAGATATTTGAAGAGTTGGTATTATTTTGAAACCTAAATATTTTTTTACAATTTTATACTAAATATATTGATTTAAAAATAAATATTTTTACATAAAATATAATCAGAATTTTTTTTTTATTTCATTATAATTAAAATTTAATTCTATGATACAATAATTATTATTTCAATGTTTTATAAAAATAGTTATAACGTTAAAATCAATACTTTTTAATAAAATATAATTTAATTAAAAATAAAATTTCTAATATTTATAAAATTATTTTTATAAATTGGAGTCTATTTTTTAATGCTACTACTTAAAAAATGGGAATGTGTTTTTTTATTTTTCTAAAAATGATTAATTTATTATATATAGAGAAATATTAAAATTTTCAATATTTTTTATTAACTTATAATATAATAAACCATTACATGTAAATCATATGCACTAGTTAATATATTTATTTTGAGGAATTGACAATATTGATAGTCTTAATCCAAAATTATAAATAAATAAACAGAATAATCAAAAAACACCCCTCTCCCCAAAATTAAATTCCACCCCTTCTCCACACACCTTATAATATGTGATTAATTTAAAAATTCTAATCATTTAAATTCCCAAGACTAATCAAAACATTATAGAACATTTAGATTTACCAAAATACCAAATCCATGTGTCTTAAAGATGTTCCCATTGAGACTATTTTTGAGATGTAAAATCATCATTTCCCTATTAATTTCATTTATTTCTAACCCTATCACGACCTATCATCTAAAAATTGTAATGGAATCTCATGTACAGAAAACATTATGGAGTCTAATTGTGATAATATATTATATATCATCAAAACCATTCTCATCTGATTTAAAAAAAGATATCATCATACTTGATGTGTCGTTCCATCGCCATCGTGGATGATGTGTTTTGATTTTGTAGTACCAACATAAATACTAGTCAAAAAACATTATTGAAGGAAAAATAATACTTTAATATACATATTATAATTTATATCATGTTCTTGAACCAATATATAAACATATTATTAAATAAAATGACACAAGTTTGTGATGATCATAAAAACCACCAAAATAAATTAACAGATTTTCATTCACGTTTTATCTAACGAATCATCATCACAACATAAAACCAAATTAGATATGAGACCCTTTAATAATATTTAATTTTATTAATACAATATAATTTCCCTTATGTAGAATTGTTTTACATTTTACAAGAACACCTAACATTATACTCAAGGGAACTATCCAAAAATCCCTGAAACAAACGCTGAAGAAACCATGAAAATAAACATTATAAATCATAAAAATGGAAATAAATGGACTTGATAAAATTATAGTAAATTGGAAATATTTTTAAAATATTTAGAATTATGTAATTAATGAATATAATTTCATTTTCTAGTAAAATATGTACATGTAGATAATTCCTTCCCACATTAGCCAATGGTTTCAGGTCATACTTGTACTTCTATGATATATATATTCAACCCTTATTTCAATTATGTGGTTTAAATAATTTCCTTTAATATATTATTTCATGAATATATTTCAAAGACTAATTATAAAGGATATTAATAATGAGTATATATGGGTGTTCAATAAGCAAGAATTCATTATGATCAAAGGCTTCAATAAAAGGAATGTAAATGTAGAATATTTTGTTTTATCACTGGACAAGTTGGATGATTGTCTTGAAGGAATAATCATAGAGGTCCTTGAAATAAATAATAGTACACTTTCTTGGATATTATTTCTAAAAATTTCACCTTGGAGACTAATTTTTTTGTTAAATGGTTTAGTGATTTCTTATGGTGTGTGAATCATGTGACTATGATATTTATTACTATGATGGAGTTAGTTTTTGAGTGTTCCCACTTCTCCCATAAAGTTTTTTCATTGAAACTAAAATATAGACTAGGATTGAATTATTAACCCAATTTCAATTTTTTGGGATTAACATATACTCTATTTATAATTCCATGCAATAATTATGTGAAAAAAAAAGTTGATAATATATTATGATGTATTTCCAATTATTATTTCATGGATTTAATGTTGACACAAATAATCGATTCATCTTTCTAATTCTCACACATTTCATTTAAAATATACTTCTAAATGTATAATTTTCAAAATTTTAAATTAATTAATTATCATTTATAACATGAGATTCCTTTACAGTATTCATGATTCCTTAATAATTTGAGTAATAATTTACTAATTTAAAAATAAATGTACAAATAAAACATTCCTTTTATAATTTCACGTATTGTTAAATAAAATATTTTTAATGTAATGTATAATTTATCTTTAGAATTTAACAATGATTTTGTTCGATTATTTTTATCTATTTCAATAAAATTTGATGGTCCTATGATTAATTGTGTTTGGTATCTTATATTACCAAATAATATATTTTATTGAAATTTTTATGATCAGTTTGACTGTGGTAATCGATTTGGATGTTAATCATCAGTTTATTCTGCATGGTTTATGAGTTGGGGAATGTAATTACATATTCTAGTTTGAATATGAATATATATTGATTATATTTCATGATTTTCATATGAGTAATGTATTGGACTTATTATGTGATGAATGGGGACTGATTGAACACCTATTTCATTTTTAGGACAAATGAGAGTACATAGTTGTGTTAATAGTTGATTTCTTATCTGATTATGAATAGAGTCATGTCTGAATCCTATGAGGTTTTTTTAAAATCCCAGATTACAAATTCCTTCATTGTTATATAAGTTATTTATAATCCATGTGACTAATCTAATGGTAACTTATCTATGTTGATGTTTCATTATCATGTTATTATTCATATGGTATTATATGATCAACTTTTACTCCATTGATATTATTCTTGTGATTATTTTTTTAGTTGAATGTGTTTTTAATTATTCACCATCCCATATTTTTTATGTTTATTTATGATTTCCACAACTATATTCTTACCCGTACTAAGATTCTAATATCACTCAATTCTTACTTATTATTATTCATCATGATGCCAAGATATATATTTTGATTGTAATGAAATTAAAATATATAGAAATAGGTGTGTTCCCAATAGAGTTACTATGTTTTATTATATTTCATGTTCTAATGTAATGCATATATTTTTTCTATTATTAAAAACATGCAAAACAATTTGGTACTTCGAGATGTGATATCTTTTACTCAATAGTAAATTCATAATGTGATAGATTGGATATTTTCTACTACAATAGGGGCTTTACCATTTTTATTAGATATAGTTTAGTGAAATATTTGTATACTAGATTTAGTAAAATATAGATTAGAGAAATATAACCCTGTAACTGAAATTTAGAATATTCTCAAGAGAACAATGTTTATGATTTACATATTTTTCATTCGTAAATATTATTTATGTTTTTCACTAGTTTTCAAATTATATAATCTAAACTACAGTAAGAAATTTAATAGAAATTGTTCTTAATGGAAGGAATAGACTATATATCAACCCAAATATCCCATGTAGGGTTTTCCCTACTATAAAGATAATGATATTGTTGATTGATTTGTAAGTAGAGCTAGAATAATTATAATTATATTGTGAAATCTGACTCAAGTAGTGAGAAAGAACATTATTTTTATATAGTAGCCTAATCCAGAACATAGTGTACCATTATTATAACACATAATTTGAAAAAAAAAACCTCTATCATTAATTCTGACTACAAAACCATTTCTAAATGAGAATTGGATAAGTTCTTATGATAAGATAATTATCACTTTGGGAAGTTACAAAATTGAGAAGGTTATCATGACATTTTATCATCTAATTAGATCTATATAAAAATTCTAGTCATTAATTATAACACAAAGGAAGAGAAATAAATAAAAAATATTTAGTAGAAGGAACATAATAGATTTTTTTTGAAAAAATAGTTCCCTAATGAATAGTGAGTGTATTATGATTGGTAATTATTGATTATATGATTAAAAGATGATGGAAATTTTTCTACATATGAAGCAACCTTTACAAGGTGGGAATGGTATGTCGAGGACTAAATATCGAATCCAAAGAGAAATATTTACCTTTTCATTGGCGGTCATTTAACAATTCTACCGTGGAATCTAGTCTCTAAAAATTTCTAATCTTACCAGGATATAATATCATGTTCCACTAAAATAGATAAAATATTTTCAAATCCATATGGTGTCAATAGAAAGAAATAAATGAAATGTGTTGTTGAGTAATTAGGAAAAGGAAATATGGAAAATGGTAAAAAGGGGATAATATAATTTACCACTATAATGAAATGGGGAATGAAATGTCACTGAAAATTCCTATTGGGAAATCCAGTTGGTTACATGTGTGGATACAAATACAATGAGTCCCATGATTTAAAGAGAAATAATTAATTTTTTAATGTTGGACACTCTTCAGGTGATTTCTTTAGAAAAAAAAGGAATCTTCCCCCAAAAGAGTCTACAATAATAATTTCACGGTTATGAATTCACAACATTTGAGGATGATGTTCCTAATGATGTGGTTTTAGGTAATTTATTCATCTCATCAAAATTAGATAATGAAATATTAGATTATGGATCATCACATAACATAATATATTCCCAATTTTCTATAAAAATTAGATATTTTCAATTCACCCTAACATGGTAGTTTTCAATATAAACTCCAAGTGGAATCATTTTTAAAAAGATATGTCAAAAAATTCCTATTATTATATGTTAATGTTCTATTAATTCAGATTTTTTATTATACTTATTGTTAATTTTACTAGAATGGACTATATTGATAAACTATATAGAAACAATTAATGGAAAAAATGAAATTATAATTCATGATGAAGTTATATAACTCATCATATTTAGATTTGATACTTCATAATCTGACTTTATTTTGAATCCACCACAAATAGATCATCTAAATGGTATTTTTTAGAATAAGTGTAGATAAATCATAATAATTAATACCCCATCCTAGAAAATGAGGATGTAAATATTTTAATGTAATAAATTAATGTATTTATACAAGAAATACATGGACATCCTCTAGAGGGATAAGTTGAATTTTATATCTGTTTAATCTCATATTAAAGAACCATATCAATGAATCCCTATAGAATGGAAATAGTGGAGTAAATGGTGTTAACAAAACAAAAAGAGGGATTGATTTGAAAGGGGTTTATAAATATATTTTTTCACCATGAGGTGCTCCTATTCTTTTATTATATGCAGCTGTTCATTGTCTGTAGTGTGATCAATGGTATTAGTATAACGAAAAAAGTATCATCTACCTCACATGTATGACTTGTTCAACCAGCTTCACTAAGCTCATTATTTTTAAATAATTTATATTCATTATGTATATCATCAATTACATGTATTGAAGGAATATATTCCAAAGACAACATTTTAAACAGGCAATGAGAATTATGAGTTTATAATAATTCCATTTGGAATTACTAATGTACACCTTATTTTTTTGGGTCTAATGATCAAAATATTCTTGAAATAACATGATAATATTTTTTTTGTAATTATAAATAATATCATGGCGTACTCCAAAATATATGAGGACCATGAGAACCAATTATTTATTGTTCTGCAGACTCTTCTTAGAATGGAGTCATATGGGATATTTAACAAGTGTGAGTAATGGATATAATTGATTTATTTTGTGGTTATATTGTGTCCATGTAAGGGAAAACTATAGATTCTGTGAAGAAAATGTTGTTTCGTGGATGTCTTATACAAATGAACATGACAATGGAAAGTAGTTTCATCGTTTTATTAGGTTACTATCGGTGTATAGTTCCAAATATTTTACACTTATATAACATGTAAACCAAGATTACATGTCAAGGGGATATGATTATTTGGACAATGAAATGTGGTTAATTGCTTGAATAATAGCTGAAGAGATTCGGGAATGCTCCAATACTTACTCTACCATTGGGAAATTGTGCATTTGAAATTTATATTGAGGCATCAATGAATGTACTTGTTTTTTTCAATATATGGAAATATAGAGTTATTGCCTAAGAATCAAGGCATTTACATACTCATTAACATAACAATCCAACCAATAATCCAATGTTATCAGCTATAATCACTTCCCTAAATATATAGTGAAATTGTCTCCATGGTTTATTATGTGAGATATATACATATGAGATGAGTTTGAAATATATTTTATCATAGCAATATCTCAAAAAATTCAATGTAAATGAACAAGATACTCTTGAATTATGATTATTCAACACCCAACCACCTAGGGAGGGAAAATAATCTATCATATGCATTGAATATGAAGCATCCATGATTTTTAAAAAAATTGATTATTTATTGTTATATAATGTACATGGATATAGTAATGACGTATGTTGGAATATTTACTAAATTTGATACATAACTACCTTTTCAAATTGTTTTAAAACCAAATTTGTAGGAATAGTTAAAAAATATCTCAGTCATGATGAGAATTTTCAAGTGAAAATTAATTCTATAAATGATAGTAAATTGGCATATTTCAAATTTGATGAATGAATTTTCAAATTTTGGAAGACATTTCTATTCCTATATACTTGATCTATAAAGTGAATTATTGGATGATGATAACAGTAGAAATCTTTCTATAAACCCATGTAAAACTAAGATATATAGAGATTCGAAGGACTATTTTTGGTGGGATTAAATGAAACATGCAATTTATGATTATGTATCATGAAATTTAGTTATTAAACTGGAAAAGTGTAATGAACATCTTCCTAGATGATCCATAAAACCACTACCTATTTTTACATGGATGTAGTACATCATTTATATGGTTTGTTTTAGTGGATTACAAAATACTCAAAGAAAGGATGATTCAATATGTTTAAATTTTGACCAAATTACCAAATCTGCACTTTTTGATTGCTATAATGGGAAATTTTCCATGCGATCGCCTTTCACGACACTATATTATTTAATTAATAAGATATAATGATGATCCTCTATCAATTATGTCTAATCAAGATCCATGATTTATAATAACATTTACGAAGAGTCTTTTGATGGATTTGGATATTAACATTCATTTGAGTACAACATATCACACTTAATCCAATGCATATCATGAATAGTCTATTCATACATTAGAATTCTTTTTGAGATTATATCCATTTGACATACTAGTTCTTTAGGATAATTATTAACCAATAGTATTGTTTTTATACAAAAATATTTTTCCTTATACTACCCAATTTTTTCAATATGATGCATTATATGGCATGATATGTCCTACTACAACATGTTGGTATGATTTTGTTGAGTGAAAACATAGATGATCAAAACATATTGAAGAGGAAATAATAAATTTATATAATATTAAATATCTTAATATCGCATATCAATGTATGAAAATGTTTTATTCTAACAACAGAAGAAATGTTTTAGAGATTAAAGTGGGAGGCCATGAGTTTTTTAATGTATCTTCATGGAAGGGTGTTATATGATTTAGAATGAAAGGGAAACTGGTTCCAAGGTAAATTGGAAATTTTGGAATTTAAGGGAGAATTAGAGTTGTGGGTTATAATATTTTATTCCACCATATATTTCAAATTTTCATTATGTATTCCACATCTCTTGGTTAATGATTATGCATGCCTACACCAACAGAAGTTCACACTTATAATGGAATAGAACTGAATCAATATTTGTCTTATCCCAAATATATTATCAATATTCTTGAATCATGAGTGAAATTAATGTAAAATATGATTAATCACAAGTTAAATGTTCATGGGAGTTCCCATAAAACATAATAGGTGATGTGGAATTATTGGGAATTATGATGTATAACTACCAAAATCATTTTATGAGGATGTATTCTTGAAATTTTGAGGGAATTTTTTTTGTAAGGATTGAAGAATATAACACCAAAATATTTTATTGTACGTAACTACTTAAATAACATCAATCTATTCAATATTTTACATTACACAGAACATCAAGCTTAAATGAACAATGAAATACTATTAAATACTAACATTAGTAATGTAATAGACTTGTGTGCATTATGAACAGTAGCATTTCCATTAGAATAATATCATCACCTAATAATTTATAAATAAAATTATTGTATATCATGAATGAAAGTAATATATATTTATATTGTTGATTATGTAGGTAAATGTTTTCATAATGATAAATTGTGTGTTGATATTTTTGTGAAATTTGAATGTTTATATAAAATTTTTAATTAATAAAATCATTTAAAATAAAATTTATATTACTCACATATACAAATAAATTAACTTTTTTTCTATAATAATTACCATATAATATTGTGATACCATAATAAAATTTTCAATTTATCGTTAAATCGATTTTAATATTAAAGACAATATTTTATATGAAAATTTTTATTTAAATTATATGTTAGATTTTTAATATTTAGAAAGTTATTATTATAAAAATGTGTCAATTTTTATAAACTACTAATCAAATAATGGTATGTATTATATTTTGGTATTTTTCTGATATTTTTGAATAGTTTTTGAATGGTGAAATGAGGTTATTTATGAAATTTTACAAAATAATTTCAATAAATAAATTTTTGAGTAATTATTGGTGTAATATCATATTATTTATAGCTAAAAAACTATTTACAATAAATAGACAAAATAATCATCATTATTGATAGTCTTGAGCCAAAATAATATGTAAATGAAAAAAAATAATCATAAAAAACTCTACTCCACTCCTATAAATAACACCCCTCACAACCCCTTATCATGGTAAATTATATTTCTTGAATCATATATAAATTATTCAAAATTGTCTTCGAAATAATATTCCACTCTTTGGAGACATTTTGGCCGTACAATAATTAAAAAATAATAGTCCATTAAAGAGAATCCCACATAGATTATATTCAAGATTTAAAATAAACCTTAAATTTTTTAATTTCTTTTATTTTCTTATCTTATCAATAAATATATTATTCAATGTTGAATGCTAACTAAACTAATATATATATCTGAAAATTATATTTTTATAATGTATTAAATATCATGAAAACCAATATTGTCTCCTATTTCAAAAATGAAAACATTTTTTTGTGTTTTTTCGATTCACCGCATTTGGGGGTGAGGAGTTTTCATTTTCGAATACCATATTCAAGAATTGTAATAAAACCATTGTTATATTTCTATAATATTTTAATATAAACACAATAAGTAATATAATGTTTAGTAACCAATATATAAATATAATATTAAATGAAATTACAATAGTTTGTGATGATTGTAAAAACAACCAAAATAAATTAAAGAATATTAATTAAAATATGATCTAATGAATCATCCCAATAACAGATGAAAATCGATATATATAATAAAATTTATGATAATACATAACCATAGAAGCATGGATATAATGCATTATTTTATTACATTTTCAGGATTAAAATAAATCAAATCCAAAAGAACTGATCCATTTATATGTTTTGGAAAAAAAATTACATATATAAATGTGACAATGCAATCTATATGATACAAAGAATTGATCATATTTTGGGAGAAAACATTGATATCATAGCTTAACCCCATATATCAATCATAAAACACTTCATGGAATTCTATGAAAATAAAATATATGAAAGGGGTGAGATAGATATTCATTGTAAAGATAAACAATATAGTTGAACCTTTAAAAAATAACCATAAACTGTTAGGGTAATGTACTAAAAAAATCCCTTAAAAACATAACATTCAGCATAAAATGGAATGAATAAATAAAATAATTCCACTTAAACATTTATATGGATATTCTACTATACAAATAATCCCATGTAATATCAATAACTAATCTCAAAACGGGGGAATGCATGCCACTAGACATCTGAACCACTAAATCAAGGACTTATGCCAAGACAATTCAAAAATAATCTATCAAGGAATTGTTCCATGAAATTAGTTTTTCTAATGAGATATACTGATGCATCGAGGGAATATAGAAGGTAATTCCCATCATATTCAATGTCCAATGCATTCCTCATTTGAAAAGGATGAAACATAACATAAATAGTCATCTTTATAACTGGAATAATAAATGTTGATACGTTAACCATAAACCATGAAAGGTATAAATATTATATATCCATAGTAAAACATATCACAAAACAATCAATAAAATATAAAATATTGTATCATAATAAATCAACCACAAACAAATTTAATATCCAAAAAAATTATGTCGACATTGATGAAAATAAATTATTAGTTTTTTTACTGAAGTATCCATTTTTACATTAAATCATTTAAGAGTTATAAAATTCTAAAATATAAAATTTCCTTTCAATATAACCTTGTATGATTATATGAAATGCATTAAAAATGGTATGTCTACATAACAGTGTAATGTAGCCACTCATGATGCATAAGTTAAAAAACATTCATTCCCTAATTTTTTGAAAGGTTAATAATGTACCTTGTTTGGAAAACCACTACAATATTCCTTTAAAAAAATTAAAAAGGAAAAAACTGGGTAAAAATGACAATAAACATCTATAGGATAATAGTGAAACATTTTATGAAATCAATTTTAGAAGGATGTACTTGTTTGATAATGATGTCAGAGTAGATACTTAAGCATCAACAACCATGAATAATAATGTGATTGTGAAATTAACCTTTTCCTTTGGTGTGATATTATCTGCATGTGTCCAAAAATCCTATATAATGTTTTTAAACATGTTAGTAACTTATATTAGAATCAAAATAAATTTTATGATATCATATATTATTCTTTTAAGAATTTTTATTACCCATTTATTAAAAATTCCATGTTAATACAACTTTCTGGAAAAAATAGCTTCGTTTGTTGTACGTGTATTGACTTGTTATTCTCAAACATATTACATAGATCATGATTTTTTTATGTTCAGAATGTATAATAATATTTATATATCATAAATATTTATTATATTAATATACATAATAAATAGATATATTAAATGGAATACACCATTAATGGAGACAGTAGGCCATACAAATGCAGAAACATTGTTTCTGTTTTCCTATCGTATTGGATAGAAGTAAGTGAATAACATATATATACATACACGTATATATATTTTTTATTTTAGTAGCCCTATTATTTCATATATTTCATAATTTTTTAATATATATATTTTTTTAATTATTCATTGATGGTGTATGTGGATTATGAGTCTAATCGCATCGTGGAGACGATAAGTTTTACGTACGTACGAGCGAAAATAACATTTACATAATGGTTAAATGGTGTTAAATTGTATGGAAAATGAATTTTAATGAAATAATATCATATTATATTTATTATTTATTCCATTAATATCCATAATTATACCCGTCGAAGTAATGTATATTTGAAGAAAATTCCACCATGGTGTGGAGATGGTTGCATATAAGTACGAAAACACGGTGATATTGTTTTTCATAGGATGTATAAAAGGAGGAATACATTTGTACCATAGTTATATCAATATCTCAGTATATAATATATGCATGATATTTTATTTATTTTTGTTAACGACTTATGAAGAGGTTTTATAAGAAGAAACGAACTTTGAAAGAAAGGAAATAACAATTACATCTTCTTCGGCAGTATCCTTTTCATTTTTACAGGACGACTCCTTAATTTGTTTTTAAGGTGTGGCAACTAGGATGAATTAGAGGATGAGTGGAGGGGGTTTGAGATGGGTTTGGATAGGCCTAAGGGCTTTGGAAGTGTGAAATATAAAAATGATAAGTGCTATTTTATATGATAGGTGTGGGACACTTTAGGAAAGTCTTTAAATATTAATTTATTATAAATTTATTTTATATTTATAATAGCTCAAAATTTATATATTTTCATAATTTGATGATTATCTATATAAATACTCTAAACTATTTTATTTTAAAAATGATTATGTCAATAATTTAACTATATATTTTGGATCTATCCCTTTTTTAAATAACTTAACTCTTCAATGTCTGCATTTATTTATATACTATATGGTTAACATGGTTATTATAAAATACCTAGAGAAACTAAAATGGATCATTAATGACATTTCCTAACAAAATTAATATTATTTGGTAGAATCGTAGATTTTTATTACTGTTATATCATTTTAATAAATAGTGTTTATTTTAATGTTTCAATTATGTCAATTTTTACAATATTAATTAAATGAATTTTGATAAAGTCATGACAACATTATTAATTAGAAAAAAATAATCATATCAAATAAAAAATGATAATTTTATATAAAATATTACATTATTGAATCAAAAGATCAAATTTCATTTATTATAATATTTATAATATCATTCATTGCAATCATTCATTAATAAGGTAATTGCTGCATTATCATTAAATCAAAAATAAATTTAATTATTTAATGATAATTTTTTTTAAAAAAAACAATGTTTTATTAAATCATTTTATATTAATAATAAATATTTTAACATGAAAATTTAATTTATATAAACCCAATTAAATTTATTAATTTAAATGAAAAATCTTTCTGTTATATTTCCTTTTTCATTAAATTAAAAGTTATTTAAGGCCAATATCACACTCATGTGGCTCCATGGGGTACTAAAATCTACCTAAGGATGATCAGGATATATATTTGTCATCCAATATGATCAAAACACGTGTTAGGGATGATTTATACTATTTTTTTTTTATTTTTTACCCTTATTTACATGATTTACTCTTTAACAATGGCAAATAAAAATAATTACAAATATTTCTATTCAAATTGTCCAAAAATAAAAGGTATTTATTTACAGATATTAAACATTCTAATTCTAAATATGGAATACATTTTTTGAATTTCAAAACATATAATTGGCCTTATTTAATTTTAATTTAATTCCTGCTGTGAAAACCTGAAATCAGGTTTTTTAGAAGGAAAGAAATAAACAGTTTTATAGGTGTTTATGACCCAGATTAATTTCAAATTACATCCAATGGAAAAAATTGGATTAAATTATAATAACATAAACCCATAAAACATGAAAACAAATTATATATACAATATAACTATATAGATAAATTATATGAAAGGACAATTTTGAATTAAAATAAAGTATTCCTATCTATTCAATAAAATATGGATTTTAACCGAAAAATACCACAATATTATCCATGAAAAATATTAATTTCCCTCTTATAATGGATAATATAATGTTTTCAAATTAAAACTATATATGTGTCAAATATTGGATTTAAAAACGGTTCATTATGAAAAAGAGGAAATACTACATTATTTAAAATATACTTTATTTAAAAATTTTAATTATTCTTAATATTATATCTATGAAAAAAATAAGAGGAATGTTAAATTTATGTTGGATATATATAATTAAAAATTTTGTTACTCTTATTCATAACCAATATTTTAATATGTCTAGTTTCATGGGTCATGGTGCGCTCGAACTCGGTTTTGCCTATATCACGAGCTAAGACGACACTGTGTGTAGTGTAAGCTTATCTTGTTGCAGTATAAAACACAAGATATTTAATTTATTTAAATAGAAACATACTATGTAATCTTAGGCTGTTATAATATAAACTACTATATTATCATTATTACTAAATAATTTCACTTATGGGGATGTTGTTCCCATTTGAAAAGAACTCCAATATTTATACTATTGGGAACCGACCATTAACCCATTAAACCAAAAATCCTAGAATAATGAAATTAATCATTATGACTAATAAAAATAGTCATAAATGAAATTTATAAAAATATATTAAATAAAATATAATTCATAATGGTTCTGAATTAAATAAATAATAAATATAATTTTACTAACCATGATATTATTTACAAGGGAAGAATTATTTCAGAAGATTTATAAGGGTTTCTCGGATAAAAATTACTTCTATGAGATATATTACTTATTCAAACCTTATTTCATTTGTGTGGATTACATAAATACCTTTAATATATCATATCATGGATCTATTTATATTCATGGAATTCAGTGTTTCATTTTATAATCATCAATTTTATTGGGAATATTCTTTGAATGATTGTAATGTGATAATGGAAATATAAACAGTATTTCCATTATTGGTGTTAAAATTATTCTAAATTTTTTATTCATGATATGATTTTTGGGGTAATTGATTTATATTATCATCTGCTGTGTTTACACATGTCATATGTAAATTTATATGTGATATATGTAATCTATTCATCTATTTATCAATCATATTTTTTAAAATAAACTTTTAAATGTTTCATTTTCAATATTTAAATGTAATGTTATTTTTAATACTTATAGATAATTATTATCACTCATTGTTTTCATCATTTTTCAATTTCATAAAAAATTATTTACAACTTTACAAGTTTTTTTCAATGAAATATGTGATTTTAAAATTTCACATCTTTATAGAGAAAAGATTATAATGTAATGTTGTATTTAACACTATAATTTCACAATTATATTATTAGAGTATTTTCACATATGTCAACACCCTTTGATGGATGGTTCCTAGTTTTCAACGGCCTTTGGGGCTTGATGTGCAAGATTAGTCAATGTCCTTCAGTGAGGATGGTTCCTGGTTTTTCAGATCTATTTGTTAATTCGTCCCTAATGATTTCAGCGATGCTTTGAAGTGATTTTTTGCAAATGTTTGATCTGTTTAATGTTCATTTGGTGGAAAAGTCATTTTAGCAACTTGTTTTGGTGTTATTAATTAATGTTGCAACGTGAAATTTTGGCTTGGATGGTGATAACAAGTGTGGAGATGATGGTGTGGATGTTGATAATGATGGAGGCACCGGTGGACCCCAGTCTCTGCTGGTCTCTGGCGTGGTTGAAGGATGAAGATGAAGACGTGGTGATAGATGGATATGACAAAGCGGTACAGGTAATGAAGATGACTTGCAAGTAGTAATAGTACTCATGATGATGACGCAGATCATCGTCTTTTGTTGATATTTTTTGAATTTTGAAATGTTTTCATCATGTTTTGGGGAGGTTTTGAATTTTAAAAATTTTAATGGGTTACATATCTTTCTGGTTCCAACTCACCCTTAAAGTGGCTTTTGATAATCCATTAAAAATTAATTTTCAGGTGCATTATGGTACCATGTAAATTTTTTTATTCAATTTATTATGATCAGTTTGCCAATTTATGTAAATTTTTCTTACCAGTCATAAAATTTTAATGGGTTATTTGTGTTTTGGGAAATTTTATTTAATTATCTAATTTCAATATGAAATTATATGTTGATTATGTTTCATCCCTTTCATATGAGGAATGCACTGGATGTGACGTCCCATACCAAGATTCCACTCATCGGGTACCCCAAGACTGGAGGACCAAATTTCCTCAAATGCATCGCCCTATGTGCTAGAGGTTTTCAATTAGACATGATGACCTAGGGTGTGCCATGGGGAGACCACGCCCTTATTAAAAAGGTTTACTGCATCAGGAGGATGTAAATATTAGTAAATAGATGCATAAATATAAGAAAACTTAATTCAGAATGTAAAAATTGATACAATGGTAACAATATTTGAAAACAATATAATAATATTCAACAAAAGGAGAAGATATGTCATGTACTAGAAAACTTGAAAAAATCAGAAAAACAACAGGCATATTATGGTCCAGTAAGTAATAATGAAATTAAAAGACTATCCCAAGCATCCTTAGATTCAAATTGGTCCTATGCTTTTATGTTATATACTAAACTGTATGAAATCAAGTTTTTGAAGACATATGGTTCCCTTTTTCGACATATTCAACAATGTGATCTTCATTGGGTACCAAACGGCCCTCATATTGGGTTTGAGATAAATTTCAGTGGGACACCACCAATGTTGTCTATAACATTCATACCAAGTTATGACAATGTAATAGTGTTGAATCAGGATTGTATAATTTAATGAAATACATTGTAAATAAATAACAATGTACATGCTCCATCCCTCAACAAGCGTCTGAACATAACCACTCCATAAATTAATTATTAACAATTTATAAATAGGACACATGATAGAAATTGAAAATTTTAAAATATGTAACAAGGAAACCATGATCAATAACATTTAATGGTGATCTCCTAAAGTAATCAACATAGCGACATAGAACTCCAGGGTCCCCAACTCAGTAATAACATTATCGTATCATGGGTAAGACTTTAATCGAAGCATCATAGTCTAATGCATTCCATAATGTTGTTCATACAGAATACATGCTGATCGATGAATGAAATATAGGGCTAAGCAGATATAGGTCCCTATGGGCAGAAACCATGTCACATAATTGTAAATGTCTGATCCATAGAGTGTTTCCAAGGATTACAATATTTATATTAAGTGATCGTGTGATGTCATACATGGTAGTAAAATTATAGATAATTTGTGTGATTTATTTGGTTCTCATCCTAAGAAAGCCATATCCTTAAAATTTTTATTTAAATTATATGTTAGATTTTTCATATTTAGAAAGTTATTATTATTAAAATGTGTCAATTTTTATAAACTACTAATCAAATAATGGTATGTATTATATTTTGGTATTTTTCTGATATTTTTGAATAGTTTTTGAATGGTGAAATGAGGTTATTTATGAAATTTAACAAAATAATTTCAATAAATGAATTTTTGAGTAATTAATGGTGTAATATCATATTATTTATAGCTAAAAAACTATTTACAATAAATAGACAAAATAATCATCATTATTGATAGTCTTGAGCCAAATTAATATGTAAATGAAAAAAAATAATCATAAAAAACTATACTCCACTCCTATAAATAACACCCCTCACAACCCCTTATCATGGTAAATTATATTTCTTGAATCATATATAAATTATTCAAAATTGTCTTCGAAATAATATTCCACTCTTTGGAGACATTTTGGCCGTACAATAATTAAAAAATAATAGTCCATTAAAGAGCATCCCACATAGATTATATTCAAGATTTAAAATAAACCTTAAATTTTTTAATTTCTTTTATTTTCTTATCTTATCAATAAATATATTATTCAATGTTGAATGGTAACTAAACTAATATATATATCTGAAAATTATATTTTTATAATGTATTAAACATCATGAAAACCAATATTGTCTCCTATTTCAAAAATGAAAACATTTTTTTGTGTTTTTTCGATTCACCGCCTTTGGGGGTGAGGAGTTTTCATTTTCGAATACCATATTCAAGAATAGTAATAAAACCATTCTTATATTTCTATAATATTTTAATATAAACATAATAAGTAATATAATGTTTAGTAACCAATATATAAATATAATATTAAATGAAATTACAATAGTTTGTGATGATTGTAAAAACAACCAAAATAAATTAAAGAATATTAATTAAAATATGATCTAATGAATCATCCCAATAACAGATGAAAATGGATATATATAATAAAATTTATGATAATACATAACCATAGAAGCATGGATATAATGCATTATTTTATTACATTGTCAGAATTAAAATAAATCAAATCCAAAAGAACTGATCCATTTATATGTTTTGGAAAAAAAATTACATATATAAATGTTACAATGCAATCTATATGATACAAAGAATTGATCATCTTTTGGGAGAAAACATTGATATCATAGCTTAACCCCATATATCAATCATAAAACACTTCATGGAATTCTATGAAAATAAAATATATGAATGGGGTGAGATAGATATTCATTGTAAAGATAAACAATATAGTTGAACCTTTAAAAAATAACCATAAACTGTTAGGGTAATGTACTAAAAAAATCCCTTAAAAACATAACATTCAGCATAAAATGGAATGAATAAATAAAATAATTCCACTTAAACATTTATATGGATATTATACTATACAAATAATCCCATGTAATATCAATAACTAATCTCAAAACGGGGGAATGCATGCCACTAGACATCTGAACCACTAAATCAAGGACTTATGCCAAGACAATTCAAAAATAATCTATCAAGGAATTGTTCCATTAAATTAGTTTTTCTAATGAGATATACTGATGCATCGAGGGAATATAGAAGGTAATTCCCATCATATTCAATTTCCAATGCATTCCTCATTTGAAAAGGATGAAACATAACATAAATAGTCATCTTTATAACTGGAATAAAAAATGTTGATACGTTAACCGAAACCATGAAAGGTATAAATATTATATATCCATAGTAAAACATATCACAAAACAATCAATAAAATATAAAATATTGTATCATAATAAATCAACCACAAACAAATTTAATATCCAAAAAAATTATGTCGACATTGATGAAAATAAATTATTAGTTTTTTTACTGAAGTATCCATTTTTACATTAAATCATTTAAGAGTTATAAAATTCTAAAATATAAAAATTCCTTTCAATATAACCATGTATGATTATATGAAACGCATTAAAAATGGTATGTCTACCTAACAGTGTAATGTAGCCACTCATGATGCATAAGTTAAAAAACATTCATTCCCTAATTTTTTGAAAGGTTAATAATGTACCTTGTTTGGAAAACCACTACAATATTCCTTTAAAAAAAATTAAAAAGGAAAAAATTGGGTAAAAATGACAATAAACATCTATAGGATAATAGTGAAACATTTTATGAAATCAATTTTAGAAGGGTGTACTTGTTTGATAATGATGTTAGAGTAGATACTTAAGCATCAACAACCATGAATAATAATGTGATTGTGAAATTAACCTTTTCCTTTGGTGTGATATTATATGCATGTGTCCAAAAATCCTATATAATGTTTTTAAACATGTTAGTAACTTATATTAGAATCAAAATAAATTTTATGATATCATATATTATTCTTTTAATAATTTTTATTACCCATTTATTAAAAATTCCATGTTAATACAACTTTCTGGAAAAAATAGCTTCGTTTGTTGTACGTGTATTGACTTGTTATTCTCAAACATATTACATAGATCATGATTTTTTTATGTTCAGAATGTATAATAATATTTATATATCATAAATATTTATTATATAAATATACATAATAAATAGATATATTAAATGGAATACACCATTAATGGAGACAGTAGGCCATACAAATGCAGAAACACTGTTTCTGTTTTCCTATCGTATTGGATAGAAGTAAGTGAATAACATATATATACATACACGTATATATATTTTTTATTTTAGTAGCCTTATTATTTCATATATTTCATAATTTTTTAATATATATATTTTTGTAATTATTCATTGATGGTGTATGTGGATTATGAGTCTAATCGTATCGTGGAGACGATAAGTTTTACGTACGTACGAGCGAAAATAAAATTTACATAATGGTTAAATGGTGTGAAATTGTATGGAAAATGAATTTTAATGAAATAATATCATATTATATTTATTATTTATGCCATTAATATCCATAATTATACCCGTCAAAGTAATGTATATTTGAAGAAAATTCCACCATGGTGTGGAGATGGTTGCATATACGTACGAAAACACGGTGATATTGTTTTTCATAGGATGTATAAAAGGAGGAATACATTTGTACCATAGTTATATCAATATCTCAGTATATAATATATGCATGATATTTTATTTATTTTTGTTAACGACTTATGAAGAGGTTTTATAAGAAGAAACGAACTCTGAAAGAAAGGAAATAACAATTACATCTTCTTCGGCAGTATCCTTTTCATTTTTACAAGACGACTCCTTAATTTGTTTTTAAGGTGTGGCAACTAGGATGAATTAGAGGATGTGTGAAGGGGGTTTGAGATGGGTTTGGATAGGCCTAAGGGCTTTGGAAGTGTGAATTATAAAAATGATAAGTGCTATTTTATATGATAGGTGTGGGACACTTTAGGAAAGTCTTTAAATATTAATTTATTATAAATTTATTTTCTATTTATAATAGCTCAAAATTTATATATTTTCATAATTTGATGATTATCTATATAAATACTCTAAACTATTTTATTTTAAACATGATTATGTCAATAATTTAACTATATATTTTGGATCTATCCCTTTTTTAAATAACATAACTCTACAATGTCTGCATTTATTTATATACTATATGGTTTACATGGTTATTATAAAATACCTAGAGAAACTAAAATGGATCATTAATGACATTTCCTAACAAAATTAATATTATTTGGTAGAATCATAGATTTTTATTACTGTTATATCATTTTAATAAATAGTGTTTATTTTAATGTCTCAATTATGTCAATTTTTACAATATTAATTAAATAAATTTTGATAAAGTCATGACAACATTATTAATTAGAAAAAAATAATCAAATCAAATAAAAAATGATAATTTTATATAAAATATTACATTATTGAATCAAAAGATCAAATTTCATTTATTATAATATTTATAATATCATTCATTGCAATCATTCATTAATAAGGTAATTGCTGCATTATCATTAAATCAAAAATAAATTTAATTATTTAATGATAAAAAAAATATTAAAAAAACCATGTTTTATTAAATCATTTTATATTAATAATAAATATTTTAACATGAAAATTTAATTTATATAAACCCAATTAAATTTATTAATTTAAATGAAAAATCTTTCTGTTATATTTCCTTTTTCATTAAATTAAAAGTTATTTAAGGCCAATATCACACTCATGTGGCTCCATGGGGTACTAAAATCTACCTAAGGATGATCAGGATATATATTTGTCATCCAATATGATCAAAACACGTGTTAGGGATGATTTATACTATTATTTTTTTTATTTTTTACCCTTATTTACCTGATTTACTCTTTAACAATGGCAAATAAAAATAATTACAAATATTTCTATTCAAATTGTCCAAAAATAAAAGGTATTTATTTAAAGATATTAAACATTCTAATTCTAAATATGGAATACATTTTTTGAATTTCAAAACATATAATTGGCCTTATTTAATTTTAATTTAATTCCTGCTGTGAAAACCTGAAATCAGGTTTTTTAGAAGGAAAGAAATAAACAGTTTTATAGGTGTTTATGACCCAGATTAATTTCAAATTACATCAAATGGAAAAAATTGGATTTAATTATAATAACATAAACCCATAAAACTTGAAAAAAAATTATATATAAAATATAACTATATAGATAAATTATATGAAATGACAATTTTGAATTAAAATACAGTATTCCTATCTATTCATTAAAATATGGATTTTAACCGAAAAATACCAAAATATTATCCATGAAAAATATAAATGTCCCTCTTATAATGGATAATATAATGTTTTCAAATTAAAACTATATATGTGTCAAATATTGGATTTAAAAACGGTTCATTATGAAAAAGAGGAAATACTACATTATTTAAAATATACTTTATTTAAAAAATTTAATTATTCTTAATATTATATCTATGAAAAAAATAAGAGGAATGTTAAATTTATATTGGATATATATAATTAAAAATTTTGTTACTCTTATTCATAACCAATATTTTAATATGTCTAGTTTCATAGGTCATGGTGCGCTCAAACTCGGTTTTGCCTATATCACGAGCTAAGACGACACTGTGTGTAGTGTTAGCTTATCTTGTTGCAGTATAAAACACAAGATATTTAATTTATTTAAATAGAAACATACTATGTAATCTTAGGCTGTTATAATATAAACTACTATATTATCATTATTACTAAATAATTTCACTTATGGGGATGTTGTTCCCATTTGAAAAGAACTCCAATATTTATACTATTGGGAACCGACCATTAACCCATTAAACCAAAAATCCTAGAATAATGAAATTAATCATTATGACTAATAAAAATAGTCATAAATGAAATTTATAAAAATATATTAAATAAAATATAATTCATAATGGTTCTGAATTAAATAAATAATAAATATAATTTTACTAACCATGATATTATTTACAAGGGAAGAATTATTTCAGAAGATTTATAAGGGTTTCTCGGATAAAAATTACTTCTATGAGATATATTACTTATTCAAACCTTATTTCATTTGTGTGGATTACATAAATACCTTTAATATATCATATCATGGATCTATTTATATTCATGGAATTCAGTGTTTCATTTTATAATCATCAATTTTATTGGGCATATTCTTTGAATGATTGTAATGTGATAATGGAAATATAAACAGTATTTCCATTATTGGTGTTAAAATTATTCTAAATTTTTTATTCATGATATGATTTTTGGGGTAATTGATTTATATTATCATCTGCTGTGTTTACACATGTCATATGTAAATTTATATGTGATATATGTAATCTATTCATCTATTTATCAATCAAATTTTTTTAAATAAACTTTTAAATGTTTCATTTTCAATATTTAAATGTAATGTTATTTTTAATACTTATAGATAATTATTATCACTCATTGTTTTCATCATTTTTCAATTTCATGAAAAATAATTTACAACTTTACATGTTTTTTTCAATGAAATATGTGATTTTAAAATTTCACATCTTTATAGAGAAAAGATTATAATGTAATGTTGTATTTAACACTATAATTTCACAATTATATTATTAGAGTATTTTCACATATGTCAACACCCTTTGATGGATGGTTCCTAGTTTTCAACGGCCTTTGGGGCTTGATGTGCAAGATTAGTCAATGTCCTTCAGTGAGGATGGTTCCTGGTTTTTCAGATCTATTTGTTAATTCGTCCCTAATGATTTCAGCGATGTTTTGAAGTGATTTTTTGCAAATGTTTGATCTGTTTAATGTTCATTTGGTGGAAAAGTCATTTTAGCAACTTGTTTTGGTGTTATTCATTAATGTTGCAACGTGCAATTTTGGCTTGGATGGTGATAACAAGTGTGGAGATGATGGTGTGGATGTTGATAATGATGGAGGCACCGGTGGACCCCAGTCTCTGCTGGTCTCTGGCGTGGTTGAAGGATGAAGATGAAGACGTGGTGATAGATGGATATGACAAAGCGGTACAGGTAATGAAGATGACTTGCAAGTAGTAATAGTACTCATGATGATGACGCAGATCATCGGCTTTTGTTGATATTTTTTGAATTTTGAAATGTTTTCATCATGTTTTGGGGAGGTTTTGAATTTTAAAAATTTTAATGGGTTACATATCTTTCTGGTTCCAACTCACCCTTAAAGTGGCTTTTGATAATCCATTAAAAATTAATTTTTAGGTTCATTATGGTACCATGTAAAATTTTTTATTCAATTTATTATGATCAGTTTGCCAATTTATGTAAATTTTTCATACCAGTCATAAAATTTTAATGGGTTATTTTTGTTTTGGGAAATATTATTTAATTATCTAGTTTCAATATGAAATTATATGTTGATTATGTTTCATCCCTTTCATATGAGGAATGCACTGGATGTGACGTCCCATACCAAGATTCCACTCATCGGGTACCCCAAGACTGGAGGACCACATTTCCTCAAATGCATCGCCCTATGTGCTAGAGGATTTCAATTAGACATGATGACCTAGGGTGTGCCATGGGGAGACCACGCCATTGTTAAAAAGGTTTACTGCATCAGGAGGATGTAAATATTAGTAAATAGATGCATAAATATAAGAAAACTTAATTCAGAATGTAAAAATTGATACAATGGTAACAATATTTGAAAACAATATAATAATATTCAACAAAAGGAGAAGATATTTCATGTACTAGAAAACTTGAAAAAATCAGAAAAACAACAGGCATATTATGGTCCAGTAAGTAATACTGAAATTAAAAGACTATCCCAAGCATCCTTAGATTCAAATTGGTCCTATGCTTTTATGTTATATACTAAACCGTATGAAATCAAGTTTTTGAAGACATATGGTTCCCTTTTTCGACATATTCAACAATGTGATCTTCATTGGGTACCAAACGGCCCTCATATTGGGTTTGAGATAAATTTCAGTGGGACACCACCACTGTTGTCTATAACATTCATACCAAGTTATGACAATGTAATAGTGTTGAATCAGGATTGTATAATTTAATGAAATACATTTTAAATAAATACCAATGTACATGCTCCATCCCTCAACAAGCGTCTGAACATAACCACTCCATAAATTAATTATTTACAAGTTATAAATAGGACACATGATAGAAATTGAAAATGTTAAAATATGTAACAAGGAAACCATGATCAATAACTTTTAATGGTGATCTCCTAAAGTAATCAACATAGCGACATAGAACTCCAGGGTCCCCAACTCAGTAATAACATTATCGTATCATGGGTAAGACTTTAATCGAAGCATCATAGTCTAATGCATTCCATAATGTTGTTCATACAGAATACATGCTGATCGATGAATGAAATATAGGGCTAAGCAGAGATAGGTCCCTATGGGCAGAAACCATGTAACATAATTGTAAATGTATGATCCATAGAGTGTTTCCAAGGATTACAATATTTATATTAAGTGATCGTGTGATGTCATACATGGTAGTAAAATTATAGATAATTTGTGTGATTTATTTGGTTCTCATCCTATGAAAGCCATATCCTTAAATTGATATGGGGTTTTGGAGTTCACATGGAATTACCTGATAAGAATCCAATGAGATATCAAGTCATGCCATTATTGTTTATGATGCGATTTAATATTTCAATTAGTTCCAACAAATTCCTTTCATTAGTGTGATACAGTCATGTATCATGAAAATGTTGGTTCTATACTTTCCTTTCATTAGTTTGATAAGGTTAAATAGAATGAAACCTTTTGATAATGTCATAATTAATAAAAAATTCTATTGTCTTCAAGACTTTATTTTCATTAGTTTGACAAGGGCATGTGAAGTGACTCCATTTATTTAATTCCATTGAAGGAATATTCAATAATCAATTCCCATTATACTACCTTGTACTAATGTGATAAGGTGTGATATAGACATGAATCAAATCAATAATTCACATTTAATATGGTCATATCATATACTCAATATTCATGAAAATTCCCATATTATGATTAACAATCAATTAAAGCTGTTACCTTAAGCAGGTCAAGTGGAATACATAAAAGGTACATTATACTACGTAATACATAATATAAAACAATCGATTTAATATAGGATGAATTATCCATAGGATGATCAAGCCATGGCATAGCTTAACAGTGGCACAAACCTGTCAAAACAGTAAACAAAAATTAGGATATGTCCTTAGATATTTCAATTATGGAGTTTTTGGTGTAACAACTAACAACTAGTCATATATTTGGAAAGAGAATAACCACATGGTTCTAACTATTATAAGCATGAAATTTAAATTCTATAAATCAGAACTGATGAAATTCGTGGGCCCCACATGACAAATCCCCAGTCAACAAAATTTTGGGGAGATTTATAACAACCCACCATATGCTTCTACAACTCTCCTTCTCTAATAATGGACCTCGATATGGATTTTATAAGAGTATATCAATAAAAAGGTTAAAAATCTAACACCCTAATATCCTATATGAGAGTACGATAGAAGGAGAATAGATCAATTGGACTCAAGAACATAACGTTTCACATCATACATGGAAAATAAAAGATCGATCAGATCCTAGATGAAGGAGAAATCCTGATTCCTACCTTATATCTTCAACGGGATCCAAAATGAGAGTAAACTAGTTCAATCCCACAGGAAAATCATATTTGGTAGGAAGTGGTAGCTTAATATATCATTAAGGTAATTTTAGATAACATACCTAGAAAAATGGTATGTGTAAGATTTGACTACACAATACGACAAACATTTCCCAAAGCATGCATGTTTTTCTAAGATGGGGAAAATTGCATGGATAGGGAACACGATAGTGTTCAAACTATGTGAAGTTGTTCTGCCCAGAAATTTTAATCTATATAGTTAGAAAAATGGTGTGCCAACCATGCGCTGACCATACGACCTATCTTGTTATCCAAAAAATGATTTTTCGGGGCTCCAAACATGCCCCCGAGGACCCCAAGGACATTTACTAACTCAAATGGCATCCAAATTAGGTACAACATAAATAATTGGATAAAAGTTTAAAGGATACATACATGATTGAAAAATAGGGTTCTTACATTATTCCCCCCTTAAATGAACTCATCTCCAAATTCACAATGAAAAGTTGGAGAAACATTTTTTTAGAACAAATCTGTCAATTAGGAATGTACATCAACTTCACTCCCCGAACTCTTGTCCTTTAATCGATCATGCTACCATATCTCCCATACAAGAGGGACTAACCGTCCTCAATGTACCTTTGTGATCTATTGAACGATGCATAATGGATATTCCACAATGGTATCATTATCATCTAACTCAACTTATTAAGGATCAAAATTATAAGACAGATCAACATGATACTGGTGAAGCTATGAAATGTAAAATACATCATTCATGTCATGATACCTATGAGGTAGTAGAAACTGATAGGTTACTGACATGACACTCTATAGAATCTCGATCAACCCAACATAATATGGCATTATCTTACCTTCCTTCAATAACGACCTATTCCCATGATTGGGAGATACCCAAAGGAAAACATGATTCCCAACCTCGGTCTCTAGAGGTCTTCGAACATGACTCACATAATATTTCACTCTAGAATATCTAGTAGTAATACACTTTCTAATAAATGGAACCTAGTTTGTTGTCCCCTGAACATGTTGAGGGCATAATAAGGATACCCCACCTAACTCTTTCCAGCACAAGGATGAATTAAATGGCATACCATAAAAGGCCTAAAATCGATCCATCTGAATTGTCACATGAAATGTTGTTATTATAGGTGAGATAATTGAGAGGGTTATGATTCTCCCATGAATAGATGAAATCAAGGACAAATGCTTAGAGTATTTCCTCTAGAACATTTATAGTCCATATGATTTCCTATAGGTATGAGGGTGATAATATTTTAATAGAAGAACATGAGTTCCCAGAGCCTTATTAAATCCCTTCCTGAACTGGGACATGAAATGTGATTCCAAATCTGAAATGATGTTATGTGGAACCCAATGTATTCATATAATGTCATGTATATACAATTTTCAAACTCATCATATGATATAGTTAGCAGAATACAATTATGTGGGATGATTTCATTATTCGGTCAACAACTACCTAGATAGAATTGGTACCCCTTAATGACCTATGTAATCCAATTATGAAATCAATGGAAAAATCTACACATTTCTATTATGGGACTTGAAATTGTTGTAGATAACCTACTGGTCTCTGGTAAACTACCTTCACCTGCTGACAGGTTTAACAACTAGTGATAAATTCTACAATTTTCTGTTTCATCCTCGGACACCAATTCATGTGTCACAAATATCGATACCTCTAAAAGATTCCTAGATTAACTATGAACTGAGAAGCCTGTGACACTTTTATCAACTCTAGTAACAAATCTATAGGAATCTAGATTTGTCCCTATAGACATAGTATATAATGTATAGCCCCATACCATTGGTAGGTGGGTTATTTCTTGATATACTCTCTTTAAGTACCAATCCATTAGGATCTAAATTTTTTATACCATTCACCTTCTCAAGGAGGGAAGTGGTATCTGTCAAGTGTAAGAGGTAGGATTTCTTGTGACTATCATGAAAATCTTGATTCATCTCAGAAAATATTTTCATTAACTTCCATTCATTATGGGCTTGTCGTAGTCATTATGATTGAGTTTTCTTGTCTCAATCCATCAACATCCATATATCCCTTCGCAGGTGTATAGTCAAGATATCAATCAATGGATTGTATATATTCGACCTATCTCCACTATTTGTGGTTCATGTCATGCTGATAAAATATATATTTGAAGATCTTGTGGTCCAAGTACATCATTAAGTGCTCATACAATAGTTAATGTCCTCACCAATATAATGTATTGACAACTGATACTATATTAGGTTCGTGCATCAAGTAGTTTCCCTCATGAGGACTGAATTTCCGAGATTAGTACACAAATACAATATCTTCTTGCATCATCACTACTCCTAGTCCAATGTCGGATGCATCACATAATATGGTATAACCTACACATATTTCCACAAGAGTAAGAATTTGTTTCGTATCAAGCCTCCCATTTTTCTCCTGAAATTGTTTCTCATGTGCTTTTATCCAAAGGAACATGACCCCATTCTTTGTCAGATTGTTATGAGGTGAAAAAAGGCATGAAGAGTATTTTATGAAATGATTGAAATATCTAGTTATCCCTAATAAACTCATTATATCAAAAACATTATTGGGATTCTCCCATGGAACTATAGCGCTAACATTTTTTGTCACTGATTACTCCTGATTCTAATTTTATATAACCCATTAAGTTGAATTTTTCAATCTAGATGTGTCAATTAGTAAGCATGGCGTTAATTTGATTATCTCTCCATGTACACATAATGACTTCAAGATGTTTGGATGGGTATCTACGAGTGTAATAATACAAAAATGGTTCTCCCATAAAGACCACAACAAATGAACACACATTGGGGTAAACACGCTATTTTTCAAAGTCGTATAAACAATGTTTGCATTTTTAATATCGAATGGAATGACAAGGAACTCATAATGATTATACCAACTATATAAGTCTATATGTGGTATTTCTAATGTCTTAACTTGTAATTGATGATAACATGATCTCAGGACGACATTGGAGAAGACATTTTCTCCTCAGAGTAGGTCGAAGATAAAATATATTCAAGGAAGTGGATGTTTTTCTATGATTGTAAGCTAGTTCTACCATCTATAATCAACACATGAATGTATGTTTCAAACATTCATAACATAAAATGTCATGAGAAAACCCCAAGGGGGTGTATAGGGCTGTATATATCCATGGGTCTCTTAATCCATTAACTACCACTTGATCTCTTGAAACTCTATTTGGTGCCATCCTCTATGGAATAATGGTCACTAAAGATGCTTATAGAACAAATATATTGTAAACTCTATTTATCTCTCATGAGGTAAGATAGAAAAATCATCATGAAAGACATCCCAAAATTGGTCTACTATTGGATGGAAAAAATCTATATACAAATGTTGATCCTCTATGATGATATTTTGGATATGGGATGTCACTCCACCTTACCCGTGATTCTCTGTTCCACCTCAACTAGCATGGACATAAAAATCAACCTTATGTTTATACTTTCAACGCTTTAGAGAAGTAAATGATAACTTGTGGTGATAGAAGTATAAAATATCATGATAGTAAACCAACCAATACATCTTGGGTATGACGTTGAACCCCATCACCTTGAGAAAAAAATTTCTATAAGAAAGGGTAACTACCTACCTCAAGGGGACAGTCCTTGCATGGGTGTGAGTCCATTTTTTGTACCAATTATGGAGTAACTATGTTCATTACAACATAGTAATATTTTATCTATAGTCTAAAACTATCCACCATACATATAGTGATAAAAGAGATTGATGTTACTATATCCAATAAATAAGATACTATAGTCGTGTTTTCTAGAATAGTACCATGTACTGTAGAGAGTGCCACAACTGGATCATCGGGTGTCATATTTAGTGAATTAAACATGCTAGATACATTGACCTATTCAATAGATGGACTACCAGGATTAAAACTGATATGATTGAACTACTAGTTATCAAGGGTCTGGCTACCTCATCTGTAACCTCCTCTATGGCCAGACCTAGTAGTGGTATACCAACTCCTGGAATTCCACGGTCTAAAGGAACCCACTCCTATATGTGGATCTAGGGTGGATTCTATTCCACTCTAATATGGTGGAAGTGTCCTACATATTTGTTGGAGATACCCTATATGGACACAATCTCGACATTCTGTTGTGTCTCTATCACATTGAGGATTCTTGTTCCCCTAACGTCCACTCTGATGACACACAAATGATCTAATGAAATGGGAACTCTAGTTGTCATTTACTAGTGGAGAATCCTTGTGAGAACGATCCCTACCACCATATTAACTATTGGTCTGATGTGACATTATTCCAACTTATAAAATACTATTTCCATCCCTTTAGATGTCCATAGTAATAAGACCCAGATTGACTATTGTAGAAAAGTATTGTAGGAGAAAGACAATCATCGTCCTACTGATGGTGTATCAGATCACACCTTTTAACATATAGCACATGAAAGATAAAAATGATCTAGATGTGGTGAATAGAACTGTAACCCCTTTAAATGAATTGAATACTACATAACAACCATACAAACCAACTCGAGATGCATGAACCCTCTGGCTATTTTAGATATCAACATTTGTTTAAAGAAATGATAATAGGAGGCAGTCTAGACATCACCCCATAACATGATCTAATGAAAACCGACTTGAGTAATTATATCCCTCCAATTATTGGCCATGTCCCAATAGATGTATGTAACAAGCTTGACTATCCTCTCTAGAGGAATTTCTAGATGCTCAAATATATATAGGTTGGATTTAGGCCATGAATTGGTAGCCTACGGACCATTGTACCTTGAATAGGTAATAGGATTCTACTACTGGACCACATGAGTCAGATCATCCATGGTAAGTATAAGTCATGGAGCACTATGAATGGACATCCTCATACATGGGAATCTATCACATTCTAGGGCTTTAGTGCGCAAAACAATTAAAACATGTGATATCTCATGTGGAACACCAACAGGTCTGACAGGTTGTTCATGTCCCACAATGTCAAGAGAATGGTCAGCACCACCCTTTCGGTGTACGATATGAGGACGTTATGGTGGCATTGATCTAAAGTTTCCATGTACACATCTTAGAAAAAGTATAGAAGCATATGATAGAAATCCCAAAAATAAGGTAAACATATGAAAACATACTACCCAAGTCATACTACTCAATCAATTTTTATAGAAGGTCGTGTATCGGTAAGTACTCAGGTATAAGTATAATTTCATTTTACATTTAATTACCAGGTTCACTCCTTTATATTTCATAAACATTAAATGTTTGGATATGAATGTATAACCATTTCATATTATATATCCTGATTCACATCATTTTTTATAGTCATTTTCATTGAATTAGTTCACGTACAACGGCTACTATTAACATAACCCATTTATTTATAGCATTGTGGATCAATTCTGTAAGTTAATCATCACACCCCATGAGGGCCCATACACCTCCAGAATTGAGACCTTGAATCACTAAATCAGAAACAAAAAGTAATAATAGCATAAGATATCTATCACAAAATAACCCTTAAATCACAGGCAAGTCATGTAATCCAATGTAGTTAAATGTACACACATCGCATGGAAATAAGCTTTAAATGAAACTTAAATGTGACTATAATTATGAAAAT
Source organism: Viscum album (assembly GCA_963277665.1). Classification (NCBI taxonomy): domain Eukaryota; kingdom Viridiplantae; phylum Streptophyta; class Magnoliopsida; order Santalales; family Viscaceae; genus Viscum; species Viscum album. The sequence goes on from OY728162.1 coordinate 492,537,546, forward strand.
AACAATGCTCCATGATCTAATATTATAAATCCAAGGTTAAATGAAAATCCTTAATCATTGTAACAATCAATAATGCCACACATCATGTGTTTCACCCAACAGTGATATAATATCAACTATAATAGGCAAAACATAACAACACTTATAATTTAGGAAAAATGGTTTTTACCCCAAAACATTGGTTCATGACACCCAATCATGACTTTTCAACAATTCCCATGTTTTCCTAATCTCCAATCTATTGTATCCAAATAGTAATGAAAGTGTATAAACACTCTATGATATATCATTGTGACGTTCCAAACACAGGTGCCACTTAATGAGTGCCCCTATCTCAGTATTCCAAATGGCATCAAGCAAATCTACCAAATTATATAGGTTGTATAATATAAGATAGGGCCATGGGCGTGCCTATGGGGAGTCTATCCCCTAATTTCTGATTATTAGCATAGTGGGTGGATGTAAATATTGGTAAATAGTGTAATAATTATAAGTAAACACAAAGCACAATGGAAAAATAGATACAATAGTAATAATAAATGACACAAATGGAATAAAATTCCACAATAGATGATGATATGCAATGTACTAGAAAACTGGAAAACAAGGATAAATGACATCAGACATAACATGTTCTGGAAAATTATAATGGAAATTAAAATACAATCCTAAGAATCATGATATCCAAATCTTTCCTCGTCAATCATGATATATACAAAACAACAATAAGTCATGTGTTTGAAGTAGTATGATTCAATTAATCCATAACTAAAACACTTTAATCTACCTTGGGTACCAAACAATTCTCATAAATGGTGTGCGATAAATCTCAGTGTCCCACCACTAATGGTGTCTACAACATTAGACAAATGTAATGGAAGTTTTATTGTGTCCAAGAATTCATGTGTAAACTTAACTAGTATAATGTAACTTGATAACCAATTACATGATTCATCCCTTAGAAGGTGTATCCAGTCTATAAATTTATTATAATCAATTTAGAAATAATTCACATGTTAAATGTTTCCACGGTTCTATGATGTGACAAGGAAACTATGATCAATGACATTTATTGGTGATGTCCCAAGTTAGTCACCAAGAAGACATAGACATCATGGGTTACAAAATCAGTAATAATTGTAGCACGGCATGCATAAGATGGTAATCCAGGGAGGATATTTTAAGGAATTCCATAATTGAGGTTCCTAAAAAATCCATAACGATTTTTGATGTTAAAACGAGGCTAAGCAGAGATCAGGCCATATGGGCTCTATCCATGGAACCTACATGTCATTATAGTATCTAATGATTATATGAATTTAATAATTAATTGATATTAAAGGATCATGTATTTACATACTAAGCATCAAATGATTAGAAAATTACTAGGTTCTAGGTGGTTCTTTGATTAGAAAGATGTATCCCGGAATCGGAATAAGTTTCCTAACTGCTAATGGGAAAATTCTCTCCGCATGTGGGATATGAATAGTCAGCACTTTTCACTAGCCCCAATACTATGGAAGGGGGGGTTTGTTAGTCACAGAACGGTCCTCGGGTACAGATCACGATAGAGTGTTATTAGAGCATATGGTAGTTCGATATTTAGGACCAGGATTCTATGAATTTATTTTTGGGGAACAATGTCAATTTTTTGGACTTTTGATTTCATGCCACGTATTCCACTAATGGTGTGATGACCAACGTGTCCATACACACAAAGATATAATTATGCAACTAAAATTTTTTACATGAAAAATATAACGGCATTCATATTAATGTAATTGAGTGTGTTCTTATGTCATTCTTGAGTCAGAGTCAGCTCAGTCGATATAATCTATTGACAGTCGTACATATTGTTCTATTTTAGGATGTTGCCACATTGGTTGTCTACTAATATTCAGGGGGTTGTACCTTTAGGATCATCTAACGAGTGATGAGGAATCAGTAGAGGGACTGTTTCTGGGGATATCACCTCCTGGTGGGGTATGAATGATACCACCACACAGAGTGTAGTACTTCATACTGGCCATACCAGTATGGGATGCATATAGTATTAGTGATTTTCATATGTTTCAAGTCCATAAACCCCCATCTTCTGCGATGAGAATGATCATCATATAGTAGAGGATTGGATGGAGGCAGTTACATGAGTTTTCTACCTAGTGAGGATGCCTCTCAACCGTATGGCAGTCCTAGCCATGATCCTTCATCAAGGAACGATGGGGAGATGGTGGAGCATAATGATTCAGACACATAAGGAGGAGAGAATCTCCTAGATAGAAATTGAACACCTCTTCATGGTAGTGTTATTTCAAGAAATTTTATTCTATGTGCATATAAAAGTACTACTACACCTACACAAGGGTATTTTTACTGTAGCGGAGTACTCTGCAATATTATTAAATCATTCTCACTACTCCATAGACAATGTGCAAGACCCATACATCATGACCCAGACCTCCAAGCATGGTCTACACATGAAAATTGGTGTTTCGATTATATCCCTTAGCATTATGTCACATGATGGGGTTCTAGATTGAGCTCTAATTTTATAAATTTTTCAAGTGGAGCAGGAATCGACTGTGGGGGCCACCATCTAGAATCATGTAGCTTAGACATCGACAACACATAGCTGGCAGCTAACAATGAGATCCAATTCGACCATATAGTGTAGGGGATGACCCCAGGATTCAGGATTAACATTGAGGGGCTTCCTCAGTAGAATGGACGTTCCAGGCAATGATGGATGCATAGTTGTTATGTCAACCAACATTTATTTTTTCCATGTTCTGTGATTATGCTGGTATCTATACAATGATGAATTCCAGTCTCCATGGAATAGAATCATATATTTAGAAAATGAAGGAAAATTCCAAAATCCTTTAGAGAGGATGATACACATCATGTTTATAATTAACTTAATTAATTTCATAATGAAAATTATACCTGGATCTTTGACTCATTCTTCATTGTTGATTTTGAATATATGGAATGTCCTTTATGGATTATCTTGTTTTGATTGTGAGGATCCAAACAATAATACCTCTTTGGGTGATCCACACTTTCTCTGATGGCCTCTGATTGACACCACTCGTTCTCTGGGTGATAGCGCGGTGACGTGAGTATCTTGTGTTAGTCATTTTTGATCGCTTGTTCTAAGGAATTTATTAAAATTACACTTTCATGAGAGGGGTGGGAATTATATTCAAGAGAGAAATTATTTTTCTCAACAATTCTAAATTCAACGAGAATGTTGTTTAGGTAATGACTTAACAAATGTTTGTGTCTATTTTTTTATATGGGGCTTTATCACAATATTTAAATGCAAAACATCAATTATTTACATTCATAACCATATTGAGAACCTAGAATTTTAATAATAATAATGTGTTATTTTTTATGGTGTGCCATCATGGGTAAAATAGAATTATAAATAAAATTTCATATCACAAAAATTATAGCCTCATTATTATCAATTAACTTGTTCCAACTAGTTAAATAATTATATACCATCATGAAAATAATTATTTTAATACTATACCATCATTGGTATTTTCAAACTCCACTTCTATTTATTTAACACCTGAATAAATAAATAAATAATTTACTCTCTAAAATAATTATTTTATTTACAAACGATTATATACATATTAATTATAAGATCAATAAATTAAATAAATATATTTTACACACAATCCGTTGAGTAAATATATATTTAATTTATGAAATTATTTTTACTTGAATAAAATTATTCCATTTCCATGAAGAATAAAATTTATTCCATAAATTATATTCAAATAGAATTTTACCGAGACCCCCAAAAACACATATTTTGTGACCTTGTTGATTCATTTTCATTGGAATTAGGTATGATTTCCTAATGTACAAAGCTAATGTCTAACAACATGTCCAGGCACCCAAGAGAAATTACATTAATTTGGAATAACAACATCCAAATAAAAACTCTCACTGTGCAATATGATTACATTTTCTCAATTTTCGTCATGCATGATTAATGATAGGGTTATCCACATGTGTACTTGATACATCGTTATTTGACTACCAAAAATAATCTTATGCTTACACCATGACCATGAAATGTTGTGTGCTGGTTCTATTTAAATCAATCGGCCTTGATATTGACTTCTAAAAATCAAAGGGATAAATCATTCCTCAACCTATCTAGTAGTAACATGCCACTCATGACGCACCCAACATACCCTACCTCCCGCCAATAATATTCGTGAAAACGTTCATCAATAAATCAATGTTCCCAAGTCATGACACTTATTAATGACAATCTTAAAGTATATGTATCATTACACGTGATCGTAGATAGTAATATCTGAAGACACCAAAACATACAAAATTCCTACTGCCGAGCCTATTCTCATAATCTCTAATCATGGAGATTTCCATGTAAGAACATGATGTGTTGAAATCTAATCTTCATATGAGGACTCTTACCTCACAGTCAATATACAATGTGTCCAAATATAGTATGTCATCCAAAAACAGAACTATATTTAAGAATATTATTAGAGCCCTTCAAGGTTCCCATCATAGAGGTGAACTGATATGACCTAGTTAGTGAGAGAAACACTCCATAACATTATTACTATGTAGTCATGTATAATAGTGTTCAGAATAAAATAAGGTGTTTAATATTTATCTATATTGTTTATTCATGTAATAAAATTAAAACAAGTTTGTTTTAGGAAACCAACTCTTACAAACTCCCACTAGTACTCGGTCTAACATCCTACGAATTTCAGTATGTTAGACATCTCATGATGATCATGTTTCTTCTATGTCACGGATTTAGTCAAGGTGTCTCCCACGCTATATTCCATGGAAATAATTCTCACTACAACTTTACCACCTTGAGAAAAATCTCTCAATATATGATACATCTGAAATTCGTGCTTCATCCACGGATGCGACCATGGATATTTTGGGAGATCCACCACTGTTGTAAAATCACTATACAGTGTGATTCGATCTTTACTGTTATGTATCACATCCATCACCTAGATTAATCATTTTATACAAACTACATAATTAGCTATATCAAAATATGTGATATACTCAGAATCTACTGTAGAATCAGTGACCACACTCTACATTGAGCTTTTCCAGCTCACTATACCTCCATTCAAGGTGAATATGTTTCCAATTTGTGAATTCATGTCATCCTGACCAGTCACGAAACTAGCATATACATGTCGTCTAATTAAAAGTTCCTCATATCCTACGTAAACCAATAACATATCCATATTATTCTCAAATACTTTAGTATAGTTTTTACTACCATTTTTTTGTAGTCACCTGGGTCATCACGATACGTGCCTACCACTCTCATTGAATAGATTTCATCCAGACTTGTACATAGAATGGAATAAATAACTGGACCAATCACTAATGTGTGAGGTGACATTTACACTTTATTTATTTTCTCATGTGTCTGAGGACACATTATCTTGGAATGATGAATATCATTTCATGCTACCAAAAATCACATCTTGTACCATTCCATACTAAATTTATTCAATATCATATCAATGTATGTTCTTTGACATATCCCAAAAGACTCTTTGATATATTATAATAGATTTTGATCTCAAGAATATATAATTCCTAACACACAAGTCCATCTTGTAGAATAATTGATTCCACCATGTCATACAAGACTGTAAGACTCTTACCTTGTTTCCAATAAGTAATATGTCATCAATATATACTATTTGGAAAATTATTGCCCTCCCACTAAACTATTTGTATACACAAGGATTAGATTCAATATTGACATTTCCAAATTATGATATGGCTACATAAAAATGAATTTTCTAGGACCTGAATGAATTCATTAATCTTTAAATATATTTCAAATTCTTATATACATTATTAGTACCATTTGGATTCATAAACCCATTATGTTGTTTCATATTGAAATCTTCTTAATGGTTACCATTAAGGGAGGTTATTCTGACATCCATTTTCAAAATCTCATAGTACTGGTATGTGGAAATGACCAATATAATTATTATGGACATCTACACTGAAATTGGTGAAAATTAATCATCGTTGTCAAAACCATGACGCTATAAAAACCCTTTTACAACCACTCATGCCTTATATGTACTAACATGTCCTTCCATGTACATTTTCATCTTGAAAAACCTTTTGAATCTAACATTATTTACATAAACTGAAGAATCTACAAAAATATAAATGTGGATTTGGTACATGTAATCCATTTAATAATTCATGTCTTATTTCGACTTGGAAACATCTCTAACACTTACTTCTTATTTGCAGGTTATAGGATAATTATTATAAACTAATATTGAGTAACCATCCTCAGTAACTAGAAAATAGTACCGTTCAAGTTATATATCATCTCTTGTACTCCTATTATGTTCTTGTATCTTTGGAATAGTTTGTTCTTCAACATGGAATTGTGTAATTTTTTCATGTACAAAATCTTGTGTACCTTAAGCCTCAACTTCATCGATGTCTATCTATCTCCCACTATCTCATTGGGAGATGTGCTCCCTCTAAAGGAACCTAGAGTGTCCTAAAACTATAACCTTTTGTCCTAAACCATTGTATATGTAATATCCCCTTGTTTTTGTGGGGTATCTTATAATGGTAAAATTTGTGCCTTTGGGTTCATGTTTAATGTCTAAGAAGGTCTTAACAAACTCATTTCTTCCCCACACATAAAAATTCTATAACATGGCATACATTCCCCTCCATAAATCATACGGAATGCCATTTTTAGATACATTTGGATCTTGTCTTAGTATGTTAATCGTTGTATATAACTCATATCCCCAAAAGGATAATGGAAGTCAGAGCAGACTCATACATGTTCTCACCATGTCCAATAAGGCGGGGTTCCACCTTTCGCTCAAACCCTTCCACTAGGGCATGTAAGGGTGAGTGTGTTGGTATAGGATCAAACACTCCCATAAGTAATCAATGTAATCATTATTAAGATATTTTCCACCTCAATCTGATGAGAATTTCATAATCATCATACCATGATGGTTCTCAACTTCATTCTTGTACTATTTAATAATATCAAAAGAATATGACTTATAAATCCTAAAGTAGATATAACTATATCTACTAAAATCCTTAGTAAAATTTATGAAGTATGAGTAACCTCGTTTTACTTCAACTAGAAATGGTCTATAGGAATTCGTGTGAATAAATACATGAATATCTTTAGTCCTTTCACCTTTCCCACTAAATGGGGCTTTGGTCATTATTCCTTGTAAACATCCGTGACATATGCCAAGAATTGTTAGTTTGAATGAATATAAATATCCATAATGATGTAAAATTGTCAAGGGTTTCTTATTTGCATGACCTATATGGTGATGAAAACATTCTTTGTGGTATGATTCATGTGATGTATCTCTGTTATCAATTTCCATTACCTTGTTTGTGTAATCCAACATGTAAAGACACTTGTATAAATGTTCCATAAAAAACAAATTACATCTCTGTAAAAGAAGAAAAATTAATTTCCAAAAATGAAACAAATCCATCTATATCTAATATGGATATAGATATAATATTTTTTGTTAGAGAAGGAACATAATAAAAACCCTTTGACACCATGATCATCTTAGATGGAAACATGTGTGGTAGTCCCTGGAAGTTACAGTAATTAGTCTGGCTCTATGGGACGCTCGTAGATCTACCTCCACCTATTTAATCTCCATATATCTACATGGGTCCTAAATTTTGATTCATATGTGAGCACCATAATCTCTATCTACTTCCCAATCTGTAGAAATAGATAGATTACATTTGATAAAAAATTCACCTGAATCCTCCCCTTGTTTTTTAGGTTGGTTTTAGTTTTTCTTCTTGTGGCCCTTCTTGCCACATGAAAAACAAATAGCTTCATTTTCCCATGAATCCCCTTTGACCATCATTTTTATGGAAGGGTAAGAAGATGATTTGTACTTAAATCTCTTCTCCTTATCATTCCTCTTATAATCCATAAGGACAAAAAGGAATTTCACACATCAAATTTTTGTCCACATGTAAAATGTGGATAATTTGATCAAATAGAGACATCTCAATGTAGATTATATTTAAAATAATATCAAATGTGGATATACAATGAGTTAGTGATTAAAAAATGAGATCTGGACCCATTTATTGATGGAGATTAAATCATAGATCCTCCAATAACTCAATTTATCAAATAATATTCACTATGTGTGGCCTAGATAGGGAACCCTCTCAGTTCTTACTATGAAATAGTTCCTTGGAGATCTCAAACCTTTCTTATATTTCTCTCTCCTAGTAATGATCATGGAGTGCTTGAGAATGGAATAAATATACATGTTTTTGTGAGACTTCATGAGCTCATAAAACACTGATGATAGAATCAAACATTGAATGTTGACCGCATCATTCATATTTTTCTCATAGACTATGAAATACTCATCACTCGCCTCTTTGGTAGGAAGATCAGGTATTCTGGACTACATCATGTAATACTTCTATTCAGGGAATAGGATAACCTGATGGCATCTAAACTATTACTAGAAGTTAATGTAGGTGAGGATATTATCATTTTCTGTAATTTATAACATGGATCATATGGTTGAAGATCTTTTCCTTTTTATTTGTTAATTGAAATATCATATCAATAGTACTATCTATATTTCATTTTATGAGTATTTATAAATATTTTTTTTTAATTCTACCACTATTTTTATCAACTCTCAATGGACCTAACAATTGACCACATAATTTCTAGTTTCCATGACATTCTAGTGGGACGGATCCATATCACCTTTAAATAACCCAAACATGGTTTGGTCATGCTATTTGAAGGTATTTTTGTTGGAATGTCTTTGACTAGAGTGGGATCTTAGAACTTTTATTTTTTTGATTGGACTCCTTATTCCTAAAATCCTGAATTTGGATTTCCTCAACTCTGTCATCCAATATTACACCATGTTTAGAAAGGGATACTCCTCTTGATGAAATACGGTTATGTCAACCAAAAACCTTTCATAATTTATTCCAATATAATTCTAAGTGTCCTAACAAGAGTTGGTCCAAAACATAGTTTTATTGAGTGTTTTCCTTAATCATGTAAAGGATGTCATGGTCTGGGATAATATTTTATTTGATGGATTTTATCTCATATCTGTGAATTTATTATTATAATGATCACATGCCTGTTAATATTAAGTGGATCTTAATTAAGTGATTGACTATGGCATGATAAAATGTACACATAATTTTGGTTTATTTTAGTTCCATCTTGAATGCGTGTTTATTTCATTAGTTATGTGATAGTGACAACACATCCATAATGATAATCCATGCATCTGATAGAATTAAAATAAAGAAATATTCAGGATCATGAGCTTTTTTAATGGATAAATTATTTATTGGTTGATAAACTAACCCTAACCTAGGGGATAAAAATGTTGAAACTTTTGGGTTATTGTTTACATATTTCCACATATACACCTCTATATATCTTGGAATTTTTCTTCTCTCAGCTCTATATTGAACTGCATCTACTAGTTGTGGAGTTCCATTACATGTGAATTTAATCTCAATCGCAGGTGAGGGGTAAAATTTATGATTATATAAAAGAATCATTGGGCATGTGGTTCCTATATATTAATAAGGAGAAGGCTTGCATGCCAAAAATTTAATTTAAATAAATAAATTAGGAAAAACCATCCACATACTAAGGTCATTTTCTGGATAATGATCGTCCATACATTGTAGAGACACCAAACATGACGTGCATGGACATTACATTACTTTGGTGGAATACTTAATACATAACAAAACAGACACACAAGGACCATAATATTTTTGTGTCTTTGTAAACATGGAACACATTCTTCTAATAATGGTGTAATATCATCAATATCTCCCATAATGATCGTTCCCTTTTGATTTCTTACCTAAAACCATTCTTTATATCCTGAGGAAAAGAAAACATAAAAATTGTGATCTCAAATTTTTAGTAAGCGTAATCATGGAACACATAATACAATCCATAAACATTTGAAAGTAAAAAAACATGAGCATAAAATCTAACCATAAAAATCATGAGCAATGACATAAAAACTTTCATTACATAAGGCATAGATCATAAAGGAACATTAATCATGATAAAATAGAATGGGAATAAAACATGTAATTGTGTAAATACATTAATCACATGATATTATTTCCATATTATCCATGGCATTGCTTCCAAGATCATCTTAGTGGACAAAGTCCCTTTCGGAATCTAGTTCACTCCTAGTTTCAGTCCTGTTATACTGAACCAGATTAACATACCATTCCAGCCATGTCTATATCATGAGATATAAATCTTTAGCCAATGCATTGGATGGATATATAGTTCCCACCCATCTCATAATTAAATCATTCTTACTTGTTCCACTACATAAATATAAAACATTCATCATAACCCATATAATAAAATGGGTTTCTTAAACATCATCCCATCATAACAAAATCCATATAAAACAAATGGATATCATTTCATCATAAGAACAGTGAAACCATGTAAATAATAGATACATTATACTTGAAACGTACACATATGAAATAATCTAATCTTACATGGAAAATGTTTTTGATAAAACACATGAAATGAATTCTTGATGAAAATACCATTTCTTCTTCAAAATCATTTTCTATTCACAAAATTCCATGAATTATTAAAATAAAAATATTTTTTTCCGATAGTCATAAAATATTGTATAGTAATCTTCATGAAAATAAGGAGTTATAAAACCGTAAAAATCCTTTTATGATGTATATTTTATAAAAACATTCTCCTCGTACTTTTAACGGAATAGTCGCAAAGTACCATGTTTGGTAAACAAAAGTAAGATTAATTACATACCATGTAGTAAAAGTAAAAATGGGTAAAAGGAATTTAAAAATTCATGAAAACACCTTTAGTAAACATGGGACATGGATGATAAATATTCCCCAGAAAATACTTACGATTAAATAATCTCAGATAAAAACGAGATTGGAATAATCATCCCTTATCTTATCTCTGATATGATTCATATGTATCAAAAACTCTTGTATAATGATTTAAATAATGTCATTGACTTATTAAAGAATCATATTCATTGTTATGATATCATATATGGTTCACTTATGACTTTATATTACCAATTCATTTGTAAATTCCATGTTAAAACACCGTTTTGGGTAAAATCGTTTCGTTTATCATATGTGTTTCGACTTGTTGATATTGATATTATTACTTATATCCTGATTTACATACTTCGAGAAAGTAAAAAATAATTTATATATAATATATATTCAGCATATAAATATATATGAACGATCGATAAATGGAATGAAATACACCGTTTATCGAGACGGTAGGCCGTATGTACGCATGAACGCTGTTTTCGTTTCCTTATCGAATTGAATGAAATTAAGTTAATCAAACAAATATATACATAAATACAGTATCATTATTATGTAAAAACTTTCATGATTATTTATTATATATATACTTTATAATTATAATTGAATGTCTAATCATGGATAATGAATCTCATCGCGTTCGTGGAGACGGTAGTCCGTATATACGCACGAGTGATTATATCGTTCCCATAATTATTTAATATAATTGGAGTGGATGATATAATATCATAGAAGTAATATTATGTTATAATAATTATATATATTTATTCTTTACACCATTATTCCCATACCAGTAAGGTGGTGGTGGAAAAACAGATTACACCACAACGTGGAGATGGTATTCTTTAAGTACACACGCGCGGTGATTTCATTATCCGTAGGATAGATAGAAGATGAAATGGGGTTGTTTAATATTTATAATAAAAAATAATTATACTAGTGATACTGATATTATTAATTTATATTGAACCAACTAATGAATAAGATGTTGAAGAAGAATGAAACTTGAAAGAATCCATAGAAGAGATTACCTCTTCTTCGACACACCTCCTTTAAAGTTCTTCTTAGGGAACTAGGGTTGGTATTGTGAGAATACCAGAACCACTATGATATAACTAGATAGTTTTAAAAGAGTAAATGTTATGGTTTTTCCGAGATTCAATGTTCAAAATGGTGTGAAGAGAAGAGGGAAGGGGTGCGCTTTTTATAAGGTAGGAGAGGGGCACCTTTGAGAACATAAGAAATTTTAATTTATAATAAATTAAGCCTCACTTAAAAACCTCCAAAAATGACTCAAATCCGAATATTAGATGATATAGGATTGTAATATCATCATCCAATGAAATTTAGATATGTTGGAAATTTATTTTAAACATTATCAAGTTTATTTATCCTTATATTATCTATTTAATTTTATATGTGGTAATAAGATTCTAATTTTTAAATTTTTATAAATAATCACTTATGTGTTATAAATTTTCCATAGTTGGATAATTAATGACATTTAAGACCATATAAATTTCAATTTATAATTTTTAAATATTTTTGTGATTTTTAAACAATTTTATAATATGTTATTATTATAAAATAATAATACTGTCAATTATGACATTATTCATTTATTTTAATTTTAAAAAAATCCACACAGAGGATATATTCTAAACATAATATTTAATAGATTCCTAACATGTCATCTTTTTCTATAAATATCGTGGATCACATTAAATAGTTCATATAATATTTATTTTAATATATTTAAAACCATTTATTTTGTATATCACATAATAAAATAATTTGTACAACATTTTTGTATAATTATTTGATATACTTATTTGTTGCCTAAAAATTAAAAATAAAATCCTACGATGAATTGAAATCTCATAGATTTAATAATAATAATTTTTCTCGATTTTATCATCTTAAAATCACAACATGTAAATAGTTATATTTATTAAATTATTAAGGTGACAACATTGGAATCATTTAAAATAAAATAACATAAATGTCCTAATTTGTTTTATAAGGCTCCAAATAGTTCAAAACTCGACCCTTGTATGAATAGGGTATATATATACTCGACCCATAATGTTTGTCCAAGTTTTTGGTCCTTTGGATAGGTATTATTATTTTAACAAAAACTATATTATTGATTTTTCACTAAATAAATAATTTCTTCAACATAAATGTAAAATATTTGGGTAATTATATATTTCTTAAAAAATAAAAATAAATTTTTATGATAAATAAAATATATTTATTAAAATTAGTATTTATAATCGAGTTTATAATATGTGTAACCTTATATTAAAAAATAATCTAATTATTAAAGTTCGAGTGAGACATTTCACATTCCTTTAAATAAAATAAATAAAACGTCTTAATCAAATAAAAGTGGGTTCCATTAGATTCCATTTCGACCAATGTATGATTTAGGATAAAATATAATCATCCAGTTATATTAAGACAAGTGTTAGGGAAATTTTATAATATTATATTTACCCTTAATTACAGGATTTACTTTTAACTATGGTAAATAATATTTTCCGTACATACTATTCATAATTACTAAAAATAAAATGTAGCTTATTAACATAATTTGGACTCACTGAATTCAAATATGGAATCCATTTTTTAAAATTAAATACATATAAGTTGCAGTAATTAATTTAAAATTTATCCCGTTGTTAAGAAAATGGGTTTTAAAAGTTAAAACATTGCCAAAGATTGAAATAATTTTACCTATGAATTCAATGTAAAATTAATTATAATTACATACATTATACTAAATGGTAAAAATATAATCTATTTTTACTTTAAAATCGTTCAATATTATAATTTTATCATATAAATTATTGCGATGAATAAAGTTGTTTTTAATTAAAATATAGGGTATTTTGACTATTCATTATAATATGAAAGTTATATGAATAATATGAAAATTTTATCCAATGAAAATTTTAATATCCTGATTCCAAAGAAAAATTTTATTTTGTCAAATTGAACTTACAAAATGACAAAAACTATATTTAAAGATGGTGCGCCATCAAAAGGCGGCAAAACTGTATTTTTTTAAAAATACTTATTTAACCAAAACAAATATTTTGTTCCCATACGATGTTATAGAAAATGAGTAACATGAATAATAATGATATAAAATTTAAAATGTATTTAATACTATTCAAAACGGCTAGTTCATAATAATATTTTACCCATATATCGTTGTTTAGTGAAACCCGGTATTGCGTACTACACACTTTATCAAGGAAGGTCACGATTGTGTGTAATGCAATCCAAGAATAGTGTTTTGTATACTTCAAGATAATACAATGTTGCTTATATTACAAGATAATCTTGGTGTAGCATACAACCCAAGACATCAAATAAATTAAAAATAATAATTTTTCTCATAAAATCTCATGTTGATTCATTCTACCACCCTTAATGTGAATTTCTCCCTCGAAATTCGTCGGGGTTATAAATGGTTTACTACATGAACATTTCTTTCATAGAAGCCCACATCGTAAAAATGAATACTATTTTTTTCTAAAAAAAAGTGGAGTATAAAACATAACAGTTACACAATTTAACTCATCATCGGGTTTCCATATAGGAGAACATAGGTGAAAATATGGATATGGAAGAGAAATCTATCCATCAAGGTATGAGGGATAGAGGTAGAGAACATGGCTATTAAAAATCCTACAATCAAAAAGACATTAAATTGTGATGATCTAAGGGACCATCTGATTCATCATATAAGAGGACACTAGGACAACATTTTTTGTTTTGATGATCATTTCCCTAATGTTGAAGAATTTCAATTAGAAGAAATAATTACTTTTATTTCGGTACAATCACACCGTTGTTCGTGAATTGAACAATTTACACACTATATCTTAAATAAATGAAGTTGAATTTGTCTCTTTTGAAGTGTTATCAGATCATGTGATAGAATGATGGGTCATTCCATATGTCTCAAACAAAAGGGTATAAAAAATATGAAATATACATAAGTCTATAAATGGTGAGGTTAATCGTATATGATTCCAAAAATGGATGTATACTTCATCTGTCATACCATTTTAAAAAATAAAACTAGTTTATACTAACTAGATACTTCCTGTAGGCTAATCATAGGTGATAAAGGCATGTCGCACTTCGGTTGTGGGTTCGATTCCCACAGCCTTGTCCGACGCGACGGGTTGTCACCCTTCCAATAGGTTGTCCTTTTTCTAAAACTACATTATTATAAAATCCCATCAATAATAATGAAAAAAAGTTTTAGCCTTATATAATACTAAATTATGTCAAACATAATCCATTCCAATCAGTAGGCTTATCCAAAATACTCTGTTCCAAGCTCATAGTATAATGAAAACAATTACTAGAAATGTCATCTACCGAGCATGTGAATACCATCATTTATCCCCCATATATCCTACAATATATCATTTGGGATAAATTCCAAACATGTGAATACCTTAATCATGTGTTCTCTTGAAAAATGAATACCCATTAAACCTTAGTGAAAACATGAACACTGTCATATGTTAACATTTATCCACATTCCAAAATCCCAAAATTTCTATATACTCAAACCATGATATAACTTGTCCTTATATCAATTATGAGCTCATGAATACTATCATACATATTATTTTCTCCTTATCCCTTCATTATTCATATTTCAACTGCTCTCCAAAAACATTTCAATCACTTTTCAAGGTTACTGGTACCATAAAATTATTAAAAACCACAATGATCCAATACATTGATATTACAATATTCCACAATACATTAAATGAGATTCCACATAATTATCTCTGAATCCCGTTACATAAAAACTTATTCATTCCACCAAATTGTTTTCATACTCTAAATACAAAATAGTGATCCCATGTGACTTCCCTTTATCCTTTTCTTTAAGAGGTTGCTCGCGTAGATCCTCATTAACCCTTAGATTAGGGAATCGATTATCATAATGCACCATTTCCTTTCACTTGAAGAATTGAATTGTCAGTGGAGCATTATATGTAGTCTTTTCTCTATTCACATCATTATCTACCTTTTTCCCATTACATTGAAACTCATGTAACACCCCAGGTAAATAAAGAATATGAAATTTCATATTTATCCATATTTGTGAATAAAATATTTAAATGACTTTAAAGGGGACGCTATGCTCGATGGCGTACCCAACACGCAACAACGAGTTTCATGGGAATCTTACATTGCACTCTAATAATAAAATAATATTATTTTAAATGGTAGTTAACATGTAGCCATTGTAATGGTGGGAATGGATAGAAATAACTAAAATATGATTATATATGTTCTTAAATATTTTTACATTTATACAATAAAAGATAAAGGCTTAAAATACGGAAAGAATTCAATTTTAGGCGTATATGCCCTAGTTTTCACTAAAGGTTCACTTGTCGCCTTTTGATGGCGAACCGTCATTAAATATAGTTTTGATCACTCTTATACATTCTTTTGGACCAAATAAAACTCTTATTAAGAATCGGGACATCAAATTTTACTTTGTGTAATTTTTTGGTATCTTTCCAATAAAGTTCATTTTTTAATGAATAGTGTAAAATGTTGTGTTTTAATTCAAAACATCTTTTTAATCTAATTTATTTATATGATTAGATAATATTTTTTATTGGTATTAAAGTGAAATTAGAAAATATTTTTACCATTAAATCCAATAGTGGTCGTTGGAATTAATTTCACTTTGAAATTGGACTTAAACTAGTGTCAATCTTTTGATACTTATTGTTTCATAAAAACACGCTATTTGACATGACATCAGGAATTAATTATTAAATTAATTAATGTGACTTATATGTTTTGAATTTTGTAAAATGGACTTCATTTTTGAATTCAGAATATCAAATATATCTTAGGGTGAATTTTTGGGATTTTTCTGAAAAACTTCAATTTTTGATGAATAGTGAAACCACTAAGTGGTACTTAAAAAAACTGATTTTCCGTTTAAATGAAAATTTTCCATCATTGTGTTTTGATTTTCAAAAATCCGACATACATGGTTTTCATTAAGAAGTAAAATGTGGTTCAATGAGATTATAATAATTTTTTGGTGAATAGTAACTTATTAAGTTCTTAATCGCGATTAGAGGTAATTAGTGTAATTTAAGGTAAAAATGATATTATAAGAATGTGAAAACACAATGAAACTTGTCCTACACCAATTGGGTGAGTCATGGCCGACCAAGACAAGCCATGGGCCAACTTGGGGACCCCATGGAGACACTTTGGTTGGGAAATGACATAAATAACTTTTTATTTAATGTTAAAATTAAATTGACACAAACATGATATGTTTTACTTAAATAATTTTTATGTGGGGTTATACAAGTCATATTTTTGATTATAAATAGTCATTGGAAATATAAAAAGATTTCCTACATCATAGTATTTTTTTATAATTTTTAGACATTAAATAAATTAAATTATTTATGACATAATAATGATGCAGCGATGACATCATTATTTGACAATTTGAATAAAATGGAAAGATAATGTAAAATATATGAACTACACATGTCCAAAACCAATTGGATGAGTGGATTTAGAAGCCTTATCACCTTATACACGAATTATATCAATGTGGGACCTTTTGAAACCGAAACACATTTTCAAATAAATTAATATTTCTTTACTTTCCAAAAGTGCCCCTCCTCTCCTCTTATAAAAGGCCCCCACCTCTACCTCATTTAACACACTCCTCAAGACTTTGGCTCGGCAAACCCCTGCCCATTTACTCTCTCCACATCTCTCTCCTCATCCTAGAGGATTCCCTTTTGGCAGAATCATTTTAAAGGAAGCCTTTATGCTCAAATCAAAAGGAGTTACACTTTTAAAGGTAATTCACTCTCTCATGTTCATTTGTTTTATTTTGCTTCTCCAACCCCCTAAACTCTTTTTATTTACTTCTTTTGTAACAAAACCAGTATCTTAAATATAATAGGATGTTTTTATAAGATTTATTCTAGCTACAATCTCACACAACTACATCAAATGGTTAAAGAACATACGGTTTCCGTGGATGGTGAAATTCTGCCTCCCGAAACGATGATTGTTCAATACTCATTTAACACCTTCAAAGGTGGCCATTATGATGTCACTATTTTTATATATTATATATTATATGTTTATGTTTTATTTATGCTTCTGTATTTTTCATTTTTGTCTTACCTTTATGGCTTCCATTATGGGTATACGCGATATCTTCATTTAAGGAAGTGCGGACTACCGCCCCCTCAAAGTGATTTGATTCGTTAAATACCATATGTGGGATGTATAAAGGATGTAAATAAGATATTATATATGATATTATACTGGAATTATAATATACATTTATATCATTATTATTCCATTCTATAAAATATGAAGTAGAAATGAAAGTAGCGTTCATGCGTACGTACGACTTACCGTCTGCATGAACGGTGCATTTCATTTCTTACCTCTAAATGATTATGTAATGTTATAAATGCATGCATGTACTGGATATATATGAAATATATGATATCTACATAATGAATACAATTCTGGATATAATAAACATTTGGCCACACGAACAACATGTAATTGTAAGAAGTCCACTTTCGACTTAAGAACCAAATATCGACAAAACAAACACGATTAACATAAATGATTAAATAATGTTTATACCATGGTAATAAGTGATATAAAAGGAATAATGAACTTTAAAAATGTTCTTAAGGAAGTATAAATTAACTCAATTTTATTATTCAGGAGATTAAAGAACGATCGAGTCAAGTCGGACCCGATGTAAGGGATCCTACTCCTCTCTTTCTTTTTAAGTACACACTTTTATGTCATTCCTTTTAAAGCTCATCTTTCTTGTTATTGGGATGATCTTTTATATTACACTTACTGTAATTTTTATTTTCATGTGATGAGAGACCCTATTCTCTCTCATCAATCCATTTTCTAAGTTTTGAGTGGCGCCGTTAGGCTGCCGAACCTTCGTAAGAGATCTAACCTCTCTCTTTCTTTTTAAGTACTCTCCTTTATGTCACTTCTTTTAAACTCCTCCTTGTAATGTTGGGGGATGTTCTTTTATATTCTTCTTTCTGTACATTTTATTGTAATGTGATGAGATACCCTATTTGATCTCATCAATCCATATTCAGAAGTTTTATGTGGCGCCGTTAGGCTGCCGAGTTTTCGTAAGGGATTTTTCATCTCACTTTTATTCTCGTGAGATTTTTGCTAAATTTTCCACAAATTCCATTGAGTGGTGTATGTAATTCCCATTATTCTACTCTTTGTGTAATATAATTTCGTTTATGAGTATTTACATCAATGATCTATTGTCGTTCTTTCATGGGGTGTATGTTTTGAAAGATACCCAAGTCGGTAAGGGGACCTTTCACCCTCCTCTTTTTTAAAAAAAGACTTCTTTTGTTGGGTCTTTTAATTTACATATTGTTATGTTGGGATATGTTCTCATATATCCTTATTGATGTAAATTTTATGTCCAAGTGATGAGATATACTTTTTATCTCTCATCAACTCATTTTGATGTGATGCCGTTAGGCTGTCAAGGGAACTTTTTAACCCAATTTCAATTTCGTTAGGTTCAACATGTAGTCATTGAATATGTCATCCATTGAATATGTGTGAATGACTTTTTATTGTTTTACACTTAATATCCACTTATATTGGGTGTATATATATTTGTCACACATATTTTTGAGATTTATTTGTCCTTAATTTAAGGATACCTTCTTTATAAGGGATTTCATCACATTTGACATTTCTATTGAGGGTTCATTGTTGTCATGCACCAATTCACTCTTATATGGTGTATATACTATCCTTTGGAGTATTATATCATGAATCCTTTTATTCTCATGATATTATAAAGTTCTGACTAAATGTTATTCCTCGATTATTGTATTCAAGTGTCTCTAATTTTGGTAAAACCTCTTTAACCAAAATATCGTTTTAAATGTTTTAATTATTTTTTCTTATTAATATCCATGTTTTCAAAATGGTTTTAAGGATTTATTTATATGGATATTAATGGTTTAAAATGTTAAAAGCTTCAAGGTGGTATGGGACACTTTGATTCAAAAATCTCTTTATTAAATGTTTTAAATGGTTTTGGAAATGGTTTCTTTTTGAATGGATTCATTATTTCAATATCCTAAAATGATATATTTTGATTGAAATGTGGAAATGTTATGTTTCCTTTATTCATGTTTATGTGATACGATTATATTATGGTTCTTGGGCATTGTTATGAAGAACGGGTGGTTCCGTGATAAACTAAGGGCGGGTGAGCCCGATATAGCTCTCCAATGCATTGGGTAACGCGAAGGAGTGAAACGTTAAGGTTTCTCCAAAGAGATTTAGGGAATATACTGTGATGGGTATTCCAAGCGTAACCAAGAGGGTTACTCCCTATGTAAGAATGTTATGAATGCCTCAAGTTACCTTTATGTCTTATGTTTTCTATGATTTATTCATGATTTGATATGCCTATGTTTTATGGGTAAAGTATGATTTCATTCTTATGTATATATGAACTCATGTTTCCTTTCCATATTTTTATAACCCTTACTGAGATTTTTATGCTCATCCCATGTTTTTGAAATGATTTTCACAAGTCAAGGGAAAGGTACATGATGTGACGATAGTGTCAAGGATGTGTCAAGAAAGAATCTGTGTTTTATTTTCAATATGTTTCCGTTGATGGGAAGAATGAATATTTTCTTTTATGTAACCACTTTGTTTAAATATGGAATGTAATGCATGTTTCATGATCTAATTCTCTAAAACTCTAAACCTGAAAAGATCCTAAATGTCTAATCTTGTAATAACTCAAGATTAAGTAAGGTTTAAGGCTGGGGCCTTATAGTTGGTATCAAAGGTCGGTTTAGATAACTTTAGAGGTTAGGTTATTCTTTAAGCATAAGTGACATTACCATAATGGTTAGGATTTCAGAAAGAGTCCTAGTTTTAGATAAAGTGAATGGGTAAGTGTATCTTAGTGTTTACCTTCTTCATTAGTACATGATGATTTTGTTGATATACTCACACTGACATTTCTTTTTTTAGTGAATGGATGGATCTAGCAGGCACCAAAGTGACAATTGGTTTGAAGGAAACTATGGTGGTTCTCTGATTAAAAGACTCGATGAAATGGGGTATTCAATGAGGAATCTCATGGCTGTTCTAAACCAACTATCAAGGATTCATGATCAACCACTTCATCCTTGGTGAGTTCTCTAATGCATCATGTACGAGATGGACAACTTGATGTGGAAATTCAGGTAATAATTATTAAGGTAACCATTAGGGTTTATATGATCCTTACATTTTAGGTAATTATGGGTTACTCTATGATATGATGGAAAATGAAGGGCATGAGATAAACATGAGGTTAAAATATGTTATGATTATTCTTGAAGATTTTATCTCATTTTGGGGAATGTTTTAAGAATTATATAGTTTTGGAAAAAGGACAACACGCAGACCGTGTGACAACCCGTCGCGTCGGACAAAGCTGCGGGAATCGAACCCACAACCAAAGTGCGACTGGTATTTATCGCCTACCACAGGACTACGTGAAGTCCCTGGTTAGTTTGACTGATTCTTTTTAGTTATATGATTTTATGAATTAAGAGTAAGTTGATTTTGTGTTATTTATGAAAATGAATAACCTATCATAGAGGATATGTGATTAGGTTAATTATTTTTCAATACGAGACTTTAGGAGTAACTGATGATGTTTGGAGATAAATGTTACGATTTAACTTGGAAGACTATGTGACTAACTCCTTCAAATATTTGGGTTTCAATCTTATATTGGTTTACTTTGAAGAATTTTATGGACAAATTGTTTATCGGATGATCCTTGTTGAACTTTGGGTTTTGTTTGACAAATTTTGGAGATTAAGAATATATTTTCTTTTTATAAAGGGTTATCCTTTTTTGGATTATCTGATCTTGTACTAGCCTGTTTGGTTTTGGTTAATTTCTAAAGACATGGGAAGTATATATTTCTCTTTTGTGGATTAGGTGATTCTCTAGAAGTTGATTATAGTACTCTTAATGCGAACAAGTCTCCCTAAATACTTGTCTTTTGGAAAAAATATGAGTTTGATTAAGGAATCTAGTAAAAGTTGAAAGTGAACATGATAAGTGATTATGTTTCCTTATGAATAAAATTTCTCAATAAAAGTAACTTAAAACAAAAATGTTGTCTTTTAACTTTTCCTACTGGGGAACCCAACACCGTTTAACCCATCACAAGTTTGTGATTTTCTTATTGTTAACTTTCTCCTAAACATGTTTTCTATCACTCTCCATCAGAACATGACCCTATGTTTTCTCCTCCATGTCCATGTTTTCCTACATGGAGTCCTCGTATGGGTTAACTCGGGTGACCTCTGTACTTATCTTTCTTTATTTTAAAGTGATTGTTTTACCGACTCTTTTTCCGATGTGGGACTTTCAAGGATGTTTCCATGCACAATTTTAAAATTGCGAGGACGCAATTCCCTAAAGGGGGGAAGGATGTAACACCCCAGGTAAATAAAGAATATGAAATTTCATATTTATCCATATTTGTGAATAAAATATTTAAATGACTTTAAAGGGGACTCTATGCTCGATGGCGTACCCAACACGCAACAACGAGTTTCTTGGGAATCTTACGTTGCACTCTAATAATAAAATAATATTATTTTAAATGGTAGTCAACATGTAGCCGTTGTAATGGTGGGAATGGATAGAAATAACTAAAATATGATTATATATGTTCTTAAATATTTTTACATTTATACAATAAAAGATAAAGGCTTAAAATAGGGAAAGAATTCAATTTTAGGCGTATATGCCCTAGTTTTCACTAAAGGTTCACTTGTCGCCTTTTGATGGCGAACCGTCATTAAATATAGTTTTGATCACTCTTATACATTCTTGTGGACCAAATAAAACTTTTATTAATAATCGGGACATCAAATTTTACTTTGTGTAATTTTTTGGTATCTTTCCAATAAAGTTCATTTTTTTTAATGAATAGTGTAAAATGTTGTGTTTTAATTCAAAACCTCTTTTTACTCTAATTTATTTATATGATTAGATAATATTTTTAATTGGTTTTAAAGTGAAATTAGAAAATATTTTTACCATTAAATCCAATAGTGGTCGTTGGAATTAATTTCACTTTGAAATTGGACTTAAACTACTGTCAATCTTTTGATACTTATTGTTTCATAAAAACAAGCTATTTGTCATGACAGCGGGAATTAATTATTAAATTAATTAATGTGACTTATATGTTTTGAATTTTGTAAAACGGAATTCATTTTTTAATTCAGAATATCAAATATATCTTAGGGTGAATTTTTGGGATTTTTCTGAAAAACTTCAATTTTTGATGAATAGTGAAACCACTAAGTGGTACTTATAAAAACTGATTTTCCGTTTAAATGAAATTTTTCCATCATTGTGTTTTGATTTTCAAAAATCCGACATACATGGTTGTCATTAAGAAGTAAAATGTGGTTCAATGAGATTATAATAATTTTTTGGTGAATAGTAACTTATTAAGTTCTTAATCGCGATTAGAGGTAATTAGTGTAATTTAAGGTAAAAATGATATTACAAGAATGTGAAAACACCATGACACTTGTCCTAAACCTATTGGGTGAGTCATGGCCGACCAAGACAAGCCATGGTCCAACTTGGGGACCCCATGGAGACACTTTGGTTGGGAAATGACATAAATAACTTTTTATTTAATGTTAAAATTAAATTGACACAAACATGATATGTTTTACTTAAATAATTTTTATGTGGGGTTATACAAGTCATATTTTTGATTATAAATAGTCATTGGAAATATAAGAAGATTTACTACATCATAGTATTTTTTTTATAATTTCTAGACATTAAATAAATTAAATTATTTATGACATAATAATGATGTAGTGATGACATCATTATTTGATGATTTAAATAAAATGGAAAGATAATGTAAAATATATGAACTACACATGTCCAAAAACAATTGGATGAGTGGATTTCGAAGAATTATTACCTTATCCACGAATTATATAAATGTGGGACCTTTTGAAACCGAAACACATTTTCAAATAAAGTAATATTTCTTTACTTTCCAAAAGTGCCTCTCCTCTCCTCTTATAAAAGGCCCCCACCTATACCTCATTTAACACACTCCTCAAGCCTTTGGCTCGGCCAAACCCTGCCCATTTACTCTCTCCACATCTCTCTCCTCATCCTAGAGGATTCCCTTTGGGCAGAATCCTTTCAAAGGAAGCCTTTAGGCTCAAATCAAAAGGAGTTACACTTTTAAAGGTAATTCACTCTCTCATGTTCATTTGTTTTATTTTGCTTCTCCAACCCCCTAAACTCTTTTTATTTACTTCTTTTGTAACAACACCATTATCTTAAATATACTAGGATGTTGTTATAAGATTTATTCTAGCTACACTCTCACACAACTACATCAAATGGTTAAAGAACATACGGTTTCCGTGGATGGTGAAATTCTGCCTCCCGAAACGATGATTGTTCATTACTAATTTAACACCTTCAAAGGTGGCCATTATGATGTCACTATTTTTATATATTATATATAATATGTTTATGTTTTATTTATGCTTCTGTATTTTTCATTTTTGTCTTACCTTTATGGCTTCCATTATGGGTATACGCGATATCTTCATTTAAGGAAGTGCGGACTACCGCCCCCTCAAAGTGATTTGATTCGTTAAATACCATATGTGGGATGTATAAAGGATGGAAATATGATATTATATATGATATTATACTGGAATTATAATATACCTTTATATCATTATTATTCCATTCTATAAAATACAAAGTAGAAATGAAAGTAGCGTTCATGCGTACGTACGGCTTACCGTCTCCATGAATGGTGCATTTCATTTCTTACCTCTAAATGATTATGTAATGTTATAAATGCATGCATGTACTGGATATATATGACATATATGATATCTACATAATGAATACAATTCTGGATATAATAAACATTTGGCCACACGAACAACATGTAATTGTAAGAAGTCCACTTTCGACTTATGAACCAAATATCGACAAAACAAACATGATTAACTTAAATGATTATATAATGTTTATAACATGGTAATAAGTCATATAAAAGGAATAATGATCTTTAAAAATGTTCTTAAGGAAGTATAAATTAACTCAATTTTATTATTCAGAAGATTAAAGAACGATCGAGTCATGTCGGACCCGAGATAAGGGATCCTACTCCTCTCTTTCTTTTTAAGTACACACTTTTATGTCATTCCTTTTAAAGATCATCTTTCTTGTTATTGGGATGATCTTTTATAGTACACTTACTGTAATTTTTTTGTTCATGTTATGAGAGACCCTATTCTCTCTCATCAATCCATTTTGGAAGTTTTGAGTGGCGCCGTTAGGCTGCCGAACCTTTGTAAGAGATCTAACCTCTCTCTTTCTTTTTTAAGTACTCTCCTTTATGTCACTTATTTTAAACTCCTCCTTGTAATGTTGGGGGATGTTCTTTTATATTCCTATTTCTGTAAATTTTATTGTAATGTGATGAGATACCCTATTTGATCTCATCAATCCATATTCAGAAGTTTTATGTGGCGCCGTTAGGCTGCCGAGTTTTCGTAAGGGATTTTTCATCTCACTTTTATTCCCGTGAGATTTATGCTACATTTTCCACAAATTCCATTGAGTGGTGTATGTAATTCCCATTATTCTACTCTTTGTGTAATATAATTTCGTTTATGAGTATTTACATCAATGATCTATTGTCTTTCTTTCATGGGGTGTATGTTTTGAAAGATACCCAAGTCGGTAAGGGGACCTTTCACCCTCCTCTTTTTTAAAAAAGACTTCCTTTGTTGGGTCTATTAATTTAGATATTGTTATGTTGGGATATGTTCTCATATATCCTTATTGATGTAAATTTTATGTCCAAGTGATGAGATATACTTTTTATCTCTCATCAACTCATTTTGATGTGATGCCGTTAGGCTGTCAAGGGAACTTTTTAACCCAATTTCGATTTCTTTGGGTTCAACATGTAGTCATTGAATATGTCATCCATTGAATATGTGTGAATGAACTTTTATTGTTTTACACTTAATATCCACTTATATTGGGTGTATATATATTTTTCACACATATTTTTGAGATTTATTTGTCCTTAATTTAAGGATACCTTATTTATAAGGGATTTCATCACATTTGACATTTCTATTGAGGGTTCATTGTTGTTATGCACCAATTCACTCTTATATGGTGTATATACTGTCCTTTGGAGTATTATATCATGAATCCTTTTATTCTCATGATATTATAAAGTTCTGACTAAATGTTATTCCTCGATTATTGTATTCAAGTGTCTCTAATTTTGGTAAAACCCCTTTAACCAAAATATCGTTTTAAATGTTTTAATTATTTTTTCTTATTAATATCCATGTTTTCAAAATGGTTTTAAGGATTTATTTATATGGATATTAATGGTTTAAAATGTTAAAAGCTTCAAGGTGGTATGGGACACTTTGATTCAAAAATCTCTTTATTAAATGTTTTAAATGGTTTTGGAAATGGTTTTTTTTTGAATGAATTCATTATTTCAATATCCTAAAATGTTATATTTTGATTGAAATGTGGAAATGTTATGTTTCCTTTATTCATGTTTATGTGATACGATTATGTTATGGTTCATG
This sequence comes from Viscum album, assembly GCA_963277665.1. Lineage (NCBI taxonomy): Eukaryota > Viridiplantae > Streptophyta > Magnoliopsida > Santalales > Viscaceae > Viscum > Viscum album. Next base: position 492,564,293 of record OY728162.1, read on the forward strand.
GGCATTTTTATGAAGAATGGGTGGTTCCGTGATAAACTAAGGGCGGGTGAGCCCGATATAGCTCTCCAATGCATTGGGTAACGGGAAGGAGTGAAACGTTAAGGTTTCTCCGAAGAGATTTAGGGAATATATTGTGATGGGTATTCCAAACGTAACCAAGAGGGTTACTCCCTGCGTAAGAATGTTATGAATGCCTCATGTTACCTTTATTTCTTATGTTTTCTATGATTTATTCATGATTTGATATGCCTATGTTTTATGGGTAAAGTATGATTTCATTCTTATGTATATATGAACTCATGATTCCTTTCCATATTTTTATAACCCTTACTGAGCTTTTTATGCTCATCCCAAGTTTTTGAAATGATTTTCATAGGTCAAGGGAAAGGTACATGATGTGACTATAGTGTCAAGGATGTGTCAAGAAACAATCCGTGTTTTATTTTCAATATGTATCCGTTGATGGGAAGAATGAATAATTTCTTTTATGTAACCACTTTTTTTAAATGTGGAATGTAATGCATGTTTCATGATCTAATTCTCTAAAACTCTAAACCTGAAAAGATCCTCAATGTGTAATCTTGTAATAACTCAAGATTAATTAAGGTTTAAGGATGGGGCCTTATACTCAACTGCTCGATGAACTTCTTTTCTACACTTAAAACATTTTCTACGATCCTTTAGGCAATCTCTACCATGCTTCATTCCACACTTTGAGCATAATGAAGCATCCATCATCCTTTCACCATTGTTATGATATTTTTCCTTAAAACCCATCTTTCGTTTTTGTCAAAACCATGAGATGGGAATGTAACACCAACTTCTCGTTCTACCTTGATAGCACAACGTACAATTTCTTCATGGCTACGGAAGTCTTTTATAGCTAATTCCCTTAGAAGACTTTGTTTTAATCCATAGAAGAATTGATCAGATTTGCTTTCAGGTTGGATGATAAATCCAGATGCATACCTTACAAGCCATGTAAAATTTTTCAAGTATATGCCAACAAATTCATAATCCTTTGGATTAATCTCAAAGAACTCATTTTCCATATTTGTTCGAAGAATATGAGGGATGTACTTATTGAAAAACATGTTCTTGAACTCATCATATTCCATTGATTCAATTTCATCTTGGGGACTAGTATTCTTAATTAGATTCCACCACTGGTCTGTTTCACCTTCTAAACGGTAAACAGCCAAAATCATTCTTTCATGATCTGAACAGCGATGTTTGGAAAATATCTTTTCAATGGTACTGATCCAATTTTCAGCAACAAGTGCATCAGAATACCCACTTAAAGAAGGTGTATGTTGCCTCATGAAGGACTCAATAGAATATTATTCCCTTCTCTGCACATTTGGAAGTCCAAAATGATTCATAGATTGTGTAAGTATAGCATTATGATTTTTTACTCCATCTCCCATAACATTGGTTTGTTTAAGAGGAAAATCACTGCATTTTCTATTACATTGATCAACATGGTTTTTTCAGGTTCATGCCATAGTTTAAACCCAAAAAGAATAGCGTGAGGGGAATAATCATGCTAAGAAAACAACATAATGAAGGGGGAGTAACATCAATATCTAACATATTATGTTTAATTATACGATCATTACCATAATCCTAGGACTATTACCTATTGTTATACATAACCTTATGGACATCCCCATACATACCTTATAAATATCTCTAGGGATCTCACTAATTTTACGCATCCTAGATTCCAAAGGATGACTAAACCTTCCTCTGATACCAACTGTAGAGACCACAAACTTGACCTATATAGACATTACATTACATTTTATGAATAATTAATACAAAACAAAAACTGACACACAAGGACCGTAACAGTTTAGTGTCTTTGGAAATAGGGAACTCATTCTTCTAATTGTGGTGAATGATCTTCAAAATCAACCATAATGATCGTTCCCATTTGTTTTCATGCCTAATAGAATTCTTTATATCCTGGGAAAAAGAAAACATAAAAAGGGTGAGCTAAAATGCTCAGTACATGTAAACAAGGAACACATAAGACAATCCATAAACATTTGAACGTAAAATACATGTGCATAAAATCTAAACATCAAATTATTCAGCAATGACATAAAACCTTGAAATACATAAGGCATAGATCATAAAAGAACATTAATGATGATAATCTAGAATGGAAATAAAACATGAAATTTAGTAAAACCATTAATCACATGATATGATTTCCACAGTTTCCAAGGAATTTCTGCCCAGACCATCTAGGGACAAAGTTCCTTTCTGAATCCAGTTCACTCCTCATTCTGGTCCTGTAACACATAACCAGATTAACTTACCATTCCATCCATGCCTATCTCGTGATATATAACTCTTCACCCAATTCATTGTATGGAGATACAGGTCCCACCCATCTCATAATGAAATCATTCATACTTGTGCCACCACTTAAATATAAATCATTCATCATAACCCAAAGAATAAAGTGGGTTTCATAAACATCATCCCATCATAAAATAATCCATATGAAAAAAATGGATATCTTTTCATCATAAGAAAAGTGAAACCATGTAAATCATATAGAAATTATACTTGAAACATATACATATGAAATAATGTTATCTTAGATGGAAAATGTTTTTGATAAAACATTTGAAATGAATTTTTGAGGAAAATATCCATTCTTCTTTAAAATCATTTTCTTTTCAGAAAATTCCATTAAATTATAAAATAAAAATATTTTGTTGAAAATTTTCATGGAATATTGTAGAGTAATCATCATGAAAATAAGGCATTATAAAACCGTAAAAATTCATTCATTCCGTATAAGTTAAAAAAACATTATCCTCGTACTTTTAATGGAAAATTCAAAAAGTACAATGTTTGGAATCCAGAAGAATGATTCCTTACATACCATTTAGTAAAATTAAAAAATGGGTAAAAAAAGACTTTAAAAATACATGAATACCAATTTAGAAAACATGGACATGGTTGATAAATATACCCCAGAAAATACTTACGATTATACAATCTCAGACAAAAACGAGATTGGAATAATTATCCCTTACCTTATGTCTAATATGATTTGTATGTATCCGAACCTCCTGCATAATTATTTAAATAATGTCATTGACTTATTGTAGAATCATATTATTTGTTATGATATCATATATGGTTCTATGATGGCTTTATATTACCCATTCTTTTGTAAATTCCATGTTGAAGCACTGTTTTGGGTAAACTTGTTTCATTTATCGTACGTGTTTCGACATGTTTTTATTGATATTATTACTTATATCCTGATTTACATAATTACGGAATGTAAAACATGATTTCTATATAATATATATTCACCATATAAATATAAATGATAGATCGATAATTGGAATGAAATACAACGTTAATGGCGACCGAAGGTTTTACGTACTCATTAACGCTGTTTTCATTTTCTTATTGAATTGAATAAAGTTAATTAAATGAAAAATATATGTTCATTAATACAGTATAGTTAATATGTAATATATTTCATGATTATTTATTTTATATATATATATTATAATTATACTATTATTTTTACTCATGGAAAATGAACCTCATCGTGTTTGTGGAGACAGTAGTCCGTACGTACGCACGAGCGATGATATCGTTTCCATAATTATTTAATAAAATTGGATTGGATGAAATAATTTCTCAGAATCAGTATGATATTATAATAACCTTATATAGTTATTCATTACACCATTATACCCATCCAAGTAATGTGGTGGTGGAAAAACAGATTACACCATGGCGTGGAAAGGGTATTCTGTACGTACGCACGGGGGGTGATTTCATTTTCCGTAGGATGGATAGAAAGTGAAATGGGGTTGTATCATATTTATAATATAGTATATGTATATTAGTGATACTTATGTTATTAATTTATAGTGAAACAACTATAGAAAAAGAATATGAAGAAAAAGAAACATGAAAGAATCGGTAGAAGAGATTACCTCTTCTTCGACGCATCTCTCTAAACTTCTTCTTAGGGAACTAGGGTTGGTATTTTCAGTAGACCAGAACCTATATTATATAACTAGATAGGGCGAGATGAAGAATTGGTAGAGTTTGGCCGAGCATCAAGGCTCAAAAGGGTGTGAAGATAAGAGGGAAGGGGTTCCCTTTTTATAAGGGAGGAGAGGGGAACCATTAGTAACCTAAGAAATATTAATTTATAATAAATTCAACCTCACTTAAAAACATCCAAAAATGACACAAATACGAATATTAGATGAGATAAGGTTGTAATATCATCATCCATTAAAATTTAAAATTTTGGGAATTTATTTTAAACATTATCAACATGAATTATCCTTATTAAATCTATTTAATTTTATTTGTGTTAATAAGATTCTAATTTTATAATTGTTATAAATAATTACTTATGTGTTGTTAATTGTCCAAAATTTTATAATTTATGAAATTTTAAACCATATAAATTTCAATTTATAATTTTTTAATATTTTTTTAAATTTTAAACAAATTTTTTGATATGTTATTTTTATATAATAACAATAGTGTCAATTTTGACATTATTCATTTATTTTAATTTAAATAAAATCCACACAGAGGATATATTCTAACCAAAATATTTAAAAGATTAATAACATGTCAAATGTGTTTAGAAAATTCTTGGAATTCATTAATTAGTTTATATAATATTTATTTTAATATTTTTAAAACAATTTGTTTGGTATATCACTTAATAAAATAATTAGTACAAAATTTTTGTATAATTTTTTAATATACTTATTTGTAGCATAAAATTTAAAAATACAATCCTATAGTAAAGATAAATCTCATAGAATTTATATTTATACATCTACTAGAATTTATCTTCTTAAAATCACAACATGTTAATAGTTATATTTATTAAATTATGAAGGTGACCACTTAGGAATTATTTAAAATAAAATAATATAAATGTCCTAATCGGATTTATATTGCTCCAAATGGACCACAAATCGACACATGTATGATTAGGGTATATATATAGTAGATCAATAATGTTTTGTCAAGATTATATTCCTTTTGATAGGTATTGTTATTTTAACAATAACTATATTATTGACTTTTCACTAAATAAATAATTTCTTCATCATTAATGTATAAGCTATTAAGGTAATTAAATATTTATTAAAAATTACAAATAAATTTCCATGATAAAGAAAAACCTTTTAGATTTAAAATTAGTTTTTATAATCTAATTTATATTATGTATAACCTCATTTTAAAAAATAATCTAATTATTAATGTTTGAGTGAGACATTTCACATTCCTTTAAATGAAATAAATAAAAGGTCTTAATCAATTAATAGTTGGTTCCATTAGATTCCATTTTTTCCTAGTATAATTTATGGTAAAATATAATCATCCAATTATATTAGGACAAGTGTTAGGGTAATTTTATAAAATTATATTTACCCTTAATTACTCGATTTACCTTTAACTATGGTAAATAAAATTTACCGTACATACTATTCATAATGAATAAAAATAAGAAGAAGCTTATCAACATAATTTGGACCCACTGAATTCAAATAGGGAATATATTTTTCAAAATTCAAAATAGATAAGTTGTAGTAATTAATTTAAAATTAACACCGTTGGTAAGAAAAAAGGTATTAAAAGTTAAAACATTACCAAAGATTGAAATGTTTTTACATATGAATTCAATGTAAAATTAATTGTAATGACATAAATTATACTATATGGTAATAATATATTCTATTTGTACTTTAACACAATTCAATATTATAATTTTACCATATAAATTATAGCGATTAAAAATGTTGTTTTTAAATAAAATATATCGTGTTTTTAGTATCCATTAAAATATGAAAGTTATCCAAATAATATGAAAAATCTCTCCAAGGTAAATTTTTATACCATTATTCCAATGAATAATTTTATTTTGTCAAATTGAGTTATAAACATGTCAAAAACTAGATTTAATGTGGGTTCGTCATCAAATGGCGTCAAAAATGCATTTTTTTAAATACATATTTTACCCAAAACAATTATTTTGTTCTCATACCATGTTATAGAAAATGTGTAAGATGAATAATAATATTATAAAATTACAAATTTAGTTAATACTATTCATAACGGCTAGTTCATAATAATAGTAATACCGAATATCATTGTTTACTAAAACCAGGTATTGCGTACTACACACGTTATCGAGGAAGGTCATGATTGCATTAAATGCAATCCAAGAATAATGTTGTGTATACCTCAAGCTAATACAATGTTGCGTATAGTAAAATCTAATCTTGGGGCATCGTACAACACAAGACATCAAATAAATTAAAAAAAATTCTCATAAAATATCGGGTTGTTACATTCTACCCCCCTTAAAAAGAATTTATCCCTTGAAATTCGTCGGGGTTATGAATGGTTCACTACATGAAAGTTTCATTCATAGAAACCCACATCATAAAAAGTAATACCAAATATTAATTTTAAAAATTGGAGTATGAAACATAACGGTTGCACAAATTAACATATCACTGGTTTTCCACATAGGAGAACTTAGGTGAAAATATAGATAAGGGAGAGAAATCTATCAATCATGGTCTGAGGGAGAGTGGTGGAGAACATGGCTATGAAAAATCCATCAATCACAAAGCCATAAATTTGTGATGATCTAAGGTACCATCTTATACATCTTATATTAGGACACTAGAACAACATTTTTGGTTTTCAATATCATTTCCCTAATGTTGAAGAATTCGAATTAGAAGAAATACTTACTTCATTTCGGTACAATCTCATCGTTGATCATTCATTGAACAATTTCCACTTCATCTCTTAAAGAAATGAAGTATAATTTTTCATTCGTGAAGTGTTATAAGATCATGAGATAGAATGATGGGTCAATCCATCTGTCTCAAACAAATGGGTAGAAAAAATTATCAAATATAACTAAGTCAATCTATGGTGAGGTTAATCGTATATGATTCCAAAAATGGACTTGTACTTTATCTATCATAACGTTTAAAAAATAAAACTAGTTTATACTAACCAGGGACTTCTTGTAGTCCATTGGTAGGCAATAAATGACCGTCACACTTCAGATGTGGGATTGATTCCCACAGCCTTGTCCGATGTGACGGGTTGTCGCCCGACCTGCAGGTTGTCCTTTTTTATAAAACTACATTATTATAACATACCGAATATAATATCTAAAACTATTATAGACATATACAATACTAACTAATGTACAACATAATCCATTCCAATCTTTAGGCTTTTCCAAAATACTTCTATACAAGCTCATATTATAATGAAAACAATTACTTGAAATGTCATCTACCGAGCATGTGAATGCCATCATTTATCCCCTATATATCAATCGATATATTGTGTTGGTTACATTACAATAATTTGAATACCATAATATTGTATTCTCTTGAAAAATGAATACCCATTAAACTTTTGTGAAAACATGAACGATGTCATAAGTTAACTCATTCCACATACCAAAATACAAACATTTCTATATACTCAATCCATGATATAACATTGTCCTTATATCAGTCATGAGCTCATGAATACTATCATAAATATTATTTTCTTCTTATCCCATCATTATGCGTATTTCAACTACTTGAAAAAAATACTTCAATTACTTTTCATGGTCACCGGTACCATAAAATTATTAAAAACCACAATCATCCAATACATTGATATTCCAATATTCCACGATACTTTAAATGAGATTCCACACCATTATCATGGAATCCCATTAAATATACACTTATTCATTCCACCACATCATTTTCATACTCAACATCACAAACAGGGATCACATTTGACTTATCTTTATCATTTTCCTTAAAAGGTTTCTCACGTTGGTCATCATTAACCCATGGATTAGGGCATTGATTAGCAAAATTCCCCATTCCCCTGCACATGAAGCATATAAATGTTGGTGGAATATTCTCTATAGTCTTTTCCCTATTCACATCATTTGCTACCTATTTCCCATTACATCGACACTCCACTGCCCGATGAACTTCTTTTCCACACTAAAAACATTTTCTAGTACCTTTTAGGCAATCTCCACCATGCTTCTTTCCTCACATTGAGCATAAAGAAACATTCATCTTTTTTTTTCACCTTTGTTATGAGATTCTTCCTTAAACACCATCTATCGTTTTTTGTAAAAACCATGAGGTGGATATGTAACTCCAACTTCCAGTTCTACCTTGATAGCACAACACACATTTTATTAATAGCTACTGAAGTCTCTTATAGATAATGCCCATCTAAGACTTTTTTTAATACACTGAATAATCCATCAACTTTACTTTCAGGTTGGATGATAAATGCAGATGAATACCTTGCATGCCCTGTAAAATTCTTCATGTATATTCCAACAGATTCATCATCCTTTTTCTAAAGCTCGAGGAACTCCTTTTCCATCTTTGTTCGAAGAATACGAGGGAAGTACTTATTGAAAAAAAGTTCTTGAACTCGTCTTATTTCTTGGATTCAATTTCATCATGGGGCTATGTATTTTTAATTAGAGTCCACCACTGGTCTGCATCACATTATAAATGGTAAACAGAAAAAATGACACATTCAAGCTCCGAATAGTGAAGTATGGAAAAGATCTTTTCAATGGTACTGATCCGTTGTTCATCAATAAGTGGATTAGAAGACCCACTGAAAGAAGGTGGATGTTGCCTCATGAAGGACTGAATAGAATATTGTTCCCTTCTCTGCTCATTTGGAGGTCCAGAATGATTAATAGCTTATGTAAGCATAGAAATAATATTTTTTACTCCATCTCCCTTAACATTGGTTTATTCAGGAGAAAAATCATTGCATTTTCCATTACATTAATCAACATGGTTCCATAGGGTTCCAGCAATCGTCTAAAATCCAAAAATATTGGTGTGAGAGGAAAAATCATGCTAGGAAAAAACATAATTAGGGGGAGTACCTTCAATATATAATATCTTAGGATTAATTCTATGATCTTTACCGTAATACTAGGACTATAACCTATAGTTATACTAAACCTTAGGGACATCCCGAGACATACCATAGAAATTTCTCTAGGGTTCTAACTACAGTTTTCGCATCCTAGTTTCCAAAGGTTTGCTAAACAGTCCTCCGATACCAACTATAGAGACCCCAAAATTTACATACAAGGACATTACATTACTTTTGTGGAATAATTAATACAAAAAAATAGACACACAAGGACCGTAATAGTTTAGTGTATTTGGAAACAACGAACACATTCTTCTAATCGTGGTGAATGATATTCAACATCATCCATAATGATCGTTCCCTTTTGTTTTCTTACCAAAAACCATTCTTTATAACCTAGGGAAAAGACAACATAAAAAGGGTGATCTCAAATGCTCAGTAAGGGTAAACATGGAACAGATAACATAATACATAAACGTTTGAGCTTAAAAAAATGAGCATAAAATCTAAACATCAAAATCCTGAGCAATGACATAAAACCTTGAAATACAAAAGGCATAGATCATAAAGGAACATTAATCATGATAAAGTATCATGGGAATAAAACATGTAATTGTGTCAAACCATTAAGAACATGATATGATTTCCATAGTAGCCATGGAATTGCTGCCAAGACCATCTTATGTGACAAAGTCCCTTTCTGAATCGAGTTCACTCCTTGTTCCAGTCCTGTAACACTGAACCAGATTAACTTACCATTCCAGCCATGTCTATCTCATGAGATATAAATACTTACCGAATGTATTGTAGGGATATATAGGTCCTACCCATCTCATAATGAAATCATTCTTACTTGTTCCACAACATAAATATAAATCATTCATCACAACCCAAAGAATAAAATGGTTTTCATAAACACCATCCCATCATTACATAATACATATAACACAAACGGATATCATTTCATCATAAGAAAATTGAAACCATGTAAATCATAGAGAAATTATACATGAAACATTCACATATGAAATAATATCATCATAGATGGAAAATGTTTTTGATAAAACATTTGAAATGAATTCTTTAGGAAAATATCATTTCTTCTTCAAAACCATATTCTTTTCACAAAATTCCATTAAATTTTAAAACAAATATTTTTTTTAGAAAATATTCATGAAATATTGTAGATTATTCTTCATTAAAATAAGGCTTTATAAAACAATAATAATCCATTCATTCTGTATAAGTTAAAAAATCATTCTCCTCGTACTTTTAAGAGAAAATTCAAAAAGTACAATGTTTGGTAAAAAAAAGCAAGATTCATTACATACCCTGTAGTAAAATAAAAAATGTGTAAAAAGGACATTAAAAATACATTAAAACTCTTTTATAAATCATGTACATGTATTATAAATATACCTTAGAAAATACTTACGATTAAACAATCTTGGATAAAAACGAGATTGGAATAATAATGCCTTACCTTATGTCTGATATGTGTGGTATATATCTGAACCTCATGTATAATGATTTAAATATTTCCATTGACTTATGAAAAAATCATATTAATTTTTATGATATCATATATGGTTTTCTAATGACATTATGTTACCCATTCTTTTGTAAATTCCATGTTAAAGCACTGTTTTGGGTAAAATCGTTTCATTTATCGTACGTGTTTCGACTTGTTGTTATTAATATTATTAATTATATACTGATTTTCATAATTCCAGAATGAAAAAAATGATTTATATATAATATATATTCAGCATATAAATATATATGATAGATTGATAAATGGAATGAAATACATCGTTCATGGAGATGGTAGATCGTGCGTACGCATGGACGCTTTCTTCGTTTCCTTATAAAATTGAATGGAATTAAGTAAATGAAAAATATATGTACATAAATAAAGTATTATTATTATGTAATATCTTTCCTGATTATTTATTATTTATATACTTTATAATTATACTTGAATGGTTAATCATGGAAAATGAATCTCATCATGTTCGTAGAGACGGTAGTCCGTACGTACGGACGAGCGATGATATCGTTCCCATAATTATTTAATAAAATTTGAGTGGATGATATGATATCTCCAAATTATTAAAATGTTATAATAACCATATATAGTTTTTCTTTACACCATTATACCCATACATGTAAGGTGGTGGTGGAAAAATAGATTACACAACAGCGTGGAGACGATATTGCGTACGTACGCACGAGTGGGGATTTCATTATCTATAGGATGGATAAAATATGAAATGGGGTTGTTTCATATTTATAATAACAAATAATTATATTAGTGAAACTTATGTTCTAACTTTATAATGAAATAACTAAATAACAACATGTTTATGAAGAATTAAACTTGACAAAATCGGTAGAAGATGTTTCCTCTTCTTCGACGCACCTCCTTTAGACTTCTTCTTAGGGAACTAGGGTTGGTATTGTGAGAAGACCATAAACTATATGATATAACAAGATAGGATGAGAAGAGGAATTGGCAGGGGTTGGCCAAGATTAAATGCTCAAAAGGATGTGAAGAAGAGAGGTAAGGGGTGCCGTTTTTATAAAGGAGTAGAGGGGCACCTTTGGTAACATAAGAAATATTAATTTTTAATAAATTCAAACTCACATAAACACCTCCAAAAATGACTAAAATCCAAATATTGAATGATATAGGGTTGTGATATCACCAAATATTAAAATTTAAACATTTTGGGACTTGATTTTTAACATTATCAACTTAATTTATCTTTATTTAATCTATTTAATTTTATTTGTGGTAATAAGAATCTAATTTTTAAATTGTTATAAATAATTACTTTTCTGTGGTGTATTTTCCATAATTCTATAATTTATGAAATTTTAGACCATATAATTTTCACTTTATAATTTTTAAGAAATTATTGAATTTTAAACAATTTTATAATATGTTATTTTTATAAAATAACAATAGTGTCAATTTTGATATTATTTATTTATTTTAATTTAAATTAAAACCACATAGAGGATATATTCTAAAAAATTTATTTAATAGATTCATAGAATGTGAAATTGGTCTATAAAATTCGTGTAGAACATTATATAGTTCATATAATATTTATTTTAATATTTCTAAAACCATTTATTTGGTCTATCTCTTAATAAAATAATTAGTACAACATTTTTGTATAATTTTTTAATATACTTATTTTTTCATAAAAATTAAAAATAAAATTCTATGATGAAGCTAAATCTACTAGGTTTTATAATAATATTTTTACTGAAATTTATCATCTTAAAATCATAACTTGTAAATAGTTATATTTATTAAATTATGAAGTTGATAAATTTGGAATCATTTAAAATAAAATAATATAAATGTCCTAATCAGTTTTATAAAGCTCCAAATGGTCCAAAAATAGACCATTGTATGATTAGGGTATATATATACTCGAAATATAATATTTGTTAAATTTTATGGTCCTTTGGATAGGTATAGTTATTTTAAGAAAAACTATATTATAGATTTTTCACTAAATAAATAATTTTTGCATCATTAATGTATAAGCTATTAAGGTAATTAAATATTTCTTAAAAATTTCCAATAAATTACCATGATAAAGAAAAATATTTTTATATTTATAATTATTATTTATAATTGAGTTTATATTCTGTATAACCTTATAGTAAAAAATAATCTAATTATTAAAGTTTGAGTGAGACATTTCACATTCCTTTAAATAAAATAAATAAAAGGTCTTAATCAAATACAAGTGGGTTCCATTATATTCCATTTAAACCCAAGTATTACTTAGGGTAAAATATAATCTTCCAATTATATTAGGACAAGTGTTAGTATAATTTTATAATATTATATTTACCCTAATTTACCAGATTTACCTTTAACTATGGTAAATGAAATTTACTGTAATTACTATTCAAAATGACTAAATATAAATTGTACCATATTAACATAATTTGGACCCATTGAATTCAAATATTGAATGAATCATTAAATATGCAAAACACAGATGTTTCATTAATTAATTTAAATTTAATCTTGCTGTTAAGAAAATAGGTTTTAAAAGTTAAAACATTTCCAATGATTGAAATATTTTTACCTATGAATTCAGTGTAAAATTAAATGTAATGATAGAAATTATACTATATAGTAAAAATATATTATATTTATACATTAATATCATTCAATATTTTAATTAAATGATATAAATTATTGCGATAAAAAAGTTGTTTTTATTTAAAATACACCGTCTTTTTACTATTCATTAAAAGATGAAAGTTTTCCGAATAATAAGAAAAATTTATACAAAGTAAATTATTATATCCTGATTCCAAAGAAGAATTTTATTTTGTCAACTTTAAGATATAAAAATGTCATAATCTTGATTAAAAGTTGGTGCGCCATCAAAATGCGTCAAAATATCATTTTTGGAAAATTACATATTATACACACAAAAAATTATTTTGATCACATTCCATGTTCAATAAAATGTGTACGATGAATAATAATGTTATAAAATTCTAAATGTAGTTAATAAAATTCATAACGGCTAGTTCCTAATAATATTATCCCCATATATTGTTTTCTAGTGAAACCAGGTATTGTGTACTACACACGTTATCGAGGAAGGTCGCGGTTTTGTGTAATGTAATCCAGAAATAGTGTTGTGTATACTTCAAGATAATACAGTGTTACGTATAGTAAAAGCTAATTTTGGCGTAGCGTACAACACAAGACATCAATGAAATTAAAAAAATCTCATAAAACCTTGGGGTGTTACATTCTGCCCCCCTTAAAATGAATTTCACCCTCGAAATTCATCTGGGTTATAAATGGTTTACTACATGAAAGTTTCTTTCATAGAAACCGACAATGTAATAAGGAATACTAAAACATAATTATAAAAATTGGAGTATGAAATATAACGGTTACAAAAATTAACTCATCACTGGGTTTCCACGTAGGAGAACATAGGTGAAAATATGGATATGGAAGAGAAATCTATCCATCATTATTTTAGGGAGAGTGGTAGAGAACATGGATATGAAAAATCCAACAATCACAAAGTCATAAATTTTTTATGATATAAGGTACCATCGGATTCATCATATATGAGGACACTAGGACAACAATTTTTTTCATGATCATTTCCCTAAAGTTGAAGAATTTGAATTAGATGAAATACTTACTTTATTTCGGTACAATCTCACCGTTGTTCGTGCCTTGAACAATTTTTACTTCATCTCTTATGGAAATAAAGTTGAATTTTTCATTCTTGAAGTGTATGAAGATCATGTGATAGAATGATGGGTCATTCCATCTATCTCAAACAAAAGGGTAAAAATGCTATCAAATATACATAAGTCCATCTATGGTGAGGTCCACCGTATATGATTCCAAAAATGGACTTATACTTCATCTATGATACTGTTTAATAAAATAAAACTAGTTTCTACTAACCATGGACTTCTTGTAGGCCCGTGGTAGGCGATAAAGGCATGTCGCACTTCAGTTGTGAGTTCGATTCCCATAGCCTTGTCCTATGTAACAGGTTGTCGCATATCCTATCAGTTGTCCTTTATTTCTAAAACTACATTATTTTAACATTATATAAATAATATCGAAAACATTTCTAGCCATATATAATACTAACCTATATCCAACATAATCCATTCCAATATTTAGGTATATACAAAATACATCTGTCCAATCTCATAGTATAATGAAAAAAATTACTAGAAATGTCATATACCGAGCACTTGAATACCATAATTTATCCACCATATATCATACGATATATCATGTTGGTTACATTACAAACATGTGAATACCTTAATCATGTATTCTCTTGAAAAATTAATACCCATTAAACCTTAGTGTAAACATGAAAGCTGTCAGAAGATAACTCTTTCCACATAACAAAATCTAAAAAATTTCTATATACTCAAACCATGATATAACATTGTACTTATATCAGTCATGAACTCATGAATACTATCATACATATTATTTTCTCTTTATTCATTCATTATGCGTATTTCAAATGCTTTCCAAAAATATTTCAATCACTTTTCATGGTTACTGGTAGCATAAAATTATTAAAAACCACAATGATCCAATACTTTGATATTCCAATATTCCACGATACATAAAATGAGATTCTACATCGTTATCTCAAAATCCTGTTACATAAAAACTTATTCATTCCACCACATCATTGTCATACTCAACAACACAATTAGTGATCACAAGTGACTTCCCTTTATCCTTTTCCTTAAGAGGTGGCTCACGTCGATCATCATTAACCCTTGCATTATGGAATTGCTTAGCATAATGCCCCATTTCCTTGCACATGATGCATTGAAGTGTTGGGGGAGTGTTCTCTGTAGTCTATTCTCTATTCACATCATTAGATACCTTTTTCCCATTACCTCGACACTCTACTGCTCGCTGACGTTTTTTTCCACACTGAAAACATTTTCTAGTACCTTTTAGGCAATCTCCACCATGCTTCATTCCACACTTTGAGCATAATGAAACATTCATCTTCTTTTCACTATTGTTATGAGATTTTTCCTTAAACATCATCTTTCTTTTTTTGTCAAACCCATGAGATGGATATGTAACACCAACTTCCAGTTCTACCTTGAATGCACAACACACAATTTATTCATAACTACTAAAGTGTCTTATAACTAATGCCCTTAAAAGACTTTGTTTTAATCCATAGAAGAATCGATCCACTTTGCATTCAGGTTGGATGATAAATCCAGATGCATACCTTGCAAGACATGTAAAATTCTTTGAGTATATGCCAAAATATTCATCATCCCTTTTCTTGAGTTAGAGGAACTATGTTTCCATATTTGTTCGAAGAACATGAGGGATGTACTTATTGAAAAACATGTTCTTGAACTAGTCCTATTCCAAGGATTTAATTTCATCTTAGGGCCTTGTATTCTTAATTAGAGTCCACTACTGGAATACTTCACATTATAAACGGTAAACAGCCAAAATGAATTTTTCATGCTCTGAATAGCAAAGTATGGAAAATATATATTCAATGGAACTGATCCACTGTTCAACAACATGTGGATCAGAAGACCCACATAAAGAAGGTGGATGTTGCCTCATGAATGACCCAATAGAATATTGTTCATTTCCCTACTTATTTGGAAGTACATAATGATTCATAGCTTGTGTAAGTATAGTAATAAGATTATTTACTCCATCGCCCATTACATTGGCTTTATCCGGAGGACAATCATTGCATTGTCCATTACATTGATCAACACGGATCCTTCGGGTTCCAGCAATCCTCTAAAACCCAAAAAGAATAGTGTGAGAGGAAAAAATAATGCTAGGAAAACAACATAATAAAGGGGGAGTACCTTCAATATCATACATCTTATGTTTAATTATATGATATTTACCATAATCCTAGGACTAAAACCTATAGTTATACTTATCCTTAGGGATATCCCCAGACATACCTTAGAAATATCTCTAGGGATCTCACTAAAGTTTTCGCATCCTAGTTTCCAAAGATGGACCAAACCTTCCTCTGATACCAACTCTATAGCCCCCAAAATTGACATACATAGAAATTACATAACTTTTGCAGAGTACATAATACAAAAAACACAGACACACAAGGACCGTAATAGTTTAGTGTCTTTGGAAACTTGGAACACGTTCTTCTAATCATGGTGAAAGATCTTCAACATCTCCCATAATGATCGTTCCCTTTTGTTTTCTTAACTAAAACCTTTATTTATATCATGGGGAAATGAAAACATAAAAAGGGTGAGCACAAATTCTCAATAAGGGTAAACATCAACACATAAGACAATCCATAAACATTTGAACATAAACAAACATGATCATAAAATCTAAACATCAAAATCTTGAGCAATGACATAAAACCTTGCAATACATAAGTCATAGATCATAAAGGATAATTAATCATGATAAAATAGCATGGGAATAAAACATGTAATTTTGGAAAACCATTAATAACATGATATGATTTCCATAGTAGCCAAGGCATTGCTGCCAAGGCTATCTTAGTGGACAAAGTCCCATTCTGAATCGAGTTCACTCCTCGTTCCAGTCCTGTAACATTGAACCAGATTAACTTACCATTCCAGCCATGTCTATCTCATGAGATATAAATCTTTACCCAATGCGTTGTAGGTATATATAGGTCCCACCCATATCATAGTGAAATCATTCTTACTAGTTCCACAACATAAATATAAATCATTCATCATAACCCAAAGAATAAAATGGGTTTAATAATCATCATCCAATCATAACATAACCCATATAAAACAAATGGATACAATTTCATCATAATAAATGTGAAATAATGTAAATCATAGAGACATTATACTTGAAACACACACATATGATATAATGTCATCTTAAATGTAAAATCTTTTTGATAAAACACTTGAAATGAATTCTTGAGGAAAATATCTGTTCTTCATTAAAATCATTTTCATTTCACAAAATTACATGAAATTTTAAAATAAAAATATTGTGTTGAAAATAGTAATGAAATCTTTTAGTGTATGCTTCATGAAAATAAGGAATTATAAAACCGTAAAAATCCATTCATGTTGTATAAATTACAAAAACATTCTCCTCGTACTTTTAACAGACAAGTAAAAAAGTACCATGTTTGGTAAAAAAAAAGAAAGATTCTTTACATACCATGTAGTAAAAGTCAAAAATGGGTTAAAATGACATTTAAAATACATGAAAACACATTTATAAAACATGGACATGGATGATAAATATACCCCAGAATGTACTTACGATTTAACAATCTCAGATAAAAATGAGATTGGAATAATTATCCCTTACCTTAGGTGTGATATGCATCATATGTATCTGAAACTCCTGTATAATGATATAAATAATGTCATTGACTAATTATAGAATCATATTCATTGTTATCATATCATATATGGTTCACTTATGACATTATATTACCCATTCATTTGTAAATTCCATGTTAAAGCACCGTTTTGGAGAAAATCGTTTCATTTATCGTACGTGTTTCGACTTGTTGTTATTGATTTTATTACTTATATCCTGATTTACATAATTGCATAATGTATAAATTATTTATATATAATATATATTCATCATATAGATATATATGATAGATCGACAAATGGAGTGAAATACACCGTTCATGGTGATAGTAATCCGTATGTATGCATGAACGCTATTTTGGTTTCTTTAATGAATTGAATGGAATTAAGAAAATGAAAAATATATGTACATAAATACATTATAATTATTCTGTAAAATCTTTCATGATTATTTTTTATATATATGTTTTATAGTTATACATGAATGGTTAATCTTGGAAAATGAATCTCATCGTGTTCGTGGTGACGGTAGTCCGTACGTACGCACGAGCGATGATATCGTTCCCATAATTATATAATAGAATTGGAGTGGATGATATAATATTTCAGAATAAATATGAGATTATAGTAACCATATATATTTATTATTTACATCATTATACACATCCATGTAAGGTGGTGGTGGAAAAACAGATTACACCACGGCGTGAAGACGGTATTCTGTACGTACGCACGTGCGGTCATTTCATTTTCCGTAGGATGGATAGAATATTACAAGGTTTTGTTTCATATTTATAATAAAATATCAGTATATTAGTTATATGGATTTTATTACTTTATAATGATACAACTAAATAAGATGAAGTTGAAGAAGAAATAAACTTGAAAAAATCGGTTGAAGAGATTACCTGTTCTTCGACACACCTCCTTCAATATTCTTCTTAAGGCGCTATGGTTGGTCTTTTGAGAAGACCAGAACATATATGATATAACTAGATAGGTTGAGAAGAATAATCATCAGGGTTTGGTTGAGATTCAAAGCTCAAATGGTGGTGAAGAGAAGAGGGAAGAGGTCCCTTTTTTATAAGGGAGGAGAGGGGCACCTTTGGTAACATAAGAAATATTTATTTATAATAAATTCAATCTCACATAAAAACCTCCAAAAATGACTAAAATCCATAGATTAGATGATACAGGGTTGTAATCTCATCAACCATTAAAATCTATAGATGTTGGAAATTTATTTTAAACATTATCAACTTGATTTATCCATATTTAATCTATTTAACATTATTTGAGGTAATAATATTCTAATTTTAAAATTGTTATAAATAATTAATTATGTGTTTTTAATTTTCAATAATTAGATAATTTATGAAATTTTCAACCATATAAATTTCAATTTATAATTTTTTAAAAAAAATTGGATTTATATACAATTTTATAATATGTTATTTTTATAAAATAACAAAAGAGTCAAATTAGACATTATTTATTATTTTAATTTAAATAAAATACACACAGAGGATATATTCAAACCAAAATATATTAAAGATTCCTTACATGTCAAATTTGTCTTGAAAATTCGTGGATCACATTAAATAGTTAATATAATATTTATTTTAATATTTTTAAAACCATTTATTTGGTATATCTCTTAATAAAATAATCAGTACAACATTTTTGTATAATTATTTAATATACTTATTTGTTGCATAAAAATTAAAAATAAAACCCTATGATGAAGATTAATCTCATATATTTCATAATAATACTTTTACTCGAATTTATCATCTTAAAATCACAACATGTAAATAGTTATATTTATTAAATTATGATGTTGACAACTTGGGAATCACTTAAAATAACATAATATAAATGTCCTAATCTGTTATATAATTCTCCAAATGGTCCGCAAATCAACCCTTGTATGCTTAGGGTATATATAAACTCGAACATTAATGTTTTTTCATGTTTATGGTTCTTTTGATAGGTATTGTTATTTTAACAGAAACTATATTATTCATTTTTTACTAAATAAATAATTTCTTCATCATTAATGTATAAGTTATTAAAGTAATTAAATATTTCTTAAAAATTACTAATATATTACCATGTTAAAGAAAATATTTATATATTTCAATGTTTTATTTATAATCTAATTTATATTTTGCATAACCGTATATTAAAAATAATCCAATTATTAAAGATTGAGTGAGACATTTCACTTTCCTTTAAATAAAATAAATAAAAGGTATTAATCAAATACAAATGGGTTCCATTAGATTCCATATTTTCCGAAGTATGATTTAGGGTAAAATATAATCATTAATTATATTAGTACAAGTGTTAGGGTAATTTTATAATAATATATTTACACTTAATTACTCGATTTACCTTTAACTATGGTAAATAATATTTACCGTACATACTATTCATAATGACTAAAAATAAAAAGTATCTTATCAACATAATTTGGACCCAGTAAATTAAAATATGGAATCCATTTATCAAAATTCAGAAAACAGAAGTGGCTGTAATTAATTTAAAATTATTCATGTTGGAAGGAAAACGTGTATTAAAAGTTAAAACATTGCCAAAGATTGAAATTTTGGTACCTGTGAATTCAATGTAAAATTACTGGTAAAGACATAAATTATACTGAATGGTAAAAATATAATCTATTTACACTTTAAAATAATTAAATATTATAATTTAACCATATAAATTATTGCAATGAGAAAAGTTATTTTTAATTAAAATATTCCTTGTTTTTACTATTTATTAAAAAATGAAAGTTATCCGAATAATATGAAAAATTTATACAAAGTAAATTTTTATATCTTTTTACCAAAATAAGAATTTTATTTTGTCAAATTTAACTTATAAACATTTCAAATCATGATTTAAAGTCGGTGTGCCATCAAAAGGCGGAAAAACTTCATTTTTTAAAAAATACTTATTTTACCCAAAAAATTTATTTTTTTCTCATTCCATGTTCAATAAAATGTGTAAGAGGAATAATATTGTTATAAAATTAAAAATGTTATCAATTAAATTCATAACGGCTAGTTCTTAATAATATTATAACCATATATCATTGTTTAGTGAAACCCGGTATTGCGTACTACACACGTTATCGAGAAAGGCCGTGATTGCGTGTAATGAAGTCCAAGAATAGTGTTGTGTATACGTCAAGATAATATAGTGTTGTGTATAGTTCAAGCTAATCCAGTGTATCGTACAACACAACACATCAAATAAATTAAAAAAAATTCTCATAAAATATAGGGGTGTAACATTCTACCCCGCTTAAAATGAAATTCTCCCTCAAAATTCGTCGAGGTTATAAATGGTTTACTAAATTAAATTTTCCTTTATAGAAACCCACATCATAAAAAGGAATACTAAAAGTACATTTTAAAAAGTGGAGTATGAACCATAACAGTTACAAAAATTAACTCATCACTAGGTTTCCACATAGGTGAAAATAGGTGAAAATATGGATATGGAAGAGAAATATATCCATAAATGTTTCAGGGAGAGTGGTAGAGAACATGTCTATAAAAAATCCAACAATCAGGAAGCCTTAATTTTTTTATCATCGAAGGTACCATCTGATTCATCATATATGAGGACACTAGAAAAACATTTTTGTTTTTCAAGATCATTTCCCTAAAGTTGGAAATTTTGAATTAGAATAAATACTTACTTTATTTCGGTACAATATCACCGTTGTTTGTGCCTTGAACAATTTACACTTTATCTCCTAAATAAATGATGTTGAATTTTTCATTATTGAAGTGTTAGCAGATCATGTGATAGAATGATTGTTCATTCCATCTGTCTCAAAAAAAGGGTAGAAAAAGTTATCAAATATACATAAGTCCATCTATGGTGAGGTTAATGATATATGATTCCAAAAATGGACATATACATCATCTATCATAACGTTTAATAAAATAAAACTACTTTATACTAACCATGGACTTCCTGTAGGCCAGTGGTAGGCCATAAAGGCCTGTCTCAGTTTGGTTGTGGGTTCGATTCCCACATCCTTGACCGACGCAACGGGTTGTCCCCATCCTGCAGGATATCCTTTTTTCTAAAAATATATTATTATAACATTCCATGAATAATTTCGAAAAAATTTCTAGCCATATACAATACTAACTTATGTCCAACATTATCCATTCCAATTTTTAGGATTATCCAAAATACTTCTATCCAAGGTCATAGTATAAAGAAAACAATTACTAGAAATGTCATCTACCGAGCATGTGAATACCCTCATTTATCCACCATATATCATACGATATATCAGGTTGGTTACATTCCAAACATTTGAATACCTTAATCATGTATTCTCTTGAAAAATGAATACCCATTAAACCTTAGTGAAAACATGAATGCTATCACCAGATAAATCTTTCCACATACTAAAATCCAAAAAATTCTATATACTCAAACCATGATATAACATTGTCCTTATATCAGTCATGAGCTCGTCAATACTATAATACATATTATTTTCTCCTTATCCCTTCATTATTCATATTTTAAGTACTTTCAAAAAATATTTCAATCACTTTTCATGGTTACTCGTAACATAAAATTATTAAATAAAACAATGATCCAATACATTGATATTCTAATATTCCATGATATATTAAATGAGCTTCAACAACGTTATCTCAGAATCCCATTACATAAACACTTATTCATTCCACCACATCATTTTCATACTCCTCATCACAAATAGTGATCACATGGGACTTACCTTTATCATTTTCCTTAAGAGGATTCCCACGTCAATCATCATTAACCCTTGGATTAGGGAACTAATTAGTATAATGCCCCATTTCCTTGCACTTGAAGCATTAAAGTGTTAGTGGATCATTCTCTGTAGTCTTTTCTCTGTTCACATCATTACATACCTTTTTCCAAGTACTTCGACAATCAACTTCTCTATGACCTTCTTTTCCACACTTAAAACATTTTCTGGTACCTTTTAGGAAATCTCCACCATTTTTCATTCCACACTTTGAGAATAAGGAAACATTCAACTTCCTTCCACCATTGTTATGTGAATTTTCTATAAACTCCATCTTTCATTTTTTTTCAAAACCATGATATGGATATGTAACACCAACTTCCAGTCCTACCTTGATAGCACAATGAACAATTTCTTCATAGCTACTAAAGACACTTATAGGTAATTCCCTTCGAATACTTGGTTTTAATCCACTAAAGAATCGATCAAATATTCATTCAGGATGGATGATAAATCTAGATTCATACCTTGAACGCCTTGTAAAATTCATCTCATATATGCCAACCAATTCATCATCATTTTTCTTATGTTATAGGAACTCCTTTTCCATCTTTGTTCGAAGAATACGAGGGAAGTACTTATTGATAAACCAACTCTTAAACTCGTCCTATTCCATGGATTCATTTTCATCGTGGGGCAATGTATTCTTAATTAGAGTCCACCACTGGTCTACTTCACCTTCTAAACGGTAAACAACAAAAATTACTTTTTCATGCTCTAAAAAACGATGTATGGAAAATATCATTTCAATGGTACTTATCCACTGTTCAGCAACATGTGGATCAGAAGACCCACTGAAAGAAGGTGGACATTGCCTCATGAAGGACTCAATAGAATATTGTTCCCTTCTCTACTCATTTTGAAGTCTAGAATGATTTATATCTTGTGTAAGTATATTAATAAATTGTTTTACTCCATTTTCCATAACATTGGTTTGTTTAGGAAGACAATCATTGCATTTTCCATTATAGTGATCCACATGGTTCCTTCGGGTTCCATCCATCGTCTAAAACACTAAATGAATAGTGTGAGAGGAAAAAATCCTGATAGGAAAGACAACTTAATAAAGGGGGAGTACCTTAAATACATTACATCTTAGGTTTAATTCTAGGATCCTTACTGTAATCCTAGGACTATAACCTATAGTTATACATAACCTTAGAAACATCCCTAGACATACCTTAGAAATATCTCTAGGGATATCACTAATGTTTTCGCATCCTAGTTTCCAAATGGTAACTAAACCTAACTCTAATACCAACTGTAGAGACCCCAAACTTGACGTAAATGGACATTACATTACTTTTTAGGAATACGTAATACCAGAAAAAAACAAACTCACAAGGACCGTAATTTTTTTTTGTCCATGGAAACATGGAAAACATTCTTCTAATCATAGTGAATGATCATCAACATCTCACATAAAGATCGGTACCTCTTGTTTTCTTACCAATAACATTTCTTTATATCCTGGGGAAAATAAAACATAAAAAGGGTGAGATCAATTGCTCAGAAAGGGTAAACATAGAACACATAAGACAATACATAAACATTTGAACGTAAGAAAACATGAGCATAAAATCTAATAATCAAAATCGTGAGCAATGACATAAAACCTTGCAATCCATTAGGCATAGATCATAAAGGAAAATTAATCAGGATAAACTATCATGGGAATAAAAAATGTAATTGTGGAATACCATTAATCACCTGATATGATTTCCATAGTAGCCAACGCATTGCTGTCAAGACCATATTAGTGGACAAAGTCCCTTTCTGAATCAAGTTCACTCCTCGTTCCCGTCCTGTAACACTGAACAAGATTAACTTATCATTCCAGCCATGTATATCTCATGAGATATAAATATTTACCCATTTAATTTGAGGGAGATATAGGTCCCACCCATTTCATAATGGAATCATTCTTACTTGTGCCACAACATAAATATAAAGCATTCATCATAACCCAAATAATAAAATGGGATTCATAAGCATCATCCCATCATAACATAATCCATATAAAAAATGGATATCACTTCATAATATGAAAAGTGAAACCATGTAAATCCTAGAGACATTATAATTGAAGCATACACATATGAAATAATGTCATCATAGATGGAAAATGTTTTTGATAAAACAATTGAAATGAATTCGTCAGGAAAATATCCTTCATTCTTCAAAAACATTTTCTTTTCAAAAAATGCTATTAAATTTTAAAAAAAAAATATTTTGTTGAAAATAGTCATGAAATCTTGTAGAGTAAGCATCTTGAAAACACGGCGCTATAAAACTGTAAAAATCTATTCACGCCGTATAAGTTAAAAAAACATTCTCCTCGTACTTTTAACGGAAAAGTCAAAAAGTACAATGTTTGGTAAAAAAAGAAATATTCCTTACATACCATGTTGTAAAAATAAAAATGGGTAAAAAGGAATTGAAACATACATGAATTTTTTGTAAAAAATGTATATAAATGATAAATATACACCAATAAATACATACGATTAATCAATTTCTGATAAAAAACGAGATTGGAATAATTATCCATTACCTTATGTATGATATGTTTCATATGTATATGAACCTCCTGTATAATGATTTAAATAATTCCATTGAATTATTACTGAGTCATATTCATTGTTCCAATATCATATATGGGTCACTTATAACTTTATATTAACCATTCATTTAAAAATTCCATGTTAAAGAAATTTTTTGGGTAAAATCGTTTCAATTAACTTACGTGTTTTGACACTTTTCTATTGATATTATTACTTATATCCTGATTTAAATAATTACAAAATTTAAAAAATGATTTATATATAATATATATTTATCATATAAATATATATGATAGATCGATAAATGGAATGAAATACACCGTTCATGGAGACGGTAGGCCGTACGTACGCATGAAAGCTGTTTTCATTTCCTTATTGAATTGAATGGAATTAAGAAAATGAAACATATATATAAATAAATAAAGTATAATTATTATGTAATATATTTCATGATTATTTATTATATATATACTTTATAATTATACTTTAATTGTTAATCATGTAAATTGAATCTCATCGCGTTTGTGGAGACGGTAGTCCCTACGTACGAACGAGTGATGATATCGTTCCCATAATTATTTAAAAGAATAGTAGTGGATGATATAATATTTTAGAAACAATATGATTTTATTATAACCATATATTGTTATTATTTACAACATTATACCCATCTAATTAAGGTGGTGGTGGAAAACAGATTACACCACGGCATGTAGACAGTATTCCGTAAGTACGCACGCACGGTGATTTCGTTTTCCATAGGATGGATATACGGTGAAATGGGGTTGTTTCATATTTATAATAACATATCAGTATATTAGTGATACTTATGTTATTACTTTATAATGAAACAACTAATAAAGAAGAAGTTGAAGAAGAATGAAACTTGAATGAATCTGTAGAAGAGATTTCCTCTTCTTCGATGCACCTCCTTTAAACGACTTCTTAGGGCACTAGGGTTGGTATTTTAAGAAGACCATAATCTCTATGATATTACTATATAGGTTGATAAGAAGAATTTTCAGTGGGTGCCTGAGCATAAAGTATCAAAAGGGTGTGTAGAGAAGTGGGAAGTGGTACCCTTTTTATAAAGGAGTAGAGGGGCACCTTTGGTAACATAAGAAATATTAATTTATAATAAATTTATCCTCACATAAAAACCTCAAAAATACCTCAAATCCTAATATTATATGAGATAGAGTTATAATTCCATAAACAAATAAAATTTATACATGATGGGAATTTATTTTAAATATTATCAACCTGATTTTTCCTTATTTAATATATTTAATTTTATTTTTGGAAATAAGATTATAATTTTTAATTATTTTTAAATAATTACTTATGTGTTTTGAATTTTCCATATTTGGATAATCAAATACATTTTAGACCATATAAATTCCAATTTATAATTTTTAAAAAGATTTCTGATTTTTAAACAATTTTATAATATGTTATTTTTATAAAATAACAATATTATAAAATTTGACAAAATTCATTTATTTTAATTTAAATTAAATCCACAACGATGATATATTCTAACCAAATTATTTAATAAATTCCTAACATGTAAACATTTTCTATTAAATTTGTGGAGAACATTAAATAGTTCATATAATATTTATTTTAATATTTTTAAAACCCTTTATTTGGTATATCTCTTAATTAAATAATTTGTACAACATTTTTGTATAATTATTTAATATATTTATTTGTTGTATAAAAATTAAAAATAAAATCCTAGGATGAAGATAAATTTCATAGATTTTATAATAATACTTTAACTCATATTTATCATCTTATATTCACAACATGTAAATAGTTATATTTATTAAATTATGTAGGTGAAAACTTTGGAATCATTTAAAATAAAATAATATAAATGTCCTAATCAGTTTTATAAGGCTCCAAATGTTCCATAAATCAACACATTGATGATTATGGTATATCTTTACTCGACCAATAATGTTTTTTCTAGTTTCTGGTTCTTTTGATAGGTATTTTTATTTTATCAAAAACTTTATTATTGATTTTTCAATAAATAAATAATTTTTCTTCATCATTAATGTATAAGCTATTAATGTAATTAAATATTTCTTAAAAATAAAAAATAAATTACCATAATAAATAAAAAAAATTAGTTTTAAAATTATTATTTATAATCGAATATATATTCTGTATATCCTTATATTAAAAAATAATCTAACTATTAATGTTTGAGTGACTCATTTCACTTCCCATTAAATAAAATAAATAAAAGGTCTTAATCAAATACAAGTGGGTTCCATTATATTCCATTTCAACCCAATTACGATTTTGGGTAAAATATAATCATCCAATTATATTAGGACAAGTTTTAGGGTAATTTTATAATATAATATTTACCATTAATTACCCAATTTACCTTTAACATGAAAAATAAAATTTACAGTAGTTACTTTTCATAATGACTAAAAATAAAAAGTAGTTTATGAACATAATTTGTACCCACTAAATTCAAATATGGAGTCCATTTTTCGGAATTCAAAACACAGAAGTTGTAGTAATTAATTTAAAATTAATACTGTTGTTATGAAAACGAGTTTTAAAAGTTAAAAGATTGTCACAGATTGAAATGTTTTTACCTATGAATTCAATGTAAAATTTATGGTAATGACATAATTTATACTAAATGTGAAAAAATGTCTTTTTATACTTTAGAATAATTCAATATTATAATTTAACCATATAAATTATTGCGATAAAAAAGTTTTTTTTAATTAAAATATAGCGTGTTTTTACTATTCATTAAAATATGAAAGTTATCCGAATGATATAAAAAATTTATCCAATGTAAATTTTTATATCCTGATTTCAAAGAAGAATAATATTTTTTCAAATTGAACTTATAAATAGGTCAAAAACTATATTTAATGTGTGTCCACCATCAAAAGCCGACAAAACTTTATTTTTTTAAAAATACAAATTTTACCCAAAACAATTATTTTATTCTCATACCATGTTCTTGAAAATGTGTAAGATGAATAATAATGTTATAGATTTTAAAATGTAGTTAATACTATTCATAACGGCTAGTTCATATTAATAATATAACCATATATTGTTTTTTAGTGAAACCCGGTATTGCGTATTATAAACTTTATCGAGGAATGTCATGATTGTGTGTAATGCAATCCACGAATAGTGTTGTGTATACTTCAAGATAATATAGTGATGCATATATTAAAAGGTAATCTTGGTTTTGCATACAACATATGAAATCAAAGAAATTAAAAGTAATAATTTTTCTCAAAAAATCTCAAGTTGTAACACTCTACCTCCCTTAAAATGGATCTTGCCCTCGATATTCGTCAGGGTTATAAATGGTTTACCTCATGAAAGTTTCATTCATAGATACCCTCATTGTAAAATGGAATACTACAACATAATTTAATAAATTGGTGTATGAATCATAATGGTTAACCAAATTAACTCATCACTGAGTTTCCACATTGGAGATCATAGTTGAAAATATGGATATGGAATAGAAATTTATCCATCAAGGTATGGGGGAGAGAGGTATAGAACATGGCTAGGAAAAAGACAAAAATCACAAAGACATATATTTTTGATGATCTAAGGTACCATCTAATTCATCATATATGAGGACAGTAGGACAACATGTTTGATTTTCAAGATCATTTCCCTAAAGTTGAAGAATTTGAATTGGAAGAAATACTTAATTTATTTCAGTACAATCTCACTATTGTTCATGCCTTGAAAAATTTCCACTTCATCTCTTATATAAATGATGTTTAATTTTTCATTCTTGAAGTGTTATCAGATCATGTGATAGAATGATTGGTCATTCCATCTATCTCAAACAAATGGTTAGAAAAAGTTATCAAATATACATAAGTCCATCTATGGTGAGGTTAATAGTATATGATTCGAAATATAGACTTATAATTCATATATCATACCGCTTAATAAAATAGAACTTGTTTCTACTAACCAGGGACATCCTGTAGGCGAGTGGCAGGCGATAAAGGCCTACCACACTTCGGTTGTGGGTTCGATTACCACATCCTTGTCCGATGCGACGTGTTGTCGCCCATACTGCAGATTGTCTTTTTTTTTCTAAAACTACATTATTATAACATCCCATAAATAATATAGAAAAATGTTCTAGCATTATACAATACTAAATTATGTCCAACATAATCCATTCCAATTTTTAGGCTTATCCAAAATACTTTTGTCCATGCTCATAATAAAAAGAAAGCAATTACTAGAAATGTCATCTACCAAGCATGTGAATACCATCATTTATCCCCCATATATCATACAATATTTCATGTAGGACACATCCCAAAAATGTGAATACATTAATCATGTATTCTCTTGAAAAATGAATACCCATTAACCTTAGTGAAAACATGAACGATGTCATAAGTTAACTCTCTTCACATACCAAAATCCAAAAATTTTTATATAATCAAACCTTGATATAACAATGTCCTTATATCAGTCATGAGCTCATGAATACTATCATACAAATTATTTTCTCCATATCCCTTCATTATTCGTATTTCAACTACATTCCAAAAATATTTAAATCACTTTTAATGGTTACCTGAAACATAAAATTATTAAAAACCACAATGATCCAATATATTAATATTCCAATATTCCAAGATACTTTAAATTACATTCCACAACATTTTCTCTGAATCCCTTATATAAACACTTATTCATTCAACCACATCGTTGCCATACTCAACATCACACATAGTGATCGCAAGTGACATCCCTTTATCGTTTTCCTTAAGAGGTTGCTCATGTCGATCATCATTAACCATTGGATTAGAGAATTGATTATCATAATTCCCCATTTACATGCACTTGAAGCATTGAAGTGTTGGTGGAGCGTTCTCTATAGTATATTCTCTATTCAAATCATTAGATACATTTTTCCTATTAATTTGAAACAAAACTTCTCGAAGACCTTCTTTTCTACACCTAAAACATTTTCTAGTACCTTTTAGGAAATCTCCACCATGCTTCTTTCCACCCATTGAGCATAAAGAGACATTCATCTTCTTTTCAACATTATTATGAGATTTTTCCATAAACTCCATCTTTCGTTTTTTGTCAAAACCGTGCGATGGATATGTAACACCAACTTCCAGTTCTACCTTGATAGCACAATGCACAATTTCTTCATAGCTACTGAAGTATCTTATAGCTAATGCCCTTCGAAGAGTCGGTTTTAATCCACTGAAGAATCGATCAACATTGCTTTCATGTTGGATGACAAATACAGATGCTTACCTTTTAAGCCGTGTAAAATTTGGCTTGTATATTACAATAGATTCATAATCCTTTTGCTTAAGGTCGAGGAACTCATTTTCCATCTTTGTTCGAAGAATACGAGGGATGTACATATTGAAAAACATGTTCTTTCACTCGTCCTATTCCATGGATTAAATTTCATCATGGGCCTTGTATTAATAATTTGAGTCCACCACAGGTCTACTTCACCTTCTAAACGGTAAAAATCCAAAATGACTTTTTCATGCGCTGAACACTGAATTATGGAAAATATCTTTTCAATGGTACTGATCAATTGTTCAGCAACAAGTGGATTAGAAGACCCACTGAAAGAATGTGGGCATTGCCTCATGAAGGGTTCAATAGAATATTGTTCCCTTCTCTTCTCATTTGGAAGTCCATAATGATTCATAGATTGTGTATGTTTAACAATAATATTTTGTACTCCATCTCCCATAACATTGGTTTGTCCAGGAGGACAATCATAACATTGTCCATTACATTGATCAACATGGTTCCTTTGGGTTCCATCTATCGTCTAAAACCCAAAAAGAATAGTGTGAGAGGAAAAAATCATGCTAGGAAAATAACATAATAATGGGGGGGTACCTTCAATATCTAGAATCTTAGGTTTAGTTCTATGATCATTACGGTAATCCTAGGATTATAACCTATAGGTATACTTAACCTTAGGGACATCCACAGACATGCCTTAGAAATATCTCTAGGGATATCACTAATGTTTTTACGTCCTAGTTTTCAAAGGATGACTAAACCTTCCTCTGATACCAACTGTAGAGACCACAAATTTTACGTACATGGATATTACATTACTTTGGCAGAATACTGAATACATAAAAAAAACAAACACACAAGGACCGTAATAATTTAGTGTCTTTGGAAACGTGGAACTTATTCTTCTAATCATGGTTAAAAATATTCAAAATCTCCCATAAAGATTGTTCCCTTTTGTTTTCTTAACTAAAACCATTCATATCATAGCGAAAAGAAAACAAAAAAAGGGTGAGATGAAGTGCTCATTAAGGGTAAACATTGGACACATAATACAATCCATAAACATTTGAACGTAAAAAAACATGAGCATAAAATATAAACATCAAAATCATGAGCAATGACATAAAACCATTCAATACATAATGTATAGATCATAAAGGAACATTAATCAAGATAAACTAGCATTGGAATAAAACATGTAATTGTGGAAAACCATTAAGCACATGATATGGTTTCCATAGTAGCCAAGGCATTGCTTCCAAGACCATCTCAGAGGAAAAGGACCCTTTTTGAATCGAGTTCACTCCTCATTCCAGTCCCGTAACACTGAAACGAATTAACATATCATTCCATCCATGTCTATCTCATGAGATATAAATATTTACCCAATGCATTGGAGGTAGATATAGGTCCCACCCATCTCATAATGAAATCATTCTTACTTGTGCCACAACATAAATATAAGGCATTCATCATAACCCAAATAATAAAATGGGTTTCATAAATATCAACCCATCATAACATAATCCACACATCTCATTATGAAATATCTTTCATGATTATTTATTATATATATTCATTATAATTATACTTGAATGGTTAATCATGGAAAACGAATCTCATCGCGTTTGTGGAGACGGTAGTCCGACGTACGGATGAGGGATGATATCATTTCCAAAATTATTTAATAGAAATGGAGCGAATGATAAAAATAACTCAGCATCATTATGATTTTATAATAACTATATATAGTTATTCTTTAAATTATTATTCCCATCCAAGTAAGGAGGTAGGGGAAAAACAGATTACACCACGGCGTGGAGACGGTATTCCGTACGCACGCACGCACGGTGATTTCAATTTCCGTAGGATTGATAGAAGATAAAACGGGGTTGCTTAATATTTATAATAACATATCAGTATATTAGTGATACTGATTTTATTACTTCTTAATGAAACAACTAATGAATAATAAGTGGAAGAAAAAAGAAACTTGAAAGAATCGGTAGAAGATATTACCTCTTCTTCGACGCACCTCCTTTAATCTTTTTCTTAGGGAACTAGGTTTCAACTTTTGAGAAGACCAGAACATCTATGATATAACTAGATAGGTTGATAAGAATAATTTATAGGTTTTGGCCATGATTCATCGCTCAAAAGGTTGTGAAGAGAAGAGGGAAGGGGTGCACCGTTTATAAGGGAGGAGAGGGGCACCTTTAGTAACATAAGAAATATTAATTTATAATAAATTCAACCTCACATAAAAACCACTAAAAAATGTCTCAAATCTGAAGATTAGATAAGATAGAGTTTAATCTCATCAACCATTAAAATTTATACATATTGGGAATTTATTTTAAAAATTATCAACTTCATTTATCCTTATTTAATGTATTTAATTTTATTTATCGTAATAAGATTATAATTTTTAAATTGTTATAAATAATTACTTATTTGTTTTGAATTGTCCATAATTGTATAGTTTATGAAATTTTAGACCATATAAATTTCAATTTATATTTTTTAATTTTTTTTTGATTTTAAACAATTTTATAATATATTATTTTAATAATATAAAAAAATTGTCAATTTTGACATAATTAATTTTTTTTAATTTAAATAAAATCCAAAAAGAGCATATATTCTAAGAAAAATATTTAATAGATTCATAACAAGTTATATTTTTATAGAAAATTCGTGGATCACATCAAATAGTTCATATAATATTTATTTGAATATTTTTAAAACCATTTATTTGGTATATCTCTTAATAAAATAATTAGTAAAACATTTTGGTATAATTATTTAATATACATATTTGTTTCTTAAAAATTAAAAATAAAATACTATGATGAATATAAATCTCATATATTTTATAATAATAATTTCACTCAAATTTATGATCTTAAAATCAAAACATGTAAATAGTTATATTCATTAAATTATGAAGGTTACAACATTGAAATTATTTAAAATAAAATAATAAAAATGCCTTAATCGGTTTTATAAGGCTACAAATGGTCCAAAAATCGACCCTTGTATTCTTAGGGTATAGATATACTCGACAAATAATATTTGGTCATGTTTATAGTCCTTTTGATAGGTATTTTTTTTATCAAGAACTATATTAATTATTTTTCAATAAATAAATAATTTCTTTATCATTAATGTATAAGCTAATAAGGTAATTAAATATTTAAAAAAAATTACAAATAAATTACCATGATAAAGAAAATATTTTTGGATTCCAAATTAGTATTTATAATCAATTTTATATTCTGTATAATCTTATATTAAAAAATAATCAAATTATTAATGTTTGAGTGAGACATTTCACATTCCCTTAAATAAAATAAATAAAATTTCTTAATAAAATACAAGTGGGTTCCAATAGATTCCATTTCAACCCAAGTATGATTTAGGGTAAAATATAATCATCCATTTATAATAGGACAATTGTTAGGGTAATTTTATAATATTATATTAACCATAATTACCAGATTTACATTTAATTATTGTAAATTAAATTTATCATAGTTACTATTCATAATGACTAAAAATAAAATTTATCTTATTAAAATTATTTGGACCCAATAAAGTCAAGTATGAAATTAATTTTTCAAAATTCAAAAACACAAAAGTTTTAGTAATTAATTTAAAATTAATCTCGTTCTTAAGAAAACATGGTTTTAAAAGTTAAAACATTGTCAAATATTGAAATGTTTTTACCAATGAATTCAATGTAAAATAAATGGTAATTTCATACATTATACTAAATGTAAAAAATATATTCTATTTTTTACTTTAAAATCATTCAATATTATAATTTAACAATATAAATTATTGCGATGAAAAAAGTTGTTTTAAAAAAAATATAGCATGTTTTGTTATTCATTAATATATGAAAGTTATCCGAATAATATGAAAAATTTATACAAAGTAAATTTTTATATCCTTATTTTAATGATGAATTTTATTTTGTCAAATTAAACTTATAAACATGTAAAAAACTATATTTAATGTGCGTCCACCATCAAAAGGCGGCAAAACTGCATTTTTTTTTAAAAAACTTATTTTACCAAAAAAAATTATTTTATTCTCATTAAATGTTCTATAAAATGATTAAAATTAATAATAATGTTATAAAATTTAAAATGTAGCTAATAAAATTCATAACAGCTAGTTCATAATAATATTATAACCATGTATCGTTGTTTAGTGAAACCCAGTATTGCATACTACACATGTTATTGAGGAAGGTCGTGATTGCGTGTAATGAAATCCAAGAATAATGTTTTGTATACTTCATGCTAATACAGTGTTTCATATAGTACAATCTAATCTTTGTGTAGAGTACAACACAAGACATCAATGAAATTACAAAAAAATTCTCATAAAATATCAGTGTGTTACATTCTACCCCCCTTAAAAATGAATTTTGCCCTCGAAATTCGTCAGGGTTATAAATGGTTTACCACATGAAAGTGTATTTCATAGAAATCCACATAGTAAAAAGGGATACTAAAACCTAATTTTAAAAATTTGAGTATGAAATATAACTATTACACAAATAAACTCATCACTGGGTTTTCACATAGAATAACATAGGTAAAAATATGGATATGGAAGAGAAATCTATCCATCAATGTCTGAGGGAGAGTGGTAGAGAACATGGCTATGAAAAATCCAAAAATCACTAATCCATAAATTTTTGATGATATAAGGTACCATCTGATTCATCGTATATGAGGACATTAGGACAACATTTTTGGTTTTCAAGATCATTTCCCTAAGGTTGAAGAATTTGAATTAGAAGAAATACTTAGTTTATTTCGGTTCAATCTCTCCAATGTTCGTGCCTTGAACAATTTTGACTTCATAAATTAATGAAATGACGTTGAATTTTTCATTCTTGAAGTGTTAGCAGATCATGTGATAAAATGATTGGTCATTCCATCTGTCTCATACAAAAGGGTATAAAAAGTTATCAAATATAAATAATTCCATCTATGGTGAGGTTAATCATATATGATTCAAAAATGGACTAATACTTCATCTATCATAACGTTTAACAATATAAAACTAGTTTCTACTAA
Organism: Viscum album; assembly: GCA_963277665.1. NCBI lineage: Eukaryota > Viridiplantae > Streptophyta > Magnoliopsida > Santalales > Viscaceae > Viscum > Viscum album. Next base: position 492,599,992 of record OY728162.1, read on the forward strand.
CCAAGGACTTCATGTAGGCCAGTGGTAGGCGATAAAGGCCTTTCACACTTCAGTTGTGGGTTCGATTCCCACATCCTTGCCTGACACGACATGTTATCGCCCATCCTGCAGGTTAAACTTTTTTCTAAAACTACATTATTATAACATTCCATCAATACTATCGAAAAAAGTTCTAGCCTTATACAATACTAACTTATGTCCAACATAATCCATTCTAATCTTTAGGCTTATCCAAAATTCTTCTGTCTAATCTCATAGTATAAAGAAAACAATTACTAGAAATTTCATCTACTGAGAATGTGAATACCATCATTTATACCTCATATATCATATGATATATCATGTTGGTTACATTACAAAAATGTTAATACCTTAATCATTTATTCTCTTGAATTATGAATACCCATTAAGCCTTAGTGAAAACATGAATGTTGTCATAAGATTAATCTTTCCGCATACCAAAATCCAAAAATTTTCTATATACTCAAACCATGATTTAACTGTGTCATTTTATCAGTCATGAGCTCATGAATACTATCATACATATTATTTTTTCCTTATCCCTTCATTATTAATATTTCAACATTTTTCCAAAAATAATTCAATCACTTTTCAAAGTTACTGGCACCATAAAATTATTAGAAACCACAATGATCCAATACATTGATATTCCAAAATTCCACAATAATATAAATGAGATTCCACAACATTATATATGAATCTCGTTACATAAACACTTATTCATTCCACCACATCTTTGTCATACTCAAAACCACAAATTGTGATCCCATGTGACTTCCCTTTATCCTTTTACTTAAGAGGTTTCTCAGGTTGATCATCATTAACCCTTGGATTAGGGAATTGATTTTCATAATTCCCCATTTCCTTGCACTTGAAGAATTGAAGTTTTGGTGGAGCGTCCTCTATAGTCTTTTCTCCAATCACATCATTACCTAACGTTTTCCCATTACATCGACACTCAACTACTCGATGACCTTCATTTCCACACGTAAACCATTTTCTGGTACCTTTTAGGAAATCTCCACCATGTTTATTTCCACACTTTGATAATGATGAAACATTAATCTTCCATTCACAATTTTTATGATATTTTTCCTTAAACTCCATCTTTGATTTTGGGTCAAATCCATGAGATGGATATGTAACACCAACATCCAACTATTCCTTGACATCACAATGCACAATTTCTTCATAGCTACTATTGTCTCTTATAGCTAATGACCTTCGAAGGCTTGGTTTTAATCCACTGAAGAAACGATCAACATTGCTTTCAGGTTGGATGATAAATCTAGATGCATACCTTGTAAGCCTTGTAAAATTATTCTCGTATATTCCAGTAGATTCATCATCCTTTGTCTTAATATCAAGGAACTCTGTTTCCATCTTTGTTCGAAGAATACGAGGGAATTAGATATTAAAAAACAAGTTCTTGAACTTATCCTATTCCATGGATTCAATTTCATCATGTGGCCTTGTATTCATAATTAGATTCCACCACTGGTCTGCTTCAAATTCTAAATATTAAATTGACAAAATTAATTTTTCATGCACTGAATAGCGATGTATGGAAAATATATTTTCAATGTTACTGATCCGTTGTTCAACAACATGTGGATGAGAAGACACACTAAAAGGAGGTGGACGTTGCCTCATGATGGACTCAGTAGAATATTGTCCCCTTCTCTTCTCATTTGGAAGTCTGGAATGATTCATATCTTGTGTAAGTATAGCCATATGATTTTGTACTCCATTTCACATAACATTGGTTTGTTCAAGAGGACAATCATTGCATTTTCCATTACATTGATCAACATGGTTCCTTCGGGTTCTAGCCATCGTCTATAACCCAAAAAGAATAGTGTGAGAGGCAAAAATCATGAAAGGAAAACAATATAATAAAGGGGGTGTACGTTCAATATCTAACATCATAGATTTAATTCTACGAACGTTACTATAATCCTACGACAATAACCTGTAGTTATACTTAACCTTAGGGACATCCCCAGACATACCATTGAAATATCTATCGGGATCTCACTAAACTTTTCGCATCCTAGTTTCTGAAGGTTGAATAATCCTTCCTCTGATACCAACAGTAGAGACCCCAAACATGACATACATGAAAATTTCATTACCTTTATGGAATACTTAATTCAATAAAAAAACAAACACACAAGTACCGTAATAGTTTAGTGTCTTTGGAAACTTGCAACACATTCTTCTAATCATGGTGAAATATCTTCAACATCTCCCAATAAGATCTTTCCCTTTTGTTTCCGTACCAAAATACTTTCTTTATATCCTGGGGAAAAGAAAATATAAAAAGGGTGAGCTCAAATTCTCAGTAAGGGTAATCATGGAACCCATAAGACAATCCGTATACATTTGAATGTTGAAAAACATGAGCATAAAATCTAAACATTAAAATCTTGATCAATGACATAAAACCTTGTAATACATTAGGCATAGATAATAAAGGAACATTAATCATGATAAACAAGAATGGGAATAAAACATGTAATTGTGGAAAACCATTAAGAAAATGATATTATTTCCATAGTAGCCAAGGCATTTATTCCAAGACCATCTTAGTGTACAATGTCCCTTTCTGAATCGAGTTCACTCCTCATTCCAGTCCTGTAACACTGAACCAGATTAACTTATCATTCCAGAAATGTATATATCATGAGATATAAATCACTACCCAATTCATTGGATGGTTGTATAGGTCCCACCCATCTCATAATGAAATCATTCTTACTTGTTCCACAATATAAATTTAAATCCTTCATCATAACCCTAAGAATAAAATGGGTTTCATAAACATCATCCCATCATAACATAATGTATATAATACAAATGGATATCATTTCATAATAATAAATGTGAATCCATTTAAATAATAGAAACATTATACTTGAAACATACACATATTAAATATTGTCATCATAGATGGAATTTTTATTTTTGATAAAACACGTGAAATGAATTTTTGAGGAAAATATCATTTCTTCTTCACAATCGTTTTCTTTTCACAAAATGCCATGAAATCATAAAAGAAAAATATTTTGTTGAAAATTATCATGAAATTTTATAGATTAAACTTCATTAAAATAAGGTGTTATAAAAAAGTAAAAATCCATTCATGTCATATAAGTTAAAAAAACATTCTCCTCATACTTTTAACAGAAAAGTCAAAAAGTACCATGTTTGGTAAACAAAAGAAAGATGTCTTACATACCATGTAGTAAAAGTCAAAATGGGTAAAAAGGAATTTAAAAATACAAGAAAATACTTTTAGAAAACATGGACATGGATGAGAAAATATACTGCAGAAAATACATATGATTAAACAATCTCGGATAAAAAACGAGATTGGAATAATTATCCCATACCATATGTCTGATATGCTTCATATGTATCCGGACCTCCTGTATAATCATTTAAATAATGACATTGAATTATTATATAATCATATTCATTGTTGTGATATCATATATGTTTCACTTATGACTTTATATAACACATTGTTTTGTAAATTCCATGTTAAAGTACCGTTTTTTGTAAAATCGTTTCAATTATCTTACGTGTTACGACTTGTTGTTATTGATATTATTACTTATATATTGATTTACTTAATTCCATAATGTAAAAAATTATTTATATATAATATATATTCAGCATATAAATATAAATGACAGATCGATAAACGGAATTAAATACACCATTCATGGAAATGGTAAGCTGTACATATGTATGAACGCTATTTTAATTTCCTTATTGAATTGAATGGAATTAAGTAAATGAAATATATATGTACATAAATAAATTTTCATTATTATTTATTATCTTTCATGATTGTTTATTATATATATACTTTATAATTATACTTGAATGGTTAATCATTGAAAATGAATCTCATCGCATTCGTGGAGACGGTAGTCCGTACGTACGCACGAGCGATGATTTCATTCCCATAATTATTTTAAAAAATTTGACTGGGTGATATAATATCTACGAATAAGTATGATGTTATAATAACCATATATAGTTATTATTTTCACCATTATACACATCCATGTAATGTAGTGGTGAAAAAACAGATTACACAACGCCGTGGAGACGGTATTCCGTACGTACAAAGGCACGGTGATTTCGTTTTCCGCAGGATGTATAGAAGTTGAAATGGGTTTTTTTCATATTTATAATAACATATAAATATATTATTGATACTCATGTTTTTACTTTATAATGAATTAACTAATGAAGAAGAAGTTGAAGAAGAAAGAAACTTGAAAGAATCGGTGGGAGAGATTACCTCATCTTCGACACACCTTCTTTGAACTTCTTAATAGGGAACTAGGGTTGGTATTTTGAGGAGACCATAACCTATATGATATAACTATATACGTTTAGAATATGAATTTTCAGGGGTTGGGAGAGCTTAATGCCTCAAAAGGGTGTGAAGAGAAGAGTGAAGTGGTGCCCTTTTTTAAGGGAGGAGAGGGGCACCTTTGGTAACATATGAAATATTAATTTATAATAAATTCTACATCACATAAAACCTCCAAAAGTGACTCATATCCGATGATTAGATGAGATAAGGTTGTAATAGCATCAACCATTAAAATTTAGACATGTTGAGAATTTATTTTTAACATTATCAACTTGATTTATCCTTATTTAATCTATTTAATTTTATTTGTTATAATCAGATTATAATTTTTAAATTGATATAAATAATTACTTATGTGTTATTAATTGTCAATAGTTGGATAATTTAGGACATTTTCGACCATATAAATTTTCACTTATAATTTTTATATATTTTTTTTGAATTTTAAACAATTTTATAATATGTTATTTTTATAAAATAACATTTGTGTCAATTTTGACATTATTCATTTATTTTAAATTAAATAAAATACACACAGAGGATATATTCAAAAAAATATTTACAAGATTTATGGCAAGTCAAATTTGTCTTGAAAATTCGTGGAGCACATTAAATAGTTTATATAATATTTGTTTTAATATTTTTAAAACCATTTATTTGGTATCTCTCTTAATAAAATAATTAGAATGACATTTTTGTATAATTATTTAATATACTTTTTTGTTGAATAAAAATTAAAAAAAATCTTATGATTAATATAAATCTCATATATTTCATAATAATACATATACTAGAATTTATCACATTAAATTCACAACATGTAAATAGTTATATTTATTAAATTATGAAGGTGACAACATTGGAATCATTTAAAATAAAATAATATAAATGTCCTACTTGGTATTATAAGGCTTGAAATTGTACAAAAATCTTCCCTTGGATGCTTAGGGTATAGATATACTCGGCCAATATTCCTTGGTCATGTTTCTTGTCCATTTGATAGGTATTTGTATTTTAATAAAAAATATATTATTGACTTTTCACTAAATAAATAATTTCTTCATCATTAATGAATAAGCTCTTAAGGTAATTAATGATTTCATAAAAATTACAAATAAATTACCATGATAAAGAAACGATTTTTATCTTTAAAATTAGTATTTATAATCTAATTTATGTTCTGTATAACCATATATTAAAAAATAATCTAATTATTAAAGTTTGAGTGAGACATTTCACTTTCCCTTAAATAAAATAAATAAATGGTCTTAATCAAATACAAGTGGGTTCCCATAGATTCTATTTCGACCCATGTATGATTTAGGGTAAAATATAATCATCCAATTATATTAGTACTAGTGTTAGTGTAATTTTATAATATTATATTTACCCTTAATTAGCTGATTTACCGTTAACTAATGTAAATAAAATTTATCATATATACTATTCATAATGAATAAAAATAAAAAATAGCGTATTAACATAATTTGGACCCACTCAATTCAATTATTGAATCCATTTTTTAAAATTCAAAATACATAATTTTCAGAAATTAATTTAATATTTATCTCGTTGTTAAGAAAACGTGTTTTAAAAGTTGAAACATTGTCCAAGATTGAAATGTTTTTACCTATGAATTCAATGTAAAATTAATGGTAATGACATAAAATATACTAAATCGTAATAATATATTCTATTTATACTTTAAAATCATTCAATATTATATTGTAACCATATAAATTATTGTGATGAAAAAAATGTTGTTTTTATTTAAAATATAGCGTGTTTTTACTATTCATTAAAATATGAAAGTTATCCGAATAATATGAAAAACTAATCGAAATTAATTTTTTATATCATGATTCCAAAGAAGAAATTTATTTTGTAAAATTGAACTTATTAACATGTCAAAAACTAGATTTAATGTGGGTGCACCAACAAAATTTCGCAAAACTGCATTTTTTTTAAAATACTTATTTTACCCAAAAAAAATTATTTTGTTCTCATACCATGTTCTAGAAAATGTGTAAAATAAATACTAATGTTATAAAATTAAAAATTTAGTTAATACTATTCATATAGGCGAGTTAATAATAATATTATAACCATATATCGTTGTTTAGTGAAACCCGGTATTGCGTACAACACACGTTATCGAGGAAGGTCGTGATTGCGTATACTGCAATCCAAGAATAGTGTTGTGTATACTTCAAGCTAATACAGTGTTGCATATATTACAATCTAATCTTGGTGTAGCGTACAACACAAGACATCAAGGAAATTAAAAAAAATTACTTTTCTCATAAAATCTCGGGGTGTTATATACATGATACGATATTTATGAATAATTAAGAAAATCATTCAATTTTTAAATCATTATTATTTAAGATAAATCATACAAGAATAATTAAATTATAATATCTAAATAATCAATCCTTTTATCATTAACCCATCTCTGAATTTCATTTATATTATCATCCATAATAATATTATACAAATGAAATAATTTAAAATTATCTTTTGAAAGAAATTGTACCTTGGAGGCAACCTTGTGAACTCATGTTCATAACTACCGAATGAGTAGATATTAATATTACCTTGAAGTTAAATTAATCACATATACAGAAACCACATATCACATGTTTTTCCATAGTGTTATGCATGCACCATGGTACACGTATCAAGGGTTTGTATAATATAATTATTATTTATCATAAATCTGTGTAATTTGGATGTGTTCGTGATGTGTAGTTCCAACTACAAGACATGTACTATTGTTCACCATCCATATGAAGTACACACCTAGGGATACAACCTGTGAGTGTATATCAAAAACCATCGGAGTACATGGTGTGTCCTATGGGCCACATGCTTAGTAGTATCTATGTTACATAGTATCCAGCTGGGAAATCCATGTATAGGGTACACGGTCCATCCCTAACCTGAGGGGACTACACTATCTTTCCAATGGGCCACATGGAATGTAATCACACAACCACTATCCAACTGTTCCTGGTAAACATAGGGATTCATTATGACATTTAAAACTCCAATGACACTTCTTGGTTTGGAGGTCCAAACCCAGTGCATTGAACCTTGATTACATAGTTTGTACATTAGAACACATGCCATGTGTACTAGTGTTGTATGACCTATAACCATTATCCCCTTTGTATGAGATCCTCTATTTTATTATAATAAAAATTATAATAGAATATCGATTCTATAAGATGAATGAGAAATGAATGAGGAGGAATAAATCTCGATATTAGTATAGGTTGAATGATTAACTAGAGTTGAAACAACAATATTATTAAATGCGTAACTCATCAATGAAGTATTTGAATAATTATAAACTATTCTGTAACCGCTCTTATTCCACATGTAGGTTCTAAGCATAGAGGATGTGTGGTTGGGATATCACCCATCTTTAATTTTTTTCATGACCAATGATTATTCTTGAATCAATATAATGATAAACACCAATCACAATGGAATAGAATCAATTATTTGGATAAAAAGGATGATTCCCTCATCCTTTATAGCAGATATAACACAACATGTTTATAATCAAACTATTTAATATCATCAAGAAACAAATACCTAGATCTTCTATACATTCTTCATTCTTGATGTTGATTATCTGTAATGTCCCTTCCAGATTATCATAGTGAAATTGAAAATATCCAAACTAGAGTCCATGTAGCAATAACCCAAACATGATATGATGGCCTCTGATTGACACCAATCATTCTCTAGGAGCTAGCATAGAAAAGGGTGTTTCTTATGTTGTTCATTCATGATCGATTCTTCTTCAGTGTAGAAGAATGTCTCTCGTACTTGATAGGTGCTTGAAGAGGATTCAAGTGAGAGTTGGGTTACCCCAACAATACTCAATTCACTGGGTGTTCAGTTTAGTTCATGAAACAATAGACATACATATATATGTATTAACATGGGGCTTCGTTTAAAATATTTAATTGAATAACAACAATTAAATACATTCGTAAACATAATGAAAAACATTGAATTAAATAATAATACCATGTCATTATTTATGGTGCGACCACATGTGAAAAAAAATAATTATAAATAAAAGTTCTTGTCATATAAATTAATATATTCATTATTATTATTTTAATTCTCCCAACTTTTAAAATAATTTTTTACAGTTTTGAAAATAATTATTTTATAACCGGACTGGCCATGGTCCTCTCGATCTCCACTTCCATTTTTTGATCACTTATATAAATAAATAAATAATTTTTTCTGTTAAAATAATATTTTTTTTAAAAACTAGTAAATAGATATTTATTAAATTTATATTCAACTAAATTAATATATTTTACCCTCAATACAGTGAATACATGTTTATTTAATTTATGAAATCATTCTAACTTGAATAAAATTATTCCTTTATCTTGATAATAGATTTTTTTCAATTAATAAAATTAAAATAGATTTTAATGGATACCATCAAAAACAAATACTCAATGATACTATAGGATTCCTTCTCTTTGGAAATAGGCAGGGTTAACTAAATTCAAAGAGTACTATAAAAAAATGGGTTAAGGAACCCAAGAGAAAGAACAGAATGTCGTAACCACAAAATCCACATATGAATGCTCATATGTTAATATAATCATATTGTCTCCATATCTCACCAAGATGGTTTCCTGATAGTTCCATCAACGTTTTTACTTGATACTTCATTCTTTGAATACCTAATATAAACACATCATTACACCATGTCCGTGGAATATGACATGATGGTTCTATTTCAATCAAGTTTTCAAGATATCATCTTCCATAAATTGAAGGGACAAATCCTTCCTCAATATGTCCATTAATAACATTCCACTCGAGCAACATTAAAAATAACCCACTTCTATCCAACTCTCCATGCGAAAATATTAATCAGTAAATCAATGTGTGCATGTCGTGGCAAAGATTAAAGATAATCATAATGTCTAAGGGTCATTACCCATGCTCGGAGATAGGAATATTCGATGACACTAAAACACGATGAATTGTTACAAGCTTGCATGTTCTCATAATCTCCCATCGTGGAAATTACCATGTATGTACATCATTATATGGAGTCTCTCCTACTTATGAGTACTATCAACTGATTGTATTTATACTATGTATCCCATTATAGAATTTCATCTAACTATAGAACTATATTTAATAAACTTTTCATATAACTTAAATGTTCTCATTATAATAGTGAACAGTTATAAACTTTTCAATAAGAAAAATTAATCAGGACATTATAATACAATATTCATTGAATGAAATGAAAAATATGTAATATGAGGTTTAATATTTAAATATATTAAATATTCATATAATCAAAGTACAATCTGATGGTTCTATGACACCAACTATTACACAGAACTAGTTAGCTGATGGAGAGGATTTTCAAATCATGTGGTGGTCGAGGACATATGCATAGAAATTGTCTGATTGGTTGTATGACCGATTAGTAGTTGTTTAAGAGATAACTGAGGCAATATAGAAGATAAGATCATCATATTCAACTAGGTGTAGAATGTGTAAGAGTATGAGGATAAGCATTAGATGTTTGGTGGAGGTTCGAGGTACAACCATCACCACCCCCATGTGGTCAACCGAAATCTCTGAGAGATGGTGGATAGGGGCTGGTCCATATCCATTTTATTATGTCTTATGACACATGTGATCTAAAGATGATTATAGTAACAATTTTTGACTTCTCTACACCACTATATATTCTAACATATGTAGGTTCTAGTCACACATTCTTTACCAGGAACCTTGTTTGGAGATTATATATTCTAATGGATTAATTGGATCTATCCTTACATTTAGAGACTCATGTGGTAGGAGATTTTAAGATCACACAGATGTTCCAGATGTGTGAGAATACACATGGAGGTGAGAGCAATGGATGGGATCTCATAGTAGTGGTGTCGAGGACTGATGACATCATTCTAAGTATAGACAAGGTGCAAAGTTTGGTGTGTCCATAGAGATGGGACGAGATTTTCCATGTAAAGGTAAAAGTAATCACATGAAGAAAATAATGGAATTTTTTAGAGGGGGTAAAACCGATTATTCACCAGTTTTCCATCCATACCCTTGCTGTTGAAGTTGACAAAAATTATCAGTTTCATATAGTGGTGGAGTAGTATGAGGATGTCATTCCTAAGGATATCACAAAATTACCAATCTATTGAGAAATAGTTAACTACATTGATCAATACCACTGCATAGGAAAAAACAAACACATTCATATCAGATGTATCCAAAAACAATATTCGAGAGCGGAGGGCGCAGTTTACATACATGCAGAATATGGGCTTCATGATACCCAGTGTTTCACTATGGGTAGCACAAGTATTGTTTTCTAGGGAAGCAGTCGAATGATTGAGGTATTGTGTGGAATTACTTTATATCAAAATTCATTTACAAAAATAAAATCAACAACATTTTTGAAATTATTTCCATCAAAATAGTAATTTAAATTAATAATTTTAAACAACCAATTTCCATAAACTCACCCCAATATAATGTAATTGGGGGGTGGTTCCATATTTTACATCCAAAAGAATTTCAAATATTCAAATACACATGAATTGGTTTTGATCAAATCATTTGAAATAATATAGGATCAATCGAATTTAAATCAATAATTTAAATAAATCATGTAATTCAATGTCAATCAATTTTTCTAATCTGAATAAATACACCTAACTCATGGGGGTCGATGTCAGCAGAAATAGTAAACCACCCTATGTGGTTCAATACGCCTCCTAAAAACATTAATATCATAATCCTCAACACTAAAATAGTCCACATTTTTAAGGGTTACATGAACCAATACAAGTAATTTTATTTTAATAGAAAATCAAATATCACATATGCTGATACATTCTTTCCCCTACATAATTTCTAGTTAATAATTTATAATATTACATGTGATATTATTTTTATCTCATTAGTATAATTGTTAAATTATCACATAAATTTATTATATTCAATAGTATTTTTTATTATTAAGAAAAAATTTCTAATTATCATTTAAAAAAGTACACGTAATAATTTGATTAACAACATTTGATAATTTTATTTTCAATTTTTATTTGATAATCTGGTGGGATTATCATTGATAATATATTAATATTAGAATTTAAAAAATTACGATAATTATCCTTTGAGAAAGTATTTAATTATCCCATGAGGATCTAGATTATATATGTGAGGTGATATTTACCTTATAATTATATATTAATAATATTTTTATTATTGAATTTTGTTAAAACATGGAAATGACCTTTGATAATTCAAATCAGAAATTGTTTGAAAATTTTATAAATTATATCATGATAATATAGTGAATATAAATTTATAATATATTTTGAAATATCCATGTAAAATGTAAAGTATCATATTAATTAATACCTTAAATCCATAAAAAAGTGTACTTTTCTTCTACTCATTTTGACAAATCAAACTACACTGATGATGTGTAATTCCAATAAATATCAAAGAAGTTATAGAATTGATTTTTTTGAATCAAATAACAAAAAAATAAAAGTAAAATAAAATCACCTTCTTAATATATGGTGGAGCACCAGGTAAGAGGATACCATCACACGATCTAAATTTGATAATCCCATGTTTGTTGATTGTGTGGTAGGTAGATCATGGGTCACCATAAATTGATTGGATCTTCCAATCCAAACCGAGAGTGTTTAGGGTATTTCAAAAACCATAAAAATAATTGTGAATGAATCAATAATTTTAAAAAACAATTTTAGTTAACATTTTACTGAATAATTTATGATAGAGTCATTATTTTTTATTTATTAGTGGTGTTTGAATTTATTCAGGTCAAGAAACATGAAAAACAGATGGATTTGAATCCATTATTTTTCATTATTAGAGGTTTTGGTAGTTTTTTTGGTTTAGAACATTATTAGTACCCTATTTTATCAATTAATAGTAGTTATTATATATTATAATTATTAAATAAATTAAAATTAATTATCTATACGATGAATTTTCTGTTCTGAAAATTAGTTATGCCCTTTATATGGTAAATCCCTTGTTCTAGACAATCAACTATCTCAGATTTCTCCTAATGAATATTGTTTAAGATACACTAATTATTTAATATTCATAAACCGGAAAAAATAATTAATTAATATAAAATGGTTGTTTTTGTGATTGTGATTTTTTATCTCATGGTGCCTACAAATATTATACATTGACTAGGGTGAGCCCCTCATTCTGGACCTAGGGGAGGTCATAGATTTCTCATACAATGCACAGTTTTGTAGTTATTTAATTATTTTATATAAAAAGTATTCTATTAATATATTATATTTAAATCTTATATTCAGCCTTCATAAAGCCTTTTCAGGACATAAAATCTCAGACTAACTCACTGTTGAACTCTAAAAATATTCCACTGAATATTCTATGATGATTACTGGAATTTAAGAACATTAACTCATTTATCAAAATTTAACTGATAAAACATGTATTCCCACAAAATATATTAATAATTTGACACAAGAGGGTATATAATAATAGAAAAAAAATGATACGAAAAAACCACTTTTTACATTTCATATATCTTGTGAACGAATCCCATCGCCTTGGGGGGTAGAAGTCCACACTTTCACAAACGATGCTATCATTTTTACAAAAAAATGGAATTTATAATGATATGTGTTCTAAAATAATTAAATAAGTGTGATGATGTTTTAAATATCATATATAACATGTATGAACATAGTTCGCATCATAAAGACCATCCACTGATGTTGGTAATGGGAAAATGAAAAATCATCATTTTGTGAGGTGGTGGTTTTCCGTACAAAGAACAAATATATATGTTACCCATTAGATAAATGTTTGTGTGATTATAGGGTTTAAACACACCATAAAAAAATACTAGTTTATTGAGAAAACTATTTTTTATACAATATTGAAATAATAATTTTTTATGAATAGGTAATTGAAATTAACCTAAAATGCTTGAGGATGTTTGTTACCTCTTATTCAGTTAACTCATTCTGGTTTGAACTAAAGAGTACCATGGATTTCTTTTACCACAAGGGGGTGCATCTCGGATGATGGTATGCATGTTGGGATTATTTTTGGGATGATATTTTTTGACCCAATGTGGACTGATTTGTGTTAGTAATAATGAGGAGATGATTCTTTTTATAGTGGAGGAGGAGAAACACTCTTATTAATCTTAAATTAACCACAATCCTTATAATTAATTTTAATTACATTCCTTAGTATTATATTAAAAAAAATTATTTTTTTGAATTATACAAGATATATTATGCTGACTATAAATATGAAATTAATTTTTACAAATTCTAATAATAGAATAGGTTGAAATCAAATAAAAATTCATCCTATAAATTAGACGACAATACATGTTTAAAAATCATCTAAATGTTTGACAATTTTTTACATTAAATATAAATGTGAAATGAGTCTCAATGACCTAAATTGGATTTATTGAGAAATTTATAATATAATTAATATTTAATACCAAATAAACTTATTATTTATCATTATAAATAAATTATATGATAAATTAATTTTTTAACTAAAGATTATTACTTTTAACTATCCATTAAAAATTATATGTTTCATAAATATATTTAAAATCCACACCAACCTAGTTTTTATGTTTATCCTCTGAATATGATGTTTAGTTTAACATATTATATCAATTAAAATTTTAATATTCATATTTAGATTTGGATCTCCATTAAAATGTGTTCAAATTGCTTGTATATAAATATATGTTTTTATGTGTTATATAGGATTTGTTCATATCATATTCATATCACACAAAATATATGATTATAAAAAATATTTTAAAAATTATATCAAATTTATATTTTATATAATTAATTATCTTTATGTAATAAAGAATATTTATTATGAAAAAACACTTTTAAAGCTTAAAAAATAATATTTCTTCGTTTATTCAAATGGTTCTTACTCTTATTACTAAATAATTGATAACTATTGATTTAATTTTATATTTATGTAAAATATAAATTTTCATAATTTAATTAATATTATTCATAACTACACACATAAATGGTTAGTTATATTATATTATATTAAATACTATTATTTGAATAATATATAATTATTCAGTAAAACTCGGTCTTGCATGAAATTCAAGCTATCAAGGATGGTCTTTCTTTCATATGATATAAGATAACTCATGATTTTTGTTAATTTCATGATATATAAGGTATTGAACTTATTTAATATAATATATATATTATAAATTTTCAAAAAATTTATTCCATTATTCTCTTGGAGATTCCTATCATACAAACTATAAAGTAAAAAAAATGTGCTTTAGAATTTCAGGGTGTTATATTCTCCCCACTTTAATTAAATTTTATCTTCACAATTCAAACACAATAATAATTTTTTTTCACAATTTTTATGTCACAACATGAGAAGGGTTCATAAAATAATCTCCAGAAAAATATATAATGGGAAGTACAATAGTTTCATGGATTGCGATGATAATAGGTCTTTAATTAAGATAACATTGGAGGAAAATCAATATAAATACCTCGAGAAATAGTGTATATATTTATTGGGAGTGAGTGAAGTAATTAGTCAAAAAAATTAATGGTCAATAGAATTTAGAGTACCACAAATCCATAAATATTTGGTGATTTAAAGGGTCATCTGTAAATAAAATATATATATGATGATAGTATTTTTTGTTGTTTTTATTTACCCAAATGTTGAGGAATTATTTTACTTCCTATGTATAAATACTTAATATATATCTATATAACAAGTTTCAATTTTTTCCTTGATCAAATTTCCAATTCATTCAATAAATAAATTTGATTCACGAACCACTAAATAAATCATTTAATAGATCATAAGGCATATTAAATAGTGAAAAATAATATTATTTTTCATTAACTATCTTAAAAAACCAATACAATTAATATATTAATCTCTAATCCTAAACATTGATACTACTGTTTTATAATTAACATTTATTCTTGAATTTTTTTAACTATAAACAATGAAAATTTTACAAGGAAATTGTGTATATCTGTGGTTATCATGAAACCCTTGTCATTCTTCGGAAATGTGTTGAGGACACACTGCCATTTCCAAATAAGATTGGTTATCAAACAACATACAAGATATTTTTCATAAAGTATATTAATGTATATTTAAAAATAATTCGTTTGGAAATAATTCAAATATTTTTAATTACAATATAACCTTTTAAATTCATTTTTCAAGAAAACCATTAAACAAAAATACTTCATCCATATATTTTTTAAAAGGGCCTTCTTTGGCCTATGGTATATCTATAATACAATTCATAGGATTTCAAAATCATTACACCTTATATTCAATCAAAAACTCATTATATTTAACCTAGAATATTCATTTTCTGTATTTATTAAAATCCATCACAGTGGTTTGAAAATATAATGTGAATTATCCTAATAATATCCAATGATTGTGTAAAACTAGGTGTGAAATAAGACCTATTGTCTTGTACTAGGATACCCCAAGTCATGCTTTGAACACCTTTTCAAATTTATTACTCCTTGGTAGATCTGTTCCAAAACCAATTACATTTGTAATATCCAAACAACTATATATTTCTTGTAATACCTACATAATGTCTACCTTAAAAAATATTATATGATGTTCATTTATACATATCTTTAAATACCAATATAGGGTTATGTCCTTTAACTTATTTTTACCTAAATATAGATAGTAAGGATTCTGAAAAACATCATATGATACAAACCATAGCATCCCAAACCCAAAAGACAAGTTTCAGTGTCTACTAACAATTACACTCTCATGATTACTAGGAATAAATCCATGAAGGGACAAGAGTTTAGTATTCTCTTTAATAAAAATACATTAATTAGTATTTTATTACAAATAAATAAACGAATTAAAAAAATTATAAAAAACATTGAGTATAGCATTATTCCACTTATTTTATAACATCATATCATTCATAGTATGTTTCTTGGATTCTTAGGGAAAGATAACATAACCATGGTGGGCTAAAATTCTTGGTATGATTAAATTATAGCAGAAAAAAAATCTATCAAAAGAAAGAAATCAAAATCAATTGGTATATAACTGAAAAAACATGCCATGTAATCAATAGGATGATAATGAATCGAATAAATAATAATTAAAATTAAATAAAAACACATTCCATTAAAATAACTAGAAAAGGAAAATCTAAATCTTCAACAAATCAAAATGAAACACATGTCTTTTTTCAATGAAATTAAAATGGAATATATCCATTAATATGTCATCACAAAATCTAATGGATGTATAATATTTGAAACTAACTGAGGTTGATGAATAATTTTTGGATATTATGTTTTTCGGGAACATGTTAACATTACTATAAAGATAGATAAAAAGTATTTGGAAACCCCATTAGCATAGGCTATCTAACTAATTTCTAAAAATGGGACTAGTGATGGATTACAAGGCTTACATTATCCAATCCCCAACCCATTGAACCCATAGGGATTTCATTAACCGGTCCCCACCCAATATAGTGCATGTACAATTAATTCTAATAAAAACATCATAATCAAATATTTGTATTGAGAAAAGGATACATATTTAACAAAATTTCACAAAATAATCAAACATCAATCAAATTAAACACTATAAGAAATGGAATATGGTTTTTCTAATTAACATATAAAGAATAAATGATATGGATAATTAGTGTAAATTCAATGTTCAATTATCATACGAAATTGAAAATTTCAATTGGACTAAAAGGAATCATGGAAGTTAATACGAATATTATCCTTGGCTAAATCAATAATAAACCATCTAAAGGATGAACAAGGAAGGAATCAATAAATAATTTCCCAAGTGGAGTATATGTGATGGGTTATTTTTATTCATAAATATAAATAATATAAAATGATATTTTAAAATTAATTTTCTTAAAAATTAATATTTTAAACATGAAAAGAAATCATTGAATGAATAATAGAGAAAAAATATATATATATCATGCAAGGTAAAAAAACATTCTTATTGGGTTATTTTCTTGATCATGTCTGGGATACCGTAACAATATTAAAAAACCCATGTGAGTTGTGCTCAGTGTTATAAATGAGGAATGTAAAAGGGTTCTCTCACCACATAGTGATAGTTAAAGGAAATGACATGGGAATTTTGTATCTTGTATGGGTAGGGACAATATATCAGACGTTAGTGTCCCTACATTTCTCATTATTCTGATAATAATTTCAGACATAGTTATGAAGAATCCACTCATTTTAGATTCATGTAAAGAAAACATCAGCTTTCTAGATTAACATCATACTGTAGGAACAAAAGTTAACTGATGTGAGAAATTAGTAGTGATTATTTATTAAAATTCAAAAGTATTATTTCTAGAAGAGATATATTGTCTCTAGTAATTGTATGATAGCTCAGGGAATTCATATCTATCATATTATGAAAAGAATCATGACACAAGTGCTTCATCTATTACATATTTCATGTGTTGGTCTAACATACAAATAGATATAAGGGGATTCATTTCTATTTTTCATAGATATATATCATTTGTGGTTAATTTTAAGTGATATGATGCATCCAATTTAGTTTAATTTAATTAATGGGGAAACCACTTGTGACATTTAACACTATGCTGTGATGATGTGTTCCAAACAATTGTACATCATAGGGTTAAAACATGTCCCAAATATTATAACTTCATGTGGCCAGGATGTCAGTTGTGTTGTTGTATTAAATATTTCTTCCAATAAATATTTCATATTTTTTAATATCATGTGTTTAGGAAAATAATAATATATTATGGGAGCTATGAAAATAATTTTTTATGAAACCATGGATGGGTGGGGGTGTGATAGGTTCCCCATCCATCATGAAAAATTTGAAATCTCTATTGTGATTGTAATATGTATGATACAATTCCCATTCCTTTTTTTTACAATTTGGAGTCTTCATTCCAGGTTCATTTTGGTTTTAAATATCCAATACCAGTTCTCTATGAAGGAAAAAATTGTGGTGGGCTATTTTATTGAAGGATAATGTGATCTAATTTTGATAGTCATGCAGTTTTTTCATGGTAGGTAAACTTTTCTCTTTGAGTCATTCCAATTTATCAAATAGATTCTGTGACTTCTCATCATCTGATAGATCTCTATATATATCTATTTGAAGTAATAGAAATTTTAATTCCCTTATAAACCCACCATGGTTATGTAAATTAGTGAATATACTGTTTCTTGTTTAGAAAAATGTGTGGTGGAATTTGATTCCAACAAATCATAGATCAGATTTTATAGATAGTACTTATTATCCATATTCACTATCTTCTAGTGTATATTCAAATAATTCTAATTAGAAGAATATTTTTTTCAATTTTTCTCTATGATATCCAAATGAATGTATAGTATCGATGTCGAACATCCGGTATAATGTTTTAACTCATTTTCACATTAATTGGTTCTGTATTCTATCCATATCATTTGAAGGACTTGAAATCTATTAAGGATATTTGATTTAATGATGTTTATGATATTATTTAATTGGAATTAAATGCATGCTATTGCCTCAATCCATTTGTAAAAATTTGTTTGTATCAGTATTGATGTGAATAACCAACATAGTTGTGGCTAGAGAATATTCCCCCAAAATAACCATTTCTAATACAGAAAATGGCCTATACTATTTAGTTGTATAATGAAATTATGGAGGTGGATTGATGATGCTCACGTGAATCTGGAATGCATGATATTTCTTAGTAGACATCAAAAAGTGCTACATAATTATTTTCCTATAGTATCCAATCCTCTGGGATTATTATGAGAGGCCTTTTGTGGATTGGTGAGTGCCATAAGATCCAATGTGGACATATTCCCTGACCGTGGGAATCACACTTTCATCCATGTGTTGGAACTAAGGACTTTTGTAGCATAAAATGGAGAAATGTTTTTCTGTATTTTCAATCCTCATTGGGTCGATTATGGAGTTTTTAAGGAAACTGGTCACATGGAGAAAGCTGACAATAGGGTTTTAGGTGACATCATTTCCGAGTGTTTCATAAACTTTTTGGGTCCAAAAATTTGGGAATTAAGAAAAGTAATAATTTCAAACGGAGTTTGTTGCAATACTAAATTTGTATATGAATTATTAATAAATGTTATGTTAATGAAATATCTCATCATGGGATATATAAATGTCACTACTACAGCTCAAAGAATTGGGATTTTTTGATGAATATCTTGTTTCCCTATCGCATGAAATAGTTTCTCGTAATAAATTTATTCTTAATAAATATTACACATATGATACACCTTGAATATAAAGAGGACTACTGAATATCACAGTGTGGTCTGGGAAAAAATATGGGTTTTGTGAAAGAAATATTGATCATGAATCCCAGAACATGCATATAATAAGAGGTGTTATTAACATGTTTTTTATTGAGCTTCTTACATATTCTAAATATTATGTTTGTTTGATCAATGATTTCATGTTCATAAATTTAGGAATATAGTAAAGGAAGAGTCTAATGATTATTATAGAAAAATAATTCAATTCTAATATACTAAATATACCTATATGTTGATAAAAATGTAAGAATTCTCCAATGGTAGTGAGCTATGGATAGTTGACTGAAGTGTTCCGAGTGACACAATGTGTTACCCCAAATATCATTTAATGTTAATGTTCCTGGGAAAAAGTGACTATGTCCAAAAATATATATTTGAAAAACAGTAATATTTTTTTTATTTTGGTGTGGTGGACACAATTTCAGTCTATGATCCTTGCACTTTCTATTATTGGGGAACATTGTAAAATTGATAAGTTTCCTCTATACATGTGAATATTTAAATCAATTCATGTTTTCATCCGACCAGATTTACATGTTCTAGCCAATGTTGGGACATGGTCCATTGTTTTTGAAGAAACAGTTGGCACCCTAATTCACCCTCCCCTTCTCAGGTTGTTTTGGGGTCTTTAATATTTAATATATGCAGGATTCCATCAAAACCTAGTTTTTATAAGGATTTTTTTTATTTGAACCATCTTATATGGTAAATTTTCAACATGGAATCTTATCTAATCCAATCCTTATAATTCTGGGGGTAGGATAAATATTCATAGATAAAACAGTATGGGATATATCCATTTGAGGGTGGATATCAGTCCATCATGCTATTGGGTGGTGTTGATATGATTGATATCATACATTTCAAAAACAATGAACGAGGATACCATTTTTGGTGCATGATACAAAATATTACATTTTCCAAATTAGTGTATTCTGGATCTAGGGGTTAATTAACCATGCTCTCAGTATGATCATTCTACCATTGGGGGTCATGGTATAACTTGGGCTCAAATGGAAATACTATTATTATTCATATGTTATTTCTAGACATAGGGTCTAATTCTTCATTTTTTGATGTCATTTATTCCATTGGTCTTCTTTATCACTGGATATGATTCACCTATGATTCTTAGGTAGTATATTTATAGATGTAAGGCCAGTTTCATGATAGTGATGGGGGATTGAAATTTGGCATCATTATCCATGAATCCTACGAACAAGATAAAAGGGTATGAAAAAATATAATTGTTTGTATAGAAAAATAAAATCTCTAATCTAACATAATTGATGTTGGTATTTTCTAACCATTTTCTTATAGGACATCGGGAGGAACTGTCAAAATACATTTTCCTTGGATGGGGGTTTTATGGGGAATCAAAACCAACCTAGATGACTGTTCAGTGTCAACTGGTGTATGTTATAGTGTGGTTTGTGTCACAAGGAAATAATATTAGCCATGTATTTTCACATGTTTCTATGACATGATCATGATTTTATACTATTTAATAAGGACCTCCCATGGGTCCAAGTTCATTTTCAACATATGGTGCACACGTATGTACTAAATAGGGTTGCTACAAGAGACTATGTGGACATTGTGGTGTGTCATATAATTCATCATATTTTTCATTGCAATGATGTGTCTGGGTAAATTATTACTATCATAAATATATCAAATATATATTCCCTAAATAATTCAAAAAAAAATTTCAAAATTTTTACCATTCCACGGATCAATTTAATGTTAATGGATACATATATGTGATAAATCCATGAAATCTACATATAATATGATTATATTTCCTTCAACTAGAGGCATCATAACAGGTGGTTGAAGAATGGACTATTTGATACAATAAATGCATTCTTGGAAACCTGAATCCCATAATTAGGAATAACTCATATTCATTAGCATGGAGAAGGGGAGATATTTTCATTCCAGGTTACATATTAAATAATGAATGTATACAATGTTATATTGGGACCCCGTGGATCATTGAGATTCAGAGGGGGTGTCATTTCTAGGATCACGATGTCATTCTTAGGTTGACATTATTGAACCGAGGCCTATCAAAACATGGATCTAGAAACATAGTCTAGTTTTTATTTTCTGTAAATATAGAATGGTTTAATCAGGTAGTTCCATGTTCAAGTGATGATACAAGTACACGATGGATACATTGTTGAAGGTGGAGTCACTTACATGTTTTACCCAAGTTTTTTGTCTCAATATTTGGTGGAAGGATAAAGCTATGTGAAATGTGGTTTTACGGGAATCATACTTCCCAAATATTGTAAAGGAATTAGATTCATTTTGAATTTTTTTTGAGAATACTGAGTTTCACAAAAGGATGAAATTTGTGAAATTATGGAGGTTTGTGACTGCATGATTGATTGATGGTGTTATCTAGGACAATGAAAAGAGTCGTGAGTATGTGATGTGTTGATGGTGACTACTCACAACTATGGGAATCATTTAAATTGTGTTAAATTTCATAGGGATCCAGGAATATATGATCATCATGAACTAGATTTTTTAGTTTTGAGAAAACATTTCTAGAGTCGTGGGATCTTAGCAATGTGTTATACCAATAAATATGCACCAAGATCCACTTCATTTGGAATTATGATAATTGGGAAAAATATGAATAGTCTAAAGTTCATGAATACTTACTTCATCATGAATGTGGTATTTGAAGTCATCTTTAAAATCGTGAAAATTTTGTTCTAGCCCGGAACGATGATTAGTTATCTCGAAAAAAAGGGTTTCATGATGAATGAATATTCAACATTTAAATAGTTCTATGTGAAGTCAATTTTCATTATGATTGTTATAAGCTTCATGAAGGTTCTAAAAAATGTATCTTCTAAATATATCACAGTGAATTGTAGGGTTGATGATCCTGTTCTGGTGAGCATTCCATTCATGTTCATCATCTCAGGACGACAGTGGAATTAGATTCACATGATAGTTAGGAACACAAAATAAAATAACAATCTATTGAATCATCGTTGAATTATTTAATATGAGAACATCTTGCCATAAGGTATTGAGCTAGGTGGAGTCTATAGAAGTGTTATGAGGGAGGCCGTATGTTATCCTTATAATATTGTGAAATAAGTGTTCCTAGAAAAGATTGATTTTTTATCATCTTATATAATCCAAAATAACAAGTGATGATTAGTGGATTTTTGTATGACTGATACAGATTTTTCATATTCTATTAGACTATCTATTTTTGGTGAACCATTTAAAACTGTCATGTTTTATTTCATCATGTGAATGTTTAATTACTATGTAATTTCATCGAATTTGATTAAAAAGATATCACCAATGTGGGAATAATAATAATCGAACAATAATTCACCCCTCAACTATAATGGTGTCATGGGGTCTTACAAGTTGTTTCAGATCCAATAGGTTCTTGGTGGTTAATCATTAGTCTTTGGTTTTCATGGAGAATATAATGAAATTAAGGGGAGTTCCCATATTTGATGGAGGAAGACCAAAATTTTCAATAATATGATGAGATATCATCTTAATACCATCATATGGATGATCATTTCCCTTAGATTAGGGTATTGAGGTCACAGATGTGATAGGTCTTTTTTTGAATAAAACATTTATGAATATTCCTAATACATATGTTAAAAACAAAAAATCCCTTACTTTAATGCAATGAAATCAAATCTATTTTCTAGGTATTATTTCCACTAATGGGAAAAAAATTGGGGAAACTATTATATATATATATAAGAGGGTGATACAATTTGAAGGATGCCAAGAACCATGTAATTAACAATTGGTTTGATGATTTGAAAATGAATCTAAATGAAAATAATGATTGTTCTTTATCCAAATTACAAATGTTTTTAGAAAATATTGAGGACTTGGTGAAGAAATTAACGATGTTGATATTTTGAATAAAATATTGAGATGTATTCCACCCTAAACAATACAAAAGTGTTATTACACTAGAAAAGGGATTTGTCTAATCATTATCTTGATGATCTGCATAGTAGTATGGTGGATTATGAAATTAGAGATAAACGAGATGATGAAACAACTAATGTAATCAAATAAATCGAATTTAATGCCATGGAAAAACAAATACATCCATATATAGGTTAGATAATTATAATGATTAAGACGAAATACTTTCTCATTTTTCCAATAAATTAAATAGAGGAAAATGGATATTTATTGATAAAATACATATTGCATATTTTCATTGAGGTATAGATTGGAACATTACCTCTTGAGGCTTAATGAATTTTTATTATGAATAAAGTGATGTTGGAATCATGAGAATGACTAAAAAGAGATTCCCTTAAAAGGGTTAATTCAAATTGAGAATGAGATTATAGATAATGTGTTCATCTATAAATATAAATTGGATGATAATGACTTCTATAATGACACAAAAGAAAAGTATAAATCTAGAAACCATGAATCCATGATGTTAAGGGTTTAATTTGTATAACCAAAAAAATATAAAGATAATTTTTTAATTAATGTTGTTGATCTTAGGGAGGAAATTTTTGGTTCTCTAGATAATATTGAAATTAACAAAAATAGAAACAAAAAATTGAGTGTTATTTTAGAAGAGTAATCATACTATGTATATCAGCTTCAATAAGAAATTGATCTTTTGGATGTAGAAAAAAGTCAACAATGACCTTACATCTAGATTGGAGGATGAAGATAAAAACACAGGGGGACTTGGTAAAGATGTTCTTACTCAAAGATGTAAATTGAAAACAAAATCAATATAAAAAGGAGACAAAGAATAAATTACATTTTGGATGATTCCTATAATAAGATATGTTATAAATAGATAAATGTGGTTATGAAGTACTATATATGGTATTTAATGATAACAAATCCACATTTATGTAAAATGATGAAATTATATTTTATGTAGAAAAATCAATGGTTAGAAATGGGATGATCCAAAATAAAGGTAATTAGAAAGTTTAAAATGGAAAACTAGCACCCAATGTCCCAACTAATATAGAATCAACACAATAGAAAAGTGACATATGAAAATCCTAATGTAACCCAATATGAACAGAAGTCAAATATCATTACAAGAGAAGGGTACATGTGGAGGAATGGAAGTAAGAATATTTTTTCCATTATAAATTGTGAATATTTGGGATTTCTGTTCCATACTATGTCCTACTATGAAAAGGCAAGGAGAAATTCGTGTTCATTGTGTTTATATCCAAAGCGGAAGTATTTATAATTATAATTTATTATTGTTTTTTGGTCGAATGATTTTTAAATAACCAGTCAATGGTTTTGTGCCGCAATGAGAATTAGTTTTTTTGAGGAAATAGTTCATATATCTCATATCATAGATTATAAATATTTACGGACTCCAAAACATGATAGCCAAATTCAAGATTGCCCTATTATTTTATACAACAATATATTCCTATGTACACTTATAGTTTTGGATTATTTGTTTCTCTCAATTCTGGATTTTATATAAGTTTATTTCTTTTTTAATTTATTATTAAATTTAAAACAAAACCTTATGGGGAGAATTTTTAATCCATGTCCTATGTATATTGTATTTGGAAAATGATTATAGATTTTATTTTTTGACAATCTATACTAGGATTATCAGGTAGATTTAATGTAAACTGATCGTACAAGTAACAAATGGATATAGTTATTAAAGGTGGTGCCATTTTCATGTGTTTCCCAAATTTTTGTGCTCAAAATATGAATGAAGGTTAATGTTTCATAATGTGAGTTTTTATAGGAATTAATCTACTCGAATATGTTAAAGGGTTTATTTTCATGATGAATCTGTTTCATAAATACTAGGATTTACAAAAGGAAAAGCTTCTCCCATGTATAGAGATTCACAAATCTTCCATAAAATGACATTTTTTATTGTAGAAACAACAAGAATCATTGGAGAGAGTTGGGTTGATGGTTAATCTTCATGAATATGAGAATCATTGTGAATGGGATAAATTTCATAGGATCCTCATTAATAGAGGATCATCATGACCATTATTTATTAGATTAAAAAAAGGATGATGGATGCGTGAGATTTCAGTAAAGTGATTTTCTTATAAATTTGTGTCTTCACCAACATCATTTGATTAGAATAGAATTGGAGAATAGGATGAATACTTCGGAATTTGAGAAGGATAAAATCATCTTGAATCATGAATTTAAAAGTATAATGAGTATAATGAAAATACTATTCTATTATTAATCGATTCTTATCTATCTTGGAAAAATTGATTTCAATGATGATAGGGTATTATACATTTCGTTAGTGCTATGTGACGGTAGTTTTATTTTTTAAGGATATGAGACTTGTGAAGCAGATTTATGAATTGTGGGGTTGAACATATGGTAATACTAAACAATTATATCAAGTGAATCAACTCGGTAGTACTCTACACAAGGAGACTCATGATTGAATGAGACTCATACTAAAATTATAACCAACTAAACTGAACATCATGTTCATAAACTGGGTAATAATTCTCTTATTCTTGGTATATTGGGGGATTCTATGGATGTATTCATAAGGAGGTAATGTGTTTTCCCTAAAATCTTTTAAAGGTAGTGTTCCAAGTATATCGTAAATATTTCTTATCTTCTGTACTCCATAATAACTACGAAATCATTATGGTCTTTGGTATGACTATCAAATTATACATGTATTCCCCATATAATATCCATTAATGTTGAACCATATATAAATTTCATGTTGCCTCAATGAATGTGAATGTTTAATTACTATGTGATTCCAACTAATTGTTTTCACAACATCTTTCCAACAATAGGAAATATGATCATTCATAGTAAAAGTAAACGATGACTCCATAATTCACCCATTCCTTATTATGTTTTTTGGGGTCCTAAAAACCACTATGAAATGTTTATGTACTATTGATCTGAAGAATATTTCTAACATTACCAAAAAAGATCTTTTTTGCAGATAAATTTCTAGATTTTGTTGCGATAATTTGTCAATAGTTTTTGATGATCAATGAAGTGATCACAAATATATCAATATTGGACCACCAAGTCTTCAACATAACATTATTATATTAAAAACAATAAGGTAATGATGATACGATTCATAAAGTGTTGATAAGTATCCTGAGAACTATTTGATCCCATGTGAATAACCAAATAGATAAATATCCCTCAGGGTTCCCTAAATGATATAGCCTCCTCAACTGCATGTTCCATCATTAATTCATTTTACCATAAATAACTATCCTTGAAATATAGTTATTAGAATATATAATTTTCAATGATCTATATTTATGTTACCAATAATGGAAAATCATCCTTTGGGAATTGTTGATTAAGGTCTCTGAAATAAAGTGAGGCCCCAGTAATCCCATTAATTTCATGAATCAGATGATTTTGGAGGGACATGTTGGGTATTTCACCTCCCAGAAGAAATAACTGTGATATATTTTTCAACATTCACTCTAGATTGGTATCATTGACGGGGTGCATCATCATGGCTACCCGATTAATACCTAAATGATCATTAAGTAAAACTATATAGTGTGAACAAAGATAAGGATTTAGTCTTTGAATTTAAATATAATTACAAGTGAGAAAATATTGATATTGTTTAATAAATTCAATGTAAACATCATTTTCCTTGAGAGTCCTGGTGGAACTTTTAAATTTATGTTGTCTGTCATCATTTGATCCGTGATTTATCCGCCTAATGTCAAAAATGGTGGTGGAGACACCTTCCTAAATTACGATAGGGCTATTTTTAATGAAATCTTAATATTCTTAAAACGCATTGTCTTTAGAGTAATTTTAATGTATATTTGTGAATAAGATGTAATATTTGTCATTTTAAAAATGATTGGGCCCACGAAAGAAGCCATTCTCATCCCTTACTATTAGAGTTATTATATTGGGACTTTGGAGAATATTTTCTATATACTATCTCTTGAGATAGAAGGAGCCATGATCTATAGAAGTAAATTTATTACCTATATCTGATTTATGGGTAGAAAATAATTATTTAAGATCAAAATTTTAGTTTTCAAAGGTGTGGACCGCATGGCATTGGGGGTTGCAAACTGTATATTTTCATCCACAAATCATTTTTTCTTCCATTCTGTAGAATCAAAATTCAATATATATTTCTAATTAGGACTCAAAGGGAGGATTTATAGCCATATATAATGCTAAACACCCCATTGATGGGTATTTAAATAATTGATTAAATATTGAATGTATCACCACATGGAACTGAATCTAAGGCCTTCTGAATATGATGTTTTCGGCAGTGTCTTGGTGGAAAACCATGATCTCAACATTGAATGTTTGACCATAGAACAATAAAAATCATAGAATTTTGAATGTACTCATTTTTTCGTACTTCAGAATATATGGATGTGATGTTTCTATATATATCCGCTTAATGATCCATCTCTATTAATGATATAGAAAAATGTAATTCTAATGGAATGCGATCCACACGATAATCTCGGATGAAGCCACTTATGTATAAAAATCTAATGGGATTTATAGGCAATTATAGAGTTCCTCTTGGGGTTATTTTTAAATATATATTAAAACATTGATTGAAGTATAAGTAAGAAAACACCACTTATTTAAGAATTTAATATTTCTGTGCTAGTGGTCGGTGCTTCCCATTGTAGAGTTTCTCCTTAATATGTATCTCAAGGTGATGTGTATTTAAAGAATATGGTAATGGTTATTTATAAGAGGTCCATGGATTATATAATTATCATGGATTATATCTCAATGAACTTCCCCATTTTTTGGGATAATCAATTAGTCAAAACCCCACCAGACAATTGTGTAAGACAATTGGGATGAGGATACTACTAAAGGGTTCAGTGGAACGTCTATGTTTCTAATAATCGTGATAAGGTTATTTCCCATTAGTTTTATATGAATATATATATTTGTGGGTATGTGACTGAGATATTGGATCAAAACTAGTATATTTTATGCCCCATTACCTCAGCTCCTACGAATATGCCCTACATCTCCCCGGTGAGATATACAGAACTACAACATGAAGGCATATTCATCATATAATAAGGTCTATAGAAATTTTTTAATGTTAATAGTACCAAATATTATCAATTATTTAGATAAAGATTTTTGTATCTTTGGTGATGTTTATTCTCCATACTTTTCATGAAAGAATTCTTCAAGAGTTAGACAATATGTTTGAGAAGAATATGATTATTTCTCATCCATCACATCCCTTTTCTGATGATTATGTCTACCTTCCATACTCATGTTTGGACAAAACTAATGAGGAAGGTGTTTTTTTTCATATTTTGTCCTTTTTAGTCTAAGATAAAGATGAACTATTAAAGGAAAATCACATCAATTTTTATTTTGTAAAAGTAATATTGTCACTTATTTTAAAATGAATTAGACTCACTTGTTCCATTGTGACAAGAAGATGTTGTTTTGAAGAAAATATTTTGATCGTACAAACCATTGGTATAGAATAGGAGAATATTGTAATAAAGAATTTATTATAATAAAATTCACTCTAAATTTGATATGATAGAAGTGATCATTTTGATGAATTATCTGAGTCTTCATAAATACTATAAAACTAAATGTGATGAATATTTTCTGATTTTTATTTAAAATAAATGATTTGATTTTTAGATTACATATGTTGAAATATTTATATACAAATGGGGGATAAAATTACTCTAAATCTTACACAAATTTATTGTATTCTAGTAGAAGATAAGAACAAGATATTGTCAATCAAAAATGTGTCCAACCTGGTACAACCATATTATGGCACAATAGCATCAAAAAATCCATCGTATTCATAAAAAAGCAATCATACCCAGGATGATCCAACTCTAGATTATGATAAAAACAAGTTAACCTGAATGATAATTATCTGGTTAATCATACCTAGGACAATCATACTTCGAAAAGACGGTACTATGGACAATTGTACTCAATATAAGATGGGTGGTTTATTTAAATATTGAAGGAAGTGATAGATTAGCATTAGTTTGACATCAAATTACATAATCATGTTTTTCATGAGTTGAATTATCTTGTTTTTCTCGGAGAGTGAATTTTCAAGTGGGTCAAGAGAAGGGGAGAAGAATAAGTCATGTAACGTAATTGGTTCAAGAGAAAATTTGATGAAATGAATGACGTTATGTGTATTTAAATTAGGATAAGAGAATTTTTATTAGAGTTGAATTGATTTTTATTTCCAAAACGGTCACGAGAAGAAGTGAAGAAGTAAATGTGGTTTGAGATATGAGTTTTATTGATTTGAGATCTAGTGGAATCTCGAAATTCATTGGAATAAATGTACTAAGCATTTATTATGGTATACATTAATTCTTACATTTTTATTCAATTGATGTAAATTTTTCTTTTGATGAAATCAGATTGGGAAAATTGGACTCATGAATTGAAATTAAACTAGAAATTGAAATGAATGTTTGAAGAATAAATGATGATTTTTGAATAATAAGGAATCATTTAAAAGAGTTTATGAAATCAAAATACACTTGTAATTTTTGGAGAAATTTATATTATGGGGAATTTTATTAAGCGAGAATTTTTTTTGGGATTCCCGCCCAATCCAATCAAGTGACGCCTATATATGTAGAAATGTACAGTTTATTATGCTACTAAATGGTGTAATATTCATGAGAGAGAACATATGAGTTTTAGATATATGAAGATGTTTGCATATTCAATATTGGGGAAAATGTTTTTTCATATTGAATTTAAAGAGAAGTGGCAATATAACTACATTGTATTCATCTTCTTATCATATTCAACGATTATGGTACTCAACAGGTTATAATATTTGGCTTCTCAATTGCATCTGTCTGGATATAATATCGTCTAAGATAATAAGATTCGTGATTTTAATATTTTTATTACTAGATCTAGGAAGAATCATTCTGATAATAATCATATCAGGTAGAATCATACTCAGTAGAATCATATCTGGAAGAATAATACAAAGAGGAATTGTATCAGCGAGAATCTCACTTAGAGAGATGAGACTGAGAGAATATGACATGGTTTTTCTATACAAATGTCTATGAGGTTATTCCATTCTTCCAGTTAAGAAGTGGATGATATTTTTTCTATTAACAAATTTTTTTTAATTGAATATAATCATAGGTAATGTGAGTTGTTACTTAAATTTTGTATTAGCTTATTTGTGTTAAGATGGTGAAAACACCCTTATAGATTGTTTACATAGTACTATATGATTGAATGAGTATATCCTGCACGTTATAATCGATTTATTATATTTTATTGTAATGTATTTAATTGGATTATATCCATAACATACCAAGGATGTAGCTATTCATGATTAATAGTGAGCCTTTTATATACTTCTATTCTTTTGGATGTGTATTTGAATTTTTTTTATCGGGGAATAAGATCTTTAAAAGTGGGGTGGTTGTTTCAATTGAAAAGAATAATAAATAAAAATGTATCAATGTTTCATCCCACCCCCTATCAGTTATATACTCATCCGGATTTGACACATAAAATTAGAATTATAGGAATGGATCCATTCACTTATTATTTGCTGATAGATAATTTGAATCTTCTGTAAAATTAGTGTATTCTAGTTTTTTTTGAAATGAAATTTCATATATGGAAAGATACAATGATTGTTTTCTTATGTTTGTTGGATTTTATGTCCCTAAAGCTAAAAAACATATATTTCATCTTTTTGATATTAAATCACCTATTACATATGTTGATGAGAATAATTTGGAGAATGATGGAAGGTCTATGAATTCTGTATTGTCATCACTTTCTGAAAGTGAATACCTAAGGGTGAAATGTGTTGCCTCATCCAAAGTTAAATGGGATTAATTAGAAAACAAATATGGAGGAAATACAAAAGTGAAGATGAAAAAATCATCATATGTGGATATTAGATTATTATGTGATGACAATAGATGAGTTAGTATATATTACGGACTTGTTTACCAGGGTAAATAAAATCACGAGTGCTACCAGTTGTCTTGGTGAAATGTTATATGACTCTATAGTTGTTGAAAATCATTAAATAACTCACACAATGTGTTTGATGAAAATGTTTCTTCATTGGTAGGTAGTGACCCTGAAACATTATATCATTATTATTTTCATAGCACCTCCATTACATCTCAAATGATAAGGGACAAATTTATGAAAACCAAAACAATGGATCTGGTAGAAATTAATTTCAATGCTGCATGAAACATAAATTTTAATATGATTATTATTTAAGATAATGCTGGAGAATATAATTCTAAATATTCTATATATAAAAATCATGATAATATTTTATCACTATTTTCTATAAAAATGAAAATAGGAAAAGGAAAATATTAAGAGAAAAACACAGGAAATTTTGTGAAAGTGGAAACTTTTCACTATTCTAATAACTATCCTGAATGAAAGAAAGAATTGGATACTAATAAAGAATAATGAAATCCATGAATATTTTTGAAGTAATAGGAAGAAAAAAATCAAAATCTTAATGGGAAGAATGAATGTTCATAAAATCTAAAAGAATATGTTTCTTATATAAAGATGAAGAAGAAGATGGATGTGATGATGGATCTGAATAATCCATTGAGTATGGTATTGAGAATACAATATTTCAATATTGAATGATGTATAATTGAAAATAATTTTTTCTAAAGAAGATGAAACTAAAATTGAAATGACTTTTATAGAGTAATTGAAATAATGTATATGAAAGATCATAAGGCATAAAAGGAGAATAAATGGAAGATGAATGTAATTAAAATAACGAAAGAAATTATTTTTTATGAGAATGTGACGTTCGTAAAATATATTAATCATTTAAATTGATCTCTTAAAGGAGAAATGAATCTTCATGACCATATGGATGTGAAGTAAATGGAAAAAGAATATGTTTTGGAACATTTCCAAAAACCTCTCAAAATATGTTTTGAGAAATAAAATATTTTATAACACTATTACTAATATTAGTGAATGTTCTCAATATTAGACAGTAGTGAAGAATCAACAAAACATAACTATATATGTTGATAAGAAACATTAAATTTTTTATGAATTGATCACTGTTGGAAAAAATATATATGTTTCAAATACCATCATTGTCAATAATTCCTAACCATTAAAGTACATAAATTAATATTTTTTTAAATAATATATGATTATAAATTTTATAGATAATTTTAGTTTCGATATATTAGAAAAGAAGAGGACAACTCTAATTGATTATGTAATATTTTGTAGCTCAGAAAAAAAAGAAAAGGATGGTTGTGATACGTATTTATAGTTCCAATAAATATGGATGTTTCATAGGAAGATACTCTATGTATGGATATTTATGGTATTTTGGTGGATTCATAAATATATAAATATGTGTTGGTTATATTAATTTTTTTTTTATTCCATAGGTTATGAAACAAAAAATTTTAGGGGGTCTAAATTCTTTCTAGTGTAGAAATATGAGAAGGTTGATAAAAATGGAATAAAAATTCAAAATAGGTTCCACCCTTTAGAAACAAATTATGAAAGATATGAACATCCTAGGTACCTTTCAAAAGGATTTATTTTTTTTCCTGAACAATATATTCTTAAAAATTTTCTAAAACATAAGATGAATAAAGCAGGTTAAGAATTTTAATCTATTTTATTTGAAACAACATTGAAATCATCCAAAGGGGAATGAACCTAGATTTGTGATAGTTAAAGGGTCGGGACCGATTTTCAATTAAACTTGAATAACTATTAACCGTGCATCCGATCTATGCGCTGCCTGCAGCATTGGGATCCTAGCGATGAATTGGTCCTTTTTTGATACTCTATGTGAGTTTTGGAAGATTTTGGAAAATGGTCGGGTTTGGAACGAGCGTATTTCCAACCCGGCCCCTAAAACAAAAAAAAGCTGATATCTCTGAGATCGGGAGTCCGATTGACACGCCGTCTCTCGCGTTGGGTTCTTTTTGATGATACAGAACTTTGGGATACATAAAATATGGGCTTCATGATAGTTGATGTATCAACCACTTGGATCGATGTGCGAACCCTCCCAGAATCGAGCGTGTTGTGTGCGAGAACCCTATAGCTGGCTCCTACAGCGACGACTCCCGTACTAGGATCCTTCGTGGGTTCGACGATGATTACTACTATACTGGGATCCTCTATGGGTTCGACGACAATAAATAATTTACGGGAATCCATGCTGGGTTCGATGACGATGACTACTATACTGGGATCCTCTATGGGTTCGACGATGATGACTACTGTACTGGGATCCTCCATGGGATCAATGACGATGAAAATTGTACTTGGATACTCCATGGGTTTGGAAGTGATGACCACTCTACTTGGATCCTCCGTGGGGTCAGCATCAATGATTACTATACGTGGATCCTCCATGGGTTCTGCAACGAAGACTTCTCTACTAGGATCTTATGTGGGTTCGGTAGAGGAGATGATTCAGAGGCTACATCTAATCAACTCCACCCCTCTTTGTTAGTTTTATACCTATGTGAGATGAGTATTGTCTTTCAATCATTATCAACGATATGATTGTATTTACTTCCTGTGTGTATTGGGTTGTGCTTGGGCTAGATAGTTGGAGTCGAACCAAGATTGTTAACATAGTTATATGTATAGGCATATACCTAAGTAGAGATGGTTGATACTTCGTGATTGTATCATTTGTTTTTGGTTTATCCTTCATGGATTCTTAGAGACCTTCAGGGGTCTCGGGGTCCCTACTGAGTATTTTTATACTCACCCCTACAGGGGTTATGCCCGCACTACATTGGGTTTGATACATACGATGGTCAATATTGATCGTGGTAGAGACTTGTGGAGCTAGACTGTACCCGGAGGATGACCACTCTGCAGAACGTACACGAAGCAGACAGACGGACCTGAGGTGCTGAGGATACCATTTGTACCCAACCATTAGGTAGGATTCCCGAACGATGACTCAGTTGTTGCTACATTACATTAATTTTGTTGTACTAGACTATCGGTTGTACTGTACTTACTGTTGGGCTTGTATTTTTGGACCCTTCCTTTTCAGCTAATATTTTTGTATACAGTTTTACTTCATGCTTACATTTGTTGTGTACTCTGTTGTGTTTTGTTACTATATAAAGGCAATGAATTCCCTTTTTTCAGGATTTATGCCTTTGTTGATAGTGTCCATCCCTTGTCATATGGAAGGTGGGCTTTGGGTATTCATGATACGGGCCCCAAGGATGGGTCGTGACAACTACTCTTAATATTTGATCTCCATCCCTTAAAATCCATAACTGCAATGTGTTTAATGTGTTAAGTCACTTTTTTAAAACACCTTATAATATAATTTATAAATCCAAACACCATTATCTCTAAGATATAATAAAACTGAATATATATATATATACACATATATATCCATTTATATGGTTATGGGTATATTAACAAATTATATATATGAGAGATCACAACTAAATATTTTATTTGTTTAGCATAGTATTTTTAAATTATTCTCCCTAATTCATTTATGAATATAAGTTTTTTCTCAATTTTACTCTTGATCCTTGGTTGGAAAAAGTTCGTATATTGTAATTATTGATGGAATACAGAAAAATTGACTTTTGTTTTATCATTATATAAATTGTATCTAACTTTATACTTTGAACCCAGAAATAATTCAGTAATTAGAGGAGGATCAAATCAGAAGGATATTTATCCACCTCATAGTCATCCTCAATGAAATTAATATGTATGTCAATGAATTATTTGTCCAATGTCATAACCTTTATATGCCTAATATCTCCTACTATATTATTATCTATATAACTGACAAATATGATTCCATGCATACTATTGTATCCTTGTATTTCCTCTCTCACAATGTAATACCATTTTGTCAGCCTCAGTTTCAACCATTATCTCGATCTCCCACAAGAGAGGGATGAAAACCCTTACTAGGTGTTGAACCAACAATCATATAATCTCGCTTAAATATATGATAACATATACATATACCAATAAAAAAATTCTTTATAGTGCATGAAGAGAAAGAGCTGATTGAATAACACTAGTTACAATTACAGAATATTGAGATTCATCTAAACTTCTTCCATCCATCCATGTACCAATTGAATCCTAATAGTTGATCTATAAAGTTAATATTTAAATAATTTACTTTATAATATTTTCATCATGCGGATTATAAATATAATAGACCATAAGTTTCATAAATAAATATTATATCATATAATATTAACATTAAAAACATATTTCAATAATCATGAATGAGGTCCATATTTGTTTAATAACATTTAAAACATAGATATATAATCATTTGGGAAGTAAAATATTTACACAGTTTTGGAATAAGTTATTCAAAACATGTACCATTATTAGTTATAGCATATATAAAACCACTTTTCATAACCTGAGGAAGGGAAACATAAGGAGTGAGCATATACTATTCATAATGGTAAAAATAATTGAAATCAATTAATGATCATAATTGAGAATAATAAATTCATAAGGTTATGATAACATATAAAATTCATTAAATAATCATAACCAATTAGTTAATGGTTATCAACCATTGAATAGTGAATAAGTTTTTTTGAAACAATTGACAAAACACATAACATTGTATACTCATGAATAATCAACCAAGATTCATGAAAAAAAATTATAATCATAATTTATAAGTTTGTGGTAGGAACATAATAATAAAAATCTTTTCATTAGTCAAGGATCAATACAAAGTCTATCATAGTGGATTTAGTTCATTCCACATTCCATTAGTTTTTAATTCATTTTTCAAAAAAAAAATTATTATACAAAGTCCCATAATTAGTTTTGATTCATCCCCACTATAATTATTATTATCTCATGATATATCCATCATTACATAATTAATAATAGAGATATAATATTCTGAACCCATCATTAATTTAATTAAAACTATATATATATATATATATGTCACATGAATATAATACATTCTTATTATCATAATCCATAAATAATTTAATGGATGTGGGTTCTATAAAAATTTCTTCTTAAAATTCCCAAACCATCCATAGAGGAATAAAAAAAGTATATGTTAATCATATCACCAGTAAATCATAAGAAACATATTTGGTTTTTGTATAGATAAAATTATCATTAATAGATTACGTGATAATTTATCTATTAAAATACCCTTTCTTTAGAAATTATTGACTTTGAAATAAAAAACATCCAAAATATTATTGGGAAAAAATTATTGAAATAACCAATGAGACATGTCATTTAACATTAAATTTTTCGTGTATTGATGACTGTGATATAAAACATTCATGTTGTGTACATTTAGAAAAATTCATTTCACATTGTCTGTAAAAATTGTGAAGAATAATTTTTAAAAATTGAAAGAATTTTACTTTTAAAAAAGTAAAAAAATTAAAAAAAATTAAAAATAATTGAAATAAATATTTGGATAGAATTTAAAACATTGATGATTTTTTTAAAGGAAAATATGGGCATGGATGAAATATTTTAGAAAATTGAAAAATACTAATTTATTTTACCTTAAAATAATTCTTTTGATCTATAGAATACATATAGAATGTAAACTGAATTTAAAACATAAAATAAATAGAAATAACTAGAGGGTATGTAAAAAATCATTCATGGGATCTATATACAATATAATTTTATAAATATAAAACTTTAACATAAACAATCCAAGTAAAAAGAAGAATGTCACATAAAAAAATTACCTCAAAACTATCTAGATTTTTATGTATTGTGATATTATATATAATGAATTAAAACATAATATATATATAATAGTTCTATAATCATAGATATTATTCCTTACATGGTTTTAGTATAACATAGTAGAACACTTTAGATATCAATAATTCAATATCATTACAATTTTAGGTGTTAAATGCTTTGTTTTTCACGAATGTTTTTCTTCACTGTTATGGTCCTTGCACATTGATCATAAATATTTCAATTATATAATTTTAATAATGATATATATATAATTTAAATTCATTATCTATGAATTTATAACCACTCATTTAATGAAATTTTTTAAAATTAATTATATCTCACCATGGAAACGGTCGTACATATATACGCATGAGTGAAATTTCAATTTTTAATGGAGGGAATGATAGAATTGTAAATATTTATTAATAAATATATAATAATTATTATAAAAAAATAAAGTAAATTTTTTAATATATATATTAATATTACACAAAGAATTATAGTGGTTTAAAATGAGTCGAATCATTACGTGGAGGTGGGTGTCCACATTCATGCAAGAAGGATACTTTCAACTACCATTTTAGTGAGAAGAAGAGGTAAATGGTTATACCATAATCATAAACAATTCTCAAAATATTTATGATATATTGGTCATAATGTTTTAATTTATAGAAAATGTGAAGAGGAATTATAATAAGAAATAAAATTTAATTATATTTGTTAATATTTATACATATTCATTGAGAGATCGATGTTGGTTTACTCGTTAATCCTTCAAGGATGGGTCTTATAAGAAGACCAAAATCTATAGTATTAAGGGAATGATTTTAGGAATGATGTGGAGTACATAAAGTTTATCTATAATTTACAAATTTTGGGAATATGGGAGGGAAATAGGTGGAATTTTATAACTGAGGGGAGGGACACACATGAAATTTAATTAACAGACTAAATGATAAATAGAATCTTTGAAATAACTGTGTCTCTAAATAGATATCTATTCAATGGTAGAAAAATATAACGTTTATTATTATTTAAAAAGTAAGAATATTATATGTTTGGGTCGAAATCATACAATTATCTCATGGTTGAACTACCCCTTGCAGATAAGTTTTAACCTTCACCATGGTATCAAAAGATAAAAATTTTTACAATTAACTAAAACCAAGGTGACCCTTTATGGGGTTGTTTTTTAAGAGATTTAAGACATCCTTATTTATGTATTTAATGTGGATTATATTTCTGAAATTTTTTCTTGATGGATATTTATTAATTTAGGGTAAATAGAGATTTTATTCTTAATTCTTTTAAATTATTAGTAAAAATAAGTTTCATATTTTTTTATTGATAAAATTTCAATGATTTACATTTTAAAAAGTTATTGTTATATAATAACATTAAATTGAACAGAAATTTTATTTTGGAATGTATAGTTTTAATTTCAAATTATTTTTTTTTTATGTAAAAAAAAATTTAGAATCTATTTTTTCTAAAATTCCATCTTTTTTTAACTAAATAATGGGGAATAATTTTTGACATTTTTTTGGAATTAAAAAAATAAATGTTGAATTTCTTTGATATAATTTTTCATGTAAATATATAATAACCTTCCCCTTATCATTGGCTTCAGTAGAGGAAAAATTTCACATTGCATCAGGTGGCCTCGCCAAGACATCACTGGTGAAAATAAAAACCAAGGGCTTCACGAACAGGTGGAAGACCGTTTTACCTATTAAAAATAACACAAATAAACCAATTATACAAAAACCAAAAACCAATATATGATGATTTAAAATAATTTCACACAACACAATGTAATAAAAATTAATATCAAAACCAAAAAAATTCTAGTGTACCAAATATGAAGACTACCAACATCAAAGTACAATGGGGAAGAAAAAACCACAATGTTAAATGAAAATAGTGAAAGAAACTTCACATCTCCCTATATTCTCCATGACACAACCCCAAAATTCATTAACAAGTATCATGATGTTGTAGTAAAGAAATGTGATACTTTTCTTTTACCTAGGTCTTGATAAAAAGTATTTGAAAATGAACTAAAATACCCATGCAGTGGGTGAGTATTGAATCTCACTAGTTTTTCCAATAATAACTTCTCTACTCACACCACAATGATAGAACGTTCTATCTAGTATATATAAACAAATTTATATTAAATAGAGTAAAATATTTATAATAGTTTATATTAGAAAAATAATTTTCTATGAAAAATTGATTCCATGGAAAAAGACCAATCATAACATTCAAACCATTTGAAAAAGGAATTATAAATTACAAATTCAAAACAATAATCCACACATTTGTGACCATGTGAAAATTACATACTCTTGAGAGGTAACACATTGATTTAAACATTCATGACAATGTTTCCATATAATAGTTCCCCAATGGAACATACCCCTTCTTTAGGGTCCTGTCAATTCAAATGAATAGATGTCAAAAAATAATTTTGAATCCATGCCAGACCATGTGATAAAATCAATTTGAATATAATAATATTTTCATTGAAATAATTTCCATAAAACAATTTCCTATGAATAAAATAAGATTTTTTAAAAATAATTCAAAGAATAACATTTCACAATTATAACACAATTTAAAAAAATCACTAAATAAGGTTTTTACATTTATTTAACAATAATTTTACAATAAAATTCTAGAAAAATTAATAATTTGAAACCTATCCATTGTGTTATAATAATTGAATTTTAAGGTGAATCCAATGACCTTTGAGATTATGGAATAACAGAATAATGTCAATAATTCTTCAAAAACAATTATAGTGAAACTCCAAAACCAATCATTGATATTGTTCCCAATCATCAATAGATACAAATATCAAAATTATTAGCATCAAATATCATAGATATCTCCCTAGTAGACTGGGTATATGAACACAATAGAGTTACAAAGAAGATATCTATAAAAACCCACCATGAAAAGAGACATTCCAACCAATCTAACCTTTTTCGCACCATGATTTTCCAATGTATCACACTGGGATCAAAGGAAAGTGTATCAATAGACTTTGGGTGGAGATAATACTGAGTTAGGGTCATAATAGATGTAAAATGAGGGTTTAATGACATAAATTGAGTTACATACATGATTTTTTTCATCTAACATTTGTCCTGGAATGTTAAGAACATACATGTAGGAAATAAATGCACTAACTGTGCATAATCCTCTAACTCAATATACATCTTGTAAATTTGTCCAACACTGTTAGATAAAATATGGGACTAACCATGTGCCTACCCAGTAGCCTCTATTTCTCATTACCCTATTTCCTTGAAGGGTTTCCTAGTTTATACTAACCGTTCTCATACTAAGAAAAACGTGAATATGAAAGAAAACATTACAAAAGACCTCCAAACCGTCCAAATTATGAACCTAAAAATTACATATAAAAAATGAAAAATTAATGGGTTCCATTAATAAAATGAGGGAAATATATTCTACCCACCATTTTCATATCTATACTAGAATGTAGAAAAATACCATTATAATGTAATAGTTAAGGTCATTTTCAATAACTACCTTTCCATGTTCCAATGATTCTTCTTGAATCATACAATGTTTCAAAAAAACCCAGAGTAGAACAAGGATTTTAACACAATGTTTTCATAATTCCTATCCACATTCTTTTCTAGGATTTGATGTAACAAAGCATCTAGTTATATGTCAATATGATTTCATCAAATCTGATGGTAATGATCAGGTAGAATATTTTTATATTGAGATACATTAAACTAATTGTACACTATAGTAAACCTTGGTGGAAATTTCAATAGATATTCCAACTCACCAACACATACATATATATTTAAAGGGTGTATGTATCATATAGATATCATTCCTTTATTCCATAAATGTTTGAATCCCATGCCTTAGATATATTGTAAATAACATATGATCACTCACCTCATATGAAATTTCTCATCGATAATGTTCTACATATGATTCAGAGTGAATTTGAGCCATCACAAAAAAATAGGGTGATTATAAAGGGTTAATTTTTTCATTTAGAAGGGTTTATGAACCCCTCTAAGGAAATTAGCAGTGGTTACCAAAAACTGCCGCAAATGTGGCCACCAACTCGGATTAGCGGTGGTTTTGGAGAATTACTGGTAAAATGAGTCTAAATTAAGTGGAGGTTAGATTAAAATGGGTTTTAAATCCCTCTACATATATCAATCTTTTCTATATATAATATTATAAGGGGATTTTTTAACCACCCCTAAATTAATGTTTCATTTAAGGTTAGATAAAACCCACCCCAATCTAAACCCACGTTCCTAATTTAAGGGTAGATATGTTGTAACCACCCATAATATAGGCCCATGAAAACCACTTAGAAACCATTTGACACACCCCAAAATACCCACGAACATCCCCATGTAACACCCCACAGACACTAGGACACAACCTCCCAGGGCCCATGTCCCCGGCATGTGACACCCCCCAACAAACCTGTAGACACCAACATGTGAAACGCCACAGACAACATAACACACCCCCAACAATCCCAAAGACACCCAAATGACACCATGAAAGACCCTCCTAATCCCCATTACCCCGATGTGACACACCCACAAGCACCCCCATGTGACACCCCATATAAACCATTAAAATCCCCAACCAACCTATGGACACCAGCAAGTAATACCCCTCACACACCACGACACACCCCCAGCATACCTTTGCACACCCCATAGGCCCACCTTCCTAGAAACCATGACTCCACACCCAAGAAAATCCCCTCAAGTGCTCCCACCAAAACACCATGCACCCCATGTTTCGTCTTGCCCCTAGACTACACGATCCCACATGCCCAACATCTCCCAATACTGGAGACTTGTCAGTCGTGGGCCCAAGCGCGCATCACACACCATTACATAAAAGTCAGGGAATTTAAAAACTATATCGATGATCAAATTCAAAGACGCAACCAAGACGATGTCTCTCTTTACCCAAAACACTTATCTAGATTGCATTATGGTTTTACCTGAACATATTTTATATTTATGTAGATAGTTCCAAATTTGAGAATATATATATATATATATATATATATATATATTTCTAAACAAATTTAAATAATATAATATATTTTTATTGATGTATAATAAGTAATATTTATATAATATATATATATATTATATTTGAGTATATATAATACAAATATATATATATATATATTTATTTATTTATTTATATAGGTGTGTTTGTGTGTGTGTTTTTTTATTTATATACTATTTATAGATTTAATATATCTATAATATACATATATTTGTATATAACATTATTTTTATATACATTCATATATTTATATGTGTGCAACAATAATATTATTAATTATTAATTATTTATATTATTATTAGAACAAATTTTCAAACTACAAATAATATTAGAGTTTTCTAAATACTATACATTTATATGATTTATGATTTATAATATTAATTTATTATATTAAATACATTTATATTATATATTTATATATGTAATTATATAAATTTATATTCTATCATGTATATAGAGAATCAAATATATATATACACCCAGGAAATTAAATACATTCATATAATTGTTAATATGTCATATAATTAAAACATATATACATATTTACTAAATAAATTTATATTTAATTTGACATACTACAATATATAATAAATAATTATAATATATATATAATATAATATAATATATATAATATAAATATACAATTTAATATACATATATTAATTTTAATTATATAATATATTTTTGAATACGTAATAGAATTTAAATGTATTTATATATAAATATACAACAGAAATGTTATTAATATGATAAGTGTAGAATATAAATCATAATACAAATGTATAGTACTTTTTCAAACTATTTATAAATTTTAAATAATTGAAAGAATATACTAATAATATAATTTATATTTTTTTTACCAATATGTATATTTCTAAACATTTTTATTTATATATGTAAGAGTATTTATTCAAATTAATAATATACTTATTTTATAAATATATTTATAATGAATTTAAATAAATTTATATAATTTTTTAGGTAATATATGTATACACACATGAACCATCACACATATATATTATAGAATTTTAAATTCAGTGAGATTTAAAAAAAATGAAATAATAATTAAGAGGGTGTTAAAACCCCTCTAATCAAAGGGATTAATTGTAGTTCTTGAAATCCCTCAAATTTCCTGTATTGGAGTTACTTGAAAACCATAATTATTATACTAAATTGGAGGGGGGTTACTACCCTTATAATATATTAAATTATAAGGAGTTTAAATCCCCCTCTAATTTCATAAATTAGAAGGTGTCCCAAACCACCTATAATGTCATATATTATAGGGGGTTCATAACCCCCTCTAATTTCATAAATTTTAGGGTGTTAAAAAACCCCAATAATTTCATAAATTGAAGGAGGTTGAAAACCCATTCTAATGTCACATATTAGAAGGGTTTCAAACCCCCTATAATTATATAAATTAGAGGGGGTTCAAAACCCTATGTAGTCTATGAGAAAAAAAATTGTTCATGAAAATCCTATAATATATTAAATTAGAGGGGGTTAAACCCCCTTCTAATGTAAAACATTTTAGGTGGTTAAAACCCATTCAAATGTCATACATGAGAGGGGAAAACGCCTTCTAATGTCATGCATTATAGGGGATTCAAAACCACCAATAATTTTAGGGATTATAGGGGGCTGTGTACCCCTGATATTTCCATCTAAAAAAACCTATTCAATAGTATAGATATTACCTATAATGTTAAAATGATTATTACATACACATATATAATGCCTCTAAAATCCATTCGAACAT
The DNA here is from genome assembly GCA_963277665.1 of Viscum album. NCBI lineage: Eukaryota > Viridiplantae > Streptophyta > Magnoliopsida > Santalales > Viscaceae > Viscum > Viscum album. The sequence goes on from OY728162.1 coordinate 492,644,525, forward strand.
ATAGTGACTATAATTATTAAATTTTTAGTGGTTGTTACAGAATCTCCACTAAAATCCAAAAAAATAATCCAAAAATAATGTTAAAAATATTATAGGGGGTTGTGAACCCCCGCTAAAATCAATGATTATAAGGGGTTGTGCATAACCCCCACTAAAATAAATTTTGAGGGGGTTCCATATAACCCATTCAGAAACACCATCTCTAATCTGACTTTTTTTGTAGTGTTTCTCCATTCTCTTCCTGATTATCTGAATCTTTTACATAGTTTCCTAGGAAAAGTTTCCCTCAACCAGTGATGTATCAACTATTTATAATAAAAAAAGTGTATAAATTCAAGGAATCCCATAAAATGATTCAAAATTTTCAATATTTTTCAAGTCTAGATATGGGTAGTTACATGAGAACTCCACTACTTGGATGTTCTCATCCCCCCCATGAGACACCAAAATCAATTACAATAACCTAAATAATGCCATTCCATTTTTTTATTGTTATGTTATATTGTACATATGTCCTTCAATGATACATCGTACTCATAGTCAAATTTGAACCAAGGGATTAATATAAGATTTACGTTGATGATATGCATGTCTCAAATCACAATCTGACACTATCGAACATGGTATCTCGTGCCTCTTTAACACTTATCAGATACATAATTTAGAAAACACCTCAACCAAATGAGATTCATGAATATGAATGAAATTTGCAGACATTTATAGCCAAAACATTATCACTCATATATAATCTTGTATCCAAACCATTCATGGGAGACAATTCACAAAATCAATGGAAATCATCTCTAATTTCTAAAAAGGAATTGGTAAAGACCACAACATAACCACTTGTCTCATGTGATCTACCTTTACCTATTGATTGGTAATAAATCATGAAATTGAATTAACCACATTCCTTTTCTTATCATCCCACCAAATTATTGAGTTAAATTCTTTTTAAATCTTCTTAATTTTTATGATTAATATTACATCTCAAATGTTGGTATAAATTACGAATTTGTTTCCAAAAAGCCATAGGTATAGCCATTAGATTTCAGGACAACAAAACAGTTATCTAATCCAAATTTCATTCCTTAATGGCCTCACATCACATGAGTTTTTTACTTCATAGAAACAAATTATAAATAGGTTATATGTTGCTTTTTAACCATCTCCACCATATCAAGAATCACAGAAACTAGAATGAAAAACACTATGCTACAATGTTCTTTACAATCTATGTTCATTCCAGCAACCATCGACATGAAATCCCACTGAATGGTAGAATATTTTTTCAACTGACCTTATAAATTAATAATTAATGGATCCACCATCATATTTATATTTCACAGTGTATACATCACGTAAAATTCCAACATTTAGAGATACTTCGTCCATCATCTTTGTCCCAGATTCAAATCCCATTGTAATAAAATGTCTTTAAAGCTCTTATAATCTATACAAAAAGTAATTTTCTATAAAATGTTGTAATCATGGAATGTCAGAAAATTATAAACAGAGGAAACTTACTACAAATAATGTGTTGTGTTGTTATTCTCATGATATTGTTACTAAAATTATCCATAAGCAACAAAATGATCACTCTTCTTGAGAACACATCTGAACCCAGATCTGGATGTATCAAAATACACCGTGTACACATGTCATGATTTCATAAATATCTAGATTGGTGATGATGTATGGTTGAAATTATGATCTAGAAATTATATATAATTATTGTCCTTCTATTGTAATGTAACACCTCTGTTATTCATAGTTATCCTAAGTCATTATAGTTATGAGAATTCATGAACAGAATGTGTCTAATAACTAACCAAACTAAAGAAACTTCTTATCTTGAAGAAATTATTTGGTGGTCACCATGATATCGCAACCTCTGTTTTTTCTTCAGGTAGAGAAACACATATTTTAGAGATAACATGGTCAAGAAAATCTAATACCTCTAGAATTTATATTTCAATTCTAGTGTTCGTTTCTACTACCAACCATTTATTTTATATCATAAAAATTCCCAATTCGTTTATTGTTACATTATGAAAAACTATACCTCTTTTTGAAAAATATTTCTCCCACCACTTCTCTAAATTTTTATACCATTATTGTTTTCTTCTACCACCAATTGGAAAATTATTATATTGATACCCTGGTTTATTTATACTACCACTACCATTCTCAATTTCTATGATATATTTCCATAAATATTTATATCAATCTTATGAATCACCTCATTCCAAAAATGAAACTATTCATAAATAATGGATGAATCCACTAAACAGGAATCAAGAACCACATTGATTTAGGAATAGAGGATGTCAATATGATGCTTTATGTGGATCAATCTATTCCCTCATAGATGTCACGATAAAAACTAAATATGTTCCCAAGTCTATCCAACTGAAGCACCATTCTAGACCAATTGATGAATGACAAACCACTTCCACTTGAAATTACGATGATCCACATACAAGTATTGTTAGATAAAAATATAAATGGTACAACCAAATTAGATTACTCGTAGTTCAACATTCGATGAAGAAATTAGTTGAATCCGTCACCAAGAAAGGGATTCTCATAATAAAAAATAGTGATGAAAAATAGAATTTTATTAATAGGGAAAATACTCAAAATAATATGAGAAACAAATATATATCAACCCTTAAAAATATGAAATTACAATATCCACTAGAATAATATGTTGATTGAATATCAACATGGCATAAGAAGAAGACTCAAGCTTAAAGAAGAAGATAATATTATAAAGGTTTAATGGATAATACATGTTATATATGTAGATTCAATCACATGTGAACTCATAGTCTCATGAATGTTCAATATTTCACAAATCCTCACCATCTCAGCATAGTAGAGGAATCATTTTTTTGGTAAATTCATCGGAAAAAATAGAGACTCTCAATATACATGGGGATGTACACAAACTCATCGCATCCAATGAGTTTAGGAATAATATGTATAGTTTATGAAATAAAAAACAAGAGGATTATTTAAGAAACCCATCGTCACACACATTCCTAGTGTTTTATTATCAATTTCATCCTTCTCCTCTCAGTGATGCCCATATATGTACTTATTCTTCAGTGATGTCTCGCATAGAATAAACCCCTCATTCTCGACCATAATTGCATCATCACAGAATCAGGATGATGATCCCAAAATAGTATCACACATGAGTGTGATGCCCCTATTGGGAATGATAATTAATTTTCCCACAGAGCAGTAATAATCACAAGATAAAATGAAGTGAAAAAAATGAAGAAATAAATGAAAATAGATGTATCATGGAAAACTACCCAAATGGAAGGGGTAAAACCCATAGGAAAATAGATTGATCACTATGGGGAAAAAGGTGGTACACACTCACTCACAATTATAAGGAGAAAATCGTCATAAAAAATCTCTTGAATAAGTGGGGAAAACTCATCATGAAATTAGTCAAATAAATGGAGAATTCCTAAATGAGATGAAATGCTGAAATTGGAGGCAGTTTTTTACATTTTATAGTCAAGACACACACCATACCCTCTCCTCTCTGCTAAACTAGTTGGTGTGACTGGTCATCCACTACTCAGCAGCCACAGCTTCACTCTTAGACAAAATAAGGGGGAGACAACGTCCAATGATAATTCTGCTGATACATCTCCTAATTGGATATTTTATTGAGAACCAATAACATCTACACATCCTCTCTATCTTCCATACATGTTGCTCATGTATCTGTGATGCTTCATGAGGATATTCACTATCTAAACTTATCAGTGTTAATTTCCATTATTTGTAAATCTATCAAATTATCTTTATTTTGATATTTCTATACATCTACACTTTATTCCACCACCACATATCAGACAATGTGATATTGTACCCAAATTTTCTTCATTTAAAAATGCAAATATGGATTCCTTGCAATGTGCATGGTTCTCTAACTATATCATAATAAGGGAATCTCCTCATGTATGTTCTTGATCTCCTCCAACAACTTTCTCATCTAATTTTGTTCTTTTAATGTCTGTGTAGCTTCCATGTACTCCGCCTCTACCATGGATAATGCCAAAAATGACTATAAATTTGAAATCCTGCACATTGTTCATCCTACAAGAGTAAACACATAACATGTAGTGGGTTTCCATTAGTCAGAATCACCTACAAAAGATCAATAAACATATACTATGTTATTGAAATCCAATCCTCCATAACATAATGAATCATTTGAGATCTCCTTGATTTATCTCAGTATCCTCTTAATCGTGCTCCAATGTTCCTATCCTTAATTCACCATGTACAATGTAACTTCTCCCACTACATGTGAAATATAGTGTCTAGTACAAATCATAGAGAACAACAAATTTACACTATAGATGATTTTAGTACTTGAGACATGTCTTTCTTCACTACATCACAATTGGGACACATTAATGTGGAAAAAATGAAATTAATATGATTTTATAAGAGATTTGTGTATAGTATTTCATGATGATGTGTTTCATGTATTGTACATTTTGAATTATCTATCTCTAGGTGTAGACCAGTTTTCATTTTCATCTTCTCTTCTACCAATAAATTCATCTATACTGGTGATAATTTTGTAGGTATTGGGATCCCTAAAACGAAACCCTTTCACACAATCTATATACCCCAATATGACACATTTTTGGGATCTCAAATCCAACTACTATTTTTCCTAGTCATTAAAAAAATCACAAACTATAAATCTGGAAGTATGTAATCGAGAATAGTCAGCTTGGTTACTAGTACACATCTACATTGGTTTCATCAAATCAGTCACCATTGAAAGAGATTTATTGATTACATAACCGGATGTATTCACTGCTTATACCCAAAATGATTTGGCAATTCATAAATTTTTGAACATTGTCACTAATCAATCCAACATGGTTATGTTCTTCTGCATTGCCACTCCATTCTACCAAAGACTGTACACCATTGTGAACTATCTCCTAATTCCATCATGTTGAACAAAAACTCCTCTCTTGTATATTATCTTCCATTGTATGTCCTAAGACACATGATCTTCATTAAAGATATAATTTCCTTCTGTGATTTCAATTTTTTGAGGACATCAAAAAAATAATCCTTCCTCTTGATTGGTTACACCCATCATCTCCGGGAATAATATTTAATGAATGACACAATGTACATCGATCGCACCCGGGATATAGTTGGCGCTTTCCGAGTGTCATAATGGATCAACTATAAAATCTCTTAGCATCTGGGTGCTGACGTCCAAAACATTATCATGTGTTGCATTCTCAAAATACAATTGTCACAAAATGGTAAGGAAGCCTTTGTAGGATCAGGAAAAAACCTCTGATCCACAATCATCATTTGTTGTGGTTCTGATATATGGCCATTATTATGATTCCATAACATCATCAACAATTCCATAGAAGTATTTGATTAAACAACTATCTCTGCCTCATTGTACATTTCACCCATAATCACGCACATGTTCTTTGAGATATTCTCTGCCTTCATTACCACAATAGTTCCCTTGATGATTCTCATCACTCCATTATTTGTGTGACTCATTCGTCCTATGTCACCAAATAATCCCAAATAAAATATTTTCATGTCCATTCCCTTAATATGATGTAATCTTGGGACAATTTGTATGATAAAATCATGCTTGATTAGTTTGATTTTACAGACTCCAATGATTTTCTTGGTGTGATCATTCGCTGTGTATCGATGTCCTCTCAGCATGGAATCATACTTGTAAAACCATTCCCATCAAGAGAACAGGTGAATTTTACTATTGATTTGATAATCTATTTTTCATTTAGAAACTTCTTACAACCAATTGTTTTCACTGCTTCACAAACAAGTGTATCTATATTTTTACAAGTACTCTCCATATTCCCCATAGAGGCCATTCCACTACTCTTATTATTACAGAAATACTTCTTAGCAATACCCTTCATGAACCAATTAAAACATGTGACATTCTTCTTCTTACTCCAAGATTTAGACCTGCCATGATTTTGGCTCCAATTGGAAATATTCTTTATCATCCTTCCACTCTATATTGAAATATCCTCTTCCAGGTGCCCATTTTTTTTTATGTCCTCCTTGTACTTGTGCGATGATTATTCTTTAGGCACTGCAAATAAAATGTCATTTGAGGCCATCATATCGGTCAGGAACATTTTGGTGATGTTGATGATGAGATGGTTACATAAACATAAAAAAACTCTGGAGTATAATCTCAACACATTTAGTATTGAAAATTTTATAACCCAAAACCTTGATCTGAGCGAACAGTGTATTGAGGTAATTGATGTGGTCAGTAACTGATGATGACTTCTCTATTCAATGAGGGTATTATTAACTCTCCAAGAGAATGTTGTGGTGTAGTGATCTGGCCTTGTATATCGTCATCCTAATATCCTATATTTCCTTTTCCATCTTTTTCTCCATAAATCTCTATAGGACCCCATCTGCCAAATCCAAAATGGATGATGGAAATAGAATTACCAACAATGTCATTCCATTTATCCTCTGTCATGATCGATTGATTTTTTCCAATTTCCATTAGACAATTATACATCCCATACCTACCGACATATTTATTTTCCACAATGAAAAATTATTCCCATTAAATTTCTAAATCTCAAATTTCACCTCCATATGGACACACCGTCTATCTAGAACCTCATCTATTTCACAATGATTTATTTAGTAATCTCAAAAAATATTTTAATATGTGAATTATCAACTATAGTCACAATTATAGAGCACAGAAAACTTAATGAGAATTATTAATACCCAAAAATTTGAATTGTACATAGCCAGAACTTACTCTCTGATAAAACATGTTCGGACCAAAAATGATTGGACCACATTGCAGCAATAATGACAAGATAAAATGATTTGTAAAATGATGAAATAAATGAAACCAGATATAGCATGGAAAATCCCCAAATGGAAGTGGTAAAACCAAAGCCAAATCGAAGGACCGCTATGGGGTAAATGCGGGTATACACTCTCTCACTATTATAAAGAGAAAACACACATAAAAATATCTCTTGAATAATTGGGGAAACCACATCACGAAATACCGAAAATAATAATGGAATTCATGATTGAGATTATATACTAAAAAGGGATGAGGCATTCCTATAAAAGGAAATAACCAAATCTCATTTCAGTATCTCATCCCATTAATGAATTATCAATTTATCTTCAATATTTCATGAGGCGGTCTCCCGACATATTCAAGAGAAAATTTTGCAAGGATTTTGTCCTTATAAGAGTGAGGTAATGAGTTCCCAATTTTACACCATTGTGATAATTATGTTCACCCTTAGGGGATTCCCCCTTATTTGAGGGTTTTCCACATTACATTAGATCTCATTTATTTCTGCATTTTTAACTTCATATTATATCGTGATTATTGGTACACTGTGGTTTTTTCATCTTTCAGTCCAAAAATCTCCTTCGCCCCGCATCACACATGGATGCAGGAAAAGGTGCCTTAGGTTTGTTACTCCATAACCAATGATACATCACCTAACCCTTCTTCAATGATGAAAATGATAACTGTGAGTTTTTCCATATGTGATTTTTGTGTAGGGACCTGTTGCCTAGGGTTTTCCTCATTTCCATATCAATATTATTTATGTGTAGGTTTATATTTTAATTAATGAGTACTACTACATAATTTTTATTATTTATTTATGATTATATTAGTTTTATTTTTTCCAATTCCTTAATAGATTTGAATGGTTTTTCATTATATATTGGGTTTTTTGAATATAAATGTAATAGGTGTTATAGTTATTTTTGGACTATGTGAAATGATATTAACTTTACGGATCATTTTTTAATTTTTTTTTTCATGAGTTTTGACTTCATCTTTGGAAATACCGCATCGATGTGATTTTTTTCTTTACAGTTTTTTGGTTTTATCGTTATGATGTAAATTTTAATATGATTTAATTGTTTCTTTTTTTTTCTTTAGATTATTAATGAAAATTTGGTGGTGCACGAACTCCAATTTATTTTTATTCGAATGATTTAATTGATTTTATGTTTCTCTAGTATGATAGAATCCAGTTTTTCTAAAAATTATTATGTAGAAAATCTTCTTGCTACAATATATTTTTAAATTATGGCACTAGAATGGGTTGAAATACACTCTGTAATGTTTATAATTAAAATATATTATTTGACTTTTATGATCTTGAATGAGTCTATTGGGACTCTAAAATGTGAATACCTATGTAATATTGCAATAATGTGTTGGTCTCCAAACATAAAGGTCATTGGTGGACTTGCATAAGGGACATTGATAGAATTGTGTAATGTATGAGAATCCGTTATTGATATGTATTATTTTGACCTACATAATGATATTTTCACCAGGATGATGTCTAGTTTCACATAAGGGTATAATAATGGTATGAGTATGGTCATGTGGATATAAATTGTCATGCCAGTGATGCATCACCAGAGTGATATAGGGGTTCTATATTTTATACATAATTGTGGTGTAGAATCCATATAAGGCTCATTATATTTATTCATATTGGTCAATAGCTAAATAAATATTAAATTTAATATACTTCTGTAATAGTAGTTTTTTCTAACAGATTTGAGGGTAGAATCTTTGAGTATTTTATTCAGTGGCCTAAATAGTCAATGATTATGAATTGATTTCCCAAAATAGAAAATTTGATATTGAATTCAATATTATGATCTTTATGTGTATCATAAATAATAAAAAATGTTGTTAGTGAGGTGAAGGTAAAAATTGGAACATCATTAAATTTTTATCGGGGAACAGGATACACTACTATAGAAGAGACATTCAATATTAAGGAGAGCATCCATTATATGTGTTTTTTAGCAGGGATAAATGACCAAATTTATGAATGATATTATTAGTTCCTATAATGGTTCTCCTTTATTCACACATTCATTATCACTGATAATGGCCCAACCTAATGGAATGTGCTATTTAAATAACAACACACTATAAAAAAAATAAAATTAACATGATTATAAATTAACCTATACAGAAATATATAATTTAATTGAAATAAATTTTACATCATGAATACAACAAAACACTACAGTATAAATTTAAAACATTTTATTTATATAATTAAATTTACAAATAGTATCCACAAGCCTTCAAAAAAATAAATGTTTCATTTTCTTTTTCACCATTCATCCCTTTTAAATAATATAATACCATGGTATTAGTTTTCAAAAAAATCACCTAACCTGAGAAAAAGATCACCTATATAAACTAAAAAATATTATCATTGTAATATTATAATGAAATAAATAAATATAAATATGAAATAATAAATTAATTAAATGATAATTTTAAATAACAATGCATCACTTCATGTTTTATCAGTCAAATCATTCATCGTATTGTGGTGTGTCTAATTCATACACATCATAAATGACATTTGGGTCATTTTTCCTAATCTCTGAAAGTAATCTGAATTCATTCACACAGTTTTCTAAATTTCATTTGTTATTTTTACTAATATTAATGACAAATTTACATAAGAAATACACCCATGTAGTTATAGTAGTCAAACTATGCATCGGATTAAGGTTCACATGATTCTCAAATGTCATAAGTTACATATGGATCAGTTTTCCATAGCATAAAAACAATACGAATTTGTTTACTTTGTTTTGAATATGTCACTTTGGATTTTTTCTTTCTAAAATGACATTTCAATATAAAAATACACACATTGAGTCATATCGATCAAATAGAGTGTTTTTTAGATATAATACTTCTTCCAACATGTCACAAATTGACATATGAAGATTTTTCCAAAATTATCATGATAATTAGAAAAAATATCTATGTTTATTGTGAGTGAATCTTGTCTTGAACTAAAATGTATATTTTAAACAGATAACATGCAACTAGACTCATAACTATAACACCATGTGTTTTATTGAGGTTTTGTTTACTCCTAAATATCACAAATTACATATGTATAACTTCTCTGAAGTAGTGAAAATATAATAATTCATTTTCAAGATTTTCAATATGACACATTCTCTATCTACTAAAAATAATGACAATTTTAAATAAAAATACACACTTTTGTCATACCAGTCAGATTGTTAATTGTATTGGGGTTCAATTTATTCCTATATATCAAAAATGACTTATGGATGGTTTGAAAAATTTATCAATACAATATGAATGTGTTTTCTTAGTTTTCATAATATAAGAAGTTCTTTTTACCAAAATTATTGTAAATATTTATATAAAAATACCCCTATGATGTCATACCGGTCACACAGTGCATCATAATGAATTTTTAATAATTAAGAAGGATCAAAATGACTTATTTATCATTTTCCTAAATTATTATAACAATCCGATTGTGTTTTAACTCTATTGTGTATGTCAGATGTGTTTTTTTACTAAAATGTCATTTCAAATCCTAACCCCAAACATTTGGTCATAACAATTACATCATGTGACCTTTTTATGAAATAATTCATTATACATATCACAAATAAAATATGAATCATTTAACAAAATTATCTTGACAATGATATAATGATATCTTTGGTTTTATTGAGTGACATATTTTGAACAAAATTGTCAATTTTAAACTGATAACTCGCACATTGAATCAAAACAATTACACTGAGCATGAAATATATTTTATATTTATTATAACATATCGAAAATGAGTTATGGATATTTTTTATAATATATAATTACAGCATCAATGAGTTTTATCAGTATTCTGTATTTCATTTGTTCATTTAACCAAAACTAATGTAGATTTAAAAAAAAAGGAACACATGGTGTCATATCGGACACATGATGTATTTGATTGAGGTGAGGATCATTCCATAAGATAAAAAATGAGATATTTTTTTAAAAAATAATCAATATAATCTAAATGAGTTTTCCTAATTTTGATAATGTCACTTTTGATTCTTAATAAAATGTCATTTAAAACTTGAAACATTCACATTTAGTCATATAATTCACTTTGGGTGTCAGTATTATTTGAGACTACTATATATATATAGAAAATGATTTTTTTTCATATTCATAAATTATCAACAAAATTCAAGTTCATTTTATTTATTTTTAGTGACTGACATGTTTTCAACTAAAATTTCAATTTTAAACTGATTAAGGAAACGTTTTGGAATACTGGTCACACTGTATAGAAGATTGATGTGTGGATGATTCCTACACATACAAATGACATATGGATTGTTTTCCTAAAGTATCAAAACATTCCAAAAGCATTTTCTTAGTATTAGATATGTCCCTTGTTCTTTTTTACACTAATTAAAGTCAATATAAAATAAAAATACACATGCAGAGTCATATCGGTCAAACCATGCATCCAGTTGAGGTGAGATTGATTACTACACATAAAAAATTACTTTTAGATCATTTTCATAAAGTGTCAAAAAAATCTAAATGTTTTTTCACCATTTTTGTAATGTAACTTTTTTGTTTTACTAAAATTAATGTCAATTTTAAATTAAATGTTAAACTTGGTGTTATACTTTTCACACCATTATTATAATTGAGATTAAAGTTATTCCCTATGTCACAACTGAAATTTTGATTTCATTACTAATGTATTAAAAATATATTAATTTATTTTCAAGATTTAAATAATGTCATTGGTTATTTATAATAAAAATATTGCTAGTTTTAAATAAATGTACACACATGGAGTTATATCAATCACACCATTTAACAAATTGAGCCATGGTTCCTTCATACCAATCACAAATAACATATGTATAATTTAAAAAATGTATAAATACAATAATAAAGTGGGTTTTAATTTTTCTAGTATTCCATTTTTCTTTTTACAAAAATTATGTCAATTTTAAATAATAATACTATGTTTCAGTTATATAAGTCATGCAGGGTGTCAGATTGAGGTGTGGATGATCCCTGCACATAAAAAATTACATATGAATCATTTTAATAATGTATCAAATCAATTGTAATGATTTTACATAGTTTTCATAATTTCAGTTTTTCTTTTTTCTACAAATAATGTTAATTTTAAATAAAAATACACACTAGGAGTTATATCGATCATACTATGTGTCAGATTGATGTGAAACTGATATTTAAAACTCACAAATGACATGTGGATCATTATACGTAATAATATAAATAATTTAATGTGTTTTATTGGATGTTATAATATCACATATTTTATTTCAAATAAATTATAATTTTAAATTAAAATACACACTCTGAGTCATACCGACCAAACCGTGTGTCGGATTGAGGTGTATATGATTCACACATGTTGAAAATGACATATGGATTAGTTTCCAAAAGAAAAAATACAATATTAATGATGTTTTTGGTTTTGAGAATGATATGGATTTTTTTAATAAAATTTATGTTATATACTAAAAAAAATACATTCAATGTCTTATTGAGGGCACTATACATGGAACTGAGGTGTGGTGGATTGTGTATGTGATATGTTTTATTATTTAAAACATCATAAAAATGAAATAATATGGAATAAATGATCCATTATAGTAGAATGGAAACCCCATCCTCACTGAAACACTTCAATTTTTAGGAAACACAGGGTTTCATATTTTTTCAAAAAGAAACATGTTCATTATTTTATATATATTTATAGTTTGTTGAAAACAAAATACTAATTCACAAAACATATGTCAAAAAAATAAAAAAGATTTTTATAAAAATGTTAAGGAAATTAACTTAAAATTAGTTGATAAAATAATGAAATATTTAATTAAATTACTATAAATTCAACTTTGTATGATGGTTATATACATTGTAATCCCATTCCATTATTATCATTATTAAATATTCATCATCAATTACCTATATAAAACAATAATGATAGGCTCTGAAAAAACACCCCAACCTAAGAAAAATATTACACATATAATATATAATCATTTTCTAGTAATAATATAATGAAATTAATTAATCATAAATATGAAACAATACATTAATAAAACGTTAATTTAAAATGGAATCCATAATATTTGATTCATATTGGGTACACCATATATCATATTGATAGTTTATCCATTTTACAGGATTGAATCATATATGTTGACGATGTTATTTAATTATGATATCAATGAAAATTAAAAAAAATAAGTATGAGATATATATTTTTATGAAGTTAACTGAAATTATTAGATAATGTCATGAAAAAATAAAATATAAATTTATATAAAGTGACATCTTTATGATATATGTGTACATTCTAACATCGGGCATGTTCCCTATTCATTTCTAAACAAATCTTCTTCAACATGTGAATATGAGGATTTTCAGCAGTCATAGTTTTACTAGAAAAATATAAATAAATGAAGGATTAATAAATATTTTAAATTAAATAGTAATTATCTATGAAATACATGTTCGGTTAATTAATTATTTTGATGGTATGTGATATCTCTTAAAAATTTACTAACATTAAAACCACAAACATTTCAATTTATTTTTTCAAACACTAATGTAATATTGGGAAAACTATATAATTTTTTTGATATGTATTTTTATAGAGATATATATTAATATATACCCTAATACATTTCCACTTAGAGATTTTGTCAGTCTCCATGTGCACATGTACTATCCTCATGCCATTATTTCCATGATATCTAAAAACATCCAATTATTACAGAGTTATAATTAAAACATAATATATAATAAATAAAATGAATTTTGGATTCCAATTAATTTATATAAAGTATTAAAATTTCAAAAACTCTATCATCATGGATCAGTTAATTGGGTATCCATGTCATGAATCTAAAAATTAAATAAATTGGATATCCAAATTGACTACAATAAGTACCAAATGATTACTAAAAAAGAGGAATAAGTAATGAAAACGAATGAATATATATGTCTTATGATTGAAGTTTATAATTTACTCTTTCTTAATTAGTTTTAACAAGAATCTATCATCACTATAAATTTCATTCAAACCAAATGGATATTCTTTCCACAATTTCATCTATTTTATATGATTCCATTTTGATTTGTTCTGTAGAAGTGATGTGGGGAATAATGAGCCCATATTTATGTTCATTTGGTTAATCCCATAAATTCATATTCATATATACACTAGGAAAATATATCTACTATATTTAGTCATAATTAACTTATTAGATCATATAATAATAAAAAATTCATTAAAATACCTCATGTATAAGATTATAGATGAGACTCCATTCCATTCATTCTGGAGGATTTCATTTACATTATCCTGAGAAATTAATTCTCCAATTTCCTCTCGGTAGATTTTTTCGTCAACATCAACTATGTTATATATACCACAGTGAGTATTTGTATCGACTTGAACATTCAATGTTATTATAAAAAGGCTATTGAATGGGAAACATAAATGTTGTTTCTTAAATATATTTTTTATCAGTAGTTTTAGTCGATTGTATGGTTTTACTCATCCTTCCATTTCAACCCCTTCTCAATTTCTTATGAAATAATATTCATCGGTTCATACCTTATCTATTAATTGATAACATTTTACCACGATGAATATATTTGAAATAAATACCTCATAAACTATGTATGTTAACTATATTTAGCGTCCATGCTACGAATATTTAAATAGTTATCTCAAATTTATGTACCTTTTCATCATCATGTAGAATTTATTAATCAATGCTCTACTTATGATTTCTGGTAATCCCCACTCTCACATAACCTATTAGAAGTTGTCTATTATATAGACTAACTTCTTGGATTTTGAACATGAAATCCCTACCAACATGGTGATGGGGGGTGTTGATAGATATAAATCAATAAATACAAATTATAAAATATTAGTGCAGTAAATATATTATTGTCTTCATGAATAATGTTTCATGGAAAAAATTATGAGACTTTTCATTAACTAATCGATGGGGAATAGATTTTCTCAAATCCAGCAGGGTTGGGGTGAGATCCTATTGCATCGTTTTTTCATGAGTTGTTTATTCAATTTTCATCCACAAAAAATATATTCTAGATAATTGGACTACCAATGAATTTTTTATTTAATGTAAGATAATCTTGAAATCATATCTTCTATTTATTTATCTTTAACCTTATATTCTTTATCATTTCTAAAAATATGTTTAGGGTGTCACACCAAAATTCGCAGCCTCAGACATGACTATATTGTTTTCAATTCTTAAATTCCATTGATAGATGGTGTTCCTCTGGTATAGATGTCGATGAATTTTATATCTAATCAAACCAGAATATAGGGGAATATAATTAATCATTATATTAATATTTATTTAATGAAAAAACAAGTATTTATTATTTCATACTTACACTTGATTCCAACACTATTGGTGTTTTCATCTTTTAGTATCCCTTATCTATTTATACATTCCTCCTTATAAATGACATGATGTGGGAAGGGATAATATTTGGATTTGGATTCATCAATATTCATATAATTAGAGGAACATAATTTTTAATTTTATTTTAGGTGGCATAAAATTATTACGGAATATTTTAAAAAATACCAAAAAAATTTCAATTATATTATACCCAATCCTTGTTTTCGGTAGGGGTACATTGGTCTTGTTTCCCATTCCATATTTTCAAAAATAAATTTCTATTTTATAAATAAAAATTCTACTTCATAGTGATAAATACATGTATTTCATAATAATGTATTACAAAAAATAATGTAAATAAAAAGTTAGATATTCTTAATTACAAGTAAACTCAAATAATGATTCTTTTCATATGAGGTGTGCTTACACTTGTGGTGTGTATTGGTTAATTTTTTCCTTCAGAATCATTGAGAAAAATTTTGTTATAGTTGTGTGATTGCCTATGTGGGACTTTCTAGAAATAATTGATTAAAATTTCTAATGGGAGTTATCAAATATAAATTCACTCTATAAGGGATAATGAAGAGTAATATGTTGCTTCATTATTTTTCTTTTTCCATAAAATAAAGAATGGATATCATAATATAACAATAATAACATCCTAAAATATTTTATTAATGGTTGGAAATACAAACTACCTCAAAGATACATCAAACTACATGTGATGCTGAGTTATGATCCCAATGAAATTCATGGAAATGGCCTTATGGTGGTTAACAAGCTAGGATCGTGTATTCCATCTGATCATGAATTTTATGCCTTTGAGTTTAACCTTAATAATATTTATTAACACTTTCATGGTATGAAGATCCAGTTTTTAGTGATATATGTTCCTCACCACCTACCATTTCCTCAGGTTCAACATTGTAAATATGGAATTAGTATAGATTGATGGCATTGAAATGCACATAATTTCATTGTTCCCTTTCACTAAGAGAAACAATTGGTTGTGAAATATATTGTTTATCTAGATTAGGAGCATCAACACATGCATAATCATTTATCTGTAGAATTGGTTCAACATTTAATTTACTATACATATGTAAAGACCATGAATATTACATTTAAATTCTTTTTTATTATATTGAAATGTTATGAATTACTGAAAATGGATGGAACGTGACTCCGAGACCCAGAGTGTCTGGAATGAATTTATGAAGATTCATTACGGTACGTTCAATTATCCTTCGAGCTGGAATTTGTAACTTTTGAACCGTTGCATGGAATTGAAATCAAAGGACACATTTCAAATTTCAGCGCAGATATTCTCTTAATGAGACCTTCACTTCAACCGTAGTAGGAGGTGGTTGAAGATGATTTTATGGGTTTTGCGATTGAATAAAATAAAACAATTTCTTTATTTTTATTCAGAATCTATCCACCATGTTTCGATCTTGGTGGTGGTGGCCACCGGACCATGAAACATTTCCATTAATATGGTGATGTTAATGGTTATGTTAAATATATTAACATAACATAAATTATTTGGGCTCCTCACCTATCATTGTTGTTGAATTGTGTTGGAAAAAAAATTTATACAGAACTCTGGGTGTATGAACATCCTCCAATGGTGAATGAACCTCCATATCAAGAATAAGGAATTGGCTTTGTGGCATGGTTCAGAATCATGTTGTGGGAGCGAGGAACACCAGTGTCTTCATCATCCTCATCTTCTTCCTCACTCCATATCTAACAAACCATCATGGTAGGGTTTGATCATGATTGTTCTACGTTAAATTATGCTGATTCAATATTCTTGAGGTTCATTCTATAAGTCTAACACAGAGGGTGAAGGAAAAATTAATTCGGCCTGATCCCTCTGCTACATCGTTGTTCGATGTGTTCTTCGAAGGCGAAACATCGGGTTGAGCGGAACTTGACCATGATGGACTTCATGTATCGAAGACGTCCCGAGACAAATATTGATGCCTTCAGAATAAAGAACGGGCCACCATATCTCACCTAGTGACCCGCGAAAGCCCACCAGGACCACGACACCGGCGACCGGTGACTAGTGCTGAATGGGTACAAGCTGTCGGTTGCCACATTGGTTGGCCGCGATGGTGGCGGTGGGGGAACCATGCTACTTAAGGAGGCAGTAGCCCGTCGGCTGCAAAACAAGACGATGGAGGACGGTAAGCCGTCCAATTGTGAGGAGGATGGGGCAGCACAATCCTGCGCCACCGTAGATGGGGGCCAAAACTGGTGAGCAGCAATGGTGCACCCGGATGGTGGACGAATCACTGTCGGCTATGTCGCATCAGATCAGGATGCCCTCCGGAAGGTACCTCATTCCAGTATGCGGCACCACGTGGCGCCGCCGGGTTGGCCAAAGCTGAACGGTCCAACTGGACTATTCCGGAATCCCGGGGGCGCCTCTCCCAGATGGTGGCTTGGGTGGCCCCCACCACGTCAGATTGCACCCTTCCCTAGGCCAACCCCAGTGGGCTGGGCTTCAACATTTGTTGGTCGGACTAGGACTGGGTCGGTTCGGCCCAATCCGTGTTGGTCCGGGTCGGTCCAACTGAGTTGGAAAGGGAACATCTAGACCCAAATATGCCTTTTGGCCATATCTTGAGAATCAGGTGTCCATTTGACGAACCGTCTGTAAAACCAGAAACCATGGATTGAGATGGTCCATTTGGTATGCTCCACTTGAGTTTTGAATAATGTTGGAGTATTGCTGGATTGCATTGAAGACGAATCCAACCGGGCCCTCTAAATGGGAACACTATTAACATAAAAACCGAGCATCTGATTGACACGCCATTCGTCGTGTTGGATCCCTTGTGAAATGAAAGACGTTCTATATAATTATTCATTGAACTTTGTTGCTGTTTAAGTATTGAACTATGGATTAAGGGGAAAATTCTCCCAGAATCAAACATGCTTACTGTGGAAACCCAGTGACATGTTGTACAAGAAGAATCATCAGATTCTGTGTCTGTCATCTTTAGATCTTGTGTGGGTCAGAAACTACACATCCTATGTGGGTCATCACCAGATCTGGTGTTGTCCGACAACAAAAAATATTTTGTTGGTCATCTTCAGATCTTATGTGGTTCATCTTCGATCCAATGTGTGACAATTGCAGAGCATTTTGACGAAGTAAGAAGATCTTGAAATATGTCTAATTATCCATAATTCTATACTTATGTTATAACAGGTGTGAGTTTATTATTTACCTTTGTGGTACATGCCTTCATGGTGTTACCTTTGTGGTATTCATTCCTTCATGGAATAGTTCTACTTTATGCTAAAGAGTTGGGCTTTCAGTTTCCTCATAAACGAGATGGGTATACTTGATAACTTAGGTATATGTATGGAAATGTACCTATGTATGATAAACTAGTTTTTCTATCCATTGTGA
Source organism: Viscum album (assembly GCA_963277665.1). NCBI lineage: Eukaryota > Viridiplantae > Streptophyta > Magnoliopsida > Santalales > Viscaceae > Viscum > Viscum album. The sequence goes on from OY728162.1 coordinate 492,663,345, forward strand.
ATATTGTATTTTTTGTTGTTTATCTTTTGTGGATTCTAAGAGACCTTCGGGGGTCTTGGGGTCCCTACTGAGTATTGTTAGACTCACCCATGCACATGCTATTCACACACCATGCTATGTCTTGTGCAAATGATGTACTACATTGATCGAGGCTGAGGGTTCTGGGACTAGAGGATTTCAAGGAGATGGACCCTTAGACGAGATGTATCGTAGATATGACCATTCGACAGTTTTACCAACCCATAATGTTGGATCCTTGGCGAGTGTTGACATGAGTTGTTTTCAGTTTTACATGTACTTTCGAGTTTGAATTTTATTCCAGGACATTCACTTACATTACATACACTTTCTTAGTATATGGTTTACCATTTCGATATATCATTATGTGTGCATGGATTGTGTGAGTTTTCAAGTTAAAATGAACATCCATCTCAGTTTTAGGGATATGCCATTCTGGTGCTAGTTGCTAGCCCCTGGCCTATGGAAGGCAAGCATGGCGTAGTCACGGCACGGGCCCCGGGGGACGGGTCATGAAATATTTATAGTAGAGGAGTCAGTTCTACCAATAAAATTGGACTCCGATATTTTAATTGACAATAGTGTTAAATGATTTGAGGGTGGTTATTAGTTTTAGGAATCTAGTGTTGGTGTGGCGGCCGATGAATACATACACCATGACCCTCAATTATGATTTCTAACTCAGTGCATGAAAACACTGATTGCGTGTGTGTTTTTGAAATGTTTTCCTTGAAGTCTCTTTGATTCAGCTCACCAGGTATAACTTATTGAACGTCTCACACCTATTTATTTTCTGGATTCCTCCACGGAGAGAATTAGCAAGTATTTCAAGTAGACTATGTGATGACCACACACCGAGTGATGATGCTTAGGTACAGGTCACCCTTTAGACAATTGTACCATCGGGTGGGGCACCAGCAGCAGCACAACCTGTCGGGAAGCCGATACCACTAGCCCCATCAGTAGATGGTGCATGCCGATTGAGTTCAATGAACAAGATCCATCACAAGAGGCCAGATAGGTTCTGGGGCGAGACAGATCCATAAGTGGATGAAAAATGGTTGGAGGCTATAGTAAGTGTTTTCAAACTGGAGGGGACACCAACTGATCTTATGGTCATCTGTGCGGCCAGTCTTCTTCGGGGAGAAATGAGGTGATGGTGGAGATAGATTCCCCAGGTTCACGATGAGTTGAATCTCATTTGGGTAGACTTCGAGAGCCTTTTCAAGGAAGAATTCTTCCTAGAGACCTTACACTCTATGCATATACAAGATCCTCTCCACTTGTATCTGTGTAGAATGACTATGTCTCAATATTCAGCGAGGTTCACCGAACACTCATGCCACTCTACTAACATGGTGTGGGAAAAAATTTTTAGGTCTTAGACCATTGATCAGGGGCACATGCACGGGATTAGAGTTTTGATGATTTCCCTCAGCATCCCGACACAGGAGGGGTGTTAGAGTGAGATGTCTTAATGGAGAGCTTCCTTGATGACCAGTCAACAGTAGTGATACCCAGCACCAGACGCCATGTAGTAGAGTCATCTGCAGCTTGCAGCAGACAGATGACACAGATGTCCAAGAGGTCCAGAACTACATGTGGACGACTGTAGGATATAGGGTAAGTTGTGAGGGGATCTCAAGATAGAGAAAGACATGTGAGGAGCAGGTAGTGTTACTCATGAGCCGGGCAGGGTCACAAGGCTTACAACGGCCAAACCCTCCATATAGAATTGGACATTGTGTTAAAAAACATGAAACAAAGAACATGTACTACCACCTATAAATTTTCTTTTTTCTATCCTGGAGAGGAACTCGATGTTCTGTAAAGGTCACATCATACTTAACTCAACATCATGAACACAAACCATACGATATGACTGAGGGAAACAGAGAAATACCACTATAACTATGGAGCATTAAGACACAATGGGAGTACTAAACCACCCAGTGAGTTTCAATCAACACATCCTTGGTCCAATTCATCCAAAAAATAGAAAAAAACCCCAACACACATGACAACACCAAATGGAACAAAAAATTGTGGAAACTCATTCCCTTACATATATTGGTCCACCACTCAATGCCCAATGTCCTCATTCCATATCCGAACACCCAAAACACCACTCATGCGTAAAAATCATCTCAAGGACCTCCTAAAGTCAAAACATTTACAATGATTATTATCAAAATTATAACATCAAGATGGGAAAAACCTGATTGAATACACACTTTAAAACTTATCACGTCTTCTCTTGACTACTCATCATATCAATGTTTGTCCCCACCACATGATTTATCGTAAAACCCTTTACTTATATTATATGTAACTTCCATTATTGAAAATGTAACCCTAGAACCTCAAACTCAATATTCAAAAACATATCAATCTCATTTCCAAATTATCCACACCCCAATATCTTTAAGATCTCCAAACAACACTAGAATCCATAATTTCCATAGAAATCACTTAGAATGGACACACATCCTCCATCCATACATGGAACAATGAAAATATGGATTTCCCTGAAAGATAAATTCCATTCCCAAAACCCACATATCATTTCAATCCTCAACATATAGTTTCTTATAACACCCCTCATCTATCCCTTTTTACCTTTCAATTTCACACCATTCCCTAATAACTAATCCTAAAATTTCCCAACTCCCACTTTTGGAACATTAACACTTTACCTTCCACCCTTCCATTACCTTCTTACATAAGGAATACCACCGCCATCCGAACACACTTTCCAGAGTCTATCACAGACATCAGGTGGCTCTCCACCATCATGGAATCCACTACTCCCAATCATCAATCTTGATATAATACACCTACTAACACATATTTGATACTTACAATCAAATTTTCCTTAAGAATCCCCCATGATGGAAGAAGAATCATGCCATAATCCACTTCCACATCCTAGGCCCAGCATTCCTTCCCTGTGAATCCAAACATGTACCTAAAAGACTCATTATTTGAATCATGACTCTATCATCTTAATCTTGTTGCCATCTATGATATACATTATTGTAATATCGATCCCCAACATAGCATATTAATTATTTCTACTTCACCCATAAAATTCCAATCCCCACAAACCATCTCCAACCACTACAAAACCTATGAAGTAAACTTGGAATACCTACCCTCAGTCAAGTAGTAATACTACACATCAAACATAAAATGTTACATGCCTCTATAAACATATTCGATGACATTATTCAACACATGTTCAATCATGGGAACCCTTCTCATTACTGGAAATGGTGCGCCTCTCACCATGCAGATATCCATAAATTATTACATGTTCACATTCTATAACAGGTTCCCCATATTACCAAAAAACCATTATATTTATCTTGGTGTATATACAATGAACACTCAGTGTACCTAGAAAAATGATAATATGTTTTTTATAATCATATTTAATATAATATTTAATTGAAAGTATCGTAGAGAGTAAGACCACAACTCCAAAAAATATCACAGTATCACAGTGAATCAAAAAATAAAATGTTCTCATGAAAATCTAGATAATATCACTTTGGTTTCACCAAAATTATTGGTTCTATCTCCAAAAAATACATATCCACGTGTCCCACATGGCACCACAAATTTATAGCACATGAAGAACATCGGATCCATATCTGAACCCTTGAGGCCACACATACTCTGGAGGTATTTCTTAGAGTATGACTCCAGATACCATGTGTCGTACATCACCAAATCATGTCCCAAATTCTCAATTACATTATTAGTCATGCCTCCTCATTCGTCATACTAACTAAACATAGGTAATCCTTTATGTTTCTATCTAATAACCTAGAAAAAATCAAAATAACCCCATCAATGATCCATCCATGAAAAATTTCCAAAAATAGTTGGGTCTAACATCCAAATGATTCCACACATAGAATCTAAAAAAATACAATCAAGTGCTCCCCTGATAAAGAAATCAATTATTACCCATTTAGTTTTTACTTAAACTCAATGGATCCGACCATGCATCAATGTCACCTCTTAATAATCACTCATTCCTCACATAACAAAGCCCAAGAAACCATTGGAAAATATCCCTCGTGGTTTCCCTCAATCTCCCAGGAGCTTCAGCTCATGTGTATATCTCATGTCACATTACCAAAAACATTTTTCTTCCCATAAAGTCAATATGGATAGACACGACACTAGGAAGATCCCTTGTGAACTTATATCAAATCCCAAAACATTTATCAGTACCCTAAGAACCCATGGAATGTGTAACATGGTCGTTACCTCTCACGGGTCACCCATGAAGGTCAAATGTCTCAAACTCGCTAAAATAGATAGGTTTATAACAAATTCCATTGGCTCTCACTCTAATCGATGAACATAAATCCTCAACTAAGTCACTTATCACATCTGATTTCCTTCTCCCAATTCCAAATGCACTGTGTTTAACACCCCATGCAATGATCAGATCTATGTATCATGCCAATGATTCTCACCCATATACATCTTCAATAAGAACAAAACACCCACTCTTGTTTGAAAAAATCTACTACCATGGTTAAAACCCAATAAGGTCACCAAATATATATTATCATATGACATTTTATGACCTCATGGTCAAAACACAGCCAAAGGGGAAATAAAAAACAATCCAATAGCCCTCACAACCAACCCATTAAGGTCTCACATCATGTAACATAATGTCTCAAAACAACGATGCCCTAACTGCCCATATGACCCATACACATGGTCTGAACACCACACTATGGATACCAACACCACTTTCCTTAATGTTTTCATCATTACCTGTTACGTTTTAAATAACATTACTATTTAAAAACCCAATATTTCATATTTTATATTAATCCCTTTACACAAAAGTCAAAAATTCTAAAAATTATTAAACTACACTATTTATTCCTTTTGGCTAAACATAATCTCATATATGAGTCAGTCACATGACACATATGGAATGACTCTTAATCATATGTGCCTAGAATTATTCATCAACCCACAAACCCAATAATTCCATTTTGGGACAAGATATAAAACTGCATTAATCAAAAACATCACATCCACGTGAACCACTCGAGGTGGAATGATCTATCAATTGTAAAATAATATAACATAACATCAATTCCCACCCATTGAAATAAAAATTTTGGGATATATTTAGAGATATAGAAATGTAGGAATGATCTAATTATCTATCCATAATAAGATGTTAATCCCCATTCTACCATTCATAATTAGTAATACAAATGGAACCACCAATGAAACCAAAATTTAATGTCTTGATATATGTGGCACAAAAATGGATCAACGAGCCATTTTCCCTCATGAAATCTAGAGAAACACCCCATACACAATAGGATTTTGACTAATCGTGTGGGTGTTCAGAGATAAAATTTGGATATGTGATCAAATAATCATATGTAACCTCTACATCTTTGTTTGTAATACAAATAAAATCCCCAATACCATAACCATAAAAAGATCCTAAACATGGCCTTAAGTCCCAAACTGATCCTAACATCTCCTATTCCAGCAAATTATCCCATTTATATACCAACCACTATGTTCATGTCTTGAACCTAAACCTAAAAAACGAGTACCCTCTACTCTGGGACCCCAATTCAAAGGAAGATTGGGAATGTTTTGGGTATAACATAGTGGATCCCCAATAAAAAATTTTAAAGTAATATCCAGTTCATAAAATTTTTTATATGGATAATCGATGTGAAATAAAAAAATATCTAGGGAAATAGGTTTTACATTTATCCATTTATTAATTATCTATTTATACCATTAATTACTTTTATATCATCAATCCATCCAACCTACTCTGTCCATACTGAGATCCTAATACATGAACTATACGATCTACCATTATTTCACTAGGAAATTAATTTATAAATTAATTTATTAAATTTTACTATAATTCCTCAGTTTGGGTACCCATTCTATGTAACACAAGGGTCAAGAATCGATAATCAAGGAGCATATGTACATGTATGGTCATGTAAACCATGTTAGCACAATGTAACCTATATATCAAAAATCAAAAAACAAGGATGTTAGTTTCATGAATCCAAATGAAAAAATGTAAATGAACACATTATGATCATTTTTTCTGTTTTTAAGATAAGTTCAAAGTATATGTTTATAATGATGATATTATGAATAAGGATATCAATGTGGGATTGATTAAAAATTGAAGTCTTTATTTATTTATAAAAGTAAAATCAAGAGTAATTTCAAATAAATTTAATATATAATCGAATGTTGAAATCATTTTTCCATGTATGTTTTTATTAAAATTTATTTGAAAACCATAGAATATATATATATATCAAATTAATTTATCTAAAAAACTGGAAACAAAATAAAATCATGTTCAACTTTGAACATGATGTTTCACAAAGTCACAACATTGAATGTTTGACTATGATTATTTTCCACATTGGTTTTTTGATATATCCAATTTAAATATATTATTTCTATGTCATGTTTAAAATAAAACTAACATTGAAATTTATTGACTAAAACTATCTATATTGGTTTGGTAATAAACCGACATATTAATATACTATCAACATTGATTATTTTGAAAAACATACATCAAAAATATTTTCTAGTAAAACATTCAATGTTTGTTTTTATTAATAACAGAAGTAAAAGAATTTCACATCATTCTTAAAAAAGATGTCATGGAAGTCCAATATTATTTTGAAAAAAAATTAAAATTTATTGAATTCATATACTCTATTTAAAATACATTTTATCAATATATTATAGCATAATAAAAACATTTAATATAATTTTTCTATAATGATTTTCATAAAATCCATGTTGAATTCACCTTTTACCACTCTAATGACTCAAACTCTTGCATTAATCATCCTCTCAATGCCCCCCTCTCTCACACTATCAACTTCTGGGGAACATATGTTCAACACAAACAATTAGCCACATAATCAACGATCTAAATATTCACCCTCATTTCATTTCATGTATATAAAATTCAGTATGTGAAACTGCATGTCAAATAATTTTCACAAGCAAGGATTGATAGCTAAGTCTAAATAGGAACCATAGATACTCATGAACGCTAAGAAGTGGACAATAAATTGAATCGATGTTATTGTGTTTGTGGTCTTTGTATAATCTATTACATTTTAATCAAAAAAAATTCAATATATATACCAAAAAACAAATTTTATCCAACTAAACATAATTTTATAAATGAAAATATTTTTTCATTATCATTAAATATTTATTATATAGTAAAAAAATTAACCAATAAAGTGAATAATATTTTAAATCATAAACCATTTCAAAATAATAGCTAATTAAATGAAATCAAAAACCTTCTATAAAAAATTAATTTCAGATTAATTTTTATTTTCAAAATATTATGTTAAAAATTATAATTAAAAAATTTATTCAACGCCCATCACGAAAATTATTAAAATTTAAGAGTTAAAAATACAACATGATGATGGTTTTATTCGTCATCTCTCTTATAAGATCTATGTTTTTAATTAATTTCATTCACATTTTCAGGAATGATCCATATAATGATCTAATGGGGATCTTTCTTGAAGATATATAAATATGGAGAGAAACTTCCAATGTCATCCTAAATAGTGATCCTGGCCTTAATGAATTTTTTGGTTCCTTTTATTTAGAAACAACATAAATAATCCAAAAGTAAAAGATTATAATGGTGTAGTATTTTTTATAAAGTTATCTCTTTATAGAGTTACTGTCACATCAACACACTTCCATATTATTAAGGTGAAGGATGAGAGTTCCTTTTACTAGTATCTTTCTGTCAGAATATACAACATATTATAAAATAATGTAACATTAATCCTTAATAATATATTTTCATGTATACACCCATTTATTATATAATAGTAATTTAATTCCTTAATTATGTGTTGGAGAACATATGAAACTAATGTGATGGGTTAGTAAATAGTCAAAGATCCCAACATGAATGCTATTGGTAAAAATATACTAGTGAAAGTTGATATCAATAAGCATTATGATAGAATATAATGAAAAATTATTTTATATATCATGAAAAACATTTTGTTATCAATTAGGGGTTTTTTCATCATTATTTACGATGTCTCTTCTATGAAAACTTTTATTTTCTGTTAATCGATGTCTAACATTCATCATAGTGATCTGTAACACCAAAATGACATAATATTTTTCCAACATTTAATTAATCAAAATTTGAATAACTGTTTTTTATAATTTTGACATAAAATGATTTATGGGAGACCCAAAAATATCTATATGATTCCATGAATATTTTGTGGCTAAGACGATGACATTATGTTCATTCATGCAGTGATTTCTAGAAAATAAATACATTTTTAATAAATTTGGAACAATTTATAACATAATTATGTAGAGTGTCAAACCGAAAGGACACGTTTTCATTCCACATGTCTATTTTTAAATCCTTACATAATATGGAAATCTTGCTCAAAATTTATTTTGTAAAATTATAATATAATGGGTTACTATATTTATAACATAAATACTAAAGAAATTATTAAAAACCCCAATAATATAAACAATATATCAACTGAATCTTCATTATTTTCTCCGTTAAATCGATGTGGTTTAGATAATGAGCCTTTTCTACCTTCAATGTGAAGGAAATATAATTGATGTTAGTTTAATTTTTAATCCCACGTGTCAGTGTTTCTATAAATGAAAAAGTAAAAATTCATAATACATTTTTCAATGAAGATTCAATGGAAATTAAATAGTTAAAATCTATTTTTCATACATGTTAAATGAAATAAAAGAAACAATAATTATGAATTTTCTATGATTCAACATGATATAAGACTTACATGACCCTTATTATAATATATCAATTACCAAAACACGTATATACAATAATATATCAGAATAAATATCTTAATAAATAAAAAAACTTATTTAGTTAATTTTATAAATACACAATTCATCATAATCAATAAAAAGAGACATACTAGAAATTTCTCAGACATGTAAAAACAAATATAATATAAAAAATTTCAGAAAAAACTATTTCATGATTACTAATCATAAAAAATTAAATATGATTTACACAGGTGACAATTTAGTATATTCTGTGCTGTGTAAATTGTTTTATAAGTCCACATCCATTTATATAGTAGGTTAATACCCTACATAAATATAATCTAAAATAATAAGGTATATAATTATTATATAAATATTATTTTATTTACATTAACTATAAAGGGCATACCTAATAATTAAAATCTTAGTTCTAATTAAAAAATAGTCAGGAGAAAAATATCAGTGGTGGGTAGGATCATATTTCATATATGAATTGGTATCATTGATTATCATTAATGAAAATAAATTTTAAAAGATTAAAAAAATAGAATATTTTTATATGACAGAAAAATAATTTATATATATGATGATATCAAATTTATTCATTGACCCAATTGTGATTATCATGTATATGAATCTTAAATAATAATAACCACCTTCCACACTTCCTTTTTGAGAGTGAAACTGTGGTAGTGAAACATTAAATTGATAACAAAAACCAACATATATATTTATAACTAAAAAACCAAATATTATCAAATATAAAATATATTTAACATTATTTTTGTATGTAAAATTATATTTGGATTGTTTATAAATAAGTGATATTTGTTAGTTTTTTCATTGAACTAAATTTTCTAATATATCAACTACAAACATGTAGGAATAATAAAAATAATATATAAATGTATAAAAAGGTATAAAACTTACCTGTATAAGAAGATTCAAAATTTATTACAAAATGACCTAATAAAGTGAAAAACCAATATAATTTGTATTATTTCAGGTAAAATACAACAAAAATCCAATTAACTAAACTATAAATTGTTTAGGAATATAAAGTCATAGATATCATAGTCCTCTTATCCATCAACGAATGAAAAAAATCAACATCTAATCATTTTATTTGAGAATATATCATAAATATATTCATCACTACTAGTTGTTTTCACATATTTCACAGCTGTTAAAATGAATATGGAATCTTGAAGACCATTAAAAAAAATAGAATCATTCATAAAAAAGAATAATGTGTATATACATGATTAAATAATTTTTATAGAATTTCACTTGAATTTAACTTTATTTAATGAACGAAAAATAGAAACATGGTTTTTCTTACCCAGAGAACTACTAAAATACATATATTTTGAGGTGATCAAAATTAACCGTATCTATGTATCTTTATTAAATATTATTAATGGATAGTGTCTTCCACATATTTAGGAATTCATTTGAAAATTATATAAATTATTCAATGAAAAAAAAATTTGTATACTATTTTTAGATGATAAGAAATCTCAAAAATTATATAATGTTATTAGTGCCTGAATGATTTGTTTCCATTATATGAATTCATAAAGTATTATATAATACTATATAAATTTAATGTCATTAAAAATTCTAATTAATTTTATATAAAAAGTAAATAAAAATTTTAATATAACACAAACCTCGTATATCTAATAATATTGATGGTTAGCTTGCTAAAGTAAAAAACGACTCATATTGTCTATAACTATAGTATCCTCATGAATGGTAATGTATGTAGACTAGATGGATTAATAATAACATGTACTAAAAATTATACAAGACTCATTATAATTGTGTGGTGAAGTAAAAAAATCCAAAAAATTATATATGACATTATATGATATAATATGCGCTTGGGGATCGCTAGCATTAAAATCAACGGATCTCATCGAGTCTGAATAAGGAGGTGGAGGGTCCAAACAGGTGAGATGGGATAGATGTGTATGATGGGTTGGAATAGAAGTCTATCCTTGTCAGGTAGTCTGGGTATGTATGGAAGGAACTGTAGTTACAGTATGTGAGACATGATGGGTAGGCTGGGCATCCTACACATGATATGATTTTTTCATTAATTTTCAAACACATCATGTATAATTGATAAACATTTATAATCTATGTGCTGTTTCAGAACATTAAAAATGGAATTTAAGGTATGTACATCAGTGTTTCATGATATCTTACCTCGATGAGAAAAATTATCCTTACAATAGCACCTGCCTCATATCCTCTTCCGCACCAGGGGTATTCATTATTTCCTAATGTATTAGTTAAGATGTGCATACTACCCTAAGGGATAAAATTTCCCTATATCACATGATCTTAAATTTCATCCTAAAATGTAAAAATAATATGGTATATTTGTGTTGTTAATTTAAATAATAAAAACATTCACATAAGATAAAAATTAATTTCATATAGTATTCTAGCTACTTCCTCATATTTCATTATAAGATACATTTAATTTTTTTTCTTCTCTCTTTTTAATTTTTTCATAGTTAGTGGAGGTGATGGAATACTGAACTTGAACTCTTCTGAACCACTGGAATATTGATCTCATAACACATTAAATTTTTCTGAAATCACATTCCCCTCAAATAATTAATACCCTCTATTTGATAATGTAGGTGTATATATGTTCAATAACAGAATCTCATGATGAGATCTCATGGTTCACCATTAAATAAAAATGAACTAATAATAAAATAATGTATATATACAATAAATTTTAAAATATAAACTAATTATCATGCCATAAATTAATCATCATATTTGTTACATCCCAACATGATCCACTAGCTCCGAGCCAAAATGCTACATAATCTTCGGCTTTCCACCCAGTACACAAGATTATGTTGGCTAATTGCAAGTGTCTAAGCCCAATAATGGGTAGACTATACCCTATGTGTCATTTCAACAAGAAGGATAAAATATAAAATAAATTAACTGAAAAAGTATTAAATAAATAGTGTAAATGTAGAAATTATATACAGGTTACGAGGCTTTTAAATAAGAGTACCAAATTTACAATGATGACTAGAGTAATGAAATTTATACGATAAATAAACCAACTGTAGGGTCCTCCAGTGTCTTCCCTAGTCTACAGTCTTCCATTTTTCCAAGATCCACCTTCTTAGTCATTCATTATAGGGATCGTTCTGTTCTCTATGTCTCCCATGAAATCTAAAAGTGCATCGAAATACACGAGTAGTGTGTGAGTACAAGACTCAGTTAGACACAACCAATGTGTCCTTGACCTTATGTTCTAAAATATACAAGTGTATGACATGATATTAATAAATACATAAAAATCCCGTAAACATATTTTCAAAACTGACTCATAGTGTGCTAACTATGTTTCCACAACCACCAGTCATACCTACTTCGACTAAATTTCATAAGATAACTGAATGAGTCTCAAGAAGTAATCCTACCCTTGTATGGTGTCCGCACAATTTCATGTTGATGATACCTGATATCATCTAACCATCAAGTGGGAAAAGTCACCTGGATCCTCTAGATGTGATTTACATCTGTACTCACATAGATTAGGCTATCTCATGGGGAAAAGAACATAACATCGAGGTGTCCTCAAGCAAATCATCAGCATGACACCATGGAATCCTCGTACCTCCTCCATGTACTTTGGACCATTTTCAATATCATTGAAATCAAGCATTCACCTCCATTATGGAAAAAAAATGTCAAGGTGGTCTACTTGTCTCAAATACCACTAACAACCACAAGGCATAATGATACATATATAGGGAAAGCACACAAGTAAGAATGGTATATGAACATGTTTATATAGAAGAATATACAAAAACATGTGATAATAATCAACATGGAGGAAAAACACTATTATCCCTCATGGAATCACAATATTTTTTATGGGATACACATACATGTGATCACAATCAAGCACGGTTAATCAAATTACAGGAATATAGTCACCGAGGAAACAAATGTAAATGTGATCCCAAGGAGGTATGAAACATTATACGATTACAGTTGGAAAACCTCACATAGTATTAATGACGTCATAATGATACATCAAAGCCTCAAGCTATTGGAACATTGGGTTCAAGGTATGACAATGGTTTTCTGATAATCATAACATTTATTTTATTTCAAAAAATATTAAAACATCACGTATGATAAATCATTATCTCTCATAAATAATTCTCAAAGTTTCATTAAATTTATGGAATGCATTGATAAAATTTAAATATCTATTTAAAATTTTATAAAATCACATAAAATGATAAAATAATTTTATATGCATTGATAATTTATGTTCACATTTTATAATTTTTAATACATCACAATATATGATAAATATTTTTCACATGCGTCGATAATTTAAATAATTATTTTATCATTTTTAAAACATCACATAAAATGAAATTCATTTTTCATATTAATTTAAATTATCAATTAATATTGTTTAAATAAAATCTCATAAAATGATAATGAATTTTCATATCTATTGAAAATTTATGTTATAATTTTATTTCATTTATAAAAAATAAATTAAAATGATAAACATTTTACATATGATTTGATAATTTAAATTGTAATTTTATAAAATTTTAAAATATCATATAAAATAATTAACATAGTTCATAAGAGTTTAAAATTAAAATTATAATTCTATAATCACATAAAATGACCAAAAAATAGATTATTTTATTTAAAATTTATCATTTGATAATCTGGTGGAATTATCATTGATATTTCTTTTAAATTAGCATTTGTTAATACTTAATAATTATCATTACATAATAAAATGAAATTATAATTTGATATTTTTATATATTTATCTTCCAACATTTTTATTTGAATTAGTATTTGATAATTTAAAAACTAGCACAGAGAAATAAAAAATTATCATTTTTTCTTTTATTATATTTTCTTTTTAGAAATGTACAATAAAAGAGAACTAAATTAATCAGTAAAAACGAAAAAAAATATTAAAACACGAACCTATATAAGTATATGTGCATAACACCCAAAATAGAATAATGTAATGATCGATGCTCACTTAGAACACCGAATAATGGTCTAAGAAGGTGTTTGAATCATGTGAAACGAGGTATTGGGGTTTCCCTGACTCAATGTAAAACAAAAAATGAAATCCAAATGGATTGTTGTTGTGAAACCCTTAAAACTTGTGTTTAGTGTTTAAGAAAAATAAATACCCAATTTCAACATTTCATAAATCAAAAAACCAATGTGGAGTAATTTATTTCCACATAATAATCTGTTGGTGATTATTAATAGGTTCTAAATGCATTAAAATGAAGGTTTCAAACCATCCCGTTGTCATCAATAGATGAACACTCGTTGGGAAGGAAGACTCCTAAAAATAATTTTTTTTTTCATTTAAATGTTATTAAATTTGGATTTATCATTAAATTAATAATTTTATTTATTTAAAATAATAATTAAATAGTACCAAATGGTAATTGATCATAAATATCATACCCTACCATAGGTAAACACCTTGTTCCTATCCCAACCGTGGTCTCATATTTCTCATAAAGAACACCGTTTGAGATATATTAAATAATTAATTATGAAAATTAGAATAATTAATTAATTCCGAATAAATTTTTTTTTTATCGTGAGTGATCCATCTAAAATCTAAAACATACAATTTTAATACCACATCTAGGGTAAAAACCACCTTCCAAAGCCAACAATGGTCACAAATTTTGAATAGGATGCACCCTTTTAGAGTTATTAAATTATTTTGAATATATTTACAATTCTTAAAATAATATATTTAATATTTATTCTATCTTCACCGAGACATTGAGACAATAGAAACATGTACTAAACTCCAAAAATATTCAATTAAATATTCATGAGTGTTATGGGATTTTCACCCTTTGGAGATGCATATAAAAAAATATTTGTCATTGACAAAAGATTGTTTTCAATAAATTATTTACCATAAGAGGGAATTATTTTCATTGAAAAAATAATCATGTTAATGTTGGATGGAGATATATTCCTTCCATATATCCTGATCTAAAAAAACATACTGAGGGAATGTCTTTTCATTCTCTATCATACCAAAATATATAGTTTCTTCTAAAAATAGTTTTTAAATAACTATACCAAACCACTTATATGGATATAAATGTTTTTTGAATTACTATTATTTATTCAAAATTTATTGTCATATTTAAACGAATAAATTAAAAAGTACTCATTGAAAATATATAATATTAATAAAATGAGAAACAATTACTAAAATGAGATATTTTAGCATTGCTACTCCCACAACATCTTCATCACTATCTTGTCAATGGAATTAAAATCAGGATATTTAATTCTAATCCTAAAATGGCGATGCATGGAATCATAATTGGTAAAAAATGTTGAATTTGGGATAGTTGAGTTATTTTATCTTCAAAATTAATATATTTTCCCAGGTTTCCATGGGAAGGTGAATGTTTGGTAAATGTGTAATCCCTTGTTAACTAACTCTAGAAATTGATTTATCAATAAATGTGGGAATATATTCTGATTTTGGATGTGCATCCGAAGGAGGAACATCAATTGTACTATAGTTTATTTCATTTCATTGAAAGTATTAATTACGAAATTAATCATATTACTAAATATTTAGTAATATTTCAATAATATATATACCTTAGTAAATAATCATATTCTTATGGGTCCATTTAAAAAGAAATTTTTAAAGAAATTTTGTGTACTTGTATATAATTATATAAGTGAATATATAAAATAATATATAAAAAATTTATGTTAGAAAAATATTTTCACACATGTGATATTTCATAAAAAAATAATTATTTCATGTTTTGTTAAAAAATATACATATTTACTATTATATATAAGAAATAAATATAAAATGAAAGAAAAATTTATAATTCTAAATATCACAATAAGAAAAAAAAGTGTTTTCATATTCCTAAATACTACCAAAATATAATTAAATACATTGTGTATTCAAATAAAAAAAGTTTTCCTATAACTGCTGAATATAAAATTTATCAAAAAAGACCTATAAATTTTCAAATACATATAATTAATCAACCAATAATTAATAAATAACATTCTTTACACATATGAAAATTGATAAAAGATATATAATTAAATAATTACTAGAATAATTAGTAGAATAATTTTGTGATTTCCAATATACATTCAGTGTGATCATTATTTATAACATGTACTATGTATTTGTGATAATCGTCTTTATCATCCAAAAATTGAATATTTGGTGAAAAATACTTATAAAAATCCATCAAATCATCACCAATATCCCCCAAAAGAATTCATTTATTTTGTGAAATGGTTGACCACTGATAATTAGATGAATCAATGAAATAAAATATTTTCATTCCATGATTCTCCCTGAAAAATGGTTCCAATTTGCAAAATTATCTCATGAATTAAACTAGTGTAAACATATAATCATCATGTTTCACACTAAAATTACTATAAACAAATTTATAATTATACTATGTGAATTAGAAATTATTGTATACAATTTCCCTGATATCTTCATTAACCGCAAAATATATCATTGATGCAGAAATTGAGTTTTTATATTTTTCACTTGAAAAATGCAATGATTCTATGATGACCATTAACCAACTATTTTTATTGGTATTCTTGTAAATGTTATTTTTTTTAAAATATATTACCATTTATTTCAAAACTAGACCACATGATCACATTATGATTTGGTCCCCCTAGAAAAAACTTCAATGTTTCTAATATAGATAAATATGTGAATATTTTATCATTAAATCATGAATCAAATATCTTTTATGCTCAATTATCAACCATTTTTCATATATTATTGGATATTGTACCATTAATTTATTAATATGAGATTATATATATTGTTTAACCTCAACCTTATTGTTCAAAATGTATAAATGTTCCTACATCCCTTCATTAGGTGAAATGGACTTTACCATTAAGCTTCTAATACCTATACCATCTCTATCAATATTCATATTTCATGATATAGGATGATAAATATGATCAAACATATATTAAATAATCAACACAAAACTCAATATCTTCTTTTGATATACATTTTTGAATAATAGAGGCCTCCAATCGATGAAAAGAATTAATATATCCCTTAAAAGTTATTAAAAATCATTCAAAAGGTTATATCCCAAGTAAATAAAAATTCCCATCTATTCTTATTTCACACACCAATTGAATAACCTAACAAACCATTATATATAGAAATCAAAGATGGAAAATTTAATTCTAATAAATCATGTATATGAGATGCTTTAAACTCCATCACATATAAAAAATTATAAACAATTAAATTTCTAAAATTGGATTTTAAAGAAATATATAACATGGTGATAAACATGTTGACAGGTGTCAGCTATATACTATGTAGTGCGTCTAGTAACAGTTGATGAAAGAATATATGACTGTCATGATATTTTGTACATATTAATTTAAAATTATTCAATTACACAAAAATATTATCATATGAACAAAATACACTATGTACATTATTACAATGAATACTCTAAAAAATAAACATATCAATCTTTATTAATTTTTAAAATTCTATAGGTGAATATGTTCTATTTTTTTCTTGTGGGATGTCACTAAAAATGTCTTCCCATTATTTTCATGACTAATATATAATTCAATCAATATTTTTTATTTCCATTTATGTCAAAAAAAATTCAAATCAAAATATCCCTTATGTTTTTATCAAAATTCATAAAGTCAATGTTTTTTTTGATGTTTAAAAATATCCAAAGAGATAGCATGAAAAATATAGACTTCATCATTGAGATATTATTTCAATGAAAAAAAA
This sequence comes from Viscum album, assembly GCA_963277665.1. Classification (NCBI taxonomy): domain Eukaryota; kingdom Viridiplantae; phylum Streptophyta; class Magnoliopsida; order Santalales; family Viscaceae; genus Viscum; species Viscum album. The sequence continues at coordinate 492,681,106 of OY728162.1, forward strand.
CCTTGTGATTATAATTGTTAAATCTGGGGTTTTCACCTTGTTGTTAAATTATTCAAATGAAAATGGGTGAGGGGGATATTATAATCCTATTAAATGTTAAATTCCTTGTTAATTATATTATAATAATATTGAAATAATAAAAATATTCAACGTCCCATGTAAATTGTATTCCTTCCATTTTTCAATTGATAATATAAAGTAACATCATAAAAAATTGAACATTATTTATAACCCATAAACCTATATATGGATATGTTCTCTTATGGTGGTATGTCATTTATAGTGAACAAAATCATAACACCAAATGAAAATTATCTTTCTTGTTTGAATAAAAAAATATAACCACTACCGCTAGTAAATGTTTAAAACCATAAATCTATAGAAAATCATAAAAATTAATATTGATCCAATTATTTTTTCAAGAAATCATCAATAAAATCATGACATAATTTTTCATCATACATATATGTGGGGACAAGTAAAAAACAACCAAATAATATTCCATAAATTATGTTGGATACATAGGCTCTCATATAGATTCATTCCATTTACAAAGAGTCCCATTCTGATATTTCCAAATTCACCTCCAAAATCATAATTTTTTTTGAAATATCAATCACTGTGATGAATCAGCATGGTAAAAAAAGATAATATCATAGATTCACTCATCTCTATACCATGTTAACCATTTCTCATCAATATAATTTTAAAATATATGATTCAAATGAGTAATATTGGAAGGTAGAAAATTTCATTAGTAGGAGGATTGATTCTAATAATCCCAAATTAATAAAAGTTAAAAATTTTCAATTATTGGAAGGAATTATAAGAATAAGTAATTTGATATTAAACAATAGATTTATGTATAGGATAGATGTCAGTAACAATGAATGAATCAGAGTTAAATTTGTTATCCATCTAATAACCTAATGTCCCAAATTTAGGGATCTTTAATATATATTCATAATCCTTCGTATAAAATTTAAAATAATTAGGGAAAATATATCATTTTTTCCCAAATCCAATCAGTAATAATATTTTTTCCCTCATACTTTGTATTTATAAGCCCATTTCCTTTTTGATGTTGGCCTTTTAAAATTTCAATAAACTCTTAGAAACCTTTTTCACCCCACCCATTCCATTCTTTCAGGATAAAAAATTTCATAGAGACTGGTAATAATGTATATTTATTGAAACCTATGAATAATGGTATCTTATAATCCATATAACAGTATTAAACAATTTCAATTTATTGATGGATTCAATTCCTACATCGGGAATTAATTATTCAATTTGATCCTCTATCTCAATTTAAATATTTTCTGAACATTTGATGTTGAATTTTCCATTATTTCACCATTCCAAATTCATCATGTATAATATCATTAAAAAAATATCAAGTGATATTATCCTTGATATATATGCAATTTAAAAATTTCATATTTATACATGTCATGAACGGACATGAAATCAAATATTTTTTTGATGATTTTGTTGTAAAAAATCAATGAAATTATCAGCTCCTTTTTCATATTCATTAGTGTTTATAGGTATATTTATGCAATTACAATCTATTAAATATAGGATATAATAATATAAAAAGTAAATATATTAAAACATATAAATTTTTTTAATATATAAAATAGATGATAAAAAATAAGTACACATAATTTATAAAACATAAAAAATATAATAACTGAAAAAATGTTATTATAAAAAAATCATCATTACAAAAAATTATCATAACAAGAAATCATACAAAATTTATCTTACAAAAAATTTATAATTAAAAAAATCTAAACATAAAATTAAACTTCCAAAACATTATGAATAAATGATATTAAATTATGAACATTTATAATAACATTTATGAAAAATATAATACAAAAAATTAAAAAAATTCATAAATATTATAGAAAAATGTATAGAACCAAGTATTCAAGAATATATATATAAATAACTCATATAAAATTATATAATTTTTAATTCTTCAATTAACTAAATATCCACATCCATCCTCAGTTTTATTAACTGAAATGAATCATTGTTTGTTTCCCATCAGGAAAATTGTATGTCATGATTGGATATGAAAACCAAAAAAACCATTGAATGAAAATCATATACTCATAATCACACTGAAATGCATATCAACTGAGATAATTTCTTCATTTAAACTCACTATTAAACTATAATAATCCTCATGTAATTTAAATGATATTCAATAATGTGTAACAGCATTATCATTATAATTTTTTACAAAATTATCCTTCACATACATAATCAATACGATGATTAGATGTCATAATCCTAATGGAGTAAATACTAAATTACATCCTTGGATTGGATTATATTTTTTAGAATCATTAATCTACGGTGTGCGATAATTTATGCTCCTCTTCTAATATTAATTTTTCTGACTTATAGAAATTGATATCCCATGATATAATTTACACACATGATTTTCTGACATAAGAAATTCCAAATAACTTTATATGATCTTATATAACATATAGTAGAATATAAAACATTTAATAAATTAAAACAATTATTATAATAAATAATTAGAAAATATTTAATCCAAATACAAAATAATATATATATTTTGGATCCTTATAATGAAAAATTCCATCTTAATTCCTATAAACTCAATCAATGTATGTGTCAATTGAGTGATTGAAACAATACTGATGAAATATGAATGATGAAATAAAACAAAAACAAAAAACAAAACAAATGAAAAATTTGAATTTGGTTTGACCGTAATAGATCGATAACAATTATATAAGTTCGTAGAATCGAATATTTATGTGAAATAATGTGATAAGTTTATGAAAAATCATCTTCAACTGAAAATTGATGATTTTCAATTACCATGAAGATGTTGGTTCCATCATCAATTGAGATACAGTCTGTCAGTCTAGATTCAATGATTATTTGTCTAAGAGCAGGTTTCTAGTGAATAAAGAAAATGAAAAAATGATGGAAGAATATTTAGAGATAAATATGATTGTAATAAAAGTGTTATAAGTCCTAATCCACCTATAATATATATAGAGAGATAGATGGTTTTTGTATTATATGAATGAATGGTTCGAACTATCTGAAAAATTATAAAAAGTGTGTTATCACCTTTTTTCCCTAAAAACCGATGTAAAAAAGGATTAATATTTACACATTAAAATAAGTTATTTTAAAATGATGCATGAAATATTAAATCTATTACATTGGGTTTTTAAAACATGGACATGATATGTTATTTATTTTAGTTTTAACTTTATGTATTTTAAAACTAATGTTATAAATAATTTAAAATTTCATAATTTTAATTTTGTAAAAATAATCATTATCAGTTTTGTTGGTGGATTATTAGCACCGATCATTATTAAAAATTGATGTTAAAAATACATGCTATAATATTAGGTTAAATATTATAAAAAATAGATATAATATCAATGACATTGAATCCTATAATTTTACAAGTTTAGGAATCAAAATTCCATGTCTAACCATCCTTAACATGATATTGAATGACATACCCATACCCTTAGATTTAGGAATTTCATGTCCATCCTCTGAAAATTATGTTTCAATTTGGAATTTTGATCACTAGTTTAACCAACCAAAAAATATGGAATAGAGTGTTAGTAAAATATCCCAAACCATTAGTCAATGGTTAGAAAACATGGATCATTATTCAACTAATACAACCCATATTTATTACACTATATCTGACCATAAAAAACGATTCCATTATCAATCTTTATATATTTAACACATGATTTATCAATTTTCAATATACATAATCAATATTCATTTACCATCATCCTAGAAAACCATCGATCCAAATATATATCAACAAGGTAGATCCCAATTTTCCATAATTTAATAATATAATATTTCATCCCTTATTGTTGTAACATGCATGTTAAATGTTCTTCAATACCCGTAAAATATAAAAACACCCCATACATTCACTTTCTGAAACACTTCTTAAAACACAAAGAGAGTCACAAAAAATTCAAACTCTTAATTAAAATATTTCAAAACTACCCCATAAATTCACTTTATGAAACGCTTCTTAAAACACAAAGAGAGTCACAAAAAATTCAAACTCTTAATTAAAATATTTCAAAACTACCCTTTAATAAGTTTATATATCATTGGACCCTTTATGAAACTCTTAATTAAAATATTTCAATACTACCCCATACATTCACTTTATGAGACGCTTCTTAAAACACAAAGAGAGTCACAAAAAATTCAAACTCTTAATTAAAATATTTCAAAACTACCCTTTAATAAGTTTATTTATCATTGGACCCTAATATAAGAACAATACAAAAAATTATTAATGTTTTAACTAGGACCATATATCAAATTTAAAATTAAACCAGGACCATATATCAAATTTAAAATTAAAAAAAAATTATTAATGTTTTAACTAGTCTCTCTATTTTTTTCAATTTCTGTCACAATTTTCTAGGGTTTTGAATACCCCTTGGGTTTCCATTGGTCCAATGTCAAATACTCAACATATCCAATGTGGTTCGTGAATGTTATCACACATATAATAAATGTTCAAATTACTATCTGTATAAAATAATCAAAAATTCATCATGGAATCAACATAGAAAAAGTAAATACTCATATTAATACATAAATAGTATGGTAAAAATATTATTTACCACCTACCTTGTTCTTATAGATGACCACTCAACTAACATTATACGTATATTTTAACTAAAATGGACTCAAACACCATAGATAAGAACAAGATATAAATAGAGTTCTTGATATTAATAATAAAATGATACAACCAAAAAAGAAACATCCATAAAAATGAAGGAAACAACATTGAAGACTTAATTACAGGTACAATTCTCACTATACATAACTCCAAACACCTAATAGATGATGGAGAATAATATAAAATGTTGGGAGGATCTCTTAGTTTTCTACCATTGTGGTAGGGGTTGAATAGGGGAAAACATAAAGGAAGCAAGAAAAAATATAGGGATGGAAATTTGATAAAGTATCAATTTTTATGAGGAAAACGGTTTGACATCATTGTTGACCAAATCATGATCCAACCATACTGTTCCAATTATACAATAGGAAACTATGCATCATTGTTTTATAGGCCACCCACATTGATTGAAAAACATTTTGGTATCCAATATCTTGAATCTTTATAGAGGTTTATTGAGCCATATTGTCCCCTTTCCCACCCTTCTTCATTTCCATAATCATTCACCCCATTCGGTTTAATCAGTGGTTATGAATAATGGTTAATAATAATAATGTAAAAACTAATCTCTTAGTAATGATTGGATTCATTTCCTTTTTTTACATTTCCCAAACACCCATAACACATATCGTACTCATAGTAAGAATTCCATAAATAGAAATTTAAACTAGTTCAAAATTTGTCTCAGTTATGGGATCTTAGAGGAATAGATCCTTGATTTTGTATATGTGACAACTCGTTTATGTGTAATTGATTGATACCTTGTTTGAGAACATATATTTAATTTCAGATGAGGGTATTTTTTCAATGAGATTTTGGGATGTGCTATAGATGTGTGCATTTCTATGAGATGATATACATGGAGGGGGGCTCAGATGAGATATGATCATGATATTGATGAGAGTAGGATGGATGATGTTATATATAGGCATGCAATCTTGGATAATATGGGAATTGTTGATTCTTGTAATGGTGAGATGTATTGGGATATGCATGTGGGATTCAAGGATGACAATGTAGGTGATTAGATGAGTTGAACCTAGTCTTACCTATTGATGTGATGTTGATAGCTGGTGTTCTCAATTATGAACCTGTTATATGGTATATGGTTAGGTTTCCTATCTCATTTTCATTTCATTCACTACTACAATAGGCTGACAAATGTGCATTATCCATGATTCATATTGAAGGTAGTATAAGATTTATTTTCCTACTGTAAATGGTTTAAATAATGATTCTAATAATGAATTTAATATTTATTAACCCATGTGGTTGGTTTATTAAGGAATGAAAATGATGAAATATGGTATTCTTGATAAATTGTGGAATTAGTTTGAAATATGCATGGAGGGAATGTAATTTACACTAATGAATAATTTAATGTATTATAATAAAATCTGAAATCATGTTTATTGTTAATAAATTGTTGTTGAATTAACTAACATAAGTAAATTATTAATATAAAAGAAATAATTAATGTAATTATTTTAAATGCTTGATTTATTACTGAATATTTCGTATTTGTAGTGGATGATAGATGTCTGAGATATTAAATACAATTGAGTCTATGACTTGTATATTCATATAGTTTGGATGTAATAAATTTTACAACATATATATTAAATTATTCTATACTCTATCCCGCCCATGTCAGTTAGGGATACTGAAACCCATTGGATAGTTGGTGGTTTTCTCCCCTATATCTCAGTGGGAGAATAGATGACTTACTACCCCCTCTAGCACCACTCTCTATTATTGGTAGATACTTTTTATGGAATGAATGGTTGTTAGTATTTCAATATATGTTTACAGGGAACTAATGTCTTATTTTTATATCACACACATGTATTTATAGATATATTACCCAATATATTATAATAGGTATCATGTGTATAAGACATAAGAGCATGAGGTACTTACTCAGTGTATGACATGTAATTGATTGACCTATAATATCTTACCATTGATAAATTTCATATGGGTACTGGGGGATCCTAAAAACAACTCGGTTAATATAAATAGGTATGTTGATGGGATTATGTTATTATGTGATGTATGAGATTCATGTTGTGATGCATCGTCCAAGGGACATTAGGCATCCCTATTTTGGAGAAAGATGGATCAGGACATGAAACATTAGGAAAGGTTAGTAAATAATTGGGGTAAAAAGACCTATCCACTCTTGATATTTCGTTATTACATTATATTCTCTCTTATATATGAAACTTGGTGATACATATCCCTAGTGAGGTTCGAACAGAGCATATTTGTTTTATGTGATGAGTCAGTTTCACTATTTTTCACATTGAATTAACATGATTTCCCTAAAAAAAATTTATAGGCTCTAGGGAGGATCCTATGGAGTATATGATTATTCTCACTCAATATATTTATAGAAATTAGGTTAGTCATATCATATTTTAGTTTGGGCTTGATATTATTAGGTTGTGGTTTTGTAGGAGCTTTTTCAGCTTTGTGGTCTCTACTATCATTACATGTTTTTACTTTATGTTTTACATTCAGTTATTTTGTATTGTATAAAATTTCATGGTGGCATATGTGATTTAATTATATACATATATATGTGAATGTCCTAGTTGATGTATCTATTTTATCTCTCAACTCTAGATGTTTCTCATATAGTGTAATGTCTCCAATATTCATTTCTATTATACCCTTGGAGCCGGTTTCTTTCGCAAGGGAAACTGGTTGTGGGACATGGGAAGTCATCATCTCTCTCCCCTCATTGTTGAATCTTGGCAGGGAGGGGTTGTGAAATAATGGTATCAAATGATTAATATGATGGATAAAATAACTTTTTGAGATTGAAATAAGTGATATTTCATGGTTTATTATGGTAATGGTGTCATTTATGTTTCATCATGGATGTAAACTACTGAGGCAAACATGGGCATGGGTATATAGGTTCCCCTTTGATCTGAAGCACATACACTTATGTTTTCTAAGAATTCTAAATTATGTTATACTAGTCTCAGGTTGGATACCTAGGAAATGATCATCCATCATTATTCTATACATCTATGTTTGTAATGGTCAAACATTGGGATATGTTAAATACATAATAAGATAATAAAATGAATAATTAATTAATGTTAAATGAACTATATTATGGTTCTTTAATACGTCATTAGTAATGGATCTAGGTGGATGTACTTTATTAGTCGAAGAAAAATATGTTCAAGATGATGCACCAACCTGTTGTTATAGAGTCGAGGTTAATGATAATATTTCTTAGAGTATAAAACCCCATGAGTTTGAGCACCATAGTCTGCAGAATTAAGAGGGAACCATTTTAGATTTGCTCAACAAATACTAGTCATAGGAAGTCGAGATAACATTCAGTTTGATTCATGCTAATGAAGATCATATTGGTTCACTAAATGAGATGATGTATTATAGATAAGTGATGTATTGGTGGTTTTTACTACATGTGGATCTTTAGTATTAAACGGTCTCATGGGATATGTTTTGATAGTAGTTGAGATCCCTGTTTCTTTCATCTACCATATATGTGTCCAAACAAAAGGAATTTCTTACCCTTGACATGAAAGATTCAATTCCCATGATTTTATGATCAATTTTATTACTCTATTTTTATATGTAATAGATCTGTTTCTTACTATAGAGGAGGAGGTGAGGTGTCTTTAGGAGTCTTTACATACAGAAATATATCGTCAGGTCACCCTATTATGATAATGTTCTGTTTTAAGGTTTTGGTGATAGAATATACTATTGATAGGATTTTGGATTGATCTAGATCATCACAAAAATAGTTTCATCATGATTCTTCATTAAGAAGAATTGTGTTATATGGTTCTGATCTATCAAAAAAGAAGTGTTTCCAGGATGCCAAGGGTACGAATTATCCTTCATTATCTCGTTTCACTATGATGGTGGTTCTTATACATATTCATTGATATTAGTATACTATTATTCTTATAGAGTTAACATTCACCCATTACAATAGGTCATGATATTCCTGAGTATTCGACATGTTATAGGAGTTCAACTTCATGTTCATCCATTGAAGGAGCTTTAGCTGAGGAAGTAGTTGAAGGGTGTTTTATTTAGGGATCAGCAGAGAGTAGATGGGTAATGAAGAGTGCATCCCTGAGATTCTCTTCATCCTTTTAGAGAATATATACACAATATCGGTGGCCTTTAGTAGGGTTAGATAGTTCATGGAGTATTTCATTTTTATCTTCATGCTTTAGCATTATCAGCACAAGGCGATCCAAACATCGTTTATGGGAACATTTTATTATTTTCACAATGGTTATATGGTTTGTTTGATTGATGAGAGAAAAAAAAATTAATGTCCAAACCACTTCAATTCATTTTAAATTACTATACATAGGCTTCTGCTTCCCTAAGTGTATACTAAACCATTTGGAGGTCTAGATATCTTTTATGAAGTATGTGGAAAATGATGGCTACTTATAAGAAGTGCCTCTATTGGAGATAATTCTTTTGTTTTCAAACACATCAATATGACGTCATCCTTTGTATGGATTAGTAGGATTTTTTCTATTATGAATTTTCTGTGGAGGTAGGTCGGGTTTTATGATGTAGAGGGATATCCACCAGAGTTTTTTTGGGAGAAAGTACATTGGATGGGTTATTGGCATTTTATTTACTTAAAACCCTTGATGTAAATTATTATTCTGATTTTTATGGATGGTTAGTAATCAGTGTTATCCAAGGTGGTAGGAGAGTGCCCAGATTCATTTCCTATGTTGGTTGTAGCATTACCCCCTCGACGATAGATCATGTTTGGGATTGATATTTTTTATGGGTGTCACCTATCTCAACGTCTCTATATTATATGGTTAATTCTATGTTGAAAGATATGAAAGTAGAAATTTATTTTCTATTGCAATGAGGATTTGTTCAGTTGACTGTGTGACCTTGGGGTGCCTCATTTTTTCATGAAGATGTTTGATGAAATTTTGCATAATTGTATTTATTATCATCGCTTGGACCACGTGACAATGAAAAACCACTATCCTCTGCATGGGATTGATGATTTATATAATGAGATGAAATAAATAATTTGGTTCTAAAATACTAATTTATGGTCATGATATCATCATATGAGGATGAATGATCTGGATATTCAAAACATGATTTTCCATTTTTTTCATGGGCATTATTAGTTTCTTATGATGTTGTTTGGTGTAACAAATTCAACAACTATGTTGATGGGACATGTAAATGTAGTTTTCATAGAGTTATTGGATATGCTCATAGTGGTTTTTATTGATGTAATCTTAATTTAATCAATGTATTAGGATGATCATATTGAGAAGCAACACATTGTTTTGGTAGTCCTTCATCATGATAAGTTTTTTGTGATGTTGTCGAAGATTGAGTTCTTGTATCGTGATGTCCATGTCTTGGGGTATGTGGTGTCCCAATATGGATTTTTATGGATTTTTTAGAGCGAGGTAGTAGTTTCATGGTAATCCCTTAGGACAGTGACATTAGTGTGGATTTTTCGTCACCATGAAGGATATTACAAGTGGTTTTTGTTTATTTCTATGGGATTGAGACCCTATGATATCTTTTACCCAAAAGGATCACGAATTAATGTGGATTGACCAATGTTAGGAATATTTTTATCACATTATGGTAAATTTTTTATGAAATCCATTCTTTTTCATTAGAATATAGTTTGTTTAGAATAGGGTTTTATGACGCTTCACATCATGTATTGGGAAGTGATCTAATGTATAAGAGATCTGTTTTTTCATATGGTTCTCAAAAGTAACATCCCAATGAGTGTAACTATACTAACATTGATCATGATTTGGTGTTATTTATGTCATATTGTATGTTTAGGTGAAATTACCTAATCAGTGAGTGTTTTTGGTTTTTTAATCAAAAGAGACTAAGTTATGTCTTCTCCAAACATGACATGAATATTTGTACACCCTGGTGGAAGGAATAATTATTGGATTATAATGTTGAGAATATTGATATTATTTGAAAAGAAATTTTTTAATCAGATCCACTGAGAATTAAGTCAAGTTGTTATTCCATTCATGAATCTAGGTATTACTATAGAGTGATGGAAGAACCCTTAGTTCAACATCGAGATATTGGAGGGGTTGGAGGAAGAGGTTGTATTTTCCATATGATAGAAAAGTTGTATTTTGCATAGAAGGTGAAGGATTCCCAGTTTGTGGATACTATGTTAGAGGTTGGGAGAGACCATGTAGTTTTTTTTGTAAATAACCCAGGTGGTTGGTTTGAGGATAGACAACACCTAGTTTTGTTCAATGGAATGGTTTCCCTTGCATTATAAATTAATTATATGGTTATCAATGAGTTCCAAATAAAACCATTTTCTATTTTCCTGATATGAAAAAGATTCACTAATATTTCAGAGGTCATTTTTTATGGAATAGTATAATTCCTAATGTTCCAAAGTGTCTTTATAGATGTTTAGTCTTCCATAATATTAAGGATGTGAATCATTTTCTCAGAGGTTTTCTCCATTCATTATATATTCCTTTGTGGATGTTGGATGAAATATCGATGGTCCTCTTTACTAGTTTACCTCTTTCTTGTGGAGGCAATAATTATATATTGGTGATATTGGATTTTAAAAAAAAATACCTCCATTATAAAAATTAGGAGGTTGATTCCATTAGAGGTTTTATCGTGTTAGTATCTGGATGATGGGTTATAACTCTATTGTGTCCTAAGGATGGTCATATTTTATCATGATCCTTGTTTATACTACAGGGTATGAAGAGGTATCAACCATGATTTTGGTTCTTAGTTACAAATTGTTATTTATTTTTATTTGTAGATGGTTTGGTAGGTAGGCCAGACCATCCATAGTCTTGAATAATTGTTGTTCTCTTATGTCTGGGATTTTAGACATTTGTAGATGAGGCACATTCCCTTGGTCGAGTTGACATATAATAATAGTTTACACTCTTCGATTTCTATGGAAAATTTTAATTCCATGCATATAAATACATTCCATTATTTTTTACAATGGAATGGGGTCCAAGATGTTGAATATTTTAGGTCAGAACTACTAAAAAATATAATAGATATGGATTGGTTAATTTTTTAGAGGATAAAGGTAGTTTATTATCATTATAAATCTTATGCTGATCATAGGAAGAGACCCATGGAGTTTGATGTTGGATAGCATGTGTTTATGAAGGTGAATCATCATCGTTGGAAGTGATGGTTCATTCATCGGATGATGCTTTATATAGGGTTGATTCATATATTCTATGTTGTGGAACATGTTCAATTCAGGAAATTTCAGATTGAACATCCCTTTAATATGAGTAGGATACATAATGTTTTCCATGTGTTGAGATCTTTTATTTTCATAATGTCAACACTCACTTTATCTATATTGGTGATACATGCATTTAAAATGTTGTAGCCTTTAAGTATTATCTATTGGAGATATATGAATTTTAGGATAAGGTGTTGGGTGTGAAAGATATTCCCTTGATCTGTTTCTTGTTGTAACATGTCGTCCTAGAAGAGAGTACCCTGGAAGGTGTATCGCATAAGTGCACTCTATACCATAAGTTGTTCGATGTATATCTTATATCTTATTACATGGTTACATTGGGGATGCTGACCTTTTTTGTTTAGAATATTCTTTCATATTTTTAATTGTGTATTAACAATTGTTTTAGTGGTATCTATCCTAAAAAATTTCTTATAATATGGTTATTTTCTTGTGTTTTGTGGATTTGTGTTGTTTTCATCTATGTGTGGTTCTTGATATTTTGGGATAGTGAGGTCTTCGAGAAGTATCCTTTTTGGTGGACATTTAGATAAACCCATTCCATTTTATCTATATATTGGTTTTTTATAATTATGGTTGATATTTTATTTGAATGGTTTCTATTTTAAGGACATAGATCATTGTAGTTCAACCCTTTTTGTGTTTACAAGACTTGTCAATCATGGAGGAGAAAAGTATTGAGTCTGGTGGGGGATCTACTACAAAATGATGGACATAGGGACAAGGAACGTATGTGGATCATACCATGAATTCGAAGCACACTGATAGTTCATGGGGTGTTACATAATATGAATTTATTTGGGGTCAAAAGGCTCTTAGTGAAAATGTTTTTCAGAAATATATGAAACCACCAATTTACCAGATGTTTAAGCTTTGCACACAATGTATTTTTCCTGGACAGTTTGGATTATAAATATAAATTTACCATGGGTTTTGTCTAAATACAATGGATTACCTCCAATTATACGATATCAAGCATCCCTCTCTTTAGCGTTTTGGGATTCCGTTAATATAGAATGATCCTTGGATTCCCATCACCAACTAGAGGTAATCCAAGGGGTCTTATTTCTTTGTTCTATATTTTTTTCTCCTGAATCAATGTGAATTTCACCCACTGATGATTTCCATGTCTTGGTGGATCATCTGATCATTTTTAATGAATAAATCATGGTTCTTTGTTTTTTTGGTTAATCCACAGTGTCCCTGAAGGGGTTAAGTGTATTGCGTGAGAGGTTATTATGGATATACAATATTGTTTCTTTCTTATTCAAATAACATGAATTATTTTGAGCTGGGATATTACTTTATTATCTTATTTTATTTACACGAAATCCTAACATTGTCATGATTTATAAATTTGGATGGAAATTTAATTAATACAATAAATATTATACAAAATTAAATATATCATCAGTGTAATATTATTGTTGTAATTTATACCATGATAGCAGTTTCCCACATCATATAATAAATATATTGATATCTATACAATGATTTGTTATAATTTTCTTGTTTTTAGTATATCATGTCTATATGATTAAATAAATTAAATCATAAATTAATTGATAATTATTTTACGTAAGAATAATTCAATAAGAGGCATGTTTGGATCAATTGTTTTTTTAATTTGGTAATGATCATACAGATTGTAGAATGCATGTTAAATTAAATTTGATCTTACATTTCATTAATGGAATTGAATAATATTGTCAATCATTTTTATGATTATTGATAATCAATAAAAAGTGTGTTAAATGAAAATGGTTCTTATCATAGTTTGAAATAACTGGCATAAATGTTATGTCCATGTTTAATCCTTCCACAATTTGTGATAGCATGATGGATTAGGATTCTAAAAGTTTGAACCCATGACTAATTAATAATTTAATTCAATTTGAGATAAATATTTGTTATTAGGTAAAGATAATTACTTGTCCTTGAGTTTCCGATTTACTTGGGAAGGATGATTATCATGTGTTTTGAGCCGTGAGAGCCTGTTTATGTTTATTGGTTGGATGTATTTTCTGAGGGCCTAGATTGCCTTGTTGTATATTCTTCTTTTTTAAATTCTTCTTTTGTAATGTCTTATAGATTTTATATTTTCTAGGTGATCATTTTTTGAGGAAGGAATGCCTATATGTGATATGTGGCTGGGATGGTTGAGCCTAGGATGGATGATTTTATATTTGGTTAGGGCGTCCAGGATGATACAGAATTAGTTGAAACTTTTGGTTGTGAGATGCATCGAGATATTCATGTGGGTGTCAGAGATGGAAATAGAGATGATGAAAATTGTTTAATTGATACAATCCCATTAATGAAATTTTGAGAGCTAGTATGCTCTATTATGAATATTTTAAATGGTTGATGCCCAGGATTCTTGTTTTAGCAACATTCCTTTCCCCACTGATTGAGGTCACATAAGGAGAATGGTTTTATGTTTCCTCTTGGTGTTATCTTATGATGCTTTTCCTAGAGTACCTAGTTTATGGAATGATTCTAATAATTAATTATATAATTATTAACCCAGGTTGTTGGTTGATGCTCTAATGATAAGGATAATAGATAAAATTATTTATAAACAATTGAATTAATTAGGATTAACCATAGTGGTCATAAAATTTTTACTCTAATAATTAATGTAATGTAATGAAATGTGAAATAGTGTTATCAGTTAATAAATAGTTAATTAATTAATTAAATAAAGGACGATTTTGAAATAATATATATAATTAATCTATCCATTTTAAATGATGTATTATTTAGCAGTTGTTTGGACTTCATGGTCATTATCATCTTTAATTTCATAGTACATATAGTTTTTAATTGAGTTGTTTAGTATTAATTGAATTCCATGCTTTCACTTATTATTTATTTATATAAATACATATTTGAGATGATGTTGATTGGTGTATATGCTTTATCTCTATATTTCTATCTCTTTGTGTTTCATCTAGTGGTTAATTTTTTTATATAGTCTTGTTTATTTTACCATAATTGATATTTACCAATCAACGCTTACTGGATGATGGGATTAATCATTTTCTATCTCAATACCCTTTTTGTGCTATCTCTCTATTGATGGTTCATGAAGAAATACTTTTAAATTGTGAAATATAAAAAATTTATTATTATAATAATTTCTATAATTTTCTATAACATATAATGTCCCATGTTTAAGATAATTTTATTTCATATAAATACACAATTATATCCAACATGACTAATAAATATTATCATGAAAATTAGACAATTTTGAAGATAAAAATTAAAACATACATTACAAACCTTTATAGAAAAATATTTGTTTTGAATGAATTAAAAATATCATTCACTTATTAAAAATATAACAGATCCCATAACAGTTAGCGATTTAATAGATTATACATATCATATACACACCATGATTAAAAGTTAGTGTATTTTATAGTTTAAGATAACCTTTGATCATTTTTATGGACATTTTAATTTTCTGAAAATATTAATATGAAATGAATATATTCATGTTTTAATGGATTTTCAATAACTGAAAATCTAGTATTTATTTACACTTCATGGGTATTATGCATGGTATATTGTCTATGGAAACTACTCATGCAACAAACATACCTCGAGCATGGTTATTTTTTAAACATATATTGGTAACATTCATTCCCATTCCTGTTACCATTGAAATACACTACCTCTATATTTTTTCATCATTTACCATGATTCTGAACAACCAACATTCACCCTACCAAAGAAGAAATAGAGCATGTTCCAAGAAAATACATTTTTAGTTTTTTTATAATTTAGATTGCAAACTATCCCGTTGAACATTAAGAACTAGAAAACATCTTTTAGATGATTTTTTCACTATTTTGAGTTGTGTTTCAGGGTATTACATTCATTTAATTCTTTCACTTAATAAATGATATCATAATTTTCCTGGTTTAAAATATCTATTAACAACTCGACATGTTAAATTCACAATTAAAATCAATATTTGTCAGTTAAATTTACAATATTGTTATATTTATGTTTTAGAAAAAATTCATTATTTTTAACATTTAAAACAATCATGGACCCAAAAGTATCAATACACTACAATCCATATAAAATCACCTAAAAATAAGAAGCCTTGTAGTATATATACCAAAAAAGCATTATCCTTGATATAAATTCTAGAACAATTTAAATAAATAATCATTATTTCTTTAAAAACATCATTCTAATTATTTAACTTATTAAAAATTTAATATCAATTTATTCGCATATATCAGAACCATCATATTATCGTAAAATAGTGTAGTTTAATCCAGTAAATTTTACGAAACAACCATTTTTAAAATAAATAATTAGTGTAAAAAATAAATAATATTTTAAATTACCCACTTCAATCACATCCATCCAAATAACATAAATATATTTATTCATACATAAATATGATAAAACATGATGACTAATTTCAATTTTTCAATGCTTTATATTCAACACATATCAATAATAAACCTATCCACTCAATCATATACTATAGAAACCACCTATATTTTTGGAAATCTTTAAGAAAATATAAAATGAACACACAACCAAATTGAATTAAAAATACAACTTCAAACCGAAGTGAAATTCTAAAACGACTAAAATATCAATTTGGGCAAACTCATATACTAAAACAATGAACTATTCATTAAAAGGGATGTGGTTTTTAGATCACATTATAAAATTATAATAAACATGGAACACGAGAAATATTTTTAAAAAATTAATGGTTAAATTCGAAATAAAAAATTGAAATAATGATATTTTCATCTTATAAAATCATTAAAATATTTTTATCACCATAAAAACTATCTAATTTCCTCACACGAAACAATAATGACTATATGTTTTAATGATTAAAAATATGTAATGACTTTATAAAAGTTTATTAGTTACTTTTTAAAATGGGTTATCATTTAAAAAAAATAAAATAATGTAATTTCATAGTGATAAATAAAATCATTAAATCCAAAATAAAAAATTAAGGAAATTAAAATTCCATAAAACCACTCATAAAAAGATAATAAATATAATAATAAATTAAAACTTATTTTCACTTTAATGAAAATTTATTCACCTTAAATAATAAATAGACTAGTTTTAATATTTTATTCATTAAAAAGTCATTTAATATTATATAATGTTCATTCTGAACACTACAAAAAATTAAGTTCGCACAATTCCACGATTTAACAGTGTTACAAAAAGTGTTGATAAAGGTTGTACCTTTATCAATCACAAAAAAAAGTAAAAATAAATAGTAATTTTATCAGTTCTATAAAACCACAACTAAATGTACCACTTTATTAGATCTTTGATTAGCACTGATAATGGTACCCCCTTTATCAGCACTTATTTAGTGATGTTAAAGCGACTCCCTTTATCAATTCTAATAAGGGTGGGGGTATTTATCAACTCATTTTCTACTAGTGTTGTCAGAGGTTATATCTCATAAATAATAATTAAAATTAATATATTAATATTTACATATATTAATATACATATCTTGATATAAATATAATATATATTTTTTAAATATATTTTAGTGATGTATTACTAGACCTTTAAACACAATATATAAGATATTTAGTGACAATTCCTTATAAAATATATTATTTAATAATTTTCAAATTATAATCAGGTAATAATAATTTAATAACAATTTGAAGACATAAGAATCAAAATAATATTTAAATGATCTAAAAAAGTAAAATATATACCTCAAACATCAAATGACAATAAATTTTGATTCGGGTGTCCGTTTAAGCTCTACCACCTGAGAAATTTAACCTATCTCATGCTTTATGCCCTCGGTGATAGAGATAACCCTCTATCGAATTTTTCAAGGCCAAACAATTCCTATATGTCCTCCAAAATTGAGTTTTTAGTCTGGGTACACCAATTTTTTAAAATTAAATGTTTTTTCATTCGTCGTTATGGGAGTCTTTTTCCACCTTTTGAGGAATAAATTTATTCCCATGTCATACATTCATAATTGAATTTCAGATTTGAATGTTTATCATTTTTCAGAATGTACTATTATTTAAAATCTAAAAAATTTCAATATATACATTTTTTGTATATATTCACACATTAAAATTTAATTATATAAATAAATAAATAACCATATTTATATAAAAATTATTTTTTCTCAATATATTACCCTTTTTTAAATAAAACCAAATATTAATTATATTTAAAATTAAAATATATGAATATTTATATACCCGTATAATTGTTTTGTGAGTGTGTGTGCTTTACTATCTGTTTGTTTTTACAAAAAGAAATATATTATTTATAGATTTTTTCAAATGAATATAAATATATAATATATAATATATGAAAATATATATAAATATATATAAATATGTTTATTTATTCTTATGGATAAAAATATATATAATATATAACGATGTGTATGTATGTTTTATTGTTTTATATAATTATTTATAATCACAAAATAAAATTTATAGTTTTATTTAAAACTAATCTTATAAATTTATATTTATATATTAATAAATATATTGATAGAAAAATATAACTAAATATATATATAAATTAATAGATATAAATAGATATAAATATATGAATAATTATAAATATATATATGTCATTACTTTTAAAAAAAATGTTGGATGAGTTGTAAAGCTGAAAGCGTACAAGGGTGAGGAATCATGATTGAATCTAAGCAGATGTAAGTGTGCAAGGGAAGGTGCATGGGGGGATAGTGATGTTAAAGGGGTGGCGAGTGTGTGCATGGGTGGGTAATCCTTGCACTATTTAAAAGGTGTAAATCACTGTTAAAATGGGGACCCTCCGATGTAATTTTTTTTAAATTTTTTTAAATTTCATCAGATCTAACAAAAAGCATGGATATAAGATTCATTCTTCATCATTTCATTTTAGGGATTATCAAAACGGGCCATTAATAGTGCTTTATTTAGTGATGATAAATGGGACCTCCTTTTTATAGAACCTCTATTATCAATACCTTTTTAGTGATGATAGTGACTTTTTATAGAACTTATAAAACCCTAGTTTATTGTTGTGGAATATGTTAAATAATACATATTTTTTTAATAAACCATTTAAAATAATAAATATGGAATACAATTAAATAATAAAACACAATTTTTTATTAAAATTGTAATATTAAATAAATGTCTTCTAAATTAATTTAAAAAATTATGATATGTATAAAGAAGAAGAAATATGAAAACTACATTAAATAAAAATACATTTTGAAGATTTTAACCCTAAATCGAACATACATATGTATTTGGCATTTTAAAATATAATATAATTTAATGTAATATCTTGCTAATATAATTAAAAAGTGTCAAAGTCATGTACGATGTACACATACTAATTTATAAAATAAAACGGTCATAAATGACTAATTGGGTTTCCAAAAAAATTATCCATAAACATTTTCTATAAAACATATTTCATAAATTTTATATTTACATAGGGAATCAATGAATTTAATGTACCCACAAAAAAATTTAATATCTTTATCATAATCATAGTCCAAAATATCCCACCAATCACTCAAAACCGACTCTAAGAAAAACCCTTCAAAGAAGAAATATTATAAATTAATTCACTCTAAAAGATAAGATATAAAAATATAACAATTGTTTATATGAAAATATATCAAAAAAAATTAATAGATTTTTTATTTATATAATAACTTCATATTTAACATTCAATTCATTTACATTATAATTTTTTTAAAATATCAACACTCAATCCTGAACGTGAATGAAATCTAAAAACATATATCCTCTTAAAAATAAAATTATAATAAAGTTGAAATATTTTTTTCATTTTTATATATTTTAAATAACATTATATATCTTATCATCATTGGATTCATTAATTAACATGTATAAAAATTATAATTTCTATTTTATTAAAATAATGAGAAAAATATTCTTCCCATAGAAGTTATAAAATTCATGTTTTTTTATAAATACCTAATTCTCATGAAATATAGAATTATTTTTATATATTATTAAATTAATAAAGAATATAATAAAATATATAATATAAATATGAATACACATGTGAAAATTTTAGGGTTATTTTTTCTCTATTAGATCATCATTGATATGTTTTTAGAGAGAGAACTGATTGTGTATAAGAATCATCCAATCAATTTGAAACATTTACCAAAATTTATTACTTATAATGAAAAGTAATGCCAAAAAATATTAATTGATATAATGAAGAAATGCCACAAATTATATGATCCATAATCACATCAAATTCTATTAAATACCATGGAAACATGAATTTGCAACATTAATGGGATGATCATGTCAATTCTTGGATTAATACCCAAATTACAACTATTTTACATCCACCTTCCCCTATCACAACTGCATTCTCACCCTATATGAATATTTGGTAAAATTATAATGTGATTTAACATGCATTATTCCATAAATGATAAGAAAATATTGACAAATCCTACTCAAAATCATATTAGGGTCCAACTACATTAAATTATATGAATTTAAATTTGTGGATGATTAACCCTTTATAATATATATTGTATAGACAAAACTAATCCAACATCCATAGAAAACAAATAACTTTTAATTCTTTTATTAAAAAACATTATTCAATGTCTTAACTTATATTATATCAAAATCACAGTATTATAAAATTGATTATGGGGAATTGATTTATATAATTAACTCTATGAAGAACATGAGCCTCAAAAACATTAGAAAATATATTTCCATTCATTCAATCAATTTTACATCATAAAACATAACCAATTATATAACCAGGTATAAATATCACATACATAATGCTACAAAATCAAAATGATTTTTATATTTTGTGCGATCCAGTTTCAAGTAGGATTCCACCAATATTGATTTCATTTATTTTCTATGAATGTCTATACATGATAGTGTGAATTATAGATAAATGTATATTATTATTTTTATATTTAAAAAATTCATGTACCATGGTGTTCTACAATTAATATTATTTAAAATGAAAAAAACCAAATGTGTAATTTCAAGAACACGTGTATGAGTTTAGTAAAATACTAAATTAGGAAGAAGATATATTGATATATGGGATCATTGTACGTAGGGATATGGAAATATAATGAATGGATAATAATTATAATATCACAATATAAACAAATTGTAATAGATAAAATTCATTTTATACCTATATCAAATGTCATATCAATAATTTATTTGTCAAATAGTCAAATAGTTAGAAAAAACTAGAGGTGTATCCTTTCCTAGATTATTAAAAGTCCGATCATTGAAATCATGTATAGAAATATTCTCTTAATGAAAAGGATGTAATGTGAAAGGGGTGTTTTCCTGTGGAATGGCCAAATAAATTCCCACTGAACTCTATGAACAATTTCACCTTTTTCACATTAATATTTTTAAATATATATTGAAATTTCATTTCATTACATGAAATAATATACCAACCTCATTGAAAAATCCCATACTCACTGAGTAATAACTATTAATTCAACAAAAATCAATTTTAAAAGTGCATATCTATGCCATGGTGTCACTCATATGACATTTTAAGTTTCCAAATTTTATTTTTTACATTAATTTTATAATAAACCCCATAAAATTTCATTAATTACATTTATAAATAATCCTTGGATAATCTTATTTAACTTTTAAAAAATATTGATGTAAATATGATTCGAATATCATCATAATTAACCACCATAAAATTATATTACATATATGGTAACTTTTCAATTTAACACATCACCTAAAAAATAGAATATTTACATTATAAATAATTTTGAATCATTTTAAAAAATCCACTGATAGAACCATTTAGCAAAACAACATAAAAATATGCATTGACTATTTATTTTCCTAAATATTAATATGACTAATTTTCCATTACAATTTAATAAATACCCCTCTCAAAAACCCACAATGTAAAATCATAATATATATTTTAGGGTTAAAAAAATCCATAAATGGAATGAAATTACTCCAACAAATTCGATAAAGGGAAAAATATGCATGTGGGAATGAAAATTTGATGAGAATATTGAATAAATAAAATTAGGAAAAGAACAAAAAATGGTTCCCCTAATGGGTAACTATAATGGTCTATGAAAGGAACATGAGGAGAAATATCTGGTACTTGGACAACCTACAAAATGTTGGCCCATGAAGCGTTGGCCAGCAGTCCAAGCCGTCCGCGGATAGGGTGAAAATATCGAACCATGGCACTGAGAACTATGTTATTGTGGAATAACAATGGATAAATGTGTCCCCAATTTCCATCATATTGGATTGATTAGTTTTTGAATGAGGTGGGGATTGCAGTGTATTGTGAACTGCGTCCTTTGCTGCATTAAGGTATTGATTTCTACAGCCTCAAATTGCATCATCCTGCAACCCCTGGTTGACCAAGTCATCTGTGGGGTGAAGGATCCCTCTCTGGGATATCCCAAATGGTGTCATGTTACTATAGATACATCTAATCTGACACTCTGTAAAAATACCACCATGTGAGAAAGTAATAAGATATATTTTGTGGAGAGCATGGAGTTCAAAGATAGAAGACAACTATGGAAAATGATCTCAGATGTACAGAACCATTAACAATTTCAAGTAGGTATAAACTGACCATAAACAACATAATGAATAAAAAATAAAAATAATCAACTGGACCCATACCTAATAGGTTAACCAAAAACCATAGGCCATTCATGGATTATCATCCCATGAACCTGAGGCACAGTTCCCCTCTTTTTGACCTATGAACCATGTAGTGTATCACTACAAAGACAAGACTCTATGTTGCATAGAACCACAATATGCATATCGAACCTGAGATAGCGTACCACCCAGGTATGCTGCATCATTCATCAAGGTCATCATACAACTATGTTTTGTGGAAAACCCCTCCCCCCACATAACAGTAGACTATGTGGGGAATACCCCATCCTGTTTGAAAAAATGGTACGTGTAATGTGGTGTCTTTAGGTTTTCCACATTCCATCTCAAATCATGTCCTTCCATTCTTGTCACACCCTTCATGGATCCTTCACTAAATAGTCCATGGGAATCTGGTAAAATCTTCTTTCAATGTCGCCATACATATATGACTAGATCATCAAGTGAATCCTCATTCCATTCCGAGGCTACACACATGACGTAAGTAGAGGGTGAAATGTAGTCCCCACAATGGTGCTGACCCCCTGGGATGTCCTTATGTCTACATTCTGAAGGTAACCATGAGACCAACCACAAGATGATAATTCTATCATCCTATATTTATCAATCAAGGGTAATCACTAGATTTTCCCTTAAATGAGTAAAAATGACATGTCCAAGGGATCATGATTTCTCCCACATTGACTAGGTGAAATGCTTTTCAACATTCCTAAATCTCATTTTAGGGAACTCCTCCTACGGTAAGACACTATAAATTTTATTGGTTTTGGTGATTTCTACCCTCTCTAGATTGATATGGGATGTGTCAAGATAGCTCACCAGATGTGACTGTCCTGAATATCAATATGGGTGAAGGGATGACACTTTCAAAACCACATTCCCTATCATAGTGGAGTCATAAATTCACCCGCATCCATTGTGTCAATCTTAAATTTCCCTCTGTGGATAAATAAAGCTGAACCATTATTATATCTTCCACATCCTCTTGTTTCTCACCCCGATCATGACTCACATGGTATTTTCGGTCTATAATGATATAACCTTCTTACAACCTAGTAACGAACTATGAGAACTCTTATTCCCAATGTAGTTGGGATTCGTAGGGTACATTTTTCTGAATCCGACCTAGAAATCATCTCATCCATGAAATTGGAGATCACGCAATTTCAAATGTGTATCTCAAATCCATAATCTCCAATGAAGTCACAACTCAACAATGAACTATGAGAACTCTGATTCATTCCCTAAAACAGCACACATAGGATGCCTATCTGAAGAAACGAATTCAAGGAAATCATTTTCAATGCAAAATCCTTAGACATGTCCCAACAAAACATGGACTATTTTTTTGGTGTAAGCCCCAACATAAATTGTAGAGTGAGGGATTTTTTCCTAGCTAAACGTCATATGTAGGAAGCCTCAACGAGGCCCAAACCCAACACCAAAATCTCCATAGTGTTCAATGTCCCATATACATAGTAGGGTCGTATCCACCAAGGAGAAAATGTATCTCATTAGCTTCTTGGGCCTCATTGGTGCATGTCCCACACAAAATCATGACTAAGAACACTATTCTATGACATCCTTGTCGCATGATGATAAATTATATTTATGTGTCCCCATTACAAGATAATTAAAGGTTGTGGGTCCAGTTATGTGGCGCTGAAATTCTTAGGTTCTAATTCCTCTCATGAGGATACCTATGCATCACATCTTATGGGTTCGATCCTTATATCAAATTAAATAATGTCCTCCACTGATGATGATAGACTCTATAGTGCCTTGTCATAGAGCATAAAATAGAATTGCCTCATTAATTCCTAACCCATGTGTATATATGGTAAACCTTGTAACCAAGAGGTAATCCATGAACACATGATTTGGAATGAACCATGGATTCACCAACATATTATCGTTGCATAAATCCTTATGTGTGTCCCAGAGTAGGAAATAATTCACCCCAAAAGGGTGTGATGAGCCCGACTTCTCATCCTCTCATCCAATGGAGTTATTATGTGTTCTTGGAAAAATCATCATCCAACGAGTTCCTACCATTGGAAGGGGGTTCATGAATCATGAATAAAAGGTTCATTGGGTGTTTATGGATCCTTGAATAATCACATTGGAGACCATATAAGGACAAAATATTAGATATGAAACCCTTCATAATAAAGGAAAATGTGTCTCATTGCATCGGGCATTCCATATGTCTCTTTTATTATGAGAATTGGGTAGAAAAAAAATATGGTGAATCTAACATGATTCCTTAACCATGGGGGTGGATCTCTCCATCCCTATACCCTTTCACATTTAATAGGATTAAGGCTGAGAAAGGTTTCCAATCAGGAATGTGAGCATGAGATTCTACCTTGATGGGGTATCGTTGTTTTTTCTTGGTACATGTATTCCTAGTTTCATAGAATCCTCTCTGATCCAGATGGCGTTTAGAAAAATTTCTAATACACATGAATCAATATCCACACAGGTACCCAGATCCCCAAAGGATAGGACTAGGTCACCTACCCATCAACTTTAACATTTGGTTTCAAACACACGGATTAATGGGTATCACAAAAATTGTAATATTTGTATGGTGGAGGCTATAATGAAGGACCTTCAATCAATTAATGCTCACCTGCCATCTCTTAACACCGACCGTAAATCCATTACTAAATAAATCAACTGTCCATCTCAAATAAATTCAAGAGATTTTCCCTAAATCACAATAATTAATACCTCTCTTATGATAGGTAGTTTGATGAGGTTGATTATAATGACTTCATCTCAGTAGTATAGGAACCCGCACAAGGTCTCCTACTGGAGAATGTTGTCACTAGCAACGTACGACCCAATATCCTCACATTGAAGATAACCCCATGATGAGGGAAACAACTGATGTCCAATGGACCTGGGCCCATTCAGAGTACCTTAAATATAGGAAAACACTTAATTATGTGTAGGTTATCACCCTGGATTGGAGGGGGAGGTCTACCACAAAAAGGCGGGGGCGTATAATGTGCATATATACAACTCTTCCCCTACTATTGAATCCTGAAAACGAAATACAAAAGTAATCTATGAGCATATGCCGAACTCCTCTTCCTCTTATAATTCCCAACATAGAAATAGGGTGGCACAATATGATAAGATATATATTCATTCTAATGCTCACGGGTCCCTCCTTGAATATAGGGCATCTGACTACTAGAATAGTCAAATAATTCCCTCACATAAGAAAACTATAATCCAAATAGGATGAAACATTAGGTGTAGGAAAACAACATGAACAGTGCATATGAATCCCCCTATCAAAATACAATAATGAGAATATATGAGCAGAGTCAAATCCATAGGGAAGAAATTTAATATATTGAGAAAAATATTGTGGTAAATGACTACACACATATTCAGGCTTGAAAATATAAATCCCACTAGACAAATGTGGTGTAATGTGGAAAAAATAGCTAGTGGTAGTCTCTTTGATTTACCCCGATATAGGATAATTTCCAGTACACATTAGAAACTCATGGGGAATCAGGGCAGGCAAAAAATAATTCTCCGAAATTAGAATTAGAATTCATACACATTCTAGTGAATGAAGAGTCGCAACACACCATGGTAATGATGGAAGATCAAATGCCGATTTAAGACCTTATCCTGCATACATGTTGAGACATCATTGCGTCAGTGGAAAAAATTATGAGATGGTCCCCCAAATTGTTCTCCCAGGGTGGGTGATTCATCCACCAAATCATATTATCATGATAGAGAAGAAATGCATCCTTATTCCAATCCAGTAGGTTTGATGAACATATTTTATAATAAAATGACAACCAGATCAGGAACAAATAAACAATCTCATTTTGGGACACCAATCCAAAGTTTTGACCACTCCATGGTCGGAATATATCCCTGTAATTACTCAAGAATTTTTTCATCATATCAAATAATTATCATGGGAACAAATTATATAGTGAACCATATATTAAGGTCATAAAAATAGAATGTGGCCCTAGTTTCGCACAATAGAGAACAATGAAAATAAAGCCACCAATGGAAACCGGAAAAATAAGATCACATTCCTAATCAATATCTGCAATTAGATGGAGTTCTTGATTCCATTAAACATTAATAAATAGATTCTCAAGATAATTACAATCCATTACCAAATTATTGAAGTTGTGCATGACGTTGTGAATCCCTCCCCATAATTTATATACATCCCGCTCTTAAGGCCCTCCCTAGAGAGCCCATGGGGGCATACATTGCGGTCCATAAATGATCGTTCAGAAGAGACTATCTCCTTATGAAAATCAAGGTATCCCTCCCTCTAACCAAAAGATCATACAGAATGAAGGTCGGACTTATGTTGTAGTTTTCTATGATAGTCCTCCCCAAGGTATACGTTGTAGATGTTTTTCTCACTGTAGTCATATTTCAATTTGTTATGGTAGTCCTCGCCATAATGGAATTCACTATGAAGGCCCTCCCGACAGTCAAATAAGGGAAATAAGATGTCATCCACAAATTGTAGTACATCCTAATGTCCCTCCCATGATTGTACACTAGATATACTCTCCTTGTAGCTAGATCTATGATGGTAGTCCTCACTATTATATTAGTCATATTAAAGGCCCTCCCCTTGCAGTGGTCTACCTTGAAGGTCCCCCCAAAGGTATACACCATATAAGTCATCTTTATGGATAGAAAATAAGAATTGATGATAGTCATCACCATCAAGGAACAAACTACTAAGGTCCTATCCTTAGTGAATATTTACGCCAACAAGAAGATCAACCACTCATTGGGTAAAATGGGATAAATAACATGTATGTAGAGGCACATAGAAAAATAGAGTACAATGTGTGGGATAATCCTTATATAAAAACTGATATAATATCTCAACAAGAGGATGTATCTGGAAAATGATCATCTTATGATCCACCTTCAGACCATACACATGTCTATGACACTCACGCTAACCGTGCTACTCGGATAAAAATTATTAATGATCAGTCAAAATAGAATGATCAAACTAATGATTCCCTGTAGAAACAACAAAAAGATATGAATCTTCTTGTGAGAATAAATCTAGATAGGGAAGACATACCAGTGATGTATTGAAATATGAAAAAATCTGAATACAACAAACCAAGAGTGTTGTTAAAATAATTTATATGTAATATTCACTTCAATATATGGAAATCCATCCTCTAGCTAAAAGGAAAAACATTTCCCTTCAAAGGGTACCCAGATAATGTTAAAATCACGAGAGAGATTTTCTATCATGTCGACGAAGAATCCCTTCCATCTACTTGGTGACCACAATCAGAATGGTGAATTAAAAACCTTGGGAGAACCTTCCTCCATTCACTCCACAAGTTGCGCTTCCTTATCGGTAATGTACTTTCTGGTGTTTGTTGCCGAGGATGGGGGGAACATGGATCTCTATATTTCCCCACACATATAGTCTAGCAAAAGCCAATAGAAATTATTTTTGGAAATTTCATCATTCTAAGATGACAGTCAAATGTAGTCTTTACTCAACAATGGTGACATTCTCGATAAAAACCGGTATTGAGTATGTCATAGAATCATTAGGCCCGACGAGAGAATTCCATCAAGAACATTCTGATCTAGAACACCAAGAACATCCTTTATGATTAATGTCTAAGGGAATACACTCATCAACTAATGATCATGTGCTTGGAAGAATAAAATTCACATCCATACGTGACACCATATTCGGCTCACACCCTTAAGGGAATGTGTGAGATAAAGAAAGTGGTGATAGCAGTTGCAACCACAGTGATACGGGGCCAGCCCCAACCCATAAGGCCGGGGGAATATTTAACATAATATTAACCTATATGAAAATAATATCTAGTATGATGTATGATTACCATAGAATGAATAATATCCCATCTCGCATGGTTGTGGAATTTTTACCATGAATTTCTACTCAGTTGACGTTTGTATTCTTCTGTCTCGGGAGAAAAATTGATAAAGGAGTCACCTGGTCCATCCCATCTATTCAATAATGGAACTAGGGGAAAGGGTGTACTAAATATTCATATGATGGATCCTCCCGAGTCACTCTACTCCATGAAACCCAAAGAGAATCGTAAAATAGTCTTAGAAGATCCAATAAAAACATAAGAAGATCTCATATTATTCAGCACCTGCTACACCACCCCCAATAAGGCATGCATCAGTGAATATCATGGATGTCATCTACACAATACTCTCTAAAAATAATTGAAATAATGAGGATTATAGAGATAAGGGTTCTCTCTCCGGGATAGTTCACACCATGATGGTATGGGCGTAGACCAGATTCCAAACTGCATCCTTAAAATGTGGCACACCTTCATTCAATATTCCACAAACTCCTATGATAATTCCCTACAAGAATATTAATAATAACAAGGTCTAATACCCATCTCCTCCTTATGATGGAAATGATTCTACCATGCTTGGGGAGAGATTCACTCAAAAGGAGGAAGAAATGAAAGATTAAAGGAAAATCAACATTGATCTTCTAAGAGCATGTCATCTTATTCAGTATATTCCTCAGGTGGAGCATCAACAAAAAAATCCATCAGATATACTATTTCCTCCCAGGATCATCCCAATGGAAGATGAAATGATGGAAAGATCATTTAAGGTTGTTCTAGGACCACCATTCAACCTAAAACCAACCCTATTGGGACACCAATATTTCCATCATTTGGGGATGCAACCGAGACAGATTCTAGAAATCCCAATAAGTTTCCCCCATATGGGTATCTACCTCATGTTCTAGAACTGATGACACATCCAATCTTCACCATTCTAAACACATTCATACTCAGGTCCAATAATGAATGCATCGGGGTTCGTAAATACAATCGATATATTAAAAACATGAATAGAAGCAATGATCGTATGGTTTGACCCAATGAATCCAAAATTGAAACCATACCCTAACTATTTGAATAATATCCACCTCCACCAAATGATGGGAATCCTATATTTCCAATTTTCAATGGCTCATGGGACCCATTGAAACATCAAATTCACTAATCTTATTACTGTGATCCCATAATGGGAATCCTACAGAAACAGGAATCTATGAATCTCATATTCTTTATGTAAACCTTTAATGTTTAAGCCTTCGTGTGGTACACCGATTTTCATGTTAACTCAATAACAAGATGGGTCGAACTATCATGCCAGTTCCAATTCAATTTCTTCTTTTCATTTCCAAATATAGAGTTAATGATATCAAGAACTATAAATATATAAAGAATGAGAGAATATTATACTTCACCTTTAGATGTAAATGTCTAAATTTCTCCTTATACTGACCACTCTCCTATAATAAAATGTTTTCCTTTTACAACAAAAAACTCCAAGATGAGCTATGAACACCAGATAATCTGGTGAAATGCACGTGTTGGTTCCAAGGAATCGACCCCATCTGTTAAAGAGTAAAGATTCTATATAGTGGAATAATATCAAGTCTCATGCATACCC
Organism: Viscum album; assembly: GCA_963277665.1. Taxonomy (NCBI): domain Eukaryota; kingdom Viridiplantae; phylum Streptophyta; class Magnoliopsida; order Santalales; family Viscaceae; genus Viscum; species Viscum album. The sequence continues at coordinate 492,711,401 of OY728162.1, forward strand.
TACAACCCCAGTGAATATATAAGGGAGACTTGAAGTGGATTTATCATGCTTATTCAACCCCTTACAATTTATCCAGCTCCACGGTCCATACCATATCATGCAGGGCCCCATAGATGTGAGAATCCACCCCTTCCTCAGTAAGACATGTTTCATGGAACAAATTGGATGAAATATTGGGAAGGGAGAAATAATGTGTACTAATTTCAAGAGGATCAAGTCCATTGCAACTTCATAGCCTCAATGAATTGGGATTTTTTCGGCTAATAGAGATGAAGAGGGATGATAAAGTGGGTCTCAATGACCATCCAAATTAATTTATATTCCATAAGATATTAGGACACTTCATCTATGAGTGTTCCATATTTAAGGACCTCCTACAAAAAATGGTATATTCCTAAATGATCAAGCTGGAACCACCACATACGTAAGTGGAATATGTTTCCACCACGTACCTAGATGAATAAAGGGATTTGAAATATTTTGTTAAAAAAGGGAGATTAATTTTGATATTTGTATGAAATAGAAAACAATCAACCAAGCCCATAAAATACTCCAGAAATAGTTTAAGAGACCAAAAATTCCTCTAATATGTTCATGTGAAATACAAACATCATCATCTCCCCCAAAATCCTCCAAGGGATAGATGGATAAAAAGACGTCCAATTAGAACGGTTAAATGAAAGTGAAGGGGGATAAACATACACCGAATATAATGTTTCCATTGATATAGTCAATTTTCATTCCATAAAATCTAATGAATTGGACATTATTCCACTAAATTGTACTATGAGAACCACCCCACCAAACAACAGCATTGGAGACAGATGATAAGGAAATGTCTTCCTCAAAAGGGGAGTTAATTCTTCGCTACATCAATGTCATCCACTTGATGTATCCCATCTCTAATGATTAATATGATTATCAACCAGAATTCCTCACATCCAATTGGGGTCATAAAGAACACACTATATAATATAGTTATATCAAGGGAGGCATAGCCTTGGCAGATATCAGGCTTATGGATGCACCCTAGCTCAAAAAGTGTGTGTGGATGAAACCAACTAAAGGACCTTTGAGTGGTTTCAATAGGGATAGGAAAATTCTCCTAACCCCATTGGAAACCCTCCCTATCTAATCATTCTGATGTATCCTCCAACGGAAGAAAATATTACTAATTTCCTTTGGTAGGTGAGAAAACAAACCTGACCAAATCCACAAAGGATAGAATCCCCACATGATATAAACCCAAAGACCGAACCATCTCCATCAAATTGTCATGCCACTATGTTGCTTGTGAATGAGTAACCCTAAGCTAATAAATGACTACATTTAGACTATAAGTATGATATTATGAAGCATTTAGCCTCAGGTCTTGCCAAGATGTCAATCGTGGATGCACTAAAACTATCAGTAGTTCTCATTTAAGTACTTATCGATGCTTTGATGAGCCCTTCGGATTTTGAAGCTAAAGTAGTTTCCATTGAATTATACTGAATAGATACAATTAAAATATAAATCCACACTCTTACCTCCTTCCTGGATCAAGATGAATATTCCACCATGATAGGAAACATCAAAACCTTATATGTGTTTAGAACCATAAATGGAATCGATATCTGAAAAGACATAATCGACAATGTCTCTAAAGATAATTTCCTCCAACTATGGACACTCCTTCGACTGGGCTACAATGAGGGTGACCTAAAACCATGTACCAAAAATCTATCGGGCTATAACAAAATCATGCAGAAGATGTTATGAAAAATCAGTCATGACACTCGATTCGGTGACTTCATACCTCACCCATAATTTATTTTTCCGAAATAATACGGCCTAAAAACTGCTAGGGAGGCCCTGTTTGCATCAACATGTTGTAATACCCTCTTTGTATAATCAATGCCTGAAATATAGCATTAAGGGATTGAGTGGGACACTACATGTTAATAAGGCTCTATTTTACTTCTCTGATTCACACTGTATTAATGTAGTGTTCCAAGAACAAAATGGGAAACCACCCTCATCTAACAGATTTGATTGGATAACCACCCCAAATCATTTTTAAATTCTTCCAACTAATCCCATCAAGTAGCAATAGGTGTAATGTGTACTAATCGTCAATAATATTGAGGGAAAAAGTCCAAATATACATGTCTATTCAAAAGTACTATAGATTTCTGTTATGGTTTCCGATTCTGAGAATGAGAAAATTATCATTTATTGGCGAGATAATAGGGAGTGATTGAATAAAAATGCCCTGATCTATCATCAAAATGCAATGAAATTCCTGCCTAACTATGGAGGAAGTATAAATTATCTTGTTAGTAAATTAATATTATGAAAATCGTTACCCCACACTAAATCTTCCTTGAAGAATCCACATTAGATGGCGGAGACATAAGGGTGGCTTCTCCTCTCAGACACCAAAAGTATGACTCTTCCTTCAACTATGGAATGATCATATCATTATTTTCTTCCTCATCAGAATATGAAGATGAAGTTAATGTGAATATAGAGAATGATGAAGAGTACAACTTGAGGGATGCCCCTCCAACATTTAAGGATAGAATCTCTGCAATTGTTGATGAACTCAAGGAAATCAACTTGGTTATATAAGAGGACCCAAAACCCAATCTGGTTAGTGTGGGTAGGCCTTCCAATGAACTAGAGGCATATGAATATTTCATTAAAAATAACTGAGACATTTTTTCATAGAAATATATAGAATTTCTAGGCCTCGATCTTGAGGTGGCCACTCACAACTTTGGTCGAATGGAAGAACCCCATGGAAACAAGAAAGTTTTTATAATGACGCACCTGACCAATGCTACCAAAATAAAGGTTGAAGACCACATAATCATCAGAACTACCATCATTATGAAAGACCAATATCATATCTGGCTCGAAAAAATCACACCCTCCTAAAAAAAGATAGGGATGTTCCTGGTCTACATTTATTTTATGGAACATAACTGGAACATACCAAAAGATGATTTCTCAATCCCGATAATAAACATGTTGATCGATGAAACCACCAGATTTGAGGTTATCTCATTCATGGATGGTTATTCATGGTTAACCTGGTCTGAATGGCCTAATAAAATGATGAATCAAATTCCTTCTGGGCTCCTAGAGTGTGTTTTTCTACCAGAATATTCTTTTTATTTTGGAAAATGATGGCTCCACGTAATAGCGGGTCATGCACTGTATTTTAAAACCGATAATGGGAATGCTCATAGTATACTATGTTGATAATCTAGTTATCAAAGAATGATAAATCTCAGACCATCTGTAAGATCATAAAATACTCTTTAGTAAACTATGAAAACATAGTATAAAAATGAACCCCTTGAAAAGAGCTATTGGGGTTCCAACAGGTAAATTTCTCATCTAAGTCTTAATCCACCGTGGAATCGATTTCAACCATGAAAATAAAAAATGACATCATGTTCATGTCACAAACTTGCAACCTAACAATGTTGAGAAGACACCAAGGGAACCTAGAATACAATTAGTGAATCATAGCCTACCTCAAAGGAAAATGTTTTCTGTTGACCAGGTTGATGAAGGATGTAGTAAAATACCAATGTATTGATCATTTTTAGGAAGAATTTGACAATTTCAACAAATATCTCTTTAGTAAAATGGGGCTAGTGCGTCCTGTCAATGAAACATCACAAATTATCTATGTAATTGCCTTGAGTGATCCCTATGTGCTTTCGTCACCCATAATAATGATGCTAGTAGCAAGAATTGTCACCATTATCTCATTCAAACAACGAATGATGCAAATATTTGGTATTAAAATATTGGGAAGAGTTTAATGGACTTAGTAATTCTAGTTGAAATACTGAGACATTATCTATGGCACCACAAGTTTCACATGGTAACTCGAAGAAACCAACACAAGTACATTCTCAGTCGTGAAATTTTGAGTGGATGCCTGTCACGGTGGGAAGTCATCCTAAAATAATACCCCTTTGTACAATCAATGCCTAAAATATAGCATTAAGGGATTCAGTGGGACACTACATATTAATAAGGCTCTATTTTACTTCTGTGACAGACACTGTATTGATGTAGTGTTCTAAGAACAAAATGGGAAACCACCCTCAACTAACAGATTTGATGGGATAACCACCACAAATCATTTTTAAATTCTTCCAACTAATCCCATCAAGTATCTAGAGGTGTAATATGTACTAATTTTCAATAGTATTGAGGGAACAAGTCCAAATATACGTGTGTAATCAAGAGTACTCATGATTTCTGTTATGGTTATCGAGTTTGAGAATGCGAAAATTATCATTTACTGGAAAGATAATAGGGAATGTTCGTAAAAAAATTCCCTGGTCTATCATCAAAATGCAAAGAAATACATGCTTAGACTCTGGAGGCAGTGTGAATTATCTTGTTAGTAAATTAATATTAAACAAATTGTTACCCACACTAAATCGTCCCCGAAGAATCCACATTAGCTGGATGAGACATAAAGGTGTCTTCTCCTCTCAGACACCAAAAGAATGACTCTTCCATCAACTATGGAATGATAATATCATTATTTTTTTCCTCATCAGAAGATGAAGATGAAGTTAATGTGAATATAGATAATTATGAAGAATACGACTTGAGGGATGCCCCTCCAACATTTGAGGAAGGAATCTCTGCAATTGTTGATGAACTCAAGGAAATCAACTTGGTTATATAATAGGAACCACGAGCCAATCTGGTTAGTGTGGCCAGGCCTTCCAATGAACTAAAAGAATATGAATTTTTCATTAAAAATAACTGGGACATTTTTTCATGGAACTATACAGAATTTCTAGGCCTCGATCCTGAGGTGGCCACTCACCACTTGGGTCTGATGGAAGAACCCTATGGAAACATGATAGTTTTTATATTAAGTCACCTAACCAATGATACCAAAATAAAGGTTGAAGTTGACAAACTCATCAGAAATAACATCATTCAGAAAGACCAATATCTTATCTTGCTAGAAAAAATCATCCCCTCCTAAAAAAGATAGGGAATATCCTGGTCTACATTGATTTTATGGACCGTAACTGGAACTTACCAAAATATGATTTCTCAATCCCGATAAGAAACATGTTGATCAATAAAACCACCAGATTTGAGGTTATCTCATTCATGGATGGTTATTCATGGTTAACCTGATCTAAATGGCCAAATAAGATGATGAATCAAATTCCTTCTAGGTTCCTATAGAGTGTTTTTATACAAAAATATTCCTTTCATTTTGAATAATGTTGGCTCCACATTATAGCATGTCATACACTGTATTTTAAAACCTATAATAGGAATGCTCATAGAATACAATGTTGGTAATCTAGTTATCAAATAATGACAAAGCTCAGACCATCTGTATGATCATAAAATACTCTTTAGTAATCTATGAAGACATGGTATAAAAACGAACCCCTTGAAATGAGATTTTGGTGTTTCCCCAATGAAATTGCTAATCTAAGTCGTACTCCACTGTGGAATCAATTTGAACCTTGAAAATAAAAAATGACATCATGTTCATGTCACAAAATCACAACCTAACAATGTTGAGACGACACCAAGGGAACCTATAATACAATTAGTGAATCATAGCCAACCTCAAAGGAAAATGTTTTCCATTCACCAGGTAGATGAAGAATGTAGTATAATACCAATGGATTGGTGATTTTTAGGAATAATTTGACAATGTAAATAAATATCCCTTTAGTAAAATGGTTCTACTGCATCCTTCTGATTAAAGGTATCACATTCTATATGTAATCGCCTTGAGTGATCCCTATGAGCTTTCCTCACCCAAAATAATGATGCTAGTATCCAGAATAGTCTCCATTATCTCATTCAAACCAAGAATTATGTTGTTATTTGGTATTAAAATACTGGGAAGAGTTTAATGGCCTTAGTAATTGTAGTTGAAATACTTAGACATTATCTATGGCACCAAAAGGATCACATGGTCACTCGAAGAAACAAACACAAGTACATTCTCAGCCATCATATTTTGAGTGGAAGCCTGTCACGGTGGGGAGTCATCCTAAAATAATGTGTTTATTTTTTATTCTATAGAAATATATCAAAGGACTTACATTAGCATATTTTCTAGTGGATCATTCCCCAATAATGGTTTCCCCATCATATATTGAGTTACCTTAGGATGAAGTGTCCGCTATTCAAGATAACTACACGATGTTGGAAATGTACTTCGATGATTCCTCTGTATATTTTGTGGGAAAAATAATGGATTTCCATAGACCCTACAAGTTGGTGTTTGGAGTCATACATGATTCCCAAAATAAGGTAGTAAATCCTTATTCCTTATTACTATTATAGTTGTGCACAAACAATGAAGCAGAATACAAGGAACCTATCACAGGCCTGGAACTAGCATGACATTTTTATGAAGAACACTTGAAGAATAAAGGTGATTCAAAAATGACTATCAAGTACGTCGTTGGTGACCATACATTCAAAAAATTGGAGCATACCCCTCATATGAACCATGTTCAAGATTTTATGGATGAATTCCCATCAGAAACAAAATTGACATATTCCCCATGTTATTAGATGCGTAGGCCGATGCGTTGTAATATGTACCGACAAATCTAGTTAACCCAGATTAGAATAAATTAGTTATTAACATTTCTTATCTCTAGATGTTTTTACCATAGATTCGAGCCCATATAGAATAAATCACTAATAACAGTCTCGTCTCCGAGCCACATGGTCATACAGTCAGCTAGATGGATCCAATTTTGGACTATCATTGAAAGGGAACAGATCTAAAGGCAGGAATTCAATTTTGGACTTGAAGAAGGATCAAATTTTAAAAAATTTAATTATAATTAGGGCCAATATAGAGTATTTCATAGGTGCATTGGTGGAGAGGAAAATGATGCGTTCATAATAGATGTGCATATCAGAACCATTTTGGAATGGAAATAGGCATCCAATATCTCTCATCAAATTTGAAGGCATGGGTACTATTACCCACCATATGGAAGGATTGTTCTGGATTCACTAAAAAGTGTCATTCCTGCATGTACATTCCTTTTTTATAATTCTACACTTGGATTTGCATTACAAAGCTATATAGTCATTTCTGTTCTCCATGTGGTGAATGAGATTCATGGGACCATATCCTCCATCCACATAAATAAAATTCAAGTACATTATCATATGAATTTACTTCATTTCAAATGGTTATAGGCTTTACACCTTAATAAATTCATAGAAAAAAATCATTACCACCATTACAAAATCCAATATCATCAGAATTTTTAGTTTCCCTCACATAATATTTTAGAGGACATCAACAATTTCCACTATTTGGAATTGTAATAACTCTACCAAGATTATGGTATAAAATCCAACTACTCACCCCGCTACTATAATATTGCCAATGGACAGATAGAGGATTTCAACCACACCATATCCAGCATTCTCCAAAAGATGATAGATCAGGATAAGAAATCAGGGAAATAAATTCTCCTCTATGAACATTGGGATTACCAAAAACCAACCCACACCACTTCTATATAAACTATATACTCATTAGTATATGAGTTAGAAGTTGTTTTTCCCATTGAAATTCTACTACATTAACTCTGAATCGCTCACTGTGACCAACTATCAGTAGATGAACAATCCCAAAAAACTATTTGATGATATGGAGTTGTTGGACGTGAAAATATTTCACACCCTACATCATTTTGAACTCTAAAAAAATTGGATTGAATGGGCCTTTAATAAAAAGTTTCATCTCTGGTCATTCCTCAAAGGATAAATAGTGTTGGTTCTCAGAACCCTAATGATTCTCAAGAGGAAGCCTCTAATGTTGGAACAAATGATGGAAGTAACATAAGTTCTACATAATGTTTACTCTAATGTAGGATATTCCTTAATTATGTTGGATGGAATGATAACAATAGTTCTCACTAATGTATGGTTCCTGATAAAATATTTTGTGTATCCAAAAGAATAAAATGACATCCTTCCCACATGATGTAAATCTATACAGATGTGATCCACGCTACATGATGTTAAACTACTAAACATCTTCAATCACTATAGATGATGTTATATTGGTCATCATATTCATCCAAATACATTGATTTTAATCATAATGTCGATCATTGTTTCATGAATAATCAATTGTTGCACATGAATCAGATCCATGGAAGGAAAAAATTTCTCCCCATCCTTGTGTATGGAAATAGCCTATGCAGGGAGGGAAATTTACAAAACTATGTATGCTTGGATTCATATTCATTAATGATATATATAGAAACACCTTGAGTATAATTCATTGTCCCACCACCCAATGACATGGAATTCCTCTGTTATGTCCTTTTTCCTCGACTATAATATAAGGGAACTCCCCATCGCTAATTGTTTCTCTCACTATGTGTAACTCACGTGAGTTTAGGAATGATTATATGAATTTCCCCAAATAGAAAAATCAGAGAGGAGTATAATATTCCCATCATCTTGAATAAATGGTAGAATATACCCCCACCTCTTTTCACATGCTAGACTAGCATGATGAGTCCTTGGAACTATATATGGATTGATTTATGCTCTCGCAGGATAAGTAGTGATGCATGGATTCTACATCATAGTCTAGCCACCAGTAAAGATAAATAATTCTCACATCCATGTGTATCGGTTGGATGTGCAGAGGTAAAATCGCCATCAGTATCACATTATGTTAAATTGTATAGTCCCAACAATGCCCTCTCCTGAAGGGACATATTCTCCTACATCTATCACATACCATGCTATATTAAATAACTAAATATAGCATGATTCCCATCTCCCAATGGGATATGTGGTGATACTGGTATATTCAACCATGGTCTATCCACGATAAAAATAATCCCTTGTTCCTGTGTATTTTTCAATCCAATATAACGAGGAAGCTCTAGAACTACATGTGTCTTGATTCCTGCTCTCTCAGGATACGTAGTGACACACTGATCTATCATCCCTGTCCATCAAACACAAAAAAATACCTTCGTTCCATGTGAAATTTCATGAACTATATAGGTATTCCTTCATAAGCTCCACATATGGGTTTATTCCCACCCTTTAGAAACATGTTATATGCACTTGGATCTTCAAGAACAGGTCTAGCTGCAAAAATGTATTGAAGGAAAATACCTTGTCCCTCTTCATGATCCCCATATGCATCAGAGTAATCCCATTTCAGTCCATATTTCTCACAATGAGTACTTATCACATGGGATGAGAAGTCTTGGTAGAGGATTCCTTATTTTCATATCAATGTACTACAATCCAATATCATTACTGAAAGATGTAAAACTGCATGGTACCCGATGAAAAATGTGTGACATGATTCCTACTCTCCCTGGATACAAAGTGACATGCTGATTCTTCATCTCGGTCTATCCACACAAAAATTCCATCCTCCCCACTTACAAATCAGTAATACAAAGAAATTTCTTTTAATACCTACTAGTACATTGATTTCTAACAATCTAGGATAAGTAGGAAACCTCCATGAGGTTCAAGCCTGACACATCACTCACCCCATCATTTTCACATCAGTTCACATTCATCCTTACCATATGAAGTTATAGGACTTACGATATAAAAAATATGATTGTTCTAATTTCCATCCATTAATGTGACACATAGTGACACTTGGGCCTTACCATGTCCAACTATCATGAAACAAATTCCTCCCATGTTTATAAGCCAGAGATTCACATGGTAATTCATGATTCCTCACCACACGATATTAATTTAAAATGAAATAGAGGTCCTAACCACACAAAATTTATTTGTAAGGTATCTAATGAACAATGTAAAGCATTATTCAATATTAAATGAGATACACAGTGACACTTAATCTGAACATCTCGAGTCCATCCATGTTTAATAAATCAAAGGGGAAATCCCTTAACTATCTTTATGTGAAATGAAAATAGATTCCTGGGATTTTCAATCTGAATTCCTACATACTGAAAGTCACAGGAGACCATGCTTCATGTCACAAACCCTCCCTGGGGTCCCGTGTCATTACTACCTCAAGACAACCTTCCATAGGCAATGGGAGGGTGAATATCACCGAAAGGCGTATTCCCCAAAACTGGGAAGGGATTACCTATATAATCGGTAATCAAACGCAACCATGCACACAACAATATTTGAACACAAGTAAACTATATTGCAGAAAGAGTGCAAGAAGTAAAAAAGGGGACATAATACAATCCTCGCAGTAAATGTATAAGTACAACTGAAATACAATACAGCTGAAGAAATAGAATGAATGCTTTTGGGTCGTACTCCTATATTCATACCTGAAGGGTAGGTACAGATTGACTCCTCAGCACTCCACATCCACCAGTCTCCTCTGCGTACTGACACACCATATGGTCCACCTCTATGCACCGTCTAGTCCTGTTTCCCTCATCCCCAGTCAGTGATATCCTTCGTCTGTATCCAACACAACAAGGTGCGGTCATATCCCATGTAGAGTTGAGTATATCGATACTCAGTAGGGACCTCGAGACCCAAGAGGTCTCACAAATCCACAAAGGATAAACCACAAGCATAAAGTCACCTATCAACCCTACATAGGTATATTCCCATACATATACCTAATTTATCAAGTTTACCCATCTCAATCATGGGAAACGTAGGGTCCATCTAAGAACCCCATAGCTAAAATATTTTATAGGGGAAGGAAAACCACCAAGGCAATAAACACATAGGTATGCCACAGAGAAGGATACCACCTTGGTTTTACCACAATGGAGAGTACTACACATGTACGAATTCATCTCATCCAAGGTATAATTTAAGAACAGTAGTTGAGATGATTAGAAGTAACTATTGAATCATCTTACTCTGTAATGATGCTGAATCACAAAGGATCTATAGGAGATGTCCCATATATGATCGCTAGGAGATAACCCACACATGATCGCACTGTGCTGATGCACACATGATTGCATAGAGATAACCCACATTAGATCACTAGGAGAGGAACTATAGAAGATCGCTAGGTGCTGACCCACACAGGATCGCAAGGAGCTGATCCACATATGATTTCAAGAAGTTGACCCACACAGGATTTCTAGTAAATCATCAGACCCACACAGTATCCTAGTACATCATTAGTACGTTGTCATACCGACAAAATATCCTAGTACATCTTCACAGCCAGCTACAGGGATCCCGCACTAAGCCTTCTCGTCTCCATAAGGATCCACTTCACATGCCACTGGTCGATACTCCAACTTCCACAATGTCCCAAGAATAAGTATCTCAATGAACCTCCATGTTATTGGGGTATCAATGCAACGAAAGGTGCATCAATATGCTGCCCGATCTGTGAGTTATAAGCATTTTAGTCCTGGGGCCCAGTTGGATTCGAGCTCGATCCAACCTGACCATACCCCAACATAATCCAATTATCTAGTGGGTTATACTCAAAGAGACTGTCACTCTCTACGATTTCAATTTTCGCTGAAGGATCATCAAACAGACGTCTACTGTCAATGTTATGGCCCAAGTAATATATAGGATCGTATAAGGTCCGTGTCCAGTCTGACACGGTCAGACTGTCCTGAACCGACCTGGCCTAGGTCCACCAAGTTCGGGTCGACCCGGCCTCTCCTGGTGGGTGAATCACGACCCATGATGCGGCCCGACCTAGTGGGTAGTTTGGTAGGCCACGAGGGCCACGAGTGCCACGGGTACAGCTGAGTAGCGGAGGTCACAGGTCGGCTTGTCCGTGGATGGAGGCTCAACCCCGGAGTGTTGCGCAGGCATGGGGTGATTCAGCCTGGCCTGAGGCCTCTTGGAAAACCATGGGCAGCATGGCCGGGGCAGCTCGTTGGGGTCGAATGTGGTGTGGCCGGGGTGGATCAGAGGGCTTATGGCATTGGCTTAGCAGAAGACGACGACAGCTCGAAGGCCGGCGGAAGTGGCTTGGTGGGTGGCAGTGGCTGCTCGGCAGACGGTGGAGGTGCTTCACCCCGATTAGCGGCGGCGGCTCGGCCCAAATAGCAGCGACAATGGGCACCGCGGAGGGGCCATGTGTGGTGGAGCCCCGGGGGTGCCATGAGGGCATGGAGGTCGCGAGGTGACGGTGGTCGTGAGGCGATGCCATTACACCATCGCCTTCATCGCAGTCAACACCACCAATAATCACATGATTTTTAGAGGGGTCAAGCCATGTTTGTTTGTCACATGCCCTCCACATTAGGGTGGTAGCATATGGCTCATCCAGAACATGACGAAGAATATCATGCATTTCCACATCCCACAACGATTTATTCCCAAACCCGAAGAAGAAATTAATGGGAGAAAATGGGGAAAATGTGTTCACAAATAATCCCCTACATTGGATTGATCGTTGACCATGGCGTGATAAGGATGTAGAAGTTATGGACATTGGTCTCATCCTCCAGACACCTCCAATCCCTTGTTCGTGCATCGATTCTTCATAGTAAAAGACATTCCTCCTGGAGGCTATCCCGAGGAAGGAGTCGAGGTCCCCATTCTTCATCGGTGGATAGTAATTCCCTAGAGAGTACAATATTCCCAAGGATCCACCAAATAAAATTCCATGTAGAAAACAAAATAGATTATGTTGTATATTTAGTACATTGGCACAAAATTAAAAAAGTCTTAATTAAATAACTTCGTTGGAAAAATAAATTTATGTGTGTTGGAAAAATTGATGTGGAGGAATTCAGGAGGGTCCTCCACATTAATGAGGTAGTTGAGAGGTGTCCTCCCCCTATAATGTGGGACTCGGGTGGTCCCCACCACTAGGCATTGAATTGGGGGTTTTACTAGTTCGGGTGGTCTCCACCACTAAGCATTCAATTTGGAGGATAAAAATCATGTAGTCCCTAACTCAACAATATTCACATGGGTGTTTCAAATAAAAATACAATTTATACACAATTATATTTTTATTTTATTTTTTTCACAAAAAACCCAAAAACTAACTTTCTCCCTCAAACAACTTTCATCGAGGTGAATGTATCATGAAGTAAATACAGGCACTATGAGTTAAACAGTGCCCTCATATTTCAATTCCATGCAGAAGTTCAAAAGTTATAACCCCCCCCCCCTCGTATGTTTATTGAACGTACCCTAAGAAATGTTCCGAAATTCATTCCTGCAATATTGGGCCTCATAACCACGCGCCATCAATTTTCGAGGACTCATAAAATTTCAATATAATTAAAAAAAATAATTGGAAATTCTTGGTCATTATATTCTCCCCACCTCAGGGATTTAGGTCCCCGTAACCCACAACTCAAAACTAGGTAAACATGTGGGGGTACTGAGAACGCATCTGAGCCTACCTCTCCCATGTGCTCTCATAGAGGTTCCCATGCTTCCAGCAAACAGGCTTCATAGGTATCGTCCATCCACGTAGGACCCACTCCTGTCGATACTCAATCTCTACTAGAACCACTATAAATGTCTCCCCATCTTCGATGTCCAGCTCCCCGTGGTCGATGACGTGGGAAGGGTCATTCACTTATCTCCTCAGCTGGGATATGTGGTGTAAGTCGTGAACCTGGTGAAACTGAGGAGGAAGAGCTAAGCAGTAACCCACCTCACCCAATCTCCAAAATCCTAATCGATTTGAGACCCGTAGAATGACATGGTCGTCATCCTCGAATTCCAGAGGTCTCTATCTCCTGTTGCCATATGATTTCTACCTACCCTATGTAGTCTTCTTCCACTCTGGGATGATCTTTACCTTCTATCTAGTAGCCCAAACCATCACTAGAATAGAATCATTGTTTAGTGGTGGTTCTGGGAACCGCTGAAAAAAAAATTTAAAAAAGGTTTCCAGGCAGTTTATAATTAACCACCGTGAAACATTTGTTTTTTACAGCGTCGAACCTTCCCCCAACCCTAATCCATCTTCTCACCCCGCGACCCCCACTTCCCCCGCAACCCTAGCCCCCCGAGACCCCAGAGACCCCGCGACCCCGTGAATCCAGCGACCCCGTGAACCCGGCGACCTTGGCCCCCCGAGACCCCGATGACCTCGCGACCCCATTGACACAACGACCCCGACGACCTATATGAACCCTAAGGTATGAATTCTTGTAATTATCTTGTAGGTTGAGTTAAAAATCACTCATGAACATGTATATAGTAGGTGCTCTAATCTTCATTCATTGTTGTGCTCATATCTATTTCAACTAATTTCATTGTTTTCATGTTTCTTTGTCTCTGCCTTTTGTAGTCCGTTTGTTTTGTTTTGGAGTCTGCAACAGCTCCTATTTCGTTACAGCATATCAAGTAAAGATGATATTCAATTTTCAAATTATGGTTTTTTGATTTCCAATAAGTAATGAATTTTATTTATCAAAGCTATGGTTTGAAATAAAGAATTTCTTTGGTCAAAACATGATTTTGTAATGAATTTTTATTTTGAAGTAAATGATTACGTTTAGTAAAATTATATTCATTTGCTGTAACATATATTTATTATACAATTTATATTTTGGATTGTGGACCTTATTTCCTATAAGGGTTCATTTAATCTATTAGAAATATATTTTAGTTATGTTTAGGAAATATAATGTAATGGATTTAATATTTACTATTGTTCTAAAACTTATTTTGAGGGATCATTTCCTTTTTAGAATTTATGTCTTATGTCAATGTTTCGCTAAATCATGTTTTCATAATTAGAAGATAGGGTTCAGGATGTCCTTAGTAATTAATCATCTTATAATTGAGTTCTATTTAGCGAATTATATTTTATCATGTTTTGATGTTCCAATGTAAGTGATTAATTTTATATTAAAAAATTTAATTTGTGAAATTATAATTTTGTTAGAGGAAATTAATATATATATATATATATCCATATCAAATTCCATGTTTTATACATAAGTGATTCCCAAATTTATTTTTTTAGAATTTAAATTCATATAAATATATGCATGTGATTTCATGTTCGTCATACATAAACATATATAAGTATATTTAAGAATTAAATTTCAAACTCTAAGACTAATTGCTTCAAGTCAAGTAAGTGGGTGAAACATATATATTTATATATATATATATGTATGTATATATGTGTGTGTGTATATTATACAAGTTATGTAATTCATACACATATTTATATATATAAATGATGATTTAAAATGGGTGTATTATATATAAGAATATTGGGGATAAAATGTTTATTGACATGTTATGAAGTCCACTACAATAGTTATAATGAGATGAAGAAGACCCCAAAACTAGGACTCCCCCACTACTAATATACACTCATTGTGTAATGACATTTCACCCAAGGTGGACACCACATACTTTCATCCATTAATATTCATCATCAACCTCTAATTGTATCCTCACATACTCCTAACAATAATTCATTATGCCTATTATTGTCCCTCTTGTGTGGTTCATGAACCCTATCCAAAAACCCAATTCCTAAAACCTCCTATTCTACTAGTTCTCTCTTATCCATGGTGTTTTCATCATTATTTGGCCTTGATTATTGTCTATTCCATCATCTTAGGCCCACATATTCCTTCACAATTACCTCTTTCTCTATTTTCTCCTTTCCATCATTGTAATTTGGTTTGTAAAATCCTTGGTTGAGTTCTATAAAAAATAAGTTTTTTTGAATCTTTTTTTAAAAATGAATTACAAAAATCTATGGTGAAATATTTCTAGGACTATTTATATCACACTTTTCATACACATTCATGTGTATGTGTAACTTCTATATTTTCATTCTAATTCCCAGATTGTGATTTCTAGTAATTTGTTTTCTCTTGTTCCATAAATGGACATTGGGTTGTTTTGACTTTCCGGGGATCACATGGAGATTTTTTGTAACACCCCAAGCTTCCATGGTACACTTCTCTTTGAATAATACAGTAGCGTGTGTTGTACGCAACTTCGAGTTCTAACACACACCACAAATAATCAAAGTAGCCATTATGAATAGTAATACCCACTTTTTAAAATTATATAAATTTTATATTTCAAAATGGACTTCATTTTTGTATTCGTAATATCGAAATTATACAAAGTTGAATTTTTTGTAATTTTCTAAGAACTTCTAATTTTTATGAATAGTGAGAAATACTTAAAAACAAATTTTTTTAATCAAAGTATTTCATAGTGATAAATTATACTATTTAGTGGTTTTAAAGTATAATTATAATATATTTTTACTATTTTATCCAATGGTGATCATTATAATTAATTTCACTTTTAAATTGGACATAAATAATTGTCAATCTTTTGATATATATTGTTTCTTAAAAACACGCTATTTGTTGTGACAGTGGGAATTAATTATAAAATTAATTAATATAACTTATATGTTTGGAATTTTGTAAAATATTCATCATTTTTGGATTCAGAATATCAATTATAGCTTAGGGTGAAATTTTGGCACTGTTCTGAAAAACATCAATTTTTGATGAATAGTGAAACCACTAAGTGGTAGTTAAAAAACTGATTTTTCATTTAAATGAAACATTACCACTTCTGTGATTTGATTTTCAAAAATCCGACAAACATGGTTGTTTTTAGGATGTAAAATTTGGTTCAATTGGATGAAAATAATTTTTGGTGAATAGTAACTTTAATGTTTAATTAATCACGATTAAAGGTAATTAGTGAAATTTAAGGTCAAAATGATATTATAAAAATATGAAATTACCATTACACTTTTCATACCCCTATTGGATGTGTCATGGCCGACCAAGAAAATCCATGCGTCAACATGGGGACCCCATGGAGCCACTTTTCAGGGAAAATGACATAAATAACGTTTATTTAAAGTTAAAATAAAAATGTCAAAAACATAAGTTGTTTTACTAAAACAATTTTTAAATGGGGTTATACAAGTCATATTTTTGACTATAAATATTCATTAGAAAGCTCATAATATATATTACATCGTGATAATTTTTTTATAATTGTTAGACATTAAATAAATTAAATTATTTATGACACCATGATGATGCAGCGATTAACTCATTAATTAACGATTTTAATAATATGGAAGGATAATGTAAAATCAAAGCATTAAACTTGTCAAAAGCCTATTGGATGGGCATATTTAGAACCCTTATCACCTTATCCTTTAATTATATAAGTTTGGGACCTTTATAATCAGAAAATCATTGTATAATAAAGTAACATTTCATTACTTTCCAAGAGTGCCCCTCCTCTCCACTTATAAAAGGCCCCCACCTCAACCACCTTACTCACACTTTCAAAGCCTTTTGTCTCAGCCAAACTCTACCCAAATAATCTCCCTACTTCCTTAACTTACTCCTATAAGCCTCACTTTTTGCATAATTCTTTCCAAGAAGCCTTTGGTTAAAATCAAAAGAGTTACCTGATTTTAAGGTAATGTCTTCGCTTATGTTATTTTGTTTTATTTTCCTTATCCAACCCCTAAAATCATTTTATTCATTTCTTTTGTAAAAAAACCAGTATCCTAAATATACTAGGATGTGGTTATAAGAAGTATTCGAGCTACACTTATACCCACCTATATATAATGGTTAAAGAACATATTGTTTCTGTGGATGGGGAATTTCGGCCTCACGAAACGATGATTGTTCAAAACTCATATAACTCCTTCAAAGGTGTCCATTAATATGTAACACTATTTATAAATGATATATAATATGTTTATGTTTTACTTAAAATTATGTATTTTTAATTTATGGCATACCTTTACTATTTCCATTATGGTTAAATGCGATATTTTCATTTTAGGAAGTGCGGACTACTGCCCCCTCAAAGTGATTTGAATCGTTAATACCATATGTGGGATATATAAAGGATGGAGTAAATGATATTATATATGATATTATACTGGTATTATAATATACCTTTAAATCCTAATTATTTCATTAAATACGAAATAGAAATGAAAGTAGGGTTCATGCGTACGTACGGCTTACCGTCTCCATGAACGGTGCATTTCATTTCTTACCTCTAAACGTTATGGAATATTATAAATGCATGTATATAATGGATATATATGAGTTATATGATATCTATATAATGAATATAATTATGGATATAATGGATATATCACCACATGAACAACTTGTAATTATAAGAATTTTATTTTTGACTCAAGTACCTAAGATCGACAAAATGACCTTTAAAAACCTAAATGATTGCATAATGTTCATGACATGGTAATAAGTGATATAAAAGGAATAATGAACTTAAAAAAGGTTCTTAAGAAGTTAGATATTAACTCTAGTTTATTATTCAGGAGATCAAAGAACGGTCGAGTGAATTCAGACACGAGGTAAGGGAATTTCTTAACCCAATTTCCATTCTTTGGGTTAATCTCCTACTTTAAAATTATGTCATTATAATATTATGTCATATATTGTATTTGTACTTTATTTATGTGTAATTATTGTGAATAAACATAATATATCTATTTTATTTTAAAAATGATCTTTGTGTGGGACTTCGTCTCAATCTCCTTTCATTGAGGCATATTTTGTTTTATACAAAACCTTCATTTATACGGTGTATAAACCCCTTTGAAATTTACGTTTATCCAAAAGAAATCATTGTTATACGAAGCGTTTTTAATAAATGATAAAATAGAATTTTTTTTTCGTACGTATGCGGCGACAACGACTTCTCCGCCATCGTGACCATTATTTGAGTTTCGGCTTCCTTTATAAGCCATAACTTTTTAAAATGAAAAATAAATACAATGTTTTAATTTTATTTAATTTTGGTTTTGGAAATGGGTTTGAAAGTGTTTTTATTACATCAATGTGTTGTATTGATATCTTGAGATTGGAGTGTGGGAATATTATGTTTCCTTTATACATGTTTTATGTGATACAATTATGTTATGGTTTATGATAGGTTTAAACCTGTTCATATGAGGAATGCATTGGACATAATAAGTGATGGGTGGAGCCCACTATAGCTCCTCGATGCATCGGTAGGTCTAATGAGGCAAACTAGTGTCTTGGCACGAGGCCTTGACAAAATCTTATTTGTTGTCTTGTCATGAGGCCTTGACTACGTGGTTATGATAGTCTGGAATTATGTATTCCATCATTATGAAAGTGGTTATTGATATTGGATGTGAATATTCGACCAGTAGAATATCAATGTGAAAAAGTAAATGGAATTATCTCATTTTAATTTTTCCATATTATGTTGAAGTTCATGTTTAAAAGGCTTTTGTTTTAGTTATACATTGCCTTAAATGTTAATGTTTATTTACAAAAGCTTCTGCAATATTGTTATCCTTACTGAGAATCTGAGCTCACCCCTTTCAATGATTTAATATTTTCCAGGATGTGAAGAAGTATTTTATGAATGACCTGCAGGGATAGTCATAAGAGGACATGAGTGTGGACTATGGAGACTTTGTTATTGTATATTTTCACTTTAAAATGTAATGTAACATTTATGAATGTATCTAGTGTTTCCAAGGCTACTAAACTAATCGGTCTTTCGAGACTTGATCTTTTGTGATCATGCCAATGTTACGAAGTAATGCACCGAATCTGGGTAACAGGGTTTGGTGTGTTATAGATGGTATCAGAGGCAGTTTAGTACTAACTTTGGAAGCTAGATTTAGATAAACTCTGATTAGAGCACATAGACCAAAGATAGACTTTGAGGATTAGTATATATGAAATTCCTAGAATTTTGTTGCGGTAGAGATTTTGTGAGTTTTCGGAGCAATACATCCCTATCTAGATAGGAGCAGGTAGAGGAAGCTCTGGCACAGATGTACCTAGAGGTAAAACCCGAAAACACCGCTTTGAGCTAGTCTCGAACGGGAACTGGTGCACGACAACGGGCCTTGCTGTACTCTTGGTTACGACACTCCCAGGGGATATGCTTAGGATAATTCTCGTTTTCTTTACAAACCACTATGAAGGGTTATGAGTATATACTTCCTCAAAGAAAACATTTTTATAATTATGGATTATATCCATAAATAGTTCAATTTATGTTAGGTATTTTATAAGTATGGAATTATGTATTTTGAATCATAAACTAATCTAGTTTATGCCATTGTTTAGAAATGGCGCCTAGTGGAAGTAATGGAAACCGTTTCAATGCACACACTTCGTGTAGGGATTTCCCTCCTGCTCAAGATAATTATTATGGAGCTGGAGATACAAATGGTGCTGATCAACTTATTACCATACTTGGAAAACTCACTCAGGTTATGAATAGTAACCTTACTCGTTTGGAGCACCCTAATCCGCAACGTGGAGGATCAATGTTAGACCACTTCATGAGGAAACAACCACCAACATTTAATGGGGGTACAAATCCATTAGTAGCTGAGCAATGGAAAAACTCGTTAGAAAAAATATTTCCTGCCTTGGGGAGTAGTGAAAGGGAGAAGGTTGTCATGGTAGTCTACCACCTCACTGGAGATGTCGATCAGTGGTGGTCGCTGATTCAAAACACAAAGGAAGATGATGAAGTATCGAATATGGAATGGAGGGAGTTCAATGATCTTTTCTTAGAAAAACATTTTCCTCATGACCATCGAGTAGATATGGAATGGAAATTTCTGAGTCTGAGACAAAAGGAAGATGAGAATGTAGCAAAGTATGAGGCCAACTTTACAAGGTTAGCGAGACATGCTGCAAATTATATACATAACCCAAGAAGTAAGATTGATCGTTTCTTTAATGGGTTAAAACCATTTCTCTATCAAGCATTAGTCTCACAAACCTTATCGTCATACGAAGATATTGTCTCGTGTGCTATCAATACAGAAAAGTAATTCTCTAAGTCTTATTACTATAAAGCAAAGCAAGAAAAGAAGAGATCATCTGATCAATCTGGAAATGAAATAAGCGGAAAAAGGGAATAGTTGAATATCAGTCCTGCAGTAAATGTGGAAAGAAACACCCCAGTACTTGCTTGAAGGGAATGGGAGTCTGTTACAAGTATGGTGAAAAAGGCCACCAAGCTCATTATTGCAAGGGAAAGAAATTTGCTTTCAATGTGGAATGCTATAATTTTAGAGATATGGGACATTATGAAAATGAATGTCCTAAGCGTCAGGGGAACTTACCTCAAAAGAGGCCAAGGGATCAAGGCCATGATTATGCTATCACTACTGCTGAGGTTGAAGCTCCGAAAGACGTGGTGGAAGTTAATTTAATGCTTTCCTCAAGTTTAGCAAATGCATTATTTGATTCTGGATCATCTCATTGTTTCATATCTTGCTAGTTTTCTAAGAAAATTAGATATTTACAATTTGACTTAACAAGAGAATTTCCAGTCAAAACTCATAAGGGAAGTATTATTGAATCAAAGTTTTGTGAATCAGTCCCCATTAGAGCACATAACTGTTCATTATCTGCTGATCTCATTGTCATACCTATGATTGAGTTTGATATTATCCTTGTTATGGATTGGTTTTCGGACTATGATGCAAAGATTTATTGTAAGAAGAAGGAGGTTATGATATTTTATGATGATAATAAGGAACACCTTATTTTGAGAGGAGAATCGTCACCACCTAATTCTTATTTAGATCCACCCCCAGTAGCTCAACTAAATTCAATTATTGGGGAGTAAGAGAATGAAATAACTGAGGGCGAGGGAATTAATGTTCAAATAAAAGATGTACCTATTGTAAAAGAATATTAAGATGTGTTTCCGGAAGATTTACCTGGACATCCTCGAGAACGAGAAGTTGATTTTTCCATTGATTTAATTCATGCTTCAAGGACTATATCAAAGACCCCTTATAGGATGGACACCATGGAATTAGTTGAACTAATGAAACAACTAGAGGAATTGAGTAATAAGGGATTTATTCGCCCCTAGTGTTTATCCATGGGGATCCCATGTCCTTTTTGTTAAGAAGATAGTTGGATCTATGAGGTTGTGGGTTGACTACAGGGAGATCAATGCTATAAAAATAAAGAACAAGTATCCCCTACCTCACATTGATGATTTATTTGACCAATTTCATGGAGATATATACATTTCAATGATTGACCTTCGATCTGGATACCATCAGTTGTGTGTGAAGAAGGAAGACATTCCGAAGATAGCATTTCGAACAAGGTACAGGCATTACGAGTTTACAATAATGCCTTTTGGATTGACTAATGAACCTTCTGTATTCATAGATTTAATGAATAGTGTTTTCAAGGAATATCTAGATAATTTTGTGGTGGTATTTATTGATGACATCTTGGTGTACCCAAAAATCTACGAAGATCATGAAAATCACTTGCGCATTATCTTGAAGACTCTTAGAAGGCATGAATTATATGGGAAGTTTAGCAAGTGTGAATTCTGGCTTTAGGAGATTTCATTTCTTGGCCACATTGCCTCTAAGGATAGAATTTACTTTGATCCTTCTAAGAACAAGGCAATCCATGATTGTTCAGCACCGAAGAGTATAACTGAGCTACGCAG
This sequence comes from Viscum album, assembly GCA_963277665.1. NCBI lineage: Eukaryota > Viridiplantae > Streptophyta > Magnoliopsida > Santalales > Viscaceae > Viscum > Viscum album. The sequence continues at coordinate 492,733,868 of OY728162.1, forward strand.
CGTTATTGGTTTTCCAGGTTATTGTCGACGTTTTGTCCATAATTTTGCCCGATTGGCTATCCCATTGATGAAGCTCACACGTAAAGGGGTTAAATTTGTCTTCACAAAAGAGTGTGAAGAATGTTTTGTATAACTAAAGAGAAGATTAGTCAATGCTCCTATATTGACTATACCATCAGGGAATGATGGGTTTGTAATTTATATTGATGCATCAATGAAAGTACTTGGTTGTGTCCTTATGCAAGAATAAGAGGGTTATTGCCACTGCATCATGACAGCTAAAAATTAATGAGCAGAACTATCCTACTCATGATCTCGAGTTAGCTACTGTAATGTTTTCCCTGAAGATATGGAGACATTATCTCTATGGTGAAAAATGTGAGATATATAACAATCACAAGAGTTTGAAATATATTTTCTCACAAAAAGAACTCAACATGAGGGAAAGATGATGGCGTGAACTACTCAAGGATTATGATTGCACGATACACTACCACACAGGGAAGGAAAATAAGGTTGCAGATTCATTGAGTATAAAAGATCATGGAGTTTGGAACATGATGAGAGTCGAAAGGGATCCTATTTTCATGGATCTAGTAAAGATGGATATTGGAATCACCATGGAGGGTGAAGCATCAAAACTTTTTCAAATGGTTGCCAAACCATGTTTACTTGAAAGGATAGAGAGTTCTCAGTCAAGTGATGAAGTGTTGAAAAAGAGGATTAAAGCTGTGAATGATGGGCGGTTGAGTGACTTTGTTTATGAAGATAAATTTTTTAAAATTGGGAGGAGACTTTGTGTTCCCGTTATACCGGATTTAAAGAGGGAATTGTTGGATGATGCTCGTAGTTCCAATTTCTCTATAAACCCTGGGAGCACTAAAATGTATAGATATTTAAAAGGGTTATTTTTGGTGGGACAACATGAAAAGAGAGATTGTCGATTTTGTGTCAATATGTATGGATTGAAAACAAGTGAAAGCTGGAAGGCAATATCCTGCTGGAGTATTGCAACCTCTTCCCATACCTGAGTGGAAATGGGATTATATTACGATGGACTTTGTCATGGGACAACCGAAGACCCTTATAAGGAATAACGCAATATGGTTCATTGTTGATCGTCTCACCAAGTCAGCACATTTTCATTCTATAGGGGAAGATCTTCCACTTGAACGTCTTGCAAGACTATATATTAATGAATTTGTGAGACTTCATGGAGTACCCATGTCGATTTTCTCAGATGGTGATCCCCTCTTTACATCAAGATTCTAGAAAAGTTTTCAGAAGGCCTTGGATACTGAACTTCGTTTGAGCACTGCGTACCACCCTCAATCAGACGGACAATCAGAAAGAACTATTCAATCTTTAGAAGACATGTTGAGATCATGCTCACTTGACTTTCAAGGAATGTGGGATAAATATTTACCTCTGGTAGAATTTTCTCATAACAATAACTTCCATTCAAGTATTCGGATGACACCATATGAAGAGTTATACGGAAAGAGATGTCGCACACCAACCTGTTGGGATGACGTTGGTGAAGGAAAACTTGTAGGCCCAGAATTGGTGGAGGAAACGATGGAAAAGGTGAAGGTAATCCAAAACCACATCAAAGCATCTCAAAGTAGGTAGAAGAGCTATGATGACAATCGAAGGAAGGATTTGGAATTTCAGGCAGGAGATCATGTTTTCTTGAAGGTATCACCATGGAAGGGAGTTATACGTTTCGGTAAGAAGGGTAAATTGAGTCCCAGGTACATCAGACCATTCGAAATTCTAGAACGAATTGGGGTTGTAGCTTACCGTTTGGCAATGCCGCCAAGTCTCTCCAACATTCATGATGTATTCCACGTATCACTGTTGAGAAAATATATGCCTGACCCAAAGCATGTACTCCCCTATGAGGAATTATAACTGGAACCCGATCTGTCTTATTGTGAGGAGCCCATCAGTATTCTTGATACAAGAGAACATGTGCTGAGAAACCGGATGACTCATCTAGTAAAAGTTCTGTGGAGAAACCATAAGATGGAGGAGGCAACATGGGAACCTGAGGAACATATGATGAGGAATCACCCAAGTCTTTTTATACAGTGATATTATATGAAATTTCGAGGACGGAATTATTTGAAGGAGGGGAGAATGTAACACCCCAAGCTTCCACGGTACACTTCTCTTTGAATAATACTGTAGCGTGTGTTGTACGCAACTTTGAGTTCTATCACACACCACAACTAATCAAATTAGCTGTTATGAATAGTAATACCCACTTTTTAAAATTATTACAATTTTATATTTCAAAATGGACTTCATTTTTGTATTCGTAATATCGAAATTATCCAGGGTTGAATTTTTTGTAATTTATTTAGATCTTCCAATTTTTATGAATAGTGAAAAATACTAAAAAACAACTTTTTTAATCAAAGTATTTTACAGTGATAAATTATACTATTGAGTGGTTCTAAAGTATAATTATAATATATTTTTACTATTTTATCCAATGTTGATCATTAGAATTAATTTCACTTTGAAATTGGACATAAACAATTGTCAATCTTTTGATATATATTGTTTCTTAAAAACTCGCTATTTGTTGTGAAAGCGGGAATTAATTATAAAATTAATTAATGAAACTTATATGTTTGGAATTTTTTAAAATAGACATCATTTTTGGATTCGGAATATCAATTATAGCTTAGGGTGAAATTTTGGCGTTGTTCTGAAAAACATCAATTTTTTATGAATAGTGAAACCACTAAGTGGTAGTTAAAAAACTGATTTTTCGTTTAAATGAATCATTACAACTTCTGTGATTTGATTTTCAAAAATTCGACATACATGGTTGTCATTAGGAAGTAATATGTGGTTCAATGGGATGAAAATAATTTTTGGTGAATAGTAACATTTAAGTTTAATTAATCGCGATTAAAGGTAATTATTGATATTTAAAGTAAAAATGATATTATAAAAATATGAAAATACCATTACACTTGTCCTAACCCTATTGGTTGTGTCATGGCCGACCAATAAAATCAATGGGTCAACTTGGGGACCCCATGGAGCCATTTTCTAGGAAAATGACATAAATAATTTTTATTTAAAGTTAAAATAAAAATGTCAAAAACATAAGTTGTTTTACTAAAAAAAATTTTTAAATGGGGTTATACAAGACATAGTTTTGAATATAAATAATAATTATAAAGCTAAAAATATTTCCTACATCATTATAATTTTTTTATAATTTTTGGACATTAAATAAATTAAATTATTTATGAAACCATGACGATGCAGTGATTACCTCATTAATTAACGATTTTAATAAAATGGAATGATAATGTAAATTATAAGAATTACAGTTGTCCAAAGCATATTGTATGATTATATTTCGAACCCTTATCACCTTATCCTAGAATTATATAAGTTTGGGACCTTTAGAATCTGAAAATCATTGTATAATAAAGTTACATTTCATTACTTTCCAAGAGTGCCCCTCCTCTCCACTTATAAAAGGCCACCACCTCTACCACCTTACTCACACTTTCAAAGCCTTTTGGTTCGGCCAACCTCTGCCCAAATACTCTCCCAACATCCCTAACTTACTCCTAGAAGCCTCACTTTGGGCAGAATTCTTCCCAAGGAATCCTTTGTCTCAAATCAAAAGAGTTAACCGATTTTAAGGTAATGTATTCGCTTATGTTATTTTGTTTTATTTTGCTTATCCAACCCCCTAAAATCTTTTTATTCATTTATTTTGTAACAACACCAGTATCCTCAATACACTAGGATTTTGTTATAAGAAGTATCCGAGCAACACGTACACACACCTACATCTAATGATTAAGAACATATTGTTTCAGTGGATGGAGAATTTCTGCCTCACGAAACGATGATTGTTCAACACTCATATAACACCATCAATGGTGGCCATAATGATGTAACTATATTTATAGATGATATATAAATGTTTATGTTTTACTTAAGGTTCTTTATTTTTCATTTATGTCATACCTTTATTGATTCCATTATTGGTAAACACGATATTTTCATTTTAGGAAGTGCGGACTACCGCCCCCTCAAAGTGATATGAATCGTTAATACCATATGTGGGATGTATAAAGGATGGAGTAAATGATATTATATATGATATTATAGTGGAATTATAATATACCTTTATATCATTATTATTTCATTAAATACGAAATAGAAATGAAAGTAGCATTCATGCGTACGTACGTCTTACCATCTCCATGAACGGTGCATTTCATTTCTTACCTCTAAATGTTATGGAATATTATAAATGCATGTATATACGGGATATATATGAGATATATGATATCTATATCATGAATATAATTCTGGATATAATGGATATATCACTACATGAACAACTTGTAATTATAGGAATTTTATTTTTGACTCAAGTACCTAAGATCGAAAAAACGACCATTATAAACTTAAATAATTACATAATGTTCATGACATGGTAATAAGTTATATAAAAGAAATAATGAACTTGAAAACGTTTCTTAAGAAGGTAGAGATTAACTCTAGTTTATTATTCAGGAGATCAAAGAATAGTCGAGTGAATTCAGACACGAGGTAAGAGAATTTCTTAACCAAATTTCCATTCTTTGGGTTAATCTCCTACATTCAAATTATGTAATTATATTATTTTGTCATATCATGGATTTGTACTTTATTAATGGGTACTTATAGTAAATACACATAATATATGTATTTTATTTTAAAAATGATCTTTGTATGGGACTTCGTCTCAATCTCCATTCATTGAGGCATATTTTGTTTTATACAAAACCTTCTTTTATACGGTGTATAAACCCATTTGACTGTTACGTTTATCCAAAAGGAATATTTTTTATACGAAGCATTTTACTAAACAAAAAAAGGGAATTTTTTTGTCGTGCGTATGCGGCGACAACGACTTCTCTGCCTTCGTGACCATTATTTGAGTTTCGGCTTCCTTTACAAGCCATAACATTTTAAAATGAAAAATAATTACAAAGTTTTAATTTTATTTAATACTGGTATTGGAAATGGTTTTGAAATTGTTTTTATTACATAAATGTGTTGTATTTATATCTTGTGATTGACATGTGGGAATCTTATGTTCCCTTTATATGTGTTTTATGTGATACAATTATTTTATGGTTTATGATATGTTCAAACCTGTTCATATGAGGAATGCATTGGACTTAATAAGTGACGGGTGGAGCCCGCTATAGCTCTTCAATGAATTAGTAGGTCTCATGAGACAAACTAGTGTCTTGGCATGATGCCTTGACAAAATCTTATTTGTGGTCTTGGCCCGAGGGCTTGACAACATGGTTATGATAGTCTGGCATTATGCATTCCATCATTATTAAAGTGGTTATTGATATTTCATGTGATTATTCGACCAGTAGAATATCCTTGTGAATAAGTAAATGGTATTATATCATTTTACATTTTCCATATTATGTTGAATTTCATTTTTAAATGGATTTTGTTTTAGTTATAAATTTCCTTAAATGTTAATGTTTATTTGTGAAAGCTTCCGCAATATTGTTGTCCTTACTGAGCATCTGAGCTCACCCCATTCAATGTTTTAATATATTCCAGGATGTGAAGAAGTATTTAATGAATGACCTGCAGGGATAGTCAGAAGAGGATATGAGTGTGGACTATAGAGACTTTGTTATTGTATATTTTCACTTTATGTTGTAATGTAACATTTATGAATATATCTAGTGCTTCCAAGGCTACTAAACTAATCGGTCATTCGAGACATGATCTTTTTTTATCATGCCAATGTTACAAAGTAATGCACCAACTCTGGGTAACTGGGGTCGGGGCGTTACAGTTTTTGCATTGTCAATATTATTGTGAGATTTTTGGGAAATTCCATTTGTTAGATACTTCATCTAGTTTTATTTTTTATTTAAATTTTATTTCTATTTTATTCCTCTATACGTTATCCAAACAAGATGAATTTTCATTAATATGTATAGCCTTGGATGAAAGTTTTCACTTTAATTGAATATGTATCTTTGTATTTTTCATTATTTTCTGATATGCATAACCTATATTTTATAAGGCCTACTTTACTATAATGAATTATGACACTTAGGTATGGAGTTCCTTATACTTTTGATACTCGATCATGGAGTCCATCAGACATGTGTTACAAAAGCATAGCATCCCTTTACATTGAATAAATTTCTTTAATGTGTTGATGTGAATGGAATTCAATTCATTCTAACTTATTGTAGTGATATGGACGAATATAATTCTTCCATGTTCAATAATATAATGTTTAGAGAGAATTCCTTCTGGGATCTATTTACACCTATTTGATTCTGATTATCTTATTAGGTTGTCATGTATGACAGTACCAACACCTCACATTTCATCTCCATGTTCCCAACATGATTCTACTATGAATCTCCAAACACCAAGCCCAGACACATCAACTATTCTTCAAATACCCTAGTTTCATCCCCAAACCACATCAGCCGTATCTTAAACACCATTTCTGATGTTGTCTCCACCTTGTTACATCTATTTTTATGCAACAACTCTAGTAAGTCATTCTCTAGATGAATTATACCAAAGGCGCTCAATCCCAACCACCAATGCGCTATCATATCTGAACCATGATGCCTTAAAATCCAAGGAATAACAAAAAATTTCAATGCCCACACTGATGTATGAATCTGACTCTTAGTTAAACTCCATTGTCAGATCCTCGATCATCCCATATAACCATAATTCTCCAATCATGAGCACTAACAAATATAAGTTATAAATCACCCTCAAGCCACACCATGACTCTTTTCTATGTGAATACACCAAAGAGAGGTCTAGGATGTCAAGCAACACATGGTTAATATACCCTCAATAGCTAATCTCCCACATTATTTCATCATGAATTCCCATGAACACCAACACTTATCATGACTCAAGACTACCATCACTCATGTGGTTCTTGCCACTCCAAATTAACAATGTGTTGAGTTTTGTAAGCATCATAATGTTTTCCCTTATAATAGATTTATTCAATATTAGATATTAATATGAAGACTCTATAGAGAACATAGGTTGGGGTTATTCCATATTAACAACGTGCTTTGGTTTTCATGGTAAAGTAGCAACCACATTGTTAGCACACTGTTTCTCCATACCCAAGAAACATCCCCTATCCCAAACACTAGAGGGTTCGTATCTAACTCAGGGGATCATCTTTATTATATTATGTTTCTGGAATCTTATACTATCGTATATATGGATCTCTTTCTCTATTTAGTAGAAACTATGTGTTTTAATTTTTTTTGATATTGTGTAGGATCATTGTGATACACATGGATTAAAGCTATATCACATTACCAAGGAACACTCCTCAATATGTTAAGGGATTGAATAATTTTTTAGATTTTTCAATTTCTAATCTATCCGTTGAAGGGAGAATAAAATATCCATGTCCTAAATGTAAATTTAGAACATGTTTGAAGAGATATGAAGTTTATGAACTTCTAATACTAAAGAAATTCCCTGGTCAATATTTGTGTAGGATTTGGCATTGAAATCGAATGTTACAGAAAGATTGAGCACTTATGTTAATCCACAGAATGGGGTCGCAAGTTCATCAAAAATTTAAGATGAAATGAAAAACCTCATAAATGATGCATTCGGCACTTCAAGACACCACTATCATCATAAAAACATAATAGAACAACCATAAGAGAGTGCTACAAATTGTAACGTGACAAGTGATGTTTTTGGGACTGTAACACATGCAGATCAAGATTGTAACATATCATTGGATCATCCTCTTGATTATGTGGATCCAAATGTAAGAGAAAACTTCAGTGAGGAAAATGTGTTTCCTGATTTAGTTGACGGTGTAAATCAAGAGTTTTGTAGTGGGTGTTTGAAATATTCAATGCTTTCATTTCTGCTGAAGTTGTACCATATCAAATGTCTATGTGGAATTACAAATAATGCGATGTCCATGATATTAGAATTGATTAATGATGCATTTCCTGAAGCCTAAATCCTAGAGTATTATTATTATATGTTAAATGTTGTTAACAAGATTGGTTTGAATTATACAAAAATACATGCGAGTCTAAATGATTGTATGCATTATTGGGGAGAGGATTCTTGTAGATAGAATTGAAAGAAATTTTCTTCTTATAGATGGCAGACAAAGGAAGGTTTTTTAAGTCTGAGTGAACATAATTCCATGGAGAATAAGAAAAGTAACACACCTACAAAGGTTTTGCGTTACTTTCCTTTGAATCCATGATTACAATGATTATTCACGTCATTGAAAACCACTGAATACATGAAGTGGCACTCTGTAGATAATAACAATGATGGTTTAATGAGACATCCATGAAATTCCCAATCATGGAATACATTTGATTCATTACATATCAATTTCTAAGATGATACTTGGTATTTTGGATTGGGATTGGATGCCGATGGATTCATCCTATTTGGGACTTTGAGTACAAGTTATAGCATTTGGCCAGTTGTTTTGATCCCTTAAAATATTCCTATGTGGATGTTGATGCAATAAAAATCTTTTATCCTTTTGATGATTATTCCTGGAAAACAAATGCCTGGAAATGATATTTTTTTATACATGCAGCCTTTGATTAACGAATTGCAGGAGTTAGGGAGCAATGGTGTTGAGACATTTGATGCTTCTTCTAAAAAAATGTCCAAATGCACAATGCTTTAATGTATACCATTAGTAACTTCCCTAGGCATGGGAAATTATCAGGTTGGAACACATACATGGGTTTGGATTATCATGTTTGTAACATTGATTTTGAGCCCAAACGGCTACCTCATAGTATAAAATGGTTCTTCTAGTGTCATCGATGATTTCTTGATGCATCTCATAGATTTCAGCTAAACAGATCAAAATTTAATGGTTCCATTGATCATAGACCACTACCATAGTTTTTAACTGGTTCTGAAATATTGACACTGCTTGAAAATGTTGAAACAGAATTTGGGAAGGTTCATCATTTGAATGATAGCGGAAAATAGATCTGAAGTGCATTGTCAAGCGAAATCGGAACACAACAATGGAAGAAAAAAATATATTCTTCAAACTTCGGTATTGGAAATTTAATTTGTTGTGGAATAATCATGATTTGATGCATATTGAGAAGAATTTCTGTGACGATTTTATTTTCACATTGCTTATTGAGAATGGAAAATCCAAGGATCATCTCAATGCTCGTATAGTCTTACAAGAAATGAACATAAAACGTGATCTCTGGCCAGATGAGAATGAAAAGTCTCCTCTGGCAATTTTTGTAATAAAAAATAGTGATGCATATATAATCCTTCGAATTTTAAAGAAATTTAAGGAATCTAATGTGTATTCTTTTAACATATCGAGGTGTGTTGACTTGAATAATTGTAAGTTACATGGATTGAATGGTCATGATTCCCATATATTGTTACAACAGTTACTACCATTGGCATTACATACATTATTACATGAAAAAATTACTACTATTGTACTCCAATTCTTCACATTTTTTAGACAACTATGTGAGAAATATCTACATCCATTTCTTCTTGACAACCTCTAGAGGAGGTTTGTATTGACCCATTGTGCAATGGAGATGATATTTCCTCCATTATTTTTTACTGTAATGATGCATTTAACTGTGCATTTGGTTGAGGAAGCTAAATTAGGAGGCCCCATTCATTATCGATGGATATATTCAATTGAGAGGTACTTTATTTATATGTTTTTCAGTTATGTTAACAATTTTTGGTACTTAATTAAAAGCATAATTATTTTGGTTTTATTTCACAGATATCTTGGGCATTTGAAATCATACGTGAGAAATAAAGCTCAACTAGAAGGCTCTATTTCTGAATGCTATTTGGTTGAGAAGTGTCTTACATTTTGTTCTCGATACATGGATTATATTGAGACATGATTTAATCATGTTGGACGTGTTGATGACACATCGAATCAATCTCAAATACATCATAAATCCAAAATATTTCCTTCTATTAGCCGATCAGTTGGGAGGACCTCAAATGTGACACTGACTGAATTGGAATTATTATAGGCACTTAGTTATGTGATTCTGAATAGTGAAATTACAAATCCATTTATTAAAGAGTTTAGGATTCAAACAAAGAGGTGAATGAGAGGATAAAGAAAAAATGAGAAAGATATAACGAAAGCTGTTAATAAAGAGATTGTGGAATTGTTTTCACGACATGTAAGTTCATAAATATTGCAATAAGTATGAATATTTTTTTGACACATATATTTTGTAAATATAATAAAGTATTTTTTTTCATATCATGAATAATGATAATCGAGCAATGGTGTTAGAAGATTATAAGTTTCTTGATAGAGGTCCTCTAAAACATGTTAGAAATTTCGACGCTTATAATGTGAATGGCTGTAGATTTCGTTCAGTCGATCGAGAAGTGGGTTTGAAAACACAGAATATTGGTATATTTTCATTTTCTAAATTGGAATACAATGAAAAGATGCATGATATTATTTATGTAAACTACCAAAAAAAATTTTTCTGTTGTTTTACTAAAATGAAAATGGGTTTATATTATCAGAGGTGTTAAAAAATATTCCTTGCAATTTACTTATGTGAACTTCTCTCGCTTGATAGAAGTTGATGATCATGAACTGTAGGATCCATATATCTTATCAACATAAGAAAAAATGATATATTGGGTGAATGATGTTGTTTATGAAGGGTGGAGTGTAGTTTCTCACATAATACAAAGAGATTTGTGTGATATGGGTGATGAAGTGGAATATTTGACCTCTGAAATTTAATTTAATCAAAAACAGGGAGCATAATTATTTTTCAATTATGATATTGAAATTATTAGTCTAGTAAGGTTGAATGAAGTGGATGAAGCAATGGAGCAGGAAACCGACATGATTTAAGGGGAAAATGATTGTATGTACAATTATTTATTTATTCAGCAACCACATGTTTCATTTATGAAGTCATTCATTATCATTGTTATATTTATTTTGTATGATAGTATTGGGCATCTATTATCATTTTTAATTTTTTTCTACATAGATTTTTTGAAATATATATTCGGAACTAATTTTTTTTTTGATTAAATGACAGAAATTCCAAGGAGGAAGCGGTACACTGTTTCATCTAGTTTCGCGACAGATGAAAATCCACCTGGCTCCCTCCCCATGACATTTGAGGCACCTAATACCTACACCCCTTCACCATCTACCCATGCCCCATCTCTCACACCATCTTTGGATGTCCTGTTAGAGGCTTATTAGTCTACCCCCCTTCAAGAGCCTCAGCTGTGGGGTAGCGACACGCCCCTTCCAATTCATCACGGGCATACTGGAGTGTCACTGTCATAGGAACAAATTTTTATTAAATAAATTTATTACATTTTTAATACTAATTGTTTTCTCATTGAAGATGAAAAAAATGCAACCATGGAAAAAAAAATAAAAAGTGCATATGTTTGGAATATGACTGGCAAAAAGATAGTGGTGCAATTTGATTCTTATGGGGTCCCGACGGACGACGTCCCGGGGTTACTTGGAAAGATTTTAGGCCAGCTCCCTTTTCCCATCGTAATTCATATGATGATTGGATAAATATGCCTCTAAGATGGAAAAATGATGTTTTTGATTGTAAAATAAATTAAAATTTATTACATTATGGTTTAATTTAATGTCATGTAACTAATATGTTGAAATGTATTTCTGTATAAAAATTTTCCTCCACTTTACAGTTGTTGATGTGATAGAACGGAAGTGGACATTGAAAAATCTAGTTAAGAAATGGAAAGATATCAAATAGAGATTGTGGTGTGATGTCAACGATACCTCATTGACTGTGTGACAAATGTATGAAAAGCTACCTAGTGGGGTACCAAAATAACAGTGGAAAGTTTTTGTTGACAGACATCGTGATGAGAAGCGGATGGAATTGAAATATATATTATTATATTATCCCCATTTTACATTTATAAATGTATATAAAGGGTTCATGAAATTTAATACATTATTATTAAATTTCATTTTATTTATTTCTGGATATCTCAAGACAGAATGCATCCAACCAGGCTAAGCAAGTCATCCCTCACACTGTGGGCTCAAAAAGAATTTGTATAAGCCGAAATACATTGGTAATCTTTTAATTAGTTTATATTATTATAAGGCAGTATTATTTGTTTAATATATTGAATTGTCGACTTATCTTTTCTTAATGTAGTCACAAAGTTTAGGGCACAAATCATACCAAACTAAATTGTGGTTAGATGTTCACAAGAAATCATATGGAAGTTTTGTTAATGAGATTGCTAAAGAATTTGGGGTATGAATTCAATTTTTTTATAATAACTTATTATTAGTTTTTACTATGTTAATATATATTGATATTTGATTAATAGGTAAAAATTAATGAACTATGGGATACCAATCTTGCGTAGTCCTACTCAGTCTCCCAGGATGACCCGGTTGCTAAAGTCCTCGGGAAGGAGCATCCATGTAGAGTGTGCAGGTTGGGTTTGGGAACCCTACCATCTGAGGTTTTTAGCAGGCCACTGGGGATGGATGAAATATCTACTCCTAGCATTAGCCAGCCCATACCCGGAGATGCTCAGAAATGGATTGTTTCTCTACAAAACACAGTTCACCAGAAGGGGGATCAAATATCTTCTTTGCAGAAAGAGTTGATTGAAATATATCAGCATATGAGCAGATATGCCCCTAGTTGTAGTGCATCGACTAGTTGTATGCAGTTAAATCACAAAAAATTAAAATTATTTAGTTTTATAACTGTCATTGGTTTATGTTTTAATATAAATATGCAACCGTATTTAATTTTCAATATAATGTTCTTGTAGGTGACAACAGAAAGTGGTGATGAAGGTGGCGAGGGTGAGAATGCATCATCAGACCGTGAGTAGTTGGATTGTTCATGTGTTGAAAAATATGGGAACAATTGGTTTCTATATGTAACATTAGTGGCACATAGTTTCCACCAAACATTTTCATGTCCTAAAATTTCCTTGATTTATCATGTTTCCTTTTATGCATTTTAATGATTTCTGATGTTTTTTTATGTCATGATTTATTGAGTGTGGTATACATCATTCCATTTAGGAATGTGTTTGAATTGGTTGTCGAGATTTTGGATGACTAGGAGTTAAACTCATTGTTGATGTGATGGAAGAATTGGGCCATTTCATAGTTATCAAGGGGATACTTTTGTGGACACATTGGTGAGGCCCTTGTAATTTTTCTTATTGGGAGGCCCTTGTGAGTGGTAATTGACCACTGCTAAACGAAATTTCTCTTGTAGAGAATCCTGTATTTGTTCTAGGGAACCAAACATTGCGACACATTGGGATTAAAAGCAGCTAATATACATATATAAATCTTCCCTTTTATCGAATATCAATAAGATGGAGGTTTCATATATGGGTGGTATAGGATTTGAATCCACACACTCATGATATGAATTCCAATAAGGTTGTACTCATTCACATCAAAACTCAACGTAATCCATATGAGACGTGAAGGAATCCACAGAATCCTAAGATACTACATATTAAATTACCATTGTGATAATTTCCTTATATTGATTGAGATATATACCCCATTAAGGTAACAATAGATAAAAGATTAATGTTGTTGTAATTTGCATCAATTTATTTAACCCTAATCAAGTTGGACATCTCAGATCGACTTTTATTGATTGATTAATCTTCTATTATTATATAAAATTAGTTAAATGAGGCATGATAACCTCATAAAAACCACTATAAATAATGGCCTTTTTCCCTATAGAAATTTAATATTGATTTTCACATGTTATACTATTTTGAACTTCAACTAAGTAATGTTCTCTTATGTTGAGACGATTTTACTATTTTTTAGGGATGAGGGGGTAGTGGATTCATCCACAGCTGTTTCATACTCAATAGAATCATGTTTCACCACATCAGTTGGGTTAACATTGAATAAATATACTAATGTGTTACCACCAATAGGAAACAAAGATTTACATTGTAATAGGTATATCATTAATTTGGGTGTGATCCCATTGGATTAATTATAATAGAGATAACTATGAGAAAAAAATGATTAAAAATTCTCCCATCCGTGTGGGTTATGTTTTCCATTGTAATTTTATAGTCACAAAGGCCACTTAGGATAGATTCTGATGCTTTTAGATATTAGTGAATTGTAACCATCCCTAGTATATTTTCTAGATATTCTAATGGAACTCAAGGGTGTTTAATCTAGTAGGGGAATAAATATACTCTTGAGTCTCAGTGGTTGGATATCCATAGTGGGATAAACTTTTAGATACTTTAGTATAGACAGTAGGGAAAAACAGCCTATATATCTTCTCGAGTACTCATGGTCACATGATAATAAAAATGACTGTAGTGAACATGATACTCATTATGATGTTCTAAGGTGATTTCTAATTTATGGTGGACATATTTATCCAAATTAAAATGATAAGAGAAGAACATGTTCTCGTGATCTATTGAAAGGATACAAAAAGGTTGGATGTGAAATTATGGACCAATGGTTTCTCCATATAATATTTATAGTTGGACAACCTATGGGGCATTATTCACTATTGATTACCATGAGTTTCATATAATGTCAGGATAGATCCATTTAGATGGTATTCTTGAAATAAGGTGTGAACAATAAATCACTCATTTTACAAGGGTAGGAGACAATGTATGTCAGGGAATTGGGAACATATTTTTATATAAATGGAGTCCTATGTATTACATTACAATTGTTTTCATGCCTCACCATTTCCTTCCTTATGGGTACTATCAGCTTGATTTTGGTTTTGACCATAATTGGTGCATTTGGTAATTCAATTTTAATTGAAGTATGTGATGAATGTATAGAAAAGGAAACACAATGAAGAAACCCATCAATACATCAGCAAATGTATGAGTTCATTGTTTATCAATACAATTCCATATCAATGGATTCACATTAAGTTATCTATTTTTTTATGAGAACCTCCAATGGGATTCCATGTATATGAATATTCGGTATGGATGCCCTTTTGAAAGTAAATTACAATGAAAGGTGTTCACTAGTGATTCATATTATAGAATTGTCAAAATAGGTATTGGTAAAAGGTGTGAGATTTTTGGATCATAAAATATTCATTGGGTGGAATAATTTGAATTAATTGATTCCCTTATAGATTTATGATTTTTTAATGAATAATAATAAAATACTTGTGTTTAACGAGTTACCCCTATTCCTATGATCTCTCTAAATCTGTGTCAATAAGAAAATATATGATTTTTAGGTTAATCATACATATAATACATGTATATGATTCATTTTTTTAATTCCACATAGTTAGGAAATTATTCATTTTTCGCCATACAAAGTGGTCGTAGGTGTTTACATTGTTGGGATCAGGCCCATGAGATGAGCATCATATGAAACTCTATAAATAGAATAATAACACACATAGATTATTAATGATTAGTGGGATACATAATACCATTTATATTCAATTATAAATAGAAATATTTCAAGAATATTTACTTTTTGTGTAGGGGAACACTTTGTCAAAGGTACCAAGAAATAGATAGTGTTTGAATTTATCATGAGTTTTCATTTCAGTTTCATCTTGGACTTCAATGAATAATTCAGAGAAGGTATGGTTGTAGATTACACCTATTAGAGGGCCCATATAATTTTTTCAATATTATATAAGTTGGTATGATGATAATGGATAAATTCATAAGAGTCATGGGCATACAACTTGAAGGTGGATATGATATTGTGATACTTGGATGGGTATCTAAAATTAAGGACTATATAAAGAATCAAATACTAGAGTCTTTAACTATGGTATTTTGTAAAATTTATTCATATTATTATTATCACATAAGAATAATAGCTTGTGTCTTGATGTTGGGATTGAACCTCAGAGGGGAATATATTGTATCCTAGTTATGAAGAATAAAATACAATATAAATGAAGGAATGCATTTTAAGGTAATGTGACATGATTCATCGTAGATTAAAATTTTGTTGAAATGACATGTGTAATGAATTTTAGAGTCATCCTACCAGGTTTAGATGGTGATTACTATAATGTATCTCAATAATTATTTTAAATTATGATCAAATAGAACATAAAGTTTTAGTGTATCATGAATTTTTTAAGAAATATCTTAACATAAGATTAGTTGTGTTTCATAAAAGTGCACAATAAGGTATTGATTGTGGCTAACACACGAGCTTCTCTAAGACAACTGGTATAGTAGATGTGTTTGGTGATGGTATATTGGGTGTATTAAACCAAGTATGGGGCCCACACATGGTAAATCGTACTGTTTTTTACAGTCACTCCCTATATGGGAACAAAGACACACATGTAGATCTAATGTTTCATTTTCATTTGATATATATTAAGGGGGATAAAGAAGGATCAGTTAGATGTATGTTTGGAGTGTATTTAAATAATGGACCTATTTTTTATAGTTGATTTTATCATATATATTTTTTCAATTTATTCTATACTGATTTCCTAGGTTGATGTTTCTTGTTGTATGTTGGTATGTACAATATTGTTCATTCTTATAGAGAATGTAAATGTTTACATATTTTTTTCCAATTTATTCAATACTGATTTCCTAGGTTGATGTATCTTATTTTTTGTTCATATGTACAATATGGTATTTCTGGTTTGATTTTTATTTCAGGGCAGTTTTGCTGTGGAATCAATTTTTTTTTTCTCGTCAACCTTTAGCGGTAGTTTAATTTGCAGAGGAATGTTCATTGGTGGTGGATTAAACCACTGAAAAATTGAGAAAACCGCCTCTAAATGTAAAAAATTTGTGTTTCACGGCAGTTTTAACCACCACTACATAGTTGCATCATAGGTGCTCATTCCGTGGGGGTTCTCGTGACTTCATCGGCGGTTTTACGACCGCTAGATTTGAGTTTATTTGCAGCAGTTATAACCTCCGCGAATAAACTGATGTCAAGGGCTCGTAAAAACCACCTCTAAACTCAATAAAACCGCCATGAAATGAGGAATCTACGACGCTTTCCTTAAACAGCCGCGAAATGGAAATAACCACCGCAAATATATTGGCGATGACTTATTAGGCAGCGGTTTACATAAACCGCCTCCAAACCATGTAGTGGTGGTTTAAGCCGCAGCTAAACACAAAAAATAACCACCTCTAAACGACGATACTCTTGTAGTGCTTCTCTGGTCCCCCGAGTGCTGACTCCCCTGGGTCAGTCTCGCAGAAGAGTGATCTGTATCGTCTCCCGTATAATGCCTCAAAAGGTGTCATTCCCAATGGTGTAGTGATAACTATTTTTGTATGGAAACTCCACCAAAGGCATGCGATCCTCCCAACTACAACCATAGTCGAGGACGCATGCACATAGAATGTCCTCGAGGATTTGAATTGTCCACTCTGTTTAGCCATCCGTCTGGGGATGGAAGGTGGTGCATAAACAAACCTGCATCCAAAAATTATCTAGAATCCCTTTCCATAGTTGGGATTTAAAAAGGGCATCATGATCGGAGACAATATTCCAGGGTACTCCATGTAATCGCACATTTTCCTACACATAGGGGTGTCCCAAGACCTATACTGAGCCCTGCTCTCTGATCGGATGGATGTGTGCTGAATTGGTGAGTCGGTCAATGATCACCCAAATCGATTCATGACCCCTGAATGTACGTGGAAGTCCATTCATGAGGTCCATGGATATCAAATCCAACATCCACTCTGATTCCATTAAATGTTTAGCCAAGAATGCTAGTACCTAATGCTTCGCCTTCTTCTGAAATCAAATGAGGCATCGCGAGACAAACTCTCATACTTCTTTCGTCAGTCTCGGCCACCAGTGCTATCATCGGAGATCATGGTAAATCTTCTACACTCGTAGATGTAACCCTATAGGGGATGTGTGGAACACTCCCTATACTTCCTCCTGATGTGAAACTCGTACCATGGTACATCCTCTGATGAGGATGACATTATCCACACCTTCAAAAAATCCATCACGTTCTTCCCCTATAGATATTTGAGCACATCGAGCCTTGTTGCTTGTGTTCCCACACTATGCCTCCTTGACTCACTGAAGGAGTGGGGGAGTGACTAGAAGAGACTGATGATAAGCTGCTCCATCCTGATCCACAATGGCAATCTGCAAAGCGGCCAACTGCTATGTCACTTCACATAGAAGTTGTATAATATACATTTTACTGACTGCATCTGTTACAATGTTCCCATTCCCAATAGTATAGACTATTTCGAAGTCGAAGTTCTGGAGGAACTCAAGCCAGCATCATTGTCTCAGGTTCAGCTCCTTCTGAGAGAAGATATACCTGAGACACTTATGATTAGAGTACACTGTAAAGCGCTAACCCATCATGTAATATCACCACATCATCAAGGAAAATACCACTGCTGCTAACTCTAGTTCATGGGTAGTGTAGTTCATCTCATGATGTCTCAGTTGTCAAGAACGATATTTGATCACTACGCGCCCTTGTGTCAGTTCACATACGAGTCTGGTACATGATGTGTCACTGTAGACTACATACCCTACGCCCTCTTCTGGAAGCCTCAAGATGGGGGAACTAGTTAATCTATCCCTCTACTCTTAAAAACTCTACTAGAATATCTCCAACCACATGAAGGGTTTTCCATTCATCGTCAATGTAGAATGTGATGCTGAAACTCTAAAGAAGTCAGGAATAAATCACCGGTAGTATCCATCCAAACCTAGGAAAATCCGTACCTCCGTCACACTCTTTGGTGGATCCCAAGAAAGTACCGCCTCAATATTCAATGGATCCACTGAAATTTCATCATCTTATATGACATGTCCTAGAAATTGAAACTCTCAGATCATGAACTGGCACTTCGAGAGCATACCATAAACTGCTGCTCTCAGAGTGTGTCTAGTACTACCCGTAAATGGTATTCATTCTCCTTCTCAGTGGCCTAGTAGAACGGAATGTCGTAGATGGAGACTACTACAAAGAGATCATGGTAAGGCTGAAATATCTTGTTTATGAGTCCTAAGAACACTGCTAGAGAATTTGTTACTCTGAATGGAATAACCAAGAACTCGTAGTTCCCATACCGACATTTGAAATCCGTCTTCGGGACATCCTCATCATTCACTCTAAGGAAGAGATATCCTAATTTGATTTCTATCTTTGAGAACCACTGTGATCCCTTGAAATGGTCAATGAGGTCATCATTCCTTAGGAGTGGTTACTTGTTCTTCACGGTTAGCTAATTCAGGAGGTGAAAGTCATCAAAAAGTCTCAACCTCCCATCCACCATCTTGTTGTACAAAATCTGGGATGCCCAAGGAGAAACACTTGGCCAAATGAATCCATTCCCACACAATACATATAGTTGTACTCACTACTCCCGAAGCTACACCAGAGCCATCCGATATGATGGTGTAGATATCGGTGCCGTCCCGGGGTACAAGTTAATGTAGAAGTCCACCTCTCTTCAAGGAGGTAGACCTGAAACATCATCAGGGAAGACATCCTCCTACTGGTCTACCACTATAGGATAACTCGAACTCTCCACATCTACCGCTCTGAGGGTATGGAAATCCAACTGATGAGTGATCGGTTTCTCCCTTTGCTGAGTAATACCATCCTGAGCTGTAGAGGCTCCCTTCTTACCGACAAAGGTAAACCCGGTCCCATTTGTGTGGACACACAACACATTGAACCTAATACAGTCAATCTGATCATGTACTATAGATAACTAGTCCACACCCATGATGACATTGTAAGGCCTCGACGCTTCTACTAGGAGATCCTTGTCGATGTTGTCACCTCCTAGAGTAAGCTCACACATCTAGAGCTAGTGTTTAATCATCAAATCTGCTCCCATTAGATTCTCTATCCATAAGGATCCGGTAAATGACTCCATCATAATCTATGATCATTGAACGATGGTAGTGGAAAAGAATGAATGACAAGAACCTATGTTTATAAGTATTGTAGCTAAGGTGGAGAAGACATAGATCGTACCTCGTATCATATTTGGCGGACCACGATCATAGGCCGTAGCTGCCTAGATATGAGCTTTCCCCTATCCACATGCTCCCTTAGGTTGGGGTGGGACTCCTGGTGGTGGTGGTGGTAACATATCAAATCATCACCCACTTCCAGCTGCATGACCGGCTCCTTTGCCATATCATCTTGCTCCATGTGGACATCCTCGGTCCAACCTCTATCTCTACCTAGGCAGTCCTTGGACCATCTGATGATCATCCATACGGTCTTTCGGACATTCAGGAGCCATGTTACCCTTACCATGACATGCATAACTCTACCCGATCATGGCGTGTCTGTCTCTATTACCGGTTCCCCGCACTACTAACATTGAAACCTGCGGTCGTCCACCTATAGGTCTCATGCTCTTGAACCTTTGTGACATCTGTCTGCAGCCATCTGTAGAAGACTCTGTTACGTGTCATCCTGTGGTGGATCTCACAACTGGTTACTTCTCACCATGGAAACACATCACTAAGAGGGCTGTATATAATCCCCCGTCTGTGTTGGGATACTGCTTGAGTTCACAGAAGCCCTGATCTCCTACCTGAGTCCATGTTCAAAGGTATGGGCCCTGAAGAATGGTTCCTACACCATATATGTGGACTATCATGTGGGGTCACTGAACCTTGCTAAGTACTGAGATATTTTCATGATGCCCTGACGAAGACGAAGAATATCATATATTCTCACTATGAGAAGAGTTGATAGGACAAACACTGCACGAAACATGCTCTTAAATTCAATCCAAAGAAGTGCAACCTTGTCATGAACATGGAGCATCAAGCTCAACCATCTTCCTACTGATGCCTATAGAATTGTATTGGCTAGGACCACCATGAGGTTGGCTGGTGTCCCTACCAGTGAAAAAAACACTCATCCTGGCCTCCAGCAAATCCTCAGCTACTGGTGGTTCCATCTCTCCCCAGAACATGGGTGACCTCTGGCGGTGGAAATCATGAAACCCACTCAAGAGGAAAACACCCTCCATAGCTGGGGCATGTGGAATTGGTGGCCCAACGGGTATTATTACTGCTGGTTCCTCCACTGGTGCCTTTACTGGAAGAGGGCCCTACACCGAGGCCTCGTCGCTCAGTGGGCTATCAGTGCGTACAACTCTCAGAACCCTAACTGGTTATCTGTGTGGAGGCATCCTGAGAAGAAACAAGTGTGACATAGTAAATAAGTTATATGTTGTTATCTGACTAAAGAGATCACAAATAAAACTCTTGGAAACATACACACAATCAGTGTTTTCGTGCACTGATTTGGAAATCAGAAGTCAAGGTCCTCGTGTATGGATACGTTGGCCACCGCACCAACACTGGATTCCCAAAACTGATAACCGCACACACTAAACATAAAAATATTGTCATTAATAAGAACAGAGTCATATGATTTATGGTAGAACTGGCCCTTTTGATACCAATTTGTCACGACCCATCCCCCGTGGCCCATGTTGTGACTAACCCAAGCCCGTCTTCCATGGGCTAGGGGCTAGAGACTAGCACCGAAAGGCATATTCTACAAAACATGGAAAGCATGTCCTTTATAATCTGTATGAATACATAACCAATCAAAAAACAAGATACGAACACAAGTGTACTGTATAGAAGAAAGAGTGATGGAAGTAAATATGGGATAGATTACAAGCCCAACAGAAAAAATACAAGTACAACTGAAATGGAATACAACTGATGAAAGAGAAGGACATGTATTGGGTCTTCCTCCAATGTTCCTTCTTTAAGAGTATTTATAGATTGCCTCCACAACACTCCATGTCCATCTGTCTCCTCTGCGTACTGACACAATGTAAGGTCCACCTTGGAGCACCGTCCAGTCTTCTTACCCTCGTCCTCATTCAGTGCTTTCCATCATCTGTATCCAACTCAGAAACATGAGGGCATAGCCCGTGTAGGTATGAGTATTATGACACTCAGTAGGGATCCTGAGACCCTCATGGTCTAACAAAATCCTCAAAGGATAAACCACAAGAATGATGTAACCTGTCAAACCTACATTTGTATATAGACATACATATTCCTAAGATATCATGTTTACCCATCTCAATCAAGAGGAAACATAAGTTCCAACCCAAAATCTCAAATCTCAGCTCATTCTACAAAGGCAGGAAAAAAAGGCATGTACCACACAGGTACACCACAATAAAGAATACCACCAAGGAATTACCACAATGGAATGTACCGCACAGGTACGAAATCAGCACACACATGGTATAACATAAGTACAGTAGTAGAGAAGATTAGATGTAACTACCAAATCATCTTACTCTGTAAATAATCTGACCCACACATGATCGTTAAGAGATGACCACACCGGAGCACTAGGTGCTGACCCACACAGGATCACAAGGTGTTGACCCACACAGGATCGCAAGGAGCTATCCCACACGAGATCACTAGGATCTGACCCACCCAGGATCACTGGGTGCTGACCCACATAGGATTTTAAGGTGAGGACCCACACAAAATCTCAATGATATGACCCACATAGGATCTTTATGAGATGACCCACATAGGATCGCTAGTTGCTGACCCACACTGGATCACAAGTTGTTGACCCGCATAGGATCGCAAGGAGATGACCCACACAAGATCGCTAGGAGCTGACCCACATAAGATCCCTAGTACCGCCTCAGACCCACACAGTATCCTAGTACATTGTTAGTGTGTTGTTAGACCCACAAAATATCCTAGTATATCATCACAGCCAGCTATAGGGTTCCCACACTATGAATTATAATCTCCTAGAGGATCCACTCCAAAAACCACTGGTTGATACAATAACATCCAAAATATCCCCCAAATAAGTATCTCAATGAACCACCATGTCATAGGGGTCTCAACGCAACAGACGGTGTGCCAATCGGACGCCCGGTCTGTATGTTAATAGCTTTTTAGTCATGTGGGCCCGGTTGGATTCGAGCTTGATCATACCTGACCATATACCCACTTAATCCAATTATCTAGTTGGGTATACTCAATCGGACAATCCATCTCTATGATTTCAAGTTCCACTGATGGTTCATCAATTGGACGTCAGATGCCAATTTTATGGACCAAGTAATGTATAGGTTCGTATCAGGTCTAGTTCTAGTCTGACTTGGTCAGATTTACCCAACCCGACCTGTATTGGGTCGACCCAGTTCATGTTGGCCTGTCTTGTGGTGTAGCCTGAGCCACTGGGTGGCTTGGAAGGCAGCGAGGGACACATGTACTATGGGGTGGCAGAGGTCACAGGTTTTCTCGGCCGTTGGAGGTGGCATGGCCTCGGGGTGCCCTGCGGGGTGCACTGCGGCTCAATGGAAGGCGACGACTGCTCGGCCCAGTCGGCGATTGCGGCTCGGCCCAGATAGTGGTGGTCGTGGGCGGTGTGGTGGGACCGTAGGGGGCAGAACTGCGGGGGTTCTATGAGGGCATGGAGGTCGCGAGATTACGAAGGCCACTGGGCAGAACCACTACATCATCACCTTTGTCATGTTCAACACCACAAATCATCACAAGAATTGTAGAGGGGTCGAGCCATTTTTGTTTTTCCTGTACCCTCCGAGATAGGGTGGTAGCATATGGCTCAAGAAGAACATAAATAAGAATGTCATGAATTACAACCTCCCACAACGATTAATTCCCAAATACAAAAATAAATTAAGGGGAGAACATGGGAAAAATATTCTTTTATAAATAAACCCATACTCTAGATTGTTCGTTGACGTTGGCGCAAGAAGGATGTTTATGTTGTTGATGTTAATCTCGTCTGCCACACACCACCAATCACGGGTTCTTGTATCGGTTAATCATAGTCGAAGACATTCCTCCTCGGATGGTGTCTGAAGAAAAAAGTTGAGGTCTTCGTTCTTCATCGGTGGAGCGTTCTTCGTTGAAGACAACAATCTACCAAAGGTTCCACAAAATAAAATTCCAAGAAGCCAAAATA
Organism: Viscum album; assembly: GCA_963277665.1. Classification (NCBI taxonomy): domain Eukaryota; kingdom Viridiplantae; phylum Streptophyta; class Magnoliopsida; order Santalales; family Viscaceae; genus Viscum; species Viscum album. The sequence goes on from OY728162.1 coordinate 492,757,945, forward strand.
AGAGATTATTTTGTTTATTTTGTGCATTGGCACAAAATTCAAAAATTCATAATTAATTAACTGAGTTGTCATAATAAATGTATGTGTTTTGTGAAAATTAATGTGGAGGAATTCATGAGGCTCATCCACATTAAAGAGGGTGTTTAGAGGATTCCTCCCCCCATTATGAGGGATTAGGGTGGTCCCCACCACCAAGATTTTAATTGGATGTTTTACAAGATCGGGTGGTTCCCACCACCGAGCAAACAATTTGAAGGATAAAAATACCATGGTCTTTACCTCCAAAATATTCACATGGATGTTTCAAATAATTATAAAATGTATACACCATTATATTTTTATTTTATTTTTTTCATTAAAACCCAAAAACATACTTTCACCCTCGAAAATTTTTCATCCAGGTGAAAGTCTCCTTAAGCGGATATTGGAATTGCGAGTTCAACGGTTCCCTCAGATTTCAATTCATATCACTGGTTCAATAGTTATAAAAACCCACTTGTACGTTTTCAGAACGTACCAGAAGAAATGTTCCAAAATTCATTCCGAGAACAGCGGGTCTCAGAATCACGTGCTGTCAATTTTCGTGGACTCATAAAATGTCCATATATTTCAAAAGAAAATTTTAAATTGAAATTCTGGGTCTTTACAATTATCCATACATAAAAATAATATCTATATAAATTTTCACTTCCCTAAAAACTATTCATGATCTGGATATTTTTATCTCTCCTAGACATTGACTTTTCATCCATCACACTCCATGCCCCATGAAATATCATATCACCATAATCACCCTAGGATATCATAAATTGATGTCTAGTATCATTAGGACACCTTTGTATGAATATGAACAATATTCTCTAGAGTCTCTACATATGATGCTAAAAAAATGGAATGTGGACCAAAGTCAATCTCTTCCTCAAGAGATGATTTTCCTACTTATATATTCTCATTGGATATTATGAATCACATAATCCATCCTGGTATGAGGGATCTTAGAATCATAGTTTACACATTCTTCCACCACTCATGTCTGGGGATTACCATGTATATTCTATCCTAATTCTCTGATATGTATGTGTCACCTCATTGATGTTTCATCCCTGGAACAGGATAGTTAAATTGTTCTATTAATGTCCATTTGACTCGATGTTAAACTATACAGAAGTCATCATAATCATTTGGTAATAAAATGTATGATGTCATCCATTCTATATTATGTTAATCTAAATATTAGCTACATAATAACTATGTAATGTTAAACAACACAACCCCAAAATTATATTTCATTTTATCCTTCCTTCCCTAGGTTTTTGAGTGAAACCCTTTCTGACCCTTGTTTATCACACCTATCATAGCTCAAGTGGTCTTGGTAATTTCAGTTGGGAACTCCCCATAGGTTAATGGCGATTCTATATATAATGACTAACTCTAAAATCATGACATTCATAGATATTTTAGTGTCTTCCCCTATATATTGGGAAACCTATCTGCATAGCCTTATGAAATTAAACTTTAATGTTCCCCATACATTTCAAGGGTTCCCCTCCCCCAACATAGGAATTATTCCCCAAAATGGTTTCCAATATCTGAGATCGGGATCTCCAAACACTGTCCCAGACCTAATGACTGAACAAAAATATGATACCCAACATACATGTCAGATATATGTGGGGGCGTTCCCAAATATATTGGTAAATCATGAAATAAATGTTTCTAATGTATCATGAACACTCACTCCATGGGTAAAACTCCATACTTCAATTGATCGGTGATCTTGATAATCATCCATGACCATCAGAAATGGTCATCTAGAATCCTATAGACACCTATATTTCAATATGAAAATAGTTCCCCAGCAGCTTTTCATAAGTTGCCTGAAAATTTCCTATAAACTAAAGGCAAATTCATCGCCAAGAGAGGATATTATTTTTTTTTGTACACCTAATGGATTATATTACCCATGTCAATACACATAATAAAAGAATCCTAAAAATCATGATTTACACTTTTTTTCCTATTCACATCTTGATCATGTTTGAATATCCCACCCTGATTACCCTCACATTACTCGATGATTTTGCATTAACATCCTAATCTCATGGAATTTAGACTACAAGATATTCAATATCCATTATTCAACCATAGTATATGTATGGTAAAATGTTATTTCCCCTCATTTACTTGCATAACAAATATATCTACATTGGAAGGTTCGACAGTCTCCCTCACCTCATTGGTGGTACCATATCCAAAACATATATTCCTCATCCCTTTGTGTGAATCAGATCAACATAGGAATGAGATTTAATGAACTACGTACATATTTATTCCTTTCATAAAAGGATACGTAGTGACATCTGCATATCAAATGATGGATCCATCCATGAAATGAAAGTCTCCCCACCCTCTCTGTGCAAGGGCCCGCCCTGTGTAAATAACTAAATTATATACACATGATAAAAATTCCACCACCAATTATCGATATTCTCGATAAAGTTAAACATGTAATAATCAATTTTCATTATCAGGAAACCCACTCCACACACCGTAATATGTGTCCAGAATGGTATGAATTCCCATAAACATCCTTGTCCGTCACAAATTAATGGGTAGTGTCTTGTAGATTTCTTTATTTGACTTTTCAAAAAAAAAACCTCATGGTTTGGCATATTTTTCCACCAAATATGCACTATCAACCGACGAAAAATTCTTCCAAAAGAGAATATTATGATATCATCATATGCCTCTATGAATTTTACATCTTACCACATTCCACAGTTTTGAATACCGCCTGAATTACGGGTTGTATATTTCCCCTTTTTAATGTCTAATGGTAATGGACATTTTTGTTCAAACTAATTTGTGAAAAAATGAACCATATAACCTCTACATGTCGGAGTAAAAATGTTTCACACCATAAGTGTCAAAACTCCTGGTTGTATGACATTATACTACACCATGCGTTATCCCTCCATTTCACATGTCAAATTCATTCGAGAACAACTTTTAAACCAAAACCAATATTATTACCCACATAAATTCAGATATTATTCCATAAAAAACCATCTACAATGTCTATCAATAGAAAAATAAATCCAATTGTCACGACTCATCCATGGGACCCGTGCCGTGACTACCCCAAGCCCGCCTCCCATAGGGCAGGGGCTGGAGACTAGCACCAAGGCGTAAATCCTGACAAAAGGGGAAGGAATTGCCTTTATAATGTAAACAAACACCACAGAGTAATCAAGTAGAAGTAAACAATAAGTAAAACTGGGTACAAAAGTAGTGCGGAAAAGTATGTGGGCCAGAATACAAACCTAAACTAAAAGTAAAGTACAGAAACATAAAGTAAAGTAGCAACGCCGATCCATCCACTAGAATCCCACCTGAAGGGTGGGTACAAATAGCCTCATCAGCTCCTCGGGTTCAGCCGTCCGCTCCGTGTATGCCCCGCCCAGTGGTCCACCTCTAGGTACCGACTGCTCTGCTTGCCTCAACCACGATCAGCGTTGTCCATCGTCTGCATCCAACACAACGTAGTGTGGGCATATCATGTGCAGGGGTGAGTATACGCTACTCAGTAGAGACCCCGATACCCACGAAGGTCTCCCATTATCCACCAAGGCTAATCCATAAAGGAAAGATACAATCACGAGGTGAGAACAAACATTACTTAGGAATATGCCCATACATATACCTATGTCATCAATTCTCGTTCGGCTCCAACATCCGAGCCCATGTTCGATCACGTCCACATAGGAGAACAAAAACCAATCCACATAGAAAATCACAAACCAATCCACATAGGAAAGAAAGTCAATCATATCGAAGATAATGATTGAAAATCAAGACTCAACTCACATAGGTATACTTCTTCGGTGATATAGATGATCCAATGTAGCCACTGAATCATCTACCTGGGACCCACATTGGATACAAGTACTGTAGTCGTCCCCGCCAATCCCATGGAGGATTCCTGTACGGTGGTCGTCGTCATCGAACCCACGAAGGATTCCAGTACGATAGTCTTCACCGTCGAACCCACAGAGGATTCCTATACGGTTGTCATCACTGCTGAACCCACGGAAGATTTCAGTGCAGTCATAGTCGTCGAACTCAAAGAGGATTTCAGTACGAAAGTCTTCACCATCGAACCCACATAAGATTTCAGTACGGTATTCTTCATCATTGAACCCACGGAGGATTCTAGTACGAAAGTCTTCATTGACAAACCCATGGAGAATTCCAGTACGAAACACTTCACCGTCGAACCCAAATAGGATTTCAGTATAGTAGTCTTCATCGTCGAACCCACAAGGGATTCCAGTACTTAAGTCATCACCGTCGAACCCACAGAGGATTCCAGTACGAAAGTCTTCACCGTCGAACCCACGGAGGATTCCAGTACGAAAGTCTTCACCGTCGAACCCACATGGGATTTCAGTACGGTAGTCTTCGTCATCGAAGTCACAGGAAACTCTAGGGTTCCCGCACACAGCATGCTCATTTCCAGGAGGGTCCGCTCCACGATCCAAGGTGGGTAGAAACATCTACTGACACGTAGTCCGGAGTTGATGTATCTTAATGTTCTGTCTTTATATGGAAAAGTCACTGTGACAGACGGCGCGTCTATCGGACGCCCGGTCTGAGAGTTATTGACTTTTTTGTTTCAGGGGCCCGGTTGGTTTTTAAGTCAAAACCAACTCGACCGAACTCCAACTGTGTTCAAACCTTGATCATATTAAGCTAAAAGGCCCGTCTCCCTAAGAGGAACCCAACACAGTCGACGACACATCAATCGAACGTCCGGAGCTCAAGTTATAAGTGTTTTCGCTCCGAGGGCCCGGTTGGTTTCACGTTCGAACCAACCCGGCCTTACCCAATGTTTTTTGAAACATTGAGTGTAATATTCCAAAACGACCATATCGATCCACGGATCACATCGCACTTGACGGTGCGTCGATCGGAGGTCCACAGCCCATGATATGGGAAAAAGACCGAAAGTGGTCCGAAAATCGGGGTTCTAGGCCCGGTCCGACCCATCCCAACCCCCCATTGGTCGGCCCGAACCAGGTTGACCCGACCCGGGTCCGGGTCCGACACAGCTGGGCGCGGCCCGGTCCAGTCCGTGCTACCTGGCCCGGCCCGCCCGGGTGGCACGCTGGCTCGGCAAGCGGCCGAGCATGGGGGGGTCTGTCCCCCCACCCTTTTGCCCCACGGACATGGCGCACATACCACATCTTCCTCTTCTGGATCCCGCACGGCCGCGAAATCCGGCAGCCTGCCGCTGTGGATTCGGCAACGACGGTTCCTCCAAGCAGCGCGCCTGCATGGTCTTCCGCGGACCACCAGACGCCTTCCAGTGGTCCCTTCTGCCTATCGTCTCCGCCAGTGGTCCTCCCGCGACCTTCCCTTCACTTCGAAACCTCAAAACACCTCTGCTGCCCGTTAGGTCATCTCCCGTCCATCCACACATCAATAAACAATCTGCGGAGGGTTGTCAGGCCGTGTTTGTTCGGCCTGCGCCCTCATTGTTAGGTGTTATCAAGAGAAATCATTTAAACACATGATTTTAATCATTGACGATGGTATAATTTATTCATGTAAATTATACTAACACCCTTCAATTAAATACCCACCACGACGGTATATTTCACATAAAAACTATACACGAAAACCCCCTACCTTGAAGAAGTCGTCGAACGTGGTTTGTCGTGGGAAAGGGATGTCGCGGATGACGGCGTCGTGGAAGGAGGATCGTCGGTGTTGCAATACATAGTGTCATGGAGAAGAGGATGGTCGGCATCGTGGTACATGGCATCACATCGTCGATCTCCAAGGATTAGGTCTTCTTCTTAGTCCTTCGTCGGAGGCCGGCGTTCTTCGTCGGCGATGGTGCTTTCATGGCATTCTTCAATGAGGAAGGACGTTCTTCAAGACTAGAGTATATCCTCTCAAATCCTTCTCGTACAACGAAAACAAAAATAATAAAATAAGGCATTGCCTTATTTTATTATTCATGCCATCTATTTATGAAAATCAAAATTAAAACACGATTTAATTATCGAGCGTTGACCAATTAATGAGGCATTTAATAATCCAATTAAACGTGAGAGTTGACTTGGAGTTTAAGAGGGGTGTGCAGGTGAGTTACTAAATTAAATGCACGTGTAAGGAAAAAGGAAATAAAGGGGGTTGGGATCGTGTGGTCCCCACCTCACTAATATCATACCTATTAGAGTTAGGAACTACTGGGTCCCACCCCAACCTCCATGCATATGTTTAAACTACCTTAAATTAAAATAACATTGGTTGCACAAATTTTATTTTATTCATTATATAAATGACTATTTTTAATAACCACACCCTTGTAGACACAACTCCAAAAAAGGTGTTCATAAGCAATTAGCTGTGCTGCTGTTCAATCGGTGCCCTCAGAATTCGATTCTGAGCAACGGTTAAAAAGTTAGTAAAACCTACTCTCCCGTTCACTGAACGTACCCGTTATAAACTTCATAAATTGATTCCAGGGACACCGGGCCTCGGAATCAGGTGCTATTAGAAACTGCGTTCTTGTAAAATCTCAGAGAAAATTAAGAAAAAAATTTCCTTGAATTGTACGATTCTTTACATTACTCCCACCTTAGGGATTTACGTCCCCGTAAAGATACATCATAAACTAGGGGAACCAAAGTGGGTACTGAGCACGCATCTGAGACTCCTGCTTCTAAGTGATATCTTGGAAGTTCCCGTGCTCCTATCTGATGTACACTAGATGAATCGACCGCCCATGAAGGACCCTCTCTTGTTGATCCTCGTTCTCCACCAAGACGTTCACAAAAGTCACACCATCATAAATGTCCAACTCCCCATGGTTGATGATATGTGTCTGGTCATGCACGTATCTCCTTAGCTGAGATACGTGGAAGAAGTCGTGCACCTGGGGCATCTCAGGTGGTAGAGCAAGGTGATATGCCACCTTGCCTATCCTGTTGAGGACCTGGAATGGTCCGTTGAAGCATGGAGATAACATTCCTCCTCAACCAAATCTCTGTAATCCACGTCGAGGTGAGACCCGCAAGAAAACATGGTCGCCATCCTCGAACTCTAGTGGCCTCCGCCTCTTGTCAGCTTAATACTTTTGTCGGCTCTGAGTTTTCCTCTTACGCTCTTGAACGACCTGGACCTTCTCTGGTCCTACAAGAGATGCTAATATTTCTTCTTTGCCGATAAGAGAAATCTGCTATCATCCCCTAGATGAACCACGTTCTCTGCCTAATACAGCCAATCCCGACATGGATGATACTAATCCATACCAAGGATGACGTCGTAAGGCCTCGATGTTACTACCAAGAGATCCAACTATTACTGTCGCCTCCAAGGGTTGAGTCACACTGTCGGCACACAAAGAATGGTGTCCTTTATTACAGCAGCTCAAAGTACAAAGACACAATGCATCCACAAACAAATATTAGAAAAGCTAGAAGCAACATGAACAAAAGTTTCCATGTCTGGAGATAGTCCTGTTCCTGTCCATATGCTCTCGGAGCTCCATGATCGTAGGCCTCAGCTGCCTAAAGCTGAGTTCTTCCAAGTCCACACGTTCCCTGCGATCGGGGTGGTCTCCCAGGTGGTGGTGGTGGTGGTGGTAGGGCCTCAAAGCGTCGTCCACCACCCACTGCTCAGCCAGATCCTCTGCCTCGCCCGCCTGCTCCTTGAGGACCATCATGGTTGACCCTCTGCCTCTGCCTGGGTGGCCCCCCAACCATCTGCGGCTCCTCTACAGAGCAGGTCGGGCAGTCACGAGCCATGTGACCTTGCCTGCCACATGCGTAGCATTGCCTTCTCCTCGTGTGGCTGGCTCTTATTCGTGTGCCCCACACAACTGAATCCTTACCCTGAGATTGCCCATCTTATGGTCTGGCCTGTTTGGACCTCTGCGTCACCTGTCTACTACCAGTTGCAGAAGACTCTACTATGGGTCATCCTGTGGAGGGTCCTGTCGCTGGTGCCTACTCGGCGAGAAAACTCTCCACTAGAAGGGCTCCCTCCAACACCTATGCCAGCGTCAGAATGTTGAGGGAGATCATCGAAGCGCTGATCTCATGTCGTAGTCCCTACTCGAAGGTCCGGAACCGGAAGAACGGGTCCTATACCATATCTGTGGAGTAGCGCGAGAGATTGGTAAATCTCGCCCAGTACTGGGAGACCGTCATGCTGCCCTGCCGCAGTTGTAGAAGCTCCTGGATGCGCACTGCACGGAGGGTGGCTGGGATGAACTCTAAGAGGAAGAGGCTCTCAAAGTCCGTCCAGAGGAAGATGCCTCATTGTGCACCTGGAGCATCAAGTTCCACCGTCTGCCTGCTGCCGTGTGTAGAATTCTCACTGTGAGGATCACCATGAGGTCAACTGGTATCCCCACTAACCTAAAAACTCACACAACCGCCTCCAGCCAATCCTCGTCTGCCTGAGGGTCCATCTCCCTATGGAATATGGGTGGTCTCTGACGCTGAAACTCTTCCAGTGCACTAAGGCGATGTGCACTATTATCGGCTGGGGTTGGTAGCATCGGTGGCTCGGCGGGTAGAGGTACCACCGATGCCCCCACTGAAAAAGGGCCCTGCATCGAGACCTTGTCGCTCGGTGGGCTGTCGGCTCGCACAAAACCCAGAACCATAGCTAGCTACCATCGTGGTGCCATCCTAAAAAGAAACAGGTGCACCATGGTCAAACAGTATACCTGGTGAGCTGACTCAAAGTAATCACAAAGAAAACCATTGAAACACACATGCAATCAATGTTTTCATGCACTATGTCGGAAATCAGAAGTCAGGGTCCTGGTGTACGGATACGTCGGCCACCGAACCAACACTGGACTCCCTGGACTGACAACCTCTATCAATACCCATAACACTATTGCTTCACATAGAAGAAAGATCAGTGTCCAGAGATCTGTGGTAGAACCGAACCTCTCTATGATACCCATTTGTCATGACCCGTCCTCAGGACCCATGTCAGGACTACCCCAAGCCAACTTCCCATAGGCCAGGGGCTGGGGACTAGCACCAAGGCATAAATGCCGAAAAATGTGGAAGTTATTTCCTTTTTAATGAAAACAAACACCATAGAGTAAGCAAGAAGAAGTATACACTATGTAAAACTGTTTACTAAAGTAGTGTGGAAAAGTATGTGGGCCAGAATACAAACCCAAACTGAAAGTAAAGTACAACAACTGAATGTGAAGAAGGAACATCGAGCCATACACTAGAATTCCACATGAAGGGTGGGTACAGATAGCCTTCTCAGCTCCTTGGGTTTAGTTGTCCGCTCCATGTAGGCCCTGCCCAGTGGTCCACCTCCAGGTACCGACTGCTCTGCTAGCCTCAACCACGATCAGCGTTGTCTGTCGTCTAGATCCAACACAATGTAGTGCGGGCATTGCCCATGTAGGGTTGAGTATACGCTACTAAGTAGGGAACCCGAGACCCCCGAAGGTCTCCCAGAATCCACAAAGGATAATCAAAAAAGGAAAGATACAATCACGTAGGAACGCAAGTCAATCATATCAAAGATAATGATTGAAAGTCAAGACTCAGCTCACACAGGTATACTTTTTCGGTGATAGAGATGATTAGATGTAGCCATTGATTCATCTAGCTGGGACCCACATAGGATACAAGTACTGTTGTCATCGCCGCCGAACCCAAGGAGGATTCCTGTGCGGTTGTCATCGTCGTTGAACCCACAAAGGATTCCAGTACGATAGTCTTCACCGTCGAACACACAGAGGATTCCAGTATGCTTGTCGTCACTGCCGAACCCAGGGAGGATTTCAGTGCAGTTGTAGTCGTCTAACCCACGGAGGATTCAAGTACGAAAGTCGCCAACGTCGAACCCACATAGTATTTCAGTAGGGTAGTCTTCATCGTCGAACCCATGGAGAATTCTAGTACGAATGTCTACACCGTCGAACCCACATAGGATTCCAGTATGAAAGCCTTCACTGTCGAACCCACATAGGATTTTTGTACGATAGTCTTCATCGTCGAACCCACGGAGGATTCCATTACGAAAGTGTTCACCGTCGAACACACAGAGGATTACAGTACGAATGTCTTCACTGTCGAACCCACATAAGATTTCAGTACGGCAGTCTTCATAGTCGAAGTCGCAGCCAGCTATAGGGTTCCCGCACACATCAGGCTCGTTTCAGGGAGGGTCCTCTCCATGAGCCAAGGTGGTTCGAAACATAAACAGACACGTAGTCTAAATATGATGTTTCTCAAAGTTCTATCTTGACAAGGGGAACTCAACATGAGAAACGGCGCATCTATCGGACGCCAGGTCTGAGAGTTATTGGCTTTTTCGTTCCAAGGGACCATTTGGGTTATAAGTCAAAACCAACCCAAATGCACTCCAACTACGTCCAAACATCGATCGGAGTAAGACAAAAGTTCCTTCTCACTAAGAGGAATCCAAAAAAGTTGACGACACGTCAATCGGACGTCCGGAGCTCAAGTTATAAGCATTTTCGCTCCAAGGGCCTGGTTGGTTTCACGTTCGAACCTACCCGACCATACACAAAGTTCTCCGAAACCTTGATTGTAATATACCAAAACGACCGTCTTGATCCAGGGATCTCATCAAAACTGACAGTGCATCGATCAGAGGTCAGAAAACCATGATATTGGAAAAAGACCGAAAGTGGTCCGAAAATGGGGGGTCTGGGCCCGATCCGACACGGCCCAACCCCCCTAGGTCGTCCCGACCAGGGTCCGGGTCTGACCCTGATGGGCGCGGCCCGGCCCGGACGGGTGGCATGTTGGCTCGGCTAGCGGCCGAGCATGGGGCGACCGTCCCCCCCTTTTCGCCCCACCGACGTGGCGCGCCGGCTGCATCCTCCTCCTCCGGATCCCACGCGGCCACAGGTTCCGGCCGCCTGCCGCTGCAACTGAAGCCGTGGTGGTTCCTCCTGGCGGTGCGCCAGGCGCCGCCGCCTCCGGCTCCCGGCGCACTGGCAGGGTCTTCCGCGGACCACCGGATGCGCTCTCATGGTCTGTTTTTCCAGCCTTCTTGGCCGACGTTCCTCCCGAGACCCTCCCTTAACTGCGAAGCCTTCAAAACGCATTTGCGGCCTGTTAAATCATCGCCCGTTGACCCGCACATCAATAAACAATCTGCGGAGGGATGTCATGCCGTGTTTGTTCGGCCCGCGCCATCCGCGTTAGGTGTTATCAAGGGAAATCATTTAAATACATTCTTGTAATCATTGATGATGGTATAATTTATTCATGTAAATTATACTAACACCCTGCAATTAAATACCCGCCGCGAGGGTATATTTCACATAAACACTATACACGAAAACCCCCTACCTCAAAGAAGTCATCAAATGAGGTTTGTCGCTGGAAAGGGACGTCACAGAATACGGCGTTACGGAAGGAGGATCATCGGCGTCGCGGTACACGATGCCGTGGAGAAGAGGATCGTCGGCGTCACAGTACACGACATCGCGTCGTCGATCTCCGAGGATTCGGCATTCTTCATCATCCTTCATCGGAGGCTGGCATTCTTCATCGGCGACGGTACGTTCTTCGCGTTCTTCAACGAGGAAGGACGTTCTTTAAGACTGGAGTAAATCCTCTCCAATCCATCTCACAAATGAAAACAACAATAATAAAATAAGGGTTTGCCTTATTTTATTATTCATTCCCTCAGTTTTTGAATATCAAAATTAAAGCACGATTTAATTATCAAGCGTTGACAAATTAATAAGGCATTTAATAATCCAATTAAACATGATAGTTGACTTAGCATTTAAGAGGTGTGTGTGAGTGAGTTACTAAATTAAATGCACATGGAAGGTAAAAGGAAATAATGGGGGTGGGGATCGTGTGGGCCCCACCTAAATAATATCATACCTAGTAGAGTTAGGAACTAGTGGGCCTCACCCCATTCTCCAAGCATAGGTTTAAACTAACGTAAATAAAAATAAAATAGGTTGCACAAATTTTATTTTATTCATTACTTAACCCACTATTTTTAATAACCACACCCAAGCAAACACAACTCCAGAAATGGTCTTCTTAAGCAATTACCAGCCCTGCGGTTATATCGATGCCCTCAGAAATCGATTCCAAGCACCTGTTCAAAAGTTAGGAAATCCCGCTCGCTCATTCACTGCATGTACCCGAGCTAATCTTCAGAAATTGATTCCGGGCACACCGGGTCTCGGAATCAGGTGCTGTCAGAAACTGCGTTCTTGTAAAACCCCGAAGAAAATTAAGGAAAAATTTTTCTAGAATTTTACGAGTCTTTACACCAATGACATATAATAGAATCCTAGACCATTGAAATGGAAGGCCAATGTACTACATAAATCATTGTTTGACTATTCACATTATGCCCCGATAGCTCTGTAAATGTTTCCCAAAAAGCATCATGTCTACCAATGGTAAATTCATCATTCGGAAAGGATTTTCCTATCTCAAAATTCCCAATGGATTTCTTTCATCATTTTGTGCTCCATATCTATAAATCAAAATTCAGGGTCAAGAATGATCTCTTATCCATGATTGAATGTTATGACCACATTCTTGGTTAATGACTCCAAGATTGGGGCCCCAACATGCAAGTTTTGGTGAAAGCTAATAGACCATAAAAATTAGTAATTATAGTCCAGTGGGAAATTCTATAAAATTACTATAAAAAAACAACACTCTCCATGTTTAATGAGACCATGTAAAAAAGTTTAGTGCCAGCTAAATAACCCACCACTACATATGGTTTAGGAAAAACATCAACCAATAAAAAATAATCAATAGAATCATAAATTATTAGGTGAAAAAAAACAATGAAATGACGGCCAAAGAAAAATTCATGTTATACCCACTATGACCACAACATAATAGGATTATGAAAAAATTAGCATTATAATTGAAAATGAAAAAAATTTGTAGTGTATTCCATGTCGCCTAGAAAGAGTCAAACAGTGATCGATGAGCCACTAGGTTCAATAAAAGTTTAGACATAAACTTGATTATTTTCCATATCATATATTATGACTCAAATTTTTAACAGATTGAAATAATAATTTAAAATGACGTTGACCATAGATGGATGATATTGTAGGAAATGGATAATGGATGAGTATTAGATGTAAAAATATTTTCATATCATTGAATAATCATATATACAAAACCCACTACATGAAGCCTCTACATATGGGAAGGACAAGACCATTACAAAAGGCATTTAGTGAACTTGCAGAGTTGTATTAGTGTCGGAATTGATTCTTTAATGGATTGAAAAAGCCTTAACATAGCTGTATTATCAACCTCTAGACCTGCCCACAATTCCACCACCTTTAGTGCGGCCTCAAGGCTTGACTTTTCCCCTTCCTCCAGACACCTCTTCCCCACATAAACTACGGCCAAAACACGGGGTCGTTCGAATTTATTTCACAATAATTCCCTCCACCACTACTCCACTCCAAAATCAAGAAATTATGCTAATGAAATCTAATTTTTGAGATTTATCTATAGTCTCGTGAATGATGCAGCTTGATCGATAGATTCATTCTATGGACATTTCGAGGAGCTACAAGATGAGCCATAGATTCGGAAATGGAAATTTGATGCTCGAGTGTGCCGGTTTTCGGGATTTAATAAACTAACTATTTCAATATTCCATATATGTCATGATAATCAAATCCTCATAACCCCAGAACCAAAAAAATGTGGTGTAACATCGTCACCTTCATCATCATGATGAAAAGTGGTGTTTGAGAAGTTACCCTCTAGATATTTTTCCATTCCCATTCGCATTTGGGTCAAATACTGATTGTCTCATTAGATCAGCCTCTGAATCACTCAATGGTGAAAACATATATTCAAGAATGAACATTTCTAGAGGTGGATGATTCAAAAAATACATCATGATAGGATACCTCAGCATCATCTTCTCTGATTGTTGTGATAACAGGATGGATTGAATCATCAACCACAATCTCTAGTAATTTCATTTGTTATACAATAAACAAAAAGAAAAACAACAAAAATCATGATCCCTTAAATGGGTGGGGGAGAAGGGAATGTTGAAGGAGAACTATAAAACTAACCTCCACCAACTGGAGCATCGATTCATTCAACCTCCATGGTAGTATCATCATACTATTAAGACGGATGTATATCCTCTATACACACTTGAGGTCTAGATTAATTCAAGGGAATATGTAGCCTGAGGCCATACCCAACTAGACTACAAAACTCTATGGTTTCCACCATAAGATCTCATACTGATATCAGATCACTATTTGAAGAATAGTGTAATGGATGACCCAAATATTCTGAGGGAAAGGATCATAGTGTCTCTTGCGATCAGAAAAAATGAAACAATAACCTGTTCAATGTTCTCTAGAGCCAGTATAGAAGAATTCTCTATGTTTGTGACCTAAAAGGGAGTATAATCAGCATGGTTAGATTAGTTAGATGTGTCCAATGGAATTCTCTCTAAAAGGGAAGTGTCTATCTATTTTGGAGAAATTGAATCCCATGAACTATGAATCCATTCAACGCCCTAGGGAGATCAGTGCTCCTTCCCAGCAGAACTACTGAGATTAGGTTCACCATGTCCTCCTCTTTTGAAATGAAAACACCATATTCGATCGAGACTTCAACTTCCGATCTCTTCTCCACCAGTGGGACAGAAATCATCGGATCTGTGGAAGCCATGATTGTGGGTTGTCCTTCATCTGTTGTGGAAGGGATAAGAGTAGTAGATTCCTCGACAGCTACTTCCTGGTATCTTATTGTCCCTGCATCAAAATTTTCACAGGATAATGGTTTAGAATGATAAATTACATGGTATGATAAAAAGTTATATAGGTGGATATGTTAATTGTAATACCATCTTGATATGCTTGGATAATTGAGATTCCTACAGATGTTTCATAGTTTTACATGGGGATGACTCTATGGAATGACTATCAAGTGGAGTTAAGGGAATTTATGCCAGATAAGGGTCCACAATGATTACCTCCTTTTGATAAGAAACACTTAGAGAACCTTCCCTAGTGATTCCCACATTCGAATGTAATTTCTCTCTAGATAACAAACCTATAGGGTTGAATACTGGGGAGGAAATCATTTCCAATGATTCCTTGGGATCATACAAAAGTAAATAATAAAATGTTTAATTTCATCACATTAAATGTAATTAAAGTCGTTGTTTATAAGTAAAATGACCTCTCCCTCAATATTTATCAGTTACAAGAGTATCACCATCCATGCCACCTAATCGGAACAATATGTTTTGCTCTTATGAGCACGAAAGAAGTTTTCCATTTCTCTTTGGTATGTGGCCACCCTATCTGGATATCCATTAGCAAAAATAAGTGTGGGGGTGATGGCTCATACAAGACATATATTTTCATATAATTCACCATAAATTGGCCACATAAGGTAATAATTAGAGTAATTCATCCACAATTCATCCTAAAACCACCATGAATCTAGAAAAGTAGTTGTAGTAGGGACGGTCAGCATTGGAGGGTCGGCCTGGGGATGTGAAACAGGTTTCATTAGTCGCAATTGCTTCATGGGTGGCTCTATTGACTTGTGAAATTTGGAGTCAAATGCTTACAAGGCTCTAGGAACAAGCTAATATCATCCCTCTATCTAGGCAGAACATGAAAAAAAACAATCACATTTCCCATATCATCAATCTATACTCAGAGCATAGAAATTATGCAATGAGAGTATTTGCAACAATAATTTTGGGCATAGATCAGGGTTTCAATGTCCTAATGGTAATGATATACTCTCTCGAGATCATCATCATAATCTATATTAGTAGGTGAAACGACAAGGTCAAAAGCAGTCAGTGTAACTACCAATTTCTGGATGAACGTCATCTATTTGTGAGGATATTGATCTTGAAAAGATTCGAGACACTTCAAAATAACACATTGCTTCTATGACACTAATAATCATCCTTAGATGGGATTGGTGGTTTGCCTCTAGGGAAGCTTCGACACCTATGGATGTCACACCCCATTCTCTCAAGACTATCCTTTTCGGAGGATAGTTAGGCTTCTGAAGAACAATTCCTAGTCAGGAATTCCAAATAGATTCTTTCTAATTTCCCTTCCCCTTAACCTCATATTTTTGGGGGTTGCAATAGTTGGGACTAGTTTTTAAAAATGTCCATGATTATATGATGGATTCCATGTTTCAATGTAACATTTCATGAGGAGGGGAACCAAAACCTCATAATCTGGGTGCTTACCCTTGCACCTGGTGTCATCCCAATTGAAAATTATCCATAATTGATGGAATATCAAAAGATTTTTCTACTAGAATTCATTGTTAATATTTGAGGGGATAAAACATTTGAACATAGTAAAACTAACTGCTAAATCATCAAGGTGTGTATCCCTCTGAGATTGCACTATGTCAATATGAGAAACCATTATACCATACCTTAATGAAATGATGTACCCGAGGTTAACAAAGTCTTTAGATTCATTATTCATGATAGTGATAGTGGGTGAATCATTAGGATGATATGTTAAGGGATCCGAATAGTTGATTTGAGCAATCATTTTTCGATCAGTCTTTTCAGTCTAGCATTCCTATTTTTCTTATGTAGCCCAACCTTCTGGCATAACCCAACTATGCTCAAAAGATATGGTAAGAAAAATGAGATAGGAATCAACAAGGAATTGGTAAATGTGTAGCTTCCCATGTGGGTACTTATCCAGCATGATAGGATTTTAAAGGGCCAAATCATATACTGAGGTGACATTATGTCACTGATTTGGCCCAATAGGTGGTATATTTTTTCTACTATAGGAATGGCTAGGTTGATACAGTTATAGGTGGCTAGGTGAGCTGCCATGAAAATGGTTGTGAATCTTACATCGCCATAATCTCATGCTGGTATGATCCATCCACTAAAAAACATTCTGATAAAGGCCCCCAACACAAACAAATAGTTCATATCCAGGACAAGTTCTCATCCCCATTCACTAAACTGGGCCTCCTCTAACGTAGTCCATTAAGAACCTACTCGCCTTTGATATTCCATGGATGTATAGTACCAGGGTCTCCAAACATCATGATTTTGACCACATATTTTGGAAAATACAGTAATCCACTTTGAGAAATAAATATCTTTATTTTGGTAGGGTTTTCAGTCCTTCAAAAAAATCATTGTTTGGGAAATGAGAATTTTCAAAAAAAGAGGAGTCCTCTCCTCATCATCCCTAGTGGAAGATGGGGGTTGAATCTTGTCATACATATCCCCAACAATGGGGACCCCTAAAATCTATAGAACATACTAGAGATTGATACCAACTTCCCCATGGGTAAAATGGAATGTATTAGTGTTAGTACTCCACATGATACAAAAGATATGAGATTAGGGTTCTGGTTCGATGAGTGTAATTTTGGGATACCCAGATGGCCTCATATATCTCCACTGTTTCTAATTTTACCTAGAATTCTTCACATCATTGATGGACCTAAAAGGACCACCTCCAATATAATTCAAATGAACCCCATAGTGATGGTCCCGTCTTGAAGAACATACATTTTGTCCATTTTCTATGTCCCTTAAAGCATTTCTATGATAACATTGACTTGTTTCATCTAGATTTCATTGTGCCTCCTCCAAAATCCAAGGGGCATAGTACAACAAGGTACCAATAATAGTATCCATTGTTAGAAATTTCCTTATTTGGGAGATGTGAGTCTAAGGAATGGTGATGATAAATATCTAGTCAATGGGTTGATCGACCACATTTGGAATCGAGATATGTTTATCAGACAGTAGGCCAAATTGTAGTTTTATTAGTGATATCATGGTGCCGATAATATTAGGCCTTTACCAACACTAATAAAATAATGGATACGTGTCATATTTATCTACACTATATTTATAGAGGTGTAGAAGACATTTTTTATCAGCACATTATTAGTGTTGATAAAGTATTGTGTTCATCAGTGATAAAAACTTTATAATGATGGTATGTTTTATCAGTACATGATTTTTTTCAGGGATAATTCAATTCTTTACCCGTTCATTTTAGATATAGTTGATATAATCTTTAATTTTTTTTATATAAACCATAACATCATCCGACTTCACTCCCACACATGAATGTCTTGCAGAAGGTAAACCCTACCATCTAATTACCCTCCCCCTCTACTGTTGACTCCTCCATTGCCCCAACCACTCCTATGTCCCTGCGAATCGAGCCCCCACCACAGTGAATCCCTCCTACATAGCGAAACTCACCTCAACAGAAATCCCCCCTTCTGTCACAAAGAGAACCCCACCTCTTCCCCATACCTCTCCTCTTATGCGAACCCACCTCCTCTGCATACCCCACCTCCACTACAGAACACCACCTTTGTTTCAAATCCCCGCTTTACTGTGAACCAACATCAGCAGTGAACCCCACCTCCACTGCAAACCACTATGTGGCCTCCACTAAAACCACCACCTACTACCCCAACTCCACTTCGAAATTATTAATGATAACAATATTCTAATTTACAAAATTATATTTATTTCAATTCTATTTTATACCAATTTCAATTATCTAGAATGTATAACACTGTATTTGGATAATTTTCATTACATCAAAGAGTGATTTTTAGATCATTATATACCTATACATTTCAACTTCTTCTATATTGGGATCCATTTGGATTAATACTATATTCATATGAATATATATTAACTATAGTGTATCAAATTCTTATCTATTTTTTGGTTGGGTTTCATTTTCTTGATATGATTAACCTGGATGTTCAACTCAGTAGCATTGGGTGGATTGACTAATCTATATGTATGTCATAATGTATCAATTTGGTAGATTTGTTCTCCTTATAGAATTATTTTTTCTACATAGGGTGAATTATAATAATCTTATGGATAAGTTTTCAATTGATAGATTGTATTTATTAGATTCAAATGATTTACTTCTCAGTATATATAATATTAATTTTTTTTTTCAAATATTAATCTGGAATAATGAAATAAATAAATAATATTTTTCTAAAATAGTTATCTTCTTCTGGTGTAATGATGTTCTGTTTTAAAAATCATATATAATTATATGTGTATCGATCCTTATATAGATAACTACGATGGAAATTGAGTAACGATTCCTTAGATAATAATCTATTTTATTAACTATATTTTTGATTGGTTTTGATGAGGTCATGGAATTATGAAAAAAAAATTGTAACTTTTGAAGAATTCACTACTATCAAATATCATGGATTCTCATCAATGGGAGATTTAGATTATCCCATGACAAGGTCATTGAATATGATACCATGATAATAAACATGGATAACTCTTTTTTTTTAAAAGAAGTTAGGTTTTTAATTTTGTTTCTTGGTGGAGAATGCATGATATAATTCACGTGACAGCTAAGGAACTATATAAATGGGGTATTAGTAAATGTCAATACATTAATAATATGATTTTCTATCATGAGATTATAGTCATGGTGTTCTTTTGAATTATTATTCTACAATCCAAATTGCATACTAAGAAAATTTAAATGATATTAAAATATTAGATAGTGAACAAAATTGGTATTTGAGGATAATGATTTCTTATATTAATGATATATATAATAAAACATCATTTTCCCATGAATAAGACATTGATAGATTGTGGAATGACCTTATTTCAAGATGAAAGGATGATAATGGTATGTGGGTTTATACAATATGTCATTATGAATTTAATAACAAAATTTTATCAAATCATATTTTCTTATCATCATAATTATCTATCTAAATATATATCCTACTATTTTATTACAACTATAACAAATTAAATGAATAATTAGTAACTGTAAATATTCAATGTTATGATATGGTCATGAAATTTATATTGATTCATCCATCAAAGGTACCAAAACAATAATTTCATCCTGAAATTTTCATTAAAATGGTCTAGGCTATTTTGGAAAAATTATTTTTTTCACACAGTGAGTGTGTTTTGTGGAGGTAATAATTATCATGAGACTTATAATGATACTCTCATGACTTATATTCATGATGTTACTCATTTGAGTTCAATTCAGAATTTTAGTATGATTGTCTTTGTCAAGTCATTTATAATTTCTTTTTTATGATTTTAGAAAGTATACTCTAATAAATCATATAATAAATTAGTTTATTTCTATTTTACGTTTATTATTTTGACTTGAGAGATGATATACCTAACAGGGTCTAGAAATAAACATAGTTTCTTCTAATGATGAATGGCATAGGTAAATTTTTTTTTTAAGGAATGAAACATTCGAAATATTTTATTATATAATGGTTTCATGCATATAGATTTTTTAGGTGTATTTATAAAGAATGGAACCAATTTTACTTAATGTGAGAGACATATAAATTTTTCTTGGGGTGTAAAACTAGTTTATTTTGTGTGATCCATGGATCATTGGGAAAATGTAGTGATTCTAATAAACCTGAACATGAGTATTTCATGGTAGTGATTTTTGTCCCTGACTATAGAGCTTTTCCATTGAGATGTTGGTGTTATGGTGAAGAATAATTAATAGAACATGACAATTGAAGCATAGAACAAAAAAATTTCTTATCTAACATAAAACTAGGATCATGTTCTAGGTTTACTTTTTGTAATTACTATAACTATTAATTAATAATATAAGGGTCAAAATAAAATTCAGGTATTACATTACTCACTAGACCTGGATATGGGATATATAATGATGAGGAAAAAATTATGAAAAAATAATGGAAATTATTATTAATACTCCAAAATTAGGAATAATGTGATGGAATCATACTGCACTTATTGATTTTGGATGACTTTTGGTGTTTTTAATATATATAATTATAATATATATTTTAAATTTTATCATGATTAATTATCGGTGTCGATGTGTAAAAGTACAATTCAATGTATTTTATTCAATGTAGATATGATATAACTTTTACAGCTTTATATTTTATTAAATTTTGGTTATTTTTTATTCATGTAACATTTATAATGTTCCACTCTAGGGAGTTATGACATTGTGAAAATTCCTATGTGTCTTTTTTAAAATGATTCATGTGTTTAGAAATATCTCATAAAAAATATTTCTATTCAAAATAATTTTTTTTTATAAAATGACTTAAAATGATTTAAATTTTTTTTATGGAGTTATGTTAAATGCCAAGTGACTTACAACTCACCCAATTGGCTATCATAAAGGGATGTAAATGTTTTAATTGTGTATTTAATGATTCATTAATTTTAACAAGGGATGTTTGGTGTTTTAAATAAAAATTCAGAAAATATAGTGTGTTTTAAATAATTTTAAATGATTAATATTATTGGGTGATGAAGATTCCTTTGATAGTTTAGTAAATGTAAATGTGTATTTATGAAATACTTTTTGGAGTACATTGGATTATTTTAAAAAGTGTTTGTTTTTTATATGATTTTGTGTAAATTATTGTTTGGTTAATGGTATTTCAAGTGGGATTTATAAATAGCTTCTCATTGGTAATATGAGATGTTGTTATTCTATAATAATTTAGTTTTATATATGTTTTTAATTAGGAAAACTATTACATTTTATCGGGTTGATTACAAGATCAACAAAAAACCATGTAAATGGAATGTCATTGACATAATCCAACCCATAAGACAGCCATCATGTCCTCAATCCCTCAAATGGTTAATTAATAATTAACCTAATTTCAAAACCAATTCCTAATTTTCATACCACATCTGCTACATTGTTTAAATTACGGTATTCTTCTATAATTATATATTTTTTCTAGTTTGGTGTTTTCTTATAAGGGGATGACTCTTGGGAAAAAAATTAAAATAATAACTATCATTAAAATTTTGGTTCTTATTATTTTATATACCTTTATTGTGTTGTTATTTTGATAAATATTAATATTATTGAATAATATAGTATGGGTATGAAAAATGATTCGATGGATTCCAAATATCAGAAAAAAGATTTTGAAGATATTGTTAAATATTTAATCATGTTTGCATAAGATCATGGATATAACCCTTATTAAATCATTCGTTTTTTAATGTTGTTTTTATTAAAGAGATGATAGTCTAGAGGAGTTGGAAGATCACTTGATCTATCCTAGAATAGACAGATGTTATGAATGTTTAAATGAACAAATGGAAAAGATAATATATCAAATTATTTTGATAGAACATTGTTTTATAGATCATCTAATATGATTACAAGTGTTACCACTGAAGAAGACCATATTTATTATGTGAATACAGATGTGACTGATGATGAAGATTGTATTGTGGAAATGAAAAAGAGAGTTGAATAAGAAATGTGTTATTTTCCAAAACTGTTTTATTACTTAAAAAGTTGCAAACAAATTCCATTGTATGTTGGTTCCACTAAATATATATAATTGTAGTCCTTTCTGATGATGTATTATTTGAATGAATGTAATTGAATGGTTGATTCCAATTTAATGGAACTACTTTTTCTATACATTGGCATTCTCCTAGAATATGGTGATCTCCTGATCCAAACATGTGATGCAAAAAAGAATGCTAAATTGGATGGGTATGATCTCTGAATGAATACATGCTTTACTACATGACTGTATAATTCATCTAAAGGAACACAGATCACTTTTAGAATTCTTAATGTTGGGTGCTTCATGATACAAGAAAATGAATCTGGTCGTAGTGATTTTCTACGGTACTTTACAGTCATTCCATGAATCAGGCGCCAATATTGATGTGAGGAGAGTGTATGGAAATTCACATGGCATTGAAACATAAGATATAATGATGGGAAAATATGTCACCTGATAATCTCTCCTCCATGGAAGGGAATTGATCATGAGTATCCTAAATTTGTAAATGATCCATGAAACCTTTATATTATATTATCTACATATGGATTGTATTCCTTTTTTTATAGAAGAACTCAACGAAAGTAACCAGTTTTGTTAGTAAATAATAACTTTCCACCGTGGTTATGTAATAAATGAAAATTCATCATTTTATCTATCCATATATCAAAATGTAAACAACCAAGTAATTATATTCCGTATTGTTTAGCTACATTGATTGAGCTTTTCAAATTATTGTAGGATTCATGTGTTACCTTGGATGATGATCACATAAATAAAAAGGTCACATTGAGATCCATGTTGTAGGGGATGATAATATACTCTCCTTATTATGGAATTTTTTCAGGATACAATATTAAATGATCTCAACACATTCCAATATTTGAATAAGGCGAACAGTCAATTATGATGAAACTTTAATATAAAATAGTGTTTTACAGACATCACATATTTCAATCTCAATGAAATAAGTAATGGTTATGGGAGATATAATTTTATGGACATTCGGAAGAACATACAACACCATCTCCACTAAAAAGTCATAACCTATTTTATAATGTAGAAGATGTAGGAACTGCTTTTGGGAAAATATTTTTGAAAAATAAGAAGAAATTTGGTGGGAAAATGTGATGATATTTTTATTGAATTACGATTATGCAATAGTTTGTATGTATGAAATTTTAACAATGTAATGAAAAAGGAATATAATGTAGGTTATTGTGTCATATTCCTATTTTCAATGCACCATAAATTTTTTTTTATGGAATTAACGCAATGCTGGTCACGGTTGACATCAGCATATGAGAAGTGTGCAGGTTAGTGAATGCTAAAAAATGAACTTTTCCACATCTAACAGCTTATAATCATTCCAGGAACTAGATATATCAGTTTTGTAATATCTATAATGATCTAAATTTTGTAGAGGGGAATTCTTCGAATACAAATAACATAATTAAAATGACCAGTTTAATGTTAAAGGGTCTGGTTTTAGGTGACTACCATGTTTTGGTGAATGATCAAATTCTTCTAGATTTACATTGCATTTTCCCCTTGAATTACTGTCATACATTTACCAAGATGTGTTTCATCTTCAATGATATATGCATTAATTTTATAGGTTTGGTGAAATTTTCATCTATGGAAAGGGAATTTGCCATCATATTATATGAATTATAAATGTTCTTCCCTCTAACATTCATTGATATGATGATTAATTTTATGGTTCATTTGGTGACAGAGATTCGACCATGTGGTCTTGTATACTATAGAGAGATGTACCCCATTGAACAATATATAAATATTTTGAATGTTTTTGTGAAAAATCAATGCCATACTGAGGGTTGTATTATGTAATGATTTATTGTTGAGGAATTTGTCGAATTCTATACTGATCAACTTTCTGCTATGGAATGATTTTTTCTACCAAATTCTCATGACACTGGGTGGATTGAGGGTGATGGAATTTCTGGAATATATGTTGTCACAATCTATATTATAGATCATGAGTTGTCTCACATTTAAATTTTTATAGCATTTTAGAGGTTTCTCTAATTTATGAAACCCAAAAATAAATTCTTATAAATGATAATTTAGAAAGGGATGAAATAAGGGTATCAAATACACATAATCAATAGTTTATAGGATGGTTTCAAGACTAGAAATTTAATGAGTCTGATAAAAATATGATTCTTCTTATTAATGGATTCAATTTCAATCCAAAAGACCATGTTAGTATGTATTATCTTAAAATGGATATATAATTTATGGTCACAAATTCTATGAAAATGAAACATGAGGAAGGAAATTACATGAAGTATAGTGGGGTTACACTTGTTGATGAAGATATGAGTTTTTTTTGTACTAAGGAAAAAATAAAATTTATTCAAATAAGTATTATATTGGAATCATCATCAAAATATGGGAGTTGGATTATAAAATATTCCATGATCCTATTTTTTAATTCAAGTAGGGTGATAATAGGAGTGATATTAAAATATTGGAATTGGGATTCATGAAAGCTTATTTCAGTAAAGAAGGGTGCCAAGATTATCTCTTTATAATGCGTCATAGGTAGTACATGTATTTTATGTTTAGATACCCATACCAAAAATGGTCAATTATTTTGAAATTAACCAAACGCACTGAAGGTTAAGATGAAAATTCAAACAAATATGACCGTTTAATTGGGATTTTGTAGTAATATCAAAATAGTTCCAATTAAGATGAAATTTTGTATGTCAAATGAGACAGAAATAAATGGATTTGTATAGTTAATTATGGTATAATCAGTACAGACTTAAAAAAAGTGAGATCAATAATCCGGATAATTGTTTTAATATACATTATGTTACCTCATGTTATTATAACTGATATTTTTTTTAATATTTATAAAATGTTAATCCTCTTCAACAGAAATTGGATTATTCATGTTTTGTGCCCCCCAAACCACAACACAATTTGTCTCTCAACTTGCTGATGCTAATAGTGTAGAGGTTCAATATACTGGTGCTCCCATTCCTAAAGAACAATAGGAATCTCAACATGTTATTGTTCCTTATGTATAGGAACAAATATCATCAGCACATGTTAATGAAACCACTCTAGAGGGATACAATGTCAATGATGTTTAATCTGAAGAAATTGTACAAAATGAAGAACCAGTAATGCAATGAAGAAAACAAGAGTTCCATAGTTTGACAGTGTTATAAAAAAAATTAAGTCAGAAATCAATGGCATTAAATAAAACGTTAAATGGAATGCAGATGGCCAGTTTTTTTCCCCGAAAAGGCCATGATTATAAGATATGTGGGAATAATCACATAATAATGTGTTCCAATTAATTTTTATTCGTGGAACCATATTGTTCTCGTACTCAAGAAACTAATATAGGATGATATTATGATAACATGATGATATCATTTAATTATTTTATTAAAAAATAAAATAATGATTCATTGACTTAATCTTCGTCATCCATTGTAGAGTGAATTATTAGTATATGAATCCCATGATAAATATGTATTAATTGTTGATAAAAGGATTCATAGATATTTTCATACAATTCTAACTAGACAACATCTTAATGATGGAGAATGGAAAAAAATACCATACCCACTACTTGAATATGAACATATGATAACCCACTAAGAGTGGGATGAACTTATTGGACGTTTTGAAAATTTTATCTTTAGGTACATTGTGGGTCATAATATGTTTTTTGGAGATACGTATATTCATCACGTTGAATGACAATTTTTTATTTATGAAAAAAAATTAGTTAGTGAAATCAAAAATCAGTAAGAAAACCAGTGTACCCCTTCCATAAAGAATAGATGATCTATTCTACTGTTGATGAAAAATTGTTACATATTTTTAATCTTCCTAAATAATTTTATGTTTCATGAAACACAACATAATTATGTTACTATATTTATATTAAAAATGATTACTCCAAATAAAAATCCATATACATCCCACAACATGATATATGGAATGATCCACATGTAAAAAAAGAAGGGATAATAATAGATGAAAACCCAAAAAAGGTGTGGGAAACATTTGAAAATATAACATAATATAAATTTTGTTTACGTTAAATAGCTATTACATAACAATGATAACTTATTTTTCGATATTTTTTATCACAGAAAGTCATTGAATAAATTACACATGTATCAGATGAACACATAATATCAGTGGCCTTGATGTGGCCGGAACAATATGGTCATTTCAGAGGTGTGGGATTTGAGGTGACACCCCCAACATGTTTGGGGAAAAAACAAAAGAAGGATTACTGTGAATAAATGAAATTGATAAAATAAAGACTAGATATCCTTGAATAATACTTCAAATGAAAGAGAGATATGATAGATATTTTTATGGTGGGAATAAAAGTGTAGAAACAACTAAAGATCAACAACCTTGTGGAGGTCCCGTCCCACCCCCACCAGATATGAGGATACCCTTTCCACATAAAGAAATGTATTATCTTAGGTAGTCAATTTTTTAATAAATGTTTCTACGTAATTTGAATTAGATGGAAACTAATACATTGGTTGTACTAATATTCTCTAATTTGATTATGACTATTATTTATATATATCAACACCCACCCATAACCATGTTGTGAGAGCTATGGTGTTTAATATTGAAAACTACATGTTACACAATAGACCACTACCAATAGGTCATGTGAGAGTGTCGATCATTGTATCCCATGATCCGAATACTTAAATAACTATTGTAATTGATGATAATGATATTCAAATGTTCAAACAAGATGCTAGAACATTCATCACATGGATCTCATGTCTTTTAAAAAAACATGTGGACAAAGAGGTATATATTTCCATTTTTTCAAACTAAACCATTAAAAATTAATAATAAAAGACTAAACCAATCAATATTAATTTATAAGGACAAATACATGTGGATAAATTTAATTAATGAATCAAAATTATCAAAAGGATCAACTAACAGATCAAAATTAACTATTAAAAGCAACATTACCCTACCAATTCTATATTTATAGTTACTAGTATTGAAGTTTCATATGTGTAAAAATTTTAAAGATGGTCAAACTCACCCGAGTAATTTTGAATAAAATATTTACAATGTAAAAAACAATACATTATTGGTATTGATAATGTAATTTAAATACTAGACTATGATTTTCTAGGAAACTAAGATGTAGATATATAAATTTGGCATGTTATCATGTTTTGATTTTCCAAAAGATGAAATAATGTTTTAATTGTGACTAAATACATTTCATATTTTTGGTAGGCATATATATGAGAAACAATTGAATTGATTTTCCCATGAAATATTTTTGAACTCATTAGTCCTCACATCACCTTTATTGAAGAACCAAAAATTGATAAAAAAAATCGATGCAATAGTGTCCGGTATATTCAACTAAGTTAAAAGAAACCATTTCGATGATAAAATATATTTAATACCAAAGATTAGAAATTAAAAATATACAACATAAAAACATCTAATATATTTTCAATTAAACTATTTCATATTCCTTTTTAGGTTTTAGGAAGCATTGGATCCTCAATACGGTAAATTTTGATACTCCAAATATTTATTTCCAAGATTCAGTGCATGGATATCCAATAAACCATCCATAAATGATGGTGTTTGTTATTTTTTAATACACTAAATCCCATGTTTTAGAACTAATTATCAAGTTATTTAATTTATATTATCTTCTAATGAGGATTCTATTATGATTCAGTGGTGCATTAATACAGTTAAAAAATGAACTAATTTAGGGGATAAGCACAAGGATCATGACACGTTTTATGACTAAAAAAGTATTAGTATACATATAATAGTTTTTCACTATCCAAACACATGTTAGAAAAATTACATATTCTACTCTATGTTTCTGTAATGTCTGTAACAAACAAATGGAAACATTCATGGTTATTATGTTTTTAAATTTTCGATAAAGATATTATTAAATGAAAAATCGTGCACTATATGTGATTTTTTTTGAAAGATAATATCTATTTAATTTAAAACATTTATTAATAATTTGTGTATATATATTTTTTAGTACTACTATGACTTTCGAAAAGACTCATATTTACATGATAAAAAAGATGTTCTCTGAATGAAATGGTCATCTTACATTATGGATGAATGCACACAAATAACATGAACCTGTGAATTCAATAAAAGTAGTGGATTGTTTAATATTTATGTTAAATTTACTTAATTTTATTATTACTCAAATTAGAAATTATTTCTTATACAGGTGGATTCCTTTGATTGTATCATGGAGGTTTGTTTGAAACATATCCTTCTCAAGAGTGATTGGAATTGAAGGTTAGAATTGATATAATGACAATATGGAAATGGGTCAAGAATTTATAAAGATGAATTTATACAACATATGTAATTATTTATATATTTCATCATCTTATCTACTATTGATCTGTTTATTTTCTTATAATTTTTAACTAATACTTATTTATTTTTTATAGATCTTTTCGCATGTCATATTTTCCATTAAAGAATCTTCCATAAGCTAGAAAAGAGAAAAGTTGTTCCTTTTAGCTAGAAGAGGAATCCCCATGTTTCATTAAATTTTATGTGAATCATAAGGATGAATATACTAAGGTATTTATTAGTAGTTTAATTAATATTATGAAATTACAAAAGATCATTCATGAAAATTTTTCAAAATATTTTATTAATCAGTTATAGATCAATCGACCACACCTCAATCTTATATACAATGTGCTTGTTATGACTTGAAATGCATGTTTTTTGTTTATATTATTATTTGATCTCTTAGGATTAATTTCTTATGAATTAACATGATTTGATCCATGACTCATGATTATGATCTATTATATGTATCGTATGAATTTATAATGATTATATCTCCTTCAACAACTTTATGCTCATGTTATCCTTATATGATTATTAATATCTCCCTTTTTACACTTATTGGGCATCTATGATCCCCTGTTATTAGGTCTCATATCCTTCTTTTATTAATATTTTTTATATAAATAATTATTATAAGAATTTTACTGGTAACTAATGTCTTCAAGATAGACTCGTATGATCATGTTCTTTTTGTTTCTATGTTTCCAAAAGTAGTAGTACAAAGCTATTCTTGGATGGATTCTTATGTTATGTAAGTAATATTATTCTACTAAGATGTTATATCTATGTATGAAATTTTTAGGTCAATATTGTTTCAATAAGATTAAATGAAATAATCTAAACCGACAAAAAAGAACATGTTATTGGTATCACTCAATGTACCTATTTTAATTTATAATTGAAATTACATAAAATAAAAAATAAAAATTGACCTTATGAAAACTGAGAAACTAAATTAAGATTAATTTTACACATTATCACAAATATACATGAATAATATTGACATGTAAGAATCAACCACACCTCATTAAAATTCATGGTGTAACTACTATGGCTCAATGTGTCTATCATTAGTTTAAAATTGACATTTTAGTTCAAAACATATAACTCATTGAAAACCAAGAAAAATCACTCTTATTTTCATGATAATTTCATGAAATTACTCTAGAGTCGTGTTTGACATGTATAACGAATTATCACATCAATGTGACACATGATGTGAACGTTATTACTCATAATACATGTTTCTCGTTTGAAATGAATTATAAAAAAAACAGAACATCCAAAATGAAAACTGAGTAAATAGATATAGATTGTGTTTATACATTGGGAAAATGATATGTAAGTAATTTCATACATGTAAGAAAAAAATGTACCCCAATAAAATTCACAATGTGGAATATATAACACAATGTGTCTTTTTTTATTTATTATTGACATTAATTTAAGTTAAAACAACATGTGACAAATTCAAAACCATAAAAAGCATTCATATTGTATTTTTATTTTAGTAAAGTGATTAATGAATAATTTTTGACGTGTAGGTGTCATCATAACCACAATAAGACACAAAGTGTGTCCAGTATGACTCCAAATGTTTCATTTAATTTAAAATTGAGAATAATTTTAGTAAAAAATGAGTGACATACTAATAACCGAGAAAAAATTGAGATTGTTTTGATATTTTAGGAAAATGATCCACAAGTCATATGTGACATGTATGAGTCAACCACACCACAATAACATTTATGTTGTGATCTCTATGACTCTAAGTGTGTATTTTTCTTAAAAATTAATTTTACCTAAGTAAAAAAGAACCTGTGACATTCTAAAAACTAAGGAAACAAATATATATTGTTTTTACACTCTTGGAAAATGTTCTATGAGTCATTTGTAATGTTTTGGAATCAACCACAAAACAATAAAATTCATAGTGTGACCGATATTACTAAATGTGTCTGTTATCAGTTTAATATATATATATATATATTTGGTCAAAACGTGTCACAAATTGAAAAATAATAAAACAAGATGTCATAGTCTTCATAATTTTGGAAAATGGTTCATAGGTCATTTTTTATGTGTATGAATTAGTACCACAACAAAACAACACATGATTTGACCAATATGACTCATAATGCATGATTCCTGTTTGAAATCACAAATTAGTAAAAAACCTAACAGATATACTGAAAATCAAGAAAAATCTTTCATATTGTATTGATACTTGAGTAAAATGATCCATATATAATTTATGACATGTAAGAATCTGATGAACCTCAATCTAATGCATAGTGGGACCTGTATAACACCAAATGTATCGTTATTTAAAGTTGACATTATTTTTTGTGGAAGAAAAACTGAGATACTCCAAATTGTGCAAACACATTCATATTTTTATTGATATTTGAGAACAAAAATACCTAACTCCTTTGTGACATGTAGGAATCATACCCACCTCAATAGGATGTATGGTGTGACCAATATATTTATAAATGTTTCATTTTTATTAAATATTGAAATTTTATTAATGTATTCTTCCATATCAATGATTAATTTATTTATTTATAGTATTACTAACATTATATTTGTATTCTTTTATAAGAAGAATCTTTTTCTGAGATTGAGATGACTTATTTGGTAACTGATACAATGAGTGGAAACTTTTAAAAGGAAATGATGGGCATCAATGGAATAAATATTAATTTTTTAAAATGATTGTTGGATATTTTTAAATGTAATTATATAATGTATTATTTGAAACAAAATTATATATTTTTTTCATATACCATGGGTTTAAATTTATTTATTCATTATTTCAATTAAATATATATATAATTTTTTCATATTACTGGTCGTATAAGCATTTTTTAATTATAGTTTTCTTCTGTGATTATGGTTATATTAATAGCACATTGCATCCAACTAGGCCTTTATCAGCACTAAAATTCACTAATAATGTGTGTTCTTTATTAGTGCTTTGTAACAAGGATAATGCCACCCTTTATCATCAATGTGATTAATAGGGTTTTTATTTATGTTTAAATCCTACTTGTGTGTTTAAAAAGAGCATATATTTATCAATGAATAATAATAATAATAATAAAATCATGTTATTTAATTTTTTAATAATATTTTGAACATAAATTAGACTGTTATATATATGAATGTTTTTATAGTAATAATAATAATAATTCATGATGTACTGGTATGAGTTAATGATTTATACCATAACACTCAAATATATTTTATTAATATTTTTTACAATGTGATAAAACCTATTGGAATACTGTTTCACCATATGTAAATATAATTCGTACTTATTTTGAAGATTTAAATTAAAATGTATTTATGTTAAAAAATTAAGTAAATTTAGAAACATTACATATCATCCTTATGTATTATTCCAGTGAACATATATATAAGAAATTACAAAGACTCAATTGAGGTTTCCATTGAGTAATGCGTAGAACTATCAATAATTTTCCAAATAGTAGTCTATACATAATCATGATATATCCAATGAACAAAAATTTTAATATGGAATTAATCCATATAAGTATACAAAAAACATTAATGAACCCATGTATCCCCTTTCTCCCATTAATATTAAAACATCTACTGATAAATTATCAATATTGTCATAAAAATCGTCACCCAATATCAATAATATTTAAATCATGATGAACTTTATTTCACATAACCCAAATCACCTCATCATCGGACTAAAAAATGATGAACTACCTTTCATGTAGTAGAATAATGAAATTATGTTAAAATTTTAATAAAACAAATAATTGAATTTAAGAAGTGAAACAATAAGTACATAATTTCCATAGAAAAAACATTGTTGAAAACCCGGTGAATATTTTAAAGATTCATTTTTAGATCATAACCAAATACATACATGATGGAATGAAAATCATCATAGTTTAGGGCACGTGGAGAAACAAAACATGGAATTTAATAAATTCAAAATTCAATATATATGTAATCAATGACTATTAGATAAAACACACTATAATGTACTTCTATAATTATTTCATATCCAAATTAATTATGGGAGCATGAGTAGTGAAAAAAATCATATTCTTGTAAAACTATTTTAGGAATATCAAAAAGTCATAGAAAATAAAGTCCTTAACCATGATATATTCAGTAATATTTTCTATTATATTCTCATGGTGCTAAATACTCTTTGAAATTCATTTAAATTGAATCTCAAAATAATAAAATCTATAGAGGTCAATATGTTTGAAAATGTTAGTCATAAAGAAATATGGCATACCAATACTTATAGAAACATCACTATCACATTAGTAGACCCCACAATCCATAGATAATAGTCCAATCATTAGAGAAAAATATATAATCGTTTCATTATAATGACATTTCACAACAAATGATCGACATGTTGAAAACGCTAGGGAAATGAATAAATTCTAAAAATTGTAACTCTATAAATGATCTTAAAAAGTGTCACATTATAAGTGAATATATAATTTTTTTTACTCCATTAAATTTTAAATTTATTTATAATCATCATAATCTCTTCAATTGGTCGGTAGTCATCCCAAATTTTCTCCCAATATTAACATCTCATAATGGTTAACTAGTTATATTACTCTTCTGAGAGGTATGTATCTTCCATAAGACATACAATAATAAAAAAACTATAATTCATGTGTGTTTTGATTTCATATAGGTATAATTAATTATAAGAAAAATTAGGATCTTCAATAACATAATGTTTATATGTATTATGCTTCTTTACATCAATACATGTTCCATGTTTTTTCAAACTCATCTAACTCTTCATTCATGGATATCAACCACGATTCATCCTTTGTGGCTTCATCAAATGGGGAAGGGTCCACAACAGATTGAAATGCAGATTGCACATTACTCTTCATTCTTCCCCTTTTTGTGGGTATAGTCCAATCCCTATGGTTGTTGGATTGATTAATTTATGGTCTTGGATTCCTCCAATGAGATTCAACTGAATTCACTCGCACCATGGTTTAATCATCATATTCTTATTATGATTCAACATCATTATGTGACTCATGACAGTTTTTTACACCTTCCTCTATTTCTGTATTTCGATTTACTAAATGTTCACACTATTCCTCATCCTCTATCTCATCATATTAGGAATTATTTGAAGCATTTTGGGTTTTTTATTCAAGTATTGTGCCATCACTACCTTCCACAATCCTCCCCAATAACATATTTAAAAACATGTATGTTTTTTTTCATTGGATATCAAAAAAATATTCTTTCATATGCATTTTGACCAACCATCCCTTGATTTGCTTCTTTTATTTCAGATGAAATGTTTTCTTATAAAAACAATTATGTATTTCAAAGAAGGATTCCTTCAATTCAAAAATTCTACTGGTTTTTACGTTTCTCCAATGTAAATCCCTGTTTGAATTTTAATGTGCACTGAAGCTTCAACATATTCATTCCAATAATGGCATGAGATAAAACTCTCACCTACCATAGTACTAGCCAAGATGTTAGCCTGATGATTCTGCTGCTCAAAAACTCCATTTTTTGTGGACTTATAACAACAACTACCTCATGTTGTATACCATGTTTTCCTAAGTAATTATCAAACCCAATAGATGTGTATTCTCATACATTATTAGATTGCAGGACATTGATTGTCCATCCAATATCATTATAAACATTTCGATGATAAGTTTTCAAGAAATCAAGTACATTCCTCTTAATTTGTAGAACCATGACACAATCTATTCTATTATAATCATAAATGAAAATGATTAAGTACCTCTCTCCATGATTTTTTAAAATATTTATTGGTCTACATACATCTGAATGGATGAGATCAAGAGGGTTTGATTCCATTTTCTTCTTTGGATGATATAAACTATAGACTGGCTTCCCCCGTATTCAATCATTACATGTCTTTCCCCATTCATTTTACTGAATGTTGATATCCATGAAAATATTCAACATAGATATCTTTTCCAGGTATTTTTGGATAATGTGACCCAGCCTTTGATACAACATGTTGTTATCTTCTTCAACTTTCATATACAAAAAGTTCTCTTTTCTGAAATCCAGATATATGTTTCCATCTATTCAGTAGCCTTCCTGAGAGAATTCCATGTTTTTTCAATTATAGTGCAACTTATTTTTATTGCATTATGCTATGATCCCTAAGTCACAGAGTTGAATCACACTGAGAAGAATGTGATGAAGACCATCCACATAAAGAACATAAGTCTTCATTATCTCTCCATAGTACGTAGTAGAAAATCTAATTCCTTTAATCTTCAATGATCAATAATTACCATACATCACTATTCCATCCACCTTCATTTTATTTTTCATTAAAAAGGACACTATTTCCTGTCATATTGGACGAGCATCCACAATCAAGAATGTAGGTGATTTTTCTTTTGGTAGCATAGAAGGATAGTTATCCAAGTTTGGATTTATCTATTTTCTTCTCTAATTTCCATGAGATATTGGATTGAGTGTAATCCATTGTTGGACTTCCAATTATTTATTCCACATAATCAAATTCATTATACATGTACTCTTATTCTAGATGAGGAAACCTATTTGTGGGAACAACACCATTGAGAGGGTGAGTATCGACCCATCTCTAATCATTGTATGAAAATATAATGTCACAGCCCTACCTACAATACATAGCTTTATGGAAAATGTTAGAAAAATGAAAAAATTATCATATAAACTATTTCATCTATAAGATGTAGGATATGAAATAGGTCTCCTTTTATGACTTCCTAGTTCATCCACATTCTAATATCTTCTTTCCACATTCAAATAGCTCCTTTATACATATTTCATATAATACATTTTTTTCTCAATCTTGGAAAACGAATCACTAATTTACAATGTCGGATCACCATTAGGAGTAATCTGATTATCTCTTTCTTTATTGGTCAAGTGTTTTGACTTTTCAATGGTATCCATCAGTGAAGCATGGTTTCCAGTTATAGATTATTGTTCTCCTACTTCATAGAATACAATATCATCATTATCCCCTTCATAGAAAATTCTATTCTTCTTTAATTTACTTCCAGATTTGATGTCTCTATTTTTTGAAAAAAACATTTCTAAGGCTTATCAATGACATATAATTAACTTTATTCATCATGGACCATTATTTGGAACTGAGAGACAATGTTCCCAAATCATCAACTATGAAAACACGCAGGAGGTAACTTACCCTAAAAATTTACTTTTCCTTTCATCATATTCTTGGAAATGAGTGAATGAAATTCGTTTTCTTCATCATCGTCACAAGAACTATCTCCTGCACAGTCTCATCAGGATGCATATTTAGATCATTGATCCTAATGTGCAGGATATTATGTTTTTCTTCCTTCACTTTTCTAATTACATTATAAATATTCTCATGTTTATACCACATTGACTTTTCTGAGGTGAAACTCATCACATACAAATACATATGATCTAAAATTGCCACAGTGATTGCATTTTGAGCTTTAGTATTTTCATCATGAAAAATCAGGTCTGTATATGTCATAGAAATACCTTTTGGATTAGTAACATTTATTCCATGAATATTATCAAAGAGAACATTGATTGCAAATGATATTAAATGTGATCTCAATCTGTGCTTCCAAATATGAAATTTACATCCATTGAAGACATGGATTCCCTGTCATTGAATGAATTCTTTATGACAGAAAATGAAAGATTTAACACCTATAACCTTTTCACTCTAATATAACATGAATGACTCCATGAAACCAATAGAGGGTAGTGGTGAATGAGGGTGTTATCATTTCAATCTTAAAATAATAATAATGTTCCCATTGTGGTAATAATTTAGTAAACCTGTAAGACTGATGGGATCATATTGAAAACAGCCACAAGAAAATACACCACCAAACAATTTTACAAGGTTCACCACTAAGGGATATGTCATTTTAGAAAACGGTGACAATTTTCTATCATAACTAATTCCACAAAAATTCAATATCTATTGTTTATAATATTCGGTCACAATCACTTTGTTCTAGGAACATTGTCTTTAGAAAGGTTCGGGAATAGCTCACCGCATCACTCAGATCACTTCCATTGACACCCCCAAGATCACTGCCTTGAGGGAAGTCAGACACAGTTTATCAACTTGAAGGCAACATTAAAAGATAATCATTGAAGTCATCAACTTTTCTCAGAATGAGATGCTACATGTATCAATGTCCCGAATTGATGAACATGAAAGAACTGAAGCACTAAATCAGATATTCAGAATCATGTTAGAAGCAAAACAAAACACTTTTTTACAATATATTAACTGGGATGCATTATTTTTGAATTGTCATGAAAGATAAATTTCACACAACCCATACATTCTGTGCAATGCATTATCTTTCATGAAACTGCACCATAGGGTTCACTTGGTCTTTCCAAACTAAAGGAAGACCATGAGCACAAGATTATCTATCCTACAATATTTCATGCACAAATCATTCATGTGGCTGAGCAACAAGATTTTCATTGGAAAATTCAAAAGTCATCCATGGGTTAGGTACCTATTTAAATTCCACGATAACCCTGTGCACATGTTTCCAATGTGTCATTGTCAGTGCAGGCAAGATTCTTCTTGAGTGCGCAAAACATTTTTTATGTCACATTGGGTGCATAAGATTCTTCTGCGCAACCTCATCAACCATGCACATTTATGATATGAACATACTTTTTTCCATTTCCTTGTTTTGATATTCTACTCCCAAATTAGTCCTTGAATAGAACATTATAAAAACCCATTAAACTATTGTCAAACACCCTTTTCCATAAACACATTGTTCCATTATCCAATTTTCATGCCAAACAATATGGAAAATGTTGGAATTCGACACCACCTACAATTCTATTTTCTACATGAACTGCATGATCACATTCCTGGAAAACATTCAAAACAACTGAATAAAATTGAAAACAAACATAATCTATACTCCATTTCCATTATAGAATGTCCATGGTTCAAACATTATCACCCTTTATGTTTGTAGGGAATCTCTAGATAAATTCAATAGATCAAAATTCATAAGAAAATCCTAAAATCCATGAATAAACTCAACCAAAACTCTATGTCTA
Source organism: Viscum album (assembly GCA_963277665.1). Lineage (NCBI taxonomy): Eukaryota > Viridiplantae > Streptophyta > Magnoliopsida > Santalales > Viscaceae > Viscum > Viscum album. The sequence goes on from OY728162.1 coordinate 492,795,891, forward strand.
TGTGAGAAATGCTCAGTTTAGAAAAAAATAGTGGAACATTGAATTGGGATCCCATGATTTGGAATTTTTAAATACACCACCCATGATATTCTCTTACTATACCACACATGCATTACATATCCTGAATGTATACCTTCTCCTCCAAACAATGAATTCTCATTGTTTATTCCTTATCCTTATAACAATTTTTTTTTCGTGTCACAGAATCAGTAAATTTTAATTACATGTACATTTCATGAATCCATAGTTTATTCCTTTCTACCATGTTGACAATAGAACCAAAATACAATAAAAAGTTCATAGAACCACTCAAATCACCCCTGGATAGTATCCCCCAGATAAACCTGTATTACATCCACATGCATATTAAAAACTGTTAACATAACCATGGAGAGTGTTATTTGATAACCTCCTTATACACTAGGAGGTGTCTGAACACTGAGGTATGACCGATGTTTCTCAAACACAGCTGCTAATAGTGGATTTGTCAAGATATCAGCCAGTTTCCCATCTATTCCCACATGATATATTTTATTCATGCCTTTTCAACAGTTTTTTTATAAAATTATATGTTATTTAATTATGTTTTGTATGATAATGACGGACATTATTCAATATATGAACAATTTTGATCTTGTTATCACAGTAAATTACAGTTAGTTTTTTCACCTCATCAACAATATCTATTACTTGTTGCATAATCCATTATTGTTGAGTGCACACCATTGTAGAAGAGATATATTCATCTTAAAAGTACGAAGATAAGTGCATTCCTATTTCTTGCTCAGCGATCCAATACACTTTAGCCACATATAAAATGATCAATGACTGGTGAAATTTCTATCCACTATATCTCTAGCCCCGTCAACATCAGAAAATGTTGATACTTCATTGTCCCTTCATGAAGAAAAGTATAACCCAAAAAAATGAGTACCATGAATGTACCTCATGCTTATTTTTACTAATGTCATAAGTTCTTCCTTTAGATTACTATGAAATCAGGAATCTAAGAATGTTACAAAGATAATACCATGCAGTGTCATTGTTAGGTATAGTACGCTCCTAATAATACTCATTTACTTGGTGGGTTCTATATAGGACCCACCCTAAGGCATTCCAATTTTGTTTCTAATCTCAATTGTAGTTGACATCGGTTTGGATTCATGAAAATTAAATTTCATTAGCAGTTATCTTTTATAATTTTCTTGAGAAATAAATGTGTAATCCTTCTATTGAATGACCTACAACACAATGAAATGTGTGAGCTCCATAGTCATAAACATTTCAAATTATGATTTCATGTGATTAGAAAAATCATTCACTAATTTATTCCTACATCCACAAAATATAATATCAACACCCTAAAAATAGACAATGAACTGATCTTTCAAATAATTATTCACATAGAGATTGTGATCTTCTCCTCCTCTTCTAAATTCCATCTTCATGATATAAGATTCCAACCGGGAATACGATTCTCATGGTGCCTTCTCCAAACCATAAATGGACCTATTTAGTTTATAAAATTTTGTTTCATATGTACCGAGATGAACACCCCCTGGTTGTTTGATTTATAATTCTTTTTGAGAACACTAATCAAGAATGTTGTCTTGACATCCATTTGATATACTTTGATCTTTGTATTTCCATGGAATGGAAAAGCATGATTTAATCTTGTCCTGCTACTAGAGAAAATGTTTCCTCAACATCAACTCCTTCAATTTGTGAATATCCCTTGCATACAAATCATTCCTCATTTTGGATCACATTACCATGATCATCATATATTTTTTATTAATGATACACATTGTACCAATCACATTGTGACCTTTATGTATCATGTCCAGATCCCATGTTTGAGGTTTTTCCAGCTGATCTAACTCTACATTCATTGACATTACATAGGATTCATATTTTGCTGCTTCTTTAGATGATGGAGTTTCCACAGTTAATAGTAATGAATATTTCACATTACTCACCATTCTCCTCATTTTTGTGGGTGTAGTCATATCCCCAATGATGTTGGATCGATCAATTTATGCTATTTGATTACCCCTCTAAGATTCAACTAAATTTTCTCTATCTATGTTTTCAACATCAGATTATTTTTCTAATTCAACATCCGTATTTTGACTCCTGAGTTTTATTGTACAACTTCTTCTATTTCTATATTTACATTTACTCCATGTTCACATTCTTCTTTATCTTCTTTCTCATGAGAATAAAAATTATTTGAATCATTTTGGGTTTTTTATTCAATGATTTGGACATCACTACTTTCCAAAAGCCTCCCCATGATCTTATTAAAAAACTTGTAATATTTTCTATTCATTGGATATCCCAGAAATATTCCTTCATATGGATTGTCACAAAAAATACATGGATTTCCTTCCGATATTTCGGATGAAAAATTTTCTTCCGAAAACATTAATGTATTTAAAATAAGGCTTTCATTAATGAAAAAATTCACATGGGGTCTTCATTTATCCCATATAAATCCCCAGATGATTTTGAATGTGTTGTGAATCTTCAATAGCTTCATTCCAGTAATGTAGAGAGAAACAAATCTCAAATAGAATAGTCTTGGCCAAGTTGTGGACTATTTGATTCCCATGCTCAACGTATCCATTTTTTTGTGGTGTTCTAACAACACCTACATCATTTCATATTCAATATTTTTTATATTTAATTATCAAACTAAATGGATGTGTATTTTCTTCCATTGTCAGATCATTGGACTTTGATTGTCTACATAGTAACATTCTAGATGATTCAATGATATGTTTTCAAGCAGTCATGTACAATATGCTTCCGGTGAATAACCATTACACAGTACATTATACTATAATCATCAAATAAATGGATGATGTACCTCTCTCCATGAGTTATAACAACATTTATTGTACTACATACATCTGTATGGATGATATGATGATATAGTGATGCAATTTTCTTCTTTGAACGATATAAAATACATTAGAGCTTCCCCATTTTGCAAGAATCAGAAGTATTTTCTCGTTCACATTGAAGAATGGTGATATCCATGACTATCTTCAACATATAAATATTTTCCATGTCTTGTTGGTTAATGTGACCCATCCTTCAATGCCATAAGTTGTTTTCTTCTTCAACAGACATATAGAAAGAGCTCTCTATACTATCAACCAGATATTATTTTCCATATATTCTATATTCATTCATGAGAGAATTCCAAATTTTCCCCTTTTAATGTTCATCATTTTAGATTGAATGTTTCTATGAGCCATAAGTCATAGAATTGTCTCACACTTATTATATTGTGAAGTAGACCATCCCAATAAATTACCATAGTCTTCTTCATCTCCCCGTTGTCTAGATTTGTATTTCTACAACCTCTAATCTTTAATGCACCATAATTACAAAACCCCACTGTTCCATCAACCATATATTTGATTTTCCTTAAAATGTCATGATTTTCTATCATAATAGACACGCTTCCACTATGAAGAATCCATGTGGTGCTTTTTTTGGTAGCATAGAGGGATACTTCTGCAAGATTGGATTTATCAATTTTCTTATTCTCTTTCCATGATATATTGGATTGAGTGTGGGACATTTATGGCCTTCCAAATATTTTTTCCACATAAATAGATTCTTCATATCCATACTCTTCTTCTAGAGGAGGAAACCTATTTTTGAGAACAACACAATCAGGAGGGTGAGTATTGACCCATCTCTTATTGTTTTATGAATTTCTCATGTCATACCTTTTCCTATAATGCATATCATTATAGAAAATGCTCTAATAGTGAACATAGTACCAAGAGAAACTATTTCTTCTATAAGATGTAGGATATGAAATCGACCTCCTTTGTTGACTTCCCAATTCTTTCACATTAAAATAGCTCGTTTTCTATTAAAAATATGACATGGTATGGCCCAAATAGCCATAATAATGACACATCATGGGAGGACATGTATTCCCAGTTATAATTCTACTCAAGCCTTCTTCATTGAGAAAATTGATGGGCTACTTGTCATTTATGAATGTTTTAGGATAACATTTAGTCTTTATTTTAGTTTGGATTGAGGTATTATTTTCATAACATCAGGAAATAGTTCAACCTGTACAAATTTAATTTGTCATTATATTTTCTCTATTCACATCTAGATGTTGATGTTTCGGCTTCACAACTAATTCCATTGATTCCCATGAATGCAGGTCTTTGATCACTCAATATTTATTCAACCCCATATGAACCACGCTTGGCTATTACCAGTAATTCTGCATCTAAAAATCTTACAAAATGATGTTTTTTCTTAAACTAAATTTTGGTGGATTGACACTAAATTTTACTCCTAAGAGTAACAACTTCTTTCTCAAACCCTCAACAATATTCCACTTATCTTCCAGTCGGGATGTAAGTTAATCTATGATTGTTTATTATTCTTCAACATCTGTGTTTTGAATGACTAAAGATGATGCTATCACTAGTTCTTCTTGTCAATCAATTTAATCTTCAATCTCATCAACGTATTCTAATGATTTTTCAACCATTACATAAAACTTATTGCCTATATTATATTTATTATCATGCTAGGAAAATTCACATACATAATTTGAAACATGGGATAACTATTATGAGTCATCTGATTATCTCAGTCTTTATCGATCGAGGGTTATAAAATTTCAATGTTAACTATCATGGAATTATGGTTTCCAGTTTTAAATAATGACTCTTCTTCTTCAAATAATACAATATCATCCTCTTAATCTTCATAGAAAAAAATCATCTTCTATAATTTATTTCCAAATTTAAAGTCTTCATTTTTGAAAAAAAATTTCCAAGGATTCTCAATTTCTACTACTTTGCTATCTTAATTTTAGATTTTCATTGGAAGAGAGATGAAATGTGACCAAATCATCCACATTGAATGCATGACATGGGTAACTTACATTTTTATTTTTATTTTCCCCTATTAATTTTCATCAAAAATAGATAATTATAATATTTTTCCTCATCATCGTCACCACCACTATCTCAAAAAATTTACAGTTTTTCCATGGATTTGAATTCCATTTACATGCTAACAAAAGTCGTTGAATTTAATGTCATGACTTTGATCTCATACTCCACTAAACTAAATAGCATATCATCTAGAGATATAGTAGAAATATCTATATAATCAAGGGATGAATCATTTTAATTGTATGTGGGAGGATATTTTATCAATATATACATTATGATATCAATGTCATTTATTTCCTATCCATGACCTCAAATTCCACCTGCTAATTCAGTAATTTGAAAGAAGAATTGATCTACATTATTATCATGATGCATCTCTAGATCATCAAACATATTGTGTAGGACCTGATATTTTCCGCCTCCATGTTTCTATATCATTAATTTATATTTTAATTCTTATCCCACATTGACTTTGATGAGGTGCAACTAATCAACTTTAAATGGATTTGATCTAAAATATCCGAATTGATATCATTCTTGGATTTAGAATCTTTATTATAAACATTCATATATGTACCAGCCAAAACAATACCTATTGGATCAATAACTTATGTTCCTTAAAAAATAGGAAAGAGGTATTCCATTACAAGGGTCATTAAATGAAATCTCATTCTGTACATCCCAATATGAAAATTTAATTGATTGGAGAGACAGAGTACCCTATCATTGAGTACATTATACATGATGGAAAAAGGCAGATCTAACACTAGTTAACATTAAGATTCGATACAACTTATAGGACCCAGATACACCTGGAGATGGGAGTGGTAAATGTGGGTGTCATAGTTTCTATTTTATCATAAAAATCATGTTCACACGGTGGCATGAACTTGTTAAACCTGTAAGAAAGATGGGAACATGATGAAAAAAACAACACGAAAATACACCACACAACAATTTTACTTGGTTCACCACTAAGGGCTACGTCCTAGGTGAAAATGATAACAAGTTCCAGTCTTTCCTAATTCCAATAAACTTCACTAGCTGTCGATTATAAGATTCGGTCACAGTCACTCTTTTCCTGGAACAATGGATGTTAAAAGTTGCAGGGATAGCATGATGCATCCCTCAGATCACTTCCCTCGACTCCCTCTTACTCAAAACATTAAGAGAAGTCAGAATCAATTTAACAACTCCAGGTTCACTTAAAAAAAATTTCATGGAAGTCTTCATCTATGTTCTGTAGAATACACTTCATGCATCAATGTCCCATATTGATGCACTTGAATGCACTGAGCTACTAAACTGGATATTAAGAAGTATTTCAGAAGAAAAACAAAATACTCGTGCACAATACCTCATCTTGAACGCATGATTTGGTAATTGTCATGAAAGATGAATTTCACGTGACCCATACTTTCATCGCAAACCCTGTATTTCATGAAACTGCATTGAATGTTTCACATGGTCTTTCTAGATGTAAGGAACACCTTTAGTGCCAGATTTACAGTCCTCCAAAATTTTACGCACAAATCATTATCATGACTGAGAAACTAGATTTTCATTGTGAAATTATTAAGTCTTCCATGGGGTAGCAACCTATTTCTAGGCTACGATGACCCTGTGTGTATGTTTTTGACGCATCAATATCAGTGCATTCAATATTCTTCTGGAAGTCACAAAACCTATTTTGATGTCGCAATGGGCACGTAAGATTCTTTTGTGAAACCTCATCCTTCGCACAAATTTATGAATTGTGCGCACTTTTTCCTTTTCCATATTATGACAATCTGATCCCAAATTAGGCCTTTCACGCAACTTCTAATCACCCTTTAATCTTTTGTGAAACACCCTAATTCAAAGAAAGATTGGAACACAAGAAAAACATCTAAAGATGAATGAAAAATACACAAACAAAACATCATTTTCATCATAGAATGTCCATTCTTCCAAAAACTAGTCTGTGAATAAATTATTTATTTATGAAAATGAAATATGTATTCGATTTTTTCTATGAAAAAATAAGAGTTTGAACAGAAAAAGATTGTGACCAGTGAGAAATTAATTATTTATGAGCTGGTAAATATTACTTATCTATTTTTAATATGCTGGTTCACCATGAAATATTTTTTTTTGTAATAATATACGGAATGAGATTTAATTAATGGTTATAATTAAATTTAATGGATATTATGAAATTTAATTTTGTAACTAACAATCATAGATATATAAATAGATAGTTATATCTATTGTGTAATTCATTCCAAACAATTAATGTTTGGGAATATAAATTTTTCTCCATCAACAAATTCTCTCTCAACTCTTCCGCCACTACCTCTCAAGATCGCACAACTCAATGTAAAAATTATTTAAAATCAAAGAACGATTGTTCAAGAAGGAAAAACCCATGAAATTTGATTCTTTGCACTATCACCCAGAGAATGAGTGATTATTTATGGAGACCATTAGAGAACATGTGGATAACTAATAGAGGGGATCTAACCCTAGATTCTCATAAGAACAATAAATAATTCCATAAGGGATATTTTTTATGATAAATAATCATCAGTGAAGAAATTTTCTACAACAAGGTATTCATTTTTTTATATATTATATGAAATAATTATATATATTACAAGAAAGACCCTCTCTATTAGTTTTTGGAAATGATTTTTAAAATAAAAATTAATATATCACCTACCACCAATACACTTATACTGAACCCAAAACCAAAATGTGGTCTAAGATGGATCATGTTTAAATTTATAATTATTGATTTGATTTTTGAAATATGCAAAATCATGGATATATTTTCATTTCATATTAATCGTTATTTTAATAAAATTTGTTTTAATATGTTGTTGACATATTAATCATATTCATACAGTGTTTCATTTTCTAATAGATTTATGAACAGATGAATATTGACCATATATGTAACTGGAATTTCCAACACTATTCCCGATATGGATGGGTTACACGGTGTGCTGTTGGAGCACACACAATTTACCCATGATTATTGTATCAAAGATAAAACATGGAATTAAAAACGCTATGTGATTTTATTGCACACTGTGTGCTAACCAAGCCAACCAAATCATGCAAAAAGTAAGATACATGTTGTGTAGCAAGAATGTAAACATTATGTAATCTGGATGAGTTAATATGCCGAAGCACCAGGCATGTGACATTGATATATGACAACTTAGGTACATGAAATGTAGTTAGATGGAGACATCATGTGGTCTCCCATTAATGGAAAAAATATAAATTATATTAAATTTTTAAAATTGAATAATTAAATATAATTTTATTCAATATACCCCATTTTATGTTTGAATAATTAATAATGCTTTAAAAAATTTTGAATTTTGAATTAATTTAATATATTAAATATTTCATTAATGATTCTACTATTTCTTTTGATTTAATAATAAATTTAAGGGTATCTCTAATTATGTTTTGAGGATTGTTTTAATTTAAGGGATTTAATTGATTAATTAATTAATATAAGCCTTTTTATCTTAATAATAATGAATATATTGAGAAATGAATGCTAGTGGGTTACCATTTGTGTATTCATTTCATGTACAACCGATCATGATGCTATCAAATACATATGTATGTGTTGGTATTTAATTAATTAATTTCATCGCATCATTTTTTAATTATTTAGTATTAAATTGAAATATGGAATGAGAGTCATATCAGTCTCCTTTTTTATGTTTTATATTTATTTACAAATATATTTAGGTAATTAAGTTTTACTATTCCTTTTGGTTTCCCTCACCCACATTTGATTAATGATTATTTTTAATTAATGGATCATTCCAATGCATGTGGAGGCGAGTCAATATTTAATGATAATGAAGCCAACATGGGGATACAAATGTCAAAATCTGTATTGTTGTAGCAAATTCCATGTCCATCATAATGAGTTATTTCACGAATATCATTGATTGACTTAGTGTGTGATAATTAAATCATGCATTAGATAATCCCATTATTGGGACATTAAATTATTTAATAATTTATTTTCTATGTAATTTAAATTATATTTATTTATGCAAGACAATGATCAAATAAATGAATTAATATATAATAAAATAATTTAAATAAAATTTCTTATCTGTAAATGTTTTATACAAACATGGTTAATTAATTAAGTAAAAATCTATTTAATTATTAATAAGACAGGTAAAGTGAATAAAATGATAAATCAATTTTCGTAATAAAATAAAATCCCTCAATATAATAATATGTTATATTAAACCATTCCTTACATGAATTGAAACAAAATTCAATAGGAATATATGTTTGACCAACCATTATTGGGATTTTTTCTTTTATTATGTGAGTTCTTATGTATGTTTCAATTTGACGTAACAATTTCCTATATATTGGAGTATCATTATCTATACTTTTTGTAATTTACAGTAATGTTTTGAGAAATTACAAGTTAATAGTTTTGGATATGGTAGTCCACTCAATAGATCAAGGAGATACAAGACCATAGTTGGAAGTGAGTTTTCTATATAAATATCTTCAAAATAGCTTTACCATTCCGTGTTGGGGTTATAAAGATGGTTATATGGATCATTTCGACTAGAATATCATAATTACTATAAATTCCATTTCCAACGGTGATGGATATTTTGGAAATTATAAAATAGTTAGATATTTAATAAAATTAATAAATTTATTATACCTTAAATAATTTGCAAAAAAAATTACTAATAATCTAATATTTTAATTACAGAAGATGATGAAAAAATTGTCATACACACTATTACTAGGATCAAGATATGATAAGGAAAATATTATAACTATGAGTAACTTCTGGGAGTGGTTATGATGCCTTTGAGTTGTTCTACATCATAAACGGAAATCATACGTGCTAGAATCCTCAATTCCTGAACCATCAACTCAAGAGGTTGGTGATGAAGAGTTCATATTCTAAGAAAAACATTTAAACTACATGGGTGGAATTCAATGATTGAGGATTTAATCTATTTCTAGTTTACGTATATTGTCTCATAAAAACATAGAGGCGTATAAAAATCCTGATCAGCTATATGGTCTTTACCAAATGAGATATATACAGGAAATGTTTGATATTTCCAAATAGATAATTCAATGTTTTCATGGAGAGATTGTCATAGGTGGGCCTCCCGTAGTCAATATCATTTTCAACATTGAGTTCTTAGAGGTTCTAGGGTTTAAACTCCCTAATGAATTGGGAACCTATCTCATTCTGGTAACAGTCCCACAATGATTCGTTAGGTTTTTTTGTGATTTTTAATATGAACCACATTGTGAAGTCTCTTCTAGGTCATATTATCAGCCTTTTCCAGGTAGAAAAAGATAATAATTACACAAATCCTTATTTCCTTATGGGGAAAAATGAAAAGTAAAATCAAAGATCTTAATTCCAAATTATTCATCACTCCATTCCCCAAAGAAGAATATAGAATGGGAAATAAGGGAAGATGATACCAATTATTTCCCAAGATCCTAGAAGGGCCACTAGAAGAAAATCATCACCCAGCTATAATAGAAAAGGGATGCTTTAGGTGCATTTTTCACAAGTAAAATTTATTTGTTTCTAAATTTTTTATTAGATACTTCTTGTGGTTCCCACATATGTCTTCAAATACATGATCCATTTAGATTTATAAATATTGACTGAGGGGGTGTAGATTTACTATAATCCAATAGAGTTAAAGTTATTTATGTAGCTATCAAAGACTACCACCTCACATTATCGACCAAAATGATATTGGGTTTTAGGGGTTTTTATAATGTGCCTCATATTACTAAAATCATTATTTATGTATCCAAAATAGATATAGATTAATTCATTTTCAACTTCTAAAATAATTTTTTTTCCATTTATAATGATATAATTTTTATGGTAAGACGCATTTATATAACTGTCATTATGTTTTGGATTACATGAACTATGTAATAGAAATTGATAGTGAAATCACTTCAAATGAATCATACCACTCCCAACATTGGAATCACTGATTTTTTCATGTAAATGAAAAACATTTGATACAATTATATCATCATGGATATGTATATTCTTTCAAACTAAAACTACTTGGTGTATGTGACACATGTTTACAATGAAAAAAGTCCAAATCCCCATTTATTGGGGAAGGTGAAAGGGATAAAGAGGTTCTTCAATTCAATCATAGCGATCTCTATGTATCATTTCCTATTAAATCAAGGGGTGGGTAATCATACATCATAAATATTATTAATTAGTTTAGAAGAAATTGATATATTTACATAATGTGGTATACGTTAGAATCTTTTGATAAATTCATAGAATAAAATAATTGTGTTGTAAACTATCATGGTTTGAATATTAAGAAACTCTTCTCTGAACGTGGTGGATAATATCATAATGAAGACTTCATTGATTACTTACAAGAGTTTTTTATCCTATCCCAATTGAATACTCTATACACATCTCAGGGGAATGGTTTAAGAGAGAGGCATAACCACAAAATTTTGGACAAGGTGACAATGATGACGGGTTATGATAGTATTCAACCATGCTCTTGAGAATTTTCATTAAAAATATTTCCTCAAAAAATATCCATTTACCAACTAAATTGAAAAATGATATTCAATAAAAAAAATTAGTGGTTGAAAAATCATGTTATCGAATTTACAGTGGTGGGGATGTGAATCATCTGTCATGTCACCTTTAGGTAAAAAAAATTTCCCCTGACGCTAATAGTGTAGCATTATAGGATACACCAATGAAACAAGGGGATATAACATACATGACCACTTATAAAAAATTATTATAGAAATAAACCCCATATTACTTGATAGGGATCACATCTTCAAAATGGACATTGGGAGCTAGATAAACTTCAACGATGTCAAGGATCACGATATAAAATAGTTATAATAATATTAGATTACACCAAGTCCCAAGAAAGAAGAAATTGATCAGCAGACACAAGTACATCATTGGAGAACAAGAGATCATTGAGAACCAGAATTGTAGGGATTTATATTGGATCTGGAGCAGTTGTAACTATGAGGTTATGGATTTTTTGGATTGGTGGTCGTCACTATTCCTGTCACATGTTCTTTATCATTGGTAATGTTCTTGGGTGGAAACGATTCATTATTGCTATGTTTCTGTGTTCAATTTATATATGGTTCTGGTTATGGGTATGTTTGCTTTTGGTTTTGGTGAAGGCATCAACGGTCTTTCGGTGACGCGCCGATGATGGTTATGTTTTGTTGAGGATGGTTTCTCTGAGATGTTAGTTGATTGTGGTGTTGACAACGATGGTGGAAATTGTCCTTTGGCTCTAGTGGTTCTTGATGCATCTACGGTTCTGGTGGGGTTGGACATCGATGAGATCTTCTCCACACTGGCTTCACTCAGAGTTCCTATCCACCCAACCCTACTCTGACCACAAGTTCATCGGTGCCTCTCCCAATAGGATTTGGTGCAGTTGATGGTTTGAGGTTCTGGAAGGTGTGGTTCGACATCATTCGGGTCTCTTGACACTGCATCTCACTTTGGTTTTCCGCTTCATTGATCGGTGTAGATCGCTGGTGTGGATGCTGAAGGTGAAGGTGGATCGACGACTTAATTTTGTTTTGATTCAAATAACTGGTATCGTGTCTCAGGTAATGGTGGAGACGAGGTATATTGTATGATGGTGGTGACCAAATTTTGTTTAAGGGCTCATCAACAAGTTGGCATGAAGCGATGATTGACATGTAGCGACGATGGAGTTGTGAGGTGACAAGGTGCATAAATCAAGGGTTCACACAACGTTTTGTGACTCATTGATCAATGAAAATGATTATGTTTGAATTTTGAATTTTCAGTCATTTGAATTTCAAATATTGTTGTGTGCGGGACTCTAGTAGTGGATTTGGGTTTACTTTTCTTGGACTTGTCACTTGTTTGATATGTATTTGTTTCACACATACAAATAAAAGTGTCATTAGAAAATAAAAATATGGATTGGTAGGGATTTATAATTACAAAGGATGGTGAATCATTATTTATCTATATTAGTGAAGCTCTAAACTATAAGTAATAGATAAGTTGTATAGATGTCAAAAAGTGGTATGAAACCATGAATTATGAAATTTTTTCAACATACCAAAACCAATTATAGATTTTTATTGATAATAAAGTGTATTTAAATCACATTGGTATCAAATAGGTATTCAGGATGAAACTGGACATGAAAGGACAAGTAAATACCTACAAGGATTGATTGGTTGAAAAAGGGATTATACAGGGTCAAGGAATTGAATACAATAAAACCTTTTTAATGTATTATAATCTAAAATCCATTAGAATTATACATGCCATTGAGGCTTACCATGACTATGAGATTTAGAAATTGGATGTCAAAATTTACATCCAAAATATGATCCTTCATAGAGATGTCTACATGACACAACTTGAAGGGTTTGTGACTCCAATGGATTTCAATAAGATTTAATGGATTCAGAAATTCATTTATTTAATAATGTAAGAATACATGTAATGGAACAAGAGTTTTCTTAAATATGTATCCATTTTTTGTTTTATAACGATATAATTTGAGCCATGTGTCTAAAATTTTTTTTAGTGGGAGTTAAAATGTTTTCATAATAGTATATGTTGATGACATGTTCCTTAAATGAAATTAAATACAAGTATCATAGTTTGTTAAGGTGTGGTTGAACAAATTTTTTTCAATTAATGAAAAATGTTATGTACCATATATTTTTTGGGATGAATATCCATTTTGATAGATCCTAGAGGGTTTTTAGATCATGTCAAACTACATACATTGAAAATATACTAGGTAGATTCATTGTGGGACAATACAAGATGGTATGACTTCCAATGTCTCATGGAATTAATCATTCCATGAAAATGTGTCCTCAGAACCGTGAAGAATGAAAGTGAATAGAATGGATTCCATATGAATAAGAAAATTGTTCAATCCTGTATTCTATTCTATTTAATAGACTTGATGTCCCCTAGGCATTATGTGTAATAAGAAGATTTCTTGCTGGCCCTAGTGATTTCCATTGCATAGAAGTCAATACTATCCTTATGAATATAAGGCGTAGTAAGGATTTTTTCCTAGATTATGGAGGAGATGAGGATATATTCATCATAGGATATTTAGATTCTAGTTCCCAAATAGATCAAAATGACTTGAAGTAAAAATAATGATACTTCATCACATTGGATAGAGGTGTTGTGAGCTGGAATAGCTCAAATCATTCATTGGTTGTATATTGTATGGATGAGTCCCAGTATATTGCTGCTTCTAAGGCTCATAAATAATATTTTTGGATGAAAAAAATCATTTAATATTTTGATGTGATACTTATCATTAAAAATCCTTGTACACTCTGTTGTGATAATAATGTAGCAGTGTCTCTTGTAAAAGAGCCAAGGTCTCATTAGTGGATGAAGCACATATATCAACAGAATTATCTCTTGAGGGATCTTTCAATGAGAGGTGAGTTTGTAGTGATCCATATTTCCATGGAAGACAATGTGGTGGACCACCTGACTCAGCATAAACCTTATTATAATATGTGTTCTTACACACTGAATGTCATATGTAGTTGTCTCTTGTCTAGGTGCACGTTTTTTAGAGTTGGTGACCAAGAACCAACAATATGTACTTTGATTAAAGGAATATTTGATGAATTTAAGATTAAATTAAACAAATTATTACATATTCTTTATTGTCCTTCATGAAATTAATATAATAATTTCCAATTTTATTTTTTTGTATTTATAAGGTTATAATAGTTCCCCACTATGATGAGAACATTGTCGATCTATAACAATTTTTCTTAAAAACATCATTAGTTCGGAAAGATACTATTATGGGAAATATAATATATGTACCATCCTGAGAACATAATGATTAGTAGATGAGAATTCTTCTTATGACGTTCTCACTTGGGGATCTATATGAAGGGTGGTTCTGAGAACCTATCCTCCAGTAAGAATTCCACATGTTTGGGTGTCATTGGATATTCCTATTTGAGAGCATTTTAATGGTACTTATGGATTAATATGATTATTAATGCATGTCAAGACACATGAACATATATTTATAGATGAAAACCATCACACCATATTTTGGTGTGAAGTAGGGTATGTTGGGTGTATCACAAATGACATGTTATTGATGGATATCTACAGGAAGAATTTTTTCCTTCTATGTTCATGGAAGTTGATATGTTGGCTCTTTGAATGAAATAAAACGGTCTCCCTAAATTCTATGTCCACAGTGTAATGAAATGTTTTTTTCATATAGTAAAAAATGAAGTATCGAACATATAGAATGATGACACCATCATGAAACATAATTGATTAGATAATGTGAATAATAGAATATATTACATAGCGAGTTATTCATTGTGGTTTTTATTATTAAAAAATTATGTTCATTCTCTTGGATTCCATGACCAGTTTCTAAAATATAGTCTTGACTTAAGATATGCTTTATCAAATTCCAAAAATGAAGAATCCAAGATGGTGTAACACAATGTGTTTCTATTGGTCTCAATTTAATTATATATGAATTTAATTAATAGAATTACTAATTTCCTCTATAATGGGGAAATAAATTATTCAAATTATAATGATCTCATAAAATAGTCAAATATTTATTCACTAGATTTTTTATAGAATAAATTTAACTAATTGAAAATTTTAGAAATATTTATCTACTAGTTTGTGAAGAAAATATTTTGTAAGAGAGAAAAATATTTATTATTGTGTTAAATAAAAGTTGGTGTTCTAATGAACTCAGACAATGGCCAGGGATAAAATAATAATCTATGAGCGGACAAATATGATTAACCAATTTTTCTATTTATAAATGCATTCAAAACAAATTCCATTGTTTGTAATATTGAATTTTTCACTCAAAAAATTCCTTCTAAATTCCCCCTCATCAGTCCCTCTAAAAAACGTTACATTCAAGTGAGAATTTCATCAAATCAAAATAATGAGAAATCAAGAATGGTCAATTAATGTCATTCAATTCTCCACGCTATCCCCTAGAGAATGAGTGGTGTTGATTGAATACAATTGGTGAAAATGTGGATCTCCACTAGAGGTATTCTACCCCTGTATCCTATCATGTGCAATGAAGGAAATCCAAAAGGGTGTTTCAGACAATAAAAAATAGTCAATGAAGAAAGATCTTATCCCCAAGTATTTATTTGTTCAGATATTAAATAAATTTATTATAAATATGACATTAATGATACTCACTCTTTGTTCTGGGAAGATATTATTAAAATATTCATTAATATACACCTTCCATCACAACAGTTTTTCTATGACCATAATAAAACAATTTAATAGATTCGTTTATTATGATTATAAATGTACGAACATAATTTTCACTATGAATCTTTAATTGGTTATTCAAGTGGTTTTCATAAAATTTTCTATGTTTTTATGTGTGGAAATTGTTTTATAACTTGTTTCACGGTTCATTTTTATGAAATTATTGGTCTTGAGGTCATGTTTATACTTGGTTTTGTTTTGGTGTTATATATTGACAGTTACATGTGATTTTGAAACAAGTTTTTCGTTTTTAAAAAGGATTAATTACATACAAGGGATTTAATGATAGTTCCATTGGATGTGTGCACATGCATAAGCACATGGAGTGCACATGTGTGTGTTACAACAAATGATGGTGTACATATTTAACGTAATGACATAAACTTCAAAACAATTAACTATTTCCTCCACCTCCATTTCTCAATCCTATATGACCCTCTATGTCTTCTAAAAGGCTTCATAAGATCAAAATAAATGGGAAATGGATTTGAATTTTTTTTGAGTTATTGATCATTTGGAATTTTGAGAAACTGATTGGTATATAAATGGTATAAATTATTTTTTGGACTCTTAAAAATGTCATGTTATTTCATTTTGTTTCCATGTGGTTTACAAGATTATATTGAAGACATTTGTAAATGTATTTAGAATTGATACGGTAGAGGCCAAGTTGTTATTTTTAATATGTTTTGAAATAATTATGGTTTGAAATTATAAATTTCTGGTTGGGAAGTTGTATTCCTTCAGCAATGATTCGAAAACATGTGTATGAAAAATGTGAAATCACAATTATAAATCTATAAATTTTTTGGTAAAATATTTGGATTTTTATGTGATGTAGTGACCCAGTTCAAACATTTTTTAATGTGATATGTGATGGGAACCCATATTGAGTTTTTTCGTTGAGTGGGTTATCAAATTCAATGTATTTATATTTTGGTTAGGCAAGCTATGTGGTGGTAGGAACAGTGAATCACATGTATGAGGACTTCTTACTTTAATCATTTACTAATACCATGTATTTCCTACGAATATTTTGGAGGAATGAGTGATGGTTACCTATCAACATCTTTTAGTTGGTTGGTTTTTTTTAAATCAATGGATTGTCATGTTCTTTCTAAAATGGTATTTGATGTGGACAAATTTATGGAATTTATTTTGGAACTAAAAAGTATGATTATGTTTTTTGGAAAGTGACCTTGGAATTGAGAGGTCTTAAAATTGAAATTAAAATCATGGAATTTGATAAGAGTATTTCAGATAATTCATGTAACATCCCATGTAAATAAATATTAATACAATTTCATATTTATTAATATTTGTGAATTAAATATTAATTTATCTTTAATGGGGTTTCTATGTTCAATGGCATACCTGATACGCAACGACATATTCATTTGAAATCGTACATTGCACACTAATAATATAATAATATAATTTTAAATGGTAGTTAACACATAGCTGTTGTATTGGCGGGAATGAATAGAAATACCGAAAATATGATTATATATGTTTGTTAAATGTTTTTTCATTTATCCAATAAATGTTAGTGGTTTAGAATAAGAATGAATCAAAATTTATGCATAAATATTCTAATATTCACTAAAAGGATGATTTATAACCTTTTGATGGAGAAACCTCTTCTAAAATAGTTTTGGTCACTCTTTCAAATTATATTGGACCAAATGAAATCCTTCTTTAGAATCAGGACATCAAAATTTACTTTGTGTATGTTTTTGTTTTTGTTCTGATTAAGTTCATTTTTTAATGAATAGTTATCAATGTGGTATTTTACATTAAAACCTCATTTTAATATAATTTTATTTATATGGATAATTTAACTATTGAATTTGTTTTAAAGTTAAATTGGAATATATTTTTTCAATTTAATCCAATGGTGGACATTGTAATTAATCTCACTTCGAAATTAGACACAAACAAGCGTTAATCTAATGATATATATTGTTTTTAAAAAACATGCTATTTGTTTTGAAAACGGGAATTAATTATAAAATTAATTAATGAAACATATATTTTTTGAATTTTTAAAAATTGAAATCATTTTTGAATTTGGAATATCAAATATATCTTAGGGGGGGATTTTGGTATTTTTCTGAAAGACATCAATTTTTGATGAATAGTGAAACCACTAAGTGGTAGTTAAAAAACTGAATTATTTTATTTTAACGAAATTTTACCACTTATTTGAAGTGAATTTTAAAAATCCGACATACACGGTTTTCATTAGTATGTAAACTTTTGTTCATTGGGAGGAAAATAATTTTTAATGAATAGTAACTTTTATGTTTTATTAACCGAGATAAAGGGTAATTATTGTAATTAAAAGTAAAAATAATGTTATAATAATATGAAATTACCATCAAACTTGTCTATAACTTATTAGATGAGTCATAGACGACCAAGAAAAACCATGGGTCAATTTTTTGGCCCCATGGAGAAACATTGGTATGATAATGATTTTAATAACTTTTTATTAGAAGTAAAAATAAAAATGTCGCAAACATGTATTGTTTTACTAATAAAATTTTAACATGGGGTTATATAAATTAAATGTTTTACTATAAATATTAATTAAAAAGATACAAATATTTCCTACATCATGTTAATATTTTATATAATTTTTAGACATCAAATAAATAAAATTATTTATGTTACAATGATGATGCAATGTTTACGTCATTAATGAATGATTTAAGTAAATAAGAAGATAAAGTTTAAAATAATTTCCAAAACTTGTCCAATTCTTATTGGATGATTTTATTTATAACATGGGACACCGTATATCAGACTTTAAAGATTTTTGGAACTTTATAAATATAAAATCATTATATAATAATGTAATTTTTTCAAGCATTCCAAAAGAGCCCCTCCTCTCCCATATAAAAATACCCCATTTTCGACCCATTTCTCACACTTCTAACGAAATTTGGATAATATAAACTCTACTCAAATAATCTCCCACAATTCCTCTCTTAATCCTAGAAGCCTTCCATTATGTATAATGTTTTCAAGAAACCCTTTTGGTTCAATCCAAGGGGAGTTACCCGATTTAATGGTAACATCTTCATTTATGTTCTTTTGTTTTATTTTACTTGTACAACCAAAAAACACTTTTTATTACTTTATTTTGTAACAGAACAGGTATATTAAATATACTAGAATGTTGTTATGAGAAGTATTCAAGCTACACTTACACACACCACCATCTAATGGGTGATGAACATACTGTTTCTGTGGACGGTGAAGTACTGCCTCACGAAATGATGATTGTTCAATTATCTCCTACCGCCTCTCATGGTGAACATGAAGAAGTAATTGTATTTATATATCATATATTTTATTTATATATTTTCCTGATTGTTCATTACTTATTATTTATGTCATACCTTTATGGTTTCCATAATAGTTAAATGCGATAATTTAATTTTAGGAAGTGCGGACTACCGCCCCCTCAAAGTGATTTGAATCGTTAATTCCATATGTGGGATGGTTAAAGGATGGAGTCAATGATATTATATATGATATTACACTTGAATTATAATATAACTTTATTTAATAATTTTTTTCATTCAATTAAATACGAAATAGAAATGAATGTAGTGTTCATGTGTACGTACGGAATACTGTCTCCATGAACAGTGCATTTCATTTTTTATCTCCAAAATTTTATGTACTATTATAAGTACATATATATACTGGATATATATGATATAAATACCTTCTAAATGAGGAATATAATTCTTTATATGATGAACTCTTGACCACATGGACAATTTATAATTATAACAAGTTCATTATTTACTCAAGTTCCGAACATCGACAAAATATAAATTATGATATCAAATAATTAAATATTTGTTATATAACGGTAATAAGTGAAATAAAATGAATAAAGAACATGAAAAATATTATTAAGAAAATAGATATTAATTTATGTTTATAATTCAATAAGAACAAGGAATATATGATCGATTCAAGTCGGACAAATGGTAAGGGATTTATTTATCTCACTTTTATTTCCATGAGATTTCTATTGTTCTCCAATTATTTAATGACTTTGTTTAATTGTTAACTTCCATTTGATATATATTATCTTTATTATATTTATATTAATGGTATTATTTTATTTATTTGGTGCTTATTATCCTTTTTACATATGACTCGATTTATTACAACGAGGTAAGGAGTTTTTATCTCACTTTTCATTCCCGTGAGATTCATGATTTATTTGTCAATATATCCTTGGAGTGGTGTATTTAATGACAATTATTCTAATATTTGTGTATTATAATTTCATTTATGGGTATGTAAATCAACATTTTATGGTCCTTCTTTAATGGTGTGTATGTTTAGAAAGTTACCAAATCATTAATGGAACTTTTCACCCACCTCATTTAAAAAGGCTTCTTTTTGTTATATCTTTTATTTAAATTCTTCTTATGTTAGGATGTGCTATTATATAACCTAATTACTGTAAATTTTATGTCCAAGTGATGAGATACCCTTTTAATCTCTCATCAACTCATTATCTGAATATTAAAGTGACGCTGTTAGGCTGCAGAATTTCTGTAAGTGAACTTCTTAACCAAATTTCAATTCTTTGGCACAATCCTCTACTTATTGATTATGTCGTGCTATGAATATGTGTGAATGAACTATGATAGTTTTACACTTAATATCCACTTATATTGTTTTTATTTATATTTTTACACTTAATTATGTCATTTATTTATCATTAATCTAAGGATACTTCCTTTGTAAGGCACTTCGTCTCAATCTATTTTCATTGAAGCATATTTTCATTTATACACAACTTTATTTTATAGGGTGTATAAACCCCTTTTAATTTCACTTTTATTCAAAAGGAATATTTTTTCTATGGAGTGCTTTATTAAAAAAAAGTAGGTTTTTTAATGTGCGTAGTGACAACGAACTTTCTACCACTGTGAGTATCATTTGATCTTTGGCATCCTCAATAAGTCACTATATTTTAAAAGAAAATAAAATCCATATACTATTTTACCTATATTTGTATTGAACAAGGTTTTGATAAATTATTATTTTATTTCAATGTATTTTAATGATATATTGTGACTGAAATGTTGTCGTGTTATCATTCATTTATATTGGTTTTATGTGTTATGATTTTTTAATGGTATTTTGACAGTTGACGGGTGGTTACATGATAAAACATATGATAGGTGGTGCCATGAAAACTAGGATATGTGGTAACATTATTACCTCTAATGAATTGGTTATGGAAGTCAGCCGCATGGCTATTATATTTAGGGACATGTGTGGAAGTCAACTGTATGGTTATTCCATTTATGTATGTTTATGTCCCAATGTACCTTTATAAGATATGTGTTATTTATTTGGGTTTTATGTGGATATTTTGGTTACAAAAGGTTAAGAAATGATCTTTTATTTAGTGAACAATATTTACTACTTCATAAAGGTAAAAAGTATTACTTATGATTATGTATTCATGGTTTACTAGTTGTTTTGTAAATCTTATAGTTTTCCTTCATTGTGTATCCCTTACTGAGCTTTTTAAACTCATCAAATGTTTTTGAAATGTTTTCCACGGTGAATAATATTGAATAGGGTCAAGGATGGGATCATGGAAAGACATTCTATCTAAAACATGGAACTGGAGAAATTTCATTTTAAGATTTTTTATTTTATAAAAAATGAAAACTAAGTAGAAGTGTCTACTTTGTAATGTTTTGAGATGTAATATTTGTGGCCTAATTTTCGAAAAATCTAAAACATAAAAGATCCTGAATGTGAATTATTCATTTAATTCATGATTATTTAATGTTTATAGGCCAGGTCCTTATAGTTGGTATCATATGTCTGTTTAGAAAACTTTTGGGATTGTGAGTTTTTGATAGACACATGGTTAGTCTCTATGTCTATTATTTCAGTTAAATCCTGGATTTATAACTATTCCAGAACAATGAAAGTTAGATTCAAATGGAAGGATGATGATATCTAATGACATTGTTATCTCTTCCTGATGAAATGTTTGCAATAATTATTGCAAAGTCATGTTTGGATGACAGTGAATCGTTTTCTAGAAAACATCTCACTTGTAAGTAGTTATTTGAGATATCAAACACCTCCACTATACCTCGTTATCATCATGGATCATCAGTTGTATTTAGAGAAATCATATTTTCACAATATTATAATATTTTCAAGAATAGAAAATTTTATCAAGGCATTTTCAAATATTTTACCTTATTACATGATTTTGAATTATATTATGATTTTGAAAAAGGTGATCAAGAAGGAGACCCTTGAGCAACATATTTATATTTCCTTTTAGAATATAGTCTCCCAGAGCATACCTATTGTATTCCAAAAGGACCATTAATTGAATGTTTCAACTCAAATTCGGTCCGAATATTTTATTGAAATCATGTTTTATCAGTTGTTTTGAAATTATCTGTCACAAATGATAATTTTCCAAAATTGTTTTTCTATGAACAACCAAATGACCCATGTTGTAAAAGTTGTATTTGGATGGAGGATTTCAATGATTTTAAAGGATCTCTAAATAATTGTTGAATGCATGGACCTTCTACCTACGTGGAGAAGATGACGATGAGACCAAATGCACACCATGATCAAGGTATGATGTGATTCATTTTGGGGATCATTTTATTATATCATACTGTGGTGAAATAGGACTTAAATAATTAGGATGTTGATATCATATTGAATTTAGATGAAAATGAAAGATATAAGTAAAACATTTATCTTATGACTTGTTAGGGTTATTTTTGAGTTTTATAAAAAGGACAACCTGTAGGATGGGTAACAACCCGTCACATCTGGCAAGGATTCCAGAATCAAACCCACAACCGAAGGGCGACAAGGGTACATCTCCTACAACTAGCCTAATTTAAGTCCCTAGTATGTATGACTTATTATTTTAATAACATAATTTTTTGGATCAATAATAATTTGATTTTTGGGATGTATGTTATTATTCAAATGGATATCCATAATATTTGAAAATGATATGGTGATTAAGTGTTAAATGTTATTTTGGAATACATTATCTCTTTTGGGGAACATCATATGCTTAAGGGATATAGAATTATATTTGATATCATTTGTGTTGTAATGGTTGAAATTCTATTTGGGAATAATCTATGTTTTTATTGTGGACATAAATTGATTTGGGTTATTTATGGAAATGATTAAACTATCATAAAAATGTGATTAGGATAATTACTTTTTGGTATGAAACATTATGATTAACTGGTTTTATTTGGAGATAAATTTCAAGATATATCTTGGAAGTCTATGTAATTAAATGACTATGAGATTTGGGTTTCAATCTTAGTTTAGATTACTTTTGAAGAATTTTATGGAAAAATTTTTATTGAATGGTTATTGAAGAACCTTGGGTTTATTTGGAAATTTTTTTGGGATTAATAGTAGTTTTTCTTTTTGAAATTGATTATCCTTTTTGGGGATTTTCTGATCCTGTACTGACATTTTGGGTTTTAGTTAAGGTCTAAAGACATGGGAAATACATATGTAATCTTTATTGTATTAGATGATTCCCAAGAAGATTATTATAGCACACTTAATTTGAAAAAGTCGTCCTAAATAATCATATATTGGAGAAAATATGTGTTTCTTATAGAAATCTAGTAATAGATGAAAGTATAAATGACATGTATGTATATTTCGTCATGTTTTTATTCTATGTTGTAAATGAATTCTTTCAATTATGAAAAGGAACGTTAAACAAAAATTCTTTTGGTTTAAGTTTCTTACTATGTGATCAAAGACTGTTTAACACATCAAAAGTTTGTAATTTTATTGTCGTTATGTTTCTCCTAATTATGTTTTCTATCACTCTCCCATAGAACATGAACATAATTTTTTTCTTCCATATCCATTTTTTCCGACATGGAATCCATGTATCTTTTAACTCAGGTGTCCATTTTACTTCTCATAATTTCTTACAAAGTGATAGTTTTACTGACTCTTTTTTTGGTGTGGGACTTTCAATGATGTTTCCCAGCTCAATTTTAAAATATCAACGATGCAATTTCCAAAAAGGGGGAAGGATGTAACAACCCAGGTAAATAAAGGGTATTTTTTCATATTTATTAATATTTGTGAATTAAATATAAATTTTACTTTAATGGGGTTGCTATGTATGATGGCGAACCCGATATGCAACAATGGATTTCTTTGAAATCTGACGTTGCACACTAATAATATAATAATAATATTTTAAATGATAGTCAACACGTTGTTGTTGTGTTGGAGAGAATGAATAGAAATATCTAAAATATGATTATGTATGTTTGTTAAATTTTTTTGCATTTATCAAAAAAATAGAGGTTTAAAATGAGAATGAATCAATTTTTATGAATAAATACTCTAATATTAACTAAAAGTTTGATTTATTTCCTTTTGATGGAGAACCCTCTTTAAAAATAATTTCTGTCACCCTTATACAATATATTAGACCAAATAAAATCCTTCTTTAGAATCGGGACATCAAAATTTACTTTTTGTATGTTTTTGTTACTGTTCGGATAAAGTTCATTTTTTAATGAATAGTGAAAATGATGTATTTTACATCAAAAACTCATTTTAATATAATTTATTTATATGGATAGATTATCATTTTAATTGGTTTTAATGTTCAATTATAATTTATATTTACCATATAATCCAATGGTGGACATTGGAATTAGTTTCACATTGAAATTGGACATAAACACGAGTCAATCTTTTTATATATATTGTTTCTTAATAACAATCTATTTGTTTGGACAATGGGAATTAATTATAAAATTAATTTATGAAACATATATGTTTTGAATTTTGAAAAATTATAATCATTTTTGAATTCGAAATATAAAATATATATTAGGGTTATTTTTTTGTATTTTTCTGAAAACATCATTTTTTGATGAGTAGTGAAACCACTACGTGGTATTTAAAAAACTGAATTTTCTGTTTAAATGAAAGTTTACCACTTTTGTGAATTGAATTTCAAAAATAAAAAATACATGGTTATCGTTAGTATGTAAATTGTGGTTTAATGGGTTGAAATTTATTTTGGTAAATAGTAAATTTAATGTTTTATTAACCACAATTAAAGGTAATTAGTGTAATTAAAGGTAAAAATAATGTTATAATAATATGAATTTATCTTTAAATTTTTTCTACCCTTATTGGATGAGTCATGTACGTCCAACAAAATCCATGGATCAGTTTTTTGGACCCCATGGAGCCACATGGATATGCTAAAGAAATTAATAATTTTTAATTTAATGTAAAAAAAATGTCACAAACATGTATTGTTTTACTAAACCAATATTTACATGGGGTTATATAAATTATCATTTTGACTGTAAATATTCATTATAAAGATAAAATTATTTCCCAAATCATGGTTAATTTTTTATAATTTTTAGATATCAAATAAATAAAATTATTTATGATACAATGATGATGTAGTGCTTACGTTATTAAAGAATGACTTAAATAAAAAAGAAGATAATGTTAAATATAATAACGAAAACATGTCCAATTCTTATTGGATGATTTTATTTCTAACATGGGACACCATGGATTCTAAATTAATGATTTTTTGTCCTTTATAAATTGTAAATAATTATATAAAAATGTAATATTTTCAAGATTTTCAAAAGAGCCTCTCCTATACCTTATTAAAAGACCCCACTTCATACCCTTTTCCCTCTTATCATGGCCTTTGGATTGTCCAAAATCTACTCCAATAAGCTCCAAATATCCCTCTCTTCATTCTAGAAGACTTACCATAGGCATATATTTCTTCAATAAACACGTTTGGTTCAAACCAAGGGGAGTTAACCGATTTAAAGGTGACGACTTCTCTTATGTTCTTTTGTGTTATTTTGCTTCTCCAAACCCTAAACTCTTTTTATTCATTTACATATTAACAAAACCAGTATCTTAAATATAGTAGGATGTTTTTGTGTGAATTATTCAAGATAAACATACACACCACTCCATTTAATGGGCGATGAACATACTGTTTCTGTGGATGGTGAACTACGGCATCACGAAACGATGATTGTTCAATTATCTCATACTGCCTGTCATGGTGGATATTAAGATGTCCCATTATTTATATATGATATATATTATTATTATTTTTTCCTTATTCAACTTTATTTCTCATTTAAGTCATACCTTTGTGGTTTCCACAATAGGTAAACACGATAATTTCATTTTAGGAAGTGCAGACTACTACCCCCTCAAACTAATTTGAATTGTTAATGCCATATGTGTGATGTATACAGGATAGAGTTAAGGATATTGTATATGATATTATACCATAATTATAATATTCCTTTATATCATAATGTTTTCATTCCATTATATACAAAATATAATTGGAAGTCGCTTTCATTCGTACGTATGGCTTACCATCTCCATGAACGGTGCATTTCATTTCTTATCTCAAAATGTTATGTACTATTATAAATACATATATATACTGAATATATATGATATATATGGAATATAAATAATTAATATCATTCTTGAGATAATGGACTGTTGACCACATGGAGAGTTAATAATTATAAGAAATTCATTTTTGACTCAAGTTCCGAACATCAAAAAAATTCCCATTATGAACTCAAATAACTAAATAATTGTCATAGAAAGGTAATAAGGGATATAAAAGTAATAATAAACTTGAAAAATATTATTAATCAGGTAGAAATTAATTTATGTTTATCATTCATGATGAACAAGGAACATACGATCGCGTCAAGTTGGACAAGTGGTAAGGGATTTCATATCTCACGTTTAATTCTGTGAGATTTCCATTGTTCGCCACTTATTTATTTCATGTGGTGTATTGTGCACTGCCATTTGATATATAATATAATTACTCTATTTATATTAATGGTAATATTTTATTCATTTTGTGCATGTTATCCTTTGGACATATTACTCGATTTAGTACAATGGGGTAAGGGGTTTTTATCTCAGATTTTATTCCCGTGAGATTCATTCTATATTTGTCACTATCTCCATTGAGTGGAGTATGTACTGCCAATTATTCTAATATTTGTGTAATATACTTTTATTTATGTGTATATACATCAAAATTGTATGGTTCTTCTTTCATGGGGTGTATGTTTCGTAAATTACCAAATCGTTATGGGAACCATCCACCCACATATTTTTAAAAGGATTATTTTTGTTAATGTCATTTAATTAACATATTCTTATGTTGGGATATGTTATTATATATCATTATTTATGTAAATTTTATTTCCATGTGATGAGATACCATTTTTATCTCTCATCAACTCATTTTTTGAATTTTAATGTGACGTCTTTAGGCTGTCAATTTTCTGTAAGGGAACTTCTTAACCCAATTTCAATTCTTTGGGTTAAACCTCTTCTTCTTGATTATGTAGTGCTATGAATATGTTTGAATGATCTATGATTATTTTACACTTAATATCAACTTATATTGGGTGTATTTGTATTTTTCACACATAATTATGTCATTCATTTATCATTAATCTAAGGATACCATCTTTGTAAGGGACTTAGTCTAAATCTCATTTTATTGAGGAAGTTTTTCATTTATACACAACTTTCATTTATACAGTGTATAAACCCCTTTGACTTTTAATTTAATTAAAATGGAATATTTTCTCTACGATGTTTTTTACTAAAAGGAAAAATGTATGTTTTTTAACGTAGGTGGTGACAACGTCCTTTCCACTACCACGAGTATTATTTGATCTTTGGATACCGGAACAAGCTGTAATGATTAAAAATAAAATAAATACAATATACTCTTTAACCTATTTTGGTATTGAAAATGGTTTTGATAATGGATTATTTTATGTGAATATATTTAAATGATATATTGTGACTGAAATGTTGAAGTATTATCATTCCTTTATATTTTTTTATGTGTTATGATTTTATATTGTTACTTGGACATTTAAGGGGAGGTTACGTGTTAAACCAAATGATGGGTGATGCCATAAAAACTTGGATGGGTGGTTATATTATAACTTCCAATGCATTTTGTATGGAAGTAGGCCACATGGCTATTCCATTTAGTGACATGAGTGGAAGTCGACCGTATGGTTATTCCATTTAAGTATTTTTATGTCCCAATATTCCATTATAAGTAACATGTTATTTATATGGGTTTTATGGTGATATTTTAGTTGTAAAAGGGTAAAAAATTATATTTTATTCAATGAAGATAATTTACTACTTCATTAAGGAGAAAAGTATTACTAATGATTATGTACTCAGGGTTTACATGTAGTTTTGAAAAACTAATAGTTTTCCTTCTTTGTGTATCCCTTACTGAGCTTTTTATTGCCATCCCATTTTTTTAAATGTTTTCCACCAGACTTAATGATGAATAGGGTCACAGATGGGATCATGGGAAGACATGAAATCTAAAACATTGAGCAAGACATGATTCTTTTAATGAGTTTTTATTTTATGAAAAAAATGGAAACTGACTAGAAGTGTCTACATTTTATTTTATTGAGATGTAATAGCTATGGTCTAATTCTCTACATCTCTAATCCTAAAAATATACTCAATGTGAATTATTCATTTAATTTAAGATTATGTAATATTTTACAGCCAGGTTCTTATAATCCATGTGTCTGTTTGAATTGTAATCATGCTGTTTTTTCTTGAGATGTTATTTTTTATTCATTTTTTAGTTGATGTTAATTGTGGTTTACTATTTTATGTGTTAATATCAACATACCACCAAAAAATGTCCCCAAAATTTCAAATTATCCGTTAATAGTTCCTACTTCTTTTTATATTTTACTTATTATTCATGGAGATCGACGTCCATTTGAGGTAGTGGAGTGGCTTGAGGAAGTTGAGTGTGTCCTTAGACTATTGGTAACTCCCAATGTTTTAAGATTTTGTGCTATTAAGGGGTTGTTTATGGGTCCCTCTTTATATTAATATATGTTTTTTCCACCATAGATGCATGTTGTAATGAATTGTGATGTTTTTATGTTTGTCTCTTCTTGAGGGTTTATACCCAATGAAGTGAAGACGAAATAATGGATGTGACCAAGATTATTTGGAATTTCCAGTGGATAGTAAATGCCTATGTTTAGTAAATCACTTTTGATAATGTGATATGTGATAGGAATTCATATGGTGGATTTCTCATGAGTGGGTTATGGAATAGGTTGTGTCCATGTTTGGGGTTGGATAGTTTGCGGGATGTAGGTATTGTGAGTCACTAATGCGAGGGCCTCCAACTTTCACCATGTACTAATTACATGGGTTATATGGGAATCTTTTATAGGGTCATGTGATGGTTAATCATCAACCCTGATTAGCCAGGTTGGTACCCCCATGAATATATATGGATTGGTGGGGTATGACACTAGATTTGATAGTTTAGAGAAACCATTTGTTTATAGACTATGGAGCTACACCATATGAAAGAAATTGAGTCTGACTCAAGTACGTCCAGAGTTCACACTTGGGATGTTTGTGAAATTCAAATGGATACTATCATTACATTCTTGTTTTCAATAATCAAAATTTTATTTTGTTGTTTTTTATGAATGATTAGGTTTCATTATATTATGGTATTATCTTGGATTGATTTAATATTAGGATTATATTTTAAAAATTATAAATTTCTTTGAAAACTATTGATGTGATGTGTTCCTTTTTAAAAACAGAAAGAAATTTTGTTTTGTAGGATCAGGTTTTTCGGTTCTAGTGCTCATCATTGGTGTATGTTCGCTATGTGACGGGTGAGTTTGTGGATACTAGTGGCCATGAGGTCACATGGAAATCCTATTAGTAGAATTTTGGATCGAGTTATTTTCATTTGTTTCCCTTCTTTGAGAATTTATTATATTTATTGGGAGATTTCTACTTATTGGGGGTGTCTTGTGGTTCCTAATTGTGAAGGGAATGTTGCTTGGTTTGTATAAGGGAGTGTATGTAAGTTCATGATTATGTCGTAGTGTGATTGGTAGTTTTAATTTTTTCTATTATAGCTATTTTCTTGGGGTGTGGTGAACCCTCTCAGGTTTTCCCCTCATTCTCATGTTTTGATTTCTTGTTGATCATTCACGTGTGACTTTGGGAGTAATAGGGTCTCCTCATGGTCTGTGGTTTATTTAGATTTTGATCAAGAATGGAATTAGGTTTTGATTACCTTTTTTATGGGTGAATTTTTTGAAAAAAATTGTTTGTGGTTGGTATAATTGTTTCACCACAACCAGGAAAATACTTTTGTTTAATTATTATCATGATCTTTGATCCTTTGGTTAAGGTTCATGTTTTCCTCTATATAGCCCATTGGCTCAAATGTATCTCTGCTCCCTTGGTGGATTTGGTAAAATTTAGTCAATGTAATTCATGTATGTTCCCTTATCTTATGGAATATTTTATTTTCTATATTTTTTCTTCTAATACCTCTGGGTTTCATATTTCTGGCAGTTAATTTGAAATTTTTTTGGTTGAATATCATTTTTATGTTTTATTCTTGCTGATAAGTGTTCATTAATTATTTTATAGGGTTATTTCAGGTTCTAATGTGATTCAGAACTAATTTATGGATGTTTCTCCATACAAGGAAGGTTTTTCCATTCCCTAAAATTGTTCGATGTTTTTAATTTTCTGTCTTAGTTAATTATATGTTCTATATGATTAATTTTTGTGCTGTGAAAAATATTTTATAGGGGATTAAAATTCTTATCTGATATAAAATGTTTTTTATAATTAGACATGGCTATGTTTTTTCCCATTCCTTGTGGTGGTTCTTATTAATAGTTTTTATTTTTTTTTTGGTTTGAAATGTATTTTCAAAGTCACATTAAGTGGGAATGTGTTTTAAAGTAGTTTTATAATGGATAATGGATTAAATTGGAATATTGGTTATTTGTGAACTTTTGAAATGAATTTAAAATTGATTTAATGATGGTAATAATGTTTTAAAAATGAACATTTTTTGTGAATTTGATAGGTTATTGGCCTATGGTATTGGTTGATAAATTGATTTATTTTCATATGTTTTTACAAATGGGTACTCATGAATTGCATATGTGATGGAAAATGATTTTGAAAATAGTTTTGTTGTGTGAAAAGGGCAAAGTGGTTTTGTTTGTGTGAAATGGGGAATTACAAGTGTATTTATAATGTTTGATATATTTATGTCAATGTGGTGATATTTTTGGAATGGAAAAAAATGTGCATAATGGTAATCCTAGTTATATTTTTGGAAAAACAAGTTATAGTACGCTAGTTATTTGGAAGTTGACTGTCATGGATTCACTAAGGCTGATTGAAGATTACAATACTAACTAAATTTTGATGATGAATTTTGACCACTAGGCCATTGGGATGTCCCCCATTTTGGATTGTGTGTGAGAAATATGATGATTATGGTTATCATACAACCTTTAATCAGGGTATGTAATTATCGTGTCTCACTCGATATAGATTACCATTAGATATTTACCTATGCGGCACACTTGTGAAATGATTATTAAAATATGTGATTACATCCATTAGGATATAGTGGACCTTGTGTTTATTTCATTTTAATAAATTTAAATATTATTTAAATATCCATATTTAAATGATAGCTTCAAGAGCATTGTTCATGAAATATTTCCTTGAAAAACACTTTTCCTTTAAAATTTTGTCTGGGAAAATTTACATATGGTATTATATCAAACATGAAAGTTAAATTATAATTTAATTCATAGTATGGAATTTATCTTTAGTAGGAATCCTACTAGGATTTACTCACACCCATTATAGACCTTTGGTTGTTTTTAGATTTTGTTTGCATGTCTCACGTAAAGGAAATGGGTTTCAAGATAGTGGATCTTACGTGTAGTGTTCTATAGTGTATATGTGGTGGTGGTGGAATTAGGGGGTTTCCATCTTGTATTATAGAGGTTCATGGGTTATTTTTTTTGTGGTTTTACTTCTATTTTTTACTTTGGGTTTTTCCATGAATTTGTAAAACATTGAATCTAAAATCTATTGTTTGTTGATTGGTTTTTGTTATTCACTATTGAATGGTCTATCTTTTGTTGGTAACTTATACATAGCTAAATTGGTGAAATAATTCCCAATGTATAATATTGATACCCAAGAACTAGTTTACAATTTGTGGAGACTGGGGACACCCTTCTGGCCATTCAATGGTCTGAGTAACCATTCTGCTTCATCCACATAAACATGCAATTTGTTTTTTTCCATGGTGATATACATAGGTTGGAAATTTTTCATTAAACTATGAAGAAAAATGTATTTTGGTATTGTATTTGGATAGTGGTGTCTACAACATAATTTCACAGTTTGGAAACAGTACAGATGGCCTATCTGGGGTTCCCCTCTTCTCTGGTAGTGGGTGCATAGTTTTCACATGGCATGAAAACCATGCATCCAAATCGTGATTGCTTCAGGTGTTATTTAATTTTTTAAATTACCTCTTCAACCCTCCATTAATTTATCCTCAACGCGTTTTTTTCCTCCTTTTGGACCGAGGATCCCCAATGGGATTCTCCAAACCCATACCCCTTACTCTCCTTCCCCATTATAGGTCCACGAAGCTTCCTATGTGAGTTTTCATCATAATCATGGTCGATTTACTCTTCTATTACCTCACAACTATTGAATTAATTGATTCTCTAGGTGTTTATTCCCTTTGTCTGAACCCTAAATGTCAGTTTTGGTGTGTGGTTGGATTTTCATGATGATTAGGGTGTCAGGATTTATCTTCATGGTGTTTTTTTATTCATCATGGTTTTCATTGTATCTTCACTCCATTGAGTTATGCATATCCATACTATTCTTTTATTATTCTTTCTCTTGATTCTTGGATGCTTATAATAAATTTAAAAATATATTTCACATGATTGAGATGCCTCTGGTTAACTTATTATTGTACAATTATGTTTATAAAATTTGGAAAAATGGTAATTGAATACATTATTTTTTTTATTCTTATAAATGTATACACATAATGTAATGGATCAAATATTAATTTGGTTTTAATTGGATTTTCATAAATATCCCTATTTCTTCATGTGTTCAATGTTTTTGATCAAATGTTACTTGTTTCCATTATATGAAATTGAATGGTTTTAGAGAGTGTTTGGCCTTATGTATATTTAGTGGCTTAGTTTGATGGTGACATGACATTTGTGTGTATGTTGTGGTTCTTTAAAAAAGGCCTAGGTACATTCTTGTGATATCATGAGGGTTTCATTTGATATAGGAATTTCCATATATAAACAGAGTGCACATGCGAGTGTTCCATCAAATGATGATGGACATGTTTCACATAAATAAATAATCTTGAAAACACTTCACAATTTGTTACTCGTAAGTTTTTTAATCTTATATAAGACTTAATTATTTAAAAATGGATTTAAGGTTTCAAAATAAATGTAAAATGGAGTTTTAATTATATTTTTAGTTAGGGATCTTTTAGAACATTGGAAAAATGATTGGAATCTAAATGATTTACTGACTATTCAGAATATTAATAATTTTAACTACCGTTTCCTCCACAAATGACCCTCCCATGATGGGAATAATGGAAGGGAGGTAAATAACCCCATGTCCCACCTTCTGTAGGTCATCAGAGGGAGACTAAAAAAGGGTATACAAATATAAAAAAACGGGAGGCATTACCATTTATAGAAAAAAGATCAGGAGATAAGATTATTCATAACCAAAAAAACTCCATTATATATATATATATAAATGAATGAATAAATGAATCCCGCACACATTAATATAGTATAATTTCCAAAAATAAAATGAAAAATCCAATGTGAAAATAAGATACCCAAAAGTAATTATATGAAGCGTCACAACAACTGTCAAGATTCGAGCAAGTATGGCCCAACATGGTATGCAAAATCCTCCTGGAAAAATGAATTCATTTTTATATATGTAGGTTGAGAAGAAAAGTTACACAGTATGAAATTGAAAGTCCGTCATGCACATACAAAAGAAGCATAATAATTTTTCTGTGAGAATACAGCAAAACCATACAACCCCATAGAGGTGTAATAACCTTACCAATCAACCCCATGCATGATCACCATATAATGCACGTCATGAAATGAAATATAACACATATTGATTAATGGGTAACCCACACAACATTGCCATGAGTATACCCCACTTCCCAACATAGTATGTCCTAGCAATCCTATCTCATCTAAATACTATATCACAACCCCCCCCCCCCCAGTACACACCATGACCTCGCAACATATCCTGATCACCCACACCAGGACCACAGAACACATCACAACATACCCATACACACATGGGACTCAGAACACATCCCATCTGCAGGCACATGGGAAACATAAAGTACCACATCCCATCTCAGATACACTTAAGAAATAATGTGACCTATCCTCCTGAAGACACATGGTAAAGCACAAACAACCTTTCTTAAAAACACATGGGATATGAAATCATGAATGAACACACCATGAACATCACAACCAACCTCTAATACACTATAAGTCCTCCGAACATCATAGCATTATTCATAACAGCATCAATCAGAAGGGAGAATAGAAAATATCAGGAACCCATCCATCAGAACTCCTTACCAGATGATAGGAAAATATTTCTAAACTAGGGTGGGGAGTATTTATATAACAATAAAAATAAAATTAGATATAGATAAAATACCAAATTCTCAATCCCAACCATTGGGTTCTCAGAAAAACCAACAAGCCACAACATTTACAGCTTTGCTGATAGCTCAAGGTGCACAAGACCAAACAACAAGACACAAAACCTGATTCAAATTCCCACCTAATTTATTTATCCAAGTTCATTAGTTATTATGAAATAAATGTATCCATTAAATCTCTACATAGTAAACTATTATGAATAATAAGAAACATGGAAAATAGTTTTTATATGGTTAAGATCCCTACTATATTATGTAAAATTCACATTTCCTCCCCATTTATCAACCATTAACGATATATCATATATCAAACTCTAAATACAAACTGAATCTTTCTATATTTTATCAATGGTGAAGAATCCATAACAATAACGTATGCCCTTCAATTTCACCTCACTAAGGACACATAACAATAAAAACAACCCACATCTCCCAACCCCATGTAGTAACACATTAGCACACAACCAGTTCGTAACCCTACTACACAACACATCTCATCCACACCACAATCAATAAATCTATCACATTGGGATACCATTACACCATCCAAAACATCCAACAACAAAAAAAGTGAACAAAACCATACTATACCAAAGAGTATATAAATTCCACCCACATAAAATCAACACATGTACCATGGAAAAACATAATTACAGATTTGATAAGGCAGCCCAGATTTAATTCCAATTGTTAATTTTGGGGTGATCACATTAATTATATAATCATAGGGAATACAATCATTATCATAATATGTTATTAACAGATTTTTATTTATATATTTCCAAATAAAGAACTAAATTAATTCATCATTTATTTAGTGCAAAAACAAGGACTCTCAATGGCCTCAATTTTATGTGGTTAGTGAGAACATAAATATCATAATATCATAAGGAACAACTAGGTAGTGATGAAATTTAAAACAAATCACTACATCCATTTTAATTTCATGTATCCAATTCCTATCATTAGTTCATTTTTAGAAACTAAAATATATAGTTAGAAAAATGTAAACCCCTCACATATGATAAAAATGATAAGAGAAAAAACAAAATCCAACCTCCAAAATATTTCAACATTATTCACACGAGGAAAATCACAAAACAGATCTATTATCACCTCTCCTGTAATATCATCACCCAATTTAGGATTCTAAAACACCACCACTTCAAAAATAATTGATGATAGCCCCATTATAACCAACAAATATCATCATCCATCACATAATATGGAGAACATGATGAAAAAGGATGTCAACCCAGAAGAAACCACATGAAGGAGGATAGAACACATCTTAGATCGAATACCTATAACTAAAGATTGAAGAATAGAGGATAATAATCAATCCTTGATCATGGAATCCTACAAACATCGATTTGGGGTTGTCAGGTCACCTAGGGTCTTGGAAGAGTTTCAGATACCATAGTGTTTGACAACCCATGTTGTAGGAAAAACACTTAAAACGTTACGGTAGTGGGGAATTACACTACGTGTAATCACCATTCATGATATGTAATACACCATGATTGGTTTCCACTTAAAACCACAAATCCATTAGATTTATTTTATTTCTAAAAACAAAAAACATTGCAAACCGTGGAATATCCAGAACAATCCATAAACCCAAGATTCACACCGTGCTATCAACTTACGTGACGTGTAACACTTGAAGAATCTTTTTTCACCCCGAACTCTGGTGAAAAATCTCAAAAAACGTCCTCTAAAAATCTCAAACAACCAGAAACTAAAAAATAATAGACCAGAGGACACAAATCGTCACATCATATAACTCATAAAGGATTCTCATGCTTTTGAATCCAAAACCATGACTAGAATAAAAAATGGGTCCAGAAAACCACCTTGTGAGATACCTCTCACGAGTATCACCACTCCTCAGGCACTACAACCAGAAAAACATTCCATCCGAGACTACAAAAAATATACTACACAACCTCACCACCACATCATGAAACTGTATATTCTCACACAACCAAAATCTGACACAACCACTATGTATCCTTCTAAACCATTGCACATCCCAAACCAACATCTGCTATGGCCACCAAACTGCACTATACTAAACACACAAATCAGGGAAATTCATCCTCTTTATCAAGAAAAAATCCACTCATAGATTATCTGACTCTCCCATAGGTGTTTAATTACATCTAAATTAATGTGTATCTATTAGGAATCATGTCCTACCCTTTCAAAAAGTCAGGACCTTATCACCCAACACACCACACACAATCATAGACAAAGAGAAAAAAAGATTACCTTTTTAAAAAGGGTTTAAAATTCACATTTCAAATATAAATAGGGAAAAATAAAAACATCATCAAGTACTATGAATGAATATTCATTTCTCTCTCCCAAATACCATCCTTCGGTTCATCATGCCTCGACAACATGTGAACCAATGGAGTAGTTCTTCCACGCCACTCCTTCTCATGATGATCATATATCTCTAATGGAATCTCTACAAAAATAAAATCATCCTCGATATCAAACTCCATATACTCAATTAAGTGGTAGTAATTATGAATATACCAATGATGTTAAGACAGATGGAATATTTCATTGATTCTACCAAACCACGGTTGCAAGGCCAATTGGTATGCAACCTTGAAAACTCACCCCATTATCTCAAAGTGTCCAAAAAACTCTATAGAATACTTACCCGATTTTCCGAACCTATATTTTACATGTTCAGGGGAAACCTATAATAACACTTTGTCCCCAATATAGAACATCAAGGGACTCCATTTACAATGTGTATATGAATTATTTTGGTCCTATGTTGCTTTCATCATCTCACAAACAAGTTGAAATTTCATCGTTGTTATATACACTACCTCGGTACCAAGAACATATATCTGCACAAACATTTTCCAACACAACAATTAATGACATTATTTTTCATACAATACATAATACCGGTCCATGCCAATGAATGAGTGATATATATTATTATAAAAAAATATAACCAAGGAAGGTGTCACTCCCAAGATCTTTCAAGGTCCAAGACACAAGCACGTAACATGTCCTCTAAAGTATGGATAGTCCACCCACTATTCCCAACCATCTGAGGGTGCAAAGAAATGCTGAGGTGTAACAAAATGTTAAAATCATGTTGTCATCCACTCCTATATCAAATGGTAAAATACATATCCCAATCCAATAAAATGGACATTAAAACTATATATAGCCTAGCCACCTCACCCAGATACCAATTTCCCAATGAATCCACTATGATGGACTCCTTGATCACTAAGAAGGGAGATAATTTCATCAACCCATCCACCATTACACAACTAGAATCATAAACTCTATATTATTTGGGATATTTTGTGATTAAATCCATTGATATGTAATCACACTTCCACTAGGGAACATTCAAGGTCTCTAAAAAACCACCAGAACACAGTGCATAGCCTTTTCCATCTGGAAGAACAATCATCTTACCACATGCACCACAACTCCCTACATCATACTAGGTTATCATAATTGTGTCCTCAAGACATAGTAAATCTTGTAAACTCCTAGGTGTATCGCTAATAGTGATTAATGAAACTCTAGAAGTAATACCTTACACATGTATTCATTAATGGAGAACCTCACAAGGATCAACATCTAATTATAACCATCCTATAAAAATACCATCAGAACATCTCCATGGCCAACAAAAAGTATCTACCACCATACACCAACTTCCTAACAAATACCCCAATGTGACTCTACCACCTACCACATTAGATAATATGAAAATTTCATCTAAAATAGACAACATCTACCACCATCCACCCGTGCATACTGATCCAAGGATCCCAACTCATCTATCACTGTCCATGCATCTATAGACACCCAAAAGAACCTTTCTATTACTTTATACTAAAATGATCAACTAGAACATTACCCTTTCTGGAGTTGTAGAAGATCTCAAAATATGAATCTTGAAAAAAATCCATCCATCCCCAATCTCTCAAGTTCATATCTCACAATGAAAAGATATACCGTAGACTCTTATAATCTGTAAAGGCCACAAAGGACACCCTAATTAGCTAATTCCCCTAAAAAATTTCTGCAAACACACCCACTTATAAATATATATCATGGTAGGAATAGTTATTCTCAATAATAATAAAAAATTATACCCACAAATTATCATTGACCACTGATGCATCATCACACATCCCAAACCAAGATGCGAAGAATAAGAAAACACCTCAAACAAAACCTCTTCCTCCGAAATTCGAGAACTGACTAGCCTCCCCTTAGGATAAAGAATGATACCTTACATTGATCTCTCTACACAAAAACCATTGTATTTTATAGTGAAATAAATAAATAATGTTATATATTGGAATAAATAAGGTACGAACATCAAATAATATCCGTTGAGACCAAAGAAACCATAATCCTCTATCATGATCATTGGTAATGACCAAGAAAAAACTGCATCAACCTTCAATGGAAATACTGCTACACCATACTAGGACACTGTATGATCCCAGATCATCGTTTCAGGTATGTTTTTCCTTTTATGGTCGTTTTTTAAAAAAAAAGAAAAATTTGGAAATTTCCAAAGTACACGCGGTGTACTTTATAAGTACACATCGTGTACTTCGATGCCATTCAAGGCCCCATGCTAGATGTGTCCACGCTACACACACGGTTTGTAGGGGTGATGTAGAGCCTGCATAATGTGGAGTACGAAAAAGCCTAATACATGGTGTGTACTCCTGAAGTACATGTTGTGTACTTTCTTTTTCTCATTAAACGGACCGGGGTCGCACCTAATTGACAAAATCATCTTTTCTCCAGGTTCATTGACCGAGAGCGTCCCGTATGGCCTCGAACATCTTTCGAGCCCCCGAGCCACTGTCTTTTTTCCGAATCTACCACCGTAGATTGTGTTGGAACCATAGCGGTGAGCTCTTCCTTATTCTGGAGTTTCATTCCATGATTTTGCATCATTCTCAAGATATCGTGGGTTTAACTTTTATTGTGGTTTCATAGTTCTACGACGATCTAAGGAGAATCATGCATCGTGGTTCAAGTATATTAATCTCCTAGCATATAGGTAGGTGCTTTGTGCCTTACCGTTCTATGTCTTTTAGTTTTATGTGAAAATTCCACCAATACCCATGAATGTGGTATTGTGTGTTTAAAATTTTTCCCATATTGTTTTCCTACATATCTTGTATGCTTGTATAGATTTAATTTGTTCTTGTATGAGGATAATTACTATTCTTGGATGTTTTTCCCATGTCGGGTTCCATTTGAGACCTCTTGGTATTGTTATCCATTGTTCGTTATACATGTTTTCCAAGCCTTGGGAACGTATGATGGAATGTTGTTCATAGCATTCTTTCTATGATATAGACTGGATAGCAATCGAGCTCTATATGTGTAAATTGGTTATCTAGGTATCTCTATAGGCGTTCTTTGGCATTACAGAATTATTATTCACCGAATTACACAAGATCGTGAGAACCTAGTGCTATAGACTATATGGGATAAACGGAGTGAACATTCCAAGAGAGTCATGGACATTTTAGACTAAAGGGGATATAACAAGTGATATTCCTAGAGAGTATTGGATATTATAGACTACAGGAGGGTAAACCGAGTAAGCTTCCTAAGAGTGTCTTTAATTGTTTTAATTTTCATAAACTATTCCATGCTAGAGTAGGAATTGACAGAGAGAGCCTCCTCAGAGAGTCTAAGATAGACATGCGACTATAGGAGGATTGACCAAGTGAGCTTCCTCAAAAAGGCTCTATTCCATGGGGCTATAAGAGGGTTTGACCACGTGATCTTCCTCAGAGAGTCCCTGAATTCTCGAGAATATAAGGGGAATTGACCGAGCAATTTCCCCTAGGGAGTCTTATGATTTCGTATGAACAAACCAGAGGGGTTAGCCTGAGTGCACTGCCCAGAGGGTTGTTGGTACTTCGTGGATAGGACCTGAGGGGTTCATGTTGTGGTTAGTTGTTTTCTTCACTGCTGCTTATTGATTTGTGTATTGATCACTATGGTATATCATCCTGTTTACTAATAACTATTTATTGGTTGTTGTTTACTGTTTATTGTACTATTACATTCCATATAATCAATGATTATTAGGCTCAGATCTTCGGGTGGTTTCTTACTTGTATTTAGACTCACGTACTATTTGGGCCATTCTTTTGGGCCCAAAAAGACTATGTTGTTGTAGATATAGACAAGGGAAATCACCCTTTTACATCTGGTACTTGATTGCTATAGAGCTGGAGAGAAAGTGACCAAGCTTATGCATGTGATACTGAGGAGCTGTTTACCTTTTCTTTTGTACATTTTTTGGTACTGTTTTTATTACCATCATTGTGACCTACTTCAATGATTTACTAGATATATGTATAATTAATCATTTTGTATATACATATGTGCTCCATTTGTTTATTGTTTTAAAATTCTGTTGTGCATTGTTATTGGATATTTACTACTTCCTCAATTGTATGCTTTGTATACTTCCACTTTGAACTCTTCCAATGAGGTAATAGTTTCCCCATTTTCACACCTAATGCCTTCACTGCTATTCGATAGCCTTTTGCATTTGGGGAAATACACTTGAGGCCATGTGACCAACTGGGTACGGGGCGCCTCTTGGTGGCTTCCTAAATTGGGATGTTACAATGTGGTATTAAATGGATTCTTTTCTCTTGATTAACTATTTGGATCCTTTATCCAATGATAGGATGGATTCGGTACATGGTAATAAGATGTTCCTGGGAATAGCTATCTCATGCACAGGGAAAATCTAATCTACCTCATTTATTGTAGTTTTTTTTTCTTTTGAGATTTTACAGTTGATATGATTTCACCTAGAGTGATTCACATGACTTGGTTTTTTATTGTTGTTTCTATTTATGTCGTAACCTGATTAGATGAAGGAATTCCATATCATTCATTATATAGTTGCTGGTTAGAAATCAAATGCCAGGGATTCTTTCCATGACATCTAGGATGCAATAGTGATTTCATGTTGTTGTGGTAGACGTTTTGTAGATTATTCATGCAATTGTGATACATTCTTTGATAGAATCCATGATGATTGATAGAGAATTTTTTTATTGTACCTCAATTAAATGAATGCCAAAATTTGGTTCTTGAGGTGTTATGGGACCCCATCAATCGGAACATTGTATATCTTTGACTTTTTCCCATGTATATGATTGTTTAAGATGCCATGCTTTGATTCACGGGGAGTATGGGCCCTCACAGATCATGATTTGGAACCCCCAGGCTTATTTTTTAGTGTTTTCTGGGCTTCTATGTAGTTTCTGAGCTACTTCTCGGAAAAACCTAGAATACACGCAGTGTACTTTATGACTATACACTGTGTAATTTTAAACTGTGTCACTATCTATGTGATCAGAAACATGGGGTTGTGAAAAGTCTGCAGGAACACGCCCTGTACGGTTGGTACATGCCGTGTTGTAGTGTGTTGTGTACCCGGTCATGTCACTAAAAACACGGGTCGAGGAAGCTCATGTAGTACACTGTGTGTTTGGAATGGCCACGACATGTAGCCTTGTTCTAGGTACCCAGTCGTGTCTTGAAAAACATGGGTTGGTGTTATCTTCTCCTATATATGCCGTGTTTGTTCGGAACACACCATGTAAGGTTCATTCATGTATCCGGCTGTGTAACTAACAACACGGGTCACCGAAGCCTTGTCTAGTACATGCCCATTTGTATTGATTTAAGGAACACACCATGT
Source organism: Viscum album (assembly GCA_963277665.1). Lineage (NCBI taxonomy): Eukaryota > Viridiplantae > Streptophyta > Magnoliopsida > Santalales > Viscaceae > Viscum > Viscum album. The sequence continues at coordinate 492,838,751 of OY728162.1, forward strand.
AGATCATATACACATCGTGTAGTCGTGTTCGGTATAATGTAAATGTTCTTTCTCCTATTCCTATTTTGTACTCTTGTGTTCTATGTCCTTAATAATCATAATCTAAGGCGTGCTTTTAATAATTCATAGCTATGCCACCATGAAATCCGTCATTTGTACGTCATCTACTGGACAGTGATCAGACAGAGGACATGGCCGATCCAGGACCTCTTGCAGATCATCCTATTGTGCCCACCTTTGCACCAGTAGTTATAGCCATTTTCGGTGTCGATGCATAGTTCATGGAGGACTTCCTGAGGATGATGCAGACCTTCCAGAGAGCGTCACCTCATGTCCCATCAGTGGCTATGTTGACAGGGGTTTCCAGTAGAGGTATCCTCCGACTTTCTCAGAGGATGGAGGACCCCAGGCTACAGAGTCATGGTTAGAGGCCACACTAATGATCATCGAGCATTTGGAGATACCTCTATAAGAAAAGGTAAAGGTTTCTACTTATATTATTTCTGAAATATCCAAGAGGTGGGGGGAGGTGACCTCGCAGTCAGGGCTCCAACAGAGTATGTCATGGGATGAGTTTTGGCACATCTTCTACAATTAATTTTACCCAGAGACCTTGAAGGGATGATCGATCCCATGAGTTTATGAGTCTGGAGAAGGGTGATCTTTCAGTTATGGAGTATTCGTCTCATTTTTCCAATCTGCAGTGCTTCATGCTGATTCCAGCAGGTAATGAGTTATTACTTGCTAAGAAGATTGAGGACGGTCATAGGCAGGAGATCTATTCCTAGGTGAATATCTTCAGGTTGAATTTAATATCAGCTATCGCCAACCAGGCACTGATCCCTGAGCGCAATCAGAGATATTCTGGAGCAGTGGGCCAGGGCGGTTCCACATCTGGAGTCTGTGCTCCTCTTTCTGATAGCAGGAAGAACCACAAAGAGTCTTCTCGAGGAGATCGGAGTTTGGGGGATGTATCTTCGGGCAACATGTTGTATGCTACCAGGGTAGTAGGAGTGGGCATACTAGGCATCAGTGTCAGAGAGACCCGATGGAGTTCTGATCATGTGGTAAGATGGGCCATCTTCAGCCGTTTTGTCAGATATTTTCACCTACAGTTGATCATAGGGGTTCTTCTATGACCTCGCGTACAAGGAATGCATCTCCAGTTTCTCACTAGCCAGGGAACTAGAGTTCTTTTTTCCATTCAAGTTGAGGTGGATGTTGCGACCATGGTGGTCAGTCACCAGGTTACTAGGGACTGTAGAGTGGATCTGCTCCAAGTGGTCATCCAGAGGTGTAGGGCCGTGGTACAGGCCTAACATTTTCTATGGAGAAGACCTATTAGGAGTAGGATCCCAGCCCTTCCACAATTCGAGGTACGACATTAGTAGCCTCAGTTTTATTTTCAATCCCTTTTCGATACTGGTGCGTCACATAGCATTATCTCTGATACTGTTTTGGAGAGCCTTGTGCTCTATATCATTTTGTATGATGAAATGTTGACTCTTGATACACAATTGGGAACGAGGAAATCTAGTGTACATCAGTTAAAAAAGATCACTCTTGAGGTCTCAGGGTGTCATTTCTTATGGGAACTCTATGTCCAAGAGATTACAGGCTATGATGTAACCCTTGGTATGGTGTGGTTAGTTATCTTCCAGGTAGTCGTCGATTGCTATTGCCATAGGGAGAGTTTCGTATCACCAGAGGGCAGATCGTTTTTTCATAGAGGTGAGTGGGATGTCCAGGAATGTAGATATGGACTTGAGCATCACAGTCTAGGAAGAGTTATAGCCCTGATTTCCAGTCTTTATCTGCATGACCAGGGGATGTCGTAGTTAGAATTTACACCTGTGTTGGATTGTTTCAGGGATATCTTACCCGAGGAATTTTTAGGTTTTCCTACAGAGCGTTAGGTAGAATTCTCGATTGAGCTCGTGTGACGAGTGTAATCGATGTCCCTTCCTCCTTATATTATGGAAACAACTGAGTTTCAGGTGCTCAAGAAGCAGTTGGAGGAGTTGAAGGAAAAGGGTTTCATCCGACCTAGTACTTCTCCATGGGGTTTACATGTCCTGTTTTCAATGAAGGCCGATGAAACCCTTAGGCTTTGCATAGATTATCAGAAGCTAAACTAGTTGACGGCCAAGAACCGATATCCCATGCCATGGATCGATGACCTCTTTAATCAGCTTTGAGAAGCCTCTATGTTCTGAAAGATCGATCTGTGGTCCAGTAATCATCAGTTGTGAATTAGACCATCCGATATACCTCTTACATTCATCAGGATCAGGTATGGTCTATACAAGTATACGGTCATGCCAGTCAGTCTCAGAAAGGTGATAGCAGATTTTATGGCACTGATGAACCGAGTGTTCCATGCATACCTGTAATCCTTCATGGTGGTTTTCGTGGACAACATATTGGTGTACTCTCACACTCGAGACGACCATGCTAACCATCTTGACATTGTTCTCAGAACACTAAGAAATAATCAGTTATATGTTAATCTCTAGAAATTCCACTTTTAGATGGATCAGATTCACATCGTTGGTCACATTATCTCAAAGACAGGTGTATTAGTAGACCCAAAGAAAGTGAGATCTATAGTTTCCGGGGAGCAGCCGAAGAATTTCTTTTAGGTGTGGAGTTTTCTTCGGCTGGATGGATACTATAGGTGTTTCATATAGTACATATCACGCCTAAAATCACCACTGACAGTTCTGACCAAGAAAGGGCGATGTTCGTACAGTCAGATTCTTGTGAGACATCCTTTCAGGAGCTTAAAGGGAGGTTATCGTCAGCACCGGTACTAGTTTTTCCAGATCCAGGAAAAAGAAATACAGTCTACTTTGATGCTTCGGGTGTCAGACAAGGATATGTGATTATTCCGGGAGATGGTGACGTTGCTTACAGGTCTCGGTAGTTGAGGCCACACGAGAGGAACTACCTAATGCACGATCTTGAATTGGCTGATGTAGCTCAAGCCTTACGCTTTTGGAGACTCTATCTTCTGGGAAAGCACATTGTGATGCATACAGATCATTGGATTCACAATTATATATTCAATTAGTGTGATTTGAATCTGAGAAAGTATAGGTGGCACGATTAAAATTGCTATTTCGACTTTGAGCTTGCCTATACGCTGAGAAAGGGAAACACATGGGATAATGCATTGAGCAGGAGAACTCAGATTCATGCAGTTCAATAGGCCAGAAGTGTGTGGCAGCTTATGGAACTGTTCACTGAGATGTATTTGGATATGCATGATAGAAAATGGTAGACTTTTTTATCTTCGGTGGTTGTTACCTCTTCTCTTCTTGATCGGGTATGAATGAGGCAGCTATCAGACTCAGAAGGCCTTGTCCTGCGGGAGAGTGTGTTAGGAGAGGACCCTCTTCCTTGATAGACAGTGGGAAAGGATGAGATCGTACATTTCTAGGGAAGCATATGGGTCCCATTAGACATACACAAGGAGCTGATGTGGGATTTTCATTCCTTAATTTGGGAAATTCATCATGGTGTCACCAAAATGTATCAGGATCTACACCGTCGGTACATGTGGTAAGGTATGAAGAAGGATTTCATTAGGTTTTTCATGAGGTATACCACGTGTCTGAAGGTGAAAGCAGTGCATCCATGACCTTCTAGTATTTTACATCAGTTACACAATCCTGAGTGGATGTGGAACGATGCCATGATGGACTCTGTGAACAGGTTACTGAGGTCACCTCAAGGGAGTGATGCTGTTGGGGTGGTCGTCGATAGGCTTGAGAAGGTTTCTCACTTCATTCCGATATGGGAGACCTTCAGTGTTGATGATATGGGGTGATTGTACATCTGAGAGATTGTACGTCTGCATGGAGTTCCACACTACATTGTTTTAGACAGGGATGCACGCTTAACTTCTCGGTTCTGGCAGGGGCTTCAGAAGGATTTGGTTACATAGGTACTTTTGAGTACAACATTCCATCCCCAGAAAGAGGGTCAGTCCGAGTGTATGATCCAGGTGCTTGAGTATATGCTCCCATCTTGCATTCCAGACATTGGAGTTTCTTGGGAGAAGCATATTCCTCTCGTGAAGTTTTCCTATGAGAACAGTTTTCAGGTGACAATTCAGATTGCACCTTATGTGCCTTTGTACGGTAGGTCATCCCAATCACCTTTGTGATTGATGGAGGCATGAGAGGATGCTTTGCTGGGACCATGTCTTGTCCAGGAGACCTTAGAGAAGATAGGGTTGATTCAGAAGAGGATGGATATAGTTCAGTCATGACAAAAGTCTTATGCTGATCAGTAGAGACGACCTATGGAGTTTGAGGGTGGGGATTATGTTTTCCTACGTGTCGCACCAAGGTTGGGACTCAAGAGGATTCAGAGACAGTGCAAGCTTTCACCACGATACTTCGGTCTGTTTGAGGTGTTGGAGAGAGTTGGTCTGGTTGCCTATCAGTTGTAGTTACCTCAGAGGTATAATTCTATCCAAGTCTTCTTCCACGTGTCTTAGCTCCAACATTAATTTTCAGACCTGTATCATATCATTCAACTCAAAGAGGTTGATCTTGTAGCAGATCTGTTGTTTGTGGAGCATTCTATCTGGATTGTTGATCACAATATGATGGTTCTCCATGGCCTGTCTTTTCCTCTTGTACGGGTGCTATGATAGCATGGGTGAGTACATAATGAGACTTGGGAGAGGGAGGCTGATGTATGATCGTAGTGGTCAGATCTTTTGGGGTGTTCTTCTTCTACTCCACTCTAAGGAAATTCAGGGATGAATATATTTAAGGGGGGAACTTTGTATGAACCCGGATCTTCATTTTAGGTATGTTTTTTCTTTTCTGGTCATTTTTAAAAAAGATCAAATCCTGAAATTTTCAAAGTACATGATGTGTACATTACAAGAACATGTCATGTACTTTGATACCGTGCAAGGACATGTGATAGCCATGACTGGGACACATACATGGTGTGTCGGAGAAATTTGGTGGCCGCTTAAATCGGAATATCGAAAATCCGAGTAGAGGTTGTGTACTCCAGAAGTACATGATGTGTATTTTTTTAGTTAAACGGACTAAGGTCACACCTAATCGACAAAATCATCATCTTCTATAGGTTCTTCAAACGAGAGCATCTTGTATGGCCACAAAAATCCTCCGAGCCCCTGAGCCTCCGTCTATTTACTGAATCTACCACTTTCAGTTGTTTTGGAACTACAGTGGTGATCTCTTCCTTCATCTTGAGTTTCAATCCATGATTTCCCCTCTTTCATAAGATATCGTGGGTTGAACATTTTGTGTGTTTTGGTGGATCAATGATATTGGAAATAGAATCAAGCCTCGTGGTTCAAGTATATTAATCTCCTAGCATCAAGGTAGGTGGTTTGCTCCTTACTATTCTATGTCGTTGGGTTTTAGGTGAAAATTCCACCAATACTCGTGAATAGGGTATTGTGTGTTTACTGTTTTCCCCATTTTGGTTTATTACCTTACATGTATGATTGTGTAGAGGTAATTTGATCTCATATGAAGGTAGTTACTATGATTGGATGTTTTTCCCATGCCTTGTTCTATTTGCGACCTTTTCGTCTTGTTAGCCTTTTGTTGTTATACCAATTTTCCATGCCTTGTGAACGTAAGAAGGAATTAAGTTCTTGACATGGTTTCTATGCTGTATACTGGTTATCCAAGTATATCTATAGGTGTACATTGGTTATCCATGTAGCTATATAGGTGTGATTTGGCATTATAACATTATTATGCACAGACTGGCATGAGACCATGAGAACCTAGTTCTATAGACTATAAGGTGTAGACCGAGTGAGCTTTCTCATAGATTCTTATACATTATATAATATAGAGGATAGACCGAGTGAGAATCCTAGAGAGTCTTGGATATTATAGACTTCATGAGGGTAGACCGAGTGAGCTTCTTTAGTGAGTCTTTAATTTTTTGAATTTCCTTAAACCATTCCTGGATAGAGTAGGAATTAACTTAGCGAGTTTCCTCAAAGAGTCTATGTAGACTTTATAATATAGGATGATTGAGCAATTGATATTCCTCAGAGAATCTCTAGACCTTGGGGCTATTAGAGAGTTAGACCATGTGATCTTCCTCAGAGAGTCCCTGACTACCCTAGACTATAAGGTAAATTGACCGAGCGAGCATCCCCTGGGAGACTTATAATTTCATATGAACAAACTAGAGGGGTTAGGCTGAGGGCACTGCCTATAGGGTTGTTGGTACTTCTTGGATAGGATCAGAGGGGTTCCTATTTTGTTTAGTTGTTTTCTTCACTAATGCTTGTTGATTTGTGGATTGATCACGGTTATATATCATCCTATTTACAAATTACTGTTTACTGGTTGTTTTTTAGTGTATACTGTACTATTACCAACCATATACTAACTGACTATTTGGAACAGAGCTTCGGGAGGTTTCCTACTATGATTTAGTCTCACACCTTATTTGGGCCATGCTTTTGGGTCCAAACAGCCTATGTTGTTACAGGTATTGACAAAGGGAGGAATCCTTTGACTTCTTGTACTTGAATTCTTTAGAGCTCTAGAGCATGAGACCAAGCTTACACATGGAATTTTGAGGAGCTGTTAACCTTTTCTTTTGTACATGTTTTGGTACTGATTGTATTTCCATCATTGTGACCTGTTTGGCTGATTTCCTATATATATGCATCATGAACCATTTCATATATACATATGCGCTCATGTTGGTTATTGTTTTAGACTTCTTTTGTGCATTGTTATTGGATATTTACTGATTCCTCTATTGTATTCTTTGTTTACCTCTGCTGTGTACTCTGCCAATGAGGGCATAGTTTCCCCACTGTAACACCGAAGGCCCTTGCTGCTAGTCAGCAGTCTTTGGCATTTGGGGAAATGCTCTTGAGGACATGTGACCAACCAGGTATGTGGCACCTCTGCGTGGATACCAGAACATGGAAGTTACAAACACAAAATAGAATATGAAATTACCTAGTGCATCCCAAACATACATTTGGAAAACATTCCATAGAGAATGTGTCATCGAAAAGAATCCAAGAATGTTACGAGATTCCTGGTATACACATTCTTTATCTTAATGTAGTTTTTCATGTAACTAATGAATACGAAGATGGAACAATATAGAAACTCATGGAACATAGAGTTCATAAGTCCCATAACCCCAGATTGTGAGTACATAAAACGATTTAAATAAATAAAAACTCGTAGAACCCATACATATATTGGAACATAGTAATCATTATATCACTCTCGTTTAACCTGAACTGGTAACATGCAGAACAAAAATCACTCTTGGAAAACCAAATCACCCCTCTCAACTTTTGGAAAAGATCATACATCCTTAAAAAATAGTAAAAATTCATGATTGTCTACTAATTCACCATCTGGTTGTCTATGAAAAACCTTACAACACAATCATCCTTTGTTGTAAAAAAATTGAACCACACCATGGTCACACACTAATCAATATAAAACCAATCTACATATGATAATAGATAAAAATCCTTAATTACATCAAATTATAAGGTTCCATCAAATAAGGATCCATCAAAATTAGAGATTCATTGTGTTGAACATCTATCCAGAACTCAACGTTAGGTCGAGACGGTAGAATCACAACCTCCATAAGAAACAAATCTAGGATATCTCTAATGACCATGGGATCCTCTACCATTTAAGCTACCATTTATTCCACTAATATATCAAAAAATAAGGAAATAAGGCTTTCCACAAACAGATATCCCACCTAACAGCCGAGCTCGCTAAAAAAAACCCATGTTGAATATCCACATCTAAGAACAAAATTTTTCTCCATAATTTGTCTATAATAGAACATATGGAATAAAACCATTCTATACTATGGATGAAATTTTATGGATGCATTTGTAGTATGATGAGATCCCCATGAGACGAATGTGGTCCCATCATCAGTCTACACCCCCAACATGTATCATAAAAGATGGTATGCCATTTGACTAGGGTATATAACACCTAGGGTATGTAAATACAATCTACAAATAGTTAAGGATTATGGAAATGAGTGGTTGAAAAATGATTTTTTAAGAACTTGAATCAGAAAAATCACTAGAATGGGCACACAAAAATTGATCATACCTCTGACGATCTTAGGCCACTCTAGAACTACTGCATCCATAACATGAAACTGTCTAAACCCAACTCCTCTACCTATCTATTGACAAAAACATCCACAACCATGCATAGGATGAGGACCTAGAAAATTAGGAAAACCATGAGGTCAAACTGTACATTCTCTATCTACCCTCACTGGAGAAAAATATTGTTATCCCTATTACTGAAAGTGTCTCACCAACAACTACTACTGAGGATAATTCTTGACCTATCTGCCTCCACCAAAATCTGGTCTAACAAAATTTTCTACATTGGTTATAAAGATGGATTTGAAATGTATATAATAAATAGATCCATCCTAAACCCACATGAAATGAATGAGAAACACTACCACCAGAAGACCATAAATACTGATGTTTAGGTCAACTTCCTACTAATTGAAACCTTGAAGGTACTTGCACTAGATACCCTCCACTAGTAACCCTTCCCCATGAATAACTCTTTTAGATCCTCTCTCATGGTTAGCATCCTCTTTAGTGTATCTGCTCAATCACCACTTCCTTCTTTTGAACCTCCAAGTACACTGTTAATGTAAAAGGAGTTACCACATAGTGGATATAACTATAGAGCGCCTCCTCAAGACGTTTGACATGAGACAAAAAATTCGGAATGAGATCTTGGAAAAACTTTAGGGTGTCATTGAACATGATCCTCAGATATCACAATGACAAACTCCCCTAGATAAGGAAGAGTAGCACCTACCTCCTCTCAACCTTCATGGCCAATGAAAAGAATTCTACTTGGAACTCATTCTTTTGGTCAATCCAAAAAACAATTACCTCTATCCACTCCCCCAAATACAAAATCCAGAACTTAAGCACATCTCCTTTCACATGGCTAACATACAATTGAACAATGCATTATATCTGGACCTGAAATAATCATAAGGTGATCTGAAGCTCCTCTAGCCAATTTTCCAGCTCCATGTATGATACACTTCCCTTATACATTCCTAAAACCTGCCATTTTAAATCAATAAATGTTATAATCCACCGGTTATCATCCTCCACTTGATCAACCATTCATCGATCAAATGGTTTAGAATTCTGAGCCTCAACTACCCAATCCACACACAAACAATGTAATGGAGCCATATTTGAAATGTAAATAAAGATTTGAAAATCCCATGTAATATGTTTTTTATGGATTCATTTTAACTCATTTAAAAGATTTCATATTAATTAAATAATTTTCAAAAAACCCCAATTTAAACATGAACACAAGTCATTATGATGAATGTTACTTTCCTAGGGTATATTCCGAACAAATGGTGTACCCTCACATTTTCGGTTGGTAGAAATAATTTCCATGCATCGAATCCCAGGGGGTGGGGTAATATCTTATTCCCAATATGGTAATCTATGTCCTATGTCATTCCCCAAGATTATATAACAATGTTTCCATTACATCCCATGAAATCCACAATGTGCATAACCTCAAAATCCATTATATCTATCTACCATTACCTATTATACCATTCTATTATGAACCCCTCCATTCAAAAATTCCCCTCCATGGCTGGTAATAAATAAAGGGAGATGATGACCCCCCCTATGTACCACCTCTAGTAGGACATAGGTTGGAACTAGTACCAAGTGTATACAAATCTGATAAAATGAGATGAATTAGCCTTTTTACAAAACAAGATCAAGAGATATGATGATTCATCCCCAAAATAAATCCAACATATATTTATACAGAAAATTAAAAAACCATCCCACATGCATGCATAGTGAAAAACATCCAGAAATACAAGGACAAAAACAATATAAAAAAATATTCCTAAAATTAAATCTAAGGAACAATAAAGAAACTATCAAGATCCAACCTAGTAGGGACCATCACAATTTATAAAATAATACTTGAAACATTAAAAAAAATACACAGGGATAGCATACATGTATACTTAGTAAAAAAATGGCTATTTTTCACATGTGAATGAAACAACCAAATTCCCCTATGAGAAAACAGAAGAACCTAATATCACATAACATGTATACTAACCATCCTAATATAACCATTTAACACACAAAAAATATCAAATTTCATGTAATGTAATATAATGAAAATCAATTTTGGGGTAGCCCGAACCACTTTCCCACTAGTATATAGTATTATAAAAACCGGGTTTCATGGCGGTTTTATGGCGGCGGTTCACAAAACCGCCGTTAAACGTTTTCGCCGAAAGGTTTCACGGCGGTTTTTAATAAACCCCCTTGAAACCCATAAATATTTTTAAAAAACCCTGACCCTTCACCACCACCACCCTGGTGTTTTCCCCAAACCCCTGGGATCCCTTCATCCCCTACCCCCTAGCCTCGGTGACCCCCAACCGTTCGGTGACCCTCATGCCCTCCATTCGTCCCCTAACCCCCCCGGCCCCGGCGACCCCCAACCGTCCGGAAACACCCAACCATTCGGAGACCCCATCAAGTGACCCGAGACCCCCAACCGTCTGGCGAACCCTGTCCTCTGTCTCCGACGACCCCGCGACCTCCATTCATTCATTTTTAGTTATTCTTATTGTTAAATTTATTTTATTTCGTCTTGGATATTGGTTTGAAATCATTACCACTTTATTAATTTTTTATGCTTGACACTAGTTTGTGTCATGTGGGGATTGGTATCTCCCTTCAGGAAATGTATCATGCTAGGTAGAATTTCAGGTTGGATGGAACCCCATATTTGTTTGTGCCAACGACTAATCGAGGTAAACAAATTTCTTCCTAGAGAATAAGATAGGGGAGGATGAACATATAATGAATAGTACCCAATGTCTTTCCACATGGTGTACATGGTGTTTACACTCAAGTACATGGATTGAAAATCACTACTACTCTACATATAATGTGATATTTTTTTGATACATGTTGTGTGTCTTGTTGAATATGATGTGAGGGACAACCTACGGTTCCATAACTATAGTCCCTATAAATGGCTCTAAAGTCTAGGAAGGGATACACGGTGTATCCATTACGATGACACATTGTGTAGGACTAATAAATATTATAATAATGTAATCCATGTACCCATATCAATTATAAGGTTATATTCTCAAGTAATACTATCAATGCACGTTGTTATATGACATTTAACTCTAACTAATCCCCTATAGGCCAAAGAAATAATGCCTAACAAAATTGTTTTCCTATCAAATACATTTATTTAGTTATTTTTTTATTATAAGATAACATTACACTCTTTTATTTCTCATAAATTCCATATCTACTTATTTATTATCCTGGGAATATTCAAGATGAATTAACCATGAATAAATCCTAACTGATAATAAGATTTTATCCATCAATTGAGTGAAAAATATGATCAAATCACTATGAACTTATTTATACTGTGCCCCCAAATTAAAAGTTGAATTATTCTCCCAATCACTCAGTCATGATATGTTATTGAGTCTCATAACATATATAAATAATCATTTTCATAATCGATGAAACATTCCTAGTGAACCTATGTTCAAACATAGTTCAAACATGATTGGTAGTAGAATAACAATCTCACTACAAGATAATGATCAATAAACAAATAATGGGTGAATAATGGAAGCATAAATAGGTTTAAATAAATAATTGAAATGATATATATGGAGACCAATCATTATCATGGAATTAAAATAAAATGTAAAATTTTGACAAAATAAATTTAATCCAGTCCAAATATATTATTAAAGTTTTCTGGACATATAATAGATGATAATAATCAATATAAATCCAATATATCTGAAATTCATTCACTAATTCGAAAACAATTGGAATAATATTAAAAAGTATATACCCATTGAATGATTGATCATTATTGAAGAATGGATCTATGACAGTGTTGATGACAACATCCAAGAATAAGTCATCGATAACGAGCCTTGGAAAATCTAATTGACATTTTTTATTCATTCTTAATCTAAATTAAAAGATTAGTATTTCAATTTAATTATAACCCTATATAAATATCCTTGGATTAGTATACTAACCCCCCAGATATTTACCATAGTGGTGATTAAATCGGGGGACAACAAGGTCAAGAGAAAAGAAATTATTGTGTTAATATAGTTAATTTATTTAATCTAATACCTACCCACAACTAGGAATCATCCATTAGTAGGATTCTAGTGAACTATAAGCTCCACCAATGGTGAAACCTTTTTAAAAAAATGATGGTATCAAATTACTTATCTAAGTCTCTAACAAATCAATATCAGATTATTATAATATGTATAATGCTTCACTTTTTATTAAATTTGTTATTATTATTTTATTACTGTATAGACTTATGACATACATAATTCCATAAAAACTCTAATGGAATAAACTAGATATATATATATCACAAATGTAAAAGTTATAAATTTATAAGAATTTGTTTTCCAAATCATCTTTTATTTTATCCCCAAGAAGATAAAAATACAAAATATGTGAGGTTTAATAGACCACATATTGCTCTCATAGACCCACAATAACGTTTTGAAATTTACATGTATCCAAATATAATGAAATAGTTGAAAGTATCACATATGAAGGATCTTCTCTCACCGATCCCCATTCACCATTGGTAACCCAAAAAGTTGCTTTGTCCGCCACGTCTAACTAAACATTGTTAATCAGACCCAACAAGTTGTGTGTGTATCTTCACAACCACAAAAAATGTTTTATATAAAATACTCAGTATAACTAAGGTGGGTAATTTATTAGGGAATAAAACCTTCCCAACACTATAAAGTGTCTCGAATGACCTAATGATCAGCAGGTGTATCATATTACAATGAAGAAACCCTATAGGAAACATGTAATAGAGAGGTAATTAGGAACAAATTGTCTCCCACATCATTATCTGAAGTCCTATAATGTCTGAATTTTTTTACCATATATAAGAATTAGTCATTTTTCACTGAATCATAGAATATTTTTTTATTGTTTAATATAGTAGGTCTAGTAGGACAAATGATGTCTCAATTATCTCCATCAATCATCTGGGCGACCTACATGGTCAACCATAAAATGTATAAACTGGTATTTTTTTTGATAATGTGGAGATAACATAATTGAATGAAAACATTAGAAATTGATTATTATCATCAAAACTCCAATATAATCCCAATAAACTACCTCTTGGAATATACTCCATAACGTTAATAGTTCATTTGATAAGGCCACTTTTCTAAGAGTGGAATTCCATAATCAACTATAACTAGTTCCTAATGTTACCCTACACACCCGTACACAATAATTATGAGAATCGATTATCAGTGTTGGAGACATTGATCAAGGGAACCCAATGAATTAAAAAAATTGTATGTAAAAAAACCTGAATTCTAAATTAGTGTATTCTACATGATGGTATGAAGTTGGGACAACTTGTTCATTTGATAAATAATCTCTTAAATAACATTGTGACCCCTCATATTTCATGGATACCCCATCACAAAAATATATAAATATCATATCCCACTTCCACCTAGGGACCTCAAATTGGTTGATTAAAACTTACCAGACCATATTTCCCCAACATCAGATCTTGATAGGTGAGGCAATAAGAAGAAACCTCATCATCAGCATGTCCCTTGATTTTCCACCCAACTAATTAAAATGTTTTTATGATATTCATATCCACTGTATGATATAATTCAAATGGGGAGGTGTGAAACCTCATTATCATGTACTCATGCATTATGATGATAACAAATTTATGTCATTGGAGAAAGATTACTTAAACACTACTTCAAATAATTAACTTGGCACATATTATTAGGATATCGGGTTGTATAGAACATCAAAATGGATTCCTCATAACTATGTTTCATTAACATAAAAGAGAATTTATGGAGTCACTACCCTAAATTTCACATAATCTAACTTATATCATAAAAAAATCCCAACATTAAATATTATAATTGTTTTAACGACTACTCCGCCAATTGAGATAAGGAATTCATACTGAAGGAAGTTATTCCTAAATATTCCATTCAAGGATTATACAATATATTGATGTAATTATCATATAATAACACTAGAAAATGAGTCTATTAGATATTGCAGTGTCTCTGGGAAAGGATATGCTTTTGAATCTAGTTGTTTGCTTAAACGAATACGATTTAGAGGGAAATTAATCGATATCATCATGTTTAAATACACCAAATCAATTTCTATTATATAGGAATCATAGATCATGATTTTATATTAGATCGTTGAACCATTGGAAATGTTATTTTTTAATTTTTTGTGTTATTTTTACATACTTCCATCTTTATGAAAATTAACACCTATAACAATATAGAGTTATCAAACTTATCAATTTTTATTCTCTATCTAATTTAATAATTACCAACAACATAAAAGCTTCCTACATTGAAATAATTTAATTGAAATGTATTTAGTAATTAAACATACATATGTACAATTCCTCTAATCAATACATTCGTTCTAGAACTATTCATCACAAAAAATTAAATTCGGTTAAAAAATCACTCAATGACAAACTCTATAGATCTTCAAATTTTAACATTAATGAATAGTTTCATTTACAATATAATATTGAACACTTATTTATAGGTTCTACTAGAACAGAAAATATTGGAAACATTTTACATTGTATCTCTCATTCAAATTTATGATATACATTTAATGATCATTTGAATTTTTCTGGGATGCTACATAACTCTTATAGAACATTCATTAATGTTAATAAATTCTCCGAAATATACAAAATTCATTGACATTACTTAAACTAAATTTTAGGTCACTCTTCCCACATAGTAACATCATATATGTTAAAATTGTAAAACATTAACATTGTAAATTCTTGAAACGTCAAACTTGTATAATTTTACAAACTTCAACTTTGTATATTTGAATTTGTACATACATGAATTAGGGAATTTGAAAAGATATATTCACTATTCATCCAATTTCTCCATTTGATCGTAATATTTATAAACATTCTCCATTATATAGTACTATTCATACATTTTCTACATCTAATCATGATATTCATTTACATTCACCATGAGATCAAATTGTTCCTAAATTTTATCTGTTTGATTATAATATTCTTCTTCTTTATCCATTTGGTTTTACTCATCATCATTTTCAAATAACTGATTATACTATTTATTTTGTTTCTATATCTAATGATACTATTTATTTTTATCATCCTGTTATCAGACTATTCATTTTATTTCACTATATAAAAACATTGATACAACATTTTCTCTATCTAATCAAACAGTTAATCTTCACTGTCCTTATAATCAATCTATTCATTTTATTTCTCTACACAATCATATTTTTCATCTGATTTATGGATATAATATTATAGTTCATTACATTTCTACATTTGATTTTACTAATCATATACGTTATCGTTCTGATTATACTATTCATTTTACCTATCATTCCAATAAAAAATTTCATATATTTCTGATGTGTGATTATATTATTCATCTAGAGAATACGTAAAACCATTCTCACAAAATATTTAACTGATATAACTATTCATCTTGTGATGAAGTATAAACATTATAAAATTTATAATCTAGAAACCTAAACATTAGAAACTCTTGAAAAATTCTCTTCTCTTTTCTCCTATAATGTTCAACTCGTATCATGAAGTCTGCTTAATGTTTTTAGAACACGATAGAATAGAAAGGATAATTTTAATTAGTATGATATTTTATAAAGGAATCAGTTTAACATTATACCTTTCTATATTTCTTCATTAATAAACAAAAAATTGAATATTACATTTTCTTACATTCCACGTGTTAATATATAACAACTTTTAGTTTTTTGGACATATCAAAAAACCACTAATATTGTAAAAAAACATTATTCTAATGATATTCATCTTCATAAAACATCCAAAATCACCAAACAATACTTTATAAAAATGATTCATTTAATGGTTCATCTGATGTATCATCTGACCCACAACTTCTCAATTCATCAAACATTATAAACTCTAAACATCATATTTTCTTCATACTTATATATCCGATAATTTTGAAAATTTCATATCATTCAATATTTTTGAACATTATGACATTACATATTTTATAATCTTAAGATACTTCATAACAACAATTTCTTTTGGTTGTTGCAACTCTTCAATTGATGTTTTACAAAAAAAATTAGAAAATTGTCTTTTGATAACAAATAGAAACAATGGTAGGCAAAAAATCACTAATTATCTTTAGTATCCCAGTTTTTATTTCACGAAAACATTAATTAAAAACTTTTTGAACTCGTCATTTTTAATCAATCATTCATTTTCACAACATATTTATTAACTAAACATTTTTTAACTTTTTACAAAACATAGTATTTCACAAAAATAGTTTCCTGTAACCACACTACTGTAAATAGATATGGTTTTAATTAAATTTAATCCATTAGTGAGAATAAAATTGATCACCATGTAAAGATAAACCACCTCACTTTTATCTTTTCAATGAATAAATATAAAATTTTCACTCTCCACATTTTAATTATCCCCCCCTTTGTATGATAACCTCAACTTCATATTCTTTATAGAATAAAATATTAATTACATAAAGAAAATAAAAAACATATTTACAAATTTGTTACATTCACTCAAACATTTTCTATTTAATTTGAACTACAACGGGTAAATCCTTATGATTTTTAAGAACTATTTGTTGGAGGCTAAAAATAATGTTACATCCTTAGATCATTTAATATATTCCTTGGAACAGAGTTTATGAAAACACCATAAATTTTATAATTTTTAAAAATGTTTTTTAACATTACATCTGTAGTGATAAAAAGTATTTTTCATAATGCAATACTTTAAACAAATGTGTTTTGACCATGAATATTTTATGTTAGTTTTGAAAAAACAATAAAACATTCATTATCACAAGTAATCTTAAATGGTATAGAAATTTTCAAAGACATATCTTCATGATTTAATTTTTTTCCAAATTAATTTATAAATGAAATGGTGGTAGTAATGTATTTTTAGACTATTATTCCCATTGTCACTAAATATGATGTCTTACTATGAAATTAAAAAAAGAATTATATCATATAAAAATATCATAATGTTGATTTCATTTCATTTAGTCCTTCAATCCTAACTAGTTTCTGTATAAATAATATATATCATATGAAAAAATCTTTTATATAAAATTACATAGAATGGTAACCATTTAACATATCTAATAAATCTTTTTCCGTAATCATTTGTCATTCCTCTGGATAAAAATGGTATCTATAACATAAGTTAGTTGAATACACAATGTCAGTCCATGATTTTGTATGAATGATAAAATATCTTATCAAATTTTTGAAGTCATTCTAAATCACACTATTCCCATATTCAACATTAAACATTGTTATTCCAATGCCAATATGAGTATATACTTATTTGGAATCAACAATATATGATAGTTTTAATAACTCCCTGGTCTACCTTTCTTTGGATAAGACAATGTATGATTCCACATATTTCACTTTTACAATAAGAAATAAATCTAATTATATGTGAATTTATATTTCACAGTTTTTGAATATATTTAGAAAACTCATTAAAATAATTTTCATATATACCCATAAAAATTATCATCAATAAAAACAATTAGAATCTGTATACCATTTTTCAAATCCTTCACATAAACATTGATATCAAATTTCATCTTAGAAAAGATAAATTTTCTAATGAAAAAATTCATATTTGGAGTATTAAGATCATTGGGTATATTTCAACGCATTAAATTATTTGTTCAATATATAAACCCTGGTTTCTTCTTTGTGATGTAAGAACCCAAATGTTTTCTCAATATATACTTCTTCCATAATCTCCCAATTTATTGAATCTATCATTAATCCCATTTGAAAAACATTATTATAGTGATGTTATATTTCAACTATGAACATTATAAAATATTCCATCCATGTAACATGGTAATTTTTTCCCAAAATACACACATTCCCCCTATGAATAACCATTACAAACAAGCTATGATTTTTTTTTCAAACATTCTCCTTATTAATGAATCATGTTTCTGCAAACCAAATATTTTATAATAATATAATTTAATTCTAGATATGCAAAATATTTCAAGGATTAATTTTATAAGAATTTATTTAAATCATCACTCATTTCATTCAACAAATCATTGAGTTAAAATACCTCTGAAATTGATTATGATTTAACCTATGAGATAAGTTGTGTATCATTATCTAATTTCAACATTATTTATGTTTTAACTAGATTTTTCTAATTTAGAATGATAATTTTGGATTTTATCAATTTCCAGAGGGTATAAAATTTTACTTTTTTTTTGTAGATTCACATTCCACATAAAATAATTCATTAGAATTATTGTTTTTCTATATTGACCCACATTCATATTCACTTTTTTATTCTGGTTTGATATATTTTAAATATATTACTTCAAATTTTAAAAAACATTTGTTAGGAATGTTTGATTTTCAACATTTTTCAACTCATTGGAACCCACAAAATTTTATAAAACATATTCCTACATTTATAAATTATTCTATTGGGTGAATATTCCATTAAAATACCTTCCATATTTTTTCATAAAATTATCCAAAATTTAGATTTTCATTTATTTATTAACTGGGACACCAAAAAACCATGAAATATATCACTGATTGGTTTTTTATGACACATTTATTAAGTATTAATTTTCGATTCCTACCCGAAAAAACATATTTTTTAACATGTAAAATGGTATGAAAAACTTATCTCCATCATAACAATGAATGCTTATATTCTTCCAAAATGATTCTTATCATTTCTTCCAAGGTTCTATTTTTCTATTATTTTACTCCATATTGGGGGGGGGGTGTATGGATCACTATATTGAATTTTTATTCCATAAATATATAGATGAGATTGAATTTAATTTAAAATGAACAATTTTCCC
This sequence comes from Viscum album, assembly GCA_963277665.1. Lineage (NCBI taxonomy): Eukaryota > Viridiplantae > Streptophyta > Magnoliopsida > Santalales > Viscaceae > Viscum > Viscum album. The sequence continues at coordinate 492,857,846 of OY728162.1, forward strand.
TAGTACGTTCAATGATTCATTATATACATAACCACATCTGTCTCAATATCTAACCAATGGAATTTAAATATTTTTACATTCTCTGATTTTTTCTTCATAAAAATAATGCTGGTCATCTTACTAAAATCATAAATAAAATAAAAAAATTAAAAATAACATTTTATCAAAGGAAGTGTCATCAATATAAAAATATATGAATTAATATATTTAGGATGACTATTAGATTATATGATAACATTTTTATGTGTTTAACAATTATAACATATTTATTTTTTTAGATGGTTTAAATCCACACCAATTTTAAATTTATGGAATTTGTTGGGTAGAGCAAATTTTATCAAGACCATCAGAACCTAATATAATTTTAGTATTTGTCATAATACATTATAATTATAGTAGTTTTATTTATTGTTAATTACCATGGCTCTCTGGATGTGTTTTGAGTGTGTCAGAGGTATGAAGTCCCTATTTAGTAAAAGAGCATTCTAAGGCGCACTGTTAGATTTATCCCTGTGTCCTCTTAGTGAAAATATTGTATCTAACATTGGTAGGGGGAACAGATTGGGAATAATTATTGGATGGGGTTCATGGTCATGTGAGTCCTCAGAATTTTTTAAAAGAGGTATTTTTCATGATTGGTGCAGGGTTGGGTAAAATCATACACACACCACAAGCTTTGTTTCAACTGGGTTGTACCTATATACTATTTTACGCATGGTTTCCACATAGTTTTTCCTAACTGTACAAACTAGCCATGTAAGTGTTGGCTCAAAAGTAGCAGGAGCCTCATGGTTTGCACACATTTAGGAAATCCATGTGACCTATTCATGTGGATAATTCAAGATGTTGAATTATCATTTACACCTCCTTATATAATCATTATTTCCTTCCATTTTTCTCTAGTGTGGGTCTCAAACAGTAGGAATTTTCCACCATTTTTTCTTCTAGATAGGGATTGATCACTCTCCTCTATTTGACCAATATTCCTCATTCTATTTATAGAGTTGGATCCATACCAGTAAGGCTCTCCATTACCTAGATTCTTTTTTCCATTTCCTTCATACAACATGCCACTAAATCGATGAACGTAATTTTTTCCTATCATTAAGGATTCATCTAAAATTCCAATTTCTCCCAAGAGTTAGAGACAATGATCAGGCATGACCATATCTATGAATATGAGGTAAGTAGTGCATAATATACATTATGTGTTTGTTAGTGTTTTTTAGAGTCTTCTATTGGGTTTTTGTTGTTTTGACTAAGTGAGAACCCAATAATATAATTGTTTCATTTAATTAATTAATTTTTACCTTGTTTGAAGTGAATAAGATTGATTATGTGAAGTTATAGATGGATTGATATATACAATAGTCTCTAGACATTGGGTATTTAGGCACGGTTGTAATGTTATATTAAAATAAAATTTTCTATTTAAATTTAATTATCAATATATATATATATATACATTTTAGTGATGAGATTGTGCAGGGAAATGCCAAAGGATAGTGCTTTCATTAACCACCTGAGTTGAGATGATGTGATCATCACGTTAGCTGATGCTCAGGCTCCATATGTGATGTCCATCCTAGGTTGGGTGACTCAATTACCAGATTGAGTTGGTAAGGCCACCACGTTATGGTTTAGGATTGGGTGATATTGGATTTCATTTCCATTTTATTGAGCTATATGGCTGCAGGAGAATGGGGTGCTGAAAAAGGGTGTGTCTTATGTTTTAATTGGTTATTACCTAATGTTGGCCAGGGCTCCATTTGGATTCATGTTCACAATACATGACTTAGTGATATGGTTGTTTTCACCAATAATATCTATATAGGCCCTCATTTGTTTTAGCTTACGAATTTTTGTTAGAGGTGATTGTCATAGAAGTCTATAGAACATTGAGGATCCATTAGCTGAAATTGTTGATCCTATTAGTTGGGAGTTAATGCTCACAATGATTTTTTCCTTTGGAATATGATTATTTTGGAGGATTAATGTTATTGTTCCTTTTGATAAATTTTTTTTAGCCATCAATGATATTATATTTAGGGAAGTTATTTTTGTTCCATCAAAAATTGGGCCTCAATCTTATGGGTGATTTCAATTATGGGCATGAGGGATTAATTTAATTATTTGGGTTTGCCTTTAGGATATCTGTGACATGACATTGACAAATGGTTCTAGGAGGAACATGGTGTCGGGTGACATAATTAGGTGCAACCTAAGGGTTTTCCAGGATATTTCTATATCCTTGGATTCCATGTAGTTTGTCTTAGGATTGTCTCCACTAAGAAATTTTGGAATTAGATGATCCAACGGATAGATTACTATTGTATTTTAAGCATCAGGGAATCATTATTTATAATATGCATGTGGTGCTTCTGTAATTTACTATTGGAACACAACTTCCAGATCAAAAATGCATGATAGGAAGACATTGGTGGTGGCCTATTGTGAATCATTCTCACACCATACACAGGTTCTTGGGGACACATTTATACTTCATGATATTATGTTAAGGAAATGGTTTAGGCTCTGGAGCTGGATCCAAGAGGCTGAGTTTTCATGGGATGGATGGAAAGAGACCTTGATGTTATTCAATAATTTAATTTATTATTTTTTGTATCATTATTATATCACATGTGTATGTACTGTGCTCATCTATTGGAGACACATATATTTATTTTATGATATGAACTGAAATAGATTCATGTTCTGTTTAGTATTTACAAATGGAATCATAAATTTTTTTATCATCAATTATTAAAGTATATTTTTATCAAGACATTTTTATATCATCACCAAAAGGTATAGCTTCCCCACTATCAACTATTTACACCATTTCTAATAGTCATCAGACATTGGAATATGGGACGACATGCTTAAGGCTTAGTGGAACTTAGTTCATTGCACTGGTCCGATGGGAATTATGATCCAGGATCGATAAAAGTTATCAAAGGAGTGTCATCTACCTCTATAATGGTCTTAAAATTTTTCTTATTTTATACTGAAGATTAGGATATTGTTGAACTAGGTTTGGAACTCATTTATGATTTCTTATAGTCAAAAACACATTGTAGATACCTTGTTTCTATGAGTGGTAACAACTGTTCCATTTAAATCATTTTACTGTTTAAATTTTTTCTACATCAAGTGGCGTAGTTGGGTATTTTTTTAATTGTTCTGATATGTGATCATTTATCTAGGGTGATAATCAAGGAGATATTGTAATCATTTCCAACTAAGGTAATGAGACTTTTATACAGGGCTATGCTTTTTATTAGTCACATAGGATGTTTTAATTATATATGTGCATGTGACTATGATTAATTCTTAATGATAAGTGATATATATATATTTATGTATGTCCCTGAATCGAACAAGATCATGTTTTTATGGTGATATGGGGTGAGGTTGATCACCAAGATAGGCTATGTGATGGTCTTTTGATGTGATATATTTTATCAGGATAGGGCTGGCTTGATGCATATTTGATACATGAAAATGTTAAAGGTGGGTAAGGAGGCCTTGAGGCTAGGATATCTTATGACATGGCATAACATCCCAGGTAAATAAAGAATATGAAATATTCATATTTATTAATATCTATGAATTAATTATTAATTTTACTTTAATGGGGTTTCTATGATCGTTGGCGTACCCGATACACAACAACATGTTTCTTTGAAATCATACGTTGCACTGTAATAATATAATAATATTATTTTAAATTGTAGTTAACCCCTACCTGTTGTATTGGAGGGAATGAATAGAAATAACTAAAATATGATTATATATTTTTTGTTAAATGTTTTTTAAATATTTTTAAATTTATCCAATAAAAGATAAAGGCATAAAATAAGACAATAATTTAATTTTTGGCATAAATACTCAAGTATTAAATACAAGGTCGATTTATCACCCTTTGATGGAGAAACATCATTAAATATAGTTTTGTTCACTCTTATAAGTTCTATTGCACTAAATAAATTCCTTCTTTAGATTTAGGACATTAATATTTACTTTGTGTATGTTTTTGTTATTTTTCCGATAATGTTCATTTTTTAAATGATTAGTGAAAAATGTTGTATTTTAATTCAAAACCTCATTTTAATAAAATTTATTTATATGGATAGATTATATTTTGATTTTTTTTTTTAAATTTCAATTATAATATATTTTTACCATTTTATCCAATGGTGGAAGTTGGAATTAATTTCACTTTGAAATTGGACATAAACAAGCGTTGATCTTTGGATATATATTGTTTCTTGAAAACAAGCTATTTTTTTTGACAATGGGAATTATTTATAAAATTAAATAATGAAAATTATATGTTTTGAATTTTGTAAAATAGACATCATTTTTGAATTCGGAATATCAAATATATCTGAGGATGAATTTTTGGTATTTTTTTTAAAAAACTTCAATTTTCAATGAATAGTGAAACCACTAAGTGGTAGTTAAAAAAATAATTTTCAGTTTGAATGAAACTTTATCTCTTCACTGAATTTAATTTCCAAAATTTGACATACATGGTTGTAATTAGTAATTAAAATGTGGTTCAAAATGGTGAAAATAATTTCTGGTGAATAGTAACATTTTTGTTTTATTAATCATTATTAAAGGTAATTAGTGTAATTTATGGTAAATATAATGTTATAATAATATGAAATTACCTTTACATTTGTCTTAACATTATTGGATGAGTCATGGACGACCATGAAATACCATGGGTCAATTGTGGGACTCCATGGAGCCACATGGGTAATATAATGACATTAATACCTTTTATTTAAATTAAAAATAAAAATGCCACAAACATATTTTTTTTTACTGATTTTTATTACATGGGGTTATATAAGTTTTATTTATTACTATAATTATTAATTATATAGCTAAAATATTTCCTATATCATGGAAATTTTTTTATAATTTTTAGACATCATATAAATAAAATAATTTGTGACACAATGATGATGTTGTGTTTACGACATTAATGAATAATTAAAATAAATAAGAAGATAAAGTTTAAAATATTATCCAACACTTGTCTAAATAATATTGGATGATTTTATATAGAACATGGGACACCATATATTTGTCTTTAATGATTTGTGGACCTTTAGAAACTGAAAATCATTATATCATAATGTAATATTTTCAAGCTTCCAAAAGAGCCCTTCCTCTCCTGTACAAAAAAACCCCACTTCATTCCCATTTCCATCACTTATCAAGCCCATTGTCTTGACAAAACACTACTCCAATAAGGTCCCAATATCCCACTCTTAATCCTAGAAGCCTTACCTTATATAGAAAGCTCTCCAGGAAAACCTTTTGGTTCAAACCAAGAAGAGTTACCCGATTTAATGGTAACGTCTTCTCTTATGTTCTTTTGTTTTATTTTGATTCTACAACCCCATATAATATTTTTATTCCTTTATTTTGTAACAACACCAGTATATTAAATATACTTGGATGTTTTTATGAAATTTATATGAGAAAAACATACACACACCTCCATCTAATGGGTGACGAACATACTATTTCTTTAGACGACGAACTACTGCCTCACGAAATGATGGTTGTTCAATTATCTCATACATCCCATCAAGGTGGTCATTAATATGTCATTATATTCATATATTATATATATTATTTTTATGTTTTCCTTATGATTACATATTTCTCATTTATGTAATACCATTATGGTTTCCATAATAGGTAAACACGATAATTTCATTTTAGAAAGTACAGACTACCGCCCCCTCAATGTAATTTAAATTGTTAATGCCCTATGTGGGATGTATAAAGGATGGAGATAATGATATTATATAACATATTATACTAGAATTATAATATAACTTTATATCATATTGTTTTAATTCCATTAAATTAGAAATAAAACTGAAAGTAGCATTCATGCGTACATACGACTTACCGTGTCCATGAACAATGCATTTCCTTTCTTATCACCATATGTTATATACTATTAAAAATAAATATATATACTAGATATATATGATATATGTGACATATAAATGATGAATATTATTCTTGGGATAATAAAATCCTGACCCCATGGACAATTTATAATTAGAACATGTTCATTTTAACTCAAGTTCCCAACATCGACAAAATGTCCATTAAGAACTCAAATAATTAAATAATTGTTATATAAATGTAATAAGTGATATAAAAAGAATAATAAACATGAAAAATAATATCAATCGTGTATAAATTAATTTATGTTTATAATTCTGGAATAACAATGAACATACGAGCGAGTCAAGTCGACCACATGGTAAGAGGATTTCTTATCTCACTTTTAATTCTGTGAGATTTCCATTGTTCGCAATTTGTTTATTTCATGTGATGTATTGTTCACTTAAATTTGTTATATATTATCGTGATTATGTTTATATTCATGGTATTTTGTGATTCATTTTGTTCTTATTATCCTTTGATCATACGAATCGATTTATTTCAATGAGGTAAGGGGTTTTTATCTCACTTTTTATTCCGCTGAGATTCATGCAATATTTGTCAATGTCTCCATTTAGAGGTGTATTTACTGACAGTTATTCTAATCTTTGTGAAAAATACTTTCATTTATTTGTATTTACATTGACATTGTGTGGTACTACTTTCAGGGGGTGTATGGTTCGTAAGTTACCAAATCGGTAAGGGAACTGTTCACCCTCCGCTGTTTAAAAGGCCTATTTTTGTTATGTGTTTTATTTCACATATTCTAATGTTGGGATATGTTCTTCTATATCGTTATTTATTTAAATTTTATATCCATGTGATGAGATACCCTTTTTATCTCTCATCAACTCATTTTCTGAATTTTAATCTGATGTCGTTACACAGTCGAATTTCTGTATGGGAACAACTTAACCCAATTTCTATTCTTTGAGTTAAAGCTATAATTCATGATTATGCCATGATATCAATATGTGTGAATGAAAAATGATTGTTTTACATGTAATATCCAATAATATTCTTATTTATTTAAATTATTCATTAATGACATAAACACTGCATCATCATTGTGTCATAAATAATTTTAGTTATTTGATGTCTAAAAATTATAAACAGATTACCATTATGTAGGAAATATTTTTAGATTTCTAATGAATATTTATATTCAAAATTTTAAAAATTTTAAATATAACTTATATAACCCCATGTAAAAATTGTTTTCATAAAACGATACATGTTTGTGACATTTTTATTTTTTCTTTAAATAAATGGTATTAATGTCATTATCTTACCCAAGATACTCCATGGGGTCCTGTAAATTGACCCATGGATTGTCTTGGAAAACCATGACTCATCCAATAAGGGTAGGACAAGTTTAATGGTAATTTATTACTATTATAACATAATATTTACCATAAATTACACTAATTATCTTTAATCGCGATTAATAAAACATAAAAGTTACTATTGAAAAAATTATTTTCATCCCATGGAACCAAATTTTACTTACTAATGACAAGAATGTATGTTGGATTTTTGAAATTCAATTCACAGAAGTTGTAATGTTTTGTTTCAATGAAAAATCAGTTTTTTAACTACCACATAGTGGTTTAACTATTCATAAAAAATTGTAGTTTCTTAGAAAAATAACAAAAAATCACCCTAAGCTATATTTGATATTCCGAATTCTAAAATGATGTCTATTTTAAAAAATTAAAAACATATAAGTTGAATTAATTAATTTTATAATTTATTCCTATTGTCAAAACGAATAGCATGTTTTTGACCAACAATATATATTAAAAGATTGACGTTTCTTTATGTCCAATTTCTTTGTAAAATTAATTCCAATGTCCACAATTGGATTAAATGATAAAAATATATTATAATTTCACATTAAAACCAAGTCAAAAGATAATATAGACATATAAATAAAGAAGATTAAAATGTTGTTTTGAATGAAAAGACCACATTTTTCACTGTTCATTAAAAATGAACTTTATCGGAAAAATAACAAAAACATACACAATGTAAATTTTGATGTCTTGATATGAAAAAAGATTTTATTTGGTCTAATTAATCGTATATGAGTGACCCAAACTATATTTAAAGAGGTTTCTCCAACAAAAGGCGATAAATCATGCTTTTAGTGAATATCAGAGTATTTATGCCTAAAATTGAAATCTTTTTCTTATTTCAAGCCTTTATATATTATTGGATAAATTTAAAAACATTTAACAAAAATTAAACAAACATATATAATGATTTTTTTGTTATTTCATTTCATTTCTGTGAATACAATGGTTAGGTGTTAACTACCTTTTAAAATAATATTATTATATTATTTATGTGCAACGTATGGTTTCAAAGAAACGCATTGTTGCGTATCGGGTTTGCCATCCAACATAGAAGCCCCATTAAAGTACAATTGATATTTTATTCAAAAATATTAACAAATATGAAAATGTCTTATTCATTATTTACCTGGGATGTTACACCATGTCATAAGATATCTTGGACACAAGGCCTCCATACCCACCGATAACATTTAGAGGTATCAAATATGCATCAAGGAAGCTCTATCCTGATTAACTACATATCCTCACAAGACCTCCACATTGCCCAACAGCATGTTCAACATCACCCCGTATCACCATAAAATCATTATCTCATAAGATTCAGGGACATAAATAAATGTATGTATCACATATCATAAGAATTTATCATAGGCACGTCCATATATATAATTTAAAAAAACTATGTGACAAATAAAATGCATAAACATTCATAAAAATCATATTTCATTACTCAGATAATTTTACAATATCTCTTTGATTATCATAATATATCTGCCACTATGAGTATTATTAGATCTTTGTCTTCCTCAACAAGCCATAATGATTTAAAAAGAAACAAACCATATAATATTTTACGTATTTTGGTATTGAAAATGGTTTTGATAATGTATTATTTTATGTCAATATATTTAAAAGACATATTGTGACTGAAATGTTGAACTTTTATCATTCATTTTTATTGGTTTTATGTGTTATGATTTAATAATGGTACTTGGACATTTGACGGGTGGCTGCCTGAAAAACCAAATGATGGGTGGTTCCCTGAAAACTAGGACGGGTGGTTACGTTATAACCTCCAATTCATTGGTTATGGAAGTCAGACATATGACTATTCCATTTATTGACATGTGTGGAAGTCTACCATATGGTTAGTCCATTTAAGTATTGATTTACTATCATAGGTATTCCATGGGTATAGTCATGATCTTTTTTTTCATTAGCATGCATTTTTAGAGGCATGATCATTATTAGTGAAAGAGGTGACCAAGATGTATCTTTGGACTAAATAGATTATGTTTATTAATTTTAGACAATTTCCAATGTATTATATATATATGTGGTGTATGGAACCTTGCATTATATGTGAGCAATGTTGGATGTGTGATTATTTAATGTCTGTTAGCATTGGTGCATCATAGAGATGTGGGTTACATGAGGTGAATTGGAATCTTGTAATCAACGTGTCATAAGACAATACTATGTTGTGATTAACCATGAGTTTTGAGTATTTATTGAGAGGTGGGGCCTCATAGTTACAATGTGAAACATGGGAACATGGTGGTCACCGATGCGGTGAGGGATTCTGATTAGAGTCGGGTATGACACAAGAGAACATAATGAGGTGATGGAGTGAAAATTATTCATAGGAGGAAATTGATACCTATGATGGATGATGGAAAATAATTTTGATTTTAGTTTTGGTTTGATATGCTACCAGGGTAGGTAACTATTAAGCAAGGGAGCCCTTTGAGGTAGCTGACCTGTGCACTTTTGATTGGGATAGTTCTGGTTAATTTTAATGATATATTTTTGGTTTGGTTTCATCTAATATCATTTTATTTCAAGAGGATGAAATATGATATGGTGGGGAGGTTGTACCAACCAAGGTTTTTGACTGGAGAAAATGATATATGGTTTTGAAATTTTTCAGTTCTGTGGGTAGATTAATTCTCTTCCCAATAATAAAAACATAATAACATGTTTTTATTTATCCCAATAACTTTGTAGTCATGGATTATGGTTTTAAAAGTTTTATGGGTGTTCAAATTGGTTTTGGGTGTGTTGAACATCTGAAGTAGCTGTCTAGGAAAAGTTACATCTGAGGAGAATTATTAGATTTTACAATGCAACCTCTTATTGAAAAATGAGAAATATCAATTTTTTATGACCACATTGTGGGAAATCATACAAGATGAAAATTGTGACCACATGAGACCAATGTTGTATTTACTAGAGTGCTTTAAAATTGTTTTTTCACTTTTAGGGAAAAACGTGTACAAGTCACATGCTCCGTTCTAGGTGGGATGTACCTATGAACTATTGCTTACATGATCTTTTCACGATTCAGCCTAACCATATAGGAAAATAGTTCCTAGATTGGATACTATGTATCATGTCCTGGATGATTTCCACACAGTTTATAAAACTCTACGATCTAACAATATATATCATTAATGACTTCAAATTATCTTTTTCCATCCTTCAATAAACAATATATCATCCTCTTTTTCTACTATATGGGTCATGCAATGTATGAGGGTTCCTCCATTTATTCATCTACCTCATGATAGATTCTTATCCTCTTTCAAAAAAAATTTCTTCTTTTTGTTTTTGATGTTTTATTGAAATCATTATTTTTATATCTTCTTTAGATCCTACATTCTTTTTTTCCTTCACCCCAAGGATCATAAAATTTATGAGTTTTGTTTTTCAAATTTTCATGCAATTCATCTAAAAAAAATTATTTTATCAAATTGGATCATGTTAGAGGCTATGAATGGTTGTGATATATGTCTAAGACAATGATTCGCCTGTTGTATTTTTATAATTGTGTTTTCTTGTGTGTTTTTGGGTCATGGATTGTAGGATTTCATTTTTTACATATATAGGACGTTTAAATTTAATTATTTCATTTAATTGATTAAATTGATCCTTATGGTATTCCAATGGGCATGATTTCATGAGACCACATGTGGTTTGACCATTGATAGAGTGTAAAGACCATTGGAGGTTATGTTAGGTTAGGTTGTTATATTAATTTAAAAAATTTATTTAATTTTAATTCTGATATATATATATATATCTGTATAGGAATTAATGTGATAATATTGTGATTTCAAGTCATGAGGATAGAGGATGTGATGACCACCTAGGCTGAGACGATGTGATCATCTGGTTGGGATAGGAATGGGATGTATATTGATGATAATCATTGGTTGGGTGACTTTATCCTCAAATTGGTGGAGCAAGGCTATCACTTTACAAGTGAGTCTTTGGTGATATTAGATGGAATGACCATTTGATTGAGTGACACTGTCATAGTAGAATAAGGTTTTAGAAATTTTTTGTCATAGGTTCTAATTGGTGATTTTCACTAACCATTGTTTGCAATTGTGCTGTTTTTTTGTTTGTATTGAGTTTGACTTCATGATATGGTGGTTTTCAGAAATCATGATGGTAGAGGCCTTTAGTAGATACAAAATATGAATTATTGCTGGATGCGCTTATTATAAAAATCCACAGGATAGACAATAGCCATCATGTGATAGTGATGATGTTGTTGGTTTGGGGATGAGTATCTTCATTCATAAGTCCATTTAGCAAAGATACTTTGGGTTTATGGATGTTTCCATTCAACAAGACATCAGTTGTTGACCGCATGATGATATTTAATTGAGTATAGATATCATTGTGACACTAGACATTGGGATTCTAGTTGATGGGTGCTTTCGAGAAGGGGATCAAGGGACCTGATTTATTGATTGGGTGTTTCTTTAGGACATCGATGATCTAATATGTTGTCATGTGACATATTTAGTTGTGGAACCTAAGATCTCACATACACATTTCTATAATAATGGATCCATTGTGCTTTAGATAAGGTTTATCTCTATTACATTACTCATACATTGGGTGTGGGGGTGATAGAGTCCTTGTGGATTTTGAGAAACATAGAAGGTTGTGTTTATTATTTTCTGGAGCTAATGGATTAACTTATATTTGGTAAACACATGATATATCCCCAATATAAGGAATGAATATATTGCTAGTTTCCAACTAAGAAAAATTCTCACACACTACTTTTGCCCTTTGGGATCCATGTAGAAATCAATTTTTTTAATGGTAAAGGTTCTTGCTCTGGATCTAGATACTATTGACTACATTGGTTTAAGATGGACGGAAAGGGACCTTGAGGTTCCTACATCATCAATAGTTATTTTATGTTTTTCAATTTTTCATCATCAGGATATTACATATATATGTACTATGGTTTTCCTTTGGGGACCCACATATTTATTTTATGTTAGGAACTGTATTGTATGAATGTCCTATTTACTATTAAAAATGTCATCTTGAATTATTTATTTATTTCTAATACTTATGGTAAATTTATATTAGAAAAATATTATATAATTATATGAGGGTATAGTCTACCCAATAACACATATTTACACCCTCACTACTGGTAGATCGACTTTGAGAATAGGGAGGAATTTTTAAGGCCTAGTGGAACATGGCCCACCTCACAATTCAGGTGGTAATTCGGGTAAGGGTGATACACCAAATATATTACCATTTTAAGATATAATAAAAACATCACCTTAAATTCTATTCAACTATGATGATTTTATAATAGAAACAATAATGAAATGTTTTTTCATTGATTTATGGCCATGGTTCCTGTGTCTATGATTCCATAATATATTTTCTTCTTCATAACTTATGTAAAAGGGGTTAAAATGTTCTCTTATATATAATATATTTCCAATGGCACATTATCCCCTTGTAGAAACATAACCATATTCCTTAAATTTGATGATACTTGAATATTTCCTTAATAACACTTCTTTTTTATCATTAATAACATTTCTAACACTAAATATTTTATTTTTATCTGATTATCATATAAAAATTCCATAGAGTTTAGCTTCTTTTCTTTACTGTTATTTTTTCCAATTCCACTAATTTTTATGGATCCTTATGTTCCTAATTTTATTTCACCTCCATATAAAATTTTCAATTCCTGAATATCTTGATATAAACTGTCATATGTGGGGAACATCCACTATGAAGAATCCATGGTTTGATAAATTTTTTTGACATTATAGTTTTCAAAAAAAAAAATAACATTCCTCAACTTTATTAATTCCATATTACTTTTCTTTCCCTGCATAAGAATCTTGTCACGTAACGGTTGTTATACATTCTTAAAAAGAGTGACCTAGTTGGTCGTTTCACCCACCTATTTCCTCAAAGAAAATCCAATAGTTCTTTTGATGGACCAAATTTAAAATCATGAAAATTTTCATTTCCATATTCAAAAGGAATAGGTATTTTAGTGACATTTTACCCGATGTTTCTAACCCATAATTAATTTCTATTTTAGGGCAACATAAACGATGATCCAATTTTTTAATGAATAATTACAATAAATTCCATTACACTAAAAGATCCACTGAATCACAATGTAATGTAGAAGTAACAATGTTCCCTATATTTTTTTTAGTTCATAATAATATTCTATTTTTTACATCATACCATATAGAAACATTCCTCCATGGTTAATTTTCAACATTTGTTAATGTGGTGAATTTGACAATAATTTTCTAAAACCATTAATTCCCATGATTTTTTCCCAAACCATCAAGGTTATAGAAATCAGATGATTTATCTTAATTAGTTGATGAATATTTCACCTTACTCTTGGTATGAGCATTATCAAAATCCTTAGAATCATCAGATTTTACATATTATGAATTTTGGAAAATTTAATTAATCTTTGTAAATATTGTTGGTCGGAGTGGACACTCAAGAGGGGGGTGAATTGAGTTCCAATTAAAATTTTATGTTAAAAACAATTTCTAATAAAATCCCCCAATTTCAAAAACAAATTAAACTGTAGTGAATTTATATAGATTATAAAGGTTCAATTAGCTTCTCAAAGATTGATTAATTCTCAGTTAACATAATTTTATGATTAAATTAACTTTTGAAACTAATTTACTGATTTATAATAAATATAAACACTTGCGAATTTAATTATCAAAGTAGCTTTGAAGATAGATTATAAATCAAAGTAACAGCAGCGGAATATGAAATAAATATGTATAGTATGGATATAGAGTATAACTATAAACACAGAGAAGTAACCAAGAGGTTCAGTCTCAAGCCGAGACTTAGTCCTCTCAAAAGTTTATGTAAAAGTGATCCACACCCTGGATCGGGGTTAACAACAGTGAACACACTGTCCAGGTCACAAGACCTCTACCACAGTTCTACGTGGGAAAACAAACAACAGCAGCCAGCTGTCCAGGTCACAGGACCTCTACCACTATCCACAGTGGGAAGTGAAGTGTAAAAGGTTTGCTGAGGATTTACAGATCCTCCAGTGAAAGTACAGGAGTCAGTGTGTGTGTTTAATACAGCAGATAACACACACTGCTCAAAATGTAGAATAAATTAATCACAGAGCAGAGATGTGGAGTTTAGGAATGGCTCTAGTGATTTCAGTGTAGCACTGGACTCGTTTTGGAATTAATCAGAAATGATTCTGAGTCCTCTTCTCGATTTTGTTTGAGAAGCAGAGTGTCGTATGCTTCAGGTTCACAGGCAGTAAGATGTAGTCGATGAAGCTCTTCAATATTCTATTGTATGCACACCACTCTTCTTGAGTAGGCTTGATTGTATATTTGATTCTGTCTTGCTTGGTTCTTCTTGTATTCACAGAGCTCTTCTTGAGTATGTCGTATGCTTCCTTGTCTCTGTGTGTGTTGTCTCTCTCTTCTTGGTTTTTCACTTCTTCACTTCACACTTTTTTCACTTCTCTCTTCAGCAGAGTCTTCTTGTATTTATATCACGTGCTCCGTAGGACAAAAAAGGTTTCCTTTCCGCAGGTACGAGGTACGGTTTCCTAACATCCGACAACTTTTATTAATTAATTGTCAGGGTATTAAAATATAACTAATATGACCGTTGGTTAGAATAAATAAAGATAAATATAAAGAAATTCAAACAGTTGTTTATGACTGTTCAAGAGATTGGTAGGTCATCAGCATTAGAGTAAAGATCAGTGACTCAGATAGATCAGCATCGGTCTGTCATCTGATCAGTGAGTTATTTTGATCAGCATCGGTCTGTCATCTGATCGGTGAGTCATTTTGATCAGCATCGGTCTATCATCTTATCGGTGAGTCATTTTGATCAGCATCGGTCTGTCATCTGATCGGTGAGTCATTTGCATCGGTGAGTCCTTGGATCGGTGACTCATTTGCATCGGTGAGTCCTTGGATCGGTGACTCATTTGCATCGGTGAGTCTGATGGATCGGTGCGTCTGATGGATCGGTGAGTCTGATGGATCGGTGACTCTGATGGATCGGTGAGTCTGATGGATCGGTGACTCTGATGGATCGGTGAGTCTGATGGATCGGTGACTCTGATGGATCGGTGACTCTGATGGATCGGTGACTCTGATGGATCGGTGAGTCTGATGGATCGGTGACTCTGATGGATCGGTGACTCTGATGGATCGGTGAGTCTGATGGATCGGTGACTCTGATGGATCGGTGACTCTGATGGATCGGTGACTCTGATGGATCGGTGAGTCTGATGGATCGGTGACTCTGATGGATCGGTGACTCTGATGGATCCGTGAGTCTGATGGATCGGTGACTCTGATGGATCGGTGACTCTGATGGAACGGTGAGTCTGATGGATCGGTGACTCTGATGTCTGTTGAATCCAGAAGACTTCCAACATACTTTGCAAGTCAATAAGCATAGTTAAAAACATGATAACTGATTAATTCATAGATTGGAATTATGTTTATGAGACATCAAACCAGATTAAGCATCAATGAGTTGTGATGATTTGTGATTATTAAAACATCAGTTATAAACATGAAATCAGCAATCTTCCAGAGGGCTCAACAATCTCCCCCATTTTTATAATCACAAATCTTCATATATATATATAAAATAAAAAAAATCTCCCTCTTAAAATAACCTTCCCATATATATAGTATTCAGATTTCTCCCCCTGAGATATTGATCACCCTCTTCATATATAGAGTACTCCCCCTTAGATATATATTTCCCCCATTATATATCTTTCTTTCTCCCATTATATATATCTTCTTTCTCCCCCATTGGGATAATCAAAAAGGAGGGAAAACAGATAAGGGAAAAGAGAAGCAGGGTGCAGAGAGGATAGAACATAACACAAAGGAAAAAACAAATTTGACAAAGTCACAGAAAAGGAGATAAGCAATACATAGATCACGCCATCAAAAACAATACAGGGCTATTTTTTGGGATACAAAGGGGCTTTCCCTTTATCCTTTGGATCAATGGTAGGTAATGTAGAAGGCTTGGAGGTAGGATGTGGTTCACGGAGCTGAAGTGGCGGTAGGACAACTCGGGCAGGTGCAGTTGAAGGTGTCACAAAGGGTTGTTCAGAAGGAGCAGGAGCTGGATGAGAAGCTTTCTGAGAGACTGGTTGTAACTGAGATAGAGCTTGGGCAACAGACAGCTGATTTGGAGCGACATCAGAGGCACTGAGAGGTTCAGAAGTAGGGAGTACAATTGCAGTGGCCTATGCATCCAAATAAGGCTTCAACAGATGAATGAAGTCCTGAATGACTTCTGCTCCATACTTCATAGCTTTTTCAAAATCATCCTTGTTTTCCATGAACTGCGCCAAGGAAGGGAAAAAATCTTGCAATTGGCGAACTTGAGTGTTGAAGGCCTGAGTGACTGGAGGTAATTTCAGATTCTCTGCCAAGACTTTGAAGTTTGCAGCCATCTCATGTTTTGTATAAATCTTGGAAAAGTAAGTATCAACTTTTTCCTTGATCTCTTGCAGGGCTTTCTTAGCATCTGATGAATATACTAAGGCCATATTATGACTATTATCACAGAGCTCTTTCATCCTCCTCAAAGATTCTATGTCAAGAATTTGTCTTACAGCAGCTAGCTCTGCATGCACAACTTCTCTGAGAGCTTCTATCTCACGAGTACTGATTTTGGTTACCTTGCCTGTACTGGCTTGGCCGACTATATGAGTTAGTTCAGCTTTCAACTTCCTCAGGTCAGACTTGTTGAGATGTTCAATCAGATTTCTCAAAACTTCCATCATACCAGATATGGTTGATCTGAACTCATTTGATAGAGAAAGTAAGCTAACTTGGAGATCCTTCAAAGTTTGATTCAAAGAGGCTAGGTGCCTACCAACAAATTCACCAGTAGCAGTCAAGTCTGGCTTGAGAACATCTGAGACTGCCGATGAAAAAGCTTTCAAGGAATTTTCAGAAACTTGCAGAGATACTTGATGAAGGGCATTGGAAAGTTCTTCTCTGACTATATCTCTCACAGTGGTTAGCAATTCAGTCTTAAACATATCAAGATCAGCTCGAGAGATTTCAGAACCAGGTAAATTCACATTTACAGGATCAACAGTAGGAATAGACCTTGCTTCTCTTGGAAGGTTCCTTTTCACAGCTGCAGCAGATTCTGGCAATTCGTCTTCTTCTTCAGAATAGTCTAAGCCCAAAACAGCATATCCAGGGTAGTCATCCCAAACAGAAGCACACAGGGTGTAGTTGAGTTTCTCATAGATTGTTGTTCCACTGATTTTTGTTGAGTCAGCCTTGCCACTGATATGGATTTCTGGTACTGACTGAGGTTGTTCCACTTGATCTACAACAAGACCATCCACTGGTATGTTAACACTATCAGCAGCAGCTTCAACATCATCAGCATCATCATCATCACCACCAAGATTGTCATCAGCATCACCTTGCTCATTATTACTCTGCTCAGAGGCTTCACTGTGATATTCCTCAGTATCATAATCTTCTTCATCATCAAGAATAGGTTCGGACTCTGGTAGGGTTAAGGGTGGACTAGCAGGTCCAAATTCTATTCTTTTCATGGGGCTAGCAGTGTCTGGATCACTCCTATCATCAGGAGAAGACACACTTCCTTCTTCAGTTGCAGCTTTTGCTTGCTCATCATCATCAGAATAAATTGGTTCCTCATCTGGTTTTAATCCAGGATCTCTCAAATCCTTTGGCCTCTTGCCATGATCTATGGGATTGTAGGCTTCATACAACTTATCTTCATCTGCAACCCAGCACTTCTTCCATGGATTCCAATTGATTTTCATCCTCTTGCAGATCTCTTTGTTGAGACAGAAGGTACGCTCTATTTCAACAACTTCATCATCTTCATCAACACATTCCAGATTCTGGAGCATAGTAGATATCATTTTTGAATAAAACAACGATGTGGCTTTCATGAAAGGTATCAACATACTAGCTATGTGGACCATCACATATCTACACAGATTTATCTTTTCATGGGTTTTGAGCAGAAACAATAGAAAAAAATCTTGAAACTTAACATCAGCAAAATCTCCTCTTCGAGGGCAATGTTGGTGCTGAATAAACTTGAATAGGATTCTGCTTTCACCATCTAATTCTGAAGCTGTGATTCTCCTCGATTCTCTGTTTCCAGTTAGGAGCTCTAGCGCTAGCTCATAAGAAAAATAGTCAGTGACTGGGGGTATATTTCCAGCATAGTCCTCATATCGACCTTCATGAGGTACGTTTAAACATTCAGCCCACTGCTTAGATGAGAAAGATATTTTCTTTCCTTTTACAACAGACGACATCCTAGCAGCTTCCACACCATCAAGCGTGATTTTCAGGTTCATGTAAAACTCATGTACTAGCTTTGGATAATCTATTCGGGCGTTGTCTGAAAACAAGTCTATCCATCCTTGCGATTCAAGAACTTGTAGCAACACAGACTTACTTGACAGAAGCCACACCGAGTTTACTTCTTTTTCTACAGCAACAATCCGAGTTTCCAGGTTCGGATTTACTGAGCGTTGAGAGGTACTGCTCGACTCGCCTCGAGCATGCTTTGAAGGTACAGGGCTATCTGGTCCTTTGCTCGGTCTCTTTTTCTTAGCCATTCGAGGATTTGGAGAGGCAGGAGTTCGAAGGTTCGAAGGTTTGAAGCAGAGGGGAAGAGAGGTTGAGAGGTTCGGAGGGAAATGAAAGGTCAAAGGTTTAGGGAAGATAAATAGCCGCGTATCATTTATTCTATCATTTAGGGTTCCCATCAAAAGTAATTTACTAATTAATAAAAAGTAATTTTTAAAAAAAAATCGGTTTGACAGAACAGTGTGACAGATCGGTTCCACAGATCGGTTTCACAGATCAGCTTCACAGATCAGTTTCACAGATCTGTTTCACAGATCAGTTTCACAGATCTGTTTCTCAGATCAGTTTCACAGATCAGTTTCACAGATCAGTTTCAAAGATCAGTTTCACACAGATCAGCTTCACAGATCAGTTTCACAGATCGGTTTCACAAATCAGTTTCACAGATCAGTCATACACAATTTTTGTTTAATAAATTTCATTCTTTCAGAGCATAAGGGCTTTGTGAAGATTTCAGCTAATTGATTTTCAGAACTAACAAATTCTAGAGAAAATATCACCCTTCTGGTAATGATATCTTAGAAAGTGATGTCTGACATCAATGTGCTTAGTTCTAGAGTGAGACACAGGGTTCTTGGATAAGTTGATTGCACTAGTGTTGTCACAGTTAATTGAAACATGTTTAAGATCAAATCCATAATCCAATAGAGTGTGTTTCATCCACAAAATTTGTGCACAGCAGCTACCAGCAGCTATGTATTCTGCCTCGGCAGTAGACAATGCAACTGAATTTTGTTTCTTACTACACCATGATACTAGGGATTTTCCAAGCAAATGACATGTTCCTGATGTGCTTTTTCTATCTAACTTACAACCAGCAAAGTCAGCATCTGAATAACTCATTAACTCAAAGTATTGTCCTTTTGGGTAAAACAAACCTAAATTTATAGTATACTTAAGATACTTAAAAATCCGTTTAACAACTAATAAGTGTGATTCTTTAGGATTAGCTTGAAATCTAGCACACATACACACACTAAACATAATATCTGGTCGACTAGCAGTAAGATAAAGTAAGCTTCCAATCATACCTCTGTAATTGGTTTGATCAACTGGTTTCCCAGTTTCATCAACATCCAATTTACAGGTAGTACTCATAGGTGTATTACTTTCCTTAATACTATCCAATCCAAAACGTTTTAAAAGATCCTTTGTATATTTTCTTTGATTCAAAGTAATACCATTTTTAGTTTGAAAGATTTGAAATCCAAGAAAATACTTAAGCTCTCCCATTAATCTCATTTCAAATTCACTTTGCATAACTTTTGAAAAATCAGTACATAAGGAGTTTTTAGAAGATCCAAAAATAATATCATCAACATATATTTGTACAACTAAAACATCTTTAGAAATTCTTTTAATGAAAAGAGTTGGATCAGCAATCCCTTTAGTAAAACCTTTTGAAATAAGGAAATTGCTAAGTCTATCATACCAAGCTCTTGGAGCTTGTTTCAAACCATATAAAGCTTTAGAAAGTTTAAAAACTTGATTTGGAAAATGGGGATTAGTAAATCCAGGTGGTTGTTCTACAAAAACATCTTCAATTATAAAACCATTTAGAAATGCACTTTTAACATCCATTTGATATAATTTGAAATCCAGATGTGCAGCATATGCAAGTAAGATCCTAATGGCTTCTAGTCTAGCTACAGGTGCAAAAGTTTCCTCATAGTCTATACCTTCTTCTTGACTATATCCTTGTGCAACTAGTCTAGCTTTGTTTCTAACTATATTTCCAGATTCATCTTTTTTATTTCTAAACACCCATTTTGTGCCTATTGTCAAAGTGTCCTTAGGTCTGTCAACTAATTCCCAGACTTTGTTCCTTTCAAACTGATTTAATTCTTCTTGCATAGCCATTACCCAAAATTCATCGTTGATAGCATCATTGATATTTTTAGGTTCTGACTGTGAAAGAAAAGCTTGATGTTCAACCTGGTTTCTTAGAGAAGCTCTAGTCTGTGTCCCTCTATATAGATTTCCTACAACAACATCTAAGGGATGGTTCTTTAGAGTCCTAGATAGTCTTGAAAAGATAGGGCTAGAAATTTCAGGTTCATCTAGAGATTGAGGTGCAACAGAAGCCGATTCTGGAGAATGTCCAGAACTGGATGCTTTTATAACAGGTTATTTAGATTTATCATTAAGGTCCAGAATAGAAAAATCTTCTTCAAGATTCCCAAGAGAGGTTTTAGGCTCATGTGGATCAGTTTCATCAAATTTGATGTGAACAGATTCTTCCACACATTTGGTTCTCTTATTGAAAACTCTATAGGCTTTACTAGAGATAGAGTAACCTAGGAAAATTCCTTCATCACTCTTGGATGCAAATTTATCCAGATTATCTTTAGTATTCAGAATAAGGACTTTGCAGCCAAAAACTTTGAAGTAGTTTACCTTAGGGTTCCTATGGTTCCACAACTCATAAGGGGTTTTCTTTAGAACAGGTCTGATCAAGACTCTATTAATGACATAACAAGCTATATTAACAGCTTCAGCCCAAAAGTAAATTGGCAGGTCATATTCATTGAGCATGGTTCTAGCAATTTCTTGCAGGGTTCTGTTTCTTCTTTCTACTACACCATTCTGTTGGGGTGTCCTAGGGGCAGAAAAGTTATGAGAATAGCCATTGAGTGAGCAGTAAGATTCAAAATCTTGATTCTCAAACTCACGACCATGATCACTTCTTAGGGTCTTAATCTTGAGTCCACTAAGATTTTCTACAGACTTGGAGTATTTAACAAAGTAAGAGCAAGCTTCACTTTTGTGAGCTAGAAAATATACCCATGTATATCTAGAAAATTCATCTACGATAACATAGACATAGTGCCTCCCATTTAAACTAGAAACTCTTGATGGTCCAAACAAATCCATGTGAACCAATTCAAGTGGTTGAGAAGTTGAAACTTCTTTCTTTGATTTAAAAGAAACTTTGTGTTGTTTTCCCTTTTGACAGGGATTACAAACTTTGTCTGCTGGAAATTCAAGTTTGGGTAAGTCTCTAACCAAGTTCTTCCTAGAAAGTTTTCTAAGTGAGTGCACATTGCAGTGTCCTAATCTTCTGTGCCAAAGCCAAGACTCTTTATGAAAAGAATTTAAACAAGGAATGTTCTGTTTAGCTAATGAATCTAAATCAACAGCATAAACATTTTCATTTCTTAAAGCAGAAAATACTAAAGCATTTTTAGAGTTAAAAACATTGCAAGAATCATTTTCAAATTTAACATGAAAACCATCATCACATAACTGAGAAATGCTTAACAGGTTATATTTATGTCCATCAACAAATAAAACTTTAGAAATCAGAATTGAATCAGTGTACCAATCTGGCCTAGGCCGATGATTTTTCCTTTAGAGTTATCACCAAAGGTGACAAATCCTCCATCAACTTTTATTAAGCTCTTGAAGCAAGAATAATCTCCAGTCATGTGTCTTGAGCACCCACTGTCTAAATACCATATCTTCTTGTAACAGCTCTTCAAGCAGGTCTCCTACAAAACAGATTTAGATGGAAGATGATTTTGGTACCCAGATCTTCTTGGGTCCAGACAGGTTAGCCAATAACACTTTAGGTACCCATATTTGTCTAATGGGTCTCATATAATTTGTAGAAATAACATTCTTTGAAAGATAAACCTTATTAGATTCATAACTATGAGTATAACTGTTTGAGGCATAAGAAGTTCCAGAATTAACTATCTTCTGTCCAGATTTAGGAATGAATCTAGTTTTGGCAACTTTCCTTTGTCCAGGTTGGTATCCTATACCAGTAGTGTATCTAGGTGCAACTTGCTTTCCTAGAATTTGTGTTAGAGTATTTGTACCATTGGTGAACTTCTCTAAGTCTTTCTTGAGTTGCTCATTAGACAATTTTAGTTCAGTATTCTCTTTAAGCAGCTGAGCATTCTTTTCTACTTCTAAATCCAGATCAGATTTATGCTTAACACTTAAAGCATACTGTTTTTTAGACCTTTATATTTATCTTTAATCTCATTACATGTTTCTTCTAGCATGTCACAGTATTCAAACAATTCATATTTTGACATGTTTTCTGAGTCAGAATCTTCTCCAGAATAGTATGAATTAAAAGCAGGAGTCTCTGATGTTACCTCAGAAGTGTTTGTCATGAAACACATGTTGGTCCGATTCTTTTCAGAGTCTGAAGATTCAGCTTCACTTGTGCTGTCTTCTGATGCACTCCAAGTATCCTTCATGGCCTTCTTGTACTTGTTATCCTTGTATTCATATTTCTTTTTATACTTCAGCTTTGGACAGTCAGCTTTAATGTGTCCTTTCCTCTTGCACTCATAGCAGACAACATCTTCTGATTTGTCGTTCTTCTTCCAGTCCTTTTTCCATTTCCCTTGTTGATCATACATTCCCTTGTAATTTGGTTTCCTAAAGAATTTCTTTTTCCTATAGAACTTTTTGAATCTCCTGGCTATTTGAGCCATCTCATCATCACTGTCAGAATCATTTTCACTTTCCTCACTGATATTTGAAGTCTTGAAGGCAATAGACTTCATTTTAGGTTCATCATCTTCTTCTTTATTTACATTAAGCTCTTCTTCATACATCATTAGCTTACCAATTAATTCCTTGACAGGTAGAGCAGCAATGTCACAGGATTCTCTAATGGAGACAGAGGTTCCTCTCCATCTTTCAGGTAGACATCTCAAAATTCTCATAATTTGTTCCTTTGCTGGAACATCCTTTCCCAGAGAAGTCATTGTGTTGACAATTTCATTGAACCTGAGATACATATCAGAAATGGGTTCATCAGGCTTCATCTTAAAATTATCATACTTAATAGTATAGGTATTCAATCTCATCTCCTTAACATTTGTTGTTCCTTCATGAGAAACAGCTAAGGTATCCCAAATTTCATATGCAGTTTTACATGCAGAAATTCTATTAAACTCTTCATCTCCTAGAGCACAGTACAGAGCATTCATAGCTTTACAATTGTTATTGTAAGCAGTCTTTGTAGGTTCATCCCAAGTAGATCTAGCAGTAGTGGGAATTTTGTATTCAGATTCAATAGCAGTCCAAATATCAAAACCTATGCTTTCTAGATGAATTTTCATTTTCAGTTTCCACTGAGCATAATTAGTTCCATTGAAGAAAGGTGGCCGGTTAGTAGCAGCACCCTCAAGTCTATTATCCATGATATTACAAAAAGGAATTTTAAAGAGAAAAAAATTTAGAATTAACAGAAATTTTAAGAACATTAAAATACAACTAAAATCACAGTTCAAAAGCAGAGCACTTTTAGAAAGTATTTACTTCCTCTGATACCAAGTGTTGGTCGGAGTGGACACTCAAGAGGGGGGTGAATTGAGTTCCAATTAAAATTTTCTGTTAAAAACAATTTCTAATAAAATCCCCCAATTTCAAAAACAAATTAAACTGTAGTGAATTTATATAGATTATAAAGGTTCAATTAGCTTCTCAAAGATTGATTAATTCTCAGTTAACTTAATCTTATGATTAAATTAACTTTTGAAACTAATTTACTAATTTATAATAAATATAAACACTTGCGAATTTAATTATCAAAGTAGCTTTGAAGATAGATTATATTTCAAAGTAACAGCAGCGGAATATGAAATAAATATGTATAGTATGGATATAGAGTATAACTATAAACACAGAGAAGTAACCAAGAGGTTCAGTCTCAAGCCGAGACTTAGTCCTCTAAAAAGATTATATAAAAGTGATCCACACCCTGGATCGGGGTTAACAATAGTGAACACACTGTCCAGGTCACAAGACCTCTACCACAGTTCTACGTGGGAAAACAAACAACAGCAGCCAGCTGTCCAGGTCACAGGACCTCTACCACTATCCATAGTGGGAAGTGAAGTGTAAAAGGTTTGCTGAGGATTTACAGATCCTCCAGTGAAAGTACAGGAGTCAGTGTGTGTGTTTAATACAGCAGATAACACACACTGCTCAAAATGTAGAATAAATAAATCACAGAGCAGAGATGTGGAGTTTAGGAATGGCTCTATTGATTTCAGTGTAGCACTGGACTCGTTTTGGAATTAATCAGAAATGATTCTGAGTCCTCTTCTCGATTTTGTTTGAGAAGCAGAGTGTCGTATGCTTCAGGTTCACAGGCAGTAAGATGTAGTCGATGAAGCTCTTCAATATTCTATTGTATGCACACCACTCTTCTTGAGTAGGCTTGATTGTATATTTGATTCTGTCTTGCTTGGTTCTTCTTGTATGCACAGAGCTCTTCTTGAGTATGTCGTATGCTTCCTTGTCTCTGTGTGTGTTGTCTCTCTCTTCTTGGTTTTTCACTTCTTCACTTCACACTTTTTTCACTTCTCTCTTCAGCAGAGTCTTCTTGTATTTATATCACGTGCTCCGTAGGACAAAAAAGGTTTCCTTTCCGCAGGTACGAGGTACGGTTTCCTGACATCCGACAACTTTTATTAATTAATTGTCAGGGTATAAAAATATAACTAATATGACCATTGGTTAGAATAAATAAAGATAAAGATAAAGAAATTCAAACAGTTGTTTATGACTGTTCAAGAGATTGGTAGGTCATCAGCATTAGAGTAATGATCGGTGACTCAGATAGATCAGCATCGGTCTGTCATCTGATCGGTGAGTTATTTTGATCAGCATCGGTCTGTCATCTGATCAGTGAGTCATTTTGATCAGCATCGGTCTCTCATCTGATCGGTGAGTAATTTTGATCAGCATCAGTCTGTCATCTGATCGGTGAGTCATTTGCATCGGTGAGTCCTTGGATCAGTGACTCATTTTCATCAGTGAGTCCTTGGATCGGTGACTCATTTGCATCGGTGAGTCTGATGGATCGGTGCGTCTGATGGATCGGTGAGTCTGATGGATCGGTGACTCTGATGGATCGGTGAGTCTGATGGATCGGTGACTCTGATGGATCGGTGAGTCTGATGGATCGGTGACTCTGATGGATCCGTGACTCTGATGGATCGGTGACTCTGATGGATCGGTGAGTCTGATGGATCGGTGACTCTGATGGATCGGTGACTCTGATGGATCAGTGAGTCTGATGGATCGGTGACTCTGATGGATCAGTGACTCTGATGGATCGGTGACTCTGATGGATCGGTGAGTCTGATGGATCGGTGACTCTGATGGATCGGTGACTCTGATGGATCGGTGAGTCCGATGGATCGGTGACTCTGATGGATCGGTGACTCTGATGGATCGGTGAGTCTGATGGATCGGTGAGTCTGATGGATCAGTGACTCTTATGTCTGTTGAATCCAGAAGACTTCCAACATACTTTGCAAGTCAATAAGCATAGTTAAAAACATGATAACTGATTCATTCATAGATTGGAATTATGTTTATGAGACATCAAACCAGATTAAGCATCAATGAGTTGTGATGATTTGTGATTATTAAAACATCAGTTATAAACATGAAATCAGCAATCTTCTAGAGGGCTCAACAAATATAATAAAAATTTCAATATGTTTTGATTTATGTATACAATACTCATATTCCATGGTAGTAATTTTCTAAAAAAAATTATCTATAATCTATCAATATTTTATAATTTTTAGATTGAGGTTCTAAATATCCTCAATTTAAAAATCATACATTTTAAGAAGTCATGCCCTTTAATTAGTCATACCATCACCATCTGTCTTCATTGTTCTAATATCATTATTTAGATTTATTTTTTTTCTAAATAAATATACAAAATATTATCAAATATGATATTATATAATATATTTGTATCCTATTAATTATTATTCACTTATTTAGTAATCTTATATTCTCCCAAAATTTTCAATGAATCTTTTAAACTTCACTGATCATTCTTCTTCTCAAGATTTTTTTGAGTCAGATGAAGCTTTCTCACCAAACAAACTAATTTTGATTCCATTGAACATATAGTAATTTTTTATCATTATTTTTCATAAATAGATATTTTTTAACAATTATCTTATCAATAATTTTCTATAGATTCATCTCTATATTAGTCAATATTCTTCTGGTAGAGATTAGTAAAAAAGCTACCAATTCCTCTACAATCAAAAAATTTGAGTGGGTTTCTACAATATACATTCCTAAACCCAATCAAGAGTTCATTGCGATAAGAGACATGACCATTTCCTTCATTTAATTACATTACTTATCATTAGAATCACTATTATCAAAAAAAATTGATCAAAATCAGGATTTTTTTTCTTTCTCATTACATCAAAATCCATTTCACCATTTACATTTTTTTAATTTTGGAGATTTTTTCATTTCATAAGGAAAAGTATTGTTAACTAATTAATCAAGATATAATTCATGGTTATGTTTTATAGTATATATTTTGGAATCAAACATGTTAGGTCATATTTAAATTATTTTTTACGATTTCATAATAATCAATGGTTTCTTTAAAATCCATGATGTTCAAAAAAAACATCATTCACTCTGGTGAAATATTCATTAATAGTTTCATTGTAACTCATTTATATATTTTCAAATAGGCTATTAAATATTTATAAAAATTAATCCATCACATTAGTATTTACAACAATGATTTAATTATGTTTTCCAATGATTATTTAGAAATTTTATGACCGAATACCTTATTGAATATATTTTATAAAAAAAAATTATGATTTTTTTTCTTTTCAATCAACATCAATATTTATCTATTAGTAAAATTCATAGGTTCATCTTTCTTAATTTTTAGTCACCCAATAGTAGATACATCAATAACCTGAATGACTTGTAACATATGATAGTAAATCCCACAAAATTTTCAATAAATTTTTGTTTTTTCCAAAGATGGAAGGAATACCTATATTCCTCCCTTAATTAATATTTTTCTGGATAAGGAACCAATATGTGAACTTTTCTCACATACCAATTAATGTGTATATAGGATCATTGAACCATTGAGAAGAGGGTTCTTAATTTGGGGTTTTCATTTTTAAAATATAAAATATTATCAAATTTAACCCCTTCCACATGTTAGAGAGGTATTCCTTATCAAATTTTATAACAATAACATAGGCATGTAATGATAAGAATGTAAATAAGGTATAAATGATGTACAAGGTTTGTCCTTAGTGTGAGAACCTACATCAATGTAATGGCCACATCTGTGGGTTTATTGATATTCACTATTATAAATAAGTAAATTTAAATTTGGGACAAATACCATCAGTATCCTTCTATATCGGGATAGGTATGATGATACTAACTCCCTTTCATTTTTAAAAAAATTCATAAGAATGTTGATCCAGAACAAGAATATCGATTTTTGAATTAGACATAAGAAAATTTCTTTCTAAATTTATTTCGGATTCCACTATCCTAATTATAAATCCGATGGTCCTATGTTCAGTAATCTCCATTTGTTTCACCAACTCTAAATATTCACTTAATAAAAACATTTTTTATATGAATTAAAAAAAAAATTCCATCAAAATATTATACATGAAATTAAAGTTGGTTTAAATCATTATGTTATCAAAAATTACCACATTATGATTCCCCAATTAAAATCATTCTATATACAACTCATCTTCAACATAAAACTAATTATTTATTAGATACTCACAAATAAAAATAATTGAATCATTTCAGATTTTATCACGTGTTAATTGTTTCACATATTTTATACATTTTCACTCATATTAACAGGTAATACACGAATAGAAAATTGGTGAAATCAATTTCATGTACCCACTCAATGAAATTCATAAATCCAAATTTCATGGTCATATGAAAAATTATGGCACACTACATAAATCTTATATAAAATACATCAATATTTATAAATTATCCAGTGTTTCCAATAATCATCAAATGTCCTTAAAATAAATTTTTAGGAAACTATTAAAAAAATTTGACTATAACATTGAGTATAATTTGAAACAAAATCCTTGTAAATTTGTTAAACATCAACTTTATAACTCTATAAAAACATCATCATTGTAAATTTTTCATTTTACAAACATGAAACGAGGTCTTTGAACAATTATTTTCACTGTTCATACATGTTCTTTATAATGAACATTTTTATTAACCATTTTTTGTATATTTCATTTTCTATATCCATCTGATCCTAAAAATCATTTTTTTTCCTGTCTAATCTTATTATTCATATGATTTCACCATTCAACCACAGTATTCATATTATAAATTTATAAGATCATATTGTTCATATATTTTCTCTATCTATTCATAATTATCATATACGTTATACATCAAATTATAATATTCATTTTATTTCCATGTCCATTAATATTGTTCATCTGATTTGTCGATTTGTTCATTTAGTTTATTTTCATTATTTATTTGATTGTACTGTTAATCATAATTATCCATCTGATCATACTATTTATTTTAATTTCATGTCTTTTTGAATTGACCATACATTTCCTTTATTGGATAATACTGTTCATATGGGGATGATGTTAAACATTTCAAAAAAAATCTCATAGTTTAACTATTCATATGGTGGTGAATAATAAACATTATAAAAATCATTTAATCTGAGAAAATTAAACTTGGGGACTCTGTAATTTTTCACTTCTCTTTTCTCATACATTATTTAGCATGTATCATTACATCTTCATGATGTTTTAGGAACTTGGATAAACAAAAAATCAGCATATGACATAGATGAAAATTTAGTTAAGGAAACATTCTTAAATTATATATTTTTATATTTATTAATTATTCAAAAAAAATATACTTTTAAACATTCTATCATTTAATATATCCACAACATTCAACTTTCCATAAATATTTACTTTTTTCTAACAGAGTACTTTCTATCAAAATCATTGTTTGATGATTTCCATCATTTTACAATATCCAAAACATCAAAAAAGGAAATTTTAACTATATCATCATCCAATGATTCATTCAATGGATCTTCCAATCCATAATATTTTGATTACCTAATCATAATAAAGTTCTTATATCTTTTTAAATAGAAAATTAATCTTCAAATTGTTTTGGAAATTTCTAATCTTTATGAGTATTAAAGCATTATAATTTATAATATTCTTAATATTCTAACACTTCATAAAACAATTTGTAAACATCCAACAAATCTTTTCATCCATTTTTACAAAAATACTCATAATGTTATTTTTCAAAAAATAAAAAAAAATTCATAATAATAGAATCCCAAAGTATAATCAATGATTTTCGTAGAATATACATTTCCAGGAGCCATATCAAATCACAATAAAAAATTTCATTCAAAATAAATTTATCAACTATCTATATGAATGTAATATCAATAAATTATAATCTCCATTCTATAGCAGTGGAAAAATAATATCATTATTAAACATCTCTCTAAGCTCTATGATGTATTTCTAAAACATATATTTCTAAAAGAAAGGATTAAAAATTTATTTCTATGTACTTATGGGTTAATAATTAACAAAATACTTCAATCATTTTATAGTACCGACATAAAAAAATATCCCACAATTAAAATAACATATGAAGTTATTTCATAGGTATACCTACCTATATGTTTATTATGTCCACATTGATTCAATTTTCAATAATAGAATTCCCATGAAACTGAACAACTATAATATAGAACTATCAGTTAAATATAATATTATAAATGTTTTTCTTTAAAAGTACATCCAAAACCATTATGAAATACTATATGAAATCTTTATTATATGTAGATAGAATTTAAATTTCATCGATAAATCCAACCATTAACTGATCTAAAAATTGAATGATATGTCATATACGCCCAATATATAGAGTAGGGGAATTTTTCACACATAATGGTGCCACCGGGAACCTGTAATGTCAATGGAATCTTGGATATATCACATTTAAAATTTCCCTCTAAAAAGCCTACATATGGAGACAGTAGGAATAAAGATCAATCATTGAGAACTACCACATGCCTTTCATCAACTAATAGACTTATGATATCATATAATTCCTTAGATAACAAAACTAGAGCTACTAATGCTAATAAAAACCAATCCTAAGAGCTCCTTGGAAATAACAGTAATGTGTTCCCTCCTAGAGTCTATTTCAATAAAGAGACAAACCTACATATATAGTTTAAGGATTTATAATTTGGGTATATGGGTCCATTATATACCATATTTAAATAGTTGACACACATGAACGGACACACATGTAGCATTGGTATCATGTGTGGAGTTTGAGTCATGAAAAATTTCAAGGAATCCATTGTCATTACTTTTAGAAGGCTCTATGGGTATGGTGGAACTATTTCTATTGAAGAGATGGAATGAATAAATGGTCTTGAGGTATTCCATTCATTCAATATCGATTGGGATGCAATTGATTCAGTGAAAACTATAATTACTAGTTTTCTCCAGTATAGAATTATCAACCCATGATCCATCATTTACAATATCCATGGATGGACGAGGTATATGAAATATTCACATATGATGCACAGTTTAGTGAGGGGAACAAGGTTTCAGACTACTTTTCTTCAAAGGGATCAAATCAAAATCAACAAATGATTTTTTATATCATTTGATTCCTCCCCCCAGAGAACATAAATCATGTAGGGTTTTATTCACACCAAAATCACTAAATTAGACAACCATAATATTGTTTGACTAATATTTTTCGATAAACAATAAATTATTATTACTTTTTATGGTGGTAGTACAATTGAAGCATTGAGTAAAACATCCACTTACTCACAAAATACAAATGGATGATAAGTGTTTTATGATCTTTTTATAGTAAGGTTTATGTATTCCAATCTATGGAATTTAGGATTCATATTACCCTAAAAGAGACACATTCATTCCAGAATTTGTTCATTCTCCCAATTGAGGGATAATCAAATATAATATGTATTTAAGAACATAGCTATTCTATGGTGATAGTTTTTCATTTAACAGAAATTAGATAAAACATACATTCCTAGAATGATTTCATATAAAATCATTTAGACCTCTAGGGTGATCGATGTGATTCTCTATTTATCGATAATTATATCATACAATTAGAAGATGGGTTAAATAGTATATTGCATCACCAAAGGAACCCACATCAACAAAATTTGAGCTAGTGGATACAAATTAATATCAATATAATTAAAAACTGATAAGGTAGTGAGTGAATCAATAAGTCATGTTTCTAAAACTATATGTTCTAATTTATGTTGGATATATATTTTAGTATGAATAAACTCATAAGCATTCAGATCATATCAATTAAAAATTTCAGGTTGATGATGTTTCTATTCACCAATTCCATGAATATTTTTTGGTCAACCTAGTGGTTTTAGGTTAATGACCTAGAATTTACTTTCACTAAATTCATAACCACCAAGGGATCTATTATCCCCATGGTTAGTTCCACCTCCTAAGGAACTACCATGAATATCTTTAGAAGATAATTCATTTTAATGTTTCATTTTTCATATATATCTATCCACTTTCTATCAGCCATCACTAGTATGTTTGTTTGCTAAATCATGTTACATGTCACCCACCTATTAAAATAATATCACCACTTATCTATAAATAATCTATATCTCTTTTGGAATCCACGCAATATTACTCCCAAATACAAACAAATGTTTTGTGAGATATCTAGTTCATTGATAATTAATTATGATTTCTTCTAAGTGTAGTAAATGAAACTACTCCATGGCATCACTTATTACCACTATCTTCTCAATGATTCTCTTTTATGAATATAATTATCACCATGCACAACTCCAGTACCCCACAAAAGGTAAGCATATATATAGATATCTTAGTAGACAAGATGTCCATTTAGAAGCCCTAATCCAACACTCCTGATCAAATGTATCCATATCACATCACATTTAGAGAATATTTTGTCAGATTAGTGAAATTATTGGTGTAATACAAAATATTAATATACCCCAGCTGTAACCCTAGAATCTCCAGAAAAAATTTTTTGTTCTATGTTAATTAAATATCTATGAAAAATGTTGAAACTACTTATGTGATAGTGTCTCATTTTATTGGGTCTGGATTACTACAATACACTAGAACCATGCTACTGCATTATCAAGACTATTATTATTCACAAATTTATGATTGGTCTAGGTCCGCATCAGCCAAAAAAACACATACAATTGAAATTAGACAATATTATATGACCTGGGGTATTGGTTTCCCATCAAACCTAATAATTCTCTATCACTAAAAATCCAATAGTTCCCTAAGTGTACACACGACATCATCTTATACCAGTGGAATAATTCCTTAGTTGACACAAATACGAAATTCTATTCAAACTGTAATAGGTGTGTCCATGCATCACACATCGTGTGACATAATATCATTTTGAAAACATTGAAGAAAAAATCCCCAATAAAAACATTCTTCAAAATCTCATAACATGACTAGTTTTTGTGTGGACCATATCTAAGTATCCTTGATTACATCATCATGGAGTATGATATAATGTTATCAAGTCATTTCATGGTTAGACTACCAATTTTGGGTAGTAGAATTATGAAGGAAATATATATAAAAACATTCTTATTTAACAAATATACCGTTAGATTCCATGCATATTATATCTTAGTGTATTGATTTGATTAGATTGTTTTTTAAACATAATATAGAGATAGATTTATCATTTCACCAACACTTGGTTCCATAGATAATATATTATTTTGAGACACCATAATACTATTCAATAATATCCTAATACAAATACTCAAAACAATATTATCCCCAATATCCACTGATAAGAAATACCTAGTACGATACCACTCTATAATGACATGACCCATCATTTCCTCAATTGGACAATCAGTAAGATGAATGTTAATCACCTAGATCAAATCTAATGATAATAGATATGTGATTATAATTGGGTATGCATCATAAAATATTACGAGGACTTGGAAGAAATAATAATTACTTAAGAATAACTCTAAGTATATTACAATTATTTAGGATAATTAATAATATAGTTACTCAAGATGAAAAAATTCTTTTTATAAATATATATTACTAACTATCATTTTTAAATTTAATATATTAGCGATGTGTGATGTGAAGAAAAGTCATAAAAAGTAAGAAAAATAATTTTTATACCCAACAAATCAA
Organism: Viscum album; assembly: GCA_963277665.1. NCBI lineage: Eukaryota > Viridiplantae > Streptophyta > Magnoliopsida > Santalales > Viscaceae > Viscum > Viscum album. The sequence goes on from OY728162.1 coordinate 492,892,007, forward strand.
TTAAAGTGGATGTAAAAACATTTTCCTAAACACATAGACCCATCAATTCCCATTATCAAAATCAACAAATACTTCTATGGTACAACCACAATAGGCATAAAAAATTATTTGATTATTTTTCCTTTGAAAAACACATTCTATTAATTGGAAAATCCCATGTTGGATGACGATATACATTACAAGTAGGATTCCATGAAAATAATTGGATGAATAGAAAATAAATATTTATATTTACCAATGACACAAATAGGGCAGATAAATCCCCAAAAAAGATATGTTCATATAAGAATGAAAATTTTATGATGGAGTGTAATCCATTAAACATAAAAAAATTCATTGGACGATCTATTAATAAATTTTACCAAGATTTATATTGTCTTCAATATAGTAACCCAATGTAACCTCACTAAATTTGATGTAGAGACCTACAACTCAATGAAGGAATATAATGGACGAGGTGTGAATAAACCCATTAAAGGATAAAAAACCCAATAACAATCTGAATAGGGGTAATAAATATATATATAAGATATCCAATACACATTATAAAACATGGTGTGGGTATAGAACTCTATTTTTCTTTATGGTGGGGATGCATGTCATGACATATACATTCTACAAGGGGGGTTACCGACCACATTGTCAATACAAAGATCCCAACGGAGTCTCAAAATCGACCAACCATATTTCAAAGATTAGTTTAATCATTCTACCTCGTGTCATATCAAAAAGGTTCAATTATAGGTATCCATAATGTCATATATGGAATTATTTTCTTCAAGGAATTATCATGGGTATGATTCTAAAATTAATGATTTAGTTATTATATTTATACCGTAAGATGAAATGTACATGATTTGTCCCATGGTGTTCATAATGTCAACTCCCATTACCTCTCCTTGAAATTACATGTTTCTTGAAACAATATGTAAAAATGAAGACATAGTGCTTTTTGCAAGAACCACATCGTATGTGGGACCACCTATGGTCTCACCCACAAACTCTTATTCCACAACTCAGATGTCTCGGTAGGCACACATTCCATGTCTTTTTGGAGCATATGATATTTATTAATAGACAAGGTCCTATGTGGGTAATACCTATAGGTGGCATGATTACCTGTTTAGAGTCACAAAGTGTGTGGTCCTGCCACATAAATAAGTGATGTCTACTACAAGTTGAACCCCTATCCACAGTAATAATGTAGACTACATAGTGTGTGTTTCACTTGAAGACACGATGTGTATTTGATATTTTATTGAATCATAATCTTCCACCAAGTGGTTCAATGCAATGCTTGGATAATCCACTGTGATCACAATGAATTCAACCAGATGCTTTGAGAAGGAATAAATCCCCATGAGTAGCTGTATTATTTAAATCCATTAACTATATAACATAATTTTTTCACCCCTCACAAATTCCTAACACGCCCCATAATTTCATCACCAGATATCCAACTATATATTTTTTAACTATGAATAATCAATACACACCACTTTCCCAAATCATCAACTCCTTCATTGTTTGTAAATCCAATATGAAATAGGTGTTCATGAATGATTTGATCAATATAAGTAGTCAAATATCCATCATTCAATAGGCTAATAAATAACATTCTATGAATAAAATGATAATTCAAAATAATTAAGGGGAAATCACTAGTGTACTTGGCATTTAGGGCCACTAATAATTCTAATGGATATCAAATTAAATGATGAATACTTTCATAATGAATTAAAATATTGAAAAAATAATTAATTTAATATATATATCATTTTGAAGACAGAGAATTATCTTTATAAATTATATTAAAAATATTTATTTATGGAATTAATAAATAATTTGGTTAAATATACAAATTAGAAGCCCTACCACTTAAAAATAAATAAATAATTATTTAATAATGGACTTATTATGGTTCATAAAAATATTAAAAAATTCCATAATTGATAAGGACTCTTGAAGAATTAAATGGATTTCCTAGAACTCTCCTATATTGATTTTGGAAGGTTCTCTATTTTAGTGATAATATCTCCCTAAACATTTCATAGGGTTATATTAAAAACCATTGTTATTTTCTATGATTTGGATTATATTTTGGAAAATTTGATTTAGATAAATATGTTAGTATATTAATTTAATTGAATTTATTTTAATCAAACAAAACCTATTAGTGACTTCATTTTTATAATAGTTGTTTTTCATGTGAACTTTATGCAACACCATAGGAATGCCTCAAGTTCTACAGTGTCATGACAAATTTAACTCCCAACAAAAATTAAAGAACAAAATTATATATATATATATCCCATGGAACCAAAGAAGGAAATTAGAATCATGATCATGAAAGTGAGAAGGAAAAATATTGTAGGATTAATGAAAGACCATGTTCATGAGAGATATATGAGAAATCATATATATAATGCTTTGATTATGGTTCTAATATTTTCGGTTTCTATGATCATCTTTTATATGTTTAGGTATACAACAATCAATAATAATCAAAAAAATATGCAAGGAATGAGCTATTATGATCCCTAATTTGATTTATAAATACTGAAATTAACATAAAATTGAATGGTTTTAGAACATTAATAATAAAAAAAATCTATATAATCATATTAGGAGATTTATATATGTTTTTATTCTAAAAGAACATAAAATGGAATGATCTGTATCACATGACTTTAATATTTTAACAACCACATGATTTTATTACTTACACACTTCTGTAATATTTTTTTCAAAATCATCAAATATATGCATAAAATGTTCCCGATCCAAGACTATCCTCATTGATATACAATGAATTATCATCCTATTGATGTTTTCATCTGAATTTAGTCACATTGAATCCATAACCTCTTTTATCCAAAATATTTAGAATATTAATAATTATAAATTACATCCCACAAATCAACATAAAAAACTAGACAACTTCTAAATAATGTGTTGGTATTGGAAAAATAGATTAATTTCCCAAGAACATATATATGATTCGCTAAATTTGATATATATAAACAAAAAATAGTTTCAAATAATTAAAAATTCAATAAAGTGTATTCAACCAAAATATAAAATTTATTGATGAAATTATATATTTTATATAGAAAATGTACTGATAGAAAGAAAACAATAAAAATCATACCTTTTAAAATTTTACATTTATATTTATCAAAATACATTGAAATGTATTATAAAAAGGAATAAAATATTTTTTGGATGTTGATTGTCTAATAATATCACTATAATTATTAAAAAACAATCCCTAATGGGTCATAGTAACTGTAGATATGAAATATGATTGATATATAATCACTTCTAAGTGTTATGTTTGTTGTAATAATATTTAGATAAGTTGAAGATTATATAAATAATTTTTTCTATTTTTTAATTTTATATAATTCCTTCCTATGTTTTTTTTACCTGAGAACCATAACCGTCAATGAAAAAAATCATTTATTCAAATTTTAACAGTAGAAATAGTTCAATATTCATTAAACAATTCTTGTCATATTTTCGATTTTTTAATTCCATTGATGACATATCATATGAAAAATAAAAACTAAATCACTCCATAATAATATTGAAAATGACTCATAAAAATTTATACTCAAAATTTCAGTGTAATAGGTTATAAATATATGGGGGTTTTATACCCCTCCATTTTCATTTATTGTATTCCTAAAAACCTATCAGACCATATTAAAATTGGTAATGTTAAAGACATAACCATAACAATCATGTTTCATTCTTATCAATCTGATTTAGCTATTCGAAAATATAAATGACCCAATTCTCAAGATAAAATTCTTTATAAATATGTTTTCTATGATAAGTTTTCTTTCAAACTATGTATATATATTTTTCCAAAATATCATAGTAATGCATGTTATTATGTAGATTAATTAATACTTATTAATTTTAAAAACATAATAATGAATATAAATGAATCTTTTCTTTTCATTATGATATTCAGTATTTCTGGTTCTATAAATGTTTTGAATTGAAATAGTTTATATAAAATGATCATCCATTTATATTGAGAATATCATTTAAATAATCATATTGAAATATAATTATAATGTTGATAAATCATTCCACAGGGTAAATACCTAAAAATATTCCTTCTTTGCTATTCAAATATTCCTAAATACATTCCTTATTTGAAGGTGTATACGAACATTACAAATGAAATTATAAATATAATATTATAATTCAACACAAATTTTTTCCTATAATGACAATTTAATGTATACAAATGAATTTAGAAAGAATTGTTACCTTTGGAATAGATATTGTACTTAATTATGAAAATATTTTGAATGCAGTGATCTGATCACTTATTTGACAAAATGTATACTGAATATGTGTTTCATCAATTATAATAATCATAATATGAAGTGTTTATGGAGGGGTATATTTATTTTTATCCTATATATCTTACGATATTCCCCAATTTCATCATTTTTGTATTTTGATCTATTATCTCCAAAAAGATTTTAATAAAATGATTCTATTTGATTTTTAGAACATTTAGATGATATAATAATCCACTCATGATATTTTCAATTATATAACATAAAATAAACATAAATAACCTACCTAAAATCATTGGAAATAATTATCAATATCAGTTGACATTATATTCATAGTTTTTTAATCATATTAATTTTTCACTTATTTTTTCTTCCAAATTTATATCTCCACCTTCCTTCAACTATTTATAAATATTTCCTCTTTTAAATTATATTTAAAATGAATTATTTTATTCATGATTAATATTTAATATATTCACCATGAAAAAGTACATGAAATAATTTTTCATAATTTTCACATAATGGCTCATTTATTATAGACTAATATCATTATATTCAATCACACTCATAGAATGATTCTTTTTATTATTATAAATAAGGCTCTAGATCTTATTTTTACACCCATTATTCTATAAAAATATTTTTTATTCATTAAACACATGTATTTAATACTCAAGTTTTGATCATTATATAGTTTCTACACATCATTAATCATATTATATCATTTATGAATCATGGTATGAGTTATAAAAATATATAAATATATATATATAAAATAATGTAAAAATTAGTTCTGTTGAAAACATATAAACTCATTAAATATTTTTCACATTAATAGTAATCATTGACTTCATAAATAAATAAATAATTGAAAATAATATTTTAATATGAAAAATATTACATCCCATTATATGTATTGAGAAACCAGGAATGTATCACATTATATCTTTTTAACAAACTGTATTCACGTGTATTTCACTAGTTATAGAATAAAATATAATCTGTTAATTCCAATAATAATTTTTCTCAACAATTATCATTTCCAAATAAATTAGATGGATATATCAGACCCAACGTCATAATCTATAATTTCAAATAAACACATCATGACTAAAAATAAATGGTCATATACTTTAATCACAAAATAGAAAAAACAGTTATCGCTCCATCACAACATAATTCTTTCCTGGAAATTAAATGAGTTTAATAAAAATTTCATTAATATATCATTATAATACACTAAGTGAAAAAGAGTGTAATGTATCATAAAAACATACCTAGTGGGATATGGAAAAATAAATGATGGAGACATCAATTAAAATATATTTATCAACATCGAACAAATATATCATTAAAATTTGAATATATAGCAACCTATTTGGGTAATCAAAAAATATAATAAAATATGTTAATAGAAAAATGGGTACAAGGTTTTTATTTAAAATCCATAGAAATATGGACAAAAATTAATAATTATGAATATTTATAGTTGTGGAAAAATTTGATCAATGATTAAATGTTAGAAATCATTTCATCAAACATTTATAAAGATTGTTAAAATTAACACAATTGAAAAATGTAACAGATATTCCTATTTGACAACCAAATATAAGTCAATTAAATTTGAAAATATATCTGAGTATTTATTAAATAATATATAATTAAATTAATTAAAAACCAAAATTAATATGGATATTGAGAATTTAAATATTATTTGAAGGATTTTAGTCATTTAAAATTTGGATATGAAGAAAAATTGCTTACCATCAGTCCCAACTGGTTTCAAAAATTAATATAAACTACATAAACATTAAATTATATTACTTATTTAATTTTGAAATGACATTTTCTTGATAATTAACTTTGTATGATTCCTTTTTTTATTTTTCTGACATGATTCATTTAGTTAAAAATTTGGATTTTCTAGTATGGGTCTATTTGAGGTAATTTGACTCTTAATATCAAAAGAAATTTCAATATCACTATAATAGACCAATTTAATTTTAAAATACTAATATAATATATACATATATTTCTCTTTTTAGGGTGAATATCATTTTAGTAGAAAATTAATTAAATAGATCATTAAATAGTTACATTTCTGTGATCCTTCCTTGATTAACATGTTTTAGATAGTTTTAAAAAATATTGATTGATTCATATTGTTTAAAATTTTATTTTTAATGATTGACCATTACATAATTATGTAAAGATACAAAAAAATAAAAAATTATAACTTATTTTTATAAATATACATGTCTTTATAAATATTTATGAAAGAGAAATTAGAAAACCATTTATATAGGTGGTAAAACGTAACCAAATTAGAAAAAGTTATAGCTGTTAAATAAATTAGAACATGGTATTTTATAGTGATAATAAAACTATTATAGAAACATAATACATTAAAAAATATATAATGAATTTGATAAATCATTTTTTGAAGAGGAATATGTATAAAAAATAGAATTGTATGTTAAGAAGTTATTACATTGGATTTGTATCTATATACATGTTTTCAGCTTTCAGGGTTTACAAAAAAATTAATTGTTTATATTATTAAAAGAATTCAATTTTTACAGTTTAAAAAAGTTAATATTGTATATAAATATAATATTAATTCAATAATCTATTTTTAGAACCTCATATATTATGCCTTGGTGAGAAAATATATACACCATTAATGGTGGAGGTAATTAACACATAACTAAATAAAGTTTTATTTTCGTTATAAATACATGGAAGTTAGATAATGTGGTTTTAGTCAACATAATGATAATTTATTATAGTAATGATGCCAATATAATTAAATTATCATATTTATAAAAGATATCTATAAGGTGGATGATTAATGAATCTAGAAAATAATTGATTAATACAAATTCATTTTCAATGGATATCCTACTTTACAGCCAAAAAAACATTTTGATGTATATTATTATATATATTTAATGAAAAATAATATAGTGGTGATGATATTGAAGTATTTTTTCATTATTTTATGTCTTAGTTTTCACGGATTGTGATGTGTTGAATGTATCATTATAAATGTTGGATTAGTACAATTATTGCCAATACATTCTTTATTTATATATTAAAAATGTCATAATATTATCAAGTAAAAGAAATGTAATTTTTTAACTAATGATTGTGTAGATGAAAAATATACTGATATATTCAAATTTTGAAATGGATTTCTATCAATTTTTTTTCTTTATCCACTGATTTAACTCATTTTAAATACATTTAACTATAATAATGTTGATTAATTTTCCAATGGAATTTTATTTTTAGGAAAGCTATTGAGAATTGTATTTTTATTATTTTATAAATTTACCTATTATATGAAAATTGGAAATGTAAAGAAAAATTTATTTTATACAAAAAATGGATTATTCAAATTATATGTTATTTAATATTATCTAATATATGTTACTAATTAAATAAATGATGATTTTTTTAATATTATATTCTATATGAATAATATTTTATAAGTGATCAATTTAGTTTATATATAGAATAATTTAAATATATGGAAATTGTTGTTATAATATTACATGATTTTAATAATAAATTATTTAATATTTAATATTTAATATAAATCAATTATTATATTTTAATTTTAAAAATAGGTTGAGGTTCAAACCCCCTTTAGTGAATGAAAATCAAGATAACAACTTTTGACGAATGAGAAAAGAGGAAACTTGTAATGACCGAATATTTTATCAATGGAATTTCTCATTCATCACAGAAATTTCATATTGTATAAATCACATAAAATCACATATATACCGTAACGAAAACTTTATAAAAACTATTAGTGAAATAAGAAGCTTTTTTTTGAAGTTATGGAAACCATACTGATGAAATAGTAACATGACTTTATGAATAGTAATATGAACATTGTGTATAATAAAATGAAAAAAGTAACATCACTCATGAAAGTATAAATAAAAACGAGGCATCTTAAAAATTATATTATGATACAATTATATCATTGTCTAAGTAAATAATTTGTTTTAAAAATATTAGCTAAGTGTATATATTTTCGTTACCCATAAATATTTAATTACTATTTTATTATTAATATAATAAGACAAAGAAACATAATTTTCTAAAATACATTCATAAATTTGTATTTTCATGATTTATGATTTTAAGAAAACATAATGAGACCTTAAATTATTTTACAATGTATTATAAATTCAATTATAATAATAAAAAATGTATTTCCCAAGAAAATGATAATTTTAATTAAGATTTGAATTACACATACTAATAAACTTATTATTATAAAATGGAGTTAAATTTTTTATTCTACATTTCAATAAATTGTTATGGTGAATTTCTTGGATTCTTCTAAAATACATGAATTCTTTATCAATAAAAAATTACAATAATTTACGATAAAATTGAAACACAATAATTATGGAGTTATAGATTATGCATGGATAATGTGAGGACACCATATCTTAATATTATTAATTATTTTTATATATTTAGTGTTAAATATCTATCTATTCATATTTTTGAGATAAATTAATAAACTATTGAATATTATAATGAGAAAAAACACATCTCATAAACTATAAATACCTCCACTCACAACCACTTTTCCTTACACTTATCCATATTTTTTTTTTTTCCAAATTATTCTCAAACCTTTCCCAAGACCCTCTCATATGTCTATGATCTCTTGGTATCATCAGAATACCAATCATTTTCCCTAATATGGTGTATAAGGAGTATAAAATTAAAATGTAAAATCTTCTTCCTTATTTTTTTAATTTCATTTCAAATTTAATTCTTATTATTCTCTTGTCCAAAAATTATGTTATCTAAATGGAATGGAAATTAAATTATTTCCTATATACATTAATTATATCATTTTAAGGGAAGAACCATAACCAAAATCTTTTCTATCTCTCTCCCTCTTTCTCTTTAATTCAGAAAATGAATTGGCTGCAAGTGATGTGATAATTTGCTAACATCATGGGCGATGCACATTCATTTTCCATTGATTCCATACAAGATTTTAATAAAACCAATATAATTGAGAAAATATATTTAAAAATATATTCTATAATCCATTTTATGTTTCATATTAAACATATATACATAATACTAAATGAATAAAAAAAGAAATTCCTTATGATTGAAAATTCACAAAAATTAACTTAAAAAATCTCTATTAAGTTTCATCTAAATATTCAAAATCATACAATATAACCAAATTAATTAAAATATCATTTATATTATATAATATTTTTTATAACATATTAGAAAAATTCTGTATATTTATCTATATTTTAAATTAACTTCCATTCATGTTTACAATTGAATCGATCGTGAAAACTATGAAATCAACCATTACCAAACAACGAAATTAAACTCTATAACTCATCAAAAAATTCAACCAATGATCTTAATAAAACGAAAATGAATCAAATTCTTGTACAAAATGTTATTTATTTTTTTATTATTAAATTTAATGTCCTTATACAAGATATTAAAGTGATGAAAATATTAATACATAAGCTAAGGGGAAATCTTGACCCCAAATATCCCTTTTTAGGTTTTCCATCTTTCAACCAATTTCAAGTAAGGATATTCTGATATTTATCCGTGTATATAATTTTTTATTTATTATCTTATCTATTATTGGATATACATTTTACCAATCTATTTTTTTTTAAAAAGAAATATTTTTCCAAAAGAACTAATATTTCAAAAAATACATCTATTACCTATCTTGGGATTGTTTCTTCATCAATCAAGACTGATAAAAAGCATGTTATTCCCATTCTATAATAGGAAGTTAAATTTTTATGAATTTATGCTTTATGAAATGAAACCCATTCCTTTCCATGGGGGTTTATTGTCCATGATTGATATATGTTTTATGTGCCATGCATGGTATGTAAATGTTATGGTGTAAAAGGTTCACATAGTAATATATAGAGATACAATGAATTGAATAATGTGATATATATCATGATAAAAAGTGATATATTTCAGAACATGATACTATATTTTCTCATAATTGTGTGTGTTACTTAGATAATAATATATTATGTTTCATTTTTATGCAATACTGGTCTTTTTTAATTCTTCATCTCATGGTAATGATAAAATGCCTTTGTTATGTGGATAATTATTATGCTCACCACAGTTTATATTCATTCTTGTTTTTATTTATCCACCTAAAAGGATTTTACCTCACCCATTTCTTTGATGAATATCCTCATGTGATTATATTTACTAAGTAGAATTCAAGGGGAAATAAGAAGATAGTGAAGAGGGAATTAACTAAATGTTTATGTTTTATATTGTATGTGTTATGTGTTGTCCAAATTTACCAAATACACTAAAACTATGGACTCTATATATCTAATTATTTTATGTTGTTTTAATTTAAAATTATATAATAAGATACGAAATAAATGTCTTCATTCTATTGGTGTTATACATGCGTGATTTAGTTAATTTTAATTTGGGAATTGGGATTAAATAACCATTTTTAATAAATTTAGTACGAGACTAATTATATGTAATCACTATAGAATTTTTTTTGTAAATTATATTTAAAGGTATACCACATGATATTCCATTAGACTTAAATAAAAAATGGAATAAATTATTTATTCCTAATTTTTTTACTTCTATTTTGTTATAACCTATTCTATTTTAGAAAATGGTGAGAACTAGGAGAAACTGTCCCAAAATCCCATGCGAGGTAGAATGAAAAAATTTCCGGAATCACATCACAAATTCCTTATATTGTGGATCTCAAATATTAAGGGATATTCTTACCCATCCATATCAGGTTATGTACAATATCCTGATTCATGTGGAACTTTTGACTAAACCTAAGATGTAGAATCATGATATTGTATGTTTTTTGTGGAAATGATGACCAACTAGTGGATCATAGTATCCAGTATTTGTTAAATTGATAATGTAATCAATAGTGAAAAGTTTTTCTATGATTCACAATTCTAGGATAGGGATAGTGACTCTTGGAATTTATTTTCTAGATAGAGAGGCCAGTCAACCATCAGTGATGATTATGAACTCCATGAAATGGGACAATATTAAAGGGATGGAGTGGGAAGTCATTAAGATAGAGTTCTTTAACACGTATTTCCCACATAATCATTGCACAAATATTGAGAGTGAATTCATATAACTTTTAAAAAATGAATGTTGGATTTTTTATATCCATTGAATCATATTTTAAACGTAATGTAATATAATCCTCAAGTTTTATTGACAACATTGATAGAAAAATTTGTAGATTATTGAGTGTTTAATTCTAATACCTTCTAATGGATCTATTAATTAGAGTATTTTGGAGTAAAGAATATGTTTTATAATGTGGTGTCATAGTGGATATGGGTTTCGGAGAATGGTCCTACAGATTTGGATATAATAAAGGAATGATGGTGTTTCAAACCGGAGGATATGATTGGAATGGTGGAATGAAAAATCAAGAACCTACATAAAAAAGAAGTGTATTAATGAATCATGGGATTATCCTAAATGGTATGGGGAAATGAATCATGTCTGATAGATAAGTCTATGAAGATCATGAGTTTCAAAAAAGATATAAGGAAGTAGGGAAATAAGGTGGAGGAACGGAGAGCACCCCCATGGTCCAATGCTATGACTATAGGGATACTGGGAACAATGGATGGTAGTGAACTAATCCTAAAGTCTGCGAAGGTAATCATCATAAGAATACACAATTAAAATTTGATAAATTCACAGAATATTTCATCACTACTGATAAAGTGGATCAAGAAAAAATAGTCTTACAAGGTACACATCCTATTCATAAATGAATAGAAAAATTCATAATTGATTATAGTTCTACACATTCCCTTATATCATGCTTAATTTCTATTTCTATTGAATCGATGAACCGAAACTATGAAGTAGATATAACTATAAAACACCAAGTGGTGTAATCATTATAGGCCAGGTGTTTGACTAGTCTTCTATTGGAATAGGTTGGAAGATTATTCTTGCAAATATTGTGATTCTTGTTTTAGTTTAATTATATAATATGAATGGATTTCCACTCATTTTATAAAGAACATATAAATAGTTTGATAAAGGAAATAAATTTTCATTTTTTTAAAAACATTGCTATTCTAAACGTTTAAATAAAATCATGAATATACTTTTGAAAATACTTCAACGGTGTGGCTGTTGATTCCCTGTGAAGAAACATTCCTCTCTCTAAAGGTCATGTCAATTGAAGGTATGAATGTAGTGGAAATTCACATTGTGCGGGAATACAATGATGTATTTGTCAATGAGTAACCCATAATACCCTTGTATAATGATGTATTGTTCTCAATATACCAAATATCCAGAGCTACTCTTATAGTAATGTGTCTATGAATGATGTCTCCAGTCGACCTAGCGGTGTCAAAGAAGATGATTCAATTGAATTTGGAAAAATATTTCATATTACCTAGTGCATCACCTTGGGGTGCACCATTTCTCTTTGTAAAGAAGATTGATTGGTCAATATGGTTGTGTGTTGATTATAAGGAACTCAATAAGATCACAATAATGAAAAATTATTCACTTTATCAGATTGATGACTTGTACGATCAGCAATGAGGATGTTGATAGTTCTCAAAGGCTGATCACTATTATGGATATCATCATCTAATGCTGATGAAGGAATATATTTATAATTCTACCATCTGGAAAAGGTATGGGCACTATGGGTTTATGATGATACATTTCAGACTTACTAAATCCCATACAATCATCAATGATTTGACGAATAGAGTGATTAGACATTACCTTGAAATTTTTAGTGTTTATCAATTATATTATCATATACTCTATGAGAATTTAGGAAAATGATGAACATATAAGTATTTTTTTTGGTGCCATTACTTATGTATAATTTATATTCCACATTCAACAAGTGTGAATTTTGGTTATTGAAAGTCACTTTCGTTGGACACACGATCACAACTGAGGAAACTTTTTCGGATCCTTGGAAATAAAATCAAATTAACAAATGGAACAGAACCTCTAATGTCAAAAAAATCCATAGATATCCTATATTAACATAGTACAATAGATGTTTTTTTAGAAACTTATCATTATTTTCATGTTAACAATCATGGGTAAAAAGGAAATGGGTAAAGTATGTCTAGAAGGAATAATTTGGGGAAAACATCAAGGAACTAAAAGGGAGGCACCTCTATAAAATAGTACACAAATTAAAAAAAAGTGGAGAAATTTCTGTGATATACAATGATACTTAAAATAAAGGATTTGGTTGTATACCCATGGAAAATTATAATGTCATAGCCTATGCCTCATATTGGTTGAAGATCCTTGAGCAGAACTAGCCGACATATGATCTAGAGCTACCAGCTAAGATTTTTTCTTTGAATATATGGAATCACTACCTTTATAGTTAGAATTGTTACATGTATATGAATAATAAGATCCTAAGGTACATATTCACACAATAGGATATCAACATGCAACAAAGGACATGGTTAGATATAATAAGGGAATCTAATTTCTCTATTCACTATCATTCCAGTAAGGCGAATAAGGTGGTATATGCTATTAGTAGAAAATAACTTGCTAGTCTATCCTTGTTTTGGATTATGAAATAACCTAAATTCATGGACATTAAATGTATATATTTCGAAATCATGATGACAGTGAATACATTGTATCTTTTAAAAATGATTTTCCAACCATCTATCTAGGAGAAGATGGAGGAGGCTCAAAGGGTTGATATATAGTTAAAAATATAACTTGAATGTAATAAATTAAGGTATGCTGCATGAGTTCCATATAGATTATTTCAAAATAATCAGTTTTGGAATGGGGTTTTGTGTGCCTTAATTTCCTTGGATATAGAATGAGATGTTGGATAATTCACATAGCTCATCTTTCTATATCCATCCTAGGTGGACCAAGAAGTATTGTGGTTTTTAAAAACATTTATTGTGTGATTACAAGAAAAAGGTGATTGAAGATTATATGTCAAGGTGTTTTATAGGTCATCAGTCAAAATTAGATTGAAATTTGACCAATGGGATGATAAAAAATTTCTTATAACTTTGTGGGAATGGGAGAATGTCACCATGGATTTTTTCACTTCTATCCCAAAGACATCTAAATTAAATAATTTGATAAGGGATATGGTGGAACGACTCACCAAGAATACCTACATTATCACAATTCTAGAAGATATCTCACTTAAACAACATGAAATGATATTTTTGAAGAAAGTTTTGTGAACTCTTGGTTTTCCTATCTCAATTGTCTCTATTTTTGATCCCATGTTCTCATCTACATTTTCAATGACTATTCAATATTCTTTGAGTACTAAATTAAATATCAACATGACCAATCCCCCCCCCAAATAGATGGACAATTTGAATGAACTATTCAAATGACCAACGATATACAATGAGAATGATCATTTACATTCATAGGTGGATGGGATCAAAATCTCTCATTAGTTGAGTTCTCATACAAAAATAGCTTCCACTCAAGTATTTAATTGGATACATATAATGCTCTTTATGGAAAGAGATTATGAACTCCAACCATGTTCGATGAATTTGGAGAAATAATGACACATGTAACTGATCATTCATAAGATATGAAATATAAGGTTCAATCCATCAATTCAAATATCAAAAAAAATCTAAAATTCATCAATAGATCTATACTAACAACCATCAAAGGTACTTTTAGTTTCTTAATTGGGGATAAATTCATTCTTAGAATATCAGCATAGAAGATAGACATGCGGTTTGTAATGGAAGAGAAGCTTTGCCCAATGTACATTTTCCCCCTATGAGATCCTCAATCACATTATATTTTTGGCATATCAGCTTTAACTCCAATCAAATATGGCTCAAGTTCATGATGTGTTCCACATATCTCTCTTACGAAAATACATATCAGATCATTCACATGTTGTAAACTTTGAGGTGGTACAACATGAAGATGATGTATCTTCTAAGGAGCATACAGTAATGATTTTGGATTGAAGAGATATGATTATATGAAACAGGAGTACTGACCATGTTAATGTGTTATGGAGGAACCATAAGTATAAATAAGTATCATGGGAACTTGATGAGGAAATGAAGGAGAATTACCATGACATATTATTGTGGAAAAAAATATTGAGGATGAAATTTCCAAGGGGGGATAATATAATGAACCAAACTATTATAAATGGAATTTCACCCTTCTTATTGAAATTTTATTAATTATATATCACATTGAGTCATCTATATACCATAATAAAAACATTACAAAAAAATAATTAATAAAATAAGTAGTATTTATAAAAGTTAATGAACCAATATCAATGAAATAGTTACATGACCATTGGAATTGTAATATAACTTTTAATGAATTTTAAACCAAAAAAATGTTTAATTACATCGACCATAAATGTAAAAATAACATATTGTCATCTTATAAATGAAATAATGATATAATTATATCATAGCCATAGTAAATAAATGATTAAAAATATTAATTATCTGTAGGTATTTTTTAAGACATAAATCTGAAATTAGAGTATTATGATTAATTTAAGATTTTTATAGAAATTGTATTTTAATAATTAATATTTTTTTGTCTTATGGGTTTTAGATAATTTCGTAACACTTTATTTAATTTATCATTGTGTTATAAAATTAGTAATAATTTTAAAATCTGTATTCTTGTTATCAACAAAGATTCTAATTTATAAAACGTTTCTCATGTCTATAAACGTATTTTCATAAAATTGAGTTAATTTTTGAATTCTAGATATCAAAAAATGGTTAGGGTTAATTTTTGGTATTTTTTTAAAATAATTGTGTTTTTAAGAATTTAATAATATTATAATTTATGACAAAAGATAAATACATTAATTTTGGAGTCATAGAAGATGTATGGTTGATGTAAGACAAAAATATAGAAATTTCCTTCATTATGTTAATATATATAATGAAAATTCTATACTTTTCATACTCTTATGTTAAAATAACATACTAATGAATATAATATTGAAAAAACACACCTCTCCTCCAAAATAAATACAAACCCCTCACCACCACTTCCCATCATACATATCACAATTTTATTATTGTCCAAATTCTACACAAACCTATTCCGAAGAACCTTTCACACATACTAGAGCTCTTTGTCTCTTAATCAGACAAAACCATTCCCCTAGGTTGGTTCACAAGGGGGATAAATCCAGGAGGTAAAATCCACTTCATTTTTCATTTAATTTAATTATATTATTATTTTCTCCTCACCATAACTCATTCAAGTAGATCAATAACACCATTATGTTTTATATAGTATTTTTGTATCGTTTTAATGGATTATCCATAATCAAAATCCCTTTTCTCTCTCTTTTATTCTAATATTATAACTACCACCTCTAATGTGTCAAATTACAAAAATCATTGGTAATGTACTTTCATTTTCCATTAAAACAATAAATTATGTTAATAATACCATGATAATGGTTGAAAAATATTGTAAAATATCTTTTATAACACTATTTATGTTATGAATATAACATATATACAGAATACAAAATGATAAAACAAAAATATTTCATTGTGATCGAAAAACCACAAAAATTAACCTAAAATGATCATTAATAAATTTTTTCTAATGACCCATCCACATAACATATTACAAAATTCATTAAAATATCATTTAAACTTATGTATGATCCTTGAGAACAAATAATAACAAATATATATATTTATCTACATTTTAAACTAACACATATCCATGTATAAAACTGAAATGATTACAAAAACTAAGAAAATTAACACTCTAGAACGATGAAATTAAATTCTATTACTCATAAAAGCCCATAATTGAAATTAATTAAACCATATTGGATAATATTAATATATTAAAATAATTTTATTTGTTTATTAATGTATATAAAGTGATTATAAATTATATTAAAGAGATGAAATCATTCAGACATAAGGTAAAGGGAATTCTCGAACCCAACTATCATTCTTTGGGTTTTCCCTCTTTCCCCCCATCTATAGAATGTATATTACTATATTGTTCCCTATATATCCATTTTTCGTTATTAAGTTATCTTTTTTTGGATATACATGTTACCAATATGGTTTTATGAAAAATGCAATTCAATTTTTCCAAGGGACTTTTCCTTCGAAAAAATAAAATTTTTACCTCTCATGTGATTGATTCATGTTAAATAATGAGTGATACCCAGAATTTTTTTCCCCTTATATATTCTGATAAACAATGTTTATGAATTTAAGATTTATTTAATTAATCACATTCATTTCAATCGGTTTTTTATGTCTAAGGTTGGTATACATTCCTTGTGGCATGCAAGATAACATAAATGATATGTTGTGACGGATGAACCCAGAATTATATAGCACTCCAATACATTGAGTAATTTGATGTATCTCATGATAAAAAGTGAAATATTCCCTAAAATGAAGCTATATTAGTTCAAAAATGTAAGATTTGGTGACCTGAAACAACTGGTTTTACTTCTATTACATTGATATTTAATGTATTATTACATATTGCTTATTATTCTGCATGACTATGATGTGATAATTTCCTAGATTATTCGATACCTTGAAAAGATCATGGTAGTCCCCTTCTTTGATCGAAACCTTGAAATTCTATAACAATATTCATAAATATAGTTCCATGGCCAGATGACATGCAATGATGGGACACATAGAATTCATACCATTAGGTGCGAGTACATCATGAGGTTCACCAAGTTATACATAACAATGTTTAACTTCACGTGGTTCACCAAGAAATCCAAAATGTTGATATCAATCGTTTTCATAGTATCTTTATATCCTTTCCTAGAAATAACAATACCTTGAACCCATAATTCAACAGTCCAAAAATTCATAGATATATGAATAATATTTGGAGTCTTTTCCTCTAAAATACCATGAAATATTTGAGATTTATCCTTATCAAAATATCCTGCTACATCCGGTAACTTGTGAGTATAGAACTCTCCTTCAACATCATAATGAATTCGATTCAAACTTCTACCTTTCTATAAGAAAGACAATTATTCTTTCCATTGCTCTATAATGAAAACTTTTACCATCACCATTTTTTAATAAAACTTACTAACTCATAAAATTCAGTCAATAAGTCCAATAAACAAGATATTGCACCTTCATATTCAATACACATACACTCTCTTATCGGTTCATCTTGATATTAATTATAATGATAGTGTTATACATAACATAGATTATCGGATTCACTATACTTTGTTTGTAAATTATCCACTAAGATATTTCCATTGCAGAATACATTTCTTTCTGAGGAGAGGCTTGCAAAAAAATTCATAATTGAGAAAACCTAGAAGATTTAATACAATCTTAAGTAGAGCAGCAGTGATTCAGCATGCCAGAGCATGAAGATTGATATGGGGGTCCTTATATATGAAATTTAGGTGATGGTTCAACTTTCTTATATGATCCAACGGATAAAATACTTCTAATCATATATGAAATTTGAGATGATAACTGATGAATGATTTTGATAGGTTTCGATAATTTTAGATTTATAAGGTAATAATTCAGATTTAAAGAAAATTGATTCACAAAAATTTATAAGAAGATAAAAATACTATAATGGAGAATGATGAATATGAAAATTTATAATAAAGAAATATACCTTATGAATTTCATTGAAAATTCTCTGTAATGATGATAATTCTTCTTGAAGATCTTTAGGTTGTGGAAAAATTTAAGAGAAAAATAAAAATTGTGAAAAAATGTTATTACAGAAAATTTGATTACAAATTTTTTTATTACGATTATTTTTACTATGTTTTTTTTAATATTATATAATTTGATAAGAAAATATTTTTATTACGAAACAATTTCCATTATGTAAAAAAAATTTATGAAGAAGAAATTTTGATTACGAAAAATTTTGACAAACAAAAAAATGTACTCCCCTATGAAAAGGAGTTTATTTCTGTAAGGAGATAGGATTCAACAATTAGTAAATATGGAAATATTTCCTTGTTTTTATCATCCCTAACATCATTTTAATGTATTGAAATCTATTAGAGGGTAAATATTTTGGAAATATATCAGCAAGTTTATCATGCGTTCTGATAAATTGAAAAATGATATATCCTTTTTGTTTGTGATCCTTAAGAAAGTGATGCCTAATATCAATGTGTTTTGCACGAGTCTAGTGTGTAGGGTTTTAACATAGGTAAATGGAAATATTATTATCACATTGTATTTGTGTTTTGGTAAAACTCATGCCATAATCTGTGAGTGTGCGTTGTATCCACAATACTTAAGCACAACAACTTCCAGCTGCTACATATTCAACATTATATGTGGAAAGTGATAATGAGTGTATATTTTTGAATTTGCATGAAACTAATGAATCACCTAAAAAATGACATGTTATGAATGTTTTTTCCCTATATATTCTATATCCACCAAATTCAACATCCAAACACATTTTAAAACAATATCCTTTCTCGATGTATAATAGAGTCATAAATCCATGGGTCCATTTTAGAATTGAAAAATTATTTTAATTACCTTCAAATGAGATTCCATAGTGTTTGATTAATAACTTTCACTAAATCATACTGAAATCATTATGCATGGAAGACTAGATGTCAAGTACTGTAGAAATTCTATCATACCTCTAAATGATGTCTGATCTACTGGTTTTCCAGCTTCATCAAGATCAATTGAATTTGTGTTACAGATGGGAGTTCTTATACTCCTACTATATTAATATCCAAACATTTTAGGAAGATATATAATATAGTTATGCCGAGATAAATATATATTTTCTAGTTTTTGAGAAATTGGACAACCATGGAAAAATGATAACTCACCCATCATACTAATTTCAAATTCAGATTTCATTAGATCCACAAATTAATTAGTTAAATTTTGATGAGTTGAACTGAATATAATGTCATCAACATACATTTTAACAATAAAAAAATCTTTTTATTTTTCATTATAAAAAAGGTTTCGATCAACATTTCCCTAAACATAATTGTATTGTAGAAAAATTCATGCATTTTTATCATACCCGGATCTAGGGGATTTCTTAAGTCTGCATAAATCATTGTTATGTTTGAAAACATGTTCTTGATGTTTTGTATCTTCAAAACAATGTGTTTTTTTAAAAAAACATTCTATTGAACATAACGATTAAGGAAAGGACATTTAACAACCATTTAAAAATGTCTGAAATTAAAGAATGATGTGAAGAAATGTATAATTCAAATAGTTTCTTGTCTAGCTACAAGTCCATAAGTTTTTTTATAGTCAATTCCTTATTGTTACTATTTCCATTAGCAATTAATATATCCTTATTTCATAAAATGATTCCATTTTCTTCATTTTTATTTCTGAAGAATCATTTTAATCCAATAATAGAAGTTTTCTTAGGTATTTCAACCATGGTCTAGAGGTTATTCC
Organism: Viscum album; assembly: GCA_963277665.1. Classification (NCBI taxonomy): domain Eukaryota; kingdom Viridiplantae; phylum Streptophyta; class Magnoliopsida; order Santalales; family Viscaceae; genus Viscum; species Viscum album. The sequence continues at coordinate 492,912,855 of OY728162.1, forward strand.
TTTCAAATTCATTTATCTCATCATTATTGGTACTAATCCCATAATCATCTCCTAAATCATCATCAGTGATTTTTGGATGTAATTGGAAAATTAATACAATATGTTCTACTTCATTCCTTAAGGAACATCTAGTCCATAGAGGTTGATTTACATCACAAATGATACTATCACTGGGATGATTCTTGAGAAAAAACTGATTTGGGTTTTGAAAAACCTATTCATCAACATAAGGTTGGAAATATTCTTGGTTAAATAATTCAAAAGTATTTTATTGTATATTTTCCATTTTAGAGTGATATTCAATCATGGGTTGATAATAGGATTTTTGAAAACACATCAAATTATTGAGGTTATGGTTATTTAAAAATAAAGGGGTCAGTTTTCATCAAATTTGACTTGTATTGTTTTTTCAATAGTACAATTGTTTTTATTGAAATCTCTATAAGACTAAGAAGTTGAGGAGTTGCCTATGAAAATTCCATCTGCAGATTTGGGTGCAAATTTATGTGAATTATCATTATTATTCATAATGAATACTTTGCAACCAAATATCTAGAAGTATGATATTCTAGGTATTGAACCATTCGATGATTCATAAGGGGTTTTTTTAAAAAAATAGTTCTAATCAAAAATCGATTTATTGTAAAAAAGAACTACATACATCATCAACCCAATCATATTTACATGTAGAATATTCACTCAATATGGTTCAAGTTATCTCTTTAATAAGTCAATTTTGTCTTTTAACAACACCGTTTTGTTGAGGATTTCTTGGTCTTGAGAAGTTATGGGTAATGCTATTTTTAGTAAAAAAAAGATTCAAAATTAGAATTTTTAAATTCTCCTCCATGATTAATATGAATAGTAATAAATGGAAAATGTTTCTCATTTTTAACTTGGGATCTAAAAAAATTTAAATAAGTAAAATTTTCATATTTATTTAATAGAAAATAGACCCACATAAATATACTGTAATCATCAAATAGAAGAAATACATAATATTTTCATCCAATACATCTAGTTTTTGTTGGTCCAAAAAGATCTATATGCACCAAATGTAAAGCATCTGTAGTTGACACTTCACTGATTGATTTAAATCTCAATTTATGTTGTTTTCCATATTTACAAGGATAAAAAAATTTGAAGAATAAAATATATGATACGGTAGATCCTTAAATAGTTTTTCATTAGATTTTTTATATATGAACTGATGGTTATAATTTCCTAACCTTCTATTCCATAACTATGACTGGTCTTCCATTTCACTAAGGAAAGGTAGGTCTTGGCTCCTATGGTCTTCTATGTTTAGTGTGTATACATTCTCTTGATTATGTGCCTAAGGAATACAATCATCCTTTGAATTAGGTACTAAGAATTTGTCATTTATAGAATTCAAAAGGTATCCTTCTTCACATAATTGACTTATGCTAATGAGATTGTTCTTAATAACCTTAAGAAATAAATCTTTGGAAGTAATTTTTTTCCATGACAAGCAATGTTACCTATAACAATAATTTATCCCTGACTATTATCTCTGAAAGTTAATTTTTTCCATTTCATCTTAATAATCATTTCAATAAAGTTTTTATTACGAGTCATATAAAGCAAACATCTACTATCAATTTACTATATATCCTTATTGGTAATTTTTTTACATTCATGAATGTAAGATTTTTAGACATTCAGAACCCAAATTTTGATGGATCTATAAATTTCAGGAGAAATAACATATTTACACACATTTTCATAGAAAAATAAGCCCTCTCAAAACCAAAAGAATGAGTTTTGTTTAATGAAATATTTTTCACCCAAATACAGCCAAACTAACATTTAGTATATAATGAATCACTTTGAAGAACAAAATTGTTATTACTGAAAACTGGTTGGGAATGATTATATCCAAATCCTGAATGATTCCTTAGAGGTTGACATTGGTAATACATTTTATCAATGTTTTACATACCAGAATTAATGTTTTACAAACACTTCTTCAAGGAAAATATTATTGAAATTGGATTAAAAACCAAATTTATATCATCAATAGAATTAGTTTTAGAATTATAGTTAGTCTCTAAATTTTTTTTCTTAGATATTACTTATTCAAGATCCTTAGAATGTTTATCCTTCAAGGAATTTACTTCCTCAAGGTTTTTGTATATACATTCAAAATAAATTGATTTCTTATCAAGAATATTAGAATGATCAGATACTTCATTAGTTTAAATAGAAATTATATAATATTCATTATCATTCCTTTTCATGAGATTTAAATATTCTTTTTAATTAAGTTTGGAAACCCTAGAGACATCTTCATAAGTAGGTAAAGTATTATATTAATCAAAGAAGATTATTTAACTGAAGAATCATAATATTTATCATCACGATAATTTTACATCAAAGATATATTGGTTATAGTTTTATAATTGTATACATTAGCAATTAGAAAATGATTTTCAATGGGTAATCTGGCTAGTAAACAAAGATTCTTCTTACCAAAAGAATCATGCTCTACGGTTTCATCAGAAGTGTTTCCACCACTAGCACTCTGGGTGTCATTAGATTTCAAAACATTCATACAATTAGACATGTATTACTCCTTTCTATTCCTCTCATAATTATTTTCATTTATATCCTTTATCTTAATCATAGGACAATCTATCCTTATATACCCCTCTCTATTGCATTCATAACAGTAACTTCTGAGTCTTTCTTGTCTTTTATTTCATTATTCTTATATCTATATTGAAATAAATTCTTCCCAAATATATTTTTAATCATTCAATAATGATTAGATAGCTCATTTTAATAATGTTCACTTTTAATAGATTTAGATAAAAAAATGACATTATTATATTTGAATATTGTAACCATTTCTGGAGTCTTGGACATAGTAGTCTAAATGGCTACACTTCCATTTAAATTATTCCTCACATTCATTACATCATTTCATTCCATTACTAACACATGTTGGAGTAGAGTTCCAAAATGATCATCATGTGTAATTTGAGAAAAATTCTTATTCTAATCAATAGTTATACTCTTAAACTCCCACTAATTAGGCATGATATCTATAATATTGTCTAAAATAGCTTCATCATCAAGAACTTTTTCACCCATAGATTGTAAATTGTTTACTATATTTATATTCCTTTTTGGTACCACTAACACTAGTTCACCTTAAGTAAATAGTAATACATGATATTATTCTCTATGTATAGATATTATAATTTCTATATCTTTTGATGTACCTAAATGAGTAACTTGAAATTTATTCTAGATAATGATTGCAGCTTTGTAAGTAGAAATCTGAATATATATATTCATATTCATGGAAGAAAACAAATAATTTCATACCTTTTAGTTTAGATGACATTATGAATTTTCTTTTCTAGTAAAACTTATAACTTCCATATCATGAATCTTATAATCTCTAGTAAGTATAAAAATGTTTTCCACTCCAGTATTAATAACAAAAGTCTTTATATGATCTCCCCATTATTCATAATCATTCCCATCAAATATAAGTGTTCTAGTAAGATTTATATTGTCAATCGAACCAAAATAAATTACTACCATTCATAGAAAAATATCATTCCACGAAAACATTATAATAGAAAATGTTTGTAAAAAAGGAAAAAATCTTATGCAATGAAAAATTAGACAATTAAAACATTGGAAACAAATTATATGTGAATAAAAGTATGTTAGATACCTCTTATGTTATAAATTGTATGATCAAAATAATATTTAGATTATAAACATAAATTATGGTAGGGTGGTGAATTTTATGTAAAAAAAATACATTTATAACCATAATGAAAACTATATTTATCAAAGTTAAACGAGTTAAATTCTCATGACCTAGAAGATAAACAAACATTCTAGGTTCCAGAAATATGATTCCAGAAATGAAACATAATTAAATATTACAAGGGAAAGATTCTACCTTAAATAATATAGAGTCTTACTCATCGAAGTATACATAACTACAAGAATGTATACGATAATTATACATTACATATTAATAAAAAGTGCAACAAAAATAGAGATGAAAAAAACAAGTAACCATTATGGAATATTTTAACCCAAAGAGTATGGTACCAAAAAAACCTTGGATAAAGGTCCCTTGATTTGTACATTCATGAAATACTGTTTTACCCACCCTGGGTTAAGACCTCGATAGGAATATTAGAATCCATATTATTATCATCGCAAGCACTTGAACTTCAAGTTAGTCTTTACCATTGTCTTCTTATCAATGGAAGTCCTTGAGTTGTAAGGTATTAAACACCGTTATCTTCCTATCCAATCAACCCATCGATTGTACTCACCGACAATCAGAGTCACATGAAGAAAGCTGAACAAGATTATTAGTACATACATATAAGAGAATCTATCCATGTCAAAAAATGCATCCAAAATTGAAAATTGGTGTAGCACTGATGTAAAATTTGTTCACATAATAATGAAAAAGGAGAAGTAAAGAATGAAGAATAAATGACATATAAGAGATACAATAAACGAGATGTATGAGAACACCATGAAAAGGTAATTCCAAGTGGAATAATAATAATTATCATGCAAAGTTTTAGGGAAATAATGGTGCTATTATTATGAAATCTCAATTAATGAATACCATTATATTTTCATTAAAATCATAACCTTGAAATAAATTTTATAAAAAGTATTAATATGTAAAATAAATATATTAATGAAAACATATAATGTTGAATATATTATGAATTTAATTTTTGTGTAATCATTAAATCAATATACATTTCCCCTCGTAAACTCCAGAAATAATGTACGAGTGACATATGGAATGGTGGTATTCTCTTTTTATGGTTACACTAGAATTTATATCATAGTATATTACATGATCTTGTACTTATATAATGAAGGATACTACTAAATAATGACAAATTTATTTTGTTGGGAAAGGTATAGTGAAAACAAAAATGAAAATACCATGTTCTTATGATATAAAATATGTTCCTCATAATGAATATGTATTCTATATTATTTAATTTCTATTTTCTATATAAATTTCATAATGTATTTAGTATTATCTATAAGTTCCAAATCAGTGAATGTTTTAATACAACATCATTCAAGAATTTTAAATCATTATTATAATATGATGTCTTTTAATTTTGTAATTCATGTGAAACAATGAATTAAGAACAATAATTTTATTAATGGATAAATTGATAATAAATTCATGTGTTGTTAAATTCACACATATTAAATAGATTTTATACATCAATCATTGTATCATCTGTAAACATAAAGGGAATATGATTTTTTAAAATAATTTAATATATTTATGGAATCTATTTCCTGATATAGAAGTGGGCCTACATTACTCGAATTTATATGTAATTCATAATAATAAATAATTAAACTAATGGTAACAAAATAATTATTGAATTATAAAATTTTATACATAGGGGATAAGAAATTTAATATTGTATTTTAGATGTTGTTAGGGAAACTATATCAGTAACATTGGAATTTTATAAGAACAATAATGTTTCTATAAATGCTTGCAAACTCAACATTTCAAGAATACAATATTATTAAACAACACATTTACAATGATAAGATAAATTTATATGAAATTATTTACTAAATCATATATTTATATTTAAGTGATAGAACTCTATAGCTTTATCTTATGCATTTCACAATGTCTTAATTTAGTATATAGATAATGAATATGAGATAGTACATATTCTGAATTTCTTTCCATTATAAAATAAAATTTTATACTTTTGTACAAATTGTTGAATTTTTTCACATTACTATAATATTGAATTCAACATGATTAATGAACATGATGATTTTTTATTGTCTGATTGGTGAAATTAAATTCTTTATGGATCATCAGATCCAAAAATGGATTATTAGATCCAAAAATTGATGACATTTTATTCTTCCTATTTCTGGCCATTTATAAAAAATAAAATACAATGGAATATAAGAAAATAACTTATAAACCATTATATGATTAAATAATACATTAATATAAAAAACCAAAACAATAACATCAAATATTAATCATACCTAATATCCTAAGTAACTCACCTATTGAATTTTAAAAATATTATTTCCCAATTTTGAAACAAAAAAATTCCAAATATTTTATCTCAAATATTTCCCAATATAAATTTCACATTTAATATTGAAATTTTTTCATCACTCATAATTTCAAATACATTTAATGTATACACCATATTATTATATTGAGTAAAATATAATATTCTATTCTAAAAATAATATGAATCACTCTACAGTATGATTTAAACAAAAGATATATGCATAAAAAAAGACCCTTTAATATTTCCTTAAATTATATGATCCACTAAAATATAATTTCCAATAGAAGATAAAAAATATTCATTCAACTAATTCCTAGTATTTTTTATAAAATATGAAAAATCATAAGCATAATTAATAACAATAACATCTTCATTAATGAACTAATTAACCATAATTGTTATCAATAACTCTTGTCCACATAAATAAATCTATAATCATCATTGAAAACATGAAAATAAATTTATATTCTAATAAAAAGGGCTCCATTAGGTTTTTTATCATTCCACACATGAATACATAATTTAAAAATTGATATTTTTACAGTTCCATAATATCTATAAATAATGGGAAATATTTTAAAAATTTATATGAGCCCAAAAATATTTATAATTGATTTAAAAAAATAAAACCTATCAAATTATTTGAAAACATGAAAAATGATAAGAATGTAATTTTTACATTATAAAAATTTTATTCCTAAATAATAAATATTCTTATAGTATATAAATATTGTTTCTATAGAAACATTGAATATAATTTCCAGAATATGAAAAACATGATAGACTGTAGGGACATCATTTTAATCAAACATAAAAACTCTTATTTCATGTGTAATGTTATAGTTATTATTTAATTAAATTGAACATTTTTTTGATTAAAAAATTAATATACAATTAATTAGATTCATATATTAGTACCACTACTAAAAATAAATTATTTATATGAAAACTAGAATAATATAATACATTTAGTCTTAAAATTTCATCAAAAATTTTAAAATTTTCTAATTATATTGAGATTTAATTTATTCATGAATACATAATATTTATCATGAAAATTTCCATAAAAATTCAAAGTGTATAAAAACAAAAACATTTTTTGAATGATTAGAAAATTTCCCATGTTATAATTTAAATAAATAGCTAAAATTTTCATTTTTATAAAAAAATTTCTAAAATCATAATAAATCTTCTTTGGATAACACGTAGAAATACTCATTTCTTTTCATGAATTTTAAAAAATAAATATATCACAGAATAATGTAAATGAGTTTTGGTATGAAAAAAACATCAAGTCATGGTTAATAATATTAATATTTATCAATTTAAATTATTTTCTAAAATATTTATATTGATAAATATCAAATAAAAAATTCATTTCTTACATTTGTTGAAATAAAAAAGAGAAACATAGGGAAAATGATAAAAATGAATTTTGTAATATTTTAAATAATGTAAATGATAATAGAAGATGGTATTACAAATTCATTATACTATAGATAAGAAATTTTTTTCCAACATTAATAATATGGATATCTATGATCGGGTATTTAATAAAAGACAATAAAAAACTAAAAAAAGATTCATCGCATTTTCCATAGCATGGATTCGTACTATCCGAAAAGGTAGTTCTCCTTGAAGGGTGCTTCAAGTTCTCCCTCTAATGGTATTTCTGATGCTCCTTCACTTAGAAATGATGGAGTATCCTTCATAGAAGCCCTATCAAGTTTTTATGATCTGGTGAAATTTTATATTCCTAATACATGTTCTATAATAAAATTGGAAGATGGTTCCTTCTCGGTGGTGGAGGATCTGGATGCCTGGAAATCATGATTCAATCTTTAAAAATTCTCACTTAAAGGAATAATGATACATTCCAGGGGGATAATCCTTGGTTGTATGATGACAATAAACATCAAATTTCCATCTGTTGGTGTATAAGCCCATAAACACTATTTCTAATTGGTAAGGGATATTTTCGTTTGGGTTTTTAGAGTGAAGATGGTATGTGTATGGACCAGTAAAAAGTTAATATTCATCTTAAAAAATGTATATTTCTAATATATATATTTGATTGAAATATTGACCATTTTAATCAAAATTAGTCAAATTCCCAAATTTATAGCAGGCTTCATGGTTTAAATATATTTTTTTGGCATTCAAAAATATTAAATGATCTTGCTTCATTTTTTTCCTCTCCTATAATTATGGATCAAAGAACATTGGAAGGATATTTTGTTCTTTATGGTATAATTTTAGTGGAAGTTAATTTGGCTTCTAAATGGCCAAATACTATTTTCCTTCTTGAAAATGAATTATGAATTGATGTTAAGTTTGAGTTTGAGTGATTTCCTCCATTATGTGATTTCTTAAATATTGTCGGAAATTATATTTAATCTTTTAGGGTGATTCCAAATAATGTTAGGGGTCCTTCTAAAGGAAATTATTTAATGGATGACCTCATTTTCGATAATAATAAATGGCATTTCCCATAGTTGGTTATTGATAGTAATCCCACGAGGAAAGATTCAAATTATATTCCTTACTCTTTGAAATACACCCTATATAAATCTTGAGGTAATATTGTTGAGGAAGAAGATAATTTACCTTATAATCCATTCCCTCACAATATTCCACTGGAATCTAGTGGAGGCATGCATGATAGATTAATTTCAATAGAGATCCCTCAAAGAATGACTAAACTTATCTATAGTATAAAACTTAACTTGGAGGAGGAATCAATATTCAACTCCTTTTATAAGTATATTATTGATATTTTTTGAGTCTACTACATTATAGGTCTTTTGTATGTCCCCCATTGTAGAAAAATTCTCCTCTTGAAAATATGATTTTTTCTAGAATTACTGATCTTGTTAGTATTATATAACTAATAAAGACCTATTATACTCATCATGAGAAAATTATTTCATTTCCTCTTGAAATTTTGATTCATTTGTCATTCCCCCCAAACAATTATAGGCTAGTATTAGTGAATCTGGAAAGGGAATGATTTATTTTCCTGCTACAAAATCTAAGAAAATCATTTATCCTTTGGAATCTGAATATGAAATAAAAAGTTCTTCTATTCATGTTTCCAAAAATATGGATAAGGTGGATTTGGTTTCTGCATAAGAGAAGGAAAATATGTCCAAATAATTTCTTAATATTAATAGTGTAATTCAAATTCCTGAGTTACCTAACAAGATATCAGGGAGACCTCCTAAAAATTTGAAAAAGAATTAGGGGTATCTGAAAAACAGGGGGCCTCACCCCAAATCAAGCTTCAAATGAGGATTCTTTTTTAGAATTTCCAAGGCTTGGATAGTGAGGCCACAATCATGTCTCATATGATTTATATTAGGAAGCACATACATATTTTATATGGGATTGCTAAGCCCAATAATGTTTACTCTATTTGTCTTACTAGATTGGAAAATATGGGTTTCAATTTACTTGTACTGAAGAATTGTTTTTCAGAGGTTAATAATCTGTGGCTCCTAGATTATTCCTCTCTATCTGATCCTCTCCCGGTCTTTTCATGAATTCATCTTGTTACTTGCTCCTTTTCTAATTTGGGAATCAAGCAGTTTTGTTATTTAATTTATCTTAGTAAAATTTATGAGGATCTAAGTTCTATTTAGGATGAAATTTGTTCTCTAAAAAGTATTATTAATGATCTATAGATCATTGTTGGGGATTTTAACTCAATTTTTAATTGTTATAAAAAATGGGTCCAATGACTTGTTCTTTTTATATTAGATAATTTATGTTTTTTATTGAACCAAATGTGTTGTTTGAGGTAAATATTGTTGGGGAATACATTACATGGTATAGAAGTCACCATAATGGTATGGGGGCTATTAAAATTGACAGAGCTTTTCTTAATGAATTCTATTTAGGTTATTGGGATTCAATTTCTTGTATGAAATTATCACGGTTTAACTCTGATCATCATCCTATTTTGATAGAACTCTCAATTAAGGGTATTAAATCCCCTATCCCCTTTAAATTTAATAAATCCTGGGGTTTTCGTCTTGAATTTGATAATCTTGTTCGAGATATTTGGTGTTTGGTAGTGAACAAGAGGAATTCCATTTCTTGTATTCTTATACATAAATTCAGAAGGGAAATCTAAAAATGTAGATTAAGGATAGGTTCAATAATATTGACTCGGACATTTCTAATCAGGATTTTGCTCTTTGGACATTCTATGAGAAATATACCAATGCTGATTTCTCTCATTATGATTCATTGGAATCAGAGATGACTCTTAAACTTTTTAAATATTCTTAATATTAATGATGATATGCCAAAGGATTCATTCAAATAACACTTTCTTATGGATGGGGATATAACTAACAAATTCTTAAATAATATTCATACAGTTAGGAAAATTTCTAGGCATCTTGCTTTACTAAAAGGAGGAAATCAAATTCTTGATAATAGATAGGATCTTTCATAGAACAGAATTTCCTATTATGAAGATCTATTAAAGGGATCATCTACCATTGCACATGCCCCCTACAAACGGTATTATACCAAAATTGGTAAACCGTGACGATTATTCTTGACAGGTCTCCATTCTATTAGAATCTAATATCGAGGTTGTGGTTTTCAGTCTTAGGCCAGACAACTACATCGGTCCTAATGGCTTTAACTATTTCTATTTCCAGAATTGTTGGGAAATCATTGGTGAATATGTTTGCAAGAATTTTATGTATTTTTTCAAAGGGGGCCATCTACCTCATGGATTGAATTATCAATTAATTTATCTTATTCCAATTATGGAAAATGATAATGAGATTCCTTTATTCTGTCATGTTTCTCTTATCAACACATTATAAAAAATTATCACTAAGATCCTCGTTAGTATACATTCTCTCATTTAAAAAAAAATTATTCATCTATTCAATTTGGTTTCATCAATGTTAGGTCCATTAATGATTGTCATTTCATGATTTTTATTTTAATCAATATCCTTCAAAATCTGATTCATGGTGGGAACATTTCTATAAAATTAGATATTAAAAAGGAATTTGACACAATGGATTGAGGTTGTATGTTTAAAATTATTTCAATATTTAGTATTTAGGACACAATAATTAATTAGATTAAGATTATTTTTCATTATTCTCATATCTCACTTCTTGTGAATGGATAACCATAGGGATATTGTACTTATTCTAGAGGAGTAAGGTAAGGTAAACCTCTTTCTGCTATTATTTTTCTTATTTCAGAATATTATTTTAGTAGATTTTTTTCAATCATGAAAAAGAATGGTAAGGTAAAGGCTATTGGTGATGGTAATGGTCTCTCGGGTCCTACCCATCTCCTTTATACTGATGATATTATCCACTTTACTCAAGGGATTAAAATAAATATCATAAATAGCAAGAAAACTCTTCTACAATTTGAGATGTTTATGGGAAACAAGTTAGCTGGAATTAGTCTTTTGTATACTTTGGTAGAAATAGTTCACAAAATAAAAAATCATATTCCATCACTAATTAAGAGATTAGGGAAGTTTTTACCCTTTTTAGTTTAATTTGTGTTCCCATCATCATGGGTTGACTTAAGACTTGTTATTTTTCTGAGATTATTAGTAAGATCAAGAATCAGCATGCTTCCTGGAAAGGCACGTCCCTTTCAATGGATAGTCATGTTTTTATTGTTTAAGCTATTATTTTTTATAATTTAATTTTTCTTCTGGTATGGATTATAAGTGGCCTTCTTCTCTTATCAAATCAATTAATGTGGCCTTCAAAAAATTTATTTGTACTGGTTGTATATTGGAAAGAAGATTATTAATTGTGTCTTGGAACACCTGTTGAAAATCTTTTTCAAATAGGGAATTGGTATAAAAAATCTTATTCATTGTAATCAAGACCTTCAGGATTATTTTGCATGGTATGTAATAAATTAAAACATAAAATAAACTCATTTCATGAGGTCTTTATTTCTTACTAAACTCAAAAGTGGAGACATTAATTATATGGATTTGACTATTTGGTTTTCATTTAAATATATATTTTCTCTTATTAATGTTGATGCTAGATGGTTTTCCACATAGGATTCTTCTCTCATGTTTTGGAAATATAATTGGAATGGTGTTTTTATTATTGATACTCTTAGTCATGAAATATAAATAATGGACCTTGATGTTTTTATTAAGGATTAATTTATTGATATCTATGCTGTTCTGGATCATTTTAAACTGATATATAAAAATAATTATTATTCCTCTGTTAGTGATTTCTGGATCATGGAACGCCATACCTTTGGTATCCTCACTTATAAATACTTATAATCGCATGAAAATACATCTATGTTATGTTGAGATTTGATTGGTAGGTTCAATACAAGAATCATTCCCCCATCTCGGCTTACATTTTTGTGGAGACTGGTTCATAGAAAAATACATATTGACTCATATTTACAGATTTGTGCTATTTCTCTTTATTTTGATTGTATTATCTACCATCAGCATAGGGGGACTTGGATAATCTATTTTGGAGATTTTCTATAGTTTCCTCCATGTGGATGTCCCATTAAGATATTTTCAATGTTAAATTTAATAACTTTTCAATGATTCAAGACATGTTTGATGGTATGTAATGCCTTCCTTTATTCCCATTGTTCTTGATTCATTTTCAAGTTGCTGCTGTTGAACTTTTTCATTATTTTTGGATGGATAGAATCTAGGTTATTCATGATGGAGTTGGTTTCGATCCTTAGGTTGGCCATGGTGGTATTTTTTCAGTCATGAAATATTTAAATGTTTCTTGTAAATATTATTGTCACACCTTAGTGAATGATTTTTCAGTTCGTAGGTATATCATGGTTAAAGGTAATTTGTAGCCTCTTTTCGGTAGAGTTCATGGTTTCTCTCATCCTTTTTTTTGGGATGGATTAAAATTAACACTTATGGCTCTTCTATAAGAAATCTAGTTCCATCATGTTAATGTCTAGTTTTCAGGAACAACATGGGTGATGTTTTTGGTTTTCTCATTCAACTCTTGTGGTTTTTCCTCCTCTCTTGAGGCTGAGATTCCTGGTGTCATTTCTTCCAATGACATTGTTAACAATGGGTGTTAAAATATGATATGGTTGGATTGTCATTCCACTATAGTCATTAGTGAAAATTGAACCACATATACTCATATCCTTCTGAAGCTTATGAATAGATGGATTAATTTCTTATAGTTTCTCTCATATATTGAGTCCATTATTACCCATGCTTTCAGGGAGGGTAATGATATTGCTAATACTCTAGATAAAAATGATGAAGATAGGGGAAATCATTCTTGGTCTGATAAAATCCCAGAGGATTGTATCCCTATTTTTCAAATGGATAAATGTTGTTTTCATGAATTTGGACTAGTTTGACTTGTTTCCCTTACTGTTTTTAGTGACCATCCTTTAAAATGGTATTTGTTGGTTTTTTGTTATAATTTTTATATTTGATGTCAACAATACTAGTTGAAACCAGCCCACAAGTTCTTATTTTTGAAATTTCTTAGATTTATGTGTCTCCTCAATTAGTACCATCTAGGGAATATTATTCTCGTGGATCTGTGACATTTCTGCTTTTAAGGGGCTGCTAAGGATTTGTATTATTCTCAGGATTAAGCTATTATCTCTTTTGTACTAGGATCGCGGTGTGGTAATGCTAGATTTTTAGCATCATTTTTTATTCAAAGGGTGTTGTCCCTTATAAATCTATGCTAAAAAATGTTACTGCTTCCAATTAACATGTTTACTCTCTACACTAATGAAATAATTTCAGATTCTATTTCATCTGAGAGTTTTTCAATGATTATGATGAGTATAAATAGAAGGGATCCAGTTTGACATATGCTGCTCATGATCCATTAAAAAAATGAAAAAGTCAATTCCAGTGTGGATCCGAGGTTGAAATCTAGAAGGGGGTAGGTCCCTATGGATGAATGGTTGGATGGTGGCAATTTGATGTGCAGATAACCCAAGATTGGTTTGTTTGCATGTCTTCTATGCTTGAATTTGACTGATTTTCAGGCAGCTGGTGGTCTATTTGGAATCTTTCTGTCTTGTTTTCCATAACTTTGGGGTTTTATGTGATTTATTTTTTTAATTTTTTTCACAATCCAGGGATTTCTTTTTACAATCTATGGGTCAGTTTGTTCAAAAAAATTAAAAATAAGATTTTTTTTTGAAAAAATAAGATACCTCGAGTCCCAACAAGTTTCATACATTCACATACCATACTGATTAATACAATTATATTTATTATTAAAACTAATTATTAATTTTTTAATATTCATTACCATATTATGATTTATTTCATTTCATTTAATTACATTTTTAATTACATTTTTAAATCAATTAAGTTCATGTTGGTTATTTTTTGGGTTGTTCAATTCATAATATATAATGGATCCTCAAACAATTTTTTTAGTTAACAATAAAACCCAAATTTTTACTTAAGAAATATATATTTATTTTCATATAGATTTTATTTTTAAATAATCAAATATTTTCAATAGGTTATTATACAGTTACCATTCAGTTAATTCTCCTTCATAAGATTTTTTCTGACCTTTTAAATTAAGCATGATTATTAACTTATATTTCAAATAACATAACTAATGAATAATAATTTAAAAGTTATAAATACATATTAATTTGGAAAATGTTTCATATTATTAATATTAATTATGTCTTTTAAATCAGTCATTACATGAACATTACAACACCATTCATGTATGAGCTATAATCGATTAAAGTAAGGACACATTAAAGAAGATAAAGGACTAAGAATATGTAATTTTATAGTGATAATATCACTTTTATAATTTAAAATGAATTAATTTTTTTATTTAATATGTCAATTATATTCATCAATCAGTCTGTGAGGAATATAAATAAATATTATAGCCAATGTTTTACTATACTCACTATTTCATACTATGACCATTTTAGGATGTTGTGTTTTATGATGAATATTTATTTTAAACATTACTAATATATTTTATGATGCATATTTTAAATATATATATATATAATTTTATTTAATAAATACAATCGTTGAACATTCCATAATCAGTAGTGATGGAATATGAGAAATTTTTTTTTCTGGAGGTCGTTGTCCCCACATAAAAATGTGATATTTTTATTTTACAAATGGATTTAAGGGAGGTATATTTTGATTTAATCCTTAAAAACATATTATTTCCTAATTTTCAACATAATTTTCTAATAAATTCTAGTATAAGTCCTAGAGGTATTGTGTCTTTGGAATATTAGGCATTCAAATACATCATTTATAACATAAAAACATCAACATTATCTAAAATGACACATAGTGCACCAAACTCTAATATAAAATATTAAACAGTATAATATATCCTATAAAAAATTTATATAATATAGAAATAACTGTATTGAAGTAGTCATCGAAATAAACAAAAACACAAGATTCAAGTGGTATAAAATGATTTCATAAATGGTCTGATAATAATCACAGATAATTTGAAAAATAAATAATACAATAATATCATATAAATGATTGAAAACATAAAAAATGAATTAATAATCATAATTCATGGGTCCCTCTAATGAGCATTATCATCACTAGGAAATTTATCCTTGGCGGATTATGGTTACTCACTAATTCATTACATATAGTTTCATGAGATTTTTAAAACTACTCGATGCATATGATAGATATATAATGATGTTTTAGAATATCAATTAATTGAATAGAATATATATTCATGAAATATAAGGAAATAAACCATTAAAAAATAATAAGCAGGATCAAGCCTATAAAATAAAATTGGGTTTTATCTTTGC
This sequence comes from Viscum album, assembly GCA_963277665.1. Taxonomy (NCBI): domain Eukaryota; kingdom Viridiplantae; phylum Streptophyta; class Magnoliopsida; order Santalales; family Viscaceae; genus Viscum; species Viscum album. The sequence goes on from OY728162.1 coordinate 492,928,787, forward strand.
TATATAATTATACAGTGAAGGAAAAATTATTATGATTCACATGAGAAAAATGGAAAATTATTAAATTTCCAATGTAAAAAAGGAATTAAATTATTTTTATCATTCATAATTGAAATGTGAGAACATTTCATGAAGATATAGTTCTAATGTAGAATATTTATGGGAAATATCTAAGAGGAAAAAAATATAGCACTTTAATGAGGTTTTTGAATTAACCAGATGATGTTCCTAAAGAAGGAAGCAATATTTTTTTCCAAATTATTGGAATTTCCCTAAAATGGTGATCCTTAATATTTTTATGGATTATTATTATATGAATTTAATACTAAAATTTTATGGGGGTGATGTTTGACCTCAGTACTATAATAAGAAGTTAACATAAATTTATTCTTCATACATGTGTGTATTTATTACAGAAATGATACCATTATAACCCCAATAATGAAGGTGGTATTAAAATATGTATATATTTCATGGAAATATATATAAAATTTAATGATTTAAATTTGATTAATATTTTAAAAATAGAGGAAATGAAAAATAATGTGCGATCAAAAAGTAATTAAGTGGAATAGAACGTTCCAAACTATATTTTGAAAAAAATAATATGATTACCCCACATAAAATATAATAGAAAAATAGAAATTTAAAATTAGAATAATTGAAATATGTTTTTTTTCATTTAATAATACATATATAAGACTCCAACTAAAAGGTGATCACTGACAAAAAGGGAAATTATTGAAAAGAAGTAGAAACCATCATATAAATGGATGAGAAATATTTTAGTCTCAATTAAATGAGTAATAAGTCCTATTAATAATAAATAATGTATATTTTAATAAAAATTTATTTCCATATATTGAAATTGGGCACTCCATAATAAATTAATGTAGAAACACAAAGAGAATCAACATAACAGAGGAAATATAATCTAGCTATGAAGGACACATATATTTTAGATGAGACCAAAAATTTTATCTCATACCATTGAATGATGTAAATTATTATTATATATTCATTTTAAGAAATATGTTTTTTAATTAAAAGTTATGGTAATAGTAGATACAGTATAGAAATAAAGTTTGGTTCATAATATCAAATCATTCCTGAATTAGAGATGATTAAGATAATAACCCATACATTGTTTATGAATGCTAAATGAATTTTCACATATCTTTTGAAATATTTAAAAAAATTTAATTAAATAAATATTAATTAAAATCCCCACAAAATTTTTTATTTTTAGTTCTTTTTATCAAAATTATCCACACATTTATTTCATCATTTCCCCTTATTCCAGTTATTTTATGTTATTTTGTCACATTCTTGGATACATTTATAGTATGTTTAACAATGTCAATGTGTTGTAAAATAGTTTCTTAATTTATATATTATTGATTATTTTATAATATATTAATATATCATCACATGATATATTATATTTTTTTTCAATGGATGTATTTTAATTAGTTGAGGTATTTTGATATGTTCATTTTGGTAGAAAAATTTACAATATTGTTTATTGTTAATACAACTTATATAATGTATAATATTAAAAAAAACATAATGTTTCTAGTTTAGTAAATAACCTTATTATACTTTAAAACATGTTTTTCACACATAAATTTTATTGTGCAAAATAAAATAGAAGCATTATGACATGGAGGTAACAGTCACCATGTACACATTATAATGTCTTCACTTTTTTAAAGGTTATTAAAAAGGTATAAAATGGGTATATCATTATAATAAAATCATATCATAATTTTACTAATAATTGTGTCATAATAATATCAGGCAGAAAATATTATATGTGTGGTATAAATATACAAAAAATAAGAATGTGTGGAGGAAAATATTAACTCTCAGATTGGAAACATTCCATTTGTCAAAAAATCAATAACATTATCATAGTACTTCAGAAACAACAAATAAAATAGTAAATATTTAGATTTTATAGTATATTAAGGTGTTAATTATTGTGCAATACTAAGGGATATTGAATATATAGAGAGTTTGAGCTGTGGTGGCTCAATTTATAATTCATTTAGAGATAATTTTTATAATATTATTATTTTAAATGTTAATATAACACATGAGTTACATGGAATGTGACGAAAAATTGTATATTATAATAGTATGGGAAGGGATGTGGATGAATTAACTATATTCCATGGTTTAAGAAGAATATTTAATCATTTTTTATGTAGTTAAATTTTAGATTTTTTACTTTCAATTTTTTTGTGTTTTCCATGGTAACTAATATTTACCCTGGTAATTTATTTTTAACTAAAAATAATAAAATGAGCCTTATCAGATTATATTTTTATACTATTTAGAAATATTAAATCATAGTTATCAAAGAATATTTTAATGTGTAATAATATTTAATTTCAACATTTGAATAAATAACACACAAAAACCACTTTTTTTGAAAAATTTATCATTTATGTATTATTTTATGTATGGGATAAAATTATCCTTGTTATTGATTCTATTAAATTTAAAATGTTTTTTATTATTCCATTAATTTTTAACAATAACTAAATGTATCATAAAACTCATTTCCACCTTCTGTATGATTTATTTAATGAAACGTATTAAAAATAGTTTTCCTTATAACATTACCTAAATGTTCTTATATCCTATGAAAAAAATTTATATTTGAAACAATATTTTATAATATTTAATTTATGAATATAAACTAAATTTTTATTATAAAAGATGGTTTGAAATAATTCAAGGGATTCTTTATAATAATTTCATATTAGAAATAGTACTGGTTAAATTAGACCTTTCACTATTCACAAAAAAAATTATAAATTAAATGTTATATAAATGTAATATAAAGATAATTTTAACAATATATATTAAAAAATTATGTAAATTTCATAAAAATAAATGGTCAATTATTCTTATGTATATTTTTTAAATGAAAATTCATATTATTAATAAAACTTATTCATTTTTTTGAAAATGTTATTTGTAATCTTTAAATGATCATAATATTATTTCAAATAAATTTTAATTTAACACAAGTTAATATGTTAGTTTATATATAATATTTTATTGATATTAAATTTAATTAATTAGGATAAAATAAATAATTCCTAACAAAATAGTTCTTTTATGAAAAAATAATACATTTATATTAAATACACAATAACAAATACTAGTAATATTTTTCAAATATTATTTTCCATACTAATTGATAATAATTTTTTTAATCTTTTTATATAAATAATATCATATTTTTACACAATTATTAAAATTTATATGTAAATCACCAATATATTTATATTAAATTAATATATGTTAATATTATATTTTAATATTACTTGGGAGTTATATTAATTTTAATTTACTACATAACAATACTTGAAATTAGAATACCTTGTTGTATATATGATTAATGACCATGTTTTCAATGTTAATATATTCAATCGACATACTTTTAAAGACCATATCTTTAACTATCATATTTTCTACCAATATATAGACTTTCAAATTTATATTTTTCATTCATTACCCACCTCAAAAGGTGGGATATCTTTTGGGGGGAAACTGTCATCCTTTCCAGCTTATGTGTGTGGTGTGTGTGTATTTAATGTAATTGGACCCCCAAAACACCCAATATATATATATATATAACTCTCCTTTTATGTTTATTTTACACATTATAACATTTGATTGGATATTTGTGATCCTCAAGGATAAATATGATCCATTAAATTTTCTATCCAATATGTCCTTATTATTTTTCATATATACAACCCTATATAATAAATCAATTTTATTTTATGTTCTTATTCTGTAAAGATAAATATTGTTTAGTGTTTATTACATATATTTATATGATTTTCTAAATTCCCTAATTACGATTGAATGAAATTTAATTATTTTTCTTTATAAATTATCGAGATCATTTTCTAATCATGATTAAATACTTTTGTAAGAATAGGGAGATGTTTATTTAAATTTTTTTTTTCTAACAATAATTAAAATCAAATTTGTTTAGTCATCATGTGAACCCAAACATATTTTTTTATTAAAATTTTTAATAATGACATTACAAGAAGGGTCTACATAAATGTGTATGAAAAACACCCCTAATAATATGACACATATTTTTATTTTATATCCGTTTATTATTTTATTATATATATTATAATTACCTACACCAATTGAGGGTAATTTATTATTAAAAATTTAATTATTTGGAGAATCCAATAAAATAAAATCACTATCGAGGAAACAACTAAAAGTACGTTAAGTAGCTTATCACTACAATTAAAATAATCAATTTAATATTAATGATCAATTACATTAAAATTATCATCATACATGTTATTGAAAAAGAATCTAATGTACATATTCTAGGATTCTAAATGAAAATAATCATTTTAAGGGGTATGCGATGCATGATGTCAATCACTCTCAAATAGATAGTACATGCCACAAAAATATGAACCTTTATTTTCTAAACGATCACCCCAATTGGAAGTTTGGTTTTTCGAATAAACTATGGAATAATTAATTTTGTACAAGAAATAAATGAATTATATAATAGGTAAATTCATTCGGTAAGCTTATATCATGGTTACACATCAATAGAAACACCTCCCTATTCATGAGACACCAATTGGTATTTGATAGAAATAATTAAATTACAATTTAAATGAATTTTTAACTTTTAATCCATTAGAATGTATAATAATTTAATAGGTTGTGGTATCCACCAACATCCATAGTCAGATCGGTACTTGGATGATTTATTTTTAGTAGTCACTATATCAACATTCATAAATATTATACAAACCATGTGAGAATCATGAAATTAAGGTACAATTCTTTACTGGCAATCCACAAGGAAAAATACATCAACTCAAAATAAGAAGACATTATGGAAGAGCAACATAATAATTTTATATAGATAGATTTTTTATTAAAAAATATGATCACAAATTATCTACTGAGGAACTTCAAAGCATCAACCGACGAGGAGGTTAGGCTGAAAAAAATATTACATTGCAATATGTCATTAAACAGTTGATGATATCACAAGAAAATAACAACCATATAAATTATATATCTATATTAATTAGATTACACAATTATATAATTCATTTATTGGATACTTCCTATTGAAAATGAATTTCTTAATAATGAATTAGTCCTGTAAAAATTAGTTGAAATTTTTTTACACATTAAACAATAAAAAATGATCCGGTCGATGATTTGACAAAGACCCCTCCAAGAAACAAATATATTTCTTTTCCCACTACCCATACGAATTAATATACAATCACATTTATTATAATTGTCGAAAATTTTCACTTTACCATAAAATATTGGTATCAATGTTTAATTTAAAGAATGATTACATAATTTAACTACAAATAATTTATATCCCATATTCTATCTAGATATTATACACATTTATCATACAATGTGAAGGATTTATTATAACTAATTGAATAACCACACACATACTCATTATGAATAAAAATGAATTTTATAGACTCAATCATTCATCGAGAATCCTTACCATGAAGAATTATATCATATTCTTATAGAAGATTTGATGGGTCAAAAATATTTCTCCATACCATCATATTCTAATATAATTCCAATAGAATAATATCACATATATATCATCAATGATAATCCTCATAAACCTGAAATAGAATCTCAAATACCATATCCCAATATCTAGAACCTGTAGACTTACCAATAAAGCATATACAAGACCCATTAATAAAAATAAAGAATCATTCACTCTTATTAAAAAGAATGATAATAATATAGAATATACTAAAAATATATATACCAAATCTGTATATCACCAGTGAAGTTCTTTCTAATAGTGTCAAATACAAAAGTTATTTCAATTTATAAATTTAAATTATCATTAACTGTATTTTTATTCATATAATTAATTCAATTATATGTAGTGAATTAGATGGTTTGAATGCTCATCCCTGAAATAAACCCAAACTGGATTGCTGTTAGGACCCTTTTTAAAATCCATCCATGATTTTTGGAATGTAATTTAATTATATTTTGTTAATAGTGTTTCCCATTACAATTGTTCTAATTTCTTTAAAATCAGTAGTATTTTTAGTGTTAATAAACAAAAAAATTAAATACAAATTGAATACCCATGTTAACAACACATCATGAAATAACACTATTATCTCCTTGATAGGATCCTCACAAAGTATATCCCTTTAAGAAATAAATAATTTATTTTCAACCAATTTGATCTAGTATTGTTGTACCTATTTAATTATAGAAATCATAATTAAGTTGATATATTATGGGAGCATATATTAACTTATAGTTATTATATTAATTAAAAAATTTGGTGTTATATTCAATTAAGTAGAATTTAGATTAATAGTATTAATAAATTTATAAGGTCTAATTGTATTCAATAGTATAATAGGATATATCAATATCAGAGTCTCAGAGATAGACTCTAATTAAAAAAATATTATTCCCTTTTTTACCTATAACATTATGTGCAGTCCTTAAAAAAATCTAAAATTCTTATCAATATCTTATAGCCATTTAACATTGATTTTACTACTATATATATTTTCCATAATAACTAATAAAACAATATGTCATAGGTTTAACTACAAATATCCATCTAATAGGTTCTCACTATGTTTATTTTAGAGCATACACTAATTACGATCATGATCATACATTTTAATATCCTCGAAAAACATGGAAAGTTGTGCACTGCTTCATTCCCTTACTTGTAATTTTCTACTCAAGAGGTTTGAGGAAATAATACATAGAGTACATCCCAAAACCACAGGTTACTATCTAGCAAATAAAATTTTTATACAACCCTGAATGTTAATCCATGAATTACTAAACATGAAGGTTAAAGTATGAGACTTTGGTTTATTGAGTTTGATCACAACAACAAGGGTTTTGGATATGAATTATTCATTTTAAGTGAAAACCCAGAAAATTACACGAGTGTCCCATTACATTCAATCTGGTTAAAAACATATCACTCATGCTAGTGTTCCTTCCCTTAAAAGTATAAATTCTCCATATAAACTACATTATTTAATCAAGATATTTAAAAATAATATAATTTTGAAAACATGATTTAATCAAATATGATGAAGTTTTTAAATAATATTACAAATTTATAATACATGTCTTAAAAATAGTATTAAAATCCAAAATGAGTATTAGATTCTATGAGAAATTACTATCTGTCATAGAAAAATACTGCAATAACCCCATTATATTTCGTAATGATGTGTGGCCATATATATTGACTAATTGATAGGTGAACAATTCAATAGAATTGGAAATTTGACATCCCATTAAATCTCAAATAAATAAATCACATGAAATCATTCATGCTTTAATGCCCATAGTTTATTGACCAAAATATTAAGCATGTTCTGAGTAAGGAATTAGTTTAAATTTTAATCCTAGTTCCAATCCCTCAGCATCTCTAATTTATTCATAAGTATAAACAATCCAAACCAAATGTGGTTATTTTAAAACACCAAGGAATATTTGGAGATATATCAGTTTGGTCACTTTAAAACCCTTAGATGTTCAATAATAACATAATCATCATGATTAAATGTAATATCTACCTCATTTATTGTTTCCCTTATTATATTCCACATCCAAAACTAGAGGACTTCCTTCAATCTTAAAGAACTCATTCAATGCCCTACAAACCACCATGTAAATACTAGTAAACATTTCATGATTATTTAGAACATAACAAATTATAAATTTAAATAACAATTGATTATGATCATCTAAGAAGTGGCCTCAACTGTTAGGGTCGAATTAAATGATAGTCCTTGTTATAGTAATTAGAGTAAGAGAAATATTAACCCTTGGACATATAGAAGTTGGGATATTAGTGAATATCCATAGTTCATCAAATGTATTGATTATATCATTTTTGATCATTCAGACGTGTATATACATGCATGAATAGTTGTTCCTATTTACCTATATTATAGGAAGTTATAGCATCATCATTCTCCCCCTCCCCTTGAATTGTGGCCTCATTAACTATGTTTTCCTTTTTCAAAAATAATATATTTTTATTCCCTAATATAAATAATAAATAAATAACAAGGAACACACTAAATTATTTTTGTCTCAATACCCATCAGAGTATCCTTATAAAGGGAATGTTCCTTGTTCCCATCAAATTCATGCTACAAATTATATTCAATGTTTCTAGTTATTTTGGAAATTCTATGTTATTTTTTATAGAAGTGGGTCCATATCCAATATAAATTGTTTTTATAACAAAAATATCATATTATAGGTAAGTATAGTTTTAAATTATTTTTATCTATATGTTTCCTTAGTGATAATATTTTTAGAAACATCATCATCAACACCTTTTATTTTAATGTGCCTATATATAGTATAATTACAACATTTTGATGCACATTTTCGAAAAATTGATATCCTACCAATAATTTATGATGATATTCAATATAAATTACATTGGATAATGTGTCCCCCATATTTTTCAGAACCACATGGTCAAAAATAGTTGCAGCTAAATCTCATTCTACAATAACCATTAAGAATTGAAAAAATCATGTTTTAGTGGTTCCATGTTCACTTACTATACGAGTAACCATAGAAGGGGATGCATTCAAAAAATTTCAAGGGTGGAAATATATTTAATTTAAGTTAAAATTTCATATCCAAACATGAAAATGTTAATTTATTACATTAGATGGATTAATATTTCATTACCACTCATTTATTCTAAATAGTATTGTAATAAATTATATAATATCAATTCTATATTATTTTTTTAACATATCTACATTGATGATTACATGGTAGTAGCCTCTTATTAGTTGTTTCATTTTCCAATAACTGATTCTACAAATTCTACAGAATCATTGCAGAATATCACTAAAATACCCCAAAATTGTATTATTTCTACAACATCACAATTGTTAGGATCAGAAAAATTAACATGTTCAATAATTACATACCCATATTATATTTATAAGAGAGGTCTGTTGTTCTTCAATTTTTTATATCTCATATCATTGATGATATCATTAAATATGATATGAAGTAGCCCATTTTTTTGTTATAAACCTCTACAAATATATTCCACATCTTAACAAAATCCACATTCAACATTTTCTAATACAAAATATCATAATTATAATAATTATGAACCTCGTAAATCCTTATAGTATTAAGGAAGAAAAAATTCCTTAAAAGATGGAATAAATCAACCGAATATATATTTTTGACTCTATGTAAATTGTCTCTAATGGGACCTCCCGATATTTCCAACTCTTCCCAATCTATATTATTCCAATAATAATAGTAGTAATAAAAATAATAATTCTAAAACAGATTAGCTGAAATATACCCACATATTTAAATATAATCTTTTAAATTTCAATTATCACATACCAATGGAAATATTATATGGGAATTAATATTATAAAGACAAGGTATGTTATATTTTCTAAAGAGATAAAATCCACAACCACATGTTTAACATATATATTTCCTCAAAAATGTTTTATATTTATTATATAGTTTTTTTCAACTATTTGGGTAAATAATATAACATTAGTTTTTTTTTTCAAGGTCCATATTATTTAACGTTTCCCTAGAGGATGTCTATTGTTTTTCATTAATTAATACAATTTCAAAGGTTATACTGAATTTTTGAAATTTTTTACATAATTTTTTCTATAAGGGTGGGGGACATACCCATTATTAAAATTGAATTAAATTTACATCAAGAAAATATATAAAAGAATTTTATATGGAAAATTCCTATAATATTCAACCTATAATTCAATAACAATACTACTATATGATTTTTTTGTCAATCAAATTATTAGTATTGTGATTTAATTGTCATAGAGAATTCACAAGGTTATTTTTACCTATATTTTTTTTTAAATGGAAATTGAGACTTATATACATCATCAGATTATATTTAAAGTAATTCAGGGGACAATATCCTTATTTATTTATTTTACGTAGGATTTCAATCATGGATTTGGTATAGTCATTGTATTACATAGTCTAACAACCCTTATAATTTGATGATAATTGAGATATTCATCATATTATCACTCATAAGTCGGGTTTCAATGATTCCTTATTATTTTTTCTATCCCTAAAAGCCAAATGATATACATGAGTGAAAAAAAATTAACATTATATGAGAATTATGATAATAATGAAAATAAATAGTGCTCATCCTTAAAACATTTAATTTATTTACAATAACATTTTATCCAATTGTTCATTTAGATTAACCTATATAAATACTAGTTTGAATAACATATCATTATGTTTGTTTATCTGATAATTCTCAACATAGTCCCTTAAGATAACATAGATATCATTCCTATATAGTGGATTGTAATGAGTTAATGATCAACCAATAAATATCCCATTGAATGTCGATATAGGATTTTAGGATTTTTCTCACTCATCTTGGATCAGGATTATGATCCATTCTATGAAAAATATTCAATTCTAAGGATGATTAACACTATTTCCTATTCTTCACATCAATATGGAATTTTTAGTATGCAAACTCTGAATTAATATCAATGAAATTCATAAAATCAAAACTTCTCAAAACTATTAGTTTTTTTATCAAATACATAGGAATATCACAGAGACTTATTTATACATATTTCACTTGGTTCAATCTTACTAATATTTAAAATAACTAAACCATAAATATTTAATATCTATAGTGACATAATACATAAAAACATATTATTTATTATTTCTTAAAAAACCATTCCAACAAATAAATGTCAATGATCTTGAGGTCTAGTTTATATATAATATTTTACGTATAAAAACAACATCTTAAACATAAAAACATCATTGTTATTTATAAAATAACATACATCCCTATAATTCACAACATATTCCATGAAATTAAATGATATCTATGATAAAATACATAATTAAAGGGGTTAACTAGAAAGACTTGTAATGGGATAAATATGACAATAATTATTAACATGGAAGGGAAGTGGAATAACATTATATCAAATAGATAATGATCATATGAATGTTTACAAGCTATAATAAAATGATATTCTAAGATAATAAACATGTAGCATCAACATAAAATATGTTATTAGATAGATAAATTGAGGTTGTGTCCTAGGACCATCACTATAAATATAACAAAGTCCCATGATGGATTATGTTTAATCCCTTATACCATAAAGAAAAAATCATGAGATATACAACCCTATAAATTGATATAGATTTCTATATAATTTTAGTCACACCGATAACATAACTGAATATAATAAAAATGTGTTCCACATGATATGAAAGAAACTATACATAAATCACAACCATGATCAAACCCTAAATAATGATGTGTTTTTCATAATTATGAATTAAGAAATACATGAATCTTTAATTTTAACGGTTTCAAAGAGAATATTTAACTAAATTTTTTTAAATATTCAAAATTGAATATGGAATATAAGTCATGATCATGTAGTTCTATTATATAATATTAATTAAAAGGGTCTCCGAGAATAATGAATATATACGTAAAATGTTGGTAATGATTTATAAATTAATTAAATTTTATTTTCAATAAATTCAATACTACATTATATTCCATAAAACAAAAATTTAAAAATTTGTGTTTTAAAAATGCTAATTATGTATTTTTTATATTTTATGTGTTGAGAAACAATTTATGCGGTTATTCCAATCATGATAATAGAAATACGAATGTTCCCAAAAATTGATTTTACATTAATGTTAAAATAATAGTGGAGACATTAAATATTTATAAAACGAAAAATAAAATTTATATTTGAATAGAATTATGTATAATGAAAATTTGAAAAAAAAATAATTTATTACATTATAATAAAATTTTTTAATTTATTATATTAATTGAAATTTTCAATTGAAAATTCAAGATGGATTTATTGAAGATCACATACTATGTTCTAAAACATCATCTTTGAAAATAAAAAACTATAAAAAATATTAAAAAATTATTTTGAAAACATAATAAGGAAAATATAAATTCCACTATATTTAAAAAATAATTAGTTTTCAATTTACAAGGATAATATTTTATAGTTGGGAAATTGTGGACATGGTGGAAATAGATTTTTAAGAGGATGGGGAAAATTTATAATAATGTTTCAATTCAACAATTGACAAAATAAATAAATAATGAATATTTGAAGAAAGTGATATCTTTTAATATAAATAGATTATACTTCATGAGATTAATTATGAAACATAATGATAAACATTATATCTCTAGAAAAAATTTTTTATAAAAGAACATTATATTTTTGGAAAGACTAAAATTATTTCCCTAAAAAATCATGAATTGATGTGAATTTTCATGGATTAAAAACATTTTATGTTTGTTGAAATTGAAGGGGAATTAGTTTCATCACAAAATGAATATGTGTGATTAATATCAAAGCATTATTCATTTTATGTTGATTGATATAGAAACACTTATATTGTATCTGGTAGAGCTCTAAACATGAACAAACTTCCTGTATAATCTAATTTTGTTTGGAAAAAATAGTCAATAGAACATTATCATTTTTATTTTCCTTTTCTTTGTTTTATTTTTAATCATGTGTCAAAGATTTATTAAAATTTTATAATAATGATTGTTAATTTAATTAATTCTGTCAATTTATCAGTATTTATAATTGTATGTTTTCCATGGTAAAGGTAATGATAAATAATTTCATAATGTGAATAATTTTTTTTAATATTATGTCATTTATTATTATATTATAGCATTATTTATATAGTTAAATATTTTTTACATTAATGGACTCAAATTATATATTGTACATTGACATGTACTTTTCAATAGTTAAATTTAAAATTACTATTTATTATTAATGTCACTTATGGAACATATAATATTTTCATTCAAAAAGGATATTGGTTTAGTAAATGGAATTTCTAAATATTCTATACATTTTTTATTCAAAACATGTTGTTCAATATTGATAAATGAATATGAATATCATTATATAGAGTATATAATTCACATGTACAGATGATGACACCTTCACTTTTAAAAATGTTTTTGGAAAAATTATAAAATGAATGATGAATAAGTATAATAAAAGAAAAAAATTTTAATTATAATGGTGTTATAATTGTATCAAATATATTAAATATTTGTGGAAGTATAAGTCAATAAAATTTATTGAGTTATGGTGTAAAATTTCACATCATGTTCAGTTGTCTTTCTACGATAACCACCTAAACATACCATAGATTAGTAATTTAGAAAGACAAAATTTTACATTACAAATTCATTTATTAATTTAATGAAAGTTATATTTTATGTTTATAAAATTTAATGTTTAATAATTTTCCCATTAATGTTATGGGTGTTCAGTGGGATTGTATTTATATATAAGGGTTTAGGAAATGAAGAATGTATAGATGTATAAAGCCATGGATATTCTGTGGTTGCATATTACCATCTACCAGCTTTTTGATTTAATATATGACTATAGATAAATAATAACCCAAATAGCCAGTCAGTGGTGCTGGATGAACTAGGGTTGTTTTTTTCCTTTCAAACAGACATATCAGTGAGTCCCACCATCTAGATATATTCCATTCACCTCTCATATGATCTTCTATGTTTAATCAATCAGGTGAAACTTGGACCACATGTTTCAACTAGAACTATAACAAATTCCTCTCTCACTTTTAGATATATTCATTTATCTATGGTCGATATGTGAATTATTGGATAATATATTGATGAATAAATTCTTAATTCATATATAAATGGTCTATGTATTGTGTTGAAAACATATCTTGATCAAATCTTGATTTACCTAAAACTATGATCATCTTGTGGCTATGTGATTATAAATCTGATTCCTAGAAATCATTATGATCATGAAATGATGATAATTCTATAATCCATTGGCTTAATAATTATGCTCATTTCATATTTATTATTCTAAAAATGATGATTTTGAATAATCATGTTGTATTATTGTCTTTAATAACACCCCCTTTCCCAGAGATTGATCTATCATGAATGTGAGTGTTTTTGCGTATTTTATGTTAGAGTTATCTTCTCATGTCCATCGACATTAATCTAATATTTTTTATCTATTATGATGATGGATTAATTGTGGATCACTTTTCATTTAATATATATATGGTCATATTCTGTAATTGAGGAGAAATGAATGAGTTTTTGTTAAATGAACAATGAATCATGTGAATTGAAATCCTCTTCATTTACATTTCTTAGAATTAGTAATGACGATGGAACTTGAAATATAGGTAATTATATAACTACATTTAGGGCATGGATTATACATTGTACTCTTTTATAAAACATTCTGTTGATGAACAGGAACCTAATATAGGAATCATTAAGGTGAAAACCAGTTTTACATGGTTTTGAAACATGATTACGACATTCCGCCTTTGAAAAATATCCAAATACTTCATTAGTGATCTTGAGGTAGTAAATTTATAACAATTTGATATAGATTAATACACCTATATCCCTGATTCAATATGATGATGGAATATATTCATGAAAAATCTTTACTTTGATTGATTATATTAGGATTTATATCATGTGATACACATATATGATATTTTATTTATTGAGAAATACTAATGTATCATTCCACTATATTAAATATTAACGACATGTTATTTTATAAAGTGATTATATTCTCATTTAGATTTTCAATTTATTAATTTTTTATACAATACCATATATTTTATTTTTACAGTACCTTTTAGATATTAAATTTTAACACATAATAGGTTGAAAATAATTATATGATTACTGGTTAGAGGGGGTGAAAAAAACAGGTAACAAAGATGATGATTGCATTATACATAGTATAGGGATATAAAGGACAATTGGAATGATCCATGATATATATACATATTCAGTTGATGGATTGAGGATGTCGAGTAACACATTCTTAGTCATATTTATCCTCTTAACATAAACAAGAGGCCCTGGGGATGCTAAGTAACATGTTCACTACATTATAAATATTCATTATCACTTATATAGTCTTCTTATTATACATCCAATGTAAATATAATGTAGCTACAACCAACACATGTGGTGGATTATTTTAAACAAGGAATCATGATATGTGAATTTTATAAATGATGAAAATTTTTTCATTATCATGAAATTTATCTTTGATACCTATGAACACATGAAAAGGATGCATTGCCTTATCATACTATATTTTATTACTCAAACGGAACATTAGTATCTCAATATTTGTTCAGAATTCATGAATATGGATCTAGTTAAAGGAAAAGGAAATCATGGAAGACAACTAATTAGTGGAGGATAGAGCTAGTAATATTATGTTATGAACCCAAAAAGACCCTTTCTCTTTAATTATTTATTAATTTTCAAAACATATAAACAATATTGAATTTCCACGGAGGGAGATAGGTTTATTTATTACATTATTAAATGTCATTTGTCTATTATTATATTTTTATGTTTTATCATATACATTTAATAGTAGGATTTTTTTTATAATTAGTTTTAATTTTTTTTATAGCTACAATAATGAGATTATGGTCTCCCAATTAATGAATTCAATCCCTAAATTTCTTTTAGAATCCTCCTGCATACATGGAGGTGCACATGTCATCTTGTGTCTCTTTACCTTGGACCTTGTGGTTAGTGTTGCTACATTATAATAGAGCATCAGTTATATTTTATTTTATATTATTTTAACAATCCTAGGACATGGTAGAAAGGACAAAAGTTTTGTGGGACTATGTTTGGGGAGTTTCCATGTGTCCATCCAGCTCATGTGTAACGATACACAATGTTATTGTTGATGCGATTTATATTATAGTTTAATGCGTTTGGAGGTGTTGATGCATCACAAGTTGGTACATGGGATGAAAAGTCATATATATATAGTTATACTTTTTAGTCCTTTAATTAAATTCATCGGTTTTTTATATCTTCTCAGGATATAATTTTATTAAATATTTTCTAATATATCTATTTCTATTTTATATTGTGATTCATATATTTTTATAATTTATTAGATAATCAGTGAATTAAGATATTTATATATTTTCATCTAATTCTAATCAATGATTATTGATGAAGATAAATGTATAGATATATGATGGATATTCCTTGGGTAATGGGTATACTTATAGGGGAGAATTTGGGTGATCCCATAGACTAGTTAGTATACATCTTAATCTAACGACTTCAGAAACCCTGAATGTTATTGTAGAATTACAATGAAATTACACCTTGTATAATCTTATATTCCCCCACTAGGGATGACATGGAAGATCCATTACTGTATCCTTAAGAGGATACAACTATGAAATATCTCACACTTACTCATGTGGTTCAGAAACTTTTAATAAACCTACCAATAATGGATGCCTACATCAAATCAAATTTTAAAATGCTTGTGGATTCCTTCTCTAGAATCTAATTGTCATTCCAGGAATTGTGGAACTCCAAATGATGATTAATTGATACACATCATCAAGAAGTGTATTTGACTTGGTCCATAAAATGAAATACCTATCAGTGAAGATAATAATGTTCATGCTTTGTTGTAAGAACCTGGTTCTTATCATTGTGGTACGAGGTTCTTCTTTTCTCTTTTCCTTCAGTGTTTTTGAAAAAAAATAAGGAAAATGGGGGGAAATTCCCTATTTTGGAAGTACACGCCATGTACATTTCCACATGCTGTGTACTTATGGACGTGTAGAATGAGTACATAGGGTGTGTGGCCATGTCAGCGATGAAGGGTGTGGGAACCGATGACACGCCGTGTAGTGGTCCTTTACAGGCTGTGTAGTCAGTCGGCAGGAGAATAGTAAGGTGGTGGCTAGCTATCCAACAGCACATGCCGTATACTCAAGAAGACACACCGTGTAGTAATTTTAGCCGATGAACAATGCCCTGTTGGCATGAAACCGCCAGAGGAACAATTAAAAAATGTGAAGTACACGCCACGGTAAGAAGGGACGATAGAGGGAGGACGGAGCTTTGAAGATCCTCCGAGCACACATCGAGAATCAATTTTATGCATCGTCGATCTCCCGGGAACTGCGTGGGTAAGATCTCCATTCTCATGGAGTAGTTCTTACAAATTTTTACTCTAAGGGATGTTATTTTCATTTATGTGAGTTTTCTTTTAACCCAGATCTACATCATCTTTGGGAGTTTCTGGAATCAACGTTCACATATATCGTTTGTTGGCATTTAAGGTATGTGGCTTGGTGTTTATTTTCCAACTATCGGGTGTTTTTGTTTTTTTTGATCTACAAACCCATATTTGGGGTGTTGTGTGGCTGAGGCCGTGGCTATTTTAAATACCCAGAATAGTGTAGGTAATTAAATGTGATTTAACAATACTATTTGGGATCGCTTCATGGATCCAGGACCACCCCGGGTTTGCGTTCCTCTATTTAGCCATTTGGCTAGGATACCCGAGAGTATAACTTTTTTATATTATACATTACTTTTTCCTTTTGAGAAATTGTATTTGAATTGCTTGTGAAATGTTGGTCATGGACCGGTTACATCAACCTGAGGGTATTATTTTACTTAGCCCGAGGGCAGTCGTTATAATAGCCAGAGGGCAACTTTTTCTGTGCCTGTGGGAAATAGACTTCGTGCCTGAGGGTGACACTACCTACGCTTGAGGGAAAATTCTGTTATGCCTGTGGGCAATTACCTGGGGGTTGCGTTTCTGAATACCTGAGGGTAATGGTGTGCGTGTCTGAGGACACTGACTATATACGTAGTAATGCACTGTGGTTTTTTCTTCATATTGAATGGAAAAATTGAATATTAAAATGGAAATAGAATTGTTATGTTAGGTACTTTTGAGTACTACTTAGTTTATTGCATATACTTTTGAGCAGCGTTGTTGCATGTTTACACTGAGTTGGGCACGAGCCTTTGGTGGGTGACTACTGAGATATATTTCTCACACACTGTTTGGATCAGGATTTTCAGCCCAACTAGATTACATTTCTGTAGAAATAGATAAGGGAAATGGTCCCTATACAGGTACTTGATTCCTGTTGAGGTGTAGGAGAGAATGGGACCGAGCATTGTATTGCAATGCCACTGGCTATTATGTTTTTCTTTTCTGTACTTGTACTTCAGTTAAAATGTATTGTATTGTAGTGTAACATGTTCTGGCTGTTTTATAGAATACTGACATGCTACATCTTCATATATATATGACTGATGGTTTCCCTTTTTGTTTTCATTTATTCATTTCAGTTATATATATATACTGTTGCTGCTTCCCCTGTTGTTATACGTTTATAATATATTCCGTTGTGCTAGCTTTGAAAAATTAGGGCATAGTTTCCCCACTCTCATAACTAGGCCCTCACTACTAGTCGGCAGCCTCTGGCATTTGGGGTAATGCGCTTGAGGTCATGTAGCGAATTGGGTATGGGGGCACATGTTGAGTACCACCCGGAACCGGGATGTTACAAAGTTGAATCATAGGCAATACCCAGCCGGAAGTGCTTAGGCACAGCCTGGGTTTTAGGCTCCGGGTCTACAATGATGGTGTTGTTCTTTAAATGGGTGGAAATTGTAACACACCTGTAAAAGTGATACTTAAAAGGCTAAATGTTACTACCCAGGTCAATATTGTGCTCCTTCCTTTTCGGAAGCATGTTTTATTTGAACTCCACAGTTAAGCGTGCTTGGCCTGGAGTAGTGATCAGGATGGGTGACCTTCTGGAAATTTTCTTCAGGGTGTGTGTGAGTGATGAAAAATCTCACTGGAAAGGATAATTGTTGGCATGTGGGGACATTCATTAGTCTAATAAGAGATCCAACTTAGTAATAGCCTATTGTGTTCTAGGAAGGAATCCAAGGTATTATAGGAGACCCATGGGGTCAGATGACAAGGTTCAAGGCCAGGGGAGGTGGGTCTTGACAAAATGGTATCAAAGCAGTCCAGTTGATTCAGAGGTATAGGAGGGGAACCATATTTAGTAATATGTTGTTCCCGGTAGTTGGTAATAAGCTATTCCCGGGCGTAGCTAACCCGTGTTTAGGGAAAATCCATTCTACCTCATACTTTTTCAATTCTTTTGATTTGGGAAATTTTAGAGTTTCTTTGTTTTAACCATTGGGTGACACACTTGGGATTGTGCTGTTTATATTTTATCTATGGTTTCTATTTACTTGCAACCCGATGATATGAGGGTATACCGTCTCGTGCATCATTTATGCACATGCTTTAAATAACATGCCATGCATAGTTTCCATGCCATGTAGGTCCATTAGAAAGTGAATTTTGTTGTGATAGTTGTTGTGCTAGAAAAAGAATGTTGTTGTGGTTGTTTCTTGATTAATACCTGCTATATGATAGGGTATTTTTGTATAATATTGTTGAAATAATGGATGTCGAACTTTGGTTTTTGGGGAGTATGAGCCCTCATTGACCGGAATTTGGTGGATCATTGACTGTTTATTTTGTTATATCATATATAAGATGTCAAAATTTGATTCGTTGGTAGTATGGGACCTCACAGGTCCAAATATGACACTTTGGTGTTGTTTTTCAGTATTTTTTGGGTTCCAGAGAAGTTTCTGAGGCATACTATCTGGAAAACCCAGTATAAACACCGTGTAGTACATTAAGCACACCGTGCATGTTCTTCTGTTCGGGGAGAAAAATATACTTTGGGAGTACACGCCGTGTACCCAGAGTACACGCCATGTAGTATCTTCACATGTCACAAAATATGTGGGCGGAAACATGGGGAAAGGAAATTATTGGGAAGAAAAAGCCATGTACTTGATGTACACACCATGTAGTGTTGACCCGGAGTCCGGCCGTGTAACTATCAACACAGGTCAGTGTAATACTTTCATTCACATGCCATGTGTATAAGGAACACACAGTGTAGTTTGAGCCATGTATCTGGCCGTGTAACTAACAACACGGGTTGGTGGGGCTAGTCTTGTACACGTCGTGTTCGTGTGGGACACGCCGTGTAGTCCTGTCCGAGGATAGACCATGTGGTTTTATCCATGTGGCTGGGTAAATGGGGTGGTGTACACGCCATTAGCGACTGAAACATGCCATGTAGTGTCAAGCATTGTAGTCGGCCATGTCACAAACAACACAGTAAGTTGGAAATTTTCACCATACATGCCGTGTAGATTATATACACACCATGTAGTTTTTTTTTTCAATGGGAGCTGTGTGGCTAAGCCATGTAGAAGGACCAGTTCAGGGGAAGTGAAGTCAGGTACACGCCGTGTAGTCAGTATACAGGTGGTGTAGTCTTGTTTTGGAAATAATGGAATGCATTCTTCTTCTTGTTCCCATTGTGTTTCCTTCACTTTCAGTCTTGGAAATCTTGAACTAAGTTGTGATTTGAAATTATTGAGTCTTGCCGCTGAGATGACCATGTGTTTTTTTCCAGGAGAGCGGGAATGATTATAAATGAGAGATGGTACACCATGGGCTACCAGTCGACCCTCCAAAAGAGCCAGATGCAGCTCCAGCTGTTATATCAGACACAGGCGCGAAAGCACAGTTCTGTGAAGGATTTATGTGGTTCATTAAGACCATTCTGGGAGCACCGCCGACTGCCACATCTATGGCTGAGATGACTTATATATCCCAACAGCAACATCCACCGACGTTCTCAGGGGATGGAGGACCACAGGCTGCAGAGTCTTCGAAAGAATCGATGTAGACTATTTTCGAGCATCTTGAGTCACCTCCAGGGTGGAGGGTCAAGATCGCAACGTATATGCTGCGTGATTGCGCTAGGAGGTGGTGGGATGTTACCACCCAATCAGAGCATCATTCAGACATGTCGTGAGAAGATTTTCAGGTGGTGTTCTATGACTTCGTTTTCCCAGAGACGCTGAGGACTTATAGGGCTCAAGAGTTCATGAATCTGCAGCAGGGCACTATGTCGGTGATGGACTATTCTGCACGTTTCACCAAGCATCAGCATTTTTCTCCCGTTCCAGTGGCTGATGAGCCGTTGAGAGCCACATGTATTGCATATGGTCCCCGTTATGATATCCTAGTTCTTGTGCATGTTTTCAGGTTGCCTTTTGTACAAGCTATTGTGAACCAGGGACTGATTATAGAGAGGAACATACGAGAATCCAGTTGTGTGGTCCATGGTGGTTCAGCACCAATTACTAGTACTATTTCTTCTGTAAAGAGGAAGAGACAAATGGAATTCTCTTTGGGTGGTAGTACCAGTCAGAAAAATGCTTCAGGTGGCCAGGTCATGTGCTACCAGTGTGGTAGATAGGGGAACAAGAGGCCACAGTGTCTACGTGATCCTCTAGAGTGCCGAGTGTGTAGCACGTTGTGTCATCTTCAGTGATTTTGCAGGGCATTTTCACTAGTGGCTAGTGATAGTTGTTCTATACAGACTCTATGTGTGGGAGCAAGACCAGTGGATTCTTACCAGTCAGGTAATTGGAATACGTCAGGGCATGCAGGCATAGATGGTGGTCAAGGCCGTGGTAGCCAGACACCAAGATCTCAGAGGCATCAGGGCGGGACAGCTCTAGGTATCCAGGCTGTGTCGCAGGGCCACGGCACTGGGCATGCATATATAGTGAAAAAGACCCAGTAAGAGAAGGATCCCAGACCTTCTACAGCTAGAGGTAAAATTCTAGTTGATTTTGCCTTATCTTCAGTACTTTTCAATATGGGTGCTACACATAGTTTCATATCTGTACCCATTGGGGAGCACCTTGGGCTCTGTGTTTCTTCTTCTTCTGATATCATGAAACTAAACACTCCATTGGGAACTAGAATAGCTGGTGTGCGTCAATGCAAGGAGTGCCCCCTTGTGGTTGGAGGGTGTCACTTTCTTTGGGACCACTATTTCTTAGAGAAGATATCACATGATTTCACTGTCGGGATGGACTAGTTGGTTCCCTTTCGATCCATTGAAGTCTTCTATAATCGCAGGGTGAGTTCCGAGATACTAGAGTGGTGGAAGATTCTATTCAAGGGTGAATGGGATGTTCATGCAAGTCGATCTAGACCAAAGAATCATGGGCGAGGTGGAGTCAAAGCCCAGATTGGGTGTTTATATCTGCTTGATCTGGGAACTTGTCAGATGGATTTCCCTCCAGCGGTTGATCGTTTCAAGGATGTCTTCCCGGACAACATTTCAGTTCTACCTCCGGAGAGAGAGGTGGATTTATAAATTGTGCTTGTGCCATGGGTAGCATTGGCGTCCATTCCTCCTTTTAGGATGGCTATAGCTGAGTTGATGGAGCTCAAGAGGAAGTTAGAGGAGTTACATGAAAAGGGTTTTATCTAACCCAGTACTTCTACGTGGGGTTCTCCGGTCCTTTTTTTGAAAATGGCGGATGACACCCTCAGACTCTGTGTGGATTATCGGAAGCTGAACCAGTTGACGGTTTAGAACTGATATCCCTTGCCGAGGATTGATGATAATTTTGATCAACTTCATGTAGTACGAGTGTTCTCGAAGATTGAATTGAGATCAGGATATATCCAGCTACACGTGAGACCAACAGATATACCGCTTAAAACATTCAAGAGTAGGTATGGCCTATATGAGTAATTGGAAATGCAGTTCCGACTCACATACGCACAAGCAGTTTTCATGGCATTGAGGAATCGAGTGTTCCATCCTTATCTTGATTCATTTGTGGTAGTATTCGTGGACGACATCTTGGTGTACTCTCACACTCGACACGTCCATGACACCCATCTTGAGATCTTATAGTGTATACTGAGAGAGCATCATCTATATGTTAAGCTCTCAAAGTTCCACTTTTGGATAGACCAAATTCAATTCTAGGGTCATATCATCTTAGAGAAAGGAGATGGCAGTGGACCCAGAGAATGTGAGAGTAGTAGTTTCCTGGGAAGAGCCTAAGAACATGTTTGTGATACAGAGTTTCTTGAGGCTGGCTGGTTACTACAGATGCTTCATCTAGGACCTCTCCCGCTTTTCAGCGCCATTGATGGGTTTGACTAAGAAGGTCATGAAGTTCGATTGGACAGAAGCTTGCGAGACAACCTTTCAGGACCTGAAAGGAAGGTTGACATCAGCACCAGTCCCAATACTTTCAGAGCAAGGGAAGATTTATATAGTTTACTGTGATGCATCAGGTATTGGGTTGGGAGCAGTGTATATGCAGGGCGATCGAGTTGTTGCGTACGGGTCTCGACAGTTGAGGCCACATGAGAGGAATTAACTGATGCATGATCTCGAGTTGGCTACAGTTGTGCATGTGTTGCGTTGTTGGTGACATAATCTATTCGGAGAATATTTTGTGGTTTCCACCGACCACAAAAGTCTCATGTATATCTTTACTCAGCGTGACATGTATCTAAGGTAGTAAAGGTGGGTCGAATACCTACAGTCCTTAAATTTTGAGATTGCCTATACACCTACTAAATGTAATGCCGTAGATAATGCACTGAGCAGAAAGACTCAGATACAGGCTATGCAGGAGGCCAGTGGCAAGTGGCAGCTCATGGATTTGTTCTCTGAGATACATTTGGAGGTTCACAACAGTCAAGGGAAAACATATCTTTCAACATTAGTTGTAACTTCTACCCTCCTATATAGAGTGAGGATAAGACAACTATCAGATTCAGAAGGCCTAGATCTTTCGGTCCAAGAACGATGTATTCCTTGTATCTCAGCTACACCGCTATCATTCAGACCCATATCACGACTTTCAGCCCAAGGAGGTTGAGCTTGAGGGAGATATGTCTTTTGAGGAGAATCAGATTTGTATCGTTGATAGGAGCACGAATGTTCTCCGAGGCCGGCTAGTTCCTCTCATACGGGTGATATGGCAGCATGGCCGAGTGCAGGACGAAACTAAGGAGCGGGAGACCGATGTACATGCTCAGTGGCCTGAGTGGTTCATGGATATATCTTCCTCACCCTTGTAAGGGAAATTCGGGGATGAATTGCTTTAAGGGAGAAGTTTGTAAGAACCTAGTTCTTATCATTGAAGTAATGTTTTCTTGTTTTCTTGTTTCCTTCATTGTTTTTGAGAAAATAAGGAAAATGGGGAAAAATCCCAAATTTTCAAAGTACACGTCTTGTACTTTTCCACACATCGTGTACTTCTTGTCCTGTAGAATGAGTACACAGGGCGTGTGGCCATGTCTACATTGAAGGGTGTAGAAACCGACTACACGTCGTGTGTCGGTCCCTTACATGTTGTGTAGTCAGTCGGCAGGTGAATAGTAAGGAAGTGGCTAGCTGTGTGACAGCACACACCGTGTAGTCATGAAGACACGCTGTGTAGTCATTCATCAGATGAACAATGCAACAATGGCGGGAAACCACCAGAGGAACAATTAAAAAATGTTAAGTACGCATCGTGTAATTGGAAATACACGCCATGTACTTTGTTTTTTTCTCTTAAAATGGGTAGTAGCCTCCTGTGTTCAAACGGAAGGCATATAATGGTAAGAAGGAATTGGGGAGGGAGGAAAGAACTATGGAGATTCACCGAGCGCACATCAGGAATCCATTTTCTGCACCGTCGATCTCCCTGGAACCGTTCGGGTAAGCTCTCCCTTCTCCTGGAGTAGTTCATACAAATTTTTACTCTAAGGGATGTTATTTTAATTTAAGTGAGTTTTATTCAACCCATATCTATCGTCATTGGGCATTTCTGGAATCTATATTCCCATATATCGTTCATTGGCATTTAAGGTAGATTTCTTGGTGTTTATTTTCCTACTGTCGTGCGTTTTTGTGTGTTTTTGAGCTAAGAACGTATATTTGGGGTGTCGTGTGGCTGAGGCCGTGGCGATATTCAATATCTAGAATTGTATAGGTAATTAAATGTGATATTGAAAAGCTGTTTGGGATCGGTTCTTAGATCTAGGACCACCCTGGGGGTGCATTCCTCTGTTTAGTCATTTGGCCAGGATACCCGAGGGTATTCCTTGTTTATATTCTACATTACATTTGCCTTGAGAGGAATTGTATTTGAATTTCTTGTGATATGTTGGCCATGGCCCGGTTACATCAGCCCGAGGGCGTTATTATTCTTAGACCGAGGGTATTTGTTATCTTAGCATGAAGGAAAGTTCTTCCGTGCTTGTGGGAAATAGAGTTTGTGCCTAAGGGCGACACTACCTACACCTGAGGGAAAAATCTGTTGTGCATGTGTGAAATTACATGCATGTTACTTTTCTGATTACCTGAGGGAATAGGTTAGTGTGTCTGAGGACCATGACTATTTACATAGAAAGGAACTATGGTGTATTCTTCATATTGAATGGAAAAATTGAATATTATAATGGAAATAGAACTGTTAAGTTAGTTACTTTTGAGTACTTCTTAATTTATTGCATTTACTTTTTAGCACTGTTGTAGCATGTTTACACACATTTGGGAATATGCCTTTTGTCAGTGCATATTGAGATATATTTCTCACACTCTGTTGGGTTCATGATTTTGAGCCCAAAAAGATTACATTTCTATATGTATAGATAAGGTAAAGGGTCCCTATAGAGGTACCTAATTGCCGCTGAGGTGTAGGAGAGCCTGGGACCGAGCATTGGCTCGCGATTCTGCTGGCTGTTCTGTTTTTCTTTTTTGTACTTGTACATTAGTTGTAATGTACTGTATTGCAGTGTCACATGTTCTAGATGTATTATAAAATAGTGACATGGTACATCTTCATATATATATATGACTGCTGGTTTCCGTTTTTGTTATTAGTTATCCATTTATGTTATATATATATATTGTTGTTGCTTCTACTATTGTTTTATGTTTATATTATATTCAGAAGCACTACGCTTTGAAAAATTATGGCATTGTTTCTCCACTATCAAACCTGGGACCTCACTGCTAGTCGAAAGCCTATGGCATTTGGGGAAATGTGCTTGAGGTTATGTGGCGAATCGAGATCGGGGCACCCGTTGAGTGGCACCCGGAACAGGGACGTTACACTTTGGTGACACACCATGCGATGGTGGAGGGTAGTGGGATAGGTTGAAAATTCTAGGGTCTTTAGTTGGAGGCCTTCATTAATTTATTATATAAAAATGTATTCCATGATATGTTGAAGATGGACCATAAATAGGAATTCATGGGGCTTTAATACAGATACATGACCATATCATAATACTATAATAATTTCACAAAGCCTCAATATTTTAATCCTCTCTTAGAATAAAATAAGGGATAAAAGTCAATCAATTTTGATATTAGTCATAATACTAATATTAGATGAAAAGATAGGATCTTTTACAAAATAACATACCAGATAGTTATGTACATGACCATGATTATTGAGAATGGTCTAGAGGAAGATTGAATAGATTTTCATCATCCGCCATTCAGAACATTAGTCGGTGGACCTCAAAATTTTGGGATGAGAGACACTTTTTGATTCATTAAATGAATTAATGATGATTTAAAAAAAAATCATAAATAGTTTGAGTGTGTTATGGATTCTCCCTATAATTCAAGATAATTTCCACAATGTTTTAACTGATGGAAGGTTGGATATTAAAACATAATTTACATAGAACCTATTTGAAAGATCACAAAATATAGAAATATGGGTCTTATAAAATATTTATTCTATAGATCATTCATTATTAGGACCAATATTAATATTGGACACAACTGATCTGTATGGATTCTTTAGTTGTTGTCTCAGATGGTGATGACTTAGGTGTGTCATGAACATCACAATAGGGTCACAGGGCGATGGAAATCCAATTACATAATGTTTATTATAAACATGATATTGACGGTGAGGGACTATCAACTATTCAATACGGGGTCATGATCAATACTATATTTGTAATTCTTTATTTTATATGGGTTCTTCCATTCCTTTGATTGTATATAATTTATTAATAGATTTGACTTACCGATCATGTTATTATAGGAGTAGATATCACATGATACACCATTGGGAAGATAACAGTTAACATTTAGTGATTCCCAAAGGTACCTAATATAAATTATTATTATGGTAATCTGTAATATCCCATTATTATAGAAGAAAAAAAATATTTTATATCATATACTACAACAAAAATAGAGCCTAATAGAACCATGAAATGTTATTATACAAATATGATAGTTACAATCACAGAATTTAATTGTTGGTTATGAATAATAATAATTAATTGTTGAAATATATAAAATTCTTATAATAAATTGTAATGTAATGATTAATTTTTATTAAATATGCATTAAATTCTTTAGCTATCAAATGTATTTTAAAAAATATCTTTACTTATTTTAGTGAGAAAAGACTATAAATAATTTTATAAAAACATAGAAATGTTATTTCATAAAATAAATATCATTTTTTTAAATCATCATATGATAATAAGGCTATGGTGGAATATTGAAATTTTTTAGAAATGATATATTTTTAAATTAGGAGTGATATATTTTTATTTTTATAGTAAACTATATTATCATCTAAAGAATCTATAACATAAAATTATATTTTAGATTATAATAAAAACTGTATAATTTTATTATATCTAAACATAATCCTATTATATTATTTTTGATGATTTTTATAAATCAATTTCAAATGAAAATAATTTATTACATTAAATGATAATTTTATGAAAAATCCAATTTTTTCTCATTGTTCAACATAATTTTTTTTTTTCAAATTTTATGTTTTGAATCATAAAAACTTGTTTCCATATTTTAAATTATAAATTATAAATTATTTATATATCCACCTTTTATTTTTGGTCTTTTTGAACATTAAATTTTCAAATATTTGTTACCTCAATAAAAGTTTAAATATGTAATTAATGTCAAAAATATAATTATAAGGACTAAAAAATGACCCTAATAGTATAATTTAGTTCATTTATGATTATATAACATCTATAATCTTACAAAATTCAATTTTAAAGACAATTAATCTATTTGGAATAGATTTTCACGTTTTTAAATATTTTAGTGAATATAAATAAAAAATGTAACACTCATGATTTAAATAATTATATTATTTTTTAAAAAGTGATAAACCATTGATATTTGGGGTTATAAATATTCATTTGACGTATTTCTTTATGTTACTATTTTATTATTATATTATAGTGATGAAATAATTACTATAAAAGTTGGCGCAATACTGGAAGAATAATATTTCAATTGATAAATCAAATAAATGATATTAAAAAAATTATATGTAATATAATTTTAAAGGATTATTATTCTCCATGAATTTTTTTGATAAATATAACATGATGAGGATGATTTAAACGATTACATTTTTATTATTTTTTTGTCTGGTTTTTATTAATTTAAAATAAATGAATAGGTCTAAAATTAACCTAATATATATTTTATAATATGTAATATTTTTAATTAAAATTTATAAAGATAAAATATTCATCCAATTAATTGTAATATGATTGAACATATCAGTATTGATTCTTTTATGGGCTGTTTTCTATAATGATCTATAAATTAAAAATTAAATTTGTTTCCTAGAAAAATATTGCTTATAATATATTTTATTATAAATTTGAAAATATAGAGGAACCCATAAAAACATATTTCATTAATAATGGTAATTAAATTAATCATCTAAAAATATAATGAAAATGAGATATATTACTAGAATAAAAAATATATATATAATCTAAAATGAGAAAATATGGATGGCCAAAATATGATAAAATCATCAACCCCATGGACAACATAATTGAAATGAAACCAACTATTATTAATCTAATAAAAATATTATAAAATGAAGATATAACTAAATGACTAATTGTAGTAAATTTTGAGTGAATGAATAAAGTGGTTTACTATATAGTAATGGGGCCATTCAAATTGTCACAAGACCATTAGTAAGATATGACAGTCAATCAATAAAATTGTTGTTCTATAAGACCATTGGGGTCTATACAAATTATTAATAATATTACCATTAATTTATTATTTATAATTAGAAATGATAATGTGTAATTTATTAGGAATGCATATGATATGGACTCCACAAGTAGAGTTGTGTCGTTTGAAGCCCATTCGAATGATTATGGGAGGAAGGTTGTGAATCTATGATTAAACTGTGCCCGATCCCAAACTGAGCCTCAAAACGATTTTTTCGAATGAAATATCATATGGGAGAAGCTCATTTTAGTGGAGATAATCACTTGATCATGGTTTTCTAAGAACCAATGAAACTACCACCATAACACAAAATACCCTTAGGTCATATGTGGGTGTAATATTGTGTTACAAATATAGGCCATTATTACCTAAAACCTAATTTAAATATTTTAAAAAATATCGTTATTCCATAAATATATTTTTGTGAAAATTTTTTGTTAATAATTTTTTTTACCTAATGCCAATTTGATACAACGATTGATTTATGTAAATTTAATTTAATTTTTATTTTTTAATAAAAATATATACACAATTATCAAAAACATGGTAATTATATATAATTCTTTTATAATGAACATTTATTTGAAAAAACAGGAATTTAAGTATAGTTTTGGGCTTTTGGTATATTTTATGTCAAAAAAAAATTTCATATTGATGTAATTACTAATTTACCATAATACATGAACTAAAGTAGGATATTAATTCATATTATGTATTTTAATAAATTTTATTCTATTTCTGAACCTATATGTGACTTTTTATCATCTAAAATGAATAATTTGATTTTATAAATATTTTTGTGTGTGGACAATTTACTTTTAAAAGTATACAGAAGTATTAATGAATTATTTGGTTATAATTTCCTAAATTTTCACCATAATTGTCTAATATTTTCAAAAACATTAGATAAAACCATTTGTATTCCAATGGGTTTTCATTTCTCACTATTATAATTTCCATGAGATATATTTGGAAATTATTAATTTGTTCCTCGACATTTGCTTTAAATTCAAAACCATTTCACCATTCTCCTTCTAACCCAATACAACAATCTGATTTTATGGAAATTTTTCATCCCAATGAATAACTACATGGTATCTTTAATCCCATAGTGATTCATCCTAAAGATTTAGGAGCAACTACTCAACGTAATGGAATTTTTAACATTTTATTTTCCATTAATTTTTTTTTCATATTTTAATGGGAAAGTTAAATAATTCTCAAATTATTTCCATCATAACCTTATTACTAAATTATTTTTTTATTAATGGGATACATTCATTAAATATAATTTTACCCTTTCTTAGATAAATTATTTATACCCATAATGCCAAAAAATTTACATCTCAATTTTATCTATTTTACATAAGAAATTATTGTATTGTGGTTACCCAAAAAAAATTAACCATGGGTATTCCCCTAGATTTTAATAAAATTTATTTATTTGTGGATTTTAATATATAAAATCCAGATTCTATTTCAATGTGTTAAAAAAATTATTTTACCATAAATCCTTTATGTACTTAAACACAAAATGGTTTTATATTAATGATAACCTTAATTCACCTCGGGTTATTGAAAAAATGAATAATAAAGAACAATGTATATCACAAAAAATTAATAAATATAAAGGATATTCCCTGATACAATTTTAATTATTTGGGAAAATAATTTCATCTCTATAGATAACATTTTTTTCCATACGATGGTGAATTACGTTAGTAATTTTCATTTGTGAAACCTTGGTGGTAAAAAGTGGAAATGTGCTTATAAATATATCATTATTAGATCATAAAATAATTTACATATTATGATTAATATTAATTTTATTATGATATTCAAAATGTTCCCTAAAACATACCATAATGTTATTCCTTATATTGTTATGTTTTTTGGAGTCCTGATCCCATGATTATTCTTTATTAGAATTCATGATCACCCATTTAATTTGATGCATCCTCCAATGATTAGAGATAAACTAAAGGTAACATAGGGTGAACCCATGAAGAATAATTTCAAGTGGATTATAATAATGGTTTCTGTTTATTTTATTATATTTCTTATTTTACATGAACCAAAAGATGAAAAGAACAAGTTTTTTGATGAATGTAATTAATATTTTATGTAATAAAAAAAAGGAACGATGTGATGGTTTGTATCAGGTAAAGGTTTAGTTTTTTTAAAAATTTGGACTTCACATATTTATCAATAACCCTACGGATATGTCTAAATATAAGATTAAATCATTGAATTTTGGTGATGTATTCTGCTAGTGGTTTCTAAGAAATGAATTAACTATCTTCATACTACAAGTGGATGTCACTATGGAATATATTTGTATATCGGAAAACAATATATTGATCTAGAATCAACTGGGAAATAGTATAAAATGATAGGCCTCGATTCAGAACTGGTTTGAAAATCCCATGGGACATATTTTGTTAACAATAAGCATTTTATGATCCATTATGAAGGATATATAAAAACTGTAATTTTATTTAGATAATATTAATGAATAACATATTTATTTGTGATTTTATTCCATTAACTCCATTTAGTGTTATAATATTCCAATTATTAATAAATTACTCACTATGGTTTTAAATTTTTTGAAAAATGGCATGAAATAGGAGGACCTGCATAAATAATGAAGGACAGACATGATTCACTATCATAATATTAATGAAATATGGAATAGAAGTCTTCATGATGATGTTGAATAAACTATCAAGAGTTATTAATAATAACATTAATCATGTTTAAAAACAAGAATCATCGCATGGTGGAAAATTTCCATTTATTCCTTCAAAAATAAATTAAAACCTTCATTTATAGGATTTAATGACCCATTTATTTTTATATAATTCATTATATCTGTTGAAATGATCATTTCTATAGTCAACCATTAAGATATAGATAATTTGGTAAGGGAAGTATTACATATATTAGGAGAAGTTGATTAATGGATGAAACCTATTATAAAAATAAATCAATAAAGGGAGATTGTTCCAATATAATTTTTATAAATATTATCAGATTTTTTAATAAAAATTGATAGGAAATTACTAGAAATGAATTAGTAGGATGGTAAATCTATGGGATGCTATAAAATGTTCATTTTACGACATTCCTGATACACCTATATATTTTTTATGGATTCTATGGGAATGGTTGATATATTATTATGTTGAATGAGACACCATTTGTGAAGGACTTTTGAAAATATAGAGAATGAAATCTATAAGGATATATATTAGAATGAATTAAAGGTTGAATTAAAATATATTGATATCTAGTATTCATATAGAAATAATTTAAAGAAGGGTTTAATTGATTGAATCTCAATGATGAATTTGCATCATGGAATATGAGGAATTAATTTGAATCAATATACACGAAAAAAAAGTTGAAAAAGAATTTTTAAAACTACATTGATGGGGCTAGAAAGTTCTTCAAGAATGGAAGATATTTTCACATAGCTCGAAACTGTCATAGTGAGGCAAATCCTTAACATATCAACACAAACAGCAAAGGTGAGACAGTATAGTCCAAGGATGATGTTGAATTCTACATGTGTGGAAAGAATTTATACACATCAAATCAATTTCCAAATCAATGATAATGGTGGGAAACCCTTATCTACCTCCAGAATGGATAAGGATGAATTATAAGAATTTTATATCATTATGGCAGATGTATAAGATTCAAATGATGTGTTTTGAGGTAAACCCATTGCGATCACAAAGGTCTGATTACATGGATTGATTCTAGTTTGAAACATTCCATTATTTCAAAAATATATTTAAATAATATAGAATCAATTACTCAATTTATAAAAGTTGTGTTATCATTCAAGACATTGAAATAGATTATTCTATCTTCAATTTTTTTTTGAGAATATAGTATTATGTTTCTTAGGTATAATATCAATGAAAATATACATGTCCTTACCATGGGGGAATTTTACACTGTACGAGCGATATACCGGATCTCAATGTATAATTATATTATCATATACTGGAGAATGTTAATTTCATTAGTCTAGAATAGAAAACCTAAAGTTATTTTTAATGGATATACAACCTGATAAAAAAATTTCTATAAGAGCCTCTTATGGTATTATTTATCGAGATGATTGGTGAATATGGAGAAGATATTTAATGAATAACAATGAAAAATGTATTAAATTTCTATTAATACAATAAACTATTTCATTTAGTGTTACACATACCTCTCTTACAAAGAGAGGTAGAGTTCTCTACTGAACTCATACCTAGACCCAATATGATATATAAGACCCTATATAGAATGTAAAATGTGGAGTTAGAGAAATAAGATGAACAACATCAATATCTTTTGGTGAAGGGATTTGACCGACCATGTGTGTGTGTACATAGAGAGAGTATGTTCTCTTGTTGATGAACAATGAGAGAATAATGTGTCTAAGCATTTATTATGGAGAACATCACATGATCAAAATGAAGAACATATATCTTCAAGCAAGGATATATGTTTTATTTTACCATCTTCATGGTTATTAATTATTTCATAATATTAAACAATGATATGGGAATAATAAATTGAGGATGATGAAATAATATATTCCAATTTCTCCCTTCTTAACATTATATTGGAATTATGATTTTCTTGTTATTCCCTTTGGATGAAATAATTCTCTTGTTGTATTTATATAATTAATGAATAAATAAATGAAGGACCACCATGATAAAATCATAGTAGTTTTTATTTTTCATATTCTCAAATATTCCTTAATATTTTAGGATAATGGGGATAATATAAGGGTAACATTGAAAACATTGTGGAAGGAGAATATATTTTGAAAATATAACAAATGTGAATTCTTGTTAAAACATGTTTCATTTATGGGGATTACTATAACAAACCAATGAATACGAGTTATCCGAACCAAGAAAAATTTTATTGGCGAATGCCCCATCCCATATAAGAAATGTAGATTCACATTTTTCTTCGTTTATCTGGTTTTTATATGAGGATTTTGAAAAATAGTTCACAACATTCTAATCCACAAACCTAATTATCATGATATTGATATATGTATTTCTGGAATATTAATTTTGAATAAATTGTTAAATAATTTATAATGATATTATTTACATCACCTATGATAAATCTACCCTCATTCATTAAAGAGTTTTTAATTTATACTGATGCATATATGATGGTGCTTCAGAGTTTCCTCAAGAAAAATGATATTGTGATATCTTATGAATCACCATAGTGAAAACCTCATGAGATTAATTATAATATTAATGACCTGGAGTTACTTATAGCCATTTTTTATTGAATTTATTGAGGATATATGTTTATAAATATAAATTTTATATAAACATAGACAACCATATGGTGGTTTTTATATTCATGAAAAAGGAATTTAACATGATATATAGATGATGGTTGGTGATTCTTAAAGACTACAACTATTTAATTCATTATCACAAAGGATGAGAAAATAATATCATCGTATCATTATGTTTTTTATGTCCAATTTTGTTGAAAATGATGAGGATTCAAGGATATCCATTGACCAAGGACATTTAGGATTTAATTTTGTAATCATAAGGTATGGTTCATCATCAACCCACCCCCAAATGATGTATCTACCATAAGTACTAGAGAATATCAATAGAGATCAAAGAGAAAATTCATTGAAAAAATAGAGTATATAGGATGTGAAAAATTCAAATTTTCTTAATTCTAATATTGATCTAGAATATGTAGAGAAATTTTATACAATGTTATGGGTCTCATCTATCACAAAGATACAAAATGTGATAATGTATGAATCTCATATCTCTAAATTTTCTAAACATCATGGATGCTCTAAAAAGTATATGTACCTTCATGATCATTATAATGGAAATTATATGAATGGGTAGATTGAAGACAACACTACAAGGTGATTAGTGTGTCAACAACTGAAGGTGAAGTAACATCTAATTAAATGGGTATTGCAAACAATAAACATACCAACATGGAAGATGGAAAATATAACATTATACATCATCAATATTATCCCAAGGACATCCAAATGAAATAATTTGATATGGGTTATAGAATTTTGAATTATAGAGACTTCCCATTTCATCTCAATTTAATCAGATTGATCAATTTAACAACTTTACATGATTTACACAATCATTGTGGCGAGGATGCATAGGGAACCCCCCCCCCCGAATGACCCAAATGCCTTCATTTATATTGTTCTTGATTACCACCATTTCAATGGATGAGGGGGAACCCTTACAAGGCCTTAAGGCTATGAGATTATAGGGAGCATAGGCTTAGGAGATTACATGACCCAATGATCTTAGGTAATTTAACCAGACTATCTACAAGAAATTACCCCCCCCCCTAACATCTGCATCATGATTGTAGCTCTCCATATTCACATGGCCGTCTGGATTGGCATCCTGTACCAGCACAGGCTGGTCCTGATGGCATAGCCAACCTCTCTCATTCTGAAAATCCATTTGTCATTACTCTGGTTAGTACACCTACTCTGAATTCACTTCTGGGGCTGCTCGTTTTTTGTAGTCTATCTGGTAGAACTGCATGTGTCCAAAAGGCCTTGAGGTGTCCTAAATGCCTTAATGGTGGCCCAAATTCCCTACAGAACCGAAGGCCTTGGTGGCCCAAAATCCTTAAGGACTCCAAACCCAAATCGGTAGCCCATGGTGAATAGTTCATTCTAGTATAGTACTAAACAGTTCCTGCTACATTGCTGCTACAGTTTACACTACAGTACAATACAGTGTATAGTTTTTCTACAGTCCATGTATAGTGTACAATTCATCTACAGTACCACATATTCTACAGTACTACTACAATACCTGATAATATCCCTCTACTTGGTTTTGAACCTGGGTTTTGTGGATGCACTAAATGAAACCTCACCAACTGGAAAGAGGCTCATGTGCCATGGGAAACACCGTTTAATTGTTCTCAATCATGATATAAGGATTAAAATGAAATTATTTAAATGTATTCCACATACTGTGAATGATAAAATAATTTTTTTATATCCTATCACCTGAAAATTTATGGAAAATATGAATGGATTATTAAAATGATCAATGAAAAGCGGAGAAGAAGGTCAATGAAATTTAAATGTGGATGAGATTAAAACCTCCAATTATAGTAGTTATGATACAACATATCATTTCATTCATGTATTAAAATTTCACCCTATGATGATACATATTATAAGAAATATAGAAATCCTAATTTCTGGGATGGGGTTGTAGAGAGAATGATACACGGGCTTGATATTATTCTAGAGATGAAAAAAAGTATCATGTTGTCCAATAAATATAAACGTTTATAAAATTTAGTACAGGATATAAACTAGTAACCATCATAGAGAAATGGAGATTTATGTTTGAAAAAATATTATCCAACATATATCATTGTGAAGAGTTTCATAATATTTATAATGGATGGTAAGATTGTCAAGAGGTATATTGGAACCTTTGAAATCTTTTATCATAATGGAGTAGAGAAATGTTTGCTAAAACTACCATAAAATCCAACTAATGTTAATGATGTATACCACATATATCTATTATGAAATTACATAATTGACCACTCGCATGTACTGAATATATGGATATTATTATTAGACCTTGAGATATTTTATGAGGACTATCTGTTGGATATCATAGATCATAGAAACATAGTTATATGTAACAAGACAAATAACATTTACAATGTATTGAGGAAGAAAAATATGAATGACGATGCAGAATGTGAAATAGAAGAATAAATTAAATAGATTTACCTTTCAATTTTCATAACAAATAATATGAGTTCAAGTTATAAGGATGAAATTTCTAATGGGGGTAAGAATGTAATGACCAAAGGTTTTTTAATAGTATATGTTTGCTAAAAAAATGAGTTACATTAGATAACATAAAACACATACAAAATATTGTTTAAAAAAATACTTATCCAAATAATAAATAACATTAAATTATTCATCTATGAAACTAATTAAAATTAATTACATTACAAATAGATACAAAATATAAAATAGAATTTCAAAAATTGGAAAATATACATCTTCCCAATATTCTAAAATCCTCACCCCTACTACTATTTCCACAAAAATGAAAAATATATATTATTAATACATTATACCTAATTTAAAATGAATAAATAACATTAAGATTAATTGTAGTGAATTTTGAGTTAAATATTGAAGAGGTTATGTTGGGAGAAATGTGAAATTTAGAATAGTAATATGATCATTGGTAAAAAAATTATCATTGTTCAACGTAATAATTTTTCTATTTCACCCATTTTAACAATACAGATTTTTAATAATTTTAAAATTGTAATATTAATTTATATATATCAATGAATAATTAAAATTGATGTAGACTGGAGAAAAGATGGGTTTTACTAGTACAATCATGCAATTTGAAACACATTTTTCATAAAATGGTGAGAAGTAGTGTCACTATGTTTTAACCTTGATAAAACCATATATGTGGTTCAACAAGTGAATATTGAATTAAATATCCTATAGTTAATTTCGAGTTATTGATGATTACCACATGGTCAATATTAATCATGACACCCCATGAAACTACCAACATCGCACAACTTACCCTTAGGGTATATTCGGGGTGTAATAATGGGTGATGTGTCCATGTCATAGTTACATAAAAAGAAATTTCAATTTTATAACTAAAATGATTACAACATCAGTCCACACATTAGAATAATTTTATTTAATTAAATATATGATTATGTTATACCAATACGATTAATTGTTTGGTGGAGAAAAAATATATATATCTTTTTTAAAGAATATATATATACATTTAAAACAGTCGTATCTATCGTAAATAATATTTTTATTGAACAAAGTTGTTTTTCATTTCAATCTTATATAAATATAAATGATAATTTTTTAATGTTACATGGACATTTTATAACGTGTTTGAAATTGGAATGCCTTAATATCTTCTAATTTTCAATAAGTAGGGATGTTTATATATAAAAGATAAAATTTTAATATATATTATTATTATTTTAATAATATAAAGATAATACTATAAATTGGATTGTTGAAATTAGGCTGGGGATATTTTTTTATAATTTTATAAATAAAATAATACTATAGTGAAAAGTAAATATACAGTTTTGTGTTATTGGTATATTTTATAGCATCATATTTATTTCATAATGATGTAATCCATATTTATCCACAATACATGATCTAAAAAAGTTATTTTATTAATAATTTTTATTCTAATATAATTTAATCAGTTTCCAAATCATTATATAACATTCCAAAAAAAGGATAAATTTATTCTGAAAACATAACTTTCTTTAAAATTTAATTTTTTTCACGTGCAATGTGGTATTACTTTTTTTCATTTATAATGTATAAAAAAATTAGAAATGTAACTCAAATTTTAAATAAAAAGTGAAAAATGCAGGTAATCGAATGGTTTTTCTTAATAAATAACATAGATTTTCTCGACATATTATGATATTATTAAACAATTCATCCACAATTTCTATAAATAACCTCACATTTCTCCTTAACACATTACTCCCAATCCAACCTTCATGATGTTATAATAACATTCCTAACAAAGCTTACCTCACTATTTCATTAACCACACATGGTTTCTTCCTCATAATTTCTTATCAACTACTTAAGGTAAGGGAAATATCATCATCTTATTTTCCAATAACATGTTTATATGGATGAATTATTATTTTTATAAAACATTATTTATATATTATTTTTAACATAGCCTTACTATTAAAATGATGTTTTATAAATGATTTTCCTTCATAGTATATTAAATTACCATTTTCGAATTCCATATGTTATACCAAATATGATATATAACTCTATATCAAATTTCACTATATTACATGAGAAATTAATTTATGTGGAATAACCAAACAATTTCCTTATACATGGATTTTCATCTATATTTTTATATAATTTATTTATTCTAGGAATTATATATATATAAATAATAATCACTTTCTATGTGTCAGCAATTATATTATGGTAAATCCTTTAAGAATATATATTTTCAGGGATTTTATATGAAATCCATACATTTTTCTACTACGGTTATTGAAACAATTATTCATTATGGTCAATATGGCTCATATGAAATTAATAAAAATTAAATGTCTTCCCTAATAGAACATTAATGCATTTTTAATGAATTTAATCTCTAGAGATGACATGTTTTATGATTCCATAGTGAATAACATGGTTAATTATCATTTATAACTCCTTAGTGGTAAACCACAGTGATACTCTAATGAATGTCTTATTTTTACATTGTATCCAAATTTTCTTGTTATGATATTTTTTTGATATAATATTCCTAATGTTATAATGTTCATGATATATTGGTATTCCTAATATTCTTATTCTTATGCCTCATTATCACATGATAAATGTATTCCTTTATTATTTCCATAATGTTATTAATTATAACCCTTTAAATCTATGTAATTATATATGGTATTTTAATAATTAAAATTAACTTAGGGTAAACCCATAATGTTGCCTTTCATGTGGGTTATAAATTTTTATTATTATTTTCTCGTATCATGTTTCCTAATGACAAAGAAACTACACATAAAAAGATAATTACTTTTTACCTGTAATTAAAATTTTATATAATAAAAATGATATGATTATATATTTTCTATTAATAGTGACTTTTAATACCCTAAAAGTATAAAGACCATTATTATCATATTATGTGATAAAAGGGTAAATTGGTGGTTAAAATAAAAATATTTGTTGAAAAACAGAGGCTAAAAATGTCTAAATTTTATTGGATGATATTATTTATAATCCCGAAAACAAAAAATTTACATTTTATTAAATTTGATTCATCTCAAAATGAATATTAATTTCTATTAATTTATGATTCTAATAGATCCCAAATGTACCCATCCCTTTTAATGTAAAATGGATCCTTTTATTATCATTTCATCACATGTAAATAACCGTTGGGTTTGATGAATAACTACCCAAATTCGTTCCTAAAATCCGTCCCAAAATTATAGAGGTCGTATATTTGTATAATAACATCTTTTTATGGATTAATATATGAAGAAATTGTTATTTTTTAAATAAGAGGCATAGTTCTTAATAGAGCGTTTTGGTTTGTTTATGCTTCATCATCCTTAAACTATTCTCCAAACATTATGTGATATTATAATTTTTATATCCCATAATCTAAAATTTTATTATCTTATTTACATAACCTATATCCATATATATCGTCTATAACATGTAAAAGAATTCATTATTCAAATTTAATTTAGATAACAACCTCTCAGACCAATGTAATTTATTTTACATCACCACCACTCACTAATAGTAGTGATGATGGTTTTAATGTATATATATGATATTTAGGAAATATTTATTATTCATTGTAAATAACATATCATTAATTTTTTACCATTACATAATGCGAAAAATGATAATGTCATTCGTGTGTTTAAGAGGACTACCACAACCATAAAAAGATTTCATTAGTTTTTCATAAAAAATCAAATGGATGAAATATAAAAGTTTATTTTAATAAATGTTAATTTATTTGTTATATAATTTTATTTGATAAAAATTTAAATTAAAACACAATT
Source organism: Viscum album (assembly GCA_963277665.1). Classification (NCBI taxonomy): domain Eukaryota; kingdom Viridiplantae; phylum Streptophyta; class Magnoliopsida; order Santalales; family Viscaceae; genus Viscum; species Viscum album. The sequence goes on from OY728162.1 coordinate 492,969,455, forward strand.
GTTTTACATCGTGACCATTTTAAAATTGAATCATTTCTCCTATACACACGGCTTACTATCTCTATGATTTCAACATAGTTCATTTTTAATAACCATTGTTCAGTCTTGGATTTTAATTTATAATTGGTGTAATAAAATGATAATTATATAATGATCCATATTTTGTATATGGTGGAAAAATTAAGCATATGACCATGGGAAACTCACCAAATTTTTATTCAAATTACAGATTGAATGATCTCAAACTACATTACATAGAGTTAAAAAACTATATAATTAGATATTTTATTAAGATAAATGAAATATATTTTATAAGGATAATGGATTAGACTATTAAAATATTATTATTAAATTGAATAATTTATATTAATTTATTATATTGTAGATAATGAATATACAAAGAAATTATATACTGGAGTTATTGTATTTCATCTCAATTTCCTTTAATTAAGGTATATTTTAATGTTATGTGCGTAATTTGTTTTATGATTTATATATAATTACACATTTCTAGGTTATATATTGATTCATTGATGATTTATTGTATTTTATTTTTCAATTCTAATTATTTCATCCATCATGTTCTTACTTGAAATTTATGATGTTATATGTTTTCCATAACCCAATTTCATTTGATTATGTTATATCACATATTCATTAATTAAATTATTCCACAATTATTTCTAAAATAAATTTTTTTATTTATAATTTACTTAAAATTTAATATCTAAATTAAAAAAAATTTACACAAAATTTCACCAATGATTAATTTTCAATTCATTGATATTATCAGTAAATGGGTTATTATTTAAATATCTACTTCCATAAGACACATTTTTAATATGAAACTACATCCACATAAAATGTAAATATTTTTAATATATATACATTATATCATCAATTAATATTATAAATTTATATATCAATTTCTATTTAATTTTTCTTATTTTATGGTATAGTGATTCAAATGTGACATAAGATGTAAGGGTTAACTATATCTCAATCTCATTTTACTGAGATATAAATCATGGTGTTCACCATTATTTCCATGTCTAGTTTAAATAATGAATAAAGAATGAATTTTTGATTTTTAACTCATGAAATAAATGGTTATTTATATCTATAACATATTATATCATGAAATTACTATTAATTATACATTTTTCCAATGTGGTAAATCCATTATGTTTCAATCTCCATTATTTTCAAGACTAATAATTTCCAATGTTAATCAAATGTAAATAATAAAATTTAATCTTCTTTAACCACATAGAATTAATTCATATATATTTATGAATTTCAACTAACTATTACATTTTCATTTCCAACTTATTGATTAGAAAAAAGTCCAGAAAGTTGTTTCTCTGAGATACAGTTCTTTTATTTTCATTTATATCTAGACTATTCTTCTTCCATATATATATTTTATAAAATGTTTAAAAAATTTTCTTATATAAAATTAAATTATTTTTCTATTTATATTTATTTATTATCATAACATACATTAAAGTTTATTAAATAGTAGGATTCTAATGATTTTCCAAATGTTATGATTTTGACAATCGATACAAAATATATAAAATGATTCATTTTTTAAAAAATTTTAAAATGAAAATTCATTCACTTACTCTCTACAAAACATCTAAAAATTATATTATTATATTAAATGATTTTCTATAATGAAATATATTTTTAACAATATTTATATAATTTATATTCTAAAAAAGATAGTTTAAATGTGATTATTTTATTTTTTTAATAGTTTTTTTTTCTTTTTTTAATGTTACTTCCATTCAACAACATCAAATGCACATGATTTTACAAACATAAAATTATGTATATTTTGTAATTATGTCATCGTTATTATTTATCTGGATGGTTTAATATATTTTTATGGACATGATTCTTATTATTGGGTGAATAAACAAATAATTGAATTATAATTATTGTTTTATGGAAGTGTGAATGTTTATAAATTTTTTAATCATGGATAATACTTATACATTACAGATGATGAATAATTGGGATTAATATATCATATTAAATATTTTCCCCATTATATATCATGAATAATATGTAATCGTGATACATATTATACAAATGGTGATCACCAATATATCACATTAAAATGGATTGTGTAATGTTCCTCGTCAAAATAAGAACAATGTAGGGAGTTACTAGAGGTTTTATCCAATGTATTTCACTAGGATCTAGTTATATCATCTATGGGATTAAAACATGTTATGATGATAATTATCCAATACAAAAACAAATATTTGTTTTAATTTCAATTTCTAATAAATGATTCCATTTTTTATGATTTACATCGCATGTTTCATGATTATTTATTCCAATGAATCTTCATATTGTAGATGTTTTATAACATGTATGATTCCTATAATCCATTAATTGATGTGTTTAAACTCTACTATTATATGATTATGAACTTTAATTATGTCAATTTAAATTTATTCCCATCATATGGTCAGTGAAGACAGAAAATCAATAACATATATGTTTAACCGTACAAGGGATTTGAGAGAACCATTCTTATGTTTCATATTCCATAGGTTATGAAATATGATGATAAATAATAATATCCTATAAATGCATTAGTTGTGAAAAAATTTATTGGATATGTTCAATACATTATATGGAATATGGGATTTTTTTATTGTGTAATATATATTCTTTTGATGTCACATGTGATGCTTACGAAGGAGTTTTTCTTAATCCAATAAAATTAAAATCAAAAAATTTACATCCTTATATAACTGACCCAATTTTTTTATTATACATTTTAGTTGATAAAATTGAGTCGTGATTAAATGAATAAGGAAGGAAACATGAATATTATGTTTCTAGAACCGTATCTAGGTTTGTGGGTTCGATCAAATTATAGTTGGTATGAGAGGAATGTTTATATAACATCATAGGTTATGATGTTTCCAGGTGATGTTATATTAAGTGTTATGTAAACAAAAATGGAATTATAAGATTACAGTTGACCTTATTATCAACATCTCAAACACCAATATTTAATTATTATAAGATAGGATTTTTATGGAAATTTTTATATTTAGAGAGAAGTTTGTTTTGGAGACGTATATGTAACACATTGGTATAACAGGAAGAATTTTTTAAAAAGACTATTATTAAACTTTTTATGATGCATGCTGAAAGGTATGAGAAAACCATTAAGGTTAAAAAACTAATTAATGTTATTATGTTTGATATAATTAATATTTATTAATGGAACTATTTTTCAAATATCAGAGATTATGTGATGAGGACATATGAATTTTTGGTAAGATACATTAAGAATGATTTATTTTACATTGAGGAAAATGTTAAATTTATCATGGAATAATATGTGATCGAGTCATTATAATTTTGGGTTTCAGTCATACTCAATGTTATTTTTATCTATGTAATGTTATAAGTAAATCATTTCATTTTATTATTGTGTCATGAGTATTTAGCCATTGTTCCTGTATATATAGGTTTATTCATTTTTTGAAATTATATCTCATTGGTCTACCCTTTTTGGTGTTGGGTAATATTTAAATATAGTACAAATGGATTTTAAAAACATTTTTGAATTATTTGATCCAATATATGTTATTATTGTAAATTATGTATGAAAAAACCTCTCGAATACTCATCATTTAGATGAAAACAATTTATTGTGGTGTATTTTTAATATATGATGAAATTCTACTTGTAATGTATGTATGTTTATATATTTCATTATTATAGATATTAAAATGATTCCAAAACTATTGGAAATGGATATTAAATAAATAATGTTATCATATTACCTTTATTTGTAATGAATTGATGGTCTCATATTCAACTAAAGTGGTTATGTTTTTTTAACCTCATATTGCTAATTAACTCTCTTGTGATCAATTATCTCATTCACTCACTATAATTGATTGAAAATATTTTTTTCATTCTTGTTTATATCATCGATTATAACTAAAATTATTATATATGTAATCCAATAATGTGTTCTTTTAGATTACCATTATATTTCCCTTTCCCTTATTATAGTATGATGTTTTAGTAATCCATTTTTTGATGTGGGATTTTTAAATGGGATTTTTAAATTCCATACATTGTATTTCAATGTTTAATTTTAAATTATGATGATGATATTTATCAATGGGGAGAATTTTGTATTTTTATTCATTAATAGAAAACATTGTTGGACATAATTTATGAAATACATCACTTAGCCTAAACAGGCCATGAAATATAATTCAAAAAATATGATCATTATAACCAATCCATAAAATGTTATTTTAAAAATAGCATAAAATAATATTTTAAATATATATAATGCTTCCAAAAAATACACATATTCTAATTAATTATTTTGAAATAAGAACTTAATTTTTATTAAATCGATGATTTATTAAAAATATAATTATTTTTATATATAAACAAAAAAATTATTTACTTTTATTTTTTAAATATTATTTAATGGAAAAATAAATATTCTGAAATAATCATCTCAAAATTATCCTATGGTGATATAATTAAAGTTTTCTGAAAAAATTTTATTTTTTTCAATGAATGTAGAAAAAAACAATTCATTAAAAACTGTACATTAATTTAAATGTATTTAGAAAGATAAATTCATTTTCACATTATTTTAAATTTTTTATTGTTGAATTTAGATAAAAATATTCCAATTGCTGAATTTCGAATGATGTTTATACAAGAATATGGCATAAAAATATGTTTATCAAAAATAATTTTATTGAATGTCAGTTGTCCAACATAATTTTTTGGATCAATTGTATAATATATTATTTCACTTATATGTTCTAAATATTGAGCAATGTATGAAATTCATAAAATTAATAAGCCTAAATTCATTAAATATAAATCCATTATTTTTGGTCATTATAAAATCCAATTTAATTATTAATGTTACCATAGTAATTTTTAAATAAGGTACCTAGGGATAAAAAAAATAATAAGGAATAAAAAATTATTGTAAAACATTTCTTCATTTATTGTAATGTGTATATCTCATATATAATCATCGAAAATTCAAATATATGACACTTTTCCATATGGACACGTTTTTTTTATGAAATAATATTTAACTGATTATAAAAACAAAAATTTGAAAATAATTCTTTTAATATCTATGATATTTTAATAATAGACATAAAAGGATGAAATGTTTTCATATATATATATATACATTTAAAATAATAATGTTTTTTAGCATTTTTTTAATTTCTATTGTTGAAATTATTACCATAATATCATACACAATTATCTTGCTTTTGGTATACAAATAACATAAAAATAGAATAAATGATATCAAAAATTTTAATAGTAATTTAAATTTAAAAAATTATTTTTTACCTATAATTATTTGCATAATAGAACCATATTAGTCATTTAATAATTTATTATAATCTAATTCATTTTTTGTTGATGTTGATAATGTCATATAATTATACATTTCTAATATTTATATTAATGATTTTTAAAACAAATAATAATTTATTAAATGAATTAAATTTCATAAATATATAACATTCGTTTAATTGACTAATAAATGATTGAATATAGCAATTATTGTCCATTTATGAGCTCCTCTTCCATTTATATTTACTATTTTGACCATAAATGTACAAAAACATTTTTATTGTCGTATGGGTAAAAAGGGTTACTTAGGGGTGAAAACCAATTGACAAGGGGAAAAATAGTCATTATTATAAATCATATTATTGGATGAATTTATTTTAAATATTTCTCTTCTAAAATAATAATGAAATCTATTTCGAGCTTTTTGAAAATGAAAATTCATTTATATTAACATAATATTTTATTATATTCCCAATGTTTTACTCCTCGATTTTATAAAATAGAAACTCGTAATTCAATTTATTCACATATCATTTACATTTATTATTAATAACAAGCCAAATTATATTATAAAATCCCACAACACATTCCAACAGTCATAGTTTTGGCTAAATACCACTCTTTGAGTGTTGAATGTGTAATGTAATGGGTGTTGTCTGAATAAGACGAATAGTTCATAACAAAGCCTATTCATATTGTATCATAATTTAACTCCATATAATTTTATCCATCCAGTATAATATAATAAAATCATTTTATAAATATTCTATTATATTATTATTGTATTGGAATAACCTTTATCCATCTCCAACCATTATCAAATGGGAATGCAATTCATTGTTTATTTGTATGGAGGAAAACCGCCCCACAGAACGATGTAATTGTTTTTCCATAACCATATATCATGTATGGATATTATGATATATTCAGTGTGTATGAATTATATTTAGGAAATATTGAACATAATTGTTGAAATATTCCAGAACCAAATTTTGTATTATTCAATACAATTAAAATTGAAAATGTTGTTTGTCAATATGAGTGGACTTACACCTCCAAAAAGTTATGTGATCCATTTTTAAATTTAAAATGAAGATAATAATATATATAAGTAAATTTATATAAATAATTTAGTATATATGAAATACATATCATTCTGATAATATAATATAATACTTATAGTTAAAAAATGAAAAAGTAATCCATTTGTACATATGACATAATGACCTCCATGATTGTAACATAGGTCACTTTTAATAAAAATAATTTAATACTGGTTCAAAAAATAATAATTATCATAAAAAATTGATTATTATTAAATTATTATAATTATTTACTTGATGGTATAATGAGCTGTTGACCACAGTTAAAACACTGAAATTTTTTTTAATCATTGACTGATCAATTTTGAAGTACCTAATATAGGATTAACTAAAAAAGTATTAAAACATGTCATTAAGATAAAGGGAAAAAATTTAAGGATATGTTATCAATCCTGAAAATTGTATTATTGAAAAAAATAATATATATGAGTTTATTATATATTTTATAAAGGACATACATTGAAATTCCAAACTCAAGGTCCAAGATATTTTATCAACATCATTTTATTGAGAAACATTATATTGTTATATTGATAATTTATTTAATGGTGGGAAAAAAATAACTTTGTGTTTAATTATGAATCATTATTAATTAATTTTATTGTAATATTCAATTAATATTGTACCTTCCACGAGGATATTATATGAATGATACTAAGTGGTATGGTTTTCCAAAATAAATTTCATTTTGTTGGGATATAACAATTAATAATTTATTTTTTTATTATGAGATTACGGTTTAAATTATATTTATTTTATTTATATTATATTTCCATTATATTTTTTAGACATAAATTTTCTACCCAAAATATCTCAATTTATTAATTCATGATTCAATATTGTGTTCTTTATATGGGTTATTCATATCGAATTCACTTTATTGGAGACACGTTTTTAAATATGAATCTAATTCATTTTACTAAGAATTAAGGTTTATTATGGGTTTATTTTATAATGAATTATTCTTTTATCATGATATTTTTTGCTAATTTTATATTAATTGTTTCATTGAATACTGATTCATATGTTATAAAATATTATAGCGTTTTCTTTTTCTCAAACTCATCTTTTTATCGATTGTTTCATGTACTGCCATATGATATCTATATTTAGTAATTATTACTTCATGATGTATTTTTTATATAATAATTCATTAAATTCATGTAATTTAATGAGTGATAATATTATTTCCTTTAACAAAATTTGATTCAAAATATTACTAATGGGATAAAGGATAAATCTTTTAATCTCGTTTATTTCTGAAATTATTAGTTTGTTAGATTACATTAAAGGAAATCATGTGATATGAATTTCATAAACCATAAATCTTCTTCTATAATAGTGTTAAATTTTGTTTACATTTTTTCCCACTTTCCCCTTACTAAATAAATAATCATCATTAATGTTTCTTGTACATGATATTAATCTTGTATTTTCTTTAAGATTGTGAATAATTTTATTTCCATACCAATTTTTTCTAAAACCACATAAAAAACAACTTCTCTAAAAATAATTTATTTTCAAAATACTTTTTCAATTATCTATTAATATTATTTAATATGATATTTATGAGAAAATTTCTTGACATTCTCAAAATGTCTAATATTATAATCTCATTAAGAAATGATTTAAACGAATGCTGATTTTTTTAATTTTTCTAACACGAATAGATTTTCCGGGTATCAATACAATTACTTCATCAAAGAACCCATAATTAGTTTAAAAAGGTTATATTCAAACTAAAAAATTTCAAAATATTTTTTTAGTTTTTTTAGTTCAAACTGTGAATTTTATTTTGAAACAATTATTTTTCTAAAAAAATGTTTTTATGATAATGTTATGGTATTTCCATTCAACAATATTTTCTCCACATGATGCAACCTAAAATATAATATTGAAATGATATAATGGTATCATCAATATTCATTCTAGTAATGTATTATGATATTTTATGTTAACCCATTTCCTTAGAATTCGTAATTTATGAAATGAATGAATGGTGATTATTGTTATATCGAGATGTGAAAGAGTATAAAATTTTTATTCATGAAACGTACAGAGAAATTATTTATGATGAAAAAGTGAGCCTGGAATATATTTTTTAATGATTTGATCCCAATTATATATCATGATGATTGGGTGAGCCAGATTCAACTTATATGAAGGGTGTTCTCCAAAATAACTCCCCAAAAAATCTGGTAATGTTTATTATCATAATAAGAAATAAGGGTAGAGTTAATAGAGTGTTTATCCTATGGATTTTACATGGTTATTGATATTTTTGGAACATGTTTAAAATAATATATAATGATATTTATATTAGTTACCTACTCATTTTTTTAATCATTTAATTGATAATAAATGATTTATATGATCATTATTGATATAAAATGAATCATTATCATTGATTCTAATGTTTATTTCCATTGGTAATGATTTATTCCATGATTCATGAATACAATCTTGTTATTGATGTGTATAAATTCATTTATGTCATAGTCATGAAATTTGATTATGTGAAGTTTCATTCCATTGAAATCCTATTATCTCTGGTGACACTATAAAAATCGGATTGGTGGATCTACTATACCCCTCCAATATATTGAGAAATGAAGGAGTTTATAAACACATACGTAATAAAGGAATAAAATATATGGATGTTAATCCTAAGATATAGTTTAAAATAAATGAGATAGAATTTCAATTTTGGGACTTTTTGGACAAAGAAAGACTTAAGAGTTATCCTTTACCATGGAAGATATTTTAAATTTTTATGATTGCTCTAAAAAGTTTTTTCTTATACTTATGTCATAATCTCTTTCCTCGTGATTGATTATTATTGATTCCAAAATCATATAACTTATGATTTTGGATTGAAAAAATAGTTTACCATGATTCATGTTTAAATATATTTAAGGGAAAGGGTAAGATTATATTATATTTTGATCAAGTTATCAGAAATTTATACATATATTATTATAACTAATAATAATCGATTAACATATCTAATGTTTATACATATTGAGTACCTGAGATATAATTTCATATATTTCCCTTCCCTATGTTTTGATGAAACGATTTTTGTATGACATATCTAAGCAGTTGGGGGATTAATTGAATGGTAATGGATCCCAATTAATTCATATCAAATTTTGGTTAAAATATAATTGGGGTCATATACTCTAACAATACTATGAAAATGGTGATAAAAATGATGAAATATATACGTGGGGATGTAGGCAAGATGTTCGTAGGTGGGGATGAATTGTAGGCCTTGTTAAATATGCATTATGATGCGGTCATGACACTACACTGCGAATTCAGGCCATGTTACATGGCTCATTCATACAGCGCCTATTGTCCATGTAGTTATTAAATAAGTCTATATGGGTGGGATATACCGAGGGGGTATTGTAATGTATTGACCTGACAGACTAATAAGAAAATAACCATATTGATCGATTACATATCCTCAAGTATGCCTCCCCATACACCAGAGACTATTTACAATCAACAAGGGTTTGTGGATAAGATATTAGGGAGACTGTACCCTCATATGAGAGTATCACATTGATATAACTAGTAGAGAAAAATTAAAAAGTACCAGATATAGTGATATATGAATGACATAGTAGATAAAAAATAATATAAACTGAATATAACTTGTGTCCAATGAAAATAGTCAATAATATATTCATATCCAGATAATGATATACAATCCCAAAAGTCGACATAAATTAGGAAATATTTAATAACTAATAAAAATAATTATGAACAAAAAAACCCTATAAGGTGGTCTCCCTGAGTATCTTGAGTTATAGATTATCCATTTTTTCCTAACACCTTGTTACAAGAAAAACAAAACAAGGAAATGTTTATAGTCCTATAATGGTGAGGTATATTCATGTACCCTAGTGAAATGGCATCCCAAGTAGAGTGTGACATATAAATCCTAGAAGGTTACAACCCATGGAGTCTATAAATAAATCTAGTCCATAAATATAATTTTATGTCATGTAAATTTATATGAATAATAATGAATAGAAGTAAATAAATAATAAACACGAATCAACTCAGGTTCCAATTGGAAAAGTATCCGACTCTACCATCTCCGACACAGGACCATAAATAGTATCTGGCCAGTAACTATATATATTGTAGTAATATAAATTTATAGTATAGAAGTATATTTCACCCCCCTATATGATCCATGTTCATGCAGACATAAGTGGCCTCATACCTTGAATATTTGTTCCTGGTTGGACTAGTCTAAACATATTCATCCATAATGAGTCTAAATGATCCTATAACCTCATGAAATATGGTAAATTCCTTATATTCCAATATAAGGTGACATTCCATGCAAGACACATAGGATGGTTAGTGTGCCATCATATCAACATTTTAAATATTGAGTGTGGTGCCTCATTATAATGTCCCAGATAGTATCACTAGTATGAGATGCCATGAATGAACACCCAATATATAAGAACATTATTTTATTCTATGCTCTATAGTCCCTTTACCATATTACTATATATTTTATCTTGGAATAAACATATAAAAAATAATAATAATAGGATCTATGAAGCTTTTCTTCTCATGTTGTACATTTAATTATCCTGATTAACATGAGGGGAATCATAATTATAATCAGAGGTGTGCTATTACCACCCATTTCAATTACATTTAAATTTAACAATTTAATTTAGGTAAGAAATAAAATTGATCAGAAACTTTATAATACTTTTAATTAATCAATTCATGATAAATAATATTCATGTAGGACCAAAATAATGATGTAGATGCTCAATTTAAAGGGGGGGGGATTAATTGTATGTTTAATAAGATTCATTTTTAACTGTAAGAAAAACTATGTTTAATAGATTTAAACAAGGTAAATTCATATGACCTATTAGATATAAAAAATGGATTATTATAGAAATATTGTTCCTGAATTGAAATGTAAGGAAAGTATTCGAGAAAAATATTCTACAATAAATTGTGTAGAATCTTACTTATCAATTTATACAGATGTTCAAGAAAGTACAAGATAATAATAAATTCATTATTAATCAGAATGCAGCTGAAATAGACATTAAAAAAACATGTACCAAGTATGACACCGTTTAACACAAGGAGTAGTCTATCCAACAACCATGGATAAAGGTCCCTTGAATTATACTTTCATGAACTTCTGTCGTACCCACACCATGGTAAGCCCTCGATATGAATATCAGAATCTGTCTTGATATCCCCACATGCCCTTGAAATTCAAGGTAGTCTGCACCTATGTCTTTATATCCACGATTATCCTAGAACATTAAGGATGTCGACACCTCTGTATTTCTCTCCATGGAATTCCTTGACTGTACTCAGAAAAAATCGAAGTTGCATGAATAAATCGGAACAAGATGTTCAGTACGCACAATCCATGACTGTCCCACTATCTAGAAATTACTTCAAAGGTATAAAATCTCAAGATTTATCAACCAAATCATCATATTTTAAGCTAATTCATATGTTCTCATATTTATGGGTATTTCTCCCATGGTCAGCTACATCCTCCAATGGTCATATTTTTCCATGAATCTCGGAGGGACCTGTATATGCATCATTAAAACAATGGTTACGTAGAAAGAGATTGTATAAAATCAGTTCATAAATATAATAAGGTAACAAAAATAGGGGTTCTTTACCAAATCCATTTATCAGAGTGTAAGGGAAAAAATTCTTAGTCTTAACAAATAAACATTTGGATACTATAAATCATTGATAGACTAATCTATTTGTCAAGTATTTATGAATCATATTTCTATAGAATACGATGTTTAAATTAATATAATTTCATAATATATCTTCTAAATAATTCAGAGACAGTGATATTAGGAATTTAGAGTCTAAATTTAGAGGAATTGGATGTCGTAATTTGGAGGAATTCGGGGTCTGAATTCCATAGAAATTAGAATATGAATTTCAGAGTATTTGGAGTCAAAATTTTATTTTAGACACCGAATTTCAATGAATTCAGATTCAGAATTTCAGAGAATTCAAGATTTGGATATCAAAGAATTTGGAGTGTGAATTATAGTGAATTTAGATTAAAAATTCAGATCCTAAAAACATAATACTCTATATATATGTATTTATAGAATTACAAGGTTGAATATGGGAATCCAAATATTAAACATTGAAATAAAATGAGTTAGATTTAGAGAAACTATAACATGAAAAATGAAAAAAAAGGTAAGGAGAAAATTTCCTTGGGGAAGTAAAATTTTCCATATTAAGATAAATTTTAGGGGTAACAAAATTTTCCATGAGATAGTGTATTTGTGATTTTGAAAACATCAATGAATAAAAAATTCATATGGAAACCTTATAGACACAACAATCTACCCCTTTTTGGAAAGCACAAACAACATTACGAAAGTGAATATTAGGACTTTGAATTTTTATGGACATGAAAAAAAACTTATCTCCCTTTACTTGTGGATCATTGTGAATATGAATAAATCCCTCATAGGCTTTATAATCTCTAAGGATCGTATTCTTGATTTCCAAAATTAGATTTTAAAATTACATAAATAGAAAAATTGATACTGATAAGAATATTCTCTTAGATGAACTCCCCTTAATTAGGAAAATATATTCATTACTTGTAATTATTTTTATCATTTACTTCTCTCCCTTGTGATTTTAAAAAAAAATAAAGAGATTTGAAAAAATGTGGTACCAGAAAAATTAGTACTAAATAAAGGAATATTTGAATAAGAAAAGAAATATCATTATGATTCCAAAGGACGTGAACAAGGAATAAAAATACAACAAAAGATCATAATTGGAAAAAATATCCTTCCTTCCACTTCACCGTCATCGCTGTGATAATATTTTTTAGCTTCTTTATCTGCTTGTGATATTCTTCCATAAAATTGATCAACTGATCCTACTCATAACATTTCATCTCTAAGGATATTATATTTTCTTCCTAGGCCTTAAGAATATCTTCTAGAATGATCAAGACATATTCATTCATAACTTGAAATATGTTAAATTCTATTCAAAGATCCCATTATCTCATACAATTCACTTCCACAGAATTAATCTTCCCTTTCATATCATTAACATCTTGCTTCCGAGAGGCATTTTTGAGACATAGATTTTTCTCAAGACTATTAGTAATTTCCTAGATCTTCCAATATTCAATGTAAAAATCATCCTAAAAGTTTTCATGAAATTCATCAAAGGCTCTCAGATCACCAATTTTCTTCCTTGACCATCTTGTAATCATCATGAATAATCCTTTATGATCCTCATAACTAATGATACATGATTTTGAAAATGACTCAAGTCTAAAACATTTACCAATAATCTTGGGAAAAAAATTTGATATATGATTTATCGAATTTTTAAGCCTCTGGAATCGTTTGTCTATTTTTGTAAATAAGTGAATAGTTCCAACCAGCTATTTCAAATACAGAACAATAAAATCATGTTCATAAGAGGAAAATTATGAATCTGACTGTTCGGTTGTTGAGGATTCATTTTCTATGACTATAGATTTCCACTTCGATGAAGCACCAACATCATTCATTCTCACCAAATATTTACTATGTGTATCCACTACCACCTGACTACCCTTATCATCTCTCTGAATGATGCCCAGTACTTTTCGTGATTTGTGCTTGCTATCTGATAAATGAACAATTTTATCTTTATCAACTTATACTTTCTCTGCTCCAGCCACAATATCCTCCGGCTGAATTAAACCATGATTGCTTCCTTCTTCTTAAGATGGACTGTTTACTTCTTAATGACACTTCTCATCTTTTCCAGGTATAGAAAGTTTTTAAAACTTGGCTTCAGATGTTCATTTTGATAGTTTCTTTGAAAGACTTTCGTTTTGATAATAATGATATTCTATACATATCATTTCTCCAGTATCACCACATCCTTCATCTCCTTCTTCTTTTTCATCCACTTCATTTAATTTTCATGACCTAGTTCCAGAACTACCAACCACATTACTAGAGTCACTGGATGTTATTATTTCAAATACGATTCTTGTACATGAATTTGATCAGTATCTTTCTCAGCATCGTTGAGATGATATTTAACTATTTTGGCTTGCAAAAATATGTTCATCTAATTTTTTTCATTCTCTATCTTATAATGATCCTCAACATCATTTTTCATTAATGATTTTCTCTATGCTACGTCCAAGTCAAACATAATCCCCCTTCCTTCTTATTTATAATTTCATATCGCCCCATAGAAATGAATTCATAAAGGTAATACTTTTTCTACATTTGCTTCGGTGGTGCTGAATGAGTTTCCATAGCCATAGGGATATTTCCATTCTCTTCCTATTCCTTGACCATCTTCTTCCTTCCACCCTACATTGATGTTTCTTCCACAACTAGTTTCTTGGAAAAAAAACCTCTAATTTTCCTTCATGTAAATCAAAGAAATATCTGGATTCACTAGGAAAACAAATTTTCATTCAGCATAGAATTTAATCAATCAATATCATCACCTTGTACATTATCGTCTTAGATATGTAATGAATTTTTAATGACTTGTGACAATGGAAAATAATATTCAAGAGAATAGCTTGATACATTATGATTTGAGATTTCAAATTTCCATTCTTGATAATCTCAATTGTAACCAAGATATACATAACCTTGTTTGTCTTCATGAGGTTCACCATGAAATCCAAATTTTAGATATCATCCTTTTCTAGTGTCTCCTTATCTCCTTTCCACGGAATAAAAAAAACCTTGAACCCACAATTCAAGAATACATAAATTCATATATATATGAACAATCTTTGATGTTCTTACCTATAAAATAACAAGACATGCTCGATTTTTTCCCTTATCAAAATGTCCATCTACATCTGGTAGATTGTGGGTACGGAACACTACTTCTCCATCATAAGGAATTCGAATCGTACTTGATGCATTGTTGTTAGAAAGAAAAATAGTATTTACATAGCTCTTAAGTGAAAAAATTTCCCATCCTACTTCATTATGAAAATTTACTGTCTCATAAAATTCAATCAAAAGTCTTGATAAACAGCATCCTTCCCATTCGGTTGTGATACACATACACACTCCTAGCCATTCAGCTTGATATTATTCAAAATGAAATAGTCATACATAACCAATAAATTCTTATTGACCAACCATTCATATTAAATCATCCACTCATATATTTTATATATAGAAGATATTTTTTTTCTAAGGAGTGGCTATCACAGACATTCAAAATTGAGGAAACATTGATGATTTGAAACAACCATAAGTAGAGCTGCATGTATTTTGCCTGCCAGAGCGTGAAGATGAATGTTGGAAAAACATCGACATGACCTTATATATGTAATTGAGGTGATGGTTCAACTTCCATACATGATCCAATGGTTGAAATACTTTTGATTAGATCGAACAGTTGAGAAGATAAGTGAAGAAGTATTTTCAAAGGATCATATATTTTGAGTTTTTAAATATAAACATTCCGATTTAAGGAAAAGTGAATCTGAAATATTTAAAACAATATAAAAATAATATCATGGAGAAATATGATTATGAAAATATTTGAATATGATAAATCTATATTAAAAAATATTTTTATTACGAAAAAATATATGATTTTGAAAAAAAAAATTGATGAATAAAATTTTTTTATTATGAAAAACTTTGACTCAAATTAAATGTACTCCCACTATTTAAAGAAGTTTCTAACTATAAGGAGATAGTTTTCCCCAATAAGTTAATATTAAGATATTACATTTAGGTTATCATATCTAAATTCTGTTTAATTTATTCAAATCTATCAGAGGGTAATGATTTTGTTGAAAATTTGAACAAGTTGTTATTGCATTCCGATAAATTGTAGAATGATATCTCATTTTTGTGCGTGATCCCTATGAATGTGATGCCTAATATCTCTGAGTGTTGAACGAGAGTGGTGTAAAAGGATTTTATACAGTGCAATGGCACTATCTTTATGACATAATATTTTTATTTTGGTAATACTCATTCCATAGTTTGTGAGTGTGTGTTTTATCCACAATAATTGAGCACAAAAACATCTAGCGGCATCATGTTTAGCTTTAGATATCAAATTTTCTACTAATTGTGTCCTTTTCCCTAATAAAAAATTATTGAATATCCTAAGAAATGAAAAATCTGAATGTACTTTTCCTATCTATTTTACATCCACCAACTTCAACATCGAATTTTTTTTAAGAAAATAATTTCCAGAAGTATAAATGTGTCATAAATCCATGGTTTCCATTATTTAGTGAAACTTTATTTTCAATAACTTCATATGAGAAACCTTAGGGTTTTCTTGATACCTTTAATATAAGAATACTTAAATGATTATGTATGGATGACTAGCATTCAAGTATAGTATAATCCTATCATACATATAAATGATGTTTGTTCTACTGGTTTCCCATATTTATCAAGATCAAGTAATTTTGAGGTACCAATGGGAGTGTTTAAACTCCTAGTGTTTTCATATCCATACATTTTAAGAATATTTTTAATATATTAGTATTGAGATATATATGTTCCTTGTAGTTTTTACGAAATTTGAAATCCAAGGATAAATGTTAACTCACCCATTAGACTAATTTCAAACTAAAATTTTATTTGATCCACAAAAGAATCAGTTAAATATTTCTAAGTTGAACCAAATATAATGTAATCAACATAAATTTGAACAATAAAAACAGTTTTCTTAGAATTCATAATAAAAAGGGTTGGATATTCATTTCCCTTAACATAATTGTTTTGTAGGAAACATAACATATATCTATCATACCAGGATCTAGGAGATTGATTTTAGTCTGTAAAATTCTTTGGTAAGTTTGAAACATATTATGGATGTTTTGTATCATTAAAACCAGGAGGTTTTTCAATAAAAACATTTTCTCAAACATAACAATTAATTAAATCTCATTTTACATCCATTTGAAAATGTTTGAAAGTAATGAATGATACAAATCAATAGAAAATTCAAATAGACTC
This sequence comes from Viscum album, assembly GCA_963277665.1. Lineage (NCBI taxonomy): Eukaryota > Viridiplantae > Streptophyta > Magnoliopsida > Santalales > Viscaceae > Viscum > Viscum album. The sequence continues at coordinate 492,986,994 of OY728162.1, forward strand.
AAGTCTATCTACATGAGTACAGGATTCATCATATTCTATTCCTTCTTATTGATTACAGCCTTTAACAAAAAATCTAGCATAATTTCATTCAATGGTTCCACTTGAATAACATTTATTTATGAAGTCCCATTTTACTCCAATAATAGACGTTTTCTTAGATCATTCTACAATGGTCCAGACATTATTCATTTTAAATTCATTTGCCTCATCTTGCATGGCTATAATCCAATCATCATCACATAAATATTCATCAGTGATTTTTTTCTTATTGAGAATCAAATTATAGATGTTCTACATCAATTCCTATGGAAATTTTAGTCCATACATGTTGATTTACATAACCAATGATACTATAACATGGATGATTCCTATGAATCATCTGATTTGGGTTTTTTAAAACATGTTCATCAACATATGGTATGATATATTCTAGGGTAAATATTTAAGAATAATTTTCTTGAATATTTTCCCTTTTTGATGTATATTCTATCTAGGGTTGATAATCAGTTTTTGAAACCAAATCGGATAATGTAGGTTTTGGTTTTTTTTAAAAAGTGAACATTTTTATCAAATTTAAAATGTATTGTTTATTCGACATTACAAGTGTTTTTATTTAAAACACTATAAGCCTTAGATTTTATGGAGTATCTTACGAAAATAATTTCATCATATTTGGGTGCAAGTTTTTGTAAATTATATTTAGTATTCATAATGAATACATTACCAAAATATACCTTGAAAAATGAAATTCTAGGTTTTCTACCATTCAATAACCCATAAGGGTTTTTGTTATGGAAAGTTATAATCAAAACGAGATTTATAGTACAACAAGAAGAACATACAGATTCATCCAAAATATATTTAGCTATAGAATATTCACTCAAAATGGTTCCAGTTATCTCTTTATGAACACAATTTATTCATTTAACAATGCTTTTTTTAGGAGTTCTTAATGATGAGATGTTACGAGAAATGCCTTTTTTACTACAAAAAGTTTCAAAATCATAATTTTAAAATTATCATACACGATAACTATTAATAGTTATCAATGGATGTTTTTATTTTATTTTAAAATTAGGCCCTAAAAATCATTTAATATGAAAATGTTTTAAATTTCTTGGCTTGAAAATAGACCCATGTAAATATAGTTCATTCATCCACTAGAGAAAATACCTAATATTTGACTCCAATACTTCCATTTTGAATTGGACCAAAAATATCCATATGCACTAACTGTAATTAATCATATGTTGAGGCTTCACTGATTGATTTAAATCTTGATTTTTTAGTTTTCTTACCATATTGAAAATGTTCATAACCTTTTGATGAATCAAATCTATGATACGGTAGATCCTTGACTAGTATTTTCTGAGAGTGTTTACATAAGTTCTTATGGAAATACTGTCCAAAAATTCTATTCCATAACCATTATTGGTCTTCAATTACTCAATGGAAAGGTAGGTTGTGGCTCCTAAGGTATTCTATGTTTTTTGCTTATACATTCTCTTGCCTATGGGAAGAAAGAATAAAGTCTTTCTTGGAATTGTGTACTAATAATTTGTCATTACAATAATTCAAAAGGTAACCTTCATTACATAATTGACTTATGCTAATGATATTTTTCTAATGATCCTAAAAAAACTTTTGAATTTAATGTTTTACAAGAAATACAATGATACCTATACCAATAATTTATCCTTGTCCATTATCTCCAAAAGATTCTTTTCCTTCTTTCTACATGATAATCTTTTTGAAAAAAAATGTTATGAGTCATATGCAGCAAACATCCAGTATACATGTACCATATATCTCAGTTGGTACATTTATTATTTTCATGAATGTAAGATTATGGGACATTCGGAATGAAAATGCCCTTGGATACAAAATTTTTAAAAATAAAAAATTTCAGGACACACATTTACTTTGAAAAATATGCCTTATGAAAACCTAAATACTAAATTTTGTTTATAGAACAATTTTTTCCCCAATATCAACCACACATAAATTCTGTATAGCATAGAGTATGTTGAAGATCAAAATTGTTATTACTAAAAATGGCTATGGAATGGCTATTACCAAATCCCGAATAATTCTATAGATGTTGAATTCAGGAATACTTCTTATCAATGGTTTCCTTACCAGATGTAATGTTTTACAAACACATATTCAATGAAAATATTTCTGAATTTATTTTAATATCCATCTCCTCATCTTCAAAATAATTAGTTTTATAATTTCAGTTATTATCTAAAATATTCATCATAGAAATTACTTTTTCATGATCCTTATATAGTATATCCGTCTAAGAATTAACATTCCCTTGGTTTATTGAAATACTTTAAATATCAAAAGTTTTCTTATCAAAATATTTAGAATGATCTGATACGTCAATAGTTAAAATATAAATTTTATAATTTTCCTTATCAATATATTTCTTGAGTTCGTAATTTCAATCTCAATAAGTTTGGAAAACCTAAAAACATCATTATAAGTATGTAATTTATTATCTTTATCATAGTAAGATTCTTCATCTGAAGACTCTTAATATTTATTATCACTATAATTTTCATTCAAATATACATTGGTTATAGAGTCATGTAACATATCCATTAGAAAGTTATTTGCAATGGGTAATCATGTTAGTAAACAAATATTCTTTGGACCATATGATTCATACTCTAAGGTTTCATCAAGAGAATTTACACCACTGGAATTCCAGGTGTAATTAAATTTCAAAACATTTTTGGATTAATAATTTTAGAACATCTTCATATTCCTATCAATATTCTTTTCCATTCTATCCTTTCTCTTAAGAATAGGAAAATATGGACTTATATGCCTTGCTCTTTTCCATTCATAACAAGTGAATTCCCAATTATTATTGTCTTTTATTTATTTCTTCTTATATTTATTCAGAAAGTAATTATTACCAACTATCATTATAATCCATTGAGAATGAATAGAACTCACATTATTATAATCTTCACCTTTACTAGATTCAGATAAAACAATAACTTTCGTATATTGGAATCTTATAACCCATTCTGGAGTCTTGGACTTAGTAGGTGTAGTGTCTACACTTCCGTTTCCATTCTGCTTTTTATTGATATCAACATTTCTTTTCATTATTTTATCATATTGGATATGATATCCAAAATGATCATCAAGAATAATTTGAGATACTTTCCTATTATAATTAATATATTTCGTCTTATATTCCCTCTCATTAGGCAAGATATCTAAAATATTTTCCATATGAGATTCATCATCACTACTTTTTTCTCCCATAGATTATAAACTGTTCAAAATAGAAATAAACATTTTTTGTACCATTCGAACTATTTCTACATAAGGAAATAGGAATCCTTTATATTCCTCTCTATGTATAGTTCTTCTAGTTTCTATAACATTGGATGTACCAAAATTAGTAACTTACAATTTCTTCCAGATATAGTTTGCTACTTCACATGAAGAAATCTGACTATATATACTCCTAATCATGGAATGCAATAATGAATTGTGTACCTTGAAGATTAGTTGATATTCTGAATTTTCATAGTTAGTAATGGTTATTACTTGTTTATTATAATTCTTGTAATCACCAGTAAGCATGAAAACTTTTTCCACTCCAGTATTAATAATAAAAGTCTTCAAACAATATCTCTAACATTCATAATAAACCAATCCAATATAGGTGGTCTATTAGGACATAGATTGTACATCAAAAAAAACATTCATTCCTACCATTCTAAATGAATATATATTTCCAGAATTTTTTTTAATATAAATAGTTTGTAAACAAGGAAAAATTCATAAGAAAAGAAAAATTAGAATAATTAAAACTTGTTCAAGAAATACTTATATTTGAATATAAGTATTTCAAGGACCTCCTCTAATACAAATTTTAGGATCAAAATAATTATGTAGATGATCAATTTACACATGGTGGGTGAATTGTATATTTAAAAACTTTCATTTATAACCTTAAGGAAAACTATGACTAACAATGTTAAACAAGGTAAAATTACAAAACCACCTAGTTTTAAAAACTAGTTAGGTTACAGAAATATGGTTCTATAAATTAATAATAAAGAAATATTACATGTATAATATTCTATCATAAAGCGTATAGAATCTTACTTATCAGAGTATACTTAAGTAAAAGTATGTATAAGATAATTATAATTTCCTTATTAGAAAAAATGCATCAAAAATAGACTTGAAAAAACAAGAAAAAAGTAGGGAATCTTTTATCCCAAAGTATAGGGTGTCCAACTACCTTGGTTTAAGGTCCCCAATTTATACTTTCAAGAAAGCGTATTTTAACCACACCATGATAATCCCTTGATAAGAATATTGGAATCCTTCTTTCTATCTCGGCTAACCCTCAAACATCAAGCTTTTCGATACCTCTGTCTTCCTATCCAGGGAAGTATTAGAAAATTAATGTAGTTGACACTTCTATCTTCCTAACCAAGGAATCCCTTGATTGTACTCAGCAACAATCACAGTCACCTGAAGAAATATGAACATGATGTTCATTATGAACAAAACATGGGAGTCTCTCTCTCTCAATAAATTACTTCAAAAACATGAAATATCTTGAGTTATCCACCAATTCATCATCTTTTGATATCATTCAATTGAGCACATATTTATATGAATTTCTCCAACGATGGGCTCCCTCAATCAACTTTAATATTTTTCCATGAATCTTTGAGGGTCCTATACACATGTCGGTAAAACAATGGATAATTAGAAATAGATTGTACGAAATCGTTTAATAACTACAAAAAGGTAAGAAAAATATGGTTGCTTAACCCAATGTATTTTTTTGGAGTGTAAGGAAAAATATGGTTCGGTGTATATGAAAATGAACACATAGATACCATAAATCATGGATAATCAGATTCAGTTTTTTAAAGAATTTAGAATCATAATTCTATAGACTTTAGAGTCTGAATTCAAGTAAATTCAGAATTTAATTTATAAATAATTCGGGGTCTAAATTTAGAGGAATTAATAGTCTCAATACTGATGAATTTGGAGTCTGAATTCTAAGAAATTCAGAGTCTGAATTTCAGAGAATTCGAATTCTAATTTAGAGAGAATTTGGAGTCTGAATTTCCAATAATTCAGAATCAGAATTTCAGAGAATTCAAAGTCTAAATTTCAGGGAATTCAGAGACTGAATTTCAAAACAATTTGAGTCTGAATTTCAGTGAATTTCTATTCTGAATTTCAGAGAATTTGGAGTCTTAATTCATATCACTAAAATAGAATACTCTATATCTATGTATGTTTAGAATTCTGAGCATTTATTTGTGAAACTGTATTTTATAACAAGAAATAAAATGAGTTAGATTTATAAAAACAATAACATGAACAGTGAAAACAAATCTAAGGAGAAAATTTCCATGGGGAATAAAATTTTTCCTTTTCTGGTAAATTTTAGGGGAAATAAAATTTGCCTTTAGATAAAGTGTTTGTGATTTTCAAAAAATAATAGAATTTAAAAGTCACAAGAAACCTTATTGACTCATCAATTAATGAGGGCACTCTTCTTATATGATCCATTATGTACTATAAATCCATTTCATGTATACATCAAATATATTGGAATTATGAATAAAGAAAGATACATAATATGTAATCTAATCAAATAAATTCATTTAATAATGAATTAAAATTTATCAATATGATAGGATCATATAAAATGTACCGTGGTTAAAGGATGTCATTTCCTATATGAGAAATTTAATTTAGGAAGCAATTGATTTCGTTAAGTGGAGTTTGGTTCATTAAATTGCCATTTCTAAAGAGGCATAATCCTATTTATAACATCAATAAGTATAGCAATAAAAGATTCCACATATCTTGATTTAACATAAAATCATAGATAAACATAGATGCAGTAGTCCATCTTTGTTTTAATATAGAAATCATTACATTGTAATTTTAAAGGCAACACACCTCATCAAAGGTGTTTTATTATAAAAACATGACATTTTTTATCAATAACTAAATTATCACAAATTCATCTTGAATTATATGAATCAAATAAAATAATCATTGAAGAATAAATTTAGAAACTATCAATAAATTCAAAAAAAATTAACTACGGTTCAATGAGGAACATATAAAGTGCGATTATAAAATGTGGATGTGACCTAAAAGTGGTAATTACATTATATTTATAATAAGAATTTCCTGAAGACCATATTACATTTAATAAATTAATAAAAAAGTGGAAAGATAATCCAAATCACCTAAAAGGTTTCCTTTGAAAATGATTACATTCATTTTTTCTAGAAAACAACACTCAATGGGTGTAATACATAGTGTGTAAACACATTCAGAATAAAGAAAACATTATAAGGAAATGTGTTGAAAATGCCATCATGCTGTACAAATTGAGCTATTTATATGTGATTGTAAAACTAAGTAAAATTCCATAGACCAACTACATTATTCTTAGTAAGAATTATTCATAAAAAATCAATGTCTAATTTCTTCTAGTTTGTAAGATATAGAAGAAACTATCATATTACATGAAAATAATGAAAATGAGTTCACACCAATTTAATGAAATATATGTATTGACGAACATGAAATAAATTATCATGTATCAAAGAGATTATAGACATGGATCCATAGAAATAATATACATTTGATTCAGACAAAATATAGAGGATAGATACCCATGCCTAGCTTGGATAGGAGGAGAACCCCACTGTAAATAGAGGAGGCTCATGTGGAAACTAGAGGATGTAGTAATAAGAAAAGAAAGAAAATAAGTTTTTATTAGGTTAAAGCTTGTAATATCACCCCAAAAACATTACTATAATGTTTTATGCATGGTCTATACACACTATTTTCCAATCATGTGACTCCAATATTGAAGAACCCAAATCGAACGAATGTGTAGGATGATTTTCAAAATTAATGTGCCACCCATTATATGAATTATGTTAAGGATAATATAAAGTGTCACTAACCATGTGTTATAGGTGCACAGTTTGGGTAAATCATTCACATACCTTGTTGGAAGTTTATAATCCCAATATATAGTTACACATTTTTCAGCTCGGGGCCGCATAGTTTCATAACAGTCTTGTGCCTTGTTGTGAAAAACCAAACATGGGATTTTCAGGGCCTGTTATTCTCGAATATCTATGAGACAACAAAATTAAAATGAAATTTTTAATCCATGTGAAAAAAATTGTGTTTCAATGTTTTGAAATTAATTTTCTACGATCGGTTCAAAGAACATCCTTTCTAAATAAATCCAATATTCAAATTCCTAGTGATTTTTTTATCTTCGATCAAAACCTGTGTTAATACAACTATGGACTATAATTCAAACCTTTGTGTGTGGGTGTTGTGTGATTGAATATAGTTATATTCCCATGAAACTAATATGTATATTCTATATCTATGAATAGTTCTCATAGTTAAGAACATAACACTAAGTGATATATATCATTTATATACTAGTTGTTTATATATGAATGTTTTCAATCTCACTAACCAGTTATTGTTTAATTGTTGAGGAAATTATTTATAATGGGTATTTAAGATAATAATATTTAGAATATATGTATGTAAAATATGGGGTTCCAATTTCTTTTACTAATGAATGGGTTTGTAACATCTGGAAACTAGTATTTTGAAATGTTAATGAGAACCCTTACGTTATGTTTAGGTATAAGATGACATATTAATGATTTGGAAATAAATATATTATGTGGTCTTCCTATAAATAGATCTCTATTTGGGATTTGTATGTTTATGTGTTTCTGTAAAAAAAGAATCTAGGGGTAATAACCCTGAATAGGGTTGTATAAGTACTTTTGCATCATAATTCAATATCATTGTAAATATCCCTTTAATGTGAACTACGTTTGAAACTCCCTGGATTTATTCTTATGTTAAATATAATAATTTAGAGGCATTCATTATATGTGTATGCATGAGGTCCCATAGTGGTGTATTTATCATGGGACATGAAACCCAAACTAGTTTCTATTTTTCATTTTATAGTAACATGTGTTTTTTTAAAGTTCTAATTTTTTATGTATATAATGGAATATCATGGTTCTCAAATATATTTTGTTGATCTATGAAATATCACATACACTCGGAATATTTATACAATTTGATAATTTCAAAAAATGTGTTTGTGTATGAATTAGATTCCCTACTATAAACCGATGGGGTAATAATTTTTGGTTAAGGTTCCATGACTGAGATATCCAATGAATATGTTTTCTATTGTCAAATGATTTCCCCCCATGATTATTGTTTCTTGAACTATACTTTTTGGTTTAAAAAAATTGATAGAACTAGAAGGATCCATGTTAACATTGACTATGAAAGAAAATAAAATGATTTTCCTCCTGAAAATCCAAATGTAACACCATAATATATTTTGAATTTTTTTTAATTAATTTAATCATTTAATATTTTTCATTTAACGCAACACTGAATATATCATTGTTATATATAAATTACTATGTTCGGATTGCATTATATAGAAAAAAAGTTATTATTTCACTACTACTGACAATTTTATTAGCTCACGGTATGTGATACAGTATGTGTGGATTGTATTGCACAAAATATGGACTCCATTTTATAACTTTTCTTACATGCAAGACTGAGTATTACGAACTATGATATATTGTCAACATTTTCATTAATATATTAGTATAGTAACCATATAGACATTAGAAAGAATGTTACGAATAAAAATTACTAAAATATGAAAATATGATTAAAAAAGTATATCAAAAGAATAAATTTTTTATTAATTAGATAAAAATTAATAAATGAACTATTTTAAAATAATGAAAATAAATTTATATGAAAACAACTTTTTCTATCTACAAACACAATTTTATCTCAATAAATTACAAAAATAACATTTGATGAATTTTTTTAAATAAATTCTATATTATATATGAAATAAATATTTGTTATACTCATCCAATAGATTTTTATAGGTGTAAGATAATAATAAATCTAATTTTATGGATAAAAAATTGATTTTTTTTAAATGTACATTTAACTCCACTTAATGAAGAAGCTATTTTGTGTCTACTTTTTGACACAAATAATATATATATGAAAAAATAAATTTTATTTTTGATAGATAAATATCATAATTTAATTTGGTGTTATTTTTGTGTTAATATGACAATATTCATTTTTGATGTATAATGAATAATATTGAATTCTAGTTCAAATATGCATTTTCTCCCAATTAATTCATTTTGTTAAATATTGTTTTCAGTTGGGTATACAGTATAAAGAGATCCATATGATTTTATTTACAAGATTTCATTTCATTTGGAAAAATTTCACATTAAATTTAGATATATAAACAGAGCACAATTTTGACATTTTTAATTTAAACCCCCCCCCCATTGTTTTCCCATTTGTAGGATTAGATTTCAATTCATTTCATCATGTATTATGATTATAATTTGGTAAAATGTATTAAATATATGGGAGAATAATAATTTATATTTCCTATTAAGGATAAAATATTATTTTACCAAAAATCATAGTGAATGTAATAATAATTAATTATAATAATTACATTAAAAAATAAGACTACTTAAGGGTTAAAATTTAATTTTAAGAGGCCAAATAACCATGAAACACATAACAAGTACATTTTCAAGAAATATATAATCAAAAGAAAATATTTTATTTAATTGTGATTATTAATTTTGTCTCATGATGTATTTTAGTCCTCTCAATAGTGTTTACCTTTTTCATGTACAAGAATGTAACTCCTCCTTCTCTATAAAAGTGCACCCGCACTCTTTACTTTAATAAAAAATTTAAGTGACATTTTCTTTGAAAAACTATTGAAAAATATCCTCCAAAAATACTTTTTCTCAACTTATAATACTTTTTATTAGAAGAAATCTAATCAATGGAGTAATTTAGTGCAAACCAATAGTAGTATCCTAAAGAAGAGGTAGCATCCTTCTTCAATCACCTTTGTTTGATATTCATTTTCCACCACAGAAACTCTTATATATAAAATATTATATAATAACATTAGTCTTCTCAACATAATTATATTTTGTTATTCTAAGGGTTTTTTCTAAACATACACACACTTCTATCTAATGGGTATTGAAATTATTATTCTTGTGTGTGACAAACTATGACCTCGCGAAATGATGTTGTTCATTTTTTCCTTTACTAACTCTCATGAATGGGAATTATTATGGAAAATATATTTCTCTATTATATTTATGATGTAATAATTAGTCTAAAATTATTATTCAATATATACCTTCATGCTTTCCATTTTATGTATATACGATAACTTTAACTGTGCCCCCCTCCTCAAAGTGTTGTGATTAATTCACACACTACATGGAATGTATTGAGGATGTTTTTAGTAAAATTATATGATAAATATGAAATAATAATAATAATAGAAATAATATATTTATATATACATATATATCATTTACACTTTTTCTTCCTAAACAACTATAAAATGTAAGCAACGTTCTTGCATACATATGACCTACAGTTCCCATAAACGTGGTGTTTAATTTTTTAATATCATTTATATATTATTATAAATAATTATGTAATTAAGAAATATTATATTAATATCATTTATTAAAAATTTTATATAACTACATAATGATATAATAAAAATGATTAGGAATACCAATTCAAAACAAATATGAACAAAAAAATTGATATTAGGTGAAAATTAACATTAACAATGAACTGTTAATAAACATGTAATATAAGGTCATAAAAAATAAATTAATATTTTTAGTTAAAAAAATATGGACACATGATATATTTTTAATATACATGTATTTTCTATATTGGATTTTTTTCTTTTATTTGAAAAAAATAGATACTTATGGTAATGTGTTTCTCGTCTCACATTTATTTCTGGGAGATTTATACATTATTCAAAACATGTTCTTTTTTGTGGTGTATATAATTGACATTAATTTATTATATGGTAATTATCATTTAATATATGTATAATTAAATATCCATTTTATTATCTCCCTTTCATGGAGTTTATGTTTTTAGAGTAATAATATAAGTAACGTAATTTTATTTTAATTTCCCTTAGTTTGGACACATGAAATGTTATGCACCTATATTCTTCTAAAAGGTGTATAAAATGACCGTTTTCATGTTTTATCATGAATATATTAATTTTATTGTAGTTTTTAACTTCCATTAATTTCATTTTATTACATGGGGAGTATAATTCGAATGTTACCAAGTGGTAATGTTTCATTGAATCAATCTCATCATTTACTATGCTTTTTTTGTATTATTATTCCATTAATGAAATATTAAAATAAATTTATTAGGAATGTTAATAATTTTAATTATACATTTTATAATCATGATATCATAATTTATTAGTACTATTTTTACACTCCTTGGTACAAAATATAAATAATTTGTTTTTTATAATGGCCAACATTACCCCACTCTTCAGTCAAAAACTTTTTGTTACTCAAAATCATGTCTTTGATAAAATATTTAAATTTTTTTTATTATTCTACAATGATGTATAAAATCAATATAAACCCATATTTTACCTTCTAAATAATTTTTTGATTGATTAATTTTTTTTTATTGAGGAATTTTTATTAAAAATTTCAAGGAAAAAAATAAAAGATTGGAATGCATGGATTTATCCTCCAGTATAACCAGCATTTGAATATTCATTTTAAAATTTAAAATATTAAATTTGATGAAAAACTGTATTATTGATATTATGGTGATTCACTGTTTTTAAGTGATTTACCATATTGGTTATCAAAAAATGTTTACCGTTAAATTTTTGTATTAAATTATTTTGAATAATTAATGAATATGATTTAAAACATTTATTTTCAAATAAAATGATTTCAATCATATGAAAGCTTATATTTTATTTTTTTTAAAAAAAATTACAATGAAAATGGATTTAAAATGGTTTTCATGTTTCATTTGATAGAAATTAATTTAAAAATAAATTTAGGCTTCCATTTGAACCAAAATGGATTTCAAAATATTTTGAAGAATATTTTATAGATATCAAGGAACATTATTTTCAATATTCCCTTATATGTTTTCAATGTTATTTTAAAATTAATTTTTTGAAAATTTCATTTATTTATTAGAAAGTAATTTGTTGAAATAAGAAATGATTTTAAATTAAATCTCAAAAATTATGATCCATCTATTTATAAATCCATGACATTTTCTCATAGATTTTGGGGAAATGATTCAAATATTCTCTTAATATCCAATAATTTAATGGTTTATGTTTTTATGGATTTATATTTTTAAACCCATTTATACTACTTTGGTTGAATTCTTTGAAAGATGCTTCTTCTCACAGGTTATGAATTGATGAAATTGTTTTGAAACCTATACATTTTTCTCATGTTGTGATATAACTACACGTTTATGACAACTGTTTATTTTTATGGGTTATAATATGATATTTTATGATCCTGTGGAATATTTATTTATTATTTAATTTTGGTATTGTTGTCAAATCTAGGATAAAAATATGTGTTATATTGTTATTAGGGTTAAATAATTGACTACAAGATGAATCAATTACAAGATTGGGTGAATTTTAGTTTTATAAAACATTAGTATAGACTTCAAAGTAATTTATTCACAAACAAAATATAATTAAATTATTTTAAACAATCATGTTCTTCAGTAATATTAAAACAATGTTTCACAATCATTTTAATTTCGATAATAACAAATTATAAAAATACTAATAAAAAATATTCAATCAAAATACAATAATAAATCCAATTCTAGAAAGATAAGATTCAATTAATATTTATCATCATCAAAGAAGATTTGATTAAATAATAAAAAATTTATTTATTATAATAAAATAAATTATAATAAAACATTGACATAGATGCACAAAGAAATTAAAATAAATTTAAAGAAACATGTATAAAAAATTCCACAATATAATAATGACATATATCTATTTAGAAATCAATAAATCAATGTATACATTATGATTAAGTTATCCATAAACCATGGAAAATTTTAATCCATGTTTTATACTTACTTGAAATTATTTATTTCATTAAAACATAATGTCCTCGGTTTGGTGATTGATATCACATTAAGCTTATCCCTAGACCCCTTGATAGGAAAGATCAGATTCTTTCACACTATCCCTTTGTAACATCGATCAATATGATGATTTAAAACTCTGTATAACATTCCTTAGAAGCCCTTGATCATATTCAAAAAATTAGAAACATTCATTACAAAAAAAGGAATCCAACACAAATACAACTACTAAGAGAAATATGTTTACACTTTCAATCTTTAGAACACCCATGAAAGGAAAATTTTTAAATAAAATCAATCAACAAAAAACTATTCTTAAAGCATTGTATTTAGAGGCATCTCCCTAGTGGTCAACATGATCCTCCAATGGTCATATATTCGATGATATTGTTTTAATGACTTTCACACATGTGAATTGACATCCTTGAAAAATATAATGAGTGATGTCATATTTGTTTACATCATTATGATTGAAAAAGAAATTCGTGAACTTGAAATAAATTTTCTACATTCTGAATAAAAATTTATTCTATCAAGAATATTTTGTTACAAATTCCATTATTATAGATATTTAAAAGTATTAGTATTAATTTTATCGGTTTGGTTATCGTACCAATTAGGAAGACTACATCATTACAAAATATAGGACATAAAGTCTTATATATGTTCTAGTATCGGTGAATATGACTTTTATCATATCCAATGTCAATATAGTAATCTTGATGAAGAATGATTGTTTGTATGAATGAAAACATCAAAATGAATTATATATGTTATAAAAGATTATATTTGATATAGAAAACAATGTTAAACTATTTGGTATAAATGTTTAGTAAATTGAAAATAAACAATGTTTTGGTGTTTTTGAAAAAAAATTGAAAAGATAGAAGTAAAACATCTAAGTGAAAAATATCACCCTTTTAGAAATAATAATCCTAAAACATAAAATGATTTAAAAATTTAAAAACATACAGTACATAACATTAACAAATTTCATAATAAAAAATTAAATTTTTTTCATAACTATTCCAAAGTTATAAGTCTTCTAGATATGATGATGGGAATGATGAAAACTATAAATTCCATTTAGTTTATTATTTCTCCTTAACAAAGAAATTCTCCCCCATTATAGAATAACACTCCATACAATAATAAATCCTCGTTTCTAAAAATATGTCCCACTTTGTGATTTTAAAAATTATTTGGGGAAATTTATTTTGTGCATGATTTTTTTATTAATTGAAAAGATAGATGAAACAATTTAATTAATTAACTAGTTATCCATATAATATATTTTAATAAATTTAATCCAAATAAATTTCATTAAAAAATAAATTTCTTTAGTAGATAAATAATTCATTATTGATCAAAATATTTGAATGGTATAGAAAAATACACAAATAAAATAATTGTTTTTAAATGAAATAATTCTTTCTATATGCTTGTTTTTAATAAAAAAATTGATATTATCTAATTTCATGCAGTATTTATTCTATGTATCATTATTAATATGATTTTAAACATTAATATATTGAACTATTCGAAAATAATCTTGTTATTATTAATTAAAATTGAAAATTCATCCTTATAGAAACTTACCCTTTCTATTTTTTATATCAGATAATGAGATTTATAATAAATGAAATCCACATCATCAGCCCAATCATCAATCTGTTTATTGAATAGTTCCACAAATACAACCATTTCAATCTTGTTTTTTATTTATTGAGAAAAGGAACGAATTTATTCCTCAATAATCTTCTTAATCTATTGAAAGTGATCATCATGAGACTGGATATCGGCATCAATTTCATCTGACCATTTCACCACTGAATTGAAAGTCCTTCTATGTGTAATGTATCTTTCTTGAAATATTTTATGATTTTCCTAAAAAATAACTAATTCAGTATGCATCTAGATATAGTATATTATTATAGAAAGTCTATATTGAATCATCGGACCTCTAGCTTCTAATCATGGAAAATAATGAATAATGATTTCCAACAATTTCAAATATTGAAAAATTTATTCCACTCATATATGAACTATTTGTTGTGATGATTCCAAAAACACTAAATTATAATGAGGAGGATTTCTATGACATGTTCCAACAGTCTCAAATCTTACTTCATTTTTCTCAGCATTTTATAATTTCTTTTGGACCTTATAAAATATCTTTAGAGTATATCTACCTTCTAAAATATCCAAAATATGATCATAATCAATGATTGGATTTTTGGAAGGTTTTATTTATTTGATTTGATCATTCTCATCTTTCTTAGATAACAACGGTACTTATTCATCTGAAGATGTTTCTTTTTATGGGATTTATGTTTTCTTATCATCATTATTTGTTGGTATGTCATATGAGGATAGTGTTGATTAGTTTGACTATGATAAATTTTCATATATCGTTTCTTCCTCATCTCTTTCTTCTTTTTCTTCAATATCCTCATCGTTTTAAATTTTACCACCCCATTCTTATACTATTACATTTTTGAACAATACATATTCTTTTTATCCTTCTTCTATTTCATTTCCTTTATTTTGGAACTTTATCAATATCACTTATTTCTAAAACCTGATTCCTCGTATCCTTTTAAAATATTTCATTTTTTTCAGCTTCATCCAAATCACTTTCATCTTTGTTGACCTCTTCCTCAAGATAGTGGGCTATTTTAACTATTTATTTTACTAAGTAAACTAGTAAAGATACTTTTTTATACTAAAGGAGTACCCAATTATGTTTCTGGTGTCACTACTACAACTAAATCATTACCATTTTATTTATATTTTCCCTTTTCGGAGATAAGATTTCCATAAACTAATTATGTTTCTTTAAATAATAACCCTACATTATAGTTTGGTTGATCATAATAAAAAATATTATTTGTGTATATAGTTTCTATATTTTTCATCAAATGTTTACACAAAAGTTCTACTAAAATTCTATTATTTGGTTTCTTGTTTATAGATTATTTCTCAATCTCTTTGGCACCATTAAATAATAAAGCCATGTCCTCTGTAGGATCTATAACAATTTTAGAAGGGATACGATTTTTTTCATCTTTCAGTCTCAACAATTTCTAAAAAACATCTTATCGAAAAAAATATTCATTATTTAATAACGTTTCTTCATTAAAAGGTAAATATTTTGGGATTATTATATTTTCATTATTCTTATCTACATTCTTTCAAGGCTCCTTTTCAAATTAAATGGTGCTATGTATTTGGATATTCATCATGGATTTTTCATCAAACATAAACTTAATTCGTTTTATTATATCCTCCTTTATAAAACAATCCTTTTCTTTAATTTAATGATACTTATTATAAACATTGAATAATCTAAGACATTCCAAAATCATATTTATTATGAAGTCTTTGAAAATTATAATTTTGGACATGATCAAATTTTTATTGGAATTATTAATTGTAAAAAGAACAAACATAATAATAACAATCGTCCTCATGATTTCCAAATCATTCACCAAGAATATTTCTATAAAAATAATAGAGTCTATGCGTTATTTGATTTAAATTAAATTAACATTAATAAAAAATTCAATAAGGTGAATTTTAGAGTAATTTGGTAATCTTTTCAATTATCTTCATAATTGGAAAACAAATAATAATAGTTTCAAATTTTTTAAAAGATACACCAGAATATGTATTCTTATTAGATTGAAAATCAGTATCTCCTGTAGATAGTACACCAACCAGTTCCTATAATTTCCTTGATGGGTATTTTTATGTTTTTCCAAAACTACTAATGGAACACTTATCATATTTATTAATAAAAATTAATGAATCCAAATACACTCTCACAAGATTTAGATATCAAATTTTGATTTAAAAAATTCTTTTTCTATGAAAATGGTTTCCCATCATTGAAATATAATGTCCCTCTTTAATGAATAATTATATTATTAAAAAATTACATCTTTTACATAACATTCTATCATGGAAAACCATTTTTTGAAATCGTGTTTCTCATCAATTGAATCACCACTTAATTTGGTCTATCAGAAAATAAATAAACACAATTCAAACATGAAAACATGTAGTGATTAGTAGTTCGGTGAAAAATAAGTCAATAAATCAATGGGCAACATGAGGTCCATCCTTTATATTGTTGATTAAGAATATTGTTCTACATCATAAATAAAACAATAGTTGTGATTATTAAAGAAATTATATACTGGTTTCAAAATTTTTTAAATGATATTAAATATTATTGGGAAATATATTGGATCGTATGAAAATTTATCATATTGGTAATGAAAAAGAATTTAATATTTTAAAAAACAAAAAAAATCAATTTTGTCAAATGAAATAAAAAAAAGTCTCTAAAAAGGAATAGTATATATATTAAATATTAAGAAGAATAAATTTAGAAGTATAATTTTTCAATGGTATTAATAACATGTTCATCTCGAAATTATAAAAAATAATTATATGAAAATAACTTTGAAATTTTTTAATATGAGACTATGGGAAAAACAATTAGACATAGCGTAATTATGATAAAAATAAAATTATGAATACATTAAGAGATTTATAAAAACCTGAGTTTAGATATATTTTTTACTTTTCTTTTATTCAGTTAATCTTTTTAATAATATTGAATAAAAATATTGTATAAGGATAATTTAATTCTGTAAAAATCATCATGATAATGATTTTATGATTTTTTAAAACAAAAAAATATTTTTAAAAAATAATTTTATCCCCCATTGAGATTGAGTACGATAAATTGAGATGATATGTAAAATAATAATTATATATGAATGATTAATTAACATTAATCATAAATAACTTCTATTTTAATGTATTCAAATCTATCAGACTTTAATGGTTTTGTAAAAATATAAATAATTTTATCTTGAATTTTGATAAATTCTAAGATGATATCTAATTTAGGTTATTGCTTCATAAGAATGCGGTGCCTAATATCCTTGTGTATTGATATAGAGTGATTTATAGGATTCATATATAATGGAATGGCACTTGTGTTATATCATAATTTTTTATTTTTAATAAAACTACTTCCTTAATAATTGAGTGTGTGTTTCATCCATAATACTTTAGCTCAACATCTCCAGGATTCCCTATATTAATATCCGATATTGTAATTTTACAATGTGTAATATTTATTATATTACCAAGATACTAAATATTCTCCAAATAAATGAAATGGTCTTCAGTTAACTTTTACATACATTTTCCAACCTCCAAATTCAGCATCAGAAAAAAATTATATATCGATAAAATTTCAAGAATAATTGTTATTTCCTAACTCCATAGTTCCAATAGGTTATCAAAAATTTCAATTTAAATCATTAATATTGGATATTTTTGATTTTATTGATATATTTCACATAATAATTACTATATACATTAAATCTGGACAAATTTTCATTAAGTAATATAAACATGATATCATATCTCTAATCAAATTTGATCCACTAGTTTCCTATCCTCCTCAATATCTACAGAACTAAAGGAACCAAAAGGGGTACTAATACATTTACTATTAACTTATAATTTTTTTATGAATATCATTTGTATACCTATGGATATATATAAAATTTATTCCTATTTTCATATAAATTTTAAAAGTAAAAATTATTTTAACTCAACCATCATACTCATCTCAAACTAAGATTTCATAAGATCCGCATTGGGATTCATTAATGAATTTTTAGTTTACCATAATATAATTTTATCAACATATATTTGAAAAAAGAAAATTTTTTGTATTAAATAACATTATAAATAATTTTGGATCAGCGGTTCGATGAACATGATTTTTCGAAACAGAAATCTTATTTATCTAAATTACCAAGATCCAGAGTCATGTTAAAGAACAGATAATACTTTTTTGAGTTTAAATACATATTTAAGATGTTTTCAATCTTTAATACAAGTAGTATGTTCAAAATAAATCTTCATCGTACTCAAATCAATTACGGAAATCACACTTCACATCAATTTAATTTTTTTAAAATTAAACAATATGTGGAAGACTAATATAATTTGAATATATTCACATATTTATATAAGTGAACTATATTGTTTATAATATATTCACTCTTGTTTATTATAAATTTTATATTCAATTATTACTTTATTTCTTATAATTATTCCTTTTTCATCACACTTACACTAAAAAGCTATTTTACACTAATTATTTAAGATTCATCAGGTCATTTAACCAACGTACATAAATTGTTCCATTAAAATTAATTTATTTTATAATGTATTTCCTTAATATAATTATCATTAAATAATTCCCCAATATGATTTCAATGATAGAATTGAGAAATAAAGTAATGATTTTCTCTTTCACTTCTTATGGAACATCTAGTCCAAACAACTATATCAAAATCTCTAATTATACAATCACTTGTATCATTTATAGGAAACCCCATTTTTATTTGGTGTAGTGAATCCTATTAAAAACATAATGTTAAAAATTGTTATTGAGTAAATACTTCAGAAAATATTTCATAAGTATTTTTATTATAATATAATTTTACTAATGAAGGTTGATTATCAGTTTCCTAAAACATAATCAAGGATGTTGGATGAGGGAATTTGAAAACAAAATGATCAATATCATCAAACATAATATGAAATATTTACTCAATAGAACAATAATTTTTTAAAAATTCCTTTATGCCTTAGAGGTTGTCTAATAACCTAAAATTATACATTCAATGTATTTGGGAGAAATTTTTTGGAAATTATCTTTCACATATAGGATAAAAACATTCAACCCAAAAAATATACTGTTTGGAACATTTTTTGACTAGTCTTCTATTAAAAAGGAGTTTAATTTATAAAATATTTTATTGAAAATCAATTTATAGTGTAAAAATTATTACTAACCACATCAGTCCAAAAAATTAAAGCAATTTATTAATCACTCAAAATATTTCTTGTTATTTATTAAAGAATATGATTTATCCTTTCAACAACACCATTTTTATATGGATTTCAATGATCTAAATCTTTTTCGTTAATTACTTTATTATTCAAAAAAATATCATAATTAAAGTTAAAAAAATTCCCCACCATGATCACTACTAATAGTAATCATGGAAAAAGATTTCATTTTTAAAAACATTAATATGAATATTTTATAATAAAAAATAGAATTGAGTTTTTTTTCTAAAAATTAGACCCATGTGTATCTATTGTAATCATAAACCATGAAAGATACATAATATCATCCCCAAATACTCCTAGTTTTTTTTTCGGAATAAATACATTCATTTTTAGTAATTGTAAAGTGTCAGATGTTGAGACTTCACAAATATATTTAAAACTAGAGTTATGTTGCTTATCATTTTTAAAAGGATCAAATACATATAAAGAATCAAAATTAATATCAGGTATATCCTTAATAAGTATGTCATTAATCAATTAAAATATTTTTATAAGGTCATAATGTCCTAATATTTTATTTCATAACCAATATTGATCTTCTACTACACTATGACAAGGTATGTCTTGGCTTCTAAGGTCTTTTATGTTATGGGTGTAAACATGCACATTCAGATTTTCTTAATGAATGTATACATCCTTGGAATTATGTTCTAAACTATAATTATTTATCAATTTTCCAATGTAACCATCATCAAACAATTGAGTAATCATTATAAGGGTGTTCTTATGGCCTTAAGAAAATAATAAATTAGTAATTTAATCTTTACCAAGAAGAAAATTTTTACATATAATTATAATCTATCCTTACAAATTATTCCCAGGATATCTTTTCCACCACTCACCTTGTTAATATTTTCAATTGAATTATTTTGTCCAATCATATATCAATTACACACACCATCCATGTACAAAATATTTTTATTTTTGGTACTACCATTATTTTCTTAACAAGAAATAAAATTGATTTTGGAACCCAAACTATTATACATCTGATGATATTAAATAAAATTTCGGGGAACCACATTTGTTTTGAAATATAATCCTTATGATATTTTAAGGATTTTAATTTTTTTAAGGATCATTTTTTATTCTATTGACCACAACCTTGGATTTTATTCAAACAGTCCAATTTTCTGGAAAAGTAAATTATTATTAAAAATTCATTTTTTTATATGTATAACCTATTACTAAACTACTACAGTGAAGACAGATTTTGATATAGATTTTATCAAATCCTTACTTATTATATGTATATATTAAAAAATGTTTTCTTAATGAATAAATATTTAGACTTTATTTTGATAATAAATATAACCTCATATCTATTATTTTTAAAAGTGAGTCATGTTTATAAAAGATTTTTAATAGAATTACATATTAAGAAAATATGTAGAAAAAGAAAACTTTACAATTTTTTTTTCAAATAGTATCATTTTTGAGGTATTTTATATTAAAATAATGAGAAATATCTCATACAATTTTTTTCAAAATATATAACCTAGAATTTTCGATTTCATTTTATTTTCTACCTTTTCAATTATCATTTTCTATTAGTTATTAAAACGAGATACAAAATCATATGAATGAAATGTATTATTATAACAAGTTGATGAGGATTCTTTATTATATTGTTCAGAATAATTATCATTATGATAATTTTCACATAGTGACATATTAGTTAATTATTCAATTTTGTGTATCTTTTCCATGAAGCATTAATATTTAGATGTTAATTTTTAAAAAAGACCAATATTCCTCTGTCTAGAATTTTCATTTTCAGAAGAATTATCTAATAGGATTTATAAACTTTAATTACAGAAATAATTGGTTTTTTCGGTTTTATTTCCATTTGGATTGTAATCTTTTATTTATATTTATATAATATTTCCTTGACATTATATCTATCATTTTAAACTTTCTAAATTCCGGTCTAATGTGACCAATATTCTTGTAATCATAATATGTAACATCATAATCATTGTCTTTATTCAGCTCCATGTAAAATTTATTGTAATGATATTGGAATTATTTTTTTGAATATATTATTTATACAAAGATAAGGATTAAATACTTTTTTTCTAAATTAATAAAATCAAAAGAATCATATTGTATAACAAAAATCTTTTCTCATGAAGATAAGAAATCCATTTCTGGTGATTGTGATTTTGTAGTAATTTTAGTGGCATTGAATATAGATCCTCCATTTCTATTCATGGAATTCATTGAATATTTCTTTAATAATCCCTAATTCTACATAAGATAACTAATTTATTGATCTAGGGTAATATTAGTAACTTTATTTGTTTTATCAATATCAATTCCTTTATATTCCCATTCATTTTTGTTGATACCAATGATTCCCTCAATGAGAATTTCATCATCTAGTCCATTTCTACTAATAGATTGAAGACTACTAATAATAATACATAATCAATGATGTATCATAGAAACTGATTAATCTTGTAAGAATTAAAAATAATTAAAATCACTTCAATGAATATCTCTTATTGTTTTAAATACTTCATATTAACTAAATTTTTTACCTCTTTCTTCTTCGAAAGAAAATTTTATATTTTACATAACGAAAAATGAGTCTATATGATTATTTTCATCGATAATAACAATATGTTCCTTACCATGTAATTCAATTCATATTCCAACTTCTCTTTAATAATAATTTCTCTAAAATCGTTTTTAAGAATTTTATAATAACCAATTAACATGACAAAATTATCTACAGCTATGTTGATTACAAAAGTCCTCATTATACCTATACAAAATTGATAATCAGAACCATCTAGAACTGATGGTTGATTCAGATTGGGATTATCATAGTCTCTATCATTATTTCTTGTCATCATGTAAAAATATATAAAAATCTCATTTCCACAATACACATTAATGTAACAAATAATTATAAAAAATAATTTTAAAAAACATTAAACAAACATGTAGTATTAAAAAAGAAAAACTAATTTTTAATGTATTTGACCATTGGAATAATGATCTGATACTAATTATTGTATAGAAAAATATGTTATATTATTATATATATCGAAAAATTTTATTCTAGATGGGTGAATTACAATAGAGGGACAGTTGTAGTATTAAAAACATTAGGTTAAAAGTGTATAAACTAAACCATTCAATATACATCTATAATTAAATTATTTTAATATAACATGGTTGTTAATTTGATTAACAGTAATGTACCATGATCAACTTGATTATAATAATTTCATAGTATAAAAATCATAACCAGAAAAGATTGAATTAAAATAGATAAAATAAATAATATTCATGATAGATATAATTAAATGAATACTTATCAGAATAATAGCTTATCTAATTAATTAATACAAATTTTATTTATCAAAAGAGTATAATATCCAAAATAATTTTATAATGGTGCCCCTATATTATTATTACAACAATGTTTTTTAATCATTAATAAAGATATACCATGACATAATGTTTGGTTTCCCTATCTACCAATTCCCAATATCAATCGATCTGAAGGATCAGATTCTATCACACAATCCATGTGTGCCATCGATCAATAGGTTGAACAGCATCCCTATATTCATACATTCAGAATCCCATAATTGTAGCCACACAATTGGAATCATCAAATATAAATGAAAATGCCACTAAAAATTGATATGACTTGGACTAAAATGTTAATGCTTTATATCGTCCGATATCTCATTGAAGATAAATTTGAAAACGAAATCTTTTAGTATAAAAATCTATGAAATGATTGGAATTTATATGTTCCTCCACAATTGGCATCTTCATCACACAACATTCATAATTTTTCTTCTTTTTTCGTCATGACTTTGTCACATAGAAAATGCAATACTTGTGTAATTGATGCTGTGAAATTTTATTTTTGTACATCATAATGATGTAAAAATAATTTGATACATTGTAAATCAATTTCCTGTATTCAGAATATAATCCGTGTATTTATAATATACATTATAAAAAATATCATTACGAATTTTCATTATAATTACCAGTATAATATTTATCTATCTCGTTATTATTCCAATTATAAATACATCATCATTATGAATTTCAAGATAGAAAGTCTTAAATCTATCCTCAAAATGGAGAATAAAATGATTTCTATATCCATACGCATTATATTAATCATAATGACTAATTTTAGTTTTTATTCATGAAAACATCATAACTAATTATAATTAGGCTAAAATTTTATGTTCATAACCAAAAACGTTTTTTAATCACTTTGAATATTAAATCATATTAAGGTAAGTATAAAGAAAGTGTTCGTAATTTAAAAAATGGAATAAAAAACAAAGAAGAAAAACATATTAAACAAGTGTACCCACCAACTTATTGGTTAATGAATTATATCCCCTTTCATAAAAATATCAAAAATGGGGAGTAAAATCATTTCAATAAATAAAAGTATCCACTAATATAGTGTTGGGAGTTAACATTGACACCTATGATGGCCATGGATGTGGACTATGAATACCATGATGGTTTGGGGAGTGAAAATTTACTTCTAAAATTGTATTAGGAGTGAATCATGACTTCTATGAGGGTCATGGGATTGAATTGTGACTACCAAAAGGATATGGGGAGTGAACCTATAATAATAATATGGAATTAGAAAGAAGACATGACTATTATTGGAAAAAAATAATATTCTTCTATTAATGCCCAACTTCCTTGAATTATTCCTATTTGATTCTATCATGGATTATAATATTGATTAAATTATAATTCATGTATTAAGAAATAACAACGATTATTCCATGACACATGTATATACCCTTTGATATGAAATTTGTGATCTTAAAATGTTGTTATCAGGGTCTCTAACAATTATTCTCATATTATTCATAAGTAACTTTATTTTTTACCGTTAATTATCATATAATATCCCCCATTTATTATGTTTCCCATCCTCTTGTTATGATTAAAGGATTTATATATATTTTATGATGTGGAATATCTTTTTAGAAACATTGATGATCTTTCCCCATGATTTAATATTTTGTTCCATGTCTTTATACACCCTAAAATATTAAGGTCCTTGTGCATTTAATTTCGCAATATTTTGAATATTCATAATCAACTATGTAATATCCATGTATATCATGGTTTTGTCTCTATAGTTGTATCAAATTATAGATTTAGTCGTCCATTGGAATCTAGGATTAGAAAACCATAATTATATCTATAATATTATATTAGGGATATATCTAGGGATATCATTATGTATTAGCCTATGGTGTCTTATATTTAAATGTATGTGTCTAGATTTAGACATTATATACGTAATTTTTCATGATTATGTGGATTTCATCTATGATATGTAATACTCATAGTATGATTTCTATTTTTATTAAATAGAGGGAAGCACAATAAAATAGTTTATCACTGAATATGATGGAGAAAATTGTAATCATTAGAAAAAAAATTAGACAATTGTTAGAAAGGAAGATATTTAAATTATTAAGAATTAGATATTCTGATATATTATTTACATTGAGAAATTTTTTGATATTCCTAACTCATAAAATAAGATGAATATATATGTTTCTATATGTCCACATGGTAAGGATCATATTGGAAAGAAGATTATTCTTCCATTGTGTCGATAATTTCGAAATATTTTCTAATATTCATGTCATAAAAGAACAAGAATATAAAATGAGAATATAAAATAAAAACACAAAGAAAGTAAATCTAACGAAAAAATGAAGAGTTTGGATATCACAATGGATTGAAATATTTTCCCCCTAATACATCATTAATGGTAAAATGCATAGTTTGTGTAATGAATTTCCATTATGTAAATTGATTTCAAAAGTGGAATTATCAAGAAGATAACAAACATGGTGGTATGAGTAATGGTTATATTTCTAATAATGATTAGAATACATGTGAATGAATAAATGAAACATGTATCATGTAATAACATGTGGTGTTATTATTAATTGATTAAGGATTATGTAGATTAATAATTTTTTTATATATGGATTCTAGAATTCTGTTATATGAATGGTTAAATATATAATTATTTTAACGATTTTGTTTAATATGGATTTACCGGAATATATTGAATGGTTATTATGGAATAGAAGAGTTATTTAATAACAAGTTGATGTCCATGGGAGACACATGATTATGTGAATGATAACCTTTAATATTTTATTAATGGTAGGATAATGATGTTAGGATAAATATATATCAAATATGAATAAGTAAACTGGATGGTACAAACTACAATGGAAGTAATTATGGATTTCTAGAAAATTTGTTTTTTAAATCATGGATACAATTTATATCGTATTTATATTTAATAAACATATACAATAAACATTGGAATAATGAAGAATACATTTTTTCAATAAGTATTTCTATAAATTCAAGTTAATAACATCTTTCATGAGAATACATGCAGAAGGTATTCACATTCATGGTATATAAAAACAATTATCTAATTTCTGATATATAGGGGGATAAATGAAAAGATACTTTTATAAATTTAGAGAGTCATTTTCAAAAAACAATTATAATTCCATATTTCAAATGGGTTATAAGGCTTACAATTTATGGAATGGTTTTTCTTAAAAATCATATGTGGATTTAGAGAAAAATTTATTATATCACCATAAAAGTATTTATCAATATATAATAACAAGTGATAACCTTTTTTGTGACAGTAATATATGCAATGACCTGACATTGTAATTATTTATCTCATGATCTTTTAATTCTTCAGGAATGAAAAATACACCTTTATTTATATTAATAAGAGATAAATTGGATATTAATAAAAGTACAATGAAGGGAATGGATGTCATGAAATCATGTATGTATATCTTTTTAGGAAAATTATTGAACATCAGGAAAAATGGCCTGAAATTAAATATTTTTTATGTAATCATATTTTAATATGATATCAATGTCGTTTTTAATCCCCCTTGTGTTTGGATTTATGATTGTTAACATTCTCATAGAAATTTTCTAAATCATTCTCCATCATAAATTAATAGTTATATTTTTATTTCATTTCATTATTTCAACTTTACACAATTTTTATACCATGTAGAAACCATGTTATTTGTTTCATTGGGAAACATTAATGTTTCCAAATTTATTTTTTTTAATTGATGATTTAGTATCCATTTTTTAGATGTGGGTTACAATAAAATAAAAATTCACGTTTTAATCATGTGATAACCCAAAAACATTTCAATGGGGATATTCATTTTATGCGGGTTACAATGTTACACCCTGTTATTTTGTGAATAATAAATTATCCAATTAATTTAATCTTTTAATATTTTTCATTTCACACGACACTGAATAAAATTTTTTTATATAGAATATTATATTTTTATTACATTATACACCACACTAGGTTAATCATGAACACCCCAATACAAATAGATTATTTTGTTATACAAGAAACCCTTTGTTTTCCTTGTACTACTCATAATAGAGGGTCCCTTTGATAGCTATCATTAAACTCAATTATGATTTTTATCGAACACCAATATACATTTAATATTGTTATATAACTATTATTATAGTTTAATAATAGTTTTTGTAATGAAAGATATTAATAAGAGTAAATAAACTGTTGAAATATGATTTATACGTGTACATAAAATGAATCAGTTAGTTATTAATTTTTTTAAATAATGTTATAACAATTAAAAAATTAAAAAAAACATTTCTATTAACTATATTTTCTATATACACATTAAAATTTATCTCTATAAAAAAACCACTCCTGATGAATGTTTTCTATTAAAATTATATATTATATATTTAATCATAATTTTTTATATTCATTAAAAGATTTAATTAATATTGGATAAGAATAAATTGAATTTTATTAATGAAAACTTGTATTTTTCTAAAATTTCATTTTAATGCCTTTTATTGAAAAACTCATTTTAATTATAATTTTAGAAAATATTAAAATATTATTAGAAGAAATGAAATGAAATTTTGAAATATTAGTATCAAAATTTACATTAGGTAAGTGTCTTGTATTTTTCCAAAGATAATTTGTTTAATGAATAATGAATAATAATAAATTTTATTTCAAAATTTCATTTTCATCCAACATATTTATATAGTTAGATTATTTTTTATAGTGGTTTATTTATAATTATATCAATATTATTTTATTTAATCCAATTAATATCATTAGATAATATCTCACATTAAATATATATATATATATATATATATATATATATTAAGATAGCATATTTGTTAACATTTTTAATTTAAAAACCCATTTTGTCGTGCTATTTGTGGGATTAACGTTAAATTAATTTCGGCACTTATGTGGATATAATTGGAAAAAAAGTATTAAATAATCATAATTATAATAATTTATAATGTATAATATTGTGAAATATGTTTTTTACTATAAATATTAGTGAAATTAATATAATGTAATTACAATGATTATTGTTAAAACAAGATTATTTAAGGGTTAAAAAATATTTTTAAGTGTCCAAATGACCAAGAAAAAAGCATTAAAATAATATAATGAAACTATTTCGACCATTTAACCAATGATCTCAAATTGTAATTATTATTGGTGGCACATGATGTTTGAGATACCTCTATATAGTGTTAATCTTTTTTATTAACATGAATTCACCTCCTCATCCTCTATAAATGGGAACTCACTACCACCACATTCAGAAAAATGTAATTACAAATTGAACTAGAGAAATCCTACCAAAATATAATCCCCAAAATCCTTCTATTTGACATAGAATCATAAATTGGGGTAAAAATACAGTCCATGAATCTCTTTAGTTCCATCCAAAAGTAGTTACCTAATGACGATGTTACATTCTTCCTCAAGCTCCATTGTTTTATATATATTTTCCACCACATAAACTATTAATATTCCATGATTAAATAATAAACTCATTAAAATAATTATAGTATGGTTTTTAGCATATGTTTTCATCCTAAACATACACAAAAAAAAATATAATGGGTAAAAAAACTTACCCTTCTAATATACGACGAACTACCACCTCCCAAAACAATGTTGTTCATTTTTACATTAAATTAAATAATAGCTGGAAATTATGATTTAATTTATATTTTTTTATAAAATTGATTATATTAATGATGTATTTATTATTTTATTCAACATACCTTCCTGATTTACATTTTTAGAAATTATTACAACGTTGTTTGTAGATGTGTGGATTACCACCTCCTTAAAGTGATAAGATTCCATCACACATTAAATGGAATGTATTAAGGATGTTTTTAGTATAATTATATGATATATATGAAATAATAATGTTACTAGATTATATTATGTTATATATATGAGTAATATTCTCTTTTTCAATCTAAAAAACAATAAAATTGAAATAATATTAATGTGTGCATAAGACCTACCATCTCCATTAAAGATGTATGTCATTTTTATTTATAACTTTTATAAAAATTATAAATTTTTATATAAATAATAAATATGATATCTATATCATGTTTTAAATTCCTAAAATAATGAAATCATGATCTATATAAGTGGGTAATGATTTACAAGATTAAACATATAAGAAAAATAATGTGGGTGATACATGAAATGTATCAATAAAATGGAGGTTTTAATAAATGAGTTAGATAAAGTCATAAACAAATAATAAAAGTTATTATATTTCATAAAATGGTTGTATGATCTATTTATAATAATCATATATTTATTTAATAGTATTTTTTAACGTGTATGAAGAATGTCATGTATTATGTTAAGGATTTTCTCATCTCTCTTTTATATCTGTGAGATTTGTGCCTTATTCACCACTCATTCTTATTGTCTGGTTTATATAATATCATATATTATAATATATGATTATTGTCCTATTAGTTATAGATAATTACATATCCATTTGATAATTTCCCTTCTATCTGGTTTATCTTTCAAAACATTAGAAATCAGTATGTATTTTTGTCTCAATTTTCATTTGTTGAGATACATGGCATGTTATGCACCTATAGCCTTCTATGAGGGGTATACATTATTTTTGAAATGTTATATCATAATTATAATTACAAAAAGGATATTTCAATAATTAAGTGATTTAATTTTCTAACATGTTGAGTATAATTAAATGTATCCATTTTGTAAATGTATGTTGAAAGAATCACACTATTATCGAGATTGTTTATGATTATACCTCCATTTATGATATCTTTTCTTATATCTCTCAATAAATACAATGAATTTTAATATCCTCTGTTTATTTACTATTTCATCATGATCTTTTACCATTTTTTCAATAGTTTTTACAAATGATATTTGATAAAGTGTTCTCTAAAAAGATTGAATTTAACACCCTCTACGGTCAGAAATCAACGTTCCTTCAAAATAGTGTTTTCACAAATTATTTAAAAAAATGTTATACTATATTCATTTGGTATTAAATGTAATATGTAATAATTTTTTATTTTTAAAGAAAATTATTTTTTGAAATTATATTTCTTCTGTTTTTTCTGATCGTATCACTTTTCAAGACTTTTTACGACAGAAAATGAATGTTTAAAATCCATGGATTTATCAACCATCACGATTTTCCTTCCATTAACGCATCCTTTGAAAGTATAAAATATTATATTTTTAGTCTAAATTTTTCATAATATATTTTAAATTTTTGTAAATATATTTTCAATGAAAATTGGTTTCAAAATATTTTCAATGTTTACAATTTGATTTAAATTTTTTAAAAGCATTATTTATAAGGTTTAAAAATATAAATTTTAATAAAAAAATATTTTAATTATTTAATTAATTATTTTATATTATATAAAAGTATATTCTAATAATTTTTGTTAAAAAAATTTCAATCAATCTTTCCAAAGAATAGACATATATTTTTTTTCAGGAATCCTTCTCAAATAAATTGGGTTTCGAAATGCTTCTGAGGTTTATTAATATGTTTTCATGGTAAATGGTTTCTAAAATATTTTCCACAATTAATTATGATTTTATAAGGTTACTTTCAAATAAAATGTTTTTCAAAATTTTTTATTTTTTAAAAATTACTCTATTCAATGAAAAATAGATATTTTTCTCATGAAATTTTTTTAAAATATTTCTCAAATATTATATTCCATTTAATATGAATCCCATTGGTGTTAGTCATTACATTATATGTAAATGATTCCAATGATCCTTTGATATACTTTATTTTTATTTTTTATGTTTTGATGGATTGATTTTTATTAAAAATATTTCTCTTTCATGGTTTACATGATTATAAAATATTATTTTTTCATGAATCCTGATTTGATGTAATGGTTATGAAATATGTATCATTTTTACACGTTATAATATGATTACATGGTTATGTTACCCATTTCATTTCATGGTTTATGAGTTTTTTTCTGATCTTGTGGAACATGTATTCATGGTTTCATTATGGGAATGGTGGGACCTACATCTACCTCCAATGTGTTATGTAAATATTTATATCTAATGAGATATATTTGGATGGAATGGGGAGTAAACATGGTACATTAAAGAAAATTTCCAACTATGATGGTCTTGGAAGTGATCCATGACATCTAATATCATCATATGAGTGAACCATGACTACCATTATGGTATGGGGAATGAACCCATAATACATTGATGGTCGTAGGAGTTAACCTTGTCTATTATCCTCTTAATGGTGTTAAATCGTGGATACCAAGATAGTAAGGGGAGTGAACCTATACTACTAATATGGCTATGTAAATCTTCCATAAATACTATGAAAATAATATCATATACTTATGTGTCATCCAAAATTATATGCCTTATTCATATATTATCATTTAATAGAATGTGATATTGATTAAATTTAGATTCAAATATTATGAACAACCAAAAGTTATTTCACGACTCATATATATGATACTAGATATGATGTGTATGATCTCAAAATATTTTTCTCTTTTTAACATATAATTACTATAATATTATTCTAATTTAACTCCATTTTTTACCCTTAACGAGTATCTAAGCTCACGCCTTTCTTATGTTTACCTTCCGAGGGATTATAAATAAAGGATTTAATTAGAAGTTAAAAATGTGATGATATTTTTATAGAAACTGAAGATCATTCACCAAGTTCTATTTTTTAATTCCATGTCTCCAGAGACAATAAAATATTATGTTCCTCAAGAATGTAATTTTTTCGATGTACTGAATATTAATAAACAATGTCGTAATTTCTATCCACATTAATCCTGGCTTGATATTACAACTCTTATGGGAATTTGAATAATATAATATATTCTTACACAAATTTCTTTACTCTTTATTCAGGTTGAAAATTTGATTGATAAATGGAGGGAAAATGTATTGTCGATTCATTAAAACATAACGAACTAAATTAGTTTATTTGTTCTATTGATCCTCTAATTACTGTTATATGGATCAATTGAACTGAAAATATATTTTCTATTTCCCACTGTTATGAAAATGAATATTTTATAATATCTATTTATTATTCTAAATTTTTAATGGCTAAATGTACAAATCATATTATGTATATGAGGAAACATGATGAATTTTACACCATAGTGTGGTATAATATTAGGAGTATATTTCTTAAAAAAACATTTCCTCATATTAATCATATGAAAATGTATAATTAATTTATTGATCTAATGAAAATGTATGATTTTTTTGTTGGAACTAATGTTCCATATTTTAAAAGCCATTTAATGTATGGTTATTATATTATCATTGAACTGAAATTAAATATTGATATGATCTTATGTTTTATAAAATGATGTTTTTAGATGGAGTTATTGATATGGGAAATATTTAACTATGATGAAATCATTCCTTTTTATATCGTGGTAAATATATAGAATATATTGTTCTCTAATTATCCTGGATTTTATAATAATATAATTATGTACTTCTGAGGATTTTCTAAAAATGAAAACCATGGATGGATAAAGATGAGAATTCAATAAATTTGATGTTTATATGGATTCATGGAATAAAAATTCATTATGGTAAGTAGTAAATTATATATGTGTTGGATACAAGGATATTGTGAAAAATATTTTTTATGTGATTTGATGATGCCAATAAATTAATTGAATAATGAAATATATCATCAGAGTGCACCACCCCAAATCTGATATATCTAATTTAATGATATTTGGAATTATACTAAAAAGTGATCGAATGCAATATTTAAAAATTAAGATCAGCATTATTATCCTTTTAACTAAAGAAAAAAGGGTAAATCTCCTGAAATCACTATTGAATATGTTCGGGGTATGATTACAATGTGGTTAATGGTAGACTTACCATCCAATCATTAATTGAAAATATCTTACATGATTTTGGGTTTACCCAATAATGTATATCTGATGAATTTTATAAAGGTATAACATTACCTCTTTATGTACTGGATGTTATAATATAAGTAGATATTCATAATGGAATGATGATAACATCTTTTGTTTATGATTCTTCCACAACAGATGATTGTATAAATTTTATTCATTGAAATATTTCTATTCTTCCTATATTTTAATTTTTTGATTCATTGAGAATAGATTGGATTTATTAATATTATTAACCTATTATTTTTTGATGAAGGGAACTATAACGATATAATATATACTATTCTATTAATATCTATAAGAATGAGGATAAAAATTAACATCAAGTGTATAGTTAAATTGTTACATGGGTCATGATTCATATTCAAAAGGTATATTAATCATATATGGTTGGGTAGAACATCATCATTGATGAAAATACTATTTTTATTGGACTTTATTATGGTATATGCAGAAGAGATTAATATACATTATCTGAATCAAGATCATGTTCTATCGATAGAAATCATTAATGATTAAACAGTTTTTAGTGGATCTATATATATTTCGTCAAATTTAATTATAAAAATTATATATTAAACACCATGAAATAATTTTAAGGGAATAATTTATCTAAATTCATCACATGGGAGTTCACCTGTTTAAATTATTTTTTATAGGGATAAAAAATTACACTCTAAATTTAATATTGGTAACATAACATGATAATGATAAATAATTACTATCCACTACCTTATATAATTTATTTTTTTGTTCAATTATGTGGATCATGGGATTTTCCCAATATCAATATTTCATATGTATATAATAAATTAGGGGTAAAAATGATGATATATATTTTTCAAAAATTAAAATGAGGTATAAACACTATAAATTTATTGTGATTCATTTTGGTCATTCTAATTCCCAACTTTCATAAAATATTAAATGAATATAGTCATCAAATATTATAATGATTAATTTTCTAATGTCATTATAAATGATATTCATATATATTCTATAAAAAAGAAGATCCTAGACTTAACATTTGGATTTCACTAATTATACTAAGGATGGAAATGTCTTATAAAAATATTATCACTTTTTTTTGGAAAAAATTATTTCATTTTATGTTATTTAATCCTCAGTATGTGTATATTAGGGGATCCATTAATAAAGGAATCAATTTATCATTATCCCAATTCAACCACTAATACTTAGATTTATAGTTATCATGAATTAGATGGATATTATAAATTAATTGTGAAGGATTTTTTTGGTATATATAATCTAATAAATTGGTAAACATAAAATATAGTTATGATCCTTTGTATTGATTAGTATGATGAAATTTTCCAATAAATGAAGTGAAGGTATTGTTAGTACACCCATTATCACAGTATATTAGACAGTAGATGGATTTGTGATTCATAGTGACTCACTAATAAATGGGATAATAATTGTTCTTAAATAGAATGATATTCTAATAATGTATTTCTTTTTCAAATAGAAGGTTTATAAAAAATAACTGATTTATCATTTGGATTTAGAAATGGTCATCATTGAATTAATGATAAGTATTGATAATTTCTATTGATAAAGTTGAAACTTTTGTTGTTATTATATTATTTTGAAGTATATATTCATCTTGATATAGTGGAATAAACAATAAATAATATGGTTGGAGTTGATTACGGATTATTACTTCTCAATAAAATACCACCCATGTAAAGTAATCATGGTGGCTAATTCGTTTATTAAAAAAGCATTACTTTAGCTTATTTATGGTAAGGAAAAAATAACTAATATTTGTGTACATAAGATAGACGGGCCATGAAATCAGAATGGAAGATTAGATATGTTATAGGTTTTTAATTCTTTATTTAACCATCTATATATGTAATGATTAAAAAGGTGAAAAATTAGGATATGAAGCTAAAAATTATGTTCAGTAATGTTCTTATATTCCACCTTGATTATTGTAACACCCCACGTAAATAAAGAATATGACATCTTTATATGTACCCATATTTGTGAATCAAATATTAATATTACTTTAAAGGGGATGCTATGCTCGATGGCATACCCAATACGCAACAACGAGTTTCTTGGGAATCTTACGTTGCACTCTAATAATAAAATAATATTATTTTAAATGGTAGTTAACATGTAGCCGTTGTAATGGTGGGAATGGATAGAAATAACAAAAATATGATTATATATGTTTTTAAATGTTTTTACATTTATCCAATAATGGATAGAGGCTTCAAATACGGAAGGAATTCAATTTTAGGCGTATATGCCCTAGTTTTCACTAAAGGTTCACTTATCACCTTTTGATGTTGAACCATCATTAAATATAGTTTTGTTCACTCTTAAACATTATTTTGGTCCAAATAAAACTCTTATTAAGAATCAGGACATCAAAATTTACTTAGTGTAAATTTTTGGTATCTTTCCGATAAAGTTCATTTTTTTAATGAATAGTGTAAATTGTTGTATTTTAATTCAAAACCTCTTTTTAATCTAATTTATTTATATGATTAGATTATCTTTTGAAATGGTTTTAAAGTGAAATTAGAATATATTTTTACCATTAAATCCAATAGTGGTCGTTGGAATTAATTTCACTTTGAAATGAGACTTAAACCAGTGTCAATCTTTTGATACTTACTGTTTCATAAAAACACGCTATTTGCTATGACAGTAGGAATTAATTATTAAATTAATTAATCTGACTTATATGTTTTGAATTTTTTAAAATAGACATCATTTTTGAATTCGTAATATCAAATATATCTTATGGTGAATTTTCGGGATTTTTCTGAAAAACTTCAATTTTTGATGAATAGTGAAACCACTAAGTGGTACTTTAAAAAACTGATTTTTCCATTTAAATGTAATATTTCCATCTTTTTGTTTTGAATTTAAAAAATCTGACATACATGGTTGTCATTAAGAAGTATAATTTGGTTCAATGGGATAAAAATAATTTTTTGGTGAATAGTAACTTATTAAGTTTTTAATCGCGATTAGTGGTAATTAGTGTAGTTTAAGGTAAAAATAATGCTTTAATAAAATAAGATGAGCTTGAAACATGTCCTACCCTCATTGGTAGTGTCATGGCTGACCAGGAAAATCCATGGGTCAACTTTAGGACCCTATGGAGCTACATTGGTTGGGAAATGACATAAATAACTTTTTATTTAATGTAAAAGTAAAAATGACACAAACATGATATGTTTTACTAAAACAATTTTTAAGTGGGGTTATACAAGTAATAGTTTTTATTATAAATATTCATTGGAAAGATAAAAAGATTTCCTACATCATAGTAATTTTTTATAATTTTTAGACACTAAATAAATTAAATTATTTATGACATCATGATGATGGAGTGATGACATCATTATTTAACGATTTAAATAAAATGGAATGATAATGTAAAATATATGAACTAAACATGTCCAAAACTTATTGGATGGGTGTATTTCTAACCCTTAACACCTTATTCACGAATTATATCAATGTGGGACCTTTTGAAACCGAAACACATTTTCAAATAAAGTAATATTTCTTACTTTCCAAAAGTGCCCCTCCTCTCCTCTTATAAAAGGACCCCACCTCTACCTCATTTCACACACTCCTCAAGCCTTTGGCTCGGCCAACCCCTGCCCATTTACTCTCTCCACATCCCCCTCCTCATCCTAGAGGATTCCATTTGGGCAGAATCCTTTCAAAGGAAGCCTTTAGGGTCAAATCAAAAGGAGTTACACTTTTAAAGGTAATTCATTCTCTCATGTTCATTTGTTTTATTTTGCTTCTCCAACCCCCTAAACTCTTTTTATTTACTTCTTTTGTAACCACAACAGAATCTTCAATATACTAGGATGTTGTTATAAGATTTATTCGAGCTACACTCTCAAACATCTACATCAAATGGTTAAAGAACATACGGTTTCTGTGGATGGCGAAATTCTGCCTCCTGAAATGATGATTGTTCAATACCCATTTAACACCTTCAAAGGTGGCCATTATGATGTCACTATTTTGATATATGATATATAATATGTTTATTCTTTCCTTATGCTTCTGTATTTATCATTTATGGCATACCATTATTGTTTCCATTATGGGTAAACACGATATCTTCATTTTAGGAGGTGCGGACAACTGACCCCTGAAAGTGATTTGATTCGTTAATACCATATGTGAGATGTGTAATATGACAACCCTGCTTTTTATTACAACTTAAACATGCTTTATTACATAAAACGTCACTTGATACAACAAAGAATATCGAGAGGTTTATTGTCTTTGGGGCTTAGGATCATTACATAAAACTTTAAACTTGAAATACAACATCTTTATTGAAAACTTCCTTTACATGACCACTACATTCCTTCGTACTTAGCATTGCATGGGATAACCTGAGGACATGCATAAGAAAAGGGTGAGCTATAAAGCCCAGTAAAGAGTACACAATGAATAACATGAGGAATACAATACATGTTAGGAAATAGGCATATTAATAGAGCATAGGAGAGACATGAACATAAAGGCATGATAAAGCATGATAATCATAACATGTAAATGTGGCAACAACACTTAACATTGAATTAGCATGAGCCAAGTCTCATTGCACATGGAGCATGAGTAAACCCTCATTGCACTTGAAGCACGAGTAAACCCTCGTTGCACTTGAATTAGCATGAGTAAACACTCATTGCACATGACGTATCATGATACTATACTTTACCCAATGCATTGGAGCGCTATAAAGGGCGCACCCTTCTTGAACATTTAATTTCATGCATAAGTATGCCACATGGATCATAAAACATGGATTCATAAAACATAATCATTTATTCCATGATAAAGGAATGTGGAATTCATACATGAAACTTTACAATCAATAAGTAAATGTGCATAAAGGTGAATACCCTTGATGGAGAAAAGGGATGGTATTCACTACAAAATGATATTGGCTTAGAAAATCGGTGCGATTTCGGCAGCGTAACGGCGTGACATAAGAATTAATAAAAAAGGGTTGATGAGAGAGAAAGGGGTTCCTCATCATATTTAATGTAATGTACAGTAAGGATGTCATATAGATACATGTCTCAACAATTGAAAAGGAATTTAGATTCATGATACAAAAGTATTGCTTGAATATAAAAGAGGAGAAAAAGGTTTCTTTCGGAATTTCGGCATAGTAACGGGTGTTCATGGGAGGCTTTTAATGAGAGAGAAAGTGGTCTCCCATCATTCAAACAATAAGAGGGCAGTATGGGAGAGGTGCGAAACCATTCCCCAACATTCATAATTGAAATAAAAAGGGAAAATACAACTTAAAGAAAATTGACAAAAAAATGAGAAATGAAGAAAACCCCTTACTTGGAAGTGTGCTTCCAAAGGCTAGAGAGAGGCTTGTGAGAGGCTTCTTGGGATCTTGGGGAACCTTGAGAGGATTATAGAGAGAGTAGGGCAGAGGTTGGACGAACTTCAAGAGATTTGGGTGAGGAGGAAGTGGGATCTTGGGTGGGTTTATATAGGAAAGGTGAGAGAATTCTTTATTATTTTGGTTTGGGACCCCTTATATTAAAATAATCCAAACCACAAACCATCCCATGGTATTTGCCCATGGTTTCTGGAAAAGGAAAGAGGAAAACAATATTTTACAAGGCCATGGTCCGAACTTATTAAAAAATTAGGGTTGCTTATGTGGAGGTGAGTCACACTCCCATGGAAATTAATTTAAAAAGGCAAAGTGTTGAATAAGTCTTGAGGGCTCCATTAATGCTTTGAAAAGTGAGTCAAACAAACCCAAAACCTCATTATTTTAATGATAAAACACATATTTGCCGAACATAAGGATTATGGTATTTTATTACATCACCATTGAGTCATTATGATGTCATAAAACACATTATATATTTAAATGGTATTTAATTTTTACCCAAAAATTTGACTGTCTCAGAAAATTATGAAAAATTCACCGTTGGATAATTTCGACGTCCTGATTTCAAAAATAATATTTATTTTATCTAAATAATTTTCTAAATATGTGAATTTTCACTTTTAAAATTAAAACCGACATTTATAAAAAAATTCACGGGTTTTGACCGAAATGGCTTTCAAACCTTAATACAAATTTTAATTGCATTCATAAAATTATAAGATCATTTATATTTAATAATAATTAATTTAATATTAATAATAATATTTTATTAAAATATTGTTTAATTCAAAAATCCTTTAATTTAATAAAATATAATTCTTAATTAAATAATAACTAAAAACACCATTTGTACTTTAAAAACTAATTACAATGCATCAAAAATGAGTAGAAATTATATTCATTATTATATACAAAAATAATGTACGTGAACATGGTGCTACATATTTGTAACATAACCCCTTAAAATAGCCGCATAAGACCTAAGGGTAAGGTGTGCGATGGTGACAGGCTCTTGGGGTTGCTCGGATAACATCGCTCGAGCGGTAATCTCTATCAACTTCCATTTTTCCCGTAGACGACCATGTTCGAGCTTGACTTGATGAAGCTCAGCTTGGGCTTGGTCAAGGGCAAATCCCAAAGACGCCACCTCCTTTCCGAGCTCTGACAAATGGGCTTTGTAAGGGGCAATTCTACTGGATGAGGCCATCGCTTCCTTTGTTTGAGTAGAAAATTGGTTCGTTAAAGCCTTATATTTAAACTACCCAGATGATCACTGTTCAACGGCTATAAAAGTAACAGTCACAAATCTTAACATAAAACTAAAGAAGTTGACATCTTATAAAAACATTTTTTTTAATAAAGAAACATTTAACTGGATCAAGAGGGATTTTCCATTAATGAAACTTTGGGTCGTTACAACATTCCCCCCTTAAGAAATTTCTCCCTCAAAATTTTCCTTTTTCCACACTAAAACAAATGTGGGTAACTTAGCTTCATCATATCCTCCGACTCCCAAGTTGATTCTTCAAACTTGTGGTTTCTCCACAACACCTTGACGAGGGGCATTGTCTTATTTCGTAGAACTTTTTCTCTACGATCTAAGATCTTCACTGGTTGCTCCTCATAAGAAAGATCGTCTTCTAATTGTACCACCTCGGAAGAGAGTACATGTGAAGGGTCTGGTATGTACTTCCTTAAGAGGGATACATGGAAGACATCATGCACCTTGGCCATAGTAGGTGGAAGTGCTAGTCGATAGGCCACTGCCCCAACACGATCAAGAATCTCGAATGGGCCGATGTACCTTGGACTTAACTTCCCTTTCTTTCCAAACCTCATGACCTTCTTCCACGGAGATATGCGTAAAAACACCATGTCTCCGACTTTAAACTCAAGGTCTCGTCGACGATTATCTGCATAACTCTTCTGTCGACTTTGGGCTGCCTTGATATGCTGCTGAATGGTTTTCACCTTCTCCACCATTTCTTCGACCATTTCTGGTCCAAGCAGCTTACGTTCACCGACCTCATCCCAACATGTCGGTGTTCTACACCTTTTCCCATACAGGGCTTCATATGGTGCCATTTGGATGCTCGAGTGGAAACTATTATTATAAGAGAACTCAACTAGAGGAAGATGTTGATCCGATCCTCCTCTAAAGTCTATTGAGCACGCTCTCAACATATCCTCAAGTGTTTGGATAGTCCGCTCGGATTGGCCATCAGTTTGAGGATGATAGGCCGTAATGAAGTTCAGTTCACTATTCAGAGCATGTTGAAGACTCTTCCAAAACTTAGAGGTAAATCTTGGATCTCGGTCAGACACAATAGATAGTGGTACTCCATGAAACCGTACCACTTCCGTGATATATATCTGTGCCAGTTGATCCAAAGAGAAATCCTCTCGAATAGCAATGAAGTGTGCAGTCTTTGTAAGACGATCCACAATAACCCAGATTGTATTGTTGCTTTTGGATGTCCTTGGAAGTCCAGTGACGAAGTCCATGGTGATGTTCTCCCATTTCCATTCTGGTATGGGCAATGGTTGCATCATCCCCTTAGACTTCTGCCTCTCTGCCTTCACTTGCTGACACACCAGGCACTTTGATGTATATTCGGCGATCTCCTTCTTCATATTATCCCACCAAAAGTTTTCTCGGAGATCTCGATACATCTTTGTGCTCCCTGTGTGAATAGAGAAATTTGAACTATGTGCATCATCCAAAAGTTCCTTCTTCAGCTCCGAACTTGATGGGACACATAGTCTTTTCCCAAACCGCACAATTCCTTCTTCATTAACATTAAACTCTGAGGATTTTCCCTTTTTGATAGCTTCCACTTTTTCTTGGATTCTCGCATCATCCATTTGAGCATCCTTTAACCTTTCCAAAAGAGATGGTTGAGCAATCATTTGTGAAAGGATTGATGATGTTCCCTTCTTTATGATTCCCACATCCATCTTCATCAAGTCTAAGAATATTGGATCCTTCTCAATTCTCATCATTGATAGAATTGCTGGATCCTTCCTACTTAGGGAATCCACCACCTTGTTCTCCTTCCCAGGGTGGTAATGTATTGAACAGTCATAATCCTTTATGAGCTCT
Source organism: Viscum album (assembly GCA_963277665.1). Taxonomy (NCBI): domain Eukaryota; kingdom Viridiplantae; phylum Streptophyta; class Magnoliopsida; order Santalales; family Viscaceae; genus Viscum; species Viscum album. Next base: position 493,028,993 of record OY728162.1, read on the forward strand.
ATCCATCTTCTCTGGCGCATATTAAGCTCTTTCTGTGTGAATATATATTTAAGACTCTTGTGGTCAGTATATATCTCGCATTTCTCTCCATAGAGATAATGCCGCCAGATTTTCAAGGCAAAGATCACCACCGCCAACTCCAGATCATGCGTTGGATAGTTTCGCTAATGGATTTTCAACTGTCTTGAGGCATAGGATATCACTTTATCATTCTGCATCAGCACACATCCTAAGCCCTTCTTCGAAGCATCACTGAATACCACAAAAAGCTCCCCACTTGTGGGTAAAGTGAGCACAGGTGCAGTGATAAGCCTCCTTTTCAACTCCTTGAAGCTTTCTTCTCCTTCATCACTCCAAGAAAACTTTACTCCCTTTCGAGTTAGCTTGGTAAGAGGGTTGGAAAATCGTGAGAAGTTTCTCACAAATCGTCGATAATATCCAGCTAACCCCAAGAAGCTACGGATATCAGTTACCGATGTTGGCCTCAGCCATCCCTCAATTGCATCTGTTTTGGAGGGGTCCACAGATATCCCATTGCTTGTGATGATATGGCCCAAAAATGGGACCTCCTTCAACCAGAACACACACTTGCTGTACTTGGCATAGAGCTTATCCTTGCGCAAAGTCTCCAGTACAGTTCTTAAATGCTCCTCATGGTCCTCCTTGGTTTTGGAGTATATTAGAATATCATCTATAAAGACTACGACAAATTTATCTAGGTAATCTCTAAATACTCTATTCATCAAGTCCATGAATATTTCTGGAGCATTGGTGAGTCCAAAAGGCATTACTATGAATTCATAGTGCCCGTACCTTGTATGAAAAGCAGTCTTGGGGATATCTTCCTTCTTCACCCTTACTTGATAATATCCCGACCGCAAGTCGACCTTAGAGAATTATTGTGCTCCACGCAGCTGATCAAACAAGTCATCGATTATTGGGAGAGGATACTTGTTCTTTATCGTGATTTTGTTAAGTTCACGATAATCGATGCAAAGCCGCATTGACCCATCATTCTTCTTGACGAAGAGGACTGGTGCAGCCCATGGTGATGCACTTGGGCGTATAAACCCTTTATCCAGATTCTCCTGTAGTTGTTTCTTCAGTTCTTCAAGCTCAACCACAGCCATTCTATATGGAGTCTTGGATATTGGTAGCGCCCCAGGTATAAGTTCAATTGAGAACTCAACATCTCTTCTTGGAGGAAGACCAGTAAGTTCCTCGGGAAATACTTCAGCGAATTCCCTCACAATAGGCATTTCTTCAAGGGTGGTTTCTTCCTTGGACTCAATCATCTGAGCCAGATATGCGTGCTCATAAGGCAGTAATATCCATGCTTGATATGATGGAGCTAAAGGAGATTCATCTTCCTCCTGACACTTGTAAAGAATCGGGGGTCGATTCTCCATATGGAGTGTGATTTCCCTCTCCCGACAATTTATGTTGGCTCTATATAAGGAAAGCAAATCCATGCCAAGAATTGCATCAAATTCCACCAAAGGGATTATGACGAGGTTCGCCGGGAAATTCAATCCACAGATTATAACAGGGGAGGACTTATACTCATGGGATGCAATGATTGCCCCATTTGCCGTACTCACCGACATCATTACTTCCATGATTTGTGGTGGTGCAGGGATTGTTCTACTAAACTTTTGAGATATAAAAGAATGCGTAGAACCTGAATCAAAAAGTACGTTCGCTATTCTTGAATGAATAACTAGCGTACCTGTTACCACTTCGTTGTCGGGGTTCACTTCGGCAGAAGTGATGGCAAAATCTCTTCCTTGCTGTCTTGGAGGTTGTTGATTGCCTCCGATAACCCTTGGATTAGGGCACTGATTCACAAAATGACCCGGTTCTTTGCATTTGAAGCATTGAACAATGCGTTGAGGTTCGAACGGGGCGTTCCTCCTCTCCGTCGCAGCCGTGGGTCCTTCTGGCTGACAGTTAACAGCTAGGTTCCCTTCTCTTCCACACTTGAAGCATTTTCTTGTCCCCCTAAGGCAATTTCCAGGGTGTTTCTTTCCACACTTTTGGAAAGTGGGGTGCTGGAATATCTTAGCACCGTTGGATTTATCCATCGGACCACCAGCATTGAAGTCCACCTTCCGCTTCTTGTCCCCATGATACCCCTGTGATTCTCCGATCTCCATTTCAACCTTGAGGGCACATCGGACAATTTCCTCATAGCTGTCGAAGTCACGGATCGCTAATTCTTTCCGCTAGCTAGGCTTCAGCCCACCAAAGAAGCGGTCAACCTTGCATTCGGAGGTAACGACAAAGCCGGAAGCGTATCGTGCAAGCCTTGTGATGTTTGCCTCGTACGCTCCCACAGATTCCTCATCTTTCTTCTTGAGGGAAAGGAAGTCCCTTTCCATCTTAAGACGGAGGGTGCGTGGAAAATATTTATCGAAAAACATCTTCCGGAATACCTTCCATTCCAAAGCCTCGATCTCCTCCTCAGGCTTCGTATTTTTGATCAATGTCCACCATTGATCATCTTCACCCTCCATACGATAAGCCGCCAGGAGAACCTTCTCTTTTTCAGAGCATTGGAGGATGGAGAATATCATTTCAATGGAGTTGATCCATTGTTCAGCAATCGTGGGATCGGATGATCCACTAAAAGTAGGAGGCCTTTGTCTCATGAAGCTTTCAATAGCAACTTGTTCTTTCTTAGGGGGGGTTGAATGTTCCTCTTGACCAGTGTTTCTATTCAAAACTTGAGTTAGCTGAGAGAGAATCGTGACAATGTTCGCGATTCCCGCTCCCATTGGATTGGGCATCTCATAAGTACAATCATCACACTGATCTTCACAACGGTTGTTAGCCCGAGTTCTCCGATTACCGGCCATTGGCTGGAATAAAAGGAAAGTTAGGGGTAACACATAAAGGGTAATCCAAAGACAAAAGTTGATGACTTATAAAAAAACTTTAATCTCTTTAACTCATGAGTCTATAGGATTCAATCCAGTCTTTTCATGATCTTCCTTCTAACATATATCCTTAGGGGCATTTTTCCCTTAATAAGGGTTCATACTAACATTGTGAATTTATCAAAACATATCCTCCGGGAGTGTCGTAACCAAGATTGCAGCAAGGCCCGTTGTCGTGCACCAGTTCCCGTTCGAGTCTAGCTCAAAGCGGTGTTTTCGGGTTTTACCTCTAGGATACATCTGTGCCAGAGCCGCCTCTACCTGCTCGTATCCAGACATGGATGTATTTGTTTGATAAACCACTTACGTAGTATTTACCAAAACATAGGGATGTTTTTATTATGCTTATTATTGTATCTAAGGCTCTACTAGGGTTTCCTAATCCCAAAAATAACTAAACCTATCCTCTGATACCAACTATGACAACCCTGCTTTTTATTACAACTTAAACATGCTTTATTACATAAAACTTCACTTGATACAACAAAGAAGATCGAGAGGTTTAGTGTCTTTTGGGCATAGGATCATTACATAAAACTTTAAACTTGAAATACAACATCTTTATTGAAAACTTCCTTTACATGACCACTACATTCCTTCGTACTTAGCATTGCATGGGATAACCTGAGGACATGCATAAGAAAAGGGTGAGCTATAAAGCCCAGTAAGGGAGTACACAATGAATAACATGAGGAATACAATACATGTTAGGCAATAGGCATATTAATAGAGCATAGGAGAGACATGAACATAAAGGCATGATAAAGCATGATAATCATAACATGGAAATGTGGCAACAACACTTAACATTGAATTAGCATGAGCCAAGGCTCATTGCACATGGATCATGAGTAAACCCTCAGTGCACTTGAAGCACGAGTAAACCCTCGTTGCACTTGAATTAGCATGAGTAACACTCATTGCACATGACGTATCATGATACTATACTTTACCCAATGCATTGGAGCGCTATAAAGGGCGCAACCTTCTTGAACATTTCATTTCATGCATAAGTGTGCCACATGGATCATAAAACATGGATTCATAAAACATAATCATTTATTCCATGATAAAGGAATGTGGAATTAATACATGAAACTTTTCAATCAATAAGTAAATGTGCATAAAGGTGAATACCCTTGATGGAGAAAAGGGATGGTATTCACTACACAATGATATTGGCTTAGAAAATCGGTGTGATTTCGGCAGCGTAACGGCGTGACATAAGAATTAATAAAAAAGGGTTGATGAGAGAGAAAGGGGTTCCTCATCATATTTACATGTAATGTACAGTAAGGATGTCATATATATACATGTCTCAACAATTGAAAAGGAATATAGATTCATGATACAAAAGTATTGCTTGAATATAAAAGAGGAGAAAAAGGTTTCTTTCCGAATTTCGGCATAGTAACGGGTGTACATGGGAGGCTTTTAATGAGAGAGAAAGGGGTCTCCCACCATTCAAACAATAACAGGGCAGTATGGGAGAGGTGCAAAACCATACCCCAACATTCATAATTTAAATAAAAAGGGAAAATACAACTTAAAGAAAATTGACAAAAAAATGAGAAAGGAAGAAAACCCCTTACTTGGAAGTGTGCTTCCAAAGGCTAGAGAGAGGCTTGTGAGAGGCTTCTTGGGAGATTGGGGCACCTTGAGAGGATTCTAGAGAGAGTAGGGCAGAGGTTGGACGAACTTCAAGGGCTTTGGGTGAGGAGGAAGTGGGAGCTTGGGTGGGTTTATATAGGAAAGGTGAGAGAATTCTTTATTATTTAGGTTTGGGACCCCTTATATTAAAATAATCCAAACCACAAACCATCCCATGGTATTTGCCCATGGTTTATGGAAAAGGAAAGAGGAAAACAATATTTTACAAGGCCAAGGTCCGAACTTATTAAAAAATTAGGGTTGCTTATGTGGAGGTGAGTCACACTCCCATGGAAATTAATTTAAAAAGGCAAAGTGTTGAATAAGTCTTGAGGGCTCCATTAATGCTTTGAAAAGTGAGTCAAACAAACCCAAAACCTCATTATTTTAATGATAAAACACATATTGGCCGAACATAAGGATTATGGTATTTTATTACATCACCATTGGGTCATTATGATGTCATAAAACACATTATATATTTAAATGGTATTTAATTTTTACCCAAAAATTTGACTGTCTCAGAAAATTATGAAAAATTCACCGTTGGATAATTTCAACATCCTGATTCCAAAAATAATATTTATTTTATCTAAATAATTTTCTATATATGTGAATTTTCACTTTTAAAATAAAAACAGACATTTATAAAAAAATTCACGGGTTTTGACCGAAATGGCTTTCAAACATTAATAAAAATTTTAATTGCATTCATAAAATTATAAGATCATTTATATTTAATAAAAATTAATTTAATATTAATAATAATATTTTATTAAAATATTGTTTAATTCAAAAATCCATTAATTTAATAAAATATAATTCTTAATTAAACAATAACTAAAAACACCATTTGTACTTTAAAAACTAATTACAATGCATCAAAAATGACTAGAAATTATATTCATTATTATATACAAAAATAATGTACGTGAACATGGTGCTACTTATTTGTTACATAACCCCTTAAAATAGCCGCATAAGACCGAAGGGTAAGGTGTGCGATGGTGACAGACTCTTGGGGTTGCTCGGATAACATCGCTCGAGTGGTAATCTCTATCAACTTCCATTTTTCCCATAGACGATCACGTTCGAGCTTGACTTGATGAAGCTCAGCTTGGGCTTGGTCAAGGGCAAAGCCCAAAGACGCCACCTCCTTTCCGAGCTCTGACAAATGGGCTTCGTAAGGGGCAATTCTACTGGATGAGGCCATCGCTTCCTTTGTCTGAGTAGAAAATTGGTTCGTTAAAGCCTTATATTTAAACTACCCAGATGCTCACTGTTCAACGACTATAAAAGTAACGGTCACAAATCTTAACATAAAACTAAAGAAGTTGACATCTTATAAAAACATTTTTTTTTCATAAAGAAACATTTAAATGGATCAAGAGGGATTTTCCATTAATGAAACTTTGGGTCGTTACATGTAAAGGATAAATTTAATGATATTATATATGTTATTATACTGGAATTATAATATACTCTTATATCATTATGAATACATTCCAGAAAATACGAAATAGAAATGGAAGTAGCGTTCATGCGTACGTACGGCTTACCGTCTCCATGAACGGTGCATTTCATTTCTTACCTCTAAATGTGATGTAATATTATAAATACATGTATATGCGGAATATATATGATATATATGTTATCTAAATCATTAATATCATTCTGGATATAATGAACCTTTGACCGAATTAACAACATGTAAGTGTAAGAAGTCTATTTTTGACTTAAGAACCAAATACCGACAAAATGAACATTATTAACTTAAATGATTACATGATGTTCATAACATGGTATAAAAGGAATAACCAACATGAAAAAGGTTCTTAAGAAAGTAGTGATTAACTCATGTTTATTATTCAGAACGTTAAATAACGATCGAGTCATGTCGGACCCAAGGTAAGGGATCATACTCCTCTCTTTCTTTTTAAGTACACACTTTTATGTCATTCCTTTTAAAGCTCATATTTATTGTTATTGGGATGATCCTTTATATTACACTTACTGTAATTTTTATGTTCATGTGATGAGAGACCCTACTCTCTCTCATCAATCCATTTTGGAAATTTTGAGTGGCGCCGTTAGGCTGGGGAACTTTCGTAAGAGATCTAACCTCTCTCTTTCTTTTTAAGTACTATCCTTTATGTCACATCTTTTAATCTCCACTTTGTAATTTCGGGGGATGTTATTTTATATTCCTCTTGATATACATTTTATTGTAATGTGATGAGATACCCTATTTGATCTCATCAATCCACATTCGGATGTTTTATGTGGCGCCGTTAGGCTGCCGAGTTTTCGTAAGGTATTTTTCATCTCACTTTTATTCCCGTGAGATTTATGCTACATTTTCCACAAATTCCATTGAGTGGTGTATGTACTGCCCGTTATTCTACTCTTTGTGTAATATACTTTAGTTTATGAGTATTTACATCAATGATCTATTGTCCTTCTTTCATGGGGTGTATGTTTTGATGTGATGCCGTTAGGCTGTCAAGGGAACTTTTTAACCCAATTTCGATTTCTTTGGGTTCAACATGTAGTCATTGAATATGTCATCCATTGAATATGTCTGAATGACCTTTTATTGTTTTACACATAATATACACATATATTTGGTGTACTAATATTTTTCATACTTATTTTTGAGATTTATTTGTCCTTAATTTAAGGATACCTTCTCTATAAGGGATTTCATCACATTTGACATTTCTATTGAGGGTTCATTGTTGTTATGCACCAATTCACTCTTATATGGTGTATATACTGTCCTTTGGAGTATTATATCATGAATCCATTTATTCTCATGATATTATAAAGTTCTGACTGAATTTCATTCCTCAATTATTGTATTCAAGTGTCTCTAATTTTGGTAAAACCCCTTTAACCAAAATATCGTTTTAAATTTTTTAATTATTTGTTCTTATTAATATCCATGTTTTCAAAATGGTTTTAAGGATTTATTTATATGGATATTAATGGTTTAAAATTTTATGCTTCAAGGTGGTATGGGACACTTTGATTCAAAAATCTCTTTATTAAATGTTTTAAATGGTTTTGGAAATGGTTTATTTTTGAATTGATTCATTATTTCAATATACTAAAATGTTATATTGTGATTGAAATGTGGAAATGTTATGTTTCTTTTATGCATGTTTTATGTGATACATTTATGTTATGGTTCTTGGGCATTGTTATGAAAACGGGTGGTTCTGTGATAAACTAATGGCGGGTGAGCCCGATATAGCTCTCCAATTCATTGGGTAACGCGAAGGAGTGAAATGTTAAGGTTTCTCCGAAGTGATTTAGGGAATATACTGTGATGGGTATTCTAAACGTAACCAAGAGGGTTACTCCCTACGTAAGAATGTTATGAATTCCTCATTTTACCTTTATGTATTATGTTTTCTATTATTTATTCATGGTTTTATGAGGTATGTTAAAGTACCAATGTTTTATGGGTAAAGTATGATTTCATTCTTATGTATATATGAACTCATCTTTCCTTTCCATATTTTTATAACCCTTACTGAGCTTTTTATGCTCATCCCAAGTTTTTGAAATGTTTTTCACCGGTCATGGGAAAGGTACATGATAAGATGATATAGTCAAGGATGTTTCAAGAAAGAATTCACGTTCTGTTTTAAATATGTTTCCGTTGTTGGGAAGAATGAATCCTGTCTTTTATGAAACCAATTTGTTTAAAGGTGGAATGTAATGCAAGTTTCAAGATCTAATTCTCTAAAACTCTAAACCTGAATAGATCCTCAATGTGTACTCTTGTAATAACTCATGATTAAGTAAGGTTTAAGGCTGGGGTCTTTATAGTTGGTATCAAAGGTCGGTTTAGATAACTTTAGAGGTTAGGGTATTCTTTAAGCATAGTGACATTACCATAATGGTTAGGATTTCAGAAAGAGTCCTAGTTTTAGATAAAGTAAATGAGTAAGTGTATCTTAGTGTTTACCTTCCTCATTAGTACATGATGGTTTGGTTGATATACTCACACGGACATTTCTGGTTTTAGTGAATGGATGGATCTAGCAGGCACCAAAGAGACAACATGTTTGAAGGAAACTCTGGTGGTTCTCTAATTAAGAGACTAGATAAAATGGGGGATTCAATGAGGAAACTCATGGTTTTTCTAAACCAAATATCAAGGAGTCATGATAAACCACTTGAACCTTGGTATGTTCTATAATGCATCATGTACGAGAGACCAATCGATGTGGAAGTTCAGGTAATAATTCAAAAGGTAACCATTAGGGTTTATATGATCCTTACTTTTTAGGTAATTATGGGTTACTCTATGATATGCTGGAAAATGAAAGGAATGAGATAAACTTGAGGATAAAATATGTTATGATTATTTTTTAAGATTTTATCTCATTTTGGGGAATGTTTTATGAATTATATAGTTGTGGAAAAAGGATAACATGCAGACCGTGTGACATCCCGTCGTGTCGGACAAAGCTGCGGGAATCGAACCCACAACCAAAGTGCGACTGGTATTTATCGCCAACCACTTGACTACATGAAGTCCCTAGTTAGTTTGACTAATTAATTCTAGTTATATGATTTTATGAATTAAGAGTAAGTTGATTTTGGGTTATTTATGAAAATTATTAACCTATCACAGAGGATATGTGATTAGGTTAATTACTTTTCAATACGAGACTTTAGGAGCAACTCATGTTGTTTGGAGATAAATGTTACGATTTAACTTGGAAGAATATGTGACTAAATCCTTCAAATATTTGGGTTTCAATCTTATATTGGTTTACTTTGAAGAATTTTATGGACAAATTGTTTATCGGATGGTCCTCGTTGAACTTTGGGTTTTGTTGGACAAATTTTGGAGATTAAGAATAGATTTTCTTTTTAACGGGTTATCCTTTTCTGGATTATATGACCTTGTACTAACCTTTTTGGTTTTAGTTTTGGTTATGTTTTCCAGGCATGGGTATTGTATAGTTCTCTTTTGTGGATTAGGTGATTCTCTAGAAGTTGATTATAGTACTCTTAATGCGAACAAGTCTCCCTAAATACTCGTCTTTAGGAAAAAAATATGATATTGATTAAGGAATCTAGTAAAAGTTTAAAGTCAACATGATAAGTGATTATGTTTTCTTATGAATAAATATCTCAATAAAAAGTTGCTTAAAATAAAAACGTTGTCTATTAACTTTTCCTACTGGAGAATCGAATACCGTTTAACTCATCACACGTTTGTGATTTTCTCGTTGTTAACTTTCTCCTAAACATGTTTTCTATCACTCTCCATCAGAACATGACCCTTTTCTTTTTCTTCCATGTCCATGTTTTGCTACACGAAATCCTATTATGGGTTAACTCGGGTGACCTTGGTACTTATCTTTCTTTATTTTAAAGTGATTTTTTTACTGACTCTTGTTCCGATGTGGGACTTTCAAGGATGTTTCCAAGCCCAATTTTAAAATTGCGAGGATGCAATTTCCAAAAGGGGAGAAGGATGTAACACCCCAGGTAAATAAAGAATATGACATCTTTATATTTACCCATATTTGTGAATCAAACATTAATATTACTTTAAAGGGGATGCTATGCTCGATGGCGTTCCCAATACGCAACAACGAGTTTCTTGGGAATCTTACGTTGCACTCTAATAATAAAATAATATTATTTTAAATGGTAGTTAACATGTAGCCGTTGTAATGGCGGGAATGGATAGAAATAACTAAAATATTATTATATATGTTTTGAAATGTTTTTACATTTATCCAATAAAGGATAGAGTCTTAAAATACGGAAAGAATTCAATTTTAGGCGTATATGCCCTAGTTTTCACTAAAGGTTCACTTATCACCTTTTGATGTTGAACCATCATTAAATATAGTTTTGTTCACTCATAAACATTCTTTTGGACCAAATAAAACTCTTATTAATAATTGGGACATCAAAATTTACTTTGTGTAAATTTTTGGTATCTTTCTGATAAAGTTCATATTTTTAATGAATAGTGTAAAATGTTGTATTTTAATTCAAAAACTCCGTTTAATCTGATTTATATATATGATTAGATTATCTTTTGAATTGGTTTTAAAGTGAAATTAGAATATATTTTTACCATTAAATCCAATAGTGGTCGTTGGAATTAATTTCACTTTGAAATGAGACTTAAACCAGTGTCAATATTTTGATACTTATTGTTTCATAAAAACACGCTATTTGCTATGACATCGGGAATTAATTATTAAATTAACTAATCTAACTTATATGTTTTGAATTTTTTAAAATAGACTTCATTTTTGAATTCGGAATATCAAATATATCGTATGGTTAATTTTTGGGATTTTTTTGAAAAACTTCAATTTTTGATGAATAGTGAAACCACTAAGTGGAACTTATAAAAACTGATTTTTCCATTTAAATGAAATTTTTTTCCATCTTTGTGTTTTGAATTTCAAAAATCCGACATACATGGTTGTCATTAAGAAGTAAAATGTGGTTTAATGGGATAAAAATAATTTTTTGGTGAATAGTAACTTATTAAGTTTTTAATCGCGATTAGTGGTAATTAGTGTAGTTTAAGGTAAAAATAATGCTTTAATAAAATAAGATGAGCTTGAAACATGTCCTACCATCGTTGGTTGTGTCATGGCCGACCAATAAAAGCCATGTGTCAACTTGAGGACCCCATGGAGCTACATTGGTTGGGAAATGACATAAATAACTTTTTTTTAATGTAAAAGTAAAAATTACACAAACATGATATGTTTTACTAAAACAATTTTTAAGTGGGGTTATACAAGTCATATTTTTTATTATAAATAGTCATTGGAAAGATAAAAATATTTCCTACATCATAGTAATTTTTTTATAATTTTTAGACACTAAATAAATTAAATTATTTATGACATCATGATGATGCAGCGGTGACCTCATTATTTAACGATTTATATAAAATCGAATGACAATGTAAATTATATGAACTAAACATGTCCAAAACTTATTGGATGGGTGGATTTAGAACCCTTAACACCTTATACACGAATTATATCAATGTGGGACCTTTTGAAACCGAAACACAATTTCAAATAAAGTAATATTTATTACGTTCCAAAAGTGCCCCTCCTCTCCTCTTATAAAAGGCCCCCACCTCTACCTCATTTCACACACTCCTAAAGCCTTTGGCTCGGCCAACCACTGCCCATTTACTCTCTCCACATCCCTCTCCTCATCCTAGAGGATTCCCTTTGGGCAGAATCCTTTCAAAGTACGCCTTTAGGCTCAAATCAAAAGGAGTTACTCTTTTAAAGGTAATTCATTCTCTCATGTTCATTTGTTTTATTTTGCTTTTCCAACCCCCTAAACTCTTTTTATATTCTTATTTTGTAACAAAACCAGTATCTTAAATATACTAGGATGTTGTTATAAGATTTATTTGAGCTAAAATCTCACACAACTACATCAAATGGTAAAAGAACATACAGTTTCCATGGATGGCGAAATTCTGCCTCCCGAAATGATGACTGTTCAATATTCATTTAACACCTTCAAAGGTGGCCATTATGATGTCACTATTTTGATATATGATATATAATATGATTATTCTTTCCTTAAGCTTCTGTATTTTTCATTTATGGCATACCATTATTGGTTCCATTATTGGTAAACACGATATCTTCATTTTAGGAAATGCGGACTACCGCCCCCTGAAAGTGATTTGATTCGTTAATACCATATGTGGGATGTGTAAAGGATAAATTAAATTATATTATATATGTTATTATACTAGAATTATAATATACTCTTATATCATTATGAATCCATTCCCGAAAATACGAAATAGAAATGGAAGTAGCGTTCATGCGTACGTACGACTTACCGTCTCCATGAATGGTGGATTTCATTTTTACCTGTAAATGTGATGTAATATTATAAATACATTTATATGATGAATATATATGATATATATGTTATATAAATCATTAATATAATTCTGTATATAATGAACCTTTGACCAAATTAACAACATGTAAGTGTAAGAAGTCTATTTTTGACTTAAGAACCAAATACCGACAAAATGAACATTATTAACTTAAATGATTACATGATGTTCATAACATGGTATAAAAGGAATAATTAACTTGAAAAAGGTTATTAATCAAGTAGATATTATCTCATGTTTATTATTCAGGACGTTAAAGAACTATCGAGTCAAGTCGGACCCGAGGTAAGGGATCATACTCCTCTCTTTCTTTATAAGTACACACTTTTATGTCATTCCTTTTAAAGCTCATCTTTCTTGTTATTGGGATGATCTTTTATATTACACTTACTGTAATTTTTATGTTCATGTGATGAGAGACCCTATTCTCTCTCATCAATCCATTTTGGACGTTTTGAGTGGTGTCGTTAGGCTGCCGAACTTTCGTAAGAGATCTAACCTATCTCTTTCTTTTTAAGTACTCTCCTTTATGTCACTTATTTTAAGATCCTCTTTCTAATGTTTGGGGATGTTATATTATATTCCTCTTTCTTTACATTTTATTTTAATTTGATGATATACCCTATTTTATTTCATCAATCCACATTCGGACGTTTTATGTGGCACCGTTAGGCTGCCGAGTTTTCGTAAGGGTTTTTTCATCTCACTTTTATTCCCGTGAGATTTATGCTACATTTGCCACAAATTCCATTGAGTGGTGTATGTAATGCCCGTTATTCTAATCTTTGTGTAATATACTTTAGTTTATGAGTATTTACATCAATTATCAATTGTCCTTCTTTCATAGGGTGTATGTTTTGAAAGATACCCATGTCGGTAGGGGAACCTTTCGCCCTCCTCTTTTTTAAAAGTCTTCTTTTGTTGGGTATTTTAATTTACATATTGTTATGTTGAGTTAGGTTCTCATATATCCTTATTGATGTAAATTTTATGTCCATGTGATGAGATACACTTTTTATCTCTCATAAACTCATTTTGATGTGATGCCGTTAGGCTGTCAAGGGAACTTTTTAACCCAATTTCGATTTCATTGGGTTCAACAAGTAGTCATTGAATATGGCATCCATTGAATATGTCTGAATGAAATTTTATTGTTTTACACTGAATATCCACTTATATTGGGTGTACTTATATTTGTCACACATATTTTTGAGATTGATTTGTCCTTAATTTAAGGATACCTTCTCTATAAGGGATTTCATCACATTTGACATTTATATTGAGGGTTCATTGTTGTTATGCACCAATTCACTCTTATATGGTGTATATACTGTCCTTTAAAGTATTATATAATGAATCTATTTATTCTCATGATATTATAAAGTTATGACTGAATGTTATTCCTCAATTATTGTATTCACGTGTCTCTAATTTTGGTAAAACCCCTTTAACCAAAATATCGTTTTAAATGTTTTAATTATTTGTTCTTATTAATATCCATGTTTTAAAAATGGTTTTAAGGATTTATTTATATGGATATTAATGGTTTAAAATTTTAATCTTTAAGGTGGTATGGGACACTTTGATTCAAAAATCTCTTTATTAAATGTTTTAAATGGTTTTGGAAATGGTTTCTTTTTGAATGGATTCATTATTTCAATATACTAAAATGTTATATTGTGATTGAAATGTGGAAATGTTATGTTTCATTTATGCATGTTTTATGTGATACATTTATGTTATGGTTCTTGGTCATTGTTATGAAAATGGGTGGTTCCATGATAAACTAACGGCGGGTGAGCCCGATATAGCTCTCCAATGCATTGGGTAATGCGAAGGAGTGAAACGTTAAGGATTCTCCGAAGAGATTTAGCAAATATATTGTGATGGGTATTCCAAACGTAACCAAGAGGGTTACTCCCTACGTAATAATGTTATGAATGCCTCATGTTACCTTTATGTATTATTTTTTCTATGATTTATTCATGGTTTGATGAGGTTTGTTAAAGTACCTATGTTTTATGGGTAAAGTATGATTTCATTCTTATGTATATATGAACTCATGTTTCCTTTACATATTTTTATAACCCTTACTGAGCTTTTTATGCTCATCCCAAGTATTTGAAATGTTTTTCACAGTTCATGGGAAAGGTACATGATAAGATGATAGAGTCAAGGATGTGTCAAGAAAGAATCCAAGTTCTATTTTAAATATGTTTCCGTTGTTGGGAAGAATGAATCCTGTCTTTTATGTAAACACTTTGTTTAAAGGTGGAATGTAATGCAAGTTTCAAGATCTAATTCTCTAAAACTCTAAACCTGAAAAGATCCTAAATGTGTAATCTTGTAATTACTCAATATTAAGTAAGGTTTAAGGCGGGGGCCTTATAATTATTGTAGAATAACAAGGTTATGGAACAGAGTATGTGTCTCACCAAAACCTAACTTGATGAATGAAATCATTGAGAGGCACATATCTCATAATTATATATTCTTCATAGTTGTATTAAAATGTATGAAGACCAGATGTATATATTTTTTTCCAAAAACATTTAATGATATGTTATGAATTATTCATGTTTCAGAAAAAAAATTGTACTTCATTTAGGAAATAATTATTTACAAATGGTTCTTAATGGGTTTATTTTTTGATCCAAAAATACCTAATGGTTATGTATCCTTAGGTACCGTCTTTCTAAAGGTAGAACCAAGATCGGGATTTGGACCCACAATGCTGAAGAACTCATATTGGTTGAGAGGATGGGGGGTCAGGATCATCATACACTTTAGGGGGGAATTATGTCCTACTCTGAGATATTCTTATATATTTATGATATGTTTGTGAATCCAACATTACTTCCCATGTATGATATGGGCTATCCAAATTTTAGTGATCAATTATTAGCATATGATAATTTAAGAATCATTACTATGTATTCTAGGTTCTTCTTCAATGGTTATATCTATTTGTATTTGAGGTTCATTATTAATGGTATAAAAATATATAATACTTAGAGACTCATTGGTTATTATTAATACAATTCTAGTTTTCTAGACACATATTGGGGATCTCTGGACTCTATAGTCAAATTGGTAGAAAAATTTTACTATGTAATATATAACAATCAAGCAAATTGATAATTTTTTTGACGTTCAGATCAAGCATAAAGATGGGCTCCAAATGTATCATTGAGAAATGGATCGTAACCCAAGGAGTTCAGTTTCACTTATTGGGAAACATATTACAATTTTTGGTCACGTGATAAGTGCATAACCATATAGTATAATGACATGCAGTATGGAAACATATGCATAAGATGCCTAGTCAATGATTGGTCCAGGACTTATGCCAAAGCATCCCAAGGAACATGGAAGGAATATGAGCATAAAAGCTGAATTATACCATTTTGAGTATACTTCCCAAAAGAATATGGGTGGACTAGTTAATTGGGTTTAATGAATAGGGGTCCTTTTCAGGTATCCCATTTGGATGGGAATCAATGCTCGCATAGTTCGTTTGTGAGGACCCACAACTATGGAGGCCCCAAGGTTGTGTCATCCAGTGGAATATTGCCCTTTGAGATGATAGGATGGGAGTTCATCCTGAGAAGGATATCCCTCACGAAGGGACCATGATGGATTTTTTAACTAATGGTGATTTTGGATATTACCATAGATCTTACTCCTAATGAAGATACCTAAATTAAAATAATTATGGTATGGGGCCTTTCCTAAGCGTGATGCCCATTGAGCCCAGGATCCAGGTGGGAGTCCTATGTATCCTGGGTAACCAAAAATAGAGCTCTTCTATATCAATACATCATGTCTACTGTGTGGGTATAATGATCGTCACTATCTTCTAATACAATGTGATTCACGCTCATTGTGGGAAATAAGAGAATGTGGAAAATTCAACTAACCATACACTTTTCTATGTCATTTGATGGATGAGTGTGGAATGGAATATTAGCTTAGTCATAATTAGGATGCCCATTTGGGGTTTGGATGGGGAATAATCCTATGGAGGATTCCCATTTATTATTAAATAAAGAATAATAGTTTGTTGATGAGGTTTGAGAAGTTTCTTGAGGAGTGTATCAACTCAATTTACTCGAGGAATCTAAGAAGAGAATCGTAACACGCAATAGGAGAATGGGACCAATAAGAGTATACCGACTCAATGAATTTCAAAGAGTGTGTAGAAGTATCTAAAATCATGGTATTAAATATGATTATATTTACAATATATAATAACATTTCCAAATTATATCCTTCAATCCTGAATATTTCAGCGTGTGACTCTCTATTTTTAATGGGGGTCAATGATAGTAGCGAAGCAACTGAACATGAAGTACGACAACATAGCTCATCATCGATCCTATACCCAGTTGTGGGGGTATAACCCCCAGGGTATAGACTAGTGGATTTAGTGAATTGGGTTTCCCTAGTATGGTTTTCCCAGGTAGGTCTCCCTAGTATGGGTCACTAATGTATGGGTCATCCATGTGTGGGTTCACCCAGGTGGTTCCTCTCCCATGTAATACTATGATGGATTAGACTACCCCACCCAAGTTTAGGACGCCCACATGTAGGTCAACCAAGTGATGAGGTCCTTACCATAGTGATTCAGGGACATAAAATGTCACATATGTAGTGATTAATTACTATGCGAAGGACCTTTTTGGCCAAATCCCTCTCTGGTATTCACAATCCGGATTTTGGGTCATCCTTTGAAAATTTGAGGTCGAGTGGTCACATAATTTCACATTTAGACCTGTGTGGATGGACTTGCATAGTGAATCATATTCCTTTAAAAAAAATATATCTTCTAATATCCATAATTTTTTATCTGTTAGTCGATTTAGAATCTAAATCAAAACAAATCTAATGTCTCAAATCTATAAATACTTCTTGATATGGTGAAAACAGGAACTCTTCTCAGAAGAAATTATAAAATAAAATTTTTTTCCATTGAATCCTTTTATTCACCGATATTTGAAATCCACCAACAACTCTTTTTGGGGGGAGGTGTACCCACATATAAATAATTATATATCTCTCTTCTAGAACATGAAAATATAGCATACATATTTTTCTAGCATGTATACACATTCTACTAAATCTTGACATTTTTTGTCTTAGTGTGAATCACATAAGGAATTTTATGGAAGAGTTCTTGAAACACATATAATGGTGTCAAAAATGTATCATGTGGATTATTATGCAAAAAATTTAATTCCATGAGAATGATTTATTATATGATTTTACAACTACCCCCATTCCAGAATATAAATGGGAACACATGATCGTTGATTTTATTTTTAGAATACCCAATACATCTAAAGGCCATAATGATATTTGGGTTATAGTCAATCGTCATAAGAAGATAGTGTGCTGAATTTATATTAGATAAAATTTATATATAAATCATCATGAAGTGATATATAATAAGGATGTTTTGAAGGAAAATGTTGTTTCATATTATACTATATCTGATCTCAATTCCTGGATTACCTCAATGTTCTAGATAATTCTTCAATAAGATGTTGGTTATGAGTTTTATTTCATTAATTATTATCATCTATATTGGATTGTTCATTCTAAAATAACCATTTGACACTCATAGTAAATGTAGTGATATTTCTATCAATATTATAATGTTTTTTGGGTTCAAAAACCATCCTCTACTATAACTGACTTATATATGTATCATTCACTGAAACATTTAGATGGATCCTTAGAAATCATTGTATAGAATGATGTAAAACCCTCTAACAAACTTGGATAATTTCAATGAAATAAAGTTAATAAAACAATTTTTAGATTATTAAATGGTCTATATGGCTATATACATTCAATAACAGACCATTTTATCCCAATGAAGAGTGATTTTTTATACGGTAAAATGAAGGTGAGAAATAGAAATTGAATTTTCTAAAAATATATTATAAAAAATTACCCCATTAAAGTGATTGATGATATTTATAATGAGAAGATATCATATCCCTATGTATATTATTCATTTTATGTTTCATGACTCAGTTGGGACTATATGTTATTATTTGGAACTTCCATTAAAAATATCACATTTTAATGACATGTGCCATGATTCTCTACAATGAATTGTATTACAAATACTTCACACATACTAATTTCATATTTATACCACTATATAATTAAATTTTAATTAATAAATCCATGTATAAATATTTGACCATATATATAATGTTCTAAGAAACAATGACTACTCGACTGGTAAAAGTTAATTTGAGGAGTCAATAATTTGAGGAAGCTATATGGGAACCCAATGATGTTTTCAGGTACATATGTCCTCTTTAAGTTTTATTAGAAAGGTTTAATTTCAATGGATAAATTCATTTCAATGGTACTATAACTTAACAACCAAACTTTTTAATTTTAATTTTTTGTGATTTAAAACATTATATATTAGATATTATGAATTACAAGAAAAATAGATTGAATATGAAAAGTGCTATATTAGGTTAATATAACCTAGCCATTAAATTGGATCGTATAAATCATAATATCTAATATATATAAAATATCTAATATATTTTAATGATTCAAATGTATTGATTAATTTATAATACATTAGAACTCAATTTTCAGTAATGAAATTTTATGCTTACAAAATGTGTTTTCTTGAGGAATTGAAATTTTAGAATTTTATTATATAAAAATTATAATTTATTTTTAACATTTATATATATATTTATTTTATTTTAATAAATGAATATAATTTTGTAACATAGTATTTTAATATAATCTTATGTTGAAATAAATTTATTTTAAAAAATAATTATTATCTTTCCGGGATAAATGAATAATAATATTTTTTCTAAAAACCATAATTTATATTAAACATAAAATATTGATAATTTATTGAATTTATCCTCAATTTAAAAAAATAATATTTTATTTGGATATAATCAAATTAATTAAATAATAACAATTATTATTCTTTAATATTTATACATGTTCATTTTTGGGATTAAAAAAATGTTTTTCGAAAACTATTTTTATACATACATTGTATTTTATATCGTAATAAATTAAATTTTTTCACAGATAAATTTTGGTTTTATTAAAATTTATTGATTAAATATTCTATAATATCTTATAAAATCAATTTATTGTTTTTAAAAAGGAATTTAATGAATTTATTTTGTATTTTCTTCGTGAGGATTATTTTTTCTAAAATTTGTTTTCTTTAAATTTTTCATTCATATTTAAACATAAATGCAACCTCATATACAAAATGAATATGGTAAAAAAGATTAAATATTGGTTATCATCATAATTAATAAAATATAATAGAATCAATGTTGTTTTTATTCACAATAAATATAAAAAATTATAAACATTGGTTTCCACGTTTATTGATAAAATTGTTCTTTTGGATGTATGTCCTAACAAATAAGGGTTGGATTGCCACACTCAGCTCAAAATTTTTTAATAGTGTTTATTGAAGGAGGTGTCTCAATGAAGATGATATTTGAGCACTTAAGAAAAAAATACATGAGTTAAGCATTTTTTGTTACAGATTTATTTGTATTGGAATGTTTTCTTCATAATTATTTTGATGATGAAAATTTATAAATTATTTACTTAATAATATATATTTTATTATATACTATTTATATTAGTAAATTACATGTTTTATGACAATTTATTGACTAAAAATTATAATGTTTCCAAAATAATGTTTTATAGAAAAACAACATATATTCTCCATTCTCTTATGAATATTTCATTAAATTTAATTAATTAATTTATTTTTTGTAAATAGTATTTCTAATATAATAGAAATATTTTTTAATTCATTTTTAAATTTTTGTTTACATGTTATAAGAATATACTAACTGATTCCGTGTATCATTTCAAAACAACATAAATTTTATTTTCTTATAAAAAATATTAATTAATTTTTTTTATTTTATATTATAGAATATGAAAAAATTCAATCCACCCTGAATACTTTTTTCATTAAATATTGCATTAAAGGATTCCTTGGATTTTTCATAGAATATGTTTCCTTAATATGATAGTATTTTATTTTATTTTAAATAAGTGATATTAAAAGGAAAAATATATATTTCTAATGAAATGATCCATTGATCTTTTTATTATATTTACCATTGATAAAAATATCTATTTATGTTTCATATGATTTAATAATGATTTGATCCAATGTTATGATATTTATTCTTAATCAATATGGTTTATGATTTTGAGAATAAATTTTTTGTAAAATAAATTTTCAATTAATAGAATAAATTTTCAGGTAATGATAAATGTTTTCATGATCTTGTGGAATACATATGAATAGATAGTGCCTATTTGATTGGTTGTTCTATAATATTAAAATGAATTTATGTTATGTTGTATCCAAGGATAGTTTGGTATATTATATCCCTATAATACACTGGTTACTAATTGTGGATTTACAAAACTCTTAAGAGACTATGGATTTAATCAAGTCCTAAGAGATGTCTTAGTAAACTAGATGATTTTTACTCCATTGATAATGTTAGAAATCCAGAAATAGTCATTTCAAAAATGTGGCATTTTCCATAAATATTTTCATTGGAGTGAAAATTGATATTAATTTACTGATTTTCTAGGATTATGTGAATTCAATATACATATATCCTTGAAATATGTTATGTACTCATATATAATGGTAAAATATTGATGATTTTTTTTCAGATATATCTTATTTCCATTCACTGAAAAAATAGCATTCCATAATTCATTACTAAATATTACTGAATCAACACGAATTATTATTTAAAATTTCAATCATGTTGTTATATCCTTATTCTTATATTAGGCTCTTTTATGATCAATGATTTTTATTTATTATATTTACCCTTTATTATAAATGATCCTCTCCCTTTACTATTTTATCATCCTTATGATTTTATGATTTTATTTTTCTATGATATATCTATGAATGATCTTATTTGATAATGTTAAAAATGGAAATTATTTAGAAATTTTATATACCAATTATTTCTGTACCCATGTTTCTTATGTGAGTAACCATTTTATATTTTAGTATGAATTATTTTTATATTTAATGGATATTTAAAATAATTATATTTAGAATGAATGTATTAACTTTTTAGTATCTATATATAACAATATAGAATAGTAAATAAAGATATTCAACACTTATTACATGGTGGTGAATCCTGGAACGATTTAGTTGATCCAAGGAGTTAGGTGGTAGTTCTATTATTTGGGGACAAAGTGAGATATTTTTATATTTTTTCCCTGATACCATACCTTGTAGAGGATAACGGTCATGCATGAGTATGTTGGCTGTTTTCTTGATACATTTACTACAACCATGTTGATGTGTGAGGATATCTTGACCTGGATTGTGACATGGTTTCCTAGGATCCTAGAGAACAATGATGTTATTTGGGTAATTATCGATCGTCGGAAAAACATTTCACATTTATAATCAACTTGAGAGGATCATTATTAGATGATATTTGAATGTATATATCTATGATATAAAATATATTCATGGAGTTCCCTTGAGAATTTGATCTTATAGAGACACATGTTTTACATTACTATTTTGGATGTACTAAAATACTAGTTTTGGGGAAAACTATTATCAATCATAATATACCATTCTCATACATTTTAATAGTCATATAAGATGATTCTTATATTTTCAGATATGGTATGAATCTATTTTATTAATTTTAGTGGAACTTTTAATAAATTTTTTTCCATGTATGGGTTCAAATTCAAAATTAATTACCATGATTGAATTATAATGAACCCCTTTTAGGAAAATTACTATTATTTGTTTCATTAAAAACGTTTTTTTCTTTATTGTAGAGGGGTAGGAGTTTTGGAGCCTATTATGGTACAATAATTCTTTTTGAGAGTGTGGAAAAAACAAAGCAGGTTGAAGAAATCTCATAATAGAATGAAATCTTAAGAGAACCATATGGGGATGCCTTTGGAATTTTTTATGTGGTATTGTATTTTTATGGATGCTAATCCTTTTTTAGTCCAATAAAATTTTATAGAGCATGGGAATATGGATTCGTGTATTTTGTGTCCCTTTGAGAACACATAGTGGACTAAAAAGTATTATACTGCATAGACAATCCTCCTCTCTAGGGAGGAATGTATGATCTGTAACACATATCTCTTTTTACAAGGTATATTCCTAACACTACACACATGATCGACTATGGGGATATTTTTATGAATGAAGAAGAAATATACATGGAACACTACTTGAGAATTGTATAATGGAGTGAGATATTGAGGCATGGGAAGATGAAACAACTAGTTTCAATTATATGATGACATAGGGTTTTCTAGGAGGAGAAAAATGAGTGAGAGGATTATATTCCGTAGCAACTTCACTAGTTTTTTTATTTTAAATATTGATGTAGCATCTCTAGGATGTGAAGTTATAAATAAGGGGAAATGAAACATCCAACCACAATATGATGAACAATATTTTTTTAAAATTAACTATTTATCAATAATTTCATCTATAATATTATTGTTAAGTAAGTTCATTTTATTGTATAAAGTATTTCAGAAATAAAGGATTAATTTATATGTATAGTGTTTGATGACTCATGGATGGAAAATTCCACTAACCGGTTGGTGATGCTGGAAAAACTAAGGTGGTTCTACCTTTCACATCAGCTAGTCTTTAATGACTTTTTCTAGACGGCAAAACATTGTTTTATTTTCCATAAACACATCCTCTTAATTTCTATTTATAATTATTTTTACACTTTTTTAATTCTATATTTTGACCATAACAACACTTTTTCAAATTATAGGCCTCCCCTTAAACTCTTGAGCTCTCCAATTAATCCCAATTTTGTTCTACAATGTTTAATGAAACCAATTATGTTATAATGGAAAATTTACTCTAGATCTACAACATAATAATATTCCACTATGAATGATATATATGAATAAATTATGTAAATATTGTTTCATTGTTGATCTATTGATGACCTCTTTCATACTTCATAGATTTGTGGTGGATCTTGTGATTCGATGAATTCCCTTGATTAGAACATGAACTACCTTAAAATTTGATCATCTGAAAGGTATATTATTTTAGATCATCAACATAAACATCTTCCTAATATCATATTGATGATATAAAAATATTTTATTTCAATTATAGTTGATCGTTATCCTGATCCAATGTTAGATATATGATCCATTTGTAGATAATTGGTGGATTTTATGATTTAATGAATTCCCTTTGAAAAGTGTTTGAACCCATGTGAAATATGAATAGTTATGGGTAAGTCATCATAGATAATTATTCATGATACAATAACCTTCTTGAATATCATAATGGATCACCATTATTTGGATGGATTCATTGTGTATATAGTGTTCTTAAACCAGAGTTTCCCATCTATAAATGAAGAGGAATTCAAGATTAACTCATGAATCAACAATAGATCAATTGAATTGAAACCCTCCTCATCGACATATCATAAACTAGTTATGTGGACATGAACATTTATGATTGTGATTCTAAAACTACATTATTTTCATTTATTTTTCGTTTTCTCCATTCTAAACCACATTCACGATGAACCAAAACCCGAGAGAGTAATCTTTGATGTTCAAACTGGTTTTCCATGGGAGTTAAAAATGATTATTTATTTTCTTCATTAACAAATATTGGAGTAATTAATCAAAATTATTAAGGTAGTATGTTACATAATATTTGAGGGAAATTTATACTCCTATTTCTAGGATTTCATATTATGATGTCAAATTTTGCTGACCATTCTCAAGGGTGCTTTTTTGCATTGGTGTGCAGCCTGTGAGACCTATATATGATGAGTGATTCCTATAATAATACTAATGTATCTTTTTAGCATTATTAATATAGATAACTTGTTGTTATATGTTTCTACTATATTCACAAGATGATGTGTTATCATTTTCTTAATTATTATCATTCTTGTGGTGTGTTTTTACGAAGCCATAGATATAATGTTTCAGTTCTCATAATAGGTGGGTCATTTAGATATAATTAACCCTTAAAGGGGTTGTTCACATGATATGTCGTGAATATTATGTTGGACATATAAATATGGTATTTGAATTAAAACCTTGTGGCCCAATGTATATTAGTGACAATATCACTCAACTCCTTGATGATGTTGAGTTACATTTTCACATGTGGCACTATGTCCTGCTCATAAATATTATTGCATTCGGAATATGAGTAAAATATTCACTAGTCTTGTGGATATTTGATGATCATATACAACATTTTCTTATTATCCATCAGACACGAAACCAATATAGGAATTTCTGGGGTTCATGGGGGTTTCTAAAACATTTATTCTTGATAGATTAATTTTATTCACACATGGGTATTTATTTATATTAGGGAATACATATATTTTATCTGTGAAAACATGTTAAGGAAAAATTGGTAGAATATTTATGAAATAAATTACTCAATAATTGTTCATGAATATTGATGAATGTAAAAACATCATGAATATATCTCTAAATATAGGAATGGGGTCTATGGAAAACAAATGAGCTGTTGAGCATGGAGCTAGTACAGATAATATTCAATAATATAATGGATTTTGTTTTGGTTTCATTAGTAAATTAATTTACCAACATATAATATGGATTTTCTAGACACATATGGATTGTAGTTTATTCATTTTTAAAATATACGAGTTATATATATTATTACAATACGATGTTTTTACATCCACATTTAATATGATGGGTTATGTATTCTTATTTATATTTCTTTATATTTCCACGATGCTAAGGGTAGGGTATCTCTATTAACAGCATTTGGTCCCTCACTCCTAGTCAGTGACCTCTTGTGTACTTGGTGGAACACCTGCTTTGTGGTGGATTTCTATCTCAGACCGAGTGGTTTGAGTTATTTTTTTAACTTTATTATTTAAGGTTATGAATATAAGGCCACAAAATTAAACATTACCTAATCTTGAATTACATTAATAATTAACAATGAGGATCCTTTCAGGTTTAGAGTTTAATATAATTAGTCCGTAACTATTTTATTACATCTCAAAAATTAAAAATTATAAACTTCTACTCAATATCCATTTTTTTCATAAAATAAAAATTCATAAAAGAAAATTATAACTTTTTCCTTGATATAAATCTTCATGAGTTCTTCATTTCTATTACCCTGCCTTTTACCCTATGAAAAACATTTTAAAAAACGTGGGATGAGTATAAAAATCACTGTAAGGGTTATAAAATAATAAATGAAAAAATTAATTCATCATCACAGACAAATCATATTCTCTTTAACATACCTTATGAAATGATAATATTTATGAATAACACATAGAAATCATAAATAATAATGTTAACATGTGGAATCATTATCAAAAATACATTTTATGTAATGTCCCGGACCTCTCTAGTCTATTACTTCGTAAAATTTAATGCGTGCAAACACGACACGTATTATAATAATAATTTTTAATAATAATAATTGATAATGGTGGCATGCAATTTTTAGGTGTTAATTAGATTAAATGATTTTAATTTAATCATTATGAAATAAAAGAAATAAAATTGAATGTATTTAATTCATTAAGGGGAGGTGCATGGTTTCTTTTTTATTTAATTAAATTTTAAGAAATAATAAATTATCTGTGTAATGGACATATAATGGGAGGCTGCTCGGAGTTGATGTAATGGTGGTAGAACATGGTCAACGTAGAGAACATCAATAATAATAATTAATAATAATAATCGGAGAGATTTTAATAAAATTTAATTGGGGATTTGTTATTATTATTATACTAAATAATTATAATAATAATGTTGGCTTAATTTCTGAAGGATCCCTCAATAAATATTTAATGAGATTTAAACATTGAATTCAATGCAATGAGATTCGAGATATGACGATAGATGAGCGATGTTATTATTTATGATAATTATATTATATAATAATTATAATGGTGACACAAATATGTGTGTGATTGGTAAATGAAATTAAATGGGTTTAATTTTTATTTGGAGTTGTGTTATTATAATAATAATAATAATAATAATATTTTCATATTATAATTATAATTAATTCATAATAATAATAATGTTTGAAAAAAATGTGTCACTCAAAAAATTAAATGGTTTTAATATTGGTTAGTAAATTAAATGATTGGAATTTAATTAAATGGAATGGTTTTAATTTAATATGAGAATAACCATGGTAAACTAATTTAATGGGATTTACTTATTACATTAATTATGGGTTTTATTATTATTAATTTTATTAATAAATACTATTTATGTGAGAATGGAGTTTGGGGGCGTTCCACATTGAGTAAAAGAAATGGGAGGCACAAATTTTGGTGGTGGTAGAGAATCATGAAAAAAAAAGATAGATTTGAGAGAGAATCATGTTAAAAGGAAATAAAATTTATAGAAAAATTAATATAACAGAGAGGAACCATGTGCAATCCAGCTAAGAAAATGGGATACTTTTTGCGTGAATCTCAATGCATATTGGAGAGAGAATGTGAGAATTTAAGGGATTAAATTAAATAATATAATTTAATAATGTAATTATTATTTTTATTGGGAAAACCATGTTTAGTCCATAACCCTTTCATGCGACCTCATTTTTCTGAACCATCAGCACCAGTGCGACCCTGACTTTGAGAAAGAAATTATGAGTCAAATATTGGATTTCTTGTTTGGGTTTTTGGATCGAGTACCCGAAACTCTAGTGAATTACTAGATTTAATATTTCTATTAAATATTCGACCCATCATACCTCCCGCGTGCGACGTCTAATTTAATTTTCGTTAGTGGTGATGTGATCCTATCATTAATAAGATCGTTTCAAGTATATGGTAGGATATTAAATTATGATTCGTGGTTTGGGTCCACGAAACACGCAATAATAATAATATTGTTATTATTATGGGATATTGTATCCAATGTATATCCCTCGTACGATATCGGATCGGCGAACCGTCTGTGATGTTGAAACCCTGAAATTATGATGGTCATTTTAAGACGAATGATGAATACCTTTTTTGATTCATGTCTCATGTAAATACATGGTAGGTACCAATTTACCTTTTCGTTGCCTATATAAGAAAGGGTCATTTGTTATTTGTGAACCCTTCTTCTCCACACGACGACACTCCTGGATGTCTGAGACATCATCCTCCTTACTTCTTCATCCAGACTCCAATCGTCGATCTGCCAGGGACTTCGGGATCATGTCAGCGAGGAGAACATCGTAAACCTTGTTCTGTTCCCTCTTCGTCGACTTTTCCTCTGCAGTTTCCAACTGAGGAGACTGCTGATAATTGACAGGAATGGCGGTATTTGACGAATGACTTTAAAAAGGAATGTTAAACCTTTGTTCTTGTATTCTTTTTCCGATCCTACTTCTCTAGATTTTTTTCCATGCTAAGGCATGAGATCTACGTGTTGAGGGAGTTTCTTGTGTTGTTGATTCAGTGGTTTCGTGACGTCCTTGGTGGGTGCAGTTGTTCTGGGGGAATCCTTTTAATCATGGTGGTTGTGTTCGTAGAAGGACATCAGAACCTGCTAAGGTAGGGATCTTACCTTCGCCTCTCTAAATTGTTAATGATGAGGGGTGGGTGTCCACTGGATTACGCGAAACACCTTTGAACCTTTTTAATAAATATAATAACTATCTTATGTAATAGGGATGGGATGTTTGTGAATGTAGTTACTTTTTTATTTCCTATGATATTATGTTGTGAATTTAATGGGATTAGGCCTACTGAAAATCAGGGTCGTTGGGGGCCTTTTCTTACACAATAAAATGTTTCCCTCTCCTTCTAGAATTATCTTATCGTTGGAAATTTTATTGAATTTGGAAATTGGTTAATCATGTAATGATGGATGATTAAATACCTGGAACCCTTGTTTGATCACGCCGGTTGAACAAACTGAAATAATATACATGTGGGTGCTGGTTAGGGTTTATTTATGTGAAGGGGGTGTTTTGTGGGTTGTTGTGGATTGGGTGAGTAGTGGGGCTGCGACTGTCTTGGTTGTGGGTTGGTGTGAATTCTATATAGTTGATTGGAAGAGGGGTTGCGACAAATTGTATCAAAGGGAAGATGATATATGGGTTTCGGTGTGATTATGGTTATTGTGGTTATTAGCGAGGCTGGAGGGAAGGGTTTCTATGTGAACGAACTATGGGTTGTGAATAATAAATAAAAGTGGAAGAGTTAATGAATGGTGGGGCATGGTAATGGAACGAGAATAATAATCAATGGGGTTGGTTGGTTATTAAGAAGGGACTTGTTTGTGTCACATCTGTTTTCATAACTTGATTTGTGGATGGAAAGGATATGTTTTACGAATGCTTGATCCAGTTTGGTTGTTGATAGTTGCCCAGTATTTTAGAAACTGATAACTAAATCTAGTGAAACATGAAAACATTAAATGTGTTTTGGGATTGATTGTTGTGTGCATACTCTTGAAGTATCAGTGCCAAGGCACGTGCTCATATCATTGTGTAGAAGCCTTTGGATGGGATGAGTGGTTGTTATACTTATTTAAATCTAAATGTTTTATGTTACTTTACGCACCCCACCCATGTTGAGCACTACATGCCGAACACCCGTGGGACGGGGGGTGAGAATCTCAAACATCCAAAGGATGGCTGGTTAATGTTCTTCCGTGGGCACCCTCTTCCATGTTCTATAGCCCATGTTCCATTAGGCAGGTTATGACAGATGTTTCCCAAGAATCCATGAGATGTGGTGTGATATGTTCCCAGGTGTCTTCTAGATGAGATGTGTTTATGACCGAGGATTGTGTGCCGGTGGGATGTGATTTGAGATAGCCTAGGATTGTGTGCTTATAGGTTACTATGAGCTTCGTATAGCCAGGTTGCGGCACTAGCTCGAGCTTCATATGTCCATGTTGCGGCACAAGCTCAGGAAGTGGGGGAAGCATCAGAGTGTTAGGCGTGAGGGCTTGACCAGTATCCATTGGGAAGGTGGTGCGGGGTACCCATACATTGATAACATTACTACTATACTCTATTGACTTGTGTTACATGGTGAGTGTGACTGGTGATGCTGGGTGGATATATGTTTTGCTAGGTTTTGGTGCATTATTTTTCTCACCGGGCATTAGGATGTCTCCCCACTTGTGCACGAGAGCATTAGGTTTCCCTACTTAGTATACATGTATGATCACCCTATGTTTGCTTCCAGGTTTCCTGGAGGACTACAAGGACTGTGCAGGGCCTTACTAGTCAGGAAGGGGGATTTGCTGCTAATTTCTCTTGTTTTTTTCCTTTAATTTTTGGTACAGTACTTTAGAGCTTTTCTGTACTTTTACTTTCGTTTCACTGTTGTATAAAGCATTCATATGGGATTGGTTTTGGGATATTTCTATACTTGTTCCTTTTATTCTTCTTAGTGTTTGACTCATACAATTTCCCTATCTTAAATTAATAAAAAGTGTAATTCCTCCCATATATGTGTAAAACTCATACCCTTAGTGCTAGTCCCCACTCCGGGGCTTACTGGAGGCGGGACTTGGGGGACATTATCACCCTTCCACCATTTCTTGCTAACGAGGGGAATCATTGGTGAGAGGGGGTCATGAAATAATGGTATCAGAGGCTGACTGTTGAGTGATAAGATGGAGTCTAATGTTAGGCACATTGAGGATTGAATGGGATGGTAGGGCCACAATGTTGGATGATCTTGGTGCGTGACATCGGCCAGGGAAGACCAGCTTGGACATGGGATTTTAGGGACCCTCGTGATCCGATGCAAGGAATATGTGCTTACTGAATGACCATGTAAGAATACATTTATTATAAGTTAGAGACCCTAGTAAAGGTACATTCATCATCATGATTTGTTTTTTACATGATTTGGTTGTTCTGGGTAACAAATCCAAATAAAGTGATTAAATGAAACCTTGAGAAAATTTCCTTGTTACTTGGGCTTAGGCGTTATTTCTTTACCCTTCAACTATGGCACATGGACGTCAACAGAGAGGCATTGGGGTGGTATGTAGATAGTTTCATGCAACATAAGCGGCAACCCTAGCATGTCCAGAGAATGAGAGAGATGTTTTTAGTTTTACTTAAATGCTCTCGTTTATTTTTTTTAATTCAGGAGCATCACACTCCTTTGTTGAAACTCATTATCGCCCATGCTTGGGCATGGAACTTGTTTTCCATGAGCCAATAATGATATTTTTTCCCACTTTCCTTTAAATGTGTGTGAAGAGTCTTATCATGTGGGGAGAGGAGGACATAATCTATAATCGAGATGCATTAATTTGGATGTGATTAAACCTGTGCAGGCGAGTCAGTGCTGCCTAATGCAGATAATATATCGACATGGGGGAAGGAATTCCCTTCATCATATAATTAGGATAGTGGTTGGATTCTTGTTATGATGAGAGCCCTGAGAGGTATCTTTTGGGGTGGTGGTTTGGACCTTTCCCTTTTTTATGGGTTGGTTTTTAATTCTCAAGGATGAGATTGTTTTTAGTGGTATCTGATGTAATGGCCCGGACCTCTCTGGTCTATTACTTTGTAAAATATGATGTGGTCATACCCGACATGTGTTATAATAATAATTTATGATAATAATAATTGATAATGTTGGAGTGAATTTTTTTGGTTTTAATTAGATTAAATGCTTTTAATTTAATCATTATGAAATAAAAGAAATTAAATTGAATGTATTTAATTCGATAAACGGAGGTGCATGGTTTCTTTTTGATTTATTTATATTTTAATAAATAATAATATATTTGTGTAATGGATATATAATGGGAGGCTGCTCAGAGTTGACGTAATGGTGGTATAACATGGTCAATTTGGCTAACGTCAATAATAATTATATTTATTATTAATAATCGACGACTAGTTAATAAATTTTAATTATGGATTTTTTATTACTATTATACTAAATAATAATAATAATAATGTTGGCTTATATTATAATAGATCTGTCAATAAATATTTAATGAGATATAATCCTTGAATTCAATAAAATGATATTTGAGATATGAGGATAGGTGAGAGATGTTATTATTTATGATAATTGCATTAAATAATAATGATTATGGTGACACAAATATGTGTGTGATTGGGAAATGAAATTAAATGGGTTTAATAATGATTTGGAGTTGTTCTATTATTTTTTGTAATAATCATAATATTTTCATATTATAATTATAATTAATTCATAATAATAACAATGTTTGAAAAAAATGTGCCACTAACAAAATTAAATGGTTTTAATTTTGGTTAGTAAATTAAATGATTTGAATTTAATTAAATGGAATGGTTTTAATTTAAAATGAGAAAAACCATGGTAAACTAATTTAATGGGATTAAATTAGTACATTAATTATGGGAGTTATTATTATTAATTATATTAATAAATATCATTGAGGTGAGAATGGAGTTTTGGGGCGTTCCACATGGAGTAAATGAAATGGGAGGTGCCACTTTTGGTGGTGGGAGAGAATCATGAAAGAAAAAATTATATTGGAGAGAGAAACATGTTGAATGGAAATAAAATTTACAGAAAATTGAATATTAGAAAGAGGTGCCATGTGTAACCCACCTAAAAAAATGGGATACATTGTGCATAAATATCAAAGGAGATTAGAGAGAAAATGTGAGAATTTAAGGGATTAAATTAAATAATATACTATAATAATATAATTATTAATTTTGTTAGGAAAACAATGTTTAGTATATAACTCCTTCATGCGACCTCAGTATTACGAACCGTCAGCTCCACTGTGACCCTGACTTCAAGAAGTAAATTATGATTCCAATATTGGATATCTTTTTTGGGATTTCGGATCGGGTACCCTAAATGCTCGTGAATTAATAGATTTAATATTATTATTAAATCTTCGACCAGTCATAACTCCCACGTGAGATGTCCGATGGACTTCGCGTAAGTCGTGATGTGATCCAGTCATTAATAAGATCGTTTCAAATCTAAGGTTGGATATTAAATTATGGTTCATTGATTTGGTCCATGAAACACCCAATAATAACAATATTGTTATTATTAAAGGATCTTGTATCCAATATATCTTCCTCATTTGGTATCAGATTATCGAACCATCTATGACGTTGCAACCATGAAATTATGATGGTATTTTTAAGACCAATGATGAATACATTTTTTGACTCATGTCTTAGGTTAATAAAAATACTTTATTAATTGAAGTTATTATTATAATTAAACGCATGGAAACTGCATGACTTGTCATGTGTTGACCAGTCAAAGAGGGTAAAAATTGTATGGTAACTTCATGTATTCATTAATAAACGTTGAATAACATTTTACCTTTTTTATTCCTATATAAGAGAGGGCCAATTGTTATTTGTGAATCCCTCTTCTCCGCACGACGACACTCCTGAATGACTGAGAAGTCATCCTCATAACTTCTTCATCAAGACTCTGATCGTCAATCTGTCAGTGACTGTAGGATCGTGTCAGCGAGGAGAACATCATACACCATATTTTGTTCCCTCTTTATCGACTTCCCCACCAAAGTTTCCAATCGAGGAGACTACTGGTAATTGACCAGAATGATAGTCATTGACAATCGACCCTAAAAAGGTATGTTAAACCTTCGTTCTTGTATTCTCTTTCCAAGCCAACTTATCCCGTTTTCTTTCCATGATAATACATCTGATCTTTCTATTGAGATAGTTTCTTGAGTTGTTGATTCGGTGGCACCACGACGTCCTTGGTGGGTGCAGTTATTCTGGGAGAATCCTTGTGATTGTGGTGGTCGTGTTCGTAGACGGAAATCGGAACCTGCTAAGGTAGGGATCTTACCTTCGTCTCTCTAAATTGTGCATCATGCAGGGGTGGTGTCCTCTTGCTTATGTGAAACACATTTGAACCGGTTTAATAAAGATAATAACTGGCTTTTATAATTGGAATGGGATGTTTGGGAATGCAGTACCTTTTTTTAAATCATGTGATATTATGTTGTGAATTGAATGGGCTTCTGCCTACTGAAAATCATGGTCAGTGGGGGCCTTTTCTTACACAATTTAATGTTTCCCTATCCTTATGGATTTTTCTTATATATGGAAATATTATTGATTGTGGAAATTGGTTAATCAAATAATGATGGCTGATTAAATACCTGGAACCCTTGTGTGATCACCCCGGCTGAACAATCTGAAATAATAAAAATGTGGGTGATGGTTAAGGTTTTTTATGTGAAGGGGGTGTTTTGAGGGTTGTTGTGGATCGAGTGAGCAGCCAGGTTGGGATTGGCTTGGTTGTGGGTTGGTGTGAATGCTATACTAGTGATGGGATGTGGGGCTGCGTTAAATGTTATCAAAGGGATAATGATGTATGGGTTTTAGTGTGATTATGGTTATGGTGGTTGGCAGCAGGGCTGTAGGGATGGTATTGAATGTGAACAAACTATGGGTTGTGAATAATAAATAAAAGTGGAAGAGTTAATGAATGGTGGGGCATGGTAATGGAACGGTAAGACTAATAAATGGGGTTGGTTGGTTAATAATAAGGGACTAGATTGTGTTTCTTGTGTTTTCCTAACATGATTTGTGGATGGCATGGATATGTTTTATGAATGCTTGATCCAGTTTGGTTTTTTATAATTAACCGGTAGTTACGAAACTAATAAATAAAGCTGTTGAAACATGAAATTATTAAATGGGGTTTTGGTATTGATTGTTTTTTGCATACTGTCGATGTAGAAGTGCCATGGAACGTGCTCATATGATTGTGTAGAAGCCTTAGTATGGGCTGAGTGGTTGACATAATTATATAAATATGAACGTTTTAAGTTTCTTTACGCTCCCCACTCATGATGAGCATGATGTTATGAACACCCATGGGATGGGGGGTGAGATTCTCAAACATCCAAAGGAAGGATGGTTAATGTTATTCCCTATGCTCCCTCTTCCAGGTTCTATAGCCCAAGTTCCTTCGGGCAGGTTATGATAGATGTATCCCAAGTATCATCGGGATGAGGTGTGATATGTTCCTAGGTTTCTTCGGGATGAGATGTGGTTATGACTGAGGATTGTGTTCCATTAAGATGTGATTTGAGATGGCCGAGGATTGGGTGTCGGCGGGTTACTATGAGCTTCGTATGTCCAGGTGGCGGCACTAGCTTGAGCTTCATATGGACAAGTTGCGACACTAGCTCAGGAAGTGGGGGAAGCATCAGAGCGTTAGGCAAGAGGGATTGAGCAGTATACAGTGGGAAAGTGGTGCGGGGTACCAATACTTTGATAACCTTACTACTATACCCTATTGACTTGTGTTACAAGGTGAGTGTGATTGGTGAGACTGGGTGGATGGATTCGTTGCTAGGTTTTGGTTCTTTTTTTTCTCAAGGGGCATTAGGATGTCTCCCCACATGTGCACGAGAGCTTTAGTTTTCCATGGTGAGTATACATGTATGCTTACCCAATGTTTGCTTTCAGGTTTTTAGGAGGACTACAGGGACTTTGCGGGGCCTTACTAGTTAGGAAGGCTGAGTTTCTGCTGTTTTCTGTTGTTGTTTTCCTTTTATTTTTGGTACAACACTTTGGATCTTTTTTTACTTGTACTTTTGTTTCGCTATTGTATAAATCATGCATATGGGATTGGTTTTGGGATATTTCTATACATGTTCCTTTTCTTCTTCTTGGGATTTAACTCATCCTATTTTTCGATCATAAATTAATAAAAAGTGTAATGCCTCACATATATGTGAAAAACTCATTCCCTTGTGCTAGACGCCACTCCGGAGCCTACTGAAGGTGGGACTCGGGGGGGTCATTATCTCCATTCCACAATTTCCAGCTCAGGAGGGTAATCTTTTGTGGGAGGGGGTCATGACATTGTAACATTCACAACTATATTGGTAGCTACATTTGGAATACCCATCGTAGTATATTCCATATATCTATTAAGATAAATTTTAATGTTTTCCGATGTCACAATACCCAATGCATTAGAGAGCAATCTTGGGCTCACCTGCCCTAGATTTATCACAGAACCACCCATATATGTAAATGATTCTAAATAACCATAAAATATTCATAACACATTTAAAAATGCACAATTTAAGGATATCATTTCCACATTGTAATAAAAATATATCATTTCAGGATATTGATATAATACAATCATTATCAAACCATTTTGAAAACCCATAAAAAAATTTTAAATGAATTTTTTTAATCAAAGTGTCCCATATCACATTAATTCTTATGAAAGTAATTTTAATATCAATAAATTCATCTCTATATAAATAAATCCTTAAACACTTTTTAAAATATGAACATTATTGAGATATATTTTGGATAAAAATTTTTATATATTTAAAATGATATTTTAGTTAAAGATTTCCTAAACAAATGAGAGAGGATTGAATATAAATAATTGAGGAATAAAATTAATCAAAACATATAATATCATGAGAATAGTTAGATTCATGATATAATATGTCATAGGTTAGTATATACACCATATGAAATTGAATTGGTGTATAAAAAAAAGTTAGTAACAACGGAATGTAAATTGAGACAAAGTCCCATCGAAAGATCATATCATTAGATAAAGGACAAATCAATGACATAATTATGTGTGAAAAAATAAGAATATTGACAATATAAGTGGATATTAAGTGTAAAACAATTAGTGTTAATTAATACATATTCATATCACAACCTAATCAATAAGTAGATGTTTAACCCAATGAATTGAAATTTGCTGAAGATGTTCCCTTACAAAATATGATATAATAATGATGTTGCTTAAAATTTAAAAAAATGAGTTGATGAGGGAGAAAATATTCTATCATAATATGGATATAAAATTTACTTCAATAAGGATATACAATAACATATCCGAACATTTGAGAATTTATTTTTAAATACATAACATAAAAAAAGTCTTTTTACTAGAAGAGGAGGGTGAAAGGTTCCCTAACAGATTTGGTATCTTACAAAACATACACAACATGAAATAAGGATCATTCAATTAAGAATTAAATACCAAAAAAATAATGTGTTTTACACAATTAATACAGTAATGTTCAGTACATAGACCACACAAAAGGAAATAGTGGCCAATATAGCATGAATTTAATGGGAATAGAATGTAAGAATAAAACCGCATACCACATTGTGATAAATTAATTCGAATAAAAAAAGCTAATAACCATAAAATTAATCATATAATAAAATTAATATAAATATAATCATGATAATATATATCAAATGGAAGTAAAAATACACCACATGCAAAAAATAAATGGCAAATAATGGAAATCTCACAAAATTAAAAGTGAGATAAGTAACCCCTTAACTTGTGTCCGAATTGACTCATATATTTAGTGTTCTTCTAGGTTAATAAGAACAAGATGATATATATTTACATAAGAAAATTTTTCAATTTAATTATTCATTTTATATCACTTATTATATTTCTATAAAAATTTGTTAATTATTTTATTTCATATCTTACATTTTGTCGATGTTTGGAAATTTAGGAAAAAATTAACTTGTTATAATTT
Organism: Viscum album; assembly: GCA_963277665.1. Lineage (NCBI taxonomy): Eukaryota > Viridiplantae > Streptophyta > Magnoliopsida > Santalales > Viscaceae > Viscum > Viscum album. Next base: position 493,066,136 of record OY728162.1, read on the forward strand.
TAAATTGATTATGTGGTCAAAATTTCATTATATATATAATTATACTAATGATTTACATATCATAGATATTATATATATATTTTTTATGTGTATTTATAAAAATCCATATCATTTGGAGTTAAGAAACGAATTAATCGTTCATAGAGACGACACACCATACGTACGAACGAATGCTACTTTCATTTATATTTTAAATTTAAATAAATTAAAACATAAGAATACTTAGGTATATTCTAATTATATTATAATATATATGTTATTTAATTTAATTAATTGTATTCTTTATAAGTTCCACATATGGATTGAATGAGTCATATCACTTTGAGAGGCGGTAGTCGACACATCCTCAAATTAAATTATCGTATTTACCGAATATGGAAACCATAATGGTATGATATAAATGAAAAATACAGAAGTACATAGATAATATAAATATAATATATATCACATGAAAGTACAGTTTCCACTTAGTTTACACTATATTAGGTTGTAGGAGAATATTAAACATCCATTGTTTCGGGAGGCAGTAGTTAACCATCCATAGTAACAGTATGTCATTTTCCCCTTAGACAGAGGTTTGTGTAAGTTTGGATCGAATACATCTCATATAAAAAACATAGTATATTGAGGATAAAATTTATGTTACCAATGAATGTAATAAAATATATTTTAGGGGGTTTGAGTAGAAAAATAATAAAAAATATCTTAAGAGAAGACGTTACCTTTAAATTTGGTAACTCCCATTGAATTGAGCCAAAAGGATTTTTTGTAGATCCTTTTTCCTAATTTAAGGAATCTAAGTGGAAGAGAAGGATCTTGAGATATTATTTGAGAAGATTATGGGCAAGCCATTGGGCATGAGAGGTGTGAGTTAATGGGTTATAGGTGAGTGCTTTTTATATAGGGGATGTGTGGATCTTTAAGAATGTTTGAAAATATTTTTTTATTAGAAAATTATTTTCGGTTTATGAAGTACCTAAACATATTAATGATAAAGATATAATGACTATTATTCGAAAAGAATTAATCCATTAAGAATCGGACTGGTTTTGGATGTTTCTTTAATCATTGTAATCTTATTTATTAAAATCATTCCTTAATGAGGAAAACATTGAATCATTATTATGTCATAAATATTTTTATTTATATGATGTCTAAAAAATATAAAACAAATTACATGATGTAAGAAATATTCTTAGATTTAAAATCAATATTTATAGTCAATGATATAACTTATATAACCCCATGTAAGTATTGATTTAGTTAAAGATACATGTTTATGTTATTTTTGTCATTACATTAAATTAATTAATATAAAGTGTCATTATCACTCTTAATTGGCTCTATGTTGTCCCAAAATTTATCTAAGTATTTCCATGGTTAGAAATGTATCATCCAATAGGATTAGGACTTATGCTAGGGTAATTCAATATTATTATAATATTATTTTTCCCGTGAATTACACTATTTACCTTTTACTTTGGTAAATAAATGTCAAAAGTTATTATTAACCAAATATTATTTTAATTTTATTGATCTTAATTTTTCATAATAATAATAACCATTTATTTAGGAATTTAAAAATTCAATTCCCATATGTAGTAAAATTTTAGATAAATGAATTATTTTGTTTTTAACTACTACTTAGTGTTTCACTACTAATAAAAAATTCATGTTATTCAGAAAAATACCAAAACATCAGCCAAAGATATATTTTATATTCGGAATTAAAAAATGATGGATATTTTACCAAATTAAAAACATACAATCTTCATTATTTAATTTATAATTATTTCACATTTTCAAAACAAAAAATTGTTTTTTTATGAAATATTAACTATCAAAAGATTGACACTTATTTATGTCCAATTTCAATGTTAAATTAATTCCAATGACCAACATAGGTTTAAGTGGGAAAAATATAATCTATTAAAACATTAAAACCAATTATAATGATAATATAAAAATATAAATAAAATAGAATAAAAGGTAGTTTTGAATTAAAACACAGTATTTATCAGTATTCATAAAAATAAAAAATTTATCTAAAAAATACAAAAAATATACCCAATGTAAATTATGATGTCCTAATTCTAAAGAAGAATTTTATTTCTACAAATAAAACACATAAAAGTGAAGAAAACTATATTTAAAGAGTGTTTTCCATCAAAAGTCTATAAATCAGCGTTTTAAATAATATTAGATCATTTATGCTTAAAATTAGATTCTTTAAAATTTTAAGCCACCTATTTTTTTGGATAAAAGTAAAAAAAGTTAAAAAACATGGTTAATCATAATATGGTTAGTTATTTTCATTTCAGCCAATACAACGGAAGAAGTAAACATCCATTTAAAATAATCTTAAATTATTATTTCTCAGTATGACCAACATTGTGTGCAATGTACGATTATGATGAAACACATTGTAACGTATCATGTGCCCCATCGAACATAGCATCCCATTTAATGTAAAATTAATAATTAATTCAAAAATAAGAAAAATTATTAAAATGTATTATTCTTTATATACTTTGGATGTTATATCCTTCCCCAATTTGAAAAAGTGTGTCCTCAAAATTTTAAAATTTTCCTTGGAAACATCATAAAATGTCCTAAATCAGAAAAAGAGTAAATAAAATTATCACATAAAAATAAAGAATGAGAAGTAAAAATGTCACCTAAGATACCCCATAACAGAATTCCATGAAAACATGGATATGGGTGAGAAACAAAGTGTAATGTTTATATATAGAGTGATAGAAATCATGATTAGGAGAAATTTAACCGCCATGAAATTGCAAACTTATGGTAGGTTAAATAGTCTTTGGTTTCCTAGTAGGATAAGTAAATATACAAAAAAAAATTATCTTCCATTTTGTTATGTTGGAATATTAATTTATGTGATTGAATAAGGACTTAAGGAAATATTCTTAATATTCATGCAGTGATTCATCCTTTAATATGTTTCAACCAAATACTAATCTTTTCTCCAAATGATGAGTATTCTTGATGACTTGTTCACGTCTAAAGTGCTAGAATAAACATCTAGAGAGTCACATAATCCATGAAAAACTAACTATATATTTTCCATATCTTTAGACATTAACCAAAACCAATATGGATAATACAAGAACAGATAATACCAAAAACGGATAATCCTTTAAAAAATAAATATTATTTAAAATCGCTAAAATTCAAAAAAAATACCGAATGATCACAAAAGACCATTCAACAAACTACTTTCAGTAAAATTCATCAATGTAAATGAAACTAATATTGAAACCCAAAACTCAGGATGGTTTAATCTCATAGTCTTTGACAATATATTATATCATTTGTCTCTAAATAACATCATCTACTCTTCACATATTTTCTAAGATAGGTTAATCATTTCCACATAGAACCCAAATATCTATAAAACATAGATTCGTAACAAAAAAATCAATCATTATTCCATGAATTAAAAACCCATAGTATTCTATTTTCCTTAGGAATATAGTGTTTCCTTTAACGAGAAACAACTTCTAAAATAACATTTTTCACTTAATCACAATATCATTTTCCAATACTATGCATATCCATATGAAAAAACATAATTTCTCATAATCAAATTATTCTCTTTCCATAAAATCATTTATCTAAATAAATAACTCGTACTAACTATGGACTTCACATAGGAATATGGTAGGTGATGCTCCCATGTCAAAATTTGGTTGGGGGTTTTATTCTCATGGAATTTCCCTACACGAAAGGTTTTCACCCATCTTACGGGTTGTCCTTAAAAAACTCAAAATAGATCTATCATATTTTATTCTCAATTTTTTTTGAATACCTATCATTTTCATCCCAACTCATTGAGACCTAAACATATTAATAAATACTTATATATATATTATCATTTTTTCACCTACATATGATAAAATAAATTTATTCCACTAATAATTAACATCATTCCGTGATCATGGTGACAACATGGTTTCATTGTCATCTTGTTCACATTGTAAAACTGTCCATGCATTGAAAAAATGATTTAGATATCCTGTATAATCATTTTGATCCATAATAAAAATACACCTTAAACAAAATGGGTCATATGGGTGTTCACGGAAAATTAGTTTTTGAAAATAATCAAGTATAACATATATTATCAAAACATTTGATAAAAATTATTTTTATAATACAGTTAGATAGAGTTTTTGTTGAACCATTAAATCAATAATCGTTTTAAAATACCATAAGTATTTTTTGAATATCTATAATTTAAATGAAAATATGAATAGGAGGTTAAAGGGTCTACTTCTTAATAAAAATTTTCAATATTATAATATTCATCAAAATCGTTTGATAAGCTATAATATATTTAAATGCCTTGATAATATTTACCTTTCATGAAAATATGATAATATTGTGAAAATATAATTTTATTAAATAAAACACATGATCCATGTTGATATCGAGGTATAGTGTATGTGTTTGATATCTCAAACAACTTCTTGCAAGTTCTTTTAATGCTATAAAATGTTTCACAATCATCTGAACAAGACTTTTCAATAATTATTGCAAGCTTGTTATCAGTAAGAGATATGAATATTGATTGAAATCCAACACCTTCCATTTTTAACTAACATTCCATAATCTAAAATTGTTATAAAACAATGATTTTACTTAAAGAGTAGACATAGAGACTAACCATGTGTCTATTAAATACACTTAATCCCAAATGTTTATTAAATTTACCTCTGATACCAACTATAATGCCCTAGCCATAATCATTACATAATATTGAGCTAAGTTAAAAATTCAAATTGAGGATCTTTCCATGGTTAAATTATTATATAATTAGGCCATAACTGTTACATTACATATAAAAAATTACAAGGTAGACACTTCTACTCAGTATCCATTTTTTCATAAAATTAAAACTCATAAAAGAAAAAAATAATTATTTTCTTGATATAAATCATCTTGAGTTTCCCCATTATCTTACCTTGCGTTATACCCTGTGGAAAAAATAAAAACATTGGATGGGTATAGAAATCATAGTAACAGTTATAAAATAAGGAAATATAACATTATTTCATCAATACATAGAAACATTAGCTCTTTACCATACCTCATGAAATCATAAGATTTATGAATAAAACATAGAAATCATAAATAATACAGGTCAATTAATTCATCGATATCAAACATACATTGTATCATTCACATCTACATAGGGAGTTACTTTTGGAATATCCATCAAAGTATATTCACTAAAACCCTTAATTGAATGTTTAATGTTTACCTTTTCCAAATTTCCCAATGCATTAGAGAGGTATCTCAGGCTCACCCGCAGAAGATTTATCAATGGAAAACCTATATATGTAAAAAATTCCAAATAACCTGAAAATATTCATAACACATAAAACAAGCATAAATTAAGGATGAAATGTCCACATTGCAATAAAAATATATCATTTGAAGATATTTACATTATCAATTCTTTATAAAACCATTTTTAAAACCATTAAAATCAATTCATAAATAGATTTTTGAATCAATGTTTCCTATACTACATTTAATATTTTGGAAGAAATATTAATTTCATAATTAATGTCCATATAAATAAATCCTTAGAACCATTTTTAAAACTTGTACATTAATGAGAAATATTTAAAATAATAAATCATTAAAACATTTAAATTGATATTTTGTTAAGGAGTTTTAAACAAAATGAGATAATCTTGAATAAAAATAATTGATGAATAACATTAATCAAAACTTATAATATCATGAGAATAATGAGATTTGTGATATAATATTTAAAAGGGAAGTATATAAAACATATAAAAGTGAATTGGGGGATAATAAAAAATAAGTCTCAATGGAATGTAAATTGAGACAATTTACCTTTCTATGATCATATCCTTATATTATGGAAAAATCAATGACATTCTTATGTGTGAAAAATAATAATACACCCAATATATGTGGATATTAAGAAGGTCTCTTACAGAAATTCGACTACCCAACAATGTCAAATTAAAAATAATAAAATGAGTTGATGATGGTGAATTGTGTCTCTCATAAAATGGATATAAAATATAAATCAATAAGGATATTAAATAACATATCCCACCATTATATAATTTCAATTTAAATACATAATATAAAAGATGTTATTTGACTTGAAGAGTAGGGTGAAAGGATCCCTTACCAATTTGGTAATTCATGAAATATACACCACTTGAAAAAGGATCATACAATTAGTACGTAAATACTAATATATTAAATTATGCTAGAAAATTAATAAATTCATGTGTAGTATATATACTAAACAGAAGGAAATAGTGATAAATATATCATAAATCTCATCGGAATAAAATGTGATATAAAAACACATAACCCGTTGTAATCAATTGAGTCATATTAACAAAAGATAATAACCACCCAAAGAATAACATAATACCATTAATATAAATAAAATCATGATTATATAAATCAAATTGATGTACACAATACCCCACATGCAATATATAACTGGAAAACAATTGAAATCTCATAGAATTAAAATTGAGAGAAGAGACCCCTTACCTTATGTCTGACATGACTCGTATGTTTTGTGTACTTCCTGAATAAAAAAATTAGTTAATTTATATTTAGGTAAGTGAATTTTAAAATTTTTTATTATTTTTATAACACTTATTACCTTGCTATTAAAATTATTAAATTATTTGAGTTCATATGTTACATTTTTTCGTCCCTCGAAACATTAGTCAAAAAATGAACTTGTTATAATTACAAAATTTCTATGTGATCAAATATACATTACATACACAATGATATTCATGACATAGATATAATATAAATCAAATATATCCAGTGTATATTTATTTATAATATTCCACATCATTTGGAGTTATGAAATGAAATGCACCGTTCAAGGGGATGGTAAGATGTAAATACACATGGACACTACTTTCATTTCTATTTTATATTTAATGGAATGAAAAATAATAATTCATAGATATATTAAAATTAAATAATAATATCTATGTTATTTAATTTAATTTACTACATCCTTTAGTTGTTCCACATATGGGATGACTGAGTCATATCACATTGAGTGGGTGGTAGTCCACACATTCTCAAATGAAATTATATTATTTACCCATTATAGATAGAATATAAGTATGATATAGATGAAAAATAAACAAGTATAGATACATTATAAATATAATATATATCACATGTAAATACAGTTCAATATTTTTTTCCACTATAAGAGATGGTAAGAGAAGATTGAACCATCACCGTTTCGTGAGGTAGTACTTCATTATCCACAGAATCATTGTGTTCTTCACCCATTAGACGGTGGTGTGTGTAAGTGTAGATAGAATTATTCTCATATCAATAACCTAGTATATTTGAAATACTGGTTTTGTTATAAAATAACGTAATAAAAATAGTTTACTGGGTTGGAGAAATAAAATAAAATAAATGAACTTAAGAGAAGACGTTACCTTTAAATCAGGTAACTCCCTTTGGTTTGAACCAAAATGATTTCATAAAGTGCCTTATGCCTATGGTAAGGGTTCTTAGTGTAATATATTGATATTGAGAGCTTATTTGGGATTATGTTTTATGAGACAAGAGTCTTGAGAGGTGTGAGTTAATGGGTTAGAGTTGAAGGATTTGTATAAGGGGGGGAGGGGCACTTTAGGAAAGTTGAAAATATTATTTTATAATATAACTATCTTAAGTTTCTAATGGTCAAAAGCTTATTAAAGTAAAAGATAATATTTCCGTTGTTCAAAATAAAATCATCCAATAACAATTGGACATGTATTTGATATTTTTTAGTCACTATAATCTTATTTTTTAAATCATTCATTAATGAGGTAAACACTGCATTATTATTATGTCATAAACAATTTTATTTATATAATGTCTAAAAATTATAAAAAAATACCATGATATATGAAATCATTTTATAATTAAAATTAATATTATTCGTTTAATAGAAAAATTATATAACCCCATTTAATTATTTATGTACTAAATTGTATATGTTTATGTCATTTCAGTCATTAAATTAAATTAATTAATAAAAAGTCTCATTATCACTCTTAAGTGGCTCTATGGGGTCACAAAATCAACCAAATGATGTCCATGATCTGAATTATATGAACCAATAATATCAGTACACATGTATTGTTAATTTATTGTTATTATAATATTATTTATATCTTGAATTATCCTTTTTACCTTAACCCACATTAAATAAATGTCAAAAGTTACTATTCATCAAAAATTATTTTCATCTCATTAAATCACATTTCACTAACTAATAAAAACCATATATTTCATATTTATTAAATTCTATTCATAGAAGTGGTAAAATATCCATTAAATGAAAATTTTGGTTTTTTAAGTACTACCTAGTGTTTTCAATATTCATCAAAAATTGACGTTTTTCAGAAAAATGTAGAAAAATCAGTGTAAGCTATATTTGATATTATGATTTCAAAAATGATTAATATTTTACCAAATTCAAAAAATTGATGTTTCATTAATTAATTTAAAATTAATTCTCATTGTCATATAAGAAAGATGTTTTTTATGAAATAATACCTTCAAAATGATTGACCCATGATTATGTTCAATTTCAAAGTGAAATTACTTCCAATGAAAAGCATTGGATTAAATGAAAAAACAATAATCAAATTAAAAATTAAAAAAATTATAAAGATAATCTAATTATATATGTAAATTAGATTAAAATGAAGTTTTGAATTATATTTCAATATTTTTCAATATTCATAAAAATAATAATTTTATCAAAAAATGACAAAAAATTTCCCAAAGTAGATATTGATGTCCATATTATAATGAAAAATTCTATTTTTTCATATAGAACTTATAAATGTTAAAAAAAACTAGAATTATATAGGGTTACCCATCAAAATGATGTAAATCAATGTTTTATATAATATTAGAGTATTTATGCATAAAATTAGATTCATTCAAATTTTAAGCCTCCATCATTTATTAGATAAATGAAAAACATTTAAGAATAATTTTTAATAATAATATTGTTAGATCTATTCATTCCTACCAATAATTGGAAATACATTAACTACTATTTAAAATAATATTATATTTTTATTTTTCAAAATGACCCAACGTTGTGTGCAATAAATATTTATAAGAAACCAGTTGTTGTGTATCAGGTATGCCATTGAACATAGAATCCCATTTAATGGAAAATAAATATTCAATTCACCAATATTTATAAATATGATAATTTATTATTCATTAATTACTTGGTATGTTACAATGGATGTGAAAATACTAGGGAATTTTATTTGTATATTATAGAGAACATTGGAAAAATATAGAGGTGGTGGTACCTTTTATAATTAAAGATAAGGGAATTATTGAAACATATAACTCTCTAGTATAGATTGAAGACATATTTAACATGTAATATTAAGTAAAATGGGATAATAATATATATTTGTTAAGGGTATGGTCTAGGAAGCCTAATCCAAAATATGCCAAAAAAAATTCCATATATTTTATTAACCCACAATCTCATTGAGTATTTCATTTAAAATATTTGATAATGACATAAATAATTTTTAATTAAGTAGTATACATTTAATTACTAAAAATTATGTAATATTTACTAAATAATTTGAACCTGAATCTTCTAAATGTTAAAAATAATATCATTAATAAATGAAAAAATATAAAAAAATTACTTTAGACATTATAACATGTAAAATGCAAAATGCTATATTTATAAAAAATAATTTTTATGCCTATATTTTATGATTTGGATAAAATTATAAATTATGTTGATTCTAGGGAAATTAAAATTAATATTATTATTCAAATTAGATTTTATCAAAAATAATATAATACCAATAACTAATTTAATTTATTGATACATTTAATATAAAAAAAATAAAAAAAATTTCTTTCTAAAACATTACATATATTTTAAAAAAAATAATGAATGGACCTAAAATATAAAAATAATATTTTTACAATCATTATATGAGAATGGGTAATATTATTAGAATTACAAAATAGATTTTTTTTAAAATGTTGCATTATTGTATAATAGTGTCATTAATTTGAATGTATTACTAAAATATTTATTCTTTTAAAATTCTACTAATCATAAATTATTATCGGAAAATCTAGGAAAATATTCTCTAATAATTTTAACAAACTGAATTAAAAATAATATGTTTGTTATATAAAATCCAAACAATAATCTTTAAGATATACTTACTTATACTAATATTTAAAAATACTGCTTTTATTTAAAGTGTTTTTTTAAACACTATGGGTTTATAAAATTATTTTATATCAATATATAATTTAAAAGATGTTAATATTTTAGTTTATATGTTATATTTTTATGTATTATATAATTTTATTTTACTACTATTTTGATAATAAAATACTCATTTTAATTCTATATTTGAATCATATATTATTTTAGAAGAAATATTTATTTTTATAAAAAAAACATATATATGTAATATTTAATAATAATAATTTTATTTCATTGTGCATTATATTATTTTAAATGTACTACTAAAAAATAAAAAATATTAGTATACCTAGTTCATATATAAAAAATTTTCATATTTGTATATATAATTATTTATTTCAATTGAATTTTCAAAACCATTTTTTATAACATCCATATTTCATTCATATATATGAACTTAAAAAATCTTTTATTCATTCCACTCTTGCATCACAAGGCATAGTTTAAATTTAAATTTTTTATACTTCCTTCTCAATTTGAAATTTCTATTATACATTATAGGTTATATTTGGATATTGGTGATCCTCATGTTTAAAAGTGATCTAGATTTTATTGTGAATATTTCACAATCTTCCATTTATTTACAATATTTAATTATGTTGTCTTAATGTATACAATTCATCCATGTTGTGTTTTAATACAAAATTTTCACTAGATAGATTTATATTATCGTTGTTTAATGTACCACTTTGAATGAATAATATGTATACATTTTTTTTCATATCATTTATTGACTTATTTTTCTTGTTTTATCCATTTGAAATAACAGAGAAATATAATTTGAAAATATATTTTATATAAATATGAATTTTTACAAATATGAATAATGTTTACAATAATACTAATAATAATAATAATATATTTTATATTATTGTATGTTACATGTTAGATAATGGTTGTTCAGTAAATATAATATCAATTTAGTATACCAAATATAAATATGAAATTTATTTATAATTATTATAATATATTTAGATACGGTGTAAATTTAAACAAACCATAAATATATGTTATTAAAACTATCATTTAATTTTATATCATTATTTATACAAAACTATTATCTATCATAAATTGATTATTTATAGAGAAAATTGAAGGACCCCGGGACACCCTGAGAGGGGAGGGGTGAATCAGGGTGACAACTTTTTCTTTTAATGTGATGGATCTTGTTCCCACGTTGGTAGGAACTTGTTGAACCTGAATGATGATTATGATTAGAAAGCAAACATTCACATGCATAGAGAAGACACATCACTTTTTACTTTGTTCACCATTAAAGGCTACGTCCAAGGAGCATACGCCGACATGTTTTCGGACGTACCCAATTTCACTAATCTTCACTAGCTCTGGATTATAATGGTTTGGGCACATACACTCTGTCCCAGACTCACTTCCTTTACAAAGGTTTAGGGATTGCTCACTGCTTCCCTCGGGTCACTCCCGTTGACTCCCCCAGGCACACTTCCCTTGGTGAAGTCAAAATCAGTTTATAGACGTGAAGGTCTATTCATCATTACATAATAATGCATCCTCTATTTTATGTAGATTCTCTATTGATGTCCAATTCTCATCAGAAGATGTATATCAATTTGTGCTGAGCGTACCAGGAAATCTTCCAGTTTTTTTGCAGCTTCAAGAGGACAGATGTACTTTAACAACACTGGTGCACTTCTCCAAGCCCAGCACGCAAGTCCCAATCCCGAAGCACAAGTGACACAAAACAACTTGCGTGACACTTACTCTTTCAACTCCGAACTTGCACGATGTTTCACCTTTATCTCCCCAACAACCGTGGTTGCGCAACCAAAAATCGGTGCACAGCCTCTAATTGTGCTCCCCCAACAACCACTTGCACGACTCCACTACATGTGTGACAAGATCTCGAAAAATATCTAAGTCTTGAAAACAATCATAAATGAGGAGGGGGTCCATTATTTATAGGCAAACTAGACACCGTGTGCGATGGCATGAAAGTCAACCATCAGCGTGCAAGTCTCAGCGTGCAGCTCTCTTCCCCTTCTAGTTACTTGCGCGGCCAACTTCCAAACTTGCGCGAACCTCTTTCCTTTTCCATATATTGAAGTTATAAACTTGAAAAACAAAAGATGCGCAATTTCCCAATCCTCCTTGGCATCGGCGTGCAAGTATATTCACGACACGCAGGTCACTTGCACGACCAGCCCAAAACTTTCCCATCCCGTATCCCTTTCCCATTTTCACATGTTCTGATCATGAAAAAAAATATAGTGCACAAGTTTCCTCACCTTAAAGTAAATGGAGCCATCTTCACTATTGTTGTCTACTTGAACGGTATGATCTCTTTGCTGGTACACATTCTGAAATTCCACTGAGGATTGACAATAAACACAAACCATACGCCAAATCATGCTGTGAAGACCCTGGTTCCAACAAAAATAACATTTACATTATCAAAAATATTTTTATTGAATATGCATTTTATGGGCAATGTCAATGTAATGAACTCTATGTTCTTTGATAGGTGTGGTGGATAAGATAACCATTTACAAGTGAGAGTATTTTAACACCTATATAGACTATGTTTCCTAAAATATAATAAATATCATACGTACCCCGTTTTTAAATAATGTCAACTATTATAAAATACTAAGAGTTTTGTGAAACATCTACTCATGATTTCAAATTATGAAAAATAAATTTGATACCTTTATCTTCTTCCATTAGTTTGACCCGTTTTTAAAACCATTAATCCTTTAATATAGTGAAAATCATTAACCATATTAACATCTTTTTTCGGGTGAAAATGAGATGGAGGATATTTATGAATTCTAATAGATCAATTAAAAATATTAAAACCAATATATGTTAATGGTTTTACAGATAATATTTATAATAATTATATAATTTGTATGCATAATTCAATGATAAACATTTACAAAAATTGAAATGTAAAATATATTTATAGCAAAATCTTGTATTGTAATGATTCAAAGAAAATTTATTTTAATATGATCCAAAATTTTAGAGTTATCTGAATTTTATATGGAGTTCTGAAATGAATTGATCTTATTAATATTAGTAATTATTGAAAATATAAATTATATGTTTTTTTAGAATAAAATATAATTTTTTTCCCAAATTGTCAATCATAAATATCAAAATTTAAAACACTATTTCGATTTTTTTACAAATGTAATACATTTTTTCATTAAATGTGTCTTATAATATTATAATTCATACCTATATAATATGTAAGTGAAAATTGAATTGAAATTTGAAAAAATATTATTTTTCTTATTGATCAAACAATATACTATTTTTAAAAAATAAAAAAACTTGATAAAAATAAAAAATTCATATGTTGAATTAAAAAATTATTCTCATTTAGTGGAATTAAAATTTATAAATTTAAAAACTATGATTATAAATTAAAAGTAACATAATAATTAATAATGAATTTTAAAAAAAAATAAACATCCTTAATAATTATATTTTCTTAATCACATATCACATAAATTATAAATAGAATAAATTTCTATAATTGATATTAAATAAAAGTTTGGAATTTTATATTGAAAGTAGAATTTTTTTTTATTTATATAATAATATAATTTTTATAAAATATATTTCTTTTAGATCATCTATAATTATTCCTCAAACATATACAATTTATATTTTAAAAGGAATTATTTTTTATGTTTTTTTTAAAATAAACCATTCTAAATTAATTAAAATAAATATATAATTTGTTTATAAATTTTAATTTTAAAAATAATTATAGTAATTTAAATATTTGAAAATAATTGGTTCATAAATTTAATTTGTATATAATTTTTAATTCTACATAAATAACACAACATGAATTCTTTATATTATTAGATGTTAAAATAAGAATTTGTAGGAGTCACAGTTAATATTTCACTACAAATAATCACATAGATATCTCAATGAGATTAATATTATAATGAAAATTATTTAACTCTTGTCATACATATTGGTTTCCCTCAAATTTATTTTCATTGAGTAACAATAAATAAACTACCTATCCTCTATGCAGAAAAAGTAAACCTCACAAGGAAGACACATATACCATCATTTTATATATACTATTCATATAAATTTCAGATTTGGATTACTAATTTAATATAATTGCAACATAAAAAACATTAATATAATGAAAACATTTAATAATAATATCACTTTATAACACTTTTCTTCATCAGTTTTGTATGTGAATAATATTACCAAATTGTGTTTATTTAATGTATAATTTCGTATTAAATTTAGGGGCTATCACATGTTATTCTTCAAACCATTTAGAAATATAATATCATATAATGGAATCACAATTTCATTAATTTTGTTTCTTATTACACCCTTTACATTGATTTTTCCATCATATTCAAAATTAATATATCCTTAATTATAAAAACGAATCATCATTGTGATATTTTTGTTGTTGACCATGCCTGTTATGAAACATCTATATATGATATTATAATTTCTTACAAATAAATAATTTTAGACAAACATAAAATCCTAATCATTATAACTATATTAATTTATGATATATTTAATGCACTAAATTGTCATATCATAGTTTTGTAAAAAATTGAGAGAATTGTTAGTGGTATGTTTATTGTAATCAAACATATTTCGGTTTTCTAGGAAATAATTAAATGGGTGATGAAATGGAGTTATTTATTTTGGATGTTTTTATTTGAATCATCTATTATCGTGAAGCATTTCTTACCACAACTATGTGGGATAAATTTTCTAAAGGACTGATGTATTGTAGAAAAATATATATTATTTATGATTATAGACTAAAAAATTCCAACATATTCTATTAAAATGACTCCTCTTTTGTTTTAATTAAATTTCCCCAAAAAATCATGGTCCATGTTATTTCATTATATTTTATGTTCATTCCATTTAAAGAACATCCTCATGCAAAGGAATGTTTTCCATAATATTTAATTTTATTTCATTATCAATCCTGAAATATTTAATATTAGGAACGAAAATATTTGTATAATTTTCATCAACTCTAATGAAATTCAATATGGGTCAATAATCATTAATTTGTAAGGTAATAAGTCCCTTCCCCATCTGTTTACATGTTCTACTAGTTTCATTATAGATGTGTGTGTCTAATAAAATATTTAATTGGTTAACTGAATAATATAACTTTTCTATAGTAGAAAATAGTTTTTTACAACTAATTTAGATGATTAAGTATCTTTTGTGGTATAATTTCATAAAATAAATTTAAATTTATTTTATTAAAGATTTAATTAATCCAACAATTCATTATCCAAATATACCTCTAATTTTTTTCATTAAAATTTCCAATATCGATTTCATTAACTACTCATATTTTATTTTGGTTTGAATTTAGATCCCACAAAGATATGAAAAAATATCATTATTTGTTTACTAATTATTAATGTTGATGTATAATGTAAAATTTTAAGTTGTTTCATCTTTTTTATATTATGTGTTCCATCTAAATTTAAGACTATTCATTATAGATATACATTTGACCAATATTCATTTTGATTTTTTTATTCCTCGTCATCACCACATGATTATTATTCACTATGGATTTCTTTTGAGATATTTCATTTCAAAAAATCAAAATTCTTTTAATTCATAGACTCCCAACATTCCAATGTTATTTATTCAATAGATTATGAAATATCTTGATTTCTGTGAAAATTATTTTTCAGTTTTGAATTGACCATTCAATTTCCATTAGAGACATTTGGTCAAAAATTTCCAATTTCCACATAGTATATATTTGATAGCAATTTGAGTAGAAAATCCACATATATTCTATCATTCATTCATGTATAACTAATTACTTTTTTTTCAAAATATAATATGTTTAAAAATATTTATAATGATTTATGTTTTAGTTATATATTCATTTCTATATGACATTGGATAAAAATGATAATAAAATTTGGAAATTCATATATCATCAATGAATTATTACCCACCAACATGAAATTTATTTTTCTCCATATGAATCAGTACATATAAAAAATGACTTAGTATTTTTTGATTTACCATCAAACATGATGGAAAACTATATATTTATTTTATAGTTGAATAATATATTACTAATCATATCAATGGTAGACACATTTAAGTGTTGATTATTTGCCAATGACTTTTTGTATTGAAAATTTTAAGTACAATCCCCATAATTTTTTTACAACGTATGTTTCATTAATAGAATCTCTATATCTCCAAATAATGTTTTTTTTCAAAATAAATGAAGAAATAATCTACCAATTCGACATTTAATTTATTATTAAATTAAAATTTTAGATGAATTATTATTAATTATTACTCCATCATATTATTATCATCATCTTGATTAATATAATTTTTTTGTATATTCTAATAATAGTTTAGATAATATGACACCCATAAATTGATTATCATATATTGATGAAATAGCTAGTTTTTCACAATCCCAAGTGATTGAATATTATTATTGTTACTAAAATATATTGAACTTATAATATTTTTTAATATATATATATATAGATATATATATCTTTCAAGGTCATATTAGAAACATTACGTCCAATATATATAAGATATTGAACTATTTTTTCTTTCCTTAAGGAAATAATTTTCCATTATATATGGGAACACCCTTATTGACTAAAAAAATCCAAATATCTTTATAAAATTAAAATACATGATATAATTAATATATGTCCTAAAAATCCTTTTTAATAAATATCTCATCAACTATCATTTTACAGGTGATGGAATCTCATTGAAACTTAATTGAATATATAATCCTTCTATAATACATATTGTAAGGCAATAATAAAGTGTGAATGACCAGTGGTGGAGGGGGAGAATCTATCCATACAAATAACCAATCCTATATAAGTATTATTTATAACCCTATTAAAGAAATGATAAATTTAGGAAACAATGTGGTGATGATGAGTGATATAGAGTAAAGAATAATTAATATAAAACAATAAATTTTCAAAAGGTTCAATTAATAATTTTAAAAGTTAATACACATGTTTATTAGGGTTTTTCATTCTTTATCCCACGTACATATCAATTTAACAATAAAAATAACTGATATTATTTGGAATATAGTAATCAAATCCTTGTAAAAAAGATAAAAACATGTGTTCACATACTAATAATTTTTTTATAAGACACCATGAATTTCTTTATGTTTATATATATTTTGGACTACATTTTCCTTCGTCAAACCAAATAAAAAAATATATCTCTATCATACATTGAGTGTTTGGTCACATATAACCATGTAACTCAGATGTTTTATATACCAATCTATATATAATAATGACCCTTTTAAAATATGATGTGATTACAAGTATTTCATAATTTTCATTTTGTCAACCTATAATCCAAAAATTATAAAAATTAATATTTAAAAAACATAAAATATATTCTAATTGATTAAATAATTATACACCTTTATTCACTTTAATATTGGGTGAAAATAAAAATAATGTCACAAAATTTTCACTCCTTAATTGCACATGACACAACACTATAATTTTTTTTATAATTCTATGATCCCAAGACATTACATTATATTTTTTTATGATGATATTTATTAAATGGTAAAATATATTGTTGAAAAAATTTACTAAATTGTTTTGATTTGTTGTAAATGAAAAAATTGAGTATTATAAATTTTTTATAGTAGGGTAAAAATAATAATTATGATTGTAATCATATTATTATAATTTTCATAAAGAATTTAAATATAAATTATAGTGGAAATATTTTGTATGTTAATATTTTTTTCTCAAATTAGTAATGATGACATTATCTCTTATTCTATGTAATGAAAATTTATGTTATTGATAAATTATTATGAACTATTATCAAATTTTAATGCATTTTATTTTTGATATGTTTTTTCGTATTGGTGTCTGTTATTTAATAATAATAAAATTTATTATTATTATTAATATTCAATTGAAGAAAATAGTTTTGGTTTCTATATGTGTGTACATATAATGTGTTTATATACATGTGATATATATGTGTGTGTATATATAAATGAATATGTATATACTTGTATATATGGATGTGTTGATGTATATATATATTATATACATATATGGGGTTAACATATAAATATATTTTTATATGTGTGAGGGTGAGTATTTTTGTATATATATAATGTTTGTTCGTAATTGAACGACATTATGTATATATTTAATGAATTATAAAATGTGATTACAGAGGTTTTTGAAAAAAAAAATTAATCTATAATGGAGGGAGGAAGATGAATTACGTATGAGATAAAAAGTGAAAAAATTATTAAATATAATAAATTAAAAGAAACCATGTGGTTGTGGAGATTCTTTATAGACTAAGGGATATGCGCACATCGCATGGATTTTAATATATATATCATAAATGTTATAAAATAAAATGAAATAAAATCAAAAAAATTAAAAAATAAAATGGAATTGTGGTATATATTGTGTGGAATGTACGGGGGTATTCCTATCCACCCTCATTCTAATATTCATATCTCACTCCTCCCCCACACACAAACACACAAACTCGGCCTATATCCTTTTTATTTTATTAATTATTTGAAATTTCCCGATTTTATGTCTTCTATGATACTAATTAAATTGAATTTTAATTAGAGTAATTATTTTCATTTTGGGGAAAACAATCTAATTAATTTTTTATGTAAGTGAGGTATTTAAATAAGTGTTAATTTATTCATTTTTTTAATATGAATTGTTGAAAATGTTGACTGTTCCAATAAAAATGTTGTTAATAAAGAAATTGATTATATGGGTAAAATTGGATATTGTAAGAGACCCTTTTAATAAAAGTATTATTTCATTTATGGTAAAAATTCATTTATATTACAAAACTCTTTATATTCATTATTGGGAAAAAATTAGTATTAATATGTGGCACATTAAGAATCTTATGCATATTTATTTTTCACATGATATGTTTGTATGAGATTCCTTGACAAGAGTTTGTGATAATTTTATGTGGATTATAAATGTTATGATACTAATTAAAATGTTCTTGTGTTTTTTGTATATGAGTAATTGTGATAAACATGATACCGTTCACAAGATGTGATATTCATTATGTTATTTTCATTTCATATCATATGTGTTATTATTGAATATTTTGTAGAAAGGCATATTTGATGGCCATATTTGGTCTATCAGTCGAGTGTAATGTGCTAGTTATTGTTAGCTATTCAATTGGTCTATATTATCTATTAGGACATGTAATA
Source organism: Viscum album (assembly GCA_963277665.1). Taxonomy (NCBI): domain Eukaryota; kingdom Viridiplantae; phylum Streptophyta; class Magnoliopsida; order Santalales; family Viscaceae; genus Viscum; species Viscum album. Next base: position 493,085,749 of record OY728162.1, read on the forward strand.
TAATTTTGTTCTTTACTCATAAAGGTTTTTATCAGACATTGGACTACATGTCATATGATTTGACACTATCCAACATGATGGATATTCCAGAAATTAGTTGTTATATAGAATAGTTTTCCAAACAGGTGGGATTTATAACATGATATTGTGATGTCTTACTGATGGGATGTGTCTAACGGATGATTTATGTTTCTTCTAGAACAGTTTTAAAGCAGAAGCAGTTTCTTTTAACAAGGTGACAATGTTGATAGAGTCTGTCTCTGAAAACTCAAAATGTGTTATTTACATGTGTGATATATCATTGTTAATATGTCTAATTAGTATATATTTTGAAAATAGAATTTATATTTTATGTTATGATGTTAAGGGTTTGTGGTGTTGTGCAACAAACTCTTTAAATCACATAAAACTATGGTATTTCAATGCACATAGAGATTCCATACATAGAGATCTAGTGAATGGAGTGTTCCAAATAGTGGTGTTTGAATATGTGGTGTAGGAGGATTCATACATTACATAAGGAGTTTAAGGAGGAATGTTTCTACTTATTTTCACTATTATTACCTATAGCATGGATCCATGATAATTTGGTTTATTTATTTTTATATGTGCGTCCCATATTATTGTTTTCTTATGTTACATTGATTACTTATTATAAGTTTGTTACTTATTATTCACGATATGAAATTATAATATGTATATATTATTCCCACTATTACATGTGAGACCTAACTACTTGTCAACAAGAAATTGCATATGGGGAGGTTATTATTATGAAATGTGGATTTTCATCTCGAACCCTGTTGATAGGGATCATTGTTAACAATTGTTATTAGTGATTATGTTTACTAAATTTTTTCTCCTTGTTCCTGTATTTTATGTATAGAATAAAATAGTTTTGATTATTGGAAGATGGGGAGGGTAAATACACTAGTGCCTGATCATCACAATATAATAGAAATTCCAGTAGCAATAATGTTGGAGATTTCTGTTTATTAATTATTTTTTACAATTGATATACTTCACATTGGATGATTCACGAGATATAAATATTTATTCCAATTTTATTTGTGTTAGTGAAAAATAATTGTAACATATGTTCACTCTCTATATATACATGTTTCTTACCGTAGACACATAAAGATATAATTAAATGCATGTTGAAATTGTTATAATTTCTATTTTACAATATAATTTCATTATTGTATTTAAGATTATTGTATTATAATTTTTGGTGTATATATGTGGATATGACTAATGTGAAGATGTTGATAACTTGGACATATTTCATTGATAAATTATATTTAATAAATTATTGTGATTGGGTTATCACATGGTTTATGTTGGTGTTTTAGGGTGTCCGAATGGAATAAATATTTTATGAATGTATTTTATGGGGAAAAATATTTTCATTTTGATATAGAATTTAATATGGTGGTTTGTAGTGTTTCAATGATATACATTTCTTGTCTTGGATTATAAAAATTACGGGGGGTATTATAGCGACCTAAATCATTAATTTCAATTATCATTTTATGAGATTTATTAAAATGATGAATACACAATTTTGAAGTCATTTAAAAAAATTATTTCTTTAAACTGAAATAAATCATTCCGCATTTTAATTTTTAGATATGATGATCAATATTATAATAATAATTTCATAGTATTATAATATATGTCAACAAAAAATTAAAATATTAATTTCCAATTAATTATTGTGTTACAATAGGATTGTTTCTAGGTGAGTAATTATGGTTGGTCAAAATAATATTTAGGATCTTATTACTTGTGATGTTTAACTAAATTTTTTCTTGTTAATAGAAATTTATTAACTATTATCTATTTTTAATGAAAATTACTAATGTTATTTTCATATTGGTATTGAGGGGAGGGAATTTACAATAAAAAAATACTGTGTAATTATTATTATAAATTTGGGAAAATAATATTAGTGTGTGTGTGTGTGTGTATACATATGGTATATATATATATATGTATATGTACAAAAGGGTGGGGGTAAATATGTATATACTTTTTAGTGATTATATATAATGGGTATATATATGGTGTTAATATATATACTGGTGAATATATATGTGTGTGTGTTTGAGGGTGTATACAAATACATGGGTTGTCTATATATATAATGTGTACGTATATATGGATTATTTTCTATACATATTTAATTATTGATTATATTTTTTAGAGATATTTTTTAAAACAAATGAACTGTTATGGTGGATCAAAGTGGAAAAAATTATGAGCAATAAAAAATAATTAATTAAATAGATATTATTTATTTATGTGGGTGTGGATAGTGTACATTGATGAATATATTTTTCTAGTATGAGTAGATTAAAATATGAAGTGATATAATTTATTTCACTTCTAAATAGCTAGTTTTTTGGTAACTGGTTCCAATATTCAAACACATCAAAATATCAAATACAAAATTCAAATCCAAGCATCATCATACAAAATCTCTGACGTACATCGTACGCCACATGCCTCATGATGCACCGCCACCTCGAACCTTGCAACCATCCGTTAAGCATCCCACTAGAGTAAAGATTCAGCAAAACCAACCACCGGGGAACCTTGCCTTCACGTTATGAACCTACCATCAAATCCATAATTGTCACCTTCAAGCCTTCGTCGATCCTCACTGGAGAAAACCCCCTATCGTCGCCACTGCAGATTCAAAGTCCCATCCACAAAAATAATCACCCAATCCACAGGCAAAATAAAAAACATCACGGTATTCAAACAGGACCAAACAAACCACCAGATGAAACCATCTCAAAAACTATCCAGGACAGAATACAGAAATTAAAACCTTTATCATCGCTGAATGCACCATGATAGAAACCTAGCACAACCCAAAATCATAAAATCATAACATGAGAGAAATCACATCTTCAATGATAAAAAACCTTTAGGAGTCAAGAAAAAGGCCCCGCCACCACCTTCAGAACAACACCCAAAGACCAGATCTACTAAAATAACTCTCAGACATCACGAAAATCAACGAAACCCCCAAATCAATGCATCTGAAACCCACACCCTATTCCGAATCACGCTTCCTTGAGAAACCCTAGCTGAAACCACATGCTATAGTGAGATGGAGTCCAAGCGACAATTTTGTACATCGAGTGTGAGAAGAGGTCCATGCGACATCGCCCCTAGGAGAAACCACATCCATACCACACTAGGAGGATTGACGATGGGAAGACATGCCTACTAGGGACAGGGGAGAGGAAGGCGGTGGTGCGGAGAATCCTATCACCGCAGGGCCCTTTACTGGCTCATTTTCAATAGATGAATATAATAAATTGTATGAAATGAAAATAATTTTTTTGTAGATGATAATAATCTAAATTGGAACTTCAAGAATATTTTGTGCAGTATATTGGGTAATTCATCCCCACCCCAACACCTCACTACTTATATTTCCTCTTTCTCTTTATTCCATGAATTATTTTTATTTATTATAATGTTAAAAATCCATCTTTTTAATATTATCTAACAATGAATGTATTGAATCATCAACTATGGTATTGGGTTTATCATGATTAATTGAAATTAAATCCTATATTTTTTTTGTTTGTGTGGTGTTTTATTTATATTTAAATGAATCCTTTTTTGAAATTTAAATTATCATTGTTTTTTGTAATTTTAATATAAATTAGTTCATTGGGAATTGTTTATTAGGGGGTAAATTGGAATTAGTTATCAATCCTTGTCATCAAAATATTGTATCACAGAAGTCAGAAATTCCTACTAATTAATATATATTTTATACGGATTACTCACATGATTGTTGTCATGCACATATTGAATAGTGAAAAACATTATCTTTATACATGACCAACGTAGATATCTATGTGGGTGTGTAATGTTTACTTGTTATTGTTTTTCCTACATTTGGATTGTGATTATTCTGATACTTTTTAACATGTGATTGATTTTCAAGCATAATGATTATTTTTATTACCATGACAATGTCCACATGATTTGATTTAAGTTTTCTGTTTTCATCTATTATCATAAATGTTGTTCTTCTATCTGCTATAGTTGGTAATATTTTGCGACCCTATGAAGAAAACCCATCTAGAAGGATGGTCTAGTCAATGGTTGGTATTTATATGTGAAATTCTATTTACCAAGATGTGTAATATATAGTTGGGTTATACATTGAGAGGGATGTGGCATCCATTTATTTATATTACAAATGATTTTAGATATTCCATCGAGAGGGAAGTTGCAGATATTGGCCTATATATTATAGAGAAATAAATAATGACTTAGTTTCAATTTATATTAACATTAAGTAACATTTTTGTAACACTTAAAAGCTAATAAAAACAGATTCCCAAAAATTGTACACATAATGTTCTTTTAAAAAATGGAATCATTAAAATGGGTATATAACTGAGCTATAATATTTCCCACTATATTCTTCTTGACTAGAAACCTTGCTGAAAAAATAAAACATAATATATATCTTTATAACTAGGGAAAATAAAGCATAAAAATGGTTTAGATCAAATGATTAGAATTGATAAATAATGGACAAATGTAATCATAATCATTTGCGTAAGTGTTTGATAACATGATCAAAATATTTGAATATTATACACTAAATATAAAATTTCATAAACATGAATAATTTAATAAATCATGATGTTTTATAAGACCTGATTCATTATTAAGAAGATAAATTAATACATTATAGTATATATAGGAATAATACATGAATTTATAAAAAACATGTTTGTATTAAATATTATTTCTATAACAATCAGGTTATCATTGCTAATTCAATCATAGTGGAAAATGTCCTTTACATAACCAATTTTGTTACCCATATGAGCCATGTATTATAAAACCATGTTCGTCACTCATTCACTCCATATAATACTGAACTGAGTTCAACCCTCATTTCATCCATGTCTATATAATGTGATATAAATCATTACACAATGTATTGTAGGGGTTATAGGAACCACCGATCTCATAAGGAATTCATATTTATATATATGTGACGCAAAATCATAATAAATAATATAATAATACATGACATAAAATTTGTATCACAAACTTGTAATCATTTCATATCCTCTGGTAAAAAAAACATGTTTTATATTGATTTCATCAAAATCATAACCCATGAAAAGAAGAGGATTCCATAATCATGTAACCCATTTAAGATAAACATATTTTGTAATTATAAATCCATAAAACATAAAAATAAGATAAATAATATTATGGGAATAATTTAATGATATCATAGAAAATAAAATATTTTTGAAAATCATTTTAATGAAAAGAAAGCTGAAGACATATAAAGGAATCATTGATCAAATTTTGAATTCCATTTCCCATTAAAAACAAACAAAGGTGCTTGAAAATCTTTTGAATACTATTTTCTTTGAAAACATATATTGTAATCTATAAAAAAAATTCATTGAAAATCTATTTTAAATACACATTCTGAAAATAAATATTTTAGAATTTTAAATGAGGATTTAATGAAGTAACAGTTGGTAAGGCCATACATACGGTATGAGGTAATATGAAAACTCCTTTTTCATGGTAATAAGGTTAGAAATAGAACAATTATTGGAATGTGACAATAAAATCCTTAAAAAAAATTGGTAAAATGAAAAAAGGTTAATTATCTCAATTATTGATCAACGAAAATTAGTATAATATTCATGGAATTCAATTTTGGAAATCATGGTTTGAAAATAACAATTATTTCCGAGTAAAGGGAAAGGTAAGGTTATATTTTATTAAAAGAAAATTATTACATATTTTAAGTACCAATGAGTGAACAAATTGTAATAATACCTCATGAAATCAACAGTAACTAGAGGATAAGTAAAATCTTAAGTAGTCTTAAAATATGGATCATAATATTTCATTAATAAAAATATGATCGTAAACAATATCCATAAACTATGAGATTTTTACAATAAACTCTTACTACATGGTAACATTAAATCACATCCCATGAGTAAAAAAATAAAATTAAACATAGATGTAAATTATCATTAAAATAATTAAATTCATTTAATAACAATTCATATGGTTGTTTATACATCTCATATAAAAATACATTTGTATAAAATGGAATTTATCTCAGAGAAGTAAAATTGAGTCAAATTTACTTTAATGATTTGCAATCATTTGAAACATAAATACCATGAAATAATTATCATAAAATGGTTATGAAAATACCTATAGAATGAAGTATTACCTGAATAGAATATATTATAGGTAGTATATACACCACACAAACCAAGTGAGTGGTGAATAAATTTTGTATCTCATAAATATAAAGAGTGAGATAAAATTCTATTACCTCATGTCCTGATTCTCATCAGACTCATTAAAACCTCATATATTATAATATAATTTATTTATACATCTATCTAAGAACCATATTCTTACTTCTAATATCATATATATTTTTATTATGGATTTATATTATCCACTTGTTTTTTTATGTGTCTTAATTTTCTATAGCATTGTTACTTATACATATATCATGATTTCTAGAATCATATCTACCACATAAATATAATTTTTTCCTGTATGTGTTATTATAATCCATATAATATATAAATTTGAAATAGAAATCATCGTTCATGGAGATGGTAAGCCATACATATTCATGATGGATGTTTCCATTTAAATATCATGTTGAGAGAATATAGAAGACATATATGTATATATATATATATATAATTATTAAAATGTATTTATTATATCATATATATAATATATATTCACTAACAAAATCATTAATACATTCCATGTTGTGTATTAATTAATCACATCACTTTGAGGGGTCGGTCATCCACATGTTCTCAAAATAAATTATTTTATTAACAAATAATGTATTTTATAATGATACATGATGTAAAAAAAATTTACAACCATAAAGACATAATAAAAATATTATTTAACACATATAATTGATTTTTCATCATTATATCATCCATGGCAGGTGGTAATGGAAAAATGAACAATCATCATTAGGTGACATAATTGTTCTGCGTACACGTAAACAGTTTGTTCTTTACCCATTAAATTGACGTGTGTGTGTATGTGCACACATAAACCTTATCCTAGGAACATAATAGTATATTGTGGATAATATTTTTCTTTTAAAATAATTTAATAAAAATATATTAGTGAGTGTATAATGAAAACAAAACAATGACGTTTGACGAAGGGTGTTACCTATTAATCGAGTAACTCATATTTATTTCCACCATAAGGTTTCCTTGGAATGATTTATTCACAAGGTAGGACTAAAGGATTAAGAGAGGTATTTTGGGGATATATTTGGGCAGAGTTTTAATGAGCATATTTTACTTCATAGGGGTGAGGAAGTGGTAGGAGAGGAGGCCTTTTAAAATTGAGGAGGGGTGTAACTCATGTAATATTAATGAAAAGGGAACCCCAACCAAGTTTTTTATTGATAGTGGATCAAATAATGGCTCAATTTCATGAAAGGAGAGTATGGGGTATAAATATTTATAAAAATGAATTTTTTAAAAGTGTATAGTTTTTATTGGGACTTTTGTTTATAGTTTAGTCCCTTATTAAATTAATTTATAATTTATCATTGTAATTAATTTAAATTAATTTCAATAATATGTTTTCTATAAAACTAAGTGTAAAATATTAAAAATTATTAATTATTCTAATAGAAAACAAGGAATCCATTTTTACAAATTTCAATCACATACATGGAAGAAATAAATTTAAATAAAATACCATAGATTTTATTATAATATGTGTTTTTTGATTAAAAATGTTCCAATGGATAGTATTATTTTATAGTGAATTTAAAAATTAAATTGATTCCAATGTACTAATTTATATTTTAAGATAAAAATTTAAATATATTAAACAATAAAAACAATATAACATTCAATTTAAATATTTTAATAAATATGAAGAAAATGATGTTTTGAATTAAAATTCAATAATTTTAACTATTCATTAAATAAATAAAACATCGTTGAAAAATAAATACAGTTAACCCTAAACTAATATTTATTGACTGTTTTTAAATACTAAGCATATTTTGGCATATAAGAATTATGATACTTCGATAATTTTGATTTAAAATAGGGTCTCCATTAAAAGGTGATAATGTTGCCCTAATTAAAATACAGGGTTTTATATGTGATATAGGATTTATTATTATCTAATGATTTAAAAATATAAATGATTAATATAAAAAATATTTACATGTTTATATAAAATATAAATTAAAATAAAATTGCTTAATAATTATAATTTATGAAATTTATTGGGATTAAAAAACATGATGAGTCTAAAAATAGTTTTCTGTACAAAAACTCCATCTATATTAAATTGGTTTTTATATTAATCTCAAACTAATATTTCACTATATAATTAATTTTATAGTATATGAAAACCATATATTTAATTAATTTAGTTAAATATATTCATAAAATTTAATTTAATGGATATGTGATATAATATTACATTTTTAAAAATATATAATTGTTTAGTTACACTCAGTCATCTGTGTTAAACAAACCATCAAGGAAAGTTAGTATTTTTTGAAACATACTCTTACCTGAGTATTCTGTATAGATAAACATAACCTTTATATTTTTTTTTATTTCATGATAAACTAGTAATTTCATACTATATATGAATATCATAGTTCCTTAAAATATATAAAATAACAATTTATGATTTTGAATGAAAATATAAATATATATAAATGAATAAATTATTTCAATTTTTTTTTTTCAAATAATCTCATTAGATTATATTATACACATTTAAAATAATTTCGACTTAAAATTTCATCTATTTTATTATTGTATTCACACATGAATGTTTCTTTTTTTTAACCCAATTTTTATAAATGAATACTAAAACATCCAATTAAAAATTATTGTTGGGGACATAATGGTAACCCAAAGTAACAAATAACTAGGAATCCATATATGAGAAATTATGTGGTAACTAAAAACATGTTCATGGAGGAAAAAAATAAATATTCATAGGGAGTGATTCATGTTTTCAAACACAACCATGTAAAGGATAAATAATAATTTAAGGTGCCCAAATTCATAAATCCACTATGATTTATAAGTTCATTGGTTTAACAAAAAATGTGATATTTGGTCAATATTTTTTTCTTATTGTCATAATGTTTAGAAAATCTTTTATTAACCCTACATATATCAAAATTTACATATATTATAATTTTTAATAAAAAATTTCTTTTTTTGTGCCATTATAAATTTATAATTAATAAATTACATCAATGAATGGTTTTCCATTAATTAAATTCATGTTTTAATCAATAAAATCAACATTTAGTGGATATTAAGGCCCATAAAAATTGAGAAGTCTAATTATTTATCTAAAAATAGTCTTTGAAATTAATATGGTTATTATATTAATATATCAATGAAATAATTAACACTACTCATTCATCAGTAATATTTATTCATCATAAATAACAACACATTATCCAATACATTGTGTAGGCTGTTCGTAGTTGTAAAACCCATATCATCTTTCAGTCATGGGTTCGTGACCCCTGACTTTTTAATTCGTGACTCTTTGACACCAGACATACAAGATTCCATTTCCTAAAACCACAAAAATATAATTTAAAAATTAAATATTATCGAAATCCTTGATATAAGGATAATCACTAAATATCATTCTATCTAGGGTTATCAATAAAACGTTGGAACATAAATACTTTATTAGAAGTTTAAAATAAACATTCAATAAATGGATAACCTTATAACCCTTCTAAAATACCAATAACATTAGGGATAAAGTCATGAAATAAGTTAAACATTGATCCCCCAAGTATCACAAAGCAGATCTTTATTGTCACCTTCCAAACACCGGAATACCCTCACCATGTATTCTCTTGAAACTAGGTAATACCCTGAATTATCATTAATACTTATGAAAAAATGCATTCTTACTTATTAAAATGTTTTCTAGACATATTCCTTAAATTTAAGATGTTTTTAACATCATCCATGATGACCGAGAAAACATTTTCAACCAATTACGAATTAGATCCAATGTAATCAGCACATTCTATTTCACATATTTATATCCAACATTTCTCTTATAGAAAACAATAATTTTCAAGAATTAGGAATTAATTAAGGGGTTTCTTTCACTTAATATTGTTTTCCCCATGAATATCACATTGTCATTAAGTTACTTTTCATGTAAATTTTAATATTTCAAAAATATTCATGAAAATCCATTGAAAAAAACATAAACTAAATAATTTTTATATAAATTTTAATTACATAAACAAAATACATAATTACTTTAATTCATCCCCTTTAATGGTTGTAATGGAATATTTTCATTCTTGGTTTATAAGTATTTTTTTTCTAAGAATTTTGTTTGATAATTCAGTTTTCTCCACAGATGCTATATTGAACTCCATGAAAATTAGTCAATCTATGTCCTTTTTCCCATTGAGATAACATATTACCCTCCATTTGAGGTATTCCTCAAGGTTCCTCATCCCTAAATCTTGACATGTAGGAAGTTAAATATCATTTAATCTATGCTCCTTATAATTGGATCATTTATAGAATGTTATCAACCACATTTTTTATATGATTGTAATATAACCAATGATCACATTGTTAAACATATATAGTAATTGTTGAATAAGTATAATAACAATATATTACTCTATAGTCATTATAAAATATTGATTCTAAATATAACCAGATTGTTTATTAGAGTCAATGATAACTATGTTTTTTTCTATTATCATCCATTAACACAATGGAAAAGAGAACGGTGTGAGAAAAACATATAAAAAACTACATAATAATGAAAAACTAATTTCATGGTATTTGAATCATGACACCCACTTTTTAATCAATGGAACATTTGGTTTATCATATGTTATTAATATTTATATTCTATTCATATCTTACATAATGGTTCATGATGAGTTTTTAAATTTTCAAATCAAAACCCATGGGAGTGTCCAACCATGAATGAAGGAAGGGATGTTATCATTTACTATATTACCCCAAGTCAGGCCCAAGACATCATGTTAGAGATTTTACCCCAAGGTAAATATGTTATAGATCCAAAACCATTAGTATTATCTAGAATAGAATGTATTTATATGAAATCAGTCACTCTATCCTTTTCAAAAAAAAATTGGTACATTTTCCTATACACTTACTTATCCTTACATTTATCTATAGACATTTCCTTATATTTTTAACAAATGTTATCTTAGCCGAGTATCCAAAGTATAACTAAACCCTTTCTATGATACCAACTATAATGAGAAATTATTAATACACATTAACATTAAAACATTTTATTATAATACATAAATAATAATAATAATAAATTCCCAAAGACCGTATTAGTCATGTTCCATCGAAAACATGAAACATGAAAACTGGTACATTAGTGAGCTTTATTATATCCAACATGGTTCTTGATTACAACCCTTAATATAACAATAAAACAAAATTTTCATTTTCATTTTCTTGGGTAAAGGAATCATAAGAATGTGTGACGTCAGATGCTATGTAATAGAAAATAGGGGTGATATTTAAGCATAAACATGTGAATATGAGTATGAAAATGTGATCAAAACATTTTATGATTATACTATACATATCAAAAATCATAAACATGAATCCAGGAATAAATATTGATAGTTCATAATACATGAATCATAATGAAATAATGAATATAATCCATGAAATCATAACATAGGTATAATACATGGAATTGTGGAAAAAACAAAAGAATATAATATGATTTGAGTAGTATTTAAGGCATCACATCAAATGAATTATTTGTGGATGAAGGCCTTTTCATAACTGGTTTCATTCCTCATCTAAGCCATATATTACACAACCAGGTTGACTCCTCATTTTGGCCATGTAATACTAAACCATGTTCAAAAGACATTCCAACCATGTTTATCTCCTGAGATATATATCTTTACCTAATGCATTTTAGGGAGATATAGATCTTGAAAATATCATAAATAAATCATACATAAATTATTCACAAAAATAATACATAAAAATATATTAACCCATGAAATGAAATTGGTATCCCAAATATGTAATCATATTATAACCTGTATAAAATGATATAGGTTTCATAATCATTAAATAAAAATCATAACCCTTTAAAGGAACCAAATTTCAGAATAATATATCCCATGAATAAGAAATGAGTTTCATAATCATCATGAAATCAAAACACAACCATTCATATAAATAATATGAATGGAACCATTGAATAATTTTCCTAGATAGTATTGTGTAATAATAATGAAAGTTATTTTATATAGGAAATAATTTTTAATGATCATTTAAAAACATTTATCAAGTTAATTACCCATTCTAATTTGAAATTTATTTTTTAAAATGGAATCCCTTTTGAAAACAATTATGAAAGTAAACATGAAAAGATATAAAGGAAGCATTTAATACACATTGAAATAATTTTTACATTTCAAACATCTAGATGATCTTGGGACCTTTTAACACACATTTTCCTTGAAAACATATAAAAGAATCGTGAAAACCATTTTAGAACTATTTAATTTTAATTAAATTGTAAAAATTATTTCATAAAATATTTCCCTTTACAGATGATAGGAAATCTTCAATGAATTAGTAGTGGGTAAATTTGTACATGCCATTTGAGGTAAAAATAACATTTTTTTCATGGTAAGAAGGTAAGAATTTTTTTTCTAAGATACAAGAATATTATATTGAAAAAATTAATAAAATAAAAAGGGTAAAAATTTCAATTGATGATCATATGATATTCTTTAAATATTATTTAAATCCCTTTTGGAAAGCATGGGTTTGAATGAACATAGATTTCCGACAAAAGTGAATGGTAGGGAGATTTTTTCTAATTAACTTTTTTATTTTTATCATTAGTAAATTATAATGGAAGTGTCTAATAATACATTAATAAACATATTATAACTAGTGGAGAAGAAATTTCATGATTTTTCTTGAATGATGGATTATAATTTTCATTAAGGAAAACATGATCCCAAATATTCTCTATAAATGTTGAGATTGTTTCAATATACTGTTACCACATTTTAACATTGAATAATACTCCACATGTAGAAAAATTAAATTAAATTGTGATTTAAAAATAAATAAAAACACAGAAAATGATGTTTTTACATTGAAAATTGATTTTATAAAACTCCTATAAAAATATAGTTGAATATCATTGCATGTGTTAAAATGAATGAAAATTGAGGGAAAATTACATTACTGATTTTTTAACTATTAAAACACAAAAACTATGAAAATTAAATCAATCAAAGGTAATTTAAATACCTTATTATTTAATTATAAGATACATATAATACATTCAGGGGGGAGTATAAAAACCCTAAAAAATATGTGAGTATTTAATAAGGCATGTATCTCATAGAAATTAGGAGTGAGATTAAATTCCCTTACCTTGTGTCTTGACTTTTGTCATAATCATTCAAAACTCTTGTATATTAATTAATCATTTATTATACATATAAAAAAGATAAATATTCTTACTTATAATACCATATATGTATATATTATGGAATTATATTATATTTTCTTTAACAATTCTATCTCTAGGATTCAGTTTAGTTAATATCTTCTATGTTTTTCACTTATCATAATTTTATATATCATGGGTCATTATAATAATATAATGATTTTAAATAATGTAAACAATGATTTAAATATAATTTATATAATAAATATTTATAGTATACTAATCCATAGAATATAAAAGAATGGAATGTAATACACCATTCTACGAGACAATAAGCTTAATTTACACATGAACATTAATTATGAATAAATTGTCGTGTAGAATAAAAGAAAGTAAGAGACATATATGTATATAAATTCATATATAAATCATTAGTAAATTGAATTTTATTATATTATATATATCATCTATATTGACTAAAACTATCCTTAATACATTCCATGATGTGTATGAATGAATCACATTGCTTTAAGGGGCGGTAATCTGTACTTTCGCAAACAAAATTATCATATTAACACAAAAAGGAATGTATAAACGGATGTGTTGTAAAATAATTTCAAAATCATAATGATATAATTATATAATATATGACATAAATAATTATATTTTCTATCATAATTTTCTCAATGATATGGGGTAAAATAAAAAATAAACATTCATTGTTTAGTGAGGTAGTAAGTTGTTGTACACGTAAACAATATGTTTGATACACATCATATTTAAGTCAGTGTAAGTTCAGTAGATAAAATATAATATCAAATTATATTATATAAAGGATACATTTCTTATAATATTTTGAAATAAGAATATTTGAGGATGTGGAGAATGAAAATAAACGAAAGGAGTTTTCGAGAGGGTGTTACCTCTTCTTCAGGTAACACCATTCAGTTTACACCAAACGTCATCCTTGGAATGATTTTTTTTCCAAGACAATCATTCATATGAAATCAAAAGAGTTTATGGAGCTATTTTTGAATATTAGGTTTGATCCAATGTGGATTGATAAGAGCCGGGATGTGGGAGGAATAGAGGCCTTCAAAAATAGAGGAGGAGTAGATCCAAGTGGATCCAATAGTGGTCCAAATTCATGAAAATATTTTATTGGGAAGAAATGTTGGCAAATTTTTTTTTACATTTTTATAGGTCTTTTTGATCCTTAAGGTAATGGTTATGTCCCTTATGGGATTAATTTCACCTTAATCATTGTAATTAAAATTAATTAGGTAAAATAATATTTTTGGGAAAAGTTTTTTTAACATATTAGAAATTATAATTTATGATGATTCATAACATTTAATCTGATTTTCAAAATTTAAAAGTCATATTTGGATGAAATTAATTTGAATATTTTCCCACAGACGGGACGACAATGTTGGGTTTTAATGTAAAATTGTTCAATAGATTTATATGTTTTTATAGTAAATTTGAATATTAAATTGACTAAAATGAAATAAATTGAATTGATTGATTAAAATTTAATCTATCAAAAATATAAAAACAACGAAATATATATTTTAACTATATAAATAAATTAGATGAAATTTCATTTTTGATAAAATTCTATATTTTTAACTATTCATATGAAAACAATACATCAATGAAAATACCAAAATATAAACCAAAAATAATTTTTATAAATAGATTTAAATTAAGAATATTATCATGACTTATAATATTTTTATATATTCAAAAACAATTATTTTAATTAAGTTTGTATTTTAAAATAGGTAAAATACCCTTAATAAAAAGATTGGGTTTTATGTGTAAAAATGGTTTTATTATAATATTATGATTACTAAATATAATAGATTAATTTAAAAAATATTTAATTTGATATATAAAATATATATTAAATTAAAATTACTTACAAATTGTAATTCATTTAATTTATTATGACTAAAACATCTTGGCGAGAATAATAATAATATTATTCAAAATTACTCCCTTTATATTCAATTGTTTCTTATTTTCAATTATAAATAATTTTAAAATAATTAATTCATTTAATATTTCTTGAAAACAATATATTTTCATAATTATGTAAGTAATATTAATACTATATAATTTAATGGGTTGGTTTTTTGTTATTATATTTATCTTATAATATATCATTTTTTGGTAACAGTCGTTCTTGCGTGTTATGCTAGCCATTGAGGAATATCAGTCTAGTGTGAAAAGTAACCTTACATCAGTGTTGTGTATAGAGATATATAACCATTATATTGTGTGAAATTAATTATAAATTATGGTATTTCATATTATGATAGCCCAACATTGCGTTTTAGTATATATGAAATTAAAATTTCTATTATTGTGTGAAAAAAATATCAACATAAATAATTAATTTGGAATAGAATTTTCAAAATATATTAGGGTGTTATAAAATCCAACCTATCGGTATGTGTCACATATTTTTTTAATATCACACTGAGGGGAGATGTTGTTCCAATGACTATTTTTTAATTCCACATGGTGTAGAAACAAGTACAGTTTTTTGGTATAGTTACAATGCACGTAATGATAATCTATGATAACAAAGCATGTGTTTCTTAACCTCAGTGATATATTGTTTTTTATATTTATGCTCCTTTTACAATCACAACATGTTATTTTATATTTTATCCACTGTTTTTAATGGTCATTGGTGGTTTTCTACAATGTCTTGTACTCAAACCCAACTCCTAAATTTTGGTGAACCTACAGATTTTATTACTAAGGTTCTAATAAATGAGAAGGGACCTGTTTTTGATGGTTGATTAAGTGTATAAGGATGATGAATGCGTAGTTGATATATATTTTTACAGATTTCAGCTAATTTTTTTTCAATATTTACATAGTACTTCGATACTTGAATCTTTTGTTTGATTATTGTGGGACATGCATGAAATAATTTAGTTTATGCACATAAATATGAATATTTTTTAGCTTCATATTATTTATTATTCATCGTCTAACTTTATAATTAGTTAATAATATACCAAATGTACATATAGATCCCCCTAAACTAGTTTAAAACCACTTACATGTGTGAAGATGCAGTGGAAGTCATGTTTCTTTCTAGATTGAACTAGGATGTTAGATTGAGGATATTAAAATAATACCCCAAACAAAATTGGAAAAATCCTTTGGTAATAATTATTATTATAGATATTGAAATTTTCTAAATCATTTTTAACTTTACTGAAAATTTCATTATGGTATATCTTTTAAAAGTGTTATATATAGTATACCCATAATAGAAAATATTTTTATGATTAATTTTCCTAAACTAAAATATCCAATATCAATTGTATTGATAAATCACAATACATACATTATTTACATGTGCATACAATATAGTTTTTTATTTATGTTTTCAATATAGATTTCAACATTACAATCACAGATTTGGTTTGTATTATTTTTATCCAAAAATATATTTAATGGAATTTCATTAAAGAAAAAATATAAACAACACAAGAAAAAATACAAACAAGAAACACCAAACAACCATAATGTATGGTTATGGTGAAATGGTAAATAAATCAACAAAAAACACACACTGAAATATGGTAGGATCTGGAAGGCAAGATGAAGCTTCCCTATAAGGGATCCCGCAATAGTAGGCTTCAAGGTATAAGCTTGATCGCTTCCTCAACAAAGACTCCAAAACCAATCAACTAATACACCTACAAGCCCCCATCAAAGGAAGCAGCAAACTTCTTTAGATCAGTATGGCTCCCTCGATATAACGGTTCTTCTAAAAACAGCAATCAAATCAAACCACTCCGAGCTGACACTCCACGAAGAAGAACCTAAAAATCTACATAAAAAACAAAGGAGATAAAATAGAGAACAAAAGTCCCGTTACTTCATACCAGTAGAAAAATAAAAGAAAAGAACTCCTATGAATAATAATGGATAAAACAAATAAAACAAACCTCAAAGAAATAAATAAGAATAGATGGATGAAAAAAACCATTCAAAACAACCTCAAACAAAGAAAACAGACAGCTTAAAGACGTATAAAAATGGTGGAATTGTCACAATCCTTTTTAAGAAAATGAAGGAGAACATCATGAACTTGATCGTACCAAACTAAATCAACACCATCAACACCTTTATTTTTGATGCCATCAGCAACAGAATTGGATTCCCTTTAAACGTGGTAGACAATATGATTTAATGAAAATAGAGTCTCCAAACAATTAATCGAACAATTAGCTAGCTTCAAAGACAAGTGGGAATGACCCATCCTCATGGCAGAAACAACAACTGTAGAATCACATTCGATCCATAAATTATCCCAACCACGCTTCATAGCTAGATCCACCTCAATGATAATGCCAAGAATTTCAGCCTCAATTGAAGAGGCAAAGCCACACGTACCATGAAAAAAACCAATGACATCCCCTTGATGTTTTCTAAAAACAACAACATAACCAGAAAGACTCGGATTACCACTAGAGGCCCCATTCGAATTCAATTTTATCCAACCAAAAATAGGTTCATTCCGAAGAACTTCAAAAGTACAATGCGGAGACCTGCTGTTTCCCTTAACACCTATCCAGTTCAGAATAGAAAAATCACCAACCGATTTGAAGCATAAATGCTTCCTTGGAATATCAACATTACGCATAGCAGTATGAATGGTTGATAAGACCCCACATACGAAGAAGTTGAAATTATAATTAATCAACAAATTATGAGCAAACCAAATAAAAAGATGGAGTTCAGTGGCAGTGACCCTAAAACGATCCATCAATTGAGGAGAAAGTGAAATAGAATGCCAACCTTGAAGGAAATGATGAATTAAAGACTTATCAGGCATATTGATTTCAAAAATATCATAAAAATACTTCCAAATTGAAGAGGAATTATCACAACTAAGAAAAAAATGATCAACATATTCCCTATGATGATGAAAAAACACACATGAAGAACAGAGAGAGATGCCACATTTTTAAAGTAAACAATAAGTAGAAGGCTTCCTATGAGCCTATATCTATGAAAATATTGTTTGAGAAGGCCTAATAAAGATAAATTGGACATCCCTCATCCACTTACAACCTATATTTCCAGATAGAGAATGACTATAACATTTTTTAAAAGTCAACATTCCTTTTATTGTAGGTTCCCATACCCAAATAGCCTCTCTGTTAGATAAGATGAAACTATTGATAATAGTAACAATATGATTAGGGAGACCCCCATATTATCAAGCTAGTATTTAATCGTAGAATCCAGAACAACATTAAAATCATCATTTCCCAAATAATCCACTAGGGGACAACTAGTACAACTGGTCTTCCAAAAAAGATAAATATGAGTTCCTTGAAACAATCCATATGGAATGAGAGTCAATGGATGAAAAAACAGATTTAAAATCAGGCCAAATAGAAGAATACATATGATTAAAAACCCCATTCCTGAGCCTATCCCTGAATTTATTAAGGAGAGAGTATAAAGAATCAGAATTACTGTTGGTAAGCCTCCAAATTAACCATGCTTGTAAAGAATCTTTAAACACCTCACGATTTTTAATACCAATACCCCTAGCATCATAGGATTTACAAAAATTATTCTAAGAGACCTTATATAATTTCCACTACAAAATATTACATCTCCAAATGATATTTTTAATAGAAACATTAATTCTATTGATCAGAGAGATTAGAAACTTATAGACAATGAATATTAATATTAATACCCGCTTAATAGAATTTTATAATATGTTTATATAGAAATTATTTTGAGTTCAGGAGAAAAGAGGCTTTCATTTATGATATTCACTATCTAATATAATGTATTATTTTTTAAAAACATCAAAACAATGTTTTTAATACATTGATTAATATGATTTTAATTTGGATTTATTACCTTGATTAATGGTTTAAATAATAGTTGTTTTTTATAATTATTTATTTTATGTGTTACACGGATTAGTTCATAACATCTATCATCTAAACTACTTATATACATACATTTGGGAAAAATTATTTTTATTTATTCATTAATTCATCATACATAAATATTTTATATCAATGATAACCAATTGTATTATATAAGGTATCTCACATCGTTTTATATACTTGGAATCATATCTTCTATCTATTTTCTGACACTAAAATGACTAACATGAAATATTTTTCTTAAATGAGGATTAAATATAATAAAAATGATCAATAGAAATACTTATAATTTATTTATAATTAACATAGTTAATAATGAGTAATTTTTTGATTATGTATACATGATTTTTATTGAAAATATTTTTTATCATTATTAAAAGTTTGGATGAAAATATAAAACCATGTAGAAGAAGAGATTAATATTCAAAAAACATATTATGCCAGAATATCTTAAAAAACATATAGTCTATAGAATGAATAATTATTCTATGAAGGAGAATATATATAATAATTTTTTTGGATATGAAACCATGAATTGAATTTGGAGAATACATGATATTACACATTTTGAAACATCTCATTATATGTATACTAAATTAAATTTATTACAAATGGGTTATCCAAAATGTTATTTTTATTAAGGATAATAAATTTTTGAAATGATTCCTCACTTTAGGAATATGATTCATGGTTCAAATATCATTGTGTAGGGGAGAATACAGAGGAACAACATTTAGACATGATCAATATATTATAAATGAATTAATTATAATATTGGGAGAAATTTGTTGTTGAAATAAAACATCACTCATATCATAGTTTTATCGATCATATTACAGTATTAATGAAAAATGAGAATTGAATGATGTGAGGTGCCAAGTAATAGTAACTTAAAATTTGATAATTTTTTTTGATAAATATACTCTATAAGTATATGTTCTATTATTGATACATCAACGATTATTTCATTGAATTGTTTAGATGTTAGTATTATTTAATTTACTTAATGTGAATTTAATCAACAAGAAATTTATGTGAACTAGATTATCAAATAGTATTAATTTTTGTGATTCTAAAATGATCTTAATGACATTCATTCAAAACTAATATGTAGATATTTTGTTTTGTTCATTTAATATGATTACATTATAAAAAAAAGTGTAAACCTGAATATATTTTTTTATATTAAAGTAGAGGGTGAATGATTAAATAAAATGATTAATTAAAGATGGATATATTTTTTATGTGATATTTATAACAGATGATGTAATAGTGATGTTATTTATATTCAATGATGTTATGTGTATTTTGTTTATGGGGTGAAGATCTGCATTATTTATATTAATGATCATAGGAATAAATAATTCATTCTGAATATGGTAACCAAATATTTGTTTAAATTTATATATATATATATATATATATATATATATATTATTACCTAATTAATTGATAATATAATGATTTAGAACTATTATTTGAATAGATGTGTGATTATTTTGTTGTCTGATATAATGTTGATGTTAAAAATTACTTTTCAGCATCGATTTTATGAAACCAATGGAAAAACATGTCCATGAAATATTTTCAGCATAGGTTTATACCATTACTGAAACCAAATAATTATTTGATACAGTCTTCAGTGTCAGCTGTAATGATAAAAAACATTGAACAATCAATTTTTCAAATATCAAATTCATTTTAATAAAAATTTTCCCTGACGAACTAGTTTGAGGTGACTTTAGGCACCTGTTAAAACTGAAAATGACACCAAATTGATTCCTAATTTTATTTTCAGTGTTGGTTTTTTAATATAACTGATTCTATAATTCCCCAACCCCATATGCTCGGATCTAGTGAATTATTTTACTATAGTTGCATGATTACAATGAATCAAATTATTAAGGACCAGTCATTTTCTCGGTCTTGGAAAATAAATTACATACACAAACAATATATTAAAATTTCAAATATAAAATAAAACATAAACAATCCCTCGAGAACGCCATTATTCTACAAGATCAACCCTACATATAAACCACAAAATAATTCTTGGAATATTGGAAAAATAAAAAATATGAATGGGGTTATCTAATATGCTTAGTAAGGCAAAAAAAGATACCAGAAGCTATCAAAAATATGAATAATATTTTAATGCAGACAAAAAAACTAAAACAAAATAATTTTAATCAATAAAATTAATATAATATAGAAATAATAAATCAAATAATTCCATTTAGACATTCATATAGATATTATACTAGTTGAATAGTCACACGTAATATCAATAACTTATCTCATAATGCGAGAAATCATAAATCCAGTCATCAGGAACATACCGCCAGGGCCTTGGCAAGGAATTATAATAAATATATTGTCAATTACTCATCTAAATAAATATATAAAAATAAATCATAATGTCCTCATCCATGTCCATTTCTAGTTTGTATCATGAGTTATACTGAGGCATCGAGGGCCTATATCAGGCCTCTCCCATCACTTACTAATTCCAAACCAATCCTATTAAGAAAAGGGTGAAAACGACTTTAACAATTGTATTAAAACTCCAATATAAAATATTTATACATTATCCATTAACCATTAATGGTATAAAAATTACACAAAAACAATAAAACATAAAATAAAACATTCAATACAATTTGTATGATTGTATCATAACTAATCAACCTCAAAAATAATAAAATAAAACAAAGGATGTTAACATAGATGAAAATAATCTAATAAATTCATCAAAAATCATTGGGATAAATATTGATTTTTTCATTGAAATTATTTAAAAGATAAAGAATTATAAAATAAAACATTTTCTTTGAGAATAATATTTTATTCTTGTATGGGAATCATCATAATGTTAAGTCATCTGAATGGTGTAA
The DNA here is from genome assembly GCA_963277665.1 of Viscum album. Classification (NCBI taxonomy): domain Eukaryota; kingdom Viridiplantae; phylum Streptophyta; class Magnoliopsida; order Santalales; family Viscaceae; genus Viscum; species Viscum album. The sequence goes on from OY728162.1 coordinate 493,108,148, forward strand.
AATAGTTGATCACGCCTTAAATGTTAAAAACATTATTTCGTTAATTTTTCGAAACAATCCTAAAGTACATAATTTGGAAAGAAATGGAATGATTCTGTTAATAATGTTTTAATTTTTTTTAATGTGTCCAAAATGTGTTTAAAAAAATATTTATAATATATAGAAATACATTTAAGGAAAAATGGACAAGGATTATAATGATGTCCCATTAGATACCTGTATATATGAAATCTCAGATAATAATGATTTTTGAAAATTATCCTTTACTATAGGTTTGATACTCTCTGTATGTCACTTAATCTCTTGTTTAATTATTTTTAACAAATTATTATATTTTACAAAAATAAATATAATATTTATGATGTCTTATATTAATAATTTCTGAATTTATATTACCTATATATTAATAATTACTAGGTTAAAGAAACGTCTTGGGTAATAATATCTATTTTTATAGTTATCATTTTGACATGTTATTCCGGAACATATTACATTATTTACATACTTAATGAATTTATAAAAGATTTATCTATCATAGATATACAAAAATATATATCTAATATATTATATATATACAAGAAATTTAATACACAGTTCATGGATAGAGTAGGATGTACGTACGTGTGAACGATGTTTCTGTTTTCTTATCTTATTTAATAGAAGATAGTGAGTGAAATATATATATATATATAGTATAATTATTATGTAATTTATTTCATACCTATTCATAATATATAGTTTTATAATCACTCTTGTATAGTGAATGTCAATGATGATTCTCACCGCATTGTGGAAACTATACGCCTTACTTACACACGAGCAACAATATCATATCCTAAATTGTTATGTGGTATGGATTTGGATGTAATTTGAATATTTAATAGAAAATATAATCTTTTATTTTTTATTTATATCCATTGTAACCATTATTATACCCATCTAAATAAGGAAGTGTTGAATAATAAGTTACACCATGACGTGGAGATGGTAAGCCATATGTATGCAAGACTGGTGATATTTTTATTATTAGAATGGATAAAATAAATAATATTTTTGTCCAATAATCATAATAACAAATAATATTTTATATGGTATTTGATTTATTATTTTATTATTGAAAAAACAAAGAAATATGATGAAGAAGATGAAAAGATCATTAAAATATGTGATAAAACAATTACATCTTTTTGTGTATCTTCTTTTGATTCGATGAAAATGACTTCTTAGGATGGTTTCAATTCCAATGTTTTTACTCTAGATTTATGTGAGTGATGCAAGAAGAATAATTAGTTGGTTTTTAGTATAGTCAAAGAGATTTCAGGCTATAAATTATAGAGAGGAGATGTAACCATTTAAAATAGAGGTGGGGGAACTTTTCGAAAAGTTTGAAATATTAATTTATTACAAGTTGTATTTCTGCTTCTAATAGATCCAAAGTGATATATATCAGTAGTATGAGAATGATAGGTTGCAATAATCTAATAAAATTATTTTTAGACATGTTTATGGTAAAAATGTAACTTTATCTTTTGGCTATAACCCTTAGTTTTAATAGTTAACCATTACCTTAAATTCATGTTTTTTTAAACTATAGTGTTAATATAGTTACTATAAAATCCAAAAGAACCCGATGTGGATAATTAATTATTTTCTAAAAAATATCTTGTTTAGTTGATATATTCATAATTTTTTATGAAAATGATATCATTTAATAAAATAGTTATTTTTTTAAAAACTCATTTATGTCATATTTGAAACAATTTAGTAATTGATTTTTGTTAATGTTGTAAAAAATTATTAAATTGGAAAAAAATCATTAACACATACCTAAAATGTCAAAATTATCCAAAAAATTCGACGATGGAATTAAAAATCTCAAATTAAATTTATTTTAATATTTCTAATATCATTTATTTCAACCATTCATTAATAAGGAAATCAATGCTTCATTATCGTGTCATAAATATAATTATTTATTTAATGTGTAAAAATTATAAATAAAAGACCATAATTTATTAATTTTTATTAGGTTTAAAATTACTATTTATTGTAAATGTTATAATTTATATAACCTGACATTAATATTCATTTATTAATTAGAGTAACTTTTATGATATTTTTACAATTACATAAAATTAAATTTTCTCATGGTCTTAATAACACAAAATTTGATTTTAAAGGAATAATTTGTATGAAAGGATTTCATTGGTCTTACATGACTCATCTAATATGGTTAGAACATTGTATTGAAAAATTTATGTTATTATAATATTATTATTACCTTTATTTAGCATATTTACCTTTTTCCACGTTAAATAAAATTCAAAAGTTACTATTTATAAATAATTATTTTTATCCTATTATACCAAATTTTTACCATTATTACAACCACTTATCTTTTATTTTTGAAATTAAATTCGTCGAAGATATAAAATTATTATTGATGCTAATTTGAAAATCTACCTAGAAGGTGGGTTAAAGGGATGTCAACATGTTTAACAAAATTTATATATAAAATTCTCTAATAAAAGTGATTCTAAAAACATATATTGGTATAATATATTTATTATGTATCTTTTTTACATGGAAATAGATTTGAATTAAAATAATTAGTTAATTGAAACATTTGGGTTTAAAAAAAGGGGATTTTTAACTATTCATCAAAAATTGAATCTTCTCAGAAAATTACCAAAATTTCACACTATGATAATTTTAATATTATAAATTCAAATATTTAATCTTTTTTGAAAATAAAATTTATAAAATTTAAAATTGTGATTAATTCTATTAATAACTACTTTTTAAACGGATTGTTGGATATGTCATGATGTGTTCAAACTTAGTGTTGCATACAACACATGCTGTTGAATTATTAAAATATAAAGGTACCATGTATTTTTGGTCATATACATTATCCCTTCCATAAATAAATCACATTTTCACAATTTAGACTCAGAAAAAAAATTAGGGGTTTGAATTTTCAAAACATATTTCTTGAAATATCACATTGAAAAAATGTTTACTGAGAAATCTATATTAAAATAAAGATAAGGAAGTATAATAGTAACCATAGATAACACATACTTGGGTTACTTGTATGAAATCATGTACAAGAAAGAGAAATCTAACCATAATGTTCTTATGCAGAGTGATAGAGTACATGATGAGGAAATGGATAACAATCACAATGTTATAAGTCCTTAACAATCTAGGGGATTATTTGAATCATCTGAAAATGTAATATTAATTTATTTGGGGTATTACATTATTCCCAAGAATTGACGAAATCATTTACATTATATAATAATAGTAAATGGATTCACACATACTTGATATGTCGAGATATGTACTTTAACTAACATCTACTCAAAACTCATATATATTTAAAAAATATAATAAAATTAAAAAATATTCTTAATCATATAGTGTTTCAAAAATGAACACAAACATCATAAAAAACTCATTTAAATAAAAAAACTTTTTGTACAATCCAATACAACATGTTAGACAACGGTAGGTGATGCCCCATTTTCTCCCTTCGGATGCCAGTTCATGTCTTGTGCCCTTGCAGGATGCGATGTGTTGTCTTCTGACCTGTGGGTTGTTTTTTCTAAAACTATAATATTATAACAACCCCAAAAATACATTAAGAAATATTTTATCCTAAAACAATAATATTAAATGTTATAATTAATCCATTCCAACCATTAAACATATCCAAAAAACTTCCATCCAAAATCATTTCCCAAAATGGGATTTATATTTCCAAACTCAATCTTAACATCAGATTCCTTAAACAATGTAATGATGATCTTATTGTTACATACTAAATATTTTACAACCTTTTAATCCTTAATTAAAACTTTTATTCTTCATAATATTTAATAAATAAGTACTAATGTATTATCCTTATATATAACATTATTCATATAATATATTAACATAAGTCTTGAATCCAAAAAAATTAATACATTAATTATTCCACTTTGATTGTTGTAAGAATATAAGTGTCCCGTTGATATATTATATTTCCGTGATCCATAGTTCCTTGATGATTTGGACAATTATTATCATATTGTCATATTTCATTAAAATTATTGATTTTCCCAATTTCATTGTCTTTCCTTCCCATAAAATCACAAGAATGATGACTTTTCTCCCCACACATGAAAAAAAACTCATTTTCCAATTATGTAATCATAAGGGAGTTTCCTTGCCAAATTATCACTTCTGAAAAAATCATTCTTTTATATCATTACATTATTTCTCCCTTTCTATACTCTTCTCTTCTTCTCTTTCTTTCCCTTAATGTAATGAAACGGACTAAAATGGTTCTATGTCATGTTAAAACCTGAAACTATATATTATTATGATATGAATATTTTGGAGACCAAATATTTTCATATAAATGGATTTATCCCATTAAATATTATTAGTATTACACTTTGGGTTATGTTTGTAGTCTACATCAAACCATGATAACATTGTGATGTGGGATTCATACTTTACAACACTCTGATCCTCCTTCTGCCTTAGACTCAAAAACTCTCTATCTATATCAACATGTTTTCTTGCTAAAATTACTTTTATTTGAAGAGTCATTTAAACTCCATCCATTCTATATTTTATGCTTCTTCATACTCCATTTAATTTTTAGTTAATGACCACCATTGATCTGTTTCTCTTAAGATATGATAAAATGACATGAAATCATTTTCACATTCATTTCTTCCAAAAGTAAAAAATATTTTCACAAAGGCACTAATCCATTTCACATCAACATATGGATCTGTAATCCTATTTAATTTTTTCAGTTATTGTCTCATGAAGTGTTCGTTCTTTGATCCTCTGTGTATTTCATTAGGAAATTTTATACGAGTAATGTTATTATTCATAACCTGATTCGACTATCCCATTATGATTATAAGTTATTCATAACAAGTTGAATAAAAAACTACACAATAATTTTCTTATATAAGAGGGAAATATCTACATGGATTATGTGTGTTGATACTGTTTCTATTCCTTTAATAATTCAACATTTTTTAATCATAGGAATACAGTAGATTACATTATGAATTATAATACATAATTTCAAAAAAGTAAAATTCTAGAAAATTGAAATATTTATGCATATCAACTCTACAATCGTAAAAATGGTTTCTTTGGAGACATATTTACTCTTGAATCCTTCTTTTTTTTTGTAAAAAAAAGTGAATTCTCCTAAGAATATCCCACAAGGGTGTCATGCCAGGTGCGTAGAAAGGCCCATTGTCATGTACCTAGTTACCCTGAATCATGATTGGAACACATTGTCAATGTTTTTACTCATAGGTACATGTGTTCCAGAACCATTACCACTGGTATTATCCTGATAGAGATGTATTTTATAGGAATACCCACATAATACCAACATTACCAAAATTTGAGGATAGATCTATATACTTATCCTCAAATATTATCTATGGGATATAATCCCAAGTCAATTTTTTATAAATCTATTTCCATGTTTGATTCCAAACATCCACTAATTTCAACTATAACAGCCCAGACCCATTTTACTGAAGCTAGTGAATTACTCTAATACATTGGAATTATTTAGAGGAATCAAATCTTGAAGGACTGATCAGTTTTGCAATCTAGGAGAATATATTAAACCCATAAACTATATGTTAAAATTTCAAATATTAAAATACAACATAGATAATCCATTGAGGACTAAAATATTTTCCTAGATTATCCTTACATATAAATCATAAAACAATTCATGGCATCATGGGAAAATAAAACATAAGAAAGTGATGAGATCATATTCTTAATTTGGATAAAAAATACAGTGGATGCTACTATAAATACGCATAAACATTTAAGGAAAGGTATAAACATTAAACACAACCCTTTTAAACATAAAAGTTGACATAATATGGAAATAATAAGTCAAATAATTCCATTAAAATATTCATATAAATATTCAAATTTTGGAATAATCAATGTAATATCAATAACTAATATAATAATGAGGGAATTCATAATTCCATACATTTAGTACATACCACTGCTACCTCGACCAAGACATCTTAAAATCAATGGTCAAGGTCTCATCCAAATACATGTTTGAAAATAAATGGGAAATTCCTCAGGCATGTCCATATATAGATTTTATCATGAGACCTACCGAAACATCACAGGGTTGTAGTGGGACCCACTATTCACTTACTATTTCTAATGAATCCCTCTTATGAAAACGGTCAAACATGGCATAAAATTTTTAATTAAAACTAACATATTAAAGGAAAATACTTTAATCATAGATCATGAATAGTATAAAAATAGCACATCCAAAGTAAAAAATATAATAAAACAGTAATAAATTTTGGAAAACTGTATCATAATAAATCAAACTCAATAAATCATAATGTCCAAAAAAGGACATTGACATTTACTAAAATAATATAATTAATTCATTAAAACTCATTAAGAGAAATAACATTTTTTTATTTGAAATTATAAAGAATCTGTACAATTATTAAATAAAAAATTAACGCTGAAAATAGCCTTCTAATATTATATGGGAAGCTTATAAATGTTAATGTGTCATAATAGAAGAAAATATCCAATCGTGACTTATATGTTAAAAATCATTATTTCTTTAATTTGTCGAAATGACCATAAAGTAAATATTTTGAAATGTGATGGAAAGAGGACTTTCAAATCTATTAACAAATAATAAAAAATGGGTAATTATTTATTTAAAAAATTACCTAGAATATTTTGAAATAAATTTAAAGAAACTTGGATATGAATGATAATGATTTCCTCGTAGACACTTATATTTAACTAATCTCTAATAATAAAGATATTGTGAAATTAACCCTTACCTTTGGACTGATACCCTTTTTATGTGTCTGAAACACTTCTATAATGGTTTAGAATATATTATTAACATGTACTAGAATCATAATAATATATGTAAAATATTATATGATTCATTTATGATTTTATATTACCCATTCATTAATAAATTTCATGTTTATGTAATGATTCAGGTAATAATCTCTTTGTTTTTCGTCTGTTTTTTGACTTGTTATTATTGATAACATTACATGATATAATTACATACAGTATGTATAATAAGATTAATATATCATATACATTATGAATATAAATATTTATAGTATATAGATATATGGAATGGAATACACCATTCATGGGGATGGTCAGTCATACACACACATGAACACTGTTTGAGCATTCATAACATATAAAATCAAAGTAAGTGAATGAAATATATGTACACTCATTTATATATATTTTAAAAACAGGATACTTTGATTTAGGTATGATTTTAATTCTAGTGTGTTTTAGAAAAAGTGGAGAATCATGAAATTTAAGGATTTCACATCGTGTACTTTGGAGTACATACAATGTAACCGATTACAGCGGGTGACCATGTAATGGCAGTGTAACAACCTAGTGCATGGCCATGGGAGGTGATCTGGATAAATACTAAAGAGGGGGCCGAATAAAGAAAGTACACAACGTGTATCCCTATGGAAAATTCCGTGTATGTTTTCTTTTTATTTTTTATATCAGACTAAGGTCGTATCTAATTGTCAGGACACCATTATACTAGGATTGTCCCATCCATGAGTGATGGATACTGACGAATATTCTCTAAGAATCTGACTCGTTGTTTGTTCTTGGAATCAAACTTCATCAGTTGCATTGGAATTGCATCGGTGACATCTCCTTTCTTCAAAATCTGCATCACCTGTTTTCTTCTCTCTCGTGAGATATCCTTAGTTGAACGTTTTTTTTCTTTTTTATAGATCAATCATGTTCTAGGTCAATTCAAGGGCTGAAACCCGAGTATATCGATTTTAAAACATCATGGATGGTGGTTTTTTCATTCCCTTAGTTATTAATTGAATTTTATGTGAAAACGTTCTCAAGACCCAAGAATATGGTATTACATGTTTACATATTTTATCCATTCTATGACTTCTAAGCCTTGTCTTCCTGAGTAAATATTTTTTGAATGTGAATAAGTTTATTTTTAATTATATTGATGTGTTTCCAATGTTTGTTTTAATATTTAGCATTCATAATAGATTTTCTAGTTAGGATGCTTGTTCTCCATTCCTAGTGTTTTTAGGATTGAGTGATATTTTTTTATGTTGATATAGTATTTTAGTTATTAGTGAAGTAGTTATTATGGTTTAATTTTGGTCATGAACATCATTGTGCATGAATTAATTACACAAGGCTATGGGAATATAGTGTGATATATCATAGTGAGAATAGACTTTGAGTGATTTTCTAGAGTGACTGTTTAAATTTACATTAGGAGACTATATAGGGGTTAGAATTTTTTATCCATCAGAGTGCGTATAGTTCTAAGTGGTGAGACAATAAGATGAATTATATATTTTGTGCTTCCTCATAGTGTCTATAGTTACCGATATGAGACCATATATGGAATTGACGGTGAGAGCTTCCTCAAAGAGTCTTTTCAAAAGCTGAACCATGGCGTTTTGATTGTGAGTAAATGTCATATGGTTTCTTGTGTTTGATATGATGAACCAGAGGATTTATTCTATGAGTACTTCCCATAGGGTTACTTGTTTTTTATTAGCATATTATTTTATATATGAAAATGAATATAATTAATATTGTAAGATTTTATACATTTGTGTACTTCCTTGTTTATGAAATCATTTTTCTAACGTCCATCCATATAAGTTCACCGACTTTTAGGCACAAATCATTGGGTGGTTTCTTACTAGGATTACTCTCACAATTATTTTGGCTGATTCCTTTGGTCCCAAAATTATTATTTTATTGCATGTATATATAAGGGAAAGCACCCTTCTACATCAAGAACTTGATTATTGTGGTGCTAGAGATAATGGGACCAAGCTGAGGCTTGCAATGCTACTGAAGGGTATTTTTTTCTCAGTACATTATTTGAGAACTATATTTCAACATTTTTATATGTTTGGTTTCTTTCCAAGGAATATGTATCAAGCATCATTTATATGTGCTCTCCTTTTGTTCATTACTTTTAGTCCTCCACTATTTACTTAGAGATGTTGTTACTACTTCCGCTATTGTGAACTGTTTGTTTCCATTTCAATACACTACCAATGAGGGAATATTTTTCCCAATCTCTAACCCAAATACCTCAATACTAGTTAGTAGCCACTTGCATTTTTGGAAATATGCTTGAGGCCATGTGCCCAACTAGGTACAGGGCACCTCTGGGTGGGAACCAAAATTGAGATGTTTCAAAGATGTATCCGAGGAATTTTTCTCATCCTGAAATAATTTTTGGAACCTATATATTGGGATCTGAAGTAATTGATAGTTGGTTATAAGTTGTGCCCGGGAGTAACTAATCCGTGTACAGGGAAAAGGCAATTTACATCGTTTATTGTGCTTTTATTGTTTTGAAATTATTATAGCTGATTTGATTTCAATATTTGGAGATTCACATTTTTGTGTTGTTATCGATAATATAATTGATGCTCTATTTATATTTCAACCTAGTGATATTTGGGTATCAAATATCATTTATCATATAGGAACATAATAGAGATCACTAGTCATTCATTCATTCCATGCCATTTATTGTGCATTAATGATTGTAAGTTGTTGCGATTGATGTTGTTCTTTATATGCATTATACTACGATAGATTCCCTGATTGAATACTAGTTATTTTATAGGGTATTGGATTGTTTATGGTTTTGTTTTAATGAACGTCAAACATTTGTTCTTAAGGTGTTATGGGCCCACATGGATAAAAATTTGGTGTATCATTGCATTTTTATACTTGTTTATGACATATATAATTTTCCAATCATTGATTCATTGTGATTATGACCCCCCCCCAAAGATCGGAATTTGGAACTTTAGTGTCTGTTTCAGTGTTTCATTAGGTTGAATAATATTTTCTGAGGAATTCATTCTGAAAAAACCAAGAATACACGGTGTGTATTGCTGCATACATGACATGTATCCTTCTGTTCAGGATGAAATTGATTTTCCTATGTACACGCAATGTACTTTAAGAATATGCCATGTAGTCTCTAACTGTATTACTGCCAATGTGGGATGAGACATGGGGTTGGGAAATCATAGGTGGAACACGCCGTGTGCCTGACATATACGTTGTCTGTAGAGGCCATGTGTCCAGCCGTGTGACCAATGACACATGGGGACGCAATCATTCATGTAAATGCCATGTTTGGCATAAACACACCATGTAGAGTCAACCGACTCTCTGACTATGTTTCTAAAGACAGAGGTTGATGAAACATAAGTGGTACACACTATTTTTAGGGAGAAGACTGTGTGAAGTCTTATTTAAGTAGAGTAGTGTAGGATAGACTTGTTCAAGAACTGGGGAGGGTAAAAAATGTTGATGTACATGTCGTGTATTGGGTTAACACGCCGTTTGTATGGGGTGTTACCATACCTAGGTTTGGGGAGTACACGCAAAGGTGAAGGCATATAGGAACACTCTTTGTAAGGGTCATACATGCAGTGTATCCCTATTTTGAAAAACAAGAACGATTTCCATCCCATATTCCGTTCATGAACTTCTATGTTTCAGTCTGTGATAATCATTACCTAAGTTGCGTGTTTGACTTTGTAGAGTCATGCCATAGATATATCCTCCGACTGTACACTAGATTTAGGGAAATGAGTAGATGCTGGAGATGGTTGATTAGGGACTACCAGTAGATCCTAAAGATGTGAAAATATTTTCACAAGCCGTTATCCCAAATATATGTTTCAATACACAGTTCTGAGATGGCTCCATGGGTTTTATGTAGACCTTTAGGGGAGCACCCCATCCCGCCCCATCTATGGAAGAGTTGACATGGGTTTTTCAGTAGGAGTATCCTATCAATTTCTCATGGTATGGAGGATATCTAGCAGTTGAGTCATGGTTGGAAGCCATGATGTCTATCTTCATGCATTGGGAGAGTCTTCTAGAGAGGAGGGTGAAGCTCCCTACGTATATTGTATGAGATTCCTCCAAGAGATGGTGGGATGTGATCTCCCTGGTGGGACACCTGTAGGTTATGGCTTCAGTTGATTTCTAGTGTTTCTTCTATGATTAATTCTACTTAGAGATATTGAAGGCCGATCGAGCTTGAGTGTTAAATAGTTTGGGGTAGTGTAATTTTTCAGTTATAGTGTATTCTTATTTCATCACAAAGTTGTAGGACTTCACTCCCATCCTCGAAGGTGATGATTTAATCATGAAATGGATGTTTGAGGATTTTCATAGGCATGAAATCTTATATTAGGTGAAAATCATAAATTTGACATCCATTAACCCAATATTTAACTAGGAACTGATTACGGAATGCAATCTGAGGGATTCTGGAACTGTTAGATAGGTTGGGTTTGCATCTGATGTTACTACCCATCAGACTGAAAGCAAGAAGTGCCTCATGGAGTCTATGCATGGAGAAGGGATACATCTTATGGTAGTCAGGGGGTGTTCTACCAGTGCAGGAACACTGGGAATATGTGGCAGCATTGTTCGAGAGACCTATTGGAGTGCTAATCTTTCTAAATGATGGCTCATCTTCATCATTTCTATTAGTTATTCAAACCAAGAACTGGTGTTATGAGTTCTTATCTTATGTTATTTTTAAGAGAAAGACCACTAGTTTTCATCGGTTTGGGAACTGGAGTTCGTCTGGCCATTCTAGCTGAGGTTGAGGTCATAGGCAAGGAAGCTAGTTGGCAAAAATTCAGTGACAACATGGTGGATTATCTTAGGGTGGTTTGATAGGGTCACAGGGCCACTATACATGCCAACCATTTGTAGAGGAGAATTACTAGGAGGGATATGATCCTAGACACTCAAAGGTTTGATTTAAGATCCTAGTATCCCCAGTTTTAGGTTCATCACTTTTTGATACAGGGTCATCCCCTAGATTATTATTCGTTGCTAGTGTGGGGAGACTTGGGCTCAGTATCGTTTCTCCTACTACTTTAATGATGCTTGATACTCTTTTGGGGACAAGAAAAAAAAGTTTAAGGAAGTGTATGGAGTGAACTCTCGATGTTGGTGGGGTTCACTTCTAAAGGGACATTTATGTCTTATATATGAAAAGCTATGTTTTCATTTTCAGAATGGATTGGTTATATCCCTTCTGGGTTTTGGTAGATTTCAATCACCATAGGGTGAGTATCATGTCACCAGAGGGCAGTTTGTTTATACACAATGGATAATGGGATGTCTATCCAAGAAGAGCAGGATACGAGCATCATGGTTAGGGAGGAGTTACAGCACAGATTTATAGTCTATATCTGGATGAACGGGGGCTTCATAGTTATCCTTTCCTCTAGCGGTGCAATGTTTCAGGGATCTATTAATAGAGGACATTTTATAATTTCCTAAGGAGTGAGTAGTGGACTTTTTTATTTAGCTTTTTTCAGGAGTGTTGATGCTTTCCTTTCCTTACTATAGGATGACAATGCCATTGTTACATTGGGTCAAGAAGTAGATAGAGGATTTATAGGCTTAGGGTTTTATCCTACCTAGTACTTCTCCTATGGGATCACCTGAACTGTTTGAAAAGAAGAAGGACAGTACCCTCAGACGTAGTTTGGATAATCATAAGCTGAACTATTTGATAGTAATGAACTGATATCCCATTCCTAGGATTGATGATCTCTTTGATCATATTAGAGGAGCCCGAGTGTTCTCTTTGATTGACATGAGATCTGGTAATCATCAGTTGTGAGTTAGACCATCAAATATACCTCTTGTTGAAATTTTTAGAATGTAATGTCTATATGAGTATGTGGTTATGCCATTTTGTCTCAGGAACCTGTCTACATTTTTTCATGGTACTGATGGACCTTGTTTTCCATCCATATGTGGATTATTTCAGGGTTTTTTTTGTGGATGATATCATGTCATACTATCACACTCAACCAAACCATACCAAACATCTTGAGGTATTTTGGAGTAAACTTAGAGAGCATCAGTTATATGCTAAGCTCTAAAAATTACACTTTTGGATGGATAGAATTCACTTCTTATGTCATGTTATCTTAATGACAGAAGAATTAGTAGACCTAGAGAATGTGGTAGAAGTATTTTCGAGATAGAATGCGAAGAATGTAATTCAGGTATGATGTTTTCTTGGTATAGCTAGATACTAGAGAAATTTAATTTAGTACATTTCATGCTTAGAAAAACCCATTTATAGGATTGACTAGGCTGAGTGTGAGGTTCATATAGTCATATTCTTATGAGTCAGCATTTTAGGAGCTGAAAGGGAGGTTGACATAAGAACTGATACTAGTACTTCCAGAACTAGAAAAAATCTATACTGTATATTGTGAAACATCATGTATTGGGATGGGAGCTATTCCAATGTCGGGGGAAGGAGTATTTGTGTACAGGTCATGGTAGTTGAGGATACATGGGAGGATTTACCTGACGCACGATCTCAAGTTGGATGGTGTTGTCCATGTTTTAAGTTGTTGATGTCATTACTAGATAAGATAGAATTTTGGGGAATAAACTGATCAAAAATGACTCATTTATATCATTACATGGCACAATTTTAATTTGATACAACATATGTTGGTTGATTACCTTCAGTCTTTTGATTTTCATCTTTCCTACATACCTGGGAAATGCAATGTCGTATATGATGTGTTGAGAAGGAGGACTCAGATTTAGGCAGTTTAGGAGGTCAACAGTGAGTGGATGCTTAGGGATCTATTCTATGAGATGCACTTGGAGGTTCACAACTGATAGGGGTAGAGGTAAATTTATTCTGAAGCAATTAAATCTACTTATCATGAATTAGTGCGATTGAGGAAGCTATCAGGTTCGGAAGGCATAGTCATATGAGAGAGTGTGTCGGGGGAGGTCCATATTCATATATGGACCATATGTGTGGATTAGTTGTACAATTTTCATTTCTGTGTGTGGGTGATAGCATACATACACGAGGAGCTGATGTGGGGCATTCATTCCTCACTTTTAGAAGTTCCTCATGGTGTCACAAAAATTTATCAAGATCTGAAATGTCATTATTGGTGGCCAATTATGGAGAGGGATCTTGATGGGTTTTTCATGAGGTGTTCCACCTGTCAGTAGTTGAAGTCTGAACATCATCGACTAGATGTTCATTTACAGTAGATACACATTCTCAAGTGGATGTGGAATGAGTCCATGGTGGACTTCGTCATAAGTTTATCTAGTACCCCTCGAGGGAATGATGCAATTTGTGTTCTCATTGATAGAGTCATGAAGGCTTATCAGTTATTTCCACCGTGGAGAACATCAATGTTGATGAACATGGAAGGTAGTACATATAATAGATTGTATGTTTACATGGTGTTATGCACTCCATCATTTTGTATAGGTACACCTCTTTTACTTATCAGGTCTGGCAGGTAAAAAAGAGGGATTTGGGTACATAGGTACTTTTGACTACTACATACCATCCCCAAATAGAAGTTCAATCTGAGTATATGATAAATGTGATATGGGACATTCTTTGAGCCTACATAATATATTTTGGAGGTTCATGGGAGAAGAACATACTTCTTGTGGAGTTATCCTACAATAATAGTTATCATGAAACTATTCAGATAGAAACATATGAGGCCTTGTATGGTAGCCCATGCTGATCACCCTTTTGTTTGATGTAAGAAGGAGAGGCAGATATGCTGGGACCTCATCATGTTTGGGAGACCATAGAGAAGATATATTTCTTTCGAAAAGGGATGGCTACTGCCTAGTGACGATAGGATTCCAATTCTAATTGACGAAGACATCCTCTGGAGTATGATGTTAGAGATCAGGTTTTTTGAGGATTCACACTAAGGTTGGTATATATCAGAATTAGGAGATAGGGAAACATTTTCAGAGATATGTTTTATTGTTTGAGGTTTTTTAGAGAGTTGGGCTAGTTTCCTATCTATTTCTATTTCCCCAGAAGTACTGTAATATGCATGACTTTTTCCATGTCTCTCATCTAATGTGTACATCTCAGACCCGTATACATTCTTTCAACACATGGATGATGAGTTAGAGATTGACACATCATTAGAGGAGTATCCAATACAGATTTTTTATCACTGTTTAACGGATCTCTGTGGATGGTACGTTCCATTGGTATGACTGCTTTGGTAGCATGGGCGAGTACATGAAAAGATTTGGGATAGGGAGGTTGATGTACAATCATAGGGGACAATGTTGTACGAGTATTATTCTTATATTCAACATTGCTACTGAAATTTGGGGACTAATTTCATTAATGGGGGATGTTTTTAAGAACCTGGACCATCATTTTAGGTATGATTTTTTTCCGGTGTTCTTGAAAAAAGGAGTAGAATGTGGAAATTTAAGTAGACACACCATGTACTTTGGAATACACAACGTGTATCATGATTTCGCGGGTGACCATGTAATTTCCATGTAATGGCCGAGTACACAGCTGTGTGAGGTGACCTGGAGACCACCTAATTCAGGGTTCATTTAAAGAAAGTACACACCGTGTATCCCTAGGGAACACACAATGTACCTTTTCTTATTCTATTTTATATCAGACCCGTGTAATGTCGAATTGGTAGAACACCCTTTTATTGGTTAATCTCATACAAGAGCGATAGATGATGAAGACTCATCATCAGGACTCATACTCACCTATGTTTCTCTGAATCAAACTATGTCGGTTACGTTGGAATCGAATCAGTGAGTACATCATTCCTCCAGATCTGTATCTCAAGATTTCTTCTCTCTCATGAGATATCCTTAGTTGAACATTTTTAATGTTATTTTAGATATACCACATTATAGGTCAATTCATGGATTGACACTAGATTATATTGATCGTACAATGTAAATGTAGGCGGTTTGTGCATTTTAATGGCTAGTCTTCGAATTTTATGTGCTAAAGTGCCCAATAACCTTAAATGGGGTATTGAGGGTTTGGGGATTTTTACCCTATTAATGCCTTTTATTCCTTGTGTGCCTAAGTATAGGTTATTTTATTGTGAATAGGGTTATTTTTTATTCTATGTATGTGTTTCCCATATTTGTTTTGGTATTTATTGTTTGGTCTAGCTTTTCCATTTAAGATGCTTATTTTCAATGAATAGTGTTTTTAAGATGGAGATATATTATCGGATGTTATTATATGCATCTATATATTAGCCGTGTAGTTCTCAATGTTTAATTTGGTTGATGAACAATGTTGTTCATCATTGAGTTACAAAAGGCTGTGGGAACTTTTTGTAGTGGACCATTGGAATAATGGATGATGATGGCTTCTCTAGAGTGTCTATTTACTACTACGTTGCAAGACCAAAGGTGGGATGGAATTTGTGCTCACTCAGAGTGTTTGTAGTTCCATGTTTAAAGAACACAGTGGGAATTGTATACTCAATGATTCGTCGGAGTATTTATAGTTACTGATATGATACCACATGGTGAATTGATGGTGTGTGATTTCACAAAAAGGCTTTGATAATGCTGAACAAGAGGGGTTATATTATGAGTACATTCTAGTTGGTTTCTTGTGTTGGATTGGTTGAAACAGAGTTGTTTGGCTATGAGTACTTACAATAGGGCTACATGTTTTGATTAGCTGCTTACTTGATTTATAAAAATTAATGCAATTGAAAATGTATGATTGTTTACTATTGTATACTTTCTTTTTTACTGCATCATTTTTCTTATAGTCTGCCATATATGTTCACTGAATGTTATGAATAGATAATTAGGTGGTTTCCTAATGGGATTCCTCTCACACCCTATTTGGGTCATGCATTTGAGATAAAAAAGATTATATTCTGACAGATATTGATAATGGTAGGATCACTTCTTCTTCAGGTACTTGATTATTGTGGAGTTTGAGAGAATGGGACTAAGCAGAGGCCTGCAATGCTGATGAAGTTTATTTTATTTCTTTTTACTTTTTTTGGTAATATATTCCATCATTTTGACTTGTTTGGATGATTTTCTAGAATAATTATCATGCATCCTATATATATGTGATGTAGTTGTTCATTACTTTTAGCCTTTTGATGTTCACTTGTTGCATGATGTAATAACTAAAAAATATTTTATCCGTTTTTACCTTACATTACTCTTCCAATGGGGGAATAGTTTCCCCATTATCACACCCAAGGCCCTTGCAACTATTGGACATCCTCTAGCGTTTGGGGAAATGTGCTTGAGGCCATGTGACCAACCGCGTACGGGGCACCTCTGGGAAGTACCAACTATGGGGATGTTACATATATATTATTCTAATAGAAATATTATGCCATATATTTCATACTTATTCATAATATATATATTTATTATCAGTCATGGATGGTGAACGTAGAAGATGATTCACATATCATCCTGGAGACGGTAACCCATACGTATGCACGAGCAACAATATTAATTCCTTATTAGTTAAATGGTATGAAATATGATTTAATATTAATTGTACAAGGAAAATATCATGTTATATTTTTTATTTACCTTCATTATAATCATCATTATACACGTCCATATTATGATGTTTTTAATTAGAAATTACACCATAGAGTGGAGACGGTAAGCTATACTTATGCACATATGATGATAGTGTTATTAATAGAATTAATAAAATATATAATATGGATGTTTCATAACTATAATAACATATCATCATTTATAATGTAATGTGGTTTGAATTCAAAGAAAATAAAAAAATGGACTTAGAAGAAGAATACAACCATACATGATGTGATAAAACAATTACCTCCTTTAACGTCTCTCTTTTTGATTTGCACCAAATGAATCTATAGGATATCGTAATTCCTAATGTGTAGCCTCTAGGATGATTTGAGGGATTATGGAAGTTGAAGTTGGTAGGGTCTTTCTGAGCCAAAGGTCTTTGTTGGTTTGTATTGAAGAGAAGGATATGTGACATTATATAAGAGAGGTGATGTGATCTTTAGTAAAATCTTCCAATATTAATTAATTAAAAATTTATTTTCCGTTTCAAATAGCTCAAAAGTGATTAATTTCATAGATAATATGAGTATGGGTCCAAATTCTCTTAACCAATCGGTTTTAAAAATATTTAGGTCAAAATTGTGTCCTTTTATTTTATCTTCAACCTTTAGTAAAATAAGTTACTCTTATTATGTCATCTTTTATTTTTAAACTATATGGTTAATATAATTACTATAAGTACCTTGAAACACTATATATATAATTTATCCTAATATTTTATTTTAATGAATCATTTATCTTTTAATAAAAATTAATTTGTTTTAAAAATTAATTTTGTTCAACATTGAAACTGTTTAGTAATTATTTTATATTAAATTAATAAAACACTATTTCTTATAATAAATCATTAACTCATCCCAAAAATATAAATTTTATCCAAAAAGTTCATTTATGGCATTTAAAATCTGAGCTTACATTTATTTATATATTTTTAATATCATTTATTTCAATCATTCATTAATAAGGTAATCAGTACATAATTATTGTGTCTTAAATAAATTCACTAATATTATATCTAAAAATTATAAATAAAATACCACCATTGAGGAAATTTTTTTAACATTATTTATTAAGAATGTAAACTTTTTTATTACCCAACAATAAAATTGTTTTAGAAATAAGTGTTTTTTATGATATTTTTTCCCTTATATAAAATTAAATGTTATAAATATCCAAATAATTCCCATGTGGGTGCCAAAGGAGAAATGTTCTACCCAAGGAAATAATTTGTCATCCAGGACTCATAAAATATGGTTAAGACATATTTTATGGTAAGTTAATATTATTATAATATTAATTTTATCATTAATTAACATATTTACCCATAACTGCAGTAAATAAAATTCATTACCTACTTTTCAGCAAGAAATAGTTTGATCCTCTCAGAAAACATTTTGCATCCTTACTATAAACATGTTTGTTTGATTTTTGAAATTTAATTAACAAAAGCTGTAAAAATAAGTTTATTGTTAATTTCAAAATGTTCATTAATGGTGGTTAAAAGTGACATCCAAAAGATCAATAAAAATTTCTATATCTAATTACATAATAAAAATCATTACAATGAAATAAATAGGTTTAATAAATGTATAATGTATCTATTTTGACAATAAAATAAAATCAAAGTTATATAATTCTATACATGAAAAATTCATGTTTTTAATAATAATGTTGTGTTTTTATCTATTCATAAATTATTGAATAATTTCAGATATTTACAAAAATATAAAACTAATATAATTTTGATATTAAGAATTAAAAAATTACATCTATTTGGAAAATTAAATTTATGAAATTTCAGAATGTGGTTAATACTATTTATAACATCTTTTTAAATAGCTTGTTTGATTATTCAAGGTGTGATCTAACATGGTGTTTCATACAACAAATCCTATTGAATTATTAAAATAGATGTTTACCATTTATTTTGGAGTGTTATAGATGTTAAAAATGATATATATTTCTTTCATAATCGAATTATATATATGAACGATTCCAAACAAAGATTCATTGTTGAATATTTTAATAACCAATATTGAAAAGAATAGATTTTTTTTAAAAATAAATTATTATATAAAATCGAAGATTCTAAAAGCTGTCATAACTCAAAATAGATGAATACATAGAACATAAATGAAAAAAATTATATTATCCAATCTAATTCAATCAATTCAAATGTCACAAAACGTATCTTATATCTCAATAAATTGATATTCATACTAGGCAGGACATAGCCTCCTTAATTACTTACTATCCCTTGAATCATAAACAATTCAAGGAATTTATTCTTCCATTATAAGACAAAAATTAGAAGATAAAAAAATACAATTAATAAGTCAAACATTATTTAAAATGAAAATTATCACAAATATCATTCAAAAAAAGCCTTTTATCGTATTTAACTAAAACTATTGGTTTCCATGAACTTCATGACTTTTAAAATCATTTTCTATATAAATATAGTATTATGAAGAATCATCATCAAATAATAACTTGAAAACAAATTAAAATTCAATACATGAATTTTCTCAAAATTCATAAAAACAACTATAATTAACAACATAATCCAAATAACATTATCTATATAAATATTTGTACACTATAATCAAATATGAAATACCTACTAACTAATAAAATAATAATCTATGAACATTGATCAAATTTTGGGTGCATTAGGATCAAACACATGTTATAACAAAAGAATTCATTTTTAACCTTTTTATTTGGAATATTAAATTATTAATCATAAATATTAAAAGATATATACAGAATAATTTAGTTCACTACCCGACATATCAAATAGTTCACAAATAGAGATTTAATATGGTTCATATCATCATTCGTATATGTATTAGCATCATTGAACATCTACAATGGATGTGAAATTAAAATAGATAATACTATGAAAAAAATATAAATAATTTATATAACTAACCTTATTAAAGTATGTCAAAACCCGGTTGTGATTATCTCATACATGAATTGTAAAAAATAATAACAACATTCCATTGACTTATTTTTGTGATCATAATGAGGTTATAAATCATGAACATGATATTTCAAATCAACACAAATAAATATAAAAAATAAAGATATTATGAAAAATTAAAATATTTATTGTTACTTAACAAATTTTATTGTATTTGATTTCTTTATCTTCAAATTATTCTCTGTAAACATGTTCCATTACATTCATTTTCATTTACATTAAATAATAATCCATATAAAACTATAAAATTTACAGTTAATTAACATATAAAATGCAATAAAATATACTCATTTAACAATGTGCTAAATGATTTTTTAGAAGCACCTAATAATGTGAAAAACCAATATAGTGTAGATTACATTGGGCTTAATACCCCTAACATCCAATGAACTCTACAATTTAAAATGTCCACAGTTAATAAAATTATAATAAATATTATTTCATAATTATATTAATGATCCTAATCCTCAAGGAATGAGAAATCCCAACAAAAAATCTATGTCCTTGATAATATATCAGATATATATTTAATTTTACGAGGATGTGTCACATATTTCATATCCTTTGAAATGAATGATTGATCAATAAGTCCATAAACATTAGTGATATCATTTTTCTCAAAAGGCTGTTTAAATTCCTAATTAAATACATAATTTATAAGGTCGCTTAAAATCATAATTAATTACATAATTCAAAACATAAACTAAAATTTACTTATATTGAAGAAAACAATAACACAGTCAGGTTGAGTGATTCAAAATTAATCCAATCAGTGATATCTTTTTTGAATATTGTCACAGGAATTATTCCTCCCAATATTTCACCCATCATTTATACTAATATAAATTAACCAACAAAGAAAAAATCTGGGACAATTTATTTTTCCCATCAGGAATATAAGTATTAGCAGTTATTACATCATGAACTATATGTTTTTTTTTCATATAGGTCATTTCTTTTGATTTTCCATAATTCTATAAAAATTAAAATTTCATAAATCATTATAAGTAATTTTCAATTAAATGTAATTAATATTTAAAGACAACACTTAGCTTGTATGACAGATAACATAGAGGCTGGATGACCAAAACAAAATGTATCCTACAAAACCACAACTCCTTTAACCAACCCTATAAGAAATTTTAATAGACATTTAGGATCAATTATATCTGTTACAATCACTAAGACATAACCCAAATATAATGTGGGATGATGTACCAAATCCCCAAAAATATGTATGACTCTGTATAATAAAATACGTACATGAGTATCTCTAACATAAAAATCACAATATAATGTTTGGTCCGAATAAGGTGTTTATGGATACGAAGAGGCTGGTGGGTTGGACACGACCATCAGGGTAGTCTGTACATACTTTACATCCAACTATAAAGGCTGAAATGCCTAGGCAGGTTACGTGGGCTAATATGGCTATGATTTTCTTGTCAATTTTCAAACATAGATTTCACAGTAGACAAAATTTCATCACCCATAGACTATTTCATTTAATTCTACTCAACTTGTAAGGATTCCACATCTAGATCTCTTGAGTTCATAATTTGTTTAACAAAAACATTCTTAATAGTAACACCCTCCTGGTAACCTCTTATTCGACCTATGTGTTATTTCATTCCTAATGTTGTAGATAGGATATCTATCCTATGGTCAGGGATAAAATTTCCTTGGCTCTCTTTTTCCAAAACATCATCTTGATATATAAAATGAAATTTTTCGATCAATTTTTTAATTTAAAAAATTAAAAAAAAATAACTATAAAGAAATATTTAAATAATATTATATCATCTACTTATTTATATTTATTTGTAAGATAAATTTCATTTTTACTTATTCTCACTTGTTTCCATTTTTCAGTTTGAGTGGGAGGAGATGGAGAGCCAAATACACCTCTTCTAAAGAACTAGTAGATCTTGCTCTTAACACTTCTATTTTTCATCAATAATTTTTAATCCAATATAGGATAACCTCCACATGATAATGTATGAGGGTATAAAATTTTCAACTGTATCTCCTGATGAAATCTTCAAGTGGACCAATATATAAAAATAAACTAATAAGTAATGAGATAAAAATTTGATAAAATTTACAATATAAAATAAATATCATACCTGAAATTTTTGTTCATAATCGGTGTAATTTTATTCCATGTATCAGAATATATAAAATGATACATTAGGAATGGTATTTCATAAATTCTATGCTAAAAACATTGTTGTTTCATTTTTGTTTCAAATTATCTCCATCAAACCACAACTGAGAAGATATTTCTTTTATTAATTTATTTTTCCCTCAAAATTGAATTTCATATATAATTGAATAAATTAAATTTCATTTAAAAATATATAAAATTAAACAGAAGAGATAAACTAATTCAATTTCCATATTTTACCATCAAGACCTCTCGAATCAGTTATTTCACCACCTTATTCTCAAAAATCTAATCAGGATATAAAATATTTATCCTACAATTTCTCTACATTGATATATAACTGATAAAATGAACTACAATTGTGCTAGTTTCATTTTTATCACCCTCAAAATGAATATTTAATCTCTTATATCAATGCAGATGTGGTAGTTTTAGTAAATGTGTAATACGATTATTACCAACTTGAGAACATTATTTCTCAATATTAAAAGGATAAATCTCCTCCATTGAGGATGCTTCAGTACTCCTTCAAAAAGAAGTTATAAATTAGAAGTTTTATTTCATTAAATAAATATATTAATGAATTGTAATAAAATTAAAATATATATAACTTTATAATATCTCCTCTCTCTCTCTATCTAGCATTAGCACAAGAATGTGTAATGAAATTTAGTGTACCTTCATATCATTAGAAAAGTAAATATATTGAAATAATGATGAAAAAATAATAAATTTAAAAATGAGGCACACATTTGGTAGTTTTAAAAAGGAAAAAAATGTAAATAAATACCAGAAAAATTAGGAGGCTAATATAGTGTTTTTCCATGTGTCTTCATCATGATATTTATATAATTGATGCACTATATCTTCCATATAGTCATTATAATCATTCATTAAAATATAATTGATGAATAAGACTCTTGTATATCAATAACTTTATCAACATTATACTAATCACCCCAATGATATATTTTTTCCATGGAAATATTGTGTTCTCCTAATCATTCTATGGATCATAGAAATAATATATATTATTTGAATATGTATCCATGATATGTTTGTTCTCATTTTAAATAAATCATTTCAAATCAATTAGTATAAATCCAAAATCCTAATGTTTCGCACCACTATTGATATCAACCAAATTACAGATAAACACAATGACTCAAAATTTTATATAATCAATTTACCATTTCTCCTCAAGAACTCCAAAATAGGATAATGATGTAGAAATTGTGTTTTTTTTCTATTTCACTTGAAAAATGCACTGCTTCAGGGATAACCATCAGAAGAGTATTTTTAATGGTACTCTTGTAATCCATCATTGTAGTGTAAAAAATGTACTGATTAATTTTAAAACCACTACATGTTATCACATTAGGAGATGGTCCCCCTACCATCCATTTACATGATTCTAATGCGGATATATATTATCATATTATCATCAAATCATGAAAAAAAAATTCATTTTATGAACAATCATCATCCAATTTTCATTTCTTTTTTGATATGTTCTATTTATTTCTGAAATATGTGATGGTATTTGTGATTGAACATAATTTGTGTTGTTTTAAATGTATAAAAGTGACATCATCACATCATCACATATGATGAACTTTACCATCAATCATTCAATCCCTCTACAATTACAACAATCTGTCAAATATCGAGATGTATGGATACCAATATGATCCACATCATTCAATTAATCAATATAGAACACAATATCCACTTCTGGAATATATTAATAAATAGTATATTCATCTAGTCGATGTGTATTTTTAACATATCTATTCAAAAAAAAATTACAATTCAAAAATATACATCCAACGTAAATAAATAAGCCCATATATTCTTATCTTACAAACCAGATGAATCCCCTTAAGAACAATTATAACATAAAATGTACCTGGATAAAAAAAATTTATAGTCTAAAAAGTATAAGATCCACATTATTCTTAAACTCATATAAGAAATTTAGATCAAGAAATTTTATAAAAACGGATTTGAAAATTCTCTATTCCCGGATGAAAGTCATTCTTATAGCTGACTGTAGTATTTCACGTAGTGCTACTGTATCTATTGTTGCATCAATACATAATAGTCATTGTATTTCATACCTATTAATTTGGAATCCTTATTTGACACAAAATTCATTTCATTTCAAGATTATCCACTAGGTACCTTTATACCAATAAAAAATAGATATAAATTCAACATCTCACTCTTTCTTAATGTATGATATTATAGAGGGAAATACGTTCTCTATCCTTTTATATTAGTAGCTAACTCTAAACATATTCTCATTTTAGTCAAGTCCAATCTAAAATTCTTCCCATATTTTGTATTTCCTTTTATGTCTATCAATATACTAATGAAATTGTAACCTATATTATTCCCATCAAGCATAACATCAATAATGGGTTTTAATTTTAAAAAACACCAATAAGGAATTTAAATAAATAAAATTTTTCTTATAGATATTTTTTTGAAGACTGGAACTACTTTTTTTTCCAAATGTCAAATAAATATTTTTCACCTTGTTGCTAAATTATTCATCTGACAATGTTCAAGGGGGAAGATTTTTTTACACTGACTATTAAATTATTTTTTATATACATGATATGGATTTTTAATTTGAAAATATCTTTGAAGTCCCATGTTCAATGTCTTTGTTCAATTATATAGTTGATAATATGATGTCTATTCTTTCAGAATTGGACATGTTTTTTGTCCCTCAACATGGTATCCAAATAGGGTTCCATTTGTAGGGAAGTCGTTCAAAAAGAACATTATCGTAACATGGAAAAAAAATACTATTTTTGTATGCATCATAAAAATTAACACATGTCCCCCATAGAAGTTTCCTATCATTTATCAATAGTGAATGATACACATGAATGTCGATTCCTTTATATTTTTCTACATAAATCATCATTATATACATAAAATATTTATTATTCATACATATCTATGTGGATATGTTCTAATATACCAACAAAATAAGTCATGAACTATGTTCGCTACTTAGGCTCTATTATGGAGTCATTCCAACTGTGGACACTCCCATTCGGAGATTTCTACCATTAATAAAAAAAATAAGAAAATTGATTATCAAATATATTCTAATGTGATGCGTCAACAGGGTGATGTAATTTATCATGAGTGTGGTGCTCATATGAATTCCATCCTAACATTTTCACACCATTTGATTTTGCAAATAGATGCTTCAAAAGAAGAATAAATTGAATGTAAAAAACTGATTTAGTATGAGGTGTTATTCCGTTAATAAATATTGAATCGTAGTATAATTATCATAATTATATGAATGAATTATTGGATGGTATCATTATAAAGTAAAAAATATTTTTTTCATGATCTTATATGACAGTACCTAAGAATGAATTCGAGTTGAATTTTTCATACACATTATAGCTTGATGTCCCACATATATGGAAACATGATAAGTATTCATATTAATTCCTATACAACACAAAATCATTAATGAAAACATGTATCTTTTTATACCCTAATCCTATTGGGAATATTTTTTTTCTTCACCTCATAATTACAATCTAGAAGCATGTTTCATTATGTAATTATCTCTTTTAAAAGCGTAAGTAATCCACCAATATCTTTATTTAATGTAAACTAATCTCAAAAAATCTTATACCACTATATATTTAATACAAATAGAGATTAATGGTATCTCAGAATTATTATACAATAGTTCAGATATTTTTATTTTCTTTTATTGTTTCAACACCTAAATCATAAATTAAATCATCAATACAATCTGGGGCCTCATAATGGATATTTTCATCAACATTACATGTTCAATTTTCAATTCTTTCACCATGAAATATCCAATATGTATAATGAAGGAAAAATTCATAATAAATTAGATGGTCATTGATTTCCCTAGAGTTTAACCTTCTTATATTTAAACACATAATACATGGAAAAAATATAAGATCTATATTTTGAAGATAGTGGTTATCAAATTCAAGGAACTCATCAACTATTTATTCATATTTATTAGTTGTTCTTTTTTACATATATCCAATTATGATACATTCAATACAGGATATACTGATACATTTTGGTGAATATATTATATCATATAAAAAGGCATATATATAATTATAAACAGATAGCTGATAATCATAAAAATATTTAACAAAAATAGTTATTGATTACATTTTATAACTTCTCGAACAATAAAATAATAATCATAATTATTACAACCTATTATAAATATTTATTAAAATAAATTATACATTATATTTATCATAAAAAATAACAATCAATTTTAAATAAATTATTTTCAAAAAATTCATAATTTATCATCAAATATAAAACAATATATGACACACATATATATAAAATGTAAAACATTAATAACATAAAATAACTAACAAATAATTATCATAAAAATTAAATATACAACAATTATGTACAAATAATTATGAAAATTTGAAGTTGAATATTGATTAATTGTATGAAAAATAATACAATATACAAAAGAAACATTTATATCGATATAACATACACAAATACCATATTAATTATATATATTTAAAAATAGAATATAAAAACATATAATATAATATGTACTATAAAATATATTATATGAAAAATAAAACCTACAAAAAAAATTACAAAAGAACATAATAAATTATATATAAAATTTAGATTTCAATAGTGCAAAAAATTTATTGTAAGATTTTCAACCCTGCAATATTCACGAAAATAAGAGTTAATAATGAATTAATATAAAAAAATATTATCATGAAAAATAGAAAATGTATCTAAAATTATTATACAAGAGCATATTCTAAGAATAAATTAATATTTAAAAATGACTGAAAATATAATCCACACCAAAATGTATCGTCAAAAATGAAAAATGTATATTTTGAATAACGAAATGTATCCCGCAAAATGGAAAATATATCTTGAATTAAAAATTGAGTGAAAAATGTATCTTAAATATATTGAAACAAATTGAAAAAAAATCATCATAACATACAATTTTATATATAAATTATTTTCATAAAAACATTGAAATTTTTTAGTTCAATATTGCATAATGTATCATAGATTCCAAGAAACTCGTCAAAATCGTGTGACAACAGAGAAAGCCCTAAAAATTCAATAAAAATGTGTTTAAAAAATTATTTGAATAATCAAAAAATTAATACATCAATTTTTTTTGTAGATCAGATGTTAGAACTTGACAATGAGAGAGTTTGTATAATGGATGTATGATTTCAGGGAAATAATAAAACAGTATGCAAAAAATGTGATTGAAATAGTTACTTGAGGTCATTAAGGATGGTGAATAGTTGTCAATTTGGTTCTGAGTCATCACTGTTCATGAGAGTTTGTGTTTGGGGGAATGGAATTTGACTATTCAATATCCCGATATATTTTTTTAAATCATCAAGGCCTCAGTTTTGTTTTTGAACTGAATTTGAAAATTTAAAAACTATATATATTTTCAAAAAATGTTTCATGGAAAATCTTTTCCAAAAATTATTCACATTATATTTTTGTGTCAATTTTCATGGAAACCGACATTGAAAATGATTCCCAAAAGTTTTGACAACATATTTTTTTTTAGAAACGCATGCCCTAAATCCACATTATTTATTTGTGACAATGGTTTTTTATAAGCCGACGATGAAATTACAACTTTAAATGCTATATTTCTTCTAATGGTGTAGTGAAACTAATGTCTAGTGGTGTGGCCCTTATGATCTTGTTTTTAAATATTACATATTGATGGAATAATTTTTATAATATTTATATAATTTTCAAACATTCTATATTACAACTTTTTTATTAATATTATAATAATCCAAATTGTATAGGTATCTATTTTATTTTAATTAGTGAATATTTTTGTAAAATATTTGAAAGTAAATATCATTGGATTTATTTTTCAAATCAACCACATTACCAATTTCCAAAGCATGTGATTAATTACACTCAATGGAATAAGTTTTATGTTTAAATATTATAATGGGTCTATTAGTTTAGTGGACATGAGATATTAGATGCAAAGATGATTCCCATAATTCTATTAATATATAAATAATACCTTTTATATTATGACATACCCATAATATATAATGATTTTACACAACTTTTTGAAATAATATTTTAATAAAATAAACACAAAATATAGGACCATGTTATTTTAGTGTATATGGATACATGGCAACACAAATAAAAGGTCTATAAGAATACTAATAAACCAACATTATGTTCATCATAACTAACACCCTTATTAGAAATATCATTTATAATATATTAATTTATAACATGGAGAAAGGAAAAATAAGATAGAGTGTTCTCATATGCTCAGTAATGTTAAAAAATGGGATATATGAGCATAACAAGAATATAGGGGTATGATAAAATTATAATAACATTTTAAACGATACAATTGATATAAAATATATTAATCATTATCCATGGAATGATGTGAGTAAATATATAAGACATGAATCCGAAGGGAATCATTTAACATCATCAATAAGATCATTAAATTGTCATAAGATCTATATTTATCAAATAAACATATAAATATAAAAACATTTCATAGTAGTCATGTCTAACTACCAATATTTTCATTGTGGAATGTATTTACTCCAAAAACCATCAAAATTTTCAGGGTTCACTCCGACGAAAATCTTTTCTACAAAATTACCATATAGAACCAGGTTCAATCCTAATTCTGTTACTATATATTCCGTAAGATATAAATCATTGAGCAAATTATTTTTTGGATATATAGGATCCACCCATATAATAATAAAAATAATACATATGTGTGATACAAGATCAGCACCATTTCGCTTGCAATAATGAAATAAATCAAATAGGCCTCATAAATATTTCATCATATAATAACATATGTAAATTATATAGGTTTCTTAATCATTTAATAATTTCTTCATAGTATAATCCATGTATAATGAGGTTGTTTTCGTAATCATTTCATCATTGTATAACCGGTGGATTTGAATTAGGTCTCCTAAAAATCATTTCATCATAAACATAAACCATTTAGAGAATGAATTAGAATGGTTTCCTTATATCATATCACCTATAATGTGTAGGTATCATCAACGAATTTCATTGAAGATGTAAAATTTATTTTTATTATGATTTTATACATTTTATGAAGAGAATTTATTTTCTAAATTAAAAATTAAATTTAAAAAAATAAATACATTTTTAAATACTTTTCTTTTAAAATGAACATGAAAAAATATAAACGAAAATTCAAATAAATTAATGATGATGGTAATGTTATGTTTCATCCATGACATTCATCTTAAAATTTATTCCATTCACATGTTTGGTAAAATAAACATTGGTATTATGGGATGAATGACATGATGAGTCTATTATATAGTTTTAGTAAAAAATATAATAAGAAAAAAAAATGTATTTTAAATATCATGTGAGAATGATAAAACATTTTTGAAAAAAAAAATTATAAAACAATATTTTGGAATTAAATATATTTCCAAACAAATAGACAAATAAAGTTGAATTTTATTTATAATAATTATGAAAATTTATGATTAAAATATTGTTAAAAAAATGGTAATAATACCTAAAAATATCATAATTAACTAGAGGATAATATATTTCATGATATTCTTGATAGATTGATCATAGGTAATAACAAATCATAAGACACATGGAGGAATAAAATAAAATTGATCATAAAAATATTATGAGGACAAATAAATTAGTTATATTACATGTCATAGAGGAATAATATATATATATATATATATGGGGTTGATTTCATAATATCCCAGTACTGAGGATGCATGGAATTGTACATTGTATTTCCCACACTCTCTTCCAAATGAGTAGATATTCATAGGATATTATTGAAGGATGCCAGATAGTGCACTAAGTGGTGGAATAGGTGTCTTCATGTGAAATGTGATAATACCGAGATTTCTAGATATTACTTATGTGTTTACTAGAAATATGTGATATGAAAGTGTTGTGGACTGGCATATTGTGGGGTTCATTAAATATAGGAAGAGGAAACAATGTTGATTTACTTCCTATTCAAGCTAACCTACTACTCTAGTTATTATAGTGGATGTGGAGTGATGGCGCATGTATCTTCATAAAATATGTGAAATGACAATTTGGTCTTGCGGACCAGTATATTTGTGGGGTTCATTAAATATGTGATTTTACCAAGATTTCACTTCAAACTGTGAATATAATTTCATTTTTTACTGTCATTAATTATGTGGTTTTTAGTTCAACGATTGTGGAGATGGAATGAATGAAATTAAAAACTATATATTATGAGAGGAGACAAAAATAAATTTCTATTTATTAGGATAATAACTTTCATTTCCCTTAATTGAAATAGAGTCCTAAATAATCATGATCAAAAGTGGAATTTTAAAAAAAATTACCTTCGATTCCATAATGGGGTGTATTTTTCAAAAAATATGTATAAAAATTATATTTTTTATTTATCTATAACATATAAATATATATATATATATAACTTATTGATAACTTATTATTATCAATTTAGTAAAAATTAATTTTAAATATAATTATTTCGGTGTAAACAATTATATTAATCATGACTAATTTTATTTAAAAACTATAATGAATGAATGTTACTAATATTATTTATCATTTTAATTGATAATCAGGTAATACATGTTATATGTATTCATAAAATTCATATTAACAACAATATATGTAAGGATGTTATGAAAATTTAAATGTTTCATTGATGTAATCCCTAACCTGCATTTAAAAACTAGTTAAATATTCAAATTTGAATTCTAAAAAATGAATGAAAACAAATATATTTATTTATATATATAACATTAAGTTTTTATAAAATATCTAGTTTAGTCTTTAAATCCATCTATTAAACTATTGTGTTATTGATTTGATTAAAAATAAAACATGTCTCTCTATGGATGTAATAATCCGTATGTGAATAGAAGTGAAATATTTTTTTTCAATTTTGTTATAAAAGATATTTTAGGTCACTATAAAATTAATAATATAATTTATTAATATTTATAATAATTATTAAATAATTTTAATTTGGTTATATAATATTTTTCATAGGATACCGAAGAGTTAAACTTGAATGAACATATTTTGAACTAGTACGTCATTCGTCCAAAACATTATTTGAAAAATTCTATAAGGCTTCATAGAAGGATATTTTTGGATGAAATATTACTAAAGGAATATAAGGACACAACCTTAAAACATTAAATAATAATGAATTAAATGAATCATTCTCAATGAGGATCTATTCATGTTTAGAGTTTTAGATAATTAGAACATAACTATTACATCACAAAAGATTACAAAGTAGACAATCCAACTCAGTTTCCATTTTTTACAGAAACTAAAAACTCTTGAGAAAAAGAGTCATGTCTAGAACCTTGTTTTAGAACACATGAAATTTCCTTGATCACATCCTTGACCATAATACTATTTATGTCCTATGAAAAACATTTCAAAAACTTGGTATGAGCATAAAAAGCTCAGTAAGGGTTATAATAATACATAAAGAAAACACTATTCCATGTATACAAAAGAATCAATGAAATAATTCATTACTCATAAAACAGAAGCACTTTTACATACCTCATTAAATCATACGATTTATGAATAACTCATATAAGTCATAAGTCAAAAAGGTAACTTGAGGGATTCATAAAATTTGTACGTAGGGAGTTACCCTCATGGTTATGTTTGGAATACCCATCACAGTATATTCCCTAAATCTCATCGGAGAAATCTTTGCGTTTAACCCCATCACATTACCCAATTAATTTGAGGGATATATCAGGCTCAACTTCCCTTAGATTATCACAGAACCACACGTCTTTATAAACAATGCCCAAGAACCATAACATAATCGTATCACATAAAACATGCATAACAGAAACATAATATTTCCACATTTCAATCACAAGATATCAATGAAACACATTGATATAATAAAAACATTATCAAAACCATTTTCAATACCAAAATAAAATAAAAGTAAAACATGGAATTTTTTTTCATTTAATAAAAGTTATGTCTTTTAGAGGAAGTCGATACTCAAATGATGGTCATGGCGGCAGAGAAGTCATTGTCGCTGGATATGTAATGCAAAAACATTCCCTTTTGCCATTTGGTAAAATGATTCATATAAAATGATTCCTTTTGAATAAAATTAAAATTCAACGGGTTTTATACAACATTTAAAAGGAAGATGTTTATAATACAAAACATGCCTCAATGAATGGAGATTGAGACAAAGTGCCATACAATGTCGATCTCCTTAGATTACGGATAAATCAATTCTATACTTATGTGTGAAAAATAAAAATAAACTCAATATAAGTAGATGTTAATTTTAAAAAAATCATAGTAATTCACAGATATTCCTAGAATTAAATACGCAAGGAGAACAAGTTTAACCCAAACAATTGAAATTGGGTTGAGAAGTTCCCTTGCAAAAATTTGAAAGCCTAACAGTGTCACTTTAAAATTCTGAAAATGTGTTTATGATAGAGAAAATGGTATCTCATCACATGGACCTATAATTTACATCAATAAGGATATAGAAGAAGATATCCCAACATAATGAGATCTTAATTAAAATACATAACAAAAGAAGTCTTCTAAAAAGAGGAGGGGGAAAGGTTTTTTTACCGACTTGGGTAACATTCAATGCATACAACCCATGAAAGAAGGACTATTCAACATTGATGTAAATACCCATAAATGAAAGAATATTACACAGAGTAAAATAATGGAAAGTACATACACCACTCAATGTAAATAGGGGAAAATGTAGCATAAATCTCATTGGAATAAAAGTGAGATGAAAATTCCCTTACGAAAACTCGCCTGCCTAACGACACCACTTAAAACTTCCAAAAATGGATTGATGAAATAAAATTGGTTCTGTCATCATATGAACATGAAAAGTACAGTAATAGGAATATAAAATAACATCCCCCTACATAAGAAAGTGGATATTAGAAGAAGTGACCTAAAAGAGAGTACTTAAAAATAAATAGCGAGGTAAGATCCCTTACCTCGTGTCTGACTTGACTCGATCAATATTTAATCTCCTGAATAATAAACTAGAGTTAATTTATACTTTCGTAAGAACCTTATTTTATGTTAATTATTCCTTTTATATCATTTATTACAATTTTATGAACATTATGTAATTATTTAATTTAATAAATGTCGTTTGGTCGTTCATTTGTACATGTGTCAAAAACAAACTTCTTATAATTACAAGTTGTTAATGTGATAAAATATCCATTAAATCCAGAATTATATTCATGATGTAGATATAGTTTATATAATATATATCCAGTTTATAAAATCATTTATAATAATACATAACATTTCGAGGTATGAAATGAAATGCATCATTCATGGAGACGGTAAGTCGTACGTACCCATGAACACTACCTTAATTTCTATTTCATATTTAATGGAATGAAATCATATTGATATAATGGTATATTTTAATATAGTATAATATCATATATATATTATAGGTCACATATTATAATCAATTTCATTCTTTATAAATTCCATGTATTTCATGAACGAGTCAAATCACTTGAGTCGGCGACAGTCCAAACTTCCTCAAATGAAATTATCGAAATATCACAACATGAAAAGCATAAAGGTTTGTGTTAAAGATAAAATACAGAAGAATATAGAGGAAATAAATATAATATATATCTTAAATAATTATAGTTTTATCATAATGGCTACCATGAGAGGTGGCAGGATAAGATTGAACAATCATCGTATCGTGAGGTAGTAATTTTCCATCCACAGAAACAGTATGTTCATTAACCATTTGACGGAGGTTTGTGTATTTTTAGATATAATATTTCTCATAAAAACATAATATTATATTTTATAAACTGTTGTTGTTACAAAATAAATAAATAAAAAGAGATTATGGGGTAGGAGAAGCAAAATAAAACAGAAGAACATTAACGAAGACTTTAGTTTTAAATCGGGTAACTCTAAATTGATTGAACCAAAAGGGTTACTTGAAGAGATTTATTCTTAAGGGAAGGATTCTAGGATGAATATATGGATGTGGAGAGATAAAATGAGGTGAGTTTGGCCGATCCAATGGCTTGAGAGGTGTGGGTAAGGTGGTAGAGGTGGGGGACTTTTATAAGAAGGAGAAGGAGTACTCTTGGATTGTTATAAAATGTAACTTTATTTTAAAATTATTTTCAGATATCAATGGCCCCAAAATTATATATTTCTAGTATAAGGTGATAAGGGTTATAAATCCACCCATCCAATAGTTTTTTGACAAGTGTATGTCTTAGATTTTACATTATCTTGTCATTTTATTTAAATCGATCATTAATGAGGTAATCACTGCATCATCATGGTGTCATAAATAAATCAATTTATTTAATGTCTAAAAATTATGAAACAATTACTATGATGTAATAAATATTTTTAAAATTACAATGAATATTTATAGTAAAAAATAAGACTTGTATTACCCCATGTAAAAAATGTTTTAGTAAAACAGTACATGTTTGTGACATTTTTATTTTAACTTTAAATAAAAAGTTATTAATGTCATTTTCTTACACATGTGGCTCCATGGGGTCCCCAAGTTTACTCATGTATTTTCATTATCGTCCATGACTCATCCAATAAGGGTAGGACATGTGTCAAGGTAATTTCATATTTTTATAAGATTATTTTTAACATAAATTACACTAATTACCTTTAATCACGATTAATAAATCTTAAAAGATACTATTCACCCAAAATTATTTTCATCCCATTGAACTAGATTTTACATACTAATGACAACCATGTATGTTTTATTTTTGAAAATAAAATCACAGAAGTGGTAAAATTTCATTTAAACGAAAAATCCATTTTAACTACCACTTAGTGGTTTTACTATTCATCAAAAATTGATGTTTTTTTGAAAATTTCAATTAATTAACCCCAATATATATTTGATATTGAAAATTCAAAAACATTTTCTATTTTATGAAATTCAAAACATATAGGTTGAATAAATTGTTTTAGTAATTAATTCACGCATTCAAAACGAAAAAGCGTGTTTTTAAGAAGCAATATCTATTAAAAGGTTGACACTAGTTTAAGTTCAATTTCAAAGTGAATTTAATTCTAATGACCACCATTGGATTAAATGTTAAAAATATATTTTGATTATTCATTAAAAGAAAATAAAAATACAATCAAACCATATAAATAAATTAGACTAAAAAGAGGTTTTGAATTAAAATACATCATTTGACATTATTCATTAAAAGATGAACTTTATCGGACAATACAAAAAATTTATAAAAAGTAAATTTTGAGGTCCCGATTTTAAAAAATAATTTTATTTGGTCAAATATAACATATAAAATTGTCAAAAAGTGGATTTAAAAAAGGGTTCTCCAAAAAAAGGCAGTTAATCGACCTTTTAAAGAATATTAGAATACTTACACATAAATTTGGATTCATTCGCATTTTAAGCCTATAATATATATTGGATAAATGTAAAAATATTTGACAACAATATATAATCATTTTGTAATTAGTTATTTTCATTACCCCCATTATAATGGCTAGGCATTAACTACCATTTAAAATTATAATATTTTATTATTAGAGTACAACGTAAGGTTTCCAAGAAACACGTTGTTGCGCATTGGGTACGCCATAGAGCATAGAATTACCTTTAAATTAATATTAATATTTTATTCAGAAATATGGATAAATATGAAAATTTCATATTCATTATTTACCTATTGTGCTACATCCTTCACCCTTTTGAAAATTGTGTCCTTGGAATTTTAAAAATGGGCTCAGAAACATCATTGAATGTCCCACATTGGAAAAGGGGTAAATTGAACTATCACTTGAAAAGAAAGAAATAAAAGTAAAAAGGTCACATGTGACAAAATATACTCGGATTCCATGAAAACATGGATATGGAAGAAAAAAAGGGTCTTGTTCTAATAGAGAGTGATAGAAAACATGTTTAGGAGGAAGTTAACCACCAGAAAATCAAAAACATGTGATCGGTTAAATGATATTTGATTCGCAGTAGGAAAGGATAATAGAAAAAAATTTATATTTAGGTTACATTTCCTTGAGAAATTTATTTACGAGCTTAACTAAATCACAAGGAAACATACTTAGTTATCGTTTAGAATTTCATCTCTTACTAGATTTCTTACACAAACTCATTTTTTTCTCAAAAAGATGGGTATTCAGGATGACTTGTTCACAGTAAGAGAATTATAAATAACTTTGAGATAATCAAACAACTCAAAAAATATAAGTATATATTTCCCATGTCATTAGACCTTAACAAAAACAAAAATTGTTTGTACGATATAAGATAATACCCAAAAATGATAATCCTTAATAAAAATAAATACAACTCTAAATCTGTAAAATTTTTTAAACATAACCAAAAGTTCATCAATGACCATTCAATAAATATTTATCCATAAAATTTATCAAATTAATCAAAACTAAGATTGAAACCCAAATCTCTAATGGATTTGATCACATATTCTTCCAAGATAAATCTTAGCATTTATCTTCAAATAACATCAGTTGCACTTAAAGCCCTGTATTGAAATGTAATTAACCAAATTCCATATTCTCCATGATAGGTTAACCATTTTCATAAATAATCAAAATCATCTTATGTCCACAATAAAAACATAGATTCTTCAAATAATAAAATTCCACCATTTTTCCTCAATTAAAATCCCAAAATATTCAATTTTCTATAGGTATATATTGTTTCCACGAAATAGAGATCATCTTCCAAATTAAACAAATCATTTTCCTACTCTAAGGATGTCGATTTAATAAAACATAAGTTCCCAAAATCAACATATTCTTGATCCATAAAACCATTTAACTGAATAGAATAAGTCATACTAACCAGGGACATCACACATGCTAGTAGTAGGCCATGCGCCCTTATCCCCCTTCGGTTGTGGGTTCAATTCATGTGTCCTTGCCGGACGTGACGGGTTGTCACCCATATTACGGGGTTTCCTTTTTATAAATCTCAAAAATAACCCTAACATGTTTTACACTCAATGGTTTCCTTATAACTCTAATTTTGTTCCAAATTCATTATAATCTCGACATCTTAATTCTTGATGACTTATTTCACCATCAAAAGATAAAATTAAATGATCCCCAAAATGAAAAACATCATACCTTGATCATGGTTTCCATTTGAGTTCATCTCCATCTTGTTCATAAAGGTAGAAGGTTCATGCATCAAAACAATGCCTTATAGATCCTTAAAATTCATTTACTTCCTCCATCCAAATACACCTTTTACAACATGGGACATATGGGTGTTCACAGATAAACAGTTTTGGAAAATAATCATATATGACATATAATTTCATAATATCTGATAAGAGATGAATTCAATAAAATAGTCTTACCGAATTTGAGTTAAAAATTTCAATTAATGGTCCTTTTAAAATACCATAGGTATGTGATGAGAGAATATATTTTAAAATTAAATATAAATAGGTTGCACAAGGATCTCCTTTTCAGCACCTTCTTTAAAATCAGAAGATGCTTTAAAATCTTGTGATAAGTTAAATATTAGAAAATGCCTTGATAAAATTTATCTTTATTTAAAATATTAGAATATTATGAATATAGGATTTTTCTAAATACAACCCATGATCCACGATGTTAACGAGGTATATTGGAGGTGTTTGATATCTCAAACATCTGTTTTCAAGTGAGTTGTATGTAAGAAAAAGTTTCTCAATCATCCGAACATGACTTTGCAATAATTATTGCAAGCATGTCATCAGGAAGAGATAAAAATTTCATTTGTG
Organism: Viscum album; assembly: GCA_963277665.1. Classification (NCBI taxonomy): domain Eukaryota; kingdom Viridiplantae; phylum Streptophyta; class Magnoliopsida; order Santalales; family Viscaceae; genus Viscum; species Viscum album. The sequence goes on from OY728162.1 coordinate 493,146,795, forward strand.
ATCCTCCTCCTTCTATTTCCTTGTTCTGAAAAATTTATAAAATAAGGATTTAACTAAAATAATAAACATAGGGACTAATAATGTGTTTAATGAAAACTCTTAATCCATAAAGTTGTCTAAAACGACCATTGATACCGACTATAAGGACCCAACATTAAAAAATTACATAATAATTAATTAAAATAATAATTCACATTGGGGATATAAGGCCCCAGCCTTAAACCTTACTTAAAATTGAATTAAATTAATAATTCACATTGAGGATCTTTTCAGGATTAGAGTTTTAGAGAATTAGGACATAACTATTACATCTCAAAAGATTACAATGTAGTCTCTTCTACTATATTTGCATAAAATAAAAACTCTTAAAAAGAAACATGCCTAGTTTCATGTTTTAGGTATCATGAATTTCCCTTGATCCCATCTTTGACCCTATTCCATGCTAAGTCCTGTGAAAAACATTTCCAAAACTTTGGATGAGCATAAAAACTCAGTAAGGGATACACAAAAAAACTGTTAGTTTATCAAACAAAAAGTAAACCATGAATACTTTATCAAGGTAATACCTTTCACATTTATGAAGTAGTAAAAAATCTTCACTGAATAAAATATTATTACTGACCTTTTTGTAACCAAAGGATTACCATAAAACCCATATAAAGAACACATAACATATATAAAGGTAACTTGGGACATAAACATGCTTAAGAGGAATAACCATACGGTCGACTCCCACACATATCCCTTAATGGAATAGCTATACGGCCAATTTCCATACATACTAAATGGAAAATCCATACGGCCAACTTCCATACCCAATGCATTGGAGGTTATAACGTAACCACCCATCCTGGTATTCACGGCACCACCCGTCATATGGTTTATAATGTAACCACCCATTAAAATGTCCAAGTACCATAATAAAATCATAAAACATAAAACCAGTATAATGGAATGATAACATTTACACATTTCAATCATAATAGAATCCTTTATCAAAACCATTTTCAATACCAAAATACATAATAGAGTATATGGTATTTATTTTATTTTAAAAACATTATGGCTTGTTGAGGAAGCCAAAGACCAAATAATACTCGCGGCAGCGGAAAAGGTTGTTGTCACCGCGTACGTTAAAAGAAACATTCCTTTTTGTCATTTTGTAAAACTCTTCGTATAAAAAGATTACTTTTGTATAAATGTAAAAGTCAAAGAGGTTTATACACCGTATAAAAGAAAGTTGTGTATAAAACTAAATATGTCTCAATGAAAGGAGATTGAGACGAAGTCCCTTACAAAGACGGTATCCATGGTTTAAGGATAAATCAATTAAATAATTATGTTTGACAAACGAATACACCAAATATAAGTGGATATTAAGTGTAAAATAATCAAAGGTCTATCACACATATTCAAAGGATGACATATTCAATAACTACGTGTCGAACCGAAAGAAATCGAAATTGGGTTAAGAAGTTCCCTTGACAGCCTAACGGCTTCACATCAAAATGAGTTGATGAGAGATAAAAAGTGTATCTCATCACATGGACATAAAATTTAAATCAATAAGGATATATGAGAACAAATCCCAACATAATAATATGTAAATTAATAGACCCAACCAAAGAAGTCTTTTAAAAAAAGGAGGGTGAAAGGTTCCATTTCCGACTTGGGTATCTTTCGAAACATACGACCCGTGAAAGAATGACAACACATCATTGATGTAAATACTCATAAATGAAGGAATATTACACAATGAGTAAAATAATGGTCAGTACATACACCAATCAAAGGAAATTGTGGCAAATGTAGCATAATTCTCACGGGAATAAAAGTGAGATGAAAAATCACTTACGAAAACTCGACAGCCTAACGACGCAACTTAAAACTTCCAAAAATTGATTGATGAGATCAAATAGGGTATCTCATCACATTACAACAAAATTTACAACAAGAGGAATATGAAATAGCATCCCCCATTGTAACAAATAGGAGCATAAAAGAAGTGACATAAAGGGGAGTACTTCAAAAAAAGAGAGAGGTTAGATCTCTTACGAAAATTCGGCAGCCTAACGCCGCCACTCAAAACATCCAAAATGGATTGATGTGAGAGAATAGGTTCTCTAATCACATGAACATAAAAATTACAGTAAGTGTAAAATATAATAACATTCCAATAACAAGAAATAATATCTTTAGAGGGAATGATGTAAAAGAGTGTACTTAAAAAAGAAAGGGAGGAGTAAGATCCCTTACCTCGAGTCCGACTTGACTCGATCGTTCTTTAATCTCCTGAATAATAAACATGAGTGAATTTAAACTTACTTAAGAACCTTTTTCATGTTCATTATTCCTTTTATATCACTTATTACCATGTCATAGACATTATGTAATCATTTAAGTTAATAATATTTGTTTTGCCGATATTTGGTTCTTAAGTCGAAAGTGGACTTCTTACAATTACATGTTGTTCGTGTGGCCAAGTGTTTATTATATACAGAATTGTATTCATGATTTATATGTCATATATGTCATATATATCCAGTACATGCATGCATTTATAACATTACATAATCATTTATAGGTAAGAAATAAAATGCACCGTTCATGGAGACAGTAAGCCGAACGTACGCATGAACGCTACTTTCATTTTTATTTCATATATTATAGAATGGAATAATAATGATATAAAGGTATATTATATTTACAGTATAATATAATATATAATATCATAGTTCCATCCTTTATACGTCCTACATATGGTATTTAACGAATCAAATCACTTTGAGGGGGCGGTAGTCCGCACTTCCTTAAATGAAGATATCGCGTTTACCCATAATGGAAACCATAAAGGTATTCCCAAAATGAAAAAAAAAACCGAATCTTAAGGAAAAAATAAACATATTATATATCATATATAAAATAGTGACATCATAATGGCCACCTTTGAAGGTGTTAAATGAGTATTGAACAATCATCGGTTCGGGAGGCAGAATTTCACCATCCATGGAAACCGTATGTTCTTCAACCATTTGATGTAGTTGTGTGAGAGTGTAGCTCGAATAAATCTTATAACAATATCATAGTATATTAAAGATACTGGTGTTGTTACAAAAGAAATAAATAAAAAGAGTTTAGGGGGTTGGAGAAGCAAAATAAAACAAATGAACATGAGAAATTGAATTACCTTTAAAAGTGTAACTCCTTTTGATTTGAGCCTAAAGGCTTCCTTTGAAAGGATTCTGCCCAAAGGGAATCCTCTAGGATGAGGAGAGGGATCTGGGGAGAGTAAATGGGCAGGTTTTGGCCGATCCAAAGGCTTGAGGCGTGTGTGAAATGAGGTAGAGGTGGGGGCCTTTTATAAGAGGAGAGGAGGGGCACTTTTGGAAAGTAATGAAATATTAATTTATTTGAAACTTTGTTTCGGTTTTAAAAGGTCCACATTGATATAATTCGTGGATTAGGTGATAAGGGTTCGAAATCCACCCATCCAATATGTTTTGGACATGTTTAGTTCATAAATTTTACATTATCTTTCCATTTTATTTAAATAGTCAAATAATGATTTCATCGCTGCATCATTATTATGTCATAAATAATTTAATTTATTTAATGTCTAAAAATTATAAAAAAATTACTATGATGTAGGAAATTTTTTTATCTTTCCAATGAATATTTATATTAAAACATCTTACTTGTATAACCCCATTAAAAAATTGTTTTAGTAAAACATATCATGTTTGTGCCATCTTTTACATTAACATTAAATAAAAGGTATTTATGTCATTTTCCAACCAAAGTGGCTCCATGGGGTCCAAAAGTTGACCCATGGATTTTATTGGTCGGCCATGACACATCCAATAAGGGTAGGACATGTGTCAAGGTATTTTCATTTTATTATAATATCATTTTTGCCTTAAATTGCACTAATTACCTCTAATCGCGATTAAAAACATAATAAGTTACTATTCACCAAAAAATATTTTTATCTCATTGAACCACATTTTACTTCATAATTACAACCATGTATGTCGGATTTTTAAAATTCAAAACACAAAAGTGGTAGAATTTCATTTAAACGAAAAATCAGTTTAATATAAGTACCACTTAGTGGTTTCACTATTCATCAAAAAATTGTTGTTTTTCAGAAAAATACGAAAAATTCACCCTATGCTATATTTGATATTCCAAATTCAAAAATTAAGTCCATTTTACAAAATTCACAACATATAAGTTGCATTAATTAATTTAATAATTAATTCTCGCTATCAGAGCAAATAACGTGTTTTTATGAAATAATAAGTATCAGAAGATTGACACTAGTTTAAGTCCGATTTCAAAGTGAAATTAATTCTAACGACCACTATTGGAATTAATGGTAAAAATATTTTCTAATTTCACTTTAAAACCAATTCAAAAGATAATCCAATCATATAAATAAATTATATTAAAAAGAGTTTTTGAATTAAAAAACAACATTTTACACTATTCGTTAAAAAATAAAATTTATCGGAAAAATACCAAAAATTTACACAAAGTAAAATTTGATGTCCCGATTCTAAAGAAAAGTTTAATTTGGTCTGAAAGAATGTATAAGAGTGATCAAAACTATTTTTAATGACAGTTCTCCATCAAAAGGCGATATGTGAACCTTTAGTTAAAATTAGGGTATAAAAGCCTAAAATTGAATTCTTTCCATATTTTAAGACTTTGGATAAATGTAAAAACATTTAAAAAAACATATATAATCATATTTTAGTTATTTCTATCCATTCCCTCCAATACAATGTCTACATGTTAACTACCATTTAAAATAATATTATTGTATTATTAGAGTTCAATGTAAGATTCCCAAAAAACTCGTTGTTGCGTATTGGGTACACCATCGAGCATAACATCCCCATTAAAGTAATATTAATATTTGATTCACAAATATGGATAAATATAAATATGTCTTATTCTTTTTTTACCTGGGGTGTTACAGGGGATATTTTTAGGTTTAGATTTTTAGATAATTAGGACATAACTATTACATCTCAAAATATTACTATGTAGACACTCCTACTCAGTTTCCATTTTTTTCACGAAATAAAAATCGTTGAAAAAATGATTCATTTCTAGTTCCTTGTTTTAGATAGAATGAAATTTCCTCGATCCCATCCTTGACCATAAACCACTTTATGTCATGTGAAAAACATTTCAAAAACTTGGGATGAGCAAAAAATCTTAGTAAGGGTTATAACAATACGGAAATAAATCACTAGTCCATGTATAAATAAGAATCAATGAAATCATACATTACTCATAAAACATAAGCACTTTAACATACCACAATAAATCATAATATATATGAATATCTCATAGAAATCTTAAGACGTAAAGGTAAGATGAGGCATTAATAACATTCTTATGTAGGGAGTAACCCTCATGGTTACATTTGGAATACCCATCAGAGTATATTCTCTAAATATCTTCAGATAAACCATAGCACATAACCCCTTAGCATTACCCAATGAATTGAAGAGCATGATTGGGCTCACCCGTGCTCAGTTTATCACAAAACCACCAGTTTTCATAAATAATGCCCAAGAACCATAACATAACCATAACACATAAAACATGTATAAATGAAACATAACATTTCTACATTTCAATCACAAGATATAGATAAAACACATTAATATAATAAAAACATTATCAAAACCATTTTAAATTCAAAAATAAATGAAAAGTAAAAAATGGTATTTATTTTTCAATTAAAAAAAGTTATGGATTTTACAGGAATCCGAAACTCAAATTATGGTCACAACGGTGGAGAAGTCATTGTCGCCGCATATGTATGACAAAAACATTACCTTTTATCATTTAGTAAAAGTCATCTTATATAAATATTCCTTTTGAATAAAAGTAAAAGTCAAAGGGTTTTATACACTGTATAAAAGGATGTTGTGTATAAAACAAAACATGCCTCAATGAATGGATATTGAGACGAAGTGCCATACAAAGTTGGTATCCTTAGATTAAGGATAAATCAATTACATACTTATGAGTTAAAAATAAAAATACACCCAATATATGTGGATATTATGTGTAAAACAATCAGAGTCATTCACACATATTCATATAATGAAAAACTCAAGGATCACAAGTTGAACCCAAAGAATTGATATTGGTGTAAGAAGTTCCCTTGCAAAAAATCGACAGCCTAACGACATCACTTTAAAATTCATAAAATGAGAGAGAAAATGGTATCTCATCACTTGGACATGAAATTTACATCAATAAGGATATATAATAACATATCCCAACATAATTGCATGTGAATTAAAAGACATAACAAAATAAGCGTTTTAAATATAGGGGGGGTGAAAAGTTCCTTTACTAACTTGGGTAACTTTCGAAGCGTACACGCCATGAAGGAAGGTGTATTAAAAAATGGTGTAAATACCCATAAACGAAATAATATTGCACAAAGAGTATAATAATGGTATGTACAAACACCATTCAATGTAAATAGTGGAAAATGTAGCATAAATCTCATTGGAATAAAAGTTAGATGAAAAATCCCTTACGAAAACTCGGTTGCCTAACGACGCCACTTAAAACATCCAAAAATGGATTGATGAAATAAAATATGGTCTCTAATAACATGGAAATATAATGTATAGTAAGATTAATATAAATGAAAATCTCCCAACATCAGAAATAGGATCTTAAAATAAGTGTCATAGAAGAGTTTACTTAAAAAAAGAGGGTGGTAGGATCCCTTACCTCGTGTCCGAATTGAATCGATTGTTATTTAATCTCATAAATAATAAAATAGAGTTAATTTATACATTCTTAAGAACCATTTATTATGTTCATTATTTTTTTATATCATTTATTACCATTTTATGAACATTATGTAATTATTTAAATTAATAACGGTCGTTTTGTCGATCATGGGTACTTGTGTCAAAAATAAACTTCTTATAATTACAAGTTGTTCATGTGATAAAATATACATTAAATATAAAATTATATTAATGATGCAGATATCATGTATATAATATTTATCCAGTATATAAAAGCATTTAGAATATTACATAACATTTATAAGTAAGAAATGAAATGCACCGTTCATGGAGACTGTAAGTCGTACGTACGCATTAATGCTACTTTCATTTACATTTCATATCGAATGGAATGAAATCAAAATGATATAATGGTATATTAAAATTATTTATAATATCACATATATTATATAGGTCACATAAATTTATCAATTTCATTCTTTCTACATTCTATGTATTGAATGATCGAGTCACATATCTTGAGGGGGCGATAGTCCACACTTCCTCAAATAAAATTATCGCATTTGCACAACATGAAAAGCATAAAGTTATGTATAAAATATAAAATAAAGAAGCATATAGTGGAAATAAGTATAATATATATCATAAATAAATATAGTTCCATCATAATGGCCACCATGAGAGGTGGTAGGAGAAGATAGAACAATCATTGTTTCGTGAGGCAGTAATTCGCCATCCAAGGAAACAGTATGTTCGATAACCATTATACGGAGGTGTGTGAAATTTTAGAACGAATAATTATCATAAAAACATCCTACTATATTTAATATAATGGTTTTTTTACAAAATAATTAAATAAAAAGAGTTTAGGGGGTTGGAGAAGCAAAATAAAACAAAAGAACATTAGAGATGACTTTACCTTTAAATCGGGTAACTCCCTTTGGATTGAACAAAAAGGGTTACTAGAAGAGCTTTCTGCCTAAGGGAATGATTATATGATGAAGAGAGGGATGTGGAAAGATAAAATGAGAAGATTTTGGCCGATCTAATGGCTTGAGAGGTGTGGTTATAGTGGTAGATATGGGGATCGTTTTTAAGAGGGAGGAGGGGTACTCTTGGAATGTTATAAAATGTAACTTTATTATAAAATGATTTTTCGGATATCAAAGGTTCCAAAATTATATATTTTGAGGATAATTGAAAATAAAATCATAGAAGTGGTAAAGTTTCATTGAAATGAAAAATTAGTTTTTTAACTACCACTTAGTGGTTTCACTATTCAACAAAAATTGACGTTTTTCAGAAAAATATCAAATATTCACCCTAAGCTATATATGATATTCCAAATTCAAAAATGATGTCTATTTTAAAAAATTAAAAACATATAAGGTTAATTAATTAATTTAATAATTAATTCCCACTGTCAAAACAAATAGCATGTTTTTAAGAAACAATATCTATTAAAAGATTGACACTAGTTTATGTCCAATTTCAATGTGAAATTAATTTCAATGACAACCATTGGATTTAATGGTACAAATATATTTCCATTAAACATTAAAAACTATTAAAAATAAAATCCGACCATATAAATAAATTAGACTAAAATGACGTTTTGAATTAAAATACAACATTTTACACTATTCATTAAAAAATGAACTTTATCGAAAAAATACCAAAAATTTCTACAAAGTAAATTTTGAGGTCCCGATACTAAAAAATAAATTTATTTGGACAAATATAACATAAAAAATTGTTCAAAAGTGGATTTAAAAAAGTGTTCTCCATCAAAAGGCGATTAATCGACCTTTTCAAAAATATTAGAATATTTACGCTTATATTTGGACTCATTTTCATTTCATGCCTCAAAAATTTATTGTATTAAAGTAAAAATATATAGAAAAATATATATAATCACTTTGTATTTATTTTTGTTCATTCCCTTCATTACAACAACTAGGCGTTAACTACCATTCAAAATAATATTATTTTATTATTAGAGGGAAACACATGATTTCCAAGAAACTCGTTGTTGCATATTGGGTACGTCATCGAGCATAGAATTCCCTTTAAATTAATATTATCATTTTAATCACGAATATGTATAAATATGAAAATGTCATATTCTTTATTTAACTGTGGTGTTACAAGGAAAATATAATTTAATTGTTAAATTATATGGAAATAAAAACCTCTAGGTGAATATTTTTTTGTTCTGGGATAAGTGAGGATATATTGTACCTAGTTATGAATTTTATAAGTGAATCGTCAATAAATATTCAAATCATTAAAATAATATAGTGTAGTTTTTAGTGGAAATTCCAATAAATGAAAAAATATGGTACAACTGAATAAATTATGATCAAAGTACCTCAACTAATATATTTATTGATTATTTAGGGACATTTTATGACTTACCTTTTAGTGTGACCACATTTTTTACTTGTTTAACCCATATAGATGTGTGAAACATTTACTATGGGAATTATTTGTTATAAATTTATATGAATAAATAATTTTTAAATAAATTTAATATTTTCATAACAACAAAACATTTGAATTAATTAGATAGAATTTTTAGATTTGGTAAAAATTAATTATAATATTTGAATAGAGAACATAATAAAAAATAGTTTTATGAAAAAATTTCTTATTAATAAAACAATTCACCAAAATATTATATATAATTGAGTCCCATGAAATTTATATGCTGAAAAATAAAAAAAATATGTGTAATGGGACATTAAAAAAATAGAAACATAATTTTAAAATTTCTGGTATATAATAAATTAATTGGGTTAAAAAAATTTATTTCATAATAATAAAACATTTAATAGGGTAGAAAATGTAAAATATCTTTTACTAAATTCAATAAAATAAAATAAAATACCTTCTTTCATTCTCTAAAAACATATTTGGTTGAGAAAAAGGCATAATAATGTTTTTCTCATTCTTATACAATGACATTTTATTTAAATTTATGAAATTTGTAAAATTTGTTTCTTTAGTATTCACCTAAATATAAATAGATTTAGAAAAATACCAAGTACCCTCCTTCTAGGAATTTTTACATGAAAAAATAAAAAAATTCATTTTAGGAAATAAAATATTAAATTTATAAATTTCACATATATATGAAAATTTTAAAAATAATGAAACCCAAAATTTATAAAATAATGATATTTGTAACATCTGGTGCTCTTAATAATATTTAATATCAATATATAGTTAATTGAGTTTTTTTATTTGATCAATAATTGAATTCTATCAATTGAGATAAATTTAAAACAAATAAAAACCACTTCAATAATAGTCCTTTAAAAAATACATCATTTTACTTTGAATAGCATTAATTATATCACATTAGACGTTTTTTCATATATATTAAAATAAATCAACAGTTAATGAAAAATACAATGCATGTATTATAAGTAATTATAAATTTTTTAGGTACTAAATATTATTCCATTATGTAATTGTTATATTTCATGTATTTTTAATATATTTTTTTCTGTGTTACCAGAAATTTAAAATAGTCTTATTTTTATAGGGAATTAAATAATAAATTTTTATAGTGTTATTATTCTACCTCTATGAATATTACTCAATCCTTTATAAATTTTCGAGATTGTATTTTGATAATTCGGCGATATATTAAAAAATAATAGGTTTGATAAATTTTATATCATGTATCCTTATATGAAAACATTTTTTCTGTTGAATTCATTAATATGATATAATACTTTCATTTTTTATAGGAGAATTGGACTACTTTTAGTAGCTAGAATACATTCAATACATATATTTATTTTTACAAGAACCTAATTTAATGTAATAGAATCATCAAAAAATAATGAAATAGATGGATTTATATGTTTGTTTTATATACAATACATAATGTCATATTATAGATATTTTTTTATACTTGTTCCATTTTAGTATATTTATATAAATGTTCACTATATTTTACAACATATAATGAAACATATTTGAAATAATCAATTATGGGATGATGGTTTCTCTATTAATATTTCATATTAAAACATAGAACATAATACGATAATAAAGTGTATAGAACATATATATTGAATAGCCTGATAATATTTACCTGATTAACATAAATAAAAAATCATTCAAGGATATTCCTTGTCTTAGTGTGGATGAGGTTATTTATTTTATTGGAATAAAATGTTAGTACACTTAAATTTTCCGAACATAGCTAACATTTTGAAGAGTGTAATGATATTGGATCATCTTTAACATATGATCAATCCTTGTAGAGTGGATTAAACATTCCATTATGATGAAAATCCTAAGTATAATTCAAAACCTAGGATAAAAATATAAAATTCGAATGCATTAAATTTTGTTTAGAGGGGAATTTTTTGTTCTTTAATATTTCTTACTTTTGGAGGAATTATATATATAACCTTATTAGTTGATAATTATAGTACATGGGCCTTATTTTTGTTACATTATCATAAAATAGATTCAGTTCCATGATTTAAAATTTATTATTTCAATCATTTAATATGATTAAAAATTTATTTTATCATGATCATAATTAAATATATATGAGAAATTAGAGTTATTTTATTAAATCATTTTTAATTATAGGTCTATTCAGAATAATTAAACCAAATTATTTTATAGTGATTTATTTGAATGTGGAAATTTAAAAATTCATGGATTTTATAATTATGGGTTTATTTAATATTCAGTTACTATGAATTGTTGTATGAAACAAAAAGAACTACATTTTACATTATAAAATGTTTTTATAACACTTTTTATAACTATAATGGTTTATGAATTATGAAATAATTGGAAAAGAAACATTGATAGTTTATAGATTAAGGATGCAAGGTATTAATCATAGTCACTGAAGGTAATCATAATAAATTATATATAAAAGATGTTGAAGGTATGTTTCACTATTTTCCCCATATTAAGTAATTATTATCATTTTTTATATGAATAAACATATTATTAGGGAATATAATATACTATAAAAAACATTTCTAGGGGATGTACAAAATATATAAGAATACATGATGATGTGATAAAATAAATGGAATTAAAAAAATTCCAAAATATAATATTATTAAAATAATATATCTGTTAATTCATTTCATGAAATACATATATGGTTATCCAAATTTAACAACTTCCATTTAAAGATTAAAAGTAGAATCCCCACAAAAACTCTAACATATGTGCTAATTATGACCAACTCAATCATTGAAACAATCCTAGAAACCATAAAATAATTTATATATAATATGTGTGAGAACAAAATGTATACTTAGTAGGTTTATCAATGGGGACTCTCTTGAAATGGTTATAAGGGAATAAAAATGATCTAATGAATAATCAATAAAACATATCCACAACTAAACATGATTACTAACCTTTCTAGACATAAAAATTTTCACTTACTAAATAATAGATAAATGATAGTGGAATATATATGGATAACATTGATAAATTATTCATACATCAACATTCCATTTGAGTTTCTAATAATAGGACCATGAAAAACATTTCAATGATCCTTTAGATTAAATTAATACCAGTAATCACAGAACCATATATATGTTATGTGGGTTGAGTTTCAACCCCACATACAGAAACCTCACATAAATCCTAAAATAAATGGATTTTATCCGTCCATGATAACATATCACAAAATACACCAACATCATGATATAATTTTTCATACACCATGGCATCATAACTACGTAAATATGATATCAAGAATATGAATGAAATATTAATCATTCCCTACTCATACCACATTGTCTGCCTTCTACCTTACACATCCTATAATCCATATGCATTTAAACTATGTATGTCATCATCAATGGTTACTCACCACCAACTAGGTACTACCTCTATATACTATATTAACTGGTAGAGGGAAAAGAGGGTTGTAAGTAGTGATTCATTCCCACACTGACATTATTGATGGGTAAAACACCCCCATATCATATGAGATTCTATACATTGAACCTGATTTGGTCTGGATTTGTAAAGATATAACATAAATACAACAAATATATTCACAGAAATACCATGTTGAAGGGTTCCTATAAAAAACACTAGTAAAGATCACAACACTAATACAACACCATATGCCATCCTCTACAATGTTTCAAATCAATAAATGAAAATCTACAGAAAAAATATAACTTCCCTTGATTCATTTCATTAACAATTGATTTATAATATTTCATAGACATCCAAATTAACAACCAAATTTAATTTAATATTCAATTAGTTTTATTTTCAGGAAAAATCCTCTCAAAATTACCTATAAAATATTCATAATCAACCATAAATTGTAAATATTAGTAGAAATACCCTCTAAAAACAAAACAACATCAATAAAAAAATATCAAACCAACCACCACAAGAAACCCACAATATACTCCATGCTAAAATAGTTATTTTCCTAAATCCATAATGTATACCACATAAGAACTGGTAAATATAAAAACTCAATAATAACCAACATGGATACAAAAAATACATCATCTGATGAACCTAACATAGATACCCTCTCAAAATGGTAACTCATCTGGAATTCCACATACCTGAAGGGTGTTGTTGATACCTACAGGCTCGCGACTAGCACACATGCATTAACATTCGAAATTGTGAACAATTTCTCCCATCCAAATGTAGAAAACATGAAATATATACATTTAAAAAATGAATATTAGAAAAAAACCAGGAATATATATTTCATAATTAATAGGGAACATTGAATTGGATGAAATTAAAAAATTAGAATAAAATCTAAATGAGATGAGTCTTATGGTAAATGATGAATAAACTAAAATAGCCAATCTAATTATCCCCTAGTGATAGTGTCAGAAAACTCCCACCAACTGACCACAAAGAAACCAAACCCACGAGACTAAAAACCTCATTACATCACTATGTGGTCATTCCATTCTTTACATTTGAAGGCATAACTAGGTATATGAATTGATGAAGGGGTTAATGAGGTGTGAATTTCATATACATATATTGATTCATATATATGAAATCAAAATAAGTCATGTATCACATATAATGTCGAATTCATTGAAGAAAAATGTAAATAGTACATGCCAAAATATAAAAAATCTTCCAAAATAAAGCGAACATCACATCAAGAATCACACTAGGTTGGGATAGATGCGACACTCATACAATTGATAGATTGTCAATAATGCATCAATCTATTATATATATGAAATAAACCTATAGATGAGAGTAACACCCCAACAACTGAACCCCCCCAATAGGTCTAACATGTCTCCAAAAGAACATGTCTATGGTGTATAGTAACACCCCATTAGTGGTCCTCCCCTCACAGTGGATCTTCCAACATAGTACCCAACACATCCCTAGAGTTAAATTTTCAAAACCATTTCACCAGTGATTTTTTAAATCCATGATTTCAATACAATATTAAAAATCCATTTCACATTTCATTTACAAATCCCTTTCATATTCAAAAATTATGGAAACCCAATATTTTTTAATAACCTCAATTCCACACATAGAAATAAATTTTTTCAGTAATTTTATTTGATTTTCAATTCAATTTATTCAAACCTAATAAATGTAGTCCAACAACATAGTATAAAGAGAAAACCAGCTACATCAAAACATGGGGTTGCACACATCTGCAAAGTCATCCACCAAAAATATGAACAAAAAAATAAAACCAAAGGACCAAGAATCAATGAAAACATATCTTAATGGATTAAATTTAAAAAATGGATGATGAAGAACTTTTTTTCAAATTCAGTAATAAAAAAATTAATCATTGAATATTGTGTATTCTTTAACATTGTGTACTCATCTAATGAAATTATCCTAGATATCAAATAAATTATGTTTAGCTACTTACATACCCTGTAATCATTGAGTACCCTACAAAAATAACATATTCCTAGATAAAATGAAGGAAAATAAATATATTTATTTCTATATATGACATTAATTTTTTATCAAATATCTAGTTTACTCATTATATCCATCTATTAAACTATCCAATTATTGATTTGATGAAAAATAAATCATGTCTCACAATGGAGGTTGTAATTCGTATGTCAACAAAAGTGAAATATTTATTTTTAATTAGTTATAAAGGATATTTTAGGTCATTATAAAATTAGTAATAACATTTATTAATATTTAGAATACTAATTGAATAATGTTAATGTGGTTATATATTTTTTAGAGGTTAAAGAAGAGTGAAACATGAATGAACATAGTATGAACTAGTACATCATTCGTCATGAATTGTATTTGAAAAATTATGTATGGTTTCGTAGATGGATATTTTTGGAAGAAAGATTACTATAAGAAAATATAATTTAATTGTTAAATTATATGGAAATAAAAACCTCAAGGTGAATATGTTTTTTCTTGTATATGTGAGAATATATTATACCTAGTTATGAATCTGCGGTGTGACTCGTCAGTAAATTTTCAAATCATTAAAATTATATAGTTTAGTTTTCAAAGGAAATAAAAATAAATTAAAAAATAAGGTACAAATTAATAAATTATGTTCAAACTACCTCAAATAATATATTTATTGATGATATAGGGACATTTTATGACTTACCTTTTAGTGTGACCACATTTTAAACTCTTTTAACCCTTATATATATGAGAAACATTTACAATGAGAATTATTGGTTATAAATTAATATGAATTTTTAATTTATAAATAAATTGAATTTTTTTATTACAAAAAAAACATTTGAATTAATTAGATATAATTTTCAGATATGGTAAAAATTATTTATAATATTTTAATAGAGAACATAATAAAAATAGTATGATGAAAAAATTCGTTTTAATAAAAAAATTCACCAAAATATTTTATATAATATATTCCAATAAAATTTATTTTATTATAAATATAAATGTTTATGTAATGACACCTTAAAAAATTAAAAACATGATTTTAAAATTTCAGTAATATAATAAATTAATTGGGTTAAAAAAATTTATTTCATTATAATAAAACATTACATAGGGTCAAAAATGTAAAATTTCATTTCCTAAATTCAATAAAACAATATAAAATACCGTATTTCTTTATGTAAAAACATACCTGTTTGAGAAAAAGTAATAATAAGGTTTTTTTCAATCTTATATAATGAAAATTTCTTTAAATTTATGATATTTGTAAAAAATTGTTTCTTTAGTATTCACCTAAACAAAAATGGTTTTATAAAAATTGAAAGTACCATCCTTATGGGAATTTTTACATGAAAAAATTAATAATAAATTTCAATTTACTAAACAAATTATCAAATATATAAATTTCACATATATATATGAGAATTTTAATAATAATGAAACCCAACATTTAAAAAATAATGTTATGTTTAACATCTAGTGCTCTTAATAATATTTCATATCAATATATTGTTCATTGAGTTTTGTTTTATTTGTTCATAAATTGAATTATATCAATTGAGATAATTTAAAACAAATAAAAAACACTTCAACCACAGTCCTTTAAAAAATACATCATTTTTCATATTGAATGACTTTAATCATATTCATTAGACGTTTTTTCATATTTATTAAAATTCATCAATAGTCACTAAATAATGAAATGCAAGTGTTATAGGTAATTTTAAAATTTTTATTTACTAATTATTATTCCTTTATGTAATTGTTAAATTTCATGTATTTTTTAAATTTTTTATTCTATGTGTTACATGAAATTTACAATAGTATTAATTTAATAGGGAAATAAATAGTAAATTTTTAGTGTTATTGCTCTACCTATATGAATATTACTCAATCCTTTATAAATTTTCGGGATTATATTTTAATAATTCGGCGATATATTAAAAAATAATATGATTGATAATTGTTATATCAGGTAGTCTTATATGAAAAGTTTTTTTCCATTGAATTCATTCATATGATATTATACATTGATTTTTTATATGTGAAATGGACTACTTCCAGTACCTAGAATACATTGAATATAGTTATTTATTTATAGTAGAACCTAATTTAATGTAATAGAATCAACAAAAATTATAAAAAAACTAGATGGATTTATATGTTTATTTTATATATTATACATAATGTAATATTATATATATTTTTAATACTTGTTCCATTTTAGTCTATTATTAAAAATATTCAATACATTTTACAACATATTATGAAACATATTAGAAATAATCAATTATGGGATGATGGTTTCTCTATTAATATTTCTTATTAAAACATATAACATAATATGATAATAAAGAGTATAGAAAATATCTATTAACAAGCATGATAATATTTAATTTATTAGCCTAAAAAAATAATTCTAGGATATTCCTCGTCTCAGTGTGGATGAGGTTATTTATTATATTGGAATTAAATGTTAGTACCCTTAAATGATCAGACAATAGCTAACATTTTGAAGAGTGTAAAGATATTGGATCATCTTTAACATATAATTAATCCTTGTAGAGTAGATTACACATTCCATTATGATGAAAATCCTAAGTACAATTCAAAACCTATGTTAAAAGTATTAAATTCGAATCCATTATATTTAGTTTTGAGGGGAATTTTTTGTTCTTTAATATTTTTTACTTTTAGAGGAATTATCTATATGACTCTATTAGTTGATAATTATAGTATGTATGAATTCTTTTTCTCAAATTATTATAAAATAGATTCAGTTACATGATTTTAAATTTTTTTTTTCAAATATTAAAAATTAATAAAAATATATTTTATATTGATCATAATTAAATATAGATGAGAAATTAGAATTAGTCTATTAAAACATTTTTAATTATAGGTGTATTCAGAATAATTAATCAAAAAATATTTTTTTATATTGATTTATTTGAATGATGAAATTTAAAAATTCATGGATTTTATACAAATGTGTTTATTTAGTATTCAGTTACTATGAATTGTTGTATGAAACCAAAAAACTACATTTTTCACTGTAAAATGATTTTTATATCACTATTTTTTAAAATCGAATGGTTTATGAATTATTAAATAGAAGGAAATGAAAAATTGATACTTTATAGATTTTGGATTCAATATATTAATCTTAGTCACTAAAGGTAATAATTATAAATTATATATAGATGATGTTGAAGGTGTGTTTCATGGTTTTTTCCATATTATGTATGTATTAACATTTATTACATAAAGAAACATATTATTAAGGAATATGATATAATATAAAAACTCTTTTTTAGGGGAAGTACCAAATATATAAGAATCAATGATGAAGTGATAAAATAAATGGACTTCAAAAATCCAGAAAATATAATATTATTAAAATAATCTATACATTAATGTATGTCATGAAATACATATATGGTTATCCAAATTGAAAATCTTCCATTTCAAGAGTAAAAGTAGAATCTCCACAACAACTCTAACTTACATTCTAATTATATCCAACTCAATCATTGAAATTATCATAGAAACCAAAAAATTATTTATACAAAATATGGGTTAGAATAAAATGTATACTTAGTTGGTTTATCAATGGTGACTCTCTTGAAATGGTCATAAGAGAATAAAAATGAGCAAGTGAATAATCAATAAAACATAGCCATAACTAAAGATGATTAATAACCTTTTTAGACCCAAAAATTCTCACTTACTATAAAATAGATAACTGATAGTGGAATAATATTAGGATAACATTAATAATGAATTCATACGTCAACATCCTATTTGAGTTTCTAATATCACGACCATGAGAAAAATTTCTATAATCCTATAAATTAAATGTATATCAGTAATCACACAACCATAAATCTTGGATGTGGTTTGAGTTTCAAGCCCAGATACTGAAACCTAACTTAAATCCCAAAATACACTGATTTCATTAGTCCATGATAACTTATCACTAAATACACCAACAGCATGATTTAATTTTTCATACACCATTGCATCCTATATAGGTAAATATGATATCCTGATCATGAATGAAATCTTAATCATTCCCTCCTCATACCACACCTTCCACCTTCTACCTTACACATCCTCTCATCAGTATGCATTATAACTAAGTATGTCATCATCAATGGCTACTCACCCCCAACTGGGCACTACCTCTCTATACTATTTTAATTGGAAGAGGGAAAAGTGGGTTGTAAATAGCCATTCATTCTAACACTGAAATTATGTTTTGGTAAAACACCCCCATATCATATGAGATTCTATACATTGTACCAGATGTGGTCCGGATTTGTAAAGATATAACATAAATACAATAATATATATTAACAGACATACCATGTTGAACGGTTCCTATGAAAAACACTAGTAAAGATCAAAACACTAATACAACACCATATGAGATCCTCTACAAAGTTTCAAATCAATAAATGAAAATCGACATGAAAAAACAATATCATATCACATGATTCATTTCATTAACAATTGACTTATAATATTTCATAGACATACAAATTAATAAAAAAAATAATTTAATATTCAATTAAATTTATATTCAATGGAAAAGCCCTCTCAAAATTACCTATAAAATATTAATAATACACCATAAATGGTAAATTTTTGTAAAAAACCCCACTCAAAAGCACAAAAACATCATACAAAAAATATCAAACCAACCACCACAAGAAACCCACAATATACTCAATGAAAAAATAGTTATTTCCCAAAAACCATAATGTATACCATGTAAGAACTGGTAAATACAATAACTCAACAATAACCCACAAGGATACAAAAAAACATCGTGTGACGAACCTAAAATAGATACCCTCACAAAATGGGATCCAATAAGAATTTCAACATACCAGAAGGGTTTTGTTGATCCCTATAGGCTCGCGACTAGCACACATGCATCAACATTAAATATAGTGATCAATTTCACCCATCCTAATGTAGAAAACATTAAATATAAACATTTATAAAATGGAATAATGGAAAAAACCATGATTATATATTTCATTATTGATTGGGTACATTGAATTGGATGAAACTGAAAAAGTAGAATAAAATCTAAAATATATGAGTCTAATTGTAAATGAAGAATGAACTAAAATAGCCACTCTAATAGTTTTCTAGTGATAGTCTTATAAAACTCCCACCAACTGACCACCAACAAACCAATCCCACGAGACTAAAAACCTAATTACATCTCTATGGGGTCTTTATATTCCTTAAATTTGAAGGCATAACAGGGTCTATGAATCATTGAAGTGGTTAATAAGCTATTAATTTCATATACATATAGTGAGTGATATAAATGAAAGAAAAATAAGTCATGTATTACATATCATATCAAATTCATGAATGTAAAATTAATATAGTACATGCAAAAATATAAAAAAATTTCCAAAATAATGCTAATATAACATCAATAATCTCACTAGGTTGGGATAGCTGCGATACTCATACTGTTATTATATAGTCAAGAATGCATCAATCCATTAGAGATATGCAATGAACATAGAGATTAGAGTAACACCCCAGCAACTGAACTCCCACAATATGTCTAACATGTCTTCAAAAGAACATGACTATGGTGTAGAGTAACACCCCATTAGTGGTCCCCCACACCTCACATTGGATGAGGCCTTATACTACACCTTCCAACATAGTACCCAACACATCCCTAGAGTTCTATTTTCCAAACCATTTCACAAGTGATTTTATTAAACCATGCTTTGAGTACAATTTTAAAAATCCATTGCACTATTCATTTACAAATCCTTTCCATTTTCAAAAACGATGGAAACCCAATATTTTTTCAAAAACCCCAATTCCACACACAAAAATAAAAATATCCAATAATTTTATTTGATTTACAATAAAATTTATCCAAACCTAATCAATGTAGTTCAGCAAGATAGTTTAGAGAGTAACTCAGCTACCTCAAAACATGGGGTTGCACAGTTCTTCAAAGGAATACACCAATTATATGAACAGAACTATAAAAAATGATCATGAATCAATGAAAACAAATCATAATTGATTAAATTAAAAAAATGGTTGATGGAGAAGAATAATTTCCAATTCATTAAAAAAAATAACATTACACAGTGTGTATTCTTTAAAATTGTGTACTCAACTCATTAAATTATCCTAGATATAAAATAAATTTTGATTTACCAGTTACATACCTTGTAATCATATAGTACCCTACAAAAATAGAATATTCCTACAAAAAATCCCAAACCACATTTGGAAGTCTATGATAATCAGGATAAAACCATCAAGATGTCACATGTTTATACATGGACTCCCATTATTGAACAAAAATATATCCATGAACATTAGGTAATTTTACCAATGAAATTTTGTCCATCCTTGGTACACCCAAGATACACCATATTTAAGAGGAAACATTTTAAAGAGATAGTAAATACTTAAAAGATAGTATTGAGATGATACAAAATCTAAACTATAACACTATTAGTCCCAATGATTTCATATGGAATATTGATGTTTGGTAATGAGTTGAGTATGCTTCTACATGATCAATGACCCATACTCCCAATTCTGCTGATAATGTGATATATTTCTCTATTTCCATCTGAACAAAAATTATCAACATCACATGGAATTAATTATCTTGAGGTTCAATGATCTCTACTAGCTACTCCAAAATAGAAATAACTAGATCCAACTAATTTTCTTCTAAACCCACGTTAAGAGATGAATTAGGATGGTATTTCATGATCTATTTTATGTGGAAAATATCATGAATGAGTATCAATTGAATCATCAATTCCAACCAATAAGTGACCTACCCAATTCATTCTGTGACCTCAGACAGTCTATCATATCTCAAAGCCAAAAATACATTCTATTTGAACAAAAAATAACCCCAAATCGGATAAAAATTATTCAATACATGGTAACCCACATAAAAGTCTAAAGGATGATTCTATTGATTGTCAACGATTTAATTTCAACAATGAGTTGTAATCAGACACCAATGTATATCTTAAATTCTAACAGACATCACCTATAGTAAACATAGTGCTGCCATAGATGTTGTACCCACCTCTTTTTAACAAAGGGCTGGTCTATAGGAGATACCATACAAATCCTTGAAAGGATCCATTCAGATCAATGATAGATAACAATTTTCAATAAAAAAATCAATCATTCTTAACTGGATAATTTAATTCCATTAAAAATCCAAGACATAGGCATAGAGTATATCCTCTATGATATGAATAGAAAAATATGTCCAACCATCTATCTATGGATTGAATGATGTACTCAAAAGACCTCAGTCCACATCATCTCATGAAGAATCCTTGAGAATGTTGAATAATTTCAAGGATCCCAATATGAAACAACTTTATATGAAACCCCTTGTTAACTCACAATTTAATTCAAATACATCTTACCTAGATCATAATATTTTGATGAACCCTTGGTTGAATATAAATAAGCAGACATTGTCAAATAATCAATCACCACCCATAAATAATTCCTCTCATTGGGTGTCTATTGTATTCTGAAAATATAATTTCGAACCTCATCTAGTATAAAAATGGGAACAAGGAGATGATGTTATCAAAAATGTATCACATGATATGCATTTATTTGTTATTATGTATAAATATAGGACACATATTCAATAATGCAAGACATCATACAAGACCAGTATAATAAACATCTCATTTCATAATACATCATTGATGTTCTGAGATTAACAACATGTGATGAACTATGAGAATCAAATAGAAATATATCTTCAATAACAATGGGATGAAAAATTGATTCCTAAATAAGTGAATACAATCTAATGAAGGAGACCATAATGAAATTTTCTCCCCACCATATAGGGTTTCTCACGGTCCTATGAAGTAGACATCCTATATCTAGATCTTATGAATAGACTCATGATGAGGGAATGATAACTAAATACTTTTCAAAACCATTACTGATACATTAATTTAAGAATCTAGATGTAACTAATCCAAGAGACATGTAATGTTCCATGATTCATATAATTTGAAAATAGTGTCCAATGATACGTTCTTATTATGATTGTATGAATAAACATACCCTTTCCCTAGGGTGTAGGTATTTTCAATGTCAATCATATGATGTTAACACACCGAACAACTCTATATGATATTAAATCCATTTTGAGAAAAGATGGTTCTCAAACTCATCTGTTCAGAATATAATGTGAAACTAAGGAAAAAACAGAGTGATGCCAACACTTAAGTACATGAATGACTATGATAATCTCGATATTTTTATTATAGTAATTCTTCTCATGAGGTCAATGCTAATGCGATTCGTAATCCATAACCAGATCATCTTACATTACCACACAACCCAAACCATTTCTGGAAGAATAATAGAAAACCCCATACCCCTTACTAGGCCCATGTAATATCAAAATAGTATCCAATATCACAGTATGTTTCATCACTTCAAATTATGACTAACACTTCGCATCCCATACGAATTTCACCCATTACCTATTATGTAAATTTAATGGTGATTAAAAATTTAAGACGTCCTTAAGTAAACATCAATAATATCAAATGACACCAAGGATGAACTAAATCTCAAAGACATTCCATGGATCATCCATTGAAAAGATGGCCTTAACATTCTCAGGGTCAATTGATAGTCGATTCTTAGAAATCACCTGACCCAATAAAATAAATTATTAGATCCTAAAATATCATTTTGAATGCATTCCTTAAAAATGGTGACCTCTAATGATATCTAAAACACAACACAAGTGGTGATTTTACTCATGTTGATATCTCGATTAAACCAAAATATAATCCATGATCACTACCAAGATTGTGTTAAGATAATAAATAATTATTTGAATATTCAAATCCATAAAAACTACATGAGGGTTAGTCGTAAAAAATGCAATAAGAATATTATAAAATGGCCATACAAAATCCTAAAATCAATCTATGATATATAAAGCTTCTGAAACATGTGTTGATGATAACTTGAAAAATGATATATCATTGAACAATACATTTCCCTAGTTAATTGATAAAAAAAAATCCAATTGAGGAAAATATTGATTTTTATTAACCATGTCTCAGTTTAACTCACAATAGTCAACACACAATCCTAGAGAACAAAATTCCCTCATGAAAAAGATTAATGAGGATACCCAAGGAGAAACTATTGGGTGAATATACCCCTTAACCTTCATATCATCCTACTAAACTGTATCTATTTAGATCTGCTAGTTCAATATGTTAGAAATGTATCGAAATTGGTTGGGTACATGGAACCAAGTCAATAATGAACTTTTCCTCCCTTAATGTGAGGAATAACAAATAAATAATCTTTGTATATATCAATAAACACCTGAAAATGGATGGAAGATCAAAAAGGGAATAATTTCCATTTGGCTCAATTTATACAATAGGAAATAAACTCCCATGTTCCATGAGTGAAGGACTTATATGTCATGACTTTGGATCCCACTCTCCTTGAAACACCTGGAATCTCCCATTTTCATCATGAAACAAAAACCCACTAATGATAATAATCAACCTCTGAATGATGATTTTTTTAATCCATACCAATTACTGTTTCAAACGAATCTAGGATGAAATACATAAAATCATAGAAAAAACTCTATATATACTATTAATAGCACACATAGAGGACACTGAAACCACTTCTATTTCATTATACCAATTTCTCTTGGTAACTCCACATATTGAAAAAATATCTATTGGATGTCTAATCATATCATCAAAATGGATAGATATAAATGTGTGTGAAACACCCGTATCAAATAACAAAATCTTAACTAAATACGAAATAATGATAGTACAAATCACTGTTTCTAATGACACATCTACCTCTACTAGAATATCATCTACTTGGTGAATTTGATTCACTTCTGATTTATATGTTTGTATCAATATATTTATTGAATTATCTGATTGACCCCACAGTAGCCATTAAAACTGATGATCCCTAAACATGTGAAGTTGTAGATACAGACAGATAGAAATGATTTAGATATCCATAATATCGAAAATTATTGTACATAACTGTAGGTGAAGGAAAATAATCTTGGATGTGTCTAAAAATTCCACACTTATAGAAAGTCACTGAAACATCACTAGATATAACTGGACACACTGAAGATTCTTTCTACTTAGAACAACATCCACTTCTCCTATGTTGATCTTTCCACTTCCTATTTTTCCGTAGAATTCTGCTAATAATTTCCCTATGTGGAAAAGAAGGGAAAAATATCCCAAAAAACATACCATATTTATATCTACCATCATTCAAATTTACAATATTTATGTATAGGTCAAACACTTCATCATAAATACCAATGATCTGATATTCTACCACAACCACTGCAGGCCCTTCTGAGATTTCACCAGGTTATTATTCACCACCTATGATATAAAATGAACCAACCCCATAAACTAGTTGTCTTATGCTGACACCAATTGATCTCCCTAATACAAAAACTCAAACATAAAATACATCACCATCATCAATGACTAGTTAAATTTTTTATCATATAATATAGTCTTAAAACACATAAATTCCTAGCACACATTCCTATGTTCATGTACCACAAAATCTCACTATCACTTGTTGGGACACTCTAGACTCTAGAACAAACACATCACCCATATATTCTCTGTTGTATCCATGAATTCAATGACATGATCAATCATTTAAATATATTCCTCCAATACACGAGGTTTATTTGTACCCTCATGGGATGGAATCCTATCATTAATGATCTCCGTTGATTGATCCAAATCTATAAAAACTCCAAGATATACCAAAATGAATATGTTCTGGACGTTATGTACATTATATTGGATAACATAAACATGCCCCACAATATCGCGAATAAAACAATGATCTATTGGAGGATTCCATTGAGGAGAATCATATTCACCCTCTTTTTGTACTTGTAGAACACATCTTGTTGATTTATTTCATCCCATTAAAAAAATAAACGATTAAACAAAGAAAGTATCAATTCAACTAAAAGAACCCATAATCTAAAACTATGATTTGGACCATAAAACAAATTTGGAGAAAGATATCCCAGAAAAACCATGGTCACATTTATCATTTTGGGGGAAAAGAGTCCAAGAGCACACCACAACCTAGAACTCAAATCCCAAAAATCCTATCTCCACATTACCAAATGACCCAAGAGAATAAATCATGAGGAAAAAACAGCTCTAATTCCAAACTATGATAAAATGATCGAGGATACCGTATTTAATTGTTACCCAACCTCAATTTTCACATTATATTATGGGGTTCCCAATCCTCACGCATTTCCCACCAGCACCCAGACATCAAAAAAACAGAGGGAATGACTTATCCAAATCTAAATAAGAAAACATGATAAATAAACATTTAATGAAACAATCAGTATAATAAAATAATATTTCATAGAATATATAGAACAATTAATGATATATAAGTGAAATTATAGAAAACATTTCATCAAGAGGAAATTACAGCTTATAAGGTAAAAAGATAATACAGATACCCCAATAGACTACAATTGATATCATGGTAAAACTCTCACCATCTCTCCACTAGCTAGACAAACACATCTGAAAAAAACCACATAACCTCACTATGGAGTCTTGACATCCGTATCATCGAAAGACATAAAAAGGATTATGCATCTCTAATGTGGATACCAATGTGTTATGTAGTAGGTTCTATACGATCTCAATCAATAGATCAATATAATTTCACTGATCAATAATATAAGCGTAATCAACATTAATGATAACAATGAATCATACATAGTCTAGCAGTTTTTATAACAATATAAAGGAAAAAACTTTAATTTCCATATATTCAATAAATGAAAATTAATAAGGTAAATCAGTTTAAAATCATTTAATATACATATATTGAAGCATATATATCATTTCAAAATAACTAATGGATCACATATCATAGGAAATATGTTGAATTACAACCCATATAATATGATCCCAAGAATCCCAAGTCATCCAAATTGAAAGTGAAATCATTCCAAATATCAAACTACTATAGTATTGATAGGAAACACGAACCCACCATAGAAAATATTACACACATCAACCTTTAAAAAATATTAATTGAATTCATAGAGAAGAGGAATACCCTTCATGTTGAACCCCTAAAAACGTCTAACAATTCCCTAGATTAATATAAATATGGTTTTGACGAACACTTCCCCGAGTAAACCCCCTAATAATGGATGAGGATTATTACCAATCCTTCCACCTAAGTTACTAATTATTACCATGTTCCCTATTTTACAAACAAATTAATCAATCTAATTACATCAAAATCATTGATTGAAAATAATTTGAGAAAAAAGATCACATTTCTTTCAATTTTTTTTACCAAACACAGATAAAAATATCTGTTATCAATAAAACCAATCCAACAGGCCAATAAAATATCAGGAAATCATTCCATTTCTTTTATAGATAAATTATCAAAACCTAGGTAATATTATTCCTGATTATTAGCTATAGAAAAAACCACCATCCTCAAAACATGGGGTCTCACACTCTAAAAATGTTATCCACCAAAAAGAACTAAAAAGGATGACTATGGCCCGATAATCAATAAAATATCTCATAATTGATTAATTTTTTAAAAAATTAGTTTATAGAGACGATTAAAAAACATATACTACAAAAACTCACACATTCTATAACAACAGAAAAATATATCTTCCCCTAGAACAAGATCCCAAAGAGTATACATAAGGAATCAAGAATAAAAATCTCCATGGATCAATGGATATTATAAAAAACAAAATAAAAAATTCAAAATAAGAAAAAATAACAAATAAGAAACGCTTACTCACTCATAAATATGAAATTCACTATATTTGATGATCAATCACCAAATGAATTGATGTAAAACCAAAATATGTTCCCCAAATAGTTAGAGAATTATTTTAGGTTAAGAGGGAAGATGGATACATATGGTTGAATGAAAAATCTATAATACATCACACTAAACACCCAACACACAACACATACATGATGTGTAATTC
The DNA here is from genome assembly GCA_963277665.1 of Viscum album. NCBI lineage: Eukaryota > Viridiplantae > Streptophyta > Magnoliopsida > Santalales > Viscaceae > Viscum > Viscum album. The sequence goes on from OY728162.1 coordinate 493,174,644, forward strand.
CATGACACTCTTGTAAACTGAAATCCCCAAATCAATTTTTTTGAAACCAACATATTTAACATTATGTCAATTTAAATATTTACTAGACATGTACTCTTTAATTTTATATACTCATCCCACAAAATGATCCTAACGATTATATATTTTGAGTGTAGAAATGATTAATGGGGTTTAATCGACTAGTTTCCATCAAATAGCACACATTAATACCTTAAAACCCAAACCACCATAGGAGTTCTACGAAATCATGGATAATCCCATAATCCATTATAAATTTCTACATTGATTTCATTATTTAAAATAACAATAAATCCCTTAACATTGGGAAATATTTTCGATCAAATTATCTCTATCCTCAGGGGTCCTAAAACACAGCAAATTAATGATGAAAACAAATAACGAGATGGAAAATACATGAAATATGTTAATAATATGATACACATTTAAAAAATTCAAATACATATGAACACAATTTATCAGATTTTGAAATATATAGACATAAAAAATTCATGTTAATGTGCGTTTATCTAGAACTCCCTAATTAGACACATGATTATTTCTACACAATTTCCATATTTAAACACAACAGATTTAATAAATATATATAAATGTATTACTATTTTTGAATGTTGAATCCATGAAATAAATGATGATTGTGTATAAATCATTATTTTTTTCATCACATTTATAGAAAACATTCATCCAAATATTAAGAATAGAATTTCATCGAAATAACAAATTTGTTTAATGTAGCATGAAAATAATCCGCTTCCCCCATTCAATTTAATTTTTATTATGTTTATTATCATATTAATATGATTTAGAATATAAAACTAATTGAAAATATAATCACGATAAACCCACACTTTCATAATAATATGGATATAAAATGTGTCACTTTGCATAATGGATTCTATTATAATCAATGTGTAAAAATAAAGTTAGAGAAAAATTGTACTAGATATAAAATTTATAGGTGGGATAGAACAAACAATGTTTATGGAAACATAAGGTATTCCATTTTGTAAATTACTTTAGCATCCTTCCATTAATAGTGTGAAATCCTAATTCATATAGTGAATCATTTAAATCCATCCTAAATTATAATTCATGGAAACATGATATTTGAAATAAATAAATAATTATCATTATTCCCTTGAACAAATCGTATTGAGCGATGTCCCACATTATAATTTCATCTAAAAACTACATAAAAACATCCTAAAACACCTAAATCTCTTAAAAACAATTATGTAAATGGTTAGGAATGTATGGATAATTACATTAGATATATTTCAAATGGTTCTAATACTTATGAAAAAACTAAATCCATTTAGGAACCCATATGACCACGAACATGCCCCTATTATATACCTATCAGAATCACATTACATCTAAAACAAAACTATTTACATAACTAAAATTATAATTAAAATAAGAAAATAATATTTTAGGAATTATAGTCAAGTCATGAACTATATCACCTAGTTATAAAGAATAAAAACATTAAGGATTAAAAATATAATGTAACAAACTAAAATTTATGTCTCTTATTCCTATTTATTCTTCTCTAGAAAACACTCTATAACAACACACAAACCATGGTAATAACATTTACAGGAAACAAATTATTTGTATTATAAATTATCTTCTATGAACTCTATGAATATCATATCATCCTCGATGTTTATATATCGAATCTCAATAAAATGGGAATCATGATGAATATACTATCAAATAAGGAACGAATGGAAGACTTTATATAATCAATTTTTGTCTTGATGGATATTCCAACTAATATCCCACCTCACCAACACCCTACAAAAAATTATAGGTCCAAAAAATATATTATAAATGTTACCCCCTTGGCCTAATCTATTTCCCCGTGAGGTAAATCCATCAACATGACATGGTATCCATCCTCAATCACCAAGGATCTAAACCTATGGTTACACTGAGAAATATAGTGTTCATGTATTCCCTCATTCTACTTTCATCTCATCTGGATCTTATTTATTTGAAAATGCACCACATATTGACTAAGAACAATAGACTATCATCCTAGGTTAATCACAACATAGATCATCACGTAATCCCACTAAACCAATCAACTAGAGTCAACATAATCATGTAGTGGTAACTATTGTTATAATAAATCTCATACAACGGTATTTTCGACAACCCTTGCCAGAATAGCACATATTCATTGTTTATTTTATTACAATGGAATTGATACAGGAGATGAAATCCCTAAAGATCAGTCATTTTAGTAGTCTAGAAGAACTAGAAAACTCATGGTACACTTAATATATTATTAATTAATCATATAACATTATAATGGAAAACAAACCACTTCCTTGACACAAATTCAATGATTTCATCATTATAACATGAGTGTGGAAAAATTAATAAAATTGTGAGACTTAATAAACAGTAAGGGTTACATGAAGTAGAAACATTACTCAATCATATGTAAAGGTCAATTAATAATTCATAATTAGTATGGATGAGTATATAACAGAATAAACATTCCATTTAATAAATAAACTAGGAATATAAATTCATCCAGATATGTTGTCATTGAGAAAATATCATGGATGGAAATTAATGAATAATAAATATATATGATTAATAATTATGATAAATAATGTACCTATAACATGAACCTATTCCTTAATGACCATTCAAAATAATGTTATCATCTTTGGGTAGATACTGGTTTTCTTCTTGGAAATAAACCAAAAGTGTTTGTCGCTAACAGGTTTGTCTCCTGAGACATGTCAATGCATCTGAGGTCTATTTAATTCGAGTCCCAAACCATAACTAAATTTCTAAATAAGTATACATTCATATATTAAATTCACTAACAATATTCCTTATCAATATATTTTTATTGAGTAGATGATATAGATTTGTCAATATTTACCTAATTAAAAAAAAATTCTACTAAAACACTTAATTTTAAAATGGTATACAACATATAGAGTAACCACATATATGACACAATAAATATTGATATTTATTAAAATATTTAGTGATTTATGATCATAAAAATAAACTTCATTACACAATGTCAATACTTTATGATATTAAATATCTCCAATATAAATTATAGTGAGATGAAAAACCATTAAGTTATGTCCAAAAGCGTTCTAAATATGTTCTTAATATCCAAGATAATCACATTAGTTTAAATAATTACATAATTAAGAACCTATTATAAATATTTTTTATCTATTATAAATTTATTATACTTACTTATGGACATTAATAAAATTTATAACGTTTAATTTTGTTGTCCTCTGAGCATTTGTTTCATTGTTTTATAGATGATTCCTTTGAGTAAAAATTTGGGGATGCATGTAAAATTAGAATAAATTCCCCAAAAGTGAAATTATTTGTAATTAATTAAATCATATAAGGTTAAAATATGTCATATATAATTATTTTATATGTTATGAAGATGTTTCATTAGATAAAATATTCATTAAAATGTCATCATTTGTTTTTGCAGTTTTTACAACAACCCCAAACATCTATAGTTTTATTTAATTTTTTTTTAATTTATTTGTTCCAGAACATTATATAACATATTATATGTATTTGAAAATATTATTAAACTGTAATAAGTATTTTATAATTATCCTTCATTGTGGTAATTAAAAATTAACACTCATCACCCGTGTACGCCATGAATCAAATCATCATGAAGGATATTTTCATTTTTAAAATAAAAGGAGAATATAAGAGATTTAATAACTTATATTCCATTATAATAATGAAAATAAAGTTTATATATATCACTAGAGTTACCACACCACTATTTATAGTGGATTGGATGATAAGATAAGTAATGAAAAGAAATTAAAAGAGAAAGAAGGATGATTTTACCTCTTGAATATTGTATCCTTGAAAATCTCTTTAACGAACCTGGATTTGGCTTTTGGTAACTTCAAAAGGTATTTTCCATAGATAAGAGGATTTGGAATTTAATTTGGACTAATTTATACCACTTTCAAGGATTAAAATGTGTGAGGAGTAAAGTAGTTGATGGTGGTATTTATAGGTGAGGAGAAAGTTGTTTTTTATTAATTTTTTTTAATTATTTTGGATCATGACTATCAAAAATGTTAATTCTTGTGACTAGGTATTGTAAATAGTAAAATATATTTCCATATAATTGGTTCTTACATCAAGAATATATCATCGTGGACTCAAAAAATTATTTATTTACCTACACCGAAAATTTTTATATTTCAATATTCACAAAAATTCAACTATTTTTAAAAAATCCCAAATAAAGTAACTTTATCCTTTTTGGATGTGCATATTTCAAAAAAAGTATCCATTTTATTAAAATAATTTCATTAAAATGGGATATTTAGTTTTCAAATAATATCATAATTTATTCTAAAAATAGTGATTTAATTATTATAAAAGATTTTTTAAAACATTGAAAAAATAATTATGGTCTCATTAAATCATATTATAATTATATTAAATTAAAATATTATTTTATGTATATATTTAATCTAAATAATTTTTTTAAATCATTATTTTAGTTATAAAATTGTAAATAATATTTTAAATATCACAAAAAATACCAACACATGATTTATCATTTTAAAAATAGGTATTTACTTATTACCTAATATAAATATATCATACATTCATTTATGATATAACTAACATAAATTTATTCATTAAAATTTGAGGTTATTATTCAAATGGATAAAATGAAATTTATAAATGTTACATTTTTATTTCGAAGTCCATGGTAATATTTAATTACTTGTCATAGTTTATATTAGCACAAAGATTCATGTAACATTACATATCAAAAAACATAAATTTATTTAAGATGATAAATACCATAAAATCATGTGTTTCGGTAGTTTTTTATCACTCATGATTATTTAAAATACAAGACACATTTCTATAATATTATTTGTCTCCATCTAAGTGGTTCGCTCCATCAGATTTTCATCATGTGTATAAAAATAAATTTTAAGGTGAAATTTTGGATAAAAAATAACAGTACAGTTCTCTATAATGGAAGGTATTTTTATAATATCTTATTTATCAAAGTATACAAAAAATCCATCTAATTTAATGATATAAGTAATTCAAAATAAGATACACAATCAATGGTGAGCTGTGAAACCACTAAAGAGATCCCTCACAAATAGCCATTGGGATAAACAATATCCCATAAAAATCCAATTTTCACCATCCATTAACACCCCTTTAAAGTGTCACCATAAATGACATGGTTTTACATCATCTCCTCCTATGATCACCCACTAATAAATATACACATCATATTACGAGGAAGATTATACTATTATTTGATATTGATATATGCTTTCATTAAATTTTTCCATATCATTATTCATCTTTAAAAGCTCTTCCACCCATTAGAAAACTTCCTTAGATATTAGAATTATATCATCATATGATATCATGCTCATCCCATCAGAGAACATTTTAATCATTCCTACAGGGTAGGAACCTAAAAATTATAATACTGAAGGAAATCTATTAACTTATGTTAAAGTTGATTAATAAAATGTATAGTGAAAACATTACTCCTATTTTTTTGGTCTATGAAGAAAAAAAATTGTTTATTGGTGTGTCATATTACCTATTATTTTGTGCAAACACTACTACAACCAACTATATGTGATAAGAGCCGTAGTTTCAATCACAAGGATGTAATATCGTGGACCCATAAGATACCACTAAACTCTTCAACATTTAAACGCATCCTAGACCCGTATGAGGATAATCCAAATTGTACATAGCCTTCACCCAATCAATAGTCAACCAATGCTTTAGGGTACAATTCAACCTATCATTCAAATATTAAAATTCTAAATGAAAAAGTTCAATCCATGTGAATCCCTGACACAATATATTAATGGTTTTAAATTGAGTATAAATCAATATAAATAGTAAATAAAATATTATAATATTCTACAAAAAATAAATTCAGGTCCAATGTCATTAAATTGGTTGTTTCTGATGAAACTGAAATCCAGTTCAATGATGACTGCATGACGATACACTTATAATATGTGAAATTCCCAAGGATTGATCATGTTGTTTAAAAAACTATTAAATTTTTAAACATATAATATTTATAATGTTCAATTGGATCCTATATAAAAATCTATGGCTATTGACATGATTGTACTCAAACACAAAGTATATGGGGATGTATCTGAGGAACATGCCAAGTATTAGGTCTATTTTATCACATATTATTGAATTTCTAATCCCAATTAACATTTTTTCCATGTTTATTACACCAAAGGATATTACTGTGAAATTGATGTTTCCATATTAGTGTCCGAATGAAATCATCATGATTGCCTATTCATTTATCCATCTATTGATATCCAACCAACATTTCTGTCATCAATAAATAATTATACCCCTTAAACAAGTTTAATAGATCATATATACTTGGGATATTATAACTATTATTGAATGACACTTTATTAAAACATTTATATACAATACACAATACTAGAATAGCGTCCCACTTTTAGGAAAACAATTACATGTGTACCCAAAGGAGGTACACCAACATGAATGAATTATTGCCGCTATAATTCATGGAGCTAAATTCTCATCCAACCTAAATCTATAGGATAATAATGATTATGACCCATAGAGTTATAGATAATCCATATTCTATCATTTACTAGCACTCAATGTCAAATAATGTAGTTTTCTCGCAACATTATCAATGAAGACATAAAGAAAATATTCAATGACTATTGGAGTCACCACAACCTACAATTATATATAAAAATAAATATTATTATATAATATTTTCTCACAATATAATCACATATATGGTAATTTCACTCATCATGGAAATCCTTAAACCATCCAACCATGTCACAAAAATTTATCTCTCCTCTTAAACAAGTTGAAAATCCTTATTTGAAATATAAAAAAGTCATTCCATAATTCAAATTATATGAATCTTTTAAAAAAAAGAATAAATCCCCTGTGAATTGATGATACCCCTTCATTATTCTACGACATGTAAAATATTAAATATCATATAATGTAATCTAATTTTTTTGGATAAAACTAGGTGGACTAAAAAACTCCCCACATTGACTCCAAATATGTAGAAAAAAATGGGTGAAAAAATTATCATAAAATATAAAAAATAAAAATAGGAAACAACAATGGTAGATGAGGAACTGAAAATATGTTGAAAACATCAATCCCCTCTAAAGTTATCAAATTTATAGAATTTATTTTTTTATCATTGATTAACTTCCTCCATTTTGGTAGATTGAAAATATATTTTGGTCATTTTATATTCATGGATGATGAAAATTCTTGCGACAAACACTACCAACATCATCTTCGATATGCAGGACATAGTCTTACTGATTTAGCTATATAAAAATTTAATCATACCCTACTACTTATTTTGTTCTTGGGTTATCATCTATTTCATCTTGATATGTGTCTAACAGCCCATTCCATATTGACCGCTATTTATAGTCCACCACTAATACTGATGGTGTTGGGGACGTCCAAAAGGGAAACACAGCATTTAAAATATGCAGGAATATTATTTGGAGTTACAATACCAAAACAAGCATGAAAAAAGATTTATCAACTCACTCACAACTAATCAAAACCTGAAATAACCTAAAATATTTGATCCCCCAATGTTATCTATTTTAAAAAAATATGTATTAACCTCCCTCTTGAGTAAATCCTCAAAACTAATGTATCCACTCATTTAGATCATCTTTTTTATCCATGTAAAATAATATATGAAGAATAAATAGTGTAATTGTAGATTAGATGACCCAAAAAAATATATCTTAAAGATATTATGCTCAGAACTCTTCATTTGGAAATACATCATGGGATGATATAGGAGCTCCTTAAACCTAATATCAAAGTCCCCAATACAGAGGATCACTTTCTCAGAGCTGATAAGATCATGCCTATTTTTCCATAATTACTAATGGTAAGAACTATAAATAGAAATTATTACTGAAGTTATCATCTAATCAATGATCTCCTTCCAGAATGCATTACACATTTTCTAGTACTGATATGAAACCCATTTCATCTGAATGATCACTAATGTAAGCCAATACTAAATTTTGGATTATGTCATATTAAATGTGATCTAAAGTTCATATACCCAATGCTATATCACATAATTGAAATAAATACACTGATTATATTCATGTTTTTGATGCTAGAGAAAATGAAACACCTTTTGAAATTAAACAACATAATCAGTTATATGAATCATGTAATGATATACTAGATTATCTTTATTAACCTCTCCAACAAGAAATGAATATTGGTGATAACAAATGTCTATTTATAAATAGGAAACCACCAGAGTAAATCTAATGAAAATATCATTTAATTTTTTATCATTAATTTATTATGTGCATTTCATTTCCCACAAATAGCGCTAATATATTTACAATTGATAACATTCATGATCCAGGAACTAATCCTTGATTTCTTCACTACAAGAATCATCAGATTATTGTACATGATCAAAAATATCATGTCGATTGAATAATATCAAAAGAATCCATAAAATAATTCCTTCTAAATGATCTTCTATATAAATTTCATGAAATATAATAAATTGAAACTATTTCAAAACCATCGCATATAATCCTCACTTGTTCCTAACCCCATTCCTAATCCCAACCATTAATCAAAATCATTGATGCAACTCTTTCATAACCCCCACCAATTGTTCACCCCCTATTCTAGTATTGAAGGGATGAATTGAACCTTAAATCCCCCCACTAATTAACAACTTATTAAAGACTATATAAATGATGTATGTCAATAAAATGTGGTATATTTATCTCAATATAAGTAAAGAGGTCGATAGAGAAGAAAAAACCCCAAAATAATACCATCATAAAAAATAATGTATCAAAATAAAAAAATAATTATTGTTATGAAATAAAAATATTACTCTAGAAATAAATAACTCATCAAACAAAATTTTACCAATTCCAATCTGTCGTGAATTAAACCCCAAATGACAGTAGTGTGTAAATTGATCGTCGAAACCCTCATAGAAATATGAAAGTAGTTTATATATTTTTATGCCTAGAATAAATTTAAATGTCATTATGGTTATAACAAGGGTCTATGATTTAAATTATAAATGAAAATATTAAAGCACTAGTGAATAGACAGATGAAAAAACATGCATATAAACAAGGTAATGGAATATAAAAGACCCACCATGGTTAATTATATATATATAACATCCTTAGTGGGAAAAAATTGAAACATAATTTTGATAAAGTTTGTTCATTTCTTTTTTAAAACAATGTTTCCCCTCTCAAACCCCTACACCCAAAACCATATTCTCTTATCCTTTTCATGCATACACTCCAACCCCAATCAAGAACTATTTTATTTTTTCTGGGTATCAACACTATCTACGCAATCCTCTATCATGGAACACAACTTTTTATAAGATTAAATCAATATCAATGTATTTGCTGCCAATAAAACATCTTTATCAATATAATTAACCAAGCAGGACCCATGAAAACTAGGATGTAGTGTGTCATTAATGTGAAAACATAAACCTCATTCCTTACCACTTCCATTAATTACCTATATCACTAATCACATCAACATATAATCATATATCATAGAAAAGTATTCCTCTGATTATTAGTCATCAACACAAAATCAACATTATCTCCATATTGAACTATAAATAGTAGAATCTAGGAGAGGGTGTATTTTTTCATCTTATTATAACTATTTTGGAGGATGAAGAAAAAACCCCATAAAATGTGGGTGTCAGTAAATAGTACTTTATGATGGTTCGGTGTTCCATGATGTAATTTGATAATAAAATGGCTCAATAACTCACACACACATATAAAAAAGGGTCACAAAAACAATACAATTATATAACTGAACAATAAAAAATCACCATTTGGATTCAAATATCACTACTACCACCAATAAATAGATCATTATTAAAAATAAAACCACAATAAGCCCCTTTATTCAAGTAATTATTTTCATATTCCAAAAAATTATTGACATATATAAACATTAATAATATTATATTTATGAACACTTAAAAATTATAATTATGGAGAAAAATATAAACATTAAAAATAATTATTTCAATTTAAGGATCATTATATTAGTTAATATTCAATGAATTTCATTATTACTAAATATTAATTTACATTAAACATTTAATTTATGAACATATATATTCAATTTCATTATAAATAATTCATAATCAACCACTAGTAGGAAAATAGAATAGAAACACCATAGAGAATCCCGAACCTAACAAGAATATAATCAAAAGCCTATAATAAACCAACCCCAGTTTACACAACCCATAACCCAAGATGACCTATCATAATATATAAAATGGATTCTCAATCAGCATGTTCTAACAATAGGATAAAATAAAATCTAATAGTCTATTCGGAATAAATTCACCTTTGTAAAAATGTCATAACACATCTATAAAAATAAGAACCAAAAGTTTTAATATAAGAGTAAATAATCTAGACTATGACATACAGTGATAGTAATAAATTCAATAAGATACTATAAGAAATAATATAATTCATAGAGAGAATAAAATACATGGTTTCTCATGTAGTATTCAAAACTCAAAAGAAATTGGACACATCCGAATAATAAAAAAAATCAATAAATGACTCTACACAAGAGAACTAAATAGGGAAAATTCTATAAAAAATATATAAAAATAAATATGAAGAAGAGATACCCACAAACACGGTTCCATTTATTTTTCATGTGTGCTGAAAATTAAATATTATATATTCCCAAGGATGAATAAATTGTGTGACAAAAAACTCCCATAGTATATAACAATTAATTATTTTTTGGCATATATAAATGAAAAAAACAAAATTTTTTGAAATCACATTTCAAAACTAAAAACAATGAAGAAATTTCATATTTAATTTATATAATAAAATATCATTTTTTATTTAATTTAAATAAAACATGTTTTCAGATAGTAGTTTTTCACATGGATCAAGTAATTAAATTTCCAAAAATGAGACAACATTGTTAATATGCCTAATAAATCATATTAATGAAATCATAATGTCCTTATCATATAATCAATAAAAATTATGTGGGAATAAAAAATGATACAATTGAAACATGGTGGTAATAAGATTATTCAATAATATAAATCAACTTTTAGTGACTATTTTTACCCTAGGGATCTAAATATATGGAAAATATTTGAGTGAGACTACATAATTTATTTTATACAAATAAATATGTGGAATCTCTCACAATCTTCTTAGACCACATCTCTAAGTGTTCCATTGGTCTTTATGAAAAACAATGGAAGCTCTCACTATCTTTCTAAACAAATTCTTTATTGTCCACTTATAAAAAATGGATTCTATCAAAGTCCTCCTCCCCAAGGGTTCTTATATTCACTCCCAAAACAACTCTGCCACACCCCAACTATTCCTTGTGATACACTATTCCAACACAATCATAATCATTTTACAATCCATGAATAGTCAATTCAAAAAATAATTTCATAATCATTCCCCTTTTTATTGAAAAAAATATATAGTATATTATTTCTCAAAAAAAAAACTATAAATCCATTTAAACCCATAAAATTCATTGTGATCCATTTTTTCAAACACTTATAGTGCACACAAGAAACTCTTATATAGACAGCAAGCATTAATTCCTTTATTTTACAAACAAATTCATGGATAACATCTATCATGGAAAAAATAAAAATTATAAATCATTTAAAATGATATTAAAACAAATAATACCAATGGTGATTAGAAAATTAACCGAAATTCTGGTTAAATTTACTCATATAAATATATTTACCCCAAAATAATGTCCAACATCATAGTCATCAACAAAAACCACCAAAAATATTTAGGGGATGGGATCAAACACATATACCACTAGATATAAAATCAAACTACCCATGAAAACCAAACGAAAAACTACCCACACAACTATGGTAATACATATCCATGAAAATATACTAATTTTTTTGAATGGGGGTAATAAAAAATTATGAGGAATGATATTTGGAACAAAAAAATACAAATAGGATCTTATAATAATAATAAAAATGAGAAAAGATAAACATTAAATCCAATCTGAGTGTGTGAATATGATGTGAATTATAAATGGCAGACAAGGGGAATAAAAAACACAATGAAAATTGGTAAAAGAATGAAATTTAATGATCTTATAGGGTCACATACATAAGTCATATTGTAAGTAAATCCAAGTTCCAAACATGACATGTTAATTCCCCACAAAAATACACATCTTTTGATTATTTCTTATAGTCAATATTTATTATCAACCATGATAAAACCAGGAAAAACCCCACTATCTCAATATATGTAACCCTTACATGGTTTCTCACATGGTTAGGAAAAATATTCATTGATTATGAACATTATTCTTCCTCCCTATAAACGTGAATTTTTTCCCCTATCACTCAGAGACACTAAATGTTAACCAAAAGTTATGTTGAACTCAAAATTAGACATTACAATGAATCATGGAGTTCTAAAAAATCCCCATTATGCCACATAATTATTATTGAAACTCTTCATGAACCCTCAAAAGAAAAATTGTTATGAACTACTCCCTCAAAAAATAATCCCACTACCATATCCCATAATTGTCTCTACCATTATTCCTGAGAACATTGAACAACAATATTGACCTACCAAATATATCTTTACCCTATTCATCCATAATAGGAAAAAGCTACTATAATACAATTGTATCCATCTCAATATCTAATTCATTCCACTCCAACTCAATTTATGGATCAAGATACTTTCTCTTCAATAAGGAAACGTTAAATATTTCATTCATCGAGGTCATTCGTATGGTAATATCCAACTAAAAGGATAACATCCCAGGAATATACTAAACAAAATACATATTGACTAAATAAAACACATTCTTTTTCAACTTTCCTATATTAGGACGATCATTTCACATTGATACATGATGAAAAAACTTACTCTGTGACACGAAATTCTATCAAATGATGACATAGATCGATATACAACATTGGGAGAGTATGAATTATCATTATAAAATTATGAATCATCCAAAATATCACATTAATTATATATAAGAGTCCTTTTCTAAAAAATTAATTATAACCCTCATCTAACCAACACAAATTTTATTGGGTTTTAATCCATATAACACCTTAAATAATAAATTTTGTTCTGATTAGAAATATATGACCATGACTGTACAATCAAATCACATTCAATCAAATCTTACTACTCATGTGCTTCAACTATTGTAATTGAATAATCATGGTCATGTTCTCTTGGAAACTTTTGAGGTAAATTGTATTAATTATTTGGGTATAGGTGTGAATATTAACCAATCTCATTATGGAAATAATATATTTATATTACCCATCTCTTTATATTGGAATCCATAATATAAAAATCAATTAAATGATCATATATATTCTAAGGGTTCATCATAATGTTCATACTTGATATATTATTATAAAATTATATTCCTATTGTTCTAACTAAGTATTAATTAATTCCAATGGTAATAAACATGGATGAAGTAACACATACATAATGTTTACTTAATTAGAATTGATTAAGAATAAATAGATTGAATCACAAAAGAATGGAATAGTTGGGAGTCTTATGAGACAATATAAATATATACATACTATAAGATGTGAGACGAATGATAATTTTGTTTAAAAATAATCAAAATTTCCTTATTTTTTTAGTAAATTAATGAAATACTTCAAAGATCATGTTAGGTTACATTTTGAAAAGGAAATTTTATTATTAGACAAGAATATATTCAAAGTAAGTGATTGCATTAAGTGTAAACTATCATGTTTATTTAATTGACAAAAAATATATTATGGTGAATAATCAATAAATACTTAATTTAATAAACAACATTATAATGAAATATATAAATCATAAGAATGAAAATATTCACATGGTATACATTAACTGGCTTGATAACTATTACATCTATAATTCCAGACATCATAATTCTTGACCAAGGATACCATAAGATTCATATCAAGGACTTGTGTAAGGAAATCATTAACATACTATCATGTGATCCGGGGAATAAATTTTGATCTTATCATTGGGGACTATTTACTACAAATCATGATCTAACAATCATGTATTAGTTTTATGAGACCTTACATATGTGTTTTTCATACACCAAGTGGGAAAAATTATTGTTTGACTCATGAGAACCATTCATTCAATAAAGGGATATAATATAATACTACAATATTATATGTATTTATATACAATTCCATTGTATATATATAATAATTCTATTAATTTTTTATATTTGATTAATAATAAATAAATAAATTTTTGGAAAAAATAATACACGACACCAATATTTCCTTATTCAATTAAATAATATTCATATTAATGGTCTTTCCTTTATCAATAATAATAATTATTATTTAATAGTATGTTAAACATTTAAATTATTAATAATACATCAATGATATAAAATAACATGTTGTGGAAAATAATTTCAATGTATGATAGATAATATTAGAGAACATTATATCATTAAGTGAATGATCTAAAAAAAATTCATTTAAACCAAATGAATTATGACATGTAAATTATTATGGAATAAAAAAATATAATAAATTAATTAAAATTAATAGTTTTTTAATTAATATATGACTTTTAGAATATGAGGATAAAAATTAACCAGAATCAATAAATATAACATTATCAAAACTTACATATCATTATTGTAAAATATAAGTTAAAAATGGATTCTAGAACCCATTTCAAGACATGAAAAGAAGAAGTATAAAATATTATTTTGATTTTACTTTATATTTATAGAAATGTGAAAATAAACAATTATTATATATGAAAATTTTTATTTTAATAAGAAAATTAGATATGTTAAATTTACTGACTTTCAAAACCATCGAAAATTTTATAATTTATTTTTTTAATAAAAAAATAAAAAAAAAATATAGGAATAATGGGAATATAAATTATGTTGAGAAATAATAAAAACATGGTAAATATTCAATAAAATTGATAAATTTTATGACTAATTTAAAATTTCAATTATGTAGAAAATCATTTGGAAATAACTATTTCACACATTTGTAATGAAACTAAAAAATGTTTTTTAGAAAATTATAAGAATATTACAAATAGACCATTCAAATTAATTTAAATTAATGTAGAATCATACCATTTGAAAATAATGAATTATGTAAGTGAACTATCTCTTCATGAAATAATTAATATATATATATATATATATATATGAATACAATTTCACTTCAAACTATTAAAACACTTTCATTTTTTATGAACATTTATTATGAGGTGTTTAGTTCAATGATTGTGGAAATTGAATGATTGAAATTAAAAAATATAAATTATGAGAGGAGAAAAAATTAATTTCTATTTATTATAATAAGAACATCCATTTCCCACAAATTAAATTGAGTCCTAAACCATCAGGATCAATAGTGGGATTGTAAAAAAACAATTACCTTGGATTCCTTCATGGTGTGGTTTTTTCTAATCAAATTTATAAAAAAATATATTTTTTATTTATCTATAACATATAAATTTATATATATCACATTTTGATAAATTTTTATTATCAATTTACTCAAAATTAATTTTAAATTAAATTATTTTGGTGTATCCAATTCTGTTAATCATTGCTGATTTTATTTAAAAATTATAATGACTACATGTTACTAATATTATTTGTGATAATAATTTGTAATCAAAAAATATATTTTATATGTGTTCATAAAATTCACATTAACAACCATATATATGTATGTTATGAAAAAATTAATGTTTCATTGATGTAAGCCATAGCCTATATTTTAAAATGAGTTAAATATTCACATTTCAATTATCGAAAATGAAGGAAGGTAAATATATTTATTTCTATACATAACGTCAATTTTTTAACAAATATCTTGTTTACTCTTTAAATCCATTTATTAAACTATCCTGTTTTTTATTTGATGAAAAATAAAACATGTCTCACTATGGAGGCTGTAATCCATATGTGAACATAAGTGAAATATTTATTTTCAATTGGTTATATAGTATATTTTGGGTCGTTATAAAATTACTAAAAACATTTAATAATATTTATAATACTTATTTAATAATGTTAATATGGTTATATAATATTTTTTTGAGGTTAAAAAGAGTGAAAATTGAATAAACATAGTATGAACCAGTACATCATTCATCCATAATTTTTTTTTAAAAATTCTGTGTGCCTTCATAGATGGATATTTTTGGAAGAAACATTATGATAGGAAAACATAATTTAATTGTTAAATTATATGGAAATAATAACCTCTAGGTGAATATTTTCTTGTTCATGGATTAGTGAGGATATATTGTACCTCGTTATGAATGTGAGTTGTGACTCGTCAATAAATATTGAAATCATTAAAATAATATAATTTAGTTATCAATGGAAAAAAATAAATGAAAAAATATGGTAAAACTGAATATATTATTTTCAAAGTGCATCAACTAATAAATTTATTGACGATTTAGGGGCATTTTATCACTTACCATTTAGTGTAACCACATTTTTAACACTCTTAACCCATATAGATGTGGGAAACATTTTCAATGAGATTTATTGGTTATAAATTAATATGACTTTTTTAATTTTTAACTAAATTGAATATATTTATTAAAAAAAATATTTTGAAATAATTAGAATTAATTTTCAGATATGGTAGAAATTAATTATAATATTTGAATATAAAACATAATAAAAAATATTTTTCTGTAAATATTTATTTTTAATAAAAAAATTCACCAAAAATTTTAAAAAATAGATTCTCTAGAAATTTATTTGCTAAAAAATAAAATAACTTGGTTAATGATACAATAAAAACAATAAAAACATGATTTTCAAATTATTGTTATATAATAAATTAATTGGGCTAAAAAATTTATTTCTTTATAATAAAAAATTAAATTGGTTCAAAAATGTAAAATTCCTTTTCCTAAATTCAATAAAATGATATAAAATACCTTATTTCATTCCTTAAAAACATATTTGGTTGAGAAAAAGTCATAATAATGTTTTTTTCATTCTTATATAATGAAAATTTCTTTACATTTATAATATTTGTAAAAAACTTTTCCATAGTATTCACCTAAAAAAAATAATTTTTAAAAAAACAAAAAATACCTTTCTTATGGGAATTTTTACATGATAAATTCAATAATAAATTTCAGTTTATGAAAACAATTATTAAATATATAAATTTCACATATATATGAAAATTTTAAAAATAATGAAATCAAAATTTTATAAAATAATGATATTTTTAACATCGTGTTCTCTTAATCATATTTAATATCAATATATAGTTCATTGTGTTTTATTTTATTTTTTCATAAATAGAATTATATCAAATGAGATAAATTTAAAACAACTAAAAAACAATTCAACAATAGTCGTTTGAAAAAATGAATCATTTTCACATTGAATGACTTTAATCTTATCACATTAGATATTTTTTCATATTTTTTAAATTTCATAAAAAATTACTGAATAATACAATAAAAGTATTATAATTAATAATAAAATTTTTATTTACTAATTATTATTCCTTCATGTAATTATTATATTTCATGTATTTTTTAATTTTTTTGTTTTGTGTGTTACAAGAAATTTAACATTGTATTAATTTAATAGGGAAATTAATAATAATTTTTATTTTGTTATTGTTGTACCTATATGAATATTATTCAATCCATTATAAATATTCGGGATTGTATTTTGATAATTCAGATATCTATTAAAAAATAATAAGTTTGATAAATTTTATATCATTTAGTCTTATATGAAAACATTTTTTTCCATTGAATTCAGTCATATGATATTATACTTTCATTTTTTCAAGGACAAATGGACTATTTCCAGTAGCTAGAATACATGGAATACAGATATTTATTTTTAGTAGAACCTAATTAAAAGTAATAGAATAATCAAAAAATAAAATAAATGATGGATTTATATGTTTATTTTATAGATAATAGATAATATCATATTATTCATATTTTATATAATTGTTTCATTTTTGTATATTTATATAAATGATCACTATTATTTACAACATATAATAAAACAAATTTGAAATTATCAATTATGGGATGATGGTTTCTCTATTAATATTTCTAATTAAAACATACAACATAATATGATAATAAAGAGTATATAACATATCTATTGAAAACCTTGATAATATTTACCTGATTAACATAAATAAAAAAAATTCTAGGATATTCCTTATCTCAGTGTGGATGAGGTTATTTACAATATTGGAATAAAATGTTAGTACCCTTAAATTTTCGGACCATAGGTAACATTTTGATTAGTGTAATGATATTGTATCATCATTAACATAGGATTAATCCTTGTTGAGTAGATTACACTTTCCATTATGATGAAAATCCTATGTATAATTCAAAACTTATTTTAAAAATATAAAATTTGAATCAATTACATTTAGTTTATAGGCTAATTTTTTGTTCTTTAATATTGGTTACTTTTAGATGTATCATCTACATGAATATATTAGGTTATAATTATAGTAGATATGCCTTCTTTTTAACACATTCTTATAAAATAGACTATGTTCCATGATTTTATATTTCTTTTATCAATTATTAAAAATGAATAAAAATATATTTTATCACAATCATAATTATATATAGATGAAAAAATTAAAATTATACTATTAAAACATTTTTAATGAATGGTCTGTTCAATATAGTTATTCAAAAAGATTTGTTTATAGTGATTTATTTGAATGATGAAATTTAAAAATTTATGGATTTTATAAGTATTTATTTGTTTAATATTCCGTTACTATGTATTGTTGTATGAAACCAAAAGAACTACATTTTACACTATAAAAATATTTTTATATCACTTTTTATAATAGAATGGTTTATGAATTATGAAATATATGTAAAAAACATTGATACTTTATAGATTTTGAATTCAATGTACTAATCATAGTCACTAAATATAATCATTATAAATTATATATAAAAGATTTTGAAGGTATGTTTCATGGTTTTCCCCATATTAAGTATTATAATTTTTTATATGAAGAAAAATATTATTAGAGAATAGTGTATATATAAAAACACTTATCTAGGGGAAGTACAAAAAATATAAGAATAAACGATGAAGTGATAAAATAAATGGTCTTCAAAAATCCCCAAAATATAATATTATTAAAATAATCTATCCATTAATACATGTCAGGAAATACAAATATGGTTATCCAAATTTGAAAAACATCCATTTCAAGAGTAAAAGTAGAATCTCCAAAACAACTCTAACTAATATGCTAATTATGTCCAACTCAATCATTGAAACAATCTTAGAAACCAAAAAATAATTTATATATACTATGTGTGAGAAAAAAAAGTATACAAAGTAGGATTATCAATGGGGACTCTCAAGAAATGGTTATAAGAGAATAAAAATGATTTAGTGAATAATCAATAAAACATAGCCTCCAATAAACATGATAACTAACCTTTCTAGGAAAAAAATTATAACTTACTAAATAATGGACAAATGATAGTGGAATTATATGAGGATAACATTGATAATGTCTTCATACATCAACAACCCTTATGAGTTTATAATCCCAGGCCCATGAAAAATTTCTATGATCCTATAGACTAAATGTATACCAGTAATCACACAGCCATAAATTTGTGATGTGTGTTTAGTTTCAACCCCAAATACTGAAACCTCACATAAATCCCAAAATCCTCTGATTTCACCAGTCCATGATAACATATCACTATATACACAAACTTCATGATATAATTTTTCATACACCATGGAATCCTAATGGTGTAAATAGGATATCATGAACATGAATGAAATCAAAATCATCCCATCCTCATACCACACCTTCCACCTTCTACCATACACATCCTCTCATCTGTATGTCATCATCAGTGGGTACTCGCTACCAACAGGGTACTACCTCTATATACTATTGTAAATAGAATAGGGAAAAGTGTGTTGTAAATAGTCATTCATTCCCACACTGAAATTATTGTCGGTAAAACACCCCCATATCATATGAGATTATATATGTTGTACCTAGTATGGACTGGGTTTGTAAATATATAACATAAATACAACAATATCTATTCATAGTCATACCATGTTGACGGGTTCCTATGATAAGCACTAGTAAAGATCCCAACACTAATACAACACCATATGACATCCTCTATAAATTTTAAAATCAATTAATGCAAAACAACGAAAAAACAATATCATATCCCTTGATTCATTTCATTAAAAATTGATTAATAATATTTCATATAGAGCCAAATTAACAACCAAATTTGATTTAATATTCAATTAATTTTATATTCATGGAAAAACACTCTCAAAATTACTTATAAAATATTCATAATCCACCATAAATGGTAAATATTAGAAAAACTCACCTCTCAATAACACAACGACATCATATAAAAAATATCAAACCAACCACCACAAGAAACCTAAAATATACTCCATGCTAAAATAGTTATTTACCTAAAACCTTAATGTACACCACATAAGAACTGATAAATACTATAACACAATAATAACCCACAAGGATACAAAAGAAATCATGTGATGAACCTAACATAGATACCCTCCCAAAATGGTAACCAATCTGAATTTCAACATACCCTAAGGGTGTTGTTGATCTAAATAGGGTCGCAACTAGAACCAATGCATCAAAATTAAATAGATTGAACAATTTCTCCCTTACTGATGTAGAAAACATGAAACATATACATTTAAATTAAGGAATTGTGGAATAAACCCTAAATATATATTTCTCAATTGAAAGGGAACATTGAATTGGATGAATATTACAATGTAGAATAAAATATAAAAGAGATGAGTCTAATTGTAAATGAAGAGTAATCTAAAATAGCCTCTCTAATTTTCTCCAAGTGATAGTGTCATAAAAATCCCACCAACTGACCACCAACTATCCAAACCCACAAGACTAAAAACCGTATTACATCACTATGGGTTCCTTCCATTCCTTACATTGGAAGGCATAAAAAGGTCGATGACTTTCTGAAGGGGTTAATAAGGCGTGAAATTCGTATACATATATTGAGTCATATATATGAAATCAAAATAAGTCATGTATCAAATATCATATCAAATTCATGGAAGTAAAATGAAAATAATACATGCCAATATATCCAAAATCGGCCAAAATAACACTAAAATCACATCAAGAATCACACTAGGTTGGGATAGCTAGGACAATCATACCATTGATGGAAAATCAAGAATGCATCAATCTATTAGACATATGCAATGAACCTATAGATTAGTGTAACAAACCAGCAAATAAACTACTCCAATAGGTCTAACATGTCTCCAAAAAAACATGCCTATTGTGTAGAGGAACACACCATTAGTGGACCCCCCACACATTGGATGAGGCCTTGTACTACACCTTCCAACTTAGTATGCAACACGTCCCTAGAGTTCTTTTTTCCAATCCATTTCACCAATGATTTTTGTAAACCATGATTTGTATAAATTTTTAAAAATCCATTTCACAATTCATTTACAAATCCATTTCATTTTCAAAAAATATGGAAACCCCATATTTGTAGAAAAACAACATTTCCGCACACAAAAATAAAACTATTCAATCATTTTATTTTATTTACAATACTATTTATCCAATCCTAATCAATGTAGTCCTGCAACATTGTTTAGAGAGAAAACCAGCTACCTCAAAACATGGCGTTTCACACGTCTGAAAAGCCATCCACCAAAAATATGAACACAACAATAAAGAAAGAGGACCAAGAATCAAGGAAAACATATCATTATTGATTAAATTTAAAAAATGGATGATGGAGAAAAACAATTTCCAATTTATTAATAATAAAATAACATTACATCGTGTGTATTATTTAACCTTGTGTACTCAACTCATGAAATTATCCTAGATATCAGATAAATAATGTGTAACTATTTACATACCCTGTAATCATTGAGTACCCTACAAAAATATCATATTCCAACATAAAATCTCAAACCATCATGTGAAGTCTATGAAAATGGGGATACAACCTTCAATATGTAACATGTTTATGCATGGACTCCCATTATTGAACAAAAAATTTCCAGGAACATTAGGTTATTTTACCCATGAAATTATATCCATCCTCAGTACTCCCATGATGCACCTTATTGAAGACAAAACAAATTTAAGTAAAGGGAAATACTTGTATGATGGTTTTGTGATGAGTCTAAATCTAAACTATAACACTATAAGTCCAAATGATATTTATAGAATATTGATGTATGGTAATGAGGTGAAGATGCTTCTACTTGATCAATACCCAATACTCCCAATTCTACTGATAATGTTATATATTTTTATATATCCTTCTGAAAAAAAATAATCAACATCACATGTAATAATTTAACTTGAGGGTCAATAATCTCTATTAGCTACTCCAAAATATAAATTAATAGATGTAACTAAATATATTATGAACTCATAATAAGGGAGGGATTAGGATGGCATTTCATTATATATTTTCTGTGGAAAATATCATGAATGTATATCAATTGAATCATCAATTCCATATTATTAGTGACCTACCCAATCCATTTAGTGACCTCAGACGGTCTAACATATCTCAATGCCAACAATACCTTCTATTCGATAAAAAATGACCCAAATGTGGATATATTTTTTAATACATGGTCACCCACATAAAAGTATAAAGGATGATTATACTGATCAACAGAAGATTTAATTTCCACAGTTAGTTGTAATCAGAAACCAACGTATATCTCGAATTCTAACAGACATCACCTGTAGTAAACTTAGTTCCACCATAGAAGTTTCACCCACCTCATCCCAATAGGGGGAAGGTCTGTATGCGATACCATAAAAATCCTTGAAAGGATCCATTCAGATCTATGAGAGTTAACTATTGTCATAAAAAATCAATCATTCATAAATGGATAGTTTAATATCATTCAAAATTCAAGACATGGGAATTGAGGATATCCTCTACTATATGAATAAAACACTATGTCCAACCATATATCTAAGGATGGAATGTTGTACTCAAAATACCAAAGCCCCATTAACTCATGAATAATACTTGAGAACCTTAAAGAATTCAAAGGATCCCTATATGAAACAACTTCAGACAAAACCACATGTAAACTAAAAATTTAGTTCACGTACATCTTACACAGATCATAATCTTTTGATGCACCCTTGGTCGAATTGAAATAAGCTTACATTTTCAAATAATCAATCACCACCCATATTGAATTCATCTCATGGGGTGTCTATTGTAATCTGATAAAATCATTTCAAACCAAATCCAATAAAAAATTGGGAACAAGGGGATGAACTAATCCAAAATGTGTCCCATGATATGCATTTATTTTTTATTATGTATAAACGTAGGATACATAATCCATAATGTGAGACATCATAAATGGAAACTAGAATAACCATCTCATTTCATAATACATCTTCATAGTTCTGAGATGAACATCACGTGGTGAAATGTGAAAATCAAATAGAAGCTATCTCTTCACTAACACTAGGATGAAAAAATGATTCCTATATAAGGGAATACAATCTAAAGAGGGAGAGAAGAATGAAATTTTATCCCCACCTATAGGGATTCTAAATTTCCTATGAACTATACATCCTACATCTAGATCTTATGAATAGACTCACGAAGAGGGGATGAAAACTAAAAACTTTTAAAAACCCATTCCTAATACATTATTTTAATAATCCAGATGAAATTAATCCAAGAGATTGGTAATGTTCCTAGATTCATATGATTCCAAAATGGTTTCCAATGCTACGTTCTTATTATGATTGTATAAATAAAAAATCCATTTCCTGTGGGTGTAGGTGATGTCAAAGTCAAACATATGATGTTACCACACCCAACGATTCTATATGAGATTCAATTAATTCTGAGAAAAGATTGAGCTCAAACTCATCTGTTCAGAATAGAATGTGAAACTCTACCAAAAAATATAGTTATGCCAACACTTAAGTATATGAATAAATACGATAATCTCTATATTTTATTATAGTAATTCATCTCATGAGGTCAAATCTAATGAGATTTTTAATCCATCACCAGATCATCTTACACTATCACACAACCCAAACCATTTCTATATGAATAATATAAAACCACATACCCCTTACTAGTCTCATGTATGATCAAAATAGTATCCAATATTAGAATATGTTTCATCAAATCCAATTATGACTATCACTTTGCATCGCATATGAATTTCACCCATTCCCTATTATGTAAATTTAATGGTGAATCCAAATTTAAGAGGTCCATAAAGAAACATCAATAATATCAAATGAGACCAAGGATGATCTAAATCTCAAAACCATTCCATGGATCTTCCATTGACAAGAATGCATTAACATTCTCAAGGTCAATTGATAAGACATTCCTAGAAATCACCTGACCCAATAAAATTAATTATTGGATCCTGAAATATAATTTTGAATGAATTCCATAAAAATGGGGACCTCTAAGGATGTCATGAAATGAACACAAATGGTGATCGTAATCAAGCTCAGATCTCGATTAAACCTAAATTTAATCAATGAGCACTACCAAAAAAATGTTAAGATAATAAATAATTATTTGATTTATCAAATCCAAAAGAAATACATGAGGGTTTTTCATACAAAACGCAATAAATATATTTTTTAATAGTCGTAAATAATCCTAAAATCCATCTATGATATATAATTCTTCGGAAATATGTGTTGATGATAACCTAAAAAATGATATATCATTGAACACCACTTTTCCTTAGTGAAATGATCAAAAAAATAATCCAATGGAGGAAAATGATTCTTTTTATTAACCACTTCTCAATATAACATACAATAGTCAACACACAATCAAAGAAAACAATGTTCCTTCTAGAAAAAAATTAATGAGGATTCCCACGGAGAAACTCTTGGGTAAAAATAACCCTTCACATTCATATCATCCTACTAAATTGTGACCATTTCGATCTACTAGTTCAATATGTTAAAAATATATCAAAATTGGTTGCATACATGGAACTAGGTCAATAATGAACTCTACATACCTTAATGTGAGGAATAACAATTAAATAGTATGGATATACATCAATAAACTCCTAAAATGGATGGAAGATTAAAAATGAAGAAATTCAATTTGGATCAACTTAAACAATATTAAATACACTCCCATTTTCTATGAGAGAAGGACATATATGTCAAGACATTGGATACCACTATCCATGAAACTCCTGGAATATCCCATTGTCTTCATGAAACAAGACACACCTATGATAATAATCATCCTCTGAATGATGAGAAATTTTTTAATCCATCCAAATTATGGTTTCATAAAAATCTACAATGACAAACAAACAATCATAAAAAACACTATATATAATTGTAATAGAACACATAAAAGACACTGAAACTACTTAAATTTCATCATACCAATTTTTCTAAATAACTCCAGAAATTGATATAATATCTATAGGATGTATAATCATATCAAAAAAATGGATTGATATAAATGTGTGTGAAGCACCAGTATCAAATAAAGAAATATTGAATAAGTACGAAATAAAGATAGTACAAATCACTGTTTTTAAAGACACGTCTTACTCCATTATAATCTCATTTACTTATTGAATTTGATTCACTCTTGATTCATATGTTTGTATCCATATATTGACTAAACTATCTGATTGACCGCATAGTATCCTTTAAAACTGATGATCCCTAAAGTTGTCAAGGTGTAGAGACTGACTGATAAAAATGATTTCGATGTCCATAATATCCAAAATTAATGTACATAAATGTAGGTGATAGAAAATATTGTTGGGTCTGTCTAACATTTCCACACATTTAAAAACTCAAATGAACATCACTATCTATAACTGGACACACTGAAGATGATTTCTACTGAGAACCACATCCATTGATCCTGTGATGATCTTTCCACTTCCTATTTTTCCATAGAATTCTGCAAATAATTTCACTATGTGGAAGAGAAGGGGAAAATATCCAAAAAATCCTACCATATTTAAACCAACCATCATAACCCTTTCGACTGTTTATGTATAAGTCAACAAATTCATCATAAATATGGATGATCTGATATTCTATCACAACCCCATTAGGCCCATCAGAGATTTCACCAGGTTATTATTTACCACATACGATATAAAATGACCCAACCCTATAATCTAATTTTCTTATGCTAAAACTAAATGGTCTCCCTAATACAAAATATTAAAATCAAATACATCACCATCATCAGTGACTACGGAAAATTTTTATCATATACTATATTTTTAAAACACATAAATTCTAAGAAAACATGCCTATCTTCCTGTACCACAAAATCACACCATCACTTGTTGGGACACTATATACAATAGAACAAAAATTTCACCTAGATATTCTCATTTGTATCCACGAATTCAATGATTTGATCAATCATTTCAATACATCCCTCTAACACATGAGGTTTATTTGTACCATCATGGGATGGAATATTATCATTAATTAACTCCATTGATTGATCTAAATCTATAAAAATTCCTAGATATACCTAAATGATGATGTTTTAGACATTATGTACATTATAATGGATAACATAAACTACTACCACGATATCCTCAATAAAGTTATGATCCATTGGAGGATTACATTGAGGTGAATCATCTTCACCATCTTTTTCTACTTGTAGAACACATCATGGAGATGTATTTCATCTCATTAAAAAAATAAATGATTCAACATAATAAATATCAATTTAACTAATGAAACCCATAATCTAAAAGTAAGATTTGAAGGGGTGGGGGCTCGTGTGGGACCCACCCCAACTTCCTCACATGGAAGTTAAAATACATGGTAAAATAACGTTCTAACACAAAATTTTTCACTTAAACACACATAATTAAACAACACTTCCACGAGAAAATGAAACTCTGGAAAACGTCTTCGTAATCAATTATCGGCCCTACGGTTTCAACGGTGCCCTCATATTTCAATTCTGAACACCAGATCAAATGTTAGAAAAAAACGCTCATTCGATCACTGATCGTAGCTGAGCTAAACATCGGAAATTGATTCCAGGCACATCGGGCCTCAGAATCCGGTGCCTTCAGAATCTGCGTACTCGTAGAATTCCAAAGAAAATTAAGAAAAAATCTCCCAAAAAATTTACGGGTCTTTACATTACTCCATCCTCAGGGCTTTACATCCCTGTAAAGCGACTTCAAAATCTTGGGGAACATATGTGGGTATTGAACACACATCTGAGCCTCCCTCTCTCAAGTGGTCTCCTTGAGGTTCTCGGGCTGCCACCTGATGCGCACTAGAAAAATCGACTGCCCACGTAGGACCCACTTCTGTCGATCATCGATCTCCACTGGGTCTTCTGCAAAAGTCTCCATGTCATCAATGTACATCTCACCATGGTCGATGATATGCAGCTGGTCGTGAACGTATCTTCCCAGCTGAGATACGTGGAAGACGTCGTGCACCCGGTGCAACAGAGGTGGTAGAGCCATGCGATAAGCCACCTCACCTATCCTGCTGAGGCCCTAGAATGGTCTGATGAAGCATAGAGATAACTTGCCACCCCAGCCAAATCTCCGTAATCCATGTCAAGGTGAGACATTCAAGAAAATGTGGTCTCCATCCTCGAACTCTTGTGGTCTCCGCCTTCTAGATGTCCTGAACCTTCTCTGGTCCTACAAGAGCTTCTAAGATTTCTCCATTGTAGATAAGAGAAATCTGGTCTCATCCCCTGGATGAACCGCATTCATTGCCTAACACAGTCAATACCGACATTAATTATTCTAATCCATGTCGTGGATGATGTCGTAAGGTCTCAATGATACTACCAAGAGGTCCAACTGTTACTCTCACCTCCATGGTTTGAGTCACTCTGTCGGCAGCAGTGTGTGGTCACTAGGTCTCCTCCTATAGAAATCTCGAAAGTGAGGGTCAAGTCAACGGTTTTAACTGGAACATCCCAGTATTCACTACATAAAAAATGATATGGTAGAAAACGTCATAAGAACAAGTCTCTTTTATTACTGCAGCTCAAGGTACAAAGACACAAAACATACACTAACAAAACATTAACAAAGCTAGAAGCAACATGAACAAAATTCCCCATATCTGGATCTAGTCCTGCTCCTGTCCATCTACTCTGAGAGATCCATGGTCGTAAGCCTCAGCTTCTTGAAGATGAGATCTCCCCTTTCCACCTTCTCCCTGTGGTCGGGGTGGTCTTCCTCGTGGTGGTGGTGGTAGGCCCTCAATGCATCGCCCCCCTCCCGCCACTCGACTAGCTCCTCTGCCTCGTCTGTCTGCTCCCTGTAGACCGCCATGTTCGAACCTCATCCGGGGAGGTCCCTCTACCGCCTACTGCAAATTGGCCAGACGGGTCAGGCAGTCTCGATCCATGTTTCCCTATCGCCGCATGCATAGCACTGTCTGCTCCTCGTGTGGCTGTCTCTCCTTCATGTGTCTCGTACAATCGAATATGCATCCTGAGATTGCTCATCTAATGTCTTGGCCCTCTTGGACCTATGCATCAACTGTCTACTGCCAGCTGCAGAAGACTCTGCTATGGGTCATCCTGTAGAGGGTCTCGCCACTGGTGACTGCTCGGTGAGAAAACTCTCCACTAGAAGGGCTCTCTCCAAAACCCACGCCTGCGTCGGGATGTTGAGGGAGAACATCGAAGCTCTGATCTCATGACTTAGTCCCTGCTCAAATGTTTGGGCCCTAATGAACGGGTCTCGTACCATATCTGTGGAGTAGCATGAGATATAAGTAATCCTGAATGATTATTGGTCCACAGTCATGCTTCACTTCCGCAGCTATAGTAACACCTGAATGCGCACTGCATGGAGGGTGGTTGGAATGAACTCTGAGTAGAAGAGGCTCTCGTAGTCCTTCCAAATAAGTGATGCCTCAATGTGAACCTGGAGCAGCAGGCTCCACCATCTACCTGCTGCTGTGTGTAGGAGGCACGCCTCCAGGATCACCATGAGGTTAGCTGGTGTCCCCACTAACCTGAAAACTCATACAACAGCCTCCAGCCAAACCTCGGCTGCCCGAGGTTCCATCTCCCTAGGGAACCCGGGTAGTCTCTGATGCTGAAACTCATGCAGTTCACTAAGGCAACGTGCACTCTCAGCGGCTGGGGATGGAGTCATCGGTGGCTCGACGGGTAGAGGTACCGTCGGTTCCCCCGCTGTAATAGGTCCATGCACCGGGGCCTCATCGCTGGGTGGGATATCATCTCGTACAACGCTCATATCTTTAGCTGGATGCCGTCGTGGGGCCATCCAAAAAAGTGACAGGTGTGCCACGATCAATAGAATATACCTGGTGAGCTGACATAATGTAATCACAATGAAAACTATAGAAACATGCAAGCAATCAATGTTTTCGTTCACTGAGTCAGAAATCTGAATTCAGGATCCTGGTGTATGGATACGTCGGCCGCCTCACCCAGAATGGACTCCCTGTACTGATAACCACACACAAATACCCTTAACACTATTACTTCACATAGTGAAAGATTAGAGTCCTGAGTTCTACGGTAGAACCGAACTCCTTTGATACCAATTTGTGACGACCAGTCCTCGGGTCCCGCACCGTGACTACCCCAAGCCCGCCTTCCAAAGGCCAGGGGATGGTGACTAGAACCAAAGGCGTAAATCCTGACATAAGGGAAGGGATTACCTTGATAAGAGAAAACAAACACCATACAGTACGCAAACTGATGTAAACACTATGTAAGATGAATGCAGAAGTATGTGCTAAAAGTAAATGGGCCAGAATACAAACCCAACTGTAAGTGCAGTACAACTGAAAAGTAATGTACCACAACAAAGACAAAGCTGCAACCACCAAGTCAGCCTCCAGAACCCCCACCTGAAGTGTGATTATAGTCAGTCTTGTCGGCTCCTCAGGTCCGTCTATCCATACCAAGTACGTCCCACCTGATAGTCCACCTCCATGTATCGTCCCCCTCCTCAGGCCTCAACCACGATCAGCGATTTCCGTCTTCTTCAACCAACACAACTTAGTGTAGGCGAATCCCATACTAGGGTGAATATACGCTACTCAGTAGGGACCTCGAGACCACCGAATGTCTACCAGAATCCACGTAGGATAAACCACAATGGAAAGATACAATCACGAAGTAACAACTAACTCTACTTAGGTATATGCCCATACATATACCTAAGTCATCAATTCAAGATCGGCTCCAGCCCACAAGCCCAAGTACAACCCAGTTCACATAGGATAACATAATTCATTCCACATAGGAATTCACAACCCAATCCACATATGAAAACATAATTCTATTAAACATAGGAATTCACAACCCAAACCACACAGGAAAACATAAAAATCATATCGATGATACTTATTGTAAGTTAAGACTCAGCTCACAGTGGTATATTACTCACGAAGAGGGATAGAGATGATAAAATATAGCCTATGAGTCTTCTTATTTGCCGAACCCATGTTGGATTCAAGTATAGTAGTCATCGTCATCGAAACCACGTAGGATCCCAGCACGATAGTCATACCCACAGAGGATCCCACTTCAATAGTCGTCCTCGTCGAACCCACGGAGGATCCCAATATGGTAGTCATTCTCATCGAACCCAAAGAGGATCAAACTACTATTGTCGTCCTCGATGAACCCACGGAGGATCCCCATACGGTAGTCGTCCTCGTCGAACCCACATAGGATCCTAGTATGGTAGTCGTCCTCGTCGAACCCATGGAGGATCCTAGTATTGAAGTCATCATCGCCGCATCCGTCTCTAGGGTTCCCGCACACAGCATGCTCGTTCCGGGAGGGTCTGCTCCACAAGCCAAGGGGTTGATACATCAACTATCGCGTAGACTGAATTTGATGTACCGAAATGTTCCGTCAAGTCAACAGGATCACAACACGTCAGACGACACATTAATCAGACATCCGGTATGAGAGTTATTGGCTTTTTCGACCCTGGGGACCTGTAGATTTTTATGTCAAATCCACCCCGATCGTACTCCAACTACATCCAAAACTCGATCAAAGTAAGACAAAAGATCCTTCTCACTAAGAGGAAACCAAAAATGTTGACGACACATCAATAGAACATCTGGAGCTCAAGTTATAAGCATTTCTGCTCCGAGGGCCCGGTTAGTTTAATGTTCGAACCAACGTGGTCGTAACCAATGTTCTCCGAAACCCTGAGTATAATATACCGAAACAACCATCTTGATCCAAGGTTCACATAGCAGTAGACAGTGCATCATGCGGAGTTCCTAAGTGAATGTAATGGGCCTTTGAATGAATCTATCCAATTTTAGGAGGTTTTGGGTCCGGACCGACCCGGCCGAAGACCCCCTAAGTCGGCCCGAACCAGGTCGACCCAACCCGGGTCTGGGTACAGCCCACTAGGGGGCGACCCGACCCAGTGTGGGGGTCCGGCCTGGCCCGATGGGGCCGGTCGGCCTGGCACGGGCGCGGTCCCTATGGCCAGCAGCTCGGCCATTTCGGCCGATCAAAAAATGGGGGGGGGGGGGGGTTCGCTACCCCCATGTCTCGAAACGCTGACCCCCCACATGGAGGGGGCCCGCATGTCTGCCGCCGAGGGTTACAACCCCGACCTCCACCAAACGGCTCACCTGGTTGGCCAGCCAGTGCCGCTACCACGGGACCTCGCGGTCTCGACCTTCCGAAGCACCTGCAGTCAGAGATTCGGACCACCGTCCCCTACACAGCCGCAGCTTAGGCCGTGGAAATTATCTGTGTGCCGCGGTGCGACAGCGCCATGGGGCTATGCCGTGGCCCGAACTTGGCCGCAGGTTATTTGGCTTCAACGCGGCGCGATGGTGCCGCGCTTCGTTGTTGTGGCCTGCTCCGGCCACGGTTCTGTCACTCCCGCACGGTGCGACGACACCACGTTGCCACTGTTCCAATCCGCAACAAGACACAACAATAAAGGGGGGGAGGGTCGGCTGTGTTTTTGTGGTCCAGCCCCCTCCCATTAATCCAATAACATGCATCCAAGAAATAAGGAAGATCGACAATTGATAATTCTTGAACGATGGAAAACCCCTAACTCGATTCATGTAGATTGATCAATTGAAGAAGAAGGGATAGTCTCGTTGTTCTGTAGTCGTTTCCGTGGGATGACATCGTTGCATCATCAAGCATCGAGAAGATGAGAGTCGAGGCAGGCACCGACGTTCTTCACGATCTTCAATGTAGAAGATTAAGATCATCAAGGCTTTCCGAATTCTCACCCCCGACTCCAAAAAATGAAAAACCAACCAAAATAAAATTATTGTTTGTCTTATTTTATTCACATATTCAAACAATTTTAAAAATCAAAAAATCAAACTCGATAATTAAATTAATTGAATAGCATTAAAACAATCCATTTAAATTGAGATTTGACTTGCAATTTAAGAGTTAGAGTGGATGAGTTACAAAAATTAATGGGGTTTCCAAAATTTAAGAGGGGGTTTAGAAAATTTGAAGCGGTAGGGGCTCGTGTGGGTCCCACCCCAACTTCCTCACTTGGATGTTAAAATACATGGTAAAATAATGTTGTTACAAAACATTATTCACTTAACCACACAAAATTAAACAACTCTTCTCAAGCAAATGAAACTCTTTAAAAGGTCGTATTAAGCAATTACCAGTGCTGATGTTTCAATGGTGCCCTCAGATTTCAATTCCAAACACCAGATCAAATGTTAGAAAAACCCGCTCGTTCGATCACTGAACGTACCCGAGCTAAACATCATAAATTGATTCCGGGAAAATTGGGTTTCGGAATTAGGTGCCGTCAGAAACTGCGTACTCGTATAATTCCAAAAAAAATTAAGAAAAAATCTCACTAGAAATTTATGGGTCTTTACATTACTCCCACCTTAGGTCTTTACATCCCTGTTAGGATACATCAAATACTAGGGGATCAAATGTGGGTACTGTACACGCATCTGATCCTCTCGCTCTCATGTTCTCTCGTGGAGGTTCCCGTGCTACCACCTGATGCACACTAGAGGAATCAACCGCCCACATAGGACCCACTTATGTCTATCCTCAATATCCTTCGGGTCTTAAACTAAATTCTTCCTGTCATCAATGTCCAGCTCCCCATGGTCGATGATAAGCGTCGGGTCATGCACCTATCTCCTCAGCTGAGATATGTGGAAGACATCGTGCACCTGGTGCAACTGAGGTGGTAGAGCCAGGCGATAAGCCACCTCACCTATCCTGCTGAGGCCTTGGAATGGTCCGATGATGCACGGAGATAACATGCCACCCTGGCCAAATCTCTGTAATCCATGTCGAGGTGATTCATGCCAGAAAACGTGGTCGCCATCCTCGAACTCTTGTGGTCTCCCCCTCCTAGATGACCTGAACCTTCTCTAGTCCAACAAGAGCTGCTATGATTTTTCCTTTGCCGATAAGTGAAATCTTGTCTCATCCCATGGATGAACCACATTCATTGCCTAATATAGTAAATATTAACATGAATGATACTAATCAATTCCATGGATGACGTCGTAAGTCCTCGACGCTACTACCAAGAGATCCAACTGTTTCTCTCGCCTCTAAGGGTCGAGTCACACTGGCGTCCGTAGTGTGTGGTCACTGGGTATCCTCCGGTAAGAATCTCAAAAGTAAGGGTCATGTCAATGGTTTTAATCGAAACCTCTCAGAATATACTACATTAAAAGGGACATGGTAGAAAACATCACAAGAACAAGTGTCTTTTATTATAGTAGCTCAAGGTACAAAGACACAAAACATCCACAAAAAATCAACAAAGATAGAAGCAACATGAACAGAATTCCCCATAACTGGAGGTAGTCCCACTCTTGTCCATCTGCTCCCGGAGCTCCATGGTTGTAAACCTCAGCTGCCTAAAGCTGAGCTCTCCCCTATCCACCCGTTCCCTATAGTCGGGGTGGTCTTCCTGGTGGTGGTGGTGGTGGTTGGGCTTCAAAGCATCGCCCACCACCCACCACTCGGCTAGCTCATCTGCCTCGTCCACATGGTCCCTGTGGACCTCCATTATCGAACATCTACCTGGGAGGTCCCTCTACCGCCTGCTACTCATCTGCAGGACGGGTCGGGCAGTCTCGATCCATGTGACCCTGCCTGCCGCATGCATAACACTGCCTGCTCCTCGTGTGGCTGGCTGTCCTTCATGTACCCCGTACAATGGAATTTGCATCATAAGATTGCTCATCTGATGGTCTGGCCCTCTTGGACCTATGCTTCAATTGTATACTAAAAGCTGCAAAATACTACGAAACGGGTCATCCTCCGGAGGGTCTCACCGCTGGTGACTGCTCGGCGAGAAAACACTCCACTGGAAGGGCACTCCCCAACACCCCCGCCTGCGTCGGGATGTTGAGGGAGATCATTGAAGCTCTGATATCATGCCTCAATCCCTGCTCGATGGTCTATGCCCTGAATAAAGGGTCATGTACCATATCTGTGGAGTAGTGCGAGAGATCATAAAACCTCACCGAGTACTGGGCCACAGTCATGCTTCCCTGTCGCAGCTGTAGTAACTCCTGAATGCACACCACACAGAGGGTGGCTAGAATGAACTCTGAGCAGAAGAGTCTCTCAAAGTCCATCCAAATATGTGATGCATCGTCATGAACTTGGATCATCATGCTCCACCATCTTCCTGCTGCCATGTGAAGGAGACTCGCCGCAAGGATCACCAAGAGGTCAGCTGGTGTCCCCAATAACCTGAAAATTCGTACAATAGCCTCCATCCAATATTCGGCTTCCTGAGGGTCCATCTCCCGGTCGAACCTAGGTGGTCTCTGACGCTGAAACTCGTGCAGTGCACTAAGGTGACGTGCACTCTCAGCGACTGGGGATGGTGGCATCGGTGGCTCGGGGGGTAGAGGTACCACTGGTGTCCCCGCCGTAATAGGTCTATGCACTGAGGCCTCATCACTCGATGGGATGTCATCTCATACAATTCTCGAATCCCTAACAGTATGCCGTCAATTTTCCATAATGAAATGAGACAGGTGTGCCATGGTCAATACACTATACCTGGAAAGCTGACACAAAGTAAACACAAATAAATCATTTGAAACACGCATGCAATCAATGTTTTAGTTCACTGAGTCAGAAATCAGAAGTCAGGGTCCTGGTGTAAGGATACATCGGCCGCCGCACCGACATTGGACTCCCTCGACTGATAACCACACTCAAATACCCTTAACACTATTGCTTCACATAGAGAGAGATCAGATTCCTGAGTTCTATAGTAGAACTGAACTCCTTTGATACCAATTTTTCACGACCCGTCCTTGGGTCCCGCACCGTGACAACCCCAAGCCTTCCTTCCATAGGCCAGGGGCTGGTGACTAGAACAAAAGACGTAAATGTCAACATAAGGGAAGGCATTACCTTTATAAGGGAAAACAAAAACCATAGAGTATGCAAACTGAAGTAAAAAAATAAGTAAATTGAATTCTAAAGTAAGTGCTAAAAGTAAATGGGCCAGAATACAATCCCAACTATAAGTGCAATACAACTGAAAAGTAAAGTAAAAAAACTATGACAAAGCTGCAACCACGAAGTCGGCCTCCGGAACTCCCACCTTATGTGTGAGTATAGTCAGTCTCATCGGCTCCTCGGTTCCGTCCATTCATAATGAGTACGTCCCACCTGATAGTCCACCTCTAGGTAACGTCCCCCTCCTCAGGCCTTAACCATGATCATTGCTGTCCGTCGTCTACAACAAACACAATGTAGTGCGGGCGAATCCCATGCAGGGGTGAGTATACACTACTCATTAGGGACCCCAAGACCCCCGAAGGTCTCCCAAAATCCACGTAGGATAAACCACAATGGAAAGATAAAATCACGAAGTAACAACTAACTCTACATAGGTATATTCCCAATCATATACCTAAGTCATAAATTCCAGCTCGGCTCCTACCCACAAGCCCAAGTACAACCTAGTTCACACATGAAAAACATAATTCATTCCACATAGGAATTCACATCCCAATCCACATATGAAAACATAATTCCATTCCACATAGGAATTCACTACCCAAACCACATAGTAAAACATAAAAATCATATAGATGATACTGATTGTAACTTAAGACATAGCTCACATAGATATATTACTCAAGAAGAGGGATGGAGATGATTATATATTGCATCTGAATCATCTCCTTTGCCGAAATCACGTAGGATTCATGAATAGTAGTCATCATCGTTGAACCCACGGAGGATCCCATCAAGGTAGTCGAACCCACGGAGTATCCCACTACAATAGTCGTCCTCGTCGAACCCACGAAGGATCCTAGTACGGTAGTCATCCTCGTCGAACCCACAGAGGATCCCACTACGGTCGTCATCCTCGACGAACCCGCAGAGGATCCCCGTACGGTTGTCTTCCTCGTCTTTCCCACGGAGGATCCTTGTATGGTAGTCGTCCTCGTCGAACCCACGGAGGATCCTAGTTTGGAATTCATCAACACTGCAGCTGGCTCTAGGGTTCCCGCACACAACACACTCGTTCCGGGAGGGTCCGCTCCACAAGACAAGGGGTCGATATATCAACTATCACATAGTCCGGAGTTGAGGTATCGCAAAGTTCCGTTAGGTCAACAGGAACACAACGCGTAAGACGGTGCATTAATCGGACATCTGGTCTGAGAGTTATTGGCCTTTTCATCCCTGGGGCCCGGTAGGGTTTTATGTCAAATCCAACCTGACCTATAACACCCCGACCCCAGCTACCCAGAGTCGGTGCATTACATCGTAACATTGGCATGATCACAAAAGATCTAGTCTTGAAATACCGATTATTTTTGTATCCTTGGAAACACTAGATACATTCATAAATGTTACATTATATCATAAAGTGAAAAAATACATTAACAAAGTCTCCATAGTCCACACTTCTATCCTCTTCGGACTATCCATGCGGGTCATTCCTAAAATACTTCTTCACATCCTGGAAAATATTAAAACATTGAAAGGGGTGATCTCAGATGCTCAATAAGGATTAAAATATTGTGGAAGCTTTCATAAATAAACATAAACATTTAAGGCAATGTTTGACTAAAACAAAAGCCTTTTAAACATGAACATCAACATAATATGGAAAAAGTAAAATGTGATAATGCCATTTACTTATTCACATGGATATTCTACTAGTTGAATAATCACATGCAATATCAATAACCACTTTCATAATGATGGAATGCATAATGCCAGACTATCATGACAACCTAGTCAAGGCCTCATGCCAAGACCACATTTAAGATATTGTCAAGGCCTCGTGCCAAGACACTAGTTTGTCTCATGAGACCTGCTGATTAATCGAGGAGCTATATAGGGCTCCACCCGTCACTTATTAAGTCCAATGCATTCCACATATGAACAGGTTTAAACATATAATAAACCATAACACAATCGTATCACATAAAACATGCATAAAGGAAACATAACATTTCCACATTCCAATCACAAGATATCAATACAACACATTGATATAATAAAAACACTTTCAAAACCATTTTCAATACCAAAATAAAAGAAAATTAAAACATGGTATTTATTTTTATTTTTTAAAAAAAAGGTATGGCTTATAGAGGAAGCCGAAACTCAAATAATGGTCATGGCGGCGGAGAAGTCGTTGTCGCCGCATACGTACGAAAAAAACATTACCTTTTGTCGTTTAGTAAATGCTTCGTATAAAAAATATTCCTTTTTAATAAACATAAAATTCATAGGGGTTTATACATTATATAGAATAAATTTGTGAATAAAACAAAATATACCTCAATGAATGGAGATTGAGACGAAGTCCCTTACAAATATCATTTTTTTAAATAAAATAGATTTATTATGTGTATTCACTATAATTACACATAAATAAAGTACAAATACAAGATAGGACATAATAATATCATGATATAATTTGAAAGTAGGAGATTAACCCAAAGAATGAAAATTGGGTTAAGAAGATCCCTTACCTCATGTCCGAATTCACTCGACCGTTCCTTGATCTCCTGAATAATAAACTATAGTTAATCTCTACCATCTTAAGAACATTTTTGAAGTTCATTATTCCTTTTATATCACTTATTACCATGTCATGAACATTATGTAATTATTTATGTTTATAACAGTCATTTTGTCGATCTTAGGCACGTGAGTCAAAAATAATATTCTTATAATTAAAAGTTGGTCATGTGGTGAAATATCCATTATATCCAGAATTATATTCATGATTTAGATATCATATATCTCATATATATCCAGTATATATGTGCATTTATAATATTCCATAACGTTTAGAGGTAAGAAATGAAATGCATCGTTCCTGGAGATGGTAAGTCGTACGTACGAATGAACGCTACAATCATTTCTATTTCATATTTAATAGAATGAAGTTATAATTATATAAAGGTATAATATAGTTCAATTATAATATAATGTATAATACTCTTTAGTCCATACTTTATACATCCCACATATGGCATTAATGATTCAAATCACTTTGAGAGGGCGGTAGTCCGCACTTCCTGAAATGAAATTATCGCGTTTACCCATAATGTAAATCATAAAGTATTCCATAAATGAGAAATTAAGAAGCATAAGGAAAACATAAACATAATATATATATCATATATGAAAATAGTGTCATCAAAATGGCCACCATTAGAGGTGTTAAAATAATATTGAACAATCATCATTTCGTGAGGCATTATTTCACCACCCACAGAAACAGTATGTTCTTTAACCATTAGACGAAGGTGTGTGTAAGTGTAAACGAAATAATTATCATAAAAACAACCTAGTATATTTTAGATACTGGTTTTTTTACAAAATAGAGGAATAAAATGAGTTTAAGGGGTTGGAGAAGAAAAATAAAACAATACAACATTAGAGAAGACATTACCCTAAAATCGGGTAACTCTTTTTTGATTTGAGCCAAAGGATTCCTTGGGAAGAATTTATGCCTAAAGAGAGGCTTCTAGGAGTAATAGAGGGATGTTGTGAGAGTATTTGGGCCGAGTTTGGCCGAGAAATATGGCTTTAAGGTGTGAATAAGGTGGTAGTGGTGGGGGCCTTTTGTAAGTAGAGAGGAGGGGCACTCTTGGAAAGTAATAAAATGTTACATTTTTATACAATTATTTTCGGATTCTAAAGGTCCCACAGTTATATAAATCGAGGATTATGTGATAAGGGTTTGAAATATTCTCAACCAATAGCCTTTGAACAATTTTAATGCATTGATTTTACATTATCTTTCCATTTTATTAAAACTGTTAATTAATGAGGTAATCACTGCATCATCATGGTGTCATAAGTAATTTAATTTTTTTAATGTCTAAAAATTATAAAAAAAATTTAATGATGTAGGAAATCTTATTATCATTATAATGAATATTTATAGTAAAATATATGACTTGTATAACCCCATTTAAATTTTTTTTAGTTAAACAACTTATGTTTTTTGACATTTTTATTTTTACTTTAAATAAAAGTTATTTATGTCATTTTCCAACCAAAGTTGCTCCATTGGGTCACCAAGTTGACCCATATATTGTATTGGTCGGCCATGACACATCCAATAGGGGTATTACACGGTTAAATGTATTTACATATTTTTATAATATAGTTTTTACCTTAAATTTCACTAATTACCTTTAATCGTGATTAATTAAACTTAAAAAGTACTATTCACCAAAAAATTATTTTCATCCCATTGAACCATATTTTACTTCCTAATGTCAACCATGCATGTTGTATTTTTGAAAATCAAATCACAGAAGTGGTGATCTTTCATTTAAATGAAAAATCAGTTATTTAACTACCACTTAGTGGTTTCACTATTCATCAAAAATTGAAGTTTTTTAGAACAATGGCCAAATTTTACCCTAAGCTATAATTGATATTCCAAATTCAAAAATGATTTCTATTTTAAAAAATTCCAAACATATAAGTCGCATTAATTTATTTTCTAATTAATTCCCGCTGTCACAACAAATAGCGTGTTTTTAAGAAACAATTTATATCAAAAGATTGACAATTGTTTGTGTCCAATTTCAAAGTGAAATTAATTCTAATTACCACAATTGGATAAAATTGTAAAAATATATTCTAATTATACTTTAAAACCACTAAATGGTATAATTTATCACTATAAATTATTTTTATTAAAAAAGTTGTTTTTATGTATTTTTCACTATTCATAGAAAATTGGAAGTTCTCAGAAAAATACCAAAAATTCAACATAGGCTAATTTCGATATTCAGAATC
Source organism: Viscum album (assembly GCA_963277665.1). Taxonomy (NCBI): domain Eukaryota; kingdom Viridiplantae; phylum Streptophyta; class Magnoliopsida; order Santalales; family Viscaceae; genus Viscum; species Viscum album. The sequence goes on from OY728162.1 coordinate 493,215,227, forward strand.
CAAAAACGAAGACCATATGACAAGATAACATTTATAAAATTTCAAAAATTAGGTATTACTATTCATAACAGCTACATTGATTGGTTGTGGCGTGTGTTAGAACTCGAAGCTGCGTACAATGCAAGCTATTGCATTATTGAATGAGAAGTGTATCATGGAAGCTCAGGGTGTTACATTCTCCCCTCCTTCAATAAATTGCATCCTCGCAATTTGATATTTTTCATTGAAAATAAAAGGTTGAAAATAGAAAATATCTTTGTGGAAAACCCACATCGGAAATAGGGTTAATAAGAATATAACATTAAAAGAAATAAAGAGAAGTACAATGGTCACCCGAGACAGCCCATTCTAGGATTCTATGAAAATATTGATATGGAAGAGAAACAAACCAGCAAGGTCTGATGGAGAGTTGTAGAAAACTGGATTATGAGAAATTAACAATAAGAAAATCACAAACATGTGATTGGTTAAACGGTCATTGAATCCCCAGTTGGAAAAGTTAACCGACAACGTTTTTGTTTTAAGTTACCTTTTATAAAGTTGAGGAATTTATTTAAGAGATTTTCTAAGAATGTAAGGTAATAAACGTACTTGTCGTGTAGACTTTCATTCCTTAATAAATTTTTACCACAAACCCATCATTCACTCCAAATGGTAACAGAACTCAAAAATATTCTACTTATCCTAATTGTACAAGGTTAAAAATATCACCACATACCATTTAGATTAGGAAAATTATTTTGTAATAACCATGGACTTCTTGTAGGCTAGTGGTAGGTAATAAAGGTTTGTCGCAATATGGTTGTGGGTTCGATTTCTACAGCATTGTCCGACGCGACGGGTTATTCCCCACCCTGCAGGTTGTCCTTTTCCAAAAACTATAGTATTATAATATTCCAAAAATAATCTTCAGAAATGTTTTAACCTTAAACAATACTATTGAAAGTTAAACATAATCCATCCCAACCTTTATAGTTATCCAAAATACCTATGTCCAGACATTCTCTAAAAGGTCTCTTAATTCCAAAATCAATTTATCAGATTCCGCAAACAATGAAATGTTTCTCTTATTGTCACATTCTAAAAATATGATTACCTTCATCATATTAAAACCTTAATGAAAAAAAAGTATTGCAGTACAATCCTTATATATATCACATTATCCTTATAACCAGAATATAATCCTTGAGTCCAAAAGCACCAATACATTAATTATTCCACTTCAACTGTAGTAATAGCATAATATTGTCCTTGATCTCTTGTCATTTTATGAGGTAAGTTTCCCTGACTCTTAGGACATTCATTTGCATAATGCCCCATTTCCCTACAATTGTAGCATTCAACATTGATAGCCTCTTTCTTTCCCTTACAATCACGAGCCTAGTGACCTTTTTCTCCACATTTGTAACAAACTCCCATTCCCTTTAGGCAAGTACCAGGGTGATTCTTCCCACAATTATCGCATAATGGAAAATCCTTATTTCCCTTTTTCCCTTTATCTGTCTCTTGTTCCACCGTTCTCTTCTTCTCTTGATTTACTTTGTTGTCATAAGAAATAGAGAATTACTTTTCTGTCTTGATAGAACATGAGACTATATCTTCGTACGTTGAGAAATATTGTGATACTAATGCTCGTTGGAGAAACGGTTTTAACCCGTCAAATAAACAATCGATCTTACTTCTTGGGTTACCTATATAATCTGCAGCATGCCTCGCTAACCTTGTACAGTTGGCCTCATACTTTGTGACATTCTAATCCTCCTTTTGTCTCAGACACAAAAATTGTCTTTCCATATCTGCTCGATGGTCATGTGGAAAGTATTTTTCTAAGAAAAGATCTTTGAACTCTCTCCATTCCATATTTGATACTTCTTCATCTTCCTTTGTGTTTTGAATCAGCGACCACCATTGATCGGCATCTCCAGTGAGGCGGTAGACTACCATGACAACCTTCTCCCTTTCACTACTCCACAAGGAATGGAATATTTTTTTCTATGGAGTTTATCCATTGCACATATACTAATGGATTTGTACCCCCCGTTAAATATTGGTGGTTGTTGCCTCATGAAGCGGTCTAACATTGATCCTCCATTTTGCATATCAGGGTACTCCAAACGAGTAAGGTTATTATTCCTAACCTGAGTGAGTTGTCCCAGTATGGTAATAAGTTGATCAGCACCAGTTGTATCTCCAGATCAACAATAATTATCTTGAGCAGGAGGGCAATCCCTACACGGAGTGCGTTCATTTATACGGTTTTCATTCCTTCCACTAGGCGTCATTTCCAAACAATGGCATAAACTAGATTAGTTTATGAATCAAAATACATAATTCCATATTTGTAAAATACATAACATAAATTGAACTATTTATGGATATAATCCATAAAAAAAAATTCATTGAGGATGTATATACTCATAACCCTTCACAGTGGTTTGTAAAGAAAATGAGAATAATCCACAGCATATCCTCCGGGAGTGTCGTAACCAAGAGTGCAGCACGGCCCGTTGTCATGCACTAGTTCTCGTTCGAGTCTTGCTCAAAGCAGTGTTTTTGGGTTTTACCCCTTGGTACATCTGTGCTAGAGCTGCCTCTACCGGCTCGTATCCATACATGTATGTATTGCTCAGAAAACACACAAAATCTCTATAATACCAAAATTCTAGCAAGTTATTCTATACTAATCCTCAAACTCTATCTTCGGTCTATGTGCGCTAATAAGATTTTATCTAAATCTAGCTTGCAAGGTTAGTAATAAAATGCCTCTGATACCAACTGTAACGCCCCGACCTCTGCTAGCCAGAGTCAATGCATTATTTCTTAACATTGGCATGATCCCAAAAGATCAAGTCTTGAAAGTCCAATTAGTTTAGTAGCCTTGGAAACACTGGATACATTCATAAATGTTACATTACATCATAAAGTGAAAAACTACAATAACAATATCTCCATAGTCCACACTTCTATACTCTTCGGATTATCCATGCAGGTCATTCCTAAAATACTTCTTCACATCCTAGAAAATATTAAAACATTAGAAGGGGTGAGCTCAGATGCTCAGTAAGGATAAAAATATTACAGAAGCATTCATAAATAAACATAAACATTTAAGGCAATGTACGACTAAAAAAGCCTTTAAACATGAACTTCAACATAATATGGCAAAAGTAAAATGAGATAATTCCATTTACTTATTCAAATGGATATTCTACTGGTCGAAAAATCAAATGCAATATCAATAACCACTTTCATAATGATGGAATGCATATTGCCAGACTATCATAACCACGTAGTCAAGGCCTCGTGCCAAGACCACAAATAATATTTTGTCAAGGCCTCATGCCAAGACACAAGTTTGTCTCATGAGACCTGCCGATGCATCGAGGAGCTATAGTGGGCTCCACCCGTCACATATTATGTCCAATGATTTCCTCATATGAACAGGTTTAAACATATCAAAAATCATAACATAATCGTATCTCATAAAACATGAAAAAAAGGAAACATAACATTTCCACATTCCAATCACAAGATATCAATACAACACCTTGATATAATAAAAACACTTTCAAAACCATTTTCAATACCAAAATAAAAGAAAATTAAAACATGGTATTTATATTTCTTTTAAAAAAAAGGTATGGCTGGTAGAGGAAGCCGAAACTCAAATAATGGTCACGATAGTGGAGAAGTCATTGTCTCCACATACATACGACAAAAACATTCACTTTTGTTGTTTAGTAAATGCTTCGTTTAAAAAATATTTATTTTGAATAAATGTAAAAGTCATAGGGGTTTATACACTGTATAGATGAAATTTGTGTATAAAACAAAATATGCCTCAATGAATGGAGATTGAGACGAAGTCCCTTACAAATATAATTTTTTTAAATAAAATATATTTATTATGTGTATTAACTATATGTACACATAAAGAAAGAAAAATACAAGATAGGTCATAATAATATCATGTTATAATTTGAAAGTATGAGATTAACCCAATGAATGGAAATTGGGTTAAGAAGTTCCCTTACCTCGTGTCCGAATTCACTCAACCATTCCTTGATCTCCTGAATAATAAACTAGATTTAATCTCTACCTTCTTAAGAACCTTTTTCACGTTCATTATTCCTTTTATATCACTTTTTACCATGTCATGACCATTATGTAATCATTTATGTTTATAACAGTTGTTTTGTCGATCTTAGGTACTTGAGCCAAAAATAAACTTCTTATAATTAAAAGTTGGTCATGTGGTGAAATATCCATTATATAAAGAATTATATTCATGATTTAGATATCATATATCTCATATATATCATGTATATAAATGGATTTATAATATTCCATAACGTTTAGATGTAAGAAATGAAATGCATCGTTTATGGAGACGGTAAGTCGTACGTACCCATGAACGCTACATTCATTTCTATTTCATATTAAATGGAATGAAGATATAATTATATAAAGGTATAATATAATTCCAGTATAATATAATTTATAATACTATTTACTACATCCTTTATACATCCCACATATGGCATTAACGATTCAAATCACTTTGAGGGGGCGGTAGTCCGCACTTCCTAAAATGAAATTATCACGTTTACCCATAATGGAAATCATAAAGTATTACATAAATGAGAAATAAATAAGCATAAGGAAAACATAAACATAATATATATATATCATATATGTAAATAGTTTCATCAAAATGGCAACCATTAGAGGTGTTAAAAGAATATTGAACAATCATCGTTTTGTGAGGCAGTATTTCGCCACCCACAGAAACAGTATGTTCTATAACCATTAGGCGAAGGTGTGTGTATGTGTAAACCAAATAATTTTCATAACAAAATCCTAGTTTATTTTATATACTGGTGTTGTTACAAAAGAAAGGAATAAAGAGAGTTTATGGGTTTTGAGAAACAAAATAAAACAAAACAACATTAGAGAAGACATTACCTTAAAATCGGGTAACTCTTTTTTGATTTGAGCCAAAGGCTTCCTTGGGAAGAAGTATTCCCAATGAGAGGCTTCTAGGAGTATGAGAGGGAAGTTGTGAGAGTATCTGGGCAGAGGTTGGCCGAGCCATATGCCTTGAATGTGTGAATAAGGTGGTAGTGGTGGGGGCCTTTTATAAGTGGAGAGGAGGGGGACTCTTGGAAAGTAAAAAAATGTTACTTTATTATACAATGCTTTTCGGATTCTAAAGGTGCCAAGATTATATAATTTGAGGATAAGGTGATAAGGGTTGGTAATATTCTCATACAATAGTCTTTGGACAAGTGTAATGCTTAGATTTTACATTATCCTTCCATTTTATTAAAATCGTTAATTAATGAGATAATCGCTGCATCATTATGGTGTCATAAATAATTTAATTTATTTAATTTAAAAAAATTAGAAAAAAATATCATGATGTAGGAAATCTTTTTATCTTTTTAATTAATATTTATAGTCAAAAATATTACTTGTATAGACCCATTTAAAATTTGTTTTAGTAAAACATCTTATGTTTGTGACATTTTTATTTTAACTTTAAATAAAAGTTATTTATGTCATTTTCCTACCAAGGTGGATTCGTGAGGTCCCCAAGTTGACCCATGGATTGTCTTGTTCGGACATGAAACATAAAATACTGGTAGGACAAGTGTAAAGGTATTTACATATTTTTATAATATCATATTTATCTTAAATTTTACTAATTACCTTTAATCGTGATTAATTAAACTAAAGAATTACTATTCACCAAAAAATTATTTTCATCCCATTAAACCAAATTTTACTTCCTAATGACAACCATGTATGTTGGATTTTTTAAAATAAAATCACAGAAGTGGTAATATTTCATTTAAACGAAAAATCAGTTATTTAACTACCACTTATTGGTTTCACTATTCATCAAAAATTGAAGTATTTCAGAACAATGCCAAAATTTCACCCTAAGCTATAATTGATATTCCAAATTCAAAAATGATTTCTATTTAAAAAAATCCAAACATATAAGTTGCATTAATTAATTTTATAATTAATTCCCGCTGTCACAACAAATCGAGTGTTTTTTAGAAACAATTTATATAAAAAGATTGGCAATTGTTTATGTCCAATTTCAAATTGAAATTAATTCTAATGTCCAACATTGGATTAAATGGTAAAAATATATTCCAATTATACTTTAAAACCACTCAATAGTATAACTTATCACTATAAATTATTTTGATTAAAAATGTTGTTTTTAAGTATTTTTCACTATTTATATAAAATTGGAAGTTCTCAGAAAAATACCAAAAATTCATCATAGGCTAATTTCGATATCCCGAATCCAAAAACGAAGTCCATTTGGAATGATAAAATTTATAAAATTTCAAAAATTAGGTATTACTATTCATAACGGATACTTTGATTGGTTGTGGCATGTGTTAGAACTCAAAGCTGCGTACAATGCAAGCTATTGCATTATTGAATTAGAAGCGTATCATGGAAGCTCGGCGTGTCACATGAACATACTCAAATTGTGTCCAAACCTCGAGAAGAGTACGCCAAAAGATCTGTCTCACTAAGAGGAAACCAAAAAAAGTCGACGTCACGTCAATCAGAAGTCCGGAGCTCAAGTTATAATTGTTTCCGCTCCAAGGGCCCAGCTGGTTTCGGGTTCAAACCAACCCAGCTGTACCCAAAGTTCTCCGAAACCTTGAGTATAAAATACCAAAATGACGGTATCAATCCAATGATCGCATTGCAACTGATGTTGCGTTAAATGGAGGTTCGTAGCCCATGTTATGGGCCTTTGAACAAAGCTGTCCGATATTAGGGGGTTTTGGACCCGGGCCGACCCGGCCCAAGACCCCCTGGGTCGGCCCGAACTGGGTCCGGGTCTGGCCCACTGGGGTACAGCCCTGCCTGGTCGGCGTGGCCCGGCCCAGCCAGCACGGCCTGGCCTGGCGCGGCCCGGTCCGACGCGGGGGTCCGACCCAGCACGGGCGGCCCAGCCCGGTGCGGCCGGTCCGGCCCGGAGCAGCCGGTCGGCCCAGCGCAGGCACGACCGGTTGGCCCAGACCGGCGTGGCAGTCCGGCCCAGCGCGGGCGTCCTAGCCCGGCGCAACCGGTGCTGACCGGTGCGGCCAGTTGGCCTGGCCCGGGTGCGGCCTGTGTGGCCAGAAGCTCGGCCATTTCGGCCGAGCGGAAAACAGGGGGGGTGAGGGGCGCTGCCCCCTTGCCTCGAAACGGTGGCCCCCACATGGAGGGGGGCCTCCTGGCTATCTCTGGGGGTTATGACCCCCAACCTCCTCAGAACGGCCAGCCCGGTTGGCCGGACGGTGCCACCGCTTTGGGACCCTGCAGTCCTGACATTCAGAAGCACCGTTAGCGGGGTATTCCGGCCGCCCTCCCCTACCCAGCCGTGACCCTTGTCCATCCGGCACGGCGCTACGGCGCCGCACCCCTCCGCCGCGGCCTGACCTTGGTCGCGGGTTCTTTAGCTTCGGTGTGGCGCGACGGTGCTTTGCTTCGTTGCCAATTCACACTCCGGCCGCAGTTTCCTCCTTCCCGTGCAGTGCGACGGTACTGCGTTGCCTCCATTCCAATCTGCAACAAGACACAACAACAAAGGAGAGGAGGGTCGGCCGTGTTTGTGCGATCCGGACACCTCCCATTAATCCGATTACATGGGTCCAAGAAATAAGGGAGAGCCTCAATTGATAATTCATGAACGATGGAAAACCCCTTCCTCGACTCTTGGAGATTGATCTCTTGACGAAGAAGGGAAAGTCCCGTTGTTCCGTAGTCGTTGTCGTGGGATGATGGCATCGCTTCATCAAGTGTTGAGAATAAGAGAGTTGAGGTAGTCACCAGTGTTATTCATGATCTTATATGTAGAATATGATGATCTTCAAGGATTTGCGAATTCTATACCCCGACTCCACACAACGAAAAATAAACCAAAATAAAATAAGAGTTTGTCTTATTTTATTCACATATGCCAATAATTTTAAAAATCAAAAACTCAAACTCGAAAATTATATTAATTGAATAGGATTAAAATAATCCATTTAATTTTAGAGTTGACATGCAATTTTAGATGGAGAGTGGGTGAGTTACAAAAATTAAGGGGTTGCGAAAATTTAAGATGGGGATTAAGGAATTTGAAGGGGTGGGGGCTCAAGTTGGTCCCACCCAACTTCATCACATGGAAGTTAAACTACAAGGTAAAATAAAGTTATAACACAACTTTATTCATATAACCATGAAAAATTAAACAAATCTTCCCGAGCAAACGCAACTCTGGAAAAGGTCTTCTTATGCAATTACCGGATTTGCGGTTTCAACGGTGCCCTTGGATTTCAATTCCAAGCTCCGGATCAAAAGTTAGAAAAACCCGCTCGTTCGTTCACTGAGTGTACCCGAGCTAAACTTTAGAAATTGATTCTGAGCACACCGGGCCTTGGAATCATGTGCCGTCAGAAACTGCATACTCTTAGAATTCCAAGGAAAATTTAGAAAATATTTTCCTTGAAATTTACAAGTCTTTACAAATCTATCTGGGATATCATATAAAATTGGTACCCAACCTCAATTATCACATTCTCATAGGGGGTTACCAATCCTCAAGCATTTCCCACCAGCACCCAGACATCAAAAAAATAGAGGGAATGGTTTATCCAAATCTAAATTAGAAAACATTATATATCTACATATAATGTAACAATCAGTATAAGAAAAAGAATATTTTATTGAATATTTAAAACAATTAATGAGATATATGTGAAATTATATAAAAAAATTCATCCATAGGAAATTCCATCTTATAAGGGAAAAAACTAATACAATTACCCTAATAGACTAAAAGTGATATCATGGTAAAACTCCCACCATCAATCCAATAGCTAATGAAACCCAACTGATAAAAAACTACATCATCTAATTATGGAGTATTGACATCCCTAGCATCAAATGGAATAAAAAGGACCATGCATCACTAAAGTGGTTAATATTTTGTTACCTAGTAGGTTCTGTAGGATCTCATAAAATGGATCCTAATAATGTCACTGAACAATAATATAAGCATAATCAACATTAATTAAAACAAGTAATCATATAGAGTATAGTTGTTTTATAACAATAGAAATGAAAACAAATTTAATTTCCTTATATTCAATAATTACAAATGAATAAGGTATGTCTGTTTCAAATCATTTAATATATATATATCGAAGTAGATATATCATTTCTAAATAATTAATGGATCACATATCATATGAAATATGTGGCATTACAGCCCAAATAATATGATCCAATGAATCCCAAGTCATCCAAATTGCACGTAACATCATGCCAATGATCACACTACATCAGAATATCTATGAAACGTGAACCCAACATAGACAATTTTACACACATAAAGCTGTCAAAAACATTAATTGAATTAATAGAGTAATGGAATACCATTCAAGTTGAACCCCTAAACACATCTATCAATTCTGCAGAATAATAGACATACGGTTTTGATGAACACAACCCTATGTAAACTCCCTGATAAAGGATGAGTCCTATAACCGATCCTTCCACCTATGTAAACTAGTATTCCCATGTGCCCAATTTTCTAATAAAATTTATTAATCTAATTATATAAAAAACATTCTGTAGGATCAAAATAACGATTTAGATGCTCAATATACAAGAGGGGGGTGTGAATTGTACATTTTAAAAATTTCATTAAACAAGAAATGATCGAAGTATAACAAAGTTAACCTATGAAAATTCACAACACCTCTAACACCAATTGGATAATTGGAACAAGGTATGATGTTATAAACTCGTAGTTCTACACACCTGTTTAAATCTGGAAAGTGATTCCAAAAAATTGGTTTTGGAAAAATGGATCCAGAAATTGAAACTTTAACAAAGTATAAAGTTTGAGATTCTACCTAAAAGCTGATATAATCTAAATGAATCAGAGTAAAAGTGTATGGAAATATAAGAAGATTATACTTTCTTTACAATAAAAAAATGCTATGGAAAAACATGTAGTAAAACTACATGTAACAAGATATAAGTTTTTTAACCCAAAGAGAAGGGTATCCAACAACCTTGGATAAAGGTCACTTGATTTATACTTTCAAGAAATTCTGTCTTACCCACACCAGGGTAAGCCCTCGATACGAAGATCAGAGTCTCTATCTTTCTTTCCCCACAATCCCTCAACCTCAAGGTAGTTGGAACCTCAGTCTTCCTATCCTCATAAGCCCTCAAATGTTATCACCAGCATTTAGAGTCGCACTATGAAATCTGAACGAGTAGTTCTATACGCATAAGGCATGAAAAGCTTCTCTCTCTATAAATCACCTCAACAACGTGTGGTCTCTAGATTGATCAACATCATTTGTGATCTCTTTCAAATGTGCTCCTATTTATTGGCCCAGTTGGAACGGTCGGATCCCTCATCCAATGGTCATATTTTCCTTAAATTTAGGAGGGACCTCCACACATTTCACTCAACCAATGGTTAGTTAGAAACAGAATGGATGACATCGTTTTATATCAAAACATGTGTAAAAATAAGAAAAACTGATGTACAGAATGTAAGAAAATAAAAGTTCAGAGTCTAACAAATAATGGAATTTAGAGTCTATAATAAAAGGATATTTGGATTATGCTTTATATGAATTTGGGATCTGAATTCTTTAGAAATATGGAGTCTCAATTTCGATGGAAAATCATAGTCTAGTTTCACTAGATTTCAGAATCTAAACTTACATTGTTCGGAGTCATGCTCGTAGAAGTTCGGAGTAAAACTAGTAAAAGTTCAGAGTCGAACTTTTGAAGTTTCGAGTCGAACTCATAAAAGTTCAGAGTCGTACTAATAAATGTTTGTAGTTGAAATTATAGATGTTTTTAGTCGAAATCATAAATGTTCAGAGTCTAACTAGTAAAATATCAGACTCCCGAATTCAGAGTTGAACTTTGTTAGAGTTTGTATGAAGAATTCGGAGTGGATCATTATTAGAGTTCATATCCTAAATTCAGAGTGGAACTTCATTACAGGTCATATCCAGAATTCGTAGTGGAACATTATTAGAGTTCATATCTAGAATTCGGAGTGGAACTTCATTAAAGTTCATATCCAGAATTCCGAGTGGAACGTTATTAGAGTTCATATAAAGAATTCGGATCCTAAACCAGAATGCTTCATATCTAATAATTATTTGATTCCTAGGATTTTATATGAATCTGATTTTTAGACTTATGAAAAATATTGATATGTGTAAAAAAATCTAGGTTAGGGTAAATTTCCTTATATAATTAAAATAGATATTTTCTTAAGTATAAGGTGTTTTTGATTTTCAAAACAAGAAGGAATGGAAAATTCATAAGGAAAACCTTATTGAATCAACAATCTCCCCTTTTTGGAAAGCTGAAACATCCTACGAAAAAGAATACAAGGACTTTGAAAATCTTCATTAGACTTTGATATTAAAACGTATCTCCATTTGTTCATGGATTATAGTGAATACAACTAACTCCCCCTTAACCATTGAAACTCTAAGGATTGTATTATGGATTTCCTGATTAATGTTTTCATTATCATGGGAAGGAAAAACATCGTAATGAGAAACTCCCCCTTACTCTAATGATATCTTCAATTAGAAAATTTTCATTCTCCATTTTAAAATTTTCTTTCTCCTCTTTTGAGTAGTTATTTTTCATTCTCCACATTTGTGATTTTAAAAAATAATTTAAGGGAATGGAATAAAAATATGGTACTTGAAACATTAGTATATAACAACACAAGATACAACCAACCAAAAATTTCATTAGAGTTTAGAAAATTTTTACAAGGAAAGACAAATGCAAAAAAAAGATTAGAGTGAGTTTAATTGTCTTCCTTTTCCTTCAGAGTTAGCTTCTTCTAAAAGGTTTCAGATTCTTCAAATATCTTTGATCCTCCTCAGCTTATCTCTGCAAATATTTTATCCTTTCATCTTGAGATTTCAAAGCATCTACTCGAGCCTTCATGGCCTATTCCAGCATCCTCAGTAACTCATATTTCTTTTCCAGCTTCTCTTTAAAATAAATCGGGAAATCTATTTCCCCTTTCCAATTTTGAGCAACTGATTTAAGCTTCCCATCTAGATATATGACCTATAGATTCTGAGAACTTTTCACAATGATAATATCATCCTAATGATTCTTAATCTTGTTATCCTCGGCGTCAAAGGCATATTTTACCTCATTTCGAAAAAGATCAAAGTCAGCCATGTCTTCTTCAACATTCTTAGACCACAAAGTGATTTTCCGGAAAGATTTGTTGTGTATATCATAATTGATATGGAAATTTCTATGACCGTCTTCAATCTCCACATACTTATCCATCACCATTGATAAGGATTTTGACTTATGATTCAATCTATGTTGCAACATATGGCATCTGGAGTCTATGGTGGGAAATATCATAATTGTGTCAACCAACTTTTTCAATGATTCAACATCAAAATCCTCATCGTGTGCTGAATACTCCGAATCTAATAACTTTTTTTGGGATTGTTCTTCTACAATATGCACCAACTTATTTTTTCCGGATGATATCATTTATTAGTTAATCCATGAGAACTTGCAGCCCTTAATCTGTTTTCGGAATGGGTTTATCATCTTCCTCACTTTATGATAGTTGAATAATCTGGTCTTCATCTATTTTCTCCTTTTCTGCTCCTTCCTCAAGAAAATTATTCTCATAAAATTCTTCCTCATCATACAAATCAGTTTCCTTCTCTTCCTCTTGCTTATCATTATCCTTCCTACTTTATATCTCAACTCCCTTTCCCGGAGTGACTAATTTTGCTGATTCTGCCTTTTCATGATAGTCTTATACTTGTTTGATCAAGTCATCCTGGTTATCACTTCCTTATTCTTCTTATTCTTCTTCTCCATCAAAAACCTCTTCATCTAATTTTTCACCAGATTCTGTTTCTACTCCTTCAACTAACTCTTTACCCTTATACTTTCTGGAGTGATATAGTTCTTTTCTGGACTTTCTGGTAGAGATGGTTGGACATCAAAGGTTTTCAGAATGGGAATTTGCTCAGAAGTCATCTCTGTTTCTTTAAAAAGAGATTGAACAATCTCTTCTACTGACATCTTTCTGTTTCATCTTATTCTATTTTTGATTGTTTTTGAAATTGATTAACAGATTTCTCTTTTAAGGCCACAGTCTCAACAGGGTCCAATCAGAACTGGTGATCCCCTTCTTTCCTCTTCTATTTGTCTTCTCTCCAATTAGCATCAAACTCATCTGGATATGCTTTCTGTTTTTATTTTGGCTTGGGAGGTGCGTATTGAGTTTCCTTAGCTTTGGGGGTTTTTTATTCATCAACCACTTCCTTAATCTTTCTCTTCTTGGTGACTTTCATCACTGGATTGGCCTTCTCCACATCCTTCGGAATGGTCTCATCCTCTCACTCTGGTAAAGGGTAGAATTCTCCGGATTCATCAGAAAAACCCATTTTCATCCTCTTTAATGTATCATAACTTACTAACATTACCTTTAAATTTCATTTCATTGAAGTGCATGAAAAATTTAATTAATAAAAACATCTGATGATATGTTTAGTAATCAGGGACAAATACATAATTATCTATGATTTAAAATTCCCTTCTTTGATATTCTAAACTGTAATCAAAACATGCCTCATCAGATTTATCTTCCACAGATTTACCAAGAATTCTATGACGTAAATATCACTCTTCTTGAGATTATCCTTATCACCCTTCTTGGTACAAGAAAACCTTGTACCCAAAACAATAAAATCCAATTATTCTGAGAGAGATGAGAAATCATAGCAGTCTTGGCATCTTAAATCCAAGACATTTTAATGCCTTCACTTTGTTGAAACTTTCTTTCTTATCCGAAATCATATGTGAACTAAACTCAGCTTTACCTTCATAAGATAAATCTATAAAACATGCAGCCTTGGTGTAGGATAATTTGTAAGTATTCTCATAAGACTTGAACTAAAATAACTCTCTGCCATCTTCCTCAAGGAAGGAAACAGACTCAATGAACTCAACAAGCAACTCTGTATAAACCAGATCCTTTTTCTCTGACTTTGACAAGCAAAAATCCTCCCATCCATTCAATCTAATATTCTTAGATATAAGAGAATCATACTTTCAGAAACTCAGATGCAGTAACCTCTCCCTGTAGTCTAAACACTGTGAGATTGACTTTTTCGTTGACATATCCTGAGAAGTAGCTTCATCAGACATTGGGAATGATGAGTTATGGATGATTCGGAACGGGCTTTGACAAAGATCAGAACAACCTTTAAGAATAGAGGTAGGGCTTTGATACTTGAAAACATTGAAAAACTGATGTGGGACGCCTCTCAAGGTCCCATTTATGTAGGCGTTGCGACGACAGTTCAGTTTCGACATTTGATCAAATGGTTAAGATACATTGAGATTTGATCTGACAGTTGAGATACAAACCGAAAGGAGAACTTGACTCCGATCTTTTGAGGTTTTAAGAAAAAAATTCAGATTTAAGAAAACTAGAATCCGATATTTTTTAAAACACATAAGAAAACAATAGTAAGTAAAATATGATTACAAAGACTTAAGTAAGTAAGCCATTCCTTTCGGATTGGCTTGAATGATTGTTCGTAATTGGAAATATTCTTCTTGATGAAAATTTGACTAAGAAAAACTCATTACGAAAAACATCATTATGAAAAAAAATCAGTATGATAACTTCATTAAGAAAGTTCTCTGTACGAAAATTTCATTATGAAAGTTCCAATATGAAAATTTCATTATGAAAATTTCAGTTCTGAAAATTTTCATTCTGAAAATTTCAGCTCCCAAAAGTTTGAAAATCTTGTTACGAAAAATATTAGTTACAAGAGTTTGAAATGAAAACCGACAATGAAAATTTTAAAAGCATTAAAAAACATACTATGAATATTTTGATTATGCTAACATGCAAATTTAATCCCCCTATGAAAAGGAGTTTATTACTGTAAGGAGAATTGCTGAAAAAGAAGTTAATGATGAAGGATTAGCACACATTTATCATTCATATCTTCTGTTTAATGTATTAAAATCTATCAGTGGGTAAAAATTTTATGAAAATATCTGCATGTCGATCTTACATTCTGATAAGAAATTAAACACTTTATAGAAATGTTTTTTCCAAGAAGAACAATGTTACCTACGCCAATAATTTCTCCCTGAGCATTATCTCGGAAAGTTTCATTACCCCCTTTTTTGATAATATTTTCAAAATAGTCTTTGTTACCAGCCATATTCCAGAAACATCCATTATCCTTGTACCATGTATTGTTGGTGGTACTTTCCCTATTTTCCTGAAAATAAGAAAAAGGTAGGTATTTGGAATCCAGACTTGCTTGGATCCGGAATTTTTAGATAACAATTTTTTGGCTACCCACATTTGTTTAGAAAAATACCCTTTATTAAACCCAAGAGATTGAACTTTTTTTAAGGAACAAATTTTCTTCCAATTCCCACCACTTTGAAACTTAGTGAAAAAGGGCATTCAGAAGGAACAAAATAGTTATTTATGAAATCTGGGTTTTGGTGAGTATAACCCACTCCAGTAGTATTTCCTTGAGGATTAATTTGAGAATAAATTTTGTCAAAATTTTCCTTCCAAAAAGTAAATTTTTCAAGTTGTTTCTTTAGAGAAAATATTCCAGATTTATGTCTAATGACTAAATTCTTATCCTCAGGAATCATTTCCATAGGGTTTGATTTTTCCTCAAAAACATTAATCTTTAAAATATCATTCTTAATATCTTTAGAAAGTTCTTCCTTAACAGAATTTTCTTTCTCTAGGTCTTTAGAATGTTTTTCTACAAGCTCATATTTATTCCCAAGATCTTTGGAACGATTTGAAATCTATTTAGTAAAAATTTCATCCCTATTATTTTCAATGTATAGCTTTTTAGAAATTTCAAAAAAATTTTCTTCAAGTAACATGGAAAATCTAGACACATCTTCATATGAAGGAAAATATTCATTTTCGAAGGATGAAGTATTTTCATTAGAAGTAATATTTTTGGAGTAGTAATTCTTTTCAAGAGATAAATTTGATAAAGCCTTGGCAGAGAGTACCTTGGCCATAAGACACATATTAGGGAATGAAGTAGTAGCAAGGAATCCCATATTCTTCTGTGCTTATGAATCATATTCAAGAAGATGCACTTTCCGATGAGTCTCCATAACTAGAACTCCAATTATCATTAGCTATCATAATTTTCTTGTGCTTTGATTTATAGAACTTCTTATTGTTCCTCTCTGGATTCCTTTCCTTCCATTCTTTCTTTTTCAACAAAGGACAATCAGGTCTGATATGACCTGTTCTTCTATATTCATAACATTTGACTTCACCATCATTCTTATATCTATAGTCTTTCTTCTTGTAATTATTCTGATGGTTCCTTTGAGCTACCATCCTTTTCATCCTCTAAGAAATATTAGAAAATTCATTCTCTGATTTTTCAGTATCACTAGATTCTGACTGAATAATAACCTTCTTTGTCTTAGATCTAGTTACTATTTATGGAGTCTTGTCTTTCATATGTTTAGATGTTTTAGTAAAATAAACTCCTCCATTCCCATTCCTCTTCTTCATGTTTTCAAAATCTCTCTACATTCGAGTCTCATATTGAAGAAGAGTTCCAAGATGTTCATCAAGTGAAATTTGAGTTACCTTTCTGTTCCCATCAACATTAGTTCTCTATGATTCCCACTCATTAGGCATAATATCGATGATCTTGTCAACAAGAACATCATCATCTAGTAATTTCTCCCCCATATATTGTAATATGTTTACAGTAGTCATAAATCATTACTTCACCTTATCAATGGGTTCTCTCTAAGGAATGTTAAAACCAAGGTATTTTTCCCTCAACATAGCTCTTCTTGTCTCCGTCACTTTAGATATACCAAAATGAGTAACGTCGTGTTTCTTCCATATAATGTTACCTATTTCACATGATGAAATTTAGCTCTATATGTTCCTAGTCATTGAAAATAGTAAAGTATTGTGTACCTTATAATTTAATTGATAATCATTCTCTTCTTGGTTTGTGAAAGAACATACTTCCTTATAGGGAATTTTATAACCTCCAGTAAGCATAAAATAGTTATCAACACAAGTATTGATAAGAAAGTCATCATTCAATCTCTCCAATACTCATAATCGTTACAATAAAAAATTGGTAGTCTTGTAGGATTCAGGTTGTCGATGGAACCAACATTTAAACCTCCCATCCTTAAGGAAATCATTCAACACTAAAACTTATTAATATCAAAAGTTCGGATTCAAGGAAAATATTCCTATGCAAGGAAAATATTCAGTAATAAAAAAAATGATAAAGGAAAAACTTATGTGTGAGTATATGTATTTCCAAGACCTCCTTTGATACCAATTGTAGGATTGAAATTACGATGTAGATGCTCAATATACAAGAGAGGGGTGAATTGTACACTTTAAAAATTTCTTAAACAATGAACGATCTATGTTTAACAAAGTTAAAATTTTCAAATTCACAAAACATATAACACAAATTAAAGAATTGGAACATGGAATGAAGTTATAAACTTCTAGTTCTACACTCCTACTTAAATCTGGAAAGTGATTCCGAAAAATCTGTTCTGGAAAAATGTATCCGGAAATTGAAACTTAACCAAAGTTTAGAGTATGAGATTCTAACGTAATGCGTATAGAATCTAAATGAATCAGAGTAAAAGTGTAAGGAAATTTAAGAAGATTATACTTTCCTTATAGTAAAAAAAATGCAGCGGATAAACAAGTAGTAAAATTATAAGTAACAAGATATAATCTTTTAACCCAAAGAGAAGGGTATCGAACAACCTTGGATAATGGTCCCTTGATTTATACATTCAAGCGAGTATTTCATAACCACACCAGGGTAAGCTCTCGACACAATGATCAGAGTCTATGTCTTGTTATCCCTGTATGCCCTCAACTTTAAGATAGTTGGAACCTATGTCTTCCTCACCACGGAATCCCTCAACTTCATGTTCATGGAACATCTGTCATCTTATACCCATAAGCCCTCAAATGTAATCACCAACATTCGGAGTCGCACTAAGCAATCTGAACAAGAAGTTCAATACGCACAAGGTATGAAAAGATTCTCTCTCTAGAAATCACCGTAACAGTGTGTGGTCTCTAGATTGATCAACTTCAGTTGTGGCCTCTTTCAAATGAGCTTCTATTTATAGGATCGGTTAGAACTGTTGGCACCCTCCTCCAACGGTCATACTTTACTTAAATTTCGGAGGGATCTGCACACATGTCACCATATAAATGATTAGTTAGAAACAGAATGGAAGACATTGTTTTATAACAAAACATGTGTAAGAATAAGAAAAACTAACGTTCGGAATGTATGAAAATAAATGTTCAGAGTCTAAACAGAAATGGAATTCAGAGTCTCTAATTAAAGGATATTCATATTCTTCATTATTGGAATTCCGAACCTGATTTCTGTAGAAATCCAGTGTCTGGATTTCTAAGGAAATTCAGAGCATTATTTCACCATAGTTCATAATCTAAACATACATAGTTCGGAGTCGAGTTTGTAGAAGTTCAGTGTAAAACTAGTAAAGGTTTAGAGTCAAACTAATAGACGTTCAGAGTCGAACTCATAAATTTTTGGAGTCAAACTAGTAGTAGTTCGGAGTCAAACTCATAAATGTTTGGATTCAAACAAGTAAAAGTTCGGAGTCCAGAATTCGGAGTTGAAATTTTTTAGAGTTCTTATCCAGAATTCAGAGTGGAACTTTATTAGAGTTTGTATCCTGAATTCGAAGTGGAACTTCATTATAATTCATATCTAGAATTCTGTGTGGAACTTTATTAGATTTCCTATCCAGAAATCAGAGTGGAACTTCATTACAGTTCATATCTAGAATTCAGAGTGGAACTTCATTAGAGTTCATATCCAGAATTCGGATCCTAAAACAGAATGCTTCATATCTAATCACTATATGATTCTAAGGTTTTGATATGATTCAGATTTTTATAATTAAAAAAAATATCGATAAGTGTAATGAAATCTAGTTTAGTGTATATTTCCTTATAGAAGTGAAATAGTGATTTTTTTAGTATAAGGTGTTTGTGAATTTCAAAACAAGAAGGAATGGAAATGTCATAATGAAATAATTATTTACTCAACACATTCATTCAAAACCATTTGAAAAAAAAGATTACAAATATATCAAAAAAATTAAATTACAAAACCTTGATAAAAATATCTGTTATAAAAATAACAATCCTACAGACAAAAAACAAATCCGCCAATCATTCCATTTATTTAATAGAATAAATTATCAAGTCCCAAGAAATATTATTCATGATTATAGGCTATAGAAGAAACCACCAACCTCAAAACATTGGGTCTCACACTCCAAAAATGTAATCCACCTAAAAGAACTAAAAAAGAAAACTAAGGCCCTATAATCAATAAAAATATCTCTTAATTGATTTATTTTTTTAAAAATAGTTGATAGAGAAGATTAAAAACACATACCACAAAAAAATCACAAATTCCATAATAGAAGAAAAAAATATCTTCCCCTGGAACATGATCAAAAAGTGTTAACATAAGGAATAATGAATAAAAATCTACATGGATCAATGGGTATTATAATAAAACAAAATTACAGTTCCAAAATGAGTGAAAATAAATAACAAGATATGATTACTCACACATAGATATGAAAGTCACTAGATGTGATGATCAATCAACGAATGAATTGACCGAAAAAATATATGTTGCACAAATAGTTTGAGAATGATTTTTGGTTGAGAGGGAAGATGTATACATTTGGTAGAATTAAAAATCTATATTACATCAAATTAAACACCCAACATGCAACACAAACATGATGTTTATTTCCATGACACATCATGTAATCCATGACACTCTTGTAAACTAAAATCCCCATATCAATTTTATTTAAATCCAATCTATTTAACATTATTTTTATTTAAATATTTACAAGACATGTACTATTTCATGTTCTATAATCATCTCACAAAATGATCCCAATTAATATATATTTTTAGTGTAGAAATGATTAATGGGGTGACATAGACTAGTTTCCTACAAATACCACAAATTCATACCTTAAAACCCAAACCACCACAGGAGTTCTCAGAATTCATAGAGAACCCCATAAACCATTATAAATTTCTACCTTGATTCCATTAATTAATATAACAATAAATCTTTGAACATTCAGAAATTTTCACAATCAAATTACCTCCATCCTCAAGGGTCCTCAAACATAAAAAATTAATGACAAAATTAAATAATGAGATGGGAAATACGTGAAATATGGTAATAATATGATACACATTGAATCAATCCAAATACATTTGATCAAATTTAATTAGATTATGACATTTATAGACATCAAAAATTCATGTTAATGTGCGTTTCTCTAGAAATCCTTCATTAGAAAAATGAATATTTATAAAAAATTTCAATATTTTATCACAATGTATTTAATAAATATATTAAAATGTATATCCATTTTTCAATGGTGAATCCCTGAAATAAATAGTGATTGGGTTTAAAAGATTATTGTTTTCATTACATACACATAAAATATTCATCAAAATATTATGAATCGAATTTCATATAAACAACATATTTGATTAATGTAACATGAAAATTATCCCCTTACCCACTCAATTTCATTTTTATTATTTTAATTATCCCGTTAATATGATTTAGAATATAAATCTAATTGAAAATATAATCATGATTAACGCACACTTACATAGTTATATAGATATAAAACATGTCACATTCCTTAGTGGATGCTTTTATAATCAAAGTGTAATAATGAAGTATAAGAATAAACATTATCATGTTTTGAAACACCCACAATTTCCCAATTATATTGAATCATATAGATCCTAATGAAATCTCTCTCATTACCATACAACTATTAAAATAACAGAACCTATAAAAATACGTAAGGGAATAAATAATTAAATTTAAGGGGAATACTCAGATAATGATGCCTCATTTTGAAAAATATAATTAATTTGAAGATGAATATTAATGTTGATGGGAATGTGATGAATGACCACCCAGTATCACCTACACATTTCCCATAGTGTGAGTTGAATGAATGAATATTGTGTAAAATTATAATAGAGATCAAATTTATATGCTTGATATAACAAACACAATGTTTGGAAATACAAGGTATTCTATATTGTAAATTCCTTGAGCATCCTCCCATTAATAGTTTGAAATCCTAATTCTCATAGAGAATCATTTAATTCTATCATAAACTATAAGTCAATGAAACTTGATATTTGAAATACATAAATAATTCACATTGTTCCTAGAAAAAATAGTATTGACCGATGACCCACATAATAATTTCATCTAAAAAGTACATAAAAACATCCTAAAACATCTAAATCTATTTAAAAAAAATTATGTTAAAGGTTATGAATGTATGGTTAATTACAGTAGATATATTTATAACGGTTCTAATACATATGAAAAAAATAAAATCTTATCCATTTATGAAACCATATGACCACAAACATGAACCTGTGATATACCTCTCGAAATCTAATTACATGTAAAACAAAACCAATTACATAAAAATATATAATGAAAATAAGAAAATTATATCTTAGTAATTATAATCTAGTCATGCACTATATCACCAAATTATAGAGTAACAAAACAATAAGGTTTAAAAATAGAAGGTAACAAACTAACATTTAAGTATCTTTTTCCTATGTAATTTTATCCAGACCGACACTCTAGAACAATACCTAAACCATGGTAATATAATTTATAGGAAATAAACTATTATTTTTATATATTATCTTCTATTATCTATATGAATATCATATCATCCTCGATGTATAAATATCTCAACTCAATAAAATGTGAGTCATAATGAATATACTATCAAATAAAGAACATATGGAAGACGTTATATACTCATTTCTCTCTTGATGGATGTCCCAAATAATATCCCACCTCACCAATACCATACAAAAAATGATAGGTCAAAAAATATATTAAAAATGTAACCCCCTTTCCCCAATAAATTCCCACAATGAGTTAAATCTATATACATGACATTTTATACATCCTCAATCAACAAGGATCTACACCTATGATTACATTGAGAATTATAGTGTTCTTGTGTTACTTCCTTCTAATTTCATCTCATCTGGATCTTATTTATTTTAATATGCACCACATATTGACAATGAAAAACACACTCAATACATAGGTTCATCACAACATTGATCATCATGTAAACCCATTAAACAGATCAACTAGAGTCAACATAATCATATATGGGTATCTATTGTTATAATAAATCTCATACGAGGGTATTTTCGACAACCCTGGCCACAAGAGACCATATTCATTGTTTATTTTTTTACAATGGAATTGATACATGAGATGAAATCCCCAAGGATCATTCAATTTAGTAGTCTATAAGTACTAAATAGACTCATGGTACCCTTATTATATTATTAATTAATCATAGAACATTATAATGGAAAACCAACAACTTCATTGACACTAATTCAATGATTTCATCATCATAACCCGTGTGAGGAAAAATTAACAAAATGGTGAGATATAATGCACAGTAAGGGTTACTTGAAGTTGAAACATTAATCAATCATATATGAAGGGCAATTAATAATTCATAATCAGTATGGATGAGTATATACTAGAAAAAACCTTCCATTTAATAAATAAACTAGGAATGAAAATTCATCCATATATGTTGTCATTGTGAAAATCACATGGATGAAATTAAAGAATAATAAATAGATAAGTTTTATAATTAAGATAAATCATGTACCTAAAACATGAACCTTTTAATTAAATACCATTCAAAATAATGTTTACATCTTTGGGTAGATAATAGTTTGCTTCTTGGAAATAAACACCAAGTGTTTGTCGCTAACAAGTTTGTCTCCTGAGACATGTCAATGCATCTGAGGTCAATTTAATTCTGGCCCCTACCCATAACTAAATTTCCAAATAAATATACTTTAATATATTAAATTCATTAACTATATTCCTTATCAATATTTTTTTATTGGGTAGAGGATACAGATTTGTCAATATTTATCAAATTAAGAAAACATTCAACTAAAACACCTAGTTTAAAAATGGTATAAAACATAGAGAGTAACCATATATATGTTACAATAAATATTGATATTTATTGAAATATTTAGTGATTTATGATCATAAATAAAAATTTCATTACAAAATGTAAATACTTTATGATTTTAAATATCTCCCATATAAATTATATTGATATGTAAAACAATTAATTTATTTCCAAAAGCGTTCTAAACATATTATTAATGTCCTAGATAATTAAATTAGTTTAATTAATTACTTAATTAAGAACCTATTATCCATTTTTTTATCTATTATAATTTTTTTATGCAACTTATGAACATTAATAATCTTTAAAAGGTATAATTTTGTTGTTCTGGGAGCATTTGATTCATGGTTTTATTGATGATTCCTTTGAGTTAAAATTATGGAATGCATCTTGAATGCAAATAAATTCCCCGAAATTGAAATTATTTGTAATTAATGAAATAATATAAGTATAAATTAATTCATATATAATTATATTCTATGTAATGTGGATGTTTCATTAGATAAAATATTGAATAAAATGTCATTATTTGTTTTTGCATTTTTTACAACAAAAACAATCATCTATAATTTTATTTAATATTTTATTAATATATTTGTTACATACCATGATATAAATTATAATATATATGTGAAAATATTTTTTAACTATAATAATGCTTTTATTAATAGCCTTCATGGTGGTAATTTAAAATGAACACTCATCACCCATGAAGGTCGTGAATCAAAACATCATAAAGGATATTTTCATTTTTAAAATAAAAAGATAATATAAGAGATTTAATAATGTATAGTACATTATAATAATGAAAATATAGTATATATATATCACTAGAGTTACCACAACTCATTTTATAGGGATTTTATGATAAGATAAGAAATGAAAAGAAATTGAAAGAGAAAGAAGGAGTGTTTTACCTCTTGAATATTGTATCCTTGAAATTCTCACTATAAAACCTGGATTTGGCCTTTTGGGAACTCCAAAAGTTTTCAAAAATAGAGAAGAGGATTGGGAATTTAATTTGGAATTATTTATACCACTTTCAGGGATTATAATGTGTGATGAGAAAAGTGGTTGATGGTGGTATTTATAGGGGGAGAAGGTTGTTTTTTATTATTTTATTCATTTTTTTATTATTTTGGATCATGACTATCAAAAATGTTAATTACTATGGCTAGGTATTTTAAATAGTAAAATATATTTCCATTTAATTGGTGCTGACATCATTAATATATCAACTGTGACTCAAATATTTATTTATTTACATACACCGAAAATTTCTATATTTCATTATTCATAAAAATTCAACTATTTTTACAAAATCCCTAAAAAATTAACATTACCCTTTTTGGATGGGTATATTTAAAAAATAGTAACCATTTTATGAATGTAATTTGATTAAAATGGGATTTTAAAATTTAAAATAATATCATAATTTATTCTAAAAATACTGATTTTATTACTGTGAATGATTTTATTAAAAATTAAAAAATTAATTATGGTTTCATTAAATCATATTATAATTATATTAAATTAAAATATTAATTTATATATCTATTTAACATATATAATTTTTTTAAATCATTATTTTAGTTATAAAATTGTAAATAATAATTTAAATTTTACCAAAAATACCAACCCTTGATTTATCATTTTAAAAATTGGTATTTACTAATTACCTAATATAAATATATCATACATTAACTTATGATATAACTAACAAAAATTTATACATTAAAAGGTGATTATATTATTATAATGGATAAAATGAAATTTACAATTGATATATTTTTATTTCAAAGTCCTTGTTAACATTGATTTGCATTTTATAGTTTATTTCAGCACAATGTTTCATGTAACAAAACATATCAGCAAAAATAATTTTATTTATGAAGTTAAATACCATAAAATCATGTTTTTATGTAGTTTTTTTATCACCTGTGATCATTTTAAATTCAAGACACATTTCCCTAATAAATTTTCCACCATCTAGATGGTTCGCTCAATCAGATTTTAATCCTGTGTATAAAAATAAATATTAAGGTGCAATTAGGGATAAAAAATTACAGTATAGTTCTCTATAAATTTTCTTGGTGATATAAAAATATATCATAGAAATTTTAAGCCCCAATACCCCCATTGATAATAAACACTGTTTTTCTACATCTTACCTATGTATTTCATCAACAGAAATCAACTCCTTAATTGGGAAAAATTTGAACTACCTCATTAGTAAATCAACAATCAAAAAAACAACAAAACATCACAACTTTTCCCTTGGAATCCCAAGGAAATTAAACATTTATATTTCATGTAATAGACACTCAATAAAAACTAGCAGTTATAACATCCCTCAAATTAAGCATTTATATTCTTTCACCTAATAAAGAAAACTCGTAATGGAAGGTATTTTACTAATATCTTATTTATCATAGTCTACAAAAGAATCCATATAATATAATGATATAACAGATTCAAAATATTTTACACCGCCAAGGGTTATCCATGAAACCACTAAAGATATCCCTCACCCAGAGAAATTGGGATAAACAACATCCCGTAAAAATCCATTTCTAACCATCCTTTACCACCCCTCTAATGCTTCACCATAGATGACATGGTTTTCCATCATCTCCACCTCTGATCCCCCACTAATAAATATCCACATGATATTACAAGGATGATTCTACTATTATTTGATATTGATAGATATCCACTAAACTCTTCAACATTAAAACACATCCCAGAACCTTATGAGGATCATAAAAAAAGTACATGGCCATAACCCAATCAATAGTCAACCAATGCATTGGGGTATAATTCAACCTATCATTCAATTATTAAATTTCTAAATGAAAATGATCAATCCATTTGAAGGCCTAACACAATATATTAATCGTTTTAAATTGAGTATAAATAAATATGAACATTACATAAAATATTATATTACTCTAAAATAATAACTTTAGGTCCAATGTCAGGAAATTGGTTATTTCTTATAAAAAAATCTAATACATTGATGACTCCATGACCAAACACTTCTAATTTGTGAAATTCTCAAGGAGTAATCATGTTATGTAAAAACTATTAAATTTTTAAACATACAATATTTATAATGTTCAGTAGGAACCTATATAAAAATCTATGGGTATTAACATGATCCTCCACAAACATAGAGTATATTAGGATGTTATTGAGGAAAATGCCAAGTAATAGGTCTATAAAATCTCATAATATTCATTTTTCTAATCCCCATTAACAAATATTTCATGATTATTACAACAAATGATATTACTATGAAATTGAAGTATCAATTTTTGTGTCAAAATTAAATAATCATGATTTCATCTTCATTTATCCATCTGCTGATATAAAACTTAGATGTCTATCATCAATAAATTATTATAGCCCTTAAACAAGTCGAATATATCTTATATACTTCTGATATAATAACTATTTTTAAATGACACATTATTTAAAAAATTATATACCACACCGAGTATTAGAATAATATCCCACTTTTAGGGGAAAATTCACATGAGTACCTAAAAGAGGTACACCAACCTGAAAGAATCAATGCCGCGTTAATTCATGGAGATAAATTATCACCTCACCTGAATCTATAGGATAATTTTTATTATGACTCATAGAGTTAGAGATCATACATATTCTAACATTTCCTAGGACCCAATGTCAAATAATGGAGTTGTCTCACATCATTATCAATAAAGACACCTAGAAAATAATCAATGACTCCAGGAGTCACCACAACAAACAATTATATAGAAAAATATATATTATAATATAATATTTTCTCACAATATAATCACATATATGGTAAACGTACTCAACAAGGAAATCGTTAAATCATCAAACCATGTCACAATGTTTAACTCTCCTCTTAAACCAGATGAAATATAATTATTTGGATTATAAAAAATTAATTCCATAATTCAAATTATTTGAATCTTTCAATAAAAAGAAGAAATCCCCTATGAACTGATGATACCCCTTCATCATTCTACACCATGGAAAATATTAGATATCATATAATGTAATCTAAATTTCTTGCATAGAACTATGTGAACTGAAACAATCTCCACATTGACTCCAAATATGTAGAAAAACATGGTTTAAATAATTAACTTAAAATACAAAAAATAAAAATAAGAATCAACAATGGTAGATGATGAACTGATCATAGGTTGAAAAACATCAATCCTAGCTGATGATATCAAATTTATATAATTTGTTTATTATCATTTATTCACTACCTCTAATTTTTTAGATTGAAAATACATTTTGATCATTTTATATTCATGGATGATTTAAATTTCATGGATAAACACTACCAACATCATCGTCGATCAGCAGGACATAGTTTTACTGACTTCGCTATATAAAAATGGAATCATACCCTACTACATATTTTTTCTTTGGTTATCAACTAGTTCATCTTGATAGGTGTCCAGCAAACCATTCCATAATGACCACTATATTTAGTCTAATAATAAAACTTATGGTGTCAGGGACTTCCAAAAGGGAAACACACCATTTAAGATCTCCAGGAATATTATTTGGAGTTTCAATCCCAAATAAAGCATGAATAATGCTTTATCAACTAACATTAAACTAATCAAAACCTGATATACCCAAAAATATTTTATTCCCCAATGTTATCTCTATGCCTAAAAAGTATCTATTATCCTCCCTCTTGAGGAATTCCTCAAAACTAATGTATCCACTCAATCTGATCATCTTTTTTATCCATGTCAAATAATATACGAAGAATAGATAGTGTAACTATAGATCACATGAACAAATAAAATATTTCCTCCAAACAATATTCTTTGAACTCATCATCTAGAAATACGTCATGGGATGTTACAAGAGCTCCTTAAACCTAATCTCAAACTCCTATATACATAGGCTCACTTTCTCAGAGCTGATAAGCTCATGCCTATTTTCCCTTATTATTTATGATAGGAAATATAAATAGAAATTATTACAGATGTTATCATGAAATCAATGATCAACTTTCATGCTACATTACACATTTTCTAGTACTGATATGAAACCCATCACATCCAAATGATCACTAATGTAACACAATACTCAATTTGGGATTAAATCAGATAAAACCTGATCTCTAGTTCAAATACCCTATGATATATCACATAATTGAAATAAATACACTCATAATATTCATATTTTTGATGATAGAGTGAATGAAACATATTTTGAAATTAATCATACTCATAAGATATATGAATCATGTAATGATAGACTATATTATCTTGATGATCCTCTCATGCCAGAAATGAATACTGGTGATAACCAATATCTATTTATAAATAGGAAAACACAAGAATAAATATAATACCAATATTATTGTATTTGTCAGTATTCATTTATTATGTTCATTCCATTTCCCACAAATATCCCCAATATATTTATAATTGATTACATTCATGATCCCGGAACTAATACTTGATTGTTTCACTACAAGAATCATCAGATCATTGAGCATGTTCAAAAATATCAAGTCGCCTGCATAATATCAAAAGTCTCCATAGAATATTTCCTTCTAAATGATATTATATATTAATGTCATGAACTATAATATATTGAATTTATTTTCATACAATCCCATAGAATCCTCACATGTTTCTATCCCCATGCCCTATCCCAACCATTAATCAAAATCATTGATGCAACTCTTTCATGACCCCAACCAATCGTACAACCCCCTAGGCGAGTAGTGGAGGGTTGATGTAAACCTTAAATTCCACCACCAATTAACACCTTCTTAGGGACTATCGAAATGATGTATATAAATAAAATGGGGTGTATTTCTCACAATATAAGTAAAGTGATCATAAGAGAAGAAAAAAACCACAAAATAATACCATCATAAAATATAATGTATCAAAATAAACCAATAATTATTATTATCAAATAAAAATATTACTCTCGAAAAAAAAACTCATCAAATGAAATTTTATGGATTCCAATCAGACATGAATAAAACCCCAATGAATGTAGTTTGTAAATTGATCATTGAAAACCTCATAGAAACATGAAATTTGATTATATATTATTATTCCTAAAATAACATTTATTGTCAGTATGGTTATACCAAGGGTATATGATTTAAATTATAATTGAAAATATTAAATCACAAGTGAATAGACAGATTAAAAAACATGAATATAAACATGTTAATGAAATATAACAGACCCACCAAGGCTCACTATCTATATAAACATCCTTAGTGGGAAAATAATTGAAACATAATTGTGATACTGTTTTCTCTCTTCAAGTTTAAAACAATGTTTCACCTCTCAAAACCCAACAACAAAAACCATATTCTCTTATCCTTTTCATGTATACACTCCAACACAAATGAAGACCTATTTAATTTTTGCTGGGTATCGACACTATCTACCCCAACCTCCAACATGGAACACTACTTTTTATAAAATAAATCAATATCAATGTATTGGCTTCCAATACATCATCTTCATCAATAGAATTAACCAATCAGGACCCAAGAAAACTCGGACGTAGCGTGTCATTAATGTGAAAACAAAAACCTCATTCCTTCCCCCTACCTTGAATAACCAATATCACATATCACATTCACATATAATCATATATCATAGAATATTATTCCACTGATTATTAGTCATCAATAGAAACTCAACATTAAGACCATATTGAACTATAAATAGTAGATTCTAGGAGAGGGTGTATTCTGTCATCTTCTTTATAACTATATAAGAGGATGAGGAATAACCCCCATAAAATGTGGGTGTCGGTAAATAGTAAATGATTGTGGTTGGTTGTTCCATGATGTCACAGAAAAATTGCACAACAACTCACACACACTTATAAAAAAGGATCAAAAAAACAATATATTTATTGAACAGAACACTAAAAAATCACCATTTGGATTGAACTATTACTTCTACCACCAATAAATATATCATTTCTCAAAATACAACCATAAAAGCCACATTATTCTAGTAATTATATTCTTATTCAAAAAATAATTATTGGAAAACATAAATATTAATAATGTTATATTTATGAAAACATAAAAATTATATTCAATGAATTCATTATTACAACATATTAATTTACATAACACATATTTAATTTATGATCATACATATTCAATTTCATTATAAATGATTCGTAATCAATGACTAGTAGGAAAATAGAATAGAAACACCATAGAGAATCCCAAACCTAACAAGAAAATAATAAAAAGCCTATGACAAACCAACCCCGTTTTACACGACCCATAACCCAGGATTACCAATCAGAATATATAAAATGGATTCTCAATAACCACAGGATGACAATAGGATATGAGTATATCCAATTGTCTCTTGGTAATAGATTCATTGTTGAAAAAATGTCATCACACATCCATAAAAATAAGAACCCAAAATATTAATTTAAGATAAAATAATCTAGGGTATGACATATAAAGATAAAAATAAATTCAATAATATACTATAAGAAACAATATAATTCATAGAGAGAAAAAAATACATGTTGCACATGTAATATTCTAAACTCAAAATAAATTGGACAAATCCCAATAATAAAAAAATCAATAAATGACTCTAAATGAAAAAACTACATAGGGAGAATTTAATAAAAATCTATATAAATAAATATCAAGAAGAGACACCCACCAACACAGTTCCATTTATTATACATGTGTACTGAATATCAATGATTATATATTCCCAAGGATGAATAAATTATGTGACATAATAACTCCCATAGTATATAACCATTAATAAAATTTAGGCATATACAATGGAAAACAAATAAACTATTTTGAAATCACATTTCAAAACTAAAATCATTGATGAAATTTCATATTTAATCAAAACTATAAAATCTCATTCGTTATTTAATTCAAATAAAACATGTTTTCCGAGAGTAGTTTTTTTAGAGGGGTCATGTAATTAAATATAAAAAAATGATACAACATTGTTAATATACCTAATAATTCATATTAATGAAATCATAATGTCACCATTATATCACCATTACAAATTATGTGGGAATAAGATAAATGATACAATTGAAACACGGTGGTAATAAAATTATACAATAATATAAACCATATTTGAGTGAGTATTTTTACCCTAGCGATCTAAATATATGGATCTAATGTGAGTGAGACTACATATTTTATTTTATCCAACTAAATAGGTGGAATCTCTCACAATCTTTCTAGACCGCATCTCTAAGTGTTTCATTGGTCTCTAAGAAAAACATTGGAAGATCTCAAAATATATCTACACAAATTCCATCTTGGTCCCTTATAAGAAAATGGATTCTCTCATTGTACCCCTACCTAAGGGTTCTTATATTCACTCTCAAAACTACTCTCCCACACCCCCAAATATTCTGTGTGCTACTCTATTCCAACACAAACATAATCATGTTTCAATACATGAATAGTCATTTCAAAATATAATTTCATAATAATTCCACATTTTATAAAAAAAACAAATCTATGGTAATTTATTTCCCAAAAAACACTATAAATCGATTTGAACCCATAAAATTCATTGTGATACATTTTTTCAAACACTAATATCGCATGCATGAAACTCTTATATATACAACCAACATTAATTCCTTTAATTTACTAACCAATTCATGAATCACGTCAATCATTGAATAAATAAAAAATATAAATCTTTTAAAATGACATTTAAACAATTCATACCAATGGTGATTAGTAATTTAAGGGAAATGCAGGTAAAATGTCCATATATAAATACACCCACCCGAAAATAGTCTCCAACATCATAGTCATCAAAAAAACCACCCAAAATATTTTGGAGAGTGACTTGAACTCCTATACCACAAGAAATAAAATCAAATTACCCATTAAAACCCAAGGAACAACTACACACAGAACTATAGTAGAACATATCCATGAAAGTATAGTAATTTTTTAGAGGGGGGAATAAAAAATTATGAGGAATGATGTTTATCACAAGATAATACAAATAAGATCATTTAATAATAAAAAATATTAGAAAGGATAAACATTAAATTCAATTATAGGGTGTGAATATGATGCGAATTAAAAATGATAGACAAGGGGAATAAAAAACACAAGGTAATATGGTAAAAGAATCTAATTTAATGAATTTATAGGGTCATATACATAGGTCAAATTGATCGGAAACACATGTGACAAACATGAAATTATAATTCCCCAAAAAATACATATCTTTTGTTTATTTCTTAGATTATAGAATTTTGATCAACCATGATAAAACCAAAGAATACTCCACTATCACAATCCCTGTAAACCTTACATTGATAGACACATGGTTAGGAAAAATATTCACCGACTATGAACATTATTGTTCCTCCTTATAAACATGAATTTATTACCCCTAATACTCAGGAAGACCGAATGTTAACCAAATATTCTATAGAACTCAAAATTTGACATGGCAATGAATCATGGGGTTCTAAAAACTCCCCAGCGTGGCACATAACTATAAATGAAATTACTCTTGAACCCTCAAAAGAAAAAATGTGATGAACTTCCCCCTCTTCAAAAAATCACACTACCATATCCCATAATTATCACCACCATTATTCCTAAGAACATGGAACAACGATATTAACCTACCAATGATATCTGTACTCTATTCATCCATAATAGGAAAATGATACACTTAAACCATTGTATCCATATCAAGTTCTAATTCATTCCACTACAACTAAATTGATGGGTCTAGATACCTTCTCTTCGAAAAGGAAACAAGAAATATTCCATTCAACGAGGTTATTCATATTGTAATATCCAACTAAAAGTATACCATTCCCAAAATCTACTAAAAAATACATATTGAAAAAATAAAACACATTGTTTCCCAACATTACAATATTAGTATGACCCTTTCACATTGATTCATGATGAAAAAACATCCTCCTTGTCATGAAAATTTATCAGATGATGACATAGATCAATATACAACATTGGGAGACTATGAATTATCATTATAAATTTCTGAATCATCCAAAATATAAAATTATTTTTATATATTAGGCATTTTCTAATAAATTAATTCTAAAACTCCTCTATCCAACACAAATATTATTGGGATTTTAATCCATATATCACCATCAAAAATGGCATTTTTATTGAGTCCTGATGCATTTTTTTATATAAACCCTCTAAAAATCATGAGTTCCATTCCCATGGACCTCTGAAATTATGAAGAAAAACTCACAACATATCCATTGGATTTTGGTTCGTCTACACAAACTATCAATCCATCTACAAGTGATATATGATGGTCAATATTGGTTCAGTTCATAAACATCAAAAGTCCCTCCCAATATTGGTATGTGAAATAGGAATCAAATTTTAAAGATACTATTAATGGAAATCCATGATATCATAATACCTTTCAAACATATAAGGTTCTGACCTACTCTACCCTCTTTAAATCAATGATTTGAATAATGTTGGTTAATATCATCATAAGATCAAAAGTCACCCGTATCAATTTTCTCTGACATTGATTAAAAGGTATATTGATTACAAATTCGATAGAAATATCTTCCCACTTCTAAACTAGAAGGTGAAATGGATGAATCATCCCTAATTTTACATAATGATCAGCTTTGATTCTCTGGTAGGTCACGAATTTGAAAACAATGTTTGACAATACAGATCTAATTTTGGGCCCGCAATACAAATCCCAAAAGAAATAATACATCTTATTCACCTAAGGAAACGTGACCCAACTCGAATGATATACCTAATAAATAACCTCCATAATTAGGATCATAGTAATAACTAGAAACTTCTTGGATAGATGATAATTATCGGAAAGCTGAGACCAATCACCCGAGGTCCCCCCCACCAAAATTCAATGATCTTCTATTCTTCTAAAAATCAGGGTCATATATATGGTCGATTCAAACCCATGTGATAGGAGAAGTTGTAACCTATACACTTTAAAATAACACCAGTACTACATCCTTAAACACCTCCATACTTTAATAGTCATGAAGTCTCATCAGAACCACTCATCTACCTATTCCCAAAGAACATTCACTAGAATGATCCTTCATAGTGCATCAGTTAAAATCATTCCATTATATGAATATGAGAAATATCAAAATATAATGCCTATATATATTTAACCCCGTGTATATTAATGAGGTTCATGTCCTTAGGGTAAATATTTCATCATGATTTTATGCTTCATGTATACTTTTAATATCCCTCAAAAGATATAGTGTCACTACATCTTCAACACATGCATTAAAGATACAAATTTCAGGCTATAGGTGGGATAATTCTTACCATGTTGGCACTTTTTCCATGATCTATAGGCCACCATATTATCATAATTCATTAGTATGCAAACTTTTCCCACACCAAAATTATTACCAAACATAACACATACTATCTCAATCTGTGAAAAAAATACATACTCGTGCTACTGTCAATCTAGTGTACAACAAATCAAAAGTATGCTGATAATTATCAACACAATGAAACATTACACATTTTATGTCAAGTTTACCAATGTGTAAGCTATACTAATGAACTCCTAAATGAAGTTATTTTTATACATGTCAGTGAAATTAATTTTGTGGATCTTAAAAAAATTCTTTGCGTGCTTCTAAGACATGCCTTTGTGGATCATATAAGGATCCACAAAAACTCCAAATTAAAAAAATGTGTCCCATGATAATCACATCAAATATCCAAAAATATAACTCATAAAATGTGGCATATAGAAGGAGCTCCTTGTAATCACAAATAAAACTCCTAGTGGTCATTATGATCCCACTTTTCTTATAGTACGCTAAGTAATCTTCCTTAACCCCGCCCGTGAAGGAGTCCAAAAAGTGATAAATATCTAGTTCCTCAATTCCATAAATATTGTTAAGTCATTATTAAGACTGATTGTCATATAAAAATAATAAACCATTCTATTTGGGATTTAGAATTCAATCATTTGAACATTATGATCATTGTAATTATTATTTTCATATTAAATAAGTTATATGAAAATTTATTGATCATATATATATTTACCAGACATATTCTCTCTATATGGCATTTAACCTCTTAAGGGAAACATATCATATCTATGTTAAAGTCAACTTTAATGAAAAAATATATGTGTTAGGATATAAAATGCAAGACTATCTCAATCCACGCTTGGAAAACACTGAGTAAATGAGGATACATGAATTTGGTATCAATAAGAATATATTTGATAATATAATAATTATAAGATATCTATATGAAATTAGATTATTTCATTATAAACATTCCATTAAATAAGAATGATTCAAATTATAAAATTAAAACCAAAAGTATTTCAAATGGTATTTTGAGGAATAATGGAAGTGTAATAATTATTTCAATTGGAGAATTCCTTAATTATTTCATATTTTGAATATATTCAAACATTTAATTTCATAAGATAGTATATTTATTTAGTATTTAAATTATACCAAGTAATATTTATTATATTATCCTCTAAAATATCCAACATTATATGATTTGGTGTTAAATAACAAAAAACAGAAGATCTAGATACAGTGTGTTGAGATATTTTTCTAAGGGGATACCCAATTACACTACATGAAGTTATATGTAGTAGAGGAAAATTGAAACATAACTCGAAAATACCAAAATATACCTCATATTAATATTTTACCATAAATAAATAATAAAAGAGTATGTATAGAGGTATATCCTATTCATTTTTCTCTTAATACCATAATGGGAAAACTATGAGTGATTAAAATATTTATATTGAGTGAAATGTGGCTATAGTCAAGATATATTTATGTAATAACAATTGAATTAAAATAGAGTAACTAATAATATATTATAGTTATAAATATGACATGTAATTAAACTCATTTAATTGGCCCCATTATGAAAATGGAGAAGTGCATACTCACATAAATGTGTTAAAGGAACTATACATCATAATCCACGAAGAGAAGTTGGATTTAAATTCAAATCAATTTTTTGGTTTTATTAAAATAATTTTGTTTAATTTTGGTCTGATCAACTAACTCTATAAACCATTTCATATAAATATAAATAATTGGTTAAATGATTGATGTAGAAGATGATCACCCACCAAGACTCATGTAGATACAAAAAACCAATTCTTGGTTAAGTGATATTC
Source organism: Viscum album (assembly GCA_963277665.1). Classification (NCBI taxonomy): domain Eukaryota; kingdom Viridiplantae; phylum Streptophyta; class Magnoliopsida; order Santalales; family Viscaceae; genus Viscum; species Viscum album. Next base: position 493,251,688 of record OY728162.1, read on the forward strand.
GACCACGACAACAAGTATAAACCTAAATAATACTAATTGATAAATTATAGGAATTTCATACCTATAAACATTGTATATTATTTTTAGTGTGGTCTAATTTCAATGTGAATTTTTTATTAACATTGACTACCACTCACCTGAAGATCAATACGTGTGTGACCTAACAATGAAATCCCTAGATTATGTATCGGTCAATAGTGATATTACATTTATATGATGAAATAAAAAAGAATACAATGGAATCCCCCTATTATCCATGACAACTGAGAAATTAAAAAACCACATAAAAATGGATCTGGATGAGAAATAACATTTATTTTGATCAGAGTATAATTTTTATTTGAGATGATCTACCAATAAGATAAAAGATATAATTTTTATATTTAAATAGATAATACATAGTTATTATGGTTAGTCATAGATGGTGTGAAAATTATAAAATTAAATTTTTATTTAAATTCTACTTTTCGAATGATAATGTACAAGCTATAATCCACAAGATAATCTATAGTTCTTGTCAGATCCACCATCCTCCGAGGATCCCCAAAATGTATCCTATTATAGACCACTAGGTACCTAGTGGTCACAACGACATATGGGGCTTCTGCTCTTAACTTTTTCCATTCACCAGACATCTCACATCTCTTCCAAAATATTATGCAACACCAAATATAGAGTCAAAATAAATATAAGGAGATTTAATATAGATTAGAATTACTAGAGGAGGGAAAAATAATTATAGAAATATTTGGGAATTAAGATATGATATAGTTCGTAATATAACTATCTCAATAAAAATTTATCACAAAATATCAATAATATAAATATTATTTTATAAAAATACACAATTCTTAATAGAATAAATATTTTAGAAGTGAAGATTGATAATAGAAAATAATTTACAGGATAAAAATCCTTTTAACAATATGAGTATAAAAACACATACAGTATAGAACATCTATCATTTAATTTATCATAACTTAAAATACCCAAAATGAAGTAATTATTTTCTATGATCTTAATTAAATATCGACAACCATTCATAGTTTGACACATAATGTTGATGTAAAGAAATTAATTTATTTAAATTTAATACATCATAAAAAATTTCTATAATTTTAAAATATATTTATGCCTATTAATAGATTATAACAAGCCATTGTATGTCATGAACTATATAGGTATCATGGATGCATCAATTATGTATGTAAATATCCTTTATCAATTCGAATATAATTTCTGATCATTTTTATTATAATTCATTAGAATTGTTGTATCCATTATATCATAATTTTTCCTCTCAATCCTATTATAGATTATTTATTTTTTATCAGTGTTAATATACTTGAATAATGAATTATCATGCAAAATGGGAATTTTAATGAACACTTTATATAAATCATTTTAATTTTATTTCAAAATAGTAATCTAGTATATGCTTCTGATCATATTGTTGAATAAAATATTATCACATTTATTCATGTAACATAACCATTACAAAATATATATCTAGTGGTGAAATAAAAATTAGATAATAATCAATATTATTAATGGAAATTCAATTTTCTACCTAAATTGAATTTTTATTTTTTATATGTAATTTCATAGTATATTATGATGTTGTGGTGGGATCATTGAAAATATGACATTGATTTTAAAAAATATATTTTCATAATTTCACATTATTATTAATCAATGATGTTTGGGGAAGTGTATAAATTTTATTATAGAATGAATTACAATTAGTGACTTATAATTTTTTAATATTTCAGTTCATAATGTTACTTATATTAAAAAACATTTATTTTCTTATTATTTGAAAAAAATTGTTTTCAAAAATAACGTTTTATATAAAATAATATAATGGGTTTGGAATTTATATAAAAACATTCATAATCATATAATAAAGTACAATTTAAATAACTTATATATTTTTGAAAGAAAATTAAATAAGGGAATACACTTAATATGAAATTTATGTTCTGGTGGATATTGATTACTGTGATGAGAAACCAAATAGATATATTCAAATAATTCTAGACTCAAAATATAATTGATTAAAAAAATTGTTAATAATGTAATAAGACATTATTTGTAGATATAAATAACGATATGATTTTTTTTTAAATGTCTATAATCTTAAATGTTATAATATAATGATGGACTGATTAATTCTTTGAAATATTACATATATGTTAATGATATGAACATGGAATATTATTATAACGAAATAAATTTTTTCCTTCCAACAAAATGAAAAATAGTGAACGAAAACCAAATATTGAATACTAGAATATAATAAAATTCATTATTTAAAATTGAATATGTATTAATAATTTCAATATAAATAGATAGTGAATTGAAAATAAAACCCCCAAGAATATTTTCAAAAAATAATAAGACAAAAAATTTTAATTGTAATTAAAATTATAAAAACACTAAGATATATGGTGAATGGTGTATTATTTTTTGATGAAATTTTTTAATTCACTTTTCAAAGTCATTATCCAAAATACATATCATATATGTGGGATTTTCATGTAATATTGTAGTATTTAAAGAAATTAATGGTTTATATTTTATATAAAATAATACTCACTCTGTTATAAGATATAATTGATATTTTTATTTAGTTTTAATACCATTGTTGATCAAATATATCATATTCTACGTAATGATTTATTACCTAGTTAACCCAGGCATGATTAAAAATAAATTATTTTTCAATTTTTAAGAATTGTATTAACTAAGAATATATAATTTTATAATATTTATTCCTTGATTTAATATTTTACTATTTTTGAAGTGGGTATATTTTATTTCAAGACATCTTACAATCCTATAGACATATGACAATGATTTTAGATCACAAAATGATTTGTGATAATGACGTGTTGTATATTATTATGATGAGAATACATACAGTAAAAATAAAAAATTATTAAGAGTGTTGAAATTATTATGATTAGATAAATGTCATATAATCATAATAATATGCTATTAAAATTCAAATAATAATGATACTATATATGTTTATTTTAATAGAATATGTGTTATATAATGGACATATTTTTGGATGAAAATACAAACATTTAGATTTAATTCATTGGTTATGAGTAAAAATATGTGATATCAGTTAATAATTATGTTTTAAGGAAACACATAATATATACAATTATTATTATTATTTCAAGAGTGACATGAAATACTAACATTGTATTTTGATATCAGAGAAGATGTACAATAATAATAAAGGTCTGTGGACATGGTGGTGGAATGAAATATTTAGTCATATTATAAATAACACATATGAATATGGTTATTTCAATTTATTTAATTTCAATTATGATTATCATATTACTAATATTTTTTATCAATAAATGAATAATATTTATTTTCATTCATCAAAATTAGAGACGTCTAAATAATAAAAGATCTACGTAAATAATGATTCTATTTCCATGTAGTTTAATAGTTTCAAGGGATACAATAACTATATAATGAGGATAGATTAGTATTCATATTTTTTGTATATATTTTACATTATTTATAGAAGATTAAATTTTATTATAATTTCATTTTCACCCTATACTATTGGTGTAGAATAAGAGGTGAAATTCAAAAATGTGACGACTTTTATATATCAATGAAGAAGACAATACATGCATGAACTAATTTTTTGAATTATTAATAATATAATTTATCAAGAGACACACTAAATTTCATTTTATATCAAATTCCATCTGATATCAGTGTATGATGAAGTAATCAATTATAGATAATAATTTTTTTTCTTATTCATTCTTTGGAAAATCAATTTATCTTATTTTAGTTATTGATTATGACTGTGTGTTAAACATGACATCATTGAATCGAGATTTTATTACTAATGCGGGTGTGAAATACTATTACTAAGTGATAGTGAATTACATATATATGTATTCTAAAGGTAAATTAATGGGATGTTTGATTTTATAAAAAATTGCATGTATGTTTAGTTGAATTTTCAACACATCTCATAAACTCTCACATGAGGACCATAATTGATTGGTATCATTGGAGACTATAGAAAATATTTTTATTTCATGAATGATCCTCCACATATCTCAAAAATATATACTAACATAGTACTCCTCTAAGGCATACCATACCTAAACCTTGCTTCAAAACATGTGGATGGAAATATAACAAAGGGGGAGTTAAGATGATCATTAAGGTTAAATATCGAACATATCAATCTTTTATGAGAGTATTAATAATAAATAAATAAGTTTATTTGATCATGATCATAACATTTTATGTTCATACCCATCCTTTAATAGATCATAACACTGAGTCATGTTAGAAAAAGTTATCATTTTTTAAAAAATTTCCCACCAGAGTGAGAAATCCAAATACATCATTCATTAACAATATTATCATTTCATAAAAGTGTGTCACCATCATATATATAGAATAAAAAAAATCATTTTTTAGGTTTAACAACTAGGACCATTAATATAGTGCATTGTGGATTAGCACTAGTTTCCTATTATATATTAGCAAACAATTATTTCATATAGTTTATCTACAAGCACCTATTCCGTATAGTGGATCATGCCCATTATATTTTTTCCCATTAATATATCCTGAGATATATTGATTTTACCATTTCATTGAATGGAGATATACAAAAAAATCATCTTATAATGAAAACAAACTTATGTGTTCAATAATATTATAAATAATTAATCAAATCATAACAACATAAACAATGTAATAAACCGGGTTTCTTAAAAATTTCATCAATTAACATAGAATAACCCATGCGAAATAAATGGTTTTCATAAAAATTTCATCAATATATAAATTTACACACCATATAACTAATGAAGATGGTATCATTCAATATCGACCCTTTTAAAGAAAAATTATGATCAAATGAAATAATCATAGATGGAAAATTATTTAAAAATAACACATGGATAATTTATTAAGGAATATAATCATTCTGATTTAAAAAAAATATTAAAATAGAAAACATTCTCATAATTATTTTATTAAATAATATTTGAAACATATAAAGTAATAATTAAAAATTATTTAGAAAAATTATTTAGAAAAATATACATTCAATTTAAATTTTTTTAACATAATTTGATTCAGTATACTCCTATTTGAAAATTAAAACTAAAACATATAAGGGAATGTTCAACTAAAATAGTTTTCATTATGGTGATAATTTATTTTCCTGTTGTACCTGCTAAAACAAATATTCTGTTTAGTTATTCAGAAAAACCAAATAGGAATTGCCTTGGAATTGACATGAAGATTATCTTTAAACAATTTTATTAAAAGTATAACAATTGGTAAAACATCATTTAATAAATATTTTGGAGTACATAGAAATAATTTTGAAAAAAATTATAGATATAATTATTTTGGAAAAAATGATTTTCATTAAAGAAATAAATAAATTCATTTTTCATTTAAAACATTCATTTATACTTTTGAGTATATAATGGGAGAAAAATGAGAGAAATCCATGTATTTTCATTAAATAACTACCTGGTAAACAAATTAATTTTTTCATTATATATAGACTATAAGAATTCATTATTGGATTTATAATTATATCAAATCCTGATAAACAAGGAGATAGTAAAAAAAACTCTTACCACATTGGTAAAATTGAATAATTATAGCCATGAATGTATTTTTTTGACAAAATATAGAATATCATTATAAAAATTATTTTTTATATATATCATTTCAATGGGGTTCTATATACAACTCAAATAAGTAGATACATAGAAAACAGAACATTTTTCCCTATGATGGTAATTTGATTCAAAAATCCCATATTGCTTTTGGTATCATTTGAAATTTATCCCGTTTGAAATGTGATACTAAAATATATATAAAACTGAACATAAATTTATAGTTAATAATAATAAAATAAATTCATATGTAGAATTAAAAAATATAAAAGAAAAAAATAGTGAATATGGCTTGGGTGTCATAGAAATTAAAATTGAAGAAGAAGTCCCTTACCAGAAGTATCGACTTCCTCCATTCATGATCAATCCTCTTGGATAATAAATATATATTTAAATAAATAAATAATAGAACCATAGACATATATATATAATATTAAACTAGAAATGTTAAATAACATTTTATCACTAAAAAAATGATTTGTATTCCAAATATATCACATGTGATAATATAATAATTTCATTATTATCTTCAATTTAAAGTGTAATTGAGAAAATAATCACATCGCCGTGCGAGGAAGTAGTCCTCCGAACACATGAACAACATTATCATATTCTCATGGAATGAATGGTAAGAATAAATATAACATGTATTGATTAATGATTCTTGAAAATATCATAACTATAATATATAAACAACAAATTCATTATTAAAACCATACATTAAAGGCTATGATGGAAAATTAGTCGGTAGTCCATTGTACACGTGAGGATAATTGTTTGACCAATTTGATATAAGTGGAGAATGATTTATATTTATAAAATTTTAAAAAATGTTTTAACTATGTGGAACATAATGAGGATATTATATCATCATGGATTAATATTAAATAATGGAACTGTAGTACAAAAAAATGAAACACTAGATGAGGGATGTCACCTCCTCTTGAGAAATATTATTTTTGTATCCACTAAAAGGATTAATATGACGTCTTTATGTCCAAAAACAATACTTATATGATGAGAGTAGGGAAATAAGACGCCTATTTTGTTAGGAATATTATGAACCAAATGGTTTTGGTTGTGTGATGAGGATAGGTTTGGGAGTGTCCTTTTATAACGGAGTCGACTGTCTCACCTATAATTTTCGTAAATAAAACGGTGTATCAATGTTTTTACCTTGAATAAGTACTCTAAAATGGTCCATTATCCAATTTAGAAATTAAATGGACTAATTACGTTAATAAATCCCTTTTTTACAATTTTAGAGTCATTTTTGAAGAATATTTGATTATTTTTATCCTCGATAAATCCATTTTTTCCTTAATTGAGGTAAATATTTCATAAAATTTTAAGAACTTATTAATTTCAAAATTTAGTAATACCATATTAAATAATATAAATTACGATGATTTAAAATATTGAATCTATTTTTCTAAATTATATTAATACCAATAGAAAGTATTAATTCAAAATTAATCCCACATACTTGATGATAAATAGGCATTTAAAAAAATTTCCAAATGAAAAAATAGTTACATACATTTTATTTTAATATTTTGTAAAAAAAAATTATTTATATTAAATTATTTCAACATTAAATAATTTAAATTTTTATACCATAATAATAAAATTTGGATATTTTTAAAATCATTAAAATAAATGAAAATTCTTAAATAAAGAATGCATTTTTCACTTTCCGTTAAAAAAATTTAACATCTCATACAATTATAAAAATATTTTACAAAATATAATTTAGACATTTGGATTTGAAAATTAAATTTTATTTATCAAAAATATTTTTCTATATATGGAAAAAAGACTATTTCAAATTATTTTGAAAAAATTGAAATGATTGATTTTTAAAAAAAACTATTTTTATGAGAAAATGTATATTATTTATAATCAATTATATGTAACACACTTCTTATTAATTTTAATTATATTATTAAAAATATAATATATAAATTAAAATAAAATATATAAACAAAAATTATTTTTTTTTATTGAGGTAACATGTATTTCTTCACATAAAAATTGTTTTTCCAAGGATAATTTAAATTACTTTCAAATAGTTATTATTTTCAATTAAAATTAATTTCTCAAAAAAAAAATTAATTTATATACATGTATAGATAAAAAATTTTAATATTTTTGTTAAGTATATTTGCAAATGATATTAGAATGGCTATGTGATATCTATTATAATATAAAATAATAAATAAACAGTATGTCATGTTTCCCTAAAACTCAATGTTGTGTGTCACAGAATATATACTCATGTTTTCATGTAAAAAAAGCAAAATGCTGGTTTGGGAGAGATGGATATCATTGAAAATGATAAATTTGTTTGAAAAAGAATTTTCAAAAAATATAGGGGTGTTATATTTTACCCCTTTGAAATGAATTTATACCTAAAAATTTGTTAATTTGCTTAAAAAAAACTAATGTTACTTGTTCCACATTACATCCAATGTTTCCCAAATTGATTCTTAAATCTGGAGGTTTCTACAGAAACCATTGACTAGTTTATTGGTTTTGTTTCATAGAACCATCAATATTTAATAAAATATCTCTACGAGTTATTCCTAATAAAATATCATGATATAGTGGTAGAACAATTTGGTTTAGTACATGTGATTTATTAGGTATGAAAATCCCCATCAGACATACATGGAACACATCGTGAAACTGATATTGGTTTCATGGAAGTGAAAATCGGGGGGGGGGGGGCTACCATTATGATAAGAAAAATGTTTTAAAAGGAACCAATACAGGGGCTTAAGTTCCCTTTGTATCATAATCACTACTCAATCATTTAGTTTACATTTAATCAATTTACAAATAAGATCCTTCTCAAGGATATTAATATACATTGTTTACTCTTTAAGAACTAAAATATTAAAAGATCAATAATTTAATGATAAGTTCTTCTTTATATCCCTTTATATAAAAAACTGGCTAGAACTGGTTATCTAATACAGATGAATTTTATATTTTTATGCAATAAATTAAACTCTTAAACATAATATATGTTTAAGAGTTTAATTTAATTTATAAATATTTAACCATATAACCCATAAAAATTATGAATATAAAAAATAGACATAACTACACAATATTTATAAAATTAACATATCTGTAATTCTATAAACAAAAAGATATAACTCTTAATTTTCACATACCTAATATCTAAACACCTTCATCATATGTTTTCTTAAAAGATTCAAATGACTTAAATTACTATTAATACTTATTGAAAACAGAAACTCTTCTTTATTCCTTAAATAAAACAAAAATTATTATATTTATTGTTTAAATCCAAAAAATGTCTCTTAATGATAACATCAACCAATTTTTCAATAAATAATTAAATTTTTCAAAGGTAATATTTTAAATCCTATTTACATTATAAATTTCAATAATATCCTTATCCCAACACTATTATCCCAATATCAAGAATATATTAAGGTTTACATTTAACTTAGTAATTTTTTTTTCTATACAATATAACTATTCTTTATTATTAATTTTTGATTTCATTATCACCATTCTATATATTATTTTAAATCCTATATAAATAATATGTACTAAAAAATCCTTAAAAAGATCATAATTCATGACATCCAACATAAAAACACATCAATTATTCTAATTCATTACCAAACCATTAATTTTTATTCATAATCTTATTCCTTAAAAACTCTTTAATGCACTATGAAATATAAATCATGTATTAGAAATCATCCACCTCAATTTAATCTTTCTTATCACCTTTAACATTAACAATACATTTTTTAGAGCCCATAACATTCTTATTTTATTTGAAGCCTCCTCATCATTAGATGTATAACAATTACTCATATATCAATCATGATTCACAGCATGATTTATCACAAAAAATTATTTATCATCATAATGACCATTAGTTTCACATTTCAAACGTTATATCATCGATGATATATTAGGGAGACCATTATTTTCTTCCATTTCATTATTAAAACATTATATTTTTCCAGTACAAGTACTTGATTTAATTATATTTCAAAGGAAACAATATATTAATGCTCATTCGATACATTCACTTGTGTTTTAATTCCAACATTATAAACATATAATATTTATAATATTCATTCCACTATAGTATCCACCACCCAAACTCTAAATGAAAAATATCATTCTAATCCATGGTGGTTTTGGAGTTTTTTACGGTTTCAGTTTTTAATAATATATCTTGATAACTTATTAGGAACGATCAAAATATTCATAAATTCAAATATTATCCCATTTGGTCTCTCATAAATAAATTTACTATAACATACAAAGTTAATATAGTTCCTTATAGTTCCCATGACATACTAAACCAAAAGGCAGAGTTTGATCAACAATATTAATATTGCAGATTAATAAAATCAATAAAAATTACTCACAAATATATAAATCATTTCATCTTATTTTTAGTCATCGAAATGATATATTTATACAAGTTCATTCATGGTTATTATATAAATCATTCATGGAGGTTCCTAAAGACTTTTTTTTTCAAATCATATTCCACATGAGTATCAAACGAGGTGTGCAACAAGTTTCATTGTGATGAACCGTCTGATGATTATATCTTTTTAATGCAACATTTTCTATTTTTATAGAATTATACATATGTTCTATAGAAACATATCCTTTTAATATTCAAATTGGTATTTGATTTCTGTGAAACCACTATCCATATCCTTTACTAAAATACCATTATACATTCGTATACTTGGACACAACCTTATTCTTATCTATAAACATATATAGATAGATATCCATAGAGATAACAATTTTTATTTAAATAAATATTTCACATTCTATTTTGAAATTTGAAAAAAAATATTTTCAATTGAATTAAACTTCAATGATGTAGGAATTTATATAAAAATATCACATATTTTAAAGTCAATATTCAATATATTTCATAACAAATAACCCAAGGACTATAAAAGATTATAGTATTTTGGGATTATAAAAAAATATTCTAATTAAATGAATGATATTATACATCTATCATATTTACAATATCGCGTATACCTCCTCTTAGGAATACCGTACCTAAATATTAATCATAACACGGGGTAGGAAACCTATGAAAGTGTAGAATCATATGCTACATAAGGGTAAAAATATGATATATCAAAATATGATTATATGAAATAAAATGATAATAATAAGGTTATATTATCAGGGAAAAAACATTGCATGTTCATACCCAATATTTAATATATCATAATCTTTATTCATTGCATAAAACCTCTACATTTAAAAAATACATGTCCCCTAATATTGTGAAAAAATCATAAATCAATCAATAACTATAGTCGCATTTCATAAAATTATATAACTATACTAAATATAGACAACATATTTCATATTTCAATATTGGCTACTATGAACAGAAATATAGTGCAATGGGACTGATCACCAATTTCCCACTGTGAATTAGGAAGCACCAGTTTCCCATTGTGATTAACTATGCACTAGTTTCCCATAGTGGATAAATCCCATCGACATGTGTCACATTGGTATCTTTTGAGATTTAACTAATAATCCAATTAATAGGACAGTGATAAAGGTACCACTTATATATAATTAAATCTATACTACTGTGTTCCACAATATCATAAGACATTCATTATACCATAAAATCATAAATGGTGTTATTAAAATTGTTTTCAAAAATATTTCAACTCTTCACCATAACATAACACATGAAATAAAAAAAATTTCACAAACATTATTCTACATAAACATTAACCATATAGAAAAATTTTAATGATTGAGTCAATAAATATTATCACTAATAATGAATTTTTAAAATTAAAGGATGTCATCATATATGTATAATTATTATGAATGATCACCTGGAACATTTATTAAGGAATATACCATTTATAGTTTAAAACAATTTTTTAAATACTAAAATATTTTGAATATACATTTAATTATAAATATCAGAAAGAACTTATAAAGTATTTTCTAAATTTTAAGAAAACTTATTATAGAAAATATCCAACCATCCTGGAATTTTTTGTATAAATAATATTTTTAAATTCCTTTTATTTGAAAAAAATCATGAAAGCAATAGAGAAATATTCCAAGAATGTAATGGTCATGACTAAGGATATTTTGTTTTCTCAGAAATGTTAAAATAAAAATTTCTTTCATATTTTTAGTAAAATCAAAAAAATTGTTTTCTGTAAATTGACATGATTAATACATTAAAAAATTTAAATAAATATTATGAAAAAAAATATAAAAATGAGTTTAAAAAATCATTTTGTGTCCATAAAATAAATTTTTAATAAATTTTTAGTAAAAATCATATTCGAAGAAAACTGAATTTTGGTTGAATATATAGACAAATTATTTTTTCTTTTAATACACTATTAGAATCATTAGTATATTATGATACGAAAATAATTTTAACCCATTTATTCTCATGAAAAAATAATTATAGAAGAGTATTCAAGAGTTTATTGAGATATAAATCATAATATTTCAATATTGTAATCATAATCATTAAAAATCATGATAAGCAATGTGATTAGAACAAAATATTATTACCACAAGGGTATCGATGAATCATAACCACCATGAAATAATGACATTAAATGATGCTTATAATTTAATGAGAAGAAGAATATTAATTATATTAAATTTTAAGGGGGAATTATGTAATCCTGATTGAAGAACAAAGGTGCACGACATAAAATAGTTTCTAGTGAATGCAATTCCAATAATAAAATCCCATACCACTTTTTATATTTTGAATTGTAATCCCCATAACCAAGATATCTCATAATGGATCTGTAAATCCATATATTTTTTATTAAATTAACCATAATATAAAGTCATGGGAATTTCATACACCACAAAGAAGAAAAATGTGGTTAATTTGACATATGTATCAGAGGAATTGAATGTGAGATAAAAAATCATTTAAATAAGTATTGAATTACATAGTAATTTATTGAACATATTGTAAAAAAATGAAATGTTTTTAAAGATATATTATGAAACATGATCATATATCTCATATCAGTTATGATTTAAATAATACATTCTATTAGCTTTTTATTGAATCTTATGTTTTAAGGCCAATATTCATGTGATAAATACATTATTTTAGATGTATGTTTTAACATTGTACATATGCTACTCTTAAATTGAACATCATTCCACATATATATAAATTTAGCAATAAATTTTTTTAATTTATATTAATTATATATATTTGTAGTAATAAATAAAAGAAAATGATAGAAAATGAAATACACCGTTCATATAGACGGTATGACATACATACATATGAACGTTGTGCCAATTTTCATAATAGATAAATGTAAATAAAGGTAAATAATGTATTCTCTTTATAGAATAATTTATATTAAATATATATCAAATTTTTTATTTTATAATTTCCTTTAAACAACTTATATAAAGTCATTATGAAGAATGTTTCACATCACTTTGGGAGGCTTTAGTATTCCGTAAACAAAAATGATGTTATCATATTCCCATGTAATAGAGAGTATGAATATTTATGTTATATCATTTTTTTTGAATAATAATAATACCATAAATAATATATATATATATAATAAATCCATAAATATATGCATTCTTGTGAGGTTTTTATGGGAAAACAACAAAATATATTCCTACGTAAATACAATTGATGCTTTCATGACCCATTAATTGAAAAAGAGGAAATATTTTTGTTATAAAATAAAGAAAAATGGAATTTAATTATATGTAATATAGTGAATATATAATATATATGTATAGTTTATTAATAATTGAAGAATTACAGGTAAGAAATAATATAAAATGATCAATTAGGTACTTTACCTCTTCTTAGAACAACTACATTATTTTTCACTCCATAGATTATTTGTTTGGATTTATAATAAAATTGAGTCATATAGGATTATTAGAGGTGCGTAGGGACATTATTCGGGAGGGTATTTGAAAAAATGGTTTTGTATGTGTAAAGAGGAGATGACATGGGGAGGGCTTTTATAAATGAGGTGAGAGGACGACTGGTAATTTGTAAAAATAAAAAAGGCTCACCCACGTTATTCACATTAGAAAAGACTGTAAAATGTGAAATAATATATCATTGGTATTATAATGATTAAATACTTATAGAAAATTTTCCTTTACATGTTTTGGTTCATTTTTAAAATTAATTTTTTATTTTAACACCCAATGTGTCTTCTATGTGTGTTTTAATTTAATTTTACTCCAATAAAATATTATAATATATATTTTAATTTTATTTAAATAATTATTAAAATGTGATTTATTTAATTTATTAATAAAAAACACATTAGTGTAGATAAAAACAGATTTTTTCAATATGAGATTTTATTTATTTTGGAATAGTATTATTTTCATTTCTAATTAATTTATCAAAAATGTCATCATTTTGAATAATTTTGTATAAATATATTTTAATAATTTAGTTAATCATATTCATTCACATCATTAAATTGACTATGTAATAAAAATCATATTAAATAATAATATTTTAATATTATGTGACACTTTAAATAATCTGAGTGTTGTATTTAACAGAAAATGAAATAAGTGTTATGTGCTATGTATCCTAGACTGGTGGTTTAATATCTTTCAAAATATCTAAAAATTTAAATATCAATGAAACAAAATCTTAAAATATATTGGGGTTACATAAATCATGTTCAATTTTCCTGGAATAATAGTCATATATTTTTTTCAGAAAAATTTATAGATTCCACAGAACATGTATTACTTCATGATAATCACCAAGATCATGATTTAGTATTGTTATATTGGACTAGGTGAAAATTAATCCTTTTCCAACTAAGACGTGTTCTTTTATTTATAATTCATTTTTCACTATATATATTTTTTCATAGAAATTATAAATTTTATTTGTTTTAAATGAGGAATATATTATGTATTTTGAGTTTTATAAGAAAAATATTCATTCTATCATTGGTTCTTTTCCACCCTTACTAAAAAAAATTCTAAAACAAAATTGTTGGTCGGAGTGGTTTACTCAAGAGGGGGGTGAATTGAGTACCAATTAAAATTTCTGTATTTAAAAAACACTGTCTTAAAGACCCCCAAAATAAAATAATAAATTAAACTATAGTGAATTTATATTAAAGTAGAGGTTCTGTCAGATTCTCAAGGGATTGATTAATTCCCAGTTAATCAACAAAAGAGTGTGTGATTATCTTTTGAAACTAACTTAATAAGCTACTCTTAACATAAACACTTGATAATTTAATTATCAAAGTAACTTTAAAAACAGTATTGGTTTTAAAGTGATTAGCAGCGGAATAAAACTTTGAAAGAGATGGCACAACAATGTAACCAAGAGGTTCAGTCTCAAGCCGATACTTAGTCCTCTCAAAATTTTATATAAAAATGATCCACACCCTGGATCGGGGTTCAACAGTTTACAACTGTCCAGGTCCAAGACCTCTACCACAGTTCTTCGTGGGAATCAGTACAATAGCAACCAGCTGTCCAGGTCACACACAACCTCTACCACTGTTATTCGTGGGAAAGAAAGAATGAAAGAGTTTGGTAAGGATTTACAAATCCTTCACTTTGAGTACAGGAGACAGTGTATGTGTTAGATACAGCAGATAACACACACTGCTCGAAAAGAGTAATAATAAATCACAGAATAAGAGATGTAGAGTTTAGAAGTGGTTATGGTGATTTCGGTGTAGCTCTGGACTCCTTTGGATTTGATCAAAAGTGAGTCTGAGTCCTCCTCTCGTTTCTGTTTGAGAAACAGAGTGTCGTATGCTCCAGGTTGTATGCACAGAACACTTCTCGAGTATGCTTGATTGTCTATGAGCTTCTCTGTGTTCTTATCGTTCTTGTGTTTTTGGTATATTACCTCCACCACACTTTTCTGGTTCGCTTCTTGTTGTTGTTCGTTGATTTTTTGGGCAGCGTAGTCTTCTCGTATTTATCTCCCAACAGGGGACAGAAAAGATTTCTTTTCAGCAGGTACGAGGTACGGGTTCCTGACATCCGACAACCTTTATCAGGTATTTGACAAATCATAAAAATGTACATGATATGACTGTTAGATAGATTAAATATAGGAAATAAATAAATTCAAACAGTGAGTCGAGTGATCGGTAGGTAATCAGCATCGATAGCTTGAACATCGGTAGCTCAATGTCATTAGTTGCTTTGACTCTATCGGTGGCTCTATGCGTCGGTTGGAACATGCTTGTATCGGTGACATTGTTTATCGGTAGCTCCATGTGTCGGTAGCTCCATGCTCCATGCATCGGTAGCTCCATGCGTCGGTAGCTCCATGCGTCGGTAGCTCCATGCATCGGTAGCTCCATGCGTCGGTAGATCCATGCGTCAGTAGCTGTGAGTCTGTCAATAGCTTCGTCCATCGGTGACTCGTATTCCATCAGTAGCTATTTATACTTACACCGGTAGCTCTATGTTTGTATCAGTAGCTATCTGTAAGTCAGTAGATTACATTTATAAGCACATCGGTAGCTCTGTGTTAAGTCTATCGGTAACTCTGTCTGTCGGTAGACTAAGTCTATCGGTAGACTGGGTACTGGTAGCTCTTTATGAGTAGCTATAGGCAGATTACTTATCTGTTTTATGCAGAACACATCCGATTGGGTTAGAATCAATTTATAACTTGTATGAACATGGATAAATGAGGATTAACATATTTCAAAGACTATTTTAAAGATTATTATTGGTTTGATCATAGATTTGAAAGAATTAAAGTTTAGATCAATGATACTTAAAAAATATCATAGAGAATGAAAACATAATTGGGATTTTAAACACATATGAATATATGATTGAGATTATCAAAACAGGTGAGGTCAACAATCTCCCCCTTTTTGATAATCACAATTAATGAGATGGTAATATGGGCATTTAACATAGTGAACATATAATAGTAAAGAGTATAATATTGAATTCAATTTTCTCAGAGAAAACAGCATCAGAGATAATAGAAATAGTATGATATAGACATAAGTTATCAGAGGTAACAATCATAAGGTACTATATAGACATAAGGTATCAGAGGTAAAAATGAAAAAGGGTAATGTGTCTCCCCTTATTCCTTATTTTTTCTCCATTGAAAATATTTCTCATACTCTCATTTTGTTCTCCCCCATATTCTCTCATAAAAAGTTTCTCCCCCTTTGTGATAATCAAAAAGTGGGAAAGCATATATAGGAGACAAATAAAACATGAGAAGTAAAAGGAGTTTTGTATTAGAGTAGTCAAAAAGTACAAAAACAAATTACAAATGAATTCCTATCAAAAATCCTTGCCACTGGATCAATCCTCATCTGCAACGTGAGATTTCCATTTGGGATCAGAAGAAGGCTCGGGTGGTGAGGATGCAGGTGAAGGTTTTGGAATTCTATAAAAGATCAAAGGAGGCTGGGCCACTGACACAGAGTCAGGCCTGTAGGTTTAAGATCTTTGGGTGATCATTGGTGTGACGCTTCGAATAGCTTGAGCAGGAGTCAGCTGGACTGTGGAAGCAGCTGAGGCAGAAGCAGGCAAAGCAGGAGGTATGATGACTGGTCTGGCATCAACATGCAAGAAGGGAAGCAGCAGATTTCTAAAATCCATAATAATTCCTCCTCCTCTTTCCATAGCAGAGATGAAATAATCTTTGTTCTCCATGAATTTCTCTAAGGGAGGAGTCAGTTCTCGTAGCTTGCTCACTTGTTCTCGGAAAGCTTGAGTGACTGGAGGGAGCTTCATGTTTTCCAACATCAGCTTGAAGTGGTGTTCGAGTTGATGCTTGGTGAAAATTTTGGTGAAGTAGTAGTCCACTTTTCTTTTTATGGCTTCCTGAGAGGCAGAGGCTTCTCTCATATAATCTTGAACAATCTTCATTATTTCTCTGGCAAAATCTATTCTAGAAAGAACCACTCGGCTCAACTCTGATGAGTCCACATAGCCACTGGTTGAAATAGAGCCAATATCCTCCTTCAACATTGCTCGAACATGATTCAGGTCAACTGATAGTTTAGAAGTGAGAGGGCCAAGAGAGATGGAAATAGTTTCTTTAAAACTCTTAGACAAACCAATGATTAGGCTTTGAACTTGAGAGTCTTGTAATTGAACATGATCCTTCACTGAGGTTTTGAAACTTTCAAACACCGAGACAAACTAGCTTACTACACTCTTCACATAAGCTAGGTCGTTGTCAGCTTGAGACTTGGAGCTCATATAAGAATCCAAAGCAACAACTGTTGTCTTGAGAGCTTCCAGATCTGCTTCGATTCTTGATGATTGAGTCTGGCACTCTTTCACTTCTTCCATAAGCTCTGACATAAAAGAAGATAAATTACAAGCCAGAGATAGCTCGAAGGATCTCTCTAACATTTTCATTTCTTCATAAAAGCTTTGCTTCATCTCACCAACTGATGCACTGAATGATTCTTTCAGCTCATTCTTCATGGATTCAAGATCATATTTAGAGACAAAATCATTAGGGACAACTGCAGCAGATCCCCTTGTTGAGGCCAAACTAACTACATAATCAGTCATTATTGAATTAATTGAGGAAGCAAGAGAGGTTTCCATTAACTTCACTTCTTCAACAAAACTGGTTTTGAGGTCCTCTTTCAGCTTATTCATATCATGAAATCTGACCACATCATCTGGAAACAACTAAGAGGAAAGATCATAATTGGTCTTTGGTCTATTCAAAGACACCTCATTGTCAGAATCCGGATAATCCAATCCACAGACTATAAACCCTGGGTCTTCTACCCTGTCTCCAAGCTCAACAGCTACTGTAACATTTCCAGGAACAGATTGATGCTCCCCCTCAATGGGTGCATTCTCATGTATCACAACAGCATTCAGTGCTGGATTCTCTTCATCAGAATCTTCTACTACAAGTTCCACAGGTGCAGCATCTAGAAGATCTTCTGATACAGGTACAACTTCTTCTGTAACTCTTTCTACTTCATCAGCAGGCATAACTGAGTTTCCAATCAAAGGACTCATACTTAACCTACCAGAAGCAGGCGATTCAGATACATTCTCCTTTTCCTCTTCTTCTTGGTGAGGTACAGACTGGTCTTCCTCGTAAGTAGACAAAATTTCTTCTACCTTTCCTTTCCTAGAATAAACCAATTCTGCAACAGGACATGGGGGAAAGTCTGGATCTCCTCCAACATCCATAGGAGTTTCTTCTTCTTCTTCTGTTTCATCACTATAAACAGGTTCCTCTTCATCAGGTCTCAGACTCGGATCTCTCTCATCCTTTGGTCTTGAGGGATGATCCACAGGATTAAACCTATCATATATCTTTTGATCATCACTGACCCATTCTCCCTTCCATGGGTTCCAGTTAATTTTCATGTACTTACAAATAGTCGAGGTGATGCAGAAATTTTTCTTGACTACAACTGTCTCATCCTGAGACTCAGCTATTCCTTTCACTTTTATCATTACTGAAATCAGCTTGGCAAAGAACAAAGCATTAGTCTTTGACTTTGGTCTAATCATGTCTTCCATTTGAAGCATTAAAAATCTGCACAGATTGATTTTTACACCATGTCTTAGCAAATTAAGAAGATAGATATCTTGATATCTCATATTTGCAAAATCTCCTCGCCTCAGTATCAACACATGCTGAACAAACTTGAAAAGTATTCGATTCTCTCCATCCATTTCAGCAGCAACCACTTGCCTTTGATTCCCATTACCAGTCAGTTCTTGTAAGGCGGTTTCATAATCAAATATGTCACTGCTAGGTGGAATTGCTCTTGATACATACCCAGAGACACCTTCATGTGGTACTTTCAAACTCTCATCCCACTCTACTGAAGAAAAAGACATCTCTTTTCCATTTACAAAAGAGCTTACCCGATTCTCATTTTCAGATTTCTCGAAGGTTACAAACTCGTATAACTGTTTTACCAACTTCGGGTAGTATGGGCCATTGTTATTCGAGAAACAATCCACCCATTTCTGGTCCTCCAGAATCTCGAGTACTAACGATTTGCTAGGAAGTAGCTATTCCACGCACAGTTCCTTCTCGATTACTATGTCTCTATTCTGCAGGTGAGGATTCACTGGTCGCCTTCCCGATCTAGTTCTGACTTAACTAACACTGGCTTTATGTTGTGTCTTCTGCTTCTTAGCGTTTGGTTCTACTCTTTCATCTCTGACGATAGGAAGCTTAGTTTTTTCCATCACGGGTTTAGGGTTCTTGGCCGATTTGGGAGCTAAGGTTCGAAGGTGAGATATTTTGAGCTTGGTGAGGTAAGAAGTGGCTTAGACTTAGTTTTATCATTTAGGAATTCCAAATAAATGACTAAAATAGAGTAATAAAATAAAATAAAATGATTTGTATTCTTGACGGCAGACAGATGTTTTAAAACCCTGCATCGGTGTGAGTTAATCATCGGTGAGAAAAAAAATCGGTGAGAATTGTACATCGGTGAGAATTTCACATCGGTGAGGATTTTACATCGGTGAGAATTTTCACATCAGTGAGAATTTTACATCGGTGAGAATTTTCACATCAGTGAGGATTTTCACATCGGTGAGAATTTTCACATCAGTGAGGATTTTCACATCGGTGACAATTTTCACATCAGTGAGGATTTTCACATCGGTTGTGATTAAACATTCCCAATTCGTGTCTTATGTATCTTAGCCTATCTGAACTTAAAGGTTTAGTGAAAATATCATCCAATTGATGTTCAGTGCCAATAAATTCAAGAGAAATATCACCTTTTTGATAGTGATCTCTTAGGAAATGGTGTCTTACATCTATGTGTTTGGTTCTAGAGTGAGAAACAGGATTCTTAGAGATGTTTATTGCACTGGTGTTATCACAGTTGATTGAAACATGTTTAAAAACATATCCATAGTCCAAAAGAGTGTGTTTCATCCACAGAATTTGTGCACAGCAACTACCAGCAGCTATATATTCTGCTTCGGTAGTAGATAATGCAACTGAGTTCTGTTTCTTACTACACCAAGAAACTAAGGATTTTCCAAGAAAATGACATGTTCCTGATGTTCTTTTTCTATCTAACTTACAACCAGCAAAGTCAGCATCTGAATAACTCATTAACTCAAAGGATTGTCCTTTTGGGTAAAACAAACCTAAGTTAACCGTGTGTTTGAGATATTTAAAAATTCTTTTAACAGCAAGCAAATGAGATTCTTTTGGATTAGCTTGAAATCTAGCACACATACACACACTAAACATAATATCAGGTCGACTAGCAGTAAGATAAAGTAAACTACCAATCATATCTCTATAATTTGTTGGATCAACTGGTTTCCCAGTTTCATCTGCATCCAATTTACAGGTAGTACTCATAGGAGCTTCACTTTCCTTGATGCTATCCAGACCAAAACGTTTTAAAAGATCCTTTTTATATTTACTTTGATTCAAAACAATACCATTTTCATTTTAAAATACTTGAAATCCATGAAAGTACTTAAGCTCTCCCATTAAGCTCATTTCAAATTCATTTTGCATACTTTTTGAAAAATCAGTAAATAAAGAGTGTTTAGAAGATCCAAAAATAATATCATCAACATATATTTGTACAACTAAAACATCTTTATAAATTCATTTAATGAAAAGAGTTGGATCAGCAATCCCTTTAGTAAAACCTTTTGAAATAAGGAAATTGCTAAGTCTATCATACCAAGCTCTTGGAGCTTGTTTTAAACCATACAAAGCTTTAGAAAGTTTAAAAACTTGATTTGGAAAATGGGGGTTAGTAAATCCAGGTGGTTGTTCTACAAAAACATCTTCAATTATAAAACCATTTAGAAATGCACTTTTCACATCCATTTGATATAACTTGAAATCCAGATGTGCAGCATATGCCAGTAAGATTCTAATGGCTTCTAGTCTAGCTACAGGTGCAAAAGTTTCCTCATAGTCTATACCTTCTTCTTGACTATATCCTTGTGCAACTAGTCTGGCTTTGTTTCTAACTATATTTCCAGATTCATCTACATTATTTCTAAAAACCCATTTTGTGCCTATTGTCAAGGTGTCCTTAGGTCTGTCAACTAATTCCCAGACTTTGTTTCTTTCAAACTGATTTAAATCTTCCTGCATAGCTATTACCCGAAATTCATCATTGATAGCATTATTGATATTTTTGGGTTCTAGCTGTGAAAGAAAGGCTTGATGTTCAACCTGGTTTCTTAGAGAAGCCCTAGTTTGTGTTCCTCTATCAAGATTACCAACAACAGCTTCTAAAGGATGATTCTTTAGAATCCTCGTTGATCTGGTAAAGGTTGGACTAGAAATTTCAGGTTCATCTATAGGTTCTGGTTCAACAGAAGCAGATTCTGGAGAACGTCCAGAACTGGATACTTTTATAACAAGTTCTTTAGATTTATCATTAAGGTCTAGAATATACAAATCTTCTTCAAGATTCTCAAGAGAGGTTTTAGGCTCATGTGGATCATTTTCATCAAACTTGATGTGAACAGATTCTTCCACACATTTGGTTTTCTTATTTAATACTCTATAGGCTTTACTTGAAATAGAGTAACCCAGAAAAATTACTTCATCACTTTTGGAAGCAAACATATCCAAATTATCTTTAGTATTCAGAATAAATACTTTGCAACCAAAAACTTTAAAGTAATTAACCTTAGGATTTCTATTATTACACAATTCATAAGGGGTTTTCTTAAGAACAGATCTAATTAAGACTCTATTAATGACATAACAAGCTGTATTAACAGCTTCAGCCCAAAAATAAATAGGCAGATCATATTCATTGAGCATGGTTCTAGCAATTTCTTGTAGGGTTCGGTTTCTTCTTTCTACTACAACATTCTGTTGGGGTGTTCTAGGGGCAGAAAAGTAATGAGTATAGCCATTGTGTGAGCAATAAGATTCAAAATCTTAATTTTCAAACTCACGACCATGATCACTTCTCAGGGTCTTAATCTTAAGTCCACTAAGGTTCTCTACAGACTTGGAGTATTTGACAAAGTAAGAACAAGCTTCACTTTTGTGAGCTAGAAAATATACCCATGTATATCTAGAAAAGTCATCTACAAGAACATAAACATAGTGCTTCCCATTTAAACTAGAAACTCTTGATGGTCCAAAAAAATCCATGTGAACCAATTCAAGTGGTAGAGAAGTCGAAACTTCTTTCTTTGATTTAAAAGAAACGTTGTGTTGTTTTCCCTTTTGACAGGGGTTACACACTCTATCATTTGGGAATTCTAATTTAGGTAGGTCTATAAATAGGTTTTTCCTAGAATGTTTTCTAAGTGATTGAATGTTGCAATGTCCTAATCTTCTGTGCCATATCCAAGATTCTTTATGAAAAGCATTCAAACAAGTAATATTCTGCTTAGCTAAAGAATTCAGATTAACAGCATAAACATTCTCATTTCTTAAGGCAGAAAATACCAAATCATTCTTAGAATTAAAAACATTGCAAGAATCATTTTCAAATTTAACATGAAAACCATCATCACATAACTGAGAAATACTTAATAGATTGTATTTAAGGCCATCAACAAATAAAACATTAGAGATCAAAATTGAATCAGTGTTACCAATCTGGCCTAGGCCGATGATTTTCCCTTTTGAATTATCACCAAAGGTGACAAATCCTCCATAAACTTTTATTAAACTCTTGAAACAAGAGAAGTCTCCTGACATATGTCTTGAACATCCACTGTCCAAATACCAGGTCTCTTTATAGGAGCTCTTTCAGCAAGTTCCCTACAAAACAGATTTAGATGGGAGATGATTTTGGTACCCAGATTTTCATGGGTCCAGACAGGTTAGCCAATAACACTTTAGGTACCCATATTTTTCTAATGGGTCTCATATAATTTGTAGAATTGACATGCTTTGAAAGATAAACTTTATTAGATCCATAGCTATGTATATAACTGGTTGAAGCATATGAAGTTCCAGAATTACCTTCATTCTGTCCAGATTTAGAAATGAATCTAGTTTTGACAATTTTCCTTTGTCCAGGTTGGTATCCTATACAAGTAGTATATTTAGGTGCTACATTCTTTCCTAGCATCTGTGTTAGTGTATTTTTGCCATTGGTGAACTTCTTTAAGTGTTTCTTGAGTTGTTCATTAGATAGTTTCAGTTCAGTATTCTCTTTTAACAGTTCAGCATTTTTCTCTTTTTCAATAGTGAGTTTGGTTTTAACTGTAGTGGTGAGAGCATGTTGTTTCTTTAATGACTTGTATTTATCCTTAAGTTCATTACATGTCTCTTCCAGCATATCACAGTATTCAAACAGTTCAGATTTAGACATGTTATCACCTTCAGAATCATCTCCAGAATAATATGAATTTGAATCAAGAGTTTCAGCAGTTACCTCAGAAGTGTTTGTCATAAAGCACATGTTGGCTCTATTACTTTCAGAGTCTGAAGATTCAGATTCACTTGTGCTGTCTTCTGAATCACTCCAAGTAGCCTTCATGGCTTTCTTAAACTTATTGTCCTTATATTCATATTTCTTTTTATACTTCAGCTTTGGACAGTCGGCTTTAATGTGTCCTTTTCTCTTGCACTCATAGCAGACAACATCATCTGATTTGTCATTCTTCTTCCAATCCTTTTTCCATTTACCTTGGTGATCATACTTACCCTTATAATTTGTTTTTCTGACGAACTTATTTTTCCTATAATATTTCTTAAATCTTCTAGCAATGTGAGTCATCTCAGCATCACTGTCAGAATCACTTCCACTGTCTTCACAACCTGAACTTTAAACTACACCTTGAAGCTTTTCTTTGTCCTTATTCTTTGAAGTTGGGTATTTGAAAGCGACAGACTTTCTTGGGGGTTCATTTTCTTCCTCTTTGTTCACTTTAAGCTCTTCTTCATACATCAACAGCTTTCCAATTAGTTCCTTGACTGGTAGAGCAGCTATGTCACATGATTCTCTGATTGAGACAGATGTGCCTCTCCATCTATCAGGTAGACATCTCAAAATTCTCATAATTTGTTCCTTCGATGAGACATCCTTTCCTAGCGAGATCATTGTATTGAAAATTTCATTGAACCTGAGATACATGTCAGAAATGGGTTCGTCAGGCTTCATTTTAAAATTATCATACTTGATAGTATAAGTGTTCAATCTCATTTCTTTAACATTCTTTGTTCCTTCATGAGAAACAGCTATGGTATCCCAAATTTCATATGCAGTTTTACATGCAGAAATTCTATTAAACTCTTCATCTCCTAGAGCACAATACAAGGCATTCATAGCTTTACAGTTGTTATTGTAAGCAGTCTTTGTAGGTTCATCCCAAGTAGATCTAGCAGTAGTAGACATTTTGTTTTCTGATTCAATAGCAGTCCAAATATCAAAACCTATGCTTTCTAGATGAATTTTCATTTTCAGTTTCCTCTGAGCATAATTAGTTCCATTGAAGAAAGGTGGTTGGTTAGTAGCAGCACCCTCAAGTCTATTGTCCATGATGAGAAAATTTTAAAGAGATAAAAATTTAGATATAACAGAAATTTTAAGAACTTTAAAATACAACAAAAATCACAGTTCAAAAGCAGAGTACGGTTAGAAAGTATTTTCAATCCTCTGATACCAAGTGTTGGTCGGAGTGGTTTACTCAAGAGGGGGGTGAATTGAGTACCAATTAAAATTTCTATATTTAAAAAACACTGTCTTAAAGACCCCCAAAATAAAATAATAAATTAAACTATAGTGAATTTATATTAAAGTAGAGGTTCTGTCAGATTCTCAAGGGATTGATTAATTCCCAGTTAATCAACACAGGAGTGTGTGATTGTCTATTAAAACTAACTTACTAAGCTACACTTAACATAAACACTTGCTAATTTAATTATCAAAGTATCTTTAAAAACAGTATTGGTTTTAAAGTGATTAGTAGCGGAATAAAACTTTGAAAGAGATGGCACAACAATGTAAACAAGACGTTCAGTCTCAAGCCGAGACATAGACCTCTCAAAAGTTTATATAAAAATGATCCACACCCTGGATCGGGGTTCAACAGTTTACAACTGTCCAGGTCCAAGACCTCTACCACTGTTCTTCGTGGGAATCAGTACAACAGCAACCAGCTGTCCAGGTCACACACGACCTCTACCACTGTTATTCGTGGGAAAGAAAGAATGAAATAGTTTGGTAAGGATTTACAAATCCTTCAGATTGAGTACAGGAGACAGTGTATGTGTTAGATACAGCAGATAAAACACACTGCTCGAAAATAGTAATAATAAATCACAGAAAAAGAGATGTAGAGTTTAGAAGTGGTTCTGGTGATTTTGGTGTAGCTCTGGACTCCTTTGGATTCGATCAGAAGTGAGTCTGAGTCCTCTTCTCGTTTTTGTTTGAGAAACAGAGTGTCGTATGCTCCAGGTTGTACGCACAGAACACTTCTCGAGTATGCTTGATTGTCTATGAGCTTCTCTGTGTTCTTCTCGTTCTTTTGTTTTTGGTATATTACCTCCACCACACTTTTCTGGTTCGCTTCTTGTTGTTGTTCGTTGATTTTTTGGGCAGCGTAGTCTTCTCGTATTTATCTCCCAACAGGGGACAGAAAAGATTTCTTTTCAGCAGGTACGAGGTACGGGTTCCTGACATCCGACAACCTTTATCAGGTATTTGACAAATCATTAAAATGTACATGATATGACCGTTCGATAGATTAAATATAGGAAATAAAGAAATTCAAACAGTGAGTCGAGTGATCGGTAGGTAATCAGCATCGGTAGCTTGAACATCGGTAGCTCAATGTCATTAGTTTCTTTGACTCTATCGGTGGATCTATGCATCGGTTGGTACATGCTTGCATCGGTGACTTTTTTTATCGGTAGCTCCATGCGTCGGTAGCTCCATGCATCGGTAGCTCCATGCATTGGTAGCTCCATGCGTCGGTAGCTCCATGCATCGGTAGCTCCAGGCGTCGGTAGGTCCATGCGTCGGTAGCTGTGAGTCTGTCAATAGCTTCGTCCATCGGTGACTCTTATTCCATCGGTAGCTATTTATACTTACACCGGTAGCTCTATGTTTGTTTCGGTAGCTGTCTGTAAGTCAGTAGCTTACATTTATAAGCACATCGGTAGCTCTGTGTTAAGTCTATCGGTAACTCTGTCTGTCGGTAGACTAAGTCTATCGGTAGACTGGGTACCGGTAGCTCTTTATCAGTAGCTATAGGCAGATTACTTATCTGTTTTATGCAGAACACATCCGATTGGGTTAGAATCAATTTATAACTTGTATGAACATGGATAAATGAGGATTAACATATTTCATAGACTATTTTAAAGATTATTATTGGTTTGATCATAGATTTGAAAGAATTAAAGTATAGATCAATGATACAAAAAAAAATATCATAGAGAATGAAAACATAATTGGGATTTTCAACACATATGAATACATGATTGAGATTATCAAAACAGGTGAGGTCAACAATAATATATGACGAAAGTGATCAAAATTATCTAGTTGATGTATGATGACCATTTCATAATGTTTTTATAATGTCTTATACAAAATAAGGAATGTATATAGAAAAAGAAACATATTTCAATGTTGATAATTTTTAAATTTTATAGGATATAATGTTTATAAAATTAAATAATATTAGATATAATATTAATTTAAAATCTACCAATACATAAAAATTCACTAGTGGTTACACTAAAATATATGCTATTGTATTGTAATAAGAATATCATATAAATTATAGATCTATCAATTCAATTATCTGTAGACATGAAAAAAAATGAGTTTATATTAGAATATAAATTCCCTAGTAAAAATGAAATTTTGAAAACCTTGTTTTATGATTATTATAGTTATATGAATGTCAAAAAAACTAGAGTAAAACATTGAAAATATTATGTTTGGGACAACAAAAAAAGATGTATAGTGAGAGTATTACATAATAGAATGGTAGACTCACAAATATTGGGATTGATTTTTCTTCTTTGTTAACCCTTGTTCCTAAATTAAGAAATATAATTAGAGATTAAATGATTATTATTAAAGAAATACAATGTAATGTATGCTGATATAAATAAATTGTATATATTTAAGGATCAAATAATAATGGAATATAATTGATCATTAATTATATATAATATAGATATGTATGTTATGTACGATAATTACAAGTTGATAATTATGGAAATTATATTATTGAATTTTTCTAAATCATATAAAGAGTTTAAAATCAATGAACTATATTATTAAAATCCTCTAATGGAAATGAATCATGATGTTCAAAATGTAGTGGTAAAATCAGTCATTTTAAAGAGTGGATAAAAAATTTATACTATATGTGAATATAAATAAAAAATCCAACAATGTATTATAAAATATTAATTGAAAATAAAAAGAAGTTATATATTATTAATGGATAATTCAAGTGTATATACAGATTTATATCCCATAGTTTAATGAAATGAATAAATATGAAATGAATTACAAAAGAAAATGTTATTACATGTTATATATAAAATTCATTGAATGACACAAGGAGGGTGTAAGGATATTCTAGTGTTGAATCAAAAACTGACTCTAAAGTTGAGATATAAAATTAGAAGTCTAATATAAGATTTAAAAAAATAATCTTTTTTGGTTCATTTGTTTTAATTAGTAAATGAAAAATAATAAATAAAAATATATCCTTTGGAAATATAAATTAATATAGTTACAATTTTTTATATTATTATTATAATCTTAATGGGTAACAAATGTTATATTAAAGGTTTTACTTGTATAAGGTTCCTCCAGTTCTTGGATTATGGCCATTTTTTTCCGTAAGGGGGGAATTTATCAATTTTAGTTCATTCTACAATTTTTGATGTTATAGGATCCCAATCACATTTCTATTTCCAATTTATTTAAGAACTATTACAATAAAATTTATAATTAAATAGATTAGGATTATTGAATATAGTGTTGATGGGTCTTGATAGTACCTTTTAATCCATCAAATAAAAATTTGTAGTTTTCCATTATTTAACATTCTAATTTCGATTAGATTTTTTTTCAATGAAAAATAATTACCTTGAAATATAAATATTTTTTCTTCTCTATGGTATTTTTTATGATTAAACATTAGTATAATGCATGGATTTATACAATATTTACATACTGAGACACTAAATGAAAAATTAGTTCCTTATTATAAAATAATATCAATTTATTTTATCTTCAATTTTTTAAAATATAAAAATGTTCAATTTGAGAATTGTTTTCATATGAACTATCCTTAAATCATTACATAATTGTTAATTAAATAGATAATTTATATTTAGGATCATTTCAGGATTAGTGTTTTATAGAAATAGGCCATAACAATTAAATTACATCTAAAAAATTATAATGTAGACACTTCTCCTCGCATTCCCTTTTTTCATAACATAATATTTCAATAAAAATGGTCATGTCTAGTAAAATGCATTGGACATGAAGACTATTCCTTGATCATGTCCATGACCCCATTCATATTAATTTCATTTCAAAAACATTTCAAAATATGGGATGAGCATAAAGAGATTAGTAATGATTATAAAATAAGGAATAAAACAATTATTCCTTAAATACATACCAAGTATTTTCTCATTCCTCATGAAATCCTCAGATTTAGGAATAACACATTGAAATGGTAAATCATAATGGAAACTTGTGTATCTTTATCATACTTATATTGTTGCATTCACAGCTACATAGGGAGTTACACTTGGAATAACCATCAAAGTATATTCCCGGAATCTTGTATGAGAAACATTATCTATCACAATAACCACTATATTCAAGCGTTATCTCGGGCTAAACTTCCCTTTTTTTATCCAGTAAGCACCCATATTAGAAAAAAATTCCCAAGAACCATAATATATTTATAACACATAAGACAAACATAAATGAAATATATCATTTCAACATTTCAATCACAATATATGATTTAAATATATTAACATAAAAAATCAATTATCAATACAAATTTCATTAAGAATATATGTAAATGATTATATGGTATATATTTTCCTTTTGAAAACATTACGACATGTTAAGGAAACAAAAGATCAAAAAATTCTCACTGGAGCACAAAAGGTCATTGTCATCTCTTATATTAAAAGAATCACTTTTTTGTCGTTTTATTAAAACCTCATGTAAAAATATTACCTTTTAATGAAATTAAAATTCAAAGGTGATTATACACCATATAAATGAATGTCTTCTATAAAATAGAATATTCTTCAATGAATGGAGCTTGAGATGAAATCACATACCCCATGTCTGACATGACCCGTTTGTTCATTAATATATTGAATAACAACTACTGTTAATTTATATTTTACTATGAACGTTTTTCTACATTATTATTCATTTTATATCACTTATTACCATGTGATAAACATTATGTAATCATTTATGTTAATAATATTAGTTTATTCTATATTTGGTACTTGAGTCAAAAACAAAATCCACATATTTAAAAGTAGTTCGTGTAGAAAAAGTACATTATCCTCAGAAAATTATTGGTGATTTAGAAAACAGATATATCATATATAACCAGTACATACCTATATTTATAATTGTACATAACATTTAGAGGTATGAAATGAAATTCTCCATTCATAGAGACGGAAAGTCGTACGTACGCATGAAGGCTAATTTCATTTTTATTTCATATTTAATGGAATTAAAACATAATGATACAAAGATATATTATAATTACAATATAATATCATATATAATATCATTAATTCAATCCTTTATATGTTACATGCATATCATGAACAAGCCGTATCACATTGAGGGTGTGGTAGTCCGCACTTCCTCAAATGACAATATCATATTTACCCATTATGGAAACCATACAGATATGATATAAATTAAAAATAAATAATTATAGAGAAAATATAAATATAGTATTTATTTCTTGTAAATACATTTTCATCTTAATGTCCAGCATAAGAGGTGGATTGAGAAGATTGAACAATCATCGTTTCGTGAGACAGTTGTTCATCGTCCACAGAAACAGTAAGTTCATTAACCATTAAACCGATTTGTGTGTATGTGTAGTTAAGAATAAATCTAATATCAACATCCCCGAATATTTTGGATCACATTTTTTTTATAAAATAATGGAATAAAAAGAGAATGGATGTTGGTGAAGTAAAATAAAATAAAATAACATAAGTGAAGACATTGCCTTCAAATCGAGTAACTCCCTTAGGTTTGAACCAAAAATATTTCTTGAAGTGCCTTCATCCAAAGGTAAGGCTTCTAGAAGGAAGATATGTATCTTGATAGATTATTTGAGAAGATTTATGAAGATCCAAGGGGCCTGAGAGGTGTGAGTAATGGGTTAGATGATGAGTCTTTTTATAATGGGGGACGCGATCATTAGAAATGTTTAAAAATAATATTTTATAAGATAAAAAAATTCAGTTTCGAAAGGTCCAAAACATATTAAAGATGAATATAAGATTACTCTTCTTCTAAATAAAATCATCCAATAAGAATTTTAGATGTGTGGATATTTTTTTAATATTTATAATCTTATTTATTTAAAACGTTCATTAATTAGGTAAACTATGCATCCTTATTGTTTCATAAATAATATTATTTATTTGATTTCCAACAATTATAAAAAAATACCATGATGTGAGAAATATTTTTTGAATATGAATTAAAATTTATAGTCAAAAATATAAATTATACAAACCCACATTAAAATTCTTTTATTAGAATAATACATGATTAGGATATTTTTACACTAGTTTATGTCCAAATTAAAATTGAAATTACTTACAATGATCATCAATGAATTAGATTGTGAACATAGAATCTAATTACACTTTAAAACCAATTAAAATTTTTATATAACCATATAATTATTTTATATTAAAAGGTGGTGTTGAATTAAAATACAGTATTTTTCACAATTCATTAAAAAATGAATTATATAAGAAAAATAGAAAATATTCCAAAATAAATGTATATTGTCCTGATTATAAAGAATAATATTATTTTTTCAAACATAACATATAAAAATTTACAAGAATATATTTAATGAGTGTTTTCCATTAAAAGGATGTTAATCGACCCATTAATGAATATTAGAGTATTTATGCCTACAAATAAATTCATTCACATTTTAAGCAAGAAGCATTTATTGTATAAATGTAAAAATATTTATCTATCATGTATAATCATATTGTAGTTAGCTATGTCCATTCCTACAATAACAATGGCTAGGCGTTAACTGCAATTTAAAATACTATTATATTATTCTTTTTCATTATAACTTAGAATTGTGCGAAACATTAGATGTCAGAGAAACCCATTGTTGTGTGTCATGTAACCCATAAAACATAGAATCCCCTTTAATGTAAAATTAATAATTAATTCACAAATATGAATATTAAAATTAAAATGTATTGTTCTTTATTTACCTGGATGTTACATCCTTCCCCCCTTTTATAAATTGAGTCATTTCAATTTATTCATTTATCAAATAAATTGGTGTACTTATATCTCATAGAATATTCATATTCCTCCATTACCCCTGAAACGATATAGTTTTTTTTCCAAAATCTATAAAAGATGAATTACCTTATTCTGTAATACTTCTTATCTTCAATCAATAATCTGGACTGGTTGTTCCTCATAAGAGATATTCTTTTTCAAATGAACTACCTCTATATTTAAAACATTAGATTGATCTGGAATATACATTCTAAAAATTGAAACATGAGAAACATTGTGTACCTATGATAAACAGGGAGGTAAATACACTCTGTATGCAACTGATCCAACCTTCTCTGGGATTTTATAAGGTCCAATGATCCTCTTGGTAAAATTTACTTTCTTACCAAAATGAATCACACTTTTCCATGGAGAAACATTGAGAAAGACATGATCACTTACCTCAAAAAAGTTTCATCCTGCAGTTATAGGCAAAAAATTTCTACATGCTCTGAGCTGTTCGCATGTGCTTTAGAATCCATTGAACTTTTTCTTCCATCTCTTCCACCAATTCAGGTCCCATAAACATCATTTATGATACATCATCCTTAAAAAGCAAGAGTTAGACAACGATTCAAATATAATTCCTCAAATGAAGCCACATGTATACTAGAATGATAAATATTATTATAAGAAAATTCAACAAAAGAAATATTTTGGGATAAACTTCCCTGATAATACATTGCGAAAGCACGTAACATATCCTCCATTGTCTTAATTGTTCATCTTGACTACCTATCTGATTGTGGATGACAATTTGTACTGAAATTTAATTCTGTACCCATCAACATCTGAAGGCCTTTATAACAGTTAGAAGTAAACCTGGGATCACAATAGGATACAATGGATAGGGTAACTCTATACAACCTTACTATCTCTTAAATATACAACTGAGTAAGATGATCTAGATACAACTTGTCTTGAATAGAAAGGAAAAGATCATATTTTTTCAATCAATCAACAATACCCTAGATTGCCTTATTACCTTGAGATGTATTTGGTAATCGGATAATGATGTCAATGGATATATATTTCCATTTCCACTCTAGTAACGGTAAGGACGAAGAATCCCTTTTGGTTACTAGCACTCTACTTTAACATGCTAACTAGTCAAACCCTTCTCTATAAAATCAGTGATACCTCATTTCATTCCATCCTACCAGTAATAATCTTGAAGATCACTGAACGAACTCTACCTTTTTCTATATCTCACTTTCTTATTTTTTCGATTTCTTAATTCAGTCTGATAGAGATGATTTCATTGACACCTAAAACAAAAAATAGTAATTTCCTACACCAATAACTTCTATGCCAATGCTCATCAAATCATTAATCAAATGATCTTGTACTGAACGAAACAAGGATATTGTAGTATTACTTTTTCATGTAAAAGAATCAACCACTTTTTTACATAACTAAATGGTAATGAATCATGAAATCATAATCCTTGATAAATTCCAACCATCTCCTCTCTCTCATGTTTAATAATTTCTGTGTAAATTTATACTTTCATATTTTCTGGTCAGAATATATTTTATATTTTATTCCATAAAAATGATTTCTCAAAAATGTTAATTAAAAAACAATAGAATCTAATTCCAAATCATATCTAGGGTAATTTAACTAAATATATTTCAGCTAACATGAAGTATAATTAATTACCTGATCATTCTGTATAAGGGCACTACCAATACCTTTCAATGAAGAGTCACTATAGATAACAAACATACCATTTTTTGAAGGCAGTTCCAAAACTGCACCATGCACCAATTTTTTTTCATTTAATTAAAACAATCATCACATTCTTTTGTCCAGATGAACATTACACCATTTCAAGTTAACATAGTCATTGGACTTGATAACTGTTAAAAATTCACGACAAATCTCTGGTAATAATTTGATAAACCCAGAATAGTATGTATCTTGGTTATATTTGTTGGTTCTTGACATTATTGAACAACTATTCATTTTAGAAGGATCGTCAACTATGCAAATTTTTGAAACAATGTGACCATGGAATGAATTTTTTGTAACCAAAACTGACAATTACTTAATTTAACATATAGTTTTTTTATTTATGGTTTATAAGAAAACCCTTAAATAAAATTCATGCTCTAAATTTCATTTTAAAATTACCCAAATATCTTCAATAAAAATGACCAAAAACTTATCCATAAAACTGACAGATAATTCTGTTATTAAGATCCATGAATACAACATGTGCACTAGTTGACCCAAAAAACATAAGAACAAAATCATATTGGCCATTTCTAGTATGAAACATGGTCTTCAAAATGTCTCCTTTTATTACATTCAACTGATGGTACCCAGACCACTAATCAATATTCTATAAATACTATGCTCCCTAGAACTGATCAATCATATCCTCGATATGACTAAAAGGATACATGTTCTTAATAGAGATGTTATTCAATGCTATATAATCAATGAAAAGTCTCATTTAAATAACTTTATTTTTTTTAAAAAAAAGACCAAAGCACCATATGGTGATGTTCTAGGTCAAATGAAAAATTTATCTGATAACTCTATAAATTTCTTATTTAATAATAAAAGATCAATTTGATCAACTAGATACGAGGTTTTTGAATTTTTATTAGCATCTGAAACTAATGGAATAGTATATTCAACTTCTTGATTAGGTATAATAACCGAAAACTCATCAGAAAAAATAAAGGTACTCATTTACTACTGGTATATCATCAATCTGGCCATTTCCATTTTTCAACACGATTTGAAAGGTAATAGTCATTTCCATCATTCAATAGTTTCTCATATTCCTGATATGTTATCAAAATCCAGGGTTCATTCTTGTACACAAACAGAAAATATTTCTGAAAAGTAACATATTTTTCATTACAGTCAATCATAGCATGATAAACATAAATCCAATCCATACCCAAAAAAAACCAAACTCTAATAGAAGAAAAAAATACATTTTTTACGTAGATTCATTCCTCACAGTATGAAAGGAAGGTTCTTATAATTTATTTTTTCTCAAAATTTCCACAAATGTTTTTACCATATGTTTAGGATTCCTATCTTGAGATGGAATTACCAATTTACTAGAATACATCTCAGAAATGAATGAATTCTGTAATGGCCCGGACCACTCCGGCCCATTCCATTGTCAAAAAGAAGGTCATGAAGTGTTATGGATGGTAGAATGGACTTTTCCCTCACTTTTCAGAATTTTGTAACTACACGCCGTGTAGTGTGATTAAACATTGTGTTCCACCTCTCCGGGTATACCCCGTGCTGAAGTCGTGCCCTTGCCGCGTGAGATAAATGAGTACACACATTGTATCTCATACTACACGCCATGTAGTTCCTCCCCGCATACGTGTTACCCTCAAATTGTGTGTCGACCAGTCAACAACCGTGTGCCGCGTTGAATGCCATGTTGGAAGCTGCATGGGGACCATGTGAAATGGCCTAGTACACGCCTTGTACTAGGAAGTACACATCGTGTACTTTATTTTTTCTCACCTATAAAAGAAGGGGTCCTCTCCTCTTTTTCAAATCATTCCTCTCCTCCCCATTCCTTCGAGCAGAGCTCTCCAGAGAGATTCCAAAGCTCGTATCTTCCATATCAAATTCGTCTGAGCTCCGACTTACGATCCGTTAGCGGCCACGAGATCGTAACGACAAGGTGGAACTTCTGTTCTTGTATTTTTTTTTCTCTCCCTTCGGCCTTTACTTATTATCTTCCACCCTAGGAGGATTTTTCTGGGTTTTTTTAGAAGAGATAGATGCCGACATACATCTTCTAATGTTGATTCGGGGGAGCGTGGTGATCAGAACCTATTGAGGATGGGATCTTACCTTCATCTCTATAATTTGTGCATCATGCAGGGTGGGTATCCTCTTATTTTTGTGAGATACGATTGAAACAATAAATAGATATAATAACTGGTTAATGAATGGGGATGAGGAAGTTTTTATGTTTATCTTTGTTTATCCTATTGTTATGTTGTGAATTGAATAGGCTTATGCCTACAGAAAACCACGATCATTTGGGGCCTTTTCTTGTGAAATTTAATGATGCCTTTTTTTCTAGACCGTTGTGTGGATGGGAACATGTGGAACAATGTAAATGGTTAATCACGTAAAGTTGGTTGATTAAATGAATATATGGAACCCTTGTATGATCACCCAGGTTGAACAAAATGGAATAATGAACATGTGGGTGTTGGTTTGGTTATGTGGTGTGTGAAGGGGGGGGGGGGTGAATCCTAGGTTTTTCGAATAGGATGGGCAGTGGGGCTGCTGAAATTGATATTAAAGAGGAAATGATGTGACACAAGCCTTGTTTGGTGATACAGTTGTGGAGATGTGGTTGTAGTGGAAGTATGGCTGCAGTAATGGGTTGTGATATTAAAAGAATGTGGAAAGTTGATAAATGAACTGGGGGGATGATAATGAATTAAACATGGGAACAATCACTGGGGATTTACTGATGATAAAACGGTTGGTTTTGTGTTGCTTGTGTTTTATCTAACTTAACGTGTGGTTAGCAGGGATATGTTTTACGAAATGCTTGATATGGTTGGTTGTTGTTAATTTTGTAGTAGTTATGGAACTAATAATCTAATTCTATTGAAACATGAAATCCTCAATGTGGATGGGATTTTTTGTTGTATGCATGCTTCATAGTAGCAGTGTCGAGGCACGTGCTCATTTTAACTATTTAGAAGCCATAGGTTGGACTCTGTGTTTGGTATATATATATGTATCTGTATAGATGTGTTTTTTCGCACCCCACTCATGTTGAGCACTTAGTGCTGAACACTACCATTTCATGGGAGAGGGTGCTTTACCCTTATTTACTAGCTCTTTCCTACTCCTTTTCAATTGGCTATGATGACATGAGGTGACCTTACACCCAAGACTCTTCGGGTAGGTTTCGACTGGGGTGGTTTTATCCCAATACTCTTTTTTCATGTTTATTGTTCCCAAGAATCTTCGGGATGAGGCCCAGGTGTGTTCGGGCGGGGATGTGATTGTGGTTAGTGAGACATAGGTGTGTGCTGTCGGGATATGTGGTTGTGAGTCCTCGGTGTGTGGGTGGGTGGGATATCTGGTTCTTGAGGCCCAGGTGTGTGCAGGCATGAAGAGTGTGTTAGCTACATGACTTTCACTGTTAGGAAGAGCAGCTAACTAGTGAGAAATGGTGAGGGGTACCCAATACTCTTGTTCTTATATAATAGTACTACTACCTATGGTTTTGTGTTTTGGTGAGCGTGGCTAGTGAGGTTGGGTGGAGAGATTTCCTTGCTAGGTTTTGGTTTCCTCTGTTGTTCTCACGGTACTTTAGGATGTCTCCCAACCTTTGCATGATATCATTAGGTTTCCCTACTGAGTATACACATATTCTCAGCATACATTTACATTCAGGTTTATTGGAGTACTACCAGGGCCATGCGGGACCCTACTAGTCGGGATAGTTGGAGATGTTGCAGTTGTTGTTCTCTTGTTTCTTTTTGAATTGATCTTCTGAGTTTTCATATACATGTACATTGTTTTAGAATTTTGTAAACAAGAATGTGGGATTGGTTTGGGTTTATTTACTTTTTACTTTTTTGTGTTTGACTCATCCTATTTCCCAAACGTAAATAATACAAAGGGTAACGCCTCCCATATTTGTGAAAACTCATAGCCTTTGTGCTAGTTGCAGCTCTGGGGCCTACTGGAGGTGGGACTCAGCGGTCATTATCTCCCTTTCACTATTGCCAGCACAAGAGGGGCATCTTTGGTGGGAGGGGGTCGTGACAGAAAGGTGTTATAGGTGATATTTGAGAGATAATATGGAGTCTAGAGTTAGGCATGGTGAGGATGGTATGGTAGGGCGACAGTGTTGACCGGTCTTGGTGCATGAGATTGGCCATGGAAGACCGGCTAGGACACGAGATTTTAGGTTCCCCTATGATCCAATGCAAGGACTCTGATCCTACCGAATGACCAAGTGAGACTACATTGATGGAATGGTAGAGACCCTATGGAAGGTTTATGCATCATAATGATTGTGTTTTACTTGATTTTGGTGTTTTGGGAATGAAATAGAAATAATGTGATAAAATGAAACCTTGAGAAATTTCCTTACTACTTGGGATTAGGAGATCTTTGTTTATCATATATCTATGGCACCTAGACGTCGTCCCCAGGTGACTCAGACAGTCGAAGCCCAACAGATTCAAGTGGTCAAACAGTTGAGGATTGACTGAGAGGAGGAAGATGGCCAGTGGTAATAGACTCTCTGTTCTTTCCAGTGACAAACCCTCAAGATGTACGATGGTTGTACTTCGGATATAGAGACAGAGGGGTGGATTGAAAATCTATGGATCACATTTACTAGGATTTTTGCTCTGAGGGAGTACCAGGTTCCCCTAGGAATCAGTCAGCTAAGAGGTGCGGCACGTCAGTGGTGGACACAATACCTTAGGGAGAGGTCAGAGGTAGAGGTTTTGTGTGCTGACATTGAGAAGGTGTTCCGAGAGGAATTCAATTCTTCCATGATAAATACAGAAAAGCGGTAGGAGGTAAACTACCTCTAGTAGGCGATTATTTCAGTACGAGAATTGGGGATCATGTTCAAGGGTATCCTACGATTTTCTATGGATCTCTTTCCGGATGAAAAGTCTCAGGCAAGACGTTTAGAGGAGCACTTCTTCCATCGCTCCAGTATGTTGTCGCCCCCTTCAACCTTACGATGTACAAGGTAGTACATAAAAATTTAGAGGTTGTAGAGAGGATGAACTCACATGGAGGTACACCATGAGAGGGGATCCAACCTGGTTCATCGAAAGGGATAGCAGTCAGCAGCAGGTCTCCTTTGACAGGACCTTAATGATTCAGGCCAGTAGAGAGCAGGCCCAAGCAGTTCCAGTTCAGATCTTTGGGTCCTCCTCCATTTTTCACAAGCTCGGGACCGAAGTGTCTCTCTTGTGGAGTTTTCGAGAACTTTCAAAGTCAGTTCCCAACCCGAGCTTTGTACGGTGTAGGTGGGAAGGTTCAGCGCCCGCCTCAGCAACAACTGTTGCCTGTGAGGCCCTTCCAGCAGCTGCATGACCATGATCTTTCGAGGGAAGACATTAAAGGAGGAGGCCGACCTCAGGGTTCTCCTCAGGGACCTCAAACAGCACATGGTCGGGGAGGATGTCGACATCTGAGAGGCAGTGGAGCTGGGCGTGGACCGTTGCATGCAGCAGAGTTGGATGCTCCAGCAGGACCATAGGAGGTGCGAGGTATGATTTGTTTTTTCAGCACTCTTGTTTCTTCTTTATTCGATTCGGGAGCTTCACACTCCTTTGTTGCACCCGTTCTATCCCATCTTTGGGTCTATACGTAGAGAAACCTTCCATACCACTAGTGAAGAATACACCAGTTTGAGGTCAGAACATCATATCTTGTGTTTTCTGGGGATGTGGGTAGACCTTGGGACCACATTGACCCAGTGGGGAAATTCTTTTTCTACAGAATCTTCCATATGATGTCATCCTAAGCATTGAATAGATGTTTTCTGTTTGTGTCATTATCTACTGCTTCTGAAGAAGATTCTGGTTCTCCGATGTGGATGAGCAACATGTAACTTTTGTTGGCAAGAGGATCTATTAGGCAGGAAGACGGCATCTGAAGCCTCCCCTTTCCTTGCTAGGTGGGTTATTAGTGGTTTCAGATGATACAGATATTATGGATGTTCCAGAGGTTGTTGGGGAGTTCCCTGATGTTTTTCCCTAGGAGGTTGTGACTCACCCCCCCCCCCCCTTCGATATGACATCGAGTTCGGGATAAACATACAACCTGCACCCATCCGATTTCGATGTCCTCTTATCGGATGGAACCTTCGAGTTGTGGGAGTTTCAGATTCATATTGACGATTTAATGGAGAAGGGTTTTGTTCGACCCTGCATGTCACCATGCGGTGCTCCAGTTTTGTTTGTGAAGATGGAATATGGTGGTCTCGGGCTATGCATATACTACCGGAGGTTGAATCAGGTGACGGTCAAGAACCATTACCCCCTTTAATGGATAGTTGATCTCATTGAACAGCTAAGGGGAGCGGGTTGGTATTCTATGATTCATCTATGATCTGTATATCATCAGTAGATGGTAAAAGACAGTGACATCTCGAAAACATATTTCAGGTGCAGGTATGGGCACTTCGATTTTGTAGTGATGTCGTTTGGAGTTACGAATGCACCAGATGTGTTCATGTGACTTATTAACTTTGTCTTCCAAGGGTTTCTGGACCAGTTCATCGTTGTGTTTATAGATGAAATTCTGATCAACTCAAGATCAGAGGAGGAGCATGTTGAGAATCTCAGGGTAGTCTTGGAAGTCCTTCGACACCACCAGATTTATGGTAAATTGTCTAAGTGTATGATATTGACGCAAGAAGTACAATTACATGGCCATGTGGTGTATCCACATGGAGTGTCAGCGGACCTTTCGAAGGTGGAGGCAGTTGTTTCTTGGGTGGCACCCAAGAGTGTGGTAGAAGTTTGTATTTTCATGGGGTTCGAAGGTTTTTATTGGAGGTTCATTTTAGACTTCTCTCGAGTTGCTGATCCATTGACATATTTTACTAAGAGGAAACAGTTCTTCCTATGGAGCGAGAAGTGCTAGAAATCATTCTAATACCTAAAGGGGAATTTGGTCAGTTCTCTAGTACTCAAGTTGCCAGTGGAAGGGTTGTTGTATGAGGTGTTTTCTAATGCTTCT
The DNA here is from genome assembly GCA_963277665.1 of Viscum album. Classification (NCBI taxonomy): domain Eukaryota; kingdom Viridiplantae; phylum Streptophyta; class Magnoliopsida; order Santalales; family Viscaceae; genus Viscum; species Viscum album. The sequence goes on from OY728162.1 coordinate 493,292,699, forward strand.
GCACATGGTTTGGGGTGCGTACTAATGTAGAAGATGGGTGTGATATGTTATGGGTCTAAGTAGTTGATCCCTCATGAGCGTAACTATGCCACCCCTGACCTAGAGCTTGCAGTAGTAGTGTTCGCACTGAATTTGTGGTGACATTACCTTTTTGGGGAGCGCTTTTTGGTCTTCTCATATCATAAGAGATTACGTTATATCTTCTCCTAGCGTGACCTAAACATACAGTAGCAGATATGGGCTGTGTTTCTCTATGACAATGACATTGAGATCTCATACACTGAAGTTAAGGGAAACATTGTGGCTGATTCCCTAAGGAAGAAGTCACATAAAGAAGTGGTTCGGGAATCTATTGATGCTTGGAAAGTAATGGGAGAGTTGGCTTCCTTGCACTTGGATGCAAGGGTAGAGGGTGTTAGAGGATGTTTGTTTCAGATGACGGTGCAATCCCCTTTGTAGCAATAGGTGGAAGAGTATCAATTGGGAGACTATGAGGCGGAAGTAATGTTGGATCATATCTATTAGGGAAAAATTCCAGAAGAAAGGTCATAGGACAACCGACATCATATGCTTTTCAATGGATGGTTGTTTGTTCCGGAGGCAATGCGTGATGTATTTCTCTGTGACATCCATTGATCATCCTTGGCGGAGCATCCGAGAGTTTCAAAAATGTATCGAGGCTTGAGGGAACAGTTTTGGTGGCTCGGGGTGTAATGGGTAGTGGCATAGTTTTTGGCTAAGTGCCTAGTGTGTCAGCTAGTAAAGGCTGAACACCGTGTTCCTAATGATTTGTTGCATCCTTTAGAAGTCCCCGAGTGGAAATGGGATGACTTCTCAATGGAATTCGTCATAGGACTACCCAGAGCTCAGAGTGGTTATGAAGCTATCTGTGTAGTGGTGGATCAACTGACAAAATTAGCTCACTTTTTAGGAATTAATGAGTCGGGTCCAGTGAGTACCTTAGCACAAAGGTACATAGAAAAGGTGGTGTAGATGCATGGTGTTCTAAATACTATCGTCTCAGATCGGGATACTCGGTTTAACTCATAAGTCTGGAGGGGGTTACATAAAGCTATTGGGACCCAGCTACACCTTAGAACTTCTTTCCACCCCCAGACCGATGGGGAAACAGATAGAACTATCCAATCATTGGAGGACATTCTGTGAGCATACGTTCTAGATTTCGGATAATCATGGGTGTGACACTAACCTTTAGTAGAGTTTTCCTACAGCAACATCTTCCACTCTACTATTGGCATGGAAAAATTGGAGGCTCTATATGGAAGACCACTTCATTCGCCCATTTTCTTGGCATAGGTTGGTGTGATAGGTGCTCTTGGGCTAGAGGTAGAACAAAGCACCGCAGAGAAAGTTCATCTTGTGCGTGAGAGGATGAAAGTAACTCAGGAGTGAAAAAAGACTTATGATGATCTTCAGTGGAGGACATTGGAGTTCGAGGTGGGAGGTAATCTGTTCTTGAAGGTTTCCCCTCGACGGGGGGTAGCCTTGGTTTTGGAAGGGGAGTAAGCTCTCCCCGAGGTTCAACAGACCTTTCGATGTGCTGAGGCAAGTCAGCGAGGTAGTATATCAGACGGCCACGCCACCTCAGTTGGAGAAGGTTCATGATGCCTTCCACGTCTCCCAGCTTCGTCGGTACTTACACTGCGACACTCACATTATCGACTGGGGATAGTTAGATATGAAAGACGACATGACCTTCGAGGAACGACCAGTCCGAATTGAGGATCTTAAAGAGAAGGTACTCTGTGGACGATCCATCGCCTTGGTTCGTGCGTTATGGATGCATGGCGGCCTCGTGGAGAGCACATAGGAGTGGGAGGACCAGATGCATGATCAGTACCTGACGTTGTTTTGACTTGTTCTTTTCTTTTTGCATCCGATCTTTGTTTTGAGGTTATGCTCTGTACCTTTGAGATATGGAATGCTTGGATTATTGGTTGGGAGACGTTTTGGTTCCTTTTTCTCTAGAAGTGTGTAATGTGTCCGGATATGTGGGGAAAGGAAATAACCTTATCCTTAATCAAGACTCATTAATGCGGATGCGATTGAATGTGTGTAGGTGAGTCAATGCAGCCTAAGGTGGATAATATCTCAACATGGGAGAAGGGATTCCTCCAGCCATGTTTTCGGACTGTGTGTTGGTTGTACGGTGTTGGGGCCAGTGTAAGATGAAAAATCCTAATATATGGAAGTGGGAAGACCCATTTCTTAATCAAGACACATTAAGGAGGATGCAATTGAACCCATGTAGGCGAGTCAATGCCGTCTAAAATGGATAATATCTCGACATAGGAGAAGGAATTTTAAACAAACATGATTAGGGTTGTTTGTTGGGTTCCTATTATAATGAGAGACCTAAGAGGTTTCTTGATGGGTTCCTCTAGATTGGATTTGAATTCTCGGGGATGAGAATGTTTTAAGATGTATCTGATGTAATGGCCCATACCTCACTGGCCCATTCCATTGTTGGAAATAAGGTCATGAAGTTTTCTGGAGGGTTGAATGTAATTTTCCCACACTTTTCAAAATTTTGTAACTACATGTCGTGTTGTGTGAGTACACGCCATGTACCACCATGACGGGTATACCTCATATTGAATTTATGTCCTTGTCACGTGAAATAAAGGAGTACACGCCATGTAGCCTATACTACACGCCTTGTATCCCATACTACACGCCGTGTAGTTCCTCCCTGCGTACGTGTTACCCTCAAACTGTTTGTTTACCAGTCAATGACCATGTGCGATGTTGAATGTCGTGTTGGAAGACGCGTGGAAACCGTGTGAAATGGCCAATTACACGACGTGTACTATGATGTACACACTATGTACTTTAGTTTTTCTTTCTATAAAAGGAGGGGTCCTCTCCTCCATTTAAAATCATTCCTCTCCTCCCCATTCCATCGAGCAGAGCTCTCCTGATAGATTCCAATGCTCCTTAATTCCATAACATCTTCGTACGAGCTCTGATTTACAATCTGTCAGTGGCCACGAGATTCTAAAGATGAGGAGGATCTTCTGAGATTCGATCTGTTGCATTCCCTTCGGCCTTTCCTCCCTATCATCCTCCCGAGGAGGTTTTTTGTCGGGTTTTGTTAGAAGAGACGGACATTGACAGACGTCTTCTAAAGTTGATTTGGGGGGAGCGTTGTGATCAGAACTTGTTGAGGTAGGGATATTAACTTCATCTCTCTAATTTGTGCATCATTCTTGTTGTGTATCCTCTTGTTTTAATGAGATACAGTTGAACCAACAAATAAACAATAAACATTTTATTTAATGGGGATGTGGAAGTTGTTATGCTTATCTTTTTTTATCCTATTGTTATGTTGTGAATTCAATATGCTTATGCCTACTAAAAATCATGGTTTTTGGGGGCCTTTGATTGCACAATTAAATGTTTCCCTATCATTATAGTCCGTTTTGTGGATGGAAACTTGAGGAAAAAATGAAATAGGTTCATCAGGTAATGTTGGTTGATCAAATGATTATCCAAAACTGTTGTATGATCACCATGGTTGAAAAAAATGGAATAATGAACATGTGGGTGTTGGTTTGGTTACGTGTTGTGTGAAAGGGGGGTCGTGAATCCTAGGTTGTTCAAATAGTATGGGCAGCGGTGCTACGAAATATGATATTAAAGAGGCAATGATGTGGCACAAGCCTTGTTTTGTGATACAGTTGTGGAGGCGTGGTTATAGTGGCAGTTAGGATGTAGTAATGGGTTGTGATATTAAAAGAAAGTGGAAAGTTGATAAATGAACTATGGGGAATGATAATTAATTAAATACTGGAACAATCAATGGGGATCGACTGATGATAAAAGGTTTGGTTTTGTGTTGCTTGTGTTTTATCTAAATTGACGTGTGGTTGGCAGGGATATGTTTTACGAAATGCTTGATATGGATGGTTGTCGTTAATTTCCCAGTAGTTAAAGAGCTAATATACTAATTCATTTGAAACATGAAAACCTAAATTGGGTTGGGGTTATTTGTTGTATGCATGCTTCATAGTAGTAGTGCCGAGGCACATGCTCAGTTTCTCAGTTTAGAAGCTGTAGGTTGTGATGTGTTTTTGGTATATATATACGTATCTGTATCTTTGTGTTTTGTATCACCCCACCCATGTTGAGCACTTAGTTCTGAACACTCCCATTTCATGGGAGTTGGTGTTTTCCCCTTAGTTACTAGCTCCTTCCTAATCCTTCTTCTATAGGTTTGTGATGGCTTGAGGTGACCTTACACCCAAAACTCTTCGGGTAGGTTCCGATGGGGGTGGTTTTAGAACAAGACTCGTCCGGAAGGTTTACTGTTTCCATGGATATTTGGGATGAGGCCCAGGTGTGTTCGAGCGGGGATGTGATTGTGGTATGTGAAGCCCAGGTGTGTGCGGGCGGGATATGTGGTTATGAGGCCCATGACTGTGCGGGTGGGATATGTGGTTTTTGAGGCCCAGGTGTGTGCAGGCGGGAAGAGTGTGGTAGCATCTGGACATTCACCATTATGAATAGTAGTTGACTAGTGGGAAACGGTGTGAGGTACCCAATACTCTTGCTCTTATATAGTACTACTACTACCTATTGTTTTTTGTTTTGGTGAGCATGGCTGGTGAGGTTGGGTGGATATATTTCTTTGTTAGGAGTTGGTTTCTTCTGTTGTTCTCACAAGACATTAGGATGCCTCCCCACCTATGCATGACATAATTAAGTTTACATACTGAGTATACTTGTACTCTCACCCTACGTTTAGTTTCAGGTTTCCAGGAGGACTACCAGGTTCGAGAAGGACCCTACTAGTCGGGACAGTTGGAGTTATTGCAGTTTCTATACTCTTGTTTCTTTTGGTATTGTTCTTTTGAGTTTTCTTGTACATGTACCTTGTTTTAGAATTGTTTAAACATGCATGTGGTATTGGTTTGAGTTTATTTACTTGTTCCATTTTTGTGTTTGACACATCCTATTTCCCAATCATATATAATAAAAAGGGTAATGCCTCCCATATTTGTGAAAACACATAACCATGGTTCTAGTCGCCACTCCGGGGCCTACAGGAGGCGGGACTCGGCGGTCATTATCTCACGTTCACCATTTCCATCTCAGGTGGGACATCATTGGTGGGAGGGGGTCGTGAAAAATGTGTAGACCCTAAATCAAACAACACATTGGCATAATCTGAACAGATAAATAGTGTAATTGGTACAACTTCATTTAATGGCCCAACTTATGCTTAAATATATTCAAAGGATTTAAACACCCCTTTCTCTTGTAGTCTAGCTTCTTTCCATATGTTGAGTTCTTCGTTGGACTCAAATTTTCAAAATGACCCATTTTATTGGACTTAATACTATTTTTGTGTTTTAATCAGATTTGACTTTCCATTACCTTGTTACTTGTCAATAAAATTACGATCCTTATGCCCAATTTTACAACATCGGTAGCACATACCATAATTCAAAAGACATTCGCCAACATTCTTTTTGCCACAAAATTCACTAACTATAAAATTATGTTTCTTACCATCAGTCTTTTTTGAAGAGTTCACCCCTTTCATCTGCCACCTTGATATCTTATTTTATTGTTTCAAAAAAGAACAGCTGGTCATCAGAAAACTCGTTTTCAACATTTCCCACAGATAAAATAAGTTTTTAATAACTTTTTGTGTCACAAGAAGCTAAATCCTTTCTATAAAGTGGATATAATCCTTAGAAAAAATGTTTTATTTTACTATCAGGATCTCATAAGAAATTTGGAGCATAACTTGCTAGTTGAGTGAATTTTGATTCGTACTTAGCCATTGGGTCATCATCCAGTCCCAATTCATGGAACTTTTTTTCCATCCAAAGACTCAACACCATAGGAAAATATTTTCCAGGAACCATACATTTGAATTCATCCAAATATTGAGCATCAACTGCCTCTGTATCCTTGATATTTTTCACCATCGACCACCACTAATGAGCTTCCAATTCAAAATGGTAAACAAAAAGACTAACCTTTTGGATGTTATGAACACCCCAGAACATCAAAATGTTTTCTTGTGCATTAATCCACCCTTATTCTTTGATAGGGTTAGATGATTCTCTAAATTATTAGGGGTTTTGCCTCATGAAATGCTCCACTACCAACATGTTCTGCTCAATTAGATATGGATGATCTTGTGCATGGATACCACCATTATTTATAGCCTCAGTCAATTATGCCATCAATGCAAAAAACTGTTCAGTTCTGATTCCGACGATCTCATGTTTTTGATTTGGAAGGTTATATTCCTCCTATTGTCGTCCCCAAATAGGTTCCTTGATTCATATATGGAAAACAATTTTGAACATAGAACTATCATAGGAAAAGTTACAAAATAATATATAAATGATATATAATTTAAATATTAACATAAATTAAAAATAATTTACAGAGATTGATTTAACAATATCCTATTATCTAATATTTTCTAATCAGACCATTGATACCAACAAGGAGTACCCAACATAAAAACATTACATAATCATGAATTAAATTTTTAATTGATATTGAGGATACATTCAGGTTTACTATTTTATATAATTAGGCCATAACAATTACTTTAAATCTAACAAATTATAATGTAGAAACATCTACCCAGTGTCCATTTTTTCCCTAAAATAAAAACTCTTGAAAAAATGATTCATGTCTAGTTCTATGTTTTAGAAAACATTACATTTCATTGATATCATCCTTGACTCTATTTATCTTTCAGTCGTGTGAAAAACATTTCTAAACATTGGATTGGCATATAAACTCAGTAAGGATTATAAAATAAAGAATATAAACACTATTCTATACATATATACAAATAATAATCTCATACCTCATGAAATTAAAAGATTTATGAATAACATAAAGAAATCAGAAATCAGAAATCATAAAGTTTACTTGAGGAATCCATAACATACTTACATTTTAGCTTTCACAACTATGAAGCGAGTTAGATTTGGAATAACCATCATAGTATATAACTTAAATCTCTTAGAAGAATCATTATCATTTACCTCAATCACGTTACCCAATGTATTGGAGAGCTATCTCGGGCTCACCCACCCTAGGTTTATCACATAACCACCCGTTTACATAAAACAATTCCAAGAACCAAACATATTCATAACATGTAAAACAATCATAATGGAAAGATAATATTTCCACATTTCAATCCCAATATATCATTAAAATATATTGAAATAACAAATCTTTTATCCAAAACATTTTCAAAAACCATACTATGAAAATGAGTATATGTTGTTTATATACATTTTAAAAACATTACATGTTGTTATGGAAGCCAAATATCTTATAATACTCACGGCGGTGGAAATGAACGTTATCAACGATAATGTGAAAAGAAACATTTTTTTCTCGTTTAGTAAAATGCCTCATAAAAAAATATTCCCATTTAATGAAATTAAAATTCAATGATTTGTATACACAATATAAAATTATGTAGTGTATAAAACAAAATATGCCTCAATGAAAGAAGATTGAGAGGAAGTCCCTTACCTCATGTCTAACATGAACTGTTAATTTTTGAATGTATTAAATAATAATCTAATGATAATTTATACATTATTAAGAACCTTTTTTATGTTTATTAATTAGTTTATATCACTTATTACCATGATATAACCATTATTTAATCATTTATGTTAATAATGGTTGTTTTTCTGACATTTGGTAGTTGAGTCAAAAATGATATTCTTATAATTAAAAGTTGTTCATGTTGTTAAAAGTCAAATTTCTCCATAATTATATTCATGATTTAGAAAAAAAAATATTTCTTATATATAATCAGTATATATATATGTATTTACAATATTACATAACATTTGTTAATAAGAAATGAAATACACTATTCATGGAGACAGTAAGCCTTTCGAATGCATGAATGCTACTTTAATTTATATTTCATATTTAATAGAATGATAACCTAATGATTCATAAGTATATTATAAATACATTATAATATGATATATAATTTACTTAATTACATCATTTATATGTTCAACTAATGGAATGAACAAGTCATTTAACATTGAGGGGGCTGTAGTACACACTTCCTCAAAAGAAATTATCGTATTTACCAATTTTGGAAACCATAAAGGCATGATATAAAAAAAATACAGAAGTATAGTGACAATATAAATATAATATATATCACTTGTAATTATAGTTCAATATTAACAGACACCATAAAACTTTATAGGAGAAGATCGAACAATCATCATTTCGTGATATAGTAGTCTTTCATCCATAGAAACAGTATGTTCTTTACCCATTACACAGATGTGTGTTAGTTTAGTATGAATACATCTCATATAAACAACCTAATATATTTAGGATACTGGTTTTGTTATGAAAAATTTTAATAATAAGAGTTATGGTGTTGGAGATGTAAAATTAAAGTAAAGAACATAAGAGAAGATGTTAACTTTTAATCGGGTAACTCCCTTTGGTTTGAAAAAAATGGATTTCTTGAAATGACTTCATCCTAATGTAAGGCATCTAGTTGGAAGATAAGGATATTGAGAGCTTATTTGGTCAGATTTTGAATGGTCCATTGAACTTGAGAGGTGTGACTAATGATTTAGAGGAGAGGGATTTTTATAAGAGGAGGAGGGGAACTTTATGAATGTTTGAAAATATTACTTTATTATATAATGATATATAGTTTTTAAAAGTCCAAAACATATTAAATTATAAGATATGATGAATATTTCTATAAATAGATTATTCCATTAATAATTGAGATGTTTTTGACATTTTTTAATCTTTTCAATCTTATTTATTTAAAACATTAATTATTGAGGTAAACACAACATTATTATTGTATCAAGATTAATTTTATTTATTAGATGTCTAAAAAATATAAATAAAATACCATGTATTACGAAATATTTTTAGATTTATAAAAAAATTATAGTAAAATAAATCAGTTATATTATACCACATTTAAAAAAATTTAGTAGAATAATACATGTTTATGATATTTTTATTTAACTTTAAATAAAATGTTATTGAGGTCATTATCTTACCAAAATGGCTTTCAAAAGGCCACAAATCGTACCCATGGATTTTATTGGACATCTATTACTTCTATAATATGGTTATGAAAAGTGTTATGGTAATTTTATCTTATTATAATATTATTTTTACCTTAAATTACAAAATTTAACTTCAACCTGGGTAAATAAAAGTCAATAGTAACTATTCAACAGAAAATATTTTCATCTTATTGTACAAAATTTTACATACGGATAACAACCATGTATATCGTATTTTTGAAATTCAATTAATAGAAGTGGTAAAATTTCTTTTATATGAAGAAGTCGGTTTTTTAACTACAACATACTATTTTCACTATTCATCAAAAATTTATGTATTTTAGAAAAATACCAAAAATTCAGACTCCGATATATTTGATATTATGATTTTAAAAAAGATATCTATTTTAGAAAATTAAAAACATAGATGTGGAATTTATTAATTTAAAATTAATTCTGGTTATCAAAACAAAAAAGAGGGTTTTTCTAAAATAATAACTATCAAAATATTGGGAATTTTTAATGTCAAATTTCATTGTGATTTTACATCCAATGGCCACCATCAGATTAAATGGAAAAAATATAATCTAATTTAACTATAAAACCAATTTTTAACATAATCTATCCGAATATTAAATTTAAATTAAATTGTAGTTCTGAATTAAAATATAATAGTTTTCCCTATTCATTAAAAATGAATTTCATCAAGAAAAATACCAAAAATTAAACCAAAGTGAAATGTGATGTCTCAATTATAAAGATATATTTTATTTTTTCAAAAATAACATATAAATTTTACCAAAAAAAATTTAATATGGGTTCTCCATCAAAAGGAAATAAATCAATATTTAAAGAATATTTGAATATTTATGCATAAATTTAAAATAATATTATATTAATAATATTATATTAATATTATATTAATATTTTCAGTAGGACTCAGCATTGTGTGCATCATTAGACATCAGAGAAACCCATAGTTTCGTTTCAGTTACGCCATCAAACATCGATTCCCCATTAATGTAAAATTAATATTTAATTCCAAAATATGAAAATAAATAAGAAAATATATTTTACTTTATTTACGAGGGATGTTACATTTGGTATCTTCATATATTCTTATGAATACCTTTTATTATCTTTTCAATGATCAAGAACACAATTTTCATGAAATTAACCAAGCCTTTGGATACATGATGTATATCGTCACAAAAATTCATAAATAAATCATTCTCATAATAACAAATTTTCAATTTCTATTCATATAGATAAAATTTATTATTGAAATTTAAGACATATCTGTTCTTTGTATCTTCATGTTTTTTAGGCATTTATAATTTAAAACAATATTTTCTAGTTATTATATATCCAATTATATTATGATTAGCACCATCGAATTTCATTATATTTACCCTTGAAATATTATATTTTTAATACTATAACATTATCACTATTATTCATAATTTGGATTTTATTTTTATAATTAATGTCTAAAACAGTTTAGACATAATCATAATTACTATGACCAAAATATTATCTTATAAATAGTTTATTTATTTTTTATTTATCAGAATAATTGTCTCTATATTTATCTTTAGATTGAATTATATCTTCTGTCCATTTATATTGGGAGACATACATCTTTTCCTTCTTAACATCCTCATTCTTCCTATTCATAAATGTTTTTGGTGAAATTCCTTTTATAGTAAAAATACGTGTAACTATTGTTAACATCAGTTATAAAATTATTTTATGCTCATCTAGAATAGGTAACTCAACAAATAAAAAATCACCATATAAAATTATTCATTTTAGGAAATACAGAAGTAAAAATTATATATAAAAATTGAGTAAATCTTGTTTTCATTAATACCACTTCTTATACCGAAAACCAGTGTATTCACTGTGATTACATTTTATTAGTGATGAATAAATTTTTTCCTATAATGGTAAACAGAGTAATATTCATCCTTTATATTTATCGAAACATTACTATCTATGCATATGTATGATTATTTATTATGTTCCCACAAAAATTACTCCCACAAGAAATGCCGATTATATAAAGGAAACAACAGATTGTTATTTTTATAGTGTTTGGATGTAATGTGGTAAAAATGATCTTGAATCATCATGAACTCTAATTCCACTATATTATACGTTTACATATCAAATATCCCTATTATAATATTTTTCCTCTAAATAGAAACAGTGGAATATTTTATATCAGAACCACTAGTCTGGTAAGGATATTAATGAACTTCCTCACATATAGTACATTAAATACCTCCTTAATGTATTCTAGAATAACATATATGCTGTATTATCTGATAGAAACCAATGATTTTGGAATATAAATTTCAGTATTTTGATTCAGAAGATCTACCAAACTAAAATTAGTCCCAATATTGTTATTGAATATTAATAATAATATTATAATAATAATAAATCCACGAGTAAATTATAATATATTACTCAATGGAAATTTCATACATCTAGATAAAAAAATTCTATAATTAAATATAATTAATGGGTTTTCATTTCAAAAGAACACTTTATTAAAGTTGACATATATTATATATAAATAAATTAAACTATAAAAAATTAAAATATAATTATTTATAATATAATGTACATAAATTATTTAAATTATGAAATAATATTGACAAATATTAAAAACAAGAAATGTTTATGAAAAATATTTTCCATTAAAAATAGTTTCTCATTATAATTTTTGACATCATTAAAAATATAAATATACAAAAATTAAAATTTTACTTTGGAAAAATCTTGTTTATTGGACAAATTAACATATGAAATTATATTAGGGTGATGTTTTGGGATTTTTATGAAAAAATTAATTGTTTTTTATAAGTAAAAAATAATTTTATTACTTCAACCATATATTTTATATCTTTATTGTAATGTTTGATTAATACATAATTATATAAAACGTTATTAGGATATATAATATTTTTATTGAGAAATTTTTATTTTGTTAAAACTGTTTTTAATTTATCATACCCATTTTAACAATTGGGAAATGAATTAATATATTAATAATAAAATATTCATAGTCATTCTCTTGTAATTGAAATTTATTAAAGTAGAGTAAGGTTTTTATTTATCTCAGTGTCAAATTTATATAATTTGGTTTATAAAAAACCAATTAACATCATAAAAATCAATAAATTAGATAATTTTGTCCTAAAATAAAATTTATTCTTAAAAATACACTTTTTCTATAATGTGGGTTTTATGTATTATTTTATTAATAAAAAAATTAGTTTTCAAATAAATTTTAATTTTATATAATAAAATGGATTTCATAGTAGTAATCTATATACTAAAATTAATTAATATGTCTCATATTATTATATTCATAAAAATATTTATCATGGATAAAAATTTTTTATGATTCTAAAATCTAAAATAAATATTATTATAAAATCTAGGAGTAGATGAAAAAAAACCTTGAAATATGAATAAATTTTTAATAAAAATATATCATTGATTTTCTTCAAATAAAATTAGTGTTATATATTTTGTATCAGAATGGATATTATTATGAAATTGTAAGGCCCCTTGTACGGTTTAAATCTTTGTTGCTAAAGGTATTTGAGGCTCTATTGGGGGAATAAGTATAATTCTACCGATATTAAAAAGGATCCAAAACATTAATAGAATATTTATATATCTTAGATATGGAATAAATATTATTTGGATCATCGAAAATATAATTTTTTGTTTCGTACAACAAAGCAAGTCTCCATGAATGTTTCTCATTAGTTTGGTCACCATTAGTGGGGTAGTTATGAGATGTTGGCTTTATGATATTTGGGAAAATAAAAGATCACTATATGGATAAAAAAGGTATATTATTGATTTTACTTACTAGATAAGTTGATATAAATGAAAGATATATTAAATATATCTAACTATAATAATTATCATCCTTATATATCACATGTTATAATTTGGATAGAAGTCATATTGGAGTAATGAATTATAGTTTTTGAGAAGCTAGTGATGTTTGTTAATTCATATATGTCTATTATATAAGTGAATTTTATTCTGTATTTCAATTTTTAATGGTGGAACAATTCATATTATCTAGATACATGGGAGAATTAATAATTGGTGATATAGTTGTGACCTCATCTCTTTGTGGATTGTATTCTTTAACATGAATTTATAGGGAAAAATATTGATATGAGAGTGATTTTGTCACATTTTGTCTTAGTTTATGATATTTTCTAACATTTGGGATGGATAATTTAGTTTCTTATAAGATTTTGTTATTTCAGTGGATTATTAATTGGTTTTTGTAAATTTTTATTGAAAAAAATAATTTACCATTCGATGATCCATATTATAACAATCCTGTAATTTATTACACAATAAAACAAGACTTATTACATAAAATTCACTTGATACAACATAGAAGATCGAGAGGAATAGTTTATTTGGGGATTAAGATCATTACATTACAAATTCAAACATAAATCACACAAAATATTTATTGAAAACATCCTTTACATGACCAATAGATTCCCTCGTACATACTGTTTTATTGGATAACCTATAGACATCATAAGAAAAGGGTGATCTTTAAATCCCAATAAAGGAATAATTATGTAATAACATGATGGAAACAATAAATTTTAGAAAATAAGAATATAATTAGAGCACAATAGAAACATGAACATAAAGGCATCGTAAGGCATGATAATCCTAACATGGAAATGTGGAAACAACACATAACATGGAATTAGCATGATTTAAGGCTCATTGCACCTAGAGCATGAGTGAACCCTAATTGAACACGATGCATGTGTAAAAAATTATTTCAGTTTATTTATCTTGATTTAACACCCATTACACATGACTTATCATGATATTATACTTTACCCAATGCATTGGAGCGCTCTCAGGGGTCACTCTTCTTAAACATTTAATTTCATCCATATGTGTGTCACATTGATCATATAACATGGAATAAATCAACATCATAAATTATAACATGATTAAGGAATGCATAATAAAAACATGAATGTACTATTCAATTTGTATATTCACATAAAGGTGAATACCCTTGATAGAGACATGGGTATGGTATTCACTACACTATGTTATTTACTTGAAAAACGATGTGCAAATTCGGCAGCATAACGGTGTGACATAAGAATTAATAAAAATGGTTAATGATAGATAAGTGTGTGTCTAATCATATTTAAATGAAACGGAAAGAATGGGGGTCATATAGATACATTTACCAAAAAAATTAATGGAATTTTGATTCATAATAAAAGGGATTTTCTTGAATGTAAATGAGGAGAGGAAAATTCCTTTTAGAATTTCGGCATAGTAACAGCTGTACATGGAAGGAATTAATGAAGGAGAAATTGGTCTCCCATAATTCATATAAAAATTGGCCAGTATGGGGGAGGTGAAAATCCATACCCAACATATATATTTTGAATTAAAAGTTAATAACAAGACAAAAATGATAAAAGAAGAAAAACACTTACATGGAAGTTTAATCCCAAAGGCTTGGGAGAGGATTTAGAGAGGACTTTTGGGAGATTAGGTCATAATGAGAGGATTCTAGAGAGAGGAGGGCATAGGTTGGAATAACTCCAATGGCTTTGAGTGAGGAGGAAGTTGGATCATGGGTGGGTTTATATAGGAATAGAGAAGGAATTATTTTTTACTTTGGGTTGGGACACCTCACATTAAAAAAATCAAAAAAACAAACTAGACCATGGTTTTCTCCAATTGGTTTTTTCCAAAAGGTAGTTGGAAAATATATTTTAAAAGAGAAATGGCAGAACAAATTAATATAATAAGGTTTCTTTTATGGAGGTGACTCACACTCTCAAGGAAAACAATTTAAAAAGGTAAAATGTTTTATAAGCAATTAGGGTCCACTAATGCTTTGTAAAATAAATCAATAAAATCTAAAATCACATTATTTTAATGGTAAAACATATATTTTCCGAACATATTGTTTAGAGTATTATATTACAAAACCATGGGTTCATTATGATGTCATAAAACAAATTATATATTTTGCGAGTATATAAATTTTTCCCAAAATTTCTACCGTCTCAGAAAATTATGAAAAATACACTATTGGATAATTTCAATGTCCTAATTCAAAAAATAAAATTCATTTTTTCTAAAAAAAATTCTATAGGTGTTAATTTTTAATTTTAAAATAAAACATGTGATTTATCAAGAATTAATGGTTTTTGAAAAATAAATCATTCAAACCATAATAAAAATTATAATTTCATTCCTAAAATTAAAGGATCATTTATATTTAATAAAAATAAATTTAATAATGATAATAATATTTTATTAAAATATTATTATAATCCAAAACACTTTAATTCTTCAAAATAGATTTCATAGTTGAACATTAATTAAATATAATGGTTTCACCTTAGAAAAATTACAATGTAACAATAATATAATGAAAGTATATTATTTATTATATAAAAAAACAATGTACATTTTCATTGTACATGGTTATTGTTACATAACCCTTTAAAACACCCGAATATGTCCTTAGCGTATAGTGCACATTGGTGACAGACTCCTGTGGTGGCTTAGATAACATTGATCGAGTGGTAATCTCTATCAACTACTACTTCTCTCGTAGGTAGTTCCACTCGAGAATAACGTATTCAATCTCGGCTTGGTCTTCATTGAAAGGGAAATCCAATGACGCTACCTATCTTACATGCTCCGAAAAATGTGCTTTTTATGGGGAAATTATAATGGATGAGGCCATTATATCCTTTATATAATTAATTGGAATTGTTAATGCCATATATTTATACTAATCATGTGATAATTTTTCAACGACTATGTTAGAAATAATCACAATTCGTAACGGTATTTAAAATCCAAAAACATAAAACCAGTGAAGGTTACACATTTTATAAAACAATATAATAGGACATTCAAAAAACCATAAGGTATTTTCATTAATGAATGTTTGGGTTATTACAATCTACCCCTTATGAAATCTCTCCCTCAAAATTTCATTTTCCAACATTAAGATAGATGAGGGTAAATATGCTTCATCACTTCCTCTGATTCCAACATCACTTATTCAAACCTATGCTTTCTCCACAACACATTCACGATGGGTATAGTCTTATTTTGAAGAACTTTTTCTCTAAGATATAAGATCTTCATTGGTTTATCCACATATAAATGATCTTCCTCTAATTTTACTACCTCTGATGAGTTTACTTGTGAAGGGTTTGTTATGTACATCCATAAGAGGGAAACATGATAAACCTCATGTACATTGGACATGGTAGGTGGAAGTGTTAGTCGATTGGCCACAAACCGAACATGATCAAGAATCTCGATGGGGCCGATATACCTAAGACTTATCTTCCCATTCATTCCAAACCACATGACCTTATTCCATAGGGAAATGCCTATAAATATCATGTCTCAAACATTATAATCAATGTATCATCGATGGTTATCTGCATAACTCTTCTGTTGACTCTAGGATCTCTTGATATGATGTTGAATTATATTCACCTTCCCCACCATTCCATTGACCAATTCTAGTCCTAGCAGCTTATGCTCACTGACTTCAACCCAACATGCCAGTGTTCTGCACCTATTCCCATACAAGTCTTCATAAGGTTCTATTCTGATGCTCGAGTGAAAACTATTATTATAATAGAACTCAATAAGAGGAAGATGTTTATCTTATCCTCCTTTGAAGTCCATTGAGAAATCTCTCAATGTTTCCTCATGAGTTTCTATAGTCCTCTTGGATTGGACATTGGTTTGAGGATGATATGTTGTTCTGAAGTTCAACTAAATATCTAGATCATGATGAAGACTCTTCAAAAACATAGTGGTGAATGTTAGATCTTGATCAGATACAATATATAGTCATACTCCATGGAGCATTACCACTTCCCCAATATATATATATATATATATATATATATTCTAGTTGATCCAAAGAGAAATCCTCATGAATTGCAATGAAGTATGAAGAATCTTTAAGACGATCCACAACAACCCAAATTTCATTATTTCCTTTGGATGTCTTCTAATGTTTGGTGAAAAAGTCCATGTTGATTTCCTCTTATTTCCAAGCTGGTATGTTCAATGGTTTAATCATCCGCTTAGATTTACTCCTCTATTCCTTCACTTGCTGATATAATAGACACATTGATGTATACTCATCCATATCCTTTTTTATATTATATCACCAATAATGTTCTGAGAGATATTGATACATATTTGAGTTTCCTGGGTTAATAGAGAAATGTAAACTATGATCATCATCCAAAAGATCTTATTTCAGCTTCAGAGTTGATAGAAGACATAGTCATTTCAAAAATCACAAAATTCATTCATCATTAACATTTAAATTTAAGGATTTACCTTTTTTGATAGTTTCAACATTGTTCTGAATTACCACATCATCCTTTTGAGCATCCTTTAACCTTTATAAATGATACGGTTGAGAAATCATTGGTGAAAAGGTTGATGATGTTCCCTTCATTATAATTCCCTTGTCTATCTTCATCAAATATATGAATATTGGATCTTTCTCAATTCTCATCAATGATAGAATCACTAGGTCCTTTAAACTTAGAGAATCATCCACCTTTTTCAGATTCCCATGGTTGTAATGTATTGAACAGTCATAGTCTTTGATCAACTCTAACCATCTTCATTGGGGCATGTTCAACTATTTCAATGTAAAAATATACTTTAGGATTTTGTGGTTTGTATATATTTCTCACTTCACCCCAAAGAGATAATACTATAATACTTTTAAAGAGAAGATCGCCAAAGCCAACTCTAGATAATGTTTTGTATAATTCTTCTCATGAACATTCAATTGCTTTGAAATATTAGAATTGAATTTTTCATTTTGTTTCAACACACATCTCAGTTCATTCTTTAAAGTATCACTAAATACCCAAAAATGTTATCCACTTGTGATTAATTTGATAACAAGCACAATGATAAGACTCCTTTTCATCTCCTTGATTCTTTCTTTACACTAATAACTCATAGAAAACATTACTCCCTGCTGAGTTAGCTTGATAAGAGGGTTTGAAAATCGTGAGAAATTTTGAACAAATTGTCTATAATATCCATCTAACCCCAAGAATCTACTGATATCCAGTACCAATGTTGGCCTCAACCATCCCTCTATTGTAGCTGTCTTAGAGGGATTAATAGATATCTTATTTCTTGTAATGATACGGCCTATGATTAAGAACTATGTCAACCAGAACTAACACATGATGTAATTTTCGTAGAGATTATCCTTTCGCAAGGTCTGTAGTATAGGTCTTAGATTCTCCACAGGATCCTTCATGGATTTTGAGTATATAATTATATCATCTATAAAGGGTACCAAATTTTTTTCCTGGGAATCTCAAAGGACTCTATCTATCATGTCCATGAATATTTCTGGAGAATTAGTGAGTCTAAAAAGCATTACTATGAATTCATAGTGCCCGTATCTTGTAATAAATAATTCATAGGGATATATTCCTTCTTCACCATTACACGATAATATCCCGACAAGAAATCAGCCATGGAGATTTACTGTGCGCTATGCAGCTGATTGAACATGTCATCATTTCATGGACTATGATACCTTTAGATAATTATTTTGTTAAGATCACGATAATCGATGCAAAGACACATTGACCCAACCTTATTCATGAGGAAGAAGACTGGTTCACCCCATGTTCAATCACTTGGGCGTATAAACCCCTTATCCAAATTCTCTTGTAGTTGTTTCTTCAGCTCCTCAGGCACCACAACATCCATACTTTATGGAGTCTTGGTATTGGAAATGCCCCATGTATATGATCAATTGAGAATTCAACATCTCTTATAGGACATAGGCTAGGTAATTCCCCAAGAAACACTTCACAAAAGTTCCTCACAATAGGAATGTCTTCCAGGATGGATGCTTAATTGGAATGAATCATCTAATCCAAATACATGTTCTCATAGGGTAGTAATATACACACTTGAAATTATGGAGCTAAATAAGATTCTTCCTCTTCCATTAACTTGTACAGAATGTGTGGTTTATTCTTCACATGGAGTGTGATTTCCCTCTCACGGTAATTTAAGTTGTCTCGATATAAGGAAATAAAATCCATGATGATAATTACATAAGATTCCACCAGTGGGAGTGTGATGATATTCACCAGAATTTTCAATCCACATATTATGATAGGGGAGGAGTTATATTGATGGGGTGAAATGACTGAACCATTTATCATAATCCCTAACATCTTTATATCCATGACTTGTGGTGGTGTTGTGATTTTTCTACTAAACATTAGAGATCTAAAAGAAAGCGTATAACATGAATAAAAATGTTCGTTAAATATTCTTGATTAAGTAACTTGCATACATTCAACCACATCATTGTTGGGGTTCACCTCGGCATAATTAAGGAATAAAGCTCTCCCATGATGCCTTGGAGGCCGTTGGTTATCTTCGAAAACACTTGTCTTAGGGCACTGATTTTCAAGATGCCCTAGTTCTTTACAGTGGTAGAAATGAACAATGTGTTAAGGTTCAATCAGAGCATTCCTATCTTCTGTAGCTGCTGCATATTTTTCATGTCGGAAGTAAATGTCTAGGTTCCCTTCTCTTCCACACCTAAAGCATTTCTTCATCCAATTCTGGCAATATATAGGGTCCATCTTTCCACTACTTTTCCATGTGGGGTTAGGGATTTTCATAGAACCATTGTATTTATCCATAGGACCACCCAAATTTAGGTCCAGCTTATGCTTATTGTCCACATGGTACTCCTTAGGTTTGCCGATATCCATTTTGACCTTGAGGTAACATCAGATAATTTCCTCATAGATATCTATGTCACAGATCGCAAGGGCTTTCTATAGGATAGGATTCATCCCACCAAAGAAGCGGTAAACCTTGTATTCGAGGGAAATGAAAAATCTTGAAGCATATTGTTCAAGCCTTATGATGTTTTCCTCATATTCTCTGATAAATTCGCCCTCATTGGTCAAGAGGGAAAGAATGTCCCTTTCCATCTTCAGTTGGAGGGTGTGCAGAAAATATTTATCGAAAAACATTTTCTGGATATTCTTCCATTCCAATGACTTGATATCCTCCACATGCATCATATTTTTTATTAACATCCACCATTTATCATCTTGACACCCCATATGATAATCGACATGGAGAACCTTCTCTTGTTCAAAACATTGAATGATGAAAAATATATTTTTAGTGGAGTTTATCCATTGTTCTGTGATTGTGGGATCAAATGATCCATTAAAAGTAGGAGGCATTCACCTCATGAATATCTTGATAGTCACGTTTAGTTTATTAGGGTGGGGGGTGTTGAAAGTTCCTGTTGAACCATTATTTTATTCAATTATTATGTTAACAAATAGAGTATTGTGAAAATGTTTGCGATTCTCGCTCCCATTCGATTGGGGATCTCATTAGAACAATCATCACATTGATCTTCACATCGGTTGTCAGCCTGATGCCTCTTATTATAGAACATTTTCTAGAATAAAAGGAAAGATAGTGGTAAAACATAAAGGGTAATACAAATTCAAACAATCAATTGGCTTATAAATATCTTTTATTTCCATAACTTATGAAACTACTGGCATCAGTCTATGTTATCCATGATCTACTTTCTAACATATATTCTTAGAGAAATTTTTTTAGTCCCCTATTAATGGTTCATACTAAGATTTTGAATTAACAAATCATATCCCCCAGGAGTGTTGCAACCAAGAGTGCAGCAATTCCAATTGTCGTGAACCAATTCTCGTCCAAGTCTATCTCAAAGAGGTGTTTTCGGGTTTCACCCCTAGATATATATGTGCCAGAGCTGCCTCAACCTACTCATAACCAGTCAAGGATATATTTTCTTGATAAAACACTTACTCAATACTCACCAAAACAAACATATGTTTTTATTATACATAGTATTATCTCTAATGATTTACTAGGGTTTTATAATCCTAATCCCATAAATAACTAAACATATACTCTGATACCAACTATAACAACAGGGTTCTTTATTACACACATAAACATGATTTATTACATAAACATCACTTGATATAACATAGAAGACCAATAGGTATTGTGTGTTTGGGGCTTATTATCATTACATAACAACTTATAACATAAAACATGGAACATATTTATTGAAAAAATTCTTAAATGACCACTACATTCCTTCATACTTAGCATTCCATAGGATAACCTGAGGATTGGAAAAAGAAAAGGGTGTCCTATAATGACCAGTAAGAGAATAAACGTGGAATTACATGAGGAAAAAAATACATGTTATAAAATAGTAATATCAATAGAGCATAAGAGAAATGTTAACATAAATGAATTATAATGAATGAAAATCATAACATGGAAATGTGGCTACAACACTTTACATGGAATTTGCATGAACTAAGGGTCATTGAAAATGGAGAATGAGTCAACAATATATACACATGAAAAATGATTAAACAATCATCGAAATTGAATTATCATGATTCAAAACCCATTTCACCGGATATTTCGTGACACTATACTTTCACCTATGCATTGGAGTGCTGTCAGGTCACACCCTTCTTAAACATTTCATTTTATGCATAACTGTGCCACATTGATCATATGACATGGAATCAATCAACATCAGAAGTTATTGCATTTGTAAGGAATGTGGAATAAATACATTAAATTACCATTCAATAGAAATATATTCATAAATATCAATACCCTTAATAGATACATGGGTATGGTATTCACTACACTACGTTCTGGGCTTGGAAAAAGACGGTGCAATTTCTCCAGCATAATGGCATGACATAAATATTCATAAAAATTATTGATGAGAGATAAATGGGTGTCACATCATATATACACTAAATTTATTGTAAATGGGTCATATATATACATTTACTAATAAATATAATGGAATTTTAATTCACAACAAAAACAAATTGCTTCAATGTAAATGAAGAGAGAAGAATTCCGTATGAAATTTAGGCATGGTAAATGGTGTACATGGAAGGAATTTATTAGGGGTAAAGGGGTATCCCATCAATGAAACATAAATTTGGATGTTTGATAGAGGCTATAAACCATACCCCAAATTTTATAATTGAAATTCAAATGGTATAAAAACATAAATAAAATTGGAAAAAAATGAGAATAGATGAAAAACCATTACTTGGAAATGTGAACCCTAATGCATTGGATATGTTTGAGAGTGGATTCATAAATGATTGGGGAACCTTAGGAGGATTTAAAGAGAGGAGGGAAGAGTTTGGGAGAACTCTAAAGGCTTTTATTGTTGAAGAAGTGGGAGCTTGGGTGAATTTATATAGTAAAGGAGAAGAAATTCATTATTATTTTGGATTGAAAAACCTCACTTTAAACTAATCAAAACCAGAAACCAGCCCATGGTTTTTGGCCATGGTTTTTTCTAAATGGGATTGAAAAAAAATATTTTATAATTCCAATGTCCTGACTTCTTAAAAAAAATAGGTTTATTTATGTTGAGGTGAGTCACATTCATAGAGAAAACAAATTTAAAAAGGAAAAATGTTTTATAATCCTTGAAGGGTCCACAAATTCATTGTAAAATAAATCAAACAAACCCAAAATAATATTATTTAAATGGTAAAACATATATTTGTCGAAGGTAATGTTTAGAGTATTTTATTACATCACCATTGGATCATTATGATGTTCAAAAACCCATTATATATTTAAACGTTATTTAATTTTTACCCAAAAATTCGATTGTATCCTAAAATTAAAAAAAATCACTTTTTTATAATTTTGACATCCTGATTCAAAAATTAATATTAATTTTATATATAAAATTTTCTAAAAATGTGAAATTTTAACATTACAATAAAAACCAACATTTATTGAAAAGTCATGGGTCTTGACAAAAACTGCTTTCAAACAGTAATAAAAATTACAATTGCATTCATAAAATTATACAATAATTTATATTTAAAAAAAATAAATTTAATTATGATAATAATATTTTGTTAAAATATTATTTAATTCAAAAACCCATTAACTCATCATAATATATTTATTAGTTTAACATTAACTAAAAATACTATTTTCTCTTTAGAAACATTTTACAAAGTAACATTAATAAAATGAATGTATATTATTTATTATATTCACATATAATGTACATAATCATTTTAATAGGGTATTGTTACATAACCCCTTAAAAAACCTGAATAAGACATTATGGTAAAGTGCACTATGGTGACTAACTCTTGGGGTGTCTTAGCTTACATTACTCAAGTAGTAATCTCAATCAACATACACATCTCTCATAGGTTGTTCTGCTCGAGCATAATGTATTCATGATCAGCATGGGCTTAGAAAAGTGTGAATCCCAATGAAACCACCTCTTTTACGAGCTCTAACATATGGGTTTCGTATGGGGAATGTCTACCTGATGAGGTCACCACTTCCTTTGTCTATGTAAATTTTATTTGTTAAAACCCTATATTTATAGTAATCATTTGTTCATTATTCAATGACTATATTAGTAACTGTCACAATTCATAACAGTATCTTAAAATTTAAATACATAAAATTAAGGAATTTCATAAAGTGTACATAACCATGTAATAGTACATTTAAAAAAACCAGGAGGAATTTTCATTAATGAAATATTGGGTCGTGACACATACAATTTTGCACCGAGGTTACACTTCTACACCATGGTAGTAGACACTATTCATAGCGCATGGAATAGTACATGTCATGGAGATTTCATAGTCTCCATTTCCACTAAAAATGATAAGGCCTCAGGATATCTGGGGTGGATGTTGTGGCCATCCCAAAATTATCAAGTTCTTGGAGTGAAAATGTGTTCTATGATTATGTGGGGAGCCATAATGTGGATTAAAAGTTGTTACCATATGTGTGGTGACCCTAAACTAATAATTAGTGTCACCTGGATTGAAATTTATATTTAAAATATTTATTCATAGTTATGCATACTCTGTAATGTTTTTCTATGGAAACTCATATGATCCTTTTGAGGAGGTTTTGAGTGTGGTGTTTACTTAGTTTTCTCCCCTATCA
Organism: Viscum album; assembly: GCA_963277665.1. NCBI lineage: Eukaryota > Viridiplantae > Streptophyta > Magnoliopsida > Santalales > Viscaceae > Viscum > Viscum album. The sequence continues at coordinate 493,316,938 of OY728162.1, forward strand.
AGACCATTTATTTCATTCCATCACAAGGGTTTCCTTTCAATCCATTTATAGATGAATCAAATAGATGTTCCTTGAATGTTCCATCTTCTAAAATATGTTTTTATATTCTCTTGTATTACCTCTTATTCATCAATTATATGAGGTCTATTACTAGGGGATTAAGGTGGGATTTCCTTTATCATTGTGTAGGGATCATTGTATATGGTTGTGTCTGTCTCCTCTAATCTCTAGGATGTGAAATTCTTTTTTAATGGAAATAATTTGAATATGATAGTTTCTTTAAGGTTTTGGACACTATTTTCTTTTTTGTTATGAATCCTAGTATTGTTTTTATATGAACAATAGTTTGAGGTTGGTGGTTCCATCTCTAGTCAACATTTATCAGTCCACACAAGATCATAAATTCATAATTATTATCTAGAATATTATTGGAATAATATATAATTATTATTGAAATGTTTCCATATATGGTTGTTGATAAACCTATTTGTCCCCAATTTTTTTATGTATTATACTTTAAAAAATCTATGAATTTATTTATATTATTGCTTTTATATGATTGATTTTTTAAGGAAATTTTTTATTTAGAAATTGTTTTATTATTTGATATGAGCCTTATTTAAACATTTAAACCAATGTATCCCATGGTAGACTTGGAAACATTGGAGGAGGATTTAGTATAGTTTATTTCCCTTTTTCCAGAGTGGGTTTAGTAATGGGGTGAACATATATTACCATGGTCATTTTTTCTATGACTATGGTATTATGACACTATATGGTGTTAAATCATATGGTGTTCCTATCTTCCGTATGGAATCTTATTCTATAGAAAAAAAATTTACATCGTAAGTGGTTCACTCATGGTGTCTTCCAATATTATCTAAGACTCTTTGTGCATGAGGCCTACATAGTGATCACTTATATGAATTTTATGAAATAAGTATCCGATTAAATTCTATATCAGATATAGTTTATCCTTATAATAAGATCCATTGTAATTTAATTTATTTTTTTAGGTTTTTGTTAAAGTATTTTATCAATTTTTTGAAAAAGGATTATTTTGAAAATGTTCATTGATGACTTTCTATGAATTCTACTACATAAAAATGAAAAGGGGAAGTTTTTTACCTAGATTTTCAGATAAATATCTAATTTTTTTTGAAAAAGACATGTTTTCTATATATTATGAATATTAGGAATGTTTAACAAAGTCTTACTAGGTAACCCGTCGGGGGGATCCTACTAGTCTCTTGTTCACACTCCCAATAGACTCCCTGAAAGAATTATTGACATTGTTTTGTATGATGTAAGAATGGGGAATGTGTTCTACTAAGGATACAAGGTTATTAATTATTTTGTAATGATAAGATTATGGTGATGTAGTATTATATTTTCCATTTATCACATAGAGTTTCTATTAGTTGATTTCAATGATTTTTTATTTTTTATAGGACATATAGAATGTTTTTCGCTTGTTTCCATTAGTTTACCACTAATTATATTAGTTTATCATCATGGAATATTAAATTTATAGTTATATTTCATTCAATATATTCCATTTTATTTGTTTCATGTATGAAAAAAAATTCCCTATATTTTTTCGATTCTTGGGTGCATGTCACTAGTCTATGGGGATTGACAAGGCCCTTCAGGTATGTTCACATACTATTTTAGTGCCCTAATTAAGCATTTTCGTGAACAGATTTGTGGAATATAGAATTTAGAGTACTAGGAATATAATTTTGTATATTATACACATCATACCAATATATTGTATTGGGGAATGGTATTCCATGTTATATCATATAAACCTATGTTCTAGGAACATGTTTTATTAATAATAGTTCATTTTTTTTGGAAAGCGTCAGAGTTTATATGGAAGATTTTTTAGATAATTTATCTCAGATGATATTGCACAGTTGTAAGATAGTATTCATTTCATTACATTTCAATTGAAATGTCAATGGATTTCGGGGATGCTAGTCAATTAGTTTTATAGGGATGTTCATAATATTAAATTGTGATCATTGTAAGAAATTATTTTGAGGTGATGTAAGTATAAATTTATGTGTTATAATGATTATTCAAGACCCAAATACCTCTATAGAACCATGAATTATTACATGTTTGAATATTTTATTTCTTTTATATTTCCCTCAGATAATAATTAGGTTTCCAACAATCTCCATCAATCATGAAAACAATTCTAATAATTTTTTTTAAATTTTATTATATGTGGATTACAATTTCATGAAATCATAATGATTCAAAATAATGGAATAAATGGAAGTGAAATTAATTAATATTCATATTTATAATTATTTATTTCCATATTGGGATAAACCATAATTATATGATATACCTCATAAACATATCCATTATTTAATATTGTGGTGAGTGTATTTTATGATTCCTTGAATGAATGAAATGAAATTCATTAATTTATTATATAGTTGTGTGTTTCATTATTTCATGACTTATAAATGAAGTTGGATTCTCTCCCTTATTATATTCTCTAAAAATATATTATCTGGAATTATAAATTCATGAATAGTAATTTAACCATGAAAAATTATTTTTCCAAATTACATTTTCTACTTAGTTTTATATATTATGTCGTCAATAATTCCCACAAGGTGTTTGAAAGAAAATTACAATATTTTTCAATTTCAAGAAAATACTAGGTATGGTATTTTGAATAAATTGATAATGTGAGTTCGTATTAGATTCGATAATATAGTTTTGGTTTCATGAACAAGTTTATTTCCATACATGTGGACATGTAACTTTAATATCATGAGATTACATGGTATGAGGAGAATTTGTAGTTAGATCATGGAGTAAGACTACACAAACATGGATATATTAATTGGGTGTTTGTTTATGGAAAAGGTAATAATAAACAGAATGGAAAGTATTTAATGTTTGAATGAATTTTAAAATATTTTGAACCAAATTATTATGATATAAATATATATTATATAAAACTATTATATAAAAGTATTTTCCCTTTTGGCATGTGTGTAATGTCTAGCGGTTTTCATACTGAGTTTTTACACTCATCCACTATATATATACATTGGTGTACATTCAGATTTTTTATATAATTATATCAGTAAAGGGGAATATTTATATTTCACATATATATCTTTATGTTATTATATATTTGGATGTGTGATATTGAATCCTATGAACTTGTCATTTTCTATATTCAATATTTGTTTTACATTGTTGTCTTGAGTCTTTGTGTTTTAGTGTTTTACACTATTTCATATATTTAATCAACTTTAATCTAATTATTATTCTATATGATTATCTAGATTAATCATAATATTTATATAATTTTTTAATATTTTCTTCTAAATGATTTTTTATCCAAAATTTATCCCCACACACTATATCGTGACCAGGGAATTTCTTTCCAACCATTGGTTTCCTGTGGAAATCAAATAAGGATAATTGTACCTCTATCTCTTCCCATGCCTATGGGTTAGTGTTCTATGTCATAAAAATGATAAAAATAAAAGGAGTAAAAATATAATACACCAACATTAAATCCATAAGAAACATTGTAATAATACAAAATTCAATTTATTTCAAAATCAATTACATTCTCAAAAGTTTATTTGAATCCACAATATCAAAAATAAACACATTGAAATCCTTAGTTAATTTTAATTTTCCAAAAATATATCCATCTAAATAAATAATATCATTAAATAAATCATTGTATTATTTAAACCTTTCTTCTTTTATGGAAGTACATTTATATCCCTTAGTTTAGCTTAAACTCCAAAAAATCTCAAAAATAATTCGATCAGTTAAATTGTTTTTGTTTCTTTAAATAATTAATCTATTTACACTAATATTATAAATAAATTCTATTAGGAAAAAACTTTATAAAATCCCCTATTCATATCCATATAGAATAAATCTTTATGTATTAATCAACATTGTAAAAATAGAGTACCGAAACAATGATTTTTTTTTATAATATCAACAATGATTATATAATTATTCATCTCAATTTGATCAACATAGAAATAATTAAAATATTTTGATAAAAATAACCATCCCATAGATAAAAATGCAATAACATACACTATATGATATAAGATGAAATCTATGAAATTCTTTTTATAACATATATATCTCTAAAATACATTATTTTATTTAGAAAATACACAATATAGGCCTTCCTATATTCCTCACTTAAACATCATATGTCATCAAGAGGATTTATAATTCACATTCTAATTGTAAATAATAAAATATTTAGGAAAATGATTTATTTAACCATTTACCATATATAATAATATTTATATATGATTATACATCACACTAAATACCATTTAGAAATAATATTATTATTATTTCAGTCATCTTGTGGAGCTATCATTTGGGATAAAAAATATCCCCCCATCTATATTAATCTAAAAAAATATTCAAAAATAGCATTGATATATCTTAATATTTCAAAAAAAATTAGATGAACATTATTTTTTAAAATAAATTACTAGATAAAATACACATTAATATCGTTGATATAAATGTAACATGAAAAACAGTTTCCTGTTATAAATATTTTTTTCAATGGCATATCAATAATTTTTTATGAGAAACAATGGAACTACTAAACACTAAAATTTACACATCTAAAATTATAATTTTATATTAGTGACTTATTGATTAATTTATATTAATTAAAAGAGGTAAATTAACAAAAACAAGAGATGTCAGACTAATAAAATTCATATTTAGGATTATTAAATTTCTAGATATTATTCAATGAAACATTAACACTTCTGTAAATACATATTAGAATTTATTTTGTAATGAAAAAAAAACATGAGTATAATTGTGATTTTATATTTTATGGAACCATTTATATATTAATATTAACCATATTGTCTATAGTTTATAAATATTAAATCCACATTTATTTATTGTTAATTGGTTTTGCAATAATATTTTGATGCTGATTCTAATTGATTTCCTAATGAAGCATTTAGTGATCAAACCATAATGAATTACATCCAATATCTTCATATTTTGAAATATGTATTAAAAAACCATGAGACTCAATGTAACACACTAAATAATCAATGTGCATAGTTAAACCATGCCCCCTGGTAGATCAAGATTCAAACATATTTATTCTATCTTATCATATTTATGTTCTACTTATAGACCCAAAATATTATAATAAAAACGAATTTCATCATAGGTAAAAAAATTAATTTATACTCCTAATATAATTTTAATGATACAAATCGGGGATTCTCGAATACACCCAATCTGGAATGTAACAAAAAACTTGTTTCACCTCATAATCTCAACGGTTTTTCATAAACACAAGGGGATAAATTATGAAAAATTAAGATTTTATTTATGCTAATTTATGTTTAAATTTTTAATAAAAAATAACAATTGGGCATTTTCATGAATCAATAATATCTATATAGGTATTTTCCTCAAAAATAATATAAGACACCGAACAATGAGAAAATTATATTAAGTATAGAGAAAACAAATTACAAAAAGAAAAAAATATTAATATGAATTCATAATATATCATAGATTAGAATACATATTGTATGATTCAATATTGATAATAAACAATATTTAATTGGTTACATAAAATGTTAAAAACAAAAAATCCCTATGGGTATAATAAAATAAATCTCAAAATGAAAACTTCCTTGTAAACAGTTGTGTCCAACCTCACTAAACACAGTCGACATGTCAACTAATGATTATAAATTGACTTAATAAAAATGCACACTCATTCCGTAGGGTCATCCCATTATATAGAATTATCATAAATAATAATAATTTGTCTCTACCTAACACGGATCAATTTAAATTATAGTTTTTTATTCATGGCTAGTTCAAAAGGTGGGTGTTATTATAATATACCTCATTGATTGAACCACGTAACAATAACTAGTATTTCAAAATTTCAAGTGTTCTATTTGGGATTATATTATAACAAGAAGTCATACAAACATTGAAAATTAGTAAATATATTATAAGAAATTATACTTCCCTTGTAACAAATGTAAATTAGTTTCTAATTACATGGATTAAGATTATCATGGTACAATATTAATTTATTAGTTTTACAAAACAGTACTAAATATACATTATGAAATGTACTAAATCCATGTGTGGTACATTTCTACTATTTTGGGGTTTGGCCGTTGTGGATATAAAATTATTTTATCCTTTAAAAGAGGCTATTAATATTAATATTATAATATAATTTGGGGGCCACTATAACCCATTCAGGTGGATCAATTTATACATTTATAAAATCATTCTAATATGGATGAATCATGGCATATGTACAAAAATATATGAATATTTATTCACACTATGAATATTTACATCATACATTCTCCATATGTGTAATCTCTCCTCTTAGTGAGGAATATATCATATGCATATATAGTAACCATTGTGGAATAAAAAAAATGTATCGGGATATAAATAATAATGTTGATTGAATATTGATATATAGAACATGGGGTAAATGTGGAATAACGAGTAAAATATAACTAAGTATCTATGTGCTAATATAATCAAGAAACAAATCTATATGAAACATGATTATATAAATATAAATAATAATTCAACTAAAATTATTTCAAATTATAAAATGAATGAATATAAGATCAATTATAGCATTTTGAGTAATGATGGGACTCTAGTAATTAAATAAAATGATGAATCCCTTAATTATTTCATATTGGGATTATGTTCATTAATTTTATATCATAGAATATTATATATTTTATGGAATTTAAAATATCCCATTCTATATTTTTGTTATTCTCAACAATAGAAAAACGCCCATTATAATTATGTGTGTTACTAATAACCAAAAAATTTATATAGAGAGACAAGGTGGTGAGATATTGGAAAAGGGGACACAATATTACACTACATGAATGGATATATAACATAGGATTACTAAAACATAAAAAACCAAAATAAAACATTAATTAAGAATATAGAATTATACTGCCATCATTATTTAATAGATAAGTATGTTTAGATATATATCCCAATAATATTCCTCTAATTTCTATAACTGAAAAACTCAGAGAAGTAAAAATAGTTCTATTTAGTGAAATATGTATATATTCATTTTCAGTCAAAACAATTTAATTTAACTTAGAATAATATAATATTAAACATATTATAGTTACACACTTGAGATATAATTCAACTCATATAATGTATCCTATAACATCAATGTTCAGGGCCCAAAACATCCAAACACATGAAGATAGATCAAATTTAACTATATTTAAAATAAAACCATTATTATTATAATAAATTTATTTAATGTTGGTTGGATAATCTGACATTTTACCCTCAGAATAATAAATACTCACACTTACTTGAAAGAATGAAATATAAGATGATAACCAAACAAGATGAATGTAGATACAAATTCATTATTTATATTTTGGTTATATACCCCCACCACCACTTCTTTAAATTTAAATAAAACCAATGATGAAATTATTGTACATCAATAATTTGGTCCATAATTTAGAAAACATTCAAAAGCACCATATCTCCATGTGAAATGTTAAAAACTCTGACTACCTCTTAGAGTTAGATTAACACATGTGGGGCCTATGGTTATAATCCCTAGATGATGTGTAGGATGAGAGTGATATAAACCAAATACAATGATAAAAAATGTATGATAAGGGAATCTCTTTGTTTTCCATGAAAAGGGATGAATTTCCTAATCGCATCAAAGTATGTCAAGATGAGAACAAACATTTTGTTCCATGGGAGTGAAATATTGATTAATGATATGCATCGAATAAGATCATGGTGTTGGTTTGGATATTGAAAAATTCAACGCATAGTTATCATGATTATTCATTGAGGGTGTGAAAATTAGAAAAAATAATTTTAATTGAATTCTACTTAGGAACCTATAATATAATAAAAAGAATAAATAGGCTACTATATGGTTCAATCCCGATCCACCATCCACTGAGGATCCCCATCAATTATCCTATCATTCACCACCATATACCATTTTACCACTCATCTCTAGGAGATCCTATCCTCCCTCATTATTTATACCATAAACACCCCACGTCTCCTCCAAAATACGCCCAACATCAAATATGGTGAAAATGAATTACAATGAGAAATGTGAAGGTTAAAAACTACTCAAGGAGGGGAATTTCCTTATTGAATAATAATAGAATAGTGGCATGATATACTCAAATGGATATTTATATAATGAAAAATTAGTAATAAAATATCAATAATATAAATTATATTGTATAAAAATCTTGAATTCATGATATAATAAATTTTTTAAATATGAATTATTAATATATAAAATTAATTACATGTTAATAAATAATTTAACTTTGTGAATATTAAATCATATATAGTATATAACATCTATCATTGAATCTACTATAACATACAATATCCAACTGATATAATTTTGTACTATGATGATAATATATTATCAACAATCATGAATATCATTGACAAGGACTGTTGATTAAAAAATATAATTATTTGTGATTTAAACTTATAACATACTAATTGTTGATAATAATTTTAAGAATAAATATCAAAGTTTTCATAATGTATATGTCACTATAGTATGTTATTATATTAAAAAGGTCTCATGGACGAAACAATTATTAGTGATACTATCTCTTATCTATTTGAAAATAATTACTTTCATTTTTATTATAGTGTAATATAATTATTTTGTAGATTTGATCATAATTATTCATTTCAATCCTTATATTGGTATATTATTTTCCATAATTGTTATTATAATTTTATGATAAATTATATTCAAAAAGGGGAATGAAAATGAAAATTCTACCTATTAAATTGTCATTCTATTTAGAAATTAATTTTTACTATATGGTATTTATTATAGATCAAACTCAAATATTTCAAATTTTAGTCAGGTAAATGAACTTTTAAAGAATATATATTGATTAATATGCTTGAAATAATATAATTGTAAAAAATTCTTCACATATATGTTTTTCTATTGAAAATAAATTTGGAATTTTCATATGTAATTTCCCATTATATTATAAAGTTATTGTAGGATTCTTGAAAATATGAATATGATTATCGTATTTATATTATGTTAATATGAAATGGTTATTAAAAAATGTCAATTGGGGGATTAGTGGGATTGGAATAATGTACTAATATACATTTAGTGAAGTATAATTTTTAAAAATATAATTTCACATTGTGTTTTATATTAAAAAACAATGATTTTATAGTGTGTATTAAAAAATTGGGTTGTCTGAATTACTTGTTATATAATAAAAATTATTATTGTTGAAATTTACAGACCAAATTCTATTATCAAACATGAAATTAAAATTCAAATATTTTATATAGGATGGAAACCATGTTAATGCTATAAACCCACTTCTCATGAAATTGGTATCTATGAGGATATTTTTTTGTGATAAGAAATAATCAATTATTCCTTAAAATTGTTTTGATAACATGAAAGGATTTTATAAAAAATTGATGACTTTTCTAAGAGACACCTAATGATATAAAATTACAATAGAAAAAATGTCTCCAATATTAAATATTATATTATTTTTTGGGACTACTGAAATCTATGAAATATTATATGGGGTGTGAGGTTATAGAAATGGAATGTGATTATAATGAAATTGAAGCAATTTGATTTCAACATTAAGAAACACAGAGACCTAAAAAAACACATGAATGTTGAAAAATAGTAAAATCTATTATTTGAAATAGAGTACAATATTATTTAAATCATGTTAATAAGATAATTAAATGAATAAGAAAATATAAATATCATTATCCAAACAGATGAATAAAAAATTTAATTATAATTAAAAACACAAAAACTATAATTGATTTGGTGAAAGGTATTTTATTTGTAAAAAAAAATATTACTTTTCTTTGTATTTATCCAAAACAAATATCAATTATAGGATATATTCATGTAGAATAGTAGTATTACTAGAAATTAATGATGGATATTTTATAGAAAATAAAATTGAATGTTGTATAATCGGAAAACATATTATAGATTATGGGTTCCACTATTAATGAAAAAAATTATCCAATTTTACACATAAATATTAATCCTATATATCCCTGTTTATTTAAAAATAAACTAATTTTTTAACATACAATTTTTTTAATCATGAACAAATATGTTTCGTTTTGACTTTCTATGTATGCATACTTTATAAATGTTAGTGAACATTTTCCTATGTTTAGATGTCTAAAAATCCTATATAAATTTGATAATGACTTTTTATTACACAATGTTTATCGATAATGAAATAATGCATAGTGTAATAATGACTTATGTTAAAAATAAAAAACATATATGAATGATGAAATTATTATTATTAGATAAATTTCATACAATATGAAATTTATATATATATATGATATAAATTTTCATTATTAATAATATGGTTTTGTTTATATTAAATTTCGGTTGATTGAATAAAAGTCATATATTCATAATAAATTATGTAAATTTAGAGGAAATTAATATGTTATCAATAAAAACATGTGATATTAATAAAGTATTATTATATTATGAAATTGATAACATATAAAAAATTTCATTATATATCAACGGCGTTGTTTGATATTTATAATGGATAATAATATTCTCAAAGACATGATATTAAAAATGGCTTAAGAATTTGGTTTTTAAATTCAATATGTAGAATTATTATACAGAATAATTATGAAGATATTAATATTATGATATTTAATTACACTTCTAAATATGTTATTACAGTAATTTTTATTAATAAGATAAAACTAATTTTATTTTATTCTCTTAAAAGTGGATATACTAGAATAATAAATTATTGAGGTAATTAATGCTTCTTTTCCTTGATGTTGTATAGATATAAAGGAGGATGAAACAATATAAAATTGTAATTTTAGTTTTTATTTTTAGTTGATAATATAAATGCTCTATAGATTATTATTGTTAATAATTATATTATATTTAACATTGAATAGTAAATGAAATGATGATTTCAAATTCATAAAATAAATATTTTTGTATATTAGTCAATATGATCAAATGTGAATCCTATATTTTTTATATTTAAAACTATGATAATGTAAAAAAGAAACACTAAAATTAATTTTATATTTGATTAAATTTTATATCTATAGGAGATGAAGATAATATTTGTAGATTATCATTTATGTATTATTCCTTCTCTTGAACATCTCTTCATCATCTTTTACTTGAAGAGTGTTCCTCTGTTTTAAAATTGATATCTTATCGAAAACATTTCATTAATAGTGTCAATTAGAACTTCTAGGCCCTAATTATACTTATTTTTTAAGGTAAATAAATTTGAAATATAGTTGTTGTTTTTTAATAAATTGATTTTTATTTCACTAAAATTTCAAGGTCCCCATGAAAAATAAAAACTTAGATGTAATCACTAAATTCATTTCCATGTATTTTAGTAATGGAATAGATTAAATGTTTTCTATTTTAAAAAAAATAAATTATCTATGACACATTTTCTCTCAATAATTCAATGTACACTTTTCCCATGGGTTGAATGTGGGTGATGAATGTCATTTACAAACCATTCACATCAGATTCAAATTCATCAAGAGGTTTCCAATCAGGATTTTTTTAAATAGATAAAGCCAAGGATTCTCTTATTTGATATGTTTTGTTAAACATATTTTCAATGGTAGGATGTTATTGGGAAATGGTCAAAAAACATGGTGACTTGCACTGGTTGAGAGGATTGGAGGTCAGGTTCATTGCCCCCTTTTGGGTGGAATTATATCATAATCCTATAATCTCTTATATATTGAATATATTTTCATTAATCATTTATTAAAACCCATGAATAACACATGTCTCTATTAAAATTAATATCAATTTATCATCATGTAATGGACGTAAATTCAACTAAAGTTGTCCATTGTTCATCATGAATGGGGACATCTCTATGTATTTTATGTTATACAATGTGGTCACACAATTGTATATGGGATATAGATTCTTATCTCATTTATTATCATCATACTAGTTTTAAGTCACATATTCGTGTACTATAGAACATATCATCATCTAAGAGGATTAGAGTCATTTTGATTTTTGTATTAATCCAATGGAGGATGGATTCCTATTAATCCTCATGAAATTAGTCAAATCCCATATTATTCGATTCCACATTATCGAGAGTATTATACCTTATATGTTCATGTGATGAGGACCAATCAGTTCATTTTAATGCAATGTGATAAGGGAATCTAGGTGAAATTTTCCTAGTTAATGGACAATTTTGGACTTATAATGAGGAATACCAATATAATTGTGGGGATGATACCTCCAATGATGTATGTGACCATACTGAGAATGTTTCCTAGAAATAATTAGTTTTATTTTTGTGTACTACGTTTGAACCACATTGGGGCTTCCTATGTGACCCATTTGTATGGGAATAAATACAATTTTGGTCATATGGTTGGGGCATCAAACTATGTAGGAGAACCTTTACTGTTGTTTCATATTGGGGTTATATCCTGTTGAGTTGGATACATGGATTTGATATCCAGCAACCATTTAGTCCCTATTTTGGTTTTTCTCATAAGGGATTTTGTCCTTTGAGATGTATACCTAGATTTGAGGGTCAATGCCTATGGAGGCCCTCTAAATTTTGGTGAGAGTATGATCTATAAAATTATTCTCTTATATTTAATGTATTTGATCTTTCAATACTCATAATTTTCATTAACCTCAAATCCCATGTGATTCGTGATCATTATGAGAAATAAGAGAAATTAGAATATCAAAAAAACTGTGATAAAATTAATCAATAGTGGTATGTGTTTATGGATATGGGAGAGAATAAGGTATTTTATTTCCACATTTCCTCTCTCTTTTCAAGCCCCCGTGTTAGGAATTGTGGATCGATATTAATATGACATGAAATAAAGGCTACAGACTTACTCCCGAAGGGATTCCCTTCGAATGATTGTCTCATATGTTGTATGGACCATTGATATGGATACATGTTGTCAAATACCCATTCCAATGGATTCATCATATGTTTGTTATCATCAAAGATGTGTTCCTTTTATGTGGATACATGAAATTTAGGTCACATGCATATAAAGACCCTCAGGGTAGGTGAGAAGAAGATACATAAAGATTTCCTCTTTCGATAGTTTTATTATATCATGTGGATCTCATGTTAAACACCTAACTATAAAACCATGTGAATGATGCTTATTGTGATTAATGAGTGGAATTTGAATCTTTGAAAACCCACTTGAACAAAAAAAATTACGTGGATGAGTCTAATGATACATGATAGGAAAAGGGAATTAATGTTCTTGTATCCCATCTTAATTTCATAATAATAATCTTGACATATAAACCCATATAGATAAATCCCAATTAAAATAATAGGATCCTTCCCTATGAGGTATTCCCTATTCCAAAATTTGGATAATATGGGAGAAGCATAATGCACTAGACCTTGTCAGGGGAAAAGGAACGTGTGTCCTCATACCATCTAAAATATGTAGGTCCTTGAAATTTCATCCAATTTGATGATCCTCATCTCCATGATAATGTATAATTGAGAATAATGTGATGATCCCATGTACTATGTAGGATATATTGACGAACATTTTTTATATTAAAATGGTATGATCAATGGGATAAGATTGTATGTTCTATGTCGTGATGAATCATATCTAGAATCTTTAGAGAAGTCCTCATTATGGCCCCCTTTAGATTATTGATCCATGATAAGAGGATCCCATCCATAGATTTGATGAAATAGTTTCATGTGGAATTGACCGAACAAGTGAATGATTGGGGAGAAGTATGTGTCTCATGCAGGGTTGGATGGGGTAAGCTGAAGGGGATTCACATAGGGTAAAACTATAAATACTACAATAATTCATGTATGTTGGGCTTACTAAATCTATAAGTGACTACTATATAACAAATAACATGGGAAACAACACTGGGGAAATTCATTTCTCAAGGTTATAATAGCTTCTTATGGGGTATCTAGATGGGTCTTGTAGATACCCATTTTTAAGAAGGATAACATCACAATAATAACATTCAAGCACTGAGGTTTGTCTCTGCATGTATGTCTTTTGTGTTTGAAAAAATAGAGGGACCTTAAAACCACTATTCATTTCAATTCCATATTCTATCTGGTTTTAGAGAGCTCTATAGAATATTTTGATGGTCTGGGTGAGGAACTAGGGAGAGAAATGCTTCATGGAATTTTCTAGACTTGTAGGTTTTTCTGGAACCATTTGTAGGATCTCTAATCATGGTGATCTAGTGGATTGGTTATGACCGTCACTTAGGGTGATTATAATATTTCAAGAACCATGGATAATATATCCACACATAGTGATTTAGAGGTCTAGTTGGGCCACACACAATGGAATATTACAATATTTATTGAACCATCATGAGTACCTTGACTCATGTAGTTTTAGAGGTACTGTTGAGGCTGACATATATGGTTATGACCATATTTATTAAATCATTTGACAATATCTACATACGGTGACTAGGAGGATTGTTTGGGGGCATAAAAAAGGAGGATGACCATATTTCAGGACCCATATAGAGTATACCAACACATGGTGATTTTAAATGAGAGGTGAGGTTGTCTACCATGAACTCCAAAACATCCTCGACCCATGTCAAAATATTTAATTTGTGACTCTATTATTTTCAGGGGTTTAAGAAATAGTAGCAGAGAAACCTATCCAAAGGACACATATAGTAGAAGATAAATGAGCCTACTCATGGGTGTGAAGATGTAACCATCATTTTATATATTTGAGGGATCACCCATGGGATTATACTAAAGTTTTCATAATATGATTTGTTCACTCAGGTTTGGGTAATACAAGTACGGTTCACACATGATTGGGTCACCTAGGTGTGGTTCTCCCAATTGTTGGTCACCTATGTATATGACTCTAAAATGTGGGTCATCATGGTCATGGATTGGGGACCACTCCTTACTAGTTTACCTAGATGGGGGCCTCAACCACAAAGAGAGTTGGACATAATATCTCACCCATGTTGTGATGGTAAACATGGACGAAGGGGTTGGGTGACCAGACCTCTCACCATGCTCTATCATTTTGGAGTTTTTCCATCATCATAAAATTGTAGGTGGATGGATCAATTTATGAATATTATTATAGATACAGGTGAAGGGGGATATGAAAATAGACAAGCGAGTGGGCATTTTTTGAAAGGGGTTGAACAAATTGCATGCATGTTTACCGTGTACGAGAGATTAAATTAATTTATGATATAATTAAAAAATCTATCATCTATAAATATTGATACTTATATCTATTTTGGGTTAATGAAAAATAAGATAGAATACTTTGATATGAAATATTCCCATTGATAATGTGTATAGAAAAATTTTTCTAGGAAGTCAATAAAAAATTAATTTTACAACCTCAACATATAATCATTAATTTTAAGAATCCAATACCTATTCCTAGTTTGGAGATTCAGTCCACTAAACCCAAAATTGGAAAAAATTAATTAGTATTCCTTAAACCTCATTATGGTGTAGGTTTGTGGAATATATGATTCAAACAATTTTCTCCTCTGACATAAATACGTATTTATACTCAAACATGAAATTTAGTGAATATTATGCGATTATATCATCGGTCCACTTGAAAAGTGAATGTCATATTTTTTTACTATCAAAAGACTATTGTTTTATTTATGTTATACTTTTTCATACAAATAAATTTTAATGGAATGGATAGGATTAATTATTTAGAAAAGATGGATGTTTAATATTAGTTGAATTTTAAAAGAACAAAATTCAACCCATATTAGTTCCCTATAAAACATCTATTGGGACAAAATATTATTATCCATAATCCAATATAATAGTGATAAAAAAAGTTACACATGATGTCAGATCATTATTTTTTTATTTTTTATTTATTCATATATATAAAAAGGGGAATGTATATATAAATTGATTTCAAATTCAGTAGTGAAAATTATGATTGTTGTAAGTCTATAATGTTTATATAACTCAATAATCCTTTACATTTTTTCCTTTTGAAAGACACCAATAATGTTGAATACACAACATTGAACCTATAATAAGGTTTGTTGTATGATGAGAATTGTATGATTTATATTATAGATCTATTAATTCTATTATCTATTGACATGGACTAAATAATATTAACTTTGTATAAATTTTCCCTACAATTTATGTTATATTGGATACAGTATTTATATCTTATTATGGTACTAAAAATATCAAAAAATCCATGGTACATATTGATAATATTAGTTTTGATACTTTTATAATGGTAGATGGTTGTATCATAACAGCTGTGATTTACATAATCATTAATATTGTAAAATATTTCACCGAATGGGGAATAATTAATCCTAAATTAGAAAAATTTGTATAGGTTATTGGAGAACTATCATTGATATATAGTATAATATTTTATTATATCAATCAATTGAAACTTTTAAAGGATATGATCATAATGTAATAGAATGGAAGTCTTATTATGTATGGAATAGAGTCACAATATGAGTTTGAGGATTACATGTTTAGTAGGTAGGAAAATATGTATTTGAATGTTTATAATTCAATTTATTAGAGTAATATCAAAGGAAAAAATAATACAGTCATTTAGTGAAAAAAAATATAAAGGTTCTAAATCTGATGGTCAAAAAACTAATTTTCAATGTTAGTAATAAATTTATATAATAATAGAAGTGGATTTAAAAAATAATCAATCAAAAAAAATATCTAATGTAAATTCAAAACAATTTATATGTAATAAATAGATAATTCATGGTTATTTATTTATTTATTTACCTCAAATGAATGAAAATAAAAATTATTAAATTTTGTTAACAATAAATTACATGTAAAAATGAAAAATAATCAATTAAATATATAAAGAGTGTTTCTGAAGATTCTAGTGGTGAACCTAGTTATAGATAAAAAATAAGATGTCAAATAAAAAGGATTCAATATGATTTATATAATAATATTATGGGCTGTAAATTTTTTTCTACTATGATTGAAACAAATTTCAAAAACTAAAGTATATATTTTGAGGATATAAATTAATATTTTTTTTATTATAATAAATATTTAAGAATACTAATGATCAATTCATCTGACAAAAAAATTCTTGGGTAATATTATTTATTGTGTCCATATTATGACTTATTTTTTCTATATTCCCTTAGGGGAACATTTATCAATTTAAATTACTAATGCATTTTTATAGGTGGTTGGTTTCTCAACATTATTATTCACCCAATATTTTTTATAACTATAATTATAAAATTAAGCAATAAAGGTATTGGAATTCATCAATATATTTTTAATGGAACAAACAGTTACCTTTAATTCATTCGATCAAAGGATTTAATTTTTTTATTATTTCTTATTATTCCCACATCAAGATTCTATCATTAAAATTTAAATTTTTACATTGGGGAAAAATGGTTGTTATTCACCTAGATATGTGTAATGAATAAATGTAAAATTTTTACATGGATTTCAACAATATTTCCATCAAAAAAAATATTATAATAATTAGTTTTATTTTCTCAATTTATTTTGAATTTAATTTCACATTCAACTTTTATCTTATAAACATTTTCACTATAAAAAACTTAGCTATTAAGAATGTGTTCTCAAGAAGTATTATTCTTCTTTTTTGGATCTTGATCTAAGTGATCATGATATTATCTATGTGTATTGATACATGATTCATATCATAAAAAATTATAAATAACTCATTTTTAAAATAAAGTCATTTCTTATTCAATTCAAAATCATCAAATTTATCACATAAATGTAAAATATACTGATACATTATATAATTTTTTTCTTTTTGGGGTTATTTTAAAAATTAATGATCCCATCATAATATATCCAATTAGATTATCATTACATCAGTGTAATTTCACCATATATTCCCTTTAAATATTGTGTTTTAATACTATAACACCACAAGGAACATTAATAAGGTAATTCTTATTTTTACAATAAAAGTGTAGTATTGTTTCAACGTAATATTACACACTAATGCCTAAATATTATTTTTTTTATAGTTTATTTATGGTGGATTTGTCAATATAAATTCCTATCGAATTACTTTAATTATGATGTGTATCCTCTATCCATTGATATTGAGGGACTGAATTCCTTTATATCTTAACCTCCTCCTATTTTATATTCATCATTGTTCTGGATGATATCTATATTTTAGTACAAAAAGAAGTGAATTTTAATAACTTCAATTATATCATAAAATTATGATAACATAGAAGAGGTGACTCATCAAATCATAATGAAAATAAAATAAAATACTTCATTTAAAACCTACAGATTAAAAAACTGTATATCAAAATTGAGGAAATCTATTTAGCATTAATACCATATGTTAGTCCTATTGTATACTGTTGTCTCCTTAATAGGGGTTTATAAGGGATGACCAAATTTTTACCCCTTATGTTAAACTTAATCAATTTTTTACATTATAATGATAGAACCTATACAATTAGTAATGATGTATGGCTATTTTTTATTCCCAAAACTCATATACTAACTTGATATGTTGGTAATGTAATGGAAAGACAAAATTGGGATTTTTACCATGTTTTAATATTATGTGGGAAACATATTCTATATCCATTTGGTAATTATACTAATCGATAGGTTTTTTAATAATCTCATAAAAATGAAATAGCAGAATATTACAATCATTTATATATTACCATGGATCATCTTGATATCTGATTCCACTATATTATAACAGTTTGTAGGAAGTAATCCTAAAATAAAAATAAAAATTAAATAGAAAAATTGTAGATTTTTTATTATAACCATTTCTATTTTTCGTATTGTCATGAACATACTCATATACGAGACTTTTAATAACTCCATAAAAAAATTCCAAAATAACATACAAGTCATCATATCATATAATCACCATATATTTTAAAATATTTATGTCAATATATTGATTCAAATGAATCATTTTACGAAAATGAGTTATAATATTATAGATGAATGCAATTTGGAGAATAATATGTATGATAAAATTTCTAGTAATTTTAAATATATTACATTGCTAATATTTCATATATTTATAAGTGACATATAGTTTATGTAATCAAATATTAAAAGGGATTATTATTTAAAAAATAATTCTTTTTAATGTTGTTAAATATTTTACACAAATAAAAAATTTATAAAATTATAAAATATTATTTTATGTGATCTCATATATTAAAATTTATTAAATACTAAATACATATTATAAATTATTAAGAACACTTAAGGATAAGAAATAAAAATTTTCAATAAGAAGTTTTTATAATTATAATTTATCTTCTCTATGAAAAGATAATTATAAAAAAAATTCAATTTTAATTTTTAAAAATTGAAGTAATTTTTTATCTAATTATATCAAATTATGTTGGGTTGATTTTTTTGGATATTTACAAAATTATTCAATATATGAGCTAAGTAAGAAATATATTTTTTTAATTAAATCATATTGTTTATTAATATAACAAGAAGTATGATTAAAATAAAAATATAAAATTTTGTTCATATATATTTTATTTATAATTTTTAATAATGAATTTATAAAACGTATGTTTTTTATAATACTCTTGTTAAACATTTTGAAAATTCAGAAATATATTTTTACAACAAAATTCATCCACATGTAATTAAGATTTCAATAAGTGATAAGAGATTTTTTATTTATCATCGACTAACATAAATATCCATTCATTAGTAATAAAACAATTTTTATAATAAATATAAATAATATTGTTAATTTTTTCTTAAAAAACATTTTCCATAAACAAATACTACTTCTAAAAACTATTTTTTTTACCATTAATGTGTTAATGTACAAATAATAATTATTTTTTAATATAAGTTATATTTTTTAGAATATACTACATATTTCCAATCAGTAAAAAAACAATAAAGAAAATTTTGATATTAGGAAATAAAAATAATTTTAATATATAAAAATTTATAAACATGATATAATCCTAAAATATTAAAATTTAAAAGTATTATAATAACACAAATAAATAAATGATTTAAATAGTTGTGAACTAAAAATATTGAATGATGTGTGAGGATATCTCATATCCCATATCCTTATTGACTTTGTTATTTCACAATCTGTACTATAATTGTCTTCTATTTGAATTAAAATTTTATTTTCATAGAAAATGTAATTCACATCACCTATAAAAGGATATCCCCACCACTATATATGTCATGTAATTTTATTTTTTTGGATTTAATAACTTTCTACCCTATGAATTACACCATTATGAATACACATCTTAAAATACTTGGTATTTCAAAAGACCAATCAAAGGATCATTATGGTGTCACATGAGGGAGAAAATATAATATTAGAGGAGGTTATAGTGATTTTAGGGTGACTAAGATCAATTTATCATTATTGATATATTATTTTTATTCACAATTTTTTTTTTGTGATTTATATATTTTCAACATATTTTCTAAAAAAATAATAAATTTTATTTAAGAAATTTAAAAAACCCATGATTTTCTATATTTCATGAGTTATTAATTAAAATGATAACAATTGTTTGGGGGTGTTTCTTCTCAATTATATTTCCCAGATAATTTTTTGACAGAAATAATTTAATTTAAATGGTTTGAATTCTATAAATTTTATAAATATTACAATCAAATATATTTAATTCAGGGTATTTAAATTTTAAATATATACTCCCTCTTATAACGGTCTTTAAAAATTTCTCTTAAACTATAATGGGATTTTCATGACTAAGTATAATTTCATGTGTCATAATTAGTGATATTTTATTATATTTTTACAATATTGTTTTCATCAATTATTTGATGAAATTTTATATCATTTATTTTTTAATTTATTTTTATTTACATGAGTGGTTTTAATTCATCATAAAACATGTTTATTTTTAGAATAATTACAATTAAATTTAAATGTGATCTTTTTCATCGATATCCATGTTTAATCTTTAAACTTATGTTCTATAATTTTATTTAAAAAATTATATGTATTTTTTATAACAATTAATTAATTTTTTTCTACCATTCAAACGAATGATTTGTGCACATATTTTAGATATGTGATGAGATAGAATATTTTTCAAATAATTATATATTATATTTAATTCATGTTCATATTTATATATTCCCATCACATTTTATTATTAAAAATTAACAATATAATCTTTTGTAATACATTTAATTGTTTCATTTTATCATGTTTATTGTGATCATCAATTATTTCCATCATCCAAATTCAAGGAATCAAATTAACTCTTTTTACACTAAAAGTTACTTGAGTAACATTCATTTAAATTATTATTTTCTCACAAATTGTATAATTAGTATCTTTAATTGGGTTTATAATCCTTCCATATGTTGGATTAAAAATATTTTGGGGCTCTATATTCATTAATTTAAATTGAAAGTATTTTAAATATTTATTTTCATCATCATCAATAACATTATTTTAGGTCAAACATTGTTACACAAAAATAATATGCATTAAATATTATGGATATCCACATCATTGAAAATTATTTGTTAAACAAAAAATATATACTAAAGTGGTATTTAATCCATTATAACTAGAAATAAATACCATTATTTTTATCATAATAAATAATTTTTTAATTTGATTGTATCAAGTAGAGTAGTAAAATTAAATTCATTATAAATTTGTTAGTAACTAATTATTAATTTCCCTTTGTTATTAAATTTTCCAATAATACTTATCATTTCAAGAGTTTAGAATTATTCCAACAATTTACTTGAAATATATAATACTTTTTAGTAGAATATTTTATAGACGACTCTTTATCAAATTCATACTATTGATATTGTCATCTAATAAATTATAAAAATTCTCTAGTATTACATCTAAAACAAACAAATTAATGTTTGAATTCAACATACTCATTCACTATTATAATGGCATTATAATTTTAATAAAATTCATCATAAAAAACATATAATGGGATCATCATGTTATTAGGTGGTGATGTTCCATTATTTCATAGGAATCATTGACCAAGTAGATGTAAGGGTAGACACAACTCTAAATATCACTTGAACATAATTAGAGTCAAAGGAAATATGGTAATGGAATTTATTATAGCTCCAAGATAATATTCAGTTATAATTACATTCATAAATATGAAATTCAATTAAAATAAGTCTATAATAAAATAATGTAACCCTTTCTTCCATTAATTACCCTCTAGAAGGATAAGAGAGAATGAATGAAGTGTTGTAAAATAATATCAAACCTAATAGAATGTACCGTTGTAGTTAATAAGTAGTTGTCTAGCATGAAATTATCACTACTGATAAAATTACTCAAGCCTTATTGTTATGTAAATTCTTTTTTTCCATTATATATTTGGGACATAGTGAATCATGCGATTAGGGGGAGGACACATAATTTTATGATTTTATCAGATATGGATAAAATATTTCCGCTAACCTACATAGATATTATATAACATTGGGTATATTAATGAAAATTTATAACAAACCATCTATAGTGGGTAAATCATAATTTAAAACATCATTTATGATAATGAAATAATTATTGATGATGTGTTGATTTATAGCCATCATTGGTGAGGCATTTTGATTTTCCATTACCACCATCATGGTCAGTAAAAAAACTATAGTGTGTAAACAATAATTTAAAATTTACATCATATCATATTTATAGTTTTGCAACTAGTATGTGTACATCAATTTTTTTCCTTCATGTTAGGATTCCCCTCTCTTTTAACATATTTAATTATTCATTACTCATATATAATCATTATATAAAAATTTTTATGCCATAAATATATATAACTATCTCAATTATTGGTTCTTTGAGTGTTAAATACGTTTTCATAATGTTATCTTTTCAATTCCTCCATATAAGAAAACTCGATTAAAGGGAACTTACCCATTTCATACCATTTCAAATGTACACATTATAATATATTTTAATCCCAAAATATTTTTGTAAAAACAAAATTTATTTCATGAAAAAAAATCTTACTGGTTTACTAGTTTTATGAATACAATTATGCCTTTTTCTGCTTTAAAGACACTTTTATATGATCCCTTAAAATGCACAAAAGTGTCTCATTTATAAAGATTCTTATACACACATTTTACATGTTTTCACTTTAGGTAGTCATAAATTATAACAATGTATTCATATTTTCCCTTATTAATGTCCATAAATGATTTAAATACAATCATTCATGGACACCATTATGACATCTTGATTCATTATGCCTTTTGATATGATTTTCATACACAGTTCATTAGATTGGTAACCAATTAGTAATTTTTTAATTATTAATTGTGTTTGATCTCTTATGATACCATATATAATATTTTATTGAAGTTATTATGATTATTTTGAAATGGAATATACTATTTATATACCATTCACTATATTATACTTAATAGATTATGATTATTCAATCTGATTTGGGGAATAATTTATATTTCATATGTAAATTTCAATATGGATGTATAATGATTATGTTCTATCCATTTAATTTAATGAATTAATATTACATTGTTTGTGTTGTGTGGGGCATATTATATCCTATTGTGAATATAAATTTTGTGTTATTTAGTAATCTTTTAGCCCTTCTATTTTATTCTCATGATTATATTTTAATGGAATTTGTTATTTATTATTCAACATACCTCATTTTTTATAATAGGTATTGATGTATTTATTACCCATACTAAGCATAAAATCTCACACGTTTCTTATGTTTCATTCACCCATTCAATATAACTATGTATTTTGTGGTTGTTGTAAAGGGATATACTATGGGGAGAATGGGATTCCAGAAGATAATTTATTATTATATTGTGGTTTTAAATGTTACGTTAATTTCAGTAATTTATCTAATTTTACAAATCTTATAAGCTTTTAGATCCGTTGGGGTGTGATCACTTTTTTATATTACCAATTTAATAAATCATTGAAATGGATCAGGTATACTGGGGTTGGGGACATTACACATTGTATCAACACATGATTAGTAAATATAATGAAAAGATTTAGGAAATCCTATATTAGAGAACATAACACTATGATTGACTTTCATGATGACTATAGAAGAAAAAGCCAAAAAAACATTGTTTATGAGAATATTTATGCCTAAATATTTCAATTTATGTTAATTATTTCAATAGTTATGAGATTATACATTATACTTCACAATAACATTTCCTAATATATAGTATGTTATAATTTAAAAATGGAAACATGAAGAAGGAATGGTAACCCCACCAATTCACAAAATCCAATGAGTATGGGTGGAAAAGTATTTTATGGTCATGTTCGAATCATTTGGATGGAACAAGTATTTAAAAATTTTTATCATATAGGGACATAGTAACATGTTCTAATGAGAGAATGTATTATTTATTTATGTATTATGTCTGTAGAGGGAATCATGAGAAGAAGAGTATAATTAAGAAAAATAAGGATAAATAAATAAAGATAATGAAATATTTTCTATCATGTGATACTTGTGGAAGGAATAACCTTAGTAAATTCATAAATTGAAAAGGATTGTTCTTAATGTGTGTGGGAAATGGTCCATATTATCAAGATTAAAATCAAACGAGATAATTTTTTAATGTGAATTGCTTCATCCTTGAGGGTAATGGGTACTAGGTATATTATTTCACTATGAAGTAAGAGAATGTATACTAAAAAAATATAAGGGATTAATTCCATTCTACCAATTAAGTGGAATGATTAATTCTCATGCACTTGGATACCATATTTATGTTATAAGAGTATATTAGTAAATGATATCTAGGATTTATAAATTATCTAATATATATGGAGGGTACTAAAATAAATTTTTAATAATGATATGAAATTATGTATTGAATGGTACCAAGAGAAGTGATCCAGTGGAATGTTGATCTTGTGGAAAACATATGACTAAGGAAAGAAGACCCATAATATGTGATTGATATTGAGATAATAATGATAACGGGATATTTATGGATATTATTTGGGACCATAATGGTGGTTCTTAATTTGGTGGTTTGTATTATATTTAGAATGATAATTTTATGTTTAGGAATTATATCGATAGCCTATCATTATACATATACATGCAAGCATGTTTTCTATAAGGATAATGGTTATCACGTAATCCATATATTTTTTATCTGAAAAAATAGATAATTTTTATTGGCGGAATCTGATGCTCATAAAATTTTCATCTAAATATTTAGCATTTGAAATTAGAGGTACATATTTTTGATGATTATTAATATTAACACATTATATAATAGATTGTGGATATTATTGATAATATTAATATATGATTTATGATATTGTATGACTAGTGACAACAATTTTTCTTTCAGTAAACATTTAAATGGTATTGGATTTACTTATATACCATATGATTCGAAAATCCTCTTTAGGCATAAATGTTGTTCATGAATATCAATATCCAAATTTATGAAATGAAATGGAGACAGTTAGAGGCACAAATAAAGGATAATATTATGATATGGAATGGAATCATGTTTGTGTATTCTTGGCACATTCTTCTCTAAATATTAAAGGAAACAATAAACTGTAGAAGGATGATTTATTTAAAAAGACATCATCTGGATAATTTTCATTATTGGAAATCAGTACTATCATAATCGAACATATATTTATATTTTTATAATGGTTATCTTTCAAAAACCATGCTCTATATCACATTCCATCAGATATTTATGGTTTTATTTTTCTTCAATTCCCATTCATTTACGTGTAATAATATTATACCATTTAAATGCCTTATTTTGAGATGGCCTTTTATTTTTTCCTTTCCATCTTAATGTGATGGTTTTTAGCACTATTTATGATGTGGGCTTCTCGTTGATGAATATTTGATTTGTAAACATTGATTTTTGAAGTACATGTTCAAATTGTGTGGACACAATTTATTTTTAAAGGGGATAATGTAATGAACTAAAATAATATCAATGAAATTTAACTTCATATGGTAATTTTATATTGTATAAATCAAATTAAATGAAATTCAAATTGGAATACAATATTTATAAATGAAGAATGGTAGAATTAAGGGTAATTTGTAAAAATTAATAAACCATACAAATAGAAAAAACATGACAATTGGAATAGAAATATGAATATTATGAATAGTAATCTAGACAATAGAATAGTAAACATACCTATAAAATTTTAAATAATATTTTATTGTCTTATAAATGAGTATATGGTACATTCTTATTGTGGTATAAGTAGAAAACCATATAAATTTTTACTTGGTTATCTATAATTTCCTAAATTTTAAGTGATTATTTACAAATTTGTAATGATCAAAATCATTTAAAATAATTATTTATCAAAAAATACATTCATAAATTAAAATTTTTCTTCTTATTAATGTTTGAAAAATTTATGAGACATTAATTAATTTTTAATATTTTCTTAAAATTCGTTATAAATTTAAAATTGATATTTTTCGAATAAATTTTAATTTTAATTAACTACTAAATTTATCAAATTTAGAAAATTATTTTCAAAATCATATACAGTATTTATCATTTCTACCAAATTCATGATTTTGTTTCATCCCTATATGATGTATGGATGAGGAAAGAATCCATTGGGTCAAACACATATTCACAATTTACTATATTTACTCTCTTGATTGAATAATAATCATATTAATGAGAAAAAATTATAAACCACAACATTAATATTCAAAAGAACCTCCCTCATCCACCATAAATATCACCAATATAATCATACCTTATAAGACTTGGAGCATGAAAATATTCTACTGAATTATTCTTCCCCACATTTTGGTCATTCTGGTCTCACCAAAAATCATTTCTATGTTCTTTAAGGATGTTCTCATAGAGATGACACATAGGAGGTAAAACCATCATTCTCTCTTTCAATTTCATTTCTTTTATATCCATTTATCACCTCCCATATCAAATGTATCATGATTACTACTATATCATTTATAAAATATAATTTTATAATTTTATTTGTATATCCACAATCAATTACATTCTCCTCCTCATTTTATTTGTAAAATTAATACATCGTCCATGATTTGTTGATATAATCTATTGATGAAGATGCATTTTCATTTTCCATAACCGCCTATATGGTTGGACAAAAAACTATTATTATAGTTTAAATATTATTTAAAAAAAATTAAAAATTACTTAGTATTTTGGAAACATTATAAATACATATTATTAATTAATAAGGAAAAACTGCTTCATTATAATTGAAAAACTCCCAAAATAATTAAAACAATAATAATTAATGTTATGTATAATGAATCATCTTCATATCTATGAAATATTACATATAATTAACTTTAATCTCATGTATGTTAATTAATAACTTATGATTTTAATTTTATATAACTATTCCCACATTACTTGATCATTGATATATGTATACAAGTGAACCATTCATGAAAACCAAGGAAAAAGACACTCTTATTCTACAAAATTGATATTTGTAACTCATTAAATAGGATATAAGTTGACTTAATTAAAAAACCTGGTGAGTCGATAATGAAATAAATTATTAATGAATCTAATTTCATTATCCTATACATTAAGAACAACTAAATAATTCTACTGTGCGTATGGAAGCTCATTCTCCCTAAACATTGAGGTTTACCTCTAGTCACACTTTCTCTCTCTTCAACCAAATGTAATAATTATTTCATATTTTTTATTCATTATAAATATTTTTTAGGTCAACATATATGTACCTATATCAATTCATCTATCTTGTATGGGGAAAACATTTTTATAGGGTTTCTTTTTCAATTCATCCTGATAAGAATACCCGATTAAAGGGAACATCCAAATTTCTTACCAATTTTCATGTACACTAGAGAATCTATTTTAATACAAAAATTTAATTATATAATAATTATTTTCATCATGAAAATTAATTGTAGTTAATTTCTATTTTTATGAAAACAATTATTACTTTCTCTAATATAAAGACCCTTTTATATTTTCCCCGAAACAACACTAATGTGGATAATTTAAAAAGATTCTTAAAAACACATTATTCAGGTTTTCACATAAGTTGTAGATGAATTATCATGTTATATTCCCATTCTCAATTATTAATGACCAATTATTATTAAAACTTCTTATATCACAGACACCATTAGGATATCTTGATTTGTAATGAATTATAAAATGATTATGATACACATTTCATTCCACGGGGAACCCTTATGTTAATTTCATAGTATTAATTGAGTTTAAAATCTTATGATACCATATACCATTTTTTAATGGTTTAGGATAATTTTTAATGGAGATTTAATATCTTGTTACCAATCTCTATATTAAATCGGCCATTTTTTATTATGATTATTGATTATTGAAGTTATTTAAATATTATATGCTAGTTTAAAAATAAATTTTTTATGTTGATTATATTATTTCATATTCATATGATCAATGTATTGGAGTTAGTATGTTATTTACATTGACGAATATAATAGCTAGAGAATTGGTATGTTTTTTGAGTGAAACTAGCTTGGTTTCTAGTCAAATTCTTAACCCTTTTTGTAGAATACTTGGTTAAGGCCTTGATTGTATGATTATGATGTACCAAATTATACATTCCAATTTTAAGACATTAGTTATTTATAATCCATGTGATTATTATAATATTAAAATATATATCATTAAGTTTATTTCTCATTAGATTAATTATATGGAATTATTTAATCATTTTTATTCAACCGATATTATGCTGATGATTATATTTGTCATTAAGTGTCATTCTAATTAAATTATTGATATGGAATTATTTAATCATCATTTATTCATACAATATTATGCTGATGACTATGTTTTAATTGAATGTGTTTTTAATTATTAACCAGGAATTATTGATTATAACATCTTCTTATGCATTTCATACCCTTACAGATTAGAGGAGATCAACCCTTCCTTTAGTTTGATTTTTCCCAAGGACATAAGGAAGTCTTTTGTTGTTGTGATGCATGTATAAACTAAGAGAGAAATTGAATTCCGGAATAAAATTTGATATGTATCTATTATTTTTAATTTAATGTCAATTTCAAATATATATAATGTTTTCAAAATCTACTAATCTATTTTGACCATTGGGAAGAAATCTCTTGTTCATATTAGCAATGTCATGAATTATCGAATAGACTATAGTCTAATAAGGTTGTGATGTTTATATTAATAATGAAATAGAGTTAAATAATGATAATATATATTTTATGAATATCTTGTGATTAGAATTATTTGTGAAGGATCATAAATTATCATTTCATGAAAATATCGAATTATAGAATTTTATTTTAAAAACATCCTTGAAATTGTATGATTCATTATTATCTCCTCTAGATATTACATGAATAAATTATGTTGTTAACAGGGTAGTATGAATTTATTAATAACATGAAATGTATGATAATTTTAGATTTTAAATTATATATTTTTTAATATTAAGACATTTAAACTGTTAATAGTTTATAAATATAAAATTTGATAAGTGATTGATTTTATTTTGGGAAAATATTTATAAAATATTTACAAAAATTAATATTTGATAAAAAATATTTTAACAAACTATAAAAATAATTAATTTCTTGATCATATTAAGATGTTTTATTGGGTGAAATATTTTGCATTACCCCCTTTTGGTTTCTACACCACACTTGGATCACAGTAAGATAAAATGGAATGGAATACATAATGGAAAAAACATTAAAAAAATTTATACCAACTTCCAATGAGTATGAATTTATTTATCATGATAAATTTGGATAGAGATAATAATAAATTAATTTCTTTATGTATATATTTTATATTGATGATGATGTCAAATAAATAACAGGAAATTGGTCTGTCTGATTTTTTTTTGGTTGTATTTGTTTACAATGTGCTCTAAAAAAATATTAAAAGTGTCTATAATTGATAATGAAAAATAAATTTGATTTTTTTTCTCTACCATGTTTATGAGATGAAGGTTGCGGTTTATCAAAGGTATTTTTTTTTATTTTTAAAATATAATTTGGAATTGATGATAGACATGTGAATATAGATATTATATATAATTTAATGTCCCAGTTACTAATTTTTTTATTAATTAATAGAATTTTCTCACATGGAATATTGGATAAAAATAATTTTTATTTATATTTCAATAAATAAACTCATTTTGTAGATTTAGAAAATTAAAATATGATTTATATGTTACTACTTGTTGTATGAAGTTATTTTTCATGATCATAGTGTAGAATTGTTATTGCATGATATCACATTATATAATATTATAATGATATTAATATAATAGGTTTTATTTAATATTTGTAAATAAATGGAAATTTAATATAATTAATGTTAATAAATGTAACTACATTTTTATTTTGGAAAAATTGTACTCATGAGACATTTCATCATTGTAGTTTTAATTAATTAAGAGTGTCATATCAGAAGGTGATATAATCAGATGATGTTTTCAAAAGAACAAACATTATGGATGTACAAGAATTACATTGATCTAAAATGACCCTATATTGTTTTCCATGTTAATTATAACACATGTTAATGAATAGATTATTGATTTAATACATGAATCATATAGAATTACTAAAGATGGTTTCCACATAGCGATAAAAATTATATTGCAATGAAGCTATTATAAATTGATGAAAATACCAAGGATCATCATGTTTTTATGGTGGATATATATAATGGGGAAATGGTTATTCAATGGTTTGAGTTTTATAGGATGTTACTGATGTGTATGATTTTAGGATGGATTACCATACTGACCTTATTTTCAGTTAAATATATTCATATATACGACTATATTATTATGGAAATAGTTATTTTGGAATTCAATCATAAAAGGAATAATAATGTTTCATTTTATCATATAAATTTTGTGAAACTATTGTGAGAATTTTAGAGTGATGAATTTTTTATATTTACTTTGTCACACTATGTTAACAGATTGATTCATCAAGTGAAATTAAGCTTAATATGTTTATTGATTCCAATAATTTTTGAAGATGATGAATTAATAAGAAAAATTGTTCTGAATTTTATTGAGACAATATCACATAATTATATTAATACATTTTCATCAACAAGATGATTAATATTTACTAGATCCCATTACATTACAATCATGATTATTTTTTTGAATTGAAAATAAAGTTAGAGAACCAACCCAATATTAATATTAGACCTTCAATCAATCATATATAGAGATATCGAATTACATTTATAAAATGATCTATCAATGTTTATTTATATATATATATGATATATATGTTCATTTTTTGTAGATCATAATCCTAGAAAAACTAGTGGACTTGAGGATTCTAGAAAATGGGATCTCTTTATGGTAAGTAATGAGAATGTCATTTCCTCATATCGTATTGATAGATTTATAATTAAAACAAATAATATATATATATATGGAATGATTAATATATAAGGATTCCAAATTGGTTTTACACATTATAGATGGTGATTGGTTTCACATATTCATAGAGGGAGATATGTTGACTCTAAAACTAATCAAAACTAGTTCATAAATAATATAGCATGTATTTGAAGACCATAAAGATGGTTCTTACCATATAAATACATTGCTTTAGGAATACAATTATAAGGAAATAAACATAATGAATATTAACTCAATAAAAAATGAAGTGGTTTTTGTTAATTTGATGACAATAATAATGAAATATAGAAATAGTCAACCATAATAGAGGTGAACATCATTAAAACACATGGTGTGTGTTGTGTTAATAATTTCCTTATTATCATAAAATGGAATAAAAATAAGAGTGAGTTGATGAAATGAGACCCATATCAATTCAATTAATTATTTTAGAGGTAATATAATGATGAAATGATTATTATTTACAATAATTCCGCTACACTGATTCACCAACCCCTTTCAGTGTGATCTATATAAGGCTAATCAAAAAACCTAGTAAATATAATTATGTATTTGGAAAAAAATAATTTATTTTAATATAATTATATTACTTTAAGTGTATTCATATGTTTCATTGTGGGAAAATACAAATACCTCACTCTAATTCATTGAATAACAATATTAATTTCAACTCTATTATTTTGAATTTTTCCTTGAAGGTTTCCATGAATACCCGATTTATTTGATTTGTTAATATATGTATTAAAAAATTTATTCGGTATTTAATTCCACCCATCATGTATTTTTTTTATTTTATGAGTCATTTTACGTGAATTAATTATTTTATAGTAATACAAATTATACTCTTACTTAACTTTTTTACACTGTGAACTTGTTAGAGTATATGAATTATTTGAATTTAAAACAAAGATGTATTTCATGTAATATACATGGTTTTATAGAAGTGTAACAAGATGATTTTATAAATAAAAATGGTTATTTAAATTTTTCTCTTACTGTTGTAAATAATGTACAAATTATTAGGTATTTAGTCATTTAGTATTTTTTAAATATAACACCTCATCAATAAGAAAAAAAAATTATGTCTGAATTTGGTTTGTTTTTTCAAGAAACCCTAAAATAATTTTTCAAGGGGAATTTACATTATAATTACTCCTATGAACTGCATATACCACTATCAAGAATAATGGAGGATGAATGTTTTATTTGAAAGTGTTCATGATTTAATTCATTATTTACCTCATTTTATGACACCCTATTCTAAAATGTTATAGATCCCCGATAAGAATTGTATAGTGTCTCTCATTTTGTGGAACCTACCAAACTACCAATGTTTTCACATACACCACATCAACATATATGTAAACCAACATATTTAACAATACAAGGAAAATATAATATAAAAAAAATATTTAAGAAACCACAAAAATTTAATATAATATATGTCACCATTTAAAATTAATGAGAATATGATTCATGTATTTTACCATTATCAAAAAATATATGGTTCTCACTAGTATTCATACATAAAATCATATTCCGTGAAATTGACTTTTAAATATCCATTATATCTAACACCGCCTCATACCATATCATATCTCATGAGTATATCATTCCTACAACACTAATTTATCTAATGAATACATATTCCAAACCATACCCACATAATAATTCCCACATGAAATCATGTTGTAATGAAATAATGGAACATATCCATTTTGATTTAGGTTCATGAAAATAAAAATAACAAAATTATAGAAAATTATTTAATTAGTTATTAATTATTAATAATTAACCTAAAATATTTTATTTATAAATTCACTAATTTAATGATCACATATCAGGAAAAATTAGTCAAGTTATAATTATACTAAATATTTTATAAAATTTTATAATCATCATCTATATTAATGGGAAGAAATTCTAGTTCCCCGAATAATTTAATATTCAATTGAAAATTTTGGAACCAATTATTAATAATGAATTAAAATATATTTTCAAATGAAAATATCTTGAATAATTTTAGGAAAGAAAATCAATATGGTTATTTGATATTTAGATAACACTCATAAGAGGTCTGTATAATGAATTTTTTTCTAATTTATTAGTTAATTTATAAATTTTTTGTGTAATATTTATTTATGAATGTTATAATATATTATATTGTGTTTTCATTACATCGATTTACCATCAATTATGTAGTAATTGACCATTATTTTGAATCCTTATTTGTTTTGGAGAATTTGAGAAATTATGCAGGTGGATGTAATTTTTTTAGGGAAATTAACCTATAGTGTGAAAATATATGTTTTTTAATCAATAGACTCCTAGAATAACTTTTAAAATGATTTGGATGATTTTGGTATGATGCAAGTATTTATCTACTATAACCTATATTTGGTGTTTAATATAAAAGCTATTAATTCTGTAAATGCCGGGTTTGTTACAAATGAATAATACTGAGAAAAAGATATGGAATATCATTATTTCATAAAATCATTTAGGATATTAAACGATTTTATGATATAAAAACATTCTTATAATAAGAAATCATATCTCAAGATAAATTTACTAGATGTGGTAGTTTTTTATTTACTAGAGTTATGGAAAATTTATGGTGGAAGGATGAGATTTACACTCTAAACCCCCCATGTCATGTGGGTTTAATTTGATAATCATGTAACTCCTTCATATTTTTTGGTTGATCCATATTCATCAAGTCTAAGGTATCTGAGTAATTGTACTGGAATGTTTCATTATCTAATTAATTTTATCCTAGAGTATTTAGTCACCACTATGGTGGGATTTCATCCTTTGGGTATGTATGATCTACCATACTCTTTATTTATCTTATTTTAACTCGGTTTTCTATTTGTGTGTTGTTTTTTTTATTTTTTGGTCTAATATTTTGGATGTTATATCAGTTTATCAATGTATTGTCTCTTATTTCCTTACCTTTTGGAGGCTAATAATCTTGGTCCCAATATACATTTTCATATTTTATTAGGAATCCTCTGTTCTTAATGTAGGTGTCTTTATCGAAGGTTTTAATAATTTAATTACATTATGTTCATATCAATTACATTAGTTTATTCTATACAAATGTCTGGCATTAAATTGAAATGGATTTGTTGTATACGATTCATGTTTATAAGGTGGTTTTGTTTAAAAACATGTTTATGCGCATACTGTTTTTTATTAAATGATTTAAATGGTGGATGTTGATTTTTAAATCGGTCTTCATGCATATAAGAGGATAGAATTAACTCAGAAAATGTTTTATAGAAAGTTGTTTATTGAAATTAAATGGTTTTTGGAAAAAATATCACATTGTGTAACCATGGGAGCATTGGGAATAGATTTCTAACTATTTTTGTGTGTGATTAAATAAGAGGTTTATTTCACATTAGTTTGTGTAATTGTACAAAGGGTCATACTAGATAGGCTCACCATAAGAATCAATTGAGGAATTTTATTAATTTATTGAATTTATACTATTTAGGTATTTCCCAAATAGTGTCATTTATTATCTCAGGTTGTTTTATAACTGAATGATATATTTCCTGAATCTTTTCTCACATGCTTACCTTATGATGTATCGATGTTCAATTCAATGTTTTCATTTATACAAGATACATTCCTATATTTTTTGAATGTTTAATTTGTTATGAATTCCCAAATAAATATTTTATAAAAAATATTTTAATGAATATTATTTGTAAATTGATGTTTTTTATATCTAGAGCTGATGCATTCATAATATTATAGATTGTATTGATCCATTGGTCGCATCCTACTAGGATTTGATATTATATTATATATTTTATGTTGGGGGGAGGAATTTGTGGTTTTTTATCACTCAAGTAAAGGTAATGGTATAATTTAGCATGCCATCTTCCCATACTGTCATCATCTTCATAAAAGGATGGAATTATTGTGACAAATGCTCACCGGGGGACTTGTTTAGACATGTGTTGTTTTATCCTTATTTAATTGCTTTTTTGGATTTACTTTTTTATTTATTATTCATATATTATCGTGGTTATTCATTATACCATATTTTTCCTGGATTATGTTTTTCAGCTAACATGTTCTTTCCGTATTTTCATGCATCACCTTATTGAGACCATTCCCATGCAGCTAGTGTAGTTTTCATGAGATATTTTATTTAAAATTTATATCATATCCATTACCCAGTCTAAACTACTTTGAATCATCCTGGGTTTGGTTCATATTCTTGGTAAATTATATTTAGGAAAATTATAATTTTGATAAATAGTGTGTGTTAGGTGACTACTGGAATCGCTCCTAAGATTGAGTTTGTGATACTATGCGTTTTCAGGGATTATTTATATTATTGAGTCATTGGGGCTTCGTTTTGTGTGAGTGAACTACATATGGGGTATATTTAAATTTACATGGTCATTTTTTTTCTATATTTTGTTTATAAAATCCATAACTACTTTAAATTAGTTTCTTTAAATAGCATTGATATATATTCTTAATGTAGGTCATATGATTTGAGTGTATTACCATGACTGATAGGGTTTTTAATATTGAGTTTATTGGATAATGAATCCTTGAATATGTCTTCTAAATTTGAGAGAGGATGTTATGTGACCGATTCTTTAGGTGATTCCTCTAGTATTGAACTCTTTAGTAGAGGCTATAATATTCATTCTCAAAACATTGGTAAAGAAAAACATTAGGAACATAGGATGTGTGGTAGATTATAGATCCTAATTCACTAGTTAGAATCCTCCCTTATTCCTTGGTGAAAAATGAACTCAATTATATGAGGTGTATCATTAGAATATTGAGAGGATGTTCAACTTTTTAAGGACTCATATGGACAATATTTTGGGTTTTTACAAAAATATTCTTGATGGGTTTTGAATAAGATACTGGGACTCTAATGTGCATCTATTTTTTATTAGGATATTATCTGGTCTTACATCAATAAAATCATAAACCTGAAATTGTAGCCTATGATGTGATGTTTGTAAATGACCCCATGATTTTTAGACTTTCTAGAAAGGTAATCGTACTATTATAATGTATTGCACCAGTTTTCATAAGCTTGTATAGTTGAAAGCCATGATATTAGATCCATGGGATTGTAATCACATTATCATATTACCAATTTAATAAATCATGGAACTGGATCAGGTCTACTGGGGTTGGGGACATTACACATGGTATCAACACATGATTAGTAAATTTATTGGAAAAGATTTAGGAATTACATGATTAGAGAACATAACCCTATGACTGACTTTCAGGATGAAAAAAGATGAAAACCCCAAAAAACACTTGTTTATTAGAATATTTATGCATAAATTTTTCAAATTATGTTATTTAATTAACTAGTTATGATATTATACATTATATTTAACAATAACATTATCTAATATATTGTATGATATAATTTAAAAATGGAAACATGAAGGAGGAATGGAAACCCCACCAATTCACACAATCCAATGAGTATTGAGGGAAAATATTTTTTGGTCATGTTCTAATCATTTAGAGGGAAAAATTATTTAAACATGTTCATCATATGGGGACATAGTAACATGTTCTAATGAGAAAAAGGATTATTTAGTAATTTATTATGTATTTAGAGGGAATCATTAGAAGAAGAGTATAATTAATAAAAATACGGATACAAAATTAAGATAATGAAGTATCATATAACTTATGATATTTGTGGAGGGAAGAACCTTGGTAAATTTTTAAATTTAAAAGGAGTTTGATAAATGTTTGTGGGAAAAGGTCCATATTATCATGATTGAAATGGAAAGTGATAATTTTCTAATTTTCAGTGTTTCATCCTTAAGGGTATGTGAAACTAGGTATATTATTTCCCTATGAAGTAAGGGTATTTACACTAAAAGAATCTCTGGGATTAATTCAATGCTACTGATTAAGTGGAATGATTAATGTTCATACTTTAGGATTCCATATTTATGTTATAAGAGTATATTAGTAAATGATATTTTGGTTTTATAAATTTTCTATTACATATGCAGTGTTGTAAAATAAATTTTTAATAAGGATATTAAATTGTGTATATAATGTTAAAAATAAAAGTGATCCAATAGAAAGGTGATCTTTTAGAAAACATTTTATTGGGGAATGATGCCCCATAATATGTTATTGATGTTGATATAATAATGATAAAGGTATGTTTATGGATATTATTGGGGACCATAATGGTGGTTATTAATTTGGTGGTTTGTATTATATTTACAAGGATAATTTTATGTTTAGGAATTATTTCAACAACCTGACATTATACATATATATGCATGCATATTTTCTATAAGGATAAAGGTTATCATGGAATTCATATATTTTGTATCTAAAAATAAGCGATAATTTTTCTAGGGGGAATCCAATGTTAGTAAAAGTTTCATCTAAAGATTTAGCATTTGAAATTAGAGCAACATATTTTTTATGATTACTAATTTTAACATGTTATATAATCGATTTTGGATATTATTGATATTATTAATATATGATTTATGATATTGTATGACTAGTAATAAAAAATTTTCATTCAGTAAACATTAAAATTGTATAGGAATGACTTATATATCATATGATTTGTAATTGTTGTTCGGGCATAAATATTTTTCATGTATATCAATATCCAAATTTATGAAATTAAATGAAGACTCTTATATGCACAACTAAAGGATAATATTATGATATGGAATGGAATCATGTTTGTGTATTCTTACTATGTTTTTCTCTATATATTAATAGAAATAATCAACTGTAGATAGATGATTTTTTTTAAAAAAACATCATCTCGATAATTTACATTATAAGAAATCAATAGTATCATAATCAATCTCATATTTATATTTTTATAATGTTAATAATTCAAAAAATCATGATCTCTATCACATTCCATCAGATATTGATGGTTATATTTTTCTTCTATGCCAATTAATTTACATGTAATAATATTATAGCATTCAAATGCCTAATTTTGTGATGGCCTTTTTTTCCTTTCCATATTAATATGATGGTTTTTATCCCTATTTATGATGTGGGATTCTCAGAAATGAATTTTTCAGTGTTGAACATTGATTTTTGAAGAACATGTTCAAATTGTGTGGACATAATTAATTTTTAAAGGGGATAATTTAATGACCCAAAATAATATCAATGAAATTTAACTTCACATGGTTATTTTATATTTTATAAATCACATTAAATGACATATAAATTATAATACATAATTTATAAATGAATAATGGCTGAAATAAGGGTTATTTATAAAAATTAATTAACCCACACAGATAAAAAAACATGAAAATTGGAAAAGAAATATGAATATTATGAATAGTAATCTGGCCAATAGAATAGTAAACATACCTATAAAATTATAAATAATTTTTTATGTCTAATAATAGTTTATATAGTATTTTCAAATCATGGTATAAGTAAAAAACCATTTAAATGTTTACTTAGTTATCTTTAATTTCCTAAAGTGCAAATGATTATTTAAAAATTTGTAATTAATATAATCATTTAAAATAATTATTTATCACAAAATACATTAGTAAATTAATATTTTTTCTTATAATTTTCTAATGATAAATTTATGAGACATTAATTAATTTTTAAAATATTGATAAATCAATTATAAATTTAAAATTAATATTTTTCAAATTAATGTTAATTTTATTTAAAAGAAAATTTTATCTAATTTAGAAAACTGTTTTCATAAAATGGAGTAATTGTTTAATTTTTTAAATGTTAAAAAATTATTTGGGTGAGATGCTGGTATTTTTCTAATATAGTTGAATTTTATGTGAATATTGAAATATGATAATTTACAGTATTTATCATTTTTACCAAATGCATGATTTTTTGATTTATATATGATGTATGGATGAAGAATTAATCCATTGGGTTAAACTCATATTCAGAATTTAATATATTTACCCCCATCATTAAATAATAATCATATTCTTGAGAAAAAATATCAAACTATGACATTAATAATCAAAAGAATATCTCTCATCCACCGTAAATATCACCCATATTATCATTCCTTATATGAAATGGAGCATTGAAATTATTCTAATGAATTCTTCTTCCCCACAATATGGTTATTCTGTACTCACCAAAAATCATTTCCATGTCTTTTAAGATGGTTCTCATAGAGAAAACACTTAAGAGGTAAAACCATAATTCTCTCTCTTTTCATTTTATTTCATTTATATCCTTTTATTACCTCCCATATCCAAAATAACATAATTACTAATATATCATTTATAATTTATAATTTTATAATTTTTTGGTATATACACAATCAATTATATTCTCCTTATTTTATTCATAATATCAAAACATCGTCCATGAAGTGTTGATTTACCACTATTGAGGAAGATGCATTTTTATTTTCTATAACTGCCTACAAAGATGGACATAAAAATATTATAATGGTTAAAATATTGTTTAAAAAAATTAAAAATTAAATAGTATTTTGGAAACAATATTTATACATATTATTAATTAATAAAGAAAAAACTACTTCAGTATAATTGAAATACTCCCAAAATAATCTAAACAATAATCATTAATGTAGTATCTAATTCATTATCCTCATATTTATAAAAAATTACATATAATTACCAGGAATCTCATGAATGTTAATTAATAACATATGACTTCAATATTATATAAATATTACCACATTAAAGGATTAATGATATATATATACAAGTGAACCATTCATGAAAACCAAGGAAACTTACACTCTTATTCTACAAAATTGATACATATAACTCATTAAATAGGCTATAAATAGACTTAATAAAAAACATGGTGAGTCGATTCTATATTAAATTATTAATAAATCCAATTTTATTGTCCAATACATTAAGAAAAACTAAATAATGGTATTGGGATGTGGAAACAGATTCTCCCTGAACCTTGAGGTTTACTTCTGGTCACGCTTTCTCTCTCTTTAACAAAATGTAATAATTATTTCATCTTATTTATTCATAATAAATATTTTTTTAAGACAAAAAATATGTACCTATATCAATTATTTTTTCTTTTATGGGGAAAACATTTTTATAGGGTTCCTTTTTCAATTCCACCTGATAAGAATGTCCTATTAAAGGGAACATCTAAATTTCATACAAATTTTCATGTACCCTATACAATCTAATTTAATCCAATAATGTATTTATATAATAACTATTTTTATCATCAAAAATAATCAATGTTAATTTCCATTTTTATAAAAATAATTATTCCTTTCTCTGATATAAAGACGCTTTTCTATTTTCCCTTAAACCACACAAATGTGGAAAATTTATAAAGATTATTAAACACACTTTTTTAATGTTTTCACATAAGTTGTACATGAATTATCATGATATATTCCAATTATCCATTATTAATGTCCAATTATTATTAAAATTTCTTATATCACAAACCCCATTAGGATATCTTGATTTGTAATGCATTATAACAGGATTATGATACACATTTCGTTCAACGGGGATCCCTTATATTAATTTCATAGTATTAATTGAGTTTAAAATCCTATTGTACCATATACCATCTTTTATTGAATGGTTTATGATCATTTTTATTTGGGATTTAATATCATGTTACCAATCTCCATATTAAATAGGCTATTTTATTATTATGATTCTTGATTATTGAAATTATTTATATTTTATATGATAGTTTAAATATAAATATTTATGCTGATATATTTTTTTCATTTTCATATGTCAAATGTATTAGAGTTATAATGTTATTGACATGGTCTAATATAATAGCTTGGTGAATTGGTAGGTCTCGTGAGTGATACTAGATTGGTTTCTTGTCAATTTCATAACCCTTTTTGTAGACTACTTTGTTAAGGCCCTGATATTATGTTTATGATGTACCAAATTATTCATTCCAATATTAAGACATTAGTTATTTATAATCCATGTAATTATTATAGTATTAAAATATCTATCATTAAGTTTCTTTCTCATTAGATTGTTTATATGCAATTATTTAATCATCTTTTATTCCACCAATATTATGCTTATGATTAGGTGTGTCACTACAAATCCTTCTCATTAAATTATTTATATTGAATTATTTAATCATCACTTATTATTAAAATATTATGCTGATGATTATGTTTTAATGGAATTAGTTTTTAATTACTAACCATGAATTATTTATTATAATAACTTCTAATTTATTTCATACCCTTACTGATTAGAGGAGATCAACCCTTCCTTTAGTTTGATTTATCCCAATAACTTAAGTAAGTCTTTTGTGGTTGTTATGCATGTATAAACTAAGGGAAAAATGGAATTCCTGGAGAAAATTTGACGTGTTTCTATTATTTTACATTTAATGTGAATTTCAAATATATATCATGTTTTGTAAACCTACTAATATATTTGGTCCATCGGGAAGAAATCTCTTGTTCATATTACCAATGTCATTAATTAAGGAATCGACTACGGTCTAATAGGGTTATTATGTTTACATTAATCACGACATTGAGTTAAATAATGATAATATGTATTTGAGGAATATATATTGATTTTACTTTTATGAGAATGATCATGAATTATCATTTCATGAAAATATCCAATTATAGCATTTTATTTTAAAAAAATCGTTGAAATTGTATGAATCAATATTATCTATTCCAGAGATTACATGAATAAATTATGTTGTTAAGGGGGTAGTATGAATTTATTAATAAAATGAAATTTATGAGAATTTGGGATTGGAAATTAAATATATTTGAATATTACGCCGTTAAATATTTTAGTAGGTTAAAAATATAAACTATGATAAGTGAATGATTTTATTTTTGGAAAATATTTATAAAATATTTACAAAAATTGATATTTGATTAATAATATTTTAACAACCAATAAAAATAATTATTTCGGGATCATATTATGATGTTTTATTGGGAGAATTTGTTTTAATTACAACCTTTTGTTTTATATACCACGTGTGGATCACATTAAGATAGAATAAAATGGAATACATAATGGAAAAAACATTCTACAAATTAGTACCAACATCCCTTGAGTAATAATTTTGTTATCATGATAAATTTGGATGGAGATAATAATAAGATAATGTATTTGAGTATGTATTTTTTATTAATGATGATATCAAATAAATAACATGAAATTGGTCTGCCTGTTTTTTGATTGGGTTGTATTTGTTTCCTTGGTGTTCTAAAGAAATAAAAAAAGTGTCTATAATTGATAATGAAAAAATGTGGATT
This sequence comes from Viscum album, assembly GCA_963277665.1. Lineage (NCBI taxonomy): Eukaryota > Viridiplantae > Streptophyta > Magnoliopsida > Santalales > Viscaceae > Viscum > Viscum album. The sequence goes on from OY728162.1 coordinate 493,359,908, forward strand.
TATTTTTTTTCACTACCAAGTTTATGAAATGTAGGTTGAGGTTTGTTAAAGGTAATTTTTTTATTTTTTAAATATTATTAGGAATTGATGATAGACATGGGATTATAGATATTATATATAATTTGATGTCCAAGTTAATATTTTTTTAATAATTAATTGAATTTTCTGACATGGAAAATCTGATTAAAATTATTCTCATTTATATTTAAATGAAGAAAGTCATTTTTTAGAATTAGAAAATTAAAACATGATTTAGATGTCACTACATGGTGTATGAAGGAAATTTTTATGATCATAGTGTAGAATTTTTATTACACGATATCACATTATATAATATTGTAATGATATAAATATAACATGTTTTATATAATATTTAGATATGTATCGAAATTTAATATAATTAATGTAAATAAATGTTACTAAAATTTTATTGTGGAAAATTTTTACTAATGATGGATTTCATTATTTTAGTTGTAATTAATTAAGAGTGTCATATTATATGGTGATATAATCAGATGATGTTTTCTATTGAACAATTCGTATGGAAGTAGCGGAATTCCATTGATATAAAATGACACTATTTTGTTTTTCTTGTTAATGATAACACATGTTAATGTTTAGATTAATGATTTAATCTAAGAATCATATGTAACTTATAAATATGGTTTCGATATAGTGATAACAATTATCTTTCCATGAATCTATTATAAATTGATGAAAATACCACGGATCGACGCGTTTTTAATGTTTATATATATAATGGGGAAATGGTTATTCAATGGTGTGAGTTTAATAGGTTGTTACCGATGTGTATCAATTCCTGATTAATTACCTTCACGACCTTATTTTCAATTAAATATATTCATATTTATATCTGAATTAATGTGGAATTAGTTATTTTAGATTTCCATCATAATAAGATTAATCCATGTTTCATTTTATCAAATAAATTTTGAGAAAATAATGTTAGAATTTTAGAGTGATGAATTATTTTTTTATTTACTATATCACACTATGATAACAGATTGATTCATCAAGAAAAATGAAAGAAATTTTTTTATTGATTCATATAATTTTTGAAGATGATGCATTAATAAGAAAATTTTTGTGAATTTAATGAGACAATATCACATAATTATATTAATATATTTTCATTTATATGAAGAATAATATTTACTAGATCCCATTAAATTACCATCGTGATTATTTTTTCAAGTAAAAAAGAAAGTTAGAGAACCAAAAAAATATTAATATTAAACATTCTATCAATCATATATAGAGATATCAAATTACATTTTTAAAATTATCTATCTATGTATAATTTTATATATATATGACATATATGTGTATTTTTTGTTAATCTCTAATCCTAGATAAACAAGTGGACTTGAGGATTATAGACAATGATATCTCTATGTGGTAACTAATTAGAATTTCATTTCCACGTATCGTATTGATAGATTGATAATTGAACAAAATATATATATATATATATATATTATGGAATGATGAAGATATATGGATTCCAATGTGTTTGTACACATTAATGATGGTGATTGGTTTCACATATTCATAGAGGGAGATATGTTGACTCTAAAAATAATCAAAATTCTAGTTGATAAAATATATAACATTTATTTGAAGAACATAATGATTATTATTTCATTAAAACTAAATTGTTTTAGGAATGATATTAAAAGTAAATAACCTTAATGAAGATTCACTCAATAATAAAAAAAGAGTTTTTTTGTTAATTTTATAACATTAATAATTCAATATAGACATAGTCAACCATAATAGAGGTGAAACTCATTAAAAACCATGGTATGTGTTGTGTAATTACTTTCCTTATTATCATAAAATGGTATATAAATATGAGTGAGTAGATGAAATGAGAGTCATATCAATATAATCTATTGGTTTAGAGGTAATATAATAACGAAATTATTATTATTGGTAATAATTCCACAAAACAAATTCACCAACCCCTTTCAGTGTGTTCTATATAAGGCTAATCAGAATATCAAGTTCATATAATCATGTATTTGGGAAAAAATAATTTAGTTTATTAAAATTTTATTTTTTTAGTTTATTCATATGTATGATTAATGGGAAAAAACAAATACATCACTCTAATTCATTGAATAACAACATTAATTTCTAGTATATTGTTTTGAAATTCTCTTTGTAGGTTTCCATGAATACCCTATTTATTTCATTTGTTAATATATTTATTAAAATATTAAGTTGGAATTTAATTACACCAATCATGTAATTTTTGAATTTTATGAGTCATATTATGTGAATTCATTAGTTTATAGTAATACAAATTATACTCTTACTTACCTTTTATCCTCTGTGAACATGTTAGAGTATATAAATTTTTTGAATATAAAACAATTTTTTATATCATGTAATATATATGTGGTTTTATTGAAGTGGTACAAAATGATTTTATAAATATAATTGATTATTTAAATTTTTCTCTTACTTCTTTAAATAATGTACCATTTATTAAGTATTTAATTAGTTAGGATTTATTAAATATAACACCTCATTAATAGGGGAAAAATGTCTTAATTTGTTTTGTTTTATCAAGAAACACTAAATAAAATTTTCAAGGGGAATTTACATTAAATTACTCCTACAAACTATATATACCACTATCAATAATAATAGAGGATGGATGTTTTATTTTAAAGGGTTCAAGATTTAATTTATCATTTACCTCATCTTATGACACAATATTCTAAATTCATATAGAACCGAGATAAGAATAGTATAGTGTCTCTCAATTTTTCGATCCTCCCAAACTACCGATGTATTCAAATACACCACATCACCATATATGTACACTAAAATATTTAACAATATTTGTTACAATCTAAATTACAAAAATATTTATGACACCACATAAAATTAATATAAAGTTTTTCACCATTTAAAATTAATGAGAATATGATTCATGTATTTTACCATTAACTAAAAATATATAGTTCTCACTAGTATTCATACATAAAATAATATTCCATGAAAATGACATTTATATATCCACTATATCTAACACCACCTCATACCATATCAAATCTCATGAGTATATCCTTTCTACAACACTCAATTTTCTAATGAATACATATTCTTAACCAAGAAGCCATAATAATTACCACATGAACTCATGTTTAAATGACATAATGGAACATATACATTCTAATTTAATGTCATGAAAATTAAAATAACAAAATAATTTAAAATTATTAAATTATTTATTAATTACTAATAATTAACCTGAGCGATTTTATTTTTAAATTCACTGATTTAATAATCACAACTTATGACAAATATTTCCTATTATACTTTATACTAAATATGATATAAATATTTTTAATCATCATCTGTAATAATGGGTGGAAATTTTAGTTCCCAAAATTATATAGTATTCAATAGAGAATTTTTAAATCAATTATTAATAGTGTCTTAAAATATATTTTCATTATGAAAATATCTTGAATAATTATAGGAACATAATTCAATATTTTTATAAGATTTTTAGATTACACTCATATTCAGTGTGTATAATTAAAATATTTTTTTCTAATTAATTTTTTATTTATAAATGTTTTTTGTAATATTTATTTATGAATATTATACTAAATTATAAAGTGTTTTCATTACATCCATTTACCATAATTCAGGTAGTAATTGACCATTATTTTGAAACACTTTTCATTTTGGTGTATTTGAGAAATACTGCAGTTGGATATAATTTTTTAGGGAAATTAACCTGTAGTCTGAAAATAAATGTTTTTTTAATCAATAGATTCTAAGAATAACTATTAAAATTATTTGTTTGATTTTTGGGTGATGCTATTATTTTTATACTATAACCTATATTTGGAATTTATTGTATAAGTTATTTATGCTTTATATTATTGTACTACTAAATAAGATTAATGTTGAACACAAGATATGGAAACTCATTGTTTCATACAATCATTTAGGATATTAAATGGATTTATGAAGTAAAACACACTGTTACAATAATAAATAATATCTCAATATAACTTTAATAGATGTGGCATTTTTTTATGTACATGCGTTATGGAAAATTAATGGTGGAAGGATGTGATTTACACTATAAATCCCCCATTCTATGTGGGTTTAATTTGGTACTCATGTAACTCCATTATATTTTTTTAGTTGATCCATATCCATCAAGTCCAAGGTGTCTCACTAATGTTATTGGAATGTTTTATTCCCTAATCAATTTCATCCTAGAGTAGTTAGTCAACATTATGGTGGGTTTTCATCATACAGGTATATGTGATCTCCCACACTATTTATTTACCTTATATTAACTAGGTTTTGTATTTGTGTGTTTTTTTTTATTTTTTGGTCTATTATTTGGGATGTTATATTAGTTTATCAATGTATTTTATCTTTTTTTCTTTACCTTTAGGAGGCTAATAATCTTGGTCCCAATATACATTTTCAAATTTTATTAGGATTCCACTGTTCTTCAAGTATGTGACTTTATAGACGATGTTAATAATTTAATTACATTAAGTTCATATCAATTACGTGGATTTATTCCACCAAAATGTGATACATTAAATTGAAATGGATTTGTTGTATACGATTCATGTTTATAAGGTGATTTTATTTAAAAACATGATTATGCAGACAACGTTTTTTTTATATGATTTGAATGGTGGATTTTGATTTTTAAATTGGTATTTGATCCTAGAAGAGGATAGAATTAACACTGAAGACGTTTTATGAAATGTTATTATTGAATATAAATGGTGTTTGGAAAAAATATCACATTGTGTAACCTAGGGTGCATTGGTAATAGTGTTTTCACAATTTTTGTGTGTGATTGCATAAGAGGATTATGTACCATTAGTTTGTGTACTTTCACTGAAGGAAATGTTAGATGGTCTCACCTTAGGAATAAATTGGGTACTTTTATTAATTTATTGAATGTATACTCATTCGTTATATCCTAAATAGTTTTATATGTTATTTCTGATTGTTTTATAACAGAATGATCTATTTCAAGAAACAATTCTCACACACTTACCTTATTATGTATCGATGTTCAATTACATTTTTTCATTCATAAAAAAATATATTCTTATATTTTTGTATTGTGTAATTTTTTATGTATACCAAAAAAAACATTTAAAAAAGATTAATGAATATTATTTTTAAATTGATTTTTTTATCTAGAACTGATGCATTCATAATATTAGAAATTGTATAGATTCATTGGTTGTATTCTATTGGGATTTTATTTTATAATATATATTTTATATTGGGTGGAGATAGATGTTGTCTTTTATGAATGAAGTAAAGGTAATGGAATAATTTATCTTGTCATCTTCCCATATTGACATCATCTGCATACTGGGATGGAATGATGGTGACATATGCTCACCCAGGGACTTGTTGAGACTTTTCTTGTTTTATCCTTATTTCCAAGATTGTTTGGCTTTTATTTTTTATGTATTATTCATATATTATCTTGGTTATTCATTATACCTAATTTATCCTTGATTAAGTTTTTTATCTCACATGTTTAGTTAGTATTTTCATGCATCACCTTATAGAGAGAATTTCTATGTGGCTAGTGTTGTTTTCAAGATATTTTTTATTAAAAATTTGTCTCTAGTATATTACCTAGCCTGAAGTGTTTTGAATAATATTGGGTTTTGTTCACAGTCTTGGTAAACTATATTTAGGACAATTAGAATATGGATAAAATGTGTGTATTAGGGGACTACCTGAATCACTCCCAAGATTGAGTTTGTGTTACCTTGGGTTTTCAAGGATTATTTCAAATATTGAGTCATGTGGGTTTGATGTTGTATGAATGAACTAGATATGGGGTTTATTTAAATTTACATGTTCTTTTTTCATTCTATATTTTGTTTATAAAATCCATAACTACTTTAAATTAGTTTATTTTAATAGCATTGTAATCGATACCTAATGTAGGTCCTATGATTTGAGAATATTCCCATGACTGATGCGGTTTTTAATGTTGAGTATCATGGACAATGAATCCTAGAATATATCATCCTAATTTGAGAGAGGATGATATGAGACCGATTCTATAGGTGAATCCTCTAGTATAATCCTATTTAGTAGAGGCTATAATATGCATTAGTTAGACTTTGGTAAAGAATCCCATTAGGAACATATGATGTGTGGTAGATTATAACTCCGGATATACTAGTTAAAATCCACCATTATTCCATGGTGAAAAAGGAACTCAAGAATATGAGGTGATTCATAAGAATATTGAGATGATATTCATCTTTTTAGTGACACATAAAGAAAAATAAGTTGTGTTTTTACAAAAATAGTAATGATGGGTATTGAATGAGATACTAGGACTCTATTGTGACATCTAATTTTTATTGGGATGTTATATGGTCTTACTTAAATAAAATCATAAATCCGGAATTGTATCCTATGATTTTACATGTGTCAATGTCCCAGGATTTTCAAAATTAATAGAATGGTAAACATTCTATTATAATGTATTCCACCAGTTTTTATAAGATTGTATAGTTGAAAGTAAGGATATTACACAATGACTAGGCAATAGCTAGGAGGATTGAGTTAAGATTGATGGATGATAATAAATCAATGATAATTCCCATTTCATTTTTTAGTTTTGTAGTTATTTAATAAGGTGGAATTGTTATATGAAAATATTTCAAAGAAAAATAGTTTTGGAAAAAGGATCATCTAGTGTTTTTATTAGACAAGGTGTATCTTATTTCTAGAAAATGAATCACAAGTATATCAAGGTTTCTTTAGGACTAGTTTGAGGGCTTCAATATGATTTTATTAGGTGACTTTCTATTAATGTGGAATGCATGATCATACCAACCATAATTATATAGAGGATCCTAATAATTTTATCATTTTATACAATATGTTCATCTACAGTGTTACATTGATATTATAACCCAATTTAATAACGTAGGGTCTCATCTCACCTAGGGTTACCAGGTTTATAACAAGGGTTCCATGGTTGTTCTATAATATCCATATAACAAAATGTATGTTCATGTGTTTATGAATTCCCATGAATTAGCAAAGACCATACATCAATATCTTGTAGAGTACACCCAGCAAATTCTGAATGAGGTGCATCTAGGATTTGAGGTATAATTATTAATTCATCTTCTATATTGATATATATTTTATATAGGTTCTATTAATTATTTAATATCTTCATTGGTATTTGACATGTTTTTATTGAATTCAATGCTTATGTAACTGTTGTTGACATTCCAAACATTTGGGTAAGTGGATCGAATAAGATTTAAATTATCTAGTATGTAAAGTGTTGATATCAGACCTTGGGGTCGAGTTAGATTTCCTGGTGTTTGATCATGGTATCAATGACTAGATTTTTATCACTGATTTTATGAATAATGTTAAGTTCTAGATCAAATTTTTTAATCATAGTGAATAATTATTATCACATGATGGAATCAATCATGTCATTTAAAGTGAGGGTGGTTCATGGTTAATGAGAGTTGGGAATAGTGTTCCATATCCTTGGGTAATATCATGTTTGTTGTTAGATATGATTCATTATGTTGTTGAACCTTATTTGAGAATTCTTATTCATGTGATGATTTTTTCCTAACAATTGGTCCTTCTAGATTATTTTTATGGATTACCACCTCAAATGGTTGTTGACATCACAAATCACCTTCTAACAGTTATGATGTCTATTTTCATGTCATTTATAATTCTGGAACATAACGAGTTATAATAATAGATGGTTTAACTTGTGGACATTGATGATAAGGGATTTATTTTTTTATACCATGACTCTTTGGGATTTGTAATTCCTCTTTTTTAATATGGTAGCTGGGATCTATAGGATCTATGGGAATCACCAAAAAAGAAAATATGTGACAGTTAATAATAGATATCCCTTTACCATAATTAATTATCATATTGATCTACTTTATGGGGATCATTGGTTTTTGAATATTAACCTTTTTTCAAGGTAACTTGTGTTGGGAGTCTGAGAAGATGATATACCTAATAAAATGTTTATGATACAATATGAGAATTTTTATTTTATGTTTATTCCATTTAGTCTCACTAAATCTCTTATAGTATTTATGTTGTTGATTAACTGGAATATTCATCCATTCTTGGAATATTGTTATTGATTTCATGGATGAAATTTCAGTATAATCCATGTATGATGGGATAATATATACATTTTCAATATAATTCTGAGAAAATTTTGGGGATTTTTTTCAAACGGTAATATTTTCATAGTGTAGTTTGAGATGAAAGAATTGATGTTTTTATGGTATCATGTATCTGAGATTGTCATCACAGAGGACCCTGAAATTATATGAAATGTTATTTCCTAGGATAATCTCATAAATTTATTTTAGATGATAATATTCTTAGTGTTATCTTGTTATTATTGGTGGGTTGTCCCAAACATCTCAAAACATGCATCATATATGACAACATTATCACCTAGGGGTACAATGTATGAGTGTAATTAAAAATGTTAGAGATATTTTGAGGAAATAAAGGTGGTATTGACATCAGATCTTGTATTTATTCTTCTAAAACATTTTTTGGGATATGTTGTATTCTGTAATTCTTCAGGAACTGGTTTCAAGAGTGTATTAATGCATATAAAATACATTGTGGCCTATGATGCTCACCAGTTAAAACCTAATGAGAAGAAATACAGTAACCATGATATTGAGATTGTGGAGATTATGCATGAACACAGAATATAGAATCACAGCCTATTTATAGAGCAGTTTATTATAGATTCAAATCATAAAATCCTAAAGTATAGTTTCACATAGATGGATATAATGATGTGATAGAAACATGGGTTTGATTATATTTAGAATTATAATTTTTATATTTATTATACTCTCAAGAGACGGAATGTGTCCATTGAGGCATTAAAAAGGAAATTTCCAATATAAAAAATAAAGGAATTAGGGGATGATTTGTCTCTAATTAGATATACATCTGATATTAAGGTGGGATTATAAGATAAATGTGTGTATGTGTGTTTATATTAAACAAATGATGAATCAAAATTTGATGAGAGTGTTCTACTTGAGAAAGTAACTAACACTATGTGCCAGTACATCAGGGAAATCCAAATTGGTAGGGACTACTCAAGTGAATTATATCAGTGTCACAATGAAACTTTTCTTATGTAGATTTGTTGTTACCTTTTTTATTAGTTTTTTATGTTTGATAGTGGAGATCATTTTTTTCGGTCATGCTCCTTATGAATGACAATATGTGTCATGGAATGAGAAAATGGAACTATTTTCCAAGGACGAGATGGTTGATTGTAGAATTTGTATCATGTTTTCATTTTTCTCAAATAATTAATGTGATGAACTATATATATGATGGTATTTTGTAGCTCTTTCCCATTCCCATATAGAAGTGGGATATAATATTGATCAATTTCATTATTGGTTTCCCATTTACTAATTTATTTAAGGATTTAATTTTATTAATCGTAGATAGACTCTCGATATTTTCACATTTCCTTCATGTCAAGAAGATGATGAATCTGGAACATCATGTAGATATATGTGTTAAAGAATATGTGAGACATCATGAGGATATACTTTTGGTGGTTTTTAATAGGGAAATTTTTTTTTTCATTCCCATCATTCCAAAATATTATTAAGAAGCATGCAGATCCCTATTGAAATTGTTAGTGTTATATAATCCAATGTCAAATAGAATGATATGGAGGGATATCTTAGTTATTCAGTACATTATTTGGGAATGAATTCTATATTTTTCTATTTTATAAGAATTTATTTTACCATAGACATGTTTTCCTATATATATATTTATCAGTCCTCAATTAGATGGATCCCATTGAGGCATGAAAGAGAGAACATATAAATCTATATTTTTAAAAGATGAGTTTGGAGATACTTCCTAGGATTTGATGTGTATTGCATATGAGATGAATATAAATGTATAGTTGACCTAAAATTATTTATCTTAAAATATAGTCATCATAAATCATATAAATCCAATTTTCATCTACTACTAGATTATGAAGTTGGGGATATGGTTTTTCCATGTATCACATCACATTGGACACTATTATTTTGTTAGATATGGAACTTTAGAAATGGGGTATATTTTCCCCTTATATATTTTGGAACATAACAGAATCATGGAACTTTTGTTGGACATTATTCCTCACATTGATTACATCTAAGACATGTTTCATGATTCACAAATTAGGATGTATCAATTAGATCAATCCAATGTGATGTAATTGTATGATGTTTATCATGATCATGACACCACTGTGGTTTTAAAAATCATACTGATTATAGATCATCGAGAAATGGTATTTTATAGTAAAGTAATTCACGCGTGATGTTTAATAGGAAATTGTAGACATAATATCAATAAGACATGTTTACTAGAATTTTTTTATGTAGATGCTTAAATTACTTTTTGCTAGTCTAGGTTGATAAGTGATCATGTGGATGGGGAGTGTTTATGGTGGGTAAATTATAACATCGTGTTGTGGTCTTTTTTGTAAATTTTATCTCCTTATTCGATTCCCATATATATTGGGATTAATTTGATCCTTTTCGGGATAAAGATATTTTTTTGGGGAAATTCCATAAATTCCTAGAATGCATGATTTTTTAATCAATTTATTATGGGTATAAATGTGATAAGTAATAGGAGGGTGTTAGGATATGGTTGTTTGTTTTATACTATGTCATGTATTTGGTACTGTATGTAGTAGATTTTAATATAGAAAATACCTAGTGTATGCCAACTGATATTCCTGGGGAATATGATTTTGAAATACATTGGGCAATAAAACTTATTGGTTTAGTAAATTGTTTCATGTTGTGAAAAAGATTTATATAATGTCAATTCATCACTAAGGATTATTTAACTAGAAGTGACATGTGTTTCTTTGTACATTAGATATATTCACATTCTAGATTATGATAGTATATTACAACACAAACCCCTAGTTCCCAATGGGTTTTATATGATGCACACATAACTCTATGTTTCAAGGTAAAACCATCTCCCTCTGTCCCCTGGTACCTCCCCATCACATTTGGAAGGTGTCATCCCCGTTAGATCATTTTTCATATAACGATAGATATATAGTGATGTGTGTTTTCATCCGTCAGGTTTTTTTGATCCATGTATCTTTATTATTAAAATTTTGTTCTCATTATGTAACTGGTTATTGTATTGTGATTTTGGAGGAAAAATAACATGGAGGTGATCATTTTCGATCCATTTATTTTTTCATTCTACCTTATTGTTATGATGTCGGTCTCCTTTTGTGTAACCTTTATTTTAATAGGTGATTATGTTTCCATAATTCACTAGGTAAGACTCTTTATGTGAGGTTATAATACCTATGTTGGTGTATATTCTTGTCAATTACATTGGGATATTCTATTAAAATTATATATTTGACACTCGATTGGATTCATTAGATATGATTAAAAATTTTAAATGAGATCTATTTAAAAATGTATTTTTTTCACTATATTTTTGATTATATGATTTGAATATTTTTATTATGGTTAAACAATGAGTCTTCAATCCCAAATGTGGAATTTCATAAATGTGAAATATTATATTAAATATTGAAATTGATTTTAAATGTTTTTTGGATGACATATAAAATTGGGTAACCTTGACTGCATCATGAATAAAATTTTTAAAATTAATCATTTGATGACCCATGAGGATTAATTTCACATTGGTTTTTGTAATTCCCCAAGACTTTATATAGTTTTGAACCACCCTAGAGTCGGTTTGGGGAATTTATGTTATGTCTATGGCACATATCAATACGTTAGAGCCTAAATGGTGTTATTATTGATTTATTAGTATATTATCATGTGATGGTATTTTGTAATGTTAGTTTCTCACATTATTTTGATGTATTTTATCTATGATTTCTCAAATATTTTCATTGCAAAATTATATATACACATATTTAGTGAACAGGGTATATTTTATGAAAACCAAATTAACAGTTAACAAAATTGTATCGTTTTTTAGTTATTCATTGTAAAATAGATATTTTTAAAATATAAATTTGATGTATTTGTGATATTATAGATATTATAGATTCTTTTTTGGAATCATACTATCCTTTATTATCACACACTACCTTATCCTTTATGAAGTCATAGATGTTTTCTTGCATGACTCATGTGTATGAAAGGGAGTTTTGTGCAATGTCGGTTTCTCTTTTTGTAATTAAATTCACACCGGGGAGGCTTGGTGGTAATAAATCGTCACAAATGGAATTTTATATTCATTTATAATTGTGTCATTCGAGTCTGTCTTGTATGATATTAATTTTTATGTCACATGGATATTTTATCATTCTTCCACATTGTACACATTTGATTATTCTAATATAATGTTTATACGGGATATGTTGCTTCCACTTTTATGTGCTTTACTATGTGTCGAACCATCCTTGTATTATTTTATACTATCCTTGGGTTGGTTAATTATATTTATCATATTAATATTCAATATAGAATGGTTGTTTTGATGATTTTGAAAAAATAACAAATTATATGTGGTAGATTCAGACAATTCTCTATAAATGTCTAGAGCTGGTCTTTGGGTACTATATTGCCTTATTTTTGGTATATCATGTTTGAGGTTTAATTTTTGGGTATTTTCTATAAATTAGATGATTTTTTTGTAGGGTTTCTTGGAGGTGATCGGTTGATGCACATTTTTTCCAAACCGTGTTCCCTGCACTAGAATATCATGTAACCCAATATATAGTGAGGTTTCATAGTTGTTGAATGTCTTGGAAACACATGCACTCACATAGTAATAACTATGTTACATCTATGTAGGGAGCACTATTTGGTCACAAGGTTTTGTAAAATAGGTACCTTATCCAAGGAAAATATTCACACTAAATTTAATCACCTGAAAAATTATTTTAAAAATCTTTAACCATCATGTTTTAAAACTGATTAGACCCCACTGACCCCTAATTTTTGTATCGATTTTATAGACACTCTGATGAATTCCATGGCATTTAGAACACCATCCATGTTAAATCCAAGAATATATTGAATAATTTTCACCACTCTGGATATGAGATTCTTATCCTGGGTGGTTTCTTCCCTCTCACCCATATTTATCTCATCTTTTGAAGGAATGATTTTTGTAACACATGATATTTTTACGAGTAATATTTTGTTTTTATGTTATATATATATCATCAAAGGAATCTTTCACTACACGCTAGCTTGGCTTACTTTACACGCAATCGCGACCTTCCTCGATAGCTTGCGTTGTACGCAATACCGAGTTTCACTAAACGACGATATACTATTAAAATATTATTTAAAATAGCCTTTATGAATAGTAATAACCACTTTTTGAAATTTTATCTTTCAAAATGGACCTCATTTTTGGATTTGAAATACCGAAATTAGCCTAGGGTGAAATTTTGGTATTTTTCTGAAAACATTCAATTTTTTATGAATATTGAAACCACTAAGTGGTAGGTTAAAAACTGAATTTTGCATAAAACATAATTTTACCTCTTCTGTGAATGGAATTTCGAAAATCCGACAGACACGGTTGATATCAGTAAGTAAAATGTGGTTTAATGAGATAAAAATAAATTTTTGGTGAACAGTAACTTTTTGCTTTTTTTACCGTGGTTAATAGTAAATAGGGTAACTAAGGGTAAATATGATATTACTATTACCCTAACACATGTCCTAATTCAGTTGGATAAGTGTAATTCGAAAAAAAAACGACCTTAGTAATATAATATGACCATTTAGGTCCACTTGGATTAGATTATGACATTTAATATTATTTTATTCAATGAATAGTTAAAATAGTTAAAATCAAATTTTAATAACTAAAACATTTTTAATATGGGGTTATACATAAGATATATTCGACAATAAATATTCATTAGAAAGATAAAAAGATTTCTTACATAATGATATTTTATTTATAATTTTTAGACTTTAAATAAATTAATTGATTTATGACACAACGATGATGCAGTAATTACCATTTTAAGGAAATGTTAACATAATTGATGTTATAAATGATCAAATAAATGTAATTTGAGACTTTTTATGAATTCCACTAATTTTCTAGGTTACTATGATATATTATTGTTGATTTAATCAACTTGGTTCGAACATATAATTCTGTTATGACTTTCACAAAAATCATATATCAAATAGTGTCAAAATTGACACAAAATAGTTTTTAAATCAAATATTATATTATTAATTGTTATTTTATTCCTAAAAATCTAATGTTCTTCCAAATGACATAGATAAGGATATATATATTAATAATAAACAACTTGGGGTTCGTTTGGAATGTTATAATAAGTGTATTAACCATATAGTGTAAGAAAACAAAAAGTCACAGTAAAAGTTAAATTATTTAACATAGAGTTAAATCTAATTGATAAGGTTAAAATAATAACCTAAACATGTCTAAATCCTATTGGTTGATAGGATTTCGACCCATCCCAAAATTACCTTCTAAATAAGTCCCTTTAGAACCATTATAAACCGATTTTGACTTTAATATAAAATAATATTTTGAGATATTCCTAAGGTGCCCCTCTCCTCCCTTATAAAAGGGAACCTCGTCCCCCTCCTCCTCACACCAATTTAAGCACTCAAGGTCGGCCAACCCCTGCCAAAATACCTTCTCCACTTCACTATAATAATCCTAGAGGTCCTGGTCTTCTTCAAAGACCAATCTTAGTTCCCTATGTGGGGGATTCAAAGATGTGTTTCAAAGAAGAGGTAATATCCATTACCGATATTTTCAATTTCATTCTTCCTCAACTTCTTCTTCTTTATTTGTTTCATGATAAAGTAATAACATCAGTATTAATTACATACTGATATGTTATTATAAATATGAAACAACCCTAATTCACCTTCAATCCATCCTATGGAAAAATGAAATCACCGTGCGTGCGTACGTACGGAATACCATCTCAATGCCGTGGTGTAATCTATTTTCCACCATCACCTTACAAGGATGGGTATAATGGTGTAATGAGTAACTATATATGATTATTATAAAGTGATATTGATACTGAAATAGTATAAATACACTTAAATACCATTCCACTATCTTGGGAACAATATCATCGCTCGTGCGTACGTACGGAATACCGTCTCCACGATGTGATGTGACTCGTTCTACATGATCATCATTACATAGTAATTATATACATGAATTGAATGAATAAATATGATATATGTTACACTAATACCATTCTAGATATAAGGTATCTATAACCTTAAAAGAATAATAAGAATTTATTCGGCAAAACACGCATAAGAACAAAAGGCAATAAAGACCCGAGTAACAAGTAACAATAAAATTTTACTAATAAGAAGATAAGAATATGACCATATATGATATCATATAAATATGTATGATTCTGGAGTAAGTCAATAACATTATTTAATCCATTATATAGGAGCTTCGGACACGTACAAAGCCAATCAGACCTAAGGTAAGGGAAATATCACAATCTCATTTTTATCTGAGATTGTTTATACTTTGGCATTTATTAGGGTGTATTTTATCATAAAAATCCATGTTTCCTAAATATGTAATATTATTTCCATCCACCTACAATTGTTTAAATCCAATTTTACCCTTCGGTGAGTTTTTAGTAAAAGATAAGAAAGGAATCTTTTGTCGTTTTTCGTACGAAGTACTTTTTTTACTTTCCCGACAAAAGTACGAGAAGAATGTTTTTTAAACTTATACGACATGAATGGATTTTTAAAACATTATTTTCAAGAAGATTCCTTTACAAGTTTTCATGTTTATTTTTAATCAACTTCTTTTAGATTATAATTGTACGACATGTTAAAAAAGGAAATGTGTTTTTGAAGCAGAAAGGATATTTTCCTCAAGAATGGAGTTCCGGTGTTTTATCAAAATTATTTTCCATTTAATATAATAAATGGTTTTGTTTTTATCCCTATTATTACATTGATTTGATTATATTGTGATGGAATTATTTTTATGAATTCATTTATCTTACCTGACTTGTTTTATGATGTCACGATGTTTAAGAATCCCATTTTTATTACATGGGTTATGCTATGATGTATGGTTTATGATTTTGTGGAACACATAAGAATGGTATCATTATGAGATAGGTGGGACCTATATCTCCCTCAAATGCATTGGGTAAAGATTTTATATCTCATGGGATAGACATGGATGGAACGGTAGGTTATACCGATTCAGTGAAACAGGACTGAAACGAGGGTGACTCGGTTCAGAAAGGGACTTTGTCCACTGAGATAGTCTTGGCAATGAGTCTTGACTAACAAGAAATGATTATTTATGAATATGTGTGCATGCCACAAAGTTTGAAGTTTTTTTTTATGATTATGGGGATCTCATTTTCATTTCTATGATTTATTCCATGTTCAGATATTATGATCTCTTTTACAGGTTATGATTTTCATAAAGAAATGATATGATTTTCATTTCCTTTATTTGCCCTTGCTTAGCATTTGAGCTCACCCTTGTATGTTTTCTATTCCCCAGGTTAGGAAGATGGATATTAAGTAGAATATGCTAAAAGGGACCCTAGATATGATGAAATAAATGGGAGACACTGTAGAAGATTTATGAACCAGTTGTTTATGTTTCCCAGTTTCTAAAGACACTATACATAAACGGACCTTTGTGGTTTTGTCATATGTTGTAATATGTGTGCTTCAATTTTGTAGTATTAACAATCTATGTAAAGTATGGGTCGTTATAGTTGGTATCAGAGGAAAGGTATAGTCAACCTTTGGAAACTAGGATGTGAAAGCCTTAGTAAGAACCCTAAGGATAAGTCTAAGCATAGAACACAATCTTAGTGTTTTAGAAATGGCCATGAATAACCTAGGATATGACCTTAAGGGTGAAATTTTATTCTTAGTTATGTGGTTTTCCTATTATAATTAGTGTTGCTCACACTATTCATCTTGGTTTTAGTCAATGGATGCAACCCCAAGGAATTTTGTTAATGTGGAATGCGACGGGCAATGCAATGATTGTCCCCCTGAGCAACCAAACGTTATAGGAGCTGGAATGAAAAATCTTGTAGCTATGCTCACACAACATTCTCAAGCTATGAATCATGCAGGAATTCCAAACGAGCAAAGGAAGGAGAAACATTATGTTGAATCCTAATGAGGTAGCATCCACCTTCTTTTAGCGGGTCTACTGATCCATTAGTTGCTGAACAATGGATTAGTACTACTGAAAAGATATTTTCAGTTCTTCAATGTTCTGAACATGATAAAGTCACCCTAGTAGTGTATCGTTTGGATGGTGATGATGATCAGTGGTGGAATCTTATTAAGAATATGAGGCAATGGGATGAAATTGGGTCCATGGAATGGGACAAGTTCAAGAACTTATTTTTCAATAAGTACTTCCCTCATATTCTCCGAACAAAGATGGAGAAAGAGTTTCTTGAACTAAAGCCAAAGGATGATGAATCTGTTGGTACCTATGAAGCCAATTTTACAAGACTTGCAAGGTACGCTTCTGGTATTATTATCCAATATTAGAGTAAGATCGATCGATTCTTTAGTGGATTAAAACCAAGTCATCGAAGGGTGTTAGCCATAAGGGACTTCAATATCTACGAGGAAATCGTTCGATGTGCTCTCAAAGTGGAGATGAAGATTGGAGTAACCCATCCGTCATATGGGTTTGATAAGAAGAGGAAAATGGAATTCCAAGGAAAATCTAAAGAGCACACTGAAAAGAAGATAAGCTTTCCCTTATGCTCAAAGTGTGGAAAGAAACATGGAGGGATTTGTCTTAAAGGGACAAGTAAATGTTTCAAATGTGGAATGGAAGGTCATAGGGCATTTGAATGCCGCGATAATGGGAAGAAGATGTATAATGATGCAAACAAAGGAAGGGATACACAGAATGAACCAACTACACTTCAATGTTTCATGTGCAAGTAGATGGGGCATTATACCAATAAATTCCCAAATCCAAGGGTTGATGATGATGGTCGATGTCAACAAACTCTTAAGGCTAAAGACAAAGGAAAGTCACATGCAATTTCTATCAGCGATGTGGAATACGATAACGATGTGGTGAAAGGTACAATGACCATCCACTCTAAAGTAGCAAAGGTTTTATTTGATTCTGGATCCACCCACTCTTTTATTTCTGACGAATTTTCTAAGGGTATCACTGTATTACCTCAACAATTAGATGTTGAGTTTGCTGTGACAACACCTAATAGCACATCAATCACATCAAAAAATTTTAATTCTTCTCCAATTGACGTTTGTGGGAAAGTGCTTCCTGCAAATCTTGTGATCCTTCCTTTAGTGGAATTTGATGTGATTCTTGGCATGGATTGGCTTTCTTTATACGGAGCTCATATCAATTGCCAAAGAAGGGAAGTCTCATTTCATATTCCAGATCAATCTATGATCGTCTATCAATGCAATGATGAACATAAACTTCTAGTGGTAATTTCATCCATTTTATGGGTATTGATTCCACTAAATTAAGGATAATTATCTCAAATGATTGGTGAGAAACTCGCGATTAATAATATTCCCATCATACGGGAGTTTGATGATGTCTTTCCAGAGGAATTACCGGGTCTTCCACCAATTCGTGAAGTTGAGTTTTCAATAGAACTCATACCGGGTGCTTTGCCTATTTCAAATACACCTTATAGAATGGACCCAATTGAGTTGCAGGAATTGAAGAAGCAACTCCAAGTGAATCTTGATAAGGGATTCATATGCCCTAGTGTTTCACCTTGGGGAGCACCTGTTCTATTTGTTAAGAAGAATGATGGATCAATGAGACTCTGCATTGATTATCGAGAACTTAACAAGATCACTATCAAGAACAAATATCCTCTCCCGCGCATTGATGACCTATTTGACCAACTATGAGGAGCTCAATATTTTTCCAAGATTGGTCTTCATTCATGGAATCATCAATTAAGGGTCAAAAGGGAGGATATACCAAAGACGACTTTCCGTACAAGGTCTGAACACTATGAATTTATAGTGATGCCATTTGGTCTTACTAATGCCCCTGCTATCTTCATGGATCTGATTAATAGAGTCTTTAGAGACTATCTTGATCAATTTCTGGTAGTCTTTATAGACGATGTTCTTGTCTATTCAAAGAGCAAGGAAGAACATGAATATCACTTTAGAATTATATTGAAGACCCTGAGAAATGATAAGCTTTATGCCAAATTTACCAAGTGTGAATTTTGGCTTCAAAAAGTTGCATTTTTTGGGTCACATAATCTCAAAAGAAGGGATATCTGTGGATACAGCAAAAACAGAGGTTATCGAAAGATGGTCGAGACCAACAACAGTAACTGAGATACAATGTTTTCTTGGTTTGGATGGATATTATCGACGTTTTTTGAATGATTTTTCACGATTATCTAATCCACTCACCAAGTTGACTCGGAAAGGAGTTAAGTTTGTCTAGATGGTGGAATGTGAAAAGAATTTCAAGGAGTTGAAAAGAAGGTTATCCAGTGCACCTGTGCTCACACTGCCTTGTAGTGGAGAAAGGTTTGTGATCTATAGTGATGCATCCAAGAAGGGATTAGGGTGTGTTCTTATGCCAAATGATATGGTGATAGCTTATGCCTCACGACAGTTGAAAATCCATGAGCAAAATTACCCAACACATGATTTGGAGTTAGCTGTGGTAATCTTTGCATTAATGATTTGGAGGCATTACCTTTATGGTGAAAGGTGTGATATTTATACTAATCATAAAAGTTTAAAGTATATTTTCACACCAAAGGAGCTGAATATGCGTCAAAGAAGATGGATGGTGCTGATTAAAGATTACGACTGCTCAGTCCATTACCACCCTGGGAAAGCAAACAAGGTGGAAGATGCATTAAGTCGACAAGACCATGCTAGTTTATCCATGATGAGGATCACAAAAGATCCAATATTTTTGGATTTACAAAGGATGGATCTTGGAATTATAATGGAGATGGAAAAATATTATCTTTCTCAAATGAATGTTCAACCATCTATACATGTGAAGATTAAAGAGGCACAAAAAGAAGATGTCGAGTTACAAAAGAAGGTGAGAAATGTGACTGAATTCAACCATGATTGTGATGGGATAATAAAGTTCAGGAATCAGGTTTGTGTTCCTCCCATCCCCGCATTAATAAAGGAGCAGCTGGATGAGGCTCATAGTTCTTCATTCTCTATTCATCCTGGAAGCACGAAGAGGTATAGGGACCTAAAAGAGTACTTCTGGTGGGATGGCATGAAATGATATGTTGCTGAATATGTCTCTCGATGCTTGGTTTGTCAACAAGTTAAAGCTGAGAGACAGAAGTCTAAGGGGATGTTACAACCATTACCCATAACCGAATGGAAATGGGAAAACATTACTATGGACTTTGTCATATTACTTCCTAAAACATCCAAAGGAAATAATGTTATCTGGTTCATAGTTGATCGTCTTTGAAAGTTTTCCCACTTCATTTCTATTAGAGAGGATTTATCTCTGGATCAGCTTTCTAGGATATATGTAAAGGAAGTGGTAAGATTGCATGGAGTACCACTTTCTATTATATCTGATCGGGATCCGAGATTTACCTCGATGTTCTGGCGAAGTCTTCAGCATACTCTGGATACAGAGTTGAGTTTCAGCACTACTTATCATCCTCGGACAGATGGTCAGTCTGAGTGAAAAATTCAAACCCTAAAAGATATGCTGAGATCTTGCTCTATGGATTTCAAAGGAGGTTGGGATCAACACCTACCTTTGGTGGAATTTTCTTATAATAATAACTTTCACTCCAGTATTCAGATGGCTCCTTATGAATCTCTTTATCGAAAGAAATGCATGACTCTAACGTGTTGGGATGAAGTTGGGGAAAGAAAGCTATTAGGACCTGATCTCGTTGATGAAATGGCAGAAAATGTCAGATCTATTCAACAACACATAAGAGCAGCTCAGAGTCAATCGAAAAGTTATGCCGACAACTGAAGAAAAGACCTAGAGTTTGAAGTGGGTGATAAAGTGTTATTACAAATATCCCCCTGGAAGAGTGTTATGAGATTTGGAATGAAAGGGAAGTTGAGCCCTAGATATATCGGTCCTTTCGAAATACTGGATCATGTTGGGAAGGTTGCTTACCGATTGGCGCTTCCACCAAATCTCTCTCAAGTTCACGAGGTGTTCCATGTATCACTCCTGAGAAAGTACATACCTGATCCTTCACATGTACTCAACTCAGAATATGTACCGCTGGAACAAGATCTTTTTTATGAAGAACAACCGATAGAGATTCTGGATCATAGAGAAAAAGTTCTATGAAACCAGACCACGCGATTGGTGAAAGTTTTATGGAGGAACCACCAACTTTAAGAAGCTACATGGGAGCTTGAGGATATTATGAGGGAGATGTATCCTCATCTGTTTGTTACAATGTGACGAATTTCGAGGGCGAAATTCTTTTTAAGGGGGGTAGAATGTAACTCCTGAGATTTTTATGAGTGATATTTTGTTTTTATGATATATATATATATATCATCAAAGGAATCTTTCACTACACACTAGCTTGGATTACTTTACACGCAATCGCGACCTTCCTCGATAGCTTGCGTTGTACGCAATACCGAGTTTCACTAAACAACGATATGCTATTAAAATATTATTTAAAATAGCCGTTATGAATAGTAATAACCACTTTTTGAAATTTTATCTTTCAAAAAGGACCTCATTTTTTGATTCGGAATACCGAAATTAGCCTAGGGTGAAATTTTGATATTTTTCTGAAAACTTTCAATTTTTGATGAATAGTGAAACCACTAAGTGGTAGGTTAAAACTGAATTTTGCATAAAACGTAATTTTACCGCTTCTGTGAATGGAATTTCGAAAATCTGACAGACACGGTTGATATCAGTAAGTAAAATGTGGTTCAATGAGATAAAATTAATTTTTTGGTGAATAGTAACTTTTTACTTTTTTTACCGTGATTAATAGTAAATAGGGTAACTAAGGGTAAATATGATATTACTATTACCCTAACACATGTCCTAATTCTATTTGAAAAGTGTAATTCGACCAAAAACAACCTTATGAATATAATATGACAATTTAGGTCCACTTGGATTAGATTATGACATTTACTATTATTTTATTTAATGAATAGTTAAAATAGTTAAAATAAAAGTTTAATAACTAAAACATTTTTAATATGGGGTTATACATAAGATAAATTCGACTATAAATATTTATTAGAAATCTAAAAATATTTCCTACATAATAATATTTTATTATAATTTTTAGAATTAAATATATTAATTTATTTATGACACAACGATGATGCAGTAATTACCCTTTTAAAGAAATGTTAACAAAATTGATGTTATAAATGCTCAAATAAATGTAATTTGATACTTTTTATGAATTACACTAAATTTATAGGTTACAATGATATATTAGTGTTGATTTAATCAACTTGTTTCGAACTTATAATTCTGTTATGACTTTCACAAAAATCATATATCAAATAGTGTCAAAATTGACACAAAATCGTTTTTAAATAAAATAAAATATTATTAATTGTTATTTTATTCCTAAAAATCTAATGCTCGCCCAAATTACTTAGATATGGATATATATATTAATAATAAACAACTTGGGGTTATTTTGGCATGTTATAGTAAGTTTATTAACCATATAGTGTAAGAAAACAAAAATTCACGGTAAAAGTTAAATTATTTAACTTAGAGTTAAATCTAATTGATAAGGTTAAAATAATAACCTAAACTTGTCTAAATCCTATTGTCTGATAGGATTTCGACCTGTCCCCACTTTACCTTCGAAATATGACCCTTTGGAACCATTATAAACCGATTTTGACTTTAATATAAAATAATATTTTGAGATATTCCTAAGGTGCCCCTCTCCTCCCTTATAAAAGGGAACCTCCTCCCCCTACTCCTCACACCAATTTGAGCACTCAAGCTCGTCCAACCCCTGCCAAAATCCCTTATCCACTTCCCTAGAATAATCCTAGAGGTCCTGGTCTTCTTCAAAGACCAATCTTAGTTCCCTAAGTGGAGGATTCAATGAGGCGTTTCAAAGAAGAGGTAATATCCATTACCGATCTTTTCAATTTCTTTCTTCTTCATCTTCTTCTTCATTAGTTGTTTAATGATAAAGTAATAACATCAGTATTACTTACATACTGATATGTTATTATAAATATGAAACAACCCTAATTCACCTTCTATCCATCCTACGGAAAAATGAAATCACCGCGCGTGCGTACGTACGGAATATCGTCTCCACGCCGTGGTGTAATCTATTTTCCACCATCACCTTACAAGGATGGGTATAATGGTGTAATGAGGAACTATATATAATTATTATAAAGTGATATTGATACTTAAATAGTATAAATACACTTAAATACCATTCCACGATCATGGGAACAATATAATCGCTCGTGCGTACGTACGGAATATCGTCTCCACGATGTGATGCGACTCGTTCTACATGATCATCATTACATAGTAATTATATAAATGAATTGAATGAATAAATATGATATATGTTACACTAATACCATTCTGGATATAATGTATCTATAACCATAATAGAAGAATAAGAATTTATTCGGCAAAACATGCATAAGAACAAAATGCAATAAAGACTCGAGTGACAAGTAACAATGAAATATTACTAATAAGAAGCTAAGAATATGACCATATATGATATCATATAAATATGTATGATTCTGGAATAAGTCAATAACATTATTTAATCAATTATATAGGAGCTTCGGACATGTACAAAGAAAATCGGACTTAAGGTAAAGGAAATATCACAATCTCATTTTTATCCGAGATTGTTTATACTTTGGCATTTTCTATGGTGTATTTTATCAACCAAATCCATGTTTCCTAAATATGTAATATTATTTCCATCCACCTAAAATTGTTTAAATCCAATTTTACCCTTCGGTGAGTTTTTAGTAAAAGATAAGAAATGAATCTTTTGTCGTTTTTCGTACGAAGTACTTTTTTGACTTTTCTGACAAAAGTACGTGAAGACTGTTTTTTTTTTAACTTATACGGCATTAATGGATTTTAAAACATCATTTTCAAGAAGCTTCCTTTACAAGTTTTCAAGTTTATTTTTAATCAACTTCTTTTAGTTTATAATTGTACGGCATGTTACGAAAGGAAAAGTGTTTTTGAAGGAGAAAAGATATTTTCCTCAAGAATGGAGTTCAAGTGTTTTATCAAAATTATTTTCCATCTAAGATAATAAAGGGTTTTGTTTTTATCCCTATTATTAAATTGATTTGATTATTTTGTGATGGAATTATTTTTATTAATTCCTTTATCTTACATGACTTGTTTTATGATGTCACGATGTTTAAGAATCCCATTTTTATTACATGGGTTATGCTATGATGTATGGTTTATGATTTTGTGGCACACATAAGAATGGTATCATTATGAGATGGGTGGGACCTATATCTCCCTCCAATTCATTGGGTAAAGATTTTATATCTCATGAGATAGATATGGCTGGAACGGTAGGTTGTACCGGTTCAGTGAAACATGACTGAAACGAGGGTGACTCGGTTCAGAAAGGGACTTTTTCCACTAAGATAGTCTTGGCAATGAGTCTTGACTAACAAGAAATGATTCTCTATGATTATGTGTGCATGCCACAATGTTTCATGTTTTTTTATGATTTTGGGGATCTCGTTTTCATTTCTATGATTTATTCCATGATAAGATATTATGATCTCTTTTGCAGGTTATGATTTTAAAAAAGATATGATATGATTTTTATTTCCTTTATTTGCCCTTGCTGAGCATTTGAGCTCACCCTTTTATGTTTTCTTTTCCCCAGGTCAGGAAGATGGATATTAAGTAGAATATGCTAAAAGGGACCCTAGATATGATGAAATAAATGGGAGACACTGTAGAATATTTATGAACCAGTTGTTTATGTTTCCCAGTTTCTAAAGACACTATACCTAAACGGTCCATTGTGGTTTTGTCATATGTTGTAATAAGTGTGCTTCAATTTTGAAGTATTAACAATATATGTAAAGTATGGGTCATTATAATTTTCCCTTTTGGTCATGGTATAGATTGTGGAATTTGTGGATCTATTCCATTTTATTAGGGATCTATATATTGGATCAAGATCTCATTCTTCATTGTTCAATTGAACATTATTATTTAATTTGGGGATTTCAATTATTGAGCATCTATCAAATGATCATGAAGTTGGTGGTATAATTTGAAATTCCATGGTGCTTATTTTATTCTTTTTCTATTATTGTAAAATTTTATTTTCTTAGTATTGGTATATTTCCTAAAATATTGAATTGAAACAATTGATTTTTTTCTATGATAATTAATTAGGTTACATATGGGAAAATTGAAATTTGTTTAATTTTGATCTAAAAATTGATGGGTTAATAGGTTTTCTTAATTGGTTAATTAAAGAAATATTGATTTTGTTGATAATTATAATAGATATATGTTCATATAAACCAAGAATGATTAATGGATTATGTGATTAAATGTTGATATATGGTGTAATGATGATTTTTTAATAATATTCCATGTCATTAAAATATATTATTGTTATTGATTTCATAATTTAAATGACATACAATTTAATGAAATGTGGATAAAAGGGTCAATTTTCAATAACCAAGTTTTGTGTGATATATGTGATAAATATGAATGATTAAGAAATGGTGTGTAGAATAGGGATTTGTGCTCCAAATACACATTGGGTGTTAGGAATGATGTTCTAGACCAAATGAATGCATGTGAATATTATTATATGAGATACAAACTAATTCTCCAAATACACATGATGTGTGCGATAAGAACTGAGGCTCTAAGTTTACAATGGGATCTAGAAACAATAGTCTAAACCGATGAGATTGATATCAGAAAAAGTTTTAAAATGTATTTGAAATTATTTGAAATGATATGATAAATGATTAACATGGTATTTTTATATGTGATATATATTGGGGATAGTTTAGACTCTACAATGGTTTAGAGTAGGTATTGATGGGTTATGTATTTTTTACCTCAGGGAAAATATGTCGGTAATTAATTTATAATGAAATGTGATAGTTTTTTACTTTATGTATTAGACATTATTCATTAAATAAATTTAGACGATATTATTTACTAGATATTGTTTTATATTTAGTTGGTGGTATACAACCAATTTGTACTCACATCATACTCAGGTTGCATGATCTATACCAAAATAGGATTCATGGTTGTCAGATAGGATACGGGAAAGGTCCCTATGTTAGAAGTATGAGTTGAGTTGGATCATGGATGCGGGAATTAGACTTGTTGTTGAAACTCTCTTGGGGGTTTAAGTCGTTATTTTTTTTACTTTTACACATGACATGATTGACCACATGCACCCTTTCCTTGCTCATACATCTTTTTTCATATTTAGGAAGAATCCATGGATAAATCATACCATATTATCACCCTCCTTACTGATGTAAAATATGGATAATAGGGTTAGAATAATGTATGGACCCCCATCCTCTTTGGTTTTTAGTTTTCAAACCACTTTTTTACAATTAATTGGATTCTCGAGTACTGCTGCATTAAAATAATTCTCAAATGGATGTTTAAAATTGAATTTAATATCATTAAATAAATAAATTTTGTGAATAAATTCCAAAACACATCTTTTGAGGTTGAGAATATATTTATCCATTCCTATCAATAAATCCATAGAGATCTCTTATAGTTCCATCTCCAGTAAGGGGTCAATGTCTTGAGGTAACTCCAAATGATTTTTAAAAGGTTCATTCTTATATTCATCATCTTCCACCATGTTTGGATATGACATAGATAAATATGTAATTCAAATAAAATTAGGAGTGTTATAAAAATTATATTCAATAATGTTAAATGAGGATGATTAAAACAAATTATTATATCACTAAGTTGGATCTACATGAATCCCTTCATTATTTGAAAGTGCCTCGTTGATTTGATCTTTGTTGGATGAAGAGAAATAGTCAGTCTCTTCCAGTCATTCTTTGAATTTCACCAAATGGGTGGGGTCAACATCTTCTATATCTAGAGTAATATACAGTTATATTTTGACCACTAATTTTTTTGTTATAGGGATATCATATCATATATAAATTTCTAGAACGTTTCTCCAATATTTATCCAAATTTACATGATATTCCTTTTATATATTAGCTAGAACGACATTTTGATCATAATATCCATGAAATGATAGATTGAGGTTAAGTGTATCATAAAATATATTCTATAATGCCTCATCATGTTTCTTGATATCAATTATGACTAGAAAAAACCCTCCCACCAGTAAATAAGTTCCAAGTAATGGTTCAGGATCATGTTACTCAAATATTCCATTGACATATCCTATTATCCATTAAATGTTTCTCTTCTAGTAATCCATAGTATCTATAATCAATTTATATTTATCATTTGGATCACTATTATAAATTTCACATTCTTGATACATCATCTATGAGTAGTATTCCAATAGAGAATAATAGAATTTCGGAAACATCATGGAAAAAATTTAGGTTTTTAAAAATTTTAATTAATCATAAAAATTGTTTATAAAAAATTTTTAATTAAAAAATGTGAAAGAAAGATAGTTACTTTTTTTATAATGATTCAAATTATAATGAAAACTTTTTTTGCTGAGTGGGAAAAATTAATTTTATTGTTTTTAATGCATTATCCGGGATGAAAAGTGTCATATAACTTGAGGAGTGTAAAATTTTATCAAACTGAAATATTTAATTAACTAATTCTATTTTTTTTATTTATTTAAAATAATTCATTTTTAATAATGAAATACTGGACTAAAATATCCTATATATATATATATATGAAAACCAATACATAATGATATTATGGATGAATGGTCTTATTTATAGAGTTATATACAGAGTTCTTTATTTATTTATTGTTTAATAAATTCAAAATGGATCTCCTTTAACATCGTAAATGGATTTCTGCTCTCTACCTTGATTGTGTCTTTTTTTCTACAATGGATACCACATAGATTCAACAAAAGATCACCTCACGTGGTAGGAAGTATAAATTCCTCTGAGATTCAGGTCATGGTGGATATTTTATAAACCCATGAATTTCATTATTACCCCCCACCAAAAGAAACAGAACATTAAATAATTTCTAATTATATTACATTGTTCACTACAAAGCCTCTCCCAAGGCCAATACGTAGGTTAGTAACATTCCATTTTCAATGTAACAAGAGATCATTGTGGGAAGAGAAATGAAGGAGATAATAATATTGTAATTGTGTGTGAAATATGAATGTAATAATAAAGGTGAAAAAAATGAATAAAAATTTCTAGATTCCTTACTTTACAGAAGGAATTGAATGTAAAAAGAAAAGAAAAATTTTAATTGCATCATCCCCAAAGTGCAGTGCAGCTGTAGATCTTTAAGAATGAATTATTTATCTCCTCTTGTCTATGAAGCAATTTATAGGCCTAAATCCACCCTATGATCCATTGTCGGAGTCTTAAATGGGTCATAATCATATCTGGGGGGACTCTGTTTCATAAAATTAGTATTCACCCTTAATTACATCAAATATATACTTTTAGGGTCAATCAAATAGTTTCGAATCATGTGAATGATAATAATGACATGTAATGTATGAGGCATACCCAATTATTTAAAAAAATATTTCTCACCATGAATTTTTGATTCATGATTCATAATATGCTAGGTTGGATGTTTTAGGTCATGTTTAATAGCATGGTTCACATATTGTTCCACCAAAATTTAGATGTCCTGAATATCACATACACATTTTGAAAAGTTGTTTTCGAGATATTTTAACTCCAAATTTTCCTGGTTTATAATTCATTTGATTGGGGATTGGTTCATGACTTTTACTTTTATTCATTATAGCTTCAATTATTCTTCACAAATACAGTGTCGTGAAACAAATCATTACTTCATGGTGGAAGGCTTCTTCAACATCCTTAATTATATAGTTTTTTTCATTTTAAAAACATTTTTCCTTGCATTCCATATATAAAAAATAATACATGAAATTATAATAAAATAATATTTAATTTCATGGGGTTTTATATAAAAAATTATTTACAAAATGTGACTATATCAGTAGAAATCCAATAATTACTTTATTATGATATGAAAACTGTATGAAGTGAAATAATATTTCAGTAGTGGTGATCCATTGCTCATTAACTTTTTGATCAAAATTCCCACTAAATAATGCTTCAATTTTCCTTAGGGAGGATTAATATAATTTGATTCCCTCTATTACTCACTGTGATTACGTGCAATATTAATATCTTGAGATTATTGTGTGAAAATAACAGTAGAAATTTACATTATATATCAAATAAATTTTTCATTCTCAGGAGTAAAATCACTTAATTATCCGAAACATTACGATTTAAAATGATTGATTTTAGTTCCATCAATTTACTATAAATCTATGAAAAGTGTGGGATAAGATAATCCTAGTTTAGAAGCATATAATCATGTAAAATCGTATATAAGATTTATAAATTATTACATATTTGTTTCGATCAATGAACCCTCAGGATAAACCTTGGATATTCATAGTAATTATTTAAATAATTATTTATGTATCATAATGAGTTATTAAATATCAAATTCATTTCCCATATATGTTTCAAAATATGTTTTTACCATGTATTGTTTTCTTACTCCATGTGACTTTAGAGTCCAGCTCAATGTTCCATTTTTCAGAGTAATAAAACCTATGATAATCTATGCCTAAGACACATCAACTTTTAGTGTCCATAAGGGATGTAATTTTTTAAAAACCGTTCACTTTATACTTTAATAAAATTCAAGGAAATATTTTTTTCACATCCCTATGAATATACATATACGTATCCCTGTAAATATAGTTTTAAATATCCATAGGGACCCCAAAAATTCATTGTCATCCATGTTTACAAAATGTTGACTAAACCTTTCCTTGGATACCAAATATATAAAACCTTGATTTTGATATATGGATATTAAAAATATTGATATTTTTTTAAGAAACACTATGTTTAATATCGTACAAAATACATCATCTCTATTTTATCTAAAACAATATATTATTTCATTAGGACTATTATAACATAGCCATTAAAATGGAAGGAAAAAATTTTAATATCTAAATTGTTAAATATATAATTAGTATATATATTTATAATTTATTACAAAGTTATTTATAAATATGTATTGGATTTTTCTGTAATGTAATTTTAATTTTCAAAAAATATGTATTCTTTTAAAATCATATTTTTTTTATTAATACGAGTGATTATTATAATTAAATAATTAAAATTTATTAAAATTTATGTTATAATGCTAATTTATTTTTCTCATTCATCATGTCAAAATTATCATATTATAAAATATTGATAATTTTATAAATGTATTTTTTTCAAGGAATAGTGAAAATACTGTTTTTTGAGGACGAATGTAATTTTTTTATTGTTTTTAAAAGGTAAAATTAAGTTATAATATTTGATTAGGTCATTTTAATTTGTAAATAATAGTATAATAGATTTTTAAATTGGTTAAATATATGAATTTAGTATATAATCATATTATATATAAAAATCACATTTTTCTAACAAATTTTTTTATTTTCATTTTTATTGATTAATTTATATTAAAATTTGAAAAATTGGTATTATTAATTTTTAATAATTTATAATATATTTGAAATTAGTGGGAACAGAAATTAATAAATATATTTATTTTATTTATAAACTATATGAATAGAGATCAAAATAATTTTTATTACCAAGGAAATGGGTAAAGCAGTTAATTAATGTTAAACAAATTGATACAGTCTCTAAAATTACTCTAAAAGATTCCCCAATTTAATAAGAAGTGTAGTTTTTAATCATAATCATTAAAGGAATTTTTATATTTCCATTTTAATCCATTTTTATATGATTATAACATTTATAATATTTTATTAAGAAACCTTTCGTATGAAATTATTATTTTTGATATGTGTAATATTTTAAACATGTTCTTATCATGAAGGTATATTAGACTAAAAATATTACATAGAAATATTAAAAATATTTATTGATTATGGTAAATTATTTGTAATTTTTATATAATAAAAAATTACATTAAATTCATACAAAGTAAAGATCCATTTATTATTTTATTAATATGAAATTAAAATATATGAAAATACAAATATTAAAATACAAATAATATTAAAAAAAATTGGCCAATGAATTTTCTACATTACCCTGGTAGTTTACAAAGGTATTAACAGTTTTATAAATATAAGTCTAATATTATCATTACTAATGAAAACAAAATGAATATTCCTAAAAAAGACAATATCTATATTTTTTTATAACTAATATGTTATTAAATGATTTTGAATTCCCCAAAAACAAGAAATTATTTCAAATAATTATGTTAATGTATAATATATAAATATTAACTATTTTTTCATGTTATTTTTTTATTGTAACTATATTAACTCACCATGTGTAACAATCCATGTTCTAATTGTAAAATTTTATGGGGTTTACTCTGGTAAAAACCAAAAGATAAGGGTTGAAATTTAGAGCTTATAATAATTTTAATGCATGAGGTTATTTAGATCCTTAATAATGATTTTTTATAAATTATTAATTTTTATTCCATTTATTGGTATGTATTATTGAATGTTATTTTTTTGGGATTTCAAAGAGTGCCCCTCCCATCTCCTATAAATAACACCTCTTCTTCTCATATGCTCACTCTTCAAAACCATTTAAAAGAAAATACCTAGCCAATTACCATGGTATAATCCCTAATATCATTAAATATGTCCTATTTCATTAATAACACAACAATTTCCTATCTTATGTTTTTAGGAAAAGTTGATAGTTCGAAGAAGATGTATCATTTTTAGTAGAGCATTTCTACATTGTTCTTTCATCAACACCCCTAAAACATATTCCACCATAACAAAACATTACCTCCAATATCCTCCACACACTGATATTTTATTATTTTAGTTTCATGGACTATATTCATTTACACTTCTATAAAATGAAAATATTATTCTCTATTCATGTGTATGAATCACAACCACATCACGAACAAATCAAATTTATTTCCATCACCATATCCCGTGGACGAATTATCAAAATATAATTAATAATTATATATGACATTAATTAAATATTTATATTATTTAAAAGTAATATATAAATTATTTTTATGAATTTCCTCACAACTAATATTTATAACATCATTCGTGCATGCGTGTGGACAACCACCTCAAAGAAGTGATGTGATTCAATTTTCATCACCAAATAACATGAATGGTATAAATATTTATATTTAAATAACTAAGATGAAATTTATTATTTAACTATAATTATTGAAATATAAAATAATACATATCATTTTTCTGTAATGATTATTGTGAAATGGATACATTACTCATGCATATGTATAACCTAAAATCTGCATGATAGAAACAACATTCATTTTTCATAACCAAATGTAATAGATGAATTTAAAATTATAATTTAAGCATAAAAATTTTATTTATTTCATTTTTAATATTCAAGAGATGATGTAATAATAACCTATTTGAAATTATTCAACTGACCAAAGTCATGTTGGACTAATATACCTAATATCATCAAAACAACTAAATTAAACTTAAATGATTATAAAATTATATATAAAAAGATAATAAGTGATATAAAGGTAGTTATGAACCCGAAAAATGTTCATAAATAGAATATAAAATAAAAAAAACTTTTACTATTTAGGAATATCTACAATTTATGTGGTGATTGTGATATAATGTCATTGATTTTTTCTCAATTTCATTTATCGAGGATATTTTTAATGTTTTGAAAGTATATTATTTTATGAGGTGTTTTAAATAATATTTTATATTTTTTATCGAGAATTTATTTATTATCATTATATTTCATGTTTTTAAAAATTATTCTGTCATGGGATTTATAATTTAATTGTTTTGAATGTGTAAAGGATCATTCTTTTAAAAAAATTCATTTAATGATCCTCTTTCAAAAATAAATAAAAAATATAATGGAATTTTTTGAACAACTGTGAAATTATTAGATCTTTCCACCATGTTGAAGCCTCAATGATTGTAGTTATCATTGAAAATATTCTTTGGTTATTTTCAATGAAAATATTTTCATTATTATGTTAATTTTTTTAATATTTTTGATGTTTTTTAAGGGTAAATGTAATTTTGATATATGAATTTTCTGACATGATTTTAAAAGCATTTTTCAATGGTTATATACATTATTTGGTCCATTTATGTTATTAATGATGGATTGAGCCCCATTATAGCTCATGTGTGTGCTCATTATATATTAAAATATGGGTACTTCCATATTGCATTCTAATGTATAACCTATGATTTTTTTCTAGGATGAATTATATTCGATGTTATCCATATGGTTATTTTGATTTGTAATAGTTAATGTAATGGTTTTATATGTTTTCTATTATGATGATGCCTCAAGGTACCTAAATGAAATTTCTATGGAAATTAATGTGTTTTCATAGAAATAATTTGATTTAAAAAATTTATGAAAACAATATTTTAAATGAAATATGATTCACTTTTTAGATAAAAATTATGTTTGTAAGAAAATTATATTAATGGGATTTAATGTTCTTTATTAGAATCAATTTTTTAATCTATTATGACCCTTAAAATGGATCTTTTTCTCATTACATTTTATTTAAATTGTTTTTCCTATTGTTAAAGGTTGTTTATTAAAATAATTAGAAATCATGTTAAATGTAATTTTGAGAAAACATCCCTCCATATGGTGTTATATTCTATTATCTACAACTTCCTTCCAAATAAAAATTTTTACATTGTTGAATGAATCTAAAGGATTTATTTGACATAGAAAATAACATGATTTATAATATTAATTAAATTTATTAGAAGAATTTTTGATAAAATAAATGACTATACTTTTATTGATATTATGAAATATTCGTATTATGAAAATAAACTGTATTTATATGTAATTGATAAATTTACACTTAAGATAAAAAATTATAAACACATCAAAATTAAATATTAACATAATTATAAATTTTAGCTCGCTTATTGTATATTATATAATAATAATTATAAAAATAAATTTTATATCTACATAAATATGTACTCATTATTAATTTTTATTTAAAATGGTGTTTAAATGAAATATATCCTCTTAAAAATATATTATATAATGAATTTTATTATAGTCATAAATATGTTTTATATATTATATAAATATATTATTGAGAATTGATGTCACTATTTTTATTTTCTCTGAACTGTTTGTCTAATAAACTAAAAATCCTCTTCATCAAGATTTAACTAAGTATATAAAATAATTATTTTAATATAAATATTTGATATTCATATATATGAATAATTAATGAATCAATATTAACATAAGAATATTTTCTGTAGTTTATATTTAACAACTTCATATGATTTTAATTAACATCTAAATACAGTTTAATCCTAGTTTATATCGACCCATAAAAATTTAAATTTTTAAAGTTCACTATAGTTTCATCTCATGTATTTTGGGCATACTCATGAAAATGCCATTTGGAAATATAATAAATTTATATTATCATTAATATTATAATATATGTTGAAAAGATTCAAAGTACCCATGAATTGGTTAATCCTATAAGAAAAATCATTTCAATGGGAAATGAGGGATATATTTTGTTTAATTATACCAAAATTATTTTTCAGTAAATGTAAAGTGAAAATATGATCATTTCATAAACAAAAATGTCCTCAGTATGATCCTTTAGATGCTTTAAATTAAAATCTATGATGTGATTTACCATGCCAGGGTCATTGTTTGATATTGAAATCAAATTTTAAATGTTTTAGGTATTTTTTTTACCTATAAACTAGGATATCTCATAATCATTCTATTTTTAATTTTACATAGAAATTTTTGTCATTTATTTTTCACAAACCATGACAAGATTAACTATAGACCTTTTTCTCACAATACATGTATCTTTATGAATTTATATGAAAAATCAATGAATTTAAAAAATCAAAACCTTTTTATCAAAAAACCTATATCTTACGACTCTTCATCAATATGAAGATAGATTCCAAATTATTTAGAAATTGATTTTAGAGTACCAATGGATTTCAGAGTGGATCTTAATTGTGCATATGTAATAAAAATAATAAATAAATACTACTAGAAAATGGACTATCCCCACGGTTTTCCCCGAAACCGTGGGGATAGACCCCCCCTATCTCCATGGTTTTGGAAAACTATGGGTATATGTGAATTTCAAGACCTATACCCACGGTTTTATAAAACTGTGGGTATAGGGGGGGTCTAACCCCGCGGTTTTGGAAAACCGTGGGGATGGGTCCTAAAAAGTCACATATACCCACGGTTTCCCAAAACCGTGGTTATAGGGGTACAGATCAGCACTGTTTTCCCCAAAACCATGGGGATAGGTCTGGGCTAAAATACATATACCCACTATTATGAAAACCTGTGGGTATATGTCACTTTTTTGTACGCGGGAATTTTTTTCCCGCCGGAAGGAAGTTTTTTTTTGCAAGAACCCTATACCCACGGTTCATCCCTCTATACCCATGGTTTTTATAACTATATTTAACTATATATATATATAGGTGAAGTTAGGGTAGTGGTTTTACGAGGTGTTTTCAGCATAGAGGTTGCAGGATCGAAACTCAGTGCCTGCATTATTTTAGGACATATACTCACGGTTTTGAAATCGTGGGTAAAAGCCATAAACACCGTGGAAATTGGCTATGTTTCAGTGACATGGTGGCAGGACACCTATACCCAGGGTTTTGTAAAACCGTGGTTATAGGCTGGGGACCTATACTGATGTTGTTCCTACCCACGGTTCCCAAAACCGTGGGTATAGGCTATAACCACGGTTTTGGGGGCTATACCCACGATTTTGAATCGTGGGTATATGCCATTTTTCTCGTAGTGAAAAAACTATTTGATCTACAATATCATTCTATATTAATGGAATAATTAATATATTAACTGACTGTTTCTATTTCTATATTGATTATATTTTTAACAGATCCTTTAATTGACTATGTTATTGATTACTAACTTGTATACATTTTTCAATATACTCCAATAGTCTACATTTGGATATTTAAATATCCAAACTCTTGTCCAGGAGTATCTTGTATACTCAATGAGGTAGCATGTTAGTTTTAAAGGAAAAATAAAAATTAACTCTAAATTTATCTTTATCTTTGGATTTTAAATGAAAAGAGTCATTTGTAAATCATATCACCATTGTGGGTTCTTTTTATAGGAAATGAATAAACTCCAAAAGAGATAAAATATTCTCAAAAACGAATTTATAATTTATATATTTATAAACCCCAATTAATGTCATGGAAAATCTTGAAGATATTGTAATGTCTTATATGTTTCATATTACAACATCCTAATTGAACTAAATATGATCAATAGGTATTCCTAACAAATAATAATATTCTTTGGTAGAAAGAGGATATGATATATTCAGTGGTATAACACATTACCTATCATTTACAATATTGTTTTATAGTTCCCATCAACATAACATCATTTACACTATCATAAACCACAATGTGTTTTAGACCACCATGATAGGGTCTGATAATAAATGAATATTTTTGATATCTATGACCCAATTCTATAATTATCAATAATTTAATGACATTAAATATTAATTAACATGAAAATAGGTTGTTGAAAACTAATTTAAAACCATGTTCATACAATTTTATAAATTATGACATAATTTGATAATCATCTCTTCGAAAACAAATATAATATTTTATGCTAATAAGTAATGAATTTAAATAAATATCAAACATATTATTCATTTTTAATCAAAATTAGTCTATTCCATATAGATTATGTTCCGTATATTTTAAAATAAATAAAAACAATTTATCCTATATAAATATTAATTATTAATCAAAATGAACAATTATACATCATAAATAATTTTGATATAATTTAATCATTTTTTTCAGAGTTATTCAAAATCTTAATCAATATATTTACATTTATACTATAATAAATAACTATAAATAATTATAAATTATCACTAGAAAATAGGATGTTTATTTAATATGATTTATAATTTTAGGATTAATTAAATATGAAAAAATAATGAAAAAAATTATAGGAAAAATAACATTTTAGATTATTTTATTCATTTAAGATTCGTATAGTAGTAAATACCTAACATCAAAAAAGAAAATTTAATGTGTTATTATGTATTATTATAAAAACATATTTTACATTATAATGTAATTTTGAAATGTAAAAAATATTATTGAAAATTAGAACTCCCAAAATGCTTGAAAAATCATATTTTTTTGTTATTATAAATTTATAAATTCACGTGATATAATTAATAATCATTAAAATTACATAAAATCTATAAATTATATAATTTTAATAATTTATTTAATTATCATTACTGTGACATTTTATATAAATAATATTTTTAATCAATCTCAAAATTACATATTTTATTGGATACATTATTCTTTTATATGGACTGTATGGTTACATTCTAATAAATTATATACCACATGTTGTAGTTGAAAATTACAATCGGTTTTCTATGAATATTGGTTAGATAGAATTTTTTTAGGGAATTGAATATACCATCAATGATTTTAAATGAAAAAATATATATGGTTGTGTTTAATAAAAATAAAAAATATATAATAACTATATGAGGACATTCAAACTATTAAATTAAATAACAAGAGATAACCAATATGTGATTTCAGATAATGTCTAATTATTTTAAAATAATTTATTATTATTCACAAATTGGTTTGGATGTATATAAAATATTATATTGATGGTAACTAAAAATATTATTAATAACATATAATATATTTTCACAACCTATTCATTCTATATAGTTTTTATTAACCCAAATAAATCTACTAACACATAAACAACAGATAATATTTACCTTACACATACACATTTCTGAGGACATGAAATATTGAAATTTTCCAATGTTTCACATCAAGTGTATGGGTATGATTCTCTATAGGACACCATTAATGAATCCATATTAATAATATTATTAAATTCTACCACATTCATAATAATTAATTTCAAGGTAGAATAGATTCAAAAAAATTTTAAACAATCTAGGTGGGATATTGAGATCTTATAAAGGAACCTGATGTTCAAAAAGGTATGATTTACAATTGGTTGTCTCTATTTTTGTCTAATTACTAATTACTAATATGAATCTTTTTGTTAAATAAGCATAATTTATCATTATTTTTAGGAATATATATGTTCACTTAATAACCCACATGTTTTACCCCATATGGATACATGACATAACATATCTGAATATTATCATTTTGGAATTCATAATGTAGCTACATTTGTTACTCAATGTAACATAAAATCTCTTGATTTGTAGAAATTTTTTTTATTTAATAGATTTTTTTAACAAAAATAATTTCCCACTATCAACTTATGGAATTACATAGACTTCAGAAAATTATTTGAAATAGTGTAACTAATTAATCCATATTCATAATAATATTCATTATGGAATAAAATAACTCACCCATTTTATTAATAATTTTTTTATAAAAAAAATATAAATAAATAAATACGAATATCATATACTAAAAAATTAAATAAATCCCATAATTGTTCACTACAATAATATATCTTGTCCTATTTTTCATCTTCTCATCTCAACCATTGACACCAAACAATTATATTGTGATTATAAACATCATACCTAAATTTTTTATACACATATATATGGTAATATTGTAGACCAATCCAAATATAAATTATATAAATTATAACTAATATAATCATTATTTTAAATTTACACATATTACACCGATGATGATCACTATTAGATATTATTAGTGCAACAACCTAGGTCAATAAAAAATAAGACATTTACATATTTATTTTCATATTTGCGAATTAAACAATAATTTTACATTAAATGTGATGTTATGTTTGATAACATACATGACACACAGAAATGGGTCTCTCTAAAGCCTAATGTTGCACACAATACTGAGTCATAATGAAAAATAATAATATCATATTATTTTAAATGGTAGTTAACGCTTAGCCGTTGTTTTTTCGGGCATGAACATAACTAATTAAAATATGATTAGTGATGTTTTTAAATTTTTTTTCATTTATCCAATAAATTTTAGAGGCATCAAATATGAAACAATATGATTTCAAGAATAAATACTCAAATATTCATTAAAAGGTCAATTTAAAACCTTTTGATGACACACCCTCTTTAAATCCAGTTTTGGCACTTTTATATGTTTTATTTGACGTTAATTCTTCGTGACTGACCTCCAATATATTAACATAATAATATTAAAAAAGTCTAAAGGATGGTATTTTACATTTACCCAATTAAAATATAACTATAAAATCCATTATGGTGTTATAAAATATGAAATTAAAATTATTAACACCTTTATTTTCTAGGTTGTTCCAAATATATTTGGTTTCATGAAACACAATTGTGATAAGGTAATTAATTTAAGAGATATTATGAAGTCAATTAGACTGCCTGAAAATCAATTTCTAGGATATATGTATATTACCAAATTTAATATCATGAAATATCATGGTGTAATCACAGTCATTCCATAAATTATTATAGCCTCTCAAACATTCCTTGTCAACTGTAGTAACCAAAACCAACATCTAAGCTTCTAAATTAGTGGAAAACCCACATGGGTCATAAGTTATCCCATGAAATCACCATTATGATCCCTATGATAGCCTCAACACTGGTAGATCTAGTGTTTCTTCCTAATTCTCCATCTATGAATCATTTATTACATCCAACAATATGGTGGTTTCAAAAAACCTAAAATGTACCCATATGGAGAGGGAAATTTGCTTGAACATTCAATCATCTCATGACAATGAAGTCATGTATTTACTTATTAAAACACCCACTTTGCAATGAATTTTCATTTTTCAATACCAAGATAATATCAGTAGTGGTCAAATTATTGTTGAAGGAGATATATTTATAGACTATAATATTCCTTCAATACTAGAGAATATGGATGAGTTCTGAATATGCCATCTTGAGAAGGCTCCTATATTGTCAGGGCATCCAATGATTGAAACAAGCCTTCAGTTGTTCCATGATCGATTCAATTATCATTGGATGAAATTCCAAAACTTCTAAACCATCATCAAAAAATATTTTCGATGATATAAAATCTAATAAAATTTGATCATCTACTTCTTTGTGTTGGTGATACCAGATTCCCATTGAGAAAACCAATTTTCTATCTATTAAAAGGATTCAATTGACATGAATTTTTAGTAGGAATTACTCCATAAAAGAGTGAATCTAGATAGAAAGAACAATTTTTTATTGAAGGTAAAAATATTGTTTCGATAACACTATATATAATTCCCATAGAAATGTTTTTATTAAATATTTCAATTTTTATCAAATTTCATTTAATACTATTTATTCACAAAATCATAAGTACAAAATGTTGATCTATGCTAATCTTTGGGGGACCCAGCGAATTTGACTTTTTTTTATGAAATTGAGACCTATTAATTGATTACGGATATTGTGAATATTTACATGTGGCAACCCTCTCCAATTATGAAACTGGAATATGAGATAATAATTAATGTTATAAATCCAAAGTGTTTTCACGTATATTCATAAAAAACATGGATTCATGGAAAAATTTATGAGTCAATATAATTTGAGTATCTAGTTTCTAATCATCCAAATATTCTATATTTTAGTATATTCATGAACATTGATTTAATATATAAAATTATCTAGATGAATTCATATCTAATAGAATGAAAAAACCGAAAATGTTTTTTAATGCCAAAACCCCTAAGGGATTATGACTTCTAACACTACACCATTCATATATTGAAAACCATTCTAGAAATTATTCTTCTACTCTATATAATGTTCCTTATAGTAGTATTTATTCAATTATGAAATTAGGAAGACCGTTCATAAACCATAAAAGAATAGAAAAACATAAAGAACACAATTTGTTTAACAAGACAAATTATTATATCCAATGGGAGAGATTTCACTATCCAGGTGGAAAATTTCATCTAATGTATCCTAAAATAATATTAATGTAAGTAATCAATGTTATTACCTAGAACATGGGTACAAAATATATGTTTCAATAATATTATCTAATATTTATACCATTAATAATGATTAGATTTTTGGTTGAAGTAATGTTTTTAACAGTTTATATAATATATTTTCTCCAAATAATGATCTGACTTGGGAAATTTTCATAATGAAAGGGATATTGTTTGATTTTTTTAATGTTTCATTTCCCCATAGATGAGGATAATAATATCATTTTCATAAAATAAATTAGGCAGAGTAAAAATACCTCTTGATTTTCTGATGGTCTTCAAGTCACCTATATCCACTATTTGAATAATAATCCTGCTAAGATAGTATTCATTAATAGAAAATATAATAGAAGATAGGGGTTACAATTCCAAACCCGCTATAATAAGGGAAATTAATTTATGGAGAGATATTTATGATACTATAGATATTAAAATATCTAATAAAGGTTTTAATATAATAAAAAAATCATATTAATGAAAAATAATGTCATGAAATTACCAATAATTTAATCATTCCATAGGGTAAATGGGTTTCTGTTTCCCATGTTTTAAGAAAATATCACCACCCTCATGGTTTTTTTGAGTAGATTAACACCACTCAAGGTAATGATGGTAAATCGTCACTGTTTCTTCATTCCATGAATTGAAATTGATTCACATATTTTCTTTTATAAGATTCATTTGAAATTCCATAAGCAAGAATCATTCCCATTAATTTAATTATTGAAAAAACAAGGTTGAATAGAATGAAATGACTAATATCATAATATTTTGTTCCTTTTGGAATAAAATATATTGATAATTAAGGAAATATATGATGGAGACACCCTT
Source organism: Viscum album (assembly GCA_963277665.1). NCBI lineage: Eukaryota > Viridiplantae > Streptophyta > Magnoliopsida > Santalales > Viscaceae > Viscum > Viscum album. The sequence continues at coordinate 493,402,186 of OY728162.1, forward strand.
GAAAAAATTATTGACCAAAAATCCCACATCATGCTGAATAAACTCCCGATAATCATATAAAATTATTAATGAATCCAACTAGACACATATAAATACCCTTTATAATGCCAAACATGGCCAATTGATTTCAAAATACATTTTAATTGATGTATGAAAGATATTGTACTCATTACTAATTAGTTTAGGGTTTATTCCATAGAAGATATCCACATGATTGGTGGATCCATTAAAAAGGTTCTTTTAAAAATAGACAATATCATTGGAAATGGAATTTCAATCCTCTATGAGTTTTCACCATATCTAAAAAGATAATGATGACCAATTTACCTTCTATCTGTCTGAAGGAAATTAAAATATTTGGTGTTTCATTCACCATCTGTGAGAAATATAATATTAAAATGGTATCTACAAATGATATCCTTGAGATTGATATTGTTTTTTCTCTTATAATTGACTTCAAATTTTTGTTAAAGGCTTCACAAAAAGTATTTCATAGTACTATAATCAAAGGGAATGTGAAGAGAGTTATGTAGAGAGTTATTTTATTTTTCTATGGAGATGAATCTTTTCTTCTCCAATATTTCATTAACATTTTAAAAAATGTGATCATAAAAAATTATGCCAAATAAATAAAATTATAATTTATTTAGGTCTAGGTATCATAATAATTCTTATTATGTTCATGTTGAGTAATCCAAGGATTATTGAACATGCATGGGAGCAGTGAATTTCCATATTTTCAATATAATTCATGACAATTTGATGATGGCCATAATTATATTTTTTCAAAGTAACACATGATATTGATCTACAAAATGTTATTGATCCATTTTGAAAAATGATCGGTAAATCATACTGACATTGAATCCATTAATGTTTTTTCTTTACTAGATAAATTTTCCTCCCATAATATTTATCTCAATAATAATACATTTTTTTTACAAGTACAAATTTTCTCAATAGAGGTAGATGGAGAAACTTATCTAAGCATCTAATCAAAAGTTCATTGTTGAATTAAAATTCTATTAATGATATCAGGATCATATATGGACTAGAAATTGATTTGATACCAATACAATGTAGTAATTTGTCAATATAATGGTTGAATACATTAAAAAATGATAAAAAACAATTTATACCTAACCTAAAAAATCTATATGTAATGATCTTCTCACCAGTATAAGTAATAGAGAGATTCTAAACATTCATATGATTAGAGAGACATATAAAATCGTTGTTAGATGGAGACTAATTTGAAACAACTATATAATATATAATATTATCCAATTATGTAATATGGCTAGTAAAAATTATCTTTTTCTCTGGAATCCCTCGTAAATAATGATTATGTTTATTAACCGATATCTTAATGGATCTTTTCATTCCTTGGCAGGATAATCATTGGGATTTATATAAAAGTCCCTGAATTTAATCTTAGTTATAGGGGTTCATTAATCCTTATCTTTTTCTTCTATCCTATTTAATATATTTTATTTCTTGGATGCTACTGAACTATAAGAATTTGACACCGAAACTGGTTCCCTGATGACATTATCAGGAGGATTTAATTATTGAGTGAACATGCCTACATTACATTTAGTGGGATTTCTTCCTTATATTTTCCAAATTTATATGGTGGAAATTGGGAATTGTAAAATTTTAGCATATCTTCCATGTCTTAAATACCCTATTTCATCATATCTATGTAGAATTTATTCCTTTTTAATTCATTTGAAAAGATACAGCCATATCATAATTGATCATGGTAAGAAAGGGATCCTCAGATTGAGGGGATGTAACATAGTTAACAATATTAGAAGTAATACTAATATAAATGTCTATGTATTTATATATAGAGATGTGGTCCATGTTAGACTCTTTTTTGGTTCCCCTATTTTTTTGATTTTTTGATGAGGAAGCGAGGCTCTGTTGGTTCCCTTCTTCATCGATAAGAAATTCCCATGATGATGACAAATTAACTTTAGTCTCAACCAATTTAACATCATTACCCTGCTGAGATGAATCACCTATTATATCCTCAAATAATTTTTCCTATTTTTTTGAAAAATAATTAAAATATTGGGAGTATTGGATAGGATTGATCTACTAGTAGATTACCCTATAATTTTTTATTTCATATTCCACTGTTTTTAACTCAATTAATATGTTAGAACATGGTTATATTCAACCATGACATCATATTTATTTTCATTTTCCATGTTAATGGATATACATAAGGGGATTTATTAAATATTGATTTTAATGAGAACCCTTTTATAGAGGCCTAGATCCCAATGTAGAGTATGAGGATCAAATTTCATATGAATTCTAATAAATGCTTCCAAATAATTACAGATTTAGGGATTCCAAAAGACATTGGGGAGACCATGCATCATAGTCGATATTTGGGAAATATATTTCAACTTATTGAAAGAGTTGAATTTTACATCCCATTCAGATAAACAAATTTTTAGTATCTTTAGATTTAAATTACCAATCATTCAAGATTTGTTAAGATCCCAACATTGCTCCAAGATTATATTGTAGTAACATTTTCCCCTCATAAGAAACCAATATTTATTGACGTTCTGGAAATGTGAAATTCTTGTTTTTGGATCTGAGAAAGACTTTGGTTTATAACATTTCATATATCATTCTTGCAAAAGGATAGAAAAAAAATTCAAGGACCTATTGTAGTGCATCTAGAATAGTTTCTATTTGAGGGAACCATCCATTAATTTCATATGGAATGATATATTATCATGATCAATCAAATAATTCATAGATCAGTTAAGTTATTGGGAATGTTGAAGAAATTTCTGTATAATTTATCTCTTATATTAGTAGATACATTAACAACCTATTAAAACGATCTCTCACAATCATGCACAAATGAATCCTTGGATTTTAATTAATCATATCAGAGTTATAGATCGACACCATCAGTCAAAAAATATGATGTTCGTATTGTTACTGCAATCATCATCCCCAAATAGAATCTCATGAATGGACCTTTTCAAAATGTTATAATATCATTAATAACATAGATTATGTGGACCCTTCATTGAATAATTGTTAGGATCTACCTCTAAAGTAGTGGTCCCAAACTCACATCCTTATTACACTGTATTGGAATGATACAAGGGCCTATTTTCATTATTGGATCGAATGTTGTTGAATTTGTAAACATATTGTATGAGCTCATTACACGTGAAGAATTTTAGACTGGAAATATAATTTACAAATCACTACTTCTCTTATCTGTAATTATTCATCCAATTCTCCATGGATTGGAGTTTGTGGGATTAGTTTCCTAATTTTCAACACATAAAAAATTTTCTAATCCCATCATACAATTACTTGATTTATTCCACTCATGATTATTTAAATTATGAAATTTGGAAATTTCCCAGTCATGTATCTTATTAGAGGTATATAAATTATAATTTGTATTCCTTTTCTTTCATTAGAATATTGATCGGTTTTACATTCCATGTAATCCATATGATCAGATCAAAATATTTCTCCATATATTTCTATGTCTCTTATGGATAAAACCATTTTAGGAATTTGTTTAATCTTTTATTGAAGTGATTTATTTGACTCTATGTATTAGAGTTATTGTATGAGGCATACATAATAGGTCATTTGGTATTTTGGTTGTTTGAATAAACAGATTAACACCTACCGTTCTCAATAACAAACATTAATGTTCAATTCTTCATTAAATATAACATTTAAAATATAAATGAAATATATCATCATTAAATATTCCCATTCTAAAGAGTTTATTCCCTCTTATTCCCTGGTTTTCCTAATGTGAGCCAACAAGTAGTCATTTCCACTTTCTAATTAATAGATAGAAAAAAAACATCATATAGTCTAAGCATTAATTAATGAAAATACAATTTACATTACAATGAACCAATGATCAATAACAAGTATATTGAAAGACCCACTAAATTTGGGATAAAATTTCCACACACAAGACTATATTGAAATTATCTCCCCCTATGGTGTGATTGGTAGATTTAAAATATTTGTGTTCTTTCCCATATCTTGATATTGTTGAGTGAAAATGGTAATGTGATTTTTCATTTCATCCATAATATTATTAGGGTTCCATTTTTGATAATCTAAATAATTCTCAATTCACCCACTTCTAACATGGTTTTTTTGTCTTCCTAAAATTACATTGAATAATGGAAAAATTTGGATGATTATACTATAATTAATTATAGAACATACAATAAAAATAAAAATATATATTAATTATTTCCGAAAATATTTTCATATTTTAGACTATGAACCTTTGGGTTCAATATTTCTTATATATACTTAAATTTAGTAAATAACATGTTTTCTATATTCAAATAAACATAATTTTTTTTTTTATTTTAATATTATTAAACAATGCATAACACAAGGGGGTTTCCATCCATAACTATATTAAGGACTCATTCATAATGAACTAGAATGATGGTGGAGATATATGTGACCATATGTTGTTAGGGTTGTACCTCTAGTTTAATATATACGAAAAACCATGTCCATATGTATTATCAATAAAGGTATTATATTAATAGAAAATTACACAATTCATCCTTTACTAGAAAATTAATATTTTATATTAAAATCATCAATAGGGTTTTTAATAATTTTGTATAAACTGATCTCACAAAAATAACGTATCTATTTTTAAAAATTATTAAATCCATCATATATTACCAACTGAAGTGATCCAATATAAAATACACAAATAAAACATAAATAATTCTAAATAAATAATAGATAACATAATAGTCCCTTAATGGATTGGAAAAAAGCATTATTTTCCTAGAAATTAATTACATTAATATCTTATTTTATAAAAATCGTAATAAATTTTATCAGTGTGATCATATGTACCCTTTAATAAGAATCCCACATGATGTAATCACCTTAATAACCTATATTATGGAATCATAAGAAAGACGAGATCTCAATAGAGGAGTAATGGAAAAACATATGGTGATGTGTTATATCACAATCATGCTGATAATATGAGGAAAAATAAATATCAAATTAATAGATCACATGACCATGTATTATAATAAAAAAACATATTTTTTAAACATAATATCATAAAGATATAATTAAAAAATAACAAAACAAAAATATATAACCTGTGAATATACCATATGGTGTAAGATAAATGAAAATTAATAATCATTAAAACATGGAATTTCATATAAATCCAATGCATCATCAAAAATAGAATGAATTTATAAAATACTAGAAAAATTTCCTTATCTTATAAAAAATTAATTGTTGATAATCCATTAGAATAGGGAATACCTATTTGATGAGTCACAATTTTCCTTTCGTATGTGATCAAACACATTTTGTCCATGGCTAAAAATTTATGGAATCCAATAAATACCACACCTCTATAAACAAACCAATTTTTCCCACTCATCAATATCTCATGTAATATTAAAATATTAAAATGAATTGTAGGTTGATATAGGACCCCCCATCTTCATCCTCACATATGTGTAAAACATAAAATTATCCACATCATCAAATAAATATCCCATGCGAAATAGAATTTATTTATTAAATATATCACATAACAAGAACTTATAAAATCATAGAATATCACTAGGTTATTAAAAAAAAGAGTTCATAATGAAATAAAATTTAAAACACAACATTCTGGGAGAAAAATAAATTGAAGATAAAAATAACAAAATCATGAATGGATTATATTTTAAATCATTTCTTCTTCATCATTTTAAAAGTAAAAGTAAAATTTTCGTTTTCAAATAAACCCATATGTTTTTAATAGAAATGAAAATAAAAACAAATATGAAATTTAATTTGGTTCATAAACACTATTTATCATGATATAAGAAAATTACTTAAATGAAAATGGAATTTCATGGAAATAAACTATTGAACAATAAATTCTGTAACTCAAATAATATATTTTGGTTGACTGAGTACCTTGTATAAACCTATGAATTCTGAAAAAATTTATTTACATAATGTATCATAAATGTAAAATATTAAATAAAAAATACATAAACATATTTAAATATATTAATATTTATAATATTCATTTTAAATAATTATCTTTGTATATTATATTTTTGTAAGCATATTTCAACATCGGGTGTTAATAACCATAATTGTTTGGAACTAGGTTTATAAAATTAGTGGTGATCATCATTTTTATCGTAATGATAATAATTTAAATAATATAAAGGTATGAAAATTGATTTTTTTTTAAATAATTAAAAGGTAATGACAACATCCATGTGAATTTTTATCATTTTTTATGATAAAGAAAACGTGATGAACTAGTTTTAGTTATTTATCGATAATGACAGATTACCTTATAAACGTAATAATTTTCTATTTTATCCAAATTCAATCATATTAATGACATGTATTTATGATATATATTATATGTAATTGTCTACTATAATCTGAAACCATCCATATCAGGATGTGAATGAAAATAGAACATATTTATTTATAGAGTTTGTAATCCTCACAACACACGATTGTCGTTTATGTTATCCAATGAATGATGGGTGAAAAAGGATAATAAGTTATCATTTATAAATAAAGAATAAAATATATATATCATTATTTTTATTTAATATAATCATTAATACCATCCATGATGGATGGGGAAAACTAAATGCATTGGGTAAAGATGGCTGCACACATTAAAATAGAGTCTTGTTACCATTACTACAAAAAACACGACACAATCATGATTCTTATGTTATTATTATACTTTTGTTATTTATAGTATTTAATGGAATTGTTATGAAATTTTATTAAAGGTATTTTATACATATATTGAGACCAAAAAAACCTCTAAATAAAGGCATTAGATTGGTGTGATACAAAATAATTTATGTTGAAAAGAAACACTAGGGTGTGTACAATACATTACAAATATCAATTTTCCATGGAGAAAATGAAATTATATACTAGGTGGAAATTAATGAATGGGTGGAAGTGATCCCCCTTTTATAGGTGAGGATGATGGACTTTTTTGTGGAAAAAAGAAACGATATTAATTGATGTGAAAAGACATTTATGAATGTTAGGTTATTTAGATGATCTAATCTTAAAAATACATGTTCCCCAGTGTTTCATGATCTTTATTGGCATCCAAAAGACCCAGGATAGAATCCTGGTAGGGGAGAATTCCAGAGGCACTGTAGCAGGGCACTATAGCAGCACTGGAGCAGGTCACTATAGTGGTATTGTAGCAGCGGCAGACTGTAGCAGCGGTAGCACTGTAGCGGCGGAGGGACTATTTCATGCACTGTAGAAATAACTGCACTGTAGCAGGGACTATAGCAGTGTGGGTACTGTAGTAGTAATGTTCACCGAGGGGTCCTTTGGTCCAAAAAATCGGAATTCTAGCCCTGTATGCAGGCCACATGGCCTTGGGGCTTCGGGCTATGTAATGGGTCACCCTATACCCAGTCTAATAGTGGTCTTCACTTTAATAATTAATTGAGGCTTTGGCCCCAACCTTAAAAAACATTAAAAACATAAAAAATTTCATATGATTTTCTTAATTTAGGAAAAATCAAGCAACCACTGATTATTAATTTTAAAACCTATTATTCTTCATTTAATATTAACCATATCAATTATTTTATTAGTAAAAAACATAGGGATGACCATATTAACAAATAATTTTTTTCATGAATCTCAATCTAGTATCCAATTATCCTAATTCAATTTTTAAATAGGATAAACAACATTTATATCATCATAATCAATGTGTTGAAAAACTATTTTCTTGAAAAATGACTTTCTTATCATTAACTATTCTTTGTCATATATAATATTTATTACCCACGAAATGAGTGTGAATTAATTTATATATATTTTAAATTGGTATATTATATTTTTAATTTGAAATTGTGTCTTTTTTTTATACTATTTATGAAAAGTATTATTCATGGAAAAATAGTCATTTTATAGTGGCAACTAATATTTACCAATTGAGACATATAAATTATGACCACAAATAATGTTTTTCTAATTTAATTATTTTTTCCCACTAAATTTAAATGTAAATTCCGATAAATTTGGATCAATTGCTAAAACAATCATTATGAAACAAATTTATAATTTATTTTAAATAATTTTTGGTATTATATTACTTATTTATCAAATTATAAAATTTAGGATTGTAATTAAAAGATGATATTTTAAAATATATAAGGAAAAAAGAAAAGATATATATTTGGAGATGTAACATTTTTACTATGTGATTAGTTATTCATATATAATTGTTATGTTAAATAGAAAATGTTTTTATAAATTGTATTTTTCATCATTCATATAAAAATTATTTTTTGTAGAAAAAAAAATAAACTAATATTAAGATAAAACAAAATTAAAATTTAAAAAACAATGATAGTTTTTTGAAATTAATAAATAAAAAATTAACTTATATATAATCACATATAAAATAATTTTTGGAATCATATATTTCAATATGTAATTTTTTTTTGTTTTTTACTCTTTTATAGTGATTTTATAAAGTGTTTTATTTAGGTGATACCCTCCAATTTAGGAACAATAATGGAAATATTGATATTATTTTTTCCCAGTGTATTGTGACATAAAATATAATCATATGGTATATAATTAAGGAAAATTAATTACAGAAATACCTGGTCAATATAGTTAGTCATAACTATTCATCCATTTCAAAACCACCTAAAATTGAAATTCCCCCTATTTCCCTTTGAATTTTATTGAATTAATCAATTTTATTTTTGTATTTGTCCCACCCTATCCTATTCATGATGCAATAGTTTTATCACCATGGATCATTAGTTATTCCCCATTGTTATTTGGGGGGTCTCATTATTGTATATTCCATTTTTTATATAATCTTATGTCCTCTATCTATATCACTCCATGATAAATTCACCCATTATTTTTTGGAATGAAATTTGTCTTTGGATTATAAATATATAGAGTTTTATGGGGAATTTATTATATTTATTAAGAATCCAATATTTTAAGGACCGTATATACACATTTCATATATTTTATTTCAAAGTTGGGTCCATTCCATTATTAGTAAGTTTGTTGTCTCTATATAATGACATTAACCTAAAAATTTATTAATTTATAAATTAGATTAGTTTGGTTTTAGAGGATTATATTTTGGATATCAATGATGATTTATTTATTAAATGTATATTGTGTATTATAAAATAGTTCTTTTAAAATGGTTTTTTTTCAGAAAAAACTTATGCACATTATGATTTCAGTGAAATGTCTAAAATATCATTTTTTTAATCCTTGAATTTTAAGTGAAATCAGTTGTTCAGTCCATTTTCATCATTTTTTGGTATTGGAGTGGACATTTTTTCTTGTTTTATTCCATGATTTGGGATGGTAGCAAGTAGTAAGACTGTCAAAACATGAAATTTATAGCATTAAAGACACGTGTAACCATATAATGTTGATCCTAAAGATACTATCTTGTTTGGAACATAAGGGTTTTGGAGTAAATTATTTGCATTTAAAATATCATTATCAAGGGAGTAGCCAATGAGATGAGCATTCCATGCATGATTGAAATGACATCCCAAAATGAGTCATATTTAATTGATGTATATTGATTTATGGTGCGATATGAATAACTGAATTTTGAGAAATGGAATTATTGTTAAAATGGACAAATTTGAAACATGGATTGTTGTGGTATTTTAAATATGTGTTATTTATTAAAACATTGTGTTTTTTTAAAAAATGGTGAATCATGAGAAATGAGAAATTTTGGATATCCTAATTGTGATTGTTTAAATTTAATTGTATTGGAAATTTTAATCCTTTTCTTGTAAAGGTAGTGCGATTTATGGTTGTTTTTGTGTTGATAGAAATTGAACTGAGTAGGCATTGTATAGACCAAACGGAGGATGCTTCTAAAATGAGTTTCCAGTTATTCCACAGGTTAACTACTAGATAGTGTGTTGTATTTTCCAAGCATTCCAATCCTTATAATGTGTGAATAAACCAGATGAACTGTAGCATGTGGATTACAAGGTCCATTTTCAAATGCAAAATCCACCCATCATTAGTGGTTAATCCACACTAGAAAAGGTAGAAGAATGGTTGAATAAAATTAATAGTGCCATTGAATTCTTGGAAACACTAATGTAACTACATGTGAAGCTTGAAACATACATGATGAAATATGGTTCACATCAGTGGTGGGCATTGGAAGACTATGTAGGAATGGATAAAGGCATGACATGTGAGGGTCTTGAGGATTTATTTAATAAAAATTACACATATAAATGTTCAGAACACAGTGCACAAAATATCACATTAGCATGAAGTAGGATCACCTCTTGTTAAAGAAATATAATGATATTATGAGGACCATACTATGGTTTTCAGCAGTGGTGGAGGTTTATAAATTGTTAAACAATGTATTTTTGAAGAAGGGTTGAGGTAGGATTTTACGTACAAAATTGATTTCTTAAGTATAATTGATTAGAAATAAATGTTAAATAGGGTATCAATAGCTGAATGAGATATATTAGAGACTACAAGTGGAGAGAATTGTCTTGTTACCCATGGTGAATAGTTGGAACTCCAACACATGGATGAAGAATAATATGATCACCTATTTCTTTCATGAATTTCTGTATTAGAACCCATTGGTAGGATTGGTGAATCTTCCTCTGATTCCTTAGAGTATGAAAGGATGTTTACAGTGTGTCACAATGGGCCACATCAGGAGGTATTGTACGGTACAATCTCATTAATGTCAAAACTAGAATAATTTATGTCACATTCCGTGTAATTGTCATAATACTCTAAGGTCTGGTGTTCAGGAAACTCCTTAGGGATCACATGCATCTTATTCCTAGTCAGGGGAGGGACATCAACATACCCCCCATCAATAGTGTAATGTTTGTCGTTATGATTCTAGAAAAATCACAATTTCACTACATGGTAATATAGAATAGAGCGTGGTAATAATGTAGTTGTTAGGGGACGAGTAGGTTGTGGTCGATGATCAATCGAGAGAATCCAGAGTCATAGGTAATATTATTTTAAATTCTACATTAATTCAAGTGTTCATTATATAGGAGCTTCATAGAATTGTATTGATTCATATGTTATTAGTTTGATGGATTTTACTATGGAAATGATTCCATCTATTTTAAAACATCAAACTCCTTTGGGATAAAGAGGGTTTCAAGACATCATGTGTAGAACAAGATATATAGTTGTGGAAAAGCATGAGTTGATGTGGGATTTCATAGTTAATGAGATTGATTCCTATGATATAATCCAAGGAATGGATTGGTTTCCCATTTTTATGACCCGCCTCGACTGTAATGCTTGAACAGTTATTTTTATAATGAATGATGGCATCCAATATCTCATTAAACGAGATAAAAATGAAAATATGAGTGTAACAAGATTATTGACATCAGTTGTCGGAATAAAATAATATCATTTGGTGGTGGTGTTGTTGGAATCATCAAATAGAGTTGAGTAGAGTATTTTTCAGGGAGGGGTTGATCAATTTATGGGAGACTTTCTCAAACAATTCCCAGGGTTTCCAAAAATGAGATAAGTGGAGTTTACAATTGATCTCCTTCCATGGAACAGTAGTACCATACATCTGTATTACAATATAGAACCAACAAAATTTATTGAATTGAAAATGTATTTGGAGGTCTTAGAAAAAAAGGGTTCATCCAGCCTAGCATATCTATGTGGGTAATTCCTGGTTTTTTGTTAAAATGAGGGACACCAATCTTTTTTTGTTTGTTTTTTTATCATAATCCTAAACAAGATATGATAAAAAATAGATATTAACTTCCTATCATTGATGACTCGTATATTATGACTAGTTGAGCTCAGTGGTTTTCCATGAATGAAATGAAATTAGGTTATCATTAGTTGGGTGTGTGAATAGAAGATATTCAAAAAAACATCCTTCAGGATTTGATATGGAAATTATGATTAGGTGGTTATGCCATTTTTCTTAAAAATTCACCAGTAGCTATTATGGAATTAATGAATAAGATATTTCTAAGATATTTGTATTCATTCATGGTTTTATATGATGCTGATATATTGGTGTATTCTAGGACTACCGTGGAGCATGAGCATCACATGGATATTGTGATAGTTATCTTGAGAGATCATTTTATTATATGCCAAATTATAGAAGTGTTAATTTTGGATATATCATCATCATTTCCTAGGCCACATTATTTCTGATAATGGTGTCTCAGTTAATCATGAAAATATAAATGCCATTATTTTAATGGCAACCACCAAGATTGTTTTGAGATTCGAAAATTCTTTGGTCCAACTAGCTATTATAGACATTTTTTCAATTTCTCCTGATAAGACTCTCCTATGAAATATTTCATAGGGAATAATGCTCCATTTTAAATGGAATGAGAAATTTCTAAAATATTTTGAAGATCTAAAGGGTCTCCTTACATCATCACCAATTATGTTTATTACAGAACCATGAAAAGGTTATTTGGTGGATTGTGACACATAGGGATCATATTTGGGATATTTTCTCTTGAAAGCGGATCATGTGTTGGTACCACGTTCCCGAAAGCTGATGTTTCACGAGAATAACTTCCCAACACATTATTTGGGGTTCACATATGTTGTTTATGCTTTGAAAATGTGGTTTCATTTTCTGTTTGATGAGAATGTCACAATTTTTATCAATAATATGATCATGAAGAACATTTTATCAAAACTAGATTTGAACCTGTGGTGAATAAGATGGGTGGAGGATCATGAGATGTTTTATTTTAACATTATTTAAAAATTAGGTAAGGGAAATTCAATGGAGGTTTCATTATATTGGAATTGATATGATCATATGGTGAAATAGGTATCAGATAAGTGGTAGTTAATGTTGGTTATAGATGGAATGTGTTAATAATGTAATGATCAGGGTTACAAATCATTTTTCTATCTGACTTTATTGATTCCTAAATTGGTTTTTATGGTTAAAGAGGCACAAATATCTAATTTAGAGTGAATGGGGATGTGGTCGACTCTCAATGGTGATCAGACCATATAGGGATGGGAAATAAATGGCTATTAAGATTTTATTTTTTTAATGATATGGTTATACTAGTGGCTTTTAATGAAGAAATTATCATATAATATCATTATTATAGATTGGGTTTCCATCCTAGAATTAATAAAATGTATAAGTCTTTGAAATTGTAGTTTTGGTGGACTGGTATGAAGAGGATAGTGGTGGTGATTTTTTTGAGAATCTTCACTTTTCAGTATGTTAAGGTAGAGAAAAATAGGATGAAATATCTATTGAAATCATTAACATTCCCTTTATGAATGTTGGAATAGATAGTAATGGATATTGTTACAGGTCTCCCAGGGACAGTCAGAAAGTCTGTTGTCATAGGGATGATAATTGACCTGCAAACAATGTCAGCCCATTACATCCATATTGGTGAGTCTCATACAGTGGATGAAATTTAAAAAATATATATCTAGAAGTGGTAAAGTGGCATGGTGTTCTATTTCTGATTGTATCTAATTGATATACAAGGTTCAAATCTCGTTTCTTAAAAAACTAGGGAATAAGACCTTGAGACTTAGCTAATAATGATCACAACGTATCATCAATAGACTGATGGGAGGTCCTGGTGGAAAAAAAAATAAATAGAAGATATGTTATGGGCTAGTGTGATTTATTTTCGTGGTTCATGGGAGGAAAACTTAATATTAGTGGAGTTCTCTTACATAAACAATTATCAAGCCTCGATACACATGGAACTTTTTGAATTATTGCATGGGTATTCATGTTGTTCTACGCTTTTTTGGGTGGAAATTGGTGAGAATTCAATGGTTGGAACAATCCTTGTCCAGGAGACTATGCATAAGATCATATTGATTAGGAAGATAATAGAGATAGCTCATATCTATCAGAAATCATATGTAGACCATTGTTGAAGGTTATTATCATTTTAGGTGGGTGATCATGTGTTTTTTAGAATCTCTCCCTGGCTGGGAAATTGTTGGTTTAGAAGGAATAACATGTAATCTACAATGTATATTGAGAATTTTGAGATACATGTGTTGGATTGAGAGGTGACTTATATGTTATCGTTGTAACCACTTTTCAGTGAGGAGAACAGTGTATATTATGTCCATCATTTGATGAATTTTCAGCCAAATACTGACCATGTCATTTGATGGCATCATTTTAAGCTAGATTTGGATGTTTCTTTGGTTCACTTGCAGTGTTGATTGTAGATATGAAATTGAAATTATTGAGTGATAAAATAATTAGCCGAGTTCTGATTTTATGGATGCATGGTCTGAATGAAGAGGATAATTGGGAGCGAGAGAAAAACATGGTCGATCAGTGGCCCAAATACTTTTGGTAATTTGATGGTTCTCTATATTATGGGTATTGAATGTATGATGGTTTGGGTAATGAATCACCTCTCATTTGCGGTAGATAACACCTTTTATGGATGTTTTGTGGTTAATGTTATTGGGTAATGTTTTGGATATTTTGGGATGGTTATTTGAATGTTTGGAATCTTTTTTGGGGCTACACGGTTTATGAATGGTATGGGGAAACCGTACAGGATCCCCAGGAAATTGTTCCACATGAGACAGTAATCCTTCACAGGGTTTTTTACAAGATTTTTCTAACCATTCATGGAAGCCATGTGGCATCTATATAGAGGTTATAAAATTCTCATAGTTATCACATTGTTTTCTTAATAGTGCGAGATAACCTTCAATGTCATTAATAAAGGGATTTTAAACACAGGATTGGTAATGATTTACCCTAAACACTCCATTATTCCTACCACTCATTAATCAAATGGGATTATTCATTATCATCGATTATAGGGGATACTAACCATATTTGTTATGTGATTTGAAGGGTTTTGAAGGAGTGGTGAAGGATATTCTATTCTGATAAGATTTCTCTGTTTGAAATTCCATAGTTTTCCTTATATCTGGTTCTCCCCCTCATCGAGTTTTCTTGATATAGACATTTTTTATTTAGTTTAATATTCATTTTGAATAAGATGATTATATTAAGGCTTTTTTATGTATATAAATAAAATATTATGTGGTTTTGGTCTATTTTCACACAGATATGTGGTGTGGTGGGGAGTTGGTTGATTTAAAGAAATCCTTAAGGTAGGGGGATTCTCTCTCAACTCTATTTTGTTATAACTAAAATAATTTCATTCAATTAATTAGTTTTCATAAAATTTAGTTGTTATTACGATGTTATAATGTTGATGGAATCTCCATTTGTGATGTTATGAGGATATTTTGGGAAAATGGGTTATTATGGTGATACATTTTTCATTGTTGGAGTTTAAAATATTAATTTTAAAATTGTTAGCTCAGGTTGATGTGTGAACATGTTTTGTGATAAAAAAATCAATAAAATGGGTTGATTTATTGAAATGTGATATGGAATGGATGAAGACCTAAGTGATTGTTTTTTTGTGAAATAATTTTTTTCATGTTGTTGTGGCATTAGAGGATGTATATGGTTGTTATTGGGTTTAGAATATTATGATTGTGTTGATTGTCATGTGAAGTAGGTGGGGGAGTACCACAATAAAAAGATAATGTATATAGTGTGGATGTTCCACAATCAATGATAAGTGTGCATGAAGTTCAATTATGTTTGGAAAGTAGTAATTGAGATTGAATGGGATGTTCCACTATGACTGTTTAATTGGGATGAGTTTGTGAAACATTGTTGCTACTTTTGATTATCCATCATTCTTAGAATGGTGTAATTATTGTGATAAAATTTAATGGTAAAATGGATTATGTCTTATTGGTTTTTATTCCCTTATATTATGGGGATTTTGGTTATAAATTCCCTAGAAAGGATGTGTTTAGTTTTCTAAAAAAATCACTATTTGAAATTTTATATCTAATGATTTATATAAATGATCTAATAGTTCTATTAAAGTGAAAATTTTAAGAATATCATTTTCTTAAAACCTTTGAGTCTTTTTACCCCCCACTACATTGGATCGCTGGTTCTTTTGAGGATGTTTCATTCTAGGACATAGTTGAGGTTAAAGAATCTCATTTTGGTAGCGGTTCATCATGATTATTAGGCAGTATGATAGTGCTTGGATAAAAGATATTGGTTCATAGACATGGAGAATGTCATGGGTTTCATTGGTTCTTGCTTTTGTGTCTTGTACATAGTAATATGATATAAGGATTTTTGTGGGTTGTTGCATTGGTTTATCAGTATTATTAAGGAAGATTTTGGTTGTTTCTTCGTAATATATTTTTAGGGGTGCACATTGTTGACATGGAACATGTAGTTATGGATGGATATTTATTGTTTATTTGGGGTGTTTATTCTTAATGTACATTGATTCGCATTTTTTCATGAAGCCCTCAACCTTCATTTCCATCCATTGGCTCCTTAGGAACATCACCTAAGGCCATGTAGAATCTATCCATATTCTCAAGCCAATAAGGAAGGGGAATGAAGTTATATATTAGTAAAGAAATAAATTGTTGATGGATCATACAATTTTATTAATATATAATTTCATAATCCATCCAAATAAAGGTGCATGGTATCCATTGAAAAAGACCACTGATCAGGCATACAACATATATGAGGAACACACTTAGGATAATTATTTAAATTACTTTTCAAATAATAAATTCACTTTTCCATTCAAAATATTTAAAAATCTAGAATTTATTAAACCATGATAATAATAATTTACTATTTATATAAATGAAATTTTATAGAGTAAGAGAAATGAAATGGTTTTATAAAATTGTGTTCTGGTAGAAATTTTTAACTGATATTCCTTCCACAAAAAATGAATCATGTGGAAAACATTAAAATTATTTTATTTTAAAATATATTTAAAATAACCCATTATATTTTAAAATATTTTTTAAACAATCTTGATGGATGAATTTATAAAACATTTATAAAAATATGGAAGGAAATGCTTTTTTTATAACTTCCCATATTGAACTCATTTAAAATCCTTCAAAATCCTTTTCTGAAACCCAAATTGTAAAAAGGATCTGAATAAATTAATTATTAAAAAGTTAAAGTAGTAATTTAAGTTGAATTTACCTGAAACATATTTGGGTTATGGATCACAAATTTGATTACAAAAATATGGACATTGAACGAACATATAAGTTGTAATGTATACATATAATTTTTATCAAAATAATTATATTATTTAAGGAAGAATTTCATAGAATGTGAAGATATTATTGATGAGATGTAATATCCTCAATTAAATATTAAATATAAATTTGTAAGGATAGTTTTTAAAATTAGATACATCGATTATCTAATTCAATAACAAATTTGACGAGTCACCGAATAAGGAACACGAGTTGAGAAAAAAATTACATCTTGAGTAACATTTTAATCAAAATTATTGTATGGGTATTGGTTTTAAAATTAACTTCAAATACTATGAATAAATTACATTTCCCAATAAGATTATAATTATGAATAATATAAACCATTTAATATTTTATTGGTTCATAAATTAAATTGTGACTCGAAAAAGGGATTTTTGAGACAAAATTCCATTACATCTTATGAAAATTCTAATAAAACCGAAATCAATGAAATGGAGAATTAATTTGAAGTTAAAATACCATGATTAAGGATATTAACTAATTTTAAATATCAAATTATACATGAATACAAAATTTTCAAGAAATTAGTTTCAAAAAAGGAATATTGTCTCAATGAAATACGTATTATGAGGGAACCCTTATTTGATTTTGAAAATGTTATCCATTTTCACTTAACATCAAGAATAAAAAATTATCATTATTAAAAACCTTAAAAACATTATTAATCTAAAATTAATTTACCATTGTTTAATTTTCATCATAATATTCTCATTTATTATATTGTGTCTTCTCATATATGTTACTGGAGTGGGTTTTTTTGATATTTATGTGAATCTCTTTTTGTTGTTGACCATGGTTATGTATATTTTTAAAATTAATTCACAACCATAGAAATATAAATATTTATTAAACTAATTTTTTTAACATAATATAAATTTTTAGATGCATAAATTATTTGATGTAATGGAATTTCAAATGTGTCTCTTTGTGTATTCGATAATTCACACATACACATAGTCGACAATTTTATTTTCCATAAAATGGGAGGGTTATTGCTGGTAAAATAAATTAACATTTTATAATCATAATGATGTTTTAAAAATAATATTATTTTATTGATTACATTTTTTCCTTTTAATAGATTTTTTTATGATATATATGGGGTTCCATTCATGTACGTGATAGTCCAAACATACACATGATTTAATGATCCCATTTCATAGTGAATAAATGGAATCGAGGTAAATGTAACAAGTGGTAATTTCACAATTTTATATGTTACCTAAATCATAATTATTCATTAATCCCAAATTTTATTCCTCCCCTAAGAAAATGTGGTGAAAAATAAATTGTATCACGTCGTGGAAATGGTAGTCGACACAACATATGGACTATTTATACGTTTTTTATAATGGATTTATGGTGGTGGATAATTATTGTAAAACAAATATAATTACTGTTAATTAAATTAGTAAAATTAATCGATTATATTAATGGATTTAGGGAATATATATGAATAAGATAAAATTAAAATTATACTATGAAGAACAAACACTGACATTAGAGAAATTTATTTTCCATCTAACACTATTTGGAAATGAAGGGATTAAACAAATTAAGGGTTTGGAATGGATATGGATGGGGAAGTGGGTACAATGATGAAACAATGTTTAGTGTTTCAAATAGAATATATAATAGTAGGTCATGTATGTTAGGGTTAGATGATTTCTCTTATTATAATTTATAAAAGGGAATTCAGTGGAAAATTATGTGTGAGGTAAGAATGGAATTTCATGAACGTTTGGTGAATATGGTGTTGGTGTAGCTGGGGACAAATATGGGTAAGACATTTCCACATCAAAATGTTTTTATAGATGTTCTAATGTTTATGTTATAATATGGAATAACTTATTGTTTTAAATGATTTATTATTAAAAAAAGAAGTATATGACACAAAAATCTCATACCAAAATAGAATTCTATCCAAGTATAAGTTATCTAAAATGAATGATTAAAAAATGGTTTCACGATGAAATTAACCATATACATTGTTTCTAAAATGTTGTCCGTTGTTTTTCAAAATTCAAATAATATTTTAAATATATAAATTTATTCCCAAATTTAATATTTGATCTCTTAAATGGTTTTATAAACTTATAGGTCATTCATACATATGGTAAAGTTCCAAAAATTATATTTTACAAATAGATTTTGTTATTTACATAAAATCAACACTTTCTAAAAATTATCAATAATATAAATTAAATAAATTTTATTATTCTCAATTAAAAATTGAAGAAACATTTATCAAATTATATTACAATAAATTATTTATTTAAATTTTAATGTAAAATATCAAATATATACAGATTAATTTCGTTTGTTAAAAAATCATCATAAAATTATTTATTTCGAATAATTATTCAAATAATTTTTCTAATTATAAGTATATTATTATTCTATATCTCATATATATATGTTTTATTATCATAATTATATTTTTAATATGGTTGTTTTAATTTATTAATTAAAATTATCCTTAGTCTTAGTGCATGTAAAGTAAGATATAAGACATAATTTTAATTGAAGGAAAATATATATACTAAAATCTAAATATTTTACATTGGATTAAAATTTAATGGGTTTATTATTTTCATTTAAAATTAGTGTAATGATCCCCTTTAGGGTTTCTCCAAAGTAATGAAATGGATTTTATTCAATAATATGATTTTTATATAACTCTTTATCAAATGGTGTTAAATAATTCTAAAATGAATTGTTTTTTAATATGAGTTTTAATATTTAATTAGGTTTTTAAATCTATTATAATAGATTTATCATGGGTTTTAGATTTTTATGTTTCAAATTATTCATTTCATATATAGGGGTTATCTAATGTGATTTAAAGGAAACTACTATATGGATTTTTCATCTTGTATAGAATAAGTATATCTTTCAAATTGGTAATGTGTTTTTGTGAGATTATTTCCTTGAGTGTTTCATTTTCAACATAAAATTAGTCATTCATATGCTCCATGTGGGGTCTCGTGTATTGTATTCCCTCTCGATGATCATTTTTAGAATGTCTATAGAATTGTATTTATTATACTATGTAGTATGATTGGTAAGGATCATTTTTCCATAATTCATAGTGTTTCATGAAGAGAGTGGAATCTATTGTTCATCCCCTCGTATGGGTGATGATACTTTTATGTTATTAGTCTATAGTTTTATAATGTTAGTAATTTTTTGGGTTTCCATGTTTAGGTGTGATATTTTATATCTGAAATGGTATGTTCAAATATAAATAATGGACATATCATGTTTCAACATGCTTCATTCATCATGTCACTCTATTAATCTTACTACTTGGGATAACATTGTTGAAAATTTATGATGGGTGTTTTGGATTAACGTTTTAAATAGCGTGATCCTTGGGTATGCAATTAGGAAACAATGTTTGGTTTGTAATCCAAATAGGAAATGGAATACATAAGATATATAATTATTATTGGTCATATTTAGAGATCCAGTAGGTTGTATTCTGTGCGCATAAGTTATTAAGAATTCAGTTACACAACCCAAGACTAGAGACATATCATTTATTATTTACGTATATATTCATTTGAGTAGTATTTTTTTAATGATATAATTGGTGGAGTTGGTGATATTAATTGTTATATTATAATGATCTGTTGGGTGGTTTGACATGATGATCAATTGGAAATTTATTGGTTGTTGTTCCTTTTGGGGATTAATCATGTATCCCCTAGGTTATGTGTATATTTTGTAGGATTTTTTGTTTTAATTGTTTGGGATAGTGTTATTTGGGATTTTAACTGAATGGAATGTTAAATATTAGTAATATTAATTAATTTCTCATGTATATATTAAATTCATCATTGTCTCTAAATTATAAATTAAAAATAAATAGTGTGGAAACCCATGTTTGATTTTTTTTTACTTAGAACCTTTTTTTAGATAACATAAAATCTAGTAATTCATTGAGATTGGATTTTAGGTTAACCAAAGCTCTATTTTTAATTCATTCTTTGAATGGTTGGTTCTTTATAATATTAATGTGATATCTCAAGCATGGTGTTAGTAAAATTTTTAAGAATGGGAAAATTTGGTGATGGATTATGGTTTTCATCAGTTACACCCTCAAGGAATGAATCTATATTAGTATAACAATGTGTTGGTTGTTGTTGTGCGTGCTATTGGAACAAATTGAAACAATTATTCAAAATTTAAATGGATAATTTATTTAATAATTTTTGAAATTATAATTTTTTTATAATCACCAATTAAATTATAAGACAATTGTTTAGAGTACTATAAGTATGTTTATATTGGTTTATCCCTCAAATTAGGGAGTTATGGATCCCATTATGCACACATTAATTGAAATATTCCTAGTAAAATATTCCTATGACATGGTAAATAGGAGAAGGTCCCTAATTACTGTTCTCCATTCAATAAAATAGTGTCATTTGTTTTGTAATTTTCAATAAATTTCCACAGGAAGATCGTATATATCTAGAATGTTTTACTCCCTTATAAATAGAAAATAACACATTTCATTACCTTAAAAACCATCATAAAATGTTTATTATTGAGAAATCTTCCCTTTCATTTCAGAAAAATAATTTCAAATATTTTTTATCAAATTATTACTTCAAATATCCATTTCAACAAAAAAGTAATTTTTGGAAACCCAAATTAATTTAAAAATATATTTTCTATGATATTTTATCATAACATCCACTTTATTTTAAAATTATTTATCATAGATTCAAATTCATTCATCATTTTCAAATGGAAATCCATTTTAGATAATTCATGAATTATGGGTCTACAGAGATTATAATTTCTTTAGAAAATCAAGTTCCTTAAAAACATTTTCCAAAAATCGGAATGAGTGATCCATAATATAAAATTGGATGTGGTCCATAGCATGTTATTAAAACACAAAACAAACACTCCTTAATTGAGAAACAACTAGCGGATATCCAAAATATCAGTCAATAGGCTATTAGGAATTTATATAATATAAGATCATGTATTTTAAAAACTACGATTTGAATTTTTGTTCACGAATAAAAAACATAATATTAAAATACTATTTGATTTCATGATTTCAATTAAATATAGAATTCAGACTATGAATATTCATTTAAAATGGTACTTAAAAAATTTAAATTTTTTATTTATTCTATTTCAATGATTTCTATTTTTGAAAATCAAAAAAATGAATTTATTTTTCATTAAATAAAAAATGGGTTTTAAAAACAAATATTTAGTAATATTTTTATTGTATAAGATAAACATGGCATCCATTACATAGTCCATAATATCCATATAATGGTAAGGGAATTTTCCATTGTGTTATTATATCTCCTGAACATATGAATACACATTATTTATGTTCCCTTATACATCATTTGAAATGTCCATGTTATGCTTATTAAGTGTGTCTTAATATTGCATAGCACTAGAGGAACCTTTATACAACCATTGAAAGCGTCGGGTTATCCGTATGTATCATGTATAAACATTATGAAATTTATAATGATCCATTATAACAACATTTAAAACCCAAGATTACACTTAGTAAACCCATATAAAATGCACTCTACCCTTACACATCCCATATAATAGAATATCTACACATTGATAGGTGAAATATGTGTTCTACCCTTACACATTGAATATAATTTCACTCTTACACACATGTACCAAATATCATATATAGAATATATTATTAGGGTGTTATAATTTTCTACATCATAAATTATTTATACCCCCATAAATCATTTCAGAAATACTCTATATCAATGAGATGAGTCCACTATTCTCTATTAAGTTCCTCATGGTCCAATGTATATTATGAATCAGAATAATGTATTTATAACACCAAATCCATTGGTATGATTTTTCAATGAAGATCCTTTATTTTATAATCATTTATCTAAATGGACTACTCAATTATAAAAATTTTGGTTCCATATCCAGATCCATTTATCTCAATATATGAGAGGGATTATATTTATTATTTCTAAGATATGAAACATGGAACACATTCTAGATGGATGTCATCTATGGTGGAAAATATAAATCATATGTCACCTATAGTGTCTTTTCAATAACATTAAAATTTCCAACATATCCGGGTGGTTACAATCACTATTTTATGAATTTTTGGTGACCTAAAGAATGTGAAACTCTAAAAAACCATGTCAACCATTCCAAACTCTAACGAAAATCGATGGAGATCGTCATATGATTTATATTTTTTATTTGTTGTAATATTTTTATGACGAATTAACTAAATTCATGTTTTCAACTCCAATAACAAACTATGATCTATATGGTATGCTTTAGTAATCTCCCAAAAATAATTTAGAGATTTTCATGTTCGATCATACAGTCCCCCAATCGGTTTCAACCATATGGATGAAGGAATTTTATTCTTATAAACATACTCAATTAATCCAAAATTTAAATAAAATGATATTAAAATGTTAATGAACCTATATAATAGAGTATCCTTAATAATTTGTATTAAATATTCCATCTATCCATTTTTCTGTGGTTGATATATTTCATTCTTCTTTACCTGGCATCTCATCGCCTCTTAGAGTCCTATATATAATTGAAAGGTAATCAAGGGGTCCCTAAAATATGGGATATCAATAAAAACTGAAGGTAACATAGAAATATCATATAAATATATTTTTCTCGTTTACTAAACATCGTTGTATCATGAATATGAATAAAGTTATTAAATTATTTCAATAAATCAATAAAAAAACATATAGAATTCTTCACTCATGTGGTATGGGGAATGTATTCCACAATGTCACTATATATTTCATCAAATATCTATATTAGTATTGGTTAGAGAATAATTTAATATTATGGTTGTTATGTATAACATTAGACTTGATGAAATATATAAAATAGAAAAAATCATTAATGTAATTTTTTATATGTAGCTCCAATAAATATCAACTAATATAATAAATTTCATTGTGGTTTCATGGTGTCCATCCCACTATAAATTATGGAAATACGCCTCTATAGGATACCTCAAAGGTATATAATCTACACACCATCCCTAATTGAATAGGATACCCATATATGATAGAGGCCTATCTACAATTGTATCCCCATTATATAAATAATTTCAATACCATAGAATTCATCATCGAGGAGTTGTTCATGAGGAATAGTCTCTATATCTAAGGATGTCAACTGAACACTCAATATGATAACATCAGTCTCAAATATATAGTCAAAAAAATTCATATAATAAAATGGTTCAATAAAACAACACTACTCATATTAAAATTTCATATCCTAGGATAGAAGTTACGTAATTAGTTCATTATTAAAAACACTACCCATAGAAGGATTTATGGAATGTAAACACAATATATTTTAGGTACTCAACCCACCTTCCCTAGATTATTTCCAAATCACATTGAAATAGTATATAAATAATGTATTATGATCGGTGTATAGGGTAAATATTTTTCTGAAATGATAATGTCTTATAATTTTAAAATAATTCATTATAGTTTCAAATAAGGACCATTTGTGGGGTGGTTATTCTCATGTGGAATATTTTGAAGAGAACCATAATGAAAAAATAATCACATTGAATTGGAAAACTGCACAAACATAAAACTGAAAAATTATAGAAAAACAAATATCACATCCCGAATTAAATACATACAAGAAATTGAGAATATTATTACATACACTTCAACTAATTAATAAAATAATTTTAATTCTAATCCTACAAAAATTGTATCCCTTCTGAGTAAGAGTAGTGATCATAGAATCCAACATTATGATATACATTAAAACAACAATAAGGAATAACCAAGATAAATAATCTCTCGAACTAAAGACAATCCATGGTTCCTAAAAGGTCATAACAAAATTCAACTTCTCAATAAAATCTAAAATCCAATTTTTTAAAATTCCATGTACTAAAAATTTTACATCCTACAACTAGAATATTCTTTTGAAAATCAAGCAATAATTTTTTTTTGATTTATCTTTGTTTATAACACTACCGTTGGATGACATACATGGTACTACTCTTTTTTATGGTGAACCAATATTTACATTATAAATAACACAACAAAATAATCTATGTACTCAGATAAAAGCATATTACAAAATTTCATGAAAACTGGAGGAGAATTTATAAGTCATGATTTTGTAAAAAATTACTCATAATAGACATTAATACTATTAAATGATGTCTTAGGGATATCAGAATCCTTAATCATATGTTAATTATAAACATACCAGAGATCAATAATTGAGATCCACTTGACCCCTTTAAAAATTTTGAAACACCAATATTTGGAAATTGATATTTTTTATCAATGTGACATGATTGAGAATTTATTATTCAATGTAAAGTCATGGGTTTTATTTTTTCCATTGTGGAGAAAATAATTGGTGATTCTCAAGGATATATATAAATTTGAATGGTATATTTACACAAAAAATAATCCTACATAGATTAAAATTCATTATTTTTTAATTGTAACATATAGTAAGAAGAAATGGATATAGGTTGGTAATGAGGTACCAAGTCAATAAAAACCCCCACATCTCTATATAATGATAAACTAAAAATTTCTCGTGAAAACAAATAATAAAACTATGAAACTACAGGATAAAGATCACTACTCAGATATTATTTTTATAGTTCAATATAAAAAATTAATATTATCATACCCAATATTAGAGGAGGAGGTATTGATCTTTTTAACGTCATTTATGATTCCCCTTGAATGACACAATACACAATATCAACACTAATAATGGAACCCCATGGAATATAGTTGTAGATAAGAACCTAACAAGTGATCAAATAATTCATCAAAAAAGGATATTCATAAGCTTCATATCATGAACCAAAAATTCCCTTGAAAAAAAATACATATAAATATATAGAATATGAATTGAATTAATGACAACATTATCCCATAATCATGATAGGTGTATTAATATCCATAAAATAAGGAATATTATCTATATACGGACTTAAAAATTCCATAACATGGATAGATATGAATGGGAGATAGACATAATAATCAAATAACTAATCATTAAAGATAATGAAATTGTAATTTTACATCTTACCATAACAGGACCCACATCAGCTACCACTAGAGATTCATCCACTCTGTAAAGAATCACTTTTCATGATGCCCATATTTGGAACCACCTTATTCATAGAGAATATGACTACACTAGAGATACTCCTAGTAATTCCTAGCCCATACCATTGTGTGGAGAAGTAATGACATCGAAAAATCACATCATGTAACCTGAATGTCCACAATATCAATTGATCATTAGTTCCTCCATGAAATTATACTTCATATCCCAAACCACATATCAGCAAAAGTGGATAAAAGGTAATTTTTAATTACACATGATATTATTTAGTAGATATATAATTATGAGATATAAACGGAGGTATCTATAGTGAAACCCATTTCTAATTTTCATCCCATTAAAGGAAGCATTGAAACCTCTACTAATAGTAGTGTAAAATCCCATCAATAATGAATTCCTAGCATAGTCATATTCTAAAATTAATTCATTATGAAACACATCAGCATATTAATAGAGAATCATTGGGAAAATATAATATTGAATATCTGGTCAATTTACCATAAAAATATCCATCCTTTCAATTTCTCATTCAACACCCCCTAATATGATAAGTAAATAATATTGGAAAATTTGTTAGTATACAAATCCAAAAAAAATTCCTTGGTTTATTTTATGGAAATCTTGAAATTTAGTTAAGAAAATTGATGTTAGATAATAATACTCTATGAGAAAATCCATAAAGTGTTTCCCCTCTGATCCCATATTGTTTCATGTCTAAAATATCATATCCCACCACCCTTGTTTATTTCCTTCAAGCATGATGTAAATACAATTACCTTTAATAGAGTCCTAAATCTCAAAGAACTCATAGAAATTTTTACCATTCATTAACCTTTCAAAAAACACAACAGTATAATTAGTATCACCAATAGAATTTGGATTAATATGAAAAAAGTCATGAGAATTATCTCTACTAACATTCCTCCAGGGCATAACCTCTATATTCTAAGAAATATAATGTATAGATACCTGTAGAAAAGCTCATACCACATGAACAACTACTTCAACATGGTTTTTATCTAGTATAGGGTTATCTTGTTGTATTTCATCAGTATCCCCCTTCTTAAGTATGTTTGAAAATATTTTTAAGGGAATGTTACTACCCAACTCTAACAGACAGTATGTAAAATTTCAACCAAGATTCATGTTATCAGTAACACTATCAATAATAATTCAAAGTGGATTCAAAAACTCTGATCAAAATCTACTAAAATTATTGAATAATTTCATCATATTTACATAAAGTAACTTCTACCAAATAATCCATAGAAAATTTATTATCACTATATAGATATATCCCAAGGAAATCCCTCATAACAAACCCCTTATGTCCTTTATAATATTTCATAATGTAATCCAATTCACCCCAAAATGTATAAAGACATAAAATTAATGGAAAACCTAATATTATTGAAGAAGTATCATAAAGAGTCCTTGAAAACCCAGCTAAATGGTCCATGAATAAATATTGACATACTGTAAATGGAATTATTATTCACTTTGGGTCGGTGGCATGTCCCAGTGCATCAAAAAACATCATAAAGGAATGATTTCACCACAACGATAAACAATAAAAATTAAATAGTCGAAGGAAATAATAACAAATTAATATACCAATAACATTTTCCAGTTTGAAATGCCACATGTTTGATATAAAATTTAACAAAACATCTCTGTTCAATGATGTTGTCATTGTAGGATCTCATCATAATAGATGGAACACACACATAAATTATCATCTCTAACTCCAAACGTTCTATTATCAAGAGAACATTACACATCAATGTAGTGGATTTTTATTTCCTATAAAAACTGTTTGAATGTACCTAAAACCCATAAGTTAATGGAAGGTTTTTATAAACAAATCCCAAAAGGACTTCACCAAAACTTTTATATGATATTTCATACAAAATTATCCAATTATTGTTTATTTTAAATAAAAAATGGTACCTAAATACTTTCACATTCCATATCAAATATTCTAAAAGAAACATTTCAACAAAAAATTAAAGAACATTATCCGAAAGTGAATGTCCATACAATACAAAATATATAAATAACATTCTCAAAACATGCATAAATTAAAAATTTCCGGGAAAATATACATGAGTAATGGATTTCAAAATATTGGTAATATTCATCCATTCCACAATAATCAAATTAATTATATAACCGTGGTTAAGAGAAACATGTGTTTGTTTATATAGGGACTCTTGACAATGTTATTGATGATTGAATCATACATTGCATGAATTACTAGGCCTTGTCCTATGAAAATTGTTCTAATATACAGAAATAAGAAATACATCCCAAATAAGATGCTTTCCTTCCCTATAGTAGAATATTTTTCATTTTTATTATCAATATATTTCATGTTTTATGTAATAGAAGGATATGACCATAACTATTACATAATTTTATGTTTTTTTCAATAATTTAATTTCATTCACATTGATCATAATTTATAGTTTATTGTTTTATAATATTTTTCCATATATCATACATATAAAAGCCATAATGTACTAAGTGGACACATTATAATAGTATCGATTTATTTCATAATAAAAAACTGTTAAAATAAAACCTGATTTTTTTCATGAAATAACATCATAATTTTCAACATGACTTCTTTAATTCCCTAAAACATACCTCTAAACATTGAAACACTTTTTGAAAATTGGTATGAGCAAAAAAACCACAATAAGGAACATAAGGAAAAAATAAATAAAACAATAGTCAATGAATACATGTAATCCAAAGAAAAAAATTCACAACGTTAAACATTCCACCCATAAAACATAAGATATTTAGGTTACCAGATGAAATAAAATGAATCTTGTAAAACACCATTTCAAAAAATAAATCATAAAGGTAACATGTGTCATTCATATCATTTTAACATTATATATCTCATGGATTCCTTGGGTGCACCCTTCATGGTTACATTTGGAATACCCAAAAAATTGTATTCCTTTATTCTCTTATGAGAAACACTAACATTCACCTAAATTTCTTTTCCCAACAAATTAGAGAGCTATCACAGGCTCACCACTAGTAGGTTAATCATGTAACCACCAATATTCATAAACTATAACCAATAAATATAACATAATACTATCACAAAAACTATAATAAACGAAAAACAACATTTCCACTTTGAAATAACCTTCAGTTTTTATAGAATTACACACTCTTAAATGAAAAAACATTATTTGAAAATAAAATTTTTTTCTATTAAAGGAAGATTAAAAATATTATAGTGTAAATTATTGGTATAATAAATTAATGTTGTATATGATAAAACACATTCCTTCTTACTTTCGTAAAACTATTTTAAAGCATAACCATTAAATATATTTTTAGATGAATGTCAGTTACTATGATTCTAACTCATCAGGTAATGTATTTATCTTACTAGATAATAAATTTTTGTAAATTATTTAAATTATTGAGAAAACATTAATGATTATTATTACTTTTATATGACTTAGGTTCATGTTACAAAAATTATTTTATTAATTATGTTCACATCTGGTACATTGTCGATATATGATACTCAAGTCCAAAATGAATTTAGAAGGATTTATATAGTCAAAATGGTCATAATTACATAATAATATTATTATTATTATTATTAAGGAAATAATATTAACATTTATTCATAAATTATTATTTTAAATGTAATAATTTCATTGTGGTTGTGAAAAATGAACAACGTTATAATAAAGGAGGCGTTAGGTCAAACATACACATTTGTAACGTATCCATTTTTCATTGATAATTTATAAAATGAATGGAATAATTAATTTATATTTATTGAAATATTATTATATCCTTAACATGAAAATAATAATTTAAATATACATATACATGTCATCTATGTGATGTGGTGAGGATAAATGAATCATAATGCTTCTTGGAGGTTATAGTTCACACGTACAGATGAACAACATAATTATTTTTATTTTCATGGAAAGGTAACAATATCATTGATATATTTTTATTTAATAACAATAAATATGAAATTAATATTATATATAATAATTAATTTGATCATTATAACCAATCTCGAGAGACTGTGATGGAAAAAGAACTATTTTTTGGTTGACGTAGTTGTAGTCTTCTGTACACATGAATGAATAATTCATTTCCAATTTGATTAAATTGGGAATTTATTTATGTGATGATATTAGCACTGTAAAATCACTATATATTTAGGATACTTTAGTTTTTATTTAATCAATTATGAAGAATATTTGAATGAAGTGCAAGAAGATACAAAACAAAACCAGTAAAAAAATGTTACCTTTCCTTCAAACAATATCCATTGATTAAAAAATTATCACCTCTAAGGTGAGTGTTATGCCTAAATAAATTCCTATATAATTTGGGGAATGATTATAGGAAGGTAATTGGGTAGATATCATATAATCCTAAAGGTGTATGAATTGTGAATAAATGTTATGATGTAGTTCCATTTTATAATAGAGGGGAGGGGAACTCATTGAAATCCTCATAGTAACAAATCAATGTAAAATAATTTTCAATTCAAAATGTGTCGATAGTTGTTTTCATATAATATTGGATTTATATGGGTCACAATATAATAATAATGTTAATATTATACATGTCTTTATTCTTTTTTTATTTTTTATATTTTGGTTTTTACCCTTATAAATTTTTACTGTGATATCATGTAATTTGTAAATATAGGGTACATATAATTGTTATAAACAGAATAATGACCACTAAATTATTATTTTGTGAAATTATTATACTTATCCCAACTATTTGGAATATTCTTAGTTTTTTATAAATTATATTTCATTTTATAAAATATTTTTTATTTGAAAATATCATTTCTGACAATTTTGACAATATTTAATATTTGAATTTATAAAAATATTGAAAAAAATTGATATATTAGAGAAATATCCACTAAAAATATATAAAATCCAATCTCCATCAATTTAATTCATTAATGGAATAAATTAGTTCAAATTAAATTTAACTTAATATTTATAATATCATTTATTTGATCATTCCATTAAGGATTTAATTATTGAATCAACATTGTATCACCTTTTAATTAAATTATTTATTCCCAAAATATTATTAAGAAAGTAAAATGAAGTGTTTGAAAATGTTATCATTCAAAATAATATTAATTGTTGAATAGCTATTTTTAATTACCTCATATTAAAAATAACTTACATGGTAAAAACTATGGTTTAAAAAAATTTCACATAGAATATAAAATTATAAATGCCTTTCTCACAACCATGTGGCTTTAAAAGGGTATGTATTCAACCCAAGGATCATATACAGTGAAATTATGTCATGTTTTCGGGAAATTTATTATTATTTATAATATTTTTTTACCTTTTTTTACAAAATTTTCCCTTAATTGCCGTAATAAATATAATTATTAAGTTACGATTCATAATTTCCAAAAAATTAATTCTCCCTATTATATCACAAACTCCATACTTATTAAATCCATCTAAGACTATTTTTAAATATTCAAAATACTAATGTGGTTTAAATTATTTTATAACTAATCAAGTTGACATAATTAGAAAATGAGGTTGTGATGTAAGACATTCAAAAGGTCGCACTGTTTTTATATCCAATTTCAATATAAAATTGATTCCAATGATCTAAATTGGATTAAATGATAAATACATAATATAAAAATATTTTAAACATAATTAAAATTTCAATCTAACTTCATAAATAAATTATAAACACAATTACTTCTGAATCAAGATGCATTATCTTCCCAATTCATTAATATATGAAATTTATCAAAAAAACCCAAAATTTAACCAAAGTAAATTTAAATATGACTGTTTAGAAGATTATTACGTTGTAAAATATGTTTTTATAATAATAGAAAAATTATAATTAAAATGGGTTTTCCATAAAAAGGTAGTAAATTTATTTTTTTTGAGAAATAATGTTTTTACCATTGAACAAGTTTTATCATATATGATTTCAAACATAGCGTTTATTTTATTTAAAATATAATTAATAAAAATCAAAATTTATTATTCAATCATTACCTAGGTTTTTACATTCATTACCCCTTTTTTAATTTTCATCCTCATAATTTTTATTCACTTATTAAATTTGTTAGCATATCTTTCCCTCATTAAATTTTATGATTCCCATCTTTCCTCTTCAACTATATGGGGATTCAAAAAACCCTTAGCATGATGAGTCACCATAATAGACAAAACCAACCCCTATTATTAATGAACCATAACTAGCTATTCTACATTAGAAATACTATCTTTCAACAAAACAACTTCTAGGAACAAAATATAAGATAAATCTGGCACATATTTTCACAACCATGAATCAGGAAAAACATTGTGTGCCAAATATTAATGTGGAGGAAAATCCACCCGGTATGAAATCCAACCAACTTTATCCAAAATTTAATAGGTCTCAATGAACTGTGGACTAAGATTCCCCTTCTTTACAAAATCCATCACAAATCATTATGGAGAAAAAATGAAAAAGACATGATCTGTTACCTCAAAATAAAAATCCTTCCTATGGTTATCCGTATAACATTGATTTCCTCTCTAAGATGTTATCAAGTGATACTGAATCAACCAAAAATTATATAGGATTTCATTTTCCAAATCATTTCCAATCAACACCCCTTCCCTTAGATAACACAAATAACATGCATTTAAACACTTCATTCAATATAATGAATCAAATTTTTCTATGCGTATAATGGAATGAAAATTATCATAATAAGAAAACTCAACAAAATAAATATATTGAACATAACTTAATTGGAAATATATTGAACAAGAACGTAGTGTATCATACAAGGATTGAATTTTTTGTTCTGACTTCTAATCTATTTGAGTCTGAAAAAAGTTTTAAATTTATATTTTGATCCCACTGAATTTTGAAAGAATTTACAATAGTTGGAAGTGAACCTCGAATCATGATCAGATACAATAAAGAGAGTATCTCTATTTATCCTGATTATCGTTTTATGATAGACATAGTAAATATTATCTAGATATATGGTGTTTTGAATATTAATAAAATGAGAATATTTATTCAATCCATCAATAATAACACAGATCACATTGTTACATCGATAAGTATTTATTAATCCCACTATAAAGTCCATTTATATATTTTGACATTTTTGCACTGGCATTAGAAAAGGTTGAAGAATCTGTTTTGGTAGCTTCCACTCTACTATAACATGTTGAGATGTTAGACATTACTAGGTAAAGTTAGTAATCTCTCTTTTCATTCTATCCTACTAGTAATAGTCTGAATGTCTCTGTATATATTTTTGCTACAATGACTAATTAATAATAGGGAACTATAAGCTTCATATAATAACTATTTTATCAATTATGAATCACATGGAACACATAATCTCTATAAAAAGATCAAAACACAATCTTTATAATTATTAAATTAAGTAAACATATCCTTTTAACCAATTATAATTTTTTATAAAACTCATAGTCTTCCTTTTATGCTTCACTAGTTCCATCTGATAAAGTTCATTCATAAAATCCTAATAAAAAGTATTGTAATTTCCTATACCAACGACTTCTAATCCAATGTTAATTAAATCAATAAACATATGATAACATTATAAATGTATCATTGTTAGTAAATCATTACTTTTCTGACTCGTAGAATCAACCACACTTTTTTATTTTCTATTATGGTAGTGAATCGTGCAATCATAATCTTTCATTAATTCCATCCATATTCTCTTTCACATGTTAAACTATTTTTTAGGAATGTATTATTAAAACTTTTATGACATGTATATATTTCCATTTTTTCTATATATAATTTATTCTTCAAAATTTTTAATGATATCATACAATTACTTCTAATTTAAAATCATGTGTAGGGTAATTGAAATAATGAGGATTCAATTAATGTGGAGCATATAAAATTACATGATCATTCTTCATTAGGAAATAACCCTGTCCATCTATAAAATCATCTTTGTAGATGAATAATCCACCATTTCTGGAAATTGAGACAAAACTGTAGCTTTCCACAATCCTTTCTCAATTCCTAAAAATAATCATCAAACTTTTTATCTAGATAAACTTAACAACTTTTAGAGTTAACATAGTTAGCGGGATAGATAATCATGAAATGTTTTTCAAAAAAGCATTCATAAAATCAAAATAAACCAAAAAAACTATGAATATCTTTGAAATTCATATGTGTTGGCCAACATTAAACAAATTTTTTAGAAGTATGTATAGTTATTATATATTTAGAAATAGTGTGACCATGGAATGAAATTTTTTGCAACCAAAATTCCGACATTCTGAATATCACATACAGTTTATTATACTTTTAGGTATATAAAACAATTCTTATATATCATTCTTATTTATATTTAATTTTATAATATTTGAAAATTTCATCAATAAACACAATAAAAAACATATACAAGAACCCATGAAATATTATAATCTTTAAACACTCAAAAACAGTAGGTACAATAGTTAACACAAAAGCCATAACTAAAAAAATCAAAATGCCCATATTTATTCTGAAATACTATCTTTAGAATATATTCTTCCTTTATTTTAATATTATGGTACCCTAACCTCATGTAAAACTTCCACAAATTATTGTTCTTTCCAGATATGATCAAACATATCATTGATATGAGGATTAAGATAATTTTTGATAATAGATATTACATTCAAGTCACTATAATGATTGAAAATTCTTATTGAACCTTATTTCATTTTTACATAAAACATAGGAGAACCCAATGGTGAAGTGCTAGGTTGGATGAAACCTTTATCTAATAACTCATGAAATTTATTTTGTAACTCTAAATGTACAATTTTATCCTATAAATAATGGGTTTTAGAAATTGGCCCAACATTAGAAATTAATTCAATAGTAAATTCATATCCCTAATCTGTTATAATACTAGGAAATTCATCAAAAAAATCGTTAAGATACTTATTTACTATTTATACATTATTAATAATAATTTATCCTCTATTTCCATCATATGGGGTAGATAACATTTCTTTAAAAAATTTAAATGTTTCTCAGTTTGCTGATATGTTACAAAAGGCATGGGTTTAATATTTTACACAAACAAAAAAAAATTAAAGATATTTTGATTTATCTCTACAGTCTATGATGGAGTGGTCAAAATATAGACAATATATACCCATAATAACTTCATACTCTTATAAATCCAAAACAACAAGGATTGCATATAAATTATTTACACAGAAAAATATTGTAATACTATTTTATTTTTTCCCTTAATATTTTCCCTCTGTATTTTTACAATATGATCTGGACTCTTTTCATAATGTGTTATTTCAAATTAAACAACCAAATTTCTAAAAAATGATTGAATGTGTAGACCATTAATCAAAAAACACATTAGATTAATCAGAATAAAAATAATGCATGATAATACTTAGTTTTATGGAAATAAATAAGTTCATGTGGTTGTAATGTATTTCACCACATTTTTCTTCTTATAGTGTGGCTGCTTCCAATCATTTGAGTTCATCTTCATACACTCTCTTTCAAAATGAAATGTCTCAATACAAATAAAAAATTTACTAACTATAAATGATATTTTTTATTACAACCACCATTATCTTTTTAAATGTAGTTACATACCTTATAAGCCATTTTAATATACTATAATAACATACCAAAATTTAGAATGAATGATCCATTATATTTTTACAAAAAATTTCAAAAACATTAAACATAATTTTTATACTATACGACTTTTTTTATGAATTATTCTTTTTCCCCTACTACCATGATAACTATTTATACAG
Source organism: Viscum album (assembly GCA_963277665.1). NCBI lineage: Eukaryota > Viridiplantae > Streptophyta > Magnoliopsida > Santalales > Viscaceae > Viscum > Viscum album. Next base: position 493,438,443 of record OY728162.1, read on the forward strand.
GTTATCAGACAACAAATAGTAATTCGTAAACTCCATTTCCCCTTCTTTGCACATCGAACATGTTTTTTGTACCATTTTAAGTCACGAGAATCCAATTCACTACGATACATTAGATTTAATCCTGTGTCAAAATAAATGAGTTTAATATCAAGATCCCAAATGAAATATATGGAATTATTTTCCATTCGAGTGAATTTATATTTTTATACAGCCATGGAATTCTACGTGTAACTCAATTCCTAGAATTGTATTTCTATCCTATGTTCAACATGTAACGACACACGTATTTATATAATAATACTTTTTATTTCAGTTATTGCATATGAATAAGATATTATTTTTACTTTAATGGGGGTTCTATATTCTATGGATTACCTAACACACAGGAATGTGTTTCTTCGAAATCTCTTATTGCACGCAAGGTTGAGTTATACCAAAAAAATAATATAATATAATTATTATTTTAAATGGTATTTAATTCCTAGTTATTATATTAGAGGGAATGAATATAACTAACCTTATAGACATTAAAAAAAATTATGTTTTTTTACATTTATCCAATAATATTTTGAGGCTTAATGACAATGAATCCAATTTCAGGAAATAATACTTTAATATTTTTAAAAAAGTAGTTTGACCTCCTTTTGAATGAGAACCCATTATAAATTTAGTTTTAATTTATTTTTTTATGCTCAATTTGACCAAATAAATTTTATTCATTAACAGTGGGACCTAAATATTTACATTGGATAAATTTTTTCTATTTTTCTAATAATGTTTATTTTTTACTAAGTACTGAAAAATACTTCATTTCGAGCAAAAACTATAATTTAATCTTATTTATTTAAATGGTTTGATTATATTTTCAATTTGTTGTAACGTGTAATTAGATTATGTTTTTACCTTTCAATATAATTTTAGTCATTGGAAATAATTTTACTTTTTATTTAGACATAAACAAAAATCAATATTTTAAAAGTTTTTATTTATTAAAAATAGGCCTATTGGATTTTTCAACGGGAATTAATTTTAAATTAATTTCTACAACATGTATATATTGAATTTTGAAAAATTGATTCCATATTTTGAATCAGGATAACTAAATTGTGTAAATATTTGACATTTTTTTTATAATTATTAATAGTAACTTTAGAAAATATTTTATTTACCATTGTTAAAGGGTAAATCGGGTAAATAAGGGTAAAATATAATATAATAATATTATTAAATTACTGAAAATGATTTTTAATCCTATTGAATTAGATATTTGAGAACATAGGCATCCTTGTTCCTATTTTAGGACCCCATGTTGCCACTTGTGTGTGAAAATGACTTCTAATTACTTTTAATTTTAAGTTAAAGAAAATATAACCTAAACATGTCTGTTTTACAAAATCAATTTTTATATGGGGTTATATAACTCATATACTCTACTAAAAATGTAATTAGAAATATATAATTTTTTACTAAATTATTTTATTTTAGTTATATTTTTTTGAAACCATATAAATAAATATATTTATGATACAATAATTATGTAGTGGTTACCTTATTAATGAATGATTTAAATAAATGAGACTATAAATATTAAAATAAATTTATTTTGAACCTTTTTATACCATAAACGAATTATAATGATGATTATGACTTCTTATATTTTAATTAATGGTGTTTTTTTCAAATTAATAATTTTTATGGATATTTAAAATTTCATGATATGAATAGTATAAAAATTAACATAAATGGATTTTTAAAAAAATTAATATTTTGTTAAATGATATAATATCGTAAAAATCTAAAACATGGCCAACGAAAAAATAAAATTTTAAAAAATTATGTAATTTTCCATTTTAAGTGGATTTTAATTTTATATTAATTATATTATCTATATAGTAAGAATATACAAGAATAAATTTTAAATGTTAAATAATATTACTAAGGGTTAATGATAAAAGATGTGGATAATTTTATGACCTAAATATGTCTAAAACCCATTGGATGAGATAATTTAGACGAATATTCATATTATCTTAAAAATATATCAATTTTTTATAATTATAATTCTAAAATTAATTAATAATTATATAATACATTAAAACGTTTCTAGAGTGACCATCCCCCCTCTTATAAAAGGAAACCACCTCTAACACATTACCCACACCTATCAGCCCCCATTGATCATCATAAATCTACTCCAATAATCTCCCATAATTTTAACCTTCATCCTATAAGCCGTCCCCTAGGCATAAGGCGATTTAATAGAGCCCTTTGGCACAAATTAAAATAAGTAATCCCATTTAATGTAATGTCTTCTCTTAAGTTTATTTCCATTATAGTTCATTATCCACTCCCTAAGGCCTTAGTATTATTTGTTTATAAAACAAAACAATTATCCTAAATATAATTGTTTGTTTTTATGAGAATTATTCGAACAAAACATACACACTCCTCCATCTAATGGGTATAGAATATAATACTTCTATAGACATCAAACTACTTCCTCATAAAACGATTATTGTTCAATATTCCCATTCCACTGCTTATTATGGCCATTTTGATTGAACTGTAATTATATATTATATTAATTTTAACTCTGTGTAATTAATTATCATTTATGACATACCATTATTCTTTTCGTGTTGTATAAATACTATAATTTCAATTAAGGAAGTGTGGACTACCGCCTTCTCAATGTTATATGAGTCATTTGTGCTTTACATGGAATATAAAAAGAATCAAATTAATGAACTTTTGTAATATATAGAACATATTTTGTATACATTAATTATAATATAACTATGTATCATTTATTTTTCAATTTATCAATTATGAAAAATAAATGAATGTTTCATTAATGGGTATGTTCAACTTACCGTCTCCCTGAACGGTGCATTTCATTTCATGTAATAAAAAGCTATTGAATATTCTAAATACATATATACTGGATATATATATGATATATATGATAGATAATTCATGAATATATTTCCATAGATAATGTAATTTTTACTACATGGACAATTTGTAATTATAACAAGTTCATTTTTCCTTATGATCCGAACATATAAAAAATATCCGATATGAATATAAATAACTGAAAATATTTTGTAGTAATGTTTTAAGTGATATAAATTTAATAATAAACATGAAAAATATAAATACCCATACATTTCATGGGAAATTTTTTCTTAATTTTCATTGAAATTTTATGAGTACGTAGTTTCTGACGGAACCAGATTCTGAGGCCTGATTTTCCCAGAATCAATTTCCGAAGTTTAGCTCGGGAACATTCAGTGAAAGAACGAGAGGGTTTTTATAACTTTTGAATAGTTGCTCGAAATCGAAATCTGAGGGCACCGATGAAACCGCAGCAACGATAATTGCTTAGGAAGACCTTTTTTGAGTTTTATTAGCTCGTGAAGAGTTGTTAAAAATGTGGATTAAGAAATAAGTGAAACAAGTTGTTTAACAATTATTCACTTATAAGTGGTTAAATCCTATGTGAGGGAGTTGGGGTGGGACCCACTAAAATCCTAACTCTTGGTAGGATATTAGTGAGGTGTGGCCCACACTCGCCCCCACCTTTTCAAATTCTCTAACCCCCTAAACCTCCCATGCATTAATTGTTGTGTCTACCCTTTTCCATATTAATTCAAGTCAACTAAACTCACCATTAATTTAGACATTTCAAGGATAATTAATTATGTGAGTTTAGGTTTTTGAACATTTATGGCTGGAAAAAGTAAAAATATAAGGCAAATCCCTTATTTTATTTTGGTTGCTTCATTGTGTTGAGAGAGGGATAGTTCTATACTACGAAGAACTTCATCTTCCTCGTTGAATAACGTGAATAATGCCAGAGCACCAAGGAGAGACGACGTGATGATATTTCCATACTCTGCAACCGGTTTGAGATGGAATCCTCTTCTTTGACGCACTCCAACTCCCGTCATTGAAACCACCCTCGCAACGCTGTTTTCCTGCAATGATCATCGTTCGACAAATTCTTCGAGGTAGGGGTTGTTTATACATTCGGAATTAATTGACGCACTCCATTAATTATTTGTCCGCATGTTATCAAAATAACACAGGAGTTCAGACCGCATGAACACAGCCGAACCTCCTCCCCTTTTGTTGTTGAATATTTTGTGGCTTGTAACGGAGGCGGCGGGGTGCAACGACACCGCACGGGAATGAGGTATATCGTGGGGTAGGTGCGCGGCGTCGTCGCGCCGCGCCAATGAAGCTCAAGGAATCCACGGCCAAGAACGGGACGTGGCGGAGGGGTGCAGCACCGTCGCGACGCACTGAAGAACTATGGAGGGCTGCGGTCGGGGCATGCCGTGAAGGTGGGACGTGGCGCCGATCGGACAAGGATCGTGGCCTAAGGACGCGGCTGTTCCAAGGCGGGTGGCCATACATCTGGCTGCCGGTGCTTCAGGGGTGCGGGACCAGCAAGTCCCAAGGTAGAAACTGGCCGACCATTACGGCAGGCCAGATTTCGGAAATCCGGGGGGTCGTAACACCCCTAGAAGGTGGCATAGGCGGGCCCGCGCTTCCACGCTACTCGGTCACAGACCGAGCACGCAGCCGAGCCGGTCCACTAGCGCTGGGCCGGGCCAGCCTCACTGGGTCGGGCCGCCCACACTGGGCTAGGTCGGGTCGACCCAATTCGGGCCGACCTATGGGATTTTGGGCTGGGTCGGTCCGGGCCCAAAACCCCATATAATCGGACAACTACTTTAAAAGGCACATAGCATGGGCTATAGACCTCTGATCGATGCACCGTCAGTTGCGATCAGATCCTTGGATCGGGGCGGTAGTTTTTGTATATTACACTCAAGGTTTCGAAGGACCTTGGGTATGGCCGGGTTGGTTCGAACACGAAACTAACCGGGCCCTCGGAGCGGAAACTCTGATAACTTGTGCTCCGGGAATCCGATTGACGTGTCGTTGACTTTGTTGGATTACTCTTTGTGAGACGTTTCTTTTGAATTACTCCTATCGAGGTTTTGATGCAGTTGAAGTACAGTCAGGTTTTATTTGACATAAAAAGCAACCGGTCCCCTGGGACAAAAAAGTCAATATCTCTCTGACCGGGCGTTCGATTGACGCGCCGTTTGTCACGTTGAGTTCCTTATGACGAGACAGAACATTGGGATACGTCAACTCCTGACATCGTGTCAGTTGATGTATCGACCCCCTTGGATCGTGGAGTGGACCCTCCTGGAATAGAGCATGTTGTGTGCGGGAACCCTAGAGCAGGCTGCGACTGCGATGACGATGACGACTTTACTGGGATCCTTCATGGGTTCGGCAACGACGATGATCATACTGAAATCCTTTGTGGGTTCGACGGTAATGAATACTATTCTTGTATCTTATGTGGGTCCAGAAGTACCTGACAGCTGTTCTTGTATCTTATGTGGGTCCGATAGTATTTGACTCTGTACTTGTATCATATGAGGGTCTGGAAGAGTAGCTAGTCTTGTATCCTTTGTGGTTCCGACAGTTTAGCTGGTCTTGTATCCTACGTGGTTCTGAAAGCTTAGATGAATAAGTGGCTACATCTGATCATCTCTATCATCTTACGAAGAAATATTCCTGCTTGAGCTGAGTTTTAACATACAATCAATATCATCGATATGATTTTTGTGCATTCCTATGTGGATTGGATTGTGAATTCCTATGTGGAATGGGTTATGATTTCTTGTGTAGACTGGGTTGTACGTGGGCTCGCATGCTGGAGCCGAGCTGGAATTGATGACATAGGTATATATATGGGCATATACCTAAGTAGAGTTGGTTGTTACTTCGTGATAGTATCATTCCATTGTGGTATATCTATCGTGGATTCTGGGAGACCTTCGGGGGTCTCAGGGTCCCTACTGAGTAGCATATATACACCCTTGCACGGGCTATGCCCGCACTATGTTGTTTTGGATGCAAACGACAGACATCGCTGATTGAGGTGGGAGTTCGTGGAGCTAGACGGTACCTGGAGGTGGATCATTGGACGGATGAGCTCAGAGTGGATGAATGGAGCCAAGGAGTAGAGGAGACTATCTATACCCAACTTCAGGTGGTATTTCTAGAGGACGGCTCAGAATCACTGCTTTACATTCCATTTGTTGTACTTTCATTACAGTTGTAATTTACTTTTAGTTGGTTTTGTATTCTGGCCCATTTACTTTCCAGCACTTACTTTTGTACTCAGTTTACTTAGTGGTTACCCAGCTTGCATACTATAGGGTGTTAGATTACTTTATAAAGGCAATTCCTTCCCTTTTATCTGGATTTACGCCTTTGGTGCTAGTCGTCAACCCCTGCCTATGAAAGGCGGGCTTGGGGGTAGTCACGGCATGAGCCCCGAGGATGGATCGTGACAAATTTGTATCAAAGGAGATCGGTTCTACCAAAGAACTTAGGAATCTGATCTTCTTCTATGTGAAGCAATAATGTTATGGGTATTGGGTGTGGATATTAGTCCAGGGAGTCCAGTGTTGGTGCGGCAGTTGACGTATCCATACACCAGGACCCTAACTTCTGATTTCTGACTCAATGCACGGAAACACTGATTTTCATGTGTGTTTCAAAAGTTTTTATTGTGATTACTTTGTGTCATCTCACCAGGTATATTGTTTTGACCATGGCGCACCTGTCTCTTTTTAGGATGGACCAACGATGGCTGCCAGCTAGGGTTCCAATCTTTGTTCGAGACGACATCCTACCGAGCGACAAGGCCTCGGTTCAGGGCCCTATTACAGCGGAGGCACGAGCCGTACCTCTACCCACTGAGCCTCCGATGCCACCATCCCTAGCCGCTGAGAGTGAACACATCCTTACTGATCATAACGAGTATCAGTGTCAGAGACCGCCTAGGCTCCCTGGGGATACAGACAATCAGGAAGCCAAGGATTGGCTGGAGGCTGTTGTACGAGTTTTCAGGTTAGTAGGGACACCAGATGACCTCATGGTGATCCTTGCTGCGAGTCTCCTGCATGCAGAAGTAGGTAGATGGTGGAGCCTGATACTCCAGGTGCACGACAAGTCATCCCTTCTTTGGTCGGACTTTGAGGGCCTATTCCGGTCAAAGTTCGTACCAGCCACCCTTTATGCGGTGTGCATTCAAGAGCTACTACAGCTACGGCAGGGCAGCATTACGGTAGCCCAGTACTCGGTGAGATTTACCGATCTCTCGCGCAATTCCACGGACATGGTACATGACCCATTAATCCATGCCTGGACCATCGAGCAGGGACTGAGGCATGAGATCAGGGAATCAATGAACTCCCTCATCATTCTGACACAGGCAGAAGTACAGGAGCAGGCCCTTCTCATAGAGAGCTTTCTTGCTGAGCCTACAACAGCAGCGAGACCTACCACAGGGTGGCATGTAGCTGAGTCTTCTGCAGCTGGCAGTCGACAGATGTCATAGTGGTCCAATAAGACCAGACCATTTGGCGGACAACCTTAGGACACGGGCTCATAGGGGCGGGGCACACGACGCAGAGCTAATCTTACGAGAAGCTGACAGTGCTATGCATGCTGTGGGTAGGGCCACATGGCTCGTGACTGTAACAACCCGATATATTATGATAAGTATTCTTTTTAATTAATTTGATGTCATGTGTTTTATTCTACAAAAATATTATCTTGTGCTATACTCCACAATTTATTAGCATGAAGTATACACAATACTATTCCTAGATTGTGTTACACACAATTTCAAGTTCATTTTATAATAGTCATTCTACACAACGTTGACCGTATATATATATATATATATATATATATATATTCAATGTATAGATGAAATATGGTTGGATTATGTTCTACGAAACAATGAAGGATTCTTGAACAACACACAACTCTGACTTGTCTTGCATTACAAGCAATCGTGACTTTCCTCGATAGCGTGTGTGGTACGCAATATCATGTTTTACTAAACAATGATATATAGTTATAATATTATTGTGAACTAGCCATTATGAATAGTAATAACCACTTTTTGAAATTTTGTAAATTTCATCATTGAAAATGGACTTCATTTTTGGATTCGGAATATCGACATTAGCTTATGGTGAAATTTTGGTATTTTTCTGAAAACATTCGATTTTTGATGAATAGTGAAAACACTGGGTTACTATTTAAAACTGACTTTTCATTTAAATAATTATTTATTTAAATTTATTTTATGTCAATATTGACATATAATACCTATTTAAGTTCAAATTAATTCATTGGAGTCATTTTATAATAATTATAGACATATAAAAATTTTATTGAACTTTTAACCGTCTTTTACCCACCACCTAGGAGAATTTGCAAATTCACATAAAACATACTTTTACCGCTTCTGTGAGTGGAATTTCGAAAATCTGAGAGACACGGATAATATCAAGGTCTAATATGTGGTTTAATGTGATGAAAATAATATTTGGTGAATAGTAACTTTTTACTTTTTTTCCCATGGTTAAAAGTAAATAGGTTAATTAAGAGTAGAAATGATATTATTATTACCCTAACACATGTCCTAATTCTATTGGATAAGTTTCATTAAGCCAAAAACAACATAGGAATAAAATATGACCATTTAGGCCAACATGGATTAGATTAGGTCATTTATTATTAATTTTTTTAAAGAAGGTTTAAAATAGTTAAAATCCAAGTTTAATAAATAAATAATTTTTAATATAGGGTTATACATATGATAAATTCAACAATAAATATTCATTAAAAAGATAAAAATATTTCATACATAATTGTATTTTATTTATAATTTTTAGACATTAAATAATTTATTTTATTTATGACACAATGATGATGCATTAATTATCTTATTAATGAAATATTGACATAATTGATGTTATAAATACACAAATAAATGTAATTTTAGACTTTTTATGAATTAAAGTAATTTTATAGGATAATATGACATGTTATTATTGATGTAATTAACATTGTTCGAACTAATCATTCTATTATGATTTTCAAAAAAATCAATTACCAAATAGTGTCAAAATTGACATGAAATAGTTTTTAAATCAAATATTCTATTATTAATTGATATTATATTCCTAAAAATCTGTATTTCAGAAAAATTACATAGATAAGGTAATATTTATTAATTATAAACATCATTGGGATCGTTTTTCGTGTTATAGTAAGTTTATTAACCTTATAGTGTAAGAAAAAAAGAAGACACAGTAAAAGTAAAATTATTTATCTTAAAGTAAAATCTAAATGATAAGGTTAAAATTGAAACCTAAACTTGTCTAAATTCTATTGGATGAGAATATTTCAAACCATCCCCACCTTAGCTTAAAAATAAATCAATTTGGAATTATTAAAAACTGAATATGACTTTATAATAAAATAAAATTTTATGTTTTTCCAAAGGTACCCCTCTCCTCCCTTATAAAAGGGAACCTCCTCCCTCCCTTCTTCACACAAAATTGAGTCTTCAATCTCTTCCAAACCCTACCAAATTATCTTCTCCACTTCCATTGAAACATCCAATAGGTCCTGGACTTCTTTAGAGACCAATTTTTGTTCCCTAAGAGGAGGTCTCAAAGAGTCGCTTCAAAGAAGAGGTAATGTGGGTTACCGATTCTTTCCACTTTATTTATTCTTCCACTTATTCTTCTTTAGTATTTTCATTACGTAGTAATAACATAATTATCACTCATATACTGATATGTTATTATAAGTATTAAACAAACCTATTTCACCATCTATCCATCCTACGGAAAATGAAATCACCGCGCGTGCATACGTACGGAATACCGTCTCAACGTCGTGGTGTAATCTATTTTCCACAACCACCTTACTTGGATGGGTATAATGGTGTAAATAAAAACTATACATGATTATTGTAAAGTGATATTGATTCTGAAATAGTATACATACATTCCAATACAATTCCATGATCATGGGAATGGTATCATCACGCATGCGTACATACGGACTACCGTCTCCACGGCGCGATAAGATTCATTTTCTATGTTAATCATTCATTAATGATTATAAAGTATATATAATAAGTAATCAAGAAATATATGACATAATAATTATACTGTATATATATATATATGTATTTCATCTACTTAATTCCATTCATTTCAATAAGGAAACGAAAACAGCGTTCAGGCGTACGTACGGCCTACCGTCTCCATAAACGGTGCCTTTCACTCCATATATCATATATATATGTATATGCTGAAATTATATTACATTTAAATCATTTTTTTTTCATTCTGGATTTAAGTAAATCAGGATATAAGTAATATTATCAAGAATGACAAGTCCAAACATGTACGATAAATAAAAAAGTTTTACCCAAATCGCTGCTTTAACTTGGAACATACAAAAGAACGGGTAATATAAAGTCATAAGTGAACCATATATGATATCATAACAATGAATATGATTCTATAATAAGTCAATGACATTATTTAATTCACTATACAATAGGTTCAGATACATACTATGTATATCTGACCTAAGGTAAGGGATAACTTTTCCAATCATGTTTTTATCCGAGATTGTTTATTCTTAAGTATTTACTAGGGTTATAATTATCACCCACGTCCCTGTTTTCTAAAAAAATTTTCATGTATGTTTAAAGTCCCTTTTACCCATTTTGACTTTTAATACATGGTATGTAAATAATCATTTTTTACAAAGCACTTTTTGACTTTTCTGGCAAAAGTACGATAAGAATGTTTTTTAACTTATACGACATGAAAGCATTTTTACATTTTTATAATGCTTTATTTTCATGAAGCTTCCTCCATAATAATTCAGGACTATTTTCATCAAAATCCATTTCTTTTAAAAATTCATAACATTTTGTGAAAAGAAAATGATTTTAAAGATGAAAAGATATTTTCCTCAAGAATTCATTTCAGGTGTTCTATCAAAACCATTTTCCTTCTAAAATGACATATTTTTATATCTATATATTTCAAGTATAATGTCTCTATGATTTACATGGTTTCACTTTTGTTATTATGAAATGATATCCATTTCTTTTATATGGATTATGTGATTATGGGATGATGTTTATGAAACCCATTTATTTCGTTGGGTTATTATGAATAATGTATGAGTATTTGTGGCACAAGTAAGAATGATTTCATTATGAGATGGGTGGGACCTATATCTCCCTCCAATGAATTGGGTAAAGATTTATATCTCATGAGATAGACATGGATGGAATGGAAAGTTAAATTGGTTCAGTAATATAGAACTGGAATGAGGAGTGAACTCGATTCAGAAAGGGACTTTGTCCACTATGATGGTCTTGGCAGCAATGCCTTGGCTTCTATGGAAATCATATCATGTGTTTACTGGTTTCCACAATTACATGTTTTATTCCCATTCTAATTTATCATGATTAATTTTTCTTTATGATCTATGCCTCACATACTTCCATGTTTTATGTCATTGATGATGATTTTGATATTTAGATTTTATGCTCATGTTTTTTTACATTCAAATTTCTTAGGATTGTTTTATGTTCTCTATTGTTAACTTTACTGAGCATTTGAGCTCACCCTTTATATGATTTATTTTCCCCAGGATTTAAAGAATTCTTTTATGTAAGAAAACAAAAGGGTACGATCATTAATTGAGATGTTGAAGATCTTTCACCATGATTAGAAGATTATATTCCGAGTTTCTGAAGACACTAAGCTATTATGATACTTGTGTGTCTTTTTTTGTTATGTATTAAGTATTTCACAAAAGTAATGTAATTTCCATGTACGTCATGCTTTGGGTCTCTACAATTGGTATTAGAGGAAAGGTTTAGTTAACCTTTGGAAACTAGGATGTGAAAACAATAGTGAGATCCCTATAGATATTTCTAAGGTATGTCTAGGGATGTCCCCAAGGTTAATTATATGTATAGGTTATAGTCTTTGAATTATGGTGACGATATTATATTAAACCAATGATGTTAGATATTGAATTTACTCCACCATGATTATGATTTTTCCCTCTCACACTATTCTTTTTGGGTTTTAGAAAATGGTAGGAAATAGGATGATTCACGATACTAGAGGATATGATGGACAATGGAATGATATTATTCATGAGAAACCCAATGAAATGGGATTTGGAAGTCCAAACTTCACTATTATGCCGAATCAGCAATCTCATAATATGATCAATAAACTCAAATTTGGTAAGTTTCATGACTCGTCTAATAAGAGAAATATGGAGTTTCATGATGATCATAGAGGAATGAAAGTTAAATTTCCCCTATGTAAATCATTTGGTAAGAGGCATCAAGGAGAATGTTTCAAAGGAACTGGAAGATGCTTTGGGTGTTGAAAAGAAGGACACAAAGCCAGTATGTGCAAAGGAAAAGGTTCAGCTAACACCATGGATGAGGATAATGGTATTGCTATGACATCAACAATGGTTAAATGTTTTAAATGTGGAATGTACGGGCATTATGCAAACCAATTCCCTAAGGTAAAGTCTCATGATGAGAATCTGTATGGTCGTATGGGTAGTATTTATGTTGGTGAGGATGAAGAGACTACAAATGATAAGTGACATGAAAGAATATTTGAAGCTCGGTCAATGGTTTCAGAAGGTAGTGGAGTGATTACATGTTTATCAAGAGTAATTATGTATAAGTAATCTCATGGTACTATGGAATAAAAATACATCTATGGATTGTTACAATGTTGTCTTTCCTTAAGTTTTGAAAGTGTATAATGAATGGTACTCGTAACCATGAAATTTTATTCAGATATTTTTGGAAAGAAATTAATATGCGCATAAAGAAGTTCTAAGGAGATAATGAAAGGTTTGATAGTATTAATTATCTCATGAATTATATAAGGACAAAGTGATATCATGATTTGAGTATATAGATTTTATTTGGGATTTTTGTATTTTGAAAGAGTTAACTTTTGACGGAATTCATGTTTTTGTTAAGTTTCGATGGTAATTCATGTTTTAAAAGAATAAATGATTAAGGTATTCACATTTTTGGATAGTGACCAATAATATATATCCTATCATATATGGGGGACAAATGAAGGAATTCACATGCTCGGAAGATGAAATTTCTATTAATCAGACTGAAGTATTCTCGATAAGCCTAATGGTTGGAATTGACATCATATAGTATTGGTTTAGGATTTTACTTTTTATTTCTGAAATGTTATGAAAGTATAGTTTTAGAAAAAGGATAACATATGGGATAGACGACAACCCGTCATGTCGGACAAGGCTATGTGAATCGAACCCAAAACCGAAGTGTGACCGGCCATTATCGCCTACCACTGGCCTAAAGAAAGTCCCTAGTTAGTAGAAACTAGTTTTATTATATTAAGATGTATGATAGATGATGTATAAGTCCATTTTTGTAACCATATACGATTAATATCACCATAGATGGACTTATATATATCTTTTGCTAACCTTATATTTGGGACAGATGGAATTACCTATCATTCTATAGCATGATCCGCTAAAATTCCATGGAAAACAAATATAACTTCATTTCTTTAAGATAAGAAGTTGAAATTGTTCAAAGCACGAACAACAGTGAGATTGTACCAAAATTCATGCTTTTATTTCATCTAATTCAAAATTTTCAACTTTAGGGAAATGATATTTAAAACCAAAAATGTTGTCCTAGTGCTCTTATATACAATGAATCAGATGCTACCTTATATCATCACAAATTTATGGCTTTGTTAATGTTGTCTTTTTCATAGCCATGTCCTCTACCACTCTCCATTAGAACTTGATGGTTATATTTTTCTTCCATATCCATATTTTCACCTATGTTCTCCTATGTGGAAACACAGTGATTAGTTAATTTGGGTAATCGTTATGTTTCATACATTAGTTTTTAAAGTTATGTTTTGGTATTTCATTTTACGATGTGTGTTTCAATTAAAGAAACATTCATGTAGAAAAACATGAATAACCCCGACAAATTTCGACGGTGAAATTCATTTTAAGGGGGTAGAATATAACAACCTGATATTTTATGATAAGTATTCTTTTTAATTTATTTGATGTCATGTGTTTTTTATGAACCCAGTTTTTTCTTTGAATGAATTTGGAATATTCTTGATGATATTCCAGAGCAGCGCCTTCAGATGTCGTGCGATTACGATCCCCAGAGTGGCCGAATTAAATTTTAAGTTTGTTCAAACTGGAAATGCTAAATAAATGAGATAACTCATAAACGGAGTTCCGGATCAGAGATCTGTGTGTGAAGATGGGTCCGGAATAGGGTGTTTACCCTAGGCACAACATAAAACATGTCGGTGTGGGATGTTTGGACCCCTCACTCACTTTCGGAGTCGATCGCAAATTTTTGATGAACGTTGCCTGAATTTTAGGTTGTCCCGGCCGGTTAGGGCACTCTGGCGGTCCGAGGCGCGGCGGTGCGGGCGAAGGGTGGCGGATGTTCCCCTTGGCGGCGGCAGCTTCTCGACCAGGTGGTGGAGGCGACTCCGGCTCCAGGTGGCGGCGCAGCATGTGGGCGGCGACACGACGCTTCGAGCAGGGGGCAAGCGACGGCGGGGAGCGGGCGCGAGGCCGCGGAAGACCGGGGTCACTAACCCCGTCCGGCAGACATCAGACCCTCTTTTTGTGGGTATGTGTGGGGAAGAGAGACCGGCCATCGGCCCGGTTTGGTGGCGTGGAACGTGGTCCGTGCGGTTGATCTGCGGACCGTAGCGGCTCAGCCGGCTGGGCCGCGGGCCGGCCGGTTTGAGCCGGTCCAGGGGGTGTGGACCGGTCGGACCATTCCGGACCACCCCCTCTTACGTCCGGTGACGTTTAAAACTACCACAACATCTAAACGGCGCATCCTTCTGATGTGCAATCTGCGGCAGTAGATCCGTATCGACGAGACAAACTTTTTGAGATAGTTTCGGGAATTTTTAATTCCCGAAATGAGGTTCCTCGTAGGCGCGACACATATTTAATTAAATTTGACGTTTTCCATGAGATTTTGTTTTGGACGGCGCGGATGCGTTTGACGTTCGTTTTCAGCGTCGTCAGCGGCGTTGGGACTCTGGCGCTGGGGCGGAGCATTCCAGGGTGGTTTCGGGTGTTGAATCCAGAGTTGAGACATGGGCCCCATGGCCTGTCTCTTGAGCTGCGTGCAGGGTTTCACGACTTTTTCCCCGGACGTCTTTTTGGGGCGTGCCAGTAGTCAAAGTTGGGTGTTTTTTCAAGGGCATCGCATTGGTGCAATCCACCCACTATAATTCCGCACGATGGTGCGGGGCCCATGAGGGTCGTATGGGCGTCGACGATGATTTTCCATCTTAATCACCAGGCGACCGTTTTGGAAAACTGAATAGTCCATCGTGTGTAATTTTTCGAGAGGATTTCAAGGGTGCGATCTGTTCGTTGAGTTTCTGGACCGGGATGCGGGTCGCACGTGGCGCCGCTCAAGTGCGGTGCACCGGAATGCATCTTTTTCTCCGGGTACCCGTTTCACGCAAGTAACTAGTCAATTTTACATGATTTTCCAAGAGCATTGCGATGGCGCAGTCCGCCCGACCTTTTTCGGGGACATGGTGTGGGACCCACCCAACCTGGCTACGGTGATTAGTACCTTTTTCACCGGGTATCCATTTTGGGTGATTGATTACTCAATCCCGTGTGTTTTTCCGAGGGGAACACAGTGGCGTGATCCGTTGGTTTAGTTTCGGGATCTTGGGGTGGGCCCTACACGGGTATGGTCACGGTGAATAGTTCCTTTTTCAAATATTGAGTGTTTCGGGTGAGTGAGTAGTCTGACTCGCGTGTTTTTTCACAATGATTACAACGGTGTGTTCTGTTTGGCTGTATGGGACCTGTTGCGCGATCTTGTTAAATGTGGAAGCATGTAAGGTGCTCTAGTGGTGGTTCACCCTACATTGTTTGTAGAAGACCCTTGGCGTGTGATCACGCACTCTTGGGAGAGTGATATAAATGGTTCATGAGATGTGGTTGGTTGTGCCTCAGCCGATAAGGTGGCAGGTTGGAGTTGTTATGTCACGCCTTCGCGTTGACGTTGGGTGCCGTGTGCACGATAGCATATGGGCTGGAATGAGGTCTACTCTGGAAGTATACCAGAGTGCTTGGAGGTACGTGTGGTCTGTACATGAGACGATTGTCTGCTCAGTTGGGCTAGACGTGGGTCCACATGATATGTGGGACCCATGTGCGTGATGTGTTCTGCATTGCGTACTTTGACCTCTCGG
Source organism: Viscum album (assembly GCA_963277665.1). NCBI lineage: Eukaryota > Viridiplantae > Streptophyta > Magnoliopsida > Santalales > Viscaceae > Viscum > Viscum album. The sequence goes on from OY728162.1 coordinate 493,454,684, forward strand.
GACGTAGAGGGTCCCTATGTGTGTTATATTGATGAGCAGGGTGGAGTTTTTCCCCTGGGTCGGTGCTCATTTTTTGACCAGCAGGGTTTAGTGGTCTCCCCCTGGTTTCTTCCTCAATGGATCGTCCATTAGCGGTGCTAGTGGCACCCCGCGATGGAACATGCACTGAAACTCTTTTGGGAGAGGATTTCTAGAGCTGGTTGGTTGCGCGATACCCACCTCGTGTTCGATTGGCCAGTGTTGTACCTTCCAGTAGAGATGACCAGAGCAGTTTTGAGTTTTACCCTCCAGTGGGGCTGGGCAGTGGGTTTCTCATCGACTTCTTCGGGATTACCCTCCAGCAGGGCTGGGCAGTGGGTTTCTCACCGACTTTCATGTTATACCCTCCAACAGAGACTGGACAGTGGGTCACCCGACGACTTCTTAGGGTCTACCCTCCTACAGGGCTGGGCAGTGGGTCGCACGCCGTCTAGTTCCAGGTCTACCCTCTAGCAAGGTTGTGCAGTGGGTCGTCTGTCGACTTATTCCATGTCTACCCTCCAGCAAGGCTGGGCAGTGGGTCGCCTGTCGACTTATTCCAGGTCTACCCTCCAGTGGGGCTGGGTAGTGGGTTGCCTGATGATGTATTATGGTTTACCCTCCAGTGGGGCTGGGTAGTGGGTTGCCTGATGATGTATTATGGTTTACCCTCCAGCAGGGTTGGGTAGTGGGTCACCCGATATCTGGTTATTAATTACCATCCAGCAGGGCTGGACAGTGGGGACACCGGTTGGCATTCCAGGCTCAGTCCTCTCAACTAGGCTAGTCTATGGCTTTCCTCCGTGGTTACCGGAGCGGTACCCTTGATTATATGGGTCAGTGTTGGAATGGCTTGACATTGAGGAGACCTCTCGACTGTGGGGCAGTGATGAGCAGTGGTTTGACGTTCCCCCAGAACTCTCAAGTACGAGAGGCGCTTTCCCCACCTAGACACGTTCTTGTGACGCGATCTAAAACCATGCGGGCGAGTCAGTGTCGCCCAAAGCAGATAGTGTCAAGGTGCGGTGATTGAGCCCCTTGGCTTTCGATTCAGGGAAGATGTGCTGGATGATGGGCATCGATGATGGTGTTACTTCTGGGACTATTCGGGTTTCTTGTTGAGCATAAAGATATGTATATACCATGTTTTTGGTACCCACTTCTTCGGTTTATTTACTATAATTCCAAGAGTGGCGAAGATGCGCGGGGTATGCCACGTGCTTTCCGTGTCTAGCTTCTCGTAGTTGGACGAGTCTACTCTCCTGTAATAGGTAGCGAAGACTCGACGGGAAGTTCTTCTACCCACCGTTTCCAGCTCCTTGTGTCTGGACGAGTCTACCTTCTTTCCTCCTGTTGGGTTGAGCTGGAATCTTTACTACACTCCTTGTTGTACTCCTTTATTGTTCCTGTTCGCTATACTACACACCATTCGGTACCTCCTTTTGTTGCTTCCTAGATCCTTCGGGGTATCCTACTGAGTATTTTTATACTCACCCCTGCTTGGGCTTTTCCCGCACTTGGTGTGCCCTTGCAAACGACGGACAGGTTGGTCGTGACTTTAGTGGATCATAGGAGTTCAGGAGCTTGGACCGCGTGCGGTGGTCATAGCCGGGTTCCAGGTGGGAGACCCGTCAGTTTTTTGTTTTGTTTACCTGTTTCCGGGTTGTGGCACTTTTCTGGTTGGGCGTGTGTTTTGCCCCTTTTTCCTTTCCAGCACTTTAATTGTACTATTAGAGGTCGATGCACTTGTGGTATATCTATAGTAGTTGGTCCTTTTTACATTACTTGTCTCTACTTTTACTCTGAACTGTTGCATTGAGTTTACTGCATGTCTGTGTACAAGTACATAGGCAAAGGCCTCCTCGAGTTATTGTGACTTCGGCGCTGGTCACCAGCCCCTGGCCTATGGAGGCGGGCTTGGGGTAGTTGCGGCTCGATCCCGGGTAGGGTCGGGTCCTTCCATGTTTTATTCTAGAACAAGATTATCTTGTGGTATAGGCCACACTATAATATCATGAAGTATACGCAACACTATTCTTTGAATGTGTTACACACAATTTCAAGTTCGTTTTATAATAGTCATTCTACGCAACATTGAGTGTATATATATATATATATTCAATGTAAAAAATGAAATATGGTTGGATTCAGTTATACGAAACAACGAAGGATTCTTGCACAACACGCAAACCTGACTTGGCTCGAATTACACGAAATCACGACTTTCCTCGATAGCATGCGTTGTACACAATATCAGGTTTCACTAAACAATGATATATGGTTATAATATTAATATGAACTAGCCATTATGAATATTAATAACAACTTTTTCAAAAATTTTAAATTTCATCTTTCAAAATGGACTTCATTTTTGGATTCGGAATATCGAAATTAGCCTAGGGTGAAATTTTGGTATTTTTCTGAAAACATTCAATTTTTGATGAATAGTGAAAACACTAGGTTACTATTTAAAAACCAACATATTATTTAAATAATTATTTATATAAATTTATTTTTGGCCAAAATTGATAGATAATACTTATTTATGTTCAAAGTAATTCATTGGAGTCATTTTATAATAATTTTAGATATATAAAAATGTTATTGAACTTTTCCCCGTCTTTTACCCACCTCATAGGAGAATTTGCAAAATCACATAAAACATAATTTTACCACTTTTGTGAGTGGAATTTCAAAAATACTGGAGACATGGTTAATATCAAGGTCTATTATGTGGTTCAATGAGATGAAAATAATTTTTTCTGTATAGTAACGTTTTTCTTTTTTTACCATGGGTAAAAGTAAATTGGGTAATTAAGGGTAAAAATGATATTATTATTACCCTAACACATGTCCTAATTATATTGGATAAGTTTAATTCGACCAAAAACAACCTTAGGAATAAAATATGACCATTTAGTCCCACTTGGATTAGATTATGGCATTTATTATTAATTAATTTAAAGAAGGTTTAAAATTGTTAAAATCAATGTATAATAAATAAATAAAATTAATATAGGGTTATACATAAGATAAATTCGTCTATAAATATTCATTAGAAATATAAGAATATTTCCTACATAATTTTATTTTATTTATAATTTTAAGACATTATATAATTTAATTTATTTATGACACAATGATGATGTAGTAATTATCTTATTAATGAAATATTGACATAATTGTGTTATAAATAGCCAAATAAATGTAATTTGATACTTTTTATGAATTCCAATAATTTTATAGGTTTATATTACATATTATTATTTATTTATTTAACATTTTTAGAACTAATCATTCTTCTATAAGTTTCTTAAAAATCAATTACCAAATAGTGTCAAAACTAACATGTAATAGTTTTTAAAATGAATTTTATATTATTAATTGTTATATTATTCCTAAAAATAAAAGGATAGGCTAAATGACTTAGATAAGGTTATATATATTAATAATAAACCAATTGGGGATCCTTTGTATTGTTATAGTAAGTTTATTATCCTTATAGTGTATGAAAACAAGAAGACATGATAAAAGTTAAATTATTTGACTTAATGTTAAATCTAAATGATAAGGTTAAAATAGAAACCTAAACTTGTATTAATTCTATTGGATGAAATTATTTCGACCCATACACACCTTAGCTTCGAAATAAATCAATTTGGAGCTATTAAAAACATAATATGACTTTATAATAAAATAATATTTTTAGTTTTTCCAAAGGTGCCACTCTCCTCCCTAATAAAAGGGCATTTACTCCGTCTCTTCCTCAGACCACTTTGATCCATAATGCTCGGCCAAACCCAACCAAATTCTCTTCTCCACTTCCATAGAAAAATCCTAGAGGTCCTTGTCTTCTTCAAAGTCCAATTTTAGTTCCCTAAGAGGAGGTCTCAAAGAGGCGCTTCAAAGAAGATGTAATGTCCATTACCGATTCATTCAACTTTATTTCTTTTTCCACCTATTATTCCTTAGTTGTTTCATTATGATGTAATAACATAAGTATCACTCATATACTAATATGTTATTATAATTATTAAACAACCCTATATCACTATCTATCCATCCTACGGAAAACGAAATCATTGCGCGTGCGTACGCATGGAATACTGTCTCCACTACATGGTGTAATCTATTTTCCACCACCACCTTACGTGGATGGGTATAATGGTGTAAATAATAACTATATATGATTATTTTAAAGTGATATTGATTCTGAAATAGTATACATACACTCCAATACATTTCCACGATCATGGGAATGGTATAATCGCTCGTGCGTATGTACGGACTACCGTCTCCATGACGCGATGAGATTCATTCTCCATGTTAACCATTCATGAATGATTATAAAGTAAATATAATAAGTAATAATGAAATATATGACATAAAAATGATACTGGATATATATATATATATATATTTATTTATATGTGTATGTATTCTATATAATTCCATTCAATTCAATAAGGAATTGAAAACAGCGTTCATACGTACGTACGGCCTAACGTCTCCATGAACGGTGTATTTCATTCCATCTATCATATATATATGTATATGCTGAATTTATATTATATAAAAATCATGTTTTAAATTCTTGAATTAAGTGGATCAGGATATAAATAATAATATCAAGAACAACAAGTCCAAACATGTATAATAAATAAAACGATTTTTTCCAAAATGCTGCTTTAACATGGAACATACAAAAGAACGGGTAATATAAATTCATAAGTGAACCATATATGATATCATAACAATGAATATGATTTTTTAATAAGTTAATTACATTATTTAAAACATTATACAGGAGGTTCAGATACATACGAAGCATATCATACCTAAGGTAAGGGATAACTTTTCCAATATCATTTTTATCTGAGATTGTTTATTCGTAAGTATATATTGGGGATATATTTATCATCCATGTCCCTATTTTCTAAAAAAACTTCATAGATGTTTAAAGTCCTTTTTACCCATTTTGACTTTTACAACATGGTATGTAAAGAAATTTTTTTTACAAGGAACTTTTTGATTTTTCCGGCAAAAGTACGAGAAGAATGTTTTTTTAACTTATACAAAATGAAAGGATTTTAATGGTTTTATAAAGCCATATTTTCATGAAGCTTCCACCAAATGATTACATGACTATTTTCAACAAAATCCTTTTCTTTTAAAAATGCATAACATTTTTAAAGAAAATGATTTTAAGGAAGAAAGTATATTTTTCTCAAGAATTCAATTCAAGTGTTTTATAAAAACCATTTTACATCTAAAATGACATTATTTTATATGTGTACATTTCAAGTATAATGTCTCTATGATTTACATTGTTTAAATTATCTTATTATGAAATGATATCCATTTCTTTTATATGGATTATGTGACGATGGGATGATTTTTATGAAACCCATTTTATTCGTTGGGTTATTATGAATAATGTATGATTATTTTGTGGCACAAGTAAAAATGATTTCATTATAAGATGGGTGGGACCTATATCTCCCTCCAATACATTGGGTAATGTTTTATATCTCATGAGATAGACATGTATGGAATGGGATGTTAATCTGGTTCAGTAATACATGACTGGAATGAGGAGTGAACTCGATTCAAAAAGGGAATTTGTCCACTAAGATGGTCTTGGAAGCAATGCCTTGGATACATTGGAAATAATATCATGTGCTTAATGGTTTCAACAATTACATGTTTTATTCCCATGCTAATTTATCAAGATTAATGTTTCTTCATGATCTATGCCTTACGTACTACCATGTTTTATGTCATTGCTCACGATTTTGATGTTTAGATTTTATGCCCATGTTTTTTTACATTCAATTGTCTAAAAATTGTTTTATGATCTCTATGCTTACCCTTACTGAGCATTTGAGCTCACCCTTTATATGTTTTATTTTCCCTCAGATTTAAAGAAAGGTTTTATATAAGAAAAAAAAGGTGAAGATCATTAATTGAGATGTTGAAGATCATTCACCATGATTGGAAGATTATATTATGAGTTTTTTCAAAGACACTAAAATATTACAATCCTTGTATGCCTATTTTTGATATGTATTATGTATTCTGAAAAAGTAATGTAATATTCATGTACATCTTGCTATGGGTCTCTATAGTGACAGCCCGACCCGCCATCCAGAGGGGTAGTAGATGGTTGAGGGACCATCCAGGTAGAGGCAAAGGTTCGGCTGTGGTGGTCTGCTGGGAGAAGGCGGATGAGGCAGAGGAGCTGGCCGGGCAGCAGGTGGAGGGAGACGCATTGAGGCTCTACCACCACCACCACCAAGAGGTCCACCCAACCACAGGGAGCTGGCGGACAGAGGCATGCTCAGCTTCGGGCAGCGGAGGCCTATGACCACGGCGCACCCAAGATGATTCAAGGTACTATCTGAGAGTACTCCACCCTTGTTGCAGCTCTTATAGACACAGGAGCAAGTTATTCATTCATTGTTGCTGCCCTTGTTCAGAGCTCGATGATTGTGACGGAGCCATTGGATCAATCCATATAGCTAGAGACTCATACGGGAGCAGACATGACGATTACACACTGGTGCCGGCAATGTTATCTTACTCTAGGAGGCGAGATCTTCGGCTGGGATCTTCTTGTACCATCACCGAGGCCTTACGACGTCATCTTGGGCATGGACTGGTTATCTACATTCCATGCTCAGATCGACATTATTTGGTCCATGGTGCGGTGTGTCTGTACTGATGGGAGCAGGTTCACCTTCACCTGTGAGAAGGGATACTTTTCAGCACAGGATGGACTCACGCAGAGGAGAGGACAGCCGATCACTCATCAGTTGGCTAGACTCATACTAGGAGCCGTGGACATACGGAGTCCGAGTTTTCTTATATGAGTGGATCTGTATGCGGATGTCTTTCCTGACGACGTTCCAGGACTACCTCCTCACATAGAGGTAGAGTTCTATGTTGACCTGTAACCCGGGACAGCCCCGATATCCACTCTAGAATATCGGATGGCTCCCATTGAGCTTCGAGAGATACGGTTACAGCTGGAGGACTTGGATGGCAAGGGATTCATTCAACCCATTGTTTCACCCTAGGCTTCCCCGATTTTGTTAGCCAATAAGGCAGACAGGAGCTTGCGACAGTGTGTTGATTACCGTCCCCTGAACCAGGTGACGGTGATGAACAAGTTTCCACTTCCGTGGATTGACGACCTCTTCGATCGGATCAAGGGAACACGATGGTTCTCGGAGATAGACCTCAAGTCAGGCTATCATCTGCTTAGAGATCGAGATAAGGATGTGCAGAAGATGGCCTTCAGTTGTCGGTTTGGCCACTATGAGTTCTTTGTTATGCCTTTCGGCATAATCAACGCTCCAGCAGTGTCCATGAGTCTCATGAATAGGATCATTCAGCCTTACCTCGATCGATTTTTCGTAGTCTTCATCGACGACATATTGATATACTCGACCACTAAGGAGGAGCATGCCTACCACTTGGGGGATGTACTGGACACACTCCGAGATCACCAGTTTTATGGTATGCTCTCGAAGTGTTAGTTCTGGATACTCTAGGTCCACTTGTTGGGACACGTCATCTATAAGGAGGGAGTTGCAGTGGATCCTATGAAGATCGAGGCACTGCTAGCTTGGGAGCCACCTAGGAGCATGACGGTGGTGCAGAGTTTCATGGGTCAAGCTGGGTACTACCGGAGATTTGTGCCAGACTTCTCCAGAGTTGATGCACCACATTCAGATTTGGAAAATAAGGGGAGACCCTTTGTGTGGTCAGATAGATGTCAGTAGAGCTTCCATGATCTGAGATAGATGTTGACCAGTGCACCCATCTTGAGGCTACCAGAGGAGGGAGTAGGGTACGTAGTCTACTGTGATGCATCAAGGACCAGACTTAGGTGTGTCCTAATGCAGGAACAGGTAGTGATCGCCTATGTATCATGATAGTTCTGGCAGCACGAGCAGAACTACGCTACTCATGACCTAGAGTTAGCAGTTGTTGTCTTCGCTCTAAAGATGTGGCGGCACTATCTGATGGGCGAGCGATTTACAGTTTTTTATGACCACTAGAGTCTCAGGTATATCTTCTCACAGAAGGACATGAACCTGAGACAATGGCGATGGCTCGAATTCCTCCAGGACTATGACATTGAGGTAGTCTATACTCCTTGAAAGGGGAACGTAGTAGTCGATGCTCTCATTAGGAGGACATGCATTCACCTACTTGTAGAGGCGACAAAGAAGCTAGCTTCTTTGCAGATATCCATCATGGATAGAGATGGGGAAACCATCTTTCAATCGCTCACAGTCACACCTACACTTCTTCAGTAGGTCAGAGAGTCACAACGTGGGGACATTGACTATGAGACGCGGCATGCATATATTTCCACAGGATAGGCACCTAATGGTTTCTCTATGGGTGGAGTGCATGAAGTCCTTTTAAGAGGACGTACCATGGTGACAGCTGCTTTACAAGAGGAGGTGCTAATAGAGTTTCACACTTCCCCTTTAGCAGTACATCCATGGGTAGCGAAGATGTACCAGGATCTCAGAAAATAGAACTGGTGGCCGGGTATGAAGAAGGTTGTGGCAAAGTTCGTTTCTCGATGTCTCACCTGCCAGCAGGTGAAGGCGGAGCACCAGGTATCAGTAGGCTTGGTACAACCCTTGGAGGTCCTGGAGTGGAAGTGGGATGGGATAACTATGGATTTATTGACTGAACATCCTCGTACTTCCAGAGGTCACAACTCCATTTGGGTGATTGTCGACCGACTCACCAAGTCGGCTCACTTTTTACCCATTAGAGAGAAGGGATCAGTGGAGATCATGGGACGCATCAACATTCAGGAGATTGTATGGCATCATGGTGTTCCATCATCTATCATTTCCGATCGAGATGCTTGCATTACTTCCTGACTTTGTAAGTGGTTTCATGAGGCATTCGGGACGCAGCTACATCTGAGCACCACCTTTCACTCTCAGACGGATGGTCAGAGAGAGGACCATTCAGACTCTCGAGTAAATGCTCCGTGCATGTGTCCTCGACATGGGACACAGCTGGCAGGATCACCTAACCTTAGAGGAGTTTTCATAAAACAACAGCTACCAGTCCACCATCGGGATGGAACCATATTAGGTATTGTACGGTCGACCATGCAGGTCACCTCTATGCTGGAAAGACCCTGGAGAGTCCGCACTTGTGGGACCAGAGATGGTCCAGGCCACAACAGAGAAGGTCTAGGTCATCCAGCAATGGATGATGACAGCTCAGAGCTGACATATGTCTTATTCTAACAGGAGGAGGAGACCACTAGAGTTTGAGGATGGAGACCACATTTTCTTACGAGTCTCACCTCGACGTGGATTACGGAGATTTGGCCGGGGTGCAATCTTATCTTCGTGCTTCATCGAACCATTTCAGGTTCTCAGCAGGATAGGCGAGGTGGCTTTTCACCTAAAACTACCACCTTAGTTTCACCGGGTGCATGATGTATTCCACGTATCTCATCTGAGGATATACGTGCACGACCTGACGCATATCATTGACCACGAGGAGCTGGAAATTGATGACGGGGCTACATTTGCGGAGATCCTGGTGGAGATCGAGGATCGACAGGAGCAGGTCCTACGTGGACGTTCTCTTCATCTAGTGGGCATTAGATGGCAGCACGGGAAACTCCAAGAGAGCACATGGGAGCGGGAGGCTCAGATGTATGCACAGTACCCCCATTTGTTTCCCATGTTTTTGATGTAGCTTTACCGGAACGTAAAGCCCTGAGGTGGGATTAATGTAATGAACCTTAAATTTTGTTAGGCAAAAATCCCTCAAGGTAACATTGCAGTATTTTTGGGTTGATTGTGTTTGTGGACAAAGCCTGTTTTCATGGATATTTTTCGAGTTCCCAAGAAGTTGTTGACATCCCATATTGACAAAGAACCATGACAATGGAAAGGACGATCTGGAGGTGGTACAAAAGAGCAGTACAAGGTGGCGTCGTTTCCCAGTGTTTGCCAAATTTTTGGGTTCCAAAATTTGGAGTTTGGTGAGCATTGCGAAAAGCAGATTTCCATGAAGGTCATAATTTAATATGGAAAAGGCATGAATTTCGCGAAGATAGATGCATGGTTTGGAAATCACGAAGAACAGAAGAATGGAGTCGGTGAATCTTTGTGATTACGTCAAGCTTCGCGAACGACAGAGGCTGAAGCACATCGCGGCGGTGAAGGGCTTTGCGAGGGAGCATCACGGCGAAGGTGCGAAGGAATGTTGTGATTTGCTGGGGAGCATCGCGGTGAAGTCGCGAAGGTATGTTGATGGTTATTTTTCGCGACTACTTCAAGCTTCGCGAACGGAAAATTTCCATGGTGCTTCACGATTTGGACAGAATTCCGGCGGAATCTTTGGAGCTTCGCGATTTGAGATGACAGGGCGTTGACTTCGTGCGGAAAGTTCGAGGGTTGGTGCAATCGCCTATAAATAGAGGATGACCCCTTCGAGCGAAGTACAGATAATTTTCAGAGAAAATCCATTGCTCTCGATTCGCAGAGGTGGTTCGCGAAGGCAGTGTGCTTCGCAAACGGGGAGCTTCGCAGCGGCTATTGTAGCTCCGAGAAAGCTGTGTGCTCCGCGCTAGCTCAGTGAGATTCACGAGAGAAGTTGGTTTGCAACGAGTTAAGCTTCGCGATAGTTATTCACGAGAGAGCTTCGCGAGAGTGCTTCGCGATAGAGCATCGCGAGAGAGCTTCGCGAAAAGGCAGGAGCTTCGCGATGGCTTGCTGAGCTTCGCGAAATTGGGAGCCTAGCGATGTTGAGTGCTTTGCGGAAGTCATTCCAAAGGTAGTTTGCCCAGTGTTCAAAGGCAAAGAGGTATTCATCTATGGATGAATGTTGAACTTCAACAGAGCATCTACATAGAGAGAAATATGCATTCCTTAATGGAAATGAAGAGACCTACAGGTCTATAAACTATGGGTGGATTCCCTTCCAAGAGCAGTGAGCTTAGGAAGAGGAAGAAGGTGATCCTCTCCACCGGCAGTGATCCAGAGAGAGAGAAACAGGGAGTGACCCTTTGGAAAGCAGTGAGCTGACCCTAAACTTGTATAGTTAGTGATCCTGGGCATAGAAGTGATCTAGCCCGAACTTTGTATCCACATCTTGTGAAGAATAGTGGAATTGGTACGACCGGAAACTTGTCGGCGTATGCTCCTTGGACGTAGCCCAGTGCGGGTGAACTAAGTAAAAATCTTTGTGTCTTCCTACTTACGTCCCTGAGTTGCATTTAAAGCATCATCATCAAGAAAACTAGACAAGAACTTATCATAACAATTGATCTAGAGCAAACAAAGTGACCATTGTAATATAGTGGTCAAGATCCAGTGGGGCAGGAAGTATTTCGAAAAATAATATTCATACCCTAATTCACCCCCCCCTCTCAGGGTATATAGGCCCCTATTGGCCCTAACAATTGGTATCAAAGGGAAGGTTGTTTTTATCAGATTTGTTTCCTCTGACTTGGTGTAGTCGATCTGTGTGTTTAAATAATTTTTATTCTCTTATCTCGGTGAGCCATGGAAAAGGGAAAAACATCCAAGAAGAAGAAAAAGTCATGTGGTATTTCTCAGTGTGGAAGTATGTATGGAAAAAGTGTGATTCAATTAAAAGAATCAAACAGTTTACTGAAGGAAGGTCTGAATGAATCTAATAGGGAAAGGATTGATTCACTAAATCATGATGTTGGAATGAGTGAAGTACATGAGCATCAGAGTGATGCTGAAACAGAAGAAGAAATTGAAGGAATAATAGATATGCAAGGTGAGTTGGAGGCTGCTATTGAGGAGATAGATGTTTGGAGGGAAAAAAAAAAGAAATCCAACAAAGTTGTTCATGATTCCAAACTCTATATGCAGCAGTAGGAAGAAGAGAAGTTTGAGTTGATGGAAGAAATTGAGAAACTCAAGTTATCAACACGAGTGAACTCAGAATCGGTTAGTGAGTATAAGATTAAGATTGAATAAAAGAAAAGGGAGATCGATGGCTTGAATAAGAAAGTGAAAGATCAAGTCAAGTGCATTGAAGATCCTGATATTCCAATTGACGTTGGAAACACCGAAGAAGTCAAATCTAAAGATATCCGGATCAAAGTATTGGAGATTGAGTTCAATAAGCTAAGAGGCTTAAATCAAAGGCTTATTGACATAGTTACTGACCTAACAGAGAAGAATGATTCTCATGCCAATGAACTACAAAAGATGGATAAAATGAAAGGAAAACAAAAGGATGATGATTATGAAGAGAATCAAAAGTCAGTTGAAGTACAGAATCAGAAAGCTAGAAATGAAGATCTAGCAGCACAGTTGTCTAAAGAAGTTCAGAAGAATAGAAGCCTACAACAAGAGAATGAATCCGTCTCTAAATCTGTTTCTGAGGAAAAATTAAATGTAGTGAAGCAAAGTGCAATTGTGGAAAAGCTCACACAGGAACTAGAAGATGAGGTGAGTAGGGGGGAAGCTTCTAAATAAATAACTGGATGTCCAACTTGAATCAAGGGAGATGATGATTAAAAAGTTGGAAGAGGATCTTGAATTAGTAAAGAAGGATGTGGAGAAATCCAATTCTAAAGGAATGCCAAAAATGAAGGATGACTTACACATGCTATTTGATCATCCTTCGAAAAGTGATGATAAAATGAAGAACAGATATGCTATTTCTGAAGAGAAACAACATAATATTTTCTCAGCTCAAAGACCAGCAAGATTCGGAAAAGCTGGTATCGGATTTAATGAATCACCTCACATGCAAGATAGAAAGAGAGTTGTGATTCCAGATGTGAAAGAAATCCTATAGGTGCTGGAGATAGGACTAAAAGGACAGTTACCAAAAGTAGTGATGACATGTCTTATTTCTGTGGGATTCATGTCCACACTTCATGCTTTTGTTCAGAGGCTCTGGAATACATTTCAGGCTGTGAAAATAGAGACATTACTAAATATGAGAATAAGAAGAAGCATCATGATAAATCAGAGAGAAGAGTTTCTCAGAGGAGAATATTCATCATATGCTATTACTGTGGAAGGATGAGACACTCTATGAGTATGTGTCAGGAAACTCAGGAGAACGATGCCAGAAGAAGAAGAAAAGTTGCATCAACATCTCAGTAGAGAAGTGATGAAATGAGGTATGCCTTTAATAGAAAATGTTTCATATGTTATGGTCATGGTAATTTGGACAGACAGTGCAGCAAGAAGAATGCAGGGAAGGAAAAAGACCCGAGAAATAGATTACCAACTCTAGTGGTACATAATGAGAAATTATACACTGGGAGACAAAGTGGTAAGGTGAAAAATAGGCTTAGAGCCTCAGGGGAATCACATGGAGCTGAACGAAAGGTGTATCAGTCACCTCCTCTATCGTACTCACAACCGCTCTCAATGAGATAATGTGAACAAACCGGGAAGATTAAGGGGAGATCTACTCTAGGTGTGGTAAAGAAGAATGAACATTCAATGGAAGACTCACCAACAGCGAAAATGAGTGTGGTGACTCATACATCTGATAAAAGAAAGATGAACAAAGAATGCATCGAAAAATCCACATGTCATGTTTCTCAGCGAGATGTGAAGGAAAGAGGAAGACCCCTAAGATGGGAGAAGAAGAAAGGGAAGATTCCAAATAGAGAGGTTCCGACTTAGAGAAATAATCAAGGAAATTGGAATTTTGGAAGAACCTCAGAGAAGCAAATGTGTACTAGCGGGTTTATACCCCTAGCAGTGAGAAAGGTCGAGCCTAGAAAATCTATATATCAGAAAAAGGCACAGAATGTAGGCCATGAATGCCTAGTCATATGGCCAGAACACTTGAAGTTGTCTAGGCAGCTGGAGGAATCAAGAAAATAGTGTGATTCCCTCCAAGAAAAAATCATAGAGTTGACCCGTCAGGATCAACCACTGTCCTCGTTTTGAGGATTCGAGAAACAACCCCTCTCCCTATGTATATAAATGCTATTAACTGATGATCCGTGTGTTTCAGGTTTTAGGGAGATACAATCCAAGGGGAAGTGGCATCTAAGGATGCAAAGTGGAGAAGTGATATGCTCTAGAGTTTCAATTGATTCAAATCAGGTACTAGAGTTGAAGAAAAAATGGAGAAACAGAGCACAATAGGATGTGATTGTGGTATTAACTTTATCTCTTGTTTCCTACACCGAGTTTCAACTCAGTATGATTAGAGATTTTGTTAATGGCTCAACTATGAGTGGAAGATGGGAACAAATGATGCAGGTGGAAAAGACTAGTTATGTTTCTAAACAGATGAATGTTGGGCCTAACTACGGGAAGAGTTGCATTACATAGGGGGGGCATTTAATAACAAAATCAGATGCAAGAGCCATCAATGAAATAATTGGATGACTCGGCTCAGGTGTTGTCAATTGGGGGAAGAAAGAAGCACAGGGAGAAGCAGCAATAACATTGAATTTCATGATTATTTACATTTCTATAACAATGTGGTATCAGCTGACTGCTTTCAGGATACCAAGAAGCTGTGAGAGAAATTCAAAGGTGTGTGAACAAAAATCCTAGAGAATAAGTTTGAAGGAAATGACTTCATTAAAAAATTACATTGAGAAAAGTTTCCTTTTTAAAGTGAGGAAGTGATGTGAGACTCAGGGAGAGAAGAAGTGGATGAAGATGATTCAGAAAAAGATACTGATGGTGAGTACAAGGAAGTAAAATCCTCATCTGCACAAAATCCAATGATTCGAGCTAAAATTGGCAGGCAGAATATCATCAGGGATCATTGAGCTCTAGTTCCGACAAGGGAAATGAAATCACTATAGCATGAACCTTTTCTATCTTAGGTTGAGCTGAAATGCATTGCTGATGCAGCTGATGATGAAAACTGGTTTCAGGCTATGAATGAAGAGCATGATCAAATTGAGAAGAACCAGACATGGGAGATTGTTTTGAGGCCAGCAGACAAGAATGTAATTGGGACCAAATGGGTCTATCAAAAAAAGATGAATGAAGATGGCACAGTGATTCGGAACAAAGCATGTCTAGTGTGCAAGGGGTACTCCCAGATCGAGGGAATAGATGTTGATGAGACATTTGCACCGGTTTCAAGGCTAGAGACAATAAGATTATTCCTAGCCATCACAGTGCAAAGGAAGTTCAAAGTGTTCTAGATGGATGTCAAATCTGCATTCTTGAATGGTTTTCTGGAAGAGGAGGTTTATATTGAGCATCTAGATGGTTTTCTTATTCATGAGGATGAGAACAATGTTTTCAGGCTGAAGAAGGCGTTGTATGGGCTGAAACAAGCACCAAGGGCATGGTACTCAAGGCTTGATCAGTACATGAAAAAGATTGGTTTCCAGCGTGGAGGAGTTGATTACAATATTTATTTCAGCAACGACAGTAATCAAAGGATGATGGTGCTAGTGTGACACAAGGAAGGAATGGAACATTCATTTCTCAATCTAAATATTCCAAGGAGGTCCTAAGAAGGTTTGGAATGGAAAATTCCAAGGAGATGAAGACTCTGATTGCCCCCAGATGAAATTATCGAAAGATGAAGATGGCAAGGCAGTCAATATCACAGAATACAGGAAAATTATTGTATGTTTGTTGTACTTGACTGCAACAAAGCCTAATATTGTTCTCGGCACATTCCAAGCAGCGAGTTATCAGAGCAATCCCAAGGAAAGCCACATGCTTGCAGTGAAAAGAATACTTCGGTATATCTAGGGCACAATGGATTTCGTCTTTACATAAACTGATAAATCTCTGGCAGTGTTATTGGGCTACACTGATGCAGACTGGGCCGGATCAGCAGATGATTGAAAATCAACGTCAGGTGGTGCATTCTATCTTGGTGGATTGTGTATTTCCTGGCTAAGCAAGAAACAAGATTGCATTTCATTGAGCACCGCAGAAGCTGAGTATATTGCGGCCACTCAAGCATGCACACAATTATTGTGGATGAAGCAGCAGCTTGAATATATGGGAGTTGAAGTGAAGTCTCCCATCGGAATCCAGTGTGATAACTCAAGTAATATAAATCTCAGCAAAAATCCCGTCCATCACTCAAGGACAAAGAACAATGAGATTATGTATCATTTTATCAAGGAGAAGGTTGGGTAGGGAATCATGAAGTTGGATTACGTGCCAATAGAGCTACAGGTTGCAGACATGTTGACAAAGGCCTTACCCAAGGAATCTTTTGAGAGGCATCGACTGGCTCTAGGAGTTCAGTCGATTCCCTACACTTGAAATAGTGTGGATGTGGGACCCCCACCCCCCCCCCCCTCTCCCCGTGGTATGGTGTGTTTTTCATAATGTGCTCATGTGTTCTCTACTCTGTTACAGCCTGCAAAGGAATGACCTTTGGGTTCATTGACAAAGGGGGAGAATAGTGTTTCTTAAAGGGGGAGAAAATAGTGCGGAGATTTGATAAATCATAATTGATATGGGGAGAAGCTGACAGTTAGAGCAGCCAGAAAGGGCGATAAATGAGAAAGGGGGAGATATTTTAAAATCTGACGATGCTAGAAGTGATTAATCAAAGAATAGAAATCACGACAGCTGAGGATCATGATAAAAGTAGAACAGTGGTGTTGGAATGGTGTGAGACGGGGTCTAGCTATTCACCAATTGGAATCAGTGTGGTTCAACAATTGGTATCAATTTAGGAATTGGTATCAGGTTGGAATCGGAAATTGGGGGCTGACATGAAGTGATTCATTGATGAACTTTTCATACTACTCTTGTTTCTCACGCCAAGCATTGCTCATGTGGGCTTAGAATACGTGTTAAGTGAATCCTTGAACGCTGTCAGAATCGTAAGAGATGAATGGTGGTAGAGACTGGAAGAAGACTTAGTGAGGTATCAAAGTGCAGAAAATCATCCTGAGCAGAGTTGTGAAGAGTTGTCAACAAACCCAAAGGGGGAGATAGTTGGGAAAAAATTCCTCAAGGTAACATTGCAGTATTTTTGGGTTGATTGTGTTTGTTGACAAAGCCGTTTTCATGGATATTTTCGAGTTACCGAGAATTTGTTGACATTCCATGTTGAAAAAGAACTATGAAAAAGGAAATTACGATCTGGAGGCGGTACAAAAGAGCAGTACAAGGTGGCGTCGTTTCCCAGTGTTTGCCAAATTTTTGGGGTCCAAAATTTGGAGTTTGGTGAGCATCGCGGAAAGCGAATTTCCATGAAGATCATAATTTAATATGGAAACGGCAGGAATTTCGCGAAGATAGGATGCATGGTTTGGAAATTGCGATGAATAGAATAATGGAGGCGGTAAATCTTCGTGATTACGTCAAGCTTCGCGAATGACAGAGGCTGAAGTGCATCGCGTCGGTGAAGGGATTTGCGAGGGAGCTTCGCGGAGAAGGTGCAATGGAATGTTGGGCTTCGCTAGGGAGCTTCACGGTGAAGTCACGAAGGTATGTTGACGGTGATTCTTCGCGACTACGTCAAGCTTCACGAATGGAAAATTGCCATGGTGCTTCACGATTTGGACAAAATTCCGGCGGAATCTTTGGAGCATCGCGATTTGAGATGACGGGGCGTTGACTTCGCGTGGAAAGTTTGAGGGTCGGTGGAATCGCCTATAAATATAGGCCGACCCCTTCGACCGAAGCAGAGAGAATTTTCAGAGAAAATCCATTGCTCTTGGTTCGTAGAGGTTGTTCGCGAAGGCAGTGTGCTTCGCGAAAGGGGAGCTTCGCGACGGCTATTGTAGCTCCACGAAATTTTTGTGCTCCGCGCTGGCTCAGTGAGCTTCGCGAGAGAAGTTGCTTTGCAATGAGTTGAGCTTCGCGAGAGTTCATCGCGAGAGAGCTTTGCGAGAGAGAGTCACGAGAGAGCTTTGCGAAAAGGCAGGAGCTTCGCGAAGGCTTGTTGAGCTTCGCGAAATTGGGAGCCTAGCGAAGATGAGTGCTTTGTGGAGGACATTCCAAAGGTAGTTTTCCCAGTGTTCAGAGGCAAAGAGGTATTCATCTATAGATGAAATTTGAACTCCAACAGAGCATCTACATATAGAGAAATATTCATTCCTTAATGGAAATGAAGAGACCTACAGGTCTATAAACTGTGAGTGGATTCCCTTCCAAGAGCAGTGAGCTTAGGAAGAGGAAGAAGGTGATCCTCTCCACCGGAAGTGAGCCAGATAGAGAGAAAAAAGGAGTGACCCTTGTGAAAGCAGTGAGCTGACCCTAAAATTGTATAGGCAGTGAGTATGGGCGTAGAAGTGATCTAGCCCGAACATTGTATGCACATCTATTGAAGAATAGTGGAATTGGTACGACCGGCAACTTGTCAGCGTATGCTCCTTGGACGTAGGCCAGTGCTGGTGAACCAAGTAAAAATCTTTGTGTCTGCCTACTTACGTCCCTGAGTTGCATTTAAAGCATCATCATCAAGAAAACTAGAGAAGAATAGATCATAACAATTTAACAAGAGAAAACAAAGTGACCCTTGTAATAAAGTGGTCAAGATCCAGTGGGACAGGAAGTATTTCGAAAAAAAATATCCATACCCTGATTCACCCCCCCTCTCAGGGTATATAGGCCCCTATTGGCCCTAACAAATTTCCACAGAAATTTTTTCTTAATTTTTTTTGGAATTCTAGGAGTACGCAGTTTCTGACAGCACCAGATTCCAAGGCCCGCTGTACTAGGAATCAATTTTCAATGTTTAGCTCGGGTACATTTAGTGAATGAACGAGTTGGTATTTCTATCTTTTGAACCAGTGCTCGGAATCAAAACTTGAGGGCCCCGATGAAACCACAGCACCGGTAATTTCTTAGTAAGACCATTTCTGAAGTTTTGTTTGGTCATAAAGAGTTGTTAAAAATGTGTATTAAGAAATAAGTGAAACAAGTTGTGTAACAATTTTTCACTTATAAGTGGTTAAATCCCATGTGAGGGAGTTGGGTTGGGACCCACTAAAATCCTAAATATAGGTAGGATATTAGTGAGGTGGGGGCCACATGAGCCCCCACATTTTCAAATTATCTAACCCCCCTAAACCTCCCATGAATTAATTTTTTTGACTACCCTTTTCAATATTAATTAATGTAAACTAAACTCACCATTAATTTAGACATTTCAAGGTTAATTAATTAAGTGAGTTTAGGTTTTTGAATTTTAAATTGTTGGAAAAACTAATAAAATATGGAAAAGCCCTTATTTTATTTTGGTTTCTTCGTTGTGTTGATAGATGGAGAGTTCTATAATCTGATGAACTTCATCTTCTTCGTTGAAGAACACAAAGAACACCGGAGCACCAAGAGAGAGACGGCGTGCCGATCTTTCCCTTCTCTATAACCGGTGTGAGATGTCATCCTGTTCTTTGACACTCGCCAAAGCCATCAGTGAAACCACCCCTGCGATGCCATTTTCCCACAACGATCATCATTCGACAACTTTTTTGAGGTAGTGGTTGTTTTTACGTTCAGAATTAATTGACGTACTCTGTTAACTCTTTGGCTGCCTGTTATCAAAATAACCGGGGAGGTCGTACCACACGAACACGGCCGGACCTCCTCCCCTTTTTTTGTTGAATATTTTGTGGCTTGGAATGAAGGTAGATTGGTGAAATGGCACCACGTGAGAACAAGGTATATCACGGTGTTGGTGGGTGGCGTCGTCGCGCCGCGCCGGTGAAGCTGAAGGAAGCCGTGGCCAAGAATGGGTCGTGGCAGAGGGGTGTGGCGCTGTCGCACCGTGCCGAAGAACAGTGGAGGGCTATGGATGGGGAGGTCTGTGGTGGAGGCGCGCGGCACCGACGCTCCATGCCAGTTGGACAAGGGCCGTGGCCTAAGGTCGCGGCGGTGCAGAGGAGGGCGGTCAGACCTCTGGTCACCAGTGCTTCAGGGGGGCGGGACCAGTAGGTCCCACGGTAGCAACCAGCCGACTATTATGGCCGACCGGATTCTAGAAATCCAAGGGGTCATAAACCCCCAACAGGTGGCATAGGCGGGCACCCCCAAAGGGGTCGTTTTCTTCAAAAAAGGGGGGCAGCTCCCCCACCTTCCGCGCCGCTTGGTCACAGACCGAGCCCCCGGCCGAGCCGGGCCACTCGCATAGGGCTGGGCCGGCCTCGCTAGACTGGGCCGCCCGCGCCAGGCCGGGCCACCCATGCTGAACTGGGACGCACTCACTGTGCTAGGCAAAGCCCAAGCGGGCCAGACCTGGACCCAGGTCGGGTCGACCTTGGTCCGTCCGGGCCCAAAACCCCCTAAAATCGGATAGCTACGTTCAAAGGCCCATAACATGGACTACGGACCTCCGATCGACGCATCGTCAGTTGCGATGAGATCCATGGATCCAGAAGGTAGATTTGGTATATTACACTTAAGGTTTTGAAGAACTTTGTGTATGCCCGGGTTTGTTCAAACACGAAATTAACCGGGTTTGTTCAAACACGAAATTAACCGGGCCCTTGACGAGACTGAACATTGGGATACATGAAATCCGAACTTCATGTTAGCTGATGTATCGACCCACGTGGCTCGTGGAGCAGACCCTCCTAGAATCAAGCATGTTGTGTGCGGGAACACTAGAGGTGGCTGCGACTGGGACGATGATGACGACTGTACTGTGATCCTCCATTAGTCTGGTAGCGACGACCACCATAATGAAATCCTTCGTGGGTTCGAACGCAATGACTACTGTTCTTGTATCCTATGTGGGTCTGGCATTACCTGACTTCTTTTATTGTATCCTATGTGGGTCCGACAGTATTTGACTCTGTACTTGTATCCTATGGGGGTCCGGCAGAGTAGCTGTTCTTGTATCCATTGTGGGTCCGACAGCATAGCTGGTCTTGTCTCCTACATGGGTCCGACAACTTAGATGAATTAGTGGCTACATCAGATCATCTCTATTGTTTTATGAAGAAGTATACATATGTGAGTTGGGTTTTAACATAAAATCAATATCATCGATATGATTTTTGTGCTTACCTGTGTGGATTGGGTTGTGAATTCTTTTGTGGAATGGGTTATGATTTCCTGTGTGGACTGGTTTGTACTTGGGCTCATGTGTTGGAGCCGATCTGGAAATGATGAATAATGTATATGTATGGGCATATTCCTTAGTATAGTTAGTTGTTACTTCGTGATTGTATCTTTCATTTGGGGGATATCCTTCTTGGATTCTGGGAGACCATCGGGGGTCTCGGGGTCCCTACTGAGTAGCGTATACTCACCCCTGCATGGGCTATGCCTACATTACGTTGTATTGGATGAAGACGACAGACATTGCTGATTAAGGTGGGATCTCATGGATCTGGACAGTACCTGGAGGTGGACCACTAGACGAATGAGCTCGGAACGGACGACTGGAGCCAAGGAGCATAGGAGACTATCTGTAACCACACTTCAGGTGGGGTTTCTAGAGGATAACTCGGACTCGATACATTACTTTCCAGTTGTTGTGCATTCAATACAGTTGTACATTTCTTTCATTTGGGTTTGTATTCTGGCCAATTTATTTTCCAGCACTTACTTTTGTACTCATTTTACATAGTGTATACTCATCTTGCATACTCTGTGGTGTTTGTTTACTTTATAAAGGAAATGCCTTCCCTTTTATCGGGACTTACTCCTTTAGTGCGAGTCTCCAGACCCTGGCCTATGAAGGGTGGGTATGGGGTAGTCACGGCATGGGTTTCGAGGATGGGTCGTGAAAAAAAAATTCGATGGTAAGTTTAAATTAAATTATATATATTAATTAGGATGAAAATGTAACATACTAGACAAATTAGACCCGAGGTAAGGAACTTTGTCTCAATATCTATTATTTGAGGCAGATTTTGATTAATACACAACATAATTTTATATGGTGTAAAAACCCCTTTTACAGTTAAATTCATTCAAATAGAATTTTTTTCTATGTTTTGTTTTACTAAATGACAAAGGTAATGTATCATTTTAATGTATGTGGAGATAATCAACTTTCCACCGCAACGTGCATTATTTGATATTTGGCATCCTTTACAATATGTGATGTTTTAATATGGATAATAAATAAAATGTACCATTTTTATATATTTCGATATTTAGAATGGTTTTGAAAGTGTATTTACAATTACAATATCATGAAATTATTTCATGTGATTGCAAAAACATTTTTTAAAATTAAAATGTTGATTTTTAAATATTTTATGTGTGATGATTATGTAATGTTACCTTGGATATTTGATGGGTGTTTACGTGATAAACAAAATTATGTGTGGTTCTGTGACAAATAAAGGATGGGTGGTTACGTTATAACATTCAGTGCATTAGGTATGGAAGTTAATGGAATGTCTATTCAATTTGTATGAATGATTTTTGGAATATGACAATATGGTTTTTTCATTTAAGTTTGATTATGTCCCAAGTTTAACTTTTATATGAAATATGTGAATTTATATTGGTTTTATGGTAATATATTGATTAAAATCAATGAAATTATATTCAGTTTAGTGTTTATTCTGCTTCATTAAGGTTGTAAGTATTAATTTATTATAAAGCATTCACAAATTATATGTTATATTGAAAACAATCATTTTTCCTACTTTATGTATCCCTTAATGAAAATTTTATGCACATCCCATGTTCTTAAATTTTTTTTACGGGACTAAATGTTGAATGCGGTCAAGGATAGGATCAATGAATGTTCATTCCATTTAAACCATGATGATAAGCATGTTTCTTTTTTTAAGAATTTTTATATTATGAAAAAATGGATACAATGTAGAAGTGTATACATGTAATATTAATGTTTTTATGTATAGGTTATGGATAATTCTCTAAATATCAAACCTATAAATGTTCCTCTATGTTAATTGTTATCTTAATTCAAGATTATGTAATGTTTAAGGCTTGACATTATAGTTGATATCAGAGGTAGGTTTAGATAAATTTTGGATTTATCATATTGTTAATAGATTACCCATAAATGATTTTTATAGAATGTTTAAATTGATAAGGATATATAATTTATTGATTTATATATTTCATTATCTATGATATTTTTGTTCAGAATGGTTTTTCGTAGAGTAAACAATGAAACCGCGATGGGAGGGAATATAGAGTATAATAATCTTTCAAATTAGTTTCCCAAGATGGTGGAATCATAACTGAACAATTTGTTACAATAATGGCACAGTTGAAACATGCTTTAAATTGTTGTGGTATACATACATAAATCAAGAAGATCAACTCCAGAGGAACATGTCTATTGTGGATCGTATCCTGAGGAAAAATCTGACATCATTCTGAGGTTCATCAGACCCTTTTCAAACTATTTGGTGGATCAAATCATTATAAAATATTTCTGATCTGATGATTTTTACAGAAAATCAAAATGCTATAATTTATTTACCATTTTGATTGAGAAGAAGATCAGTAGTAGTCGATGGTTAAAAATTTTAGGGGTAGAGAGGAGATTTATTCTTTTGGTTGTGATGAATCCAAATGATTTTTTCTTGATAAATATTTTCCATAATGGTTTTATATAAGATTTGAAAACTATTCTTGGATTTGAGGTAGGATGTTTACATAGTGGATTTTAATGATGAAAAGTTCTCTCGACTGCTAATGAATACCCCAAATTTCATCCATGATCTTGATAGTAATATAAATCTATTTTACTCATGACTAAACCCATGGTATCAAATTGATATAGCCTCTCATGAATTAAAAATCTATAAGAAACTAGTTAGATTTTCAGAGAGGGTAGAAATGGTTTTTTATAATTACAATTTTTTTCATGAGAGAATGAAAAAAAGGTCATGTTGAAGGAAAAGGGAATGAATTCATTAAATTAGCTTGGAGGTAAGGAAATTAAATTTCCATCTTGTGACAAATGTGGTGAAAATCACCATAGATAATGTTTATCAAATTATAGGATGTGATTCCGGTGTGGTAATACTATTAATATTTCTCATAACAATATGTGTGATTATCATGAAGGACATTAATAGCCATAGATAATATGTTTTAGTTGTAACATGTTAGGGAATTGTGCCAATTTGTGCACAAATTTGATTACCTAGGTCGGAAACAAGATAGATAAAAATAATAAGGGTTGTTAAAAATCATTTTCTACTATAACGTTTGATGTGGGACCATCAAATAAAGTGGTATTATGTACGTTGTTTTTTAGATTATTCCAATGTGTTGTTTGATTCAGGATCTACATATTCTCTCATTTCTGAGAAATTTTTGTGTAAATTTTGAATTCCACCTCCTGAAATGAATCCACAAGTTCTGGTAAAAACACATGGGGGAAATGATGAGGCAAAAAGAAAGTATATGAATCTTCCTATACTTATTGGTGGAAAGAATTTACATGCAATCATTTTTTCCTCATGTAGATTTTGTTGTTATTTTGAGAATGGATTGGCTTTTTGTATATTGTGTAATGATTAATTGTAGAGATAAAGAGGTTTCTCTTCAAAAAGACATTAAATATTTGTATATGAATGAAATATTATGTATGATAACATAATAGGATGCCGAGAAACTAGTGAAAGATGGAAATTAACGTTTCCTTGCACATATTTCTGAAAACAAAAGAACTCTTTAGATTAATGATATTCCAGTATTAAATGAGTATCTTGATGTTTTTCTTAATTATTTTTAAGGTATTATATATTATTGGGAAATTGAATTTTTTATTGACTTAGTTCCTGATGATAATCCAATTTCAAATCCTCTATTAAAATTGAACAAATTGAAGTTTTAGAGTCGAAGAAACAATTATTGGTGTTATTAGATAATGGTTTAATTGTACCAATAACATCACTGTTGGGTGATCATGTTATTATTTTTTAAAATAATGATTCTTTAAGGAAGATTAAACGTGAATACAGTTCCTCGAATAATTTCACTATTAATAACAAGTATCATTTTCCTCATATTGATTATTTGTTTGAACAACTCTAGGGTGCACAATATTTTTTGAATATTGACTTCAGGTTGGGGTAACATCAGTTAAATGTAAATGAAGAAATTATTAAAATGACAATGTTTCATACTAGGTATGGCCATTAAGATTTTGTTGTTTTTCCTTTTTGGGTTAACCAATGCACCTCCTTTATTCATGGATCTTATGAAATGAATTTTTTGTGAGTTCTATGATAATATTGTGGTTGTATTTATTGATGAAATTTTAGTATATTCAAAAATATAAGGGGATCATGAATGTCATCTATGGGTTTTCCTTCCAAATAATAAAAGATTATAAATTTTATGGGAAATTCTGCAAATATAAGTTTTGGTTACAACAAATTTCATTACATGATAACATTGCTTTCAAAAATGGCCTAAATGTTTAACCAACAAGACCAATAGTTGTTTATGAATTTCAAAGAAAAAAAATATAAATTATATTTTATCTTTTCTTGTTCTGATAGGCTATTACAAAAAGTTTGTTTAGATTTTTTCATGGTTATCCAGGTAATTGACCTGGTTAACTCAAAAAATTGTTATGTTCATCTGGGAAAAAGAATGTGATGATTCTTTTTAGGGATTCAAAATAAGATTGGTGAAGGATCTAGATTTTTCATTAAATTCCAAATATGGTGTATTTTTTTATGCAATTATGCTTCATTTTAAGGATAGTGTTGTGTCCTAATGCCGAATGATGAGGTAATATCTTATGCTTCATGTCAGTTGATACCAAATGAGTTAAAGTATCTTACACATTTTTAGGAATTAACTTCTGTTTTTTTCCCAATCAACATTTTGAGGCATCATCTGTATGGACTAAAATGTGAAATATATATTGACCACAAAATAATGATGTATTTATTCACTCAGAAAAATTTGAAAATTAAACATAAGAGAAGTCTATAATTTATAAACTATTATTATTTCATGATTCATTATCATACAAGAAATGACAATTAAGTGGTTGATGATTTGAGTAGAATAAGTATTGCTACAAAAACCACATTATGTTTGGAACAAGAATTTTGATTAACGATTTGATTAAATTTGGAATTGAAGTTGTTCATATATGAAATTACTCTGTTTTGTTTCAGGTGTCAATGAAATCATATCTCTTATATATAATTAATTAACCAGATAAGGATGATAGTGAGTTAAAAAAAAGTTAGTGTTGGTTTAAAAGGGTTTGTTACCTGAATTTGACATTGATAACAATTGTATTGTTAAATTTGGGAAGTGATTATGTGTGCATTGGGATTGACAATTAACGAAGGATTTTTATGTGAATATCATAGTTCTACATATTCAATTTATACTAGAAGTACTGTCACAACCCGACCCTACCCGGGCTCAAGCAGCAACTACCCCAAGCCCGCCTCCATAGGCCAGGGGCTGGCGACCAGCGCTGATGGCACAATAACTCGGGGATGCCTTTGCCTGAGTACCTGTACACACACACGCAGCACACTCAATGAAAAAGTGTAGAGGAAAATAAAATAAAAGTAATTAAAAGGGAAGATTCTATATACATACCATAAATGTGCATCGACCTCTAAACGGTACAAGAAAAGTGCTGAAAAGGAGAAAGGGGCAAAACACGTGCCCAACCAGAAAAGGTGCCACAACTCGGCAATAGGTAAACAAAAAGAATTAGTTGATGGGTCTCCCACCTGGAACCTGGCTACGACCACCATATGTGGTCCCAGCTACCGAAACTCCTAAGATCCCCTAAAGTCATGACCAACTTGTCTGTCGTCTGCAAGGGCACACCATGTACGGGAAAATCCCAAGCAGGGGTGAGTATAAAAATACTCAGTAGGTTACCCCGAAGGCTCGAGGGAGCATCAAAAGAGGTACCAATGGGTGAGCAGGAGAGCGAATAGGGAATAATAGAGGAGTAAAACTAAAAGTGCATTAAAGATAATAGTGAAGAGTCTAGCTCAAACCAACAAGAGGAAAGATGGTAGACTTGTCCAGACACAAGGAGCTGGAAATGGTGAGAATATGGAATTCCCGTCGAGTCTTCGCTACCTATATAAGGGGAGTAGACTCGTCCAACCATGAGAATCTAGACAAAGAAAGCATGTGGCATACCCCCGCGTGTCATCGTCTCTCCTGAATGGAGATAACCGAACCCAGGAAGTGGGTACTGGAATAAGGTATATACATATCCTTATACTCATCAAGAATCCCAAACTACGTCATAAGAGGATTTCCGTCCCATATCTCAGCCCATGAAAACAAGTACCCAACAGTCCTAGAAGTAAACACCATTGATGCCCAACATCCCGCATGTCTGCCCCGAACTACAAGTCAAGGGGCTCAAACCACTGCACCCCTAAACTATCCGCTTTGGGTAGAATTGAATATCCTGCCTGGTTTCAGGTCATGTCACAAGGACGCTTATCGGTGGGGGAATGAACCCCTTATACTTGAGAGTTTTGGGTTAAGTCAAACCACACCTCGTCACTGCCCCGCAGTCGAGAGTTCTCCTCAAAGTCAAAGTCATCACGTCACTGACCCATACAAACAAGGGTCCCGCTCCAATAATCATGGAGGAAAGCCACAGACTAGCCTAGTAGAATGGACTGAGCCTGGAATGCTGACAGGTGTCCCACTACCCAGCCCTGCTGGAAAATAATTCATTACCAGATATCGGGTGACCCACCGCCCAGCCCTGCTGGAGGGTAAACCCAAATACATCATCAGGGGACCCACTGCCCCGCCCCACTAGAGGGTAGACCTTAATACATCATCAGGTAACCCACTGCCCAGCCTCGCTGGAGTGTAGACCTAGAATAAGTCGGCAGGTGACCCACTGCCCTTCCATGCTGGAGGGTAGACCTGGAATGAGTTGACAGGTGACCTACTACCCAGCCTTGTGGGAGGGTAGACCAAGAACATGACGAAGTACAACCCACTGCCCCGCCTTACAGGAGGGTAGACCCTAAGAGGTCGTCAGGTGACCCACTACCCAGTCTCTACTAGAGGGTAGACCCTAATTGTGTTGGGTGACCCACTGCTCAGTCTCTACTAGAGGGTAAACCCTAGAAGTCGATGAGTAACCCATTGCATAGCCCCAATGGAGGGTAAATCTCAGAACTGCCATGGCCATCTATACTAGAGAGTACAATACTGGCCAACTGAACATGGAGTGGGTATCGTGCAATCACCCAACTCCAGAACAACTCACCCAAAAGAGTTTCAACGCCTGTTCCATCACTGGGTGTCACTAGCACTGCTACCGGCCAATCGATCAAGAATGAAACTAGGGGGAGACCACTCAACCCTGCCGGTCAAACAAACGAGCACAGAGCCTAGGGAAAAACTCGACCATGCTAGTTGAACAAATTAGCACACAGGGACCCTCTACGTCGGGAGAGGGAAAAGTACCCAAAGCAGAGCACGACACACATGTGGGGCCCACACGCAATGTGGCCCCCAAGTTAACCCCAACCAAGCGCATGAACATCTTAGGTACAAACCACACGTACCTCCATGCGCTCCCATATACTCCCCGAGTATACCTCACTTCCAGCCCAAGGTTTATCGTGCACCCGGCACCCAATATCAACGCAAAGGTGAGACGTAACATCTCCATCTTGCCACCTCAATGACTGGGTCATAGCCAAACACATCTATTCAATCATTAATTCACTCACACGGGAGTGCACATGATCACACTCCAGGGGTCTACTACAAACACAGTAGAAGAACCACCCCTAGGGCACCGTCACATTTCCACATTTTATAAGATTGTGCAAGAGGATTCATACAACCAAACGGATTGAACCATTGTATTCCTCGCAAAAAAACACGCGATATTGACTACTTAATTGCCTCAAACGGATATCCGATGGAAAAGTCACCAACACCGCCTCACGCCCGAACGACGTCCCATGATCCTGAGCTTTAGCCCCGAAAACAGTCGAGCGCATCACACCATTGCGATCCACTTGGGAAAAAATTTCAAAAAGACTGCTCACACGAGCACAACGGATATCCTAGGAAAAAGATGCATTCTGGTTCACCGCACAATAGTGGTGCTTCGTGGGACCCACAACCCAGTCCCAAAACAGAACGAACGGATCGCACCATAGCGATCCTCTCGAAAAAGCACACTAGATGGACTATTCGCTTGTCCAAAATGGTCATCCAGTGATAAAGATGAAAAAACACCGTCGACGCCCAAACGACCCTCATGGGCCCTGCACCATCGTGCCGAATTAGATTTGACGTATTGCACCATTGCAATCCCCTCGAAAAAACATCCCAAAATGACTGCACGCACGCCCCAAAATGAGGTCCGATGAAAAAGTCGTAAAATGCTGCTCGCAGCTCGAAAGATGGGCCATGGGGCCCACGCCTCAAATTCGGCCTCAATGCCTGAAACTACCCTGGAAAGCTCTGCCTCAGTGTCGGGGTTCCAACACCATTAACGACGCTCAAAACAGACGTCGGATGTGTCCGCGCCGCTCAAAACAGAAATCTCGGGAAAAATGCTCATCCACATAAAGTCACGTCAGGCCTCCACGGCCCCTCGTTTCGGGAATTAAAATTTCCCGAAGTCCTCTCAAAAAGTCTTCCTCGGCGATACGACCCACAGCTGCAGACGACATGCAAATCGGACACCTGTAATGAGAATTACGGGCATCAGAAAAGGGGGGAGGATCCCCGTGGGCTGGACCGGCCTAGACCGGCCGGTCCGCGGCTCAACCGCGCGGTGCGGCGCCGGTTCGCGGTCTGCATGCAGACCGACCACAAGGGCTGGTCTCCTCGCCGCGCGAAGACCCGCCTGGCGCGGGTCTTTGCTTCCCCTGCGGGGTCGCAGCACGCGACCCCGATCTCTCGGGTCCACCAGCCGGCACAGCCGGCCGGTCCTCCCGCTCTGTACCGAGCGATGCTGCCGCGACTGGAGCTCGACGCCGCGCCGATGAGCGCCGCCACCAGTAATGCCACTCGACCGCCACTGGGAAGCCAATGCCGCCACCGGAGCTCGCCGGACTGCCGCTGGAACCTGCTGGAAAACACCAAAACCTCCCAAAACATCGTCAGATCCCTGTGATCACCTGAAGACTCGGAATTTTGATCCGAAAAGTGGGACGGAAACTTCAGATTGAATCCTACGAATCTACGGGGATCGCTCGATAGGAAAACAGTGATTAGATGAAAATAAAACAATCCAAGGGAGTTGCAGATATGGAAATGAAGAAAAACACGGACTCCTACCTCTTGGATGATGCCCGGAGCTTCACGGGGAGTCCGACGCCATGCCACGCCTCGCCGAAGCTGCTTCGCCAGAGTTGGAGGAGGAGAGGGAGGAGGGGGAGCTTCATGCCCCAGGGAAAACCACCAAGAGGGGGTTGGATAAGTGTTTATAAACAAAACACTTTAACTCCCGTCTGTGGGCCTCATACCTGAACCCAAAGCAGGGTCGATGTTAAGCCTCTCCTACGGTAAATGCCACCTCCTGAGCACAACAGTGGTCTCCGAATTTTAATCTGAGGCCCCGTTCAATTGTTATTAAACTTAGCGCCTGAGGCCTCCAAATTACGAAAACGCTCCTGGGGCCATTTTTCACAGACGGCCCGCGCCCGCGAAACATACTCCCCTCCTAGGGTAAACGACATGCTCAGAACTCAACGGTGCCCTCAGTTTTCCAATCTGATCTACTATTTAAGAGATACTCGAGTTTAACCATTAAAAGAATTAATTAATTTATTTAATTATCCGTCTAACGTTCTGAAAGCGGGCGACGGGTCCAAACGTCCTGTACCGACATATTTTATGACGTTCCTACGGTAAGAACCCCATTCCGGACCAATCTGTACACTCGGATCTCTGATCTGGATCACCGTTTAGGATTTATCCCATTTATTTGGTGTTTCCAGTGTGAACACACTGAAAATTTAATTCCGCAGACTCTGGGGCTCGGAATAGCACGCCGTCTGATGGCGCTGCTCTGGAATATCATCAAGAATATTCCAGAGTCTTCCGAAGAAAAACTGGGTTCTTACATAATTCCCTCCTTCAAACATTTCTTCCTCGAAAAGAAAAACTAGAGAGCAACACAAGGTACTATGCCCACACCCGTCTCTTCCATACCAAGAAGAACTCTCGCACAGCTCTGCGCCACCGCACACAAACCAAAGGATTGATATATTAACGTTAGGTCAGCCCTTGCCGATTTCGTGCATAGGAGCACACACACCTCTTCTAGGGTGAGTAACGTGGAAGAATCACACACCCAAACAAGCCTTTGGGCTTAGAGAAAGGTGGTAGGTAACCTCACCATCCCTCTGCACTGTCTCAAACGGTACGAAGGACCTCGAGGGTAGCTCACCTCCCCGGTCAAACCTCTACGTTGCACGCCGCGACTGGAATCACTTCTTGCACCTGGGACAATGCCCGGAGATTCCCTCCATCAGAATATCCATATGGTGAAACACCCAATGATATCTGTTTACGCGAGATTTCACAATTGATGTATCTCAACCAAGACTCTCTTACATGCTCTGAAGCGAAGGAGTCAACACCATCGACTAAACGAAAAAGGTCCCATGGCTTTTATCATACCAACACAGGGTTACACCAATGCCCAGCGCCACCCTGGTAACAACCCAAACAAAGAGTAGGGAGAAAATAATTCAACTCACAGAGCCTAACTATTATACTGCAAAAGGTAGAAGAGCCATAGAGCGTACAATTTATTGCCTCATGCTCTGTAGGATCGTAGACATCCACAGCTCACGGCTGTCTGCGGTTCCAACTGTCAGCTTCCGGAGACTGATGTGGACCACCTAGTGGTGATGAGAAGACCTTGTAACATCGTCCCCCAGCTCTAGCTCCTCCCGCTCCTCTGCTAGAACCACCTCTCTGGGCACTACTATGATCACGACGCTGCCTCTTCCATGGTGGTCCGTATGCTGCCAGCCAGAAGCTCTCAGCAACTCAGGTGGGGCAGTCTCGTGCCAAGTGACCTCGACCGTCACTAGCATAGAACCTACTCTCTTTGGGTTGCACGGGTGTCGTTCGATGCCACTATGGGGTACGACCACACCCCTAAGTCCAGTTGTCATAAATCCACCTACATCGAGGTTATGCTTGTCGACGCCCGCTAGCTGCGACAGACGTCCCGTCTCCAATGTTCCTGCTGCCACCACCAACTTCCGAACGTGAAAAGAAGATCTTTGTCACCATCTCCTGCTCTAGCACCCCAACATATGTGGAAATTCCCAAGGATACTATGACAGCACGAATCTCTAGGCGGAGACCCTACTCAAACATCCGCGCACGGATGTTGCCGTCACGGACCAAGTCTGGGTAAAAGCATGCACGGTCTGCGAAACTAGCCGCGTAATCAGCAACCATCATCCCTCCCTGTTGAAACTGAACGTTCTCCTGAATCCGAACGGAGAACAAGTAGGAGGGGAAAAACTCCTCACAGAACTACAACTGAAAGTCATCCCATGAAACCGACGACTTGTCAAGAAACTGAGTCACAAAACTCCACCAACACCGAGCTGCGCCACAAAAAAGGTTGGCTGCCAAAGACACTCTCTGATCTGTCGGCGTCTGCACATGCCTGAAAAGGTGAACCACTATCTCTATCCAAACCTCTACTGCCTAAGGGTCTGGCTCACCGCTGAACCTCAGCTGTCATTGCCATTGGAACTCACAGAGCGCGCTCAACCTACGCTAAAGCCCAGCTTACTCTGCTAAAGATGTCTTCTGCTAAACAGGTGGTGGTGCTGCTACCGGCTCACCCGGAGAAAGGGGCTCACACGATGGGTCCTGGACTGCGGCCTCGTAGCACACAGGGTCGTCCTCACTCACCCAAGCTGGTATCTTGGCTGGCTATCTTCGCAGAGACATCCTGAATATTATCAAGGAGTACCGTAGTCAGATGGGCATATATGTATATACCAATAACAACGATGGGGAGCTGACTAAAGAAGGACAGTCCAAGACTCAATCCTATGTGATGCACAATCAAATTTTCCTTGTAACAAGTTTCTCAGCATGCCGAGTCAACAAGCGGGTTATAAAGGTCCTGGTGAATGGATATGTCGGCCGTCATACCATTACTGGACTCCCTGGACAATGAGCCACTCTCGAGACATGTTAACACTATTGCCCTAAATCCCAACCAATTCCTTTTATTTTAGGGACGTCCAAATAGTGTCCCAAGGAACGAACCACCTCTGATACAACTTTCTCACAAACCGAAACTACCCGGGCTCGAGCCGCAACTACCCTAAGCCCGCCTCTATACGCTAGGGGCTGGAGAGTAGCGAAGAAGGCACAATTACTCGAGGATGCCTTTTCATAAGTACATGTACACAGACACGAAACACACTTAATGAAAAAGTGCAGAGTTAATTAAATGACCAGTAAAGAAAAGAGAAACTCCTATATATATACCACAAATGTGCATCGACCTCTAAACATCACAAGTAAAGTGCTGAAAAGGAGAAAGGGGAAAAACACGCGCCCAACCAGAAAAGGTGCCATAACCCGGCAACAGGTAAACAAAAAGAAACAGCAGACAGGTCTCCCACTTGGAACCCGGCTACGACCACCGCACACGGTCCCAGCTCCTGAAACTCCTAAGCTCCTCTGAAGTCATGAACAACCTGTCTGTCATCTGCATGGGCACACCAAGTGTGGGAAAAGCCCAAGCAGGGGTGAGTATAAAAATACTCAATAGGATACCCTGAAGTCTCGAGGGAGAAACAAAGGAGGTACCGATGGGTGAATAGTAGAGCGAACAGGGAATAATATAGGAGTACAACTGCAAGTGAAGTAAAGAGAACTGTGAAGAGTCAAGCTCAGCACAACAAGAGGAAAGATGGTAGACTTGTCCCGACACAGGGAGCTGGAAATGGTGAGAAGATGAACTTCTCATCGAGTCTTCGCTACCTATAGCAGGTGAGTAGACTCATCCAACCACGAGAAGGTAGACACGGAAAGTACGTGGAATACCCCGCACGTCTTCGCCTCTCCTGGAAGGGGAGTAACCAAACCCAAGAAGTGGGTACATGAACAAAGTATATACATATCCTTATACTCAGCATGAATCCTGAACAATGTTGTAAGGGGATATCCGTCCCGTAGCTCAGCCCAAGATAACGAGTAGCCAACAGTCCCAGATGTAAACACCATCGATGCCCAGCATCCCGCACGTCTGCCCCGAACTACAAGTCAAGGGGATCAAACCACCGCACCACGACACTATCCTCTTTGGGCGGCACTGAATTGCCCACACAGTTTTAGGTCACATCACAAGGATGTGTCTCGGTGGGGGAGAGTTCCCCTCGTACTTGAGAGTTTTGGGTTAAGTCAAACTACACCTCTTCACAGCCCCGTAGTCGAGATGTCTCCTCAAAGTCAAGGACGTCACGTCAATGTTCCGTCCAAACAAGGGTCTTGCTCTGGTAATCACGGAGGAAAGCCACAGAATATCCTAGTAGAAAGGACTGATCCTGGAATGCCGACAGGTGTCCCACTGCCCAACCCTACTAGAGGGTAATTTATTACCAGATATCGGGTGACCCACTGCCCAGCCCTGCTAGAGCGTAAACCCTAATACATCATCAGGTGACCCACTGCCTAGCCCCGCTGGAGGGTAGACCTTAATACATCATCAGGGGACCCACTGCCCAGCCCCGCTAGAGGGTAGACCTTAATACATCATCTGGCGACCCACTGCCCAGCCCCACTGGAGGGTAGAACTGGAATAAGTCACCAGGCGACCCACAGCCCAGCCTTACTGGAGGGTAGACCTAGAATAAGTCGATAGGCAACCCAATGCCCAGCCTTGCAGGAGGGTAGACCTGGAAGTAGACGACGAGGGACCCACTGCCCAGCCTTGCAGGAGGGTAGACCCTAAGTGGTCGTCGGGTGACCCACTACCCAGTCACTGCTGGAGGGTAGACAATAAGTGCATCGGGTGACCCACTGCCTAGTCTCTACTGGAGGGTAAACCCTAGAAGTCGATGAGTAACCCACTGCCTAGACCCGCTGGAGTGTAAAACTTAGAACTGCCCTGGCCATCACTACTGGAGGGTACAACACTAGCCAACTGAACACGGAGTCGATATCGTGCAATCACCCAACTCCAGAACAACTCACCCTAAAGAGGTTCAGCGCCTGTTCTATCACTGGGTGTCTCTAGCACCGCTACCGGGAAATCCATCATGAGTGAAACCAGGTGAAGACCACTCAACCATACTGGTCAAAAAACGGTCATAGAGCCAGGAGAAAAACTCTACCCTGCTTGTCGAACAAACGAGCACAGAGGGACCCTCTACGTCGCGAGAGGTCAAAGTACGCAAAGAAGAGCTCAGCATGCACCGGGGGCCCACACGACGTGTGGCCCCATGTTAACCCCAACCAAGCGCATGAACGTCTCGGGTACAAACCACACGTACCTCCAAGTGCTCCCGTATACTCCCAGAGTATACCTCACTCCAACCCTAGGGCTATCGTGCACCCGGCACCCAACGTCAACACGAAGGCATGACGTAACATCTCCAACATTCCGCCTCATCGATTGGGGCATGACCAAACACATCTATTCAAGCATTACATCACTCACACGGGAGTGCACACGATCACACGCCAAGGGTCCGATACAAACACAATAGAAGAACCGCCCCCAGGGCGCCATCACATTTCCACATTTAATAAGATCACGCAAGAGGTTC
Source organism: Viscum album (assembly GCA_963277665.1). Lineage (NCBI taxonomy): Eukaryota > Viridiplantae > Streptophyta > Magnoliopsida > Santalales > Viscaceae > Viscum > Viscum album. The sequence continues at coordinate 493,490,358 of OY728162.1, forward strand.
CGTACAACCAAACAGATTACATAGTTGTAATCCTCGTAGAAAAACACACGATATAGACAACTTACACACCTCCAATAGATATCTGACGAAAAAATCACCAACACCGCCTCACGCCCGAACGACGTCCCATGATCCCAAGCCTCATCCCTGAAAACAGTAGGGCACATCACACCATTGCGATCTCCTCAGGAAAACACGTCAAAGATACTTCTAGCTTGTGCACAATGGATAACTGAGGAAATAGATGAATTTCGGATCACCCCACATGTGCGGTGCTTCGTGGGACCTGAAACCCGGTCTAGAAACACAACGAATGCATCGCACTGTTGCGATCCTCTCAAAAAAGCACAGAAGATAGACTATTCACTTGTCCAAAATGGTTGCCCGGTGATAATGATGGAAAAATAATCGTCGACGCCCAAATGGCCATTGTGGGACCCACACCATCATGCCGAATTAGAGCGGACGGATTGCACCATTGCAATCCCCTCGGAAAAACATCCAGAAACGACTGATCGCATGCCCCGAAAGGATGTCCGATGAAAAAGTCATAAAATGCTGCTCGTAGCTCGAAAGACGGGTCGTGGGGCCCATGCCTCAACATTGGCCTCAGTGCCTGAAACTCCCATGGAATGCTCCGCCTCGGGGCCAGGGTTCCAACACCAATAACGGCACTCAAAACAGATGTCAGATGTGTCTGCGTCGCTCAAAATATGAATCTCAGGAAAAAGGCTCGTCCACTTAAAGTCACGTCGTGCCTCCGTGGCCCCTCGTTTCGAGAATTAACAATTACCAAAACCATATCAAAAAGTCTGCCTCGACGATTCGGCCCCACAGCCATAGATGTCATGCAAATTGGACACCCGTAATGAAAATTACGGGCGTCCGAAGAGGGAGGGGGATCCCCTTGGGCTGGACCGGCCTGGACCAGCCGGTCTGCCCAACCCGGCCCGGCCCGCGGCTCAACCATGCGGCCTGGAGCAGGTTCGTGTTCTGCCTATAGACCGGCCACGAGGGTCGGTTGCCTCACCGCGCGAAGACCCACCTAGCGTGGGTGTTTTCTTCCCCCGCGGGCTCGCTGCACGCGACCCTGGTCTCTCGGGTCCACCGGTCGGGACAACCGGCCGGTCCTCCCGCTCCGCGATGCGCGCAGCTGCCACGACTAGAGCTCGCCGCCACAACGAAGAGAACCACCACCTTGAAAGCCGTTAGACCACCGCTGGGAAGCCACTTTCGCCACTGGATCTCGCCGGACCGTCGTTGTAACCCGCCAGAATGCACCAAAAACCTCCCAGAACTTCGTCAGATCACTGCGATCACCTCAGGACTCAGAATTTTGATCCAAAAAGTGAGACAGAAACCCCATATTGGATCCTATGCAACTACGGGTTTCTCTTGATAGGAAAACAATGATTCGATGAAAATAAAACAATCAATGGGAGTTTCAGATATGGAAAAAAAAGAAAAACACGAACTCCTACCTCTTGGCCGATGCCCGGAACGTCACAGGGTGTCCACCACCGCGCCGCATCTCACCGGAGCTGCTTTGCCCGAGCTGGAGGAGGATAGGGAGGAGGGGGAGCTTCTTGCACTAGGGAAAACCCCCAAGAGGGGGGGGAGAGAAGTGTTTAAAAACAAAACACTTAAACTCCCGCCCGTGGGCCCCATACCAGGACCCTCAGCAGGGTCGAGGTTTAGCCTCCCCTAGGGTAAACGCGACCTCCCGAGCACAACAGCGGTCTCCTAATTTTAATACGAGGCCCCGTTGAAATGTTATTAAACATAGCGCCCGAGGCCGCCAAATTATGAAAACGCCCCTGGTGCCATTTTTCACAGACGGCCCACGCCCGCGAAAATTACACCCCTCTTAGGGTAAACGGCACTCTCCGCACTCAACGGTGCCCTTAGTTTTCCAATCCGAGCCACTGTTTAATAGATACTAGAGTTTAACCATTAAAAGAATTAATTAATTAATTTAATTATCCGTCAAATGTTCCGAAAACGGGCGAGGAGTCCAAACGTCCAGCGCCGACAAGTTTTATGTTATTCCTAGGGTAAACACCACATTACGGACCCAACCGTACACTCAGATCTCTAATACAGATCACCGTTTAGGATTTATCCCATTTATTTTGCATTTCCAGTGTGAACACACTGAAAATTTAATTCTGGCCACTCCGGGGCTCAGAATCGCAGGCCGTCAGAAGGCGCTGCTCTATAATATCCTCATGAATATTTCAAAGTCTTCGGTAGATAAAACCGGGTTCTTACAGTACTATGATGTACAGTGATATTTATTATTATTACTGGTGGTATGGAATGAAAATAGATATTGGTCATTTTACTGTGAAGTGATTGACTTATAAATAAGTTAAAGCCGATTAGATGTTAAAAAATGAATTCTTCACAATATTCAAATTCCAGAGTGGAAAGTGGAAAATGTTTCATCAAATTTAATGATGTGATTACTGAAGACATCTAGAGATAACAAAATAATCTGGGCTATTGTTGATCGATTGACTAAATCTGCTCGTTTTCTTTCTATTAGAAATACTCTATCTCTAGATCATCTTTCAGTATTTTATATTAATGGGATAGATAGGTTATATGGATTTACCCTCTACATTGTATTTGATGGTAATCACATCTTCAATTTTAACATCTGGATAGGCCTTTAGAAGTAATTCGGTACTGAATTATATTTCACTACATCTTTTCATCCTCAATCATAGGGGAAATCAGAACAAAAAATTCATACATTTGATGATATTCTACATGGATATTCAGTGGAATACTAGGGAAGATGGGACCAACAAACATTTTTGGTTTAGTTTTCTTAAATTAAAATTTTTCAATCAAAATTTGAGATTGAACCATTTGTGGCATTATATAGTAAGCTGTGTCAATCACCAGCATTTTGGGATGCAGTAGGTGAAAGGAAAGAGGTGGTACTGTAATTGTTAGACAAGATGGAAGATAAATTTCAGTTGATATAGAAATACATGAGGACATCTCAGAGAAGGAAGAAACATTATGCAGATAACCTGAGGAAGGATCTTTCTCTTGATGTTGGTGATCACATCTTTCTCAAAATTCTACAATGGAAAAGAGTGATGCTTTTTTGTATGAAAGGGATGTTGAGTCCACGGTTCATTAGACCTTATGAAATTATGGATAATGTTGGATTAGTTTCATACCCATTGACTTTACATCTAAATGTATTCCCTGTACATAGTGTTTTTCCTGTTTCAATGCTATAAAAGTATATGCCAGATCCATCTCATGTTTTGAGTCTAGAGGTAGATCTATTAGAAAAGAATCATTCTTATGAGGAACTGCCTGCCCATATTTATGACCATAGATAGAAAGTGTTGCCGAATAAGGTTATTTATTAGTTTATGAATTTTTTCAGAATACCCTAGTGGTTGAAGTGGGAAAATAGGAATTTGAAAATTGTTTGAGCGATAAATACCCATACTTTTTTTATAAGTGAATAGAATTGATGGGACACAATTCCAAATGGGGTATGGATGAAATAAACCTAATATTTATAGAATAATACATTATATTTCAATTAATATTTATGAGAATTATATTAAATTTACTTTAAATGGGATTATATGTTTGATGTCAAACCTGGCACACCATAATTGGTTTCTCCGATATCACATGGTGCACACAAGGTTGAGCCATACCAAAAAATAATATAATATTGTTATTATTTTAAATGGTAGAAAACACCTTGTCATTGTATTGGAAAAAATGATCTGAACTAACCATATTATGAATAAAAATGATTGTTAAGTGATTATACATTTATCAAATAATGTTATAGGATTAAAATGAGAATGAATCCAATTTTATGAAAAATACTCTAATAGTTTTATAAATTAGTATTAGAGTCTTTTTAAGAAGAACCCCTTTTAAATATAGTTTTTTAAAATTTTATAGGTTTCATTTAACAAACTATAATTCTTATATGATAGAGGGACATCAAAATTTGCATTAGGAATTTTTTTATTTCTCTGATTATGTTCATTTTTAATGAATAGTTAAAAATACTGCATTTTATGTTAAAAATGTCTTTTCATATGATTAATTTATATTGTTCTATTAGCTTTTTAATTGGTTTAAATTTGAATCAGATTAAATTTTTAAAATTTAAACCAGTTATTATCATTGGATGTAATTACACTTTTTAATTACACATAAACACATGTAAATATTTTGATAGTTATTATTTTTTTTAAAAAAACCATTTTGGTTTTGACCACCAGAATTAATTTTAAAAAAATTTGGGAAACTTCTTGGTATTAATTCTGGGAAAATGAATTCCATATTTCAAATCGGGAGGACTGTATTTTTTAAATAGGTAACTTTTATTTGATAGATATTACAAATATTAACATTAGTAAATATTCTATTTACCTATGTTAAAGGGAAAATCAAGTAAATAATGTTAAAAAATAATAATATAATAAATTTAATAACCCCAACATGTGTCCAAATCCTATTAGACATGTTAATTCCGACCATGGGAATCCATCAGTCTATTTTAGGGTCACATGGTGACACTTGTGAGTGAAAATGAAATTTGATTACATTTAATTTAATGTTAAGGAAAATATAACCTAAACATGTATCTTTTACTAAATTTTTCATATGGTGTTATATAAGTGATATCTTTGACTATAAATAGTTATTAAAAATGAAAATATATATAACTACTTAATAATTTTATTTATAATTTTTAGACAACAACTAAATAAATAAATTTATGACCCAATGATTATGTAGTGATTAACTTATTAATGAATCATTTAAATATATGAGATTATAAATATAAAAATAAATTAATATTGAAACAGTGTATACCATCCACAAATTTTATGGATTTTTATGTCTTGTTATATATTTTTTAATGAATATTTTTAATTAATCATTTTGGTGAGTTTTTTTAAAAAGACATGATATGAAAAGTATAAAAATTGACATAAATGAGTTTTTCAATTAATTAATATTATATTAAATGATATAATAGTCCAGAAAATATAATATTTTGTAAAATGACCTTTGTGCAGTTAAAAATTTCATTAATTATCCATTTTGGGACTCTTGGCATTTTATAGTAACTATATTAACCATATATTATGCATATACAAGCAGATATGTTAAAAGTTAATTATGTTTACTAAGGGTTAAAGCTAAAACATAGGGGTAATTTTATGTACTAAACATGCCTAAAACCACTTTTCTGAGAGTATTTTCACCCGTACTCATCGTAACTTCTAAATATATCACTTTTGAGTTATTATAAATCAAAAATAAATCAATAATAACATAATTCATTCAATCATTGCTAAAGTGTCCCTCCTTCATCTTATAAAATGACACCACCTCTAACCCATTACTCACACCCCTCAAGCCCCTTGGCACATCCAAAATCTACCCCAATAAGATCCCATCCTTCCTCCATTCCATCATTGAATCTTTCTCCTAGGAAAAGGGCTATTCAAGATATCTCATTGGCTCAAATAGAAAGAAGTTATCTGAATTGTCATAACATATTCTCCCAATATTAATTCTTTTATTTTTCCTTCTCCACTCCCTATAAAATTTTTATTAATTTATTATATAAAAAATATTGTATCCTCAATTTAAAATGTATTTTTTATGAAAACGACTCAACCTAAAATTACGCACACCTCTGTTTAATGGGTATTGAACATATTGTTTATGTGGGCGGCAAACTACTTCCTCATGAAATAATAATTGTTCAATATTATATTACCACCTCTCATGTTGGCCATTATGATAGTAGTGTAATTATATATTATATTTATTTTATCTATATTCTTATTTAATAATCATTTAGATTATAACTTTATTGTTTTCATGATTTATAAATACAAAAATTTAATTTGAGGAAGGCATACTCTTGCCACCCCAAAGTGATATGACTCGTTCATGCTATAAATGGACCGTATAAAGGATGGAATTAAGGAACACATGTAATATATATAATATATATATTATAAAATAATTATAATATAGATATGAATCATTTATTTTTCCTTCCTTTAAATATGAAAATGAAATGAATGTACCTTTCATCCATACATACGAATTACCGTCTCCATTAACGGTGCATTTAATTTCTTCTATACATATTATATGCACTATTATAAAAGCATATATATACGATATATATGATATATATGATATCTAATTCATGAATATCATTCTGTATATAATGGAATTTTGACAACTTGGACAATTTTTAATTATAACCAGTTCATTTCTAACATAGGTTATGAACATCGACAAAATAACCGACATGATCTCAAATCATTAACTAATTGTTAATACTAGGTAATAAGTGATATAAAAGGTATAATAAACAATAAAAATGTTCTAAATAATTTATAAATTAAATTATTCTTATTATTTAGGAAGAACAATGAACATACAAGAAAAGTGAGACACAATGTAAGTGAATTCATCTCAATCTCCATTCATTGAGACATATTTTGATTTATACACGACATTCCCTTATAAGGAATATAATCCAATTTTACTTTAAATTTCAGTCAAAATGGATATTTTTTAATGTATCGTTTAACTAAATGAAAAGTTGAATATTTCATATCAAAATAGGCAGTGACAATGACCATTCCGTTGTTGCAAGCATTATTTGATTTTTTTTCTTCCTTGAAAAATCATAATTTTTATATTTGGAAAATAAATTACATATACCCTTTTAACATATTTTTTTATTGTAAATTGTTTTGAAAGTGGATTTACTATTTAAATATCTTGAAAAAATTTCTTGTGTTGGAAAATGTAATTTTATGATTGAAATGATAATATTTTCAATATTTTATGTGTGATGTTTATAAAATGGTACTTAGAAATTATATGGGTGGTTACATGATATGTAAAATAATGGTTGGTTCTGTGATATAAAATGTATGGGTGGCTATGTTATAAACTCAAATTCATGGGGTATGGAAATAGGTCGTATGGTTATATAATTTGTAATAATGATGTTTTGAATTTGATAATATGGTTAATCCATTTACGTAAGATTGTATCTTATGTTTAACTGTTATATTATATATGTTTATTTTTATGGGATTTGTGGTAGTATTTTCATTAAAAAAGATAATTAATGAAATTTTATTCCTTAATTTTTTTTATACTTCTATAATTTGAAAAGTATTATTTTATGTTTAAGTATTCATGGTCTACATGTTTCTTTAAAAACATATTGTTTTCATTCTTTATGTCTCCCATATATGTTATTTTTATGCTCATCCCGTGTTTTACAAAAAAAATTCTCAGGACATTAAGTAGAATAATGTCATGGATGGGATCTTAGAAAATTCATGTCATTTAAAACAAGGAAGTAAACATGTTTCTATGAATTTAAGAGTTTTTATTTTATGAAACAAAGGATACTAACTAGAACTATCTACAAGTAAAATTCAAGTTGTTATGTATATGTAATGGCATAATTATCTAAATATCGAAAGCTTAATATATCCCCAATGAGAATAATAAACTTAATTCATAATTATGTAAAGTTTATTGATGGGGCCTTATAAAACTACCTTAGGAAAATATTTCTCAAGAAAAATATTTATGCATTAATCATAATAAAAGAAAAAATCTCCTATTTATCCCCAATATTCTAATCCATCAACACCAATGATAGGATTCACCTTCAAAATATTAAATAGTAAGATCAACCTTTTTGTTTTTTGAATATAACATGTCATATATTTTATTTTCCAGGAGTTTAGTCCACCATTCAGCTATTGCAGTGTGAGATGATCCTCTGAATATTGATGGATATGAACTCATGAAATTATCCACTACTAATATGTTCCCCGATGTATGATAAATATAATATCATTAATGGATACCACATGAATTTATATCATGATTTTATTGTTACATAATTGGGAAAAACAATTTAGTTTTTATTTTGACCATCTTAAGATACATATTTGTAAGGTTGTTTTCATATATATGGCTTCCTAGTACAAATTATGTGTTTCCTCTATAGAAAACCATTCTTAAATAGACATATAATAAATGAGGAAACATTTTAATCATATAAATATATATCAATTGAACATTATAATAAAGTAAATTAAATTTATGAGTATTCTAATAACAATATCCTAACCCCTAATGTTATATAAACTTGCCTTTAATACTAACTATATGGCATCACCCTTAATCATTATGTAATATTGCTTTTTTTCTTCTATTTATTTTCATTAACATTGAGTACATTACTGATTTTTATTTTTAGATAATTATGTCATATAACGTACATGAAAAATAATAAAGTATAAAATGCATTCTTCTGAAAAGTATCAATTTAATTCATAATAGATAATGTTAAAAATAAACCATGATTTCTTTTTCATGTAATATCGCCTTAATATCTAAATTGACATCCACCATTACCTTAACTATCCCATTACCATTTGAATAAAATTTTAAAACATGGTATAATCACAAAAATCTTAATAAGGAACATAAGGAAAAATGAAGAACCTGTTATTCTGTGAATACTTATAACCATGTGATTTTTTTTCAAAATGTTATACTTTCCAACCATAAAACATATTCACATTAGATTGCCTCATGAATTCATATGATTCGAAAAAAACACATAGTTTACAAAAATAAAAAATATAACTTATGTAATTCATATCATTCATACATTGTATAATTAATGCCTATATATAGATCAATATATATGGTTACATTTTGATTACCCACCTTGGTGTATTCCTTAACTGACATAGGAGAAACACTACTATTTAACACATTATCTTCAATCAATTAATGGGAGAGATATCATTGGATAAAAATTAAATACTATATCATAGAACCACCCATATTATCAAACGATTCCAATGATCCCTGCCAAATTCAATACACTGAAAATAATAATTATTGAAAAATAACATTTCCACTTTAAATTCACATTTCTTTTTAACAAAGTCGGACATCAAAAATAAAAACTCATTAAATGAAAATAAAATTTTAAAAATTTAAATTAATTATAAATACATTTATGTGACATATAATAGGTAAAATTATTTCATTCCATATAATTTAAAAGTCATTCATTTTTGATTTTGTAAAAAAAATTGAAAGAGTAACATAAAAGATGTTTTTAAAAGAATGTCGTGTACCTTGATAATGAATCATCATGTACCATATTAATATTAGTAAATAATAAACCATGTTTAATAATTTTTATTATTTATAACCTTTATCAATTTATATTATTCCATTTTTATGACTTATTATCATCTTATAACATTTTCTTAAGTATTTGTGTTCACATCGAAAACATTGTCAATATTCAGTATTGGATTCCAAAATTAATATGAAATGATATATATAGTGTGAGTGGTCTTAATTCCATCCTATATATAAAAATATTAATGAAATATTAATCTCTTTTATATATATATTATACTTTTAAATCATACCATTTCTTTATTGTTATGAAAAATTGACAAAATCATAATCATGGAGACAGTATGACTTGCGTTCACATGAGTAATGTTTCCATTAACCATTGATCATTTTTAGAATGAATGTAATTATTATTTTATCTTTATATAATTACTATAAAAAATTAGTATCACATTAATCATTTAAATATACTAATAAATTTCATCTATGTGATGCAGTGACAAAAAACGAATCACATCACTTATTGAAGGTTATAATTCATTTGAACACGTGAACATCATTATTATTTTTGTGTTCATATAAAGGTGAGAAAATAGTTGATATATGAAAATTCAATAATGATAAATATGTCATTAATATCATATATAATGATTAATTCTATAATTATGACCTGTCTTGAGATACTGTTATGGAAAACGAATTATTTTAGCTCGTGAGGTGGTAGTTAGCTATACACACAAATGTTTAATTTCATTACAATTTAATGAAATTGGAGATGTATGTAGATTATTATATTAGTATAATAATATAAAACTATTATTATGATATTATAATTACTATCTAGTCATGTATTTTAAATATTTGAATGAAGTGGAAGAAGAAACAAATGAAAACACATAAAAATGATACCATTCATTCAGAAAATCTCCTTTTATTAAAACATTAACACGTACAAGGTGATGGTTATGCCTAAAATATGGAATATATAATGTTGGTGGGACTATCAAATGTTATTTGGGAATGTCTTTTCCATTAAAATTTTTTATGTGTGATGATATATTACAATTTTTTACAATTTTATAATATATTAGAGGGGCGCTCTTCCAAATCATAAAATTAATAAATTAAAATAAATTAATTTTTCTAAAAAAAATGGGTAAAAAGTGGTTTAAAAAATCAATAAGACTATTGTGGGTTGAAATATAAACATCAAATGATAATTTTGAATGTTTATATTATTTTTTTAAAGTTGAATCTATTGTTTTAAAAATTGTTAATTATTATAGTGATATCATGTAATTTATACATTGAGGGTAAATATATTAACTATAACATGAAAACTGACCAATAATAGAGTAATTTTTTAAATTATAAAACATATCAAAACTTTTTTTTGAAATTTTTTATAAATTATATAGCATTTAATAAACTATTTTATATTTTAAAATATAATATGTATTTTTTTTGATTCAATACAATATTATTCTTTTTAAAATATCAATAAAACAGTATAACCTAAACATCATCAAAAGATCTCTAATATGCAGCATAAATCAATCAAATTCTTTTATGGAATCAATTATGTTAAATTATATATATTTAAATATTTATAATATCATTTATTTGTTCATTTCATTAATGAGTCAATTATGGATTCCTAATTGTTTAACAATTTAATTAATTTATTTTTTTCCTAAAAATTATTAATAAAAAAACATGATACAGGTAACCAATATATCATTATATATATATATTTTAATTCTATGATATCCAATGTATAATCCCATATTAAGAATATATTACTTTTCAAAAGTAATGGTGTGACTACATTTTTCTTCTCATTGAATTTAACATTATAAATTTATTTATAAAAACAAGTTACATTAAAAGGATATATCTTTTACCAAATGACGGTTTCTATATAAAAACAATCATCCAATGAAAATAGATAATTCTTTTCCGTAATTTTATATTATATTTACATAAAATTTAACGATTAACCCTTAATCAAGATTTTAAAAATAATTACAAATGTTACTATTTGTAATTTACAAAAATATTGATCCTATTAGATAAAAAATTTCACAAGAATAAAAAAATATGTCTTTTTTCAAAATTCAAATCCCAAAATTTTCTAAAATTAATATAAATTTAATTCCATTACCAGAATGAGAAAATAGGTTTTTATGTAAAAGGTTCAAATTTTCATGTGGGTTTTATATCCAATTTCAACATGAAATTTATTCCAATAACCTATTATGGATTAACTAAAAAAATAATCAAATTACACATTAAAAAAATTAAAATGATCATATTAAAATAAAAAAATAAATGAAAAAAGGGTTTCTGAATTAGAATCGATTATTCATCCCTATTCATTTAAATATAAAATTTACCAGAAAAAACCAAATATTCAACCAATGTAAATATTTATATTACTCATTTAAATATGAATTTTTTTTCCTATATAATTTATAAAATTAGATAAAATTAGATTTAAAATGTGTGAACTATTAAAATTAGGTAAGACGATTTTTTTCAAAACATAATGTTTTTAGAAATAAAAATATATTTTTTATATACTCTTTTTAATCCAGAATATATTTTATTTATTATGTGGTTAATAAAGATGAAAATAACATATTCTATCACTACCTATATTTTTTATGATAATACAGTCCTATTGTGTGTTAAACCAACAAAACTACTTAGGCTCCCATTTGTTTCATTATAAATGAAGCATTTTCATTGTGGTATCCTTTATTCAAAACTATTAAATAATTTTAATTATAATTTTATTAACCGCAAATAGTATGTTTTAAAACATTAATTTAATTATGAATACCATTCTCAAATGGTTTATATAAGAAAATTATGTCACCCAATTAAAAAACAAACACCAAGGGTTTTTATAAAAAAATCACGGTCTTCATCTAAAAAAACATCAAATGTTTTTCAATCAAAAAAATCTTCCAAATATGCATTCCAAAATAAAATAATTTCATTCAAATTACCACTTATTAAAAATTTCATTTTCAATGTGATTTGATCATCCCAACAAATACATTTTTAAATTATTTATTAATAAACAAATTAATCCCTAACAATAAATCAAAAATATATTTTATATTAAGTAAGACCAAAGGGATTAATGATATATGAATTTTGTTAAGAAATTACCATAATTAATAAGAAAAAATTGGAATTCCAAATGAGGGATCAGTAAGAGGAAATTGGAGAAGGTTAACATGGTAATACTAAAGAAAAATAGTAGAAACACTCTTTTATCGATCACTCAATAACTAGATTCCCAAAATTCCATTCAGGATGATAACAATAATCAATGAAACATTATTTTGTTTATTTCTACAAATACCACTAGAATTATATTTTACAAATGAATACCCTAAATTAAAATAATATTTAATTTGTCCTTTTTAACTGAATAATGAATGTTTTAGGTTTAAAAAAATTTAAAATTATAGTTAGGACCTTTAACAACAGAAAGGAATTCAATACCCATAATTATAATCTTTTGAAAACAAAAAACATGTGTTCTATTACTTTCTGGATGAAAATAACTAAAAAAAGAATTTATAAAATAATAAAATGGATGCTGTGTAAGGGTAACATGGTTTACTCTTTTTCAAATATTAAATCCACATTGGGTAAGGGATTTTACCCATATGAAGGACTCTCACCTATAAATAACTATAAAAAATGGCTATGAACCTTTTTTATCATAATAAAACTCTAGGTTACCCACACAAGATGTTTCTAACTCTTACATAGAGCTAGAGGTTCCACTATACTGTAATGGCCCGGACCTCTCTGGCCCATTCCACTGTCAAAAAGAAGGTCACGAACTGTTCTGGAGGGTAAGATGGACTTTTCCCACACTTTGCAGAATTTTGAATCTACACGCCGTGTAGTTTGAGTACAAGTCGTGTACCCCTTTCCGGGTATACCCCGTGTTGCCGGCCGTGTCTTCGCTGTGTGAAATAATGGGTGCACGCTGTGTTCCTAGTTCTGCATGCCGTGTAGTCCTTCCCCGCGTGCGCGTTACCAGTCAACAGCTATGTACCATGTTGGAGCTATGTCCTTGCTGTGTTCAATAAATGAGTACACGCCATGTGTCTAAACAACACGCCGTGTAGTCCTTCTCCGCATATGCGTTACCCTCAAACTGTGTGTTGACCAGTCGACGGCCGCGAAGCCGTGTTGGAAGCTGCGTGGAGAACATGTGAATTAACCGAGTACACGCCATGTACCATAAAGTACACGCCGTGTACTTTTCCTTTTCTCACCAATAAAAGGAGGAGTCCCCTCCTCTTTTTCAACACACACCTCTCCTCCCCTCTCCTTTGAGCAGAGCTCTCTTAAGAGACTCAAAGGCCCTTCCTTCCATATCTTCTTCATTCGAGCTCTGATTTATGATCCGTCAGCGGACACGGGATCTTAACGACGAGGCGGAGCTTCCGATCTTGGATCCATTGTCATTCCTTCAGCCTTTCCTTTCCGAAATCCACCCGAGGAGGTTTTTTCGGGACCGACAAAAGTGATGGACACCGACGGACGTCTTCTAAGGTTGATCCGGGGGAGCGTTGCGATCAAGAACCTGTTGAGGTAGGGATATTACCTTCATCTCACTAATTTGTGAATCATGTGGGATGGGTATCCTCTTGTTTTGATGAGAAACTGTTGAACCATTAAATGAATATAATAACTGGTTAAAAAATGGGGTTGGGAAGTTGTGTTTTTGCTATTGCTTTTTATCCTGTGATATAATTTTGTGAATTGACTGGGTTTCTAACTACTGAAATCATGGTCTATGGGGGCCTTTTCTTACGCAATTAAATGTTTCCCTCTCTTTCTAGAGTTTCTTATGGATGGAAACTTTGTGGAATGTGTAAATTTGATAATCACATAAAGTTGGCTGATTAAATGAAATTATGGAACCCTTGTGTAATCACCCTGGTTGAGAAAAATGGAATAATGAACATGTGGGTGTTGGATTGGATATGTGGCATGTGATGGAAGTGTATTGAGGGTTGTTCTGGTTTGGGTGAGTAGCGGGGCTGCGGTTGGCTTGGTTGTGGGTTGGTGTGAATGCTATGATGGTGATGGGCTGCGGGGCTGCGATAAATGGTATTAAAGGGATAATGACATACGGGCTTTGGTGTGGTTATGGCAGTTGGAAGCGGGGCTGCAGGGATGGGTTAATTGTGTGAACAGGCTATGGGTTGGGAATAATAAATAAAAAGTGGAAGAGTTAATGAATGGTGGGTCATGGTAATGGAATAAGATTAATAATCAATGGGGCTGGTGGTTGATAAGAAGGGATTGGTTGTGTTACTTCTGTATTCCTAACTTGATTTGTGGATGACATGGATATGTTTTACGAACGATCGAAGTGGTTGGTTTTGGATAGTTTCCCAGTAGTTAAGGAACTAAATAAACTAATTTCTGCTGAAAACGGGTTGGGATTGTTTGTCCTATTCATACTTTGTGGTATCAGTTCCAAGGCACGTGATCAGTTTTCTGTTTGGAATCCATAGGTTGGGCTGTGTGTTTGGTATATATATATAACTGTATCTTTTGTGTTTTATCGCACCCCACCCATGTTGAGCACTTAGTGCCAAACACTCCCATTTCATGGGAGAGGGTGTTTTCCCCTTAGTTACTAGCTCCTTCCTGCTCTTTCTCCCCTAGGCTGTGATGGCTTTAGGTGACCTTACACCTAAGACTCTTCGGGTAGGTTTCAATTGGGGTGACTTTAGCCCAAGACTCTTCGGGCATGTTCTACTGTTTCCCAAGAATCTTTGAGATGAGGCACAGGTGTGTGCGGGTGGGATACGTGGTTGTGAGGCCCAGGTGTGTGCGGGGTGGGATACGTGGTTTTGAGGCCAAGGTTTGTGCGGGCAGGATAAGTGGTAGTGAGGCCCAGGTGTGTTCGGGCGGGATACGTGGGGGTGAGGCCCAGGTGTGTGCAAGCGGGGAGAGTGTAGCAGCGTCATGACATTCGTCATTAGGAATAGCAGCTAACTAAAGGGAAATGGTGTGGGGTACCCAATACCCTTCTTTCTTATATACTACTACATGTTGTGCTGGTGTTTTGGTGAGTGGGGCTTGTGAGGTTGGGTGCATAGAATTCCTTTCTAGGTTTCTTATGTTGTTCTCACGGGACATTAGGATGTCTCCCCACTTGTGCACGAGAGCTTTAGGATTCCCTACTGAGTATACTTGTATGATCACCCTACGTTTACATTCAGGTTTCTATGAGGACTACCAGGGCTGTGCGGGACCATACTAGTCAGAGAGTTGGATTTGTTGTTGTTGTTTTTCCTTTGTTTTCTTTTGGTATTGTATTTTGAGATTTCTTGTACTTTTACCTTGTTATAAACTGTTTAAACATTCATGTGGGCTTGGTTTGGGTTTATTTATATAGACTGGTTCTTTTCCTTTATGGTGGTTGACAAGTCCAATTTCCGAATCTTTAAAAATAAAAAGGGTAATGCCTCCCATATTAGTGAAAACATATACCCTTGGTGCTAGTCGCCACCCCAGGGAGAACTGGAGGCGGGACTCGGGGGTCATTATCTCCCTTTCACCATTGCCATCTCAGGAGGGGCATCTTTGGTGGGTGGGGGTCATGATAGAATGGTATCAGAGGTGATGATTGAGAGATAGGATGGAGTCTCGAGTTAGGCACAGTGAGGATTGCATGGGATGGTAGGGTGTCAATGTTAGTCAATCTTGGTGCGTAACATAGGCCAGGGAATACCGGCTCGGACAAAGGATTTTAGGCCCCCCATGATCTGATGAAAGGACTCTGAGCCTACTGAACGACCAAGTGAGACTACATTGATTTCAGGGTGGAGACCCTAGGGAAGTTACATGCATCATCATGATGGTTTTTAACTTGATTTGGGTGTTCTGGAAAAGAAATTGAAATAAAATGATAAAATAAAACCTTGAGTTTTCCTTACTACTTGGGCTTAGGCAATCCTTGTTTACCGTATAGCTATGGAACCTGGACATCACTCCCGGGTGGCTCAGATGGCCAAGGCCCAGTAGATTTAGGCGGTCTATCAATTGAGGATTGACCGAGAGGAGGAAGATAGCCATTGGAAGAAGACTCTCTGTTCGTTTCAGCGGCAGACCCTCAAGAAGTATGAGGGTAGTACTTCGGATACAGAGACAGAGGGGAGGCTTGAGGAGCTAGGGATCACTTTTACCTTGATCCATGCTTTGAGGGAGTACTGGGATCCCCTAGAAGTCAGTCAGCTTAGAGGCACGACACGATAGTGGTGGACACTCTACCTCGGAGAGAGGATAGAGGAAGAGGTTCCTTGGGCTGACATTGAGAAGGAATTCCGAGAGGAATTCATTTCTTCCATGATCAAGGCGGAGAAGCGGTAGGAATTACTCTCACTTCATCAGGGGAGTATGACAGTACGAGAGCTTGGGATCAAGTTCAATGATCTTCTACACTTTTCTCCGGATCTCGTTCCGGATGAGGAGTCTCGGGTGAGACGTTTGGAGGAGGCACTCTGTCCTTCGCTCTAGTATGTTGTCACCACCTTCACCCTTCTGACGCACATAGAAGTACAGAAGAAGGTAGAGGTTGTAGAGAGGATGCACTCGCTGGGAGGTGCACCCTGAGAGGGGATCCATCCAGGTTCGTCAAAGGGGAAGGAAGTTAGAAGCAGGTCTCCTGCGATAGGACCTTCCAGGTTCATGCTAGTGGGGAGCAGGCCCCAGAAGTTCCAATTCAGATCTTCGGGTCCTTGTCCTTTTTTCACGAGCCTAGGACTGACGTGTTTTTCTTTTGGAGGTTTCGGGCATGTTCAGAGTCAGTACCCGACCCGAGCTCAGTATGGTGGAGGTGGGCAGGTTCAGCGCCCACCTCAGCAGCACCAGTTGTTGGGGATGCCCTTCCAACAGCAGGAGGACCATGCTCCTCCAAGGGAAGACTTTGCGGGAGGAGGCCAACCTCAGGGTGCTCCTCAAGGACTTCGACCGGGGCGTGGTTGAGGAAGTGGACAACATTAGAGAGGCATAGGAGCTGGACGAAGACAATTGCATGCAGCAGAGTTGGCACCTCCAGCAGGACCATAGGTGGTGCGAGGTACGATTTGTTTGTTCTACACTCTTGTTTCTGCTTTGTTCGATTCAGGAGCCTCGCACTCCTTTGTTGCACCTGGTCTATCCCATTCTGTGGGACTAGATGTAGAGAGACATTCCGTACCACTGGTGCTGAGTACACCAGTTGGAGGCCAGACCAACGTATGTTGTGTTTGCAGGGGATGTGGGATGATGTTGGGACCACATCGATCTAGTGGGGACCATCTTCTGTTATAGATTTAGCCATACGTTTTCATCCTAGGCATCGACTGGTAGTTTTCTGTTAGCGCCATTATTGACTACTTCCGGAGTCGTGTTCTCTGACATGGATGGGCAGTGCATATCTTTTGTTGGCGAGAGGAGCTATCAGGTGGGAATCCAGCGCGTGGAGCCTCTCATTTCTTTGTTAGGCGGGTTATCAGTGGTTCCAGCTGATACAGAGATGATGGATGTCCCGGAGGTTGTTGGGGAGTTCCTCGATGTTTTTCCTGATGAGGTTGTGACACTACCCCCCTAACGTGACGTTGAGTTCAGTATAGACTTACAGCCTGGGGCACGTCTGATTTCGATGGCCCCTTATCTGATGGCACCTTCAGAGTTGCGGGAGTTGCGGTTTCAGATTGATGATCTAATGGAGAAAGGTTTTGTTCGACCCAGCGTATCTCCATGGGGTGCTCCAGTTTTGTTCGTGAAGAAGGCAGATGGTGGTATCAGGCTATGAAAAACTACTGAAGGTTGAACCAGGTAATGGAAAAGAACCGTTACCCCCTTCCAAGGATAGATGATCTCTTCGACCAACTGAGGGGAGCAGGTTGGTTTTCCAAGATTGATCTATGATCTGGATATCATCAGCTGAGGTTAAAGGACAATGACATCAAAAAGACGGCTTTTAGGTGCAGGTATGGGCACTTCGAGTTTGTGTTGATGTCATTTGGTGTTATGAATGCACTGGCTGTGTTCATGGGACATATGAACTTTGTCTTCCGGGAGTTTATGGACCAGTTCTTCATTGTGTTTATCGATGACATTCTGTTCTACTCAAGGTTAGAGGAGGAGCACATTTAGCATCTTAGGGCTGTCTTGTAAGACCTTCGAAACCACCTTCTTTACGGGGAATTGTCGAAGTGTAAGTTCTTGACTCAATATGTACACTTCCTTGGGCACGTGGTGTCTCAGCATGGAGTGTCAGTGGACCTGTCAAAGGTGGAGGATGTTGTTTCTATGGAAGCACCCAAGAGCGTGACATAAGTTCGTTGTTTCCTGGGGTTAGGAGGTTATTATCGAAGGTTCGTTTCAGACTTCTCTTGAGTTGCTGCTCCTTTGACAACTTTGACGAGGAAGAACCAGGTCTTCCTATAGGGCGAGCAGTGCCAGAAAGCTTTTGACTACCTGAATGAGAATTTGGTTAGTGCTCCCATACTCAGGTTTCCAGAGGAAGGGTTTTTGTATGAAGTGTTTTGTGATGCTTCTGGCCTTGGTCTGGGGTCTGTATTGATGCAGAAGAAGAAAGTGATTTGTTATGGGTATATGCAGTTGTGCCCTCACGAGCGTAACTATGCCACCCATGACCTGAAGCTTGCATCAGTAGTGTTCGCACTAATGTTGTGGCGACATTACCTCTTTGGGGAGCACATTGTGGTCTCCTCGGATCACAAGATCCCGCGTTATATCTTCTCCCAGTGTGACCTGAACTTACGGCAGTGGAGATGGGTCGAGTTTCTCTAAGACTATGACTTTTAGATCTATTACACTAACGGTAAGGGAAACGTTGTGGCCGATGCCCGGAGCAGGATGTTGCATTAGGAAGTGGTTCGAGATTATGATGATGCTTGGAAGGCGATGGGAGAGTTGGCTACCTTGCACTTGGATGCCATGGTAGAAGGTTTTAGAGGTTGATTGTTTTAGATGACTATGCAGTACTCCTTGATGCAGCAGGTGGAAGAGTCCCGGT
Organism: Viscum album; assembly: GCA_963277665.1. NCBI lineage: Eukaryota > Viridiplantae > Streptophyta > Magnoliopsida > Santalales > Viscaceae > Viscum > Viscum album. The sequence goes on from OY728162.1 coordinate 493,509,664, forward strand.
GGGGGGACTCTGAGGTGGAAGTGATGCGGGATCGTGTCGATCAGGGGAACGCTTCAGAAGGACGGTCAGAGGACAGCTGACATCGGATGCTCTTCCATGGAAGGTTGTTTGTCCCGGAGACAATGCGTGAGGGAGTTCTTCGTGAGTTCCATAGCTCAACCTTGGCGGTACATCCAGGAGTTTCAAAAACGTACCAATGCCTGAGGGAACAGTTTTGGTGGCCCGGGGTGAAATGGGTAGTGGGATAGTTTGTGGCTAAATTCCTAGTGTGTCAGCAAGTGAAGGCTGATCACCGTGTTCCCAGTGGTTTGTTGCATCTTTAGATGTCCCCGTGTGGAAGTGGGATGACATCTCAATGGACTTCTTCATAGGGCTACCCAGAGCTCAGGGTGGTTATGATTCTATCCAGGTAGTGGTGGATCGTCTAATGAAATTAGATCACTTATTAGCAACTAAGTAGTCGGGCCCGGTGAGTACCTTATTATAGAGGTACGTAGACGAGGTTGTGCGGTTTAATGGAGTCCCAAAGACTATCATCTAAAATATGGATACTCGGTTTACCTCACGAGTATGGAGGAGGTTACAGCATGCTTCTTGCACCCAGCTACGCCTTAGCACTGCTTTCGACCCCCAGACCGATGGGCAGATAGAGCGGACTATCCTGACGTTGGAGGACATGCTGCGAGCATGCGTTCTGGATTTCAGAGGATCATGGGTACGACACTTGACATTAGTAGACTTTTCCTACAACAACAGCTTCCACTATACTATTGGCATGGAACCGTATGAGGCTTTGTATGGAAGGCCATGACGTTCACCCATTTGCTGGGCAAGGGTTGGTGAGACAGGTGCTCTTGGGCCAGAGGTAGTGCAGAGCATCACAGAGAATGTCCAGCTTGTAAGTGAGAGGATGAAGGCGTCTTAGGACCGACCGAAGTCTTATAATGATCGTCGGAGGAGGCCTTTGGAGTTCGAGGAGGGAGATCACGTGTTCTTGAAGGTTTCCCCTCGACGGGGTCAGCGGAGGTTTGGGAAAGGGAACATGCTCTCACCTAGGTTCATCAGACCTTTTGAGGTGTTGAGGCGAGTTGGCGAGGTGGCATATCAGCTAGCCCTACCCCCTCAGTTGGATAAGGTTCATGATGTCTTCCATCTCTCCCATCTTCGTCGGTACTTACACGACGACTCACATGTTATCGACTAGGTAGAGTTAGATATGGGGGATGACACGACCTTCGAGGAAAGACCAGTCAGAATCGAAGATTGTAAAGTGAAGGTGCTCCATGGATGAACCATTCCGTTGGTTCATGTGAGGTGGAGGCATGACGGCCTCGAGAGGAGCACTTGGGAGCGGGAGACCCAGATGCACTCTCAGTACCCAGAGTTGTTTTAACTTGTGTTTTTTCCCTTTTTCTTCTAGGCCTTGTGTTGATGTTTTACTATGTACCCTTGTAATATGGAATGCGTGGCTTGTCAGTTGTGAGACCTTTTGTTTCGATGTTCCCTGGTAATTTTTAACATGTAAGGATGTGGGGGGAAAGTTATAAAACATGATCCTTAATCGAGACGCATTAATGCGGATGCGATTGAACCCGTGCGGGTGAGTATGTGCCGCCTAAATCAGATAATATCTCGACGAAGGAGAAGGAATTATTAACAAAACCACATGTTCGGGTAGTGTTGGTTATGTGGTGTAGGGTGTAGTGTGAGTTGAAAAATCCTAATATACAGAAATGGGAAGGACCAACCCTTAATCAAGACGCATTAATGCATATGCGATTAAACCCGTGCAGGCAAGTCAGTGCCGCCTAAAGCGGATAATATCGTGACATAGGAGAGTAAATTTCTAACAATTGTAATTAGGGTTGTTGGTTGGGATCCTATTATAATGATAACCCTAAGAGGTATCTTGTTGGGTTCCTCTGGTTGGTTTTTTGAATTCTCTGGGACAATAATGTTTTAAGAGGTATCTGATGTAATGGCCCGGACCTCTCCGGCCCATTCCTTTGTCAAAAAGAAGGTCATGAAGTGTTTTGGAGGGTAAAATAAACTTTTCCCACACTTTCCTGAATTTTGAAACTACACGCCGTGTAGTTTGAGTACACGCCGCGTACCCCCTTTCCGGGTATACCCCATGTTGCAGGCCATGTCTTAGCTGTGTGAAATAATGGGTGCACGTCGTGTTACCAGTTCTACATGCCATGTAGTCCTTCCCCGCGTACGCGTTACTAGTCAACGGTCGTGTACCGTGTTGGAGTCGTGTCCTTGCTGTGTGAAATAAATGATTACATGCCATGTGTCTGAACTACATGTCGTGTAGTCCTTCCCCACGTATGTGTTACCCTCAAACTGTGTGTTGACCAGTCAACGGCTGTGGAGCCGTGTTGGTAGCCACGTGGAGACCATGTGAATTAACTAAGTAGAAGCCATGTACCATAAAGTACACGCCATGTACTTTTACTTTTCCTGCCTACAAAAGGAGGGGTCCCCTCCTCCTTTTCAACACACACCTCTCCTCCCCTCTCCTCTGAGCAGAGCTCTCTTAAGAGACTCGAAGGCTCTTCCTTCTATAACTTCTTCGTCCGAGCTCCAATTTACGATCCGTCGGCGGCCACGGGATCGTAACGACGAGGCGGAGCATCCGAGATTAGATCTGTTGTCTTTCCATTGGCCTTTCTTTTCCGACTTCTACCCGGGGTGGTTTTTTCGGGACCCGACAGAAGTGACGGACGCCGACAAACGTCTTCTAAGGTTGATCCGGGGGAGCGTTGCGATCAGGAACCTGTTGAAGTACGGATCATACCTTCGTCTCTCTAATTTTTGCATCATGTGGGATGGGTATCCTCTTGTTTTCATGAGAAACTGTTGAACCATTAAATGAAGATAATAACTGGTAAAAGAACGGGGTTGGGAGGTTGTATTTTTGCTATTGCTTTATATCCTATGATATTATGTGGTGAATTGACTGAGTTTCTACCAACTAAAAATCATGGTCGATGGGGGCCTTTTCTTACGCAATTAAATGTTTCCCTCTCCTTCTGGATTTTCTTATGGATGGAATCTTTGTGGAATGTGGATATTTGATAATCACGTAATGTTGGATGATTAAATGAATATCTGGAACCCTTGTGTGATCACCCCGGTTAAGAAAAATGGAATAATGAACATGTGGGTGATGGTTTGGATGCGTGGCATGTGATAGGGGTGTTTTGTGGGTTGTTGTGGTTGGGGTGAGCAGCGGGGCTGCGGTTGTCTTGGTTGTGGGTTGGTGTGAATTCTATATTGGTGATGGGCAGTGGGGCTACCATAAATGGTATTAAAGGGATAATGACGTATGGGCTTTGGTGTGTTTATCGAAGTTGGCAGCGGGGATGTAGGGATGGGTTAAATGTGTGAACGGGATATGGGTTGTGAATAATAAATAAAAAGTGGAAGAGTTAATGAATGGTGGGTCATGATAATGGAATGGGATTTATAATCAATGGGGCTGGTTGGTTGATAAAAAGGGCTTGGTTGTGTTGCTTGTGTTTTCCTAACTTGATTTGTAGATGACAGGGATAATTTTTACAAACGATTGATGTGGTTGGTTGTGGATAGTTTCCCAGTAGTTAAAGAACTAAATAAACTAATTTCTGCTGAAAATGGGTTGGGATTGTTTGGTGTATTCATACTTCATTGTAGCAGTGCCAAGGCACGTGATCCGTTTTCTATTTAGAAGCCATAGGTTAGGATGTGTGTTTGGTATATATATAACTGTATCTTTTGTGTTTTATCTCACCCCACCCATGTTGAGCACGTAGTGCCGAACTATCCCATTTCATGGGAGAGGGTTCTTTTCCCTTAGTTACTAGCTCCTTCCTTCTCCATCTCCCCTAGGTTGTGATGGATTGAGGAGACCTTTCACCTAAGACACTTCGGGTAGGTTTTGATTGGGGTGGAATTAGCCCAAGACTCTTTGGGAAGGTTCTACTGTTTCCCAAGAATCTTCGGGATGAGGCCCAGGTGTGTGCGGGCAGGATACGTGGTTGTGAGGCCCAGTTGTGCGCGGGCGGGATACGTGGTTGTGAGGCCCAGGTGTGTGCGGGCGGGATACATGGTTGTGAGGCCTAGGTGTGTACGGGAGGGATACGTGGTTGTGAGGCCCTGGTGTGTGCGGGCGGGATACGTGGTTGTGAGGCCCAGGTGTGTGCGGGCGGGATACATGGTTGTGAGGAACAGGTGTGTGTGGGCGGGATATGTAATTGTGAGGCCCAGGTGTGTGCGGGCGGGATACGTGGTGGTAAGACCCAGGTGTGTGTGGGCGGGGAGAGTGTGGCAGCGTCAGGATGTTCGTCGTTAGGAAGAGCAGATAACTAATGGGAAATGGTGCAGGGTACCCAATACTCTTGTTTCTTATATACTACTACCTGTTGTGCTTGTGTTTTGGTGAGTGTGGCTGGTGAGGATGGGTGGATAGAATTTCTTTCTAGGTTTCTCATGTTTTTCTCACGGGACATTAGGATGTCTCCCCACTTGTGCACAAGAGCTTTAGGTTTCCCGACGGAGTATACTTGTATGCTCACCCTACGTTTACATTCAGGTTTCCGAGAGTACTACCAGGTCCGTGTGGGACCCGACTAGTCGGACAGTTGGAGTTGTTGTTGTTGTTGTACCTTTGTTTTCTTTTGGTATTGTACTTTGAGATTTCCTGTACTTGTACCCTGTTATAAACTGTTTAAACATGCATGTGGGATTGGTTGGGGTTTATTTATATGCACTAGTTCTTTTCCTTTTTGGTGGTTGACTTTTCCTATTTCCTGATCTTTAAAAATAAAAAGGGTAATGCCTCCCATATTTGTGAAAACATATACCCTTAGTGCTAATTTCCACCCCGAGGCCTACTGGAGGCGGGACTCGGGGGTCATTATCTCCCTTTCACTATTGCCAGCTCAGGATGGGCATTTTTTGTGGGAGGGGGTCGTGACATATACTTCCTCTATAAACTCTTGGTTTCCCTTATGAAGTGTGGAATTCATTTATACAATGCATGAGGCACCCTTACACAAAATTTGATGAACCATAGGTAACCTTACACAAACCATTTAAAGGGGATATACCATTACATATCCCACTAAAAATTTGATATACCCTTACCTAGCCCAAATGAATGTCCCTTCACCCTTAAATATTAAATAGTATTTCACCCTTACCATTATGTAGCATGTGTTTTACCAATACATTACCCTTTTAAATCATGTAATACATTAATGTAACACACCATAATTCACATACATAATGATATGAAATCTATAATATTATTTAGAACCCATTCCTTTTGTAAGGGTAATAAATTAAGTTAAAAATTAATTAATTACCGAATATATTTTTTATTAAATAAAACCAAAATGTTTTAATATGAGAGTACAAAGTCCCTAACACTTTCAAAACTGAAAAAACATCATGAGATACTGAAAATACTAAAATAAATCATCCCGATGTAAAATAATACAACTTAGTTATACCAATTCGAAATATTAAATCTATTTTTTAATAATTTATTTCGAAATGAGATAAAAATTAATTATAATATAATATCTATATAAATCATATTAAATAAAGTTTATAAAAAATTTGATAGAATAAAAAATTTCATGCATAGGATTATGAAATAAAATTAATTGTACTTAAAATTTAAATTATAATATATATCACTATTGATGAAAAAAATTTCATTACTATACTTTTCCCATTTATTTAATTATGATTTCATAAATATTATGAAATTTGTAAAAATAGTTTTTTATTATTCAAGAAAAAAATTACACTTTTTGGAAAATCATAGAAATTTATCCCCGTAAAATATATTCATGCATAATCAACAATGAAGTTCGTTTTTTCAAAAAAAGAGTTTGAATATTTAGAAATTTACTTTTATTTGAAAACCTAAAATGTAATTCAAAAATTATCTTATTAGAATATAACTTTAAAAAAATATAAATTGTTTTATTTATCATTTATTTATTTGTTAAAAATTAAATAAGGGTAAATATATTATTAATTTAAAAAATATTTTTAATAATTATTCGAAAATAATATATTTAGTTATTATTAAAATTCACATATCAAATAAATACATTATTTAGTAAAATAATTTTTAGCGCAAAAATTACATTTACTTTTAATTATTTTCTTAATGTTAACTATTTGGTTAATGATAATTTATTTTTATATATACTATCTCAATACATATCACCTAAAATCAGTCATCATTAGCAATTAATTTTATTTGGATAACTGTACCCCACACATCATAAAAAATATTTTGTTGAAAAATATTACATTTATATTAAATATTATAAAAAAACAAACCATTAAAATTATTTTTATATATTCTATAAATGTGACTATTTTATTCTTTTGTTTATAAATAGTTCTTTTAATTTAATAAACACATCATATTATATATTGGTTATAATACATGTCATACATAAAAAAGTAGTGATTTTTTAAATTTATATTCTTTTTATTCTAAATTTTTCATTCTCTAATTTTAAATATCTCTCTGAAAACAATTTTTTTACCAATCTAGTATAATTATATTCAAGGACCATATTTATAACACATATATTTCCCTTTATAATGAATATATATATATAATATAAATTCATTATATTCTCTACTCATATTCCTCTCTTCTCATTATATATTTTTCTGATAAGTATTTTAATAAAAATTTCCCAATAACATTGTTTTTATGTTGGTAGATATTGTTAAAATAATGGAAATTCCCAAGGGTGAAGATCATCTAAAGGATATCCCAAATTTAAGGATATAAATCATTTCTCTTTTCTTTCTTATATAAATTTTTTCATATTTCATGAATTTAACCATTCATTGAATTTGATATTCCACAGAGTGTAATATACAGTTTCATGTACCATTATAGTATTTTTTTTAAAGAAAAATTGAGACCTTATTGTTATTTTTTTCAAATATTTTATAACTTATTTTTTTTATTTTTAATTAATTGGAAAAAAGTCATTATTATTAAAGCCATGTTATTGTAAGAAAGAATAAGTTTGAAAAAACATTACATATTATAGAATGAATATTATTGATTATGTAATCTAATTCATCTCTATCACAAGTTAGATGATATCGATTAGAATTACACTATACAATTCAATATACTTTATAATTTTAATATCATCATTTTTAGATTATTTGAAAACTAATATAAAATATTACTTAATTTATTTGAGTAAAATACATTTGAATGTTAATGCTATGTATGATCTAATCCTCTATGAGTATATTCAAAGAAGAGAGATATAAATATTGGCTTCTAATTCCCTTATCGTGAATGAAAAATGTAAATATATATAGTGTTATGATTATTTGGTATGATAAAAATCAAGAGGAAGGTATTATAAAAATGTAATATTTCATTTTCATACATTTTAGAATAATTGGATGAATTTAAAGCTCACAAATATTGGGTGAAATAATTTAAAAGAACCTAAAGTTAATGCATAATATAATACAACTGATGTAATTAATGACTCTTTCACCATATAGTACATTTCCTAATGAGAACATGAAAATTTAAAATAGGGATATTTTCTATTCAACACTATGGAACAACATCTAATATTTATTTATTAAATTAATTGATCATTAATCTTGTTGATGTTAACCACCTATAAATTTATTCATGGGGTAATGCATGAATCAAAACATTTAGTGGGATTTTTCACATTTTATTTAATATGATATATATTATTAGATTGAGAGGAATTCATATTTAAATTCATTATATTGATGGTTCTGGGTTTATAATAAAGTACAGTAGTGTTTCTTGTAAAATTACCAAGGTAAATATTCTACACTATATATAAATAAAGAGCGGATGATTGTAAAATATACCCACAAATTAAAATAAAATTATTTCAATTAAAAAAATTATTTAGGATTCACAGGTGTGGAATTTAATGATGGAATTTTTTTTATTAAATAGATGAATGTGAATATTAAATAATTTGAAAAAAGATTTTATTATTTAATAAATAATTACAAACACAGAAGGTTGGGATAATAGTCATAGTAAAAAAATTATATTTGGTAACTTGAACCAACACCTTAACTAGTAGGGTCAATTTATTATGTGATATTTGTTAATTAATCACACTGAAGGTATGTTTTTTCTTTTTTAAATGAGTGATTTATTTTTTATCATATTCTAGAAAATTAAAAAAATTGATAATGATTCAGGATCAATGTTGAAATGATTAATATCTAATAATAGAGGTGTCTATAATAGTAAATAGTTCCACGAATAATTTTATAACATTGTAATTCATATGAATAATATTGTTTAGGGTAAACCAAAACAAAATACTATTTATTAGTTCAGGAATATAAAATTTATTGAATGTGTTATGTGTTTGAGGCTAAGCATACGGTGGCCCAAGAACCTATAGGAAATGGCATTGAATATAAAAGAATATCGCATGAGCATGAGTCAATCTATACCAATAGGATAATTTTAAGCATATGATATCTTATTATGAATTGATCAAATACTCTATCTTTTTACACATTTTATAAGTTTATCAAATGTTCTTATAGAATTTGTCAAAGGTAATAAACTTGATGAAATGTATAAAACATGCTTCATTATTAGATATATTATAGAGGGGTTTCTATATCAACATTAAAGCATGTACACAATTAAGGTAATTTGAAAAATTAATGTGATATTTTATGAATTTAAATTTTTAATTAAAAAAATATAAATGGATGTTGGGTATGATTAATTTAGTTTTTATGAAAAATTTTGAGCGAACTGTCTACCAAATCCATTAACAAAATAGTTGATTTTACTCCTGTAGTTCATTTTTAAAATCATTGAGGGTGATAAGACATATAAAAAGGAATTAATCATCACAAACATATTTTTTATTTTGTAATATCAGATCTTATAAATTTTATTATGTAAAAATATTGTCGGTAGTGTCATCTATGTGAGAGTTATACATGAATTAGGATATATCATCATTTCATAAAAAATTACTTGGTATATGATTTTTCTCCAAAAGAAATAATCTATTTTTTATAACATTTTTATATCTAGAAAAATAATAACATGATATCAATTGGGGATACATTGAAGTTATAGGGTTATGGAATTTTATCAAAATAAATGTGTTTATTTCCTTGAGGATTCTCAACTACAGTAAAGAATTATAAAATATTTTTTTTATGTATTGATATTATGATGGGATTTTCAAATAATAAGTTGCATGATATAAATTATGAGTACCTTTATAGATAACTAAATGAGTACATCTATATTGATAAGATTGAGGGAATTTTTGATCTAGGAATGTTTTACTATTTTTGAATAAACTATAAATGTTCTTATTGAATAATATATGTACCCTTATAATGTAAGATGAATGTTTTTTTGAAATCATAAGTAAATATTCATTAAAACAATTTTTTTGATAATTACTACTATTATATGAATTTGAGTGAATAATAAATTACATTTCATCTATATTTGTATGGAATCCTTATTTTAGTATCATGTAGTCTATGGAATGATGAGATGAAATAATAAATTGTTTACAAGTTCAAGATGAGTGATATTATTTAATTTAGTATTAATAAAAGTATGAGTATTTAAAAATATCATATTGATTTATATTTGTTGATATTTTACATATAATAAATTACTATTATTTTTCAATGATTTATTATGTGAGAGGAAAAACGAATTTTTATTACCCTATAAGGCTATATTATATTGAAATTTACAAAATCACTCAACATAATATATATTTTTTGTATAAGTAAATGTTTCATTAGATGCTTGATTAATTTTTTTTTCTTTAACATATATTTCACATATTTTTTTAGTTTAAGAATGGAAATTTTAAAACCATAAAACCATTTATATGTATTCAGGTGGATACATGTTTGTTGGAAGGAAAGTATGTATATATCGTTGAGCATTGTAAGGGAAATGTCAATTCGTTGGTATGTGGATATTAACATTGTATGTAATGTTGATATATGGTGGTTTATAATAGGATATAATATTTCTTCTGTTAGAATGAAAATAATCTCAATACTACAATTAAATAATTGATTGTTATCAACCACATAGATATACTATATTTTTTTTAATATAAATATAAGATGAAGATGGGTTTTTTATTGAACATATTGAAGAGATATACAGATTCCAAGAGGAATGTATATTTTATTATTATTGTTAGAGTGTTTTTTATGATTCAAAGAACCCAATTCATGTCTGAATAATTTTTATTCAGTTCATATACCAATTTCATAGAAATTTAATAATTTTTTTTACATTTAAAATGATTTATAGAAACATTATTTTTGAATACTAATAGATGATATTTTTGTATATTATGAATATAAGTTACTATTATTCATCTATTGTTTATTAATATGGAATGGAGCATATTAGGTTAAATATAAAAGTAAATTGTCTGTAGAGACCCAATCTTGACATCCATGGACATTACATTACATTTTCGGAAAACGTAATACATGACACAAAAAGACACCAAATGACTGTGTTAGTTAAGTCTCTTTGGAAACTCAGAACATAATCTTCTAATAATGGTGAATGATCTTTAAAATCTCTCATAAGGAACATTTCATTTATGTTTTCTTGCATAAAATATTTCCTTATGAACTTGGGAAAATAAAACAAAAAAGGGTGAGCTCAAATGCTCAGTAAGTGTAAACATGGAAAACATAAAAACAATCCATAAATAATTAAAGTAAAAACATGATCATAAAACATCAAAATCATAATAAAGGACAAAAATCATGGCACTACATAATGCATATATCACAGTGGAACATTAAACATGATACAATTGCATGGGAATACAACATGGAATTGTGGAAATCCATTAATCACATGATACAATTTCCATAGTAGCCAAGGCATTTCGTTGAAGACCACCATAATGGAAAAAGTCTATTACAAAACTGCGTTTACATGCGGTTCCAGTCCTGTATTAATGAACCCAATTCACTTTCCTCATTATCCATGTGTATCTCATTAGAAATAAATATGTAACTAATTCATTGGATGGAGATATAGGTCCCACCCATCTCATTATGAAATAATTAATTTGTGTGCCACGAAATAAACATTGATCATTTATCAAAACCCAATGAATAAAATGTGTTTCATAAACATCATCCCATAATAACATTATCCATATAAAACAATCGATATAATTTAAACATATACAAAATCAAAACATGTAAATAATAGTGACATCATATATGAAACATATCGATATTAATTAATGTCATCTTAGATGGAAAATAGTATTGCTAAACAATTTGAAATGCATTCTTTAGGAAATTATCCTTTATTCATTCAAATTATTTTCTTTTCTCAAAAAGAAATGAAAATTAAAAACAAAATAGTTTTATTGAAAACAATCATGAAATATTGTATATGAAGCTTCATGGAAATAAATAGATATGAAACTGTAAAAATCCGATCATTTCGTATAAGTTAAAAAAAATTCTCCTTGTACTTTTGTCAGGAAATTCAAGAAGTACCTCATATAGTAAACAATGAAATATTAATTACATTACATGTAGTAAATGTAAAAAATGTGTAAAAATAATTTTAAACATACATGGATACTTTTTTTGGGAAAACATGGACACAGATGATTAATATAACCCCATTAAATACTTACGAATAAACAATCTCATATAAGAACGATATTGGAATAATTATACCTTTCCAATTATAATCAGTGGAATCATACATGTAATTAAATAATGAAAATTACATTTACATGTAAATATCGTATCCTTAATAATAAAAATCATAAAACATGCATGGTAAGAAGAAACACCATACAAAAGAAATAGATGGTGATTAAGTCATATGTCTTACAAAAATAAAAGTGAGATGAAATAGTACATTACCATATGTCTGATTTCTTCACTATATGACTGAAACTCCTGTATAGTGGTATTTATCATTTTGTTAACTTGTAAAAGAACCATAATAATATTTTTGATATCATATATGATTCACTTACGACTTTATATTACCTCTTCTTTTGTCAATTCAATGTTAAAACAATGTTTTGGGTAATCATTTATCGTACGTGTTTGCACTTGTTGTTCTTGATATTATTACTTATATCACAATTCCATTAATTAAAGATTGTAAAAAATGATTTATATATCATATATATTCAGTATATATATAATAGATATATAAAAGAAATAAAATTCACCATTCATGGAGATGGTAGTCCGTACGTACACATGAATGCTTTTTTCCATTTCATATAGACATTAAAGGATGTAATTAGATGATATATATATATACACACAATAACCATGTAGAATTATTATGTCATATATTTCATCATTATTAATTATATATACTTTATAATCATTCTTGAATGGTTAACATTGAAAATTAATCTCATCGCGTCGTGGAGACGGTAATCCATACATATGCACGAGGGATGATATTATTCCCATAATTATGGAATGGAATTGGAGTGGATGATATAATATCTCAGAATTTCTATAATGATATTGAAGTGCCCAGATCAGTGTGAAATCACTGAGAGGGGGAGGGGGTGAATCAGTGATCCATTAAAACTTTTTACTAATTGATTCTTATCAATTAAACCTCTATGGGTTGTTAAGGCCTCGATCCACTCTTCTTATGTCTCTCAACCTTTCCCGGATAATGCAGTAATGAAAAGGCACATGACACAAGGATTTACAAGGTTCGGCACCAAAGGCCTACATCCTTGCCATGCTCTCCCAGCATGGATTCTCCCATTATAATCTATTAGTATTACAATGGTCGATACAGAGTCCCACTGTATCTCTCCTGAGTCCCACAGGAGGGTCTTTATACTGCGTCACACAGTGTTACCAGATTCCCACTGGCCTGCTCCAGAATCCCACTGAAGACTTCTTCTCCCTGAGTCCCACAGGGTCTTCTCCTGGCTCCTCGAGTCACACGAGTAGCTCTTCTTCACTTTAAGCTTCTTCAAGTATCCTCAGCAGTCTGGGATAAAGACTGCTGGCCTTGCTCTGTACCTCTGATCACTTGTGATGATCAGGTCTTCTCGTCTTGCTCAGGCTTTATCTCCTTCTTCTAAGGATGACCTGGCCTCTTTCTTCAAGAATCTTCAACAGCCTCTGAAAAGGTCTGTTGGTCTTGCTCAGCAACTTCTGATCACTTCTGTTGATCAGGCTCTTCTCAATCTACTGCAAACTCAGACAAACAATATCTTTCACTTTAGTCTGGCTCAGTCTCACTTCAATTCAACTTCATGCACTGAGTGCATGGCAACTCTGCATCTTCATGCACTGACTGCATGGCCTTCTCAAATTCTTCATGATCCTCTGGTCTTGGTCAACTCAAATGCACACAAGCAAATTTGACTTGTTTCACATGTGCACGTGCATCCATGAATGCATGCACTCCCCTCCTTCTTCTCGGTGCAATAAACCCACAAAGGGTGTAGTATCTTTAAGCACACACCAACTTCTCACTTCTTCACAAACTTTATTCAATTTGCTTACACACTTGAATGTGTGTTATACATTAGTGTGGATGTCCTCCCTTTTCTTCTTCTAAGTGTATACACACTTCTTAGTGCACACACCTAGGTTCGGCTTTCTTGTTACTTGTTCAAGTACACATAAATTGGTCTTTGTTCTGCACACACTTGACTTGGGCCTCTTCCCACTTCTTGTTGCAAACCCTTAACCCGTAGGTTGTTCTTCAATTTTGCACACACAAAATGTGTCTTCACATGGTGCACACACAAGGCATGAAAGCCTCGGGTCCTCTTTTCCACTTGGCACACACTTGGCCTCGGCTTACTTCCTTCACTTTAGCACACACACATAATGGTGTGGTCTCGGCCTTCTTTTGTTATTCCACCCGAATTCCAAAGGAGGCGCGCAAGGTGTGACTTCACCACGGGTGTAGCTGGCTGCGCAAGTGCACAAGGCCTTTAGGCCGCACTAGCCACGGGTGCAAGGCACCGCGGGCGCGCAAGTGCTACCGCACAGGGGGCACGGTGCACAGAGGGGGTGCGCAAGGTTCTACCGCGCAGCCCAACCTCTTCTTCTTGTCACGTAAATGAGTAGCGCGCAAGGGACTCCTTCGGGCCAAGGATGGCACCGAGGACTTCAGCCGCGCAAATAGATTGCACGAGGATTCTTTCTTCGCGAGGCACAAAGGCACTCACGGGACTTCTCTCGAGTTTTTCAGCAAGCAGCACCGAGGTCTCGGCCTCTCTTTATATAGGCAGAGGCGGTGCGGTTCATCCGCGTGATAAATCTCAAACTCCCGAGATCTTCGGATCATTAAAAATCTTTTCAAATCTTGATTTTTATCCTCTGTTTCACGCGGGCTTCTTATATTTTCTCCTCCTCCTCGTGCATGCACATGAAACCGCATGCATGGCCTCTGTTTGGCCCATCCCATGCAAAACATGAACACCGTGTGGCCTCGGCACTTCGTTTGCCTTCGGCCTTCATCCAATTTCTCCATCCAACGTTTGCATGCATATTTTATTGCATGTATATGTTCAGTGTGTCCAGACGAGCTCAATGGTGTCTTCATCTTCGTCGGAGGTGGCCGGAATCTCGAATGCAGTCGTCGGGAGGCACCTGGTTCGAACGGGGCTCGCGGGTGGCTTCGGGCGAGCTCGAGGAGGAAGACACGCTATTCGCCATTGGATCAGGCGATCAATTATCCTCGGACGGCCTGGATCAGATCGCCTCGCCGCGGATCAGATGTGCGGCCGAGATCTGGTGCGCGATCGATCGTGCGGCCAGGATCGCTCCCGCGGAAAAATTCCGCATCCCACATCGAATCCTCACCCGGTTTTCTCGCAGCTTATCAACTAAGCGCTCCCCCAGCAGGCTCAGTTGAATCCTCTCCCTCCATGGTGCCGCCCCGCACCGTGTTCTCCCTGCGGGCGCGCTCTGCGCCCACTCTGCTCCCTGCGGGCGCGCTCCTAGCGCCCACTATGCACCTCGGGCGCGCGGGTTTCACCACCGCGTGTCCTCGGGGGCTTACACACGGCCCCATGCCGCCTTGTGCTTGCACCATGGGATCCCCCATGGGCGTGGCGCCTTCGGCCCACAAGTGCCTTGGGGTTGAACCCGTGGGCTGGCCTTGGCTGGCCTAATTTTTGGCTAAGGCATGAATAAACGCTTTGTTAAAAAACAAAGTATCCCATATGTAAAATGCCAAATTCCAAGCCACTTCTCCCTTCTTAATTCTTCTTCTTCTTAGGAATTTCCCATCTCCTCCTCATGTTCTTAATAACTTTTCATCATTTCACAACTTAGGAGGGAATTCCGAAGGTTCTTCATCAAACGAGCTCTTGAATCACATAAAATCTCCAATGTTCTTCATTGATCCAATCAGAGATCAAGTTAGATCATCTTCTAATTCACATGCACTAAGAGTTAGTACATGGATGTCTTTAATCCACTTCATCAACTTAGAAGTTGTGGATGGATCTCTTGCTTCTCCTCATGCATTGTCAATACAATACATGGTCTTCTAACATTGTTGTGACTTTGTATCATCAGGATACAAGTTCTATGAACTTAAAGATCAGCTCAACAATCGTCAGATGTAATGATGCTCCATCATCATTCATTCTTCAAGTGTTGTCACTTAGTATCACCTTGATACAAGTGTTGAAACATTAAGAACAGTTCTACAATCGTCTGATATTCATAGAGAATGTTTCAACCACAACATCCTATGTCACTTAGTGAATCTCCTAAGTGACATGCATCTTAGTACCATGGCCATTCTCCTTCACCACCAACACCATCACAACCTTTGTCATTTACATCTTGAAATTCCCTGACTTCCACTCATTCCAAGACAACTTCATGCCTCATTGACAACAAATGCAACACAGTGCACTTCAATCTCCCCCTTTGTATTTGTTGTCAATACACCACTTCAGCACATATGAATGGGTCAATATGTGTGCCAATATTTTCTCCCCTTTATTGGCAATCAAATGCAAAGGTGTGGTGTGGTACTCTTTCAAAAATCTCTTCCTCCCTTCGAATAGCATCTTCATGAAAAAAAAATCACTAAGAGAGGGATGATGCCACATGTTCTCTTTAGAAAAGAACCTTTAGTAAATCAACTCTAAGTCTACTTGGGCTAACCCGGTGTAGAAAACAAGAGTGATATAACCAAGATTTTTCAATGCTGTCCACATTTCACTATACATGTGAGATCATGCTTCAGGGGTTTGAAATTTTTCAGATATAACAATGAAATGCTAAATCCTGCACATACATCACAAAACTCATTAGAAAGTTCAGGTGCAAAGATAAAGCTCCCCCTTTCATCTACTTTCTCAAGATGATAATAATTTCAGAACATCATCTTCTTCAGATTGGCTCCCCCTCAAGGGGTGCACTCCATTCAATCCAAACCATCCTCCAGCTGAGAATGACCATCATCTTCAATTCCCTACAATGTTAGCACATGTAAATACAAGTGTATAAGGGAATAAGATGGAACCTCCTTGGTTCATCAATGTGACCAACAAGGTTGAGAAGATTCTCTCAACCGAGATGTCCCATTTTCACCATTCTTCACACTTGCACATTTGATCTTCAATGATGTTGGTGCTGGTGTGGATCTCAATACATCTTCATGTGAAATATTCTTCTTCCCTCTTGCCTTAGCAATTGCCAGAACTTCATCTTCAGCTCTTTTCAGATCTTTGGCAAGTTGAAACTGATTTGGCCATATGACTAGTAAGTTACTTGGAAGTGTGGCCTCAGTTCTGGATATTCCACATGGTTCCTTTGATTTTGTCAAGCTACCTCTCTTAGGAAACTTGTTTTCAATCAATCCCTACTGCTTCTGGATTGATTGTCTTTTGGAGTTCAGTCTGCTTCTATTTAGTTTCATGGATTCTTTACAAAGGTCCATGATGTGTCCTTTCTTTCCACAGTAGAAGCATGTTTTCATGGTGGTCCTTCTGGATGCATCACCCTTCTTGGATTTCAATTCCAAGGACTTCTCTTCATTCTTCAAACTCTTCTTGGGAGCATCTTCCACTTTATTCTGCTTGCTTCCCAAGGAATCTCTCTTAGCCAGGTTCAGTGATCTTCTCTTCATTCCAGCTTCGGATACATTCGGAGATTGATATGTATCAACTCTTTGACCACTTTTGCAACCATCCCAGATGTTGTCAAGCAATCCAAATCTGTTAGCAGTAAACAGATGTCTCTGGACCTGTGGATGCTGCTTCTTTTCTTCTGGCTTGCTCCCCCTAGGCATGGGCTTCCTCTGTGCTTTGGCATTCAGTGGATTGTACCAACAATCCTTTGCACAATGCCCATACTTGTTACAACACCAACACTGACCCACAAATCATGACCTCTTCAGTCCTTCTGATTGTTGGGTACTTGTCTTGAATTGTTGTGCTGCTTCAGGAGAGCTCTGCTTCTTCATTTTCTTCATCCATACTTGTTTGGAATTATTTTTCCATCCTGCACTTTTTGTGGAAACACTATTAGAAGCATCAGTACAAGATGGTATGGATGGTACCTTCTTTTTAGAAGATGTTTCCCTTTCATTATAGGATGTCTTTCTTTTAGAATCATCCTTCTCAAAGCATACTTGAGTAGCAACTTGTATTCTTTCAGCTGACTGGGAGGATTCAGCTTTAGGTGATTGCAGATGTTTCAATATCACCTCCAGTTCTAAGTATTTCATGTTGAGGGAGTTCTTCTCATCCTAAATAGTTCTTAGCTTTCCTTCCTAATTCTCCACCAGTTGTTTCATCTGGTCTTCATGCACCTTCTTCAATTCTTGCAATGAATTGTCCAGCTCCTTCACCAATTTGACTTTTTATTCAAGTTGAGCATATCTGACATTCATTGAAACTTTGTGCCTCTTTTCCAGTGCATGGAAAACATCTTTGACCATTACTTTAAAGATTTATTTCTCAGAAAGGCTTCTTTGCAATTCTTCAGCAGTGTCTTCATATCTTTCATTGCAAAGAGAAACAGTTTCATCTTTAGCCTTCACCAGCTTTCTGAGAGTGTTGGTTATGCCAACCCTTTTAGCCAACTGATCATCCATTGCATTGGCTTCTTCTTCTAGCTGTAATTTTTCTTCTTGAAGATCAAGGATTCCAGTAGTAATACACATTGCCACTTCCTTGGGGACTGTCTTCTGAAGATATTTGATTGCACTTTAAAGATCTTTCATTGTTCCAACTTCATCACAGCTAGGACAGGCTTTCTTCATCTTCTTGGCCTGTTTCTTCATCCTGTTTTTCTGAGTATTGGAAGATATCTCCATTTGAGGCTGGTCGCTCATTTCCTCAAATCTGCACTTCATAAAGACTCTCTTGGATCTTTTAGAGGTAACCTCCCTTTGATACCAATTGAAGTTCCCAGATCAGTGTGAATCACTGAGAGGGGGAGGGGGTGAATCAGTGATCCCTTAAAACTTTTTACTAATTGATTCTTATCAATTAAACATCTATGGCTTGTTAAGGCCTCGATCCACTCTTCTTATGTCTCTCAACCTTTCCCGGATAATGCAGTAATGAAAAGGCACAGGACACAAGGATTTACAAGGTTCGGCACCAAAGGCCTACATCTTTTCCATGCTCTCCCAGCATGGATTCTCCCATTATAATCTGTTAGTATTACAATGGTCGATACAGAGTCCCACTGTATCTCTCCTGAGTCCCACAAGAGGGTCTTTATACTGCGTCACATAGTGTTACCAGAGTCCCACTGGCTTGCTCCAGAATCCCACTGAAGACTTCTTCTCCCTGAGTCCCACAGGGACTTCTCCTGGCTCCTTGAGTCACACGAGTAGCTCTTCTTCACTTTAAGCTTTTTCAAGTATCCTCAGCAGTCTGGGATAAAGACTGCTAGCCTTTCTCTGTACCTCTGATCACTTGTGATGATCAGGTCTTCTCGTCTTGCCCAGGCTTTATCTCCTTCTTCTAAGGATGACCTGGCCTCTTTCTTCAAGAATCTTCAACAGCCTCTGAAAAGGTCTGTTGGTCTTGCTCAGCAACTTCTGATCACTTCTGTTCATCAGTATCTTCTCAATCTACTGCAAACTCAGACAAACAATATCTTTCACTTTAGTCTGGCTCAGTCTCACTTCAATTCAACTTCATGCACTGAGTGCATGGCAACTCTGCATCTTCATGCACTGACTGCATGGCCTTCTCAAATTCTTCAAGATCCTCTGGTCTTGGTCAACTCAAATGCACACAAGAAAATTTGACTTTTTTCACATGTGCACGTGCATGCATGCATGCATGCACTCCCCTCCTTCTTCTCGGTGCAGTAAACCCACAAAGGGTGTAGTATCTTTAAGCACACACCAACTTCTCACTTTTTCAGACACTTTATTCAATTTGCTTACACACTTGAATGTGTGTTATACTTTAGTGTGGATGTCCTCCCTTTTCTTCTTCTAAGTGTATACACACTTCTTAGTGCACACACCTAGGTTCGGCCTTCTTGTTACTTGTTCAAGTACACATAAATTGTTCTTTGTTCTGCACACACTTGACTTGGGCCTCTTCCCACTTCTTGTTGCACACCCTTAACCCGTAGGTTGTTCTTCAATTTTGCACACTCAAAATGTGTCTTCACTTGGTGCACACACAAGGCATGAAATCCTCGGGTCCTCTTTTCCACTTGGCACACACTTGGCCTCGGCTTACTTCCTTCACTATAACACACACATATAATGGTGTGGTCTCGGCCTTCTTTTTCTATTCCACCCTAATTCCAAAGGAGGCGCGCAAGGTGTGAGTTCACCTCGGGTGTAGCTGGCCGCGCAGGTGCACACGGCCTTTAGGCCGCACTAGCCACGGGTGCAAGGCACCGCGGGCGCGCAAGTGCTACCGCACAGGGGGCACGGTGCACAGAGGGGGTGCGCAAGGTTCTACCGCGCAGCCCAACCTCTTCTTCTTGTCACGCAAATGAGTTGCGCGCAAGGGACTTCTTCGGGCCAAGGATGGCACCGAGGACTTCAGCCGCGCAAATAGATTGCACGGGGATTCTTTCTTCGCGAGGCACAAAGGCACTCACGGGACTTCTCTCGAGTTTTTCAGCAAGCAGCACCGAGGTCTCGGCCTCTCTTTATATAGGCAGAGGCGGTGCGGTTCATCCGCGTGATAAATCTCAAACTCCCGAGATCTTCGGATATTTAAAAATCTTTTCAAATCTTGATTTTTATCCTCTGTTTCACACGGGCTTCTTATATTTTCTCCTCCTCCTCGTGCATGCACATGAAACCGCATGCATGGCCTCTGTTTGGCCCATCCCATGCAAAACATGAACACTGTGTGGCCTCGGCACTTCGTTTGCCTTCGGCCTTCATCGAATTTCTCCATCCAACGTTTGCATGCATATTTTATTGCATGTATATGTTCAGTGTGTCCAGACGAGCTCAATGGTGTCTTCATCTAAGTCGGAGGTGGCCGGAATCTCGAATGCAGTCGTCGGGAGGCGCCTGGTTCGAACGGGGCTCGCGGGTGGCTTCGGGCGAGCTCGAGGAGGAAGACACGCTATTCGCCGTTGGATCAGGCGATCAATTATCCTCGGACGGCCTGGATCAGATCGCCTTGCCGCGGATCAGATGTGCGGCCGAGATCTGGCGCGCGATCGATCGTGCGGCCAGGATCGCTCCCACGGAAAAATTCCGCATCCCACATCGAATCCTCACCCGGTTTTCTCGCGGCTTATCATCTAAGCGCTCCCCCAGCCGGCTCAGTTGAATCCTCTCCCTCCACGGTGTCGCCCCGCACCGTGTTCTCCCTGTGGGCGCGCTCTGCGCCCACTCTGCTCCCTACGGGCGCGCTCCTAGCGCCCACTATGCACCTCATGCGCGCGGGTTTCACCACCGCGTGTCCTCGGGGGCTTGCACACGGCCCCCTTCCGCCTTGTGCTTGCACCATGGGATCCCCCATGGGCGTGGCGCCTTCGGCCCACAAGTGCCTTGGGGTTGAACCCGTGGGCTGGCCTTGGATGGCCTAATTTTTGGCTAAGGCATGAATAAACACTTTGTTAAAAAACAAAGTATCCCATATGTAAAATGCCAAATTCCAAGCCACTTCTCCCTTCTTAATTCTTCTTCTTCTTAGGAATTTCCCATCTCCTCCTCATGTTCATAATAACTTTTCAACATTTCACAACTTAGGAGGGAATTCCGAAGGTTCTTCATCAACCGAGCTCTTGAATCACATAAAATCTCCAATGTTCTTCATTGATCCAATCAGAGATCAAGTTGGATCATCTTCTAATTCACATGCACTAAGAGTTAGTACATGGACTTCTTTAATCCACTTCATCCACTTAGAAGTTGTGGATGGATCTCTTGCTTCTCCTCATGCATTGTCAATACAATACATGGTCTTCTAACATTGTTGTGACTTTGTATCATCAGGATACAAGTTCTATGAACTTAAAGATCAGCTCAACAATCGTCAGATGTAATGATGCTCCATCATCATTCATTCTTCAAGTGTTGTCACTTAGTATCACCTTGATACAAGTGTTGAAACATTAAGAACAGTTCTACAATCGTCTGATATTCATAGAGAATGTTTCAACCACAACATCCTATGTCACTTAGTGAATCTCCTAAGTGACATGCATCTTAATACCATGGCCATTCTCCTTCACCACCAACACCATCACAACCTTTGTCATTTACATCTTGACATTCCCTGACTTCCATTCATTCCAAGACAACTTCATGCCTCATTGACAAAAAATGCAACACAGTGCACTTCAGATATAATAATAATATATATTTATTATTTCCACCATTATACCCATCCATGTACGGTGGTGTTGGAAAAAAAGATTAGACCACGGCGTGGAGGCAGTATGTAGTACGTACGCACGCGCAATGATTTCGTTTTTTGTAGGATGGATAGAAGGTGAAATAGGATTGTTTCATATTTATAATAACATATATGTATATGATTGATACTAATGTTATATATTTATAATGGAACAAATAAAGAAGAGGAAATATAAGATTAAATGAATTTGAATGAATCTGTAAAGGATATTACCTTTTCTTCGACACGCCTCTTCTAAACCTCCTATTCCGGCACTAAAGTTGGTCTATGAAGAAGTCCAGGATCTCAACAATGATTATATGTAATTTTATAAGAGAAATGGACCGGTTTAAGAAGATCTTTAATTCTCAAAATGTTGTGAATTGGAGATGGAGGTGGTTCCCATTTATAAGGGTGGAGAGGGGCACTATTGGAAACCTCTAAAATATTAATTTATAATAAAATCAAAAATAACATAAAAACCTATAAAAATAACTCAAATCAAAATTTTAGATGAGATAGTTTTGTATTATCCTAATCCAATAAAATTTAGATATGTTGAAAATTCTTTTTAAACCTTATCAACATGATTTATATTTAAATAATCAATTTAATTTTATTTGTGGTAATAATATTCTAAATTTTAAATTAATATAAATAATTAATTTTGTGATGTGAATTGACTATAAATAGATATTTTATGACATTTTCTACCATATAAATTTAATTTTATAATTTTTATCAATTTTTGGGATTTTTAATCAATTCAATAATATGTTATTTTTATAAAATAACAATAGAGTCAATTTTGACACTATTCATTTATTTGAATTTAAATAAAATCCACATAGAGGTTATATTCGAACCAAAATATTTAATATATTAATAACATGTCATATGTATCTAGAAAATTCGTGGAGCACATTAAATAGTTAATATATTATTTATTTTAATATCTTTATATTTCAGTCAATAAAATAATATCAACATCACTATTGTGTCATCATTATTGATAATTATTTAAACCCTAAAAATTTTAAGTAAATTTACAAGATGTAGATAATTTTTTTGGATTTTGGGATATTATTTATGTTCATTGTTTAAGGAATTTTATCAAGGCATTAATATTATTAAACTTATAAGATATTAAAGAGTGACATGTTGTCACATTCTATGGTTTCAATAATAATTACATCTATTTGTTGGTCAAAAGACCCTGAAATGAATATAGTACTACCCTTAGGTTATATGGGTCGACTTTTATTTACCCCATAAAATTTTATAAGGTTTTAGGGATATTTTATAATATATTTTTTACCCTTAATTGCTTAATTTACCTTTAACTTTGGGAAATAAAATTTATCGTAGTAACTATTCAGAATGCCCAAAAATAAAAAGTATCCTATTAATGTAATTTAGACCTACAGATTACAAATATGGAATCCATTTTTACAAATTCCAAACATAGAAGATGCAGTAATTAATTTAAAATTAAACTCTTTGTTGAAGAAATACGGGTTTTTTTTAAAACATTGCAAAAGATCGAAATGATTTTACCTATGAATTCAATGTAAAATTATTGTTAATGAGATACATCATAATAAATCCTATAAATATATTCTATTTATACATTAAAACCATTCTATAATATAATTTATCCAAATAAATTATGTTGATGAAAAAAGTGTGTTTGAATTAAAATTTTGCATATTTTTACTATTCATCAAAATATGAATGTTATTATAAAAATATGAAAACGTTACCCAATTTAAAAGTTTACAAACTGATTTACATGAATAAGTTTATTTTGTAAAATTGAAATTATAAACTTTTCAAAAAGTAAATTTACAATTGTTGCGCCATAAAAAGGGGAAAAACTGCAATTTTTTAAAAATAATTCTTTTATACGAAAAATTGAATTTGTTCTCACTTAATTTTGTAGAAAATGTGTCAAATGAATTATAATGTTATAAAATTTAAAATTCAGTTAATAATATTCATAATGGAATGCTCATAATATTAAAATAATATATCATAGTTTGGTGAAACATCGTATTGCGTACAACAAACGCTATTGAGGAAGGTCGCTCTTGCGTGTAAAGAAAGACATGTCAGGGTTCCCTGTAGTGAATACTTACTTTAGAGTGTCTTATAACATAATCAAAACATTGTTCATTTATTCGTAGATCAAAATATATACTTGGTGTTGTTAAAATGAATTTTATCCGAAAGAACATGAAATTGTGGGAAACACAAGCCAATAATAATGTTTCATATACTACAAGATAACACATTGTTGCATATAGCACAAGATAATCTTGGTGTAGTGTAAAATACATGAGGGCTTTGGGACCACATTTTTGGTTTTCAACATCATTCCCATAATGATAGTGAATTTTTGAAATAAAATAAATACTTTCTTGAATTTGGTATAATCTCACCGTTGTTCGTGCTTGGAACAATTTACAAATCATTTCATAATGAAATGATGTTGAATTTGTCATTCGTGAAGTGTGAGTAGATCATGCAATAAAATTATAGGTCATTCCATCTATCTCAAACATAAGGTTACCATAAGTTATATACATAAGTCAATATCTGATGAGATTTATCACATATGGTTTTAAAAATGGACTTATACTTCATCTATCATACCGCATAATAATGTAAAACTAGTTTCTACTTACCAGAGACTTTCTTTAGGCTACAGGTAGGTGATAAAGGCCTGGCACAATTTACATGTGGGTTTGATTCCCACATCCTTGTCTGACGCAACGGGTTGTCACCTGTCCTACAGGTTCTCCTTATTTTAAAACTATAATTTTATAACATTCTAGATATAAAAAAAATATCTAACCTAAATCAATACTATCTAATGTCTAACTTAACCCATTACAACAATAATACTTACCCAAAATACATCTTTCTAAACACATAGTATATGGAGAGTGATTACTAGAAAGGTCATATAATAAGCACGTTAATACGATCATTTATAACTGATATATCACAAGATATATCATGATTGTCACATTCGAAATATCTGAATACCTTAATCATGTATTCTTTCAAAACATAAATTACCATATAACCATATTGAGAACATGAATTTTTCCAAAAGATAACTCTTTCCAAATAACAAATTCCCAAAATTTCTATATACTCAAACAATGATATCAAATATTCATTTTATCAGTCATGAGCCCATGAATACTGTCAAACATAATAATTTTACCTTATCCATTCATTATTCTCATATCATCAGCTTTCCAAAAATATATCGATCACTTTCAGGGTTATCGATACCATTTTTTATGGAAAACCAAAATGGACCAATATATTGATATTCCAATATTCCACGATACTATAATTGAGACTCCACAACACTATTTTGGTATCCCATTACATAAACACTTAATTATTCCACAACATCATAGTCATAATCAACATCGCCAATAGTGATTGCATGTGACTTCCCATTGTCCATTGCCTTGTGAGGTTGTTGATATCGATCATCATTTATGCTTGGATTTGGGCATTGGTTAGCATAATTCCCCATTTCCTTGAACTTGTAGAATTGAAATGTTGCCGGAGTTCTCTCTGTAGAATTTTCTTTATTCACAACTTTTTCTACCTTTTTCACATTACTTCAGAACTCAACTGCTCGATGACCTTCATTTCTACACATAAAACATTTTATAGTACCTTTAATAAAATCTATTCCATGCTTCTTTTCATACTTTGTTCATAATGAAACATTAGTCTTCTTTTCACCATTATTTGGAGATCTTTCCTTGAACTCCATTTTTTTGTATATTGTCAAAAAAATGAAATGGTTATGTAACACCAACATCTAGTTCTACCGTGATAGCACAACACACAATTTATTCATATCTACTGATGTTTCTTATAGCTAATTCCCCTGGAAGACTTGGTTTTATGCCACTTAAGAATCGATCAACATTACTTTATGGTTGGATGATAAAGAAAGAGGCATACCATGAATGTCTTGTAAATCACTCTTCGTATATACCGACAAATTCCTCATTATTTTTCTTATGCTCAGGGAACTCATTTTATATCTTTGTTTGAATTATATAAGGGATGTACTTGTTGAAAAACATGTTCTTGAACAAGTCTCATTCCATGGATTCTATTTCTTCATTGGGACTTGTATTCATAATTAGGGTCCACCACTAGTCAGCTTCGCATTCTAAATGGTAAATAGCCAAAATTATATTTTATAGATCAGAACAGAGAATTATGGAGAATATATTTCCAAGGTTACTTATCCATTATTCATCAATAAGTTGATCAGAAGACCCATAGAATGAAGGTGGATGTTGCCCCATGATGGTTTCAATAGAATATTGTTCCCTTCTCATCACATTTTGATGTCTTCAATGATTCATATCTTGTGTATGTATAGAAATAATATTTTTCACTTCATCTCCAATAAAATTGGTTTGTTCAAGAGGAAAATCATTGAACTATTCATTAAATTGAACAACATGGTTCTTTTAAGTACCAACCATCGTCTAAATGCCCAAAAGAATTGTGTGAGAAGAAAACATCATGCTATGAAAACAATGTAATAAAGGGGGATTAAATTCAATATTTACTATATGAGGTTTAATTATAAGATTATTATAGTATTCTAAGGACTATAACCTATACTTGTACTTATCCTTAGGGGAATCCATAAACATACAATATAAATATCTATAGGGATCTCATTAAAGTTGTCGTATACTAGTTCCCAAAGGATAACTGGTACATATATCTGATTCCATCTGTAATGACCCAAGCTTGATGTACATGGACATTATATTACTTTTGGAGAAAAATTAATACATGACAGAAAAGACTCCCAAAGACTTTGTTAGTTTAGTGTCTTTTGAAAATCAAGAACATAATATTCTAATCCCGGGGAGAGATCTTAAACATCTCCCTTAATGATTTTCCCCATTTTGTTTTCATACCTAAAACCTTTTTTATATCCTAGGGAAAAGAAAACATAAAAACGTTGACCCGATATTCTTAGTAAGGGTAAACATGGAGAATATTAAAACAATCCATAATCATTTGATCATAAAAACATGTACATAAAACATCAAAATCATAAGCATTAACATAAATCATGGCAGTAAATAAGGAATAGATCATAAAAGAACATTAATCATGATTAAATGGCATGGGAATAAAACATGGAATTTTGGAAAACCATTAAGCACATGATATGATTTCCATAGTATGGAAGGATATGCTTACAAGACCATCATAGTGGACAAAGTCCTTTACTGATTTGGGTTTACTTGTGGTTCCATACCTATATTACTGATCTAGATTCAGATTTCATTCTAGTCATGTCTATATTATGAGATATGAATCATTACCCAATTCATTGGAGGGAGATATAGGTCCCACCCATCTCATAATGAAATCATTCTTTCATATGCCACAAAAAAACATAAATCATTCATAATTACCCAACGAATAAAATGGGTTTCATAAACATCATCCCATAATAACATAATTCATATAAAACAATGGATATAATTTCATCAAAATAAACGTCAAAACATGTAAAAAATATGGACAATATACATGAAACATAACCACATTAATTAATGTTATCATAGATGGAAAATAGTTTTGATAAAACACTTCAAATGAATTGTTGTGGAAAATATCATTTATTCTTTAAAATAATTTTATTTTCACAAAAATCCATGGAATTTAAAAAGAAAAGAATTGTTTTGAGAATAATTATGAATTCTTGTAGAAGATTCTTCATGGTAAGAAGTCATTATGAAACAGTAAAAATGTGATCATGCTGTATAATTTAAAAAAACATTCTCCTTTTATTTTTGATTGAAAATTCCTAAAGTACCATGTATGGTAAACAAATAAAGATTCCTTATATACCTTATACTAAAAGTCAAAATTGGGTAAAAAGGGATTTAACCATACATTCTTTTTTTGGAAAACATGGTCATGGATGAAAAATATAACCCTAGTAAATACTTACAAATAAACAATCTCGGATAAAAATGTGATTGGAATAATTATCCCATATGAAATATAATAAGTGGAATCATACATGTCATAAAATAAATAAAATTAAATTTATTTGTAAAAATCATATCCTTCATAATAAAAATCATAAAACATGCATGGTAAGATTAAACACCATACAATAGATATAGGTGGTGATTAAGTTATATGTCTCACAAAAATATAAGTGAGATAAAATAATCTCATACCATATGTACAATTTCATCAGTATGTGTATGATACTCTTTTATAGTGGGTTTAAAAATATAATTAACTCATAAAAGAACAATAATAATATTTATGATATCATATATGATTCACTTACGACATTATATTACCTGTTATTTTTTCAATTCAATGTTAAAGAAACATTTTGGGTATAATCATTTTATTTATCGTACGTGTCTGGACTTGTTGTTAATGATATTATTACTTATATCATGATTTCCTTACATCCAGAATGTGAAACATGATGTAGATATCATATATATTCATTATATATATATTATAGATAGATAAATGAAATGAAATAAACTGTTCAGGTAGATGGTATGTCGTACTTATGCATGAACGTTGTTTTCCATTCCTTATTGACTTTAATGGAAGTAAGTAGATGACACACACATATATATACATAAATTCAAAATCATTATTAGGAAATATATTTCATTATTATTCAATATATATACATCATAATCATTCATGAATTGTTAACATGGTGAATGAATCTCCTCACGTCGTGGAGATGATAATCTGTACGTATGCACGAGCGATTATTTCGTTCCCATAAATATTGAATGGAATTGTAGTGGATGATACAATATCTAACAATTAGTATCATGTTATAATAATTATATGTTTTTTTTCACCATTATACGAATCCATGTATGTTGGTGTTGGAAGAACAAATTACACCATAGCGTAGAGACGGTAAGTCGTACATACACACGTGCAATGATTTCGTTTTTCTTAGGATGTACAGAAGGTGAAATGGGGTTTTTTCATATATATAATAAAATATTAGTATATGAGTTATACTTATTTCATTACATTACAATGAATCAAATAAATAAGAAGAAGTAAAAGGAGAAATAAATTTGAAAAATTGGTAAAGAATATTACCTCTTCTTCGATGCACCTCCTATAAACCTCCTCTTAGGGCACTAATGTTGGTCTTAAAAAAATTTCAGGACCACTAGTATGCTGCTAGAAAGGTGGATAAGAAAAATTGACCGGATTTTTTCGAACATGAAGGCTCAAAATGGAGGAGGTTCCTTTTCATTAGAGAGGAGAGGACAACTTTTGGAATCCTTTAAAATATTAATTTATAATAAACTAAAACCACACATTTTTTTCAAAAATTACTGAAAAACGAAGATTAGATTAGATAGTGTTGTAATATCATTAAACAATAAATTTTATATAGGTTGGGAATTTATTTTAAACCTTATCAACTTGATTTAACCTTATTTAATCTATTTAATTTTATTTCTTGTAATATTAATCTAAATTTCAAATTGTTATAAATAATTACATATATGTTGTGATATTTCCATAATTGGATATTTTATGAAATTTCAGACCATATTAATTTCAATTTATAATTTTTAAATATTTTTGGGATTTTAAAACAATTTAATAATATGTAAATTTTATAAAATAACAATAGTGTCAACTTTGACACTATTCATTTATTTGAATTTAAATAATTTCCATACAGTGGATATAATCGAAAAAAAATATTTAATAGATTAATAACATGTCATATGTATCTAGAAAATTCATGGAGATCATTAAATATTTCAAATAATATTTATTTTAAAATCATTAAAAACATTTATTTGATATTTAAATCAATAAAATAATTTCTACATCACAATTGTGCAATCATTAATTATAATTATTTAAACCCAATACATACTAATTAAATTCACCAGATATAGATAATTTTATTGGATTTATGGAGACTATTTATGTTCGATGTTTTATGAAGTTTATAACCAATTTAAAATTATTACACTTATAATATATAAGAGAGTGACATGTTGTCACTTTCTTTGGTTTTAATAATAATTACATCCTTTTCATTGTCAAAAGTACATGAAATGAATATATTACGAACCTTAGGTGATATCGGTTGACTTTTATTAATCCAATAGAATTTTGGCAGGTGTTAATGTAATTTTATAATATTAGTTTTACCCTTAATTATCTGATATACCTTTAACTATGGTAAATAAAATTTACCGTAGTCACTATTAATAATGCCCAAAAATAAAAATTATCTTATTAACATAATATGGACATACATCTTCCAAATATGTAATCCATTTTTGAAAATTGAAAACACATAAGATGCCGTAATTGATTTAAAATTTAACCCGTTGTTGGAAAATAATGGGTTTTGGTTTAAAACATTGAAAAATATTGAAATGAATTTACCTATGAATTCAATGTAAAATTAATGCTAATGACATAAATTAAAAATAAATGGAAAAAATATATATTTTATTTATACTTTAATACCATTCAATATTATAATTTATCCATAAAATTTTTCTTGATGGAAAAAGTTGTTTTTAATTAAAATTTAGCATATTTTTAATATTCATCAAAATATACATGTTATAAGAAACATATAAAATAATTATCCAACATAAACTTTTATATCCGGATTCACAAGAAGAAGATTATTTTGTAAAATTGAACTTATAAAAATTTCAAAACTATATTTATAATGGGAGTTCCATCAAATGGCGGAAAAACTGCATTTTTTTAAAAAATAATTCCTTTATTCGAAAAATTGATTTTGTTCTCATACAGTGTTCTAGAATATGTGTATGATGAATTATAATGTTATAAAATTAAAAATTTGTTTAATTAAATTCATAATTGATATTTCATATTATTATAAAAATATATCACTATTTATTGAAACTCGGTATTCCGTAAGACACACGCTATTGAGGAAGGTCACTCTTTCATGTAATGCAAGACACGTTAGGGTTGTTTGAAATGGAATCATCCTTGGGTGTTGCGTATAACATAATAAAAACATAGTTTATTTACAAATAGATCGAAATCTATACTCTGTGTTGTGTAAAATTAATGTTATTTAAAATAATTTGAAATTGTGTTCAATACAAGCTAGTAATAGTTTTTTTAATACTACATGCTAATATGGTGTTGCATATAGCACAAACTAATCTTGGTGTAGCGTACAAAAAAATACATCAATGAAATAAAAAATAATATTTCTCATAAAATCTCAGGGTGTTACATTGTGGGAGAATGGAATGGAAAATGTCTTGAAATTCATAATTCTACTATATAAAATATACGATTTTATGCGAATGCATATCGTCATTCATGAATTGAATCCGAAAAATTGAATCACTAATAAGAAATATCACATTGGTGAAGGAATACATGGAGTATTTCAAAATAAATAACTTTTTTATAATGGAACTAGGGAAGGAGGAAGGATTCATGAATTAGTCATGAAATAGGTGATCGTTCAAATGGTTGATCCCAATCCATTAGTCAAAGTTAATAAAAATTGATACAATTTATATTTTAGTATATATTACTATAATAAATTAAATTTTTTCAATATTTGTGTAGAATTTTAATATGTGGACCTTTAATAGAATGTACATTTATGATAGTTGTAATGAATCTCTATGGGACTTAAAATCTTTTTTATTATTTCACTACGACCAACAAATTTAGATATATATATTTTAAAATGAAGATTTTATATATTTTAAATTATTTAATGGGATTATTTATTTTTATAGTTTTAGCATGTTTTTTCCCTTTTATTTTAAATGATATATATTGATCTTTTTCTTCCTCTCAACATATATCATGATTATTCACAAATATTAAAAATCATGATATATTGATTCTTGTTCTAATTGTTCTTCTTTATTTGTCTATCTTCTATTCCTATCTATTGAACTTTTTTATCAATGGATATCTTGATGTTTTGATAATTATTTAGAGTATATTGATTATATATGTCTCATGAATTACTAAGCCCTATACTATTAACCTTGTTGTAAGGATAAACATATTCACTAACATTATATATGTATCCACATTAAACAAAATATATTTTTTTTAAATATTATATGATAACACAAACTCAAGGAAACAATACTTCTTGGAATGTCACATCCCATAGCATTTTACATTAATTCAATGATTTAAAATTCCCATAATAATTATAATTTTCCTACAAGGAAATTCATGTCTATATTTTATAATAACATTCCTTATGAAATAAAATGAAGGAATTGGGGAATTTGAAAATGTTTAGAAATATGTTATTTTCTGTTTCATATATTCATATTCATGATAGAAAATAAAATAGAATATATTCATTATTTGATTATACCATGAATTGTTTTCAATCTCATTTAATCATTATGAACATAAACTGAAAAAAACTGTACATTGTATCTCATTTATTCATTAATGATGTTATGATTCCATCACCTTCAGTGTATCATATCTCATATATTCCAAGAGAATCATTCCATATATTTTCCACTTGTTCACTAAAACACCTGAAATTACTTTATTTGGTTCATATATTATAGGATAGATAATATATATTTCTAACGATGTACCATCGATCCTAGAAATTATATATGATCAACTGGATGAACCAAATCAATTGGATATTATTCTTTATTTTAGAATTTCTATCAATAATATTTAAAATGATCATGGGATTCCTCAAATATATAATAAAATTAATGGCTATAATAGATGGGTTTCATTATTCTACCATTTTATAGATTTATTAAGGATATTATCATCCCATCTAACTAGGTCTTTGATATCGGTTCCTTTTGGAATTGAAAAATTCAATTTTTTCATTAAATAGATGATATAAAATTAATGTAATATAATAAAAAAGCTACTTGCCAACATATAAATTTCATGGATTTCACCTTGCATAAATGAAACGGTCCATATGGTACACACTAAAAATTATCTCATCTTAGGAGTCTAATAATAATATAAATATATATTAATAAATTATGAAACTTTTAATATTCTATGTTCTAATTTGTTGGTCATTCCTCATGATCTCCTCTATTTAATATGACATTGTGAAAATAACTTTAGAAAAACTCTTAGTAGTTATGAATACTATATAAAAAATACATACATCATTGGGGGACCATCGGTTTGATGTGTCTAGTATATAAAGAAAACATTTAACATTACAATCATTGTGTCTCTATAATATCATTATAGAAGGAAGTGGTATACCATATTGTTTCCAAAAGATAATCTCAAAAATTTCCTTTGAAATACTAATTGTGGATGTATCAAAAAGAATATAGTCTGAATAAATAATCCATAGACGTTATTATACATGTTCTTATAAAAAAAATTACTATTTGGTTATGGTATTTAGTACCCACTTTTATACCGATCCCACATTCACTATATCTAAGTTACTACATATCAACCATTTACCAATCCCATGATAATATGATTCTCTTTTAAAATTATAGATTCTGTTTATGGGATTAAATTGTTTCCCTATCTGACTACCCTTTTATATTTGGATTCACCTTTTAAAAAATCACATGATATGATGTTATTTAGTATATTTTTTTTATTGACTTTACCTATGAATTTATTACAGTACCACTACTATAAGATTATAATAAATTATATACTGATAATAGTTTAATCTCAATGAAATAATTCATGAAAAAAAAACATCAAAATGGATATATAAAAATCTTATAGTTACATTAGATTCAAAAATTGACTCATTATTTGTTGATATAGATACAACTAGTATTAATTAAATTCACATTATATATACTGAATCCCACCCAATATATAAGATCAAATATTTTTACTAGTGATTTTATTACCCTTTAAAAAACTAAAATTCCATCATCTCTATATACCAGGTTCAAGTACCTTATAATTTTCTAATAACCATGGTATATTATTAACTATATCCCAACAGTTCTTCTAAATTTTGTTGAATTCATTATTACATAATGTATTTGTTTTAAAAATAATATCAAGTGCACAACAATGAATATATGATATCTCATTCACCAATTCGTATAGAAATTTAATCCCCATTTTTATATAATATTATCTCTTATAAATATCATCTATTAATGGTTTAATTCATGTGACATGGGAAATAATTCACTCGTGAATTCTTACATCATGTATTTTTTAATTCGATGTCAGTCTATGTACATTTAATTTGTTTAAAACCCCTTGTACAAAACATTCTAGGAAATTTTATAGGTTACATTGGTTACTAATTTAATTTTTTCGTTTTTGAAATTCATTCAATATATTCTTAACATTCTATAAAAAAAATTAATTTTCTATTATCATATTTTTTCAACAAAAATAATAGTTATCCAACTGAACACATATATACACCTAGAAAACATTCCTTATATTAGAATACACATTGATTTTTTTTATTTTATAAAACCCAAAATTTATTTTTAATACATGTTCTCTATATTTTAATTTTTGGTCTCACTAACCCTTTTTGGTATCATCGTATACACACCACCCATGAAAAGTGGTCTTTACATCTAATTCCTAACATAATGATCTAAGAATGATGTAATTTCTTATAGATTTCTAATGCATTTAATAATAATTATATTGTATAAACTATACTGTTTTATATGTAAAATCAGTGAACAATTGAGGTATAGTTTCACTTGAATACTAGTGAATGTATTTATGTATATTGGAGAAACTACCCAAATCTATCCCTAATTTCTGTAAAATGAATATATTTTAAAAAGTAATATGATCTTGTGCATTATATATTATTTATATTTACTAATTCATTATATGAAAAATATTCATTATTCTTAATGAATAATGTATTCATGGATATAAGTATTCTATACAGTTTTGGAATCTAGAACATTATTATTAAAAATGTTCTTATTAAAAATGTTCGTATGTAAACAATGTGTGCATGTCATTCATTGAAATTATCCATTTAAATATATTCCCCACTGTATATAAAACTTATTTTCACACAATAATATTTTATCTCTCAACTATATATTTTATATCTATGTTTTCATATATACTTTTTTAAAAAAACTATTGGATAATTACAGTGTTGTGTTTTTATTGATTCATGATAATTTATTTCCTTAGTCTAAATAAAATGTGTTCATCTAGATACATGTTTAGTGACATTTTTGATTTATTTTATAGAATAATTATTATGATATCAATTTTTTTTCATATTTGGATTAACGTAATGGGTAATTCCACTACATTTGATAAATTTATCTAAATGATAATTGAGTGAATTTCATGTAATATTAATATCATTATTTATCCTCTTTATATTTACTCATAGATATGATTTGTACAAGGTAAGATTATCTTCCAAATAAATACACAATATTTTATTGATCAATATATTCATATAAGATACATCCCTGAACATCCTTTTACAAACATTAAAAAACATATATCTATTACGAAATATGTGGTTTTAAATAAATCCACTCTTTATTTTCATTACTGATTAATTAATTCCAATGATATTATTATCTCAGAGTACCAAGGAAACTAATTTATTAGAAAAATTTATTGTCTTTTAATCAATTATAAATTAAATAAATCTTAAATGGATCTTATGAAGTATATAAAATATCCTATATATTATCTATGGAATAGTTTTTGTTGTAATGTTGAAAAACATATTGATGATTTGTGTAACACCCCGAAATTTTATGAAAAATATTATTTTTAATTTCACTAATGTCTTGTGTTGTACGGTACACCAAAAGGATCTTGCACAACACGCATCCTTTACTTGCCTTGTATTACACGCAATCGTGACCTTCCTCGATAGCGTGTGTAGTACGCAATACCGAGTTTCACTAAACAACGATATGTTTTTAAAATATTATTAAAACTTGCCGTTATGAATAGTAATAACCACCTTTTAAAATTTTAGAAATTTTATCTCTCAAAATGAACTTCATTTTTTGATTCGGAGTATCGAATTTAGCCTAAGGTGAAATTTTGGTACTTTTCGGATAACTTTCATATTCTAATGAATAGTGAAAATTACTAAATTTTAATTAAAAACAACTTTCTTAATCGAAATAATTAATAGTGTTATATTATTAATTTAAGTGGTTTTAAAGTATATTTAGAATATATTTTTACAATTCAATTCAATGTTGGTCATTGGATGTAATTTCACATTTACACCAGACATAAACAAGTGTAAATCTTTTGATAGTTATTATCTCTTAAAAACACGCTATTGGTTGTGACAGCAGAAATTAATTATAAAATTAATTAATGCAACTTATATGTTGGTAATTTTGTAAAATAGAAATCATTTTTGAATTTGGAATATCAATTATAGCTTAGGGTGAAATTTTGGCATTTTTCTGAAAAACATCAATTTTTGATGAATAGTGAAACTACTAAGTGGTAGTTAAAAAATTTTTTTTTTTCATAAATCATAATTTTACCACTTCTGTGAATGGAATTTCAAAAATCCGAGAGACACGGTTGATTTCAGTAAGTAAAATGTGGTTCAATGAGATGAAAATAATTTTTGGTGAATAGTAACTTTTTACTTTTTTTTACCATAGTTAAAAGTAAATAGGGTAATTAAGGGTAAGAATGATATTAATATTACCCTAAAACATGTCCTAATACTATTGGACAAGTGTATCTCGACCAAAAACAACCTTATGTGTAAAATATTATTACTTAGGCCCACTTGGATTAGATTAGGACATTTATTACTATTTAATTCAAAGAAGAGTTAAAAGAGTTAAAATCAAAGTTTATTTACTAAAACATTTTTAATATACGGTTACACATAATATAATTTCGACTATAAATATTCATTAGAAAGAAAAAAAGATTTCCTACATAATGGTGTTTTATTTGTAATTTTTATACTTTAAATAATTTACTTTTTCTATGACACAATGATGATACAGTAATTACCGTTTTAAGAAAATATTAACATAATTGATGTTATAAATGCCCAAATAAATGTAATTTGAGACTTTTTATGACTTAAACTAATTTTATAGGTTAATATGACATGTTATTGTTGATTTAAGTAATTTTTTTAGAACTTATCATTCTGTTTGAAATTTCATAAAAATCACTGACCAAATACTGTCAAAATTGACATAAATTAGTTTTTAAAACAAATATTATATTATAAATTGTTATTTAATTACTAAAAATCTAAGGTTCAGCCAAATGACTTAGATAAGGATATATATATTAATAATAAACAACTTGGGGTTCGTTTGGTTTCATATAGTAACTTTATTAACCATATAGTTTGAGAAAACAAAAAGACACGGTAAAAGTTAAATTATTTAACTTAGAGTTAAATCGAATTGATAAGGTTAAAATAATAACCTAAACTTGTCTAAATCCTATTGGATGAGAGGATTTCGACCCATACCCACTTTATCTTCTAAATAAGACCATTTTGAACCATTATAAAGAGAATTTGACCTTAATATAAAATAATATTTTGAGATTTTCCTAAGATGCCCCTCTCCTCCCTTATAAAAGGGCACCTCCTCCCTCTCCTCCTCACACCAATTTGAGAATTCAGGCTCGGCCAAACCCTGCCAAAATCTCTTCTCCACTTCCCTAGTATCATCCTAATGGTCCTGGTCTTCTTCAAAGTCCATCCATCGTTCTTTAAGTGGAGGTTAAGTGAAGGCGCGTCAAAAAGAGGTAATATCCATTACCAATCTTTTTCAATTTCTTTCTTCTTCAAATTATTCTTATTTGGTTGTTTCATGATAAACTAATAACATCAGTATTTATTATATACTGATATGTTAATATAAATATGAAACATATCTAATTAACCTTCTATCCATCCTACGGAAAAAGGAAATCACCGTGCGTGCGTACGTACGGAATACCGTATCCACGCCGTGGTGTAATTTATTTTCCGTCACCACCTTAATTGGATGGGTATAATGGTGTAATGAGTAACTATACATTATTATTATAAAGTGATATTGATACTGAAATAGTATACATACACTTCAAAACTATTCCACGACGATGGGAACGATATCATCGCTCGTGCGTACGTACGGACTACCGTCTCCACGACGCGATGAGATTCATTCTCAATGATTAACCATTCATGAATGATTATAAAGTATATATAATAATTACTAATGAAATATATGAAATAATAATGATACTTTATTTATGTATATTTATATGTATGTCATCTACTTAATTCCATTCAATTCAATAAGGAAACGAAAACAACGTTCATGCGTACGTACGGACTACCGTCTCCATGAACGGTGTATTTCATTCCATTTATCGATATTATATATATATATATTCTGAATATATATTATATATAAATCATGTTTTACATTCTGTATATTAGTAATCATGATCCAATTAATCATATTAATAATTACAAGTTAAAAACACGAACGACAAATGAGACGATTTTACCCAAAACGCTACTTTAACATGAATTTACAAAAGAACGGGTAATATAAAGTCATAAGTCTACCATATATGATATAATAACAATGAATATGTTTCTGGAATAATTAAATAACATGATTTAAATCATTATACATAAGGTTCGGACACTTATGAAGCAAATCGGACCTAAGGTAAGGGAAATATCACAATCTCATTTTTATCCGAGATTGTTTATACATTGAAATTTACTGGGGTGTATTTTATCATCCACATAAATGCTTCATCAATATGTAATATTTATATCCTTATAAAATAGTTTATAACCAATTTTACCCTTTGGTGAGTTTTTAGTAAAAGATATGAAAGGAATCTTTTGTTGTTTTTCGTACGAGGTACTTTTTTGACTTTTCTGACAAAAGTACAAAGGATGTTTTTTTTAACTTATATGGCATGAATGGATTTTTAAAACATTATTTCCATGAATATTCCTTTACAAGTTTTCATGTTTATTTTTAATCAACTTCTTTTAGTTTAAAATTGTGTTACATGTGATGAAAGGAAAAGTGTTGTTGAAATAGAAAGGACATTTTCCTCAAGAATAGAGTTCAAGTGTTTTATCAAAATTATTTTCCATCTAAGATAATAAAGGGTTCTGTTTATATCCCTATAATTACATTGATTG
The DNA here is from genome assembly GCA_963277665.1 of Viscum album. Lineage (NCBI taxonomy): Eukaryota > Viridiplantae > Streptophyta > Magnoliopsida > Santalales > Viscaceae > Viscum > Viscum album. The sequence goes on from OY728162.1 coordinate 493,548,829, forward strand.
GACTATGTTGTGATGGAATTATTTTTATGGATTCCTTTATCTTATATGAATGGTTTTATGATGACATGTTGTTTATGAATCCCATTTTTATTACATGGGTTATGCAATGATGTATGATTTATGATTTTGTGGCACACATAAGAATGGTATCATTATGAGATGGGTGGGACCAATATATCCCTCCAATTCATTGTGTAAAGATTATCTATCTCATGAGATAGACATGGCTGGAATGGTAGGTTATACCGGTTCAGTGAAACAGGACTGAAACGAGGGTGACTCGGTTCAGAATGGGACTTTGTCCACTAAGATAGTCTTGGCAATGAGTCTTGACTAACAAGAAATGATTCTCTATGATTATGTGTGTATTCCAAAACGTTTCATGTTATAAGTTATGATTATTGAGATTTCATTTCACTACTATGATTTATCCCATGTTATGAAATTATGCTCTCTTCTGCAAGTTAAGATTTCCAAAAGTTATGTTCTTATGAATATGATGTGATTGATTTGCCTTTTGTTTACCCTTACTGAGCATTTGAGCTCACCATTTTATGTTTTCTTTTCCCCTGGAGATAAAGAAAGGTTTTAGGTAAAAAAAGGAATATCTTTATGGGAGATATTGAAGATCTTTCACCACGATTAGAAGATTACGTTCCGAGTTTCCAAAGACACTAAACTATTACGATCCTTGTGTGTGTGTTTTTTTGTTATGTACTAAGTATTCTGAAAATTTAATGAAATGTCCATGTACGTCAGGCTTCGGGTCTCTACAGTTGGTATCAGAGGAAAGGTTTAGTCAACCTTTGGAAACTAGGATGCGAAAACGTTAGTGATATCCCTAGAGATATTTCTAGGGTATGTCTAGGGATGTCCCTAAGGTTAAGTATACATATAGGTTATAGTACTAGAATTACTCTAACGATCATAGAATTAAACCTAATATGTTAGATATTGAAGGTACTCCCCCTTTATTATTTTGTATTCCCTAGCATGATTTTTTCCTCTCACACTATTCTTTTTGGGTTTTAGATGATGGCTGGAACCCGAAGGAACCGTGTTGATCAATGCAATGGACAGTGCAATGATTGTCCTCCTGAACAAACAAATGTTATGGCAGATGGAGTGAAAAGTCTTATTATTATACTTACACAAGCTATGAATCATTCTGGACTTCTAAATGAGCAGAGAAGGGAACAATATTCTATTGAGTCCTTCATGAGGCAACGTCCACCTTCTTTCAGTGGGTTTTCTGATCCACTTGTTGCTGAAAAATGGATCAGTACCACTGAAAAGATATTTTCAGTTCATCAATGTTCTGAACATGATAAAGTCATCTTAGCTGTATATCGTTTGGAAGGTGAAGCTGATCAATGGTGGAATCTTATCAAGAATAAGAGGCAAAGAGATGAAATTGAGTCCATGGAATGGGATGAGTTCAAGAACTTATTTTTCAATAAGTACTTCCCTCGTATTCTTCGAACAAAGATGGAGAAGGAGTTTCTTGAACTAAAGAAAAAGGATGATGAATCTGTTGGTATATACGAAGCGGATTTTACAAGACTTGCAAGGTATTCTTCTGGCATTATCATCCAACCTGAAAGTAAAGTTGATCGATTTTTCAGTGGCTTAAAACCAAGTCTTCGAAGGGCATTAGCTATAAGAGACGTCAGTAGCTATAAAGAAATTGTGCGTTGTGCTATCAAGGTAGAAATGGAAGTTGGTGTTACATATCCATCTCATGGTTTTGACAAGAAACGAAAGATGGAGATCAAGGAGAAATCTCAGAATAATGGTGAAAAGAAGATGAATGTTTCCTTATGCACAAAGTGTTGAAAGAAGCATGGTGGGGATTGTATTAAAGGGACTAGAAAATGTTTTAAGTGTGGAAAAGTAGTTCATCGAGCAGCTGAGTGTCGAAGTAATGGAAAAAGGGATTCTAATGATGTGAATAAATCAAACATTGCAGAGAACGCACCACCAACACTTCAATGCTTCAAGTGCAAGGAAATGGGGAATTATGTTAATAAATTCCCTAATCCAAGGGTTAGTGATGATCAACATGAGCAACCACTGAAGGCAAAGGACAAAGGGAAGTCACATGCGATCACTATTTGGCGATGTTGAATACGACAACGATGTGGTGGAATGATTAAGTGTTTATGTAATGGGATTCCAAAATAATGTGGTATCATAATGTATTGGAATATTTATGTGTTGGTCTAATGTGGTATTCAAAGTGAATGAGATATTTTTTTTGGAAATAAGATGATATGCGCATAATGAAGGGAAACGAGAAAATGAAATGTTTAACAGTATTCATGAGCTCATGATTGATATAAGGACTAAGTGATATCAGGGTTTGAGTATATAGAATTTTGACTGCATTCATGTTTTCACTAAGGTATTCAAGAGAATACATGACTAAGGACTTTGAATGGATAGAATGTGACCAACAAAACTTATCTTATGATATATGGGGATCGATGGTGGTGTTAAATCTCTGGTAATCGTTTTCACAATGTTATAAGAATGGACTGCAGTAATATGGATAAGCCTAAAGATTGGAATGGATTATATTGGACATAAGTTAGTATTGTTTAAGGATAAAAGTTTTTTCGATATTATTTATGGGATGTTATAGTAATATAGTTTTAGAAAAAGGACAACCTGTAGGACGGGGGACAGCCCATCGCGTCAGACAAGGCTGTGGAAATCGAACCCACAATCGAAGTGCGACTGGCCTTTATCGCCTCCCACTAACCTATAGGAAGTCCCTGATTAGTAGAAACTAGTTTTATTATATTATGCAATATGATATATGAAGTATAAGTCCATTTTAGGAACCATATATGATTAATCTCACTATAGATCGACTTATGTATATAATTTTTGCTAACCTTTTGTTTGAGACAGATGGAATGACCCGTCATTCTATCACATGATCTGCTAACACTGCACGAATAACAAATTCAACTTCATTTATTTAAGAGATGAATTGGAAATTGCTCAAGGCACGAACAACAGTGAGATTGTACCAAAATGAAGTAAGTATTTATTCTAATTCAAATTTTCAACTTTAGGGAAATGATCTTCAAAACCAAAAATGTTGTCCTAGTGATCTTATACCTGATGAATCAGATGGTACCTTATATCATCACCAATCTATGGATTTGTGATTACTGGCTTTTCCATATCCATGTTCTCTACCACTCTCCATCAGAACATGATGGTTAAATTTCTCTTCCATATCCATATTTTCACCTATGTGGAAATCCAGTGATTAGTTTATTTGGGTAATCGTTACGTTTCATACCTTTGTTTTTAAAGATTGGTTTTGGTATTCCTTTTTACGATGTGGGTTTCTATTAAAGAAACTTTCGAATAGTTATCCATTTATAACCTCGACAAATTTTGAGGGCGAAATTCATTTTAAGGGGGGTAGAATGTAACACCCCGAAATTTTATGAAAAATATTCTTTTTAATTTCACTAATGTCTTGTGTTGTACGCTACACCAAAAGGAGCTTGCACAACACGCATCATTGACTTTCCTTGTATTACACACAATTTTTACCTTCCTCGATAGCGTGTGTAGTACGCAATACCGAGTTTCACTAAACAACGATATGCTATTAAAATATTATTAAAACTAGCCATTATGAATAGTAATAACCAACTTTTAAAATTTTAGACATTTTATCTCTCAAAATGGACTTCATTTTTGGATTCGGAGTATCTAATTTAACCTAAGGTGAAATTTTGGTACTTTTCGGATAACTTTCATATTCTGCTGAATAGTGAAAATTACTAAATTTTAATTAATAAAAATTTTTTTAATCAAAATAATTAACAGTGATAAATTATTAATTTGAGTGGTTTTAAAGTATATTTAGAATATATTTTTACAATTCAATACAATGTTGGTCATTGGATGTAATTTCACATTTACACCAGACATAAACAAGTGTTAATCTTTTGATAGTTATTATCTCTTAAAAACACGCTATTTGTTATGACAGAAAAAATTAATTTTAAAATTAATTAATGCAACTTATATGTTGGGAATTTTTGAAAATAGAAATAATTTTTGAATTCGGAATATCAATTATAGCTTAGGGTGAAATTTTTGCATTTTTCTGAAAAACATCAATTTTTGATGAATAGTGAAACTACTAAGTGGTAGTTAAAAAAATTATTTTTTTTCATAAATCTTAATTTTACCGCTTCTGTGAATGGAATTTCAAAAATCAGAGAGACACGGTTGATTTCATTAAGTAAAATGTGGTTTAATGAGATGAAAATAATTTTTGGTTAATAGTAACTTTTTACTTTTATTTACCACGGTTAAAAGTAAATAGGGTAATTAATGGTAAAAATGATATTAATATTACCCTAACACATGTCCTAATACAACTGGACAAGTTTATCTCGACCAAAAACAACCTTAAGTGTAAAATATTATCATTTAGGCCCACTTGGATTAGATTAGGACATTTATTATTATTTAATTCAAGGAAGAGTTGAAAGAGTTAAAATCAAAGTTTATTTACTAAAACATTATTAATATAGGGTTATACATAATATAATTTCGACTATAAATATTCATTAGATATATAAAAATATTTCCTACATAATGGTATTTTAATTGTAATTTTTATGCTTTAAATAATTTAATTTATTTATGACACAATGATGATGCAGTAATTACCTTTTTAAGAAAATATTAACATAATTGATGTTATAAATGCCCAAATAAATGTAATTTGGGACTTTTTATGACTTACACTAATTTTATAGGTTAATATGACATGTTAATGTTTATTTAAGTAACTTTTTTTGAACTTATCATTCTGTTAGAAATTTCATAAAAATCATGTACGAAATAGTGTCAAAATTGACATAAATTAGTTTTTAAAACAAATATTATATTATTAATTGTTATTTAATTCCTAAAAATCTAAGTTTCGGCCAAATGACTTATATACGGATATATATATTAATAATAAACAACATGGAATTCGTTTGGCTTCATATAGTAAGTTTATTAACCATATAGTGTAACAAAACAAAAAGACACGGTAAAAGTTAAATTATTTAACTTAGAGTTAAATCTAATTGATAAGGTTAACATAATAACCTAAACATGTCTAAATACTATTGGATGAGAGGATTTCGACCCATCCCCACTTTATCATAGAAATAAGACCATTTGGAACCATTATAAACCGAATTTTACCTTAATATAAAATAATATTTTGAGATTTTCCTAAGATGCCCCTCTCCTCCCTTATAAAAGGGCACCTCCTCCCTCTCCTCCTCACACCAATTTGAGCATTCAAGCTCGGCCAAACCCTGAAAAAATATCTTCTCCACTTACCTAGTATCATCATAAAGGTCCTGGTTTTCTTCAAAGACCATCCATAGTTCATTAAGTGGAGGTTAAGTGAAGGCGCGTCAAAAAGAGGTAATATCCATTAACGATCTTTTTCAATTTCATTCTTCTTCAACTTCTTCTTCATTGGTTTTTTCATGATAGAGTAATAACATCAGTATTTATTATATACTTATATTTTATTATAAATATGAAACAACTCTAATTAACCTTCTATCCATCCTACGGAAAAAGGAAATCACCGCGCGTGCGTACGTACGGAATACCGTCTCCACGTCGTGGTGTAATCTATTTTCCGCCACCACCTTAATTGGATGGGTATAATGGTGTAATGAGTAACTATATATGATTATTATAAATTTATATTGATACTGAAATAGTATACATACACTTTAACACAATTCCACGACCATGGGAATGATATCATCGCTCGTGCGTACGTACGGTCTACCGTCTCCACGACGCGATGAGATTCATTCTCAATGATTAACCATTCATAAATGATTATAAAGTATATATAATAAGTACTAATGAAATATATGAAATAATAATGATACTTTATTTATTTATATTTATATGTATGACATCTACTTAATTCCATTCAATTCAATAAGGAAACGAAAACAGCGTTAATGCGTACGTACGGACTACCGTCTCCATGAACGGTGTATTTCATTCCATTTATCAATATATATATATATATATATTCTGAATATATAGTATATATAAATCATGTTTTACATTCTGGATATATGTAATCATGATCCAATTAGTCATATTAATAATTACAAGTTAAAAAAACGAACGACAAATGAGACGATTTTACCCAAAACGCTACTTTAACATGAATTTACAAACGAACGTGTAATATAAAGTCATAAGTGGACCATATATGATATTATAACAATTAATATGATTCTTTAATAAGTCAATACCATGATTTAAATCATTATACAGGAGGTTCGGACACTTACGAAGCAAATCAGACCTAAGGTAAGGGAAATATCACAATCTCATTTTTATCCGAGATTGTTTATACATTGAAATTTACTGGGATGTATTTTATCATCCACATACATGCTTCCTCAATATGTAATATTTATATCCATATACAATAGTTTATAACCAATTTTACCCTTCGTTGAGTTTTTAGTAAATGATATGAAAGGAATCTTTTGTTGTTTTTCGTACGAGTTAATTTTTTGACTTTTCCGACAAAAGTACAAAGAATGTTTTTTTAAATTATACGACATGAATGGATTTTTAAAACATTATTTCCAAGAAGCATCCTTTACAAGTTTTCATGTTTATTTTTAATCAACTTATTGTAGCTTAAAATTGTCTTACATGTTAAGAAAGGAAAAGTGTTTTTGAAGTAGAAATGATATTTTCCTCAAGAATGGAGTCTAAGTGTTTTATCAAAATTATTTTCCATATAAGATAATAAAGGGTTCTGTTTATATCCCTATTATTAGATTTATTGGACTATTTTGTGATGGAATTATTTTTATGGATTCCTTTATCTTATATGAATGGTTTTATGATGTCATGTTGTTTAAGAATCATATTTTTATTACATGGGTTATGCAATGATGTATGATTTATGATTTTGTGGCACACATAAGAATGGTATCATTATGAGATGGGTGGGACCTATATCTCCCTCCAATGCATTGGTTAAAGATTTTATATCTCAAGAGATAGACATGGCTGGAATGGTAGGTTATACCAGTTCAGTGAAACAGGACTGAAACGAGGGTGACTCGGTTCAGAATGGGACATTGTCCACTAAGATAGTCTTGGCAATGAGTCTTGACTAACAAGAAATGATTCTCTATGATTATGTGTGTATGCCACAATGTTTCATGTTTTATGTTATGATTATAGGGATTTCATTTCACTACTATGATTTATCCCATGTTATGAAATTATGCTCTCTTTTGCAGGATAAGATTTCCAAAAGTTATGTTCTTATGAATATGATGTGATTGATTTTTCTTTTGTTTACCCTTACTGAGCATTTGAGCTCACCCTTTTATGTTTTCTTTTCTCCAGGATATTAAGAAAGGTTTTATGTAAGAAAAGGAAGATCTTTATGGGAGATGTTGAAGATCTTTCACCACGATTAGAATATTATGTTCTGAGTTTCCAAAGACACTAAACTATTACGATCCTTGTGTGTGTGTTTTTTTGTTATGTACTTAGTATTCCGCAAATATAATTTAATGTCCATGTACGTCAGGCTTCGGGTCTCTACAATTTGTGCCTCATATTTATTTCAAAATGGATTATTTTTAAAAAAATATGTAGGTTTTCATATCAATAATACCTTCGGTTTATTTGAGATGAAAGGCAACTAATCTTCATTCTATGTATATTTTTGAATTCCTAATTTAGTTTTACATCAAATAGAATTATTCTTCCATATATCATTATTAATTGGTTTCAAAATCAATATTAATTATTTAATGACGATTATTAATGTAATAATATTCTATTTTTTGAGATTGAGTGAACAAAAATAACATTAATTCTAATATAAACTAATATCACATTGAATACAGTGGGTAAAATAAATAAAATTATTGGTGATACTCAATACCATTTTCTACTACAATCCTTCTAGTGTGAAATTTATAGTATGCTGTTATCATTATGGATATAGGAACCACCCTTCCTCAGCTACATGGACCAGTCACCTAAATACATCTATATCATCTTGGTGAACCGTTAACAAATGATATCAAATTTCTTCTTGTATTCAGTTTTTAAAATTACTAATGGATTATATATTAACTGGAAGATATGGATTGAAGAATTATAAGTGTTAACAAATCTTGATTTATCATTAAATTAAAATTTGTTTATTACAATCACACCCTTATTTATTTAACTCTTCATATTATCCCCGTAATATTCTAATATATAAGACAATGTGGTATAACATTTTATGTTTTCATGTTTCAATCCAAACAAATCTGGAATTGATAATTTAACCATTCTATAAACATTAATATAATCATAAATGAGACTCTTGTATGCTTCCACTTTTCCATTACCAACAGTGTCCGGTGTCTCGTTAGGGATATGAGAATCTAGAACATACTATTCCCATATATTTCATTTTAATATAAGAATGTTATTATAGGATATGTATAAATATTTTCATGATAATACTTATTCATTTTCTAAAATTCATCACAATGAATTTGGTGCATTAATATTAGATCATCTATATTTCATAACATTAGAGTATGAGTAGTTCTATAATTATTAAAAATTGTTAGAAACAAAAAAAAAAATTTTGATAAATTTATCCCACATTTTATCAAAACCAAGAAGCACTAAAAATTTATATTCAAAATAAATACTCCCATGAGTATTATAGTGTAATAGATCAATAAACTCTCCTTGAAAACCTAAGATTTAACATAATCACACCACAAATCCATTGATGAATGTTATTTTACAATAAAAACAATTTAACCTAGTACATCATTGTTTTTTATTGGAATATTTTAATGTTTGAGTCATAAAACGTTGAATATCTCAACACATTACTAAAAAAATTCTCCATGCATGTAATGGAAAAATATTTGATTACAATTATAATTACATAAACCCTCAATTATAATATGAAATACCCAATAATAAAATAGACCACTATATAAGTAATTAGTGAACCTCATATGTGTGATTTTTTTAAAACCGAATTGGAATAATTAATTGATGACATAAATTAAATATAATATATTTTTATTTTTTGTTTCGTTGCTGAAATTAGAATCAAATTTATTTTTATAATAAAATGTGATCACATTGATATTTTTAACAATGATTAAATCGAATAATCATTAATTTTAATTTACTTTATCTATTAAAATTCATTAATTATTCTATTTTATTGTGTATCGTCCAAACATTTAAAAATAGATAACCATATGTAATAAAATAATCAAAAAATTTAATGATATTTTGTTATTTATACTTTTTGATCAATCAAGTGGATGATGGGTCAGCTGATAACCAAGGTAAAAACCAACATCCCTTAATAGACCCTTTTTGAGACACCCATAAATATCACATGAATTATCCCCAATTCAATTAATGGTATTTATCAAATGAATATATTTCATTATGACCATATCTACTCTAAAAATAAATTCTCACATGTAAGTGAGGTGGTATATAGGATATGTAATTATATTGTATCACATACAATGTTGGCACGCAATCCCCAAATAAATTTAATATCATACAAAACATTACGAGATCATATAAAAATATATTTAATAATTAATTATATATAAAAAACACAAAAAAAATTATAAAACCAAATAAATTCACATAAAACATACATGGATCGATATCAGCTCATGATCGATCAACATAAAAATTACATAACAAGAAAAATTAAAATATTCAAAATTCATAATGAGGGGAAATAAAATGTAATAAAATTGAGTTAATATATTTTTAAATAGTTAAAAAATTATTCAAATACAATGGAAATTATTATTAATAAATTTAAGATACAGAAATTATTTTTTGATAAATTTTATATATTTTCTGTGCTATTGTAAGTCTGATGAGAACCACTATAATAAAAAATATAGAATGTGTAGGCTGACTAGATCAAGCAATTTGGTATCAGTGTAACCATGCTCATCCTTATTTGGTAGACACATAAAAATCCAAGTCACAATGATTCTCATTATTCATTAAATGGACCATGATTCTGGTGTGCCTCATTTACCTATAGTATAGGACGTGGATACTGTTAAGTAAAAAATGACATTCTAAAATTTTAATATAACCCTTTGGTAAAGTGGATATTCTTACGTCTCCCCAACCCAATTAGAAATTGGTAGTTATATTTTTAATTAGGGTATCTTTTTTATGGAAATGATAATTTATTCATCTAATTTATTAATTTCACACCTTACTGGCAATCCCTTGCACGAAAATATATATTTTATATTATTTTAATACAAATATTAGAAGTATTATTTAAATTAAATATACTAGAAAATATCATTATATGGCCATATCTTGTCAATTTTAACTAACATACACATTACATCAATAAAATTGCTCTGTTCTCAAATCCATCCACCTATATTTCTAGTAATTTAATTTGAGTGGTTTTAAAGTATATTTAGAATATATTTTTACAATTCAATTCAATGTTGGTCATTGGATGTAATTTCACATTTACACCAGACATAAACAAGTGTAAATCTTTTGATAGTTATTATCTCTTAAAAACACGCTATTGGTTGTGACAGCAGAAATTAATTATAAAATTAATTAATGCAACTTATATGTTGGTAATTTTGTAAAATAGAAATCATTTTTGAATTTGGAATATCAATTATAGCTTAGGGTGAAATTTTGGCATTTTTCTGAAAAACATCAATTTTTGATGAATAGTGAAACTACTAAGTGGTAGTTAAAAAATTTTTTTTTTTCATAAATCATAATTTTACCACTTCTGTGAATGGAATTTCAAAAATCCGAGAGACACGGTTGATTTCAGTAAGTAAAATGTGGTTCAATGAGATGAAAATAATTTTTGGTGAATAGTAACTTTTTACTTTTTTTTACCATAGTTAAAAGTAAATAGGGTAATTAAGGGTAAGAATGATATTAATATTACCCTAAAACATGTCCTAATACTATTGGACAAGTGTATCTCGACCAAAAACAACCTTATGTGTAAAATATTATTACTTAGGCCCACTTGGATTAGATTAGGACATTTATTACTATTTAATTCAAAGAAGAGTTAAAAGAGTTAAAATCAAAGTTTATTTACTAAAACATTTTTAATATACGGTTACACATAATATAATTTCGACTATAAATATTCATTAGAAAGAAAAAAAGATTTCCTACATAATGGTGTTTTATTTGTAATTTTTATACTTTAAATAATTTACTTTTTCTATGACACAATGATGATACAGTAATTACCGTTTTAAGAAAATATTAACATAATTGATGTTATAAATGCCCAAATAAATGTAATTTGAGACTTTTTATGACTTAAACTAATTTTATAGGTTAATATGACATGTTATTGTTGATTTAAGTAATTTTTTTAGAACTTATCATTCTGTTTGAAATTTCATAAAAATCACTGACCAAATACTGTCAAAATTGACATAAATTAGTTTTTAAAACAAATATTATATTATAAATTGTTATTTAATTACTAAAAATCTAAGGTTCAGCCAAATGACTTAGATAAGGATATATATATTAATAATAAACAACTTGGGGTTCGTTTGGTTTCATATAGTAACTTTATTAACCATATAGTTTGAGAAAACAAAAAGACACGGTAAAAGTTAAATTATTTAACTTAGAGTTAAATCGAATTGATAAGGTTAAAATAATAACCTAAACTTGTCTAAATCCTATTGGATGAGAGGATTTCGACCCATACCCACTTTATCTTCTAAATAAGACCATTTTGAACCATTATAAAGAGAATTTGACCTTAATATAAAATAATATTTTGAGATTTTCCTAAGATGCCCCTCTCCTCCCTTATAAAAGGGCACCTCCTCCCTCTCCTCCTCACACCAATTTGAGAATTCAGGCTCGGCCAAACCCTGCCAAAATCTCTTCTCCACTTCCCTAGTATCATCCTAATGGTCCTGGTCTTCTTCAAAGTCCATCCATCGTTCTTTAAGTGGAGGTTAAGTGAAGGCGCGTCAAAAAGAGGTAATATCCATTACCAATCTTTTTCAATTTCTTTCTTCTTCAAATTATTCTTATTTGGTTGTTTCATGATAAACTAATAACATCAGTATTTATTATATACTGATATGTTAATATAAATATGAAACATATCTAATTAACCTTCTATCCATCCTACGGAAAAAGGAAATCACCGTGCGTGCGTACGTACGGAATACCGTATCCACGCCGTGGTGTAATTTATTTTCCGTCACCACCTTAATTGGATGGGTATAATGGTGTAATGAGTAACTATACATTATTATTATAAAGTGATATTGATACTGAAATAGTATACATACACTTCAAAACTATTCCACGACGATGGGAACGATATCATCGCTCGTGCGTACGTACGGACTACCGTCTCCACGACGCGATGAGATTCATTCTCAATGATTAACCATTCATGAATGATTATAAAGTATATATAATAAGTACTAATGAAATATATGAAATAATAATGATACTTTATTTATGTATATTTATATGTATGTCATCTACTTAATTCCATTCAATTCAATAAGGAAACGAAAACAACGTTCATGCGTACGTACGGACTACCGTCTCCATGAACGGTGTATTTCATTCCATTTATCGATATTATATATATATATATTCTGAATATATATTATATATAAATCATGTTTTACATTCTGTATATTAGTAATCATGATCCAATTAATCATATTAATAATTACAAGTTAAAAACACGAACGACAAATGAGACGATTTTACCCAAAACGCTACTTTAACATGAATTTACAAAAGAACGGGTAATATAAAGTCATAAGTCTACCATATATGATATAATAACAATGAATATGTTTCTGGAATAATTAAATAACATGATTTAAATCATTATACATAAGTTTCGGACACTTATGAAGCAAATCGGACCTAAGGTAAGGGAAATATCACAATCTCATTTTTATCCGAGATTGTTTATACATTGAAATTTACTGGGGTGTATTTTATCATCCACATAAATGCTTCATCAATATGTAATATTTATATCCTTATAAAATAGTTTATAACCAATTTTACCCTTTGGTGAGTTTTTAGTAAAAGATATGAAAGGAATCTTTTGTTGTTTTTCGTACGAGGTACTTTTTTGACTTTTCTGACAAAAGTACAAAGGATGTTTTTTTTAACTTATATGGCATGAATGGATTTTTAAAACATTATTTCCATGAATATTCCTTTACAAGTTTTCATGTTTATTTTTAATCAACTTCTTTTAGTTTAAAATTGTGTTACATGTGATGAAAGGAAAAGTGTTGTTGAAATAGAAAGGACATTTTCCTCAAGAATAGAGTTCAAGTGTTTTATCAAAATTATTTTCCATCTAAGATAATAAAGGGTTCTGTTTATATCCCTATAATTACATTGATTGGACTATGTTGTGATGGAATTATTTTTATGGATTCCTTTATCTTATATGAATGGTTTTATGATGACATGTTGTTTATGAATCCCATTTTTATTACATGGGTTATGCAATGATGTATGATTTATGATTTTGTGGCACACATAAGAATGGTATCATTATGAGATGGGTGGGACCAATATATCCCTCCAATTCATTGTGTAAAGATTATCTATCTCATGAGATAGACATGGCTGGAATGGTAGGTTATACCGGTTCAGTGAAACAGGACTGAAACGAGGGTGACTCGGTTCAGAATGGGACTTTGTCCACTAAGATAGTCTTGGCAATGAGTCTTGACTAACAAGAAATGATTCTCTATGATTATGTGTGTATTCCAAAACGTTTCATGTTATAAGTTATGATTATTGAGATTTCATTTCACTACTATGATTTATCCCATGTTATGAAATTATGCTCTCTTCTGCAAGTTAAGATTTCCAAAAGTTATGTTCTTATGAATATGATGTGATTGATTTGCCTTTTGTTTACCCTTACTGAGCATTTGAGCTCACCATTTTATGTTTTCTTTTCCCCTGGAGATAAAGAAAGGTTTTAGGTAAAAAAAGGAATATCTTTATGGGAGATATTGAAGATCTTTCACCACGATTAGAAGATTACGTTCCGAGTTTCCAAAGACACTAAACTATTACGATCCTTGTGTGTGTGTTTTTTTGTTATGTACTAAGTATTCTGAAAATTTAATGAAATGTCCATGTACGTCAGGCTTCGGGTCTCTACAGTTGGTATCAGAGGAAAGGTTTAGTCAACCTTTGGAAACTAGGATGCGAAAACGTTAGTGATATCCCTAGAGATATTTCTAGGGTATGTCTAGGGATGTCCCTAAGGTTAAGTATACATATAGGTTATAGTACTAGAATTACTCTAACGATCATAGAATTAAACCTAATATGTTAGATATTGAAGGTACTCCCCCTTTATTATTTTGTATTCCCTAGCATGATTTTTTCCTCTCACACTATTCTTTTTGGGTTTTAGATGATGGCTGGAACCCGAAGGAACCGTGTTGATCAATGCAATGGACAGTGCAATGATTGTCCTCCTGAACAAACAAATGTTATGGCAGATGGAGTGAAAAGTCTTATTATTATACTTACACAAGCTATGAATCATTCTGGACTTCTAAATGAGCAGAGAAGGGAACAATATTCTATTGAGTCCTTCATGAGGCAACGTCCACCTTCTTTCAGTGGGTTTTCTGATCCACTTGTTGCTGAAAAATGGATCAGTACCACTGAAAAGATATTTTCAGTTCATCAATGTTCTGAACATGATAAAGTCATCTTAGCAGTATATCGTTTGGAAGGTGAAGCTGATCAATGGTGGAATCTTATCAAGAATAAGAGGCAAAGAGATGAAATTGAGTCCATGGAATGGGATGAGTTCAAGAACTTATTTTTCAATAAGTACTTCCCTCGTATTCTTCGAACAAAGATGGAGAAGGAGTTTCTTGAACTAAAGAAAAAGGATGATGAATCTGTTGGTATATACGAAGCGGATTTTACAAGACTTGCAAGGTATTCTTCTGGCATTATCATCCAACCTGAAAGTAAAGTTGATCGATTTTTCAGTGGCTTAAAACCAAGTCTTCGAAGGGCATTAGCTATAAGAGACGTCAGTAGCTATAAAGAAATTGTGCATTGTGCTATCAAGGTAGAAATGGAAGTTGGTGTTACATATCCATCTCATGGTTTTGACAAGAAACGAAAGATGGAGATCAAGGAGAAATCTCAGAATAATGGTGAAAAGAAGATGAATTTTTTTTTATGCACAAAGTGTTGAAAGAAGCATGGTGGGGATTGTATTAAAGGGACTAGAAAATGTTTTAAGTGTGGAAAAGTAGTTCATCGAGCAGCTGAGTGTCGAAGTAATGGAAAAAGGGATTCTAATGATGTGAATAAATCAAACATTGCAGAGAACGCACCACCAACACTTCAATGCTTCAAGTGCAAGGAAATGGGGAATTATGTTAATAAATTCCCTAATCCAAGGGTTAGTGATGATCAACATGAGCAACCACTGAAGGCAAAGGACAAAGGGAAGTCACATGCGATCACTATTTGGCGATGTTGAATACGACAACGATGTGGTGGAATGATTAAGTGTTTATGTAATGGGATTCCAAAATAATGTGGTATCATAATGTATTGGAATATTTATGTGTTGGTCTAATGTGGTATTCAAAGTGAATGAGATATTTTTTTTGGAAATAAGATGATATGCGCATAATGAAGGGAAACGAGAAAATGAAATGTTTAACAGTATTCATGAGCTCATGATTGATATAAGGACTAAGTGATATCAGGGTTTGAGTATATAGAATTTTGACTGCATTCATGTTTTCACTAAGGTATTCAAGAGAATACATGACTAAGGACTTTGAATGGATAGAATGTGACCAACAAAACTTATCTTATGATATATGGGGATCGATGGTGGTGTTAAATCTCTGGTAATCGTTTTCACAATGTTATAAGAATGGACTGCAGTAATATGGATAAGCCTAAAGATTGGAATGGATTATATTGGACATAAGTTAGTATTGTTTAAGGATAAAAGTTTTTTCGATATTATTTATGGGATGTTATAGTAATATAGTTTTAGAAAAAGGACAACCTGTAGGACGGGGGACAGCCCATCGCGTCAGACAAGGCTGTGGAAATCGAACCCACAATCGAAGTGCGACTGGCCTTTATCGCCTCCCACTAACCTATAGGAAGTCCCTGATTAGTAGAAACTAGTTTTATTATATTATGCAATATGATATATGAAGTATAAGTCCATTTTAGGAACCATATATGATTAATCTCACTATAGATCGACTTATGTATATAATTTTTGCTAACCTTTTGTTTGAGACAGATGGAATGACCCGTCATTCTATCACATGATCTGCTAACACTGCACGAATAACAAATTCAACTTCATTTATTTAAGAGATGAATTGGAAATTGCTCAAGGCACGAACAACAGTGAGATTGTACCAAAATGAAGTAAGTATTTATTCTAATTCAAATTTTCAACTTTAGGGAAATGATCTTCAAAACCAAAAATGTTGTCCTAGTGATCTTATACCTGATGAATCAGATGGTACCTTATATCATCACCAATCTATGGATTTGTGATTACTGGCTTTTCCATATCCATGTTCTCTACCACTCTCCATCAGAACATGATGGTTAAATTTCTCTTCCATATCCATATTTTCACCTATGTGGAAATCCAGTGATTAGTTTATTTGGGTAATCGTTACGTTTCATACCTTTGTTTTTAAAGATTGGTTTTGGTATTCCTTTTTACGATGTGGGTTTCTATTAAAGAAACTTTCGAATAGTTATCCATTTATAACCTCGACAAATTTTGAGGGCGAAATTCATTTTAAGGGGGGTAGAATGTAACACCCCGAAATTTTATGAAAAATATTCTTTTTAATTTCACTAATGTCTTGTGTTGTACGCTACACCAAAAGGAGCTTGCACAACACGCATCATTGACTTTCCTTGTATTACACACAATTTTTACCTTCCTCGATAGCGTGTGTAGTACGCAATACCGAGTTTCACTAAACAACGATATGCTATTAAAATATTATTAAAACTAGCCATTATGAATAGTAATAACCAACTTTTAAAATTTTAGACATTTTATCTCTCAAAATGGACTTCATTTTTGGATTCGGAGTATCTAATTTAACCTAAGGTGAAATTTTGGTACTTTTCGGATAACTTTCATATTCTGCTGAATAGTGAAAATTACTAAATTTTAATTAATAAAAATTTTTTTAATCAAAATAATTAACAGTGATAAATTATTAATTTGAGTGGTTTTAAAGTATATTTAGAATATATTTTTACAATTCAATACAATGTTGGTCATTGGATGTAATTTCACATTTACACCAGACATAAACAAGTGTTAATCTTTTGATAGTTATTATCTCTTAAAAACACGCTATTTGTTATGACAGAAAAAATTAATTTTAAAATTAATTAATGCAACTTATATGTTGGGAATTTTTGAAAATAGAAATAATTTTTGAATTCGGAATATCAATTATAGCTTAGGGTGAAATTTTTGCATTTTTCTGAAAAACATCAATTTTTGATGAATAGTGAAACTACTAAGTGGTAGTTAAAAAAATTATTTTTTTTCATAAATCTTAATTTTACCGCTTCTGTGAATGGAATTTCAAAAATCAGAGAGACACGGTTGATTTCATTAAGTAAAATGTGGTTTAATGAGATGAAAATAATTTTTGGTTAATAGTAACTTTTTACTTTTATTTACCACGGTTAAAAGTAAATAGGGTAATTAATGGTAAAAATGATATTAATATTACCCTAACACATGTCCTAATACAACTGGACAAGTTTATCTCGACCAAAAACAACCTTAAGTGTAAAATATTATCATTTAGGCCCACTTGGATTAGATTAGGACATTTATTATTATTTAATTCAAGGAAGAGTTGAAAGAGTTAAAATCAAAGTTTATTTACTAAAACATTATTAATATAGGGTTATACATAATATAATTTCGACTATAAAAATTCATTAGATATATAAAAATATTTCCTACATAATGGTATTTTAATTGTAATTTTTATGCTTTAAATAATTTAATTTATTTATGACACAATGATGATGCAGTAATTACCTTTTTAAGAAAATATTAACATAATTGATGTTATAAATGCCCAAATAAATGTAATTTGGGACTTTTTATGACTTACACTAATTTTATAGGTTAATATGACATGTTAATGTTTATTTAAGTAACTTTTTTTGAACTTATCATTCTGTTAGAAATTTCATAAAAATCATGTACGAAATAGTGTCAAAATTGACATAAATTAGTTTTTAAAACAAATATTATATTATTAATTGTTATTTAATTCCTAAAAATCTAAGTTTCGGCCAAATGACTTATATACGGATATATATATTAATAATAAACAACATGGAATTCGTTTGGCTTCATATAGTAAGTTTATTAACCATATAGTGTAACAAAACAAAAAGACACGGTAAAAGTTAAATTATTTAACTTAGAGTTAAATCTAATTGATAAGGTTAACATAATAACCTAAACATGTCTAAATACTATTGGATGAGAGGATTTCGACCCATCCCCACTTTATCATAGAAATAAGACCATTTGGAACCATTATAAACCGAATTTTACCTTAATATAAAATAATATTTTGAGATTTTCCTAAGATGCCCCTCTCCTCCCTTATAAAAGGGCACCTCCTCCCTCTCCTCCTCACACCAATTTGAGCATTCAAGCTCGGCCAAACCCTGAAAAAATATCTTCTCCACTTACCTAGTATCATCATAAAGGTCCTGGTTTTCTTCAAAGACCATCCATAGTTCATTAAGTGGAGGTTAAGTGAAGGCGCGTCAAAAAGAGGTAATATCCATTAACGATCTTTTTCAATTTCATTCTTCTTCAACTTCTTCTTCATTGGTTTTTTCATGATAGAGTAATAACATCAGTATTTATTATATACTTATATTTTATTATAAATATGAAACAACTCTAATTAACCTTCTATCCATCCTACGGAAAAAGGAAATCACCGCGCGTGCGTACGTACGGAATACCGTCTCCACGTCGTGGTGTAATCTATTTTCCGCCACCACCTTAATTGGATGGGTATAATGGTGTAATGAGTAACTATATATGATTATTATAAATTTATATTGATACTGAAATAGTATACATACACTTTAACACAATTCCACGACCATGGGAATGATATCATCGCTCGTGCGTACGTACGGTCTACCGTCTCCACGACGCGATGAGATTCATTCTCAATGATTAACCATTCATAAATGATTATAAAGTATATATAATAAGTACTAATGAAATATATGAAATAATAATGATACTTTATTTATTTATATTTATATGTATGACATCTACTTAATTCCATTCAATTCAATAAGGAAACGAAAACAGCGTTAATGCGTACGTACGGACTACCGTCTCCATGAACGGTGTATTTCATTCCATTTATCAATATATATATATATATATATTCTGAATATATAGTATATATAAATCATGTTTTACATTCTGGATATATGTAATCATGATCCAATTAGTCATATTAATAATTACAAGTTAAAAAAACGAACGACAAATGAGACGATTTTACCCAAAACGCTACTTTAACATGAATTTACAAACGAACGTGTAATATAAAGTCATAAGTGGACCATATATGATATTATAACAATTAATATGATTCTTTAATAAGTCAATACCATGATTTAAATCATTATACAGGAGGTTCGGACACTTACGAAGCAAATCAGACCTAAGGTAAGGGAAATATCACAATCTCATTTTTATCCGAGATTGTTTATACATTGAAATTTACTGGGATGTATTTTATCATCCACATACATGCTTCCTCAATATGTAATATTTATATCCATATACAATAGTTTATAACCAATTTTACCCTTCGTTGAGTTTTTAGTAAATGATATGAAAGGAATCTTTTGTTGTTTTTCGTACGAGTTAATTTTTTGACTTTTCCGACAAAAGTACAAAGAATGTTTTTTTAAATTATACGACATGAATGGATTTTTAAAACATTATTTCCAAGAAGCATCCTTTACAAGTTTTCATGTTTATTTTTAATCAACTTATTGTAGCTTAAAATTGTCTTACATGTTAAGAAAGGAAAAGTGTTTTTGAAGTAGAAATGATATTTTCCTCAAGAATGGAGTCTAAGTGTTTTATCAAAATTATTTTCCATATAAGATAATAAAGGGTTCTGTTTATATCCCTATTATTAGATTTATTGGACTATTTTGTGATGGAATTATTTTTATGGATTCCTTTATCTTATATGAATGGTTTTATGATGTCATGTTGTTTAAGAATCATATTTTTATTACATGGGTTATGCAATGATGTATGATTTATGATTTTGTGGCACACATAAGAATGGTATCATTATGAGATGGGTGGGACCTATATCTCCCTCCAATGCATTGGTTAAAGATTTTATATCTCAAGAGATAGACATGGCTGGAATGGTAGGTTATACCAGTTCAGTGAAACAGGACTGAAACGAGGGTGACTCGGTTCAGAATGGGACATTGTCCACTAAGATAGTCTTGGCAATGAGTCTTGACTAACAAGAAATGATTCTCTATGATTATGTGTGTATGCCACAATGTTTCATGTTTTATGTTATGATTATAGGGATTTCATTTCACTACTATGATTTATCCCATGTTATGAAATTATGCTCTCTTTTGCAGGATAAGATTTCCAAAAGTTATGTTCTTATGAATATGATGTGATTGATTTTTCTTTTGTTTACCCTTACTGAGCATTTGAGCTCACCCTTTTATGTTTTCTTTTCTCCAGGATATTAAGAAAGGTTTTATGTAAGAAAAGGAAGATCTTTATGGGAGATGTTGAAGATCTTTCACCACGATTAGAATATTATGTTCTGAGTTTCCAAAGACACTAAACTATTACGATCCTTGTGTGTGTGTTTTTTTGTTATGTACTTAGTATTCCGCAAATATAATTTAATGTCCATGTACGTCAGGCTTCGGGTCTCTACAATTTGTGCCTCATATTTATTTCAAAATGGATTATTTTTAAAAAAATATGTAGGTTTTCATATCAATAATACCTTCGGTTTATTTGAGATGAAAGGCAACTAATCTTCATTCTATGTATATTTTTGAATTCCTAATTTAGTTTTACATCAAATAGAATTATTCTTCCATATATCATTATTAATTGGTTTCAAAATCAATATTAATTATTTAATGACGATTATTAATGTAATAATATTCTATTTTTTGAGATTGAGTGAACAAAAATAACATTAATTCTAATATAAACTAATATCACATTGAATACAGTGGGTAAAATAAATAAAATTATTGGTGATACTCAATACCATTTTCTACTACAATCCTTCTAGTGTGAAATTTATAGTATGCTGTTATCATTATGGATATAGGAACCACCCTTCCTCAGCTACATGGACCAGTCACCTAAATACATCTATATCATCTTGGTGAACCGTTAACAAATGATATCAAATTTCTTCTTGTATTCAGTTTTTAAAATTACTAATGGATTATATATTAACTGGAAGATATGGATTGAAGAATTATAAGTGTTAACAAATCTTGATTTATCATTAAATTAAAATTTGTTTATTACAATCACACCCTTATTTATTTAACTCTTCATATTATCCCCGTAATATTCTAATATATAAGACAATGTGGTATAACATTTTATGTTTTCATGTTTCAATCCAAACAAATCTGGAATTGATAATTTAACCATTCTATAAACATTAATATAATCATAAATGAGACTCTTGTATGCTTCCACTTTTCCATTACCAACAGTGTCCGGTGTCTCGTTAGGGATATGAGAATCTAGAACATACTATTCCCATATATTTCATTTTAATATAAGAATGTTATTATAGGATATGTATAAATATTTTCATGATAATACTTATTCATTTTCTAAAATTCATCACAATGAATTTGGTGCATTAATATTAGATCATCTATATTTCATAACATTAGAGTATGAGTAGTTCTATAATTATTAAAAATTGTTAGAAACAAAAAAAAAATTTTTGATAAATTTATCCCACATTTTATCAAAACCAAGAAGCACTAAAAATTTATATTCAAAATAAATACTCCCATGAGTATTATAGTGTAATAGATCAATAAACTCTCCTTGAAAACCTAAGATTTAACATAATCACACCACAAATCCATTGATGAATGTTATTTTACAATAAAAACAATTTAACCTAGTACATCATTGTTTTTTATTGGAATATTTTAATGTTTGAGTCATAAAACGTTGAATATCTCAACACATTACTAAAAAAATTCTCCATGCATGTAATGGAAAAATATTTGATTACAATTATAATTACATAAACCCTCAATTATAATATGAAATACCCAATAATAAAATAGACCACTATATAAGTAATTAGTGAACCTCATATGTGTGATTTTTTTAAAACCGAATTGGAATAATTAATTGATGACATAAATTAAATATAATATATTTTTATTTTTTGTTTCGTTGCTGAAATTAGAATCAAATTTATTTTTATAATAAAATGTGATCACATTGATATTTTTAACAATGATTAAATCGAATAATCATTAATTTTAATTTACTTTATCTATTAAAATTCATTAATTATTCTATTTTATTGTGTATCGTCCAAACATTTAAAAATAGATAACCATATGTAATAAAATAATCAAAAAATTTAATGATATTTTGTTATTTATACTTTTTGATCAATCAAGTGGATGATGGGTCAGCTGATAACCAAGGTAAAAACCAACATCCCTTAATAGACCCTTTTTGAGACACCCATAAATATCACATGAATTATCCCCAATTCAATTAATGGTATTTATCAAATGAATATATTTCATTATGACCATATCTACTCTAAAAATAAATTCTCACATGTAAGTGAGGTGGTATATAGGATATGTAATTATATTGTATCACATACAATGTTGGCACGCAATCCCCAAATAAATTTAATATCATACAAAACATTACGAGATCATATAAAAATATATTTAATAATTAATTATATATAAAAAACACAAAAAAAATTATAAAACCAAATAAATTCACATAAAACATACATGGATCGATATCAGCTCATGATCGATCAACATAAAAATTACATAACAAGAAAAATTAAAATATTCAAAATTCATAATGAGGGGAAATAAAATGTAATAAAATTGAGTTAATATATTTTTAAATAGTTAAAAAATTATTCAAATACAATGGAAATTATTATTAATAAATTTAAGATACAGAAATTATTTTTTGATAAATTTTATATATTTTCTGTGCTATTGTAAGTCTGATGAGAACCACTATAATAAAAAATATAGAATGTGTAGGCTGACTAGATCAAGCAATTTGGTATCAGTGTAACCATGCTCATCCTTATTTGGTAGACACATAAAAATCCAAGTCACAATGATTCTCATTATTCATTAAATGGACCATGATTCTGGTGTGCCTCATTTACCTATAGTATAGGACGTGGATACTGTTAAGTAAAAAATGACATTCTAAAATTTTAATATAACCCTTTGGTAAAGTGGATATTCTTACGTCTCCCCAACCCAATTAGAAATTGGTAGTTATATTTTTAATTAGGGTATCTTTTTTATGGAAATGATAATTTATTCATCTAATTTATTAATTTCACACCTTACTGGCAATCCCTTGCACGAAAATATATATTTTATATTATTTTAATACAAATATTAGAAGTATTATTTAAATTAAATATACTAGAAAATATCATTATATGGCCATATCTTGTCAATTTTAACTAACATACACATTACATCAATAAAATTGCTCTGTTCTCAAATCCATCCACCTATATTTCTAGTAATTTATTTGAAATTTATATTAGATTATTTCATTATTTCTTAGTTATAAATTAAAAGAACCTATGGAATTATTATTGTATAATAATTGTTTTGTTATAATATATTGAATTTAGAAAGATAATGAATTAGCGATAGTTTACAGATTCATGGATTCTCCAATGGATTAAATTTAATTTAATTGAATCATAATGAATTAATATTGATTGAAACTAAAAATATTTCATACTTCATTCATCAATGAATATATTATTAACTCATCATCAGTGTATCATCAATCATTGGAAAAAAACCATTATATCGGCCATAGGTTCACCAAACCTCATGGAATTATCTAATCTATGATTCCCTAGAACTAATGTATTAAATTGATGTTTCTAATGACATATAATAAATGGTGGGAAAAAAATGTGGTCAATTTTATATTTGAAATTGAGATTTTTTATACCTTTTTGTCTATCTATATAGAATTTTGTAAGAGAAATTTTGTTCTCTAAAAATTCATGTCAAATTAATTATTCATTATCCATGAGTCTAATACTGATTTATATACTGAAGTTATACATAGATAATTTTACATTGGTTCATGAAGATTTATTTCTTTAATTTTATATAATTTTATAGATTTATGATATAATTAAACATGTTATAATATTCATTAACATCTCATCACTCACTTTTAGGATATTTATATATCATATTCTAATATTAAAATAATTTATTTACCCTTTCTGATCCCCTAGTCATTGAATTATCTTTGTACATGGTGTATTAATTTAAAATAATTAAATTTACACTTAATTATCAAATAATTTCCATTATAAATGAATCTAGTTTTTATTATTCTAAATTAAAATAACATATTTGAATTATTCCACTTGAATTCATTCATAATCAAACGTCTCTCAATTCCCAATTATGGGGCCCACCTCATCCTATACTAATACTCAATCGAATATGTTGAACATGTGGATAACCATTTTCAATGAGTTATAAAATTACTCCAACAGAGGTATCTATAATCATATATTTACTCCAATTATGGGGCCCACCTCATCCTTGTCTCGTGATATCTCATAAAATGGGATGCACACACAGTACCATAATCTTCATATTCATTATTTATTATTTCAATAACCATTAATAATAGAAATACCTTCAATTATCATGAAAATAGATTTAGTAATAGCTTTATTATCCAGGTCAATTAGGTCTAAGATAACACTTCCACTCAAAAGTTACAAATCCATTTTTTACAATTGAATTAATTCATTATCCGCAATGATGCACCTAATGAAAGAAACCTCACCAAAATATAAATGCCATTCTTTTTTTATAAAATCAGTGTTTGTGGTCAAATGATACACACTAAAAAAGTTTTAATAATAATTGATAAACTACTATGATCACAAATAGTAACATTATAATTATCCATATAACATGTGTTGTTCCTATCAGAAAATTGGTCCAACATGTCTCATATATTTCATATCAAATAGTGAAAAAATAAATAGATTAATTGTCAATGCATACAATACTAAAACCCCTAATGGTCTGGAATAATTTATGTCTCATCATAATGATGTATCCATACCATTGGACATCTTTTCTATAATTATCATCAACATATCTAGATTATCTCAGTATATTTGAGAATTATTATAACTATATTATAGATTAAATAATACAATTAGTTTACATTGTAAATGGTGGAGGGTAAAGTATCAGCACTAATATGTGATGATTATATCATGTTTTTATGGGTTTATACATGTTATGGTAAATAATATTTACTACTCTAGTTAGGTTGGGATAACCAAATTTACTGAAATTTATCAACTTTTTTTATTTATGTTTATCATCACATAGCAATTTCATTTTTCCTTATTTAATAAAAAAATAGTTATACCATTTTACATTCAATCATTAAATAATATATATATATATATATATAAATTTTTAATCTTCTGTCGAATAATATAACCATATCATTAAACATCCAACAATAACATTGATATATAAAATTAAAAATTTCAACATAATTAAAAAATAAAATTAAATAATAATTTGTAAAAGACCATTTTAATATAAGTATAAAAGTATTTTTAAATAATTAACTTCTAACTAAAAAATTTCATTCATATTACAATAACTAGATTTACTAAACAAATATATAAAACTTTATTTTTTTTTGTAATTCAATGACCAATATAGTGATATTATATATAATTAAAACAATAAATAGAGAACAAAAAAAATTATCACTTTTAATTTGATTCCCTAAATTACACTAATTCTAGATAAATAAAAATAAATTATTATGCAATAATTTTAAAAACAATATCTAATGAATAATAAATAATTTCATTAAAAACACTCTAATATGATCATTTTTCACACTTTAGATAAATTTATATTTAATAATAATAACATTAATAGATAATCAATGATTAAATAATTATAATTATTCATGGTTTTCATCCTCAAAAATAAATTTCAAGTATGAGAAAAAACAATAACTAAATCCTAAGAAAAGTATAAATTTTTAACACAATCAAATTAGAAGAAAAAATTTGAATTTTTTGAACCATATAAAAATGTAATATACCAAATTATATATTATAGGGAAAACCAAAAAATCAATAATTAATTTACAATACGGAATGTTGTAAAATATCCCACTAATAATCATTAAATATTTATGTATTTGGTTATTATAAAAAATAGAAAAACTTCAGAATACGATTGAAATACTAAATAGAGGACAACCAAAAATTATGTAGATGAAAAATATAAAATAATATGTAACACCATATAATGTAAAATTAGTAAACATCCCCTTATTATATAATGGATCAAGAATAACATAAGTTTTATAGTGGTAGAAAAACATATTTATAATTGATACAATGATTAAAAATCTCTACTCTGAAACCCTAGAGGTCAGTAGTTTCATGCGAATCATGTTTTTGGTTCATCAAAGTCATGATGTTCCAATATTGAGTCTTATACAACATTATATAGTCATTGGTAATGTTTAATATGATAAAATAAAAAAAAATTATACCCTAAACACTTCAAAATTAACTTTTCTATTAAAATCTCATAATGGTACATTATGTAAATCAAAATTTAAACTTTTTTGAAATAAAAAATGATTCATAATAAACTCCATATGATATTGTTTCCTATTCATTATTATTATCCTTGAGCATCAATAGTGAATAAAATTATCCACGAAAAGATAATATTTACAGGAACCACTCGTATTTATAAATCCCAATCATGATTCCGAAATACACCTAGAAATTTTACAACAATAATTAAAACATATTCCCCCTATAATATAAAATATAAACTAGAAGTTCAATTAAAAATGATTTAAATATATTTATATATCATTAAAAAAATGTTCTGATGATAATAAATAAACTAATATACATGAAACACATCATATATCCCATTAAATCAATGAAAATTAGAAAATACATATTATTAACATAAAAATCATGAAAGTATCTAATAATATCTGCCGCCATTCATTTTTTTTATTTTCAAAAGTCGGTTTAAGGGGAACTGGTACCCCAAGAAACAACCACAAACTTGCACACAATACAGTCATTCAATGATCATACAACACACCGACATAGACTTACATTTCATCCAAACTATACTCGTCTCTGCATCCCCATTCGGACTCATCATCTCCGGTTGTCGTGGTTGTTTCCCATCCTGATGTCCTCCAACAATTAACACTATGGACTCGATTTCTGAGCTTCTCAAGAACACACTGATCTGGCGCTTTACTCTCATCCTTGCTATTCTTTGCAAAGCTCACAGTCACCTTCTTATTCCTCTTGGTGGTAGAGCGAGTCTGAATCGGCTGTGGGAGATACGAGTAATCACTCCTTGGTCGACATCTAGGAGTGGCAGAAATAGATCCATCAACTGAAGCAGGTTTCTGTTTCCCACTTTGAACCACCTCACTGAACGAGCGCCCAACTGGACCACTCATCCATTCTATCCCTTCCTCATATTTATCATTTCCTTTACTGACCAGTTCCCCCAATTCTGATATAGTACTACATGCACAAACCTCCCTCTCTGGGGTGTTATTCGCTACCAAAGGCAGGGACACACCCTCTAAACTCGTCTCATTCACAGGAACCTCTGAAGTTCCATTAACCCTCAAAGGCAGGGATTCACCCTCTACAATCTCCTCATCCACAGCCATCTCTGGAGTTCTATTCACCAACAAAGGCAGGGGCACACCCTCTGCTATCTCCTCATCCACAGTCACCGCATAGACATCCCTGACACCACCAATCCTAAAGGGCCCCCTACCATCACCCACATCTCCTGAAACAGCCCTTAGAAAAGGATCAGTACTTACATTACTAAGACAATCAAACTTATTTCTTATGGAAACACAAGGTATGGACATAGTGTCCATTCCCCTATCCTATCATGTACATTTCTGGGATGAACTGGCTTCAACAACCCCCATACCATTTGAAACCTTACTGTACTGACCATTCACTTCTAGCTACTTGCCCGCATCTGCTAGCTGTTTGGCCACCACTGCAGGTTGGGCCTCCTTGTCCTTCCCTTTTGAACCCTTCCCCACCATAACCGGCAACCCCCTTCGAACCGATGTCTGGTACTCCCGCCTAGACTTCACCTCCTGGGTTGATGAGTTACGTCGACATCTCGCCGAAGGATGTCTAAAGCGGTTACAATTCAAACCAAAGTCAGGCCAACTCTCATAAATAACCTGCTGTTTTCACCTCTATTCCTCACCAATTGTAATCTAGACAAAATCAAATGGATCCCTAGAGGCATCCACTTCCACACATACACGAGGATTAATCAGGTGTCATACTGCTTCAGTACGGGAATCCGAACACAGAAATCTACCCACGAGGTTACCCAACAAACTTATGATAGAGGGATTTTGAAAATGTAAGGGATGTTTAGGAAAACTAACCCAAACCAATGTCTAAGGAACATCCCACTTCATATGGAAGTCGAATGACCAATGAAGAAGGAAGAACCGACTTCTGTCGCAGCGAAGAGGAGCTCTCGACCAAGCCTTGATGTGGTCCTCTTCTGATGAAAAACAAACCATAATATGATATTTGTCCAACAATCCGACGGTCGCCTGTTCTGGAAGATCCCAAGATGAGAAGACAGACCTGTCGAAGGTGTCGAAAGAAGGTCTCCTCTGTCTAAACTGAGCAACCAGAGAAAGATTCAAGAAATCAGAAGATTCTGTGAACTCGGATGAAGAAATCTAAAGATTAGGGTTTCCATCCAATAGATTTGGAACTTTAGAGCACACAAACGCTTTTGGAAATAGTGGAAGTAACTCAGGGTTGGAAAAGGGCTGAAACGATGACCTTGTAATCCCATGGAATGACGAACTCCCCTCCCCCACAAATGGGGGAGGATTCGGGCAAGCTGTCGTCGACGTCACCTGTTACGGGAGAGCATCAGAGTTTATCGCCCGCATAGAAATTGAACACAATGGAGCGAAAGAATATAATAATATCCAATATTGTGATTTCATATAATCCATCTCTTGATCATCATCATATATTCATGATGATTTTATACTCAAATAAATATATTATTCATTATAATACACTGTAATATAAAATTTATTTTATTTGAAGAATATTTATTAATTTATAGAAAAGTAAAAAACAAATTTTGATCAACTAATATCAATGAAATGTATCTACTAAAAATATTTTTCCAAAAAAAACTCCCCACCATCAGTAATAAATTATAATATACAATAAATGATCAATCATGAATTTCATTAAATTTAGTCCCTTGAATTGTATCATTATAGTTGTTGTTACTTGAGAGCTATAATAATTCCATATATTCCTCCTATTATCTATGAAAATATTCAATATAATCTTTTCATATATTATCCAGAGTTAAAATTATTTTCACATATATTAAAATATCCTATATATGATATGATGTACTCAATATCACAAGAATAGCCAATTCACAATGATTTAACAATGTTAGACTGGACAGAACTATCAAAAAATTATCATCATATATAATCATTGTAACATTATGTATCATCCTTAACTGGTGGAATTCATGAATTTATAAATTTATGAGGTTATGATTAATTTTTTGATATGTTTGTTTTGAATAGATGATTTCTCAATATTCAATTATAATGTATACAGAACATTACCTCTACCTAGTATAGGGATCCATATATATGTTTCCTATCACGATTTATTTTATATCAACGGTTGATGGAAATATGTGATTCATATTACTTTTTGAATGTAATTTTTCAGATCTGGATCATTGGGAAACTAATTAATTTTCAAGACATGATGACCATCAAAGGCATCATGGTTTCAAGCATACACTCCATTTATATGAATACTAGAAGGTTTATAATTCATAACTTCATGGTGGATAATATTTTAATTAATATATTTATTTTTAAACCATTACAACCATAAATTATATTAAATATTAAATAAATTTTTCAATGGGAATGTATTGGGTATCTTCTAGGTTTGGTTTTAATCATATTTTACTAATAAAGGGTTATCTTCCATTATCAAATTATAAATAGATTCTACCTATTTTGGGGGATGGTGGATTTTACATTCCAATCAAAACACATTCAAGTTATTCGAAAGGACCTCTTTCGATTATTCATGATTTCATAGTCAATAAATCCTCCCATATTATCTCTTAATATTGGCTATATAATTTTTCACCCTCTCCCAGAACACATGTTTTTAGTGACCCATCACTGGTGGTAGTTCTTGCATTCATTTCATGCATGGAATTCATTTCCCCTATGGTAACCTCACTAGATAGTCTATCCCATGTGTTACTTTTTTATTTTATAGGTATATAATTCTATGATTATTTAACATACCATGAAGTATATTCTAAAATAGATGGATCAGTATCACTCACCCTATGATGTCACATGAGAATTAGATGTACGAAAAGTATATTTAATCATATATTATTGGGATTTACCAACACATGTGAACTCCCAATAAATCTTTCCTCCTCTTGTTAAATTATCAGTGGTTTTCCTAGGGATTCAAAAACACTGATCTTTATAATCCTTGAATTGGTTTTATGTTCTTGAGGTGGAAGCAAATGTGACTGAGGATCCCTCTCCCTTTTATGATCTCAAAGGTATCATATGTATGAATATTTAGATTCATTAGATTTTATTACCATATATTCTTTGGTAACATTAAAGATCTGACAGACACATTGTCACCCCCATGAAACTAGTTGTAATTATCCTAGATGAATCATATCCCAATTTTATTATTATTTCCTTTATAATTTGAAATGGTAGAGAGATACACATTTCAAATATTAATTCTTTCAGGGATATTGAAATTGTTTTCAATACTTTTTCTATCATCAACACATTTGATCTAATTTTTATGGTAGATAGTATACAAGTGTTTTCAATAAAACTGTATTCAGCTAACTACATGTTTATCCACATAATTGATGACAACATATAGATTTTCAATGAAAATAATATATTGGTGAAAGTTATTATCAAATATTCCCATCACATAAATATGGATTTTTCTCTCATATATATCATTTTATATGTTCATTATATATGTTCATTGTGATATATAATAAGATGTGATTCTTTAGAAAGATCATTAACCTTTGATCCAGGTTCTCAATGTTAATTATTATATAGAAATTTCAACAACATTAATAATCTTCATTATAAAAAATTTGTGATAATTATTAATTATATGGTTAAAAAAATTATAATAATTTACCCAAAAAAATGACCACCTTAACCTGGGATTAAGGTGTGAAAATTTTACCAGGTGTGATGAAATTTGGTGTTCTAAAGGGACTTTAGGATGTGTAAGAGGTTTCTAGACAACCTTTATGTAATTTTATCTTTTACATAGAATTTATTTCCTCATATAACATGATAATAATATGATCATGATCCCATATATGTAATTATTAATAACTACATGATAGACATACATAGATTATCCCTTTAAAAATAGTGTCTCCAGAACAATTCCAACAATCAAAATTTGAAAATGTCATGGGAAAGGGAGACACAAGGGTCATATTTAGGGTAATTATATAATAAGATCACAAAATTAAGAATAAGAAATAATAAATAGATAGGATGGAAATGAAACACACTATACCGTATATATTATCTAAAACATTTTATCAAACAATAGAATGTTAATCTATTGGTGTAGTGTGATGATGGTTCATATTTTTCCCTTGTACATAAACACAAATTTCTTGTATGATGATTGTTGGGGAAAGAATAGAGTACCTGATATAAATCAAGAACACTATGTTTATGATATTGAGACAGGAATGTAAACTATATCAATCCATCATTCTAATATTTAAAATTTACATGGATGAATAAAATTTAAATGGACATTTGATCTATCAATTATGATGTTTAAGGTATTTTCCTACTAAATGTATATAATATTTCCAACATTTACACTATTCAGGTTATGTAAATTTGGAGTTATTCTTTATTAGGTGCTCTAGATTCCAAATTTATCAATATTAAACACATCTATATTGATTATTCTTAGAACTACAACCATTATTCCATTAAATCAAGAATGTGGTAAAAAGAGATATACAAGACCAAAATATTTATAGTTCACCTACACATAATGGTATTTAAAGAGATTTATATTTCACTACATTTTACATTAATAAAATATATGTTTTAATTAATGAAAATATTAGTTTGATGCTTTTTACCTCTCTAGGATAACTAGTGTGACATCAATTGATATCCTTTTGAGGATATTCCATATGAATCCCATTTAATTGTATTGTGTTATAATAATTTTAACATTTCATATATGATACTAAACTAAATCATAGATGATATAATATTCATGAATCAATATCAGATGAACTGTATAGAATAACATAGTGTTTTCATAGGAAGGAATATAGAATTTAATATATTTTTTATCACATGAGATGATGTTGGACTTATATTGAATGGTTGGTGGGTCCCATATCACATTAATAATTGGTAAAGAAAAGGAATATGATTGGAAGGAATGTAATTTTACTATAAATTTTATCTATAAGTGTGGTTTTCTCGTAAAGGGTACATAAATTATTCTTTAGATTTTAATCATATTACAGGACTTTATATTTTATTGTGGGGAATAAATTTAGATATATCAAATCATATCATTGAATTTGTTAATGATATTTCATATGCTCTGTGCTTTTTATCATGTAAAATGATCTCCATTGTTAAAATTTTATTTATTGTGCCTTTAGAAGGGAGGGGAGTTCCTTTATGGGTTGGATAAGGACCTAGGGTACCTCTCATATATTTTTAGTAGATGGTATGATATTCTTTCTCAATATCATGGGAAAATACATCAAATACATTATAAACACCATCAACACCTATGTTAAATAGAGATGGAAAAAATTGTAATGAGAATAAAAATGTCTTTATCACAAAGGAGATCCTCTATAAGGATATATATTTTCATTTGTTGGTTAATTGAAATATGGAAATTTAACATTCAATAAATTATTTTACAACCACACTTTCTATTATAGAGGTTGATATACAAAAAGTTTATTGGTTGATATACATAATTACATGCCCCATATCCATCTACAATAGTTGTTTACTATCAATCATTGGGTGGATTACTCTCTTTTATATTTTATTATCCTCAGTTATTTTATTTTTTATCCATTATTTGTATTCCATAAGTTTACTAAACAAGGATATGATATATTTTCATTGAGATCTTCTGGGTCTCTCACCAAGATGATTTCAAACACATCATTAATTTTTCATATATATAATCCCCATATTATGATAGAGTAACTAATGTCATATGGATATGAAATTTATTGTCAAAAAATATTTGAAAAATCTCATGAAATGCACAATAGGGTGAATCCATGTTGAACTTATTCACCGTGTTAGAATATGGGAGGGGTTCATACATGCTTGGGAATGGAGGATTGTGATTTCTAGCTATGTAAATACTTCAATGATAATTACAAGAACATATAAGTTCATTATATATGGAGTTGAAAATTGTGAATATAGATTTTGGGTTGGTAAGTAGTTTAATCATCATCTTTTCTTCACTAGTTTCACAAAAAAAAACATGAAACTTAATGAAGACAAAAAAATATGATGCTCTTCAATAATACCATGGATGATGCTCGGTACAACTTATCCTCTCACAATTTTCACCCCAAATAGTAAAAATTCAAATCCCATATCTAAGCCATATAAATATGAATTCCCACTGGCATGTATTATAAAATAAACATTGAGGCATATGGATTTAGCCCCTAAACTGAATATATGTGGAGTATGTATATTTATATGGAAATAAACATTCTAGTGTTATGAATTATACAATCATCTATCTCATCAGATGATATGACAAAACATAATGGTGTCAAAGTGGTCTGTAAATGACTTTGTTGTTACACCACTTATGAGGATTTTTGAAATAATCTGTTTACCCCTCGAAATTTTAAGAACATCGCATTGAATTTTATTTTCACATTCATGGGATGTCTTTTTATCCATGAAAATTATGAGTAGCTTCCTCATATATCGTTTATAAAATTTTATATATAATATTGATCCAGTCATACACATAGCATGGCCTACCTTTTTGGTTAATTTTTTATATTATAGTTATGTAATATTAAAATAAAATCATGATCTAAGGTGAATCTAACTATTTAAGAAGACATGTCACTCTGCTAGATAGTGGAGTTGGAAATATATTTTAGTGGAAATTAAAACATTTCATATTTTCACATTCAGTTCCATCTCATGACGTAGGAGAAGTTCACAGGATACTGATACTCTCAATGACAAATAATGTCTTGGGTAGGGTCTATTAATGGTTTTAATCTTATTATTTAAGATAAATATATAAAAAGAATGTGTTTTATAATGGGAATAAATTTTATTGTTCATAAATAAGTAATTTTTTTAATTTCTTTTTATGGTAAATGTCACTCAATTATCATTATGATTCAGACTATATTGCGTAGACTGTGATTAATTAGAATAAATAACACCAACCTATTGGAATTATAAGGAGATACTAAATTTCATGATAATATTTGTAAATGTGTTTCTCCAACACATCGATTAGTTACTCATTACATTTGGATCTTCATACACAATATTTTAGATATATACTATAACAGGTTATCAAATGTAAAATGGTATAAAATTTATGGATTTCATAGAATCAAATGGAAGGCAGGTGTTATCTCCTCTATTTTTTCCAAACACATGACCATTTTCCTCTAGTTATAATTTAACCATCCATTAAGATTCCATTGGGTACCATTTTTTATTCATCTTTGATATCTTATGGTGGTTTAGAAATTAATAAATATTTAGTTCAACATATTGGAAGATATTTATTTATAACATTCGATAGAAGTTATAAATTTAATAAATAATCCATAAATTATTTATCATATGTTTATATGTAATTTTACACAATGTATAGATGATCTATAATAGCCAATAATCTACCGGTTCCTTTAAATAATCTTGGTATTCTATTAAAAAAATAATTATAATTCCAAAGGTTTTTGTTATCATTGATAATGATATGGTAATGTACATAGATATATATGATTCTCTATATTTAACTGTTTATTTTTATTTTATCAGAAAACAAATAATTTAATATCCTACTTCATGATAAGTGAAAAAAGTTGACAAATATTTTTATTGTATATATTTTCAATATTATTATATAAATACAATCCTGAAATATGTATATACCAAATAACTACTTTTATTTTGTGAGATAGAACAATTATTCATTTACATATATTTATGATTAATCTAATGAGTAGAGTATAGTAATAAATCCACTCTAAAAAAAATTATTGTGAAATTTTTATTTTCATATATGTATAGTGATGTAACTAAAAAAATATATATGTATTATATAAAATTTCCTTAGGATTATTCCATAATGTACCCTTATAGTAGATGAAGATAAAATAATTAAAAAATATATAACATTATTGAATATCAAGTTATTAAATATCAAAAACTATATACAAAATTAGATGTATAGAATGAATACCGTCAATATACTAAATTAACAAAACTGTGATGATGATTTAAAAAATTGGGATAGTGAGATGTAGAAACTCATATAATGGGGATCATAAAATTTTATTCATTGTGTTGACATAAAACACCACTGGGATAAAATTGGAAATCAATTTAGTTTATTTTTGTGTAAATATGTTTCTATGAATAGTTATCTTTACAAATATAGTTATATCTTGAAGAAAGGGAAACTAAAAATATATTTGTCATGAAAATAATAGTCCTTCTTATCTAATAAGAATAAATTTTTAGAATTGTGAATCAATAGTAATTTATATTGGGTTAATTTATGAAATTAAAACAGGGGATTCATGAAATTATGAGTTCTATTTAAATGAATGATGTGACCACTTAAAGGATGATCATCCATGAAATTTAAATAATGAATAATAGTAGAAATTTTATTCAAAATATTCAAATTAGATTGAATTAATAACTAAAATAATTTAATAATAACTATATTATACATTGTGAACATTTTTGTGAGACATTTCCTATTATAACAAGACTTTTCTACCCCAAAATCTCAATATTATTAAAATTGAATGAATCTTTTTTTAAGATAAATACGAAAACAAGAAGGGGTTGAACTTCAAAAATAAATACACAACCATATTAATTAATTAAAATTCAATAGTTGGATGATAATTATTAATGGGGATTGTAATATAATGAATACTTTAATTAAACATTCCATGTCAGTTGAACATGATTCCTGAGGTGTCCCATCAAATTAGTGAGGTAAACAAGAATTATAAAAAAATTAACTAATAAAAAAAATTAAAACTACCAAACTAAAATTCATAAGAAAAATATACATCCATGATCACTAATGTACAATACAAAATGGGAAAACTATAAATTATTAAAATACTAGACCAACAGGACTTAATGTGACCCATCATTACCTCCAAAACATCCTACTATGAAGAACATGATGAAAATTGAAGATGGAATTCTTCGATATTCCCTTCCCTTTACCTGGGTCATAAAATGTATTTTCTAAAACCACCCTAAAATGTATGGTGTAATAATAATACAGAGTAATATCCCACCACATAATCATTTCATATATTAATACAAAAAAAATTTCAATTTTGGTTTAAAATAAAATACTATTTTGTAAAGATTTTTTTAAACTGAAATTATTTTTCAATCATATATTGGATTTTAATAAAATACATTCATATTCTGGCCAAATGTTACATGAATATTATATGTGATAGTGCATTATATCATAATCCATACAATCAATTAATAGACCATAAGGTATACTTTTATGAAAATAACCATGAATAATCCATCATGTGAAAGCAATTGATAAAATATCCATGGTCAATCAACCATTTGAAAAAATATAATCCAATAAAAATTAAAAATATATAACATGAATGAATGTGAGAATATAATCCTAGCCAATCCAATATAAGATAGAATGTTAACCAATAAGAATGGACAATCCATCATGTCTATGTAAGTGGACAATTAAACATGAACAATACAGAAGGTATAAGTCCAATAATAAATTAACAATAGCAACATTTGGGCTCTATACTATTATTATATTTACAAAAAATAATACAAAACCCCAATATAGTGATATGGAGGATCTAACGTCTATAAAATATTGTGACATTAAACACAATGAAGTGAAACATAACCTTAAGAGCCATTATACACTCTATTAGTGACATCAATATTTTTGGATAACCCACGGTTTTTAAAAAGATATATTTAAAAACAATACATTTAAAAAACTTGTTTGTGGTTTATATAAAATTTTCAAATCCAAAACAACCACCTTTTGTTCTTGGAAACAGATATTTAAATTAAAACCTACCATTCAATAATTTTATAAAACTTGTGGTGTGTTTAAAATATTTTGAATGAAATCCCCCTTTAATAACATGATTCATATTAAAAACAATAAATATCCATATTTTCAAAGATTTATGGATCATTTTTTCCTCAATTAAATTAATCTTTTTTTCTCTTGGAAGACATGCACTACGAACAATGGAAGGTCTTGGGAGCATCTAGGGAATTTTCAAAGACCGAAGTTCTATGAAATGTAAAAAAAGGTAGGCCACATGATTACCACATGGTTATTACTAACCATATGGGGAAAAGTTTGATTATACAGTACATCATGATATTTCTACAACTGTGTGACCCGAGGCACAAGACCATGTGAAATTTCAGGAAATCTGGATAGAGTATTTGTTCACATTTTTCACACATTAAGTGAAATTGTGTGCCATAACTATGTGGGGTCCCACTTTGGACTTTTAAGGAATCACAGTTTGGGCATATTTTTTTCCAAACGGTGTATTAGAACTGTGCACCCCTAGTTTTTTTGTAA
This sequence comes from Viscum album, assembly GCA_963277665.1. Lineage (NCBI taxonomy): Eukaryota > Viridiplantae > Streptophyta > Magnoliopsida > Santalales > Viscaceae > Viscum > Viscum album. The sequence goes on from OY728162.1 coordinate 493,587,450, forward strand.
ACTATCCAAATTACATTAATTAAACATAAAAACTAATTTACTTTATTGTCCTTTAATTTCTTTCTACGGGACACCGATTTGTTTCCAACGAGTTCATCTCATCCTCCATCTAGTATCTTTGATATCTAATAGGTATTTATAATGTACCAAGAATCATTAGAAGTATTATAATTTCATTTGTAATCTGTTGATTTCTCTTTCTTCCTATTCTGATTTCTTTTAATATCTATTTTTCTATTTAGGTGTATTCTCATTTTCCCAATTTTTATAATGTTGGACCATTCGTCATCATTCTTCTACAAAACATAAAATATGAAGCCAATATTGGATTATGATTCATCTACATAATTATGATAGATTTTCTAGATTTTATATCAAAAATATTTAGTATTTTCACAGCCATTTCCTCAGGCCACATCCCTATCATTTTAGTTAATTTCCATAAAAATATTTTTAGGATTTGAAATATTTTTTTCACATTAATATGATCACAAGTATCATTTATAATTATTGAGAAGATTCCACCCCTGATCGCGACAACCCCTTGGGTGTGGTAGGTGGAAATTCCCATTTCTATTTAACTAAATAAATTATGAGAACAGAATTTAAGCATTCCTCTTGGGTTATAAATGGAATTTAACCACATATGAAGTTTCCTAATTAATATTAACCTCATTTATGTGATTGAATGGACCTTAGAATTGATTATACGTATAATGGTTAATTAAATGAAGTATTTATATAGAACTTATTATATCAATTATGGATTTCATTTTAGAAATGAATTATCAAGATTAATTATAATAATGGTTAATTAGTGGATTTTTAAGCCCATGGATTCATGAATTGTTATATAAATTATATTAACTATAATTCATTGGTCATATTACATTCAATTATTGAAATTCATATGATGTGAATCGTAATTTATTATTATAATTATTATGAATATTATGTTGATGTTGGATATGGAATGATGGTTAAGGGTGTTGTGGAGCATGGTATTTCACACTCCCTTACATCAGGTGTTGAGGATCGAATATCTCATCATTATAATGTTATATGATTTATGGTCATAACATTCCTTGTTCCTATATTTAGGGTTTCATTAATGACATATCACCCCACCTATCTCAAATGATTAACATTACGTCACAATTCCATTATGGGATATAGGGAATGTACCCTCAATTTGAGCCTAATTCTAATTAGACTGGTTATTGAGGCATGGGTAAAAACTAACCTTCCAGCACCTAGTATCTTGGTATATGACTACATATGTACTCACTTAATTAGTTCATATAAGTATATAATGTTTATAACTATAATATATATATTATTATTATATATGAGTGTAGTTACTGATCAAAACCTTAATCTATCCTACGTTGAAGCAGATAGATCCATCAAGTTGCCCCATTGAAACCTATTATGACTAGTTTTTGTTTGATTCCAATAGTTCTTATTATTAAGCTATAAATAGATTAAACCTAACTATATACATGGTTTGCGTTATTCTAAGTCGCCATTTATGGTGGCCTATTGCAATTTTATATCACATGCTACTAAGACCTCTTTAGATTTCATGTCTACATGTATAGATAATGAAAAGAACCTTATTATATATTTTTTATATGTTTTACATATATTAGGTTTCATTGGAGTATAGAACAATGCATAGGCTTGACATTCTAGTGGATTAGACTTATCTTTTCCTTTTTCTCTATATTATGTTGTTTATGACTATCATCTATTTCCCTTTCTAAATCAACATTCCGTGATATCAGCGTATGTCTGACTCAACCTTTTAATGTTAGATAAAATTTTTTCCCTACATAGTAATTTACATTTCCACATTTTTTTATTATATTGGATGTATATGCTTCCAATGGGGAAGGATACTCTTCCAATCATATTAGTGAATTATTATATATATTCTTTTTTATTCCAATATAATATGTTGGCATAGTATCACCACCATAAAAACATTACACCGTCACTTCTAGTTGGTATCCTATAGCATATGGGGAGGTGATCATTAGCCCATGTGTCTCTCTCGCTACGCGCATGGGTTATTTGGATCCTGGTTCAGGTCATTAAAAAGTGGTATCGTGACAATCATTTACCTTATTATTATTATTATTGGTATTAGACATGAGACATTGAGATTATGAAGATTGGTAATATGACTATTCAAGGGTGTAGCAAAGCCCATGTATAGGTGATACAATAATTATCTAGGAGGAGATTGTACTATTATTGATTATATCTATTAATGATGATACAATTTAAAGGTTATATGATGCACATGTCATCATATGTTATTAATATTAGTGTTATTGTAATGTTATTTATTTTAATTTGGATCAATGAAATAATTGCCTGAAAGATCATTCAACATTATAGGCACTATAGGGATTATATGGCCTGCATTTTCCCATGGAACATTAACATTCATCATGAATCTTCCAATAACATTTACAAGGTGCTTAATATTTATATGATGAAATGTGCCGATAAATCTAGAAAGAATAAGAAAATATATTTTAAAGATAAAGTATTTTCCTTAACCCAATACGTTTTTACCACATTGTTAAAAGTAGACATTATGATCTATTGGTTATGGCATGTTGAGCCATGAACCATTGGTCACATGGGATGGAACATGATTTAGTTTTCATTATTTCGATGCCACATTGAAATTTATTTGGAGTATGGACCTTTATATATTAAAAATTATCATCCATATAATTCAAACATTTATAGATATTTGAATACTAAAATAAACTAAAATTAAAAATGAATGTAACTTTTTAAATGAGTTGGAAATCTTATATGTATGATATAAGACCTAGACCCATACATATCCATAGTAGTGGGATGATTGGGTGTCTCTTAGGATCTTACGGAGTGTTATGGTATTTTCCGTTCACATATACATATATTTTGGAGTATGTTGAGATGTGTGATAAATTCATAGGATGGTTGTGTACCTATCCTTCTTTTGTATCTACAATCATTACAACAATTAGTTTATTTTATTTTGTGTGATTTTTGAAATGTACAATAATTCAACCAGTATTACATGAACATGTATTTTAAAAAGGTTATGAAGAAGAAAAACCAAATGTGGTGGCCCCTAAGCCCCTAGTGATCCATCTTAATGATCCACTTATTTAATGGCATGTTATTCATGATGTGGTCACTAACAACTAGTTCTGTGAGGAAATTATCTACATGATTCAAAATTGGAAAGGTATTTCTCGACCAACCGAAATATTTAATTGGGGAATCTGGAGTTATAATAGTAGAATCTTCTCAAATTTTTGGTGGATGGATGACCTTACACTACAATGTCTTTTCTTAGAGATATTATTTCTATATTTGATCATCTATATATGACTTCTGAGAAGAGGGTGAAGCTCACATCATATATGCTATGTGGTTCATCCATGATATTGTGTGATGTTATTACCTAGGTATATAAATATAAAGTGATGGTCATGAATGATTTAATGATTTTTTTCAATGACCTACTCATTCTACAGGCTCTTAGGGAAGACAAATCTAGAGAGTTTATAAACATGTTGTAAGGGGCAGTGAATCTCATGGATTATTCTATATGATTTACTGATCTGTATCAATTCTTGCTTACTTTATCTAGTGATGATAATATAACCACCATGTGATTTGAGTATGGGATGGTATATGTCATCCAATCATAGTTAAATGACTTCATGATGACTACTATTTTAAAGATAGTCAACAAATCATTTATTATGGAGAGAAATTTGAATGAAGATCATGGCATGAGTCAGAGCATTTCATCACCCAAATATGTATTTGTTTCTTCTAGTGGATGAAAACATCACATCGAGGTTTCTAATACGGGTAGTAGTAATCTAACTCCATGTACTGATAGATTCATGATATGTCATTTTCATAGGAAACTAGGACTATAATAACCTTAGTGTTTTCATGATCTAGTGGAATGGAGAGGATGTGATAGGATGTGAATATCTTGTGCACCTACAGGACTGTTCCCCAAATTCCTAACAAGAATGGATCTACACCTACACCATGTTCTGGAGTGGGTTCTGTAGTAACTCATTAGGGGGTAGTTGTAATACCACTGACTACATAGGTCAAGCTGATGGTTGAGGCAGAGGTATTCTAACACTTGATTCTTGGCGCCAGTAGAGCTGGATTACTTAGAGAAATAAATGTGGGAATCATTGTTGTATTATGATCTAGATACATGAAATAAATCCTATAATAGAGGATCATAGTGTAAGTCATTAAATAGTATGAGGTACCATTCTAGTATCCCATACAATACTTTCATATTTATTATACATATTTGTGTCACTTTCAATTATATTTTAGATGAATATATATATTCAAGGCCTCAATATATAACACTTCAGTGGTGTGATGATTCATGATACACCGTTGCATATCTGATAAAATAGTGTACACCTTTGTTAGGATTTAACCACTGAGGTGGGAAAATATTTCTTTATATGGAACCCCTTCGGACTCAACATGAAAATTTTTGATGTCATCATCCTGATATATTGGTTAGCTCTAAACATATATTATATTGTTTTCTATTATCTTATGGTGATGTTTACAACAAAAATAGTTTGTGAAAATATTTATAAGGGAGAATTATATGTTCTTTAAACTAAAACGGGATTGGATAATTAGGGGATGGGTAGAAAGAAAAATCGTATTTCAAAAAAATTCATGGATTATTAGGTGTTATTACCCACTATTTTTCATCCTTTTTTTCATCATTTAAAGCATGTCTTCGCTAATAATTTTTTTTGTGCTGCCTTCTGTGTGAGAGGTAGGATTTTCCAATCACCTAGTGTGATGAGAACCACTACTAACCATTCCTCTTTATAAAATTGAACCTTGGGAGCTTATGGATGTCAATAAGTAGTTGGAGGACTAGGAGGATAAGGCTTTATATTCCCCATTATTTCCCCTTGGAGTAAACTAGTCCATTTTCCAAGAAGTTGAATAGTACCCTCATGCATTGTGTGGATGACCGTCAATTGAATCTTTACACAGTAATGAAACTGTATCGATTTAAATGAATATATTACCAGTTTGATTATCTCTAATGAGATTTAGTGTTTTAAATGATTAATAATATTGTATTCAATCACTAGATGGATGTTGGGTTTTCAGATATTCCTTGCATATCATTCTAGAGAAGGTATTGTCTATATGGCTTCTTTGTCATGCATGTTTGTCTCATAAATTCACATAGTATATTCCTGGATCTGATGAATTGGGATTTCCACACATAACTAGATTCATTCATGGTTGTATTTTAGGACTACATCCATGTGTATTCACACTTTCAAAATGAAAATTACCACCATATTTCGATTGTAATGAATACACTGAGAGAGAACCCACTTTATCCTATGATTAATAAAGGATTTATGAAATTACCTACCTTTGGTCAAATAAGCATTGATTCAAGAGATTCAGTGGGCCTAAATAGTGTGAGAGATATACCTTCCAAGTATAATGTCAAGAGAAGTATTAACATATGGTGTTTCTTGTGGTTTGATGGTTATTAAAAACAATTCATCCAAGATTATTTACACCATGAAACATTGCTTATGGGATTGACAATGAATGGTATGGAATTTTTATATTCTGAAACCTATGAAGAATCCATTCTTGAGTTGATAGATTGACTTTAACATCAATCTTTATATTTCCTGATTTATGTAAGAGTTATAATTTTTACAATGATGCATCATGTATTTAGATGGGAGCTTTTTTGATGCAGGATGTGGGATTCTTCACATAATTCCTTTGTTAGATGATTCTTAATGAGGGGAATTACCTGATGCATGGACTTAAACTAGCTATTATAGATCATACCATATCCTATTGGATAAACTACATACTTGGAGATATTTTTTTGTATACGGATAAAAAAATATTAATGTACATCTTTACACATTGTGAAATTAATCTCGTGTAGCATAGATGGATTGAGTAATTGAAATCCTTTGATTTTGATATTTCATATTTTCCAGGAAAGTTAAATGTTATATATGATTTTATGATCTAGAAAACAGTTAAATAGGTGGATTAAGAGTCTAATGGTGAATGAAAGTTCATATATTTTTAGTTGCAGTTGCATGTTGAGGTTTAGGATGATCATGGGAAAACTAACCTCTCAACCTTAAGAGTAACCTATACTCTTCCAGAATAGGTGATAATGATGAAACCTTTCGATCTGGAAGGCCTAGTCCGAAGGGAAATCCTCTCAAATGAAAATTCACATTTTGGTTGGACCATAGATGAGGATGAGACCCAAATGTTTTCTTGGGTGTGTATGGATACTAGAAGACATCTGAGATGAGAAAATAAAGAAATGTTATAACTCATAATGGGTAATACATCCCATTTCACTATGGTTTATCCAGACAAATATCACCAAATTTAGTACCCTTCTATTAAATGGGATACTACTAGTTTTATCGAACAATGATCAACATTACAGTAGTTTATGGTTGAACATGAACAACTAGAATGACTTTTTCTGCCATTGTCGATTACCATGTAGAAATAATATTATGTTTATTATAATTTTATAACTATTTTACAAAACTAATCTCATGGAAATGATACGGTATTGGTAGTCACTATTCTCTAGTTGAAGGAATCACACTAATTACATGTATGAAGGTAATTTTTAGTAGATGAATAGTGGTGCCTATATGTGAGGGTGTTCATGGTTATACATGGGGGTATAGATTGTATTGTATTTGAAAAAATATTATATCTTTATATATTGGTTTTGGTATGTGTTACAGAAATCATTGGGTACATATGTGCTTCTAATAACACACTATCACCTTAAAATCGTTGAATATATAGAGTATAAAATTTATGTGTTAGAGGACATTTTTTTTTGAATGTGCCCTGGAATTTTGGATTTCATTATATAAACATGTCACCATTGTTGAGTTCACTTGTTATAATAGATTTCAGGATGCCATTCAGATTGATAAATATGAAGCCTTATATGGTAAGCAATTCTACTGAAATTTTTTATTTTTAGAGGGATGTGTGGAAGCCTTAAATGTACCCCTACTCATCGATGAGACATTAGGATATGTCCAATCGATCAAAGAGTGAATATTGATAGCTTATTCTATATAGTATAAATATTTTAACCATTTCAGATGACCTCTCAAGGTTGAGGACGAAGATCACGTTGTTTTGAAAATTTATGCCAGGTTAGTCCATTGACATATTCCGATTCTTGGTAAAATGTTCCTTCATTCATTTAACAATTTTTAGTTTTGAAATGGATTAGATAAGTGTCATAAAAAATTGTACATTCATTGAGATTTCAGTCTATGCATGACATCGTTCACATGTCTTATCTTCATTGATAATATGCAGACCCAACATATGTTTTACTGCATGACAAGGTCGAGTTGGATATAGATTCTTATTTTTCTGATTATTTAGTGTGTATTTAGGATAGGATAATTAAGATACTCTATTGTAGGTCAGTTCCATTAGTACAAGTATTATGGGATCATAGACTTGTATAGGGTGAGATATGGGAGCCGAAAACAGATATATGATCTCAGTGCTGACAAATTATCTTAGGTGTTGACTTTTTAGCATTCGTAGACAAACTCAAGGATGAATTTATTTAATGAGGGTAGGTTGTGATAACCACTCATTTAATTATGGAATGTATCATTTGTTTTTTAATCGGACTCCCTTTTTCTTTTAGTATACATTCACCATGATCAATATAATTTCTACGGATGATTCATTTCTTTTTCAAAGCATAGAGTGTTTGGAAATGGGAAAACAGGGTATGTATCATAGTTAATACAGGGTTAGTAATAACTTTTTTGGGTCCCTTATCAGAATAAGGGGCCACACAGGTTGTCTTCAACCATGTAACTCGAAGATCAAAATCATGAGAAATTATAGAAAATATTTAAAAATGAATTTTCCATGTTTAGAATAGCAATGTGGAAACTGTGCGCCTAAATTGTGCGAGGTCCCACATTGGATGTTAATGGTAAAATGATTTTTACAAGGTTTGGCCAAACTAGGCTCCCCCTATTTTGATTGTAAAATGAACAAAATCCCCATAATTAAACTTTAAACCCAATATTATTTCTTGTCCTATCATATTCAATTGATTGATCCCTCTTTTATTATCTCTGCAATTCAACTCTTCCTCCATCTATATTCCTTGATATATCCTAGATCCATGTCCAGAATAAAATGATATTTAGAGGAATTGGAAGTGAATCACTGATATTTAGAAATATATTAGTTCAATTCATGTTTTCAACACATATATATTATAGGATAAATAAAATTTTCCCTATTTTTAGGCTGTTGAATTCTTTATCATTATCCCTCCAAACAACTCTGAATCTAAATCTGATATTAGATGAGGAGTTATCTACAACCTTATGTAAGGTGGTATATATTTTATTTCATTTTTTTTAATTTTATCATAGTTTATTATTATTCTACTCACAATATATTATTCCCCATTTCTATAAAATGAATTATATTTTTTAAAATAATTTTTTTTTGATATTGATATGAATCTGAGGATAATTCTGAAGAATTGAAAGGATTACATACATGATCACGACCACCCCTTGGTTGTTCCGGCTAAAATTAACAATTTATATTTAAATAAATAAATTAAATAAACAAATTATTAGCATTAAATATGGTGTTTTAATGGAAATTTCCTTGTAGGTAATTTATTATTTTGTACTGCAAACTTATACAAGCCTGGTTAATCCTTAAAATTGACATTCCATTTTGTGGATAATTAAATCGATTGTTTATATAGGAAAACATAGTTCCATTATGGTTTTATTTTCCTAAATTAATGAAATGTGTTTTTTATGACAAATTTTAATGTTTGTAAAGGCCACATCCATTTAAAAATGATTTGGTATAGGCATTATATGAATGTTTTTTTCATTTTATATAATGGATTTGATTATAGAAATACAAATGAGGCGATTACACATTAATTATTATTATTATTAAGAATATTCCTTGGATATAGGAAGTGGAATGATCGTTAAGGGTTTTATTGATCATGGATTTTCATTATCCCTTTGATCGGGTGTTGAGAATTTCATGTTTCACCATTATAGTTTTATCTGGGTGAAGGGAATATCATTCCATGTTATCCTATATAGTGTGTTATTAATGAGGTTTCACCCCACTTATATCAAATTATGATAATGATGTCTCATTTTCATTATGGAATATAGGGCATGTATCCTCTGTTATAGATGATGTCTTGATTAGATAGTTATGGACACCTAAGATTCTCCTCGGACCAGCCAAAACCATGTATCCATCTATACGACGGCATACATCTTAACTTAACTAGGGTATATAGGTGGTTATAATACATAACTAAACTATATATATTATTACTATATATGAGTTTTGTTACTTCTTAGACCCATTCCTTGAAGTATGTCGATGTAGGTAGATCCATAAAGGAGTTCAATTGGAACCAATGTTAACTAGTTATTATTTATTTATAAAATTAAAAATTAATCAATTATACATACAAATTTCATTCTATGTACGCTAATTTGATTGTTTCTAGTCACCGTTGGTGGTGGCCTTGTAGGATTTTATTTCACACCCTAATCAGGCTGCCTTTGGAACATGACTAGAATACTTGTCTAAAGATATGGACAAGGTAAATCAACCCACTACATATTTTTTATATGATTTACATATAAAATAGAACATGGGTGTAAAAGATGTATCATTAGACCAAAAAGATACTGGAGTGTCCTTTTTAATATTTTATTTTTTGTATATAATATTGTATAATAATTACCCCTATTTAATTTTTTAATAAAACCATTCCAAGAAATCAAAATGTATATGACACATTATTTTGGATTTATATGTTATTATTCAGTGAAATAGATTTTTATGATTTAACAGACTAATATTATATAAGTTTTTTATTCTTCTAATATAAAGGGATACTAGTCACATACCCTTAGTGTATGTTTAGAAATAGGATTTAGCTTTTGTCTGATTATTTATATTGTCCACATACTCAATTTGATATGAGGGGATAGTCTTCCCACTTCACAACAATTATGACCCCACTCCTATTCAACATCATTTTTCATATAGTGTGTTGTGCTTAAGGCCATATGACCAATCGAACCAGGGTAAGGGTTAGGTATATCCCATGTTGAGACATTACAAAATACCCATTGTATCCAAAAATGAATTAAATTCATTGGATAAAAAAAGAACATTCAATAAAAAAATATCATTGAATTGGAATTTTTATTGAAATATCTACCTTCTGAATAGAGGTAAATCTATACGGATTCAAAAACAGAGACTGAGGAAGTGTAGATAGGGTACCCATGATCCAAGATCCCTAAAAAACATCAGTACACTATAAAAACTCTTAGTTATAGTATACATACTCCCTTCTGGCACAACAAGATGACAAGAGAAGATATATAACAATGATCTAATTGGAAAAATAAAAACCAAATTAAAAATTCAACATACATTATGTTGATCCTTCATGAATTATGAAAAGTTTCCAAGAATCTCAATAGAGAATACTCTGAATTGGTGGGGGTAGGAGTTACACCATCCTTATGAGATTAGTAGTTATTAGGAATAAAAATGACCAAGGGAAGGAGGGTAAAAATTATCATTTGAAATGTTCCTATTACCACTCATGGTTGGGCTTCACAATCAGAATAATTCACCACAAACCATGTCTGTCTCATGTATCATTGAAAAGAAAATTTGTATGGTCTCATAAGATAAGATGAATAGTTTTATGATTCCATGGAACCCATTTTGGGAGAATCCTGGACTCTCGTATGGTTTTTCCAAGTGATCCACACAGTTTTGTTAACCCTACTAAAACTATGAAAAATCACCATTGTTAAAACACTTATCCAAAATGAAAATTGTTTTCTCGGTTAGTAATAATAGTTCACCAACCCTTTTCAAGGTATTTCCACTCCAAAATACTCAATGTTTTACACACTTTCCCCCAAAACCAATAGATTGTCATTAAATAAAAACCATGATGAATATAATACAATCTTGTGATCAAAAGGGTGATAAAAATATCCTTATTATAATTATTTATGTCCCAAATGTTTTTCCAGATCCATTAACTAAAAAATGGAAGGCCATTGATACCCCAAAAATTAATCCCTCTCTACTTTATCATGGTTATCCCATCCATGATTCCATATTACCTATACACATGGAATCATTTTACAACCCAATACCTTATCTTGGAGAACCATACTCTGAATTGTAACCTCAACAATAGTTGTATTAGTATAAAGATCAACACCTATTATTCAATCACATGGGAAGGATCTAGATGATAACATGAAGTATAATTTGAATCAATGTAAAATGATATTATAATCCCATCCAATATTCCACATTCCAAAGTCACTTCATTATCTAAAAATGGAAAAAACCTCAGTTCCGACTTACTTGGCTTACACGACATTTGATTTATCATGTGTGGTGAAACTTTTTAAAAAATTATATCAAAAACCTTAAAATATAGTGGTAGATGAGGAAAATCCAAATAATAGTTATGATAACTCAATTTTAAGACCAACCTATTCCTGATCAACTGCAAATTCTCCATCATATCCTAATCAAAACTAATTCCAATGAAGGAATGATCCCCCAAAATCTTCCCTACAGAACGGAGATCTACATTTATGGCCATAAATTTATTAAAATTAAACAATCCGTATATAATATTGATAAATGTAAATATATAAAGTTTATTTCATGAACCGTCCCACAGGGCCCGTGTTGTAACTACCCCAAGCCCTCCATCCATAGGCCAGGGGCTGGAAACTATAACCAAAGGCATAAATCCCTATAATAGGGAAGGAGTTGCCTTTATAAATGTAAACAAAAACACAGCCAGATTACAAGAGGGAGAGAACACTATGTACAACAGTAACAAAAGAGTTGAAAGTACAAGGGTCCGGAAATACAATCCCAACAGATAGGTGCAACTACAACTGAAAGTAAAGTACAACAGAAAAGAAAGGAAGCTGGAAGAGGAAACACAGCTCCTGGTTCATCCACTAGGGATCCTACCTGAAGGGTAGGTACATATTCTTTCCTCAACACTCCACGTCCAATTGTCCATCCGTTTATCTCTTTCAGGTACCGAATCGTCGTGAGATCCACCTCCGGGTACCATTCAGTCCTCGAACGCTCGACCCCCATCAGCATTGTCCATCGTCTGCATCCAACACAACGAGGTGCGGGCATAACCCGGGCAGCGGTGAGTATAATGATACTCAGTAGGGACCCCAAGACCATTAAGGTCTCTCTAAATCCAACAAGGATATCCACAAAGCATAATCTCAACAGATAACCCTTACATAGGTGTAAGCCCATAATTATACCTAAGTTATCAAATAACCATCTCAATCATGAGGAAACACAAAGGTTATGAATTAAATGGATAACCACTTCCTAGGTATATTCCCAAACATATACCTAAGTTATCAAGTGACCCATCTCAATCATGCAGTAAAAACAAAGGTCATAGACTCAGCTCAAACCAGAATTTTCGTTATCAAAATCGTAACTGGTGAAGAGCTCCATCTCTGACGAGTACAGTGATGCTGTCACGACTCTGAGGTACTACTAACTAACCATAGACTGTTGAGGTACTCTCCTGTTGAGTACCACAGGTTTTCTGCCAACTATCGGGCACTTCGTCCGCTGAGGGTCTGCCGCCAACTACCGGCTGCTCCGTCTACCGTGGTTCTGTCACCAAATACCAGGCGCTACGTCCACTGGGTTAGTCAACTCACTCCAAGTCGAGTCGGTCAAGCAGTCGTCAGGACTCAGCCGACTACACGGTCTTCGTCCTCTGTACGCTTGTCTCCGGGAGGGTCCGCTCCAGGATCTACGGGTCGATACTCCAAGTATCAAAAATTATCACGAATAATTATCTCAATGTACCGCCTCATCATAGGGGTCTCAACGCAACAGATAGCGCGTCAATCGGACGCCCGGTCTGTGAGTTATTAGCCTTTTCGTTCCAGGGGCCTGGTTGGTTTCGTGTACGAACTAACCTGGCCGCATCTCAACTATACCCCGAACACTCATTGGGTATACTCATAAGAACTGTTTCTCAACGTGATCACCAACGCCGGTGACGGTTCGTCAAACGGACATCCGGTCAGGAATTTATCTACTTTCCCGTTTCAGGGGCCCGGTTGGATTTTAGGTTCAGTCCAACCCAGCCACTATCCAATTGCGTCCAAACCTTAGGAAATGTATTCCAAATGTCCATTCTCATCAATACGAATCCAACAAAGTCTACGGCGCATCAATTGGATGTCCGGAGCTCAAGTTATAAGTATTTCCTCTCCAAGAGCCCGGTTGGTATCATGTTCAAACAAACCCATACATACTCAAAGTCCTCTAAAACCTAAAGTGTAATATACCGAAACAACCGTCTTGATCCAAGGATTTCTACTCAACTAACGGTGCGTCGATTGGAGGTTCGTAGCCCAATATATGGGCAAAAGACCTGAAGTTATCCTAAAATGGGGGGTCTGGGCCCGGTCCGACCCGGCCCAACCCCCCTGGGTCAGCCCGAACCGGGTCGGACCGACCCGGGTCCGGGTCTGAACTGGCTGGGCGTGGCCCGTCCCGTTCTGTGCGACCCGCCCCTGCTCGGCCGGGGGGGGGGGGGTGCACTGGCTCGGCCAGCGGCCGCGCAGGGGGGAACCATTCCCCCATTTCTCTTCCCATGGACGCAGCGCACCTGCCGCGTCCTCCTCCTCCATATCCCGCGCGGCCACGGGATCTGGACGCCTGCCACCATGGCTTCAGCCATAGCGGTTCCTCCTAGGGGCGTTCTGGGTGCCTCCGCATCCTAGCGGCCGACCGGTGCCGGCTGGCTTCTCCGGCCGCCGACACCGCCATGCCGGCTTGGCGCACCGGCAGGGTCTTTCGCGGACCACCGGACGCGCTCCGGTGGTCCGTTTTCCCTGTCGTCTTTGCCAGCAGTCCTCCTGGGACCTTCTCTTCACTTCGAAGTCTTCAAAATTCCCCTGTGGCGCGTTCCTTCATCGCTCGTGGATCCACACGTCAAACACAAAATCTGCGGAGGGTTGTCGGGCCGTGTTTGTTCGGCTCGTGCCCACCGTGTTTGGGGCTATCAAAAGGCAATCATTCAAACACATGCTTTTAATCATTGATGAGGATATGATTTATTCAACTATAAATTATAAGAATACCCGAAAAACATATTCTTTCACAGATTAACATAGTATTTTGTTGATCCGCGTTCTTTGTTTTAGAAGGAAATAATCAAGGGTTCATTAACATTCACAAATTAATTCCCTACCTCGTGATGTTTTCCCTCGATGGATCTGCAGAGTGGTAGCATTGATCATTGAAATCGGAAGGTGACATCGTCGTTTACGGTTTTCCCACGGCGGTGTCTCCTCCTTTGATGGAGATCATGGAAGCGTTCTTCGTCGAAGGTCTTGGAAGGCCCGACGTTGCCAATGTGTACCCAATGATGTGATGCCTAACCTCTTGTCGCAGAGTAGGAAGAAAGGGGTATGTCACCACTCTTTGTAGAGTCGATTCTCTTTTCTATAAAGTGTCGTTCTTCATTGAGAAGGCTTCATTCTTCAATGAAGAGGAATTCTCTTCATCTCCTTCTTCTCACAAGAACTCTATCCAAATTCTCAAACACAAAGTGTGCCCCAAAATAAAATAATGGCTCACCAATTATATTATTAACACATTCCATTTGAAATTCAAAACTCAATCACTTAATTAATTAATTGAGGAGAATCAATACATTAATTTAGGTGTGTGTTGGCTTAAATGAATTAAAAGGGAGATAGTGAAGGGGAGAAGTTACACAAATTAAGAGGAGGTTACCAATTAATTCAAGAGGTGAGTTAGCAAGAAATTATTAATGAGAGGAGGATGTGAAAAGTCACATTTAAAACCAATGGAGTTTAAGGGGGGTATAAGAAATTCAAGTGGTTATGGTCTCATGTGGGACCCACCACACTAAACACTCCCATGGGAGGTTAGGTGGGTGTGGGCCCCACCACCCACATATTCACAACTGGGAAGTTGCGTGGTTGTGGACCCAACTAACAACTTCCCATGGTATAATTTAACTTCCTTGATTATGAAAAATAAAATTGTACAAAATTTTATTTAATTCTTCATTAAACCCCAAAATTTAACTTCTTCCCCCGAACAAACGCACCTACGGTAAAAGTACACTTATGCAAAAACTGGTGCTGCGAGTTCATCGGTGCCCTCATGTTTCAATTCCGAGCACCGGTTCAAAATTTAAAAAATCCCGCTCGTTCGTTCACTGAACGTACCCGAGCTAAACTTTGGAAATTGATTCTGGGAACACCGGACCTCAGAATCAGGTGCTATCAAAAACTGCGTTCTTGTAAAATCCCAAAGAAGTTAAGAAAAAAATTTCAATGAAATTTCTGGGTCATTACATTACTCCCACCTCAGGTCTTTACGTCCTCATAAAATTTTAACACAATCTAGGGATACCAAAGTGGTACTGAGCACGCATCTGAGCCTTCCGCTCCCATGTGATCCCCTGGAGGTTCCCATACTGCCAGTGAAAGCACACCTGAGGAATCGAATGTCTACATAGGATCTGCTTCTGTCGATCCTCGATCCCCACTAGAACCTCTGTGAAAGTCAGCACATCGCCAATGTCCATCTCCCCATGGTCGATGATATGCAATGGGTCGAGCTCGTATCTCCTCAGCTGAGATACATGGAAGTCGTCGAGCACCTGGTGCAACTGAGGTGGATGGGTCAAGCAGTAACCCACCTCGCCTACTCTGCTGAGGACCATGAAAGGTCCGATGAACCTCAGAGATTACTTACCGCCTCGACCACATCTCCATAGGCCTCGTCGAGGTGAGACCCGTAAGAAAACGTGGTCTCCATCCTCAAATTCCAGTGGTCCTCTCTCCTATCAACATATGATTTCTGCCTGCTCTGTGTAGTCTTCATCCACTCCTGGATGATTTGCACCTTCTCCGTCATGGCCTGGACCATCTCTTGACCCATAAGAGCTGCTAAGATTTATTCTTTGCCGATAAGAGAAATTTAGTCTCATCCCCTGGATGAACCATGTACATTGTCTAATACAGTCAATCCGAACATGAATGATGCATTCATTCCATGGACGACATCGTAAGGCATCGACGTTACAACCAAGAGATCCAACCATCACTCTCGCCTATAAGGGTCGAGTCACACTGTCGACATCAGCATGAGGTAATTGGGTATCCTCCAGAAGGAATCTCGAAAGTGAGGGTCCAGTCAATAGTTTTAACCGGGACCTCTCAGTACACAAAAAAGAAGGAATCCAATGTCACAAGGACAGGTGTATTTTATTATTGCAGCTCGAAGTACAAAGACACAAAAAAACAACAACAACAACACGGAACTAGAAATTCAAGGGACTAAAGAAATCCACTAGTTCCGCTCCTGTCCACCTCCTTCCAGAGCTCTACTGCCTTGTCCACCGCTCAGCTGTCGCTAATGCACTCACCACTTCTTCTGCCTCAGAGGCTCCTCCAATGCCTACGGATCAACTGTGCGGGGAGTCCAAAAGTCACATGCCATGTGACCCTTCCTTCTGCAGGACAAACTCTGTCCGTTTCTGGAAAGCCTGTCTCTGACTCCACCCTGGGTGCCCCGCACTACCGATCCTAAAACCCGAGATTTACCATCTTCTAGTATTGTCCTCTTGGTCCCCGACATCATCTGTCTACTACCTATAGATGACTCAGCTACTGATCGAAAATCAGGAAGCAAAGGCAGCGGCTCCTGAACACTCTTAGGGTGTAGAGTCACTGGTATAAACTCCACCCTGAAGAATATCTCGATGTCTCTCGAGGTGAAGGTAATCCCATTGCAAAACTGGAACAAGTGGTTCCACAATATGTCACCTGCTGCCTGAAAGAGGCTAGAAGAAAACATCACCATGAAGTCTGCTGGAGTACCCAATATACTAAAAACTCTCACCACACCCTCCATCCAATCCTCTGTCACCTGTGGGTCCATCTCTCCCCGGAACCCGATTGGCCTCTGGCACTAGAACTTTTGCAGTGCGCTCAAGCGACGTGCACTCTATGCTACTGGGGTTGGTGGCATCGGTGGCCCAACAGGTGGTAGTACTACTGGTTCCTCCACTGGTGCCTCAACTGGAAGAGGTCCATGTACTGAGGCCTCATCGCTCGGCGGGTTGTCAGTACATACAGCTCTTGGTTCTCTAGATGGTCGTCCGCGGGGATGCATCCTGAAAGAAACAAACGTGACACAGTCAAATGATTAATACCTGGTGAGATGACCTGGTTTGAGCTGAAATTCAAAAACTTTTGGAAACACACACGCATTCAGTGTTTTTGGGCACAAAGTCAGAAATCATTTTTCATGGTCAAGCTGTATAGATACGTCGGCCGCCTGCACCAACACTGGACTCCCGGAACTGAAAACCACACTCGGTACCCTTAACACTATTGCTTCACAGGAAGAAAATATCAAAGGTATAAGTTTTGCCGTAGAACCGACTCCTCTGATAACAATTGTGACAACTAGGCCCCGCCCACCAGTTTCCCTACAGACATGTGGGGCCCACCTCAGGGTCCACCCACATGCTTGAATGGGTCATCGGGAAGATGATAGTCCCCACAGGACAATAGATAGGTACAAATACAGCTAAAAGTAAAGTACAACAGAAAATTCAAGCAGCTGGAAGACGACACGCAGCTCCTGGTTCGTCCACCACAGATCCTACCTAAAGGGTAGGTACAGATATCCTCCTTAGCACTCCATGTTCAATCGTCCATTCGTCTGTCTCCTCCAGGTAAAGACTCATCGTGAGATCCACCTTCTGGTACCGTCCAGTCCTCTAACGCTCGACCTCTGTCAGCGCTATCCGTCATCTACATCCAACACAACGAGGTGCGGGCATAACCCGTTCAGGGGTGAGTATAATGATACTCAGTAGGGACCCCAAGACCCTCAAGGTCTCTCTAAATCCAACAAGGATAACCAAAAAGGAGAATCTCAACAGATAACCCTAACATATGTATAAGCCCATACTTATACCTAAGTTATCATGTAAGCATCTAAATCATGAGGAAACACAAAGGTTATTAATTTAAAGGATAAACACTACCTAGGTATATTCCCATACATATACCTAAGTTATCAAGTGACCCATCACAATCATGAGGTAAACACAAAGGTCATAGACTCAGCTCAATCCAGGATTTTCATTATCGAAACTGTAACTACTGAAGAGCTCCATCTCTGACGAGAACAATGATCCTGTCACGACTCCGAGGTACTACTCACTAACCTTAGACTAATGAGGTACTCCTCCTATAGAGTACCGTGTGTCTACTACCAACTACCGGATGCTCCATCTGCTGAGGGTCTGTCCTATAGAGTATCGTGAGTCTACTACCAACTACCGGACGCTCTATCCGCTGAGGGTCTGCTGCCAAATACTGTGCGCTCTCCATAATAGCCTATAGAGGTACTCCTCCTGTCGAGTACCGTGGGTCTACGGCCAACTACCAGGAACTCTGTCCGTCGTGCGTATGTCACCAAATACCGGGCACTCCGTCCAATTTTATAGTCAACTCATTCCATGTCATGTCGGTCAAGAAGTAGTGAGATGTCAGCCGACTACATGGTCTACGTACTCTGTATGCTCATCTCGGAGAGGATCTGCTCCACGAGCTACAGGTTGATAATAAAAGTATCACAATGTTCCACGAAGAAGTATCTCAAAGTACTGCCTTTTCATAGGGGTCTCAACGCAACAGACAGCGTGTCAATTGGGCACCCAGTCTGTGAGTTATTAGCCTTTTCGTCACAGGGGCCTGATTGGTTTCGTGTACGAACCAACCCAACCGCATCTCAACTATATCCCGAACTCTCATAGGGTATACTCATAGGGATCGTTTCTCAATGTGATCACCAACTTTGCTAAAGGTTCATCAAACAGATGTCTGGACTGAAAGTTATCAGCTTTACCGTTTCAGGGGCCCAGTTGGATTTCGGGTTCAATCCAACCTGGACAGCATCCAACAGTGTCCAAACCTCAGGCGAAGTATGCCAAAATTTCCGTCTCTTACAGGGGAATCTAGCAATGTCTACGACACATCAATCGGACGTCTGGAGCTCATGTTATAAGCGTTTCCACTCTGAGGGCCCGGTTGGTTTCGTGTTCGAACCAACCCGGTCGTACTCAAAGTCCACCGAAACCTCGAGTGTAATATACCGAAATGAAAATATTGATCCAAGGATCGCTACGCACTGACATTGCTTCGATTGGAGTTTTATAGCCCATGATATGGGAAAAAGTCCAGAATTGATTCGAAAATGGGGGTTCTGGGCCCGGTCTGACCTGGCTGGGCGCGGCCTGGCCCGTTCCGCATGACCCACCGCGGCCCAGCCGGGGGGGGGGGGGGGGGGGGATGGGTGGGGTGCGCTGCCTCGGCCAGCGGCCGAGCAGGGGGGAACAGTTACCCAGTTTCTCGCCCCACAGATGTGGTGCACCAGCCACGTCCTCCTCCTCCGGATCCCGCTTGACCGCGAGATCAGGCCGCCTACCACCGCAGCTTCTGCCACCTGCCGCCACAGCTTCAGTCGCGGCGGTTCCTCCTGGTGGTGCATCGGGCGCCGCCGCATCCTGGCGCCCGGCCGGTGGCGGCCGCCGCCTCCGGCTTCCTGCGCTGCCGTGGCGGCGTGGCGTGCCGGAATAGTCTTCTGCGGACCACCAGACGTGCTTGGGTGGTCAGTGTTGCCTGTCATCTTTTCCATTGGTCCTCCTGGGACCTTCTCTTCACTGCGAAGTCTTCAAAACGCCCATGTGGCCCGTTCGGTCCCCACCTGTCGATCCGCTCATCAAAAAAAAACAATCTGCGGAGGGTTGTCGGGCCGCGTATGTTCGGCCCGCGCCCTTTGCATTTGGGGTTATCAAAAGGCAATCATTTAAACACATACTTTCAATATATGGCGAGGATATGATTTATTTATGTATTAATTATACGAATACCCTTCAAACATATTCTTTCGCGGATAATCATAATATTTAGTTGAACCACATTCTTTGTATTAGAAGGAAATAAACATGGGTTCAATAACATTCACAAATTAATCCCTACCTCGTGATGTGATCCCTCGATGGATCTGTGGATAGGTAGCATTGACCGTTGATGTCTCAAGGTGATGTCGTTGTTTGCGGTTTTCCCATGGCGGTGTCTCCTCCTTGGATGGAGAACCGAGAAGCATTCTTCGACGAAGGTATTGGAAGGCCCGACGTCGCCAAAGTGTACCCAAAGATGTGAGGCCTCCCCTCTTGTCGCAGGGAAGGAAGAAAGGGGTACGTCACCACTCTTTGTGGATTCAGAGTTCTTTTCTATGAATCGCCGTTCATCGTTGAGAAGTTGTCGTTCTTCAACGAAGAGGAATTCTCTTCTTCTTCTTCTTCTCACAAGAACTATCTCCAAATTTTCCAACACAAAGTGTGTCCCAAAATAAAATAATGGCTCACCAATTATTTTATTAACACATTCCATTTGAAATTCAAAACTAAAACACTTAATTAATTAATTGAGGAGACTCAATACATTAATTAAGGTGTGTGTTGGCTTAAAATAATTAAGATGGAGAATGTGAATGGGGGAAGATACACAAATTAAGAGGAGATTACCAATTAATTCAAGAGGTGAGTTATCAATAATTTATTAAAGAGAGTTGGATGTAAAAAGTTACATTTAAAACCAAGGGATTTTAATGGGTTATAAGAAATTCAAGGGGTTATGGTCTCATGTGGGACCCACCACACTAAACTCTCCCATGGGAGGTTAGGTGGGTGTGGGCCCCACCTCCATCATATTCACACATGGGAGGTTGGGTGGTTATAGACCCTACCAACAACTTTCCATTGTAGAATTTAAAATCCTTGATTATCAAAAATAAAATTGTACACAATTTTATTTATTTCATCCTTAAACCCCAAAATTTAACTTCTTCCCCTGAACAAACGCAGCTATGGTAAAAGTCCACTGAAGCAAAAACCAGTGCTGGGAGTTCATCGGTGCCCTCGAATTTCAATTCTGAGCACCGATTCAAATGTTAGGAAAACCTGCTCATTCGTTCACTGAACGTACCCGATCTAAACTTTGGAAATTGATTCCAAGAACACCGGGCCACAGAATTCGGTGCCGTCAGGAACTACGTTCTTGCAAAATCCAAAAGAAATTAAGAAAAAAATTTCCTTGAAATTTCTGGGACTTTACAATTTAGACATGAGAAAAAAATTGCTCCCAATGTCCACCAAAATTAAGAAAACAAGACAAAAATGTACCCTTAAGAACCTAATAAAATCATTTTGATTTTCCATATATATGAGGATGATAATTTTTTCTCAATATATCCCCTTGAAAACCTTTTTCAGACATAGATGTACACCATTCTTCCATATTGAAGTCAATTTTAAAGGTATCCCATGAATTTTCATAATCTCTCAAATGAATAATTCATTAAGTTGATCCAATTTTACTCTCTCCATTATTAGTATGAAATGTGATGATTTCGTAAGTCAATAAATCAACATCCAATTCAAATCATTACCAATTGGGTTTCATGGAAAAAAACTACTAAGATCATGAAAATAGTATC
The DNA here is from genome assembly GCA_963277665.1 of Viscum album. NCBI lineage: Eukaryota > Viridiplantae > Streptophyta > Magnoliopsida > Santalales > Viscaceae > Viscum > Viscum album. Next base: position 493,609,281 of record OY728162.1, read on the forward strand.
CCACTTTCATACTATAATAGTAAATGTTTTCGACAATCCAAATGGTATTTGGTCATCTACCTTATGTTTATGACAAATGAGACATTATGATACTAAATCTAAAATCGACCATATCGTACTTGGACACCAATCTTGACTTCTCAAGTAATGATAAATCATATTATCCCCATGGGGTACATAAAATCATGACCATTTCCATAGTATATCAAATAATGCTTTGATGAAACAACAACAACCAACCCACTACAGAACCACGAATCTCCATTGTGAGAATAAAACCACCCACTCGAGGTATCCCACTATAACCATAGTTACATTAATATTTTAAATTAGTTTTTATCACCTTATCGATCTAAAATATATTATAAAATAAAGAGTTTTCCTTCATCGATTCAATGAACTCCTTCCCTCCACTATCTTCCACTGAAATTATCATCTCGGTAGACAAAATCATCAGATGACACTCATCAGTTTATTTCTTCATCAAATGTTTCAGTCAGTTTTTTCACAATTAATCATAAAAACATTACATTTCACAAACTAGTAAGAAATAAATAAAAACAAATTTCTATGTATACACCACCCGAACATTAAAATTGAAAGTTCAAATCCCTCTATATAAAATTTATTTTTAGAACATATAATCATATTAAACCCACTTTGAAAAGACATAGGGAAACCACATTTTGAGTTCATACATTACTTCTACCAACACATGATCATGGGTAGGGTTGTTCTTATCAAGAGGGTGTAAATGGAATGATCCATAGGACACCACATATTTCCTCTATATCAAGACATATCCCAAACTCATAATAAAATTATCTCAAATAATTCCTACCCCAACCCAATTATTGAAGAATAAAATCTACTACTAATTTCAACCTCAAATAGTCTCTGAAATTTATCATCCCATTAAAACAGTACAACCTTATAGGATCAAGATATCATTAATATGTCATCATGGGGGAGTCCTAGAAAATTATATATAGTAAAGAGAGAAACCCAATAATATATGAATCAAAAAAACTTTTTTGTCATAATCTGTGGATATAAAAGCCCGTATTTCAGAAAGATACACTAATATGTCCCTCTCTGAATTAGCATGCCACCTAAAATTCAATTCCAAAATATAAATCTCTTATTTCGAAATATTACCACATAGATAATGTTTCATCAATGTTTATGCAATGATGTCAAAACTTTCTATGTTGTACTTCTTTAACTTGATGTAAATCAATAATATCTTCCAAGATCACAAAAAAATTCAAATAACCAATTAGTTATTTATATTACTATATGCCTTAATATATAATGGTATTCATTGAGACGTAATTTCATTACAAAGAAACTAAAAATATCCATACAGACTCCTAAATAATATCTTATGTATATACTATCCTTGGACTCTCAATTGATGTTACCCTGGCCTAGGTCCAATAATTAAAAACTATCATGCCCCACTAAGATGGTCATAGAGATCACCAGTGCTACGTAATATATATTTTTTCTTAACAGTGACAATATTCAACTTTTGATAATCTATGAAATGATTGAGTCTATAAACATCCTTCTTATAACTATGGACTATTGAATCCCATTGAGACATTATTGTATGAATAAACTTCAAATCCACCGGTCTCTCATGATATACATTATGCTAAACGAACAGAGATGGTTTCATTCGATAAAATGGAATATGAAAGGACATCATGAATAGATAAAATTATATAGTAATATTGACCTTTTTCTATGGTCATAAATATGAAAAAAATCACAAAATACATCGGTTGTTAACATAGTATTATAAGAACAAAAAATCTTAAACAATGGTCAATAACATATAGACACACCTCTAAAAATTAGAATGAAATTTCCCATGAATAAGGAATACAAAGCTCCCCCTTCATGTCCTTGATATAAACTCACCCTAAAAAACATGTTTCCCCATTATATAATTTTATTATAACATGATGATGATTTTAGTCTATCTATGAAATAATTATGATCATCTTAACCATACCTTGTATCAGTTCAAATATGAAATTTTGAAGGACTAAAAATTTACAAACCACCTAGATGTCAATTATAACCACCTGAAACGTTTGACAGTTGAAATATTATTTGGGCCTCATTCCCAAAGTAATGAAATGATACTATAGTAATTTAATATGTTCTAAACATAATCTCCACAAATGAACTAACATTTTTGACATAATATAACGAGTAGAACCAGTACCAAAAAATAGGCACCATTTAAGAAGAAAAAATATGTGTAACTCTAATAGTGGTTTCCATGAATCTTATTATTATATAACACACTCCATCCCTTAAATTAATCAAGTCTCAAACTTATGAAAATCTCCCTTACCATGAAAATTAGACCCACCCCCATTATAATCAACATAATTAAAAAAACGATTTTGAGGGTGGACTTATCATTACGAGCCTATGATATCATTCAACAAAAATGACTCACATAGACTGATAGTTAGTAATGATTATAAATATTATATTATTTCTATAATTATTCATTGTATCATCATGCCTTCTACATTTATATAAAAAACTACTATTTTACCGATGAATCCACTGAACCTTCTCTTAATCAAATTTGGCCACCCATGTGCCTCTTTTTTCTAGTCATAATATACAACATAGCTAAATAATACACCTAATGTTGATCCACACAAACGAGCCATTCTGTTCTTCTCATCCTCCTCCAAATAAACATTAATGACTACCTCTATAATGTTCATGTGGCACATGGGAATTAACATTAACCAAATTGCATTCCCTAGTCCCATATCAAACATCTTATCCATTAAGTACTCATTGTTGAATATATTTGGTGGAAAATGCACTGAATCAGTAAAACATGTCGAATTAAAAAGATTTGTATTCTCCCCTTGTTCCTGGGTTATCAAATTTTAACTCATTACTTCATGTATAATTTTTGGGTGTCATTTTCAGATTGAATATTTTCTTGAGTGATGTCTAGGTAAGATCCTCATGCCACATAAATTGCACAATAGAGTCCCCACATCTACTCTCTAGTACCACAAACATGTACATGGGAAAAACGACCATATATTCATCACGATTAGTCAATAATTTTATGATTATTTCAATTCTATGCAGAAAATCCTCATATTCCTATGGTACCATATCCCCACGGATGACAGGTGTATTTTTATTAGTAAAATTGTGTCCATAATGCAATGCTCCTCATGGGTTCCTGATACCAACAAGTACAATAGTATTAATTGTATATATAAAATATTCAAATAATGAATGTCATACTAGAGGATTTTCTTTAATTTAATATCTAATATCCTCCTCTCTTGTGTTTCAAAAGACTCTTCTCAGAGGAATTTTTTATTAATCATAATACATTGAAAAATCAACATTAGTAGAAATTCTAATATCGTAGGACCAGCCAACTAAATGGATGTCCATTATTTGAAACAACATGTATTTAATGAAATTATTAAATCTATGAATTTAAAAAATCACATTAAAAATGAACAGGTAAATTTAAAAAAACTACCCATATAGTTCATTCAAATGACCAGAAACACTATGTGTGAAACTTGGAAAAATCATTCTAGCCCCCCATTGTTCCTCAAAAACAGACAAGGAAATGATCTGACAAGGCACCCTCCCCACATACTACCTGAATTATAAGCATCCTAACTCATATCAACCTAATGGATATAAAAAACATAGGTAGTTTGAACACACCCGAAGAAGAGAATCCCATTGATACCATTCTATAACAAACAAACCAAAGTCATCTAGACATGTCACCAAATCTAGCACGTCAAAGTGGTCTGGCATTTTAGGATATCAAAAACAAGTATCAAATATAAAAAAAATAAAAACTACCATAGAACAATACAAAATAAAATATTAAAATCATGATCCATATAATCCATTACATACCAGCCAAACTGTATTGTATGATAAGACAAGACCACCATGTCTGCATGTTACTAATTTGTGCCTCCAAACCATCCCACTAAAATGGAAACAAAGAAAACAGAATATGACATGTTATATGATTCCCTCAACATTACCAGTTTCCTGGAAAAAAAATTCTACAAACACCTAAATTGAAAAAATGATGTGAGCAAAATACTTAGTATGATCTGACAATAGAATCTATATAGAGTTTATTATCATGAATTATATAGTTCATACTTTAAAAACATATAACTTTTTTTAAAAATTCATACATAGAAACCATTTTTATATCATTTGTAAATTTTTCATAAAATAATTTCATATTTTCAAAATAAGAAATAAAAAAATTATATGTTATAAATCATGAGATAATAATCAATATTTTCAATGAAAACAAAATAAGGTATACATGTTAGAAAATCATCATGACAAATACAACATGGGAAATAAAGTGATAAAATAATAATGACAAATCAAAAATGTGAAATAAAGTGAGACAATAACCAAGACCAATACATAATGTTAAAAAAGTGACAAAATAACCATGAAAATTTAATATTCTAAAATAGACTAGGATAATAAACATAGTCATTCATCTTGTGAAAGAACTGGATAAAATAAAAATGACCAATCCATTATGTGAAAGGCCAAATATAAATGAAAATCGACACCATTTTTTTCTACCCTATGGATATAAATACTATAAATAAAAAATAAATCCTCCTAATATTCTTCCAGTGGACCCAAATCGTATAACCTCTAGAGTAATTTTTCACATCAATTTGAATAAAAACCTCAAGTGGAATTACACAAAAGACGAGTGATATGTTTATTGTTGATGCACCCAGGTTTTATAGTGTGTTATGTATATCCAAATAAATTTCAAAAAAATTCATAATTTATATAAAATTTAAAGTCCATGAAAATATACCTATGTGATTGAAAACAATTTTTTAAAATTAAAACCCTATTCCATTATTTTATCAGACACATGGGTCGAAAAAAACTATTTAAAATTATAACCCTTATTAAAACAAGATTCATTTCCAAATAACCACACTATAATCAAAATTAACATAAATTAAAGGAATAACCAGTATGAATTAATAATTACAAAAATGAATTCGTATAATTATCAAATTCTAATGAAATACCTACCATATGAATAATGGTAGAAATAAACACCATTTAAAATTGATATAGGGTAATATTAGATTGGGTCCTCATGATCATATAACTATAAATAAACATGTTAATCATCTGTAAACAACCACATATATTTTTTACATATTCCATTGAGGATCCATAGTATTATAAGAGAATTTATCCAATTAAAATATAAGAATAAAATAAAAACACTGATAAGAAAGAAACATATCATGAGTTTATCTGTCATGAATGAAGAAAAAACACCATGAATCTAACTGTAGAAACCTATAAATTAATTAATGGAATATGAGATCAAATATAAATGATATTATCAGGTGATTAGGTATAAATTTACTAATATAAATTGGTAAAAAACTTTATTAATTTATCCGAGTTCCACTCAAGGTTAGGACACATAGTTCTTTTTAACCATGCTCATGCCATGAAAATCTATAATGTTAAATCAGAAATACATACAACAAGGTTTCCCCACAGCTAGTACTAACCTCATTCCAACCATGCCAAAGTTTTATTTCCTCGAAAAATGTTTATTTATCAACATTACACCCCCAAAACATCTATAACTACTTTAATGGTATATCAAGATTAAATTAAATTGTACCTAAGAACCACGGGTGACATAATTAACACCATGTCATTATTTTTGACTTATGTCACAATTTTATAATAATCATAAATGGTTGTCTTGTCCAATTAATGATGACATGAAAAAAAGATAAAATTAATAAATTCAATAAGGTTGATGGAAAGGTATTTTCAGTATTAAATTTTTTTGTTCAATAATTTATATGGGTTTTACTATGTTTTTTTCCAAAAGAACAATTATTATTAAATTATTTAATGATGCTCCATTAATTTGGAAATACGATAAAACTACATTTATTTGGATAATTAAAATTTTTCTTCCCTGATTATGATATATATTTAATAATTATTAATATATATAAATATGAAATACTATAATTATTTGTTTTATTGATAATGAATATTCATCATAGTGGGGTTATGTCAAATTAGTAATAATGAATTTATATAATTTGGAATTTATGAATAATATAAAAATATTTTTTATGAAAACAATATAATAAAATTATTTTCAATAGAAATAAATTTCTTTACAATATTATGCATTATATGTATAAAATATCCTATATTTAAACATATATATATATATATATTTAATTTTCATAATTATATTATTTTTATGATGAAATTTATTATATGTATCTCTGTGAACATCATTCCCCATGTCATAAATATGTACTCTCAAATACATCCTAGTATTGAAAAGAGAGGGGATATAAATTATCTTATTCCATTTATATATTAATAATTTTAGGGAAATTTTCTCAAACTGATTTAATATTAAAACATATTTTTACTCTAGAATAATAATTTTTCATTTGTCATTAAAATTTATTTATCTTAGTTATCATAAAAATTTTCATTTTATTAATAAATGGTATATTATTTTTATTTTAATGTCACACTATTTACACAAATAACTATAATTTTAATTTTCACATATGTAATAAATTTTAAATTATATATTCATTTAATATTACATAATGACTTCATGAATGTTTCATAGGATAATTTCAAATCATATTCAATTTTTCAAAAAAATATTCAATGAGTAAACTATTAAATATAAATTTTAAAATTGTATTCCTTAATAATAATAAAATTGACGAATACGAAATCTATATTTTTGGAAATTTTAATGTTTTATTATAGGAACACATTAGTAATAATTTCCATTCTATATGAAATAACATCATATTCATAATGAAATGAAAATATGTTTTTTTACAATTTGTGGTTATCAATAAAATATTATTTCATTGCATATTAAAATTAATTCATTGATAAATAAAATCCCATGCAATGATAGATATTAAAATATTGTTTAAATTAATTAAATTATTTATATGAAGTTGAATAAATAAAAATAAAAAAGATAAATTTTATTTAGTAGAAGAAGATAAAAAAATACTTTATGCTCTTCTATTTTTATATTGAATAGTTCATGAATTTAATTTTGATAAATTATAATCCCCTAGGTGTTTCAAAAAAAAATTGGATATTAAATAATATAATTATAGTACAATTCATATAATTATATTATCACTCATTTTATTTGATTATGTTATTGATAAATTAATATTTGTTATAGTCATGTGACCACCAACATTTTTGTATTTTTTGAAAAAAAAATATCATATAATATGATAGATATAAAAAATAACATGTAGTGGTTCATGTAATAGAGCATCAAAAATCAATACATTATAATAATTTGGATAGTAAATTGATTTTAATTCCTTAAAAATAATACCTTCATGGATAAAAACATTGTATTTAATGAAATATTTAATACATTATTGTTTATTCAAAATAAAAAACGACATTTTTTTATGTTCCATTAAATAGATCATTCCATACTAGCAATATTCAATTAAAAAAATATATTACCTTCAATATTTTTATAAAGTCATCATAATTTCAATGTTATTTTTCGGTTCTATCTATTTAATTAGAATAAAATTCTACAATAGTTGGAAAAGGAGAGCCCATATTTTTTTCCTTCAAATTTATTTTATTATAATATTTTTAAATATATATTGTTCTTAGTTTTTTTTATTAATTTTTAGTTCGTGGATTTAATAATATTAGAAAAAGATACATATTTTATCTTTTATGAGACAACATACAAGCAAGAAAAAAATATTCTCAAATTTTTTAAGATAATATAGTTTTCCATTACCTTATCAAACACATAACAAATATTTTAAATTTAATTTTTCCATTTTAGCCCTACTTTAATAATTAACGAATATGTAACTTGAAACTATAAATATTTCATTGAAACTTGAATATTTATAAAAAATTTATTATTACCATAGATCATTTGATTTTTCCCACATCTAATTTGAAATCTATAAGGAAAATTACCACTTATTTATTATATTCATTTAATCTACATCTTGATATAGTCTACGGAAAAAATATAAATTTTAAAATAATCATTTCTTTCCATATAAAATTTATAAAAATTTTATTAATGAAATTAAATTTATTATAATTAATTTTTATTAAACAAAAACCACTATGACACTTATTTTATATTAAAATAATTTAAAAATATATTTGGGATTATATCCATATATTTTATTTTATGTTTGGGAAAATGAGAATTATTATGAGGTTTTCATTTTATGGATGTGGAGTTTGTCAAAAAAATTACTTAATTATATTTTATTTATTAAAAAATGGGTAAATATGATATAAAAATAATATTTTCAATAATTTAAATATTTAGTTTTTATTAAAAAATTATCATTTGGAATTTTTTTGGTAGTTAACAAATAAATTAAGGAAATAATTAAAATTAATTTCTTTTTACATAATTTATATTTGTAATTCCGAAGGGTTTCTCAAAATGAATTTTTAATATAAAATTCTAGACATTTGATTAAATTTCAGTTCGGGAAAGATATTTTGGTTTCTTGTTGATACGAAATTTTTTAAATATTGGTTAAGGTGTTTGGAGATATTCAAATAGGATTTATTTTTCAAAATTTTACATAAATGTATTTGGATTTATCTAATTAAAATATTAATTCTTACCAATAAAAAATCATTATTTATCATTTCAATTATAGTCTCATAAATCCCCCCATTTAAGACTCAACATATCTGCTGTGAATAATTCTAAAAAAATTACATTTATAATTAGTAAATAAATAATATATATTTTAATATCTTTTTATTCTTACATTCACTATGAATGATATTATCATTCAATATCACATGAATAATAGGAAAATAATTCTGGTTTAATTTATTATATTAATATTATGTCACATAAAAATAAATACATTTGTTAAAATACTTATTCTTTTATAGAACCATAAAGTGACCTATGGATTCATATCAACGGCTAATTTGATTTTTTATTATTAATATTTCATATAGGATTATGAAATGTGATATATAACCCAGCTTTCATGCTTCAATATCACATTCAAATTCTTCATGTTTTTAAACTCCCATGGAAATTATTTTTCATCGACATTCACATAACATATTTTAGTCTTGTTAAACATTTTAGGATTAATTAAATAAAAAAATATGTGTAATAAATGTCCCTTCAGTTAATTTTGGAATAACAAAATTCTTATAATATCATCATTGATATTGATCAGCGTTTCTTTTCATAGATGAATTTACATATACATGTTTCTCATCAACCTATACACAAAATTATTTATATTAATAGACATAATTGAAATACATCAGTACCCATATCTCGAGTTCATTGAGATGAACATAATTCTTCTAGATAATTTTCTCATATTCCATTATAATAACTAATAATTTTTTAAATATTTAATAATGAATGTAAGTTTTTGTATCATATTAACCAAATGTTGTAGGAAATATTATCAATCCCACATTGATCTAAAATCCTAATAGAATATCTAATCAATAAACATTAAATTATATCCATGTATTAAATAATTAAAACTCCTTATAAATGTTTTTGGTTTCTCAATAAATCCATGCTATTAAATCATGGATATTTTATGAATGTTTTTCTTAGAAGATATCCGGATCAAGCATGGAACATGTTTCCATGATTTGTTCTACATTTAATGATCCTCTATCAGTTTACATGTTTCAAACTAGTTGAATAATTTATTTAAATATGAAACACTAGTTTTATTCATTTTCAATCAGCACACATACTAATGAATCTCCTCAAACTATTTTTCAAACAACCAACTATACAGTCCATCATCACTATCATAGTAGATAAAATGAAGAAAATTAGGTGCCTCACAACTCATAGAATATTTTTTCCCGATAGAGGGAATTTTGTTGTGATTCATGGTTGATATATGGTCATATTTATCACAGAGGAGGTTTCTGTCATTCATTTTTCATTGATGATCATTTAAAAAGACACAGATGTATTCAAATGATACTCATGGAAGATCATAATTATACTTTATATAGGATTAGTTGTTCATGATGAATATTTCAATTCATAGAAGAAGAGTGTACATCATAGAATATTCATTATTATTATTCTCTATATGTGTTCCCTTGCTACTAATATGATCAATATACTGACCATGTGAAGGGTAAAGATGATTTACATTATGAAGCATGGAAAATATCCCATGGAAGGACCCCAACACATGTGGTATCTATTTAATAAAACATATGGTGGATAATATATTTTAAATTCATTTTGTAACCTATTAAACCCACTATATAAAAAATTAATCTTTTGGAAGAAACTTATGGTCACTTGATCTCAACTAACTTAGTATATTTCAACACATAAAAGCTATAGTTCTTTATAAATAGAGAGATATATAAAATGACATTATGGAATATATCATTAGGAATAATTTCCCTTGTTTATATATTTAATTTTTTAATTTCAATTAATATTTAATACTCATCATCCTTCCCAAAATAAATTTTTTTTTTCCACACACTCACTTATATTCAAACTCATTACAACACCCCAGACCTACACTCCGATGCCTTGTCCTTAAAATAAACTACCCATTGAATTTTATAGCCATACTTAATTACGTAATAATTAGAAAATAATATATCATATACTTTATGTAGACTTATATAAGATTTTAGTTTTAGATGTGTAGTAAAAATATTTAAAAAATTATAACGCCCTCTCTATCAATGATATATAAATTTTTTTCTATATTTAATTTATAATATATCTTCAAAATATACTAAAAAATATCTACAAAAGATAATCTTCTAGAAACATCTTATGTAATACATCACTTTGTAACATGGTTAATGATAAATATAAGAAAGGGTGAGCTGTAATGCTTAATGAAGGAAAATACAAGGGATACCAATCAATGATCATAACTGAGAATATGATAAGAATAAGCATCTAATAATGAATCATAATATAATAATATCTAGTAAAATATAGATTAAAAATCATGGCATAAGAAATATAATAAATTATGATATTAATCAGAACATTTTGGAAATAAGATTCGATATACATTATCTATTAGAGCATAATGTTGTCATTAGAATTTCCATAATTCTATTTCATAGATATAGGAACATGGTATAATAATTTTCTGATTAAATTAAAGACGTTTAATACATTTTTTTAATTCCCTAAAAATTATCACACATTACTTTTTGAGTATATACAACAAGGAATACCTTTTATTTTGTTATCATATTTGTGAAGGATCACACATTAGATATTGAGTGTCTCTAAGAAAACTCATGTTACGATTTGTCATGTGATATACAACATCAACCAATGCATTGGAGGGTGATAAAGGACACCACCCATAATCATCCATGCATTTGATTTCCAATTAATATTTGTAAATATATTAAATAATAAATTACCCAAATAATAAAAATGGATATCATATCCATTTCAAAAAGGATTTATATAATATCTCATTTCTAAATACATCAATAATTATAAATTGATAAACCATTAGAATGTAAATCAGTATTCATTGAAAAATATTAATTGTATTAGCAAATACCATTGAATCAATATAATGAATATGGAATTCAAAACATGTAGAAATTTTATATATGGTTAAGTGATTAATTGCAAAAATTAATAAATTTATGGAATCTCAATGAGCACACATCAATTAAGGAAATTGAAAAAACATATTAATAGTGGATGGTCATTGGAATAATATTTATTTTTAAAAATTATCATTTACTTAAAATGACAAATGATGTGATACATCTATTAAATTATACATAAGAAAGTTTCATCGGTCATCATGAATAATAATGAAGAAGTTATCATCAGAATATTAATATTTCATTAAGAATATGATTCATCAATAGATAATGAATTAGGTGAAAAATAATCATTGTAAATTTATGGAAAATAAATCTAAAATATTAATTATTAATTATCTTTTGAAACAATTCGAAATTAAATATTTCAAAAAAATCTCGGAGTAAATTAAAATTCTATATACCATGAAATGGTAGAGGATATGATTTATATATAATGATAAATGTTGTTGAATTATTTTTACACATCTAAATTTTAAAAAGATAATTTATAACATAATAATTAAAATATTCCACACAAAAAACATAATGAAATTTAATTAAAATTATTAAATAAAGGTTACTAAGTGGATAATAACCAAATTTAGATGTTCAATTAAAGAAACAGAAACATGAAAAATAATAAAATGAATATAAATATGAAAAAAAACTGAGGTTTCCAATATAGAAGACTGTATAGTGTCAGTTTCACTTATATATACCACTTTAGTTAAAATATTAATCATGTGGTAATGATATTTTAAGTATACCTATAAAACCCTAAAAATATCCAATTAAATTGAAGAGGGATTTTATAATGAATAATAATTCACCAATGGATTATCCCATTGGAACAAACATGATTGGAAACTATGATCGACAATCACAAATATTATCATTTTAGTATCATTTTAATAAATACCCCTTTCAATAATCGTATCTTTTGAACTGAAGGAAATATAATGAAAATACATGATTTGTTCCATAAATTAGCTTTATTTAAAAAAATTGGAAAAATAAAATCATTATATATAAATCACTCCATAAAAAATATATTATGGTTTTCAATTTGAAATATGTCTCATGGAATTAAATTCTATATAACGAGCCCATTTCCTTTAATTCGTGCATAGCTGAATTAGATATAACCACTTGAATGAAAAACATAATTATCATAATCACTTATTTCAAAACCAAATTAATATCTATACCCCCATTAAATTATTTATTTAGAATCTTGATCTAGATTTATATTATGTATTTATTATGTTTTATCAATATCAGGTTTGAGTAATTTTAAACATTATAAAATATTTTCATAAATATAGTGTGGTTTAATTTTTCTCTAAAAAATATCATCATTTAATTATCAACAAGGCTTTTTTTTAAATTTATGCTTAATAATTATTTACAATGTTAGAATTTCATTATATGGGACTTTTGGTTATTCTCATTATAGATGAATTCAGTGATGATAATTTTTCTATAATTCCTAGTGAATTAAGGGTATTTTATTAAATAATATTTTAAAATATTACATTACCATTATGAAAAAAAGAAAAAAGAAAATTAAATATTTTTGTAACATATTAAAAGTAATTAAATTAAATTTGAAACCATAATTAAACCTCAGGTCATTGTTATTTTAGATGGGAAAACCTACACAAATAAGAACATGCCATAATTAATAGATGATAATGATGTATTTCTGTATTAATATGAGAATAAGAGACACATAATAACTTAATTTATTATTATTAGTATGCCATATCATAATTGAAAAAATTTATAAGAAGAAGATAACCTATTTAAATTTATTATGTAGTACGTAGAAATCATTTTTCCTTATATGATTCCCTTTTAAACTATAAAATTTACAATAGTTTTTTATTACTCATTTTGTTAGAAGGCTTTCTAATTGGAAATAATTTTTTTTAATAATTTCATAAAAATTATCCTTATCATGTAACCTAATGTTAGAACCATCTATGAGAAGATATAATAAAAGAATATATACACCATTCCATGGGGATGGTATCCATCATGTATACTTGCTAACTATTTCATTTCCCATATAATTGGTGAGAGAAGTTGTAGTAACTTGTGCCCCAATTTCACATAGTTAGTTTCTATGTTAATACATTATAAAGAGATATAACTAATTTAATCTAGATGGAAGGGGAAGTTTTGTAGTCCTAGAAAACTTGATATATACATAAATATTTTATTACATTTGAAAAAAAATTATAACATGGTGTAATTTTGTAATATATTTATTCCCCCCAGAATATGATTTCCTAAAAACCATGGTACACTTCATTGATTCCTAGGAATGGAAATAAATAAGGGTGATCTCAAATGCTCAACTATGTTTCATTACATCAAAATATTTCATGAACCAATATGCATATTAAAAATGGAAAGGTAAATAATTCATTGCACATTACATATAAATAAAGTGACTATAATGAATATAAAAGGAATATTAAATATAGCATGGTAAAATACTAAATAAAAATGTTATTTAACGAATTAATATAAATTAATTTCATCTAGTGATTATGTAATAGTAAAAATTCTCCTTGATAAAAATTGTTATTGAATTCTCAATGATGGAATTTATTGATTATCTAAAATCATGTCTCAGGAAAATGAGGCTGATATCGTCAAGATCAACATTCCAGTCATTTTTAGATTAATTGGAAGAAGATAATTTAAATAACTCTAGCTAGCTGATTTCACTTATTATACAAGCTATTACATTGAGGGGAAATCTATAACAGGGATGCACTATTGTTTTCATGAATAAAGAATTCCTCATATGTTGAATAATCTACTTTATTTATGAGTGGTATATCTTCCCATTAAAATTGGTTTTAAAATTTATGGTTTATAATTAATTACAATGTTATAATTTCATTATATGGGACTTTTTATTATGCTCTTTAATGATGGATTTAATGATGATAATGTGTCAAGGATTTATATTGAATGATGGGTGTTTTTATATTAAAATGTTAATTTAATACATTACAATAAAAATAAAACAACAATTATTTATATAATATAATACAATTAATTAAATTCACATTGTGAACATAAAAAAACTCACAGCTTTGTTCAATATGATGGGAAAACCAATACAATTAATAAAATTCCATAATTAATAGATTATTATGATGTAATTTTTTATTAATAACAAAATAAAATATATATAATAACTTTATTTAGTTTTTTAGTATGATATATCAGAAATATATGTATTTAAAAGAATAAGATAACCATTATTAATTTATTATGTAATACGTAAAAATCATTTTTTATCATATCATTCCCTTTTAGACTATTGAATTTAAAAAAGTTGTTTATTAATCATATGATCAAAAGTATTTCAAAATGTTATTAAATTTTTATAATTTTTTTTTGGAAAAATAAATCTTTATCTGTTAATAGAATATTAGAACCGTCCATGACTGGATATAATAAAATAACGTATGCACCATTCCATGTAGGTGGTAGCCCTCAAGTGTACATGATAATGATTTAATTTTACATTGAATGGGTGAATGAAGTTTTAGTAACCCTGTCCAAAATAGCCCAAATCTAGTGTCTACTTTATTACATTGTCATGATATAAATGTTATTTCATCCTTAGGAACATAGTAGTTCAGTAGTCTTATTAAACAAGATACATACCTGTGTCTATCAGGATATTTGATAACCCAAATTATAACATGATATTTTTTTAGTTAATAATTTTTCCATATAGAAAAACCATCATAAAATATGGTACCATTCTTGGATTTTTGAGAAAGAATAAAAAATAAGAGCAATTTAACTTTCCCAATAATGGATTATTTATTTAGAAACAATCAAGAATTAAAAAGAATAATCAAAATGTAAAGGTAAATAACTGAACTCCCATTCTATTTAAATAACCTGACTTTCATTATTAGATATTTTATAATAAATAAAAAATTTTAAGTAACTATATACACATGTAAATTAATAAATAAATAATAATTAAATTCATCTAGAGAAAGTATCATAGATTTAATCTAATAGAGAATAATTATAACTAAATTATCAATGATGGAAATTTTTATTTATCTAATGTTTGTTGTCTAGAACATTATACCTCTGTCTTCATGATATACCCTCAAGAAATTTTAAAAATTATTGTTAGAATATAATATAACTAAATCTAGCCAAATGATTTAACACATGAGACTAGTTATAGTAACACAGTTTTCTCGATCTTCTCAATTCTGATGATTTAGTTTTTGTAGTGTTCTAAGAGATCATGTTGTTTCTAGCCTGGGAGTTTTCCAGAAACTCGATTCCAACAAAATCTTCCACCGAAACTGTAGCACCACTTATGGTGTCTCACAAAACTAGTGGCACTGTAAAAGTGGCACTGTTATGGTGTATCACCGAATGGTGTCCCACCCGTTGGAAATTTTTCACAGTTTCCTGATTTTTTCCAGCTTAGTAATGTTACTTTTGACATAAACGTGTTTTAACACCCGTTTCAAATCCATTTAAAGACAAAATAATTTTTATTTAAACACCCAGCGTTCGGGAACCCCTTCAATTAAAAAAACAAGTTCCATTTCTCCTTGGTGTCACACCATTCCCGATGCTTTCATATTCACCCCTATTATGTGGGTTTTCACTATTTAGATGATATATATTAAGTAACAACCATTATCTCCACTATCTTTGAGGAGTGTTCTTTACTAAAAATTAATTTAGACCTATGAAACTGGCCAACCGCATGGACAAGAAATGATCTTACTTCATGTACATCTAAATGGTCTCCCAGATTTTAGGATTTTTCATCTTCTTATGTCAATATCCTCTCTTATTAATTCATTTCTATTCTCTAATTATCTCTAGAGAATTACTCTAGATATGAATCATGTGTCTATGTAGGAGCTCCTCCAGCTCAGCCATGACACCCTCTATATTTCCATTCCTTCATGTCGTTCATCCTCAGTTCTTGATTCAATGATAAAACATTGATCCTTGGTCATCCAAATAGTGTTTTACCTTCGTCTCTCTTTATTGTTCATCATGCGGGGTTGGTATGATAATGATACCAGGGATGTAGATGAAACCAAACCGTAATGAAGACAATAAACAAACTACAAATGAATGTCGGGGTGGGAATGATGATGACGCTGTGGTATTCTGTTATCTTCGTTTTTATGTTTTTAATTGAATGGGATTATCCCTACTAGAAATAATGGTCATTGGTGGCCCTTTATTGTGTACTAATGAACCTCTTTTTTTCTGTATAATCTTATGATTGAATGACTATAACATGAGAACTAATTAATCACGTAAATTTGGTTGATTAAATTGATTCCCATTGAGTAATAATCCTTTTGTGATCTTCCTAGTTAACCAAATGGAAAGAAGAAACTTAATTATTGATGTTGATAAATCTAAAAAATCCCTAGCTATTTTTTTCTAATATGTGTGTCTTACCTCATTGATGATATGTGGTGATGTTTAGGGGATGTGATCTCTTGTTATTCAATTTATTTTTTGGACCTATCATCATGTTAATCCAACATGTTGGGGCATCGTTTGGTTCTAGTACATTAAGGGATCTAACAGATTCCTTTGGTAGTTGTGTATTTACAAGAGAACCAGGTGTGAATTATTATATTACTACATGGAAATTTTCTTATTCAGTAAAGTTTCATTTTGAATTTTGGTTATTCTTGTTAGTTAACCATTAGTAGAGAATTATTTTCATCAAAATTTCTTGAAAATTATTACAACAATGGGTTTTATGTGGATAATATTTTTCAATAATGGTTTATGTTATTGTTGAGGTAGTGGTGCATTTGTGTATGTAGGAAAATCATGAAGAATGGTTCTATATGAGATATTTTTCTACTATGGGATCCCTAGGATGGTATGAGAACTTGATTACTAATATTAATAAAATGTATTTCATGTTTTTCTTATACACACCCCACCCATGATGAGCACTTCATGAAGAACACCCCCATTTCATGGGAGATGGTATTTTTCCATCATTCATATGAGTTGTCGGTTATTAACTATATTATGCTACCTATCGCAGGTTTCCCAAGACACTTCTGGCAGGTTGTGATGGATTAAAGTTCATTATTTTCCATGAATATATGGGTAGGGTGTGTTGTAGTTGTTGGACCAGGTGTGGGTGGTCAGAATTGTTTCCCAAGTAACATCGGGATCAGGCCATTGTGTCGTTGGGCATGGTAGTGGTTGTTGTGGCCCTAGTGTTTTTCGGTGAGGATTTTTGTGTTTATGTTGTCCTAGGTTTCAGAGAGTGGGATTCACGGTTGTGATATCCAGTAAGAATGTTTTTTGGGGTAGCATTGGAACTGCAGTTAGACTTGTGGGGAAGGTCTGATGTGTAGGATGTCCTATATAACTAGTTGGAAAGTGTTGCGGATACCCAAATATTGATGTGCATTATTATTACTTTAACTTAGTTTTGTTATTTTTGGAATGTTAATTGGTGAGGATGGGTGTATAGTTTCCATTTTAGGTTCATTGGTTGCCTCTATTTTCTCACATGTCATTAGAATGCCTCCCCACTTATGCATGAGATATTTTGGATTTCCCTACTGAGTATACCTGTATACTCACCCTAGATTTATAAAACAACTTTTAGGTTTCCAAATGAAAATTGAGGATCATGTCGGACCTTACTAGATTGATCTTCAGGAGTATTCATTATTTATTTTCGTTCATTTGGTTTTTTATCAGTGTTTTCTTGACCCATGTATTAGTTTATCATGAACATTAATATAGGAATAGATTTTTTTCATTACGTTTTCATTCTATTTCTTGGGGTTTTAAGGATTTTCAATCTAATCATCATATTTTAACATCCATGAAATATTTTAATGGTACAATTCATTCTATTTACATATTTTTTTCTTGGGGTTAACCATTCATTTTTTGATGAAATCTTGAGTCTTCATAATTTGGTCCAAACTGTGAGCCCATTTTGGAATTTAAAAAAAAAATCATTCTTTTATAAATATTTAATTTGTTAACATTTTTCACCTGTTAGACTTCAAAAATGGCCTCCCCTAAAATATTAACAATAAAATATTAATTTGGAACCTTTCAAAAATCCATAATCATGGGGGATTTGGTATTTTAATTATGTTATTAGGCCATCCCGAAATCCAATTTCATGTTGATTAAAAAAATATAATTTAATATCTTTTAAATTTTGAATGATTTTTTCAGTGATTCCAAGTCTCACCCAAGACCAATGACCACATTGGATCCCCCCTTCTCGTTTCCACCTCTATGGATCTCATATGCTTCATTAATTATGGGTGAACTTCATAGGCTTTCTCAAATCGTCCAAATGTAAAGATGTGACTTGTTTCATTCATAACTCCTTCATTTTTTACACTATTTACCCCATTTAAATTCTCACATTACCTTCTCTGCTTTATTATAACCAAAGTTTATTTTTTCATGTTTGTAAATTCATCTTCAAGTGTATGTGTGGGGATTTATTCATAATCCTTCAAGTAAGTGGTTCTGCTTCCTTCTTTAAATTTTCCTAAAGTTCCTTCCTTTGGCATGTTGTTTATTCAATTATTCATGACATTACTTATTTCCTGAATGTAGGGTTTCAAATCTAGGGTTTGACCTTGCATTTCATGTTCCATTATTCTTGTTTTAGTATTGATCTGTGTCCCTTATGATGTTGCAGTGGTATTATGGAATTTTCAGACAAAATATTAAAGGGTTTTTATTCGGGTGGTAGGTTATTCCATGGGTAATCAAGGTGATATGAGTTATATTTTATTAGTTTAAATTTTTGTCACATTTATCCATAATTATCCTAATTGTGAAATCTATTTTTGGTGACATTTCTTAAGAAAATTATTTTTACGTACCAATTTTGTTTAAAATTGGGTGTTTTACATGTATATTGTATGTTATTCCAATCGGGGCTGTATTATAACTCATTTAATGGGTTTATAGAAATTTGTTGGGTGCTGAGAATTCTATTATGGAAAATATGTATATTTACATAGTGGTAAATGTGATTTTTAAGGGATTTTGATTGAAGAACATTCTGAAATTTTGTGATGTTATTTTATTGAAATCATAAATTTTTAAATAGGCAGTGTTAGTTGTGAAAGAATGTGTAGATACTATTTTGAGTTTGATATGTCCATAACTAATATGTTTATGTGATAATGTATTTTTGTCTATTGTGAACATGGTTTGAGCACAAAGGGGGAAGCTCAAGTATCTAGGAGGGAGGATATGGACTAGTACGCTTTTGATTCAGAGCGTTTTATGCATGTTTCACTATGTAAAATGGATAAAAAAATTCTAAAAAATAAGTTGACGATGTTTGGGGACCACAGAGTTTTGGGTACATTTCCTACTTGTGTCTTGTGCATGATAATATATTTTATCTATGGTTACATTAAAATGAGGTATGGTGTACATGGGTCCTAAGACTAATTAGTGGAAATGGGTGTTCTTGAGATTAGTGCTCAATTATTTTTTTTAATTTTTATTATAATATGGTGTTTTTTCTTGAAAATATAGTACAATACATTTTTTGATAAAAGGAGCTCACTCATTGAAAATTACCTTTGAAAACTATTTACATTTAAATGTTTCATGCTTTAGAAATTATGTCCACCACATTAGGCTTATCAAAACATTCAAGATTTTTATCTTATATTGTTTACACTATGGAATATCTTGGTGGAATCCTATTGGGATTAGGTGGACACCCCACATACACCCCTTTTGTGTAAGAAGACTTTATCTTGTCTGAAAAAGGTAAAGTCAAGGAATTGGGCGATGATGGTTCGGGTTGCTAGTTCACATCCATGGTGTTGTGTTGTGGAGACGGCTTGTGGGTAATGTACCCTTACCATGTGGTGTCCTTGATGTTGTTTTTTTGATACTTTTATGTGTATTTGGACCTGTTTTTTATGTTTATACCTATGTATTCAGTTTTTTATTTTCTTTTGATGCTAGTTTGGAATGAATTTTCAGATTCAGTTAATCTATTGCTTTTTATGTTTTATGTATCCAAAAATTGGTAAATGGTTCCCAAACCAAAATCAACAATACCATGGAACATGTTCCAGCCAATGGGGCTATGAAACACCATTTGGGAATTTTCAGAGGATGGTTTTTGTTCTAGTTTTTATGGAGACTAGATTTGGTTCGTGACAAAATGGAATCAGAGGAGGACAATGTTATTGGTTTATATTATTATATTGGGATGAGTCTGGCTAGAGAGGATTTGGGATTGTCAAGACTCAGATTTTTGGACATGAGTAGGGTTATTGGCCTGTACCTATCTTAGAAGACCTCGATCACCATGGGACTTTGGAATTGTTTTCTTGACTTATCTTCGAGGTGAGATGTGTGGGTTGAAGACTACATGTGGGCATCAGGTGGGGTTGGGTTAATTGTTTCTGTTATCATCGTAATATGTTTGGATTATTTATATATGATGTTATTGATGAAATTTTAATAATATTTGTACTTATTTTTTATATTGTGACTGTTGCCTTTTTGTAGCAAGATGCCTCCTTGGAAAGCTCCCATGCACCCATAAGAGGAAGTTAGATATATTTCTCCCTCACTGCTTAATCAGAGGTTAGATGAGGCTGTGGTTCAGGCTATCTAGGTTATAGGACATAGACTAGCTTCTATTCCAACAGCTGTTAGAGAAGATGAGATAGGTCCAAGGAAGGACAAGACACGTTATTTCATAAAAAATAATCTCCCTATTTTTCAAGGGAGTATATAATCCCAAGAAGTAGTGGAGTGGCTCGAAAATATCAAGAACATGTTCTAATTGTTGGATACAATAAATAATCTCAGGGGGATCCGTGCCTCATTTCAGTTGGAATTTCCTAGTTGCAGGTGGTGGTAATTGATACTTCATACTCGAAATAATGAGAAGATATGTTGGGGAGATTTCAATGTCGTCTTCAATGAACAATACTGCCTTGAAGTCTTGGAAAATTCAAGATCATGAAAACTCATGGATCTTGTATAGGGGGACCTTTCATTGAGGGAGTACACCATATGTTTCACTCCGCTGCTTCAGTTTTCTCTTGAAATTGTCTGTAATGAGAAAGCAAGGACTAATTGTTTGTGAAAGGTTTATAACCCATGATATACTCCCATGTTTTCTTTTTTAAGATGAAGACCTATGCTGAGGTAGTATACCGGGATTGTATGATGGAGAATGACTGAAAATAGAAGGATTGTTTTTGGGGGACAATATCAGTAGTGGGTAGTGGAATATCTTCAGATAAGAAAAGGAAGGGGGGCAGGGGAATAAGGGATGTGGTAGTTCAGGCCACTCCTATAGGATGTTTTCATCTATGGATTCTGATGAGAGAGTAGCCATCTTTCACCAGTGTGGGAGGTCGAGGAATATCATAACAGCATGCCAATTTCCTCTGAACCCCTGTTTTCAATGTGGAGGTGTGGGTCACTTGTATCCCATTTGGGGGGTGGAATGTCCAAATCATAGTGGGGAAAGATCAGTGGCTTCAAAAAGAGTGTCAACTCAGGCAGATCCATTACGTATGGAAGAACAATATTTGGTGGTTGTTGTGGTAGGGTTGGGTCATCTTATGGGATGATCTAGTTTAGGTCATAGCCATAGACTCAATGTCATCCTCAAGTAGAGGCTATATAACTGCATGCGGTGGATCAGGCAGTAAGTAGATCAGAGGCAGGACTGTCAGTAGTTCGAGGCAAATTTCAGATTACATCTTATATAGATTCAACTATTATTGATACTGGTGCCTCTATTTCATTCATTTCATCCTGTCTTGTGGAAAACATGAATTTTCAAACAAGTTTTTTTCTTTTGCGATGGAGTTGGTGATCCTGCTGGAAAATAAGGAGAAGGGTATCAAGTGCCCGTCATGTGTTCTTTCCTTATTAGGGGTTGATATGGAGTGGTACCTATTGGTCATAGATGTGGATATATTTGAAATAATAATTTGAATGAATTGGTTTGTACACTTCCATGCACTCATTAATTTCTATATGTGGTTGGTCAGTTTCTTGGCACTAGAAGGGAGTCTCCAGGATTTTCTGGGGGAATTAGATCCTCAGTTGAGTCATGTGGGACCTCCACTCCTAGTGTTGGGAGATGGTGTTTTTTAGTTATCATCACTAGATATAGAGGAATATGGTCAGGATCTTGGTGGTTTATTACCTCATGTATTGGATGACTTTCAGGAGGTATTTCTTGATGATTTTCATGTTTTTCCCCAGAACGGGATGTGGAGATCTTGAATGATCGGGCACAGAGAACACACATAATATCTCTTCACTCATATTGCATGGACCCACCATGTAGAGGGAATTAATGATATAGCTAGATGACTTAAAATCCAATGTATTAATTTTTCCATGAGTCTCTCCTTGGGCCACTTCTATGTTTATTTCCAAAAGGCCGAAATATCCCTCAGGTTGTGCATTGACAATCGAATGAGGAATAAGGATACAATCAAGAAAAAATATCCTTTCCCCGAATAGGTGACTTGTTCGATCAATTGTAGGGGGAAAGGTGGTTTTATAAAATTGTCATTTGTTTGGGATATCATCAACATAGGTTGAAAAGGAATATATCCCAATTAAAACTTGTCAACGAAGGTATGACTGCATCGAATACTTGGTCATGCCATTTGGATTGACCAATGCTATAGTGGTATTTATGTCACTCATGAACAATGTGTTCCACCAGTATCTCAATAATTTTTTTGTTTTTTTATTGGATGACATCCTAGATAATTCAGGATCTAAGGAACAACATGTGATTCACATGTGGATTGTTTTGGGCACATTGTGAGAGCATCACCTTTATGAAAAGTGGTCCAAATTCATTTTTTGGATTAAGGATGTGAAATTTATAGACAATGTGATCTTTCAACATTAGTTTTTAGTGCATACTGAGATGATCAGTGTGGTAATCTCAGGGTTGTAGCCATAGAACGTGTTCAATATCAAGAGTTTCCTCATCCTGGCTGGTTATTACAGTTGGTTTTTTCTAAATTTCTCTCAGCTTGCTTCACTGATGACCATGCTCACCAAGAATGAGGTGATGTTTTTATGGGGCCCATAATGTCTTCAATCCTTTGAGGAGTTGAATAGGGGGTTTACTAGCACCCCCCTCCCCCCCATTCTAATTTTTTGAGATGCTGGAAAGGGGTATGTGGTGTATTCTGATGCTTCAGGTATTGGTATTGGGTGCGTTATAATTCAGGATGATCAAATGGGGGTGTATGGATCTCAATATCTCCAACCACATGAAAAGAATTACCCAACCCATGACTTAGAGTTAACATCTATGTTTTACACATTGAATACTTTACATCACAACCCCTTTGGGGTGATGTTTTTGGTCTAAACATATCACAATATCATGGGATATATCTTCTTAAAGAAGAAAATAAACATGAGGTAGCATCGTTGGATCGTGTACATGAAGGGATTTGACATTGACATTGTCTATACCCTATGAAAGGTTAAGGTGGTTGCTGATTCCATAAGTAGAAGTGTACAATTTAATATATTGAGGATGTCTAGTGATGAGTGGACTCTAATGGAAAACTTTTCATTGATGCATTTAGAGACTATAGAGGAAACTGATGGTGCATTCATGGCGAGATATTAGTGGAATTGTTCTCTAGTGGATCGAATTTAGTAGTAACATACTAGTGATGAGCTTTGTTAGTGGTCGATGATGGTTCTTCATGGTTAGAAGACATCTCATGATTGTTCATCATCTCCTTAGGTCATCATGTGCTCATGGGACATTCAGAAGTGGCGTTATCAATATGGATGGTGGTGATGTTGAATAGCCACCAGTATCAATGGTTTTTCAATATGGGTGACACCATGATGTCTTATGATGTCTTTTGGTAGTTATGGTAGTCAAGTATTATGTGAGTCATCAAAAAATTTGAGTAAAGATGCTACAAATTCCCCCATGGGAGAGAATAATATCAAAGTCCATCTTCTTTTCTCCAGCCTTTACCAATTTTTACTTTGACATGGGATGAGGTTTCCATATACATCATTGTTGGATTTCATCATACACTTTGGGGTGATAATTCCATTTGGTTGGTGACTTATCGTCTGACCAAATCATCTAAATTTATTATGATCAGAGATACAACTAATATGGACGTGTTAGGTTGTTTTTATCTTCATGAGGTTGTAAGGATATATGGTGTTTCTTAATCAGTTGTCTAAGATATAAACCAATTAATCAATTCTTAGTTTTTGAAATACCTTAAGAAGGCCTTGGTGTCTCATATTAAGATGAGCACAACATACTATCCTCAAACGGATGGTCAGATAGAGCAGGTGAATCAGATTTTGGAGGATAATAACTATGCATGTATTATAGAATTTGGAGTTTACTATAATATCCATTTAGGATTGGATGAGTATTATTATAATAAATTTTACGAATCCTTAAATCTAATGGATTTTTTGAGGCTCTCTATTGTCGGCCTTGTCATTCCCCCTATGTTGGGCTGAGGTAGGTGATACCTCATTGCTGGGGCCCAGTCTGGTGCATGGGACATCTGAGAAGGTCAAGATGATAACGCAGTGCATATTGATAGCCTAGAGTCACCATAAATAATATTCTGACCAAAGCTGTCGAGACTTAGATCTTTCTATGGGTGATAGGGTTTTCTTGAAAGTGTCCCCCCATATGGGACATCGTTGATCAGGAATGAAAGGCAAGATAATCCCACGGTATGTCAAAAATTTTGAGATCACCAAGAATATTGTAATGGTGGAATACATGTTTTCCTTACCTTATTAGTTGACATCCATCCATTATGTCTTCCATGTCTCCCAGTTGAAGAAATACAACTCGGATCCATCCCATTTTCTGAATTTGGAGGAGTTGGATATTGAGCATTAAATATTTCTTTTTGAGCAGCCAATTCAAATAGTGGAATTCCAAGAAAATTTGATTTGGGGAAATTCTATTCCACTAGTTTGGGTTCTTTAGACGTATGTGAATTTTACACATGATACATGGAAGCATATGTTGTGTGTTGAGAATGAGTACCCATTATTATTTCCGATCAAGCTTCATGTTGAATTTTTTACATGGAAAGACATTCAGGGTGGAGACAATTCTCATATCCATCACTTATTATAAAGGAATAATTCATATACATCCCACGAATTCTTTGTTGTTGGGGTTTCCCATGAATTCTTATAAAAAAGGGTGAGTTTTCATTATTTGGTCCAAACCGTGAGCCCATTTCAAGATTTAGAAACCAATTTTTTTAAAACTCTTTCATTTTTTATTTTTTTATACGCATTTAAGTTCCAAAATGACCCCCCTGACCTATTAACACCAAAATATCAATTTTTACCCATTAATAATGTATAATCATAGTCAATTTTTGGTTTTAAATATGAAAAAGGGCCATCCCTGAATCCATTTTTCTATTTTATAAAAAATCAATTCATTAATATCATATTCAATATGACTTTTTTGTGGCTCTATGTCTCACATTGGCCAACTAAACAAAGGTGCACCCCTATTATCCTTCTTCCTCTTTGGAGATAATATAAATCATGAAATAGGGTAGAACTTCATAGGCATTCTCAAATTGATTAGATTTGAAGAGGTAATTTGTTTCCCACTAACCCCTTCAATTTTTACTCTTTTCCCCATTTTCAACTCTTACTTGGCCTTATTATCCTTATTAGAACCCCAATTTGATTTTTTTTCTATTCTTATATTCAGATATTGTTGTATTTTGGGTGATTTCGTCAAGATCCCTCATGCATGTGGGTTCCTTCCCACTTATATAAATTTTCATAGAGTTCCTTCCTTTTGAATGGTGATTCTTACCTTATTCTTCATGTGCCTTATTTCCATCAAGTTGGGTTTCTATCCCAGGGTTTGAACATTAGTTTTTGGGTTTATTCATCAAGTTTTAGGATTGATCTATATCCCTTGTGGTGTGGTGGTGGTGCGGTTGAATTTTCTCACAAAGATTCAAGGGTTTTGATACTTGTGGTAGGTAATTTGATGGGTAATCATTGGTAGATGAGTTATCATTGCGTAATTTACATTTTTATCAAACTTCTACTTCATTATCCTTACTGTGAAATCTTGTTTGATGACAGTTGCTATGAATATTGTTTTAAGGAACCAATATTGATTTAAATTTGGGGTTATACATGTCTATTTTATGTTATACGAATTGGGGTTGTTTTATAACTCATGTAATTGGTTTATAGAAATGTTATGGGGGATTAAAATTCTATTCTAGTAAATATTGGGATGCACATAGTGTTCAAAATGTCATTTTACGGGATTTTGTGTGAAAAACATTGTTATATTTTGTGATGTTATTTTATTGAAATAATAAAAGATTTATTGGGTGGTGTATGTGGTGAAAAGAATGTGTTGTTATGGTTTTGAGTTGATTACGACTAGAACTATTTTTTCAATTGGATAATGTCTTTCTATCACTTGAATTTGGTTTGAGCACAATGGTAGATGTTCGGGAACCAAGGTGGGTAGATATGTATTAGTACACTAAAGAAAAAGAAAACACTAACAACACAATATTAATGATATTTTTGGACCACTAGGATTTTATTATGTTACCTACTAGTGGATCTGTCATGAGAATATTTTTTTTCTATGGTTACTTTACACCGAGTTACAATGTACATGGGCCCCGAGTCTAACTAGTGCCTAGGGTTTTTCTTTAGATTAGTTCCCATTGAATATTTTGTTATTATATTTGGAAAATGGTGGTTTTTTCTTGAAAATATATTAGCCTTCATTTTTATCTTAAATGTGCTCACCCATGAAAAAATATATTTTGAAACTGTTTACAATTAAATGTTTCATTCATTAGAAATTATTTCCACAAATTTATGCTTATAAAAGCTATTGAGGTTTTTATCTTGTATTGTTTACTAAATGGAAAATCATAGAGGTATTCTAAAGGTCTTAGTTCCACACACAACACAAAACCCATGGGATTATGTATAATTGATCATGTTTGAAACAGTTAAAGGTAGGGCCTTGGTTGATGGTAGTT
This sequence comes from Viscum album, assembly GCA_963277665.1. Classification (NCBI taxonomy): domain Eukaryota; kingdom Viridiplantae; phylum Streptophyta; class Magnoliopsida; order Santalales; family Viscaceae; genus Viscum; species Viscum album. The sequence continues at coordinate 493,637,153 of OY728162.1, forward strand.
CAGGTTGTTAGCTCCCTTCCATGCGGCGTTGTTGTGGAGAAGGCTTGTGGGTGACATCCCCTTGTTGCGTAGAGTCATTGGGTCTATTTTTATGCTAATTTTATGTGTCATTGGACTTCTTGTTTTATGTTTAAACCTATTTTTTCTGTTGTAGATATTATTTAATGCTTTTTTGGCATGAATTTTCAGATTTTTATTATCATTTTTTTATGTTTTATGTATCCATACTAGGGTAAATCATCCCCAATAAAAAATAAATGATACCCACGATCTTGTGCCACCATGTTGATAGGAAAGGCCCTCCAGGCCTTGTCATGTAGTGGGTTTGGAGTCAGTTTTGATGGAGACCATATTCAGTTCATGAAACTGATCTTATTAAATAAAAACGGTAATGCCTTATATTATGCATGATATTATATAACATTGGTTCTGGTCTCCACTTTTGTTAATATTAATGATAAGAGTCAGGGGGTCATTATCTATCCTTTAACATGAATAAGTAGGGGTCTAGTAGTATTTTGACCCTTTCTCATCTTGGTGAAGGTGGGTTGTGACAGAATGGTATCAGAGGTGATGGTTTAGAGAATGGACGGATTTCATGGATTTGAATAGTGTGAATTGAATGGAATGGTAGGCAACAGTGTCAGGAAATCTTGGAATTTAAAATAGGCCAGAGAATACCAGCTAGTATATGAGATTTTAGGTCCCCCCATGTTCATATGAACAGACTATGGGCCTACTGAATGACCAAGTGAGGCTACACTGATTGTTGGGTAGAGGCCCTAAGAATGGAACTTGAATCATGATGACTTGTGTTCTGGTTCGTCTTTGGTGTTATATGGTATTAAAAATTAATTAAAATTTCCAGATAAATATAAAATAATTCATCTGTAATACAGGACCATATGCATTTATTGATTTCTTAGACGTCGTGGCACCCAGACGACTTCCACAAGAAGTGCGGGCGATTGACGTCCATGATTCTAATTTGGCATATCAGCAGAGGGATGATCGAGAGGAGGAGGATGAACATTGTTAGAATATGCTTATTCCTTTCAACAGATGACCCTATGGAATATGAGGGCATCATCTCAGACATAGAGATATAGATCTGGCTCGAGGATATGTTGATAGTTTTTAGCTTGATCTGAGCTCTGGTAGAGTACTAGGTTCCTCTGGCTATAATCCAGATTTGGGGAGAGGCCCATTAGTGGTGGATGCTTTAACTCAGGGAGAATAAGTATGTTGAGGTTTTGTGGACCAACATAGAAGTGGATTTATGGCTGGAATTCATTTCTTATAAAATGATGGCTTAGAAGAGGAAGGAGTTACACTCCCTCCAATAGATTAGTATGTTATTGAGGTATTTGAAGATCAATTTGAAGGGTCTCCTTCATTTATATAAATACCTTCTCCTGGATGTGGAGTTACGGGATAGACACATAGAGGAGGCACTCTTTCCAAAACCTTGAGTATGTTGTAACTCCCTTCACTATACCGACATACATGGAGGTTCAGAAGAAGGATGCAGTGGGGTATAGGATACACATTCTGGGAGGTTTGTTATGATAGGGGAGCCAATTGAGCATGTCTAATTTGAAGGCCTTTAGTAGAAGGCCTCCAAAATCAGGTCTATCCAGGTTTCGGCTGGAAGGGAGCAAGCCACAATAGTTCAATCTTTGACCCCCTGTCCTCACCGTTTTACTACGTGCATATTAACTATGTGATTTATCATTTGTAGTCATTGAATCTCCAGAATTAGTGCCTGAACCGAGTGAAGTACAGTGAATTTGGGAAGGTTCAACACCCACCTCAGCAGCAACAGTTTGTAGCAAGACATTTTCAGCAGCAGTAGTAGGGGAAGTGAGCTCCCGCTCCACCGAGCGTGGATGGTGATGTTGGAGGATGATCTCATGACTCTCCTTAGGGTCCTTGACCATGGCTTGGTCAGGTAGGTAGCTAGAAACTAAGTGGATTTGGAGTTGGGCGTGGAATGTTGGACACTACAGAGGCAGGTATTCTGGTATGGCTGGAGGCTGTTCGAGATATGTTCAGCTTTTTTAGTACTCATTCATGTGCCCTGTTTGAATCAAGAGATTCATACTCTATTGTTTCACCCAGTCTATCCCATTCCATGGGCCTAAATGTAGGGAGAATCTCCATACGCCTGGTTCTGAGTATGCCAGTTGGAGATCAGACCCTCTTATTTGATGATTGTCGAGGATGCAGACTGATGCATTGGCCAAATCAGTCTAGTGGGGATCTTCTTTTTCGTGAATATGCAGACATATGATTTCATCTTAGGAATCAACTGGCTATTCTCCGTACACACTTTTTTAGATTGATTCAGGATAATTGTTGTGTTCTTAGATATGGGTGTCTAGTGTGTAACATTCATTGGAGAACAGGTTTTCCAGTAGGGAAGCTGGCAGGTGGATCCCCTTCTTTCCTTTTTAGCTGAGACGTTAGGGGAGTCAACAGAAACAGAGATAGTCAAATTCCATTGGATATTCATTTAGTTTTTGGATGTCTTCCCTGAAGAGTTAGTGACTCTAACCACTCAACGTGATGTTGAGTTCGAGATAGACTTTCAACCCAATGCCCATCTGATTTCGATGGCTCTACATCAAATGGCACCTTCTGAGTTACAGGAGTTGTGGGTATAGGATGATGACCTGATGAAGTAGGGTTTTATCTGATTGAGGACATCACCAGGGGGATCTCTAGTATAGTTCCCAAAAAGGTAGACTATGGTCTAAAGCTATGTGTAGACTATAGAAGACTAAATAAGGTGACATTCAAGAGTTGTTACCCCCTCCCATGGATCGAAGACATTTTTAATTAGCTAAAGGGAGCTAGATGGTTCTCCAAAATTGACTTGCGGTAATGAAATTAATAGTTCATGGTGAAAGAGGGTGACATCTTGAAGACTCATTTCAGGTGCTGATATGGACACTTTGATTTTGGGGTAATGTCATTCAGTATTAAAAATGCAGAATTCATGTTCATGGGACTCATGAAATCTAATTTCTATGAATATTTGGAACTTTTTAGATGTTTTTATTGAAAACATTCTGATCTACTCATGATCAAAGGAGGATCATGATGAGTATCTAGGGATAGTTTTGGAGGTCCTTCGACACCACCTGCTCTACGAGGTGTTTTCCATGTGGTTGTTCTGGACATGAGGGGTGAAAATATTTGGACATGTGGCATCATAGTAGGGAATTGTAGAAGGCTCATTGAATGACGAAGAGATTATTTCTTGGGGATCACCCCAGAATGTGGTAGAAGTTCGTAGTTTCCTTGTTATAGATGTTTAGTCCCAGATGTTCATTCATGATTTCCCACAAGTTGCAACACCTTTTACCACCATGACCATGAATTACAATGTATTTGTTTGGAGTGAGAAATTCATGGAAACCTTCACTTATCTGATGGGGAAGTTTTCAATACCCTAGTACTGAGGATTCTAGAGGAAGGGGAGCCATTTGATGTGTTCTATGATGCTTCTGGTCGAGTCTTTGGGTATGTCATGATTACATACCTAGGAGTGATCTCTAATAGTACTAGTTTGTTATTTCCCCTAGAATGTAACTTTGCTACCCATGACTTAAATCATAGAGCAGTTGTGTTTTCACTAATGTCGTGGTGGCGTTACCTCATTCGGTAATTCTTCATGGTATTCATAGATAACAAGAGCTTGAGGTATTTATTCTCCTAGTGAGAGCTGAAGTTGTGGTAGAGGAGGTAGATGGAGTTTTTTCCAGACCAAGTCATCAATATCTCATACACCTCAGTAAAGGGGAACATGGTGGTCAATGCCTTGAGTATGAAGTCACATAAATTTGTTGTTCCGGGGCTATCATATGATTTGAATGAGATGGGGATGTTGGCTTCTATACATCTGAGCATAAGGGTGGAGGATGGTAGAGGATTTTTGTTCAAGATGATAGTGCAGTCATCATTGGTACAGGAGGTGGAGGAGTCTTAATGGGGGGATTTAGAGGCTGAAGTTATGTATGATTGTGTTATCCAGACCAATTCTCTGGAAGGTTGGATGGAGGTTGGTCAGAATCTGAATCTTTTCTATAAGAAGTTTTTTTTCAAGAGATGATGCACAAGGGAGTTCTCAATGATTTCCACAAGACCCCCTAGCATTACATCTAGTATTATCCAAGATTTACTAAGGTCTGATGAAATATTTTTGGAGGCCCAAGGTGAAAGGGTAAGTGGATGATTTTTGGTAAGGTTACTATTAAGTCAGTAGTTGAAGGTTGATAACCACATCCCATGGGGTTTAATGCAACCTTTTTGTTTACCGGAGTGGAATTATTATAAAATCACTCTGGATTTGGTCCTGGAACTACCCAAGGTACAATGAGTCTGCGATGTTATCTGGAAAGTTGTAGGCCAGTTTCAGAAATTATCTCACTTACTGAAAATCAAGGAGTTGAGTGTAGTGTATTCCATTGAACAGACGTAGATGGATGAGGTGGTGTAGTTTCATGGTGTTTGGATGTTTATAGTCTTGGAAAGGGATGCATGGTTCAACTCAAACGTCTGGATGGTATTTCAAAGTGATTTTGGAATTCAACTATGCCTTAGCACTTCATTACACTACTAAAAAGAATGGAAGATAGAGATGACCATCAAGAAATTGGAAGATGTAATACTGAAATGTGTTTTGGACATTGGGGGATAATGGGTATGACAATTTCCATTGGCAGAGTTTTCTTACAAAAATATATATCACTCAATAATTGGAATGGCTCTGTTTGAATCGTTGTATGGAAGTTTGTGTCATTCGACCTTATGTTAGGCTGTGGTTTGGGAATCAATTGTTCTTGGCCCAAAGGAGGATCATACATGGAGAAGAAGGTTCATCTTGTGCATGAGAGGATGAAGGCGAATTAGGACTGGCACAAGTCTTACTCTGATCATAGGAGGAGATCGATGGAGTTTGATGTTGGGGACCACATGTTGTTAACGGTGTCCCCTTTGTGTGGGAAGTGAAGGTTCGACAGGGGGAGTAAGCTATATGGAAATTTCATCAGACCTGTCAAGGTGTTGTGGGGAGTTGACGAACTGGAAGATCACGTACACTACCTAAGCCACTATAGAGGGTCCACAATTTCTTCCTCGGGAATCAGTTCCTTCATTATCTACATTATGATTTTCATGTCCTCGGCTAGGGAGGGATGGATATCAAGTACTATGCGACGTTCATGGAGAGACCAGTGAGGATCAATGATCGTGAGGAGAAAGTGCATTGTTGGTGAACCTTTCCCTTCATTTGTGTTTTGTGGAGTCATGGTATCCTTGAGGAGAGTACCTAGTAACATGAGGCATAGATGCATGCTTAGTACCTAGAGATGTTTTCAGTTTTGTTTTTTGTTTGTTTTGTACATGACTATGATGTAATGCATGGCCTTGTGAACTATGAGATGGGTTGTCTTCCTTTCTCTGAATGTTTGTGAAAATTATAGAAAATGGGGAGGAGAATATATGATCCCTAATCAGGACGCATTAAGGAGGAGGTGAATAAACTAGTTAGGGAAAGTCAGTTCCACCCAAAGTAAATAGTATCTCGAGTAGGGAAAAAATAATCCATCGTCCATTGGAGTTAATGGTGTGACCATTATATTGTTTTGTGGTCACATGGGAGATAATTTTGGTAGTATACCAAAAGATGTTAAGAATATAGATGATGGTAAGTCCTCCTAGATATCAAGGTTTGTTGTGGATTTATAGCAACTCTAGGGTGGGTTTTCCCTAAGAGGTATCTTATTGGGTGGTTGTTTTGACCCCTCTCTTTTCTTTGGATTTAATCTTGAATTCTCAAGGACGAGAAAACATTGAGATGTATCTGATGTAATGACCCAATTTTCGTGTGACCATTGTGGAATTGTACTGTTTTAATGTAAATTTGGGGTAACATGGGTTCTTTCTCAAGAGTTTTCTAAATAGTCGATTCCTCAAAACTTTTCCATCAAAACAGTGGAACCATTGCAGTGACACTGGGCACAGTGGCACCGTGAAGGTGGAACCTTGGCAGTGGCACCATGATTGTGGTACCATGATGAGAGAACCATCATAATCATACAATTACAATCACTCACAAAAATGGTGGAACCATTTACTATGTCTCTCCTAACAGTTGGCACTGTTATGGTGTCTCACCAAACAGTGACCCACCCTTTCCCATTTTTTCGTAGTTTCCTATTTTTTCATTCCCCGTAACATATCAATTGAAGTAAATTTTTTAATATCATTTTTAAAGACATTTAATTCTTGAAAAATATGTTTTAAACCCGCAAGGATCGGGTGACCTATCAATTACCAACACATGTGTCCTTATTACATTATGTCACACCCTTCTATGTACATTCAACATTTCCCATGCTAAGTGGTTTTTCACTATTATTAAGATATAAATTTACTCATATCCATTATCTACCCCATCTCCATGGATAATTGTTAAATATTAATTAATCCGGACATGTGATACTCCCCAACCACATGGGAAAGCATGATTCAGATTCAAGTACATCAAAATTGTCTCTCGGTTTTTAGGATATATCCCCTTCTTAAAAAAATATTATCTAGTCAATATTCCTTTACATTATCTATGAGTGACTAGTGACTTAGTCTGGAGATGAATCATGTGATCGTGATCGAGCTCTTCCTAGTCAGCCTTAAAGCCCTTGAGTTTTCCATTCCTACAAGTCACACATCCTCAGTTATTGATTCAAGGCTAAAACCTCGATCCCTGGTCTTCCAAGTAGGGTGATTCCTTAGTCTATTGTTATTGTGAACCATGAATGGTGAGTATTATAATGATACTATAGATGTAAAAGAAACCAAATCATAATGAAGATAATAAACAATATTTTATAGAATCGGGGGGTTTGAATGATGATGATGTCTTTCTATTCATTTATTTTAGTTTTATTGTTTTGAATTGTATGGGATTAATACCACTAAAAATAGTGGTCCTAGGTGGTCCTTTATTGAACACTAATGAACCTCTATTTTCTAGATAATCCTATGATTGAATGGATGTATCATGGAAAGTGGTTAATCAAATATACTCGGTTAATTAAATGGATTCCAAATTAATAAGACTACTTATTTGATCACCCCGACTATCCAAACCAAAAGAAGGAACATAATTAATTGTCTAGTTAAATTAAAAAACATATTTTTAATTTTATGGTAATAAGTGTGGTTTCTGTCATTGATGCTTGTGGGGTGATGAGGAGGGGGATGGGATCTCATGTTATTCAGATTTTGGTTTGTGGACCTGAGTCAAATCAGAGCTGCTATGCTGGGGATTGGTTTGGTTCCAGTACATTGTAGTATCTCAAAAAACCATTATGTCATTGTGAATTTACATGAGAACCAGGTGTGAGTTCTTAAATTGCTACTTGGCCATTTTCTTCTTTAGTCTAGTGTTGTATTGACTTGTGGTTTACCTGTTTGTTTCCCAGTAGTGTAGAATTTTTTTCAATAGAGTCACTTGAAAATGATAACAAGAACGAGTTAAATGGGGAGACTATTTTCCATTAATGGGTTGTGTTGTGGTTGATGATTCAATGAATTTGTGAATGTAGGGATAGCAGCAAGTGTGGTTGTCTACGTGCTATTTGTCTACTTCAGGACCCTTATGATGGGATGAGTTCTTGATTAATTATATGTATAAAATGTTGTTCTTCAGTTTCTTATATTAACCCCACCCGTGTAGAGACCTCATGCCCATCACCATCATTTCATAGGTAAGTGTGTTTTCCACACATTCCAATAAGTTGTTGGTTATTATCTCCTCTCTGATCTTTGTCTCTATAAGTCGAAGACTATTTAGGAATGCATTGATGAACTAATATTCATTATGGAAAAAGAATCATAAGGAAGGGTGTGTTGTGGTGGTTGGACCAGGTGTGTGTTGGATGGTTTGTTCCCCAAGTGTCTTTAAGATGAGGGACTAGAGTCTTCAGGTGTGGCTGGGATGTTGTGGACCAAAAGCTTGTAGGCGGGGATGTGTGTGGTTGTGGTGGCCCAAATAGTTGTTGGCGGGTAGAAGGGTTGTGATAGCCCAAACGGTTGTTGTTAGTGTGGATTTGGGTCAGTTGCGAGAATTGTGGGGGAGGTATGATGCATAGGATATACCAAAATAACAAGTTGGCAAGTGGAGTTAGGTACCCAAAATTCAATTTTCTGTTACTAATACTTTACCTAACATAAATTATTAGGGGAGTGTTCCGTGGTGATGTAGAGGGGATAGTTTTCTTTCTAGGTTATTTGGTTACCCCTATTTTCTATCAAACCATTAGAATTCTTCCCCACTTGTGCATGAGAGATTTTGGTTTTCCCTACTGAGTATACATGTATACTCACAATATGAATATAAAACAACTTTTAGGTTTCTTGGATGACATTTAGGACCATACTAAACATAACTATCTCAGGATTCAAATGTTGTTATTATCTATTTTCTTTCATTTGGTATTTTGATCATATTTTTCATGAAACTTGTATTAGTTTATCTTGAACATGAATATGGGAGTAAATTTTTTATTAACATTTTCATTCACTGTTCTGATATGTTTGGTATTTACCATCATATGTCCTGATATTATTAAATAAAAATGGTTATATTTTCCATTTTGTATGAGATTCTTTACATTTTTATCTAGTTTCCACTCCCGGGCCTATTGACTGTAGGACTTGGGGGTGATTATATCCCCTTAAACCCAAAAAAGGAATGGTCTCACTATTTTCTGTCTGTTTCCTCATCTAGGTGAAGGCGGATCGTGACACTAGTCAATAAATTGAGGGAAAATCTATACTATTATCCACCCATGATTTCAGATTTAATTCATTCCTAATCTATTATATAATAAATTTAATTAATGTATATAATGTCATAGCAATAAATATCTATATTGAAAAAAATAAGGATTTTAAATATTCCCCCATGAAATAAAATAACATTAAAAGTAAAACCCCATACATATAATTGATATATTGTTTAATAAATAAGAACATTAGGGATAAATAATATGTGTATTTAAGTGAAATTTAATGTAAAATAATCAATGTTAAGTTGATAATTCCATAGATTATTAAGGAAACCACAAATTATTCAAGGAAAAAAATGCTAAAACTTTACTAGGTCAAAATGATCATTGACCATCTTAGGATAGAATAAGGATAATATCAATCCCAGATATATCCATTTGAGTAATAATAAAAATAATTTTTCATTGGCGAATAGAAATACCATTAAAACATTTTGAAAATAATCCTGGGGAAAAATATCCTATCTATTTTGAAAATCAATTTTTTAAAAAATCAATTCCACAAAAACATTGATAATATATTTTTTTTAAATAATATTTTTAAATTATAACGTAATCTCTAAAAAATTATATTTGACATGACGATTGATAATTTTGTACATGTCGTGTACGTTGAATAAAATATTCCATTAAATTTTGGTAAAGTCCAAATGGGAATAGTTTTGAAAACAAAATTAACATTATATTAAATAAAAATTCATCAAAAATTGATAATTATTTAATATATCATTTAGAAACAGTCAATAAAATTTGGTTAAAACATTTTTAGGAAACACGGGTTTTCAAGGAAAACAGATTTAAAACTAATGAGAGAAATAAAGTAAAATTTTCCTAAAAACATTTAATAACATTTTTGATATACCAAAGAGTGTAAAAATTGAATAAAAAATTGAAAATATAGGTAAAAAAGGAAATTAAAATAAAATTGGTTAATTAATAAATGGTAAAATATTTTTATTCAATTGAAATTCAAGAATTAACAATCTTGATTTGAATGAGATTATGAAAAAAACCCATACAATGATCATAAAATTGATGTGAGAATTAATAAAGGACAATATTATATGTATCAACTATAAATATACATAAAACGAGTCTATATATAACCTAAGATAATGAAAATTCATTTCACACATAATAATAAATAATCAAATATTATGAACAAGAAAAATTTCCAAATGAATGGAAATTGTGTTATGAGATTAATTATCAGTTGATAACTATTATGTAAAATTCTCAAGGATGATGAAAATTAAATTGTAACATAAAATAAAATTATTTACTAATAATTCATGATAATAATATTAAATGTGAATTTCATTAACCATATATAATAAATTGGTTCATAACATACAAATGTGCCTAAATGAAAGGAAGTTGAGATAGAATCCCCTACCACACACTTCCTTTTGGTTGAAAATTATATATCCTCATGTATTGTTGTTATAAAAGTTTTTTGAGCTTATAATGGAACAATATTAATATTTATAATACCATATTTGATATATTTATAACATCTCATAAACGATTTGTTAACTATATTTCATTATTTCCATTATTTCGTGTGATAATTTCTTTTTTTATCATGCATGTTTCAATTTGAAATAACTAGTTCCCTTTAATAATATATAGTGGAACAATGCCCTAAATAATAGTAATCATGTAATTATCATATTTTTTTGTCATTAATTTTTTTAAAAACCAATCATGAAAAAATATCATGAAAAAATGATGTATGGTATGATCATAGAGACGTTTGGTCACACATATGCATGTGAAACATATCCATTATTTAATGTTCATTATGTAAATGTGATATGTAGTATTTTATATTTCAAAAATTATAGTAATTTTATAAATATAAATATATATATATATCATCTATGTGGATTGATGAGGAAAATAGATTCAAATCCTTATATGAAGGTAGTAGACCACACAAACAGAAATGATGTTGTCATCATTATATAAGTGAGAACGTTATAATGAAAATTATGTATTATATTTATATACTGATAGATATGTAACAAATATCATTGCCATGTCATATATTTCACATATTATATTTTACATTTTTCTTATCACCAGCTATGTGAATTGTTTGTTAAATTTAAATCACATAACTTTAAATATAAAATGAGGATTCAGCACCTTCCTTAAAAAATCTAATCATTTTCCGTTGTATTATAGTAGCCTGCTATACACATGAGCAACATTGTCGTTTCCCCTATAGAATGGAAATTATTAAAATGCTTTATCTGATATATTGACCCCAATGGTATAATTATGTAATAACTATCATATATATACATTACATTCCTTATCAAACCCAGCGGGGATTTGTGGTAATGGAAATATGAATGACATTATTTTGTGTGACAGTAGTTCATCATTCACCCAAAGGATGATTCCCTACTCCATTTTATGGAAGTGAGTATTGTTTGAGGTTATTCAGATCATAAAAAAATATTTATGTATATGGAAGATAATATGTTAATCATATCATCATAGGTTAAAAATATATGAATATGGTTGAGGAAGAAAAATAATAAAGACAGTATTTGAAAAATATGGCCTCTTCTTCAGGTATCATCATCAGGATTGGAAAAAATCATTCCATGGTTAGATTTATAGATGAAATAAAGATCCTATTATTAAAGTATTTAATTTGAGAAGTTATTTTTTCTATTATTCTCTAAAAAAAATAGTTTTAATGTGTTAATTGGATATGATTGCAGTTGGAATTTTATAAGTAAGGTGAGTGGAAGACTTGAAATTTTTAAATGAAAATTATGGAACCATGTTTTTCACATTAAATATAGGTAAAAAAGATTAATATATATATTTATATATTATTGGGTTTAAATATGTCCATAAAATATATTTTAGTCAAATTCATGGGTCATGTAACTGAATATCATTATACTCTAGCTCTTAATAAATCCATTTTTACATCAACCACGATAATTATATTTTACTGTTTTCAAAATTCATTTTGTAAAAAAGTTAGGCTAAAATTATTCAATAATATAAATTATTTTGATTCGTAATATGGTATCTATTTCTTATAATAAAATATAAAAAATGGAAAAAAAATTATTATAATTAATAATGTAGACGCGATAAGAAATTAGTTTTCTAAAGAGAAAATTTCCAATTGATTACAATGTTTCTATTTCAAAAAAATAATATGAAAATGATTCTAATTAATAAAATTGTATTAATATATTGATAATTTACCTTGTATTAATTTAAAATCAATTTAATATATAATTTAACCTTGTGAATTATTTAATCTAAAAGTATATTTTCTTTTAAAATTTAGTATATTTTACTACTCATCAAAAATAGAATATTTCAAAAAAATAAAAATAAATCAACCAAATATAATTTTAAATTTCTCACCCTCATTTTCAAGTAACTATCCCATTATTTCTTAATTATAGGTATGAAAAATAATATTTGTGAATTTTGTGAGAGTTTTAATAACTTTTGGAGTTTTGGGCTTTTATAAGGGTGAAAGGATGTTGAATGGCATAGGAAAATCATGGAACACATATTGAAATACCCTTTTATAATGAGGCATGGTAAAATTTAGACAAAATACTGGAACAACATTTTTCCAAACCATTAATAGGACTAAGAGACACCATTCATCATGATATAGTGAGATTTGGCATGGCTGGTGCAAGGTTTGGAAATTGTGCAAGCATCTGTGGGAGGTGCCTATATGGGCCAGATGTTGGTTCATGGATAACACATGGTTTACGTAACCTTGTGAAAAACCATGCACGAGATAAAAGCGAGATCCTAAAATTGTGGATCTCACACACTTTGACCTCAAAGGAGATCATTTTCCATTATATATATGCCGAACTCAATATTCTCCCTTCTCAAAGCTAATAAATCTTCTCTTAATGCTTTAGAGGCAATCCAAAGGATTCTCTTACGATTTCATAGAGCATTGTCATGGTAAGTGATCGTTATTGGTTGTTCGTGGTGGTTTATCTAAGATAAACATCCCCATGACCCTTGGTTTCTTATATCTACTCCCTCTTATGAATTGTTTAAAATATTGAACTCCAAATATTAATATATTTGGCCTTGTTGATTATAGGGTAAGAGATAAATGGTAGGTTTTTGGAATTTCAGCTGAGTTTTGTTTGTTTTTTAATATTATTCCACATTTTCTATATAAATCCCATCTTATGGGGCTTTAGGATTGACTCCTCTATTTATAATATAATTCCATTGTTTCAAATTGATTAAATTTAATATATTTTTTTGAAATTGAAATGAACAATCATGATAGATACTTTATTTTGTGATGGTTTATGGATTTCTGTGAAATTATGTAATTTTTTATGCTGTGTTCATTGGTAAATTATATTAAAATGTTGATTTTAAAATATTTTCTTGGATCCATTTATAGAAAATGATTTTCATTAATAATTTTGTTTTATTTATATGGGGTTGGCATGATATTATTAGCATGGTAGTTAGGAATACAAGTTGGGGTGTATTCTTATTGCATTATGAATTTTGGATGAAATATGATGTTATGCTCAGTGTGAATGGTTTATTGGATCATGAGATTTTTTGACCTTGTGATGACGTGGTAGATCTATGAGAAACCACTCATGAGTATGGAACTATCATAACGAAGCATGCATGTGTATATGTGTGGATTAATGGATTGGAATGAGATGTGCCAAATGGGATTTGTGATGTGGTTTAAGAATATGTGTTGTTTTCATTCCTTGGAAATTGTTATCATTTAGAGAAAAAATTTAATATGGAAATTTTTTATATTTAGTTATAATCTTATTTTTATAAATTTTTTATATTAACTATTTTGTATAAATGTGCTAACATGATCAATCCTAGTGGCAGATGTGTGAAATTCAATGTGAAAAAAGTATTGTGTTTCTTTACTCACCCCTACATTAGATCGTTGGTGCTTTATTGATGTTGTTTATCAAGACAGTAGAAAATGAGAGGTATCACACATTCTTATCACCACTTAGTGATACTTGGGTGGTTTTAGGGAGTTGGATCATAGATTATGTTTGGATAAAATAGATTTTTTTAGATTCTTTGTGGTTTTTCTTCTAATAGGTAATTTTATATTTTTTTCCACTAATTTTAACATGGTTTTAGTTTGATTTTGATAAATGAAATTTTGAGTAGTCATTCAATATTCTCATGTATCATATAGTGATTTATTTATGTATGTCAGGTTGGGTAGGTTATTTTGTATTAAAATTAAAAAATTTCCCCCGCAATAGTTGAATCTCTTTGGTATATATTTCCATTCTTTTCCATCAAGGGGATTTCTCTTAAGGGAAAAATGATCCTCTATATTCTCAATATAATGGGTTGTAGATGGATGTTATAAGTGGTATATGCTTTTTTATTCCAATTATCTATTGGGGGAAAGTGGTATCATCTTTTTCCTTCTGAATTACTTATGGAAAATATGGTAATTGTGTTCGTTGGTCTTTGTCTAGGTATTTTTAGTTGGACTTGTAATTTAATTAATTATTGTCTACCACTATATTTGGGATCTTATAAAGTAATAGGAATTTTTGGACCTGACATGTAGAGCATAAGAACACATAGATAACATTTTTATGCTAAAAATTTAGTTAACAGGGAGTTGGGAGAATATGTGTTTTAAAGGAACTTATAGGATTTTGAATCTCATTTTCTTCGGATAATCCAATGATACAATCATGAAATGAATTATTGGAATTACATACCACTATGAGTGAATATTTCATTTTGCGAAATGATTTTATGAAACTTGTTGATTTTAGAAAAATATTAATGTTTTTCCCAAATGAAATATTATGAAAAATAGATTCATTGCTGTATTTTTAAAATGGATTTATTTTCAAATAAAATATATATTTATTTAAAAAAATATTTTTCATGAAAAATAATGATATTGGAATGTAATGTTGTTATATTATTTATGTGGTAGAATTTTAAATTCTAATCCTTCAGTAGATAGAGAGTGATAATGATTGTGTTTTCCATTTGTATAAAAAATGGAACATGATAGCTGTCGTATAAACAGACTAAATGAAGTTGATAAAAATGTGGTTTCACTTGAGCCAAAGGAAATCCAACAAGTGGTTCAGATTATTTCCTATGTGTTTCACTCTATGGAAAGTAGGAATACTAGGGATGATCCAATGAAGGTGGATCATTCCATCAAATTCGAAAAGTATCATTCATCCATCATTCATGGTGATTCTGAACCAAAAAAGGAAGAAGGTTTTTAAATATGATGAATCATTAATTTTATTTCATCAGCACACATGTAGAGATAAAAATTAATATTATTTCATATATTCTATATATCTTGTATGCCAGTGGTGGGATTTATCTTTTTAGTATAAATTAAAAAACAACATAGTATAAGTGGATTTTGAAAAATTGTTTAATATAAAATTTTATCCCTATAAATTATGAATTAAAAAAAACCATAGATTAATACAAATAGAAGAAGTAAACCATTTATATCATTGGTTATATGGAAAATACCAGAATTTAGTGAGCTTTGAACCCCATGTTTCTTCTATTGTGTCCTTGAAGCCATCTATATTTGAATCTGGGTTGAGGTAAGATATATACTCGAAGATTTGTTCTTGGTATTACGAATTATATAGAGATATTCAACAAAGAGATAGTAGTTGAAAGTTATATCATTGGATAAATCGGAGGAGGAAGTATGTTGATACCTATGAGAAATGGCGAGAACTCTAATGCTGGGAGCATGTAGAAGGGGGACACTAATTTCCAAGGTGGGAGAATGAATCAAAATTAAAAATCTAGATTTATAAACCATAGTTAGAAACATATGATCCAATATTTATTTATCCAATTTTTTTTCTCAACCACATAAAATGAGCGTGTACGAAACCACTGAGATCATGTTGTAATTGCAATAACATGGGGAATATTCAGCAGTATTGAAGAATTTCAATGAGGTCGGGTGTTTAAGACAATTCTCAATTTTCACATAGATGTATGCTTCAATGTGATGATGGAAATAATATAAATAATGTCCCTAGAATAGAGATATCCATGGTGATTCAAAGAATACCATGACTCAATGGTAGTTCATTCTCAATACGGAGACTAAGGGAAAAGGGAAATGATAAAAAAATTATATGGAGCTGAACAGGTTGTTAAGGATGATTAGTCTTGACCATCTATAGTGTGAGGTGTGATTCATTTAAATTATACACTTATGAATGATTTTTTTATATGAGCTTATCATATTCCTTTATTAATTATCATGGTGTTGATTTACTTCATTTATAAGTTAATATGATTCCTTTTATGAGAAAACAAAAAATATTTCTTTGTCAAAGGGAATGTTGATATTTTTGGTGTAGAGAATTTCCAATAACCATTGATGGATCTGAGAGGAAATGGGATTTTTTCTTATCGATTTGGATATCGTTGACATAATTCTATGTATGAATTGGGTGGCAATGTATAAGGCTCACATTTCCTGTTCTTCCAGAATGATCAGTTTTACAACTAAAGATATAGTTGTCCATCTATTTTGAGGAGATATGAATGTAATGGTTTCTGTATTGAAATTATTGGATTGAGTAGTTAGATTTTTATTATACCAATTAGTAGGGATATCAATGTAATTAATTGATGATATTGATGAAGACCATTTTCCAGATGTTTTTGATTTTTTTAGATAAGTTTCCCGAGAAACATCTCAAGGTTCCCACCTATTAGATAAGTAGATATTATGATTAATCACCATAGAATGACCGATATTATTTCCCATCCCTCATATCAGATGGCACCAACATAATTGAAGAAGTACTATGTCAATTTAGAATAACTAGAAATAATAGGGTCAACTCGGACTAACACATCTTGATGGGCATCATCAGTATTATTTGTTGATAATGAGGATGTAACTCTTAATTTATGTGTGGATTTTCATATGTTTAACAAATTTATGATAATAAATTGGTATCCACATCCACACATTGATAATATATTCAATAAATTTATGGAAGCATAGTGGTTTTTTGAAACTGACTTGTGATTATGATATCACCAATTGTGGTTTCAAAATTATGATATTTTGACGATATATTTCCTAAGAATATATAACCATTATGAATATGTAGTAATTATTTTCAGTCTTACAAATGATCTAATAGTCATTATATAATTGGTGAATTAGATATTTCATATGTATCTGGATTATTTTATGTTGGTGTTTATGGATGAAATATTATATTATTCATGAAAAATGGATGAGCATGAGAAACAATTATCAACATTATTGGGAATCTTGATGTATCATCATGATCATGCCATAATATCAACGTCTGATTTTGGATAACAAGGTACTTTCAATTTCAATGTAATTTTTGAATGTGCTATTCTTGTAGATCTCAAAAATATAGAAGTAGTTGTCTCTTGAAAACTACTAAATAATTCCTTTGCGATATACAAATTTTAAAGATTGGATGTTTATTAAAGGCATATTTTTCATTATTTTTCGCACTTATATTCACCTATGGAAACATTGAAAAAGAATAATGAGATATTTAATTGGAATTTGGAACCTCATAATTCTTTTATAGAACATAATTTTCATCATACATCAGCAACAATCAGGATTTTTTCGTCATCCAGACAAGGGTACATGGTGTTTGAGGATGCATTATAATCTTGATTTATGTGCGTTCTCATGCAAGTAGACTGTGTTGTTGGTTATATCTCATGCATGTTATTATTTCATAATAAGAAATAACTAACACATTATTTGGTGTTTTCTATCATAGTCGGTGATTTGAAAACATGCCATCATTATCTATCTAGTGAAAAATTTGTAGTGTTTCGAGATCATAAGACCATGGAAAATATTTTCTCACAATAATATTTGAACATAAGACAATGAATATCGATGATGTATATCAAAATGATTGACTTCATGTAAACATCGAGTAAGGTATATTCAATGGAAGATGAATTGAGCATAAATTCTTATTCACTGTTGGAAAAAATAATTAGATATGTGAAGGTTAGTGGTGTTTTTATCCAACATGAATGATGAACATGATGACCAAGGGGATTTTTTGGTTTAATACCCTGTGTCTTTGGTTCCTGATTTGGATAACATGATTAATGATGGATAGATATATGATTTATAATGGTTTTTGATGAGTAAAAAACTCAATGGTGGGGTTACCATTAAGGGATGAAAGTTGGATGGGAACTCAGTGTTGTGGTTCATAAATCAAATGGTCATAACTATGGATTTTATGGAAATATTAATCAATATTACCATTATTTGAAATGGTTTTTTCATCAAAGAATTAAAAAATTTATAAGGTTCTTAAATAATAGTACATGTTGTTGTGCACGAAAAGGAATGTGGCTAGGTTTTTTAGAGATTCTTAAATTGTCAGCAAGTTAAGTCAGGGCATTGGTGACTAGAATGAAGGTTGCAATCTCAAACTATTACAGTGTAGAAATATTATAAGATATCAAGGGATTTTATATTAGGTATCCCATTAATTGTTTCGAAACATGCTTCCATATGGGTGGTAGTGGATAATAATACAATGTCGTCTCATTTCATTCTTAGTTTTGAATCCCATATGGTGGAGGACATGACAAATATCTATATAAGATAAGTGTTAGTTAGGCAAGGTGTACTAGTTTCAATAGGGGTAGATTGAGATCCATTGTTTATGTATCATTTTCTGAAATCCTTACAGAAATCCATTCTTTCTTAATTGATTATGAGTACATCATTTCACCCTTAGATGGGTAGGAAATTTGAAAGGATAAGAAAAAAGTTGGAAGACATGTTGTGAGATTGTGTAATATATTTATCTGACTCATGGGAATGGAATGTACCATTATTGGACTTCTCATATAACTATCGTTATCAAACCTCTATACATATGACTCCATTTGAAGCATTTTATGGGAGTTTGTTTTAATATCAACCTTTTTTGTTGAAACAGGCGATACATCACTTGCTGGGCTGAGCCTTGTCCAAAAAACAATGGATATGTATTAGTTGAACAATAAAGTGATGGAGATAGCTCAGAGTCCTCAGAAATTGAATGAAAATTATCATTGAAAATTGTTTTCATTTGAGCTGAGTGATCATGTTTTCATTAAATTCACTAAAAGGCTTTTAACTCCTCTTTTTAATGAAGTTGGTCATATTTTTACTCAATACATAGGCCCTTTTATGCAACTTGAAACTGTTGGTGAGGTGTCCTATTGGTTGAAATTTCAACCACGGTTGATTATGGTGAAAAATGTGTTCCATTTTTCATAATTGAAGAGGTACCAGACATATTCTTGGCCATGTCATCAGATGGGATCTTATGGAACTAGATTTGGATTCATTATCGGTATATATCACAATAAAGATTACTGATAGGAAAGATACATTATTGATTGAAAAAATGATCTCCCTCGTAATGGTTTTATGGAAACATGGTTAGATTATGGAAGACACTTGGGAATGGGAGAAAGAAATGGATGCATAATGACCATAAATCTTTTAGATAAATTACTGTTATGTACAATTTATGGAAGTAAAGTCCAATAATTTGGGAGAATTTAGCAACCCAATTTCTAGTAATTAATGATTTCTTTATGATTGTTATGTATTTAAATTATATGGGTGTTCTTTGGGAGAGTTTGGAGATATTTTTAGGTGCCTTTTGCGTCTTTTATATAGGTGCATGGTTTTGAAAAATCATTCAACACCTACATGATATTGTGCACAATGTGATATGGGCTAAAGGAATGGAACATGGGTGGTGCATGGTTTGTCCAGACTTTGTGGATACCTAGATGAAACCATGAAACATGATATAGTGGGATATTTCATATTTGGGGCATAGTTTGAAAAATATTCCTGCCAACCACGTGGGTTTCCAACATGGTATTGAAGCTGCGGCACAATTAGTGCACGATTTTCCTACACACGCACCAAACCCAATATGGGTTAAAAGTGAGATCCTAAAATTATAGATCTCTCGTTTTATAAAATTAAGGCCCTTTTTTCTTTTATGTTTTCCATAAAACAATTTTTTCCCTTCTCAATTTTTATTTAATCCTCTCCCAAATATCCACATGTGATCTAAATGCTTCTCTAGGTGATTTGATGTCAGATTCTTGTGGTATGTGATTGTGCGTGGGGTTCTTGGTGGATTGTCTTAGATATACTTATCTATATCAACTAGTTTATTAGATCTATATTTTTTTGGATATATGTAAGACACTAGATTCCAAATATGAATATAAATGGTTCTTTTTTTATTATATGGGATGATTTATAAAGAAGTTTTTTTTGGAATTTTAACCGAGATTCATTGATATTTGAGTGTCCTTCATTGTTTTCCCCATAAATCATATGTTACATTGATTCACTCTGAAATCCTCAATTTATAATATGATGTTTTATTTTTTTATTATATTTATTTAAATTAATTGTGAATTTGGTTTGAATAGTATGAAAGAATCCTTCATTAGTAATGGTTTTTGTATTTTGTGTGAATTTGGGGAATTATTGTTCAAAATACTTTGATAAATGAATTTAAAATGGGGATTTTAAAAAAAAAATTGAATGATTTTTGGGAAATGGTTTTCAATGAATATGTTTTTTCATTTCAATGGTTTTGAAATTGAAATGTATTTGGTTTTTTGGTATTGTCAGCTTTTTTGGGAATATATGAGGGTGTATGTTAATATTGCATTACAAGGGATAATTTAAATATGACCTGGTGCTCAGTGCTAAAGGTGTAATGGAACCTCAGATATAATTACCTTGTGAGGAATTAGTATATTGATAAGGAACTATTTATGAGTGTTGAACTTTAATAAAGAATAATTCTTGTGTAGATGTGTGGATTTGTGGATTGGAAAGAGATATACCCAATTGGATTTATAAAATGGCTTGAGAACATGGTTTCGTTGATTTCTGTGTAACTTGTTATCTATTTGTGAAACATATGTTACTATCATTCAAATCTATATATATTTATAAAATAATTTTAAAAATTGGTTTATATAATATATTTCATATACATTTTCTAATATGTTCAATCAAATTTTCATGAATTGGGAAGTCATCAGAGAATATCTACTTATTTTCATTACTCACCGGTAATATGTAAATTTGGTACAATTTTAGATGTTTTTATGGATACAAGGAAATAAGGAAACATATAAAATATATTATTAATGACTTTGTGATATTTGGGTGGTTTTGTGGATTTTTAGCATGGAGCATGTTTGAATCCTTAGGATTATTTCATTAGAGTCTTTGAGTTTTGTGTTTTATTGCAAACTTTGATATTGTGGTCTTCGGTTGTGGTGAAAGGTTTTCCTTTGATTTTGATAAATTAAATTATGAGTTCTATTTCATTAACATCATGAATCATATAGTGATTTATTTATTTTATGTACTGTCTTTTTAGTTGTTTTATTTTCAAAAGGAAAATCACTCCAATGTGTATTGAAGCCCTTCATCATTTACTACCAGAAATTTTTTCATTGGGATGACTCTAAAGGATAAGTAATGTTCAACCATATATTCAATCCAATATGGAGGTATGTGATGTTAAATAATTATTACATTTTCAAAAATAAATTTTATTTTATCAAATTAATTTTCATGTAGTTATAAAAAATAATTTTAAATTATGAATTCAATGAGCTAATAAACTATCATTTTAAAAAAAATTCAAAAAGCATTTAATTATCTGGTAAATGATTCCCCTATTAGTTATAATCAAAATATGAACATAATATTCAGAATTTAGTTATTACATGGTCATATCCTAAAGTATAATGGTCAGGTTAAAATAGTATACTATATTATAGTTCATTTTGACTAGGGGTTTCATGTTTCTTAAACTCTTCCAGGGATAAAATTTAAAGAAATATATTTTGTTGTTTATTTGAGAAAAAATTTTTGTGACACATACAAAATATAATTAAATGTCATTATTTTATAATTTTTTAGTGTTACAGTCCCTCAACATTAAATAAATAGTATATTCAAAATTAAAATAAGCTCCACGTAATGAATTATTTTTTTATTTTAAAATTATATTAATCAATACCCACATTGTAATATGCGTTAATAAAACATACTATTAATAAGTGTGAAAATGGGAATTACAAAACTAGTATTTAATATACAAAAAACTAGATTTCCATGTTGGAGAGAAATGGTGGTAAATGAAATCTTGGACATTGAAGATAGTACAGATGTAAAAATATTATTGGAGACCAATATAGATCATTTATAATAAGAAAGTGAGTGATATATAGAACGTTAACATCAAAAAATACAAAATACAATGATGAGTGAACAAGTTTATTGATATCATCTGAAATGATGTAAATAGGATTATATTTTATATTAATATTCCATTTCGTAAAGTTGATGTATTTTTTTACAATATATGAATATAAGAATATATGCACACATGATACATTTATATAACCTAATTACAATTTTAACATTTAGATTTTCATTGATAAATTTAAAATTCATCGCTTACTAAAATAGATAAATATCCAAAAAAGGAATATTTTATGCTAGAAACACTAAATTTGACATTAATCATATCACTAGATCTTTAAAAGAGGAACATGTCTTTTCGTCTATATCTAAACACTTTCCAAAACAATTATTATAAGATGAAGTTATCTAATATAAAAAAATAATCTCTAAACCATTATATTAACACCAATAGTTTTTCATTAATATTTCTTTTTCAAATAATTTTTGAAAAACAATGACATATTATTGAGTACATCGGTTAAGCTGGTGGTAGGAATTAATACCTTATTATCCATTGACCATGGGTTCAAGACCCATATACTTTATAGACGCCATTTTTTTCACCCAAAATGAATGTTTTTATTTTTCAAAACTATATTAACATAAATTAGTAATATCCCAAAAACATATGGTGGAAATATAAGAAATAAAATTAATATTTTAATATCCTTTTTACTAAGGTTCATAATACGGGTTTTTTCTTTTCTTCCAACAATGTATTTGTTGACGCTCCTTTCCATCACAGAGTCCAAAGGATTGTAAAGTGAAATACCATGATCCCAAAGTGATTCATCCTTTGAAGAAACATCAAAAATTGAAAAAGGCACGAACTGAAATTCAAATTCACTTGGTTCGCGCAAGTTCCACCAAGGACATGCAAGTATACTGGTGCGCTACCCAGTGGTCGCGCAAGTGACTTCTGTTCCATCTTTGAAATTTTTCACTGGGTCTCTCCAGCCGATAAATACCGCTGTGGGCCCTGCCCCCATTTCAAGGATGAAAAATACCAGAACCTCAGATTTTAGCGCCCGACACCCTAGTCTCTTCTCAAAGCTTCCGAACACTTATAAGGTAATTTATTTCCTAGAACGAAAGATATAGTGAGTCAGAGGAAGTACTATGTGTTGAAACTCATCAACACTTGCGTGCCTGAGTGGCCAACCCTTAAGGGAAATGGCCACACTTGCACGTCGCCATGCTCCTTCACCCGAACTTGTGCACCACCCTTCTGGAAGCCCCTAGGGATATTACCAAGGGCTTGAGCCACATATCACACAAGTATTACCCCAAGGGTTTAAAGTCACACAATTACCCATCTACTGTGTAGGTATACCTCCACGGCCAGGACTTGCACGCCCATGCAGTACTTGTACGCCCATCAAGACTTGTGTGCCCCTCTCTTTTTGGGTTCCCTCCTGCTTATTTAAACCCTCTTATACCTATCCACCTCTCCTATTCAAGATTAATCCTTCATGATTCTATCCAATGCCATTCATGGCATGATTTCCTTGTTGGCTTCCTTATCTAAAAGGAATTCTGTGGAACATCTCTCAAAACCAAGTGATTTACACATCTTTACATCACTATGTTTAGAGAGTTCATTCATTAAAACTTATCCTTTATGATGAGATAATCCTTAACCAGGTCCTCCTTTTTCAAGAGTAAGCCCCAGTACAAATTCTCATTAATTTGGGAATCCTCCTTAGGAGTAAACCCCATGTCCTCATTAATTTGGGCATCCCGCCGAGGAGTAAGCCCCATGTCCCCTAATCTGGGCATCCTCCTTATGAGTAAGCACATGTTTCAATGTTCCCAATATTTGGGAATCTTCATCAGGAGTAAGCCCCAACCATAATTTCTTAAATTTGTGCTTCCTTTTCAAGAGTAATCCCCAGTTTCAAATATGGGCATTCTCTTTAGGAGTAAGCCCCAATTCCCTTAATTCTAAAATTCCTTTAACCTAGGATTTCTTTTCAGGAATAAGCCCAAATATTAAAAATACATTAACTTGGGCCTCCTCCTTAGGAGTAAGCCCCGATCATAATATCTCTTAATCATTCTTAATCTACTTTTTGATCTAGGTTTCCTTCTTAGGAGTAAAACCCAATCATAAGTCCCCTCTTAATTAGGGAATCTTCCTCATGAGTTAGCCTCAAATTAGAGTATCCAAATCTCCATAAAAGCACATATACTTTTATAGACACTATTCCCGGAACTTCTTCTTTGAAATAAGTCCCTATATCGGTCTATTTAGGTAGTCATAAATACATAATCCCCACATCATTTTCTATGATTTCATCTTTCATGGCACAAATTGTCTGGTTTCACCAATACCTCTTGTTTCTCACACCGAACATGAATCACGTGAGATTAGAGTGTAAAAGATATTATGGCATCTTTGTTTGAGCCACCAATAATACATAAACATCAAAATCCATTTCTTGAACTATGTGGGTTCTGATTCATTTTCTTAATAAAGGATACGTAGGTAGCCCATCTGCGTGTACGATCCCAACTCTGAAATAATCTATGACCTTCTAAATGAAAATATACTTCTACTTCCCCACTGAGTAGAATTTAAAACCAGCATGGTCATCATAATTACCAAGACACTTTTATATAATATTTTAAAGGAAACCATTGAAAAACAATCTCTAACAAATACAGATGATTCTCAATCAATGAAGAGCCTCAGATACATATAAAATATTCTCTATATTTCCTACATATCAATCATTGATTTTCATATCTAAAGGAATGATCATTTTATACTTGGTAATTTAATAAGGATTCACGAAAATAACTTAAATCTTTAAAGAGAGACTCGGAGTATACAATAATTACCCTAAAAAGGTTTTATGAGTCAGAACTACCATCCTCTCAACCAATACAAATTCCTAATTATCATCAGGGCATAACTAATGAGGGCCATCCTTTGGAAAGTAGGTCCAAATGGATATAGAATCATTGGATGTTTCTGGTTCTATGAACAAACCCGTTATAAACCGCTTGAAATGTTTGAACCTTAAACTGAAGAGGTCAATCCCAATTCTAGAGGAAAGAAAAAATGGTGAACCTGACGTAAATCCTTAACCATGTTAAAATGATGTTTTACTTATTTGTTAGGAACTTATTTAAAACTAAATGATAGGGACAAAAAAATAATCAATAACATATGTGCTTATCCGAAAGGGGTAGTGGCCAAACATATCTTGATTACGTCTGTTATATCAAACATGCACTCTTTTCAAAGATCTTTTACATTAAGAGAATGGCATTTCTTAAGCTCACATATGTGAATACCTATTCTATAAAAAAACTCTATTGTGAAGGCATACGTTGATGCTCCTGCTGAATCGTCATCCACTCTAAGGACGATATCACCTACTCAGCATCTTCAAGGTTGGGTATAGAATGCACTGGTTAAGGAGTATAATCAACATAGTACCATTACAACTTTGGTGGCCGCTCGAGAAGCCCTCTAAGTCAATAATTCACCCTGGTCGTCCGGACAGCGACGACCAGCGATCAAGAAACAGGTGGTTCCAACCACCGTCTCTAACCATTTTATGTCATTATCCCTGAAACACAATCACCATTCACTCCCATATTCTGGAAAGGTGAATGAGCAGGTCCTTCAGGGCCTAAATTCAAGGAGACATGAGTCCATCCCATGTGATCCTATCAACAATCTCTATTAGAATTGTGCGGCAGTGCGCCCTCAACATGATGAGGGTATCGACTCCAGGCATTCAGCTCAGGTTCCTCGAACCTGAGCAGGCTAGACGAACCATAAAAGGAAAAATCCGGTCAACATTGAGTAGCTTCTCATCTCTGACGTATCCGGAGAAGTCCACCAACCTAACTTGGTGGGAAGCAACGAACGAGCACATACAACCGTCCGTTTTAATTATGTTGTCCAGCATACTAGTATGGCAGCATCTTTATAAGGCCCCAACCTTAAACATTAATTAATCTTGAGTTATTTCAAGAAATACACATTGTGTATCATTTCAGGTTTAGAGTTGTAGATAATTAGATCATATATCATGCATTACATTCCCCTTGTAAACAAGGTGGTAACATCAAAGTCAATATTCACTCTTCTCATTAAAGGAAACATAATCTAAATAAAACATGGATTCTATATTGACACATTGTTGGTCTTATCATCACATCATGTACCTTTCCCTTGACCAGTGAAAAACATTAAAAAACATGGGATGAGCATAAAAATCTCAATAAGGTATATAAAAATATGGAATGAAAACCTGAGTTGTATACATAAGAATCTATGAAATCATAGTTTACTCAAAAAAACATAAGAAAATCAATCATACCTCATGAAATCATAATATTTATGAATAACTAATAGAAATCATAATACATAAAGGTAACTTGAGGCATTCATAACATTCTTATGTAGGGTGTAACCCTCATGGTTACGTTTGGAATACCCATAATAGTATATTTCCTAAATCTATTAAGAAAAACATTCACTTTTACCTCAGTCACATTACCCAATGAATTGGAGATCTATATCGGGCTCACCTACCCTTAGTTTATCACGAAAAAATACAACATTATAAACAATTCCCAAGAACCATAACATAATCGTATCATATAAAACATTCATAAAAGAAACACAACCTTCCACATTTCAATAACAAGATTTCAATACACCACATTGATCAAATCAATACTTTATCAAAACCATTTTCAATACAAAAATAAAAGAAAACTAAAATGTGGTATTTATTTCTTTATTTTAAAAAAAAATTCTGGCTTGTTGAGGAAGCCAAAACTCAAATAATGGTCACAGCGCCGGAGAAGTCGGTATCGCCGCATACGTAAGACTACAGATTCCTTTTATTAATTAATAAAATGCTTCGTATAAAAAGATTCATTTTGAATAAAATTAAAAGTCAAAGGGGTTTATACACCGTATAAATGAAAGTCTTGTATAAAACAAAATATGCCTTAATGAAAGGTGATTGAGACGAAGTCCCTTACCTCGGGTTTGACTTGACTCGATCATTCTTTAATCTCCTGAATAATAAAGTTGAGTTAATTTATACTTTCTTAAGAAACTTTTTCATGTTCATTATTCCTTTTATATCACTTATTACCATGGTATGAACACTTTGTAATTATTTAGGTTAATAATGGTTGTCTTGTCGATCATTGGTACTTGAGTTAAAAATGAACTTATTAAAATTACATGTTGTCTATGTGGTAAAATATCCATTATATCCTGATTTAAATTAATGAAGTAGATATCATATACATCATATATATCCAGTATATACATGAATTTATAATATTACATAAAATTTAGTGGTAAGAAATGAAATGCACCGTTCATGGAGACGTTAAGACGCACGTACGCATGAACTCTACATTCATTTCTATTTTGTATTTAATGCAATAAAATCATAATGATATAAAGGTGAATTATAATTTCAGAATAATTTCATATATAATATTATTAACTACATCCTTTACACAGCCCACATATGGCATTAACGAATCAAATCACTTTTAGGGGGTGGTAGTCCACACTTCAAAAATGAAGATATCGTGTTTTCCCATAATGGAAACCATAAAGGTATGCAATAAATGAAAAATAAAAAAGCATAAGGAAAACATAAAAATATTATATATCATATATAAATATAGTGAAATATTAATGGCCACCAGGAAAGGTGATAATATAAGATTGAACAATCATCATTTCGTGAGGCAGTAATTTGCCATCCACAGAAACAGTATGTTCTTTAACCATTAGATTAAGGTGTGTGTAAGTGTAGCTCAAATAAATTTCATAAAAAATTCTAGTATATTGAAGATACTGGTGTTGTTACAAAATAATGGAATAAATATATTTTAGGTGGTTGGAGAAGCAAAATAAAACAAAAGAACACAAGTGAAGACGTTACCTTTAAATCGGGAAACTCTTCTTCGTTTGAAACAATTGGGATTCTTGAAGAGATTATTGCCTAAGGTGTGGCTTCTAGAATGAATGGTGGGATATTGGGAGATTAGTAGAGTCGAGGTTGGATGAGCCAACGCAATTGAGAAGTGTGAGAGATGGGTGGGAAATGGGGTCTTTTTATAAGGGAGATGAGGGGCTATTTTTTAAATCTGGAATGTATTATTTTATAATAAAATGAAATTCAGTTTCAAAAGATCAAAAATTCATTAAATTAGATGATATGGTGGTCCACGGTCGAAATAAAATTATCCAATAAAATTGGACAAGTGTTGGATATTATTTTAAACATTATCTTCTAATTTATTTAAATCATTCATTAATGACGTAAACATTGCATCATTATTGTGTCATAAATATTTTTTTTGATGTCTAAAAATTATAAAAAATTTACCATGATGTAGGAAATCTTATTATATTATAATTAATATTTACTGCCAAAAATATAACTTATATAACCCATGTAATTATTGTTTTAGTAAAACAATACATGTTTGTGACAATTTTATTTTTACTTTAAATAAAAGGTATTAATGTCATTATCTTACCCAAATGGCCCCATGGGGTCCCAAAAATTGACCCATGGATTTTCATGGTTGGAAATGACCTATCCAATATGGTTAGGACATGTGTCAAGATATTTTTATATTTTTATAATATCATTTTTATATTAAATTACACTAATTACTTCTAATCGCGGAAAAAAAAACTCAAAAGCTACTATTCACCAAAAAAAATTTATCCCTTTGAAACACATTTTACTTAATAATGATAACAATGTATGTTGTATTTTGGAAATTCAATACATAGAAGTGGTAAACATTCATTTAAACGAAAAATTAGTTTTTTAACCACCACTTAGTGGTTTCACTATTCATCAAAAATTGATGTTTTTTAGAAAAATAGAAAAAATTCAGCCTAAGATATATTTGAAATTCCAAATTAAAAAATGATGTCTATTTAAAAAAAATTCAACAAATATAAGTGGCATTAATTAATTTTATAAGTAATCCCCGTTGGAAAAATAAATAGCGTGTTTTTATGAAATAATATATATCAAAAGATTGACACAAGTTTAAGTCAAATTTTCATAATGAAATTAATTCCAATGACCACCATTGGATTAAATGGTAAAAATATATTCAAATTTCACTTTAAAACCAATTAAAATGATAATATATCCTTATAAATAAATTAGAATAAAATAGAATTTAAATTAAAATAAAACATTTTTCACTATTCATTAAAAAATGAACATTATCAAAATGATACCAAAAATTTTAACAAAGTAAATTTTGATGTCCTGATTCTAAAGAGGAAATTTATTTGGTCTAATAGAATATATATGAGTGACCAAAAATATATTTAAAGAGGGTTCTCCATCAAACATAGTGACCCCATTAATGCAAAATTAATACTTAATTCCAAAAATATTAATAACTATGAAAATGTCATATTCATTATTTAACTATGATATTACATCCTTCCCCCATTTTGGGAATTTCTTCCTCGCAATTTATTCACCTAAATAAATGGGGGTATTAATCTTTCATAGCATTTTCAGATTCCCATGTTTCCTCTTCAATGATGTGGTTTTTCCACAAAATCATTACTTGATAAATCACCATATTCCGTAATACCTATTCCCTATGGTTAAGAATCTGGACCGGTTGTTCCTCATAAGATCGATTCTTTTCCAGCTGAACTACCTTAGGACTCAAAACATGAGATGGATCTAGAATTTACATCATTTACATTATAACATGAAAGAAATTGTGTACTAGAGATAAACTCAGAGGTAAAGCCACTCGATAAGCAACTCATCCAACTCTCTCTAAGATTTCATATGGTCTAATGAACCTTGGACTCAGCTTTCCTTTCTTAAAAAATTACATCACACATTTCCATGGTGAAACATTGAAAAAACATGATCACCTACCTCAAAAGAGAGATCCTTCCTCCTATTGTCCGCATAACTCTTATGCATGCTCTGAGCTATTCTCATGTGTCTCTGTATCAGCTGAACTTTTCCTACCAACTCTTCTACCAATTCTGGTCCCATCAAATTCCTTTCACATACTTCATCCCAAAAAGCTAGAGTTTGACATCTCTTCCCATATAATGCCTCAAATTGTTCCATCTGCATACTGGAATGAAAACTGTTATTATAAGAAAACTCAACCAATGAATGATGTTGGTCCCAACTTCCCTGATAATCCATCGAACAAGAACGTAGCATATCCTCCAAATTCTGAATCGTTCGTTCTGACTGCCAATCTGATTGAGTATGAAAAGCTGTATTGAAATTTAATTCAGTACCCAACAAATTATGAAGGCATTTCCAAAAGCTAGAAGTAAATATGGGATCCCGATCAGATACAATGAAGAAGAGAACTCCATGTAACCTGACTATCTCTTTAAGATACAAACAGGAAATTTGATCTGGGGAAACAATATCTCGTATAATAAGGAAATGAGCTGATTTTTTCAAGCAATCGACCATAACCCAGATTTCATTATTACCCCGAGGTGTCTTCGGCAATCCAACAATGAAGTCAATGGATATATTCTTCCATTTCCACTCAGGCACTGGTAAAGGCTGACACATCCCTTTCGGTAACTTCCTCTCGCCTTTAACCTGTTGAATAGTCAAACACATCACAGTAAAATCAGAAATATCTCTTTTCATTCCATCCCACCAGTAATACTCTCAAACATCTCTATACATCTTAGTACTGCATGTATGAACTTAAAATGGAGAACTATGAGCTTCACATTACAACTATCTCTTCAACTATGAATCTCAAGGCACACACAATCTCTTCCCAAATCTCAAAACACTATCATTATCAATGTTGAATTGAGGAAACTTACACTTCTGAACCAGCTCTACCTTTTTCTACAACTAACTGTCTTGTTCTTTGCTTGCATAATTCTGTATGATATAGATGATTTCTCTGATACTAGAAACAAAACAGAAGAACATCCTATACAAACAACTTCTAGGCCAAAGTTCATCAAATCATTAACCAAAGGATCACGTTCCAAATGTATCATGGTTAATGAAGTATTACTTTTTCAAATCAAAGCATCGACCACTTTATTTACTTTTCCTGTATGGTAATGAATTGTACAATCATAATCCTTGATTAATTCTAGCCATCTCCACTGTCTCATGTTCAATTCTTTTGGAGTTAATATATACTTTATACTATAGTGGTATTTATTTATCTCACACATTACTACATACAGATGATGCCTACAAATATTTAGAGCAAAAACAACAGCAGCTAATTCCAAATCATGTGTAGGGTAATTTAAATCATGAGTTTTCAACTGACGTGAAGCATAAGCAATTACCTGATCATTCTGCATAAGGAAAAAAATAAGTCCCTTCAACAAATCATCAATGAAGATAACGAACACACCATTTCTAGAAGGAAGATCCAAAACTGGATCATTCACCAATCTTCTTTTCAATTCCCGAAAAAAATCGTCACATTATTTTTTCCAGATAAACTTAACACCCTTCCGAGTTAGCTTAGTCATTGGACTAGATAACCATGAAAATTTTTCCACAATCCTTCATTAATAACCTGCAAAAACATGAAATCTACAAATCTTGGTTATATTTGTAGGTCTTGGCCATTCTTCAACAACTTTTCCTTTAGCAGGATCAATAGTTATGCCATTATTTGAAATAATGTGACCAAGGAAATAAATTTGTTGTTACCAAAACACACACTTGCTGAATTTTCGATACAGTTTCATTCCTTTTATGGATGTTACGATAACCATTAAATAACTTTAATGCTCCTCTTTACTTTTATAAAACAAAAAAATATCATCAATAACACAACCACCATTTATCACCTGATTCGACTGAGCCATCACTATAGTAAACTAATCAATTCTGATTCTAACCATCTCTTATTGCATATTTGGAAGGTCATTTTCCTCTGTATTCCTTCCTAGAAATTATACTTTGTTTCCTTTACAAAAAACCATTCATAACATAGAAATATCATAGGCGAAGAAACACCGTAATCATTAAATTATATATCATTTCAATTTGACCATAAATTTTTTTAGATAATCATTTAATAGAATTCTGACTCCTAAAATTATCTAAACCGACCTTTGAGACCAACTATAAGGCCCCAACCTTCTAAATTACTTAATCTTGAGTTATTTCAAGAAATACATATTGAGGATCTTTTAAAGTTTAGTGTTTTATAGAATTAGATCATATATCATGAATTACATTCCACTTGTAAACAAGGTGGTTACATCAAAGTCAATATTCACTCTTCTCATTAAAGGAAACATATTTTAAATAAAACATGGATTCTTTCATGACACTTTCTTTACCCTATAATCACATCATGTGCCTTTCCCTTGACCTGTGGAAATCATTTCAAAAACATGGGACGAGCATAAAAATCTTAGTAATGGATATAAAAATATGGAATGAAAACATTAGTTCGTGTATACATAAGAATCAATGAAATCATAGATTACTGATAAAACATAAGAACATTAATAATACCTCAAGCAATAATAATATTTATGAAAAACTCATAAAAATCATAAGACATAAAGGTAACTTGTGGCATTTATAACATTCTTATGTAGGGTGTAACCCTCATGGTTACGTTTGGAATACCCATCATAGTATATTCCATAAATCTATTAGGAGAAAAAATCATGTTTACCTCCATCACATTACCCAATGCACTGGAGAGCAGTATTGGGCTAACCCGCCGTTAGTTTATCATGGAACCACCTATATTCATTAGCAATGCCCAAGAACCATAACATAATCGTATCATATAAAACATGCATAATGGAGACACAAAATTCCACATTTCAATCACAAGATATCAATACCCCACATTTATCTAATAAAATCATTTTCAAAACCATTTTCATTACAAAAATGAATGAAAAGTAAAACTTGGTATTTATTTTTTAATTTTAAAAAAATGTTCTAGCTTGTAGAGGAAGCCGAAACTCAAATAATGGTCACAGCAGCGGAGAAGTCGTTGTCGACGCATAAGTAAGACAAAACATTAATTTTGTCATTTTTTAAAATGCTTTGTAAAAATGATTCATTTTGAATAAAAGTAAATGTCATAGGGGTTTATACACTGAATAAAAGGAAGTTGTGTATAAAAAAAATATGCCTCAATGAAAGGGTATTGAGACGAAGTCCCTTACCTCGTGTCTGTCTTGCCTTAATCATTCATTAATATCCTGAATAATTAACATGAGTTAATTTATACTTGCTTAAGAACCTTTTTCAAGTTCATTATTCCTTTTATATCACTTATTACTAGATTTTGAACACTTTGTAATTATTTAGGTTAATAAAGGTCATCTTGTCGATCCTTGGTACTTGAGTCAAAAATAAACTCCTTAAAATTACAAGTTGTTCATGTGGTAAAATATCCATTATATCCAAAATTATATTCATGATTTAGATATCATATATATCATATATATCAATTATATACATGTATTTATAACATTACCTATCATTTCGAGGTAAGAAACGAAATGCACCATTCATGGAGACGGTAAGCCGTACATACGCATGAACACTACTTTCATTTCTATTTCGTATATAATGGAATGAAATCATAATGATATAAATGTAAATTATAATTCCAGAATAATATCATATATAATATTATTAACTCCATCCTTTACACGTCCC
Organism: Viscum album; assembly: GCA_963277665.1. Classification (NCBI taxonomy): domain Eukaryota; kingdom Viridiplantae; phylum Streptophyta; class Magnoliopsida; order Santalales; family Viscaceae; genus Viscum; species Viscum album. Next base: position 493,671,103 of record OY728162.1, read on the forward strand.
ACATTTGGCATTAACGAATCAAATCACTTTGAGGGGGCGGTTGTCCGTACTTCCTAAAATGAAGATATCACATTTACCCATAATAGAAACCATAAAGGTATGCCATAAATTAAAAATACCGACTCTTAAGGAAACCATAAAAATATTATATATCATATATAAATATAGTGTCATCTTAATGTCCACCATTATAGGAGTTAATAGAAGATTGAACAATCATCGTTTTGTGAGGCAGTAATTCTCCTTCCACAGAAACAAGATGTTCTTTAACAATTATATTAAGGTGTGTGTAATTTTAGCTCGAATACATGTCATAAAAATATCCTAGTATGTTAAAGATATTGGTGTTGTTAAAATAGAAAGGAATAAAGATTGTTTTGGGGGTTGGAGAAGAAAAATAAATCAAAATAACACAAGTGAAGACATTACCTTTAAATCGGGTAACTCTTCTTCGTTTGAAACAAACGGGTTTCTTAAAGAGATTTATTCCTAAGGTGAGGATTCTAGGATTAATATACGGATATTGGGAGATTATTTTTATATATTGTGGTCGAGCCAAAGGGCTTGAGAAGTTTGAGAGATGGGTAGGAAATGGGGTCTTTTTATAAGGGAGAGGAAAGGCTCTTTTGGTAATCTTGAAACTATTAGTTTATTATAAAATGAAATTCGGTTTATAAAGATCCCAAAATCATTAATGTCGAAGATAATGTGGTCCATGTTTGAAATAAAATAATCCAATAATAATTGGACAAGTTTTGGATATTATTTTAAACATCATCTTCTTATTGATTTAAATCATTCATTAATGACGTAAACACTACATCATCATTGTGTCATAAATAATATTATTTTTTTGATGTCTAAAACTATTAAAAAATTTACCATGATGTAATAAATAGTTTTAGATTTCTAATGAATTTTTATAGTCAAAAATATATCTTATATAACCCCATGTAATATTTTTTTTAGTAAAACAATACATGTTTGTGAGATTTTTATTTTTACTTTAAATAAAAGGTATTAATTTCATTATCTAACCCAAGTGGATCCATGGGGTTCGAAAAATTGACCCATGGATTTTCATGGTCGAACATGACCTATCCAATAAGGTTAGGACATGTTTGAAGATATTTTTATATTTTTATAAAATCACTTTTTTCTTAAATTACACTAATTACCTCTATTCGCGGTTAACAAAACTCAAAAGTTACTATTCACCAAAAAATATTTTAATCCATTTGAACAACATTTAACTTAATAATGATAACCAAGTGTGTAAAATTTTTGAAATTCAACACACAGAAGCGGTAAACATTCATTTAAACAAATAACCTGTTTTTAAACTACCACTTAGTGGTTTCACTATTCATAAAAAATTGATGTTTTTCAGAAAAATACCAAAAATTCACCCTAAGCTATATTTGATATTCCAAATTCAAAAATGATGTTTATTTTTCAAAATTTAAATAATATACGTTGTGTTAATTAATTAAATAAATAATTCACATTGTCAAAACAAATAGTGTGTTTTTAGGAAACAATATTTATCAAAATATTGACACAAGTTTAAGTCAAATTTCAATGTGAAATTAATTCCAATGGCCACCATTGTATTAAATGGTAAAAATATAATCTAATTTAACATTAAAACCAATTGAACTGATAACCCATCCTTATTAATAAATTATATTAAAAGAGGTTTAAAATTAAAATAAAACATTTTTCACGATTCATTAAAAAATGAACATTATTAAAAAAATACTAAAAATTTACACAAAGTAATGTTTGATGTCCTAATTCTAAAAAAGAATTTATTGGTCTAATATAATGTATATGAGTGCCAAAAATATATTTAAAGAGGGTTCTCCATCGAACATAGTAACCCATTAAAGGAAAATTAATACCTAATTCAAAAAATATTAATAAATATGAAAATGTGTTATTCTTTATTTACCTGGGATGTTACAAGCACACCAATCCCGCCAGGCAATTCCATAAGAGTACTATATAGAGAAACATACACCTGTATATAAATCATCAGCTATTCTGCAGGCTCATCTGACTGCATACGATGAAACCATTCAACCCAATGTGTTGACAACTGGTAAATAAAGAACACACACCTGCTTGCACTCATTAATCCTGCCAGCAGCCTCGTCTGTCAGTTTTGATGGAGGATCGTCAAACACATTCGGTGAAGAGTAATTAGAAGCCACATACACCTGTTAGTATTGATCAAGCCTACCAACAGTCTCATTTGGTAGCATTCAGAGAAGTTATTCAGAATGTTGTGGCGTCAAACTGGAGGCAAACTCAACTCTCTTCCCCCACACATGAGTACTGTCAGGATTCACTGACAGGAAAATGAGGAAAAGAGCAGGAACAGAAACCTAATCCATGCACAGAAAGGATGTATATCCCTGTTCCTGAAGCTGAGTGTTCGAAGCATGTTCTATCAATTGTGAATGAGTAGAAGAAAATACCTTCTCATATTCTAGATGCCTGCCAGGATATTATATCAACATCAACAGCATCTCAGGGAAAGACACATAAATCTATCCCTACCAGTGGAGTGAAAAATCAACAGTTCACTCTAAAACAAAAAAACACCTTTGTTCCAGCCCAAGAGGTTTGTGGGGAGTACTCCCCCATATCATACCCACAACCAAGTCAGGCCCATACAGCTGATTTGAGCCGAGATAATCAGCCTAACCAGGTCATTTCTCATAAGCAGGAACACATAACATATTATAATAACCACTTTAATCAACAAGTGGTTCCTAAAGTGAGTAAGAAGGTGTCCAAGAAAAAGACCTTCCCCTCACAGTCAAGAAATAAAGGGCCAATCTGTAATAAGGCCTTACTCGATGCTAGAGTTCTTGAAGCCCTCAGGCAATTATCTATTGCAACTCAATATTCTGTTGTCTCAGTTCCCAATAGTGGGAACATTAATTCCGAAGGTCTGCATCAGATACTTCCTCATGAAAGCTTACATCATGAAAATGCAGTCGATCTCGAAGTTTCATCTTTAGATGAGCGCCACATAAACCCTCTATGTGGCCAGAAGACCAAGGAGAAAAATGTTTCATCTTTCACTCTAACACACCATGGTTGTCCTCCCCATAATGATGAAATTAGCTAGGAAAGTCCTCTCCACTGTAGTAATTCGCATTTTCAGGAAAATTCGTCAGAAGATAATGCAGTGATGAAAAAGCCCTATTATCTTGAGGGATACGAAAATGTGAAGCCAGTCATGTGTGATTCTATACCACTAAAAAGTGAAACACTTTCTCAATAAGAAGATAGCCCGAGGTATAGGTCATTCTCCGAACCACCCCTGGGTCGTTCATCTTCTAGTTTGATCAGTGAACTCTCTACAGATCTTGTTGAATTCGATGAAGCAACAAGGAAGCACCAGCACTAGTTTAATCTGGTAGAAGAATCTTCAGTAAATGATAAAGATGAATTACTGAATATGAGAAAATAACTGAAAAAAGGGGATGTTCCAGTCATGTTTTGGCCTTCGGCTGACTCTCAGTATGACATTCCAGAGATGTTGACAGATGATGGAATTCATGATATTCATCTCAACATATGTAAAACTATATTTCAGTTGAAAAAGAAAATATTATCTTATGATGAATATGAAAATAATATTAAGATAATATAAGGGTTACAACGCCAGATTGACCTGGCTTTTCTCTCAGTTTCTCGATATCTGAAGGCTAAAAAGAAGCAGAGATCCATTCAGCCTTCATGCCATAGCGCACTAAGAATATTGCTCCAGTTAATTACCAATTCCCCGTCTGTTATTAATATCAGGGGATGGGGTGTTCGTGGATCACTACATTTCACTGTACTCTCCAGTCAGAAAATCCCGCTGAAAATGGTCTCATTCAATGTTATTGCCCATGGCCCACCACAGTCAATTGGATTTGTTTGTAATAAATGTCCTGCTCAAGAACATGCTACAACTATTTCTTCTCAAAATCAACCATACATAGAAAAAGTTGTTGAATTACTCATGTATCAAGCGAACAAGAATATTGAAAAGGACTCTCGTTTGGAGTAAGCACATCATCAATTGACAAAAGTGTCAGAAATCATACAACGGTACTTTAAGCCGACTGATAAAAGTGGATGCAGGTTGATGCATCCAGCCATTTTTCGAACTAAAATCCCCAAGATCAGGAGACCTTATAAGAAGGTCTCAGATATAGCATGTCAAGAACCACCCCATCTTTCCAGATTGGGGACTCTTTTAACACAACCGTCAAAATCAAAAAATAGGACTCGTGGAGTTGAGCAGGAACAACAGGAACAGCCCCAGTCCACTGGACTGGGGACCTTTTCAAATCCTCAATCTCTTCCATAGATAAATATAGTCTTCTCTCAATTAGGGAAGAAGACTCAAGAGGAAAGAAGATCCAAATTATTAGGATATTTCTTCCAAATTACGGTTCGTCATGAAGTTCCCAAGGGACCAAATCGACGAAGGTTAATGTCTCATCAGGGACATGGAAGACTAAAATATCATAGAAATGATGATATAAGGGATGCAATGCATTATGCGTCAATTAATGTCATCAATATAATTGTTTCTGATCCACCAGATGAGCTTCACTCAGAGGGATCAGATGAAGAGGTTCCTGCTAAAGAAGTTGTACGCACAGACACAAATGAAGAAGGTGTGCATATATGAAATCAAAGGCTTACCAAGAATTTGGATGTTCCTTCAAATAACCCACATCCCCCTCTCTGAAAAGGTTCTAAAAAGGATAAAGGAACTAATAGGGTTACATAACCATCCTCTGGAGAAGGCCAATCACTCTCATTAGAGCAATTATTTGCACAATATGAGGAAGAAGTGAAGGAATTGAGTAGGATGAATGTAGAACTACTTCAGGTTAGTCATCCTCCTAAGCATGCTAGAGTCAGTCAGTCAAAAGAATGTGGTGTGGCTACAAATAAGGATCAAGATTATCCTACTTTATTAGTACACCCTCACCGGTATAATCCTATGGGTCATATGCAACAACAATTGGCCCTACTACCATCAGTTTCAGTATCAGCCACCACATCTGTACCAGCTCCAGTCATTGCACCTGTTCAGTTCCAAGAAAAACCTGATGTTTATAAAAAGATAATAACTACTATTGAGTCATTAATAGCTCCACTTGAAGCTATTAAAGGTAAAGAATGCTCAAATTAAACCAGAAAATAGATCTTAACCTGAATGGGTTGATTCAATTCCTCCCCCATCAAAATTTTCATGTACCACATTCCCAATCATTAATGTTTCGAGAGACCCAGAGCAACACATAACACATTTTTTTTTCGTTGTGATCCTATGATGGGAACACTTCAGCAACTAGAAGCAGTTAAGCTCAGGTGTTTTGTACAGTCATTACAAGGACCTGATTTTGTTTGGTACACAAGCTTGCAATCCCGGTCAATTGCCGGATGAGATGAACTTCACCAAAAATTCCTTCTCCACTTCAGCTCAACGTTGAAAAATAAGAATGTTTTTGATCATACACACTGTAAACATATTGAGGATGGAAGGGTCTCAGATTTTATTGCTCGCTAGAATGGATTAACAAATTCTCTATGCTTCGCACTCCCTCAAGAGGAATTGTTGCCAATCTATGTGGAAAATTTTCTTGATGAGATGCGTAAACCACTGATCACTCTGAAATACATAGGAGAGTTTCGAGACCTTACATCAATTGCTCTTTATATTGATGATTCTCTTCTTTAGACTAAGGATAAATCTCGTGTAATTACATCAGCTCCAGAAAGGAGAATGGGTATAGCATAGACTGTTATAGTCATTCTTAATCATGCACATGTACCTACTTCTACATCAAAACCTTCATCTTCCCGATGGGCTCCACCTCCTATGATTTAGAAACAGAGGATGTTTTATCAAGATGATCAAAGAGATCAAAGACAGAAACAGTTTAATGAGTTGAAGAGCAATGTTTATTCTTTCCGAAATGATCAAGTTCTTGGTTACTTCATTTCGGCCTTGGAGAGCAATTTGATTCAAGTTCCAAGGTCCAAAATGCCTAACAAGGAAGGAGATGAAGAACATCCCAACTATTTAACCTTTCCTCAGATAATGGGGAATCCCATTCGGGAGTGTTTTTTCTTGAAGGGACTCTTGAAAAAAATGGTCAACTCAAGACAAGTCAAACTGAAAGGTTCTTCAGCTCAGGTAGCTTGTGTTATTGCTATAGCTCCGAAGGAATATGGCGAGTGTCAAGAAGTCAAAAAAAAATGCAACAAATATATAATGATTGGATGTTCATAAAAACGATCATACGAACTCATGGTATTTTATGAACCCAATTGAAGAAAAGAATTGTGTCTTATAATATGAGTTCAACAGCAAATCCCCCTTCATCAGAGGGGAAATCCTCAAAGAAATAGCATGATTCAACGAATGAATAACAATCAGAAGAAGATGAATATGTGTCAAAGCCAAAGCTGTCTTTGACTCTGGCAGATTTTATGTCATCTACTTCAATGATACCGGCATCGTCCCATCAAATGACCCAGCCTAAATTGGATAGTCAGGAAGAGTCTTTATCAGATTAAGAGTTAATCTTTGGTTATGTTAATATGATTCACTTAATAGATCCTTATTCCAAACACAGTTTCGATCTCGATGACCCTGGGTTCCCAGTATCAAATAGAGGAATCAGAGGAAGTTCCAAAGTCTCAGGAAACAGAGGAAGACATGGATATTTTAGAGGCCACTATTCCAATTCTACCCCTACAAGAACTGTGTATGTGGCAGAAACTCATGGCAATGCCCTTCAACGAGATCAATAAGAACAAGAAAGTTCTCCCACACACGGAAGATTCAGTCATGGAACAATTATTTTGGAAGATTGGTTTGAAGTTCCCCCTTCTTCTTCTACGCATGTAAATAGACCTAATCGGTCTAATATTTCAAATACAGGAGTATTACCAACTCTTATCCCGGTACATGATTCATCAACTTCCAAAGCATCATCTTCCATGGCACATGCTAAACCACATGTTCCTGTTGGGAAAAGAAGACCATTGGATCAAAAGTATGATTTATTGAAACACCTGGCCCAAGTACCGGCCATGTTATCAATTCTGGATGCTGTTAATTTATCAATGAATCTTCGGGAGGCACTCATTGAGGCTTTGTCAAGTCCTCAAGAGTTTGAAACTGAAATTGATGCATCTGAATCCAACCATGTAGAGAATTATCCTACAGAATTCCATGCATTGATATCATTCACATATGAAGATGAAGATGATGTCATTCATGGACATATAAGACCTTTGTATTTATCTGGTAAGGTCAATGGTGTAGACATCTGAAGTGAATTCATTGATAATGGTTCAGGAGTCAGCCTCATACCCATTCGTACACTTCATCGAATATGCCTCAATGAATCTGACTAATCTCCTTCTACTATGATGTTACAAGGATATGATAAAAATGAACGGGAACCACTGGGTGAGATTACACTAAAAAAACAGTTTGGTGATCATGTATCCAATTCAGATTTCAAGGTTGTTGATCAAGACTCAGCCTTCAACATCTTGCATGGAAGACCCTGGCTAATCAACATGTGGTTATCCCTTCATCATACCATCAATGTCTCAAGTATTGTTTTGATGGTCAAGTTGGGACACTGTATGGTGATAAGGCCTCGTTCAAGATATGTGAGTCTCAATACATTGAGGTGGAATTCTATCACATGAAGGGAAAGGAGAAATCCACAACGAGAGAGATTACCAAAGTTAATGCTCCATATGGTTTGAAAAATATTCCAGTAAATCCATTTACACAAGTGATTACATATTATGTGTTGTCTATCAGTCAAATTGACATGATAGAATCAAATCCAAATAATCTTTTGGAATCCTCCATAATGTCAATTACAGAAATTAAGCCAAAAATCCTGGGTGAACTTGGAGATTCACCAAGCAATGATGAAAGCTCAAAAGGAGATGTCCTCATTTAATCTGCTGAAAACCAGCAAGTCTATGCTTCCCCAACCAGGCCAGAAGAAGTTATAGCAGTGTCAGAGGTGAATGATGATGTAGATTCACAATCCATCATCTTATCCTTAATACCTAATAAAGACCCTTCGTCATCAATTAGGTCGGAAATGAAATATTCTTCTTCATGACGTTCAAATTTTAACATCTAATCTGATCATGAAAATTCTACTTCGGCATGTACTATGAAAGTAGAAACTGGAGAAATAAAAAATTTTCAAGAAGAAGAGGAATATCTCAGGGATGCTCCTACAGCATTTGAAGGGGGTATCTCTACTTCTGTGGATGAACTCAGAGAAAAAAATTTGTGTACAAAGGAAGATCCACGCCCCACATTAATTAGTGCGACCATGACTCTTGAAGGACAAGAAATGTATATTTCATTTTTGAATAAAAAACGAGATATATTTTCTTGGAACTATATAGAGATGTCCGAACATTATCCTAATGTTGCTACTCATCATTCGGGTTTTCCAGAAGAACATCGCGGATTCATGCTAGCTGCCAGAAGAACACACCCAACTTATGCTTCCAAAATTGATGCTGATGTGGATAAGCTTATAAATTCTAACTTCATCATAGAAGTTCAATATCCCAAATGGTTGGCTAATATTGTCCCTGTGAAGAAAAAGAATAGACAAATTAGAGTTTGCATTTATTTTAGAGCTCTTAATCGGCATTTTCCTAAGGATGATTTTCTAGTTCAGATTATAGAACATTTAATTGATGCAACATATGGCTATGAAGCACTTTAAATCATGGATGGATACTCTGGGTATAATCAAATCCCAATGGCTCCATAAGATGAATAATATACTGCATTCAGAGCCTCTCAGGTTGTGTGCTGCTATCGTGTAATGCTCTTTGGCCTAAAGAATGCATGCACAACATATCAACATGCCTTGCATCGTATCTTCAAACCCTTTTTGGGGATGTTCATTGAATGTTAAGTGGACGATTTGGTTATCAATTCCAGGAACCTTCTAATCACTGGTCTGATTTGGAAATCATATTCCGCAAAATTCGGCAACATAATTTGAAGATGAACCCCTTAAAATGTGCTTTTGGGGTAACCACAGGAAAATTTCTCAGCTTTGTTGTATGCCATCATGGTATCGAAGTCGATCCTGAGAAGAAAATATAAATCATTTGTATTTCACCTCCTCAAAATTTGAATGAGTTGAGAGGAATTCAAGGACACTTAGCCTATATTCGGAATTTCATCACCAATTTGGCAGGAAAAGGATTACCCTTAACCAAATTGATTAAGAAGGGAGTCACATAGCTATGGACTAAAGAATTTCAAGAAGCATTCGATATTATCAAGAAGTTTCTCTTTAGTCTATCAGTATTAATTCCACCAGTTGAAATAAGACAACTTATCCTCTATGTGACAACTTTGGAGTGATCATTGGGTGGCTTTCTTTCTCAGAAGAATGATGCTGGGAATGAAAATAGACTCTACTATCTCAACCAGACTATGCATGAAGAAAAGACCCGATATTCAATTATTGAAAAAGTGTTTCCTAGCATTAATCATTGCAGTTCAAAAGTTGAGACACTACCTGCAACTTCACGAGGTCCAATTGGTATCTCGTAATAACCCGCTCAAATTCATACTTATTTGTCCAATGCATACAAGACGTCTGGGAAGGTGGGCAGTTAATTTGCAGCAATTTGATATCTAGGATGTGTCTCAAAAGGAAATAAAGGTCTAAGCTCTAGCTAATTTCCTTCTTTAAGACCCTTCAGTAGAAGATACATCTTTAAATATTGAACTTCATAATGAATAAGTCTTCTTTATACAAGATAATATTCAAACATGGGAAATTTACTTTGATGGTGCTTCCAGAAGTCCAATAGGGAGGAAAATGGAAAATCCTAAATTCAAAAAAGTTGGGTTAGGAGTTGTGCTCATTTCTCCAGAAAAGGCAGTGTTACACTATTCCTTCTCATTGTAGGGTGACGGTACAAATAATGAAGAGGAATACCATGCTCTCATCGCAGGCTTGGAGTTGGGGCTTCAAGCACAAGTGAACCACTTAAGGGTGAAAGGTGATTCAGAACTGGTAATCAAATAAGTCAATGGGGATTATGCAATCAGAAAAGAAGAATTGATCCCCATATATGATTAAGTTAGAGAGTTAACGGCGGAATTTCCTACGGAACTGACATTTTCTTATGTCTCGCGATCACAAAACTCCCAAGCTGATGCACTGGATAATATAGCCGCAGCTCTGGTAGATCCAAATTGGGACGAGACAAAAATCTATATTTCCCACCGTCGTAAAATTTCACCTTATGTTCGAACCGGAACAAAGGTGATCATAGAAATTAGTCCCATTCCTAAAACATATAGTCATACTTCAGGATGGATGACACCTATCAGGGAATACCTTCAAAATAGAACACTTCCACCTGATAGAATCGGGAAAGAACAAATCCGATGACATGAGGTCAATTGTACTCTTTATGATAGCCCATATCATATATAAAAAATTCTCTACAAGCATGTTTTAAGGGAGTTCTCTTCAAATTCATTGATGGTGAAGAGACAATGGCTGTCATGAAGGAAGAGAATGTAGGAGTCAGTGGTGCCCATCAGTCTGGACACAGACTGTCTGATCAAATTCGAGGGTTTGGATTCTTTTGGCCTTAAATGATAAATGATTATGTTGACTTCAAAAAGAAGTGTCATTCATTCCAAGTACATGCCAACATAATTCATCAACCCCCATATATACATTATACAGCTAAATACTCGTGGTCGTTTGCCACATGGGGAATGGATGTGGTGGGTCCTTATCCTTCAGCTACAGCCATGCGGTTTAAGTATATTCTTATTTCTACTGAATTATATTCCAAATGGTTAGAGGAAATACCTCTCAAATAGTTAGTTATAAAATCATTGTTAGATTCATCAAATCTAACATCGTTACTAGATTTGGTGTCCCTCATACCCTATTCATGGACAATGGCACCAAATTATGTACATCCGAGGTGAGTAAGTTGTATCAAGAATACAATATCAAATCCCATCATTCATCTCAGTATCATGAAGCTTCCAATGGACAGATAGAATCTTTCAACAAGACTCATTAAAACCTACTGCAAATGATGGTGGATAATGATAAGAGGTCATGGCCTGATAGACTCTTTCATGCTTTATGGGATCATCGGACCACCACACGCAATGCAACACGGTCAGCTCCATGTTCACTGGTTTATGGAATGAAAGCAGGCTTTCCCATTGAAGTTCAATTACCTTCGCTCAGATTGGACATTTGTGATAAATCATCTATATATGAACAATCTCTAAACCGATTGGATGAATTGGAACGGTTAGATGAGAAAATAGTGTGCACCTTGGACCACATGGAAGTCTATCCGAATCAAATAGCATGAGATTTCAACAAAAAAGTTCATCTTCGTTTATTCATTCAGGGAGAATCGGTATTGGTTCTCAGATCTCCAATGATATTTGGAAGGAAACCTAACAATCTTGAACCAAAGTGGGTAGTACCTTATTCAATACGTAAGGTCTACTCCAATGGAGATTATTATTTATTCTCAATTGATGGAGAACTCATCACTACTCCATCCAATACCGAATTTTTGAAGAAGTATTTTTTATAATCACAAAATACCCCTTCATCGTCCTTCATATATGACATTAAACTATACAGAAATGGTCCATGCATATGACCTCAAACTCTTTGTTTGCTTCATGTACAGCAGGACGTTAAACTGCACCATTACGGTCCATGCATATGACCTTAAACTATTCGCACTTTTGTCCAACATGACATTAAACTATGTCACCTTAATCGTCCTTGCTATATGACGTTAAACTATAAAACAACGGTCCATGCATATGACCTTAAACTATTCGCACGTTTGTCCAACATGACACTAAACTGTATCATCCCTTTTCGTCCAACATGACGTTAAACATTGAAAAAATACCAAATACGTCCAACATGAAATTAAACTATGTCCTCTTTTTTCCTTACTACATGTCATTAAACTGCACAGTCCCCCTTTTGTCCAAAATGACATTAAACTGTATTGTCCCCATCGTCCTAACTACATGACGTTGAACTATACATAAATCCATTAATACGTCCTACATGACATTAAACTGTATTATGTCCCTGTTACATGACACAAAACTGTGTAGGACCAATATTCCTCCCAACAAGACTTTAAATTGCATAGTCCCTTCATATATCCTACATGACATTAAACTGTGCACCATTAGGTTTGTTTCTACATCTTGTTTCTCACACCGAGTATGACTCACATTAGGTTAGAGTAAATTTCAACCATAACACCTTCTCTGGGTCGCTAACAATGCGTAAGTCCCAACACCATTTTTTAGGTTGTTGTCCCCAAGAACAACATAAAAACTAATTCATTCTTTAATTGAACTACGCAGACTTTGTTCCTGGCCCTTTTGGATGTGTACGTAGGCAACCTCCCGAGGTTCATGCCCAAAACCAATCTCTTCACATTGGTTCACCTTCATCTCATACGATGTTGATTTGTGAAACCACCCCCAAAATCAATATCTTTACATTGGTTCACCTTCATCCTTTCAATATGATGTTAAACAGTACATCACTTTCGTCATGTACTATAATAAACTACAACATTCTTTGATAACCTCACATGAGAGGGAATCATTATTTACACTGATTTCCAATCATGTTAAATTTCAAAGACTACATGAATACATGGAAATGCCTGAACTTTTTATCTTGGGTCAAACCATCATTGCACTAAACTCCCCTTTCACCCTTCACATGTACAAAAGAAATATGTACAATGGGTATTTCTAGAACTATGTGGGCTTGATTACCATCCTTATGGGATACGTAGGAACATTTGAGTGTCCCTCGAATCCAGCCCTAAGTCTTTTGGCCTAACCCCAAATTCCACTGTCAGTCCCCTGGTGGAAAAGACCCCATGAAAACACACATTGTGTATTTCTTATAATGGTCTGAGCTCTATGAACCTAAACTAAGATCTCCCATACTCTCATCTCACATTACTTTAAACTTTATTTCAAGACCTATGTATGGCTTGATTCCCATCTTTATGTGATACATAGTGAAGTTCAATATTTCAAATCAGGAACCAGTCACAATGTGATTATGGTTAGCATTGATCTATGTATCTTTACATACATTGAACAATACCCATTTTTATGTGTCATAATCCTAACATTAAATATTTTTAGATCTTCATATTCCATTTCCTGACATCTAATCACAAAATTTCCAAATTCTGAGAATTTTTTTCCTGACCATGAAGTACGTTCCCTTAGGTGGCATTGCATAAAAAGTCTACATAACAGACTTGTCAGCCAAAAGATACTATTATTGGACTATAAAGCCAATTCCCTTAGGTGGCCCTGCATAATTCAACCCTCTAACGGGTTTGTTAAATATTGGTACCTTCATTCATGGAATGAAAACCTCTTTTGTCCATATCGGTCTTAATGAAAATTTGTAGGGATCCAAAAAAATATCCATCCTTAACATATTTGTCCCATGTTATTTTTCGTGATCTGAAAGTATTTAAGTCTATGGTTTATATTTACCTTCCCTAAGCTTGGGTCCGACCTTTGTAGGAGTAACATTAATCCTGTTCATAGACAATCTTGTTTGGAAATATATTCTCCATATTCAAGTACCTCTCCCCATACAACAAATTCTATGATTTAAAAAATTTGAATATCAATAAACATTCATTAGCTTTTTAGAAGTAGAAAAGTAAATTACTAAGACTTCTTTTGCCTGACTATGCAGCAGGTTCCCTTAGGCGGCCTTGCATAAGTAGTATACATAACAGACATGTCTGCCAAAAGATGCTATTATTTGACTATGCCTCCAATGCCCTTAGGTGGCCCTGAATAATTCAACCCCCTAACTGGTTTTTTAAATAATGGTAACTTAATTATTGAGAACAACTTCTTCTAATGTCTTTTAGCCCTTTTCCTGTCATCCCCCAGAGTCAAAATTTCATAAGTCATTGTTTACACATTTTCCCTCATACATGAGTGTGGTAATATATTTTCATACAAATTGTCAGGGAATTGAGTCCATTTTAATCCATTAGGTCAAATCTATTTCGACCATAAACATTATCCTTTTTATTTCCAACGTGCATGGCTTTAAAATACCCACAAAATACAAAGTAACTCTGAATAAAATTCAAGTTCCAGCTCACTAAACATACATTTTGTATGATTTAGGTAATATTGAGAAATTAAAATATTCAATGTTTGTTGGGTTATATAAAATAATCCTAGTAAAAATACAAATATGCTTACTTGTCCCATTGTATTAGGTAAAAAATTTAAAGTAAGTAACAGGAAACTACGTGCACAAATGATTGAAGATGAAATCGTTCATTCCATTTGATGCACACAAATTAGATGGACATCCACATATTTGAGTCTCTTCTCTTTTCCATGAAATTATAAGAGGCTGTAAACATATGTCTTCACTTGATCTATAGCATCCCGAGCTTCATCAGCAGCCACTTGATGCTCATGAACTTGACCAACTTCACTCTTTTCAGCTTGATGGAGTGCATTCTTGGCATCCGCAATAGCTTTCATACCATTTGTTTGAGCTCCCTCCAGTGAATTATTCGCTTGGCCAAGTTCCCCAGAAACAACATCTAACTGTTGTTGAAGGTACATCTGCTGGAAGACTTTATCTTTGATCTTATGCTTCAGCTCCTTCATCTTGGTAACATAATCTGCCTCAGCTCAGGATACCGCAGCCTTAAATTCACTGATATTGGCTGACAGCTTCACCCTGGTCAGATCTTCACGACACTTATGCTCCTTCTCCCTCCTTAAGATGTCTTGTTTCACCGCGTCATGGATCATTTCATATCCAAAACTTCCAAGTCCCAATATGAAAAATAGGGATGACAGCTGGGGAATCTTCGATGAGAGCTCCTATAGAGGCACTTCAGATATGATTTTACAAATGTTCTTACATGCCTTGAATCATGAAAATTGGAACCCCTTTTGAACCTCTATGTCTGACTCAGCATCATTTTCATAGGGGGAATGTAATGTGGGATTAATACACTTAGGGAAGTTCCCTATTCTTCTCCATCCCCCCTAACATGTGCTTCTTCACTTTCAATTCCCATTGGGGAGGAGGTTGAGGCTTCACCTCCAGATCTTTCCACTGAAATTGATGGCCCTGCATAATCAATTGAAAGATATGGTTAGATTATAATGATAACAAATGATAATTGGGTATCTTGAAAATAATGTTCAGTCACATATTGTTATCCCTTACCCAAACGGTAGATAAGTTACTTGAGAAGGCTCCTCCCCGCCTTTCCTAGATTCAAGAGCATTTTATGTGTGAGTTTGAGGAAGCTCTATGGGGTTCATCTCCACTTGTGCTAATGTCTCTACCATAGTAGGGTTTTATGTACCCCCTTCAGGCATGGTTAGTTTAGAATCTTGCTCAGACAGAACTGCACATTTGAACCGATCATGATTAGACATGTAATAAGAAGTTATTTTTAAAAGGATGAAGGATAACACTCATGTCCATGATCTTATAAATTACATGGTAAATTAACAATATTTAAAATATCTTTGTAAGATGCGCCAAGTTCATTCATTTCATTTAATGTCATCTCAGAATCCAGGTTAATCTCATAAGTGGGAGCCATTGATGTGTCTTCGTGGAAACCTCCATCCTGCTGTCCCAGACCCTGGACAACATCATCAGATAAAATTGCGGCATCAGTTTCAATGGCCACCAAAAGATCTAATGAAGGGGTTGAACCTAAAGTATTACAGAATGGATTTCAGTCGATGTTTCATATAACATTTTTATGAAGCATTGTTAACATACCAAAAGCATGTTCTTCTCTTATTGAAACAGTAGTGGGGGGGATAATGGGAACAGACGTTGGCTCTCCTCCAGGAGCGTCCAAGTCAGCCAGAACTAGTGATTGTTCACCAGTACCATCCCTGGTCCTCAAAGGAGGGTTAGTCCTCTCCCTCAAAGGAGAAATTGAATAAGCCCTTGGAATCCCAAGGAAAATGAGCAATCATTTTCATGGTTAAAGACTGATGATTACCCAAAGGACTTACCACTACAAATGAAGTGTTTATCTGTGGATTTCCTCCTTCATTTCTTTTGATTCCTTGGCTTTTTGGGAGTTTTGACAGTCTCCCTTAAAGGTAATTGAATTGGAGAATGGAAATCCACTTCTAGCTCCTCATCCATGGCCTGCTGGCCTTGATATATCTCACCTGACACACGAGGAGATTCAACAGGAGCCTCGATGGTAGTACCACCAGGGCTATAATGTGTTGATGGAACCTCAGCAGTTCCTTTCTTTGCAAGCTGTAGGATGAAGAAAATAATTTCCTTGAGTAACAATGATTTGACTGAAATCAAGTTTCAAGGCAAATATGGAAAGAAAACATACATCTTTAGGCGCCACGTAATCATGCCACTCTTCATCTCTAGAAGCATTAGTACACTTTGCGACACCACAATCTATCATTTCCTTCACCTGATTGGTGAAATGAATTGAATCGTTAGTTTCATATACGAGCATTTCCAGCTCTCTGATATAAGATCGCATTTCATCCGGGTTATTATCGAAACAGATATCTATAGAAGCCAGAAGAGCCCCTATTCCAGGGAGATGTAGCCCCTCGCACAAATACAGCAAGGCAGTTTCAGCACCATAGTATAAACTCTACCATGTCTGGATATCCTTAGGTTGTATATATTCAATATGTGTACCAGAAGGCTGCAAGGAATGTCCTTCAATATTGGACTTCAGCTTCTTCCCAGCTCCAGCGACTACAGATAGAGAATAAGAAAATAAGACTTATTTCTCTATTAAGTATTGGTGATTAAATTGCCACAGTGAAGTAAATCACCAGGAGTTGATGGTGTGAGTCTTTTGATTCTAACTGGAAGATTATATCGGGCATGAGGACGCTTTTTTGTTGGTTTTTCCCCATCATCCCCATCTTCAGAATCAGGTGAGCTAGTCCTAGATGAGGAATCGAGAGAATTAGCTTCAGGTGGGGAAGCATCACCTTCATAAAGAATTGTTTCTTTCTCTAGAGTCCTCTTTTTTCCCCACCTGATAAACTGGTTGATTCAGCACCCCTTTAGGTTATGATGCCATCCAGTGCCCGACATACCATGTAGTCATGTTATATGCCTCTTTTTCAATAGCTAGATCTAACACTACCCTAGTCTTCTCCCTAGATGTCAGCAACTAGAGTTGCTGGGAAACCATCAGATGTTTCTCTGACCTGACATGCACAGGGGGAGATACACCAGTCTGCTGTCAACACATGAATTGATTTGAAAATCTATATGGTTCATAGGCCTCTCATATAATCTCTCTGTCAATCTTTGCAACCAGCACACCATCTCTGCATGCCCGCCTATATGCCCTTAAATCTATACTAGTTGTTCCGTCATCAACAAACCACCCAGTTGGTAGATTTCCATAATGAAAGAAATTAAATTCCTTATACATGCTATGCCTCACATTCATGTCATAAGAATTGAGAGTTAATGGGGAAATTCCAAATAATTCCTGCACTGATGCCCTGAAAGAACTTCCAAGAATCTGTACTCCATTATGTACATTATACATCTTGAAGTGAGTGGCGATCCAACCCCACAAAACATGGAATTCTCCAACTATTCTCAATGTAGACTTACCCATGAAGACATGGAGTAAAATCTAATGAATCTTTGATAAAATGGGGTAGTTAACCCAACCATTTTCCCCTCATCCAACTTGTCCACGATAACAAATCTCCCTAGCCTGACGCCTCCCTTCGATTCCTTGATTGGAAAAAGATAAACGCTAGCCACAAGGCCAAAAAGTCCTCCAGACGAGTCTTCGTTGGGATCCTCTGATTTACCTCATATCGCCACTTCTCAAGTTCTCCTGCTTCTAGAGTCAGCCATAATGTCCCAGGAGCGCCCCTCTTCTCTGTTTTGGGGCAGGTGGTTGGACGAGTGGGCTTCTTCTTCTTCTTGGATTCCTTCTGATTCAATCCCTTTTCCTTCGGTTCCTTCTCATGCTTCTCAATAAGAAACATATTCATCCACTCCTATGGATGAATATCGTTTCTAGAATGAGTTAAAGAGGACTCTGAACTCTTGATATTGTGGAAGATTTTAAAAAATTCCCAAGATAAAGCCAGAGACTTCTCCTAATAATTACTAGTCACCTTTGGAGGGATGAATTCATCATACATATCACCCAAAATTGGAGCCCCTGAGATCTTATGGACATCCCACAGACTGATACCTACTTCTCCATGAGTCAGATGGAAGGAATTGGTTTCTGGGCTCCAATGGCTGAGTATCTCCGGCACGATGTTATCATGCTTGTAAACATATGCTTTCCCAACCCAGACGGCTTCATATATCACAACTCCTTTCAAATCCTCGACAAACTCTACACAGGTTTGTCACACCCAGTATGCCCACATTGAAGTTGGCTTCACACCTCCTCCAGGAAAAAAGTCCCAACTTCTCTTCCAGCCTTTGGACTAATCCATCTGAGAGTTTCAGAATATTTAGGGATAACAATGTGGTTCCAGCACGGGCTTATGAGGTTTCAGATCTGACATATAAGGGAAATGATGCATCATATGGGACTTCACCATGGTTCCAGTATTTATAAATACTCCTCCACATGAGATATTTCAGAAGAAAAATTTGTCTAGTTCTGAGACCAAGAAATTGCGAGATCATTCTTTTCCTCTAGAATGGTATCTTCTCACAACTGACCATATCCATACAATGGAAGATAAATGCTTTGGGGAAGTCACGATGATACTTCTTCAAATACAAAGCCAAATCGGGGAGAGTGTTATTGCAGATAGTATAGTAATCATGGAAAATGATGCTCATCATATCATCTAGTCACTTGCTTTCCAGTTCATCAGCTCTTCCGATTCTCTTGGTATCCATTGAATCTGCACAAAATTTGATTAATAAACTCTTATGTAAGTAAATTTTTGAAAAACATAATGAAGGAATTCGAAAATAATGGCTAGGAAATTAAGGCATGCACATCTAATTTTGGTGTGCCACTGTGGATGTGTCACCCATGTTTTTGGCATGGAAGTAACACTGCGCAATTACTATTACCTCTAAAGCAGCGCGACAGTAGTGAAACAGTGAAAAAACGAGTAACTTGTGCCTTGATACCAACTTGTGTGATGATAGCATGAAATTAGAGATCTGGTGGCTTTGCATGAGAATGACCGCATATTTATATTCTAGGACGCACCCCTAGGAGCCAAAGCCTGCATGATTCACTCCTGTATGACGCCATCTGCACTCTCATAACATATGCGTCGTCTTTTCCTTTGTTTGTCTTCACTCCTCAGAGTCACATCCTCATTTCATTCGGATCAAACTCTAAGGGGGGACTTTTGTTGACACTCCATTCTATCACAAAGTCCAAAATAATGTAAAGGGAAACACCTTGAACCCAAAGTGATTCATCCTTTGAATAATAAAAAAAATTGACAAAGGCATGAACCAAAATTCAAATGCACTTGGGTCACGCAAGTTCCACCATGGTCGCACAAGTAAACTTGTGTGCCGCCTAGTGGTCACGCAAGTGACTTGCACACCCTCTTTGAAATTTCACGCAGAGTCTCTCCATCCTATAAATACCCATGTGGGCCCCCTATTTTGAGAACAACAAATTCCAAAACCATAGATTTGAGATCCTGGAACCCTAGTCTCTTCTCAACGATTCTGAAAACTTCTAAGGTAATTTCTTACCAAGAATGGAAGATTTACAGAGTGAAAGGAAGGCCTATGTGTTGATACTCATCAACACATGCGTGCCTGAGTGGCAAACCATTAAGGGAAACGACCACACTTGAGCGCCGCCTTTCTCCTTCACCATAACTTTCATGCCACCCTTCTGGAAGCCCCTAGGGATAATAATAAGGGTTTGAGCCAAGTTATGCCCAAGTATTACCCCAAGGGTTAAAAGTCGCACAAGTATCTATGTGCTGCGCAGGTATACCTGCAGGCCCTGGACTTAAGCGACCACATAGTACTTGGGCACCCAACATGACCTATGCGACCTTCTCTTTTTGGTTCCCCCCCCTACTTATTTCACCCCTCCTATACCTATCCACCTCTTCTCTTCATGATTAAGCCTTCAGGATTCTCTCCAAAGCCATTCATGGCATGATTTCCTTGTTGGATACCTTATCTGAAAGGAATTCTGTTGAATATCTCACAAAACCTAATGATTTACACATCTTTACATCATTAAGGATAGAGAGTTCATTCATTCAACCTAATCCTTTAATATGAGAGAATACTTAACCTGGGCCTCCATTTTCAAGAGTAATACCCAGTCCAAATTCTCATTAATTTGGGCATCCTCCTTAGGAGTAAGCCCCAAGTCCTCATTAATATGGGAATCCTCCTTAGCAGTAAGCCCCAAGTCCCATAATCAGGGTATCCTCTTTAGGAGTAAGCCCCAGTCTCAATGTTCCCAAAATTTGGGCATCCTCCTCTAGAGTAAGCCCCAACCATAATTTCTCAAATCTAGGATTCCTTGTCAAGAGTAAGCCCTAGTCTCAAATATGGGAATCCTCTTTAGGAGTAAGCCCCAAGTCCCTTAATTCTAAAATTACATTATCTTGGGAATCCTTTTTAGGAAGAAGCCCCAATATTAAAATTCCTTTAACACGGG
The DNA here is from genome assembly GCA_963277665.1 of Viscum album. Taxonomy (NCBI): domain Eukaryota; kingdom Viridiplantae; phylum Streptophyta; class Magnoliopsida; order Santalales; family Viscaceae; genus Viscum; species Viscum album. The sequence continues at coordinate 493,691,923 of OY728162.1, forward strand.
CCTCCTCCTTAGGAGTAAGCCTCAATCTTAATTTTTCTTATCGAGTTATAATATACTTTTTGATTTTGGTTTCCTTCTTAGTAGTAAAACCCAATCATAAGTCCCCTCCTAATATGGGCATCTACCTTGGGAGTAAGCCTCAAATTAGAGTATACAGGTCTCTATAAAAGCACATATACATTTATGGACCATATTACCTGAACATCTTCTTTGAAATAACTCCCAGTGTCTATCTGTTTGGGCAGTCATACATACATAAGCCCCACATCATTTTCTATGATTGCTTATTAAAATGAAAAAATTGTCTACTTTCACCAATCACTCTTTTTTCTCACACCGAGCATGGATTACATGAGCTTAGAGTGTAAAATTAATTATGACATGTTTCTTTGAGACATCAATCAAACATAAACATCCACTACTATATAAAAGCCCATTAGAGACCGCCATTGGCGGTCGCTAAAGGGCTTTAGCGGCCGCGCAGCGACCGCCAATGGCGGTCGCTGTTGCCTCGTCGCTAGAGGCCTTTAGCGACCGCCAATGGCGGTCGCTATAGGTGCCCCGCACGTCGGCCTTCAGCGACCGCCTATGGCGGTCGCTATTCTAAAAAAAAAAAAAATTTTAAATTTTTTTTATTGAATTGAATATAAATATATAAATATATATATATATATAATATATTTTCAATGTTTTAATATATATTTAATATATATATAATATCAAATCATTGTGCTATAATATATATATACTATTAAATACAATATTTTAAATACAAATCATTGTGCTATAATATATATATACTATTAAATACAATATTTTAAATACAAATCATTGTGCTATAAATATATATATATATATACTATTAAATACAATATTTTAAATATATATATATATACTATTAAATACAACATTTAAAATATATTATATATATATATATATAATATATTTTAAATGTTTTAATATATATTTAATATATATTTAATATATATATAATATCAAATCATTGTGCTATAATAATTTAAAAACTTCGATTCAAGAAATAATCTCATTTCAGGTCGTTCGGAGCACGTTTGCTCCGAATCGGACCGCCGCACGCCGTTTTGGTGTTTAACGGCGCTGGAAACGCATTTCCGGCCGCCGCGGTCGCACGGCACCTCCGAATGAGGTGCCGTCTGGCCGACCATTTCACAATTGACGCCCCGGATGTTGTCGTACGGTTTCGTGGCATTCGGAGGTCGTTCGGGTGGTTTTGACCCCCCAACGCGCCATTTCAGCGCGCGCCGCGCTGCTGAAAACGACACAATCGGGCGTGCCGCGCGCACCGCACGTCCGATGGACGTGCGGCCTCCTCCTGCATCTCAGGAATAATATTCCTCTCGTCCCCGTGCGGTTTCAGGTCGTTCGGAGCACGTTTGCTCCGAATCGGACCGTCGCACGCCGTTTTGGTGTTTAACGGCGCCGGAAACGCGTTTCCGGCCGCCGCGGTCGCACGGCACCTCCGAATGAGGTGCCGTCTGGCCGACCATTTCACAATTGACGCCCCGGATGTTGTCGTACGGTTTCGTGGCATTCGGAGGTCGTTCGGGTGGGTTTGACCCCCCAACGCGCCATTTCAGCGCGCGCCGCGCTGCTGAAAACGACACAATCGGGCGTGCCGCGCGCACCGCACGTCCGATGGATGTGCGGCCTCCTCCTGCATCTCAGGAATAATATTCCTCTCGTCCCCGTGCGGTTTCAGGTCGTTCGGAGCACGTTTGCTCCGAATCGGACCGCCGCACGCCGTTTTTGTGTTTAACGGCGCCGGAAACGCGTTTCCGGCCGCCGCGGTCGCACGGCACCTCCGAATGAGGTGCCGTCTGGCCGACCATTTCACATTTGACGCCCCGGATGTTGTCGTACGGTTTCGTGGCATTCGGAGGTCGTTCGGGTGGTTTTGACCCCCCAACGCGCCATTTCAGCGCGCGCCGCGCTGCTGAAAACGACACAATCGTGCGTGCCGCGCGCACCGCACGTCCGATGGAGGTGCGGCCTCCTCCTGCATCTCAGGAATAATATTCCTCTCGTCCCCGTGCGGTTTCAGGTCGTTCGGAGCACGTTTGCTCCGAATCGGACCGCTGCACGCCGTTTTGGTGTTTAACGGCGCCGGAAACGCGTTTCCGGCCGCCGCGGTCGCACGGCACCTCCGAATGAGGTGCCGTCTGGCCGACCATTTCAAAATTGACGCCCCGGATGTTGTCATACGGTTTCGTGGCATTCGGAGGTCGTTCGGGTGGTTTTGACCCCCCAACGCGCCATTTCAGCGCGCGCCGCGCTGCTGAAAACGACACAATCGGGCGTGCCGCGCGCACCGCACGTCCGATGGACGTGCGGCCTCCTCCTGCATCTCAGGAATAATATTCCTCTCGTCCCCGTGCGGTTTCAGGTCGTTCGGAGCACGTTTGCTCCGAATCGGACCGCCGCACGCCGTTTTTGTGTTTAACGGCGCCGGAAACGCGTTTCCGGCCGCCGCGGTCACACGGCACCTCCGAATGAGGTGCCGTCTGGCCGACCATTTCACATTTGACGCCCCGGATGTTGTCGTACGGTTTCGTGGCATTCGGAGGTCGTTCTGGTGGTTTTGACCCCCCAACGCGCCATTTCAGCGCGCGCCGCGCTGCTGAAAACGACACAATCGGGCGTGCCGCGCGCACCGCACGTCCGATGGACGTGCGGCCTCCTCCTGCATCTCAGGAATAATATTCCTCTCGTCCCCGTGCGGTTTCAGGTCGTTCGGAGCACGTTTGCTCCGAATCGGACCGCCGCACGCCGTTTTGGTGTTTAACGGCGCCGGAAACGCGTTTCCGGCCGCCGCGGTCGCACGGCACCTCCGAATGAGGTGCCGTCTGGCCGACCATTTCACAATTGACGCCCCGGATGTTTTCGTACGGTTTCATGGCATTCGGAGGTCGTTCGGGTGGTTTTGACCCCCCAACGCGCCATTTCAGCGCGCGCCGCGCTGCTGAAAACGACACAATCGGGCGTGCCGCGCGCACCGCACGTCCGATGGACGTGCGGCCTCCTCCTGCATCTCAGGAATAATATTCCTCTCGTCCCCGTGCGGTTTCAGGTCGTTCGGAGCACGTTTGCTCCGAATCGGACCGCCGCACGCCGTTTTTGTGTTTAACGGCGCCGGAAACGCGTTTCCGGCCGCCGCGGTCGCACGGCACCTCCGAAGGAGGTGCCGTCTGGCCGACCATTTCACATTTGACGCCCTGGATGTTGTCGTACGGTTTCGTGGCATTCGGAGGTAGTTCGGGTGGTTTTGACCCCCCAACGCGCCATTTCAGCGCGCGCCGCGCTGCTGAAAACGACACAATCGAGCGTGCCGCGCGCACCGCACGTCCGATGGACGTGCGGCCTACTCCTGCATCTCAGGAATAATATTCCTCTCGTCCCCGTGCGGTTTCAGGTCGTTCGGAGCACGTTTGCTCCGAATCGGATCGCCGCACGCCGTTTTGGTGTTTAACGGCGCCGAAAACGCGTTTCCGGCCGCCGCGGTCGCACGGCACCTCCGAATGAGGTTCCGTCTGGCCGACCATTTCACAATTGACGCCCCGGATGTTGTCGTACGGTTTCGTGGCATTCGGAGGTCGTTCGGGTGGTTTTGACCCCCCAACGCGCCATTTCAGCGCGCGCCGCGCTGCTGAAAACGACACAATCGGGCGTGCCGCGCGCACCGCACGTCCGATGGACGTGCGGCCTCCTCCTGCATCTCAGGAATAATATTCCTCTCGTCCCCGTGCGGTTTCAGGTCGTTCGGAGCACGTTTGCTCCGAATCGGACCGCCGCACGCCGTTTTGGTGTTTAACGGCGCCGGAAACGCGTTTCCGGCCGCCGCGGTCGCACGGCACCTCCGAATGAGGTGCCGTCTGGCCGACCATTTCACAATTGACGCCCCGGATGTTGTCGTACGGTTTCGTGGCATTCGGAGGTCGTTCGGGTGGTTTTGACCCCCCAACGCGCCATTTCAGCGCGCGCCGCGCTGCTGAAAACGACACAATCGGGCGTGCCGCGCGCACCGCACGTCCGATGGACGTGCGGCCTCCTCCTGCATCTCAGGAATAATATTCCTCTCGTCCCCGTGCGGTTTCAGGTCGTTCGGAGCACGTTTGCTTCGAATCGGACCGCCGCACGCCGTTTTGGTGTTTAACGGCGCCGGAAACGCGTTTCCGGCCGCCGCGGTCGCACGACACCTCCGAATGAGGTGCCGTCTGGCCGACCATTTCACAATTGACGCCCCGGATGTTGTCGTACGGTTTCGTGGCATTCGGAGGTCGTTCGGGTGGTTTTGACCCCCCAACGCGCCATTTCAGCGCGCGCCGCGCTGCTGAAAACGACACAATCGGGCGTGCCGCGCGCACCGCACGTCCGATGGACGTGCGGCCTCCTCCTGCATCTCAGGAATAATATTCCTCTCGTCCCCGTGCGGTTTCAGGTCGTTCGGAGCACGTTTGCTCCGAATCGGACCGCCGCACGCCGTTTTGGTGTTTAACGGCGCCGGAAACGCGTTTCCGGCCGCCGCGGTCGCACGGCACCTCCGAATGAGGTGCCGTCTGGCCGACCATTTCACAATTGACGCCCCGGATGTTGTCGTACGGTTTCGTGGCATTCGGAGGTCGTTCGGTTGGTTTTGACCCCCCAACGCGCCATTTCAGCGCGCGCCGCGCTGCTGAAAACGACACAATCGGGCGTGCCGCGCGCACCGCACGTCCGATGGACGTGCGGCCTCCTCCTGCATCTCAGGAATAATATTCCTCTCGTCCCCGTGCGGTTTCAGGTCGTTCGGAGCACGTTTGCTCCGAATCGGACCGCCGCACGCCGTTTTTGTGTTTAACGGCGCCGGAAACGCGTTTCCGGCCGCCGCGGTCGCACATCACCTCCGAATGAGGTGCCGTCTGGCCGACCATTTCACATTTGACGCCCCGGATGTTGTCGTACGGTTTCGTGGCATTCGGAGGTCGTTCGGGTGGTTTTGACCCCCCAACGCGCCATTTCAGCGCGCGCCGCGCTGCTGAAAACGACACAATCGGGCGTGCCGCGCGCACCGCACGTCCGATGGACGTGCGGCCTCCTCCTGCATCTCAGGAATAATATTCCTCTCGTCCCCGTGCGGTTTCAGGTCGTTCGGAGCACGTTTGCTCCGAATCGGACCGCCGCACGCCGTTTTTGTGTTTAACGGCGCCGGAAACGCGTTTCCGGCCGCCGCGGTCGCACGGCACCTCCGAATGAGGTGCCGTCTTGCCGACCATTTCACATTTGACGCCCCGGATGTTGTCGTACGGTTTCGTGGCATTCGAAGGTCGTTCGGGTGGTTTTGACCCCCCAACGCGCCATTTCAGCGCGCGCCGCGCTGCTGAAAACGACACAATCGGGCGTGCCGCGCGCACCGCACGTCCGATGGACGTGCGGCCTCCTCCTGCATCTCAGGAATAATATTCCTCTCGTCCCCGTGCGGTTTCAGGTCGTTCGGAGCACGTTTGCTCCGAATCGGACCGCCGCACGCCGTTTTGGTGTTTAACGGCGCCGGAAACGCGTTTCCGGCCGCCGCGGTCGCACGGCACCTCCGAATGAGGTGCCGTCTGGCCGACCATTTCACAATTGACGCCCCAGATGTTGTCGTACGGTTTCGTGGCATTCGGAGGTCGTTCGGGTGGTTTTGACCCCCCAACGCCCCATTTCAGCGCGCGCCGCGCTGCTGAAAACGACACAATCGGGCGTGCCGCGCGCACCGCACGTCCGATGGACGTGCGGCCTCCTCCTGCATCTCAGGAATAATATTCCTCTCGTCCCCGTGCGGTTTCAGGTCGTTCGGAGCACGTTTGCTCCGAATCGGACCACCGCACGCCGTTTTGGTGTTTAACGGCGCCGGAAACGCGTTTCCGGCCGCCGCGGTCGCACGGAACCTCCGAATGAGGTGACTTCTGGCCGAACATTTCACATTTGACGCCCCGGATGTTGTCGTACGGTTTCGTGGCATTCGGAGGTCGTTCGGGTGGTTTTGACCCCCCAACGCGCCATTTCAGCGCGCGCCGCGCTGCTGAAAACGACACAATCGGGCGTGCCGCGCGCACCGCACGTCTGATGGACGTGCGGCCTCCTCCTGCATCTCAGGAATAATATTCCTCTCGTCCCCGTGCGGTTTCAGGTCGTTCGGAGCACGTTTGCTCCGAATCGGACCGCCGCACGCCGTTTTGGTGTTTAACGGCGCCGAAAACGCGTTTCCGGCCGCCGCGGTCGCACGGCACCTCCGAATGAGGTGCCGTCTGGCCGACCATTTCACAATTGATGCCCCGGATGTTGTCGTACGGTTTCGTGGCATTCGGAGGTCGTTCGGGTGGTTTTGACCCCCCAACGCGCCATTTCAGCGCGCGCCGCGCTGCTGAAAACGACACAATCGGGCGTGCCGCGCGCACCGCACGTCCGATGGACGTGCGGCCTCCTCCTGCATCTCAGGAATAATATTCCTCTCGTCCCCGTGCGGTTTCAGGTCGTTCGGAGCACGTTTGCTCCGAATCGGACCGCCGCACGCCGTTTTGGTGTTTAACGGCGCCGGAAACGCGTTTCCGGCCGCCGCGGTCGCACGGCACCTCCGAATGAGGTGCCGTCTGGCCGACCATTTCACAATTGACGCCCCGGATGTTGTCGTACGGTTTCGTGGCTTTCGGAGGTCGTTCGGGTGGTTTTGACCCCCCAACGCGCCATTTCAGCGCGCGCCGCGCTGCTGAAAACGACACAATCGGGCGTGCCGCGCGCACCGCACGTCCGATGGACGTGCGGCCTCCTCCTGCATCTCAGGAATAATATTCCTCTCGTCCCCGTGCGGTTTCAGGTCGTTCGGAGCACGTTTGCTTCGAATCGGACCGCCGCACGCCGTTTTGGTGTTTAACGGCGCCGGAAACGCGTTTCCGGCCGCCGCGGTCGCACGACACCTCCGAATGAGGTGCCGTCTGGCCGACCATTTCACAATTGACGCCCCGGATGTTGTCGTACGGTTTCGTGGCATTCGGAGGTCGTTCGGGTGGTTTTGACCCCCCAACGCGCCATTTCAGCGCGCGCCGCGCTGCTGAAAACGACACAATCGGGCGTGCCGCGCGCACCGCACGTCCGATGGACGTGCGGCCTCCTCCTGCATCTCAGGAATAATATTCCTCTCGTCCCCGTGCGGTTTCAGGTCGTTCGGAGCACGTTTGCTCCGAATCGGACCGCCGCACGCCGTTTTGGTGTTTAACGGCGCCGGAAACGCGTTTCCGGCCGCCGCGGTCGCACGGCACCTCCGAATGAGGTGCCGTCTGGCCGACCATTTCACAATTGACGCCCCCGGATGTTGTCGTACGGTTTCGTGGCATTCGGAGGTCGTTCGGGTGGTTTTGACCCCCCAACGCGCCATTTCAGCGCGCGCCGCGCTGCTGAAAACGACACAATCGGGCGTGCCGCGCGCACCGCACGTCCGATGGACGTGCGGCCTCCTCCTGCATCTCAGGAATAATATTCCTCTCGTCCCCGTGCGGTTTCAGGTCGTTCGGAGCACGTTTGCTCCGAATCGGACCGCCGCACGCCGTTTTTGTGTTTAACGGCGCCGGAAACGCGTTTCCGGCCGCCGCGGTCGCACAGCACCTCCGAATGAGGTGCCGTCTGGACGACCATTTCACATTTGACGCCCCGGATGTTGTCGTACGGTTTCGTGGCATTCGGAGGTCGTTCGGGTGGTTTTGACCCCCCAACGCGCCATTTCAGCGCGCGCCGCGCTGCTGAAAACGACACAATCGGGCGTGCCGCGCGCACCGCACGTCCGATGGACGTGCGGCCTCCTCCTGCATCTCAGGAATAATATTCCTCTCGTCCCCGTGCGGTTTCAGGTCGTTCGGAGCACGTTTGCTCCGAATCGGACCGCCGCACGCCGTTTTTGTGTTTAACGGCGCCGGAAACGCGTTTCCGGCCGCCGCGGTCGCACGGCACCTCCGAATGAGGTGCCGTCTTGCCGACCATTTCACATTTGACGCCCCGGATGTTGTCGTACGGTTTCGTGGCATTCGAAGGTCGTTCGGGTGGTTTTGACCCCCCAACGCGCCATTTCAGCGCGCGCCGCGCTGCTGAAAACGACACAATCGGGCGTGCCGCGCGCACCGCACGTCCGATGGACGTGCGGCCTCCTCCTGCATCTCAGGAATAATATTCCTCTCGTCCCCGTGCGGTTTCAGGTCGTTCGGAGCACGTTTGCTCCGAATCGGACCGCCGCACGCCGTTTTGGTGTTTAACGGCGCCGGAAACGCGTTTCCGGCCGCCGCGGTCGCACGGCACCTCCGAATGAGGTGCCGTCTGGCCGACCATTTCACAATTGACGCCCCAGATGTTGTCGTATGGTTTCGTGGCATTCGGAGGTCGTTCGGGTGGTTTTGACCCCCCAACGCGCCATTTCAGCGCGCGCCGCGCTGCTGAAAACGACACAATCGGGCGTGCCGCGCGCACCGCACGTCCGATGGACGTGCGGCCTCCTCCTGCATCTCAGGAATAATATTCCTCTCGTCCCCGTGCGGTTTCAGGTCGTTCGGAGCACGTTTGCTCCGAATCGGACCGCCGCACGCCGTTTTGGTGTTTAACGGCGCCGGAAACGCGTTTCCGGCCGCCGCGGTCGCACGGCACCTCCGAATGAGGTGACTTCTGGCCGACCATTTCACATTTGATGCCCCGGATGTTGTCGTACGGTTTCGTGGCATTCGGAGGTCGTTCGGGTGGTTTTGACCCCCCAACGCGCCATTTCAGCGCGCGCCGCGCTGCTGAAAACGACACAATCGGGCGTGCCACGCGCACCGCACGTCCGATGGACGTGCGGCCTCCTCCTGCATCTCAGGAATAATATTCCTCTCGTCCCCGTGCGGTTTCAGGTCGTTCGGAGCACGTTTGCTCCGAATCGGACCGCCGCACGCCGTTTTTGTGTTTAACGGCGCCGGAAACGCGTTTCCGGCCGCCGCGGTCGCACGGCACCTCCGAATGAGGTGCCGTCTGGCCGACCATTTCACAATTGACGCCCCGGATGTTGTCGTACGGTTTCGTGGCATTCGGAGGTCGTTCGGGTGGTTTTGACCCCCCAACGCGCCATTTCAGCGCGCGCCGCGCTGCTGAAAACGACACAATCGGGCGTGCCGCGCGCACCGCACGTCCGATGGACGTGCGGCCTCCTCCTGCATCTCAGGAATAATATTCCTCTCGTCCCCGTGCGGTTTCAGGTCGTTCGGAGCACGTTTGCTCCGAATCGGACCGCCGCACGCCGTTTTGGTGTTTAACGGCGCCGGAAACGCGTTTCCGGCCGCCGCGGTCGCACGGCACCTCCGAATGAGGTGCCGTCTGGCCGACCATTTCACATTTGACGCCCCGGATGTTTTCGTACGGTTTCGTGGCATTCAGAGGTCGTTCGGGTGGTTTTGACCCCCCAACGCGCCATTTCAGCGCGCGCCGCGCTGCTGAAAACGACACAATCGGGCGTGCCGCGCGCACCGCACGTCCGATGGACGTGCGGCCTCCTCCTGCATCTCAGGAATAATATTCCTCTCGTCCCCGTGCGGTTTCAGGTCGTTCGGAGCACGTTTGCTCCGAATCGGACCGCCGCACGCCGTTTTTGTGTTTAACGGCGCCGGAAACGCGTTTCCGGCCGCCGCGGTCGCACGGCACCTCCGAATGAGGTGCCGTCTGGCCGACCATTTCACATTTGACGCCCCGGATGTTGTCGTACGGTTTCGTGGCATTCGGAGGTCGTTCGTGTGGTTTTGACCCCCCAACGCGCCATTTCAGCGCGCGCCGCGCTGCTGAAAACGACACAATCGGGCGTGCCGCGCGCACCGCACGTCCGATGGACGTGCGGCCTCCTCCTGCATCTCAGGAATAATATTCCTCTCGTCCCCGTGCGGTTTCAGGTCGTTCGGAGCACGTTTGCTCCGAATCGGACCGCCGCACGCCGTTTTTGTGTTTAACGGCGCCGGAAACGCGTTTCCGGCCGCCGCGGTCGCACGGCACCTCCGAATGAGGTGCCGTCTGGCCAACCATTTCACATTTGACGCCCCGGATGTTGTCGTACGGTTTCGTGGCATTCGGAGGTCGTTCGGGTGGTTTTGACCCCCCAACGCGCCATTTCAGCGCGCGCCGCGCTGCTGAAAACGACACAATCGGGCGTGCCGCGCGCACCGCACGTCCGATGGACGTGCGGCCTCCTCCTGCATCTCAGGAATAATATTTCTCTCGTCCCCGTGCGGTTTCAGGTCATTCGGAGCACGTTTGCTCCGAATCGGACCGCCGCACGCCGTTTTGGTGTTTAACGGCGCCGGAAACGTGTTTCCGGCCGCCGCGGTCGCACGGCACCTCCGAATGAGGTGCTGTCTGGCCGACCATTTCACAATTGACGCCCCGGATGTTGTCGTACGGTTTCGTGGCATTCGGAGGTCGTTCGGGTGGTTTTGACCCCCCAACGCGCCATTTCAGCGCGCGCCGCGCTGCTGAAAACGACACAATCGGGCGTGCCGCGCGCACCGCACGTCCGATGGACGTGCGGCCTCCTCCTGCATCTCAGGAATAATATTCCTCTCGTCCCCGTGCGGTTTCAGGTCGTTCGGAGCACGTTTGCTCCGAATCGGACCGCCGCACGCCGTTTTGGTGTTTAACGGCGCCGGAAACGCGTTTCCGGCTGCCGCGGTCGCACGGCACCTCCGAATGAGGTGCCGTCTGGCCGACCATTTCACAATTGACGCCCCGGATGTTGTCGTACGGTTTCGTGGCATTCGGAGGTCGTTCGGGTGGTTTTGACCCCCCAACGCGCCATTTCAGCGCGCGCCGCGCTGCTGAAAACGACACAATCGGGCGTGCCGCGCGCACCGCACGTCCGATGGACGTGCGGCCTCCTCCTGCATCTCAGGAATAATATTCCTCTCGTCCCCGTGCGGTTTCAGGTCGTTCGGAGCACGTTTGCTCCGAATCGGACCGCCGCACGCCGTTTTTGTGTTTAACGGCGCCGGAAACGCGTTTCCGGCCGCCGCGGTCGCATGGCACCTCCGAATGAGGTGCCGTCTGGCCGACCATTTCACATTTGACGCCCCGGATGTTGTCGTACGGTTTCGTGGCATTCGGAGGTCGTTCGGGTGGTTTTGACCCCCCAACGCGCCATTTCAGCGCGCGCCGCGCTGCTGAAAACGACACAATCGGGCCTGCCGCGCGCACCGCACGTCCTATGGACGTGCGGCCTCCTCCTGCATCTCAGGAATAATATTCCTCTCGTCCCCGTGCGGTTTCAGGTCGTTCGGAGCACGTTTGCTCCGAATCGGACCGCCGCACGCCGTTTTTGTGTTTAACGGCGCCAGAAACGCGTTTCCGGCCGCCGCGGTCGCACGGCACCTCCGAATGAGGTGCCGTCTGGCCGACCATTTCACATTTGACGCCCCGGATGTTGTCGTACGGTTTCGTGGCATTCGGAGGTGCGGGGGGCTGTACCGGGGTGGCGGGGGGCTGTACGGGGGTGGCGGGGGACCTGTACGGGGGTGGCGGGGGGCTGTACGGGGGTGGCGGGGGGGCTGTACGGGGGTTCGGGGGGCTGTACGGGGGTGCGGGGGGGCTGTACGGGGGTGGCAGGGGGCTGTACGGGGGTGGCGGGGGCCTGTACGGGGGTGGCGGGGGCCTGTACGGGGGTGGCGGGGGCCTGTACGGGGGTGGCGGGGGGCCGTACGGGGGTGCGGGGGCCTGTACGGGGGTGGCGGGGGCCTGTACGGGGGTGGCGGGGGGCAGTACGGGGGTGCGGGGGGGTGTACGGGGGTGCGGGGGGGCTGTACGGGGGTGCGGGGGGCTGTACGGGGGTGCGGGGGGGCTGTACGGGGGTGCGGGGGGGCTGTACGGGGGTGGCGGGGGCCTGTACGGGGGTGGCGGGGGCCTGTACGGGGGTGGCGGGGGCCGGTACGGGGGTGGCGGGGGCCTGTACGGGGGTGGCGGGGGGTCGTACGGGGGTGGCGGGGGCCTGTATGGGGGTGGCGGGGGGCAGTACGGGGGTGCGGGGGGTTGTACGGGGGTGCGGGGGGGCTGTACGGGGGTGCGGGGGGCTGTACGGGGGTGGCGGGGGGCTGTACGGGGGTGCGGGGGGCTGTACGGGGGTGCGGGGGGCTGTACGGGGGTGGCGGGGGGCTGTACGGGGGTGCGGGGGGGCTGTACGGGGGTGTGGGGGCCTGTGCGGGGGTGGCGGGGGCCTGTACGGGGGTGGCGGGGGCAGTACGGGGGTGCGGGGGGCTGTACGGGGGTGCAGGGGGGCTGTACGGGGGTGCGGGGGGCTGTACGGGGGTGCGTGGGGGGCTGTACGGGGGTGCGGGGGGGCTGTACGGGGGTGCGGGGGGCTGTACGGGGGTGCGCGGGGGGCTGTACGGGGGTGCGGGGGGCTGTACGGGGGTGCGCGGGTGGCTGTACGGGGGTGCGGGGGGCTGTACGGCGGTGCGGGGGGCTCTCCGGGGGTGCAAAGGTCATCCCATTGATTACAAAAGTGAAAAATAAAAGTGATAACATCTAATTAATACATATTTCTTTTATCGATACCATACAAAAATTTATAAAAAATATATTGGATAATACATAATCTATAATATCAGATTTATTGATCTGTTGGAATTAGTTCAACTTTTTCAAATGTAGAATCATTTAAGATTATCTGATCAAAAACTCAATATGTGTATAAAATATTTAAAAGACCACCATGGATGGTAATAATGCATTACTTAAATGAATAAATAAAGTACATCAATGTCAACCCTACCAGTAAAAACAAAAAACATATCTCGTGAATATATGGTGCGTCACGCGTTGACATCACTGTTTCCTCCTTCTGGTGGACCAGGTGCCTACAACAAATAAACATTATAAATATTTTAATAACAAAAATAATTTAAATTAAATAAATAAATACAGTATATACCTGCGTCGTATGATCCCCTGTACCATCAGCTCGACGCACATATTCCCGCAGTGCTCTTACCTCAGCTGTCAATTGCGCATTTGTCTCCTCGGAAGCGCGCAGCCGTGCCTCAAAATCTGACATCTGCTGTGTCATATGAGCAACAGCAGGAACGACAACCGCAGCGCGTGACACTACAGAACGAGGAATCCCTGCTCCATAGGTCAAACTATAGCCATGCCCGTCCCGACCAATAATGCGATGAAAGATCTCATCCCGTCGCATGGGAAGCTGTCGCTGGTCCTCTGGCAGATGTTCTAACTCAGCTTCAAATTGATCCTGTGAAATATTTAAATATATATAAATATATATATGTTAATATAAAGATTTATGTAATTATTGGTAAGTACAGACACTTACTATCAATGCTGCAACCTCTGGATCATTGCGATCACGAGTCCTTATCCACACCGACATTTTATCAGTTGCTGCACCTTGCCCTCGCAACTGTATATTAAAAGAATATAAACACAAAACCATATTAATTAATTAATTAAAAAGTGAATAATATATACCTCATGTCGGATCTTAGACACGTGACGAGTCCCGAGCCTGTGAGCTGGTCCCTGCAACGCTCGATTCTCCGAATGGCGTGTTGACACCTCCTACATTCAATTCATTCAAATTTCAAACAAATCACATATTCTTGAAAATATATATACAGCAAAATAATTAATATACAAACCGCAACACCCTCAGTAGACCAATATGCAACCAAGTCACGCCACTGAGCTGGGAGGACACCTCTCGGGACTTTTTCCAAAATGTCAGGGGCACCCACATTTGGTACTCAGTGGTCCCTCTTCACTTTGCCTTTATAATCTTTCCACAGCTTACGGCATTTGCTCATACACACGGGCCGAAACTCTTCAGGGCATACTTTCAAATTTTGCTATAATGAAAATAATCAAACATATTAGTATTATTTATAAATAGAAAATAAAGTAAAATTATTTTCTTACCTGAACCTCCCTCCATAGACGATCTAATGTGTCCTGAGGGATAGAAGCCCAATCACGCGTGGTCAATGGAAATCGATGTGGGTCACGTATGATATGACCCAGCTGACGAATAAATGCCGGGGCATTCGGTCCCACGGGATGAAATACCTCATCAAATGAAACATCTATCGTCGTGTCGGAATTCCATGCTAATATGCCACGACCAGGGCCTCTCCTGCGAGAGGAAGAAGCAGCCGAGTCTGATCCTATTGAAAACAATTTTATATATAAATTGACAAATGTTATATTTATATATATATATATGTTAATTACATAAATAATATAGATAATGACTGTCAAACATACCTCGACCCTGAGACGTAGATGCCTCAGATGGATGATGTGGATTTTCTGCCTCTTCCCCTGACATGTCTGCAATCATACAAAATATCAGTAATGAGTCCAAAGTGTTTAAAAGATAAATTGGATTGTTCTTAATAAATCAAACTTGTACAACTGTTAATCAAACAAAAAATGGATTGAATAATTAGTTGTGAATGAATTTTAAAAAATCAGAAAGTTAATCAACCTAAATATTTATGACTGAATTAACTTACAAAAGTGAGGATTAAAACTTATAAGGATTTATAAAATGATTAGATAATTTATGATATCCTAGAACATTCTACTGAATAGCGGGAAAACAATTATACCTTTCATTAAGCATGCAAATCGACCGTTTCTCCTTCAACAGCCGCTCTGACCCAATAAATATCTTCTTCACGTTGAACTACGGTATGTTGATCAAGTTGTTGGTAAACAAACGGAACAGTCTCGGGTTCATCTTCTTCAAATAAAAACACTCCTCGCCGAGACATTTTGACAACAACTTGCCAACTTGGATCCGAAGGCAAAGTAACGAAGAATACTTGTTCCGCTTGTGATGTCAAGATGAAAGGTTCATTCTCAACTCGTTCATTATTTCTGTATAACATGTAGTTAAAATTCACCAATGAAAACTGATATTGATCGACTTTACATCCACGCACTGGATCAACCCAATTATACTTTAACAATATGTACTTCAAACCGTGTGTGTATACAACTTCAATGATGTCTATCAATTGACCATAGTAATAACCAGAATCGACAAAGGGACAACCGATTCCACTGTTTTGTGTTGCTCGTTTGTCATCAACATCTTTAATGCGAAATCGAAAACCATTAGCATCAATAGCTTTATAACGACGAGCGGTTATAGATGGACCCTCAGCCAGTTGGATAAATACTTTAGGTAACGTGGGGTCCCCTAACTCCCTCAGCTTACGAACCTACATAATTTATAAAAATCAATACTGATATATGCAGAAAGAATTAGTTTAATACTTCACTCATAATGAAAATCAATTTATACATACATAATCCTTGAACCAATCATGAAATGCCGCATAATGAGATTGTTGAATTTGCAACTCAGTCGCACGATGCATCTCTTCTTTTATCTCATTAATGTGTTTCCTGCAAATGATTACGCGATGTTTAAAAGATCAACTTATGCAAAGAAAACATGTAAAAGTTATACAAGCACATTGATAAGATACTTACTGCATTAATGGTGCAACTGATGGAGTATTGAACAAGATATATCGATGTGCTTGTATCCACTCGATGTTGTCCATATCAAATGTGGTTCCTTCTCCAACTGGACCATCATGAATCCGAGAGGGCTTATCTAATTTTGTTTCAACATCCGTAAGATATTCTGCACAAAAGGTAGTACACTCGTCCATCAAATAACCATTGGCTATTGATGCCTCTGGACGAGCTCTGTTGCGTACAAATCTTTTCAATGTACTCAAATACCGTTCAATAGGATACATCCACCTGAATTGCACTGGACCAGCAGCCATTACTTCATCAGTTAGGTGCACTGTTAAGTGGACCATAACATCAAAAAATGAGGGGGGGAAAAGTTTCTCAAAGTGACAAAGCGTAAGTACAATTCGGTCCTGCAAACTTTTTAAATCACTCATTCGTTGATTTCTTAAACAAAGCTGTCTAAAAAAATTACTCATCTCAATCAAGGGCTGAACAACATTGGGGGATAAACAATCACAAATTGCGATTGGAATCAACTGCTGAAGTAATATGTGATTGTCATGACTTTTCAACCCTTGCAATGTCTTGCTCGTCAGATTCACACACTTTGAAATATTAGAAGAGTAACCATCAGGCACCTTGACCATCTTCAAAATGGAAAGAAATGTCTCTTTCTCCTCTGTAGTCATCGAATACTGTGCAGCAGGCATATATGCCTTGTTTCCCTCAGCTAACTGTAAATGCAACTGTTTCCTTAAACCCATTTCTTCCAAATCACGGCGTGCATTAACATGGTCCTTTGACTTTCCACTGACACCTAAAATGGTCCACAATATGTTATCACAAACAT
This sequence comes from Viscum album, assembly GCA_963277665.1. NCBI lineage: Eukaryota > Viridiplantae > Streptophyta > Magnoliopsida > Santalales > Viscaceae > Viscum > Viscum album. The sequence continues at coordinate 493,708,322 of OY728162.1, forward strand.
TTTTTTCAATGTGCATGACATCCAAATTATGCCTCAACATGTTAGTTTTCCAATACGGAAGACTATAAAAAATACTTTTCTTTTTCCAATTGTGACTGCGCTGCCTACCCGCAGCACGAATATTACGTACTGGAGGAGCCACCAAATCCTGAATTTCATATACCGTGCGGATGTTTTCTTCCTCAATCTGCGATAACATTTCGACTCCTGTCATGATCTTTGGTGCTGGGCTGAACTCTCTAGAACCATCAAATGCCACTCTGTCCTTTCTGAACCTGTGCTGGGGAGGGAGAAAACGCCTGTGACCCATGTATGCCCATTTTTTGGAATGTTTAAGCCATACAGATTTTTTACTTTTATTGCAACAAGGGCAAGCAAATTCCCCTTTCGTACTCCAGCCTGATAAATTTGCATAAGCTGGGAAGTCATTGATTGTCCACAATAAAGCTGCATGCAGTTTGAACATTTCATTCGTTTCGCAGTCATAAGTCATCACACCATCGCCCCAAAATTCATTCAACTCATCAATCAATGGCTGAAGGTAAACATCAATCTTATCCCCCGGACTTTTAGGTCCATCAATAAGAGTGGAAAGTAATATAAATTGTTGCTTCATACAAAGCCACGGAGGAAGATTATATGGAACCAACACCACGGGCCATGTGCTATGAGTTGCACCAACCATAGACTTGAATGGATTGAAACCATCTGCTGCCAATCCCAATCGGACATTACGAACATCTTTAGCAAAGTCGGGATGTCTCTTATCAAAATCCTTCCATGCATGAGAGTATGCCGGGTGGGTTAACATGTCACTTTCATGAACTCTTTCTGCATGCCATCTCATTAAATTAGAAACTTTAGATGACATAAAAAATCTTTTCAACCTCGGTTTAAGGGGAAAGTAACGCATTTGCTTTACGGCAATCGGTTTCCCCTGTATCGCAATCTGACTTTTATGAGTCTTATTTCCCCTGTTCTCTTTCCACCTGGAAGCGCCACAAACCGTACAGATATCCAAATGAGCAGTTTCATTTCTAAACAACATACAGTTGTTTGCACATGCATCTATAGTCTCATATGTAAAACCTAAGTTCTCTGTCAACTTACGAGCATAGTAATACGACTCAGGAATCTTAGCGTCGACAGGAAGAACTTTTTTCAATAAAACCAAAAGCATGTCGAATGATGTGTCTGACCAATTGTTCAAAGTCTTCAAATGCAACAACTCCACGATGAACGACAGTTTATTGTAAGAAGTACATCCAGGATATAATTCTGTTTTCGCATCATCAAGTACTTCATAAAACCTCCTCGAATCACGATCTGCACCAGAGCGAAGATTTATCTCACCGGTCTCAAGATTCTGGATGTCAATGCCTTCAGGATCAAACCCACGTACCATTTCAGTAAGCATTTCATGCATTGGATCAGTCATCCTTGCATCAACATCCATCTGAGCTGCATCTGTATTTTGACAACGAACATATTCTTCTCCATGACGAGTCCAACTCTTATAATTTTTCAGAAATCCATTAAAGAAAAGGTGCTCCCTCACAGTATCTCGTGTGAATTGATATCTGTTAGCACATTTTCTACATGGACAACTAATATAGTCACTTTCAAATCCTCTCGTGAAGTCAATAAACTGCATAATGCCATTGAAATATTCTCTAGATGTTCGATTTGGAAGATCAATCCAACTCTTATCCATAATAATATCTGTATAACAAACATTTACACAATACTTATTACATTTACATTTATCAAATCAACTATATTCAAAATAAATATTAATCATTTGTTTATGAACCATTGATAAAATAATAATGTAACTGAAAGCTCATGTTACCTGATTGAGCTACAAACCTGAAAGGGAGGGGAGCCGAAGGCGGTGCTGCGAGGGAGAGGAGCAGCGAAGGGGAGCCGGAGCCAAAGGCGGTGCGGCAAGGGAGGGGACGGGCGGCGGCGGCGGCGGGGAGCTGGAGGAGAGGAGGCGGTGAGGGGACGGGGGACGGGCAGCGGGGGGGGGGGGGGGGGTGTCCGGGGTCGGGGGGGGGGCTGTCCGAGGTGCGGGGAGGGGTGTCCGGGGTGTCGGGGGCCTGTCAGGGGTGCGGGCAGGGGTGTTCGGGGTGCGGGGGTGTCCGAGGTGCGGGGGAGGGGGGGCTGTCTGGGGTGCAGGGGGGCTGTCGGGGGTGCAGGGTGGGGGTGTCCGGGGTGCGGGGGGCCTGTCCGGGGTGCGGGGGGGCTGTCCGGGTTCGGAGGGGGGGTGTCCGAGTGCGGGGGGGGGGGGGGGGGGGGGCTGTCCGGGGTGCGGGGGGGCTGTCCGGGTTCGGAGGGGGGTGTCCGAGTGCAGGGGGGGGGGGGGGGGCTGTCCGGGGTGCGGGGAGGCGTCCGGGGTGCGGGGGGCGGTCCGGAGTGCGCGGGGGGGTGCTGTCCGGCGTGCGGGGAGGCGTCCGGGGTGTGGGGGGCGGTCCGGAGTGCGCGGGGGGGTGCTGTCCGGGGTGCGGGGAGGCGTCCGGGGTGCGGGGGGCGGTCCGGAGTGCGCGCCGGGGGCTGTCCGGGGTGCGGGTGCCGTCCGGGGTGGGGGGGGGGGGAGGGCCGAGAGGCCGGAGGGCGGCGGCCGGAGGCCCGAAGGCGGAGGGCGGCGGCCGGAGGCCGGAAGCCAGGCGGCGGGGGAGGGCGGGCGGCGGGGGAGGGCGGGCGGCGGGGGAGGGCGGGCGGAGGGGGAGGCCGGGAGGCGGGGGAGGCCGGGCGGCGGGGGAGGCCGGGCGGCGGGGGAGGCCGGGCGGCGGGGGAGGGGAGGGCGGCGCGAGGGAGGGCGGCGAGGGGTTAGGGCTCGAGAGGGCGCGGGGGGGGGGGGGGGCGCAGAAACCCCCCGAATATTTTTAGGGAGGTTAGCGACCGCCATTGGCGGTCGCTAAAGGTGGGCTATAGCGACCGCCAATGGCGGTCGCCCGAGTAAGGGGGCCTCCACTGCCCCCTTTTCTAGTAGTGATCATACTTCCTTTTTCGAACTATGTGGGTTCATATTCCTTTTCTAAATAAAGGATACGTAGTTAGCCCATCTACGGGTACGATCCCAACTCTGAAATAATCTATGTCCTTCTGAATGACAATAAAATTCTAGTGCCCCACTGAGTGGCTATAAAACCAGTATGGTCATCATAATGACCAAGAGACATTTAATTAATGAATTAAAGGATTCCATTGACTAAGAATCTATAACATATATAGAAGATTCTCTATCGATGATGAACCTCGAATACATATAAAATATTCTCTAAATTTCCTACATATCAATCATTGAATTTCAAATCTAAAGGAAAGCACATTGTATACTTGGTAATTTAATTAGTATTCATGAACATAACTTAAATTTATAAAGATAGGCTTCGAGTAGACAATAATTCCCCTAAAAAGGAGTTATGAGGCCGACCTCAAATCCTCTCGACCAATGGAAATTCTTAAGCCTCATCAGTGCATAACTAATGAGCACCTGCCTTTGGAAAGTAGGTCCAAATGGATACTGAATCATTGGATTTTTCCAGTTCAACGAACAAACCCGTTAGAAACTGCTTGAAATTTATAAACCATAAAACAAAGTGGTAATTCCCAATTCTAGAGGAAAAAGTATTATAATTCTATTTGAAATTTATTAAATAGTAATTAATTATCATATTATTCTAAAAGGATTCCAAAACCATTTAAAAAAATATATATATTTATTATCATTATTACTAAAATAACTTTTCAATGAAACATATAATATACCAATTGGTTCTATTACAAAAAATTTCTCCCAAAATATCAAACATTTTAGTTGAATCCCATCACATAAAAAAAAGTTGATTAAGATTCTTCAATTTTAATTCATCATAAAATCATAAACCCATGATGATATCCATAACTCTTAAATTAAAAAAAGACACATATGATTATAAAAGATATCACTTTACTTAGATATTTACTATTCTTATAGATCAAATATCATTGGTAAAATATTTATAAAAATTTAATGTTTTAATCACAATACATAAACACTTCATCCGATTTTAAACATACAACCTTTATTTTTCAAGGGTTTAAAATTTATAATAAATAATTTTCCAATAAAATGAATAGTTTTTCATCATTTGTGAAACAAAACTCTAAAAGGTACCCTAGTATGAGATTTATCTCCTTCCTTTATACCTATCTTATTTCATATACAATAATATTAATTATTACCATTATTTCCATACATAAATAATCCTCCCATTTCAATGAGACAGATGTTTGGGTGTCTCCTTCCAAATTTCATTCAGGGTGGAAATTGTGCCTTCATTCATTTGTGGTCTATATCACTCAAGATCATAGTTATGTAAATCATTAACATTATTAGTGAGTCTTGGAGTTGGTTAATGTTATGTTGTTAATAATATTTAGAGAAATATGATTAGTTATAATCATCATATATTTCACTAAAATCATCATCTAATTAGGTTTCTCATAGTTAGGACATTATCATTCATGTTCAATGTTACCATTATTCCTTCATGTTAGATCCTTTTAATTGAACCAAAATTTAGATTTTATGAAACAATAATCAGAGTGGAAAACCCATATATTCATCCATAGGATTTTTAAATCATTAAATGTTTTTGTCAATATGATATGCCTTCTATTTAACTAATGTTATTGATTTTTATAGGTTTTTAAATACTTTATGATGGTTTGTAAATTAAACGTGCATTATCCAAAGCAAATCACTGGGGAATGTCAATCCATGTTCAATGTAAGTCACATTTTCATGATCCAGGTGATGATTGGTTAAAACCCCTAGCACCCTTTTAAAAATTATTTCTCCTTAGTACATTTTTTCTAAAACCAAGATCACATTTACTATTAAAATAGGGATGTTTGTAGAAGAAAAATTGCATAATTCCCACCATACGAAAACAATAGTATTTTCTTATAAACATATACTCAAATCCAATCATAGTTTTAAATTCCCTAGTATATGTTTGCCTAAATTTATTTCATAAGGTTTTTATAAAACATCCTCTTATACCAACTGTAGCCACCCCAACAACAGTATCTTAAGGCCAATGTATGATTTATTTTCATTTTTTAGATAGAAGGAATCACATCCCGAAGGACTGAATAGTTTAGTATTCTTGGTAAACTAGATTTATACTTGTGCCTTTAATTACATTTGAAAAAAATACATCACTATAATTAATATATAATTATTCCCTCATGTATAACATTGAACATAAATCATATTACACATCATGGATTCTTATGAAAGTATAAAAATAATGGTTTCTTAAAATGATCTGTAATGTTTATGTAAAGTTGATGCAATATTAAATATTTAATAATAATAAAATTGTGTGTTATGTAATAGAACATTTGTTCCATTAAATTAACTTGACTATCCATGTTAGATAATTTATAATCAATATTTATAAGAAACTAACTAAAAACACCTTACAATTAATCCAAATCTAATAATGAATTTTTCACTGAGATAATATCATTGGGAAAATATCCTAAATAATTAAAATTATTATATCTTCAGTGAATATAATGCATAATTAAAGGATGAAATTTCTTCATCACATTATACATCATCCATTTATATCTATCTGGAAAACAGCTTAAAACTAATGGTTAGAAATCCATTTTTCTATGGCAAACCAACTAATTTGTCTCATGAGACCTTTCGATGAAATGAGGAGTTATATATAACTGGGCTCCACCAATGACAACAAATAAATGGAATACCACATATATCAATAAATTGATTTAATTGAGGAACAATATGCCTTACTATTAAATATTGCTATAGGAGAAAAAAATACTAATTATCAACATTTTCATAGTTAGTCAGATAACATCAAAATTAAAAGACCTTATGTAGAAAGTAGATATTACAAAATGAGTTATCATATCGATTATAAATAATATGTATATTTATGTTAAATTTAATATCAAATGATCAAAGGAAAGTGAATAGTTCATTGAAAAGTTAATGAATACATAAATGAATCATGTAAGTGAATGTTTATGCTTTCCATGGACAAAATGTTCATAAAACATCCATGTAAATAATAAGGATAATAACAATAGAACATATATTCATTAGAGTTAGAATAATGTGTTGTTTTAATTGATGAAAATAAATTCCAGTAAATAATCATTAAGAACCATTCAAGAGGTGAATATATGTTTCCTTATAAATTTTATTTCTAAATTAAACTTTTACAAAAAAAATTTAAATTAAGTTTTTTGAAAATATTAATTTAATATTATAAATTAATCATTAAAATTTTTGAGTCCTCAGGAAGCTTGATAATTTCATAAATTTCGAGTAACATAAAATAATTATACCATTCACATTTTCTATAATATCCAAATAGTCATTATTTTCAAAATATTATGAAGATTAAATTCCAAAAATTTTGAAAAAATTACTAATTCATAAAAATTTATTTAATAAATCAATTATAAAAGGTTAAAAAAATTAAAAAAAACTTTTAGAAGATTGTTTTGGAATAATGTGGGTTTCTAAACAAATAGAAAAATAAAGCCCAATTTTCATAATAAAAATTTACTCAGTTATTTGAAGAACAAATGTGCGGAAAAAAATATTACAATTAAATAAAAATATAAAGAATAAAAATAACAGAATTAAATAAAATGGGTTTATTATTAAATGGGAAAATAATCTCTTTAAACTAAAATTTACAAAAAAATAATATTTATAAAAATGAGATTTGTGAAATAAACCCAAATAATGATCATAACATTAATGTTAGAATAAATAAATATATATATTACTTGTATCAAGTGTAAATAAAAACAATATAATTAAAAATAAAACATAATATATTCAAAATTAATTTTATATATAATCTTATAATATCAATGATGTTTCAAAAGTAATATAATGCAAGGAATAAAAATTGAGTTACAAGATTCATCACTAGTTAGTAACTCTTAAATAAAATCCCCATGAAAAAAAAATTTATTTTTAAACTCCAAATTTGCAGAATTATTTAATATTAAATATATTACAAGTGAAATTGGAATTGTATACAATATATATAATAATTTGTTCCAATTAATGAAAATGTGCCTCAATAAATGGAAATTGAGAAAGAATTTATTACCTCGCACATCCTTTTAGTTAAATATTTTTTAAACTCCTATATAGTGGTTTTAAACAAATTATTAAATTCTAAAAATCCATTATAATATTTATAATATCATATAACTCATAACTCATTCATTAATTATCTTTCATTACTTTCAATGTATGGGGTGTTAATTGTCTTGTTTTCTCATGCGTATTTCATCATAAAATATCTTGTTATTGTGTATATTATATAGTTCCATAATATCCATAATAATATTAATTAGTTAATTATAATATTTTTACATAAATTTTACTTTAAATTATAATCATTAAATATAGTCATTAATAATGAATTATGTTACAATCATGGAGACATTAGGTCGTACATACACATGACTAAGGTATCCATTTTTAAAAGATCACATTGGAATGATGTTAATTAATATTTTGCCATTAAATAATTATAATAATATCATAAATATACTTATATGTATTCTCCATGTGGGTTGGTGACGAAAATATTGTCACATCTCTTTGTGAAGGTTGTAGTCATTGCGTACACAAGGATGTTATCATCATTAAGTGAGTGATGATGTAAGAAATTAAATTATATATTTTCTTTAAAAATTTACAATTAATGTAGTAATATTATAGTTATTTAATATATATCTCATATAATCATTACACTTGTCTTTGTCATCTTCTATGTAAAGTGTTATTGAATGATTATTCACATGGATATGTGAGGCGATAGTCCATCTACGCATGAAAATGTTTTTGTGTCCCCTAATATATGGAATGTAAAAAAGATATATATGATATAATAACTGTATATATATAATTATATTATAAATATCATATATCTATTTTATATCAATCATCATACCACATCGTGATAGGTTTAATGAAAAAATGAATGACATCGATTTTCAATGCAGTAGTCCTCCATACACATGAATAATTATTTTATAAACTTTTATGGAATTGGGGATAGTATTAGGTCATTAAATTTACATAAAAAAATTTAATTATATTTAATATAATTATTTAACCTTATATTCATTCTTTAAAAATATATTTTATAATGTGAGGGAAGAAATATAATAGAGAAGTGTGTTAAGGAACTTTGCCTCATCTTCAGGTATCTTCCTTAAGGATTCACCATCACCTTAATGGGTTTGATTTACATCCCAAAATAAGAATTTTATTATGTTATTAGTTTATTTATGACGTTATTTTGGATGTTATTGGATAAAAATGGTTTTAAGGTGTGATAAGGAGAGGAGAGGGGTGGACTTTTATAAGTGTTGTAGGGGGACTTTTAAAGTTGTACTCACATTTTTCTCTTGAAAAAAGGGTCAAAATGTATTATTATTGAGTATTATAAATTATATAGTATAAATTTTTACAGAAAATAAAATTTAGGCATGTTTTTAGCTCATTTTAACTATATTCATTCAGTTTAACCCCAAGTAATCTGTTTTTACCTAAACAATCATAATCAATATTTATAGTTTTAACATTCCATTTTGGTAAATAATATTTTTTAGCATTTTATAAAAATATTGTATTTCCTATTTAAAATATGGGGTCTATTTTTAAAAATAACATTCAGAAAAGTGGATCAATTTAATATAATATAAATCCCGCATACAGAACGATAGTTCTGCTTTTTAATGACAGACTGTTTAAAACATTACAATGATTTTAAGGAAGAATTCAGTAAGAATATATTTCCAATGTACCAAATTTAATTAATATATATTATTTATCTATTTATAATTTAAATAAATTATAATATATCCCTATTAGTTAATTAAATTAATATTCAGTTTTCAAATAAAATTATGAATTTTTCACAATAAATAAAAAAATTAAATATATCAAAAATATAAAAACCAATAACTCAAATAAATTTTTTATATTTTAATTTTAAATATGAATTTATTTTTATAAAATAAATATTCTAAAATTGATAAAAAAATATATTTTTTTGCGAAAAAATTGACTAATCTATACATTAGAAATATATTATTTTTTAAAAAGCAGTTATTTTTCTTTTAAATTAGAATTATTTTGTTTCCAAATTATAGATAACCGTAATTTTCATAACTTAGTTAGTAATGATTATAAACATCCATTTTATTGGTTATTTTATAATGGTATACAATATTATTGATTATTTTGAAATGAGATTCTGTGTTATGGAAGCAACAGAAGGTATTAAACTTAACGAAATATATTATGTGGGCGGTTTAACCCCAATGTTGCATATAGGAAATGGAACACAATGTTATTATTTAATAATTTTTTGGAATTATAGGAGTAATATGGTTTATTATTTGAGAATTAAAAAAATGTAATAAATAACATTATTATAAATTAAATTATTTATTAGGTTCATCCAAAAATGGAAACGAAGTAAAATGAAAAACATTTCATCATGGAGGTAGAAGTACATATATACTCCCAATTGAGGTTTTAATTTCTATTAAGGTAAAATGGAAATGGGTTGATAATTTAAATCCCATAATAATAAAAAACATCTAATATATGGTTAATATATTTTTTAGCATGTTATAATGTGTTATATAATTTCAATGGAAAAAATATAAATAAGTAAAATTATTAGTGAGTGAGAAGTACTTATTCTAAGATTAAAAAATATGAATTGAATTACATAATTGAAATCGAATGTATAATCCAATATCATTTATCTAGAAGATTTATCGGTTTAAATATATTATATGGGATGTAGTATTTGAAATTTCTATATGGTAAAATAAATATTTTGTGGTATTAATTTTTTTGGTGAAACACCCCATTTATAAGTAGTGATAATGTAATTTTTTTAATATAACCACATTATATGAAGAGATCACAAGATAAATATAATTTGTGGCTCAAATAATTGACAACAATAGAGCCCAGGGTGAGATATGGTCGGTCATCACTCAATAAATAAATTAGAAACATTTTGATTCTTCTTTCTATCCACTTACCCCAAAATTTATAAATTTTAGTATTTTATATTTATATTGGTAAATAGTTATTACATAATTAATTTGAAAATAAATACTAAAAATAAAATATTTTTTATAATATTAACCAATTGAATCAAAATATGAAATTAAATTTAAAATATACCAGTTTTCTATTTAAGAAATATTAATTTTTATATAAGCATTTTCAATGCGTAAAAACCCATTTGCAGAAAAAATATGAATTTTGAGCATAAAATTTATTTTTAGTGATATGTCATCCATGTAATTTATTTTGACGATATAAATAATTTTTTATATATATGAATGACTAATGTGTATTCCAATAAAATTTATAAATGAATAACACCAATAAAATATTTTAATAAAATAAAATACCAAAAACATTCTTTTTAAATAAAATGATTTGTTCCTTATGTTCTAAAATTATGAACATTGATTTTATGAGTCCCAAATAAAATTTTAAACTGTTTAAAATTACTCAATATTTAAAGAATCAATAAATTAAATGTTTTAAAATTTTCTATCTCTTTCAGATGTTTTTATAAACTGATAAAATTTATATTTTTAGAAAAAAATTAAATTATTCAATATTAAGATAAAAAAAATAGAAAAACAATTAATCATAACTATCATTAAAAATAATAATTCATAAAATCAATTTATTTTCATCTTATTAATCATATAATATTTAGAAATAAATATTTAAAATATGAAATAAATATAAAAACTCCTTTTATAGGAAAAAACATTCTTTTTTTACATTAAATTTAAAATTTTGAATGTGTAAAACTCATGTGGTAAATAACTAATAAATTAAGTAAAACCAAATTATACGATCATTAATTATAGTTATATATCCCTTTATTAACAATTTATAATATAAAACCAAATGGAACTCTCTTGTTGTTTTCAAGGTTGTTGATTCTACATGGATAGATCTCATGGTAATCTATAAGACCATTAATTTCACTCGTAAATTATTTTTCTCATATCATTATTATTTGAGTTCAGCTTCAGGATTATATTTGTTAAAAATCAAGAGAATCTATAATATTTCCATGTATGGATAAATGAGCTTCATAAGGTATAATTATCATATTTGATTCCATTTCATTCCTTTTGTTTGTATATTTATTAATATGGTTTATTATTTTTATACCTTAAGCATTAATGATTTTGTTATATTTGAAATAGTTATTTTATGTATCATGGTTTCACAATTTTTTTATGACCCTTTATTAATAATAATATTTATTAAAAAAATTAATAGCGAAATATTGGGTCTTTATATTTTCCCCCTGAAATAAATTTTTTCCTCATATTGTTTTTATTACCCACTTTTGAAATATTTTTTTATCTTCCTATGATATACATGACTCGAAATTTAATTTCAAATTATATTTATTCATTAATAACCCTTTGTTATGAGTGATATCATACTTTATATCATAATTTAAATATAACTAGTTTTCAATTTCAATTATTCACAATTTGAATAAAATACCACAATAAAATTGGATTAATTTATCATAGGAAGATTATATATAGTATTGTAATATTATGTGAACATGGGTTGATTTTTTAGATGTAATTTTACAATATTTTCAATTATCATTGACTATAAGTCAAGAGTGAAAATATCTTCTAAATATCACATCAAATTTGAATAAAAAATAATATGATTTTATAAGGAATATAATAATTTATCATAGATAAGGTATATCATTGAGAAGAAATGGTCCTACTACTAGATGATATTTTAGTATTATGACATCTAGTCTTTTGGGAAATTATTTTTTGTTCATAGTAATCAATGAATGTATTCATGATACAATAAAATATGAATTAAATACAACATTAATAGTTTTTGGTGGTATGATCTATTTTCTTCACTCCACATCATCTCAGAAACTATCACCATAGTTGTGAAAATATAATAATTCCCATATCATTTTTTGTTTTTGTTACTATAATCCCCTTTATCTCATGGACTAGTTAATTGATTTGGAAAAGGTATGGATTCCCATAATTAATATTGGGAATTATTATTGGTGCATTAGGATGAAATTTTCTTCTATTCAATATTTCCCATGATGTCTTATCTTCACCTCAGTAATTTGTTTCCATGTTATCTAATTTTTATATATAAACCATCTTCCACATTGTTCAAGAGAACTCCTTGTGTTTTCACAACCATAATGATAACATATAGAAAATTGTTATTTTTTTTCCATCATCACCATCACCCAATATTTTGTGAAACTCCATTATCATATTAATAATTTAATTTGGAAATTCATAAATTTTTAAGTGGTTAGTCATAATTGTTGATAGATTATTTGGAACAATGATGATATTTTTCAGACCATCTCTTATACAATATGTTATCTCCTTGGGAAAATATATTCCCTATGAATCGAATATTTTATTAACATGGTTCCTATGAGAATTAACAATTTATATACCTAAAATGATATGATCATGAGTTGTAAACAATTATCATATTATATGATTATTGTAAGATATGAAAATTGAAACATCATATTTTCAGATTATTTGAAATTATGGAATTATATTTCCATTCTATCTAAAACTCTATCTATTCATTCATTGTTTCTTTAGGATGGGATCTCTTGTATTCCTTCTAATTTCTATAAATATTATAAATTAATAAAAAAAATTATAAATATGATATTATTAACCAAAAACTATCCCCAAAGAGTGTCAAACATGGTTTGTAATTAGTGAATATATTCATTCACAAAGTTTTGATTGAGATAATACTAAAATTAAATTTATAGTGTTATTAACCCAAGGTACATTAGTGCTAGATCATATATCTACATATAGTACCTTGATAGGTGTTTTGTATCTAGTAAAACCACACAATATCTTCCTTACCAACATATCAGGATGTTATCCTACACATATTCTTACTCATTCTTTTTTTTTCTAATTATATATCATCCCAATTCTCAATTATCATAAATATTTATTAATGTAAATTTTTATCTACACCATTGAAACTATGACCAAGTTTAACATATCAATCGTTAATAACCGTTATGAATCATTATTTTTCTTCAAATGATTATATATAGACCTATAAATTTTTCAAAACCCTCCTTTAATGTTAATTAATGCACCATACTACCACACTTTGGGATATACGGATAAAAATCATGCTTGATATAATGGCCATTGTAGAAGTTATTAATTATTATATCATTCAAAAATATAGTAAAATTTATATTTAATAGAAATATATATGACTATGGTTTTTGATAGTTCGGAAACATATTGTACTAATATAACCCATGTTCAAGGAATCAAAAGGTTGTTTTTACTACTAAATAATCCACAACAACACTTCAATATCTATTATAAATTCCTCACATAAGATACTCATTCAAATACTTCTGACATATTACTTCTCATCACATCCTATCGAAACTGTAAAATTTGAAACGGTGGGATAAACACTCATTAAGAGTCCATAGATATGATAATTATGTAATAATTTAAATAATAATATGTATGTTGAAAAAACATAAGCATAGGGGTTCATCATATTGAGTGAATCTCACTGAATTATCACAGATTAGTTTTTTAGAATGTATTTTAAGTCTCCCCCATTATTTTTACCATCATATCCAAGAAGTATCACACATTAGATTATTATAATATATATTAAGTATCCTAGAGAATTGTCAAATTATATATAAAATAATAACAAATTCATTGGAGGGTGAAATAGGACCTCAACTATCTCCTATATACCAATGAGTAACACTATGAATGAATTTATTCAAAATCTATTAAATAACCCACTGTAGAAAATGGGTTTTATATAATTTTCAAAATTTAATAACAATATGGATCAATCATAAAAATATCAATAATAATAGCATGATAAAAATATATAAAATTAATCTGAATATAATGAAACGTGTATCATTCAAGTTAAATATAATTTAATAAATAAAAATATTATTGTATTTAAACCATTTATATAACGTTAATATTATCGAGTCAATAATTTCCTTATTCAATCATTGTATAAATTATAGGTTAATACACATCAATATAATGAATCAAAAATACTATATTTATAGACGAAAGCCATTAAAAAAATTATCTTTATAAATCATCAATGACTAGGCAAGGAAAATACAGTAATGATTCATTTCCATTATGTAAAAGAAAATTACATAACACTTCCTAAGAAATTTGGTCGATGGAATCATTAGATGAATATCTATTATCATATAAAATATATTTCCAATTATAATGACTTAGATGAAAAAAAAAATTATATTATTTAGAAAAACAACATGGAAAATATGAAATATTCTTGATCTTTGAAAATTATATAAAAAAAATTAACACTAAAAGAAATGTAATTTCATTCAAAAACCATCAAAATTTAGTGCGAAATTTAAATATAAATTATACAATGTGTAAAACTGATGTTTCCACATGTAATCATTAGAAGTAGAATCATATCAGGATTTTAATAAAAAAAATAGTTCAATGAAACAGAAAATATTTATTATAATCAATTAGAATAATTTAATATAGAAAAATATGATATTAATATGATATTTAAGAACATACAAGGAAACATTAAAAATAATGAAATTAATACAGATTGTGAAAATAGTTAGTTGACTAACTAAGAGGTAGAAATGATGTTATTTTATACTATAAGATACACTTTCTGTAAATTTTATTTTAATAGAAAATGAAACAATAAGGGGACATGTAAATATCCATGAATATACAAAAAAAAATATATTTTTTAGATATAATAAATATTAACTTGGTGGTTTTCATTTTTAGAATACAATGACTTGTGATTAATATTTTTAATTCAAACATTAAAGGTATGAGTAACATTTAAATAAAAACTCATTAAACATAATTACCAGTTGAATGAAATTAATTTTAAATAATTTTCATAATATAGATATTAAAATCCCATTAATTATGTTAATTTGGTATGATAAATTAATTAAAATTATTTCAACCTATTTAAAATATATCACGGTGCACAATATAAAATATCCTTCATAAAATAAATTTTAGTCATGTAAATCATTACATTATATTACAACATAGTAAGTTATTCACTAACCTCTTCAATTAAAAAAATAAATATCATAAAAATTTATTTCCAAAACTAGTTCATATCAAAATCCATTGATATGATTCATTTATAACCATTATCTACTTTTTTATTATTTAGTTATTATTATTTTAAATGACATGTTTTACAATTATTTATTATTTATTAAATTTTTTAATAGTGACGTGATTATTTTTTACTCTCTAAAGGATTATTATTCTTATATCATAAAGAGTATTCTAATTTATTATTTATTATTACTTAATATGAAAAAAATATAATTCTATTAGAGTTTTGGTTGTGATCCTTAAGGATTATGTGGTGATGATCACAATTTAGTGATTCATAGAGGAAAAGGGTATTTTATAAAATATTGAGTTAAAATATTAAATTATAATTAAAATATATTTACTTATTTATATAAAATATTACAATAATGTATATTCTAATAGTCATCCATGATTACAATTCAAACAATTGTTCATGTATATGGTTAAACTGACCCATACAACAACATACCATAATTAGTAGATTATTATGATGTGTTTATAATATAATATAATTATAATAGAATAATAATAACATTATTTCGTGATTATTAGAATGATAAAAAATAATTATACATTTTTATATGGATAATATAACAAATACTATGATTTAAAATTTTACGAAGAAATCATTTTCTCTCTTAGTATGCATTATTAGAGGACGGAATTTATAATAGTTATTTATTTCTCATATTGTTAAAAGAGTTTCCAATAGAAATCAAAATAACCATGATATTTTATTAATAGTTATTATAACATAAATCAAATTACATATTCATATTTTTCTAGAGTTAATGAACCATGGGATACACTAATCCATGGGGGTGTTAGTCGGCATGAACTCTTGTATAATGATTTCATTCCACATTGAATAGTAGAGTGGTTTAATATAGTTCATAATTTTGTACTATAAAAATTATTATAAATATGATGATCATATATTAAATTCCCTCTTAGTAAAATCCTTGTATATTGTTGAAGAAAAAGGAAACATGTTTTGGTGTGGTTGTGTATGTCCACAGATACACATGATTAAGGTTTTCACATTAATAAGGGAAATGAGAAAAGGATAGATAATTTATATCAAATAAATATAAAAACATTTTTGAACATATATAATACAAATTTATTCATATGATAATGATTACTATATGAGAGTAATGGTTTCTTTTATCATTTTTGTTTTCCATAATTTTGTGAAGTCGATTATTGAATTTAATGATTTAGTTTTATCTTATCCTCTCATGCCATGGAAAATTCAAGACCTTTAAAGAAGAAGAAAAATTCATGTTGTATTCCACTATGTGGTTTTGTTTACATAAAATGTGTGATTCATTTTAAGGAATCCAATAGTTTACATATGAATGGACTGGATTAGTCGAATTGGGAAAATAGAAATTCACTCAATGATGATGTTGGAATGAGTGAAGAACATGACTTTCCTAGTGATTATGAATCTATTTATGATAAATAATGTCCAAAATACCAAAACTATAATATGTACATGAAGAAAATGAATTATTTCATAAATAAGAGGAAGAAATTAAAAATAAAAATATTCAGATCTAGTCAATGTAAAATGAGGTCAATAACCTAAGACGATTAAATCAAAGTCTTATTGATGTGGATACTGATCTTAGGGAGAAGAATGATTCTCAAGATGATGAACTGAAAAATGTCCATAAATATAAAAAAACAAAACCTAATGAAAATGATGAGAATTACAAGTCTGGTTAAATTCAGAATCTAATATCCAGAAATGATGATTTTGAAACATTACTATTTGAACTCGTTTAGAATAACTAAAGGATAAAAAAATTGAATTTATGTTGTTCATATTATACTTATCAAGAAACAAATATAATAATGTAGAATAGTGACATAGTGGATGAGATCATATCTGAATTAAAAGATGAGATGAGTAGACCATGGAATTTATAGAAAAGACATAATGCTTAACTTGAATCAAGGGATATGAATATTAAATAAATAATAGAATATATAGAATAAATGAAAAAACATAAATAGATAAGTCCAATGAAAATGAAATCCAAAAATAAAAGATTCATTTAAATTTTATTTCTTTATCTTTTGGCTGGTGATGATGAAATGAGATGAAAATTTTTTATTTATGAAGAGAAAGTAGAAAATATTTTCCAATCTCAAATGCAATATAGTTTAGGAAAATATTTATTAGATATGATGACCCCCTCCCATGCATGATAAAAATTAATATATGAATACTTATAGCATTATGAAAAATCATGTAGATGCTGGAGATACACCAAAAAATGAAATTACTAGTTTAGTAATTGTATGTTCTAATTATTTGGAACATGTGGTCATACATCATGTTATTTTTAGAGGATATGGAATAATTTTTTCTCTTTGAAGATAAAATTATTTCTAAATATATTAACCATTAGAATGTTCTGGAAATATCTACGTTAAATATCTCTTGGAAGAAATATATTGTTATGTATTATTACTATGGTGTAATGGGATAAAACACGAGTATGTGTTTAGAAGATCGAGGGTTTAACACCAAAAGTACTCTGGAAAGATCAACATCATAGCTGAGATATAAGTAAATAAGTATGGTATTAATAAAAAATGTTTATATATTATGATTATCAGAATTTAGAATAACATTACAGCAAGAAGAAAGAGGGTAAGGAAAATGAACCCAAAAAGAGATCCCCAGCACAGGTATTGTGTAATGAAAAATAATATACTAGCTGAATACATGGTATAAAAAAATATAGGTTTATAGCCTTAAGAGAATCATAAAGAGATCAATTAAATGTGTATCAATCACCTCCTTTTTCACACTCTCAAAATCATTATTGGATTTAATGTGAAAAAATGGATGAAAAATAAATAAGATACACCAATTGTGTTACATATGATTGTACGTTTAGGGAAACACCCACCCCCAGTGCATTTGAGTAATTTTACTCAGGTAATTGATAAAATAAAGACGAATAATGAATTTCCTATGAATGTAACATGTTTTGATATAAGGAAAAATGTGAAGGCAAGAGAAGGAGACCTCCAATGGGAGAAGAAGCAGCAGAAGAAGACTAGTTGAGAGATTCATACCCCAAGAATGATTAATTAAAAAATGGAATTCCAGTGTAGTCTCAAACATGAAAATTTCTACTATTGGATATAAATAAAAAAAAGTGATGAAGTCCATACCCAATTATCTGAATTATTAGAAGAAGACTCATAATATTGGTAATTAATATTTAGTGATATGGCCAGCATAGAAGAGGTTTTCAGGGATATTGGAAAAATCTCAGAAAGAGTAATTTTTTTTGAAATAATGTATCAATGGTTTGATATTCCCGGATCGACCAAAATCATCTTCTTGATGATTGAGGATATTCCCCTCTCCTTAGGTTTATAAATTATATTAACTATTGTTAATGTGTTTCTGGTTCAATGGGATACACAATCCATGTATAAGTGACACAAAAATATGAAAAATGACGATGTGATGTGCTTAATAATTTCAAAAAATTAAATGTAGTCATAACAGATGAATAATTAATATATAATAATTCTTTGAAAGGATTAAATGGTTTATTGATTCCGGAATTGTATAGATGTAATTGAATGTATTATAAAATAACTGTGTTGTTAAATCTATCTCTATATTCCTATATAAGCTTATAACCTAGAATCACCTTAATTTTTTTGATGTCTTATTGCAAAGTTCCACATGGAAATAAATGAAGCCATAGAAGATGAATGATTTTGTGTCAAATCATTAGTCCCAACAACCAGAAGAGATGAACATCATAATGTTTAATTTAATATCATAATTATAAGTAAGTTCCATATGGGATACAATAAATGAATGTTTATTTAATATAACATCAAGAAAACCTTATAGAGGAGAAGTAGAAAAACACATGTATTTCATTATTTTCTATTTTGATCTAACAACATGGTATCAGTTGAATATTTTTAGGATACCATGAATATGGGTGATAATTTCAACAATCCTTTTATATGAGGCTACCAAATTAGTTGAAATAAATGATGTCACCGCAGTAAATAACAAATTGAATAAATAATATAATACTGAACAATTTCTATACCGAGTCATTAAGGAGATACAAAAATCAGGGTGAGTAGATGTATAAAATGTTGATAAATTATTTTAATGATGATGATGTAGCTAGAGATGAAAACTGGGTTCTAGCTATGAATGAATAGTTCGGCCAGATTGTGAAGAATGAGACTTTAGTGATTATTTTAAGGACAATAGATAATAATGTCATTGAGACTAAATGGGGAATTTTTTAATTATATGAATGATTATGTCACAATGATTCGAATAAAAAAACTAGTGTGAAAATAATACTCCCAAATATATGTTATTGATATTAATGAGAAATTTTCACATGTTGCATGGATAGAGATGATTATACTATTCATGGACATTATAGTGCAGTGGAAATTAAATGTTTTTCAAATGAATGTCAAGTATGCATTTATGAATGGGGTTATGGAAGAATAAGTTTATATCATTAAGACATATAATTTTCTCATACATGAATATGATAAAAAAAATTCTTCAAAAAAATAATTTGTATGCTTTGAATTGATCACCAAGAGCATAGTATTCATGGATAGTTTATTTTCTGAAGAAGCATAGTTTTTAGCGTGGTGGAGTTTATTCAAATCTATATTTTAATAATGAAATAAATCAAATTATGATGGTGTTGGATTCTAATGATGAAATAATATTTTTTGGATTATATGAAGAATTTCGTATTGATCTTTCCAAATTCGGTAAAATTGAATTTTATATGTCAATGATTATGAAATTTTCCACGGTTTACAGTTGAAATGATGGAGGAATGGAACTATAATTTATCATCCCAATGTGTCAAGGATGTTCTGAGAAAATTTCGAATGGAAGATACCAAGGTAATAAATATTTTGGTTTCTAGGAAGATGAAACTATCAAAATATGATGACAACATAGAAGTTAATATCACATAATATAGGAAAATCCATAGATGTTTACTATACTTCATAGTTACAGGACCTGACATTGATTTTTCCACATACAAAGAAGAGATATTTCAATGGAATACCAAGGAATGCCAAATGGTTTCACATAAATGAATACTTTGTTATATCGAGTGCATTGTGGAGTTCGGTTTGATGTATAATGAAAAATCACACAAAGATCTATTTCGATATAAAATGAATATTGTGTAGGTTTAATAGATGAAAGTAAATCAACAACATGTGGTGCATTGTATATTTATAGATTCTGTATTTCTTATCTATGAAACATACAACATTCTATTTCATTGAGCACTGTATAATCGTAGTATTTTATAGCCACTCAAGCATGCACACAATTATTATGGATAAATAATAAGCTCAATGATATTGGAATTCAAGTGAAGTCTCTAATCAGAATCCATTTTTAAATTCATGTGCCATAAATATAAAAAAATTCTATCACTCAATGAAAAATACATTGAAATAAAATATCATTTCATCAATGATAAGTTATATAATGTTCTTGTTATGTTGGAATATGTTCCTATTGAATAACATGTTGCAAACATTTTTAAAATTCCATTACCCAAGAAATCCATTAAAGGGAAATGAAAAGGATCTAAATGATCAGTTGGCTCCCCTCACTTGAAATAGTTTCGATGTGGATCCCCCCAACCCCCTCTCCCAGAGACATGGTTTCTTTTTTCTTAATGTAATATTTTTTGTTCTATACCCATTTTAAATCATAAAATAAATGACCTTTAGTTGCATTGAGAATGTGGGATAAATTATTATATTATTGTGCTCTTAAAATTGAGAAACGCCTTATTCAGACATGGGGAGAATCTGAAAGGTGGAGTGGAGAGATATGGGGAGTTTAATTAGTTAGGGTGAGCAATGATGTAGGGGTGGGGTGGGGGTATTAAACCATGCAATGATAGATGTATTTGATTAAAGGATATATGTCAGGATAGCTAAGGATTGTGATGAAAATAGATGAATGGTTTTCGAATAGAATGAAATGATTCATTGATGAACATTGCAGTAATCTATTATTTCTCACAACGAGAATGGATCTTGTGTGATTAGATTATCTGTTCAGCAAATCCTTGATTAATATCTTAATGATAAGATGAGAGTGTTGGTGATGTTGGATTTAGATTTACATTAATATAAAATAATGAAAATAGTGTAAACTGACCCAAAGGGGGATACAGTTGGAAAAAATCCCTCAATATGTCCTCTTGGCATGTTTTTTAGTGTGATTGTGTATTTTTAGTAGGCCATATGACCAAAAATTAGCATGAATGGTTTTTTAAGAATGTATTTTTTTAAGGTGGTGCAATTTACTAATTTTTTACAAATATTTGGGCCTCATACTCAATTGTATTGTTTTTAGAAAAGGGTTATTATTACATATGGGTACACAATATGGAGTCCATGAATAATGGTTCTAATATTTCAAAATCGGTACATGGAATGTTGAAGGAAATGAGAAAAGTAATGGAACCGCAAAGCGCAAGACATGGACCACATACTGGATTGGTTCGAGCAGAGAAAATAGTTAGCGGTGAAGGCATGTGGTATGTGGAAGGAATGTGATACATGGAAGCCCTATGGTATGTTGGATGGATAGAAGTCTAATGAAATGATGTGGTGATTTAATAAACCTTGAAGGGTGTCATTCGTGAAAATGTTATGGTGATTTGGGCTTCGGTGAAGGAGGAACGACAATACACAGACCACATAGGAACGAACTGTTCATAGTTGAAATAATAGATGGTGAAGTCAGTACCACATTAATGATTAGGGAAATCTAGGAATATATGATTATTTAATATATTTACCAATTTTATAGTGCTAAAACCATGATTATTGATGAGTTATTTTCATAAGAAAAAATTATTGCCCGAGGAATTTGACTATTTCAGATGGTGGTTCATGAGGAAGGATTCCATAAAGGGTGAAGTAGTTCACAGAACCAATTTCACGGAATGATTTTGTGAGGAACATAATCATAAAAATGAAGAAGTTTTTCGCTGAAGAAGGAACTCCATAGGTGGTATGCGTGAGAAATTAAGGTACATGAATGTTTGGAATGCACATGGTGGTGGTACATAGAAGCAGAGAATAAGAATTCAAGGAAGGAGGATGGTTCATGGAAGCTGAGGTCAGTTTGCAGAATCAGATGTAGTACATAGAAGGGGGAATCCACATAGCATACCAGCTACATAGTACATGGGGGACGAATGTTGGTATGTGAATAAATCAAGGTAGTTTACGGTGGACTCATGGAATCCGGTAAAATGGGTAAAATAGTTCACGAAATAAATTCTGCGAACCTAATAGTATATAGAATAGAAGAATTCTTATATAAGTGAAAAAGGGACTTCTATAGTGAATCATACTACAATTGATGATGCTTTCATTAATTATAATTATCAGACCTAAATGTGCATAAACATTGTTTTCATCCCTTCGTAGAGAAATTATAAAAGGAAGAGGAAAATGGTTATCCTTCCCACTAGTAGTGTGCCAAATAAATAGTCATAGGGAGTGACCCAGGGGAATGCGGTGAGCGGACCCAGAACATTGTAAAGGCAGTGATCCAAGGAAACAATTATCCATAAAGAACCTTGTAATTTGAATTGATCCATATTGGATTTAGTGCATAGTAACTTCACCATTGTATTCTCCTTAGATGTAGCCCAGTGAGGGTGAACCATGTTAAAATCTACGGGTCCTTTTGTTTTCATTATTTATTTACTTTCAGTGAATTATCAACAGAAAAAATTGGAATGTACTAAATCAACATTGACATTAAAGAGAATAATAAGAGACCCTTATTATAAAGAGGTCATGATAGAGTGGGGTAGTAATATTTTTAAAAATAATTTTCATACCCTGATTCCCCACCCTTTAAGGGTATATTGACCCCTTTTAGACATAGCAAAAAAATTCCCATTTCTTAATTGAAATTTTTTACCGAAACATATTTATTGACATTTCCAAAATATATTCCTTCTTAATTTTTCATAAGTATTCATGTAAAAATAAATTTATTCTAACTAAAACAAAAATTCTCAATAGTCACCATATTTTATTTTCAACACCAATTACCACAAAAATTAAAATTACTAATGTATATCAAAAATGATTAATTTTATATAGCATTATAAAATAAAAAATTATTCTAATTTTTACATTAGAAGATGATCTTGATATCATATCATATTTTAATTATTCCCTAATTTCAAATTATTTTCATTAGTTATAAAATTTAATTCATGTGACATATCCTCAATGATTTTCATATCTTCTTCATTATTGAAGATTATACAAAGAAACTCATCATTAAATAAAGATAATCTATACTCAATATCCATATTCATTAATATTAGGACATGTACATGTATGGATATTTTCAAATAGATTTTTACTCATTGTGTGAAATACTATTATATCCCTTAGTTTTCATCATCACGATGAGTGATCTCCTCATATATACATCTAAAAATTGCACAATTATATGTAATAATTTTGTTCTGGAAGTTATAAAAGATATCTTTAATAACATAAATTGATTCATCTTGTGGATCCATATAATTTGTATAATCACAACTAATACATGGATCTTCAATACTATAATTTTGGAATGATATTTATGGTATCCATTATCAACATGAAAATGATAATAATGTATTATCTTCATCCTTTGGGGTGCACTCAACCACTAGATCTAATTCTTCCATGCATGTTTTTTTCTATCCTGATCTACTAAATGGGAAATAATTATTCGTCCCTACGTTTCTCATAGTATGCATATTTTCATCATCTTTAAAATGAGTCTTAAAAATATATGTATTATAAATACATTATGTTTTATTACAATCACATTTTTTAGAATCATATTATTTTAGTGACACCTTTCCCAACTTCTTCACATCTATCTAATTTCATTACATTGTTGTGTCGGAAATAATATATCGCATATTTTTATTTTAACATACTGAAAAGGTTTCAATAAATCTTCATATAATATTACCTTAGTAATGATAAATTGAAATCATGAAACATTAAAATCTAATATAGGTTTAACAAACATATGACATTGATTCCAAATGAGCTCAATTGGATGAAACAACACTTTTAAAGGCTGATTAAAATTAAAGTGTCTTTTTACCAATTAAGACAAGTATCCCTTTGTTACCTTGTAATGAGATTCGTTACTGTATTGGTTTATACCTATTTATTTTTATTATGGTTGGTTAGATGGATTTTATATGTGGAATAAAGAAGTTTTAAAAGGGAACACCATGATTGGCAATGTTTTTCACCTCCATGAGGAAGATGATGTCCCTTGTATATGGTGGATTTTATCACAAACAAACAAAATACCATTCATGTCATAATTTAAATCCCGATAATTGGCCGGAACATGAACTCATTATCATAGAAATTATGAGGTACAATTAAATATTGTGATTTGTTCACATTTTTTTAAAAATTTGGCTTTTACTACAGTGAAGTTGGATCACTAGTGTTACCTTAACTCTCAACCAGACTATAAGAATTAATATTATTATTCTTATATAGTGTTTAGTTAAGATAAATTTATTTTTTTCAGCCTTTTATATTATCTAATTATATTTTATGCTGGATAATCATCATCTATTTGGGCAATATACGATCTACATTATATTAATTAAAAATTCTTATTTATCTCATTATCATAAATAGTGGGTAAGAAATATAATTTTCATGAAACACAAGTTCCTTATTTATCTCTAATTAATATATAATATTTATAAACAATCGAAATACTTGATCACTTTATATACACAAATATCTAGCACCTAGAAATCACATTGTCAGACCTAACATTTTTTCATAACCTACATGAATAAATTTTCAAAAAATAATATATTTCAGTATTATTCGTCCTAAAATATATTATATTTAATGTAGAAGGTTATACATCATTACTTTTTGTTGTATTTTTATTTTAAACCTTATAAATCCCTTTATTTAAGGAATAATTGATTTATTATTAATATTTATAAAAAATAGTATTAAATTCACATTTTGTTAGAAAACTATCATAATTTATCCCCATTTATTTCATCAATCACTGTAAAAAATAAGTTTATTCATTTTGAAATGAGAAATTAGAAAATAAATTTTCTATTTTGTTTTCACGTATCATTAACATATATCCATAAAAATCATTTTCGTCATTTTATTTCAATGATTATTCATTAATTACACCATATCGTAAAACATTGAATATTATCTATAAATCAATTAATATAATATTAGTTATATTTCATGCAACATTTTCACATTCAATATATCGTTAAATTCGTACTTGAATGTTGAATTTACCCTGTTTCATTTCCAATGTCACCTGAAAAAACTATATCACAATCATTTTTCCTATATCATTTAGTCTAATAAAACATATTGTTGGATGATTCATCGAAAAACATATTAAACATCTATTTTTCATCATTGAAATTTTTATTAGACTCATGCATGTTTCATCATCATATTCCGCCATAATCAATTATTTTACTATAAAAATAATCTCACACACATGGAGACACAGACAAATATTTTCTCATTATCTCGAACACATCATCAATGTAGTGTAATTGAACAATTTTCCCATACCTTAGTGATGGTAGATCGATTTTATAAATGTGTTCATGAAACTTATAAATGATGACCTCTCATGAATCTATAAACACTGATGATTTTATATATGTTTAATCATACATTGAGGTATATATACCATATGAAACCCATGTTTTGTATATGTTTCTCTAACTCATAATTATCTCATCACTAAAAATAATATCTCTTTCATGAAACATTAATTTAGGTTCTCAATTTTTCTCATGAAAAATCTCTGTTATCCATTTTTATTTATCTTCACAATCCTTGTGTCAAATTTTATATATTTAATGCATTATTTATACCTATATATCTCCCGATCAATCATGGAACATGTATTCACGATTTATTTTCATTGAGTGGAAATCTTTTATTCATTTCCTAACTGAGAACTTATTGGATTTCATTAGATATAAGAAAAATTATTCACTGATAGACATTGTGATCATTATTGAATCAAAAATTATTTGGATACTCTATTTAATCTACAATATGTTATATAATTAGTCATCAATCTTATGCTAGTTCAAAGGTACCACGTTCTATCCGTCGTAACGAGGAAAAGATCATTTCTCATCAAATAAACGATTATTAAACATTACAGAAGATAAATGGAGGATTCTCAGGAATATTAATCACATAAATGTTCTACATTAATCATTTTTCACATATAGTCTATGATAATCACATAAAAGAAATATCTTAATACCCATGTATGATCTATGTTATTCTTCATGGAATTAGACTTCTTCATATATAATATTCCATTTCATGGTCAATCAATATACATCCTGGAATATTCATAGTAGATATTCTTCTAATATGATAGATAAAAATTTTAATGATCTATTCAAAAAACATGTTATGAATATGGAGTATTAACTTCATAACTCAAAAAATGATATCTCATTGAATGAATCTACTACATGAGGTAAATTTTAAACAATTCATATAGTTGATCACATTTAGTTCATATTGATGATCCCATGTTGAACTCTTAGTAACTAAAATTCAACTAATGGATGAACCTCCTAGTTACTCAACCTCAACTTCCATTGAATATCAGAAATCATTAAAATTTATATGGTTGGGAATTTGGTGGATAAAAAATAAGAAAACATAATATTAATCAGTTAGATAAAATATCCTTAATTATATGAATTATTTTTTAAATTAGATGATCATTTATCTATATGCTATTTACATCCTTGACTATCCTAGATGGGTTTGGAATTTTTTTTTAAATCCGATAAAATTGGATACAAAATCTTTCATATAGAATTCTAAACATTTATTTTTTCTCAAACTCATCTTCAACATAAATTAATACCACATAATATCATTACAACTTGTTATTAAATAATAAAATATTGGATGCACATATCTATTCCTCCATCATTTTGTTGTAAATAATGTACACAATTTTAACACTATTATATCATGTTTATGGAACTTAAAGGTACATCACTCATTGTAATGCTTGACATCCAACATCACATGACTAAATTATCATGTGATATCATTATTTAAAATGATGAACTGATTTTCCTCTATGTTTTCATCCTCCTAATGATTATTCCTCAGAAGTTCAAGATAAATTCATGATATTATTCTTTTGAACATATTATAAAACATTGGAAAAAACATAGCACAACACATTAGATTTTATCTTCAATAAATAAATTTTTAATGAGGGTTGAACTAACCTGAAAAAAGTATATATGATTTTTATACCATTATTTTTTTTGTATTATTTAAAAAATAATTTTTTATTTTATTTGGTGTGTTATTACTATTTGGTAATGTTTTCCGTGATGACAGATTTTAAAACATGAAATATCCAAATATAAAGACATATAAATTATTAATTAAAGGTATACGTTTCCCATTTTAATCATTAACATATATAAATCTAATAATTAAAACATTTCTTATTTTTATATCAATTATTTCCTAGAAAAAACAATATAATACTCAATTGTGAAATAGTTATATCTACAAAAACATTTTTATGTGAAATTCTTACGATATACCATTAATAATCAATGAACAATTGAATTTTTTTTAATAGAAATGACCGGATCAGTACAATATAAAAAATAAATTGTGAAATTAAATAATATTTTATTGGTTTACCCTTGGATTACATTTTAAATAAATACTAAATGTGTAAAAATCAATAAGGGGAAAAATAGTGTATTATAAATCAAATCAGGGAAATTAAAATTGTTTTTTTCTCAAATAACTAATATAATATTATAATATAAATACAATATTATCCTACTCTCTAGTAAAAATATTGCAAACATTTATAGAACATGAAAACATCTATCATCTGTTATTGAATTCAATATATTCATGGAATCTATTAAAAAACATTATACCATGGATCACTACATAAAAATTGTTAAAAAAGATAACAATATCCCAAATATGAATAATGATACATGTGAATATTACATATTTTATCCATCATGTAATATATTTTTACCTAATTCAAATAGTGTCTTATTATATTACTTTTGAGAATGAGACAATTTACTAACCATCCGAAATTCATATCCAAGAACTAATTTATCACATACTATGAATGAAAATCCATCATTGAGTAAAGGATACAACTAACACAACTTGAAACAAAAAATATATTATTTAACCATCCCAACACATTCTACACTAACCACTATTACACATCAGTCGTAGTAGATGTTGACAAAAATAATTTCAATATATAATTTATTATTATAATTTTACTTCCCCTAAATTGTAATATTTTAATATAATTATTAGTTCATAAACATTATATTTTTTATGATATTAGTAATAATGTGGACTATATCTTGATAGTCATCATAGGATAACAACTCTACCATTTTTTAATGGCTATATGAAAAAATAAATTTAATCCAATTTTGAGTGTTACCTTAGATACATTGTAGAGGAACTGTCTTCTCATTGTTACATTATTCACAGGATATATGATGAACAAAATTCATCAATTTCTAATATTATTTATATTAATCAATTATAATGTTAATGAAAATATTCATTACTATTTTTGAGAAATGATGAGTTTATTTTTTGTTTCTAAAGTTTTCTTCAACATAGTCCTCTGAATAACAATTTCCCTTCATAATTTCTATAGTAACCACTTATGATAATTTCTCTGGAATATAAAATTTATAATGTTCAATATTTTAAATCACCCATATTCTATTGTACTAAGCAGTAATTCCATGGTTTTCCCCATTCGAAAAAATATGTCTCCAAAGCCATACTGTATAACTATGTTTTCTCCATTAATAGGCTTGTACTTATCACCTTTATCAGTCTCCTCTATGCCCATGTACAAGATGAGATCCCAATCACCATGTAATGATCCAAATTTATAATATATATATATATTATACATTTTTAAATGAATTTTAATTTCATTACACAAAAACAATCTTGAGTACCACTATGATTTACTGCACTTTTGAACTGGTATACAAACCCAATTGGTTCATAAGGTTTCTAAATCTTCTCCCATATAGTTCCTCATAACATGAACACCTCATAGCCGTATCACACGAAATACTTATCATCATAAACTATGGAAAAGAAAAATAGTAATGTGTGATCTCAAATGCCAAGTAAGGGTTAGAAAAGGAAGTAAATAAACAAAATTTGAGCATAAGGGTTTGAGAAAATGATCATGACATGTAAATACCATAACCTATATATAAAATATTAAATTATTTGGTCATCTAATAACTATTGGATGTTCATACAACATTAATCATAATGAAATCAATGAACATGATCCATAAGGGAATAGAATTGATATAAGATATGGAATTTTTTTGAACACATAGGAATAGAAAATTATATAATTAATAGTAATGTATCACTTCCCAAACTATCAATGTTGACTGGGTTCACCACCTAAACCATCATAGTAGTTAAGGTTAACATCTATTACTATCATAATGGAAAAAGTCCCTTACCGAACTCCATCACTCTCTATTTTATTCCTATATATCTAATGAGATATCAGTATTTTCATAATGAATTTATGGAAGTCCAATGTCCAGCCCATAACATAACGAAAATCATATATACATGTGAAACATGAGCATAAAATATTCATCATATAAGGACCAAACATATAAAATGTGATTCATATACATTATATTATAACATATCCTATGGAAAAAAATTCATAATCATTTAATCATTTTCTCTTATAATTACCCATAGAAAATAAAGTTGTATTAATAATAAATTTTATCATTGTATAACCCTTATAAGAAGAATCATGTTTAATAAGAATTTTATTAGGGTACAAAACTTGTAAGTGAAAAAACATTCAAAAATATCATGTTCTCATTAACATATACCATTAATTGAAATAATTATAATAGTATCCTTGAATAATTAATCCATTAAATAATAAGTAATATCAAAAGATAACATCTTAGAAGGAAAGTTATTTTTGAAATAAAAATCACATGGAACATTTTTTGAGGAATATTTTCCTTCCAGTTTCATAAAAAATTAGAACATAAATTTTTTCATAATAATTTTCCATGAAAATAAAATAACTCAAACTAAATGTTAAAAATAATTGAAAATACTTTTTTTTTTGAAAATAAATTTTGAAATTTATAAAGTACAATTTAAAATATATTTAATTTATTTATTAAGAAAAAACATTTCAACTTTGGAAAAATAATTTGAAACATTGTACATTACAAAAATAATTTAAATTGAAAATAAAAATTAATACTTATAATTTAATATTTTCAACACCGAGTTTTCATGATAATGGGAAATGTCTTATATGATAAAACAACGATTCCTTTCGAATTTTAGTTAAATACAAAACGTGCCTTGTTTTAATAATGATAGAAATATTCCTTCAATAAAAAATAAAAAATTAAAACATTGATAAATTTTATTTATCAAATCATTTTATGAATGCTAAAATATTTTTAGAGATATTTTTAGAAAACCTTTTTATTGATGAAAACTGCTATTTACAAAAATGTGATGTGAAGATGATTATATTTAAAAACATCATGTTGGAATATTATGTAAATAAATAGTGTAAAAAAAATATGAAACATTAATTTTAGTGAAATAACAATAGTATAGTGAAATTAATGAGTTTTTTTAGAGATGGATCAGATGATTTCATCAACATAAGCATAAATAAAAACATTCCTAATAAATTATGAGATTCTATTATAAACCCTTAACTAATTCAGTAAAATTGAACCATATAACCCATGAAAGAGATATCATTAGAAGAATATTCAAATAACAATAATTTTATGGATAATCCCCATAAAATAAATTCAAGGGAAGTATATACACTGCAAAAAAGAAAGAGGTGGTAAATACAGCTTGTGCTTCATAGAATTTAAAAGTTAATTGGAAATCCCTTTCCATAAGTCTGTACATCATTCATTCATGATAATATAACCTATATCATTAATATAATTTCATTATTCATAAATTTAAAAACCATAATCATATTTATCATACCATATATTATCTACTTTATTATTCATTTATGAATATATATTTGTTAAAATATTATTTTAGGAAATAATTACATTATTTTTCATATGTTTTATGATATATTGTTTTATTCCTATTAAATTTGAAGCAATAAAATAAGATATATAAATTAAAAAATTACATAAATATCCCAAATATTTTTTATATATCTATCTAAATTAATACATTATTGATAGTGATGAAAAGTTAAATACATTTTTCATGAAGACAGTAAGGAATATATACGCAAAAACAATGTATCTATTTCTAATGTTATTGATAGAATGAATGTTAAAAAATATATTACTAGTAAAAAATAATTATAATTTTATATATATCATTTATTTTCATTAATAAAAACCATATTACCTTAAATATAAATAATGAATGAAACATATCATTTATCGAGTCGGTAGTCCACCGTACACTCAAAATAAATTTTCGTATCACCAACTGAATAGAATTTAATATATTATATGTGGAATTATAAATGAAGAAGTAAAATTAATGTAAAAATATCCATTATATTGATTTAATCTATCATTACTACTTCCCTTGTAAAATATAAATTAAAAAAATAATCACATCGGTTTATGAGGCGGTAGTCCACTATAAAGATGGGCGACATTATTATTTCCCAATTAGTTGGAATATAAGAAGGTATATGTGTTATTATAATTATAAATGTATAATAATATCATGATAATAATTTATAAACATTTTTTCCATCATTATATCTAGTTGTTAAATCTGGGGATGAAAAATGAATAACATCAGTTCACAGGACTGTAGTTTGTCCAGCACATGAATTATGATTTCAGATACCATTTTATGGAAGAGTATTTTGATTTTTTTATTTTAATTATCATTAAAACATCTCATTGTATGTAATATACTAATGTTATAATATCATATTTTTCTAATAAGATTTTATGTTGTTGGATGATGAAATAAAATCAAAACACTTGTTGAATAATGATACCTCTTCTCCAGGTAACATCGTTAGGATTGCACAAAATGTATTCCTATATTGGATTTATAAAAAAATACTAATGAATATCGGAATATAGTATTTAAAAAATTAAATATAATTTTATTTCTTGGATCGAGAAAATGCTTTGTGCTGTTTATAAGTGTACTGAGTGAACACTTGTAATTTTTGAAATGAAAAGTGTGTAAACAGGTTTTTTTAAAAAACAAAAGTCTCTAAAATGATCCAGTATCAAACCATATTGGCAATAAGGCAAATATAAGTCTATAAAATATGTTTTGGACATGTATTTAGATCATTTTTAAAACATCATACTTTATTTAGACGCCATGTAAATCTATTTTTACATTATCTCTGGTAAATTATTGTTTTACAGTTTTTACTGTTAATTATAGTTAAAAAAATAATATGAAATTTTTAGATAATATAATTTATTTTATTTCCAAATATTGAATCCAATTTTCTAAATTCCATTCAAATAAGTGCAGAAATTTAATTTTAAAATTAATCTAATAATATGATAATAAATTTTTTTTCCAAAGTAAAAATGTTTAAATGATTAAATTTTTTATATCTATATTAAATATTAATTTGATTCCATTGACATACATTGGATTAATAGTTTTATTAATTAACTCATTATAATTTTAAAACCATTTAAATTTTATTTTATTATTTAAATCTTTAACATAAAAGACTATTATTAAAAAGAAGTAGTATTGTTCATTATTCATTAAATAATTTATCATATCAATAAATTATAAATAAAATAATCCTAAGTAAATTTTGAATTTATTTATTGAAAAATTTTGTTTATTTTTCTAATAATATTTTTAAAATATGACGTATTTATCTTCAAAATAAGTATTTTTGGAGAAAATAATTATTTTAACAACTCTAATTTTTTCAAGTATTAATTTTGAATATTATCTTGATTTCATATACAAACACTAAGATGTCATAAGATTATAAGCTCAGGTGAGCCCAGAAATATTATTTTTAAAATACTAAAATTATTAATATCACTCAGGAATTGTTTTCTTTATAATGTTTAATAACACAGAAACTTAGGGTTATATCAGGAATATTATGCCATCATTATGTTCAGAGAATGCGCGTTACCAAAGGCATGGAAAAATGTATATAGGCTTTGTGGTTTTTTTAAAATTCGTTCATGGGAATAACTAATAATAAATATTAATAATTAAATTTATTTTATTATCATGGAGTATTGAAATATTTTACAGTATAAATATATGGTTTTAATGAGATCTAAGGTTTGGTAGTAAGCCCTAACTATTTAGAGGATCATTTGAGGAAATAATTCTTGGTGAATGACATTAGATGAGGTTAAATTGAGATTGAGGATTGTTGTTCCATCAGAGTTCATAGATCTCACCCACGATATAGATGAAAGATCATTATTCATCAATGAATGATCCAAACTATTGGTATGATCTTTCATTTTTACTGATTACATATATTTATTTTAGCATAGTATAATGTGAATCAATTATAAGAATACGAATTTATTCACACTTTGACAATTAATTTTTGTGGTTGATTTATATATTGGTCTATTATTCCCTACTCTCTCACCAAATTCTTTTAATATTGATAGAGGATGAATGAAAAGGTAAAAATTACCATTCATCATGTTTATGGTTTCATTTGATATTATACATCACCTTTTGAGGTGGTTGGACTCTTTCTTATTTCTGTTTGGTCATGTATTTTTTCGCTTTATCACTTTCAGTACGACATTTTCATAATATAATTATGGGATTATATATTTTTCTATGCATTGACTTCATTTGGATTACATTTTATAATTTTATTATTATGGATATTTTTTGTGTACATGTACATTACGATAATGTCTCCCATGTGTGTGATAAGCCAACTAGGTTATAGTCCCTATCCTTTTTCCTATTCAATGTAGACATGGTGTAATGAAATCTTATGCTCCGTTAGGCTATGATGAGATTAAGTTGTATGAGAGGAGTCAGTTATACCATGGTTCTGTAAAATATGAGATTGGTGTGGGGTTTATGGAATCATTGTTAAGTGTTTGGAGTTTAAATTATGTGCTAGGGACTACTGTGGGAAGAAAAATTGATGAATCCATAAACATAGACTCTTATTTTCCACATTTTGTCTCCTTACATGTATAAATTAGTTCAAGGGACCGCATTGGTTTAGGATTCATAGAGGAAAGTTTAGTTTTTTCCATTTCCATTATTTATTATATACCCGGATATACTCTTTTCTAATGGTATATATTATTTATATCTAGATTCTCCCGTAAATAAAACCATCCAAGATTCCACTTTTGGATCATGGGGATGATCCTCTAAGTGATGAGGCTTCATTTTATGATATTTTACCATAGATGGTACCATTGAGATGCTTATTATCAATAAAACCACCCTTATAGTGGTCGTTACTGATTGATGTTCTAACCGTGGATGCACGCTAATAGAGTGTGTTGTATTATATCTAAAGGTAATGACCTCCCATATTTCGGGGTATTCTAGATCCATAGGTGGATGAGGACTGGATGCAAGAATTTACTTGATTTTATTCTCCTATGATTATGCCTTCATATGAATTGGTGGTCCTTATGATGTGTCTTCTTCAAGGATCCACTGAGAGATTTTAGATTTGGTTAACTCAATCACATTATGAGATAGCTCTATCCTAGATATACATAGAGAATATTTTTACGGAGTATTTTTTATGGAAACCTTATGATTTTTATGTATCTAAGAGATACATCATTTTCAAAAGGAAATTTTCACTATGGAGACGTATTCTATATGTTTTATTGATCACTCTCAACTATCCATAGATGTTATGTGAGACCTTTTGTTCAGATCTAGGCCCTTTTAGAAATTATTATGATGAGATATCATATTTTTAGTTATAAAACAATCCATTCTCAGTAATGATGGAGTGCTAAATGGGGCCATGGTGGTAGGGTGATTCCAATATGAGAATACTCTGGTAGTAGGTTCTGGATGTGGGAACCTAGGAGCATAAACCTTGGAATCCACTATTCAATGGTATTTATAGGTATTCATGAATGTTAATGATTTAAAGAGATAATCTGAGGACATAAGATCAATTTTGTGGGGATCTCTAGATACCTGATATCATCTGAGGGATGTGCGGTGTTTCTATTACAATTGAAAGGGAAATATTGCATGGAATTGTTTGAACCATCTTACCGAAGATCATGTTATGGTCGTGGGATAGCCTATGTAGTGACAGATGCAATATGATAGACTTCTATTGGAAAATGGACATAGATGTATGGATATTAGATTATCTATATATGGACATAGGGAGGACTTATTTCAAAAACTTACCCTAGTGGACAACAACAAGCTTTTAGAGATTACTGTTTTGTCAAGCACAATTGTAGGCTATAGAGACCTATGCCCTGGAGTTTCTAGAGATGATATGAGATACAATCTATGTATATTCCTCAATAGCTTCATTACTGATAGAAACATGTGTGATTCATTCCTTTACCATAAATTCTCTGGTTCAGGACCTACATATTCTAATTTGTGCCTTTGGATTTACCCTTGTGCATTAGGACTTCAACATAAGGTGACTCAATGATTGTACAATTCTGCTAATAGTGTGATCTAATTTCGTTGATGTTATAGATTTAAATGGGGTCTCTATTAAGTAGTGACGATGTCTAGTGGTGTCAACATAGGTGTGGACACGTTATCAATAGTTCATGCACTAATTGACCGATTTAGGTTGTGGATGTGGTGTGTCGATGGTGATGGGATGTCATTTTCTATTATAGGTTAAAAGGAAACTGTTGTAGTGATGAAAATAATCAATCATATTAGAGTAGAAATGATTACTCACCAATTGTCTTGTATGAATCATAATGTATTTGATGTTATGGTATTCTTTTTCCCAATGATGGTGTAGGAGTATGAGGATAACATTCCATAGGACTTTTTGGGCATACCACCCCATAAAGAGCTAGACTTATGAATTCACATATAACCACAAAATAACCTGATATCTGAACCATAATATTGGATAACTCTCATAGAGGATTGTTAGTTGAGTGTGTAATTTTGATGACTTCTTCATGAATGTCTTCATCAGAACCAGTGTTTCCAAATAGGCATCCCAATAATTTTCACCATGAATATAGAAGGTAGAATTAGGTTATGTGTAGATTATTGGTTCTTGAACAAGGCGACCATAAAGAATTATTATAAACTACTAATGATTTATGATCTGTTCAATATGTTTTTTAGGGTTTTATGGTTCTAAAATATTGAACTACATTCAAGTAGATGACTTCGGTGAGTATTGGACAAGGATATAATAAAGCTGACTATCAGATGTTTCAATGGTCACTATGAGTACTTGGTGATGCCTTTTGAAAAAATGAACACTCCATATATGTTTATGGGACTTCTAATCTAGATGAATCATCCATTATTAGACTATATTGGGTGGTATTTTTTTATCATATACTATTGTACTCTACATATATTGACGAGAATATGAGACACATGAAGACGGTGTTGGATGGAATCTGGTAAAACATGAATTATTGGATTCTCTTGAAGTGTTTGGTATAGATTCAATAGGTATACATATTGCGACACATCAACACATAGTATGGAGTGGTAGAGGATTCATAGAAGGTTGAGGTGGTGCATGCATTGGAGAAAACAATGGGTGTTACTGAGGTGTGGAGTTTTACTAGGTTGTTCGGGTACTATATAAGAATTAAACATGATTTATATAGTGTTTTTTCACCTTTCCAAATAATTGACCTAAAATTAGAATCCTTTTTTATGGATGTATATGTGTCAACAATGTTTTTAAAATATGATTCAAATGCTGTTGACTGCCCCCATAATTATATTTTTATATAAGGGTGTTGAGTACATACACATTTGTGGTGAATCAAGGAAAAGGCATAGTTGTGTTCTGATATCGAGGTAGGTGATGATTTCCTATGGGTCTATGTAGTTGAAGATGTATGAGTATAACTACACATCCCACGATCTTGAGCTAGGAGAGGCAGTCTTTTACATGAATAAGTTGTGACAGTACATGATTTGTGAGTGTGTTATTGTCTTATATTATGACAAGAGTCTCAATAATAACTAATCTAATAAGGATCATAACATTATATACAGGTGATAGTAACATTTCCTCTTGGTCTATCACTTCATTATTTTCAATACTCATGGGAATTGGAAGATTGTGGGGTTACCTCTTTGAATTATATCTTATTCTCAATTGTTGGATGAGGAATCAAAGTAGTTGGCCTCATTAGAGATATCATTTTTGGAAAATTATGGTGCATCATATTATTAGTTATTGTTATTACCACACCTCTTTTACAATGCGTTATAAATGCTCAGAATGGAGATGCCTATTGTGATACCATTCATATGTACATACCAGTTGTACATGATCCTAATGGATTTTATATTTGTAGGTGCATGATATCCTTTTTATAGGATGGGTGAATTTAGTAGTTACATTACAAGATGAGTTGTAGAGGTAGTTTCATACATCCCCTTTACTAATACATCTATCTTGGAAATGATGTTCCACCAATTCCTACTTCAATTTTGGTGGCCTATAAAAAGGTGTTGTTTTTTCATTTTTTGTCTCTTGATGCCCCACATGTCAATAGGTAATGGATGAGCACTGGGATCCTGTGGATTTACAGAAACACATTGAGGATCCAAAATTGATGTGGCATGTATATCTATGAAATTTATTATAGGGTTACCACATTCATAAGGGGGACATGATTATATATGGGTGATTATATACTGAGTCACCAGTTTTTTCCACAATATATGTATAATAGATATGTGTTTTGTATAAATATTTTCACATGTGTACATGTAGGAGATAGTTTGACTCAATACAGTTCACCCATATATCATTCAACACCTTAATTTTCTCTTAACATTACGATTATGGATAGGATTTTTGGAGGCCTTTTGGAGCAATTTGTGTTTCATCATTATGTTTCACCCCACCATTGAATGTCAAACTGAGCAGAATATTCAAACCCTTAGTGTGGCACCATATGAGGCATTGTATGGGTTACCCAATAAGTCACAAAATTGTTGGACTAATCCAAATTATTTGGCACTCATGGGACCAATGTTGGTGTGAGATACTACATATGTGGTATAGATCATCTTGAAGTAGATGTGGACTGCATATATCTATCATAAGTAATATAAAGACCAATGAAGAAGGTATTTAGAGTTATAGGAGGGTGACCTTGTTTTCAAGAGGGTATGACCTCGACATTGATTGCGATGGTTTTTCTGTAGACAAAATTTTTCATTGAGACATGTTATACCTTTCCAGAAAATGCATACATTTGTAAAAGTGGAATACCCCTTAGAATTACCTATTTAGTTATACAAGGTACATTATATCATGCATTTGTTACAGTGGATGCTGTATTTGAATGACACAACAAATGTTATCGACTGGGGAAATCTTGAAATTGAGGATGGATATATAATTGTTCAGTAACAAATAGACTGTAAGGAAAAATATAAGATATTGCCTTATTGGAGATAAATTCACTTATTGAGTGTCTATTGGAAGTCTGAGAATCCTTAGGAAAGCACCTCGGATCAGGAGACCCAATTGTTCAATCTATTCCCTCATCTTTTTTTAGTTTTTTTATCTTTTCAGGTTAAAAGTCACTATGATAGGGATAATTAGATGATTTTAATTTATTTATATAATAATTTTTAATATTATATGGATTTTATTTAGATCAAAACTCTATAATGGAGTGAGAATCCATTTTCCTGTGATCCATTATTTCATATTTTAATATTATTAAAAATATTAATGTTGGGTGCAAATAGATTTCATGGAAAATGAAAGTACTCATAAACCATTATCAGATTTGAAATATAGGGACACCAAGGATTTTCAAGTTTGGAAAATACCCCAAGCACAAAATAATCCTTTTCAATGTCAAACATTTGGTTAAAATCCATCACGAGGGTAAATAATAATATAAACAAATTATTTTATATATTTTTTTATGTTTATGTAGTGACCTATTTTTCTCTATAAATACATGGTTATGAAGAGATATCATATTTTCCCACATAAACAATGAGTTATATAGGATTTTTTATAGGAATTTTTCTTGGGTAAATACATAGTATCATATCGGTTTAGGATTGAGGATCATTGCACCATTAGATATCCTGGATATCACCAACAATATCAATACAAGGTCGTTATTCATTAGTGGTCAATTAAAACATCAGGAAGTATGTATGATTTTTTGTTCCTCCCATTCATTTACCATGGTCGAATACTCATCAATAACATAAAAAAAAAATTCATTCATGCATAGATGGAAAATTTTATTGATGATTTTTTTCATTGACTATTAACTATTCATTCTTTTTTTTTGACAATGGATAATTTCCAAATGAACAAAAGTTGGGGTATGTCTCATATTTTATTTTCATGAATTTGATATTTTTTCACCTCATATGTAGGATACATACCCTACTATTTTTGGTTTGGAATGTATTTAAAAAATTTATCATTTTCATTACTTCATTTTCATACTATAATTTTTGGATTATAAATGTATGCATGTACTTATTTGATTTTTTTATTTTAGTGTTGTATATACTTAATGATGTGTGCCTAAGTATATGTTTATTGGGATATTTACTCACATGTTTTTGGAATAGCAACTCATTTGTTGGTATCCATCAACTGTGGTAGGATTATTGTGGTCATGGTTTGGGCACCATCAAGATGAGATGTGAAACACATTTTTATAAAATTGAAGTGCTAATTGAAAATGTGATTATTCATAATCATGTGTATATAAAAAATATAATTATTCATTATAATTTAATTGAATATATAATATTATCATTTAATTAGATTCAGTATGTAATAGTGAATTATATAATTTATTGATGAAAAATGTGTTTCTATGCTTAAAAATTGTTTTTTTAAAAAGTATTTTTCATTTTTTTAAAAATTGTTTTTATTTTTATTGATAATTAATTGGATGCCAAATAACTCATTTTTTATACTTGTATAAACCATATATTTTCATAATTTATTTATTCGTATTCATACAAATATTTTCAAGGTCAATGAAATAACTACCATTTTTAATAATAAATTTTTAAAAGTATTCCAAGATCAATTTAAAATTGGAGTTGCATATAAAAAAAGAGAAATGTAGTAAAATGTGTATCATAAGAACTCACTATTGTCTGTAAATAATACATCAAGAATATTAAATAAATTTTAAAAAAAATCCACAATATCTCATAGTCTTACATAATTCCTTATGATATTAAATTCCATCTTCACAAGAAGAAATTGTTCTCATTAAATAAGGGTTTAACATTTTCAATACCATTATTGGAAACCCACATATTAAAAATGGTTAATAAAAAACCCTCTTGACAAGAGTGAAAGGGATGTATGAAGGTCATTTATATTATAACATAATTGGTTTCTATATAGGATACCATATGAGGTATGTGAATATTTGGACATGGAAAAAAATTGCAAAGTTAAAACAATGATGAAGGGTCAGAAAGATCATTTATCACAAGAAAAAAAATGATTTAGTGGAAATAAAAACTACAAAACCGTAAACTATATATATTTGAAAAGGTCATTGATATAATTATTAATTATGGTTATATGATAATCATTAATTTTGTGATCCTTTTCTAAAATATAGGGAATTTTCATGAGTATATATTCATTTATGATTTCATTAAATTTTATAAAAAATGTCATCTTTTAGATGTGATTAGATCAATTATCTCATCTCCTTTTACATTTAGATATGAAGATGATATTTTTAAAGCACCAGTGGACCATAAGATTTATAAAATACTGATATCTTATTCCAACTATCACTACTTATTACCAAAAACAAACTTTTTAGAAAAGGTTATAGAATAACATTAATGACCTGATATTTCCCAAAATTATATTTAAAATTTATTGGAAAAATTCTGAGAACATGAGAAGTGACGAAGTGTGATTCTAAGGCATGGTGTGCCCAGATTAGTTAATTGCAATATGATATGTTTTAAATACCATATGCACAAGTATTTACTATTAAAATGGAAAAACAATCAAATATGCATCCATATCATAAATCTAATTGAATATTTATGTTCATAGAAGTGACATTACCCAAGGTGATCCCAAACAATGATCGGTGCAGGCTGACTACGAACCATTGTTTTTGGAAGTAACCAAAAAAAATAATTAAATAAAATTATTTTTTATTCAAATACAAATAACCCATGAATGGATATTTGGAAGGAAAATTTGAGAAAACCGTTGAGTTCATAATGTAGTGTTTTTTCTAGGTGCAACATAACTTTTGCAGAAGAAGGTATTTTATGGAAAAACCTAAAAAAGACGTAATTGTCATTAAATAATTTAAAGTTAAATTATTTTTTTTGACACAATGACGATTTCCATCTAAAACAATACATATTCAGAAATCCCAGGGTTAGCCGCAGAGCATTTAGAACACTAGAGAATATATAGGGATATTATAAAGGATACTCCCACTGTAAAACAATGATTGGATCTTGGATGGACGATCAGTGTGTGATGAAATCAATAGTTCTTTCCAACAATCACGGTGCAACTTTTTCCTTCATAATTGTTTGTACACAAAAATG
This sequence comes from Viscum album, assembly GCA_963277665.1. NCBI lineage: Eukaryota > Viridiplantae > Streptophyta > Magnoliopsida > Santalales > Viscaceae > Viscum > Viscum album. The sequence goes on from OY728162.1 coordinate 493,750,616, forward strand.
TTTGAAGTTATATTTTAAGTTATTTATTCACATGTTCATATAACTAACGATGAACGTGGATCAACCAATGAACAGTTTGTCATGTGGTTCGATCGTTCTTGTGGAAGGGATTGTATTGCGGGTTGACATGATTTTTGACTTGGTTTTCAAAACAAAACATCCCAATCATGATATATGACCAATAATCCATGTCCAATGATGTTATAACCTTTAGTTTTTTTCTTTTCTCCTATAATTATTCACTTTCATCACAGTTGGATCCCTGTGGACATGGACTGATTTTACCGGTTATTTCTGAGTATGATCAGACACCCGAATTTGAGGCAAACTGATAGAAAAGACACAACATAGTACATAGGGTCACGAGGAACCTAGATCATTGATCTCGCATAATATCAAGCATAATATGATCCCTAGTGGTCTGTGAAATGGACCTCTATTCGGGTTATGGAATAGTTTCTAGAGGAAGCACAATAGTGGTGAATAGCGGCCCAAGGCGGCCATGGCTTAGCCCGATTTAGGCGATCGGTGGCATGAATCTCGGGTTTCTATCTAGTAGGAGCACAATATTTATCCAAACATCGGGGTGTCTATAAAATGTTGAGCTCATTAGGGAGGCCATGTATGGGCTGACGAGCATGGGCTATGGTAGGAGGTCACAGTGTTGACTGGGGGTAACTGTTTGAGTCCACAGTGGTGTGTTGTGATGAAGCACAGTGTCATGCTGGAGGAACCCTTGGTGGAGAGGTCGCATGGAAGGGGGATGGTGGGCCGACCGTATGGATGCAGTGCGACTCCACGGGGATCTAGGAGTCACATGGTTAGGGCGGACCACATGTGGCGCAATAAGTCATCTAGTAGCGCGGGTTGTACCAGAGTAGACGTGCAACACTAGTGGCACCATAGGAATGAACTATTATCCAAGGTGGCTGAGCCCAGTGAGTCAAGTTACTTGGTCAAGTCGGTTCATCCAGATTGGGTGGGGTCGACTCAGGTATAGATAGTCCGACCGATCCTAGACCAGCCTCAACTCAGACCATTCACTAAAAGTGTCATGCATTTAAAACTGTGTGTTTGTTTGATGATATGATTGGGGCATTGAAACCCCTGTAATGAGATAGTCCTTTTGAGATACTCTAATTCATTTGTATTTGATGTTATTAATATAATCATAGTCTTGAAGTGTAGGTTCATGAGGTACAAGCATGATACGAGCTGAACCCTACAGATGGATATGACTTAGTGACTATGTGACTTGGGGATACAAGACTTATCGTTGATCTTTGTCTTATTTAAACTCTGTGTGTTATCTAAACCCTATGTTTTATTGACAATCAATATATTATTGACACTCAATGTGTGATTGATCCTCTGTATGTGATCGAAATTTCGTGTGTCATAGATACTACACATCTTATCGATACTGTGTCTTATCAAGATTGCATGTCTTATATTTTTTGGAGTGGGTACCCTATTATAGATTGATCATCATTGGAATATTGATACAGTTTCTAGCAGTGGGCCCATTCATTTTTTTGGATACAATATCGAGTTAGGAATTATTTCTCCCTTGAAGGACTGCAGAACGGTCTAATCTATTCAGGAGGGATAAAAGATTTGAGGGTTTGTTAGGGAGAATACTAACTTAACTAAAACACACTAGAAAGTGGTGATTACTTCTTCTTAGTCTTACTAGATTGGATCAATGTAATTCATGGTTAGAGTAGTCATCCCTCAACTGTGTGCAGTATTGAGTGGAATACACCATCACTTGGGATGCTTTTTCATGGCCGAAGGCGGAGATGACTGGACCTCTAGTTCTGTACATTGGAGATGAACCTATTAAAATGTTTTGAATGGATTAAATCTCTCATAAAAGTTCCAAATGATATGATTTATTTCAAGTACTATGTCATCTTAAATTTCATGTTATGATTTGTGTCTATGTTGAGAATCTTGTTGATGGATATGAGGTTTGAACCTTATAATACATAGTGTCTGAAATGAATATATATGTATGTTATTAGTATATTTTTTGTAGACATATATCTATATGGAGTTAACTGTACTATTAATTTTGGTATGCATTGTGTATTTCATAGTGGTATTACATTTTAGATTCATGGTGTCTTATTGACTATTACATTACTCAACCCTTCAAGGGTTTTTCCCACACATGCCTTATCTTGTGCAGATGATCGAAACATTGACGAAGTCCTAGGTGGACCTAGAAAAGGTGGTTCATAGAGAGACCATACATTTGAGGTTTCGTCCTATATCTTCAGAGTACTATCCTTGTACTAACCCTTCATATAGAGTTTTTTGTTGACGAGTTTCAAGAACATGTGTATTAACTTTTAATGGCTATTAATTTTTGTGGGCTTTCATTCTTGATATCCTTACATTCTAGTTTTCTACAATCATAATATTTTTTTTTGGTATTCTTAGTGGTATAAACACTTGTTTTCTTTTAGTTATTTATATTTTAAAATTTTTTGTCTTGGATTGGTGCATGTTTTTATAGGTACTTAGGAAAATGCCTCCATTTTTTAGGATATGCCAACTCGGAGCTAGGAACCATTACCTAGCCAATTGGAGGCGGGATTGGGGTAGTCATAGCATATGCCCTGTTAGGATGGGTCATAACAGAGTTTTATCGGTGTAGGATGGTTCTACGTAAGGACCAAGAGTCTCTGAGGTTTGTTTGGGGAAACAATGTAAAGTGATTTGAGACCAGTTTTCTAATGAGGGAATCCAGTGTTGGTTTGACGTCCAATATATCCATACACCAAGGCTCAAAATTCATATTTTCAATATGGTACATGAAAACAGGTGTTCTAGGGAAAAAATGTAACATGAATCGTATATGATTCTTGTGTGTTGTAATATCCTTCATGATTCATCTTTCCCGGAGTACTCTATTGACAATGGTATATCTTATCCTACTTTAAGATATCGCTACATAGAAATCCATCCTGGATTACATTTTGTGATCATGAGTTTGATCCTCTAGATAATGTGATATCGGTATAAGGATTTATACTTGATATATTGCCTCCAAGTGATGCACCATATATTCCACAACCTGTAAAGGATAACATGGTACCCATAGTACCATCGGATTAGGAGCAAAGGTTTGGAACAACTCATGAGTTTTAATGAAAGAGTCCCATCAGGATGTAAGTCATTACAGACACACATGTGGATGTGGACTGTCTTGAGGTAGTTATCTGAGTTTTTGATGAAGTCTAGACACCAGCAGATTAGATTGTGGTCCTGATAGTGAGCCTTCTACATGGATTAGTAGGTAGATGGTGATTTCTTGTTACCTGATGTTCTAATGAGGATACAATTCCATGGGTAGAGTTTACAACATGTACATATAAGAGTTATCACCTTATGAGATATGGGTTGTGCGTGTTCAAGAGCATTTACAGCCTTGGTAGGACGACATGTCGGTATCTTAGTATTCAACATGGAATACTGACCATTCCATGTACTTGATGGATTTGATAGATGACCAGTGCAAGGGGAATGGAAATTCAAATGAGGTATACGTAGGAAAAACCAAGACAACACTATCCTTATATTAATTCATATTCATTCTACTGTGATAGATATAACCTTATTGGTTAACAGTTCCTTGGCATGGAATATATAACTGACGGTGGTCCATAGTGGGAAGGTAGTAGTAGAGGCCTCAGAACCAAGAATCTGGCATTAGTCATAGAGAATTAGATGTGTGAAACGTTTTGAGAGGAGGTTCCAAGATATGTGATCTCTACCTCATTCCAAGAGAGTGAGTCGAGTAGGACTAGCGAGAGGAAATACATTTCATGTGAAGGCATGGGACATCTCAATATAGATTGTGCATCCCATCATATTGCTAAATGGGAAATGTTGGATGGACCCCGTAGGTAGAGACAATGATCAGAACAAAAATATCTATAAATTGAGGATATGGAATTTGATCCTTGATAGCAATCAGAGGTGTTATACTTTTCATCATGTAACTACCACCACCCCCTAGTCATCCACATGAGGTTCATGTAGCTGGAGGATAAGGAAGGGGATAGCTACATGTGTTAACCGAATATGACCCAAGGGATCCATGAATTATTCAAGGTACAGTATTTGTCTAATATACACTAGATTCCATTTTGATAAACACATTTTCTTATCATTTTATTATTTCCATGAATCTTGTTTGAGACTCAGGGACCTTTTTTAAACTGTTATCTTAACCTTCATGTTTGGAGACTCATAATAGTGGAGAGGTAATGATCACACACTAAAAATAAATGTTATTCTCTAATCATAGAGGTTATATTTCTGATTGGTATTTCTTGGTAGTGGCATCATGTCATTATGACATCATTCATTGTGTAGACTCATTAACCATTGTTCATTCTCATGTTATCATTTTTAGGTGAATAATTTTTTATGTTCGTAGGGGTGGAATGAGGATTTTCTTTTTTATGAAAAGGTATCCCAAATAGCCCCAGATGGAGCCACACATAAGATGGTGTATATGATTACTTATCAAATGGATATCATAACCATTGATGTTGTCATAATTATGAGTCCTCAATTTCGTACTTTGGTGGTGGAGTTATTAAGGATCCAGTAAATGTTTTTATAGATGTATTGGCTTGAGTTCCTCCAAGATTATTACTATGAGAATGATTGTACTTCTAGTATGGGGAACATGGTGACATATACTCTAAGTAGAAGATCTAGTAATTATTTTTTGAGTGTGTAATCGAAGCATTTGGAAAAAATGAAATTATTATCCATGGATAGAGATGGAGTATCTTACCTCAATTAGATAGTTTTCACCCCACTACTCATATAGAAATTCCAGGAGGCATAGCTCAGAAATACTAAATGTTAGACTTTATGTTCTTAGATGTCCATAGGCCATTCCCCTGATGAATATTTGAAAGATGGGGAACACATGCTTATTTTAAGGGGACACGCCATAATACAATTTATGTTGAGGGGGGGGGGGGGTTGTGGATGATCTATACATTCCATTTTGGGTAGTACAACCCCTTTATGATTCATGATAACTATTTGTTCGGGAATGAAGAATGTCTTGATTTAGGTTTGAGATACTAGATTTTATGATTGTTTCCTGACACTTGTGATGTAATATGATCTTGGGATGGATAATACTAGAGGAAATTGTGATATGTGGGTTAGGTGGGCTTATTTTTAGGGAAATAGAGGATTCCAAGGGTGGAGAGATGCATCGGGATATACTTATGTGTGTCAAGAGGACACTATGGATGATAGAACTACTATATGTTGGGATTAACTGTTGAAATTATATTTGGGTGCTTGTATAAATCAATTGTTATATTATCAAATCTCTCTGTAGACCCACTTGTTCATGGAATGAATTACAACTTTTCATTTGTGGGGAGCTAGGATGGAAGTGGGAAATGGTATCGATGAACTTTGTCACATGTTTACCACATATGTACAGAGGTCATGATACTACCTGAACGATAGTTTATCGACACATTAAATAATTCCACACCATATTAATATTGAGCAGAGATAGGTATAAGGATTTGGATTCTACTACATGTATGTGATAGTTCATCTCCCTAGAGTCCCCTAGATGATAGATATAGATCATGATGTTATCCTTATATCCAGATTTTGGAAGGGGTTGAAGGAAAAGTTTGGCACTTAGTTGTGGTTGAGGAAATCATTTCACCAATAGATGGATGAACAGACTGAGTGTAACATTCATGTTATGGAGGAAATTCTACAGTCTTTCATGTTAATTTTTTTGGATATGGAATGATTATTTATGGGTGATTGATTCCTTGGGTGTGCATTTAGTGGAGGTACAAGAATCTCCGGGAGATAATATGGTATCAGGAGGCTCATATCTATACTCAGTTCAGTAATCTGTTTGGTTAGCCCTTCGTTTTGAATTTCGATAAAAAATTCCTTATGGTGGGGAGAATATAATGACTTATATTTTAAACCAAAATAATTATTTGGGAAAATTCTGAGATCATGCACTGATATGACACACGATTCTGAGGCCAGGTGTGCCGAGAAATATTTTTTGAAATTGTTATGATTTTATTTGAACCTTTGTATAGTTTTCATGAACAAATGGAATAGCTCTTAAATTTTTTCTCGAATCATATATTTTAGGTAACGATTATTTTCAACGAAATGACTTTACCTCTGGTGAACCCTAAAATCTGTCAGGGCTGTCTAGCTGTGAACGAAAGTTTTAGGATGTAACTGTATATAAAACAATATAATAAAAATTATTTTATTCTGAAATTCTAAAATATTATAAAATTATAATCATATTAGAAATATAGAACCACTGTTTATTTCATAATGTGGTGTTTTCCAAAAATGAGACTAAACTTTAGGTGGTGCAGTTCGTCTATAGAAAACCCAGAAAAGCAGGTAATCATCATTAAATAATTTAATGATTAAATATATTGTTTCCAATTCAACTATTTCCTTTGAAGTCATCATTATATAGAGATACCTAGGTCTGCAACATAACCTTTGGAATGTGATAAAATATCTCGGGATATCAATGATGATTTTCCATTGGAAAACATTTGACCAGATTTTGGATAGATGATCGATGCCTAACAATATTAGTGGATCATGCAAATGATCATGACCCAACTCCATTTTTCATCAGTGTTAGAACCTAATGTGGTAGGGTGTTATGTTTTATGTTATTTCTTTACCTATTCAAAACCTAAAAATAAAGGAGGATTAATCATCAAACATGTTGACCCATGGATCAATAGTTCTTGTTGGAGGAATTATATTATGGTTTATCAGGAGTATTATCTTTCTTTTCTATCAAAAATTTCCAATATTGATCTTTGTCCAAGAAATCTTGTCCAACAGTGTAAAATCCATAATTTATGGGATTTTATCCTTCTTTTATTCACGTTCATTGTCCTTAGACACCCCATGGACATGAACGGACATTGATGGGTGGTTCTGAGTATGATCGAAAACCTAGATTTGAGCTGAACCAACAACAAAGGCAACAACATGGTAGATTGGGTCACGAGTAAACACGATCTACAATATAACATATTTTCAGGTAGCATAAGAACCCTAGTGGACATCGAAAGGGACCACCAGTGTGGTTCTAGATCATCTGTCTGATGAGGTATAGAGGTGGCGTATGATAGCACTAAGAAGCACCCAGAGGTGCTGACTCTGGCTAGTTTAGATGAAAGGCGGTGAAAATCCATGGGATAGATCTTGTGGAAGCATGTTGTAAAGGCTACAGGAGGGTCATCCGGTGAAGGAGTAGCATGGATAGTGGCCATGTCAGGATTGGTAAGCGCAGGTTGTGGGTAGAGACATCAACGTTGACTGGGGTCCATGATAGAGGGCCACAATGGTGATATATAACATTTCTCAATTTCACATTGGAGGAATATGGGGTGGTACAACCACAAGGTAGGTGGATGGAGGGCCGAATAAATGGTTACAGTGCAGCACCACGTGGAGCTGGGAGGCACATGGTAGAGGTAGACATTGATTGGCGAAACCATCCGGCCCACAGCATGGGTCAAACCAAAGGAGTCGGACCACAAAAGTGGCCTATTATTCTAGGCATAGTAGTCTATAAATTTCAATCCGAACTTCACCATGACTATTAAGACCAGACCATAGTGGGTTGGATAGGAGTGGATAGGTCTAGGTTTGACCATTGTACTAAAACAACCCTAAATATTAAACTGTGTATCCGTTTGACGAGACCTTTGTTTAATTGGGACCCTTGGGAATAGATGGTCCTTTTGAGATACTATATGTGAGTTTTTGTGAAATTTTCCATATGACCTACTTGATTTAGGATTAGTTTCTCCTAGTATAAGTGTGCTACGAATGGAATCCATTGGTTGTATGTGGCTTGGTGAATATGTAACTTGGTTACTATGTGAAACGGGGACTATATAAATTAAAGACACTCCAAGTGTTATGGACACTATGTATGTTATTGACACTCGTGTCTTATCGACACTATGTGTGTTATCGACACTATGTGTGTTATCGACACTCCTTGTGTTAACGACACCTCGTGTGTTAAATACACTTCGTGGGATAATGACACTCCTTGTGTTAACGACACTCTGTGTGTTATTGACGCTTCGTGTATTGTCAGTACACTGCATCTTATCAATATTGGGTGTTTTATCGGGACATAATATTTTATCATGTAGGGTGTGTGTCCTCTATTGTATATAGATCATATTCTGTGGTTGGATATAGTTAAGAGGTTTGGAACCATTCCCTTGGTGAGAACGATACCAAGTTTAAATTTAGTGCTCCATCGTTAGACAAATGAATGGGCTACTCTATCCAAGAATGGTTGAAGATTCACGGGTTAGTTAGGGGTAGTACACCCTTGAATACGGTGTACTGTCCGGGGTCAGTCCTTGCACTCTCTCTTGATAGAGAGTACATGTGGTGTATAGTTGGAGTAATTCTCCCTTATCATTTTGTCGTAGTGATGGGGGACCACTTCACATAGGTTTCTTATATTGTGTTGGGAGAAAGGTGGTAATTACTAGACCTCTGGTGATGGGAATTAGTTATAGACCTAGTAAAATATTTCTAATTGTGTGCATCTGTCATACGGGGGCCATATGAGATGGTTGATTTTGTGGAGTGTGTCCTCCTTGTTTTTTGTATGATGCGATTCTATGTTAAGAATCATATTGTTGTCTAAAAGGATGGGACCTTATAAAAAATAGTGTCTAAAATGAGTATATCTGGATGCTATTGATATATGTGTTGTAGACATATATCTATGTGGATCCGAAAATACTATTCATTATGATATACTTCATTTATTTATTATTGGTATTTCTTTTTGGTTTTAGGTTGTCCTACATAGTATTATTTTACTGACACATGACTTAGATTTTATGGCATGTATCGTGTTGTGTGTAGACGATCAACACATTGATGGAGTCTTAGGTTGACCAGGACCAGATGGTTCATTGAAACACCCGATAGTCAAGGTGTGATCATGTGGCTTTAGAAAATTATCCATGTACAAACCCTTCATGTATGGTTTTCTGCGAATGAGTTTTAGGAAATATGTTTTTACTTGTACAGAGTCTTATTTTTGGTGGGATCATATTTTGGCCCTGTTTACCTTAAAATATTCTACTTTCATACTTTGTTGTTAGTATTACTAGTGGTATTAAAACCTTTTTACATAGTTTTTCTTTCCATTAATCATTTTTGGTTTGTTTTTGTTATCATGTGTTCTTGTATATAGGAGAATGCCACCCATTTGTGGGATATTCCTACACAATGCTAGTCACCAGCCCCTAGCCTATTAGATATGGGAATTGGGTAGTCATAGAATAGACCACTATGGGATGGTTCATAACCATAATGTCAATATTTTATCATAATACATATCGTGACTTGTTGAATATAAGGATCCTCCGTGTTTGGAAAAAAATTATAACCAAAAAATTCAAAGGAATGTCACAAAATTTAAAAAATGAACTTACACATAATCCTCTAAAAACATAAATTTTTTATTAATTCCACGTATAAAATATGTGAATATATTGATCATATAATTTCTGGAAGCATGGTAATATCCCGAATGACCATAAAACCTTTTTGAAAACAAGCATATATCATTATTTCATGAATATAACCACATATTTTTAAATATAATCCCTTAATCCAATAATGATGTAAACACTATCAGTAATAACATATAAAACTTTTTCCAAAACTCATTAATATGTTCCTCAGTCTTCAATACTGTCTAGTATAAATTATTCATATCCAACATCTCTTCGTCCCAACATAATTATCTCTAAAACAAGTAAACATTATGAATTATCTTCCCTAAATCTTTAGTTTTCTATAAAATAATACATTTCCATTATATCACATTTAACGTTCATCATTACCATTTAATATTTTCTTAAAATTCATTACTATAAAATTTCTATGGAATAATCCATTAATATTTCACATTTAATATAACATATTTCTCAAATTTCAATACATAATCACTTCAATCATCCCACTTCATTCTTAAACCATTTACTAGGATTCTTCATCTTATTCTTTAATACCACCTATTATAATTTGAAATATGAATCATTTATCAACAATCATTAAAATAAATTTAATCATTCTACTTATTTATAACATAAAAAACAATTAAAACATTTTATAGATTTTATATGTCTTTCTTAATTTCTTCATCATATGTTCATTAACCATTTTTACTACCAACCTACTACATTTATTCAGAATATTTCCCCCAAGGAAATTTATTTTGATAATTCATATATGTTCCATATTTAAAACATTCAATAGTCAATTAAACATAATTTATATAATTATTCTCATCTAATTAATTAAATTAATTCTTTAATTTTACCAAGAAATTAATTATTTTGTACAGTTCATTTCTACACTCGAAAAATATTAACATTAAAATGAGATATTCACCTGTGTGATAAATCCCAATTTATCAATATAAAGGAAAATAAATCTTATTGATTCTATTTTTTTAATACATGAAGTTGTTAAAAAATTCAATTTTACTCGTATATTACACAATATGAATCTCAGTTATGTTCATATTTTTAATGATATATCATATAACTGTATTAAGAATAATCACAAAATCATTATATCTTTTAATCAACCCATTTGGTTGACCATCAACACATTTTTATCATAATCAATGTTAATATAGTTATTCTGGTTACTAATATAGTCAAAAACCCAAAAATTATTGTGTGATAATAAATATTTATATTTTGAAAAAACATAATAATGAAAAATAACATAGAGGATGTATAATTCATGAAACCTTATTTTTATTCTAGGAAACAATAGACATAACCTAGGTCATTCTCAATCATTAATCAAATCATTAAATTTTTAAGGAATAGTTTTTTTGAATTTATAAAGAAAATCTCATGGGAGTATCGAATCAGGTTTCCATAAAGGCTCATTATCATGTACCAGGTGATGATCTAGTCCAGATAAATGTACCCTTTTTAGAATTATTGTGCATTATTACCTCTATCCCAGATCCACATCCACTTTTTGAATCCATAAAATGAAGTAATTTTGAAGAAACAACATTCTTTATAAATTAGAAATGTTTTATGAAATTTTTCAATATGTAGACACATTATTATATTTATCATCACAAGTATCCATATACAAATCCATATATACCTCCCTAGGGTTTTCACAAATTATTTTTCATATTATTTTCCAACGGATAACCAAATCACTCATTTTATAACAACTATAAAGACAAGAACTTCTCATAAATAGATATTACAAATTTTTTAGAATAATATTCATCACATTATATAAACAAATTTCTATGGTTAATAATTGTATACAACCATTGGAAAATAAAAAACATAAACTACTTGTTCAACAAAGGTCTGTATAATCTCCTATATAGTTCCTCATAACTATCTCCATTCTTAGACAAATCTCATATAATTCCTCTCATCGTACTACAGGAAAAAAACATAATAAAGGGTGGTATTAAATTCTTAGTAAGTGAAAATTAGGTAAATACATAAATATAAAATGATAAAATGTTTGTGAGAATGTGAAAATAACATAAGAAACCCATTCCACGTATATAAAAGATAAAAATATTGAGTCATATCATTATGATTAGTATTTTATAAGACATGAATCATAATGAATTTATTGAGCCTGAGTTATGAGGGGATAAAAATTACATAAGACATGGAATTATTATGTACACATATGAATATAAAATAATATCCTTTGTATTCAAGATTCACTACCATAATTATTATTATGGAATGGGTTCCCTCTCCAAACCATTGTATATATCATGGTTCCCTCCAAAGATGATCATAATGGAATGATCTCGTACATAAATAGGTTCACATCCCATTCTAGTCCTATTTATCTTAGGAGATATTAGTCATTATCCGATGAATTATAGAGAGAATAGGTCATATAATTCAAATAATTAGAATCATACATACGTGTTCCATAGTATTATAAAACATTCCTCTTATCAGAATCTATGAAAAAATCATTTTATTAAACATTACATAATAACATAACCCATAAAAATTATGTAGGATTCATAATCAGTTAATAATTTCATCATACCCTAACATATGAAAATGGAAGAAAGATTTATAAGAAATTTACAATAATTGAAACATTAAAAAAGAAGCATGTTTTGTAATAATTTTATCAATGTATAACCCATGGAAAGGAAATGGGTTTCATAAATATGAATTCATTATAAACATAAACCATTCATATAAATAATAATAATTGTATTTTATGATCATTTCTCATGTAAATCATTAGTATCATTAATCGATTTCATCTTAGATAGAAAAATATTTTTCAATGAAAAATGACATTGAATATTTCATGGAGATGATATCATTTAAACAATAAAAAATAACTTTTTAAAACATATAAATTAATAGTAATAATTTTCATCAAAATAACTTTTTCGAAAATTAATTATTATAAAACAGGGAATAGTTATTTTTCATTAAAAATAACTGTTGATATTTATTACGCAATATTTGAAATTCATTGCAAAAATATCTTGAAAAAAATAACATTTTAACATTGAATAATATTTTTTTAACATAATTATATATAATATCTTTTTAATTGAAAATAAAAATTTATCCTTATAAATAATGATTCAAAATAATGATTTGTAATTATTTAAGTGAATTTTATTCATGTTAAAACAAATATTCCTTTAACATTTTATGTAAATTAAAAATAGGGCATGTTTTGAAAATGACATGATGAATAAATTTAAAATTTAATGTAAAAATTAAATCGTAGGTAAATATTATTTCATAAATAATTTGATTAATTTTATAACATTGTTGAAAACATTTTTATAAAACATTTATATGAATGAAAAACAGTTTTTGACCGAAGTGAGAAATAATGAAAATGTTGTTAAAAAACTCTTTTAGATACATAATTACATAAATATAGTAAAATGAAAGGAAACAAATTTATTTTCAAGAAAAAAAATAAAATAATTAATTTCATCAGTTTTTTCTTTTTTGGATTATAATATTTCATCTAAAGAATTATAAACATAACTAAGCATGATAAACAGTGATATTGTATCATAAAACCATTACCACATAGGTAAAATTGAATGGTAATCCCTATGAAAGATATATAATTATATCGGTATGTATTATCTATAATGTTGATTTTATTCAACATAAAATTTATTCATCATTATTTTATATAGTACATAAAAAATAGCCGGTGAATATTGCATGTGTCTCACAGAAGTAAAAATATTATACTGAAATCCCTAACCTTAATGCTTGACTTCCTTCACACATGTTGAAAACTCTTATATAAATAAATATAATTTTATTTTAGTCATATTAAAGAACAGTAATAATATATATCATAAAATACATTATTTAATAATGTATTTTATTACCTGTGTATCGACAATTCCTTTTTAAAATAGCGTTTCTAGTAATAACTACATTTTTTTCCTTTGTTTGGTTTTATTATTTTACTTCCTTATTAATTTAACATGGTTCCATATAATAAAAAATATTAACCATCATATAAATATAATATATATTCAAAATATATTTATTTATAGTAATCGACAAAATATGGAGATATAAAATGAAATAAACTGTTTATGGAGACTGTAGGACGTGCATATGCATGAACATTGATTCCATTTTATTGATAAATAAAATAAAACCAAGGTAAGTAATATATTATCATTATTGGAAAATTTTATGTTATAAAAATAATAATCTTTTATTTGACCAATACATATTACCATCCATGTATGTCATGATGGAATCTCATCGTTTTTTGAGTGGTAGTCCACCATACACACGAAATACTATACCATATACCCCATGGAATGGAAAGAACGAAGGTAAATGCGAAATATTGATTAAATAATTAGAATTAATTCCAAAATATAATATATATTCATTTATATATATTTATTATAATCCAATTAAGAATTAAATACACATTACATCTATTCGTGAGGTGGTAGTCTTCCAAACAAATGAGAAACATTAATATATTCCAAACGGTAGGAAGGTAAGATGTTATATGTGTTACCATAATTATAGTTATGAAATAACATCATATATATAATAAATAATAAATAAATCCATAATTACAACCATTTGTGAGAGGTGGTGATGGAAAATGAAAAACATCAGTTCATGAGGGGATAGTCTTCCATGCACACGAATGATTATTTTGTATCTGATTTGATGGAATTGAAGTCGGTTTTCAGTCATTAATAATGAAAAATATATAATTATATATAAGACACTTAAATTATTATATCATCATATTTTATGAAAAATTTAATGTTTTTGAGGAAGAAATGAAATAAAAATACTCATTAAAGTATATTACCACTTATTTGGGTAAAATTCATATATTTTCACTAATATACTTATTGAATGGATTTTTTATGAAAATAACTATTCTATGTTGAGATTAAGAAATAAAAAATGATATGTTTTCAGGTAAGTTCCAAAGGAAATTTGTTTATGTGTGCAGATGGGAGGATAGTGGGTAGCCTTCTATATGTGAGGCGAGTGTCAAAAATGTAATTATTTAAAATAAAAAGATGTATCCATGTTTTCCACATTTTGAGAAGGATCTTAAATGGTCTATAAGTGAAAAATAGTGTTTTTCTATTATATATATATATATATATCTTTTTAATGGTTTTTGGAAATATTTGATCATTTTTAACTATTATATTTTTGTATAACCCCCCATGTAATACAATTATTACCTAAATAGAATCCAATAATATTTCTCTGAAGTTACTATATAATATAGAAAAAAAATAAGTTCACCTAGTTAGATATTATAAATTATTGAAATTAATAATATTAAATCTATTTTTTAATATTTAATTCCTATAATATTTAGAATATAATTTAAAAATAAACTGTCATGTGTGATGATAAAATGATTTTACATTGAAAAAATGAGAAAAATATTAAAATTTTATTATATCTAAAATCAAAATAAAATTTATTATGTTTAATTAATTAGCATTAAGAGATATATAATTTAACTAATTTTACTTTTAAATCCATCATAAAATAATAGTTACTTTTAACAAATAATTAAAATAAATTAAAACTCTTATTAAAACCTCGTATTTTTCAATATTCATTGAAAAATTTAACATCTAAGATAATTTCAAAAAAAATCAACATAATATAATTTTGAATTGATTGTTAAAAAAATTAAGGTTATTTTCAAATAATAATCTTCCAAATTAATGAAAAAATCATTTTATAATAAGTGTGTAAATGGTGAAAAATTGAATTTTTAGAAAAATAAAATTTTGAGCGACAAAAAATTATTAGTTATTTCCTATTGACTAAAAAATAAGATGAATTATATTTTTCTATGATTTAGTTATTAAATTTTTCCAATGTAATTCACACAAAAAAATTGTTTAATTGTTTCCTGTAAAATTTCATTGTCTTCATAGAAATAATCATTCAAAAAAAATATTATTTATATTGAAATTGTTTTTTATTTCTTTTATAATTAATTTTTCTCTAAATAATTCATTTTATATAAATTTATAATAAATACACTTCATAATTTATTATATCATATTCATAGCCATCATTCTAAAGGCTATGAGATAACTATAATAATAAATAATATTTTTTAGTAGAATATAATGTTTCATATAAATTGAATGTTTTTTGTAACAAAAGATAAACTAATTTTATTGTGTAACACAAACTTAAATTAGCGTTTATTGTAAACAAATATATCAAAAATATTAAATTTATTTGATAAAATATATTTCACAATGTATTTTGGTGTTAAAAACCATGGCGAAACTTAATTTTCTTGGTGAGATAGTGGACATTGTTTTAGGAATAATAGAGTATTATTTTTGTTATCTCCTTGGAAAAAATATATAATTAAAATTTATAATTTATAAGAATCATGAGTTTTTATTTTTTATCCCCATTAAAATTGAATAAATTCCTAATATATGATATATATTAGTCTTGAACCAGTATTAATATTCCAACAATATTTGGTGAAGCAAGCTGAAAATTACATCATATTAAAATATTTACATAATTTAAAAAATAACATTATATGCCTATCTCAACATCTTAAAATTTTAGTGGTTCAGTGTCTTTGGATACATGATAGACAGGTGACATATTTCACAATGACTGTGATAATTTCCTCACAATTTCATCATACTACAACTTCTCCCATATAAATCACATGTTATACTAACCCCCATGACATAGAAAATCAAAATATAATAAAGGGGTATAATCAAATTCCAATTAATATAAAAAGAAATATAATGACATGTTACCCTGAGTGATATGATAAACATATGTGAGATTACAAAATGGAGAGAAAACATGGTATAAACTCCCATAGTTTCAGTAAAACAATTTATAGTGAATGAAATGACAACAAATAATCGCATATAATCAAACATATAACATTGTTTAAATATTATAAAAATATGAGACATATATCATGAGCTATTGTGAAAATATATTCATTTATCAAAATACGGTGTCACCAACTTATGTATAAAAACTCATCATTTTGGATAAGGCATCACCACCTATTTCACAGTGTATCTAGAATAACAGCATATTTCCAATTCATTATTGTACTATACAGGTTCCAATTATTTATTAAATTTTTACAATACAAGGGCTACAGAAAAAAACATATAGTGATTGCAGCATTACATCGCATGACTAAAATGGGATTAACATTGCATTTTAAAATGTATCATAAAAATAACCACATAAACCAAATATATTGATACAAAATTCTATCACCAACATGTGTAAATTAAAAAAATTGAGGTTTGCGGAATAATAATAAAATCATTGAAAAAAATCCCCTTTTTTATAAGGAGTAAAATAAAATGCAATTTTAAAAAAAATTAATTAAAATAAATATCATATTTGGATATAAAATTGTTGGAAAAAAATAAATATATTAAAATTTATATTTTAATATTGGAAATAGAAATTATTAATGTTAAATAAAGTAAATTATATATTGTTATTAATACATTCAGGGAGAAAATTAATTGTAATTAAAATCGGCTTCTTGAAATAAAGTCTTAATTAAGTGATGAAGGTGTGTTTCGAATAACATTGTACATTTAGGTGAGAGAAAAATAAGATAGGAATATTTGAATAAAATGATAAAATATCACAATAAATATTAATAAGTACATAATATTAAACTAAAAATTAATTAACAATTATAAAATTGAAATATAATCTTCAAATAAAACAATATAACTAAGAGAATGATATTTGAATTACCAACATCCCTTCTGAACAAAGTAGTTCATAATGTAACAATATTTTGAAATGTGGTTTGTGTGGTTAAAAGGAAGATATTAAAAATTATTGAGAAAATTAAAAATAATACATAATAGTGAAACATTTACCTAACATATATGAAATATGGTAAATAAGGGTAATTATAACTCAATGAGTGTTAATTGATTTAATCAAAACCCTTAAAACTGGAGATTATTTATAATCAAAACCCTATAAAGGTGATGGATTTAAATTAAACATACATTACCATTGCTAAAATGTATTTCATGATATGGTAACACAATTGGGTGTAAAATAAACTATAAAAAATAAATTATGTTTGTAATAAAAAAATATCTCGAATGGAGTAATTCGAGACGAAATCACTTACTATGGTCCATATTCACTATATACTTTCACCAAACATACAAATAAATAACCTTATGTTTATTAATTACATACCCTAGAACCTTATTAATAACTATATCAGTTTATAATACCAATTAAAAATCATTCCAAATATATATTATGTTTTATATATCTGATAATCACTTCATGTTTTTTAAAGGTTGATATAAACCACATCATCTAATTATAATATATCCCATTAAATACAAGATTCATAATATCATTGTAGATATTTGTTATTATTATAAATTTTGTATTCCAAAATTATCTATTTCAATGTAATTGGTTATTTATTGTTATTTCTGAAGATTAATTTTTCATTCATGGGTTCATTATTCTATATTATAGAAAATAAAATATAGAATATATTTTTTTGAATTTTTACACGATTGGTGTTTTCTTATATAATGAGTTAAATATTTATATACTCCTTCCAGAACAAAAAAAATATTATATTATTTTTTTACCATTTTAATTTTTTTTATTTTTTCATAATCATTCCTGATATAATTTCATAGCATCATTCAAGTATGTGGTCATATTATCTTAAACATGAATAAACAATGATAATTGGATGATTATAAGGAAATTTTGTTTTGGAATATCATTATAATAGAATTTTATTTTAATTGTTTAATTTTTATGATTTGATATATCAAATTTATAAAATGTAGATATGATGAAATTACATAGTATGAATAAATTATTCTCCATCCAAGTTATCTTATTTTAGACAATTAATTTTATAACAACAATTTATCATTTATATAATTAAAAACATAATAAATTTTTATAAATAGATCCTAATTAATATCAAAACAATCATATTTACCTATTTAACCCATTCTTATACCCATACATGAATGTCATATTGTAAATGGAATGCATCGTACCATGTAGACAAGGCTATGTTAGTTCTCAAGGATAATGATTTTATTTTTGGAGTGACATGAAACAATTTTTAATATTTAATAGAATTACAGATTCCTAAATATTTATGAATATCATTATAATATATATAATATCTTTTTTAACCAACTAGGTAATTAATTGGAGGAAACGAAACATATGTTTTCATTGAGGTGGTAGTCCATTGAAATGCATGTTTCACATTTTTATTTTTCTTAATAGTTATAGGAAAATGAGTTTAATTATATTAAAGTTATTATAATAAAATTTAATATACTAATAAGATTTATGTTTTCATTTTAATATGGTGTAGGCAAATTTGAAGGGTATGGATGAATGAAAAAATATAAATGATAATGAGATGATTGTAACTTATAACTCACCTATGGGAATATATATTTGTGATGGGGGTTAATCCTTATTGGGATAGTCTTTTGAGAAGACCATAACATATTTAAGAAGTATAAGAATGTTGCAGACTGGATTGGGGCTATTTTTGTTGGAAAATTTGGGGGATCATTTTAATGGTTAATGCGGGCTCGATATCCCCATTCATTTGTTAAATTGGATGGTTTTTTACAATTACCCGTAAAATATTAATAATGGGACGTGAATCGTAATTAATGTGGCTCTGTAATTTAAAAAATAATAGTGGTGAATATTTAATGATTATAAATCCTCATTCATGTATTTTCACACTTTTTATTAATATTATTCAATACCTTTAACCCCCGAATTATTAATTTTATAATTTTTCTTTTATTGAAGTTTCTAGTTTTTTCCAAATATAACATAACCATTATGCCTCAAAAGAGTTCATTATTAGTTAATATTTAACTCATGATTAAAAATTTGAAATCCATTTGTTATTCAATTTCTAAAAATTTTAAAAATTATATTTAATATAAAAATTTAGAAAATAAAAAATCGAATAATTGGATTGATCTGAACTGCCACATAAATACATGCTCAGATCCCCATATTCATGAGGCTACCAACTAGTTGAAAGGATATAAAGTGAAGTGTAAGGTATTATAACCACACAAAACATATCAATAACCTAAAATAAGAACACAAAAAATATAATAAAATAGTTCAAATTTAGATTACCCAAATAAATATTATAACAAATGTCATGTTAGAGAATACAATAATAATCAAACATACCTTCAATGTAGAACGTCATCGTGAATAATAAGTGAAAATGGAAATAATAATAAACACATTATTTTTACTACATATTCAAAGTCATTAATTTTACAACATCCATCATACAACTCCACTATCATCAATAACCTATATCAAGGCCCTTTCTATTCTCTCTATATGAATTATAATGTTTCCATTCACATAAAGATGGTATTTTGTGGTGTGATTATATACCAAGTAGGACACCATCAATTCATATTTAACATAATTTCACATGTATTTATAAATTTATATAATTTAATAAAATATAAATAATAACATAAGAATACAACCAACAGTTTATTGAGTTATTGTTATCTAACTAAGCTACAACAAGCCCTTGTCATACATAATCTAGTTCTATATAAGATGAGTTTCATAAAATTTTACTATGTGAGTAATATCATTACATGTAACATAATACAACTTCGTAGAGAAATTCATATTTCACATTTAATAAATTTATCATTGTTTTCTGTTAGGGTCATGTGACACACATTAGACATGGTAACCTTCTCCCCAACGATTTTATGCATTCTTGGAATGCTGAAAATAATTAAATCTCACATATTCAAGGATATTCCCTATATGTAGATCATTTTAGAATGTATGTACACCTGTCCAATAGTTTATGGTTTTCTTATGTGGAAACCACATTCCATTTTCTGGTGCCAACCATCCTATGTTGAGTCATCACCATTAAATCATGCCATACATATTCTCTTATATGGTTGGATAAGTCCATCAGGTCAACCTATCAGCCTGAACAACGAAATAGTTATTCCACTGGATATTTATAAATACACATGTCTGTAATCACATATAATGGTACTATATATCACAAAAAGTATTCCATGGCTATTAAATTAAGAAAAATATATTAGGCAACGAGGTAAGAAAAAACATGAAATATAAAACATTCCACTTTATGTGCATTAATAATATATATGGTGTGACATTTCATAGAAACAAACAAGCTATATCAATGTTATGGTTTCACGAGATACCATAATAATATTGTAAAAAAAAATTAATTTTAGTTTTTTGTGTTTCTTTATGTTAGTTTTTTGGTGTCCTTATTTAATGAAATGTAAAAATATTTAGAACGTTAGTTATTTTTACTAATGATAAAATTATTATTTGATATATATTTTTCAAATTTTATTTTATAATATATGTAATAAAGTGACATTAAATATAATATATAATAACCAAGAGTAAATATATATTTTTACATTGTTTTTATAATAACAGATGTAAAACTATCTATTTTAAAAAAAAATTTGATTACTCCCTCTATGGAAAATACTATATTTATTAATTATTAATAAATTATAAATGCAAATTAAGTCAGTAAATACAATAGTAAATAATGGAATTAATTTTCAAAATTGTTTTGTTCATCAATAATATATGTTTTCTAGAGTTAAGTACTAATAATACATCTAAATCAGTTTCATGGAAGGAATTTTATACTCTGACGGAATAATTTTAATTTTAATGTAATTTGAAGAAGGATTCTTAATTATCCAAAACTATTAATTAATAATAGGCGTATCAATTGTGAAAACTCAGCTGAAAAATATAATTCATATAAAAATAATTATGAATTCCATGATGATATCACATAAATAAAAATAAGAGGAACGAAGATGAATATTAAAATATTTAATCTGAAATGAATTAGTGTGGAGAATAAAAACTTATAAATTACACTAGTAAAGCATAAAATATCTTCATAAATTATAGGTAGTAATTAAAAATTGCAATGTTTTTCTACAAAAAACAAGATCAAAATATTGTTGGAATATAAAATATTAACCTTCATATCTATTATACATTAATGGATGATAAGATAAATTTTTTTTTATTATTATTTTACTAAAAAATGTTAATTTTTTTTATTATTTCATTTATTTTGAAATTTCAGTTAAAAAATTATTTTAACCATATTTTTTTTTAAATCTGATCATAGAAATCCAACTAGAATTTTTAATGTCTATTATAAAATTTATGGACCTTAAATTCTTTTTGGAATATATTATTTAGAAAATAACATGAAACCTAGAATATAAAATCTATTTTGGGTATTAGTGTATGTATATTGACCGTACCTATAATTAAACAATAACAGTTATATAAAAATAATGATAAGTAAAACATTCCATACAACTCTATATAAGGTCCCAAGATGGTATTGGATTTCAAAATTTAATATGTCGATGTGAAATTCTATGATCTATAATGTAATGACACATAGATCATGTCCCCACACTAAATTTCACTATAACAAAAAATTATTCATCATTCTGAATCCTCTAGGATTCATATTTTATAATATAATAATTCTAATTGTTGAAATCTAGAATAACATACCAAAACAGATTCAGTATAAATGGATGATCAAAATCGTCCAATGAAAGATATTATTAACTCCATAAATCTAGAATCTATCTAATAAAAAATGAATAATTATACAGTATATTATGGTATAATCCATAGATGTTGCAAATATATCTTCAAATTATGATTCATATCAATATAGAACGAGAATATATAAGTTAAATTTGATTTATGGAGGTAAGAACAACCTCGTAACATGAATCTATTTGATACAACCCTTTATATATACTATATTTGGATAATTGAGAAATAGAAACCCCCAATAATTATTATTGGATTACAAACTATCAATATGCATTGGTATAAGTGAAGAAATGAGAGGTTTTAAGGGATTTTAGTCTTAAAATCCAAATTTCATATTATTTAATACAATGTAAATGGTCATGTCATAAGGATTACCATATATTCCTCCAACCATGTGAGGGTTTATTCATCTTCTAAGATCTTGCATTGTATGGCCCCATGGTTTGGTGAAAAATGGGCCAACTATTATTTCAAAACTACCATATGTCACATTGTTCATAAGGAAATTTTATGTGGATTTCTATAAACAAGTGTAAACCATTAATTTCTATCTCTCCATCTACTAAAAATCCTCACATCTTCTTGGTTGGAAATACATTGTTTCCCAAAACCATGATCCGTCCATTAATCCCCATTATAGCCTCTAAAAAAATCCAAAATGAAGAATAAGTTACAAGACACTTCGCCGAAGAAAATAATGACATAAAAACCTTAAAAACAGATGATTAGAAGTCAATAATTACATGAAAATATTCTTCACATTACAAAATCCATTATAATGAATACTTTTCCTCAAGGATTGTCTCGAGAGTTATTTCCCAAAATACACTCACCATTGACCCGAAAATTAAAATTCTCACTCACATGTCTCATTATGGATACATTCATATTGCCATAGGACTTTTTTATATGGATTTATCATTCATCATAACACATTCTAATTCCATTATTTTATCCACACTATGTGCCCCTTAATTTATTTTACATAATAATTCACATTTTCCTTAAATTTAATCACACGAATTGGATCATACATCTACCTATAAATCTGAGAGACATGGAACGCATCATTAACAACTTGATGCAATTTATGAGGATCCAAATAGTATGTCGCTCTCTAGATATAATAGGTAATTTAAAATGGTCCAACAACCCTCTATTAAAACTTCTCTTACTTTTACAATTTTTGATTCCCTTGTTATGAAGTCACCAACTTGGATTCATGGCCACACACAATAAACTCCAATGGTGGCCGCCTCATATAACTTCATTAGTTCATCTGACTATAACCAATGAATAACCACTTTTGGAATAGCCATACTCTCTAAAAGGACTCATATATAATAGTCATCACCACAAATACTACCTCATCACCATCCATCCAATATATTGGTATGAAAAATGAATGCCCATAAAGAGCCTCAAAATGTGAAACTGAAGTTGAATCCTAAAATATATAGATGTATAAAAACTAAACAAAGGTTAGTTGATAGAAAAATTCTAAAATAATGTTTATAATGATAACCACAACATATCATCAATGTTATTTATTTTCATCTCAATATATCCTTTATTCAATTGATGATCGCAAATACCTACTTTGAGATTGGCATCCAATGTCTTGTATATTACCATAAAAACAATACAGCCATTTTTTTGTATTTTATAAAATCCATATTATGGTTTAGTGAGAACCACAAATTCCATAGTTCAAATACAACATCATAAAGAATCCTAAATAAAAATTCAAATCACACATTCAAAAAATCCCAAAAATCTTAATTTGAAATCGTACCTTGATCCCAAAATCAAAAACCACCTTAAGACACAAGTTTTATAGTAACAAGACACCTCCTACAACAAGGAATTTTAGGTAAAATACACATTGAACCCCACACCATTGTCCTCACCAAAAAGTCATCATGATCATCACATTTTAACCCTCAACAACTATGCCAAAAGCTACAACAAGTACCACTACAACCAGAGAACAGAACATTAACATTATTCTCAATCAAACCAGACCAATACACTGAAATAAAAAACACCTTCCAAACCTAACCAAATGAGACCTATAATAGAAAACATTTGGCCTCCAAAAATATATCTTTAAGAGAATAATCTCACGCCAGATTCACCTCCTTGAATTCCATCGACCACTCAAGCAACACCTCCCAGTGCTTCCCTATGAACCATCATACAAGAATCAGTTATAAGGGGGTGATGGATCTTGATATTAGGGAATATTTTAGTGTAATAATGTCTCAATAGTGATATGTACCTTCATTGGAAATGTATCCCTTCTCTGGGTCAACCTGATCTACTCCTATCGGTATCCCTCAAGAAATAGGGCCGCATGACAGAGCTGAACCAATTTCAATCATAACCAAACCCCCGAGAACAACCTAAATGAATAATCAACACCACCAAAGTCTCTCATAAACTACTCTGCAGAATATTCTACAACTATTACCCTCCAAATAATGAAAATCATATCTTCACCATCGAAGTACCACCTAATAAAAGAATCATACCCATTCTGACCCTACTACATCATAAAACACTAAGGATCTATCTCTGGGAAATCCATTACTCTGTAATGTATTGAAGGTGTTATTAATAAATTCATGAATTTAATTTCACCATGATCCCATGATGAAACTGTTATCCACTAAAACCATGAATTCATTAGACATCAACCCCCTATATAGGCCACACATTATGTTAAAATGTATATGGTATTTCCCTAGAGAGATATTTAGAAATTACATTACCTATAAAACCCCACGATTCAATTACATTACCATTAAATTATTTATTTTTATTTTTTATAATGATTTTTATCAGTTTCCATAGTTGTTAGATTGTTTTTTATAGATTCATATGAGTATTATGGGACTATTTCTATATCATGGTTTGGGAAAATTTTGAATAATCTCTAAGAAATCATTTTAGAGATTATGGGGGTCGATAAATAGGCACACATGTGGTGCATGATTTATTCAAACCAAGTGGGATCTAGGTGAAATCATGTGATTAGATACAAAGGGAAAAACGAAATTTGATGTTATCTTTTATCCATCCTTCAAATGGGGTTTTTGTAGATATTTGAAAGCATGTGGTTTCCCAAGCAATGTGTCCTAAATATGTAACATGAATTTATTGTTTTGAAAATTAGATTTTAAATACATTATTATCAATGATACCATTATTTTTATTCTAATATATTATTCTATTAAACTCATATCCTACCAAAATTAATCTTTATGTTTCCTTTTGATCCAGAAGTTGGTTTGGACACATACAGTTGTGTTGTATCTATAATAAATGTTAATTATTTATTTTTCTCGTTCTCATTATTTTATCTCATATTCTATCCCCTATTACATTATATCAAATCTATTATAGATATAATTTATGATTTATTATATTTATTGAATATATATAGATTTGATTTATTGTAGTATATATGTGTTAAACCAGGATTTTGATGGTTCACGTTGTTGTTGATCATTTTCATCACCCAATATGAGGTCAATGTATTCTATCCCACTGTAATAGATTTTGAAATTTATGTCTTATTTTTTTATATATAATTATTTTTTTTGTTAAAAAATTTATTCATAAATATTTAATAATCATTCTTATTATTTAATGCTTTCATATTGACAATATTGGAATATAGAAAAATAATTATTTTCCAAAAATAGTTTCTTAAATGTAGATTCATTATATGATTTCATTTATATGTTTTAATAATTGGTTGGTGTTTATTAATTGGGATACATTATGTTCATGAAGTTATATAATAAATGTTATATAAAGCATGGCCATGATGTACCACCATCAATGTGGGTCATCAAGCGAAGGTTTGGTGATTGGATGACTCACCATTATTCGGTATATGGAGGTCCATGGAAAACATGTGTGTGTTATATAAAAAGAGATGGTTATTACAATTTCTTATAAATATTATTATTATTTGATAATTAATTTCCAAAATTGAATAAATTTTATGGGTTTGTATAATACAATTTTTAGACTTTTAAAATTTCATAGTTAAAATTATCAAAATTTATCTTATCACTATGGTTGAGTTGGGATGTCTCAAGGGAGTACCTACTAATTTTTATACTATCCCCTTTACTTGGGAATGTTATTGAGTTTATTCAATTTTTCTATAGAGACATTATTAAAGTAAATGTCTTTCACATCTCTAGAAATTCATCTTGATAATATGGGTAAAGCAATTTGAAGTTGGATATTTAGGTTAAATTACATTATGGTTGGGATGTGTCCACTTTGGTCTCATATATTTATGTTTTATTTTTGACATTGTTAGTAAAGATATCTAGTTTCTATTTCTATGATTTTTATTATTTTATTTTTATTCAGTCTCAATAATATTTTTATTATCATGTATAATATTGGTTTATTTATATCATGTTGTTTTTTTATTCATCTATGTGTTATTTTTTAATAATGAAATGTTACCACATTATTCGTCACGACCCGCCATCACCAAAAGAAGGGAAGGATCACCAGACTGCCAGGCCCTTCATTCTTTATGTTGAAGGATAGATAATGACCCATGAGACCCGCCTTCAATAGGTCCCAGAGTGGCGACTAGAACCAAGGGTATAGAAATTACACACAAATGGAAGGCATTACCCATTTTTGTTTTATAGGATCGGGAGATAAGTGGATGAAACCCAACAACACCAAAACTAGAAGAAAAGTAAAGGAAAAAAATAAACCATTACCACATGCATGTTCAAAAAGTAAAAGCCAAAAAAGGTAACTACACAGGTAAGTACCAAAAAAAAAGAAAAAAAGCAACTACAACATCCCAAAAGGTCCAAGCTAGTATTGTCCTGCGCGATCCCCGAAGTCCTCCTGGAAACCAGAAAGCAGTATTATATATGTAGGGTGAGCATACAAGTACAGTCAATAGGGAAAAACCAATGACTCTTCTGCACAAGTGGGGGAGCATACTATGGTCCTGTGAGAAAAGGAGTAAACCAAATACCTATCAAGATTAACTATCCACCCAAGCCACACCAAGGCACACTCCGAAAATAACGCAAGTCAAGTAATATATATAATAAGAGCACATTGATGTTTGGGTACCCTGTGCCACTTTTCCACTAGTTTTTGAGACATCCTAAGCATCGAACCAATCCCGCCATTCTGTCACCGCAGTCCAACTACCTCACACGCTCGCACACACCAGGGCCACAACCGCAAGCAGTCCCACTGCCGAATCCCGCCCACAAACACCTAGGCCACAACTATCACACGTAACCAACCCTGCAAACAACTACGCCAGAACAACTACCACCATGACCGAAGACACCTAGGATAGAAGATCCACTTCCACGCCCGAAGACACTTGGGC
Organism: Viscum album; assembly: GCA_963277665.1. Classification (NCBI taxonomy): domain Eukaryota; kingdom Viridiplantae; phylum Streptophyta; class Magnoliopsida; order Santalales; family Viscaceae; genus Viscum; species Viscum album. Next base: position 493,778,378 of record OY728162.1, read on the forward strand.
CTCATCCCGAAGACAGTTGGGAAACCACCTTCCTCACACACCTGGCCAACCATCATACTACACCGCCCGAAGGTTCTTGGGCTAATAATGGACCTCAGGCCGTCACAGCCTGCCAGAAGATACTTGGGCTATCGGGGAAAGGGTGTAGAAAAGGAGATAATAACCAGCCACTAGGAATAGTGTTGGGGAAAACACCCTCCCCCATGAATGGGGGTGTTCGGCACTAAGTGCTCAACTTGGGTAGGGCACGAGTAAGAAACACAAAGCTACAAGTATATATGTAGGTAACAAGCACTCACCCAAGTTAGGTTTTTCTTCAGACAACCTAAAGATCACAACAACACTCAAGTCTGATTCACAACTCTCACCAACAAACCCCATTTGTCCCATTCATGTTTCATGTTCTGTGATAATGTTAAAATAAGTTCATGCACTACTGGGAATCAAAAACCATTAGAATAACCAAGGAAAATAATCCAGTCAATCGTCAATTTAAACATTCACACTCCATTATCTCGTAATGTTAGAACAACAAGGAAAAAGTGAGATCCCCACCCCCCGTAGTACTGGAACCAAAGACAACACCGAGACAATGCCACGTGTCCCCTCCCCAAAAAGGTTTTTCATCAATAGAGGATCCCACCCCAATTCTTGATATAAACAAGTACCCACCCGGTCTTAAAACACACAACCACCGAATCCATACAAACAGGGGATACCATCCCCTCCGACATGTCCACCAATAATCACGTGAAAGAAAACAACCAAACCACTGTCATCAACACTAAGAAGGGTCATGCCTGTATTTTCAAATTTAAAAGATTTAACACACTCCATGATTTCAATTCCATGGTTTGACTGGGGGTTATCACAGAAGGGTTAATCCTGGTGCTTCCAATTTATATAGCCGAATATACATAATTAACCAATTTACTTTTCATAGAAGGTGTTTACAATTAGGAACAATCCATTTAAAACCCCACGAGGGGTTCATTGGTGCATAGACAATGACCTCCAACGACATCAATTTTCTGAAGGCGTAAGAAGACAAAATTTGGAAAGATGATCATAATATAAAACAGCATCAATGATCATAGAACCCCCTTCATTATTTATAGAATCCTTTCATTATCTTTATTAGGTCTGGTTTATCCAATTCTACAGAAACAAAAGAATGCCAACCCCTCTTGATACACAAAAGATAGAGATGAAGGATAAATTCCCTACCTTTTGGATCAATGATCTACGCTGAGGACGGGGGAGGAACTTTGCGGATAGCGATGAGGCTTTCCCAATGCACCATAAGCTGTTTGTGAAAATCCGCGATCGAGGAAAGAAGAAACCACGGCTAACCCTAAGTTTATAAGAGCAGCGGTCGGTTGAGATGAGAATGCCAAACCGCGTAATGAGCGGGGGTGGTGGGTTGACCACGCGGTTGGGCAGTTAAACACGGAGGACTCCTTGGATTTTTAGGAATTAATAATGGGATTTGAATGGTTTTAAAAGGAGTAAAAGAATTAATTTACATAAAAACATACGTAATGGGAGCGGAAAAGTCAGTTACTGGAAATAGAACAAAAGGCTCGGTGAGGGGACACGGTGCCACCGTCACGGTGTCACCCTCATGGTGTCACCCTTTCGGTGGAGCCTCACTTTGGAAATGTAATGGGCCAGGAGGGTCTGGGCCATTACATTATTGTTTAGGTAATCACACTGAATTTATTTCAATCCATAGTTGTTTGTAACACCCAAATCTTCCATGGTACATTTCCAATTAAATAATGCAATTGCATGCATTATACGCAAATTAGATATTTTAACACACCGCGACCAATAAAACCGGCCTTATACATAGTAATACCGACATTTGCAAATTTTATAAATTTAAATTTTCAAAATTGACTTCATTTTTGATTTAAGAATATTGAAATTATTTTAGGGTGAATATTTTTTATTTTTCTGAAAACATTCAAATTTTGATGAATAGTAAAAACCATTGCATTATCGGTTAAAACCAACTTTTTTATCTAAAAAATTATTTATTTTATTTATATTTATTTTTGTTCAAAACAAAAAAATAATACATATATATGTTCTATAAAGAATCGGAAATCTCGTGGAAATTTCTGTTTTAATACATGGGATTTTTACACGTCCATGAATATTTACAAAGCTTGATTCTGAGGCCTAGTGTGCCTAGAATCAATTTGTGAAGTTTTTTTCCAGTACGTTCTATAGTGTTATGAGTGGTATTTTATAACTTTTTAACCAGTGCTCGGAATTGAAAAATGAGTGCGTCGTTGAACTCACAGTGCTAGTATTCTCTTAAGAATACTTTCATCTCGATGGTAGATGGTCTAGAATGAATGTTAGTTTTTTGGTATTACCTGGGAATAATAAAATAAATTATGTGCTTGAATTAATTTGTTTTAGTTGGATAAAACCTCCAAGAGGAGGATGGAGGTGGGGGGCCACCACACCTTATCCTCCTATGAAAGTATATTTTGGTGGGCCCCACCCACACCCATCCTCCAATGAGAGGATATATGATGTGGGGACAACCCGACTATTAACCCCCTTGTAACTCTACACTATGTTGGGAGAACCCTTGAAATGCCCTTTTTATGGTGCCAAACCATCTCTATTAATTAATTGACACATTCAATTAATTAATTTAATCCATTTGAATTTTATGCCGAAAATTTAATAAGTTGTGATAATTTATTAGTTTTTTCATCTTTCTTTTGGGTGGAGCCTGGTAAGAGGAGAGAACATGGAGAAACTATTACTCTCTAATGATGAACACTCCATCCGTAGAAGAAGAACGATCTTCAACCGAGGCTAGAGGAAGCACCATCTTTGAAGAATGCTGACGTCGTCATCCTCGACTTCTTCTTCTTTCCTGACATCGAGAAATTGACGTATGTTTTTTTGTGACATCGTCAACGATCCATGAAACTTAGGTAGGGGTTAAAGCTTGGTTAATTATTGTGTGTTCTTAATTTTCTATCGTTGACTTGATATCCCCCTAGTGTGGAGGGCGCGGGCTGAACAAACACTGCCCAGACCCTCTGCCATCTTTTTGTATTTTGATGAAAAATGCGGCATGAGTCCGGGTTGAGCGTTTGTCATCAATAGTGTTTGTTGATCAAAGGAGACATATTGAGTATAGCGCGACCACTTCTGGAATGAAAAATGGTCCACCAAAACTCGTCTAGTGAACCATAAATGATTCGTCGGCAGAAGAAACCAATGAACATCACCGGCGATGAAGAGATCAGCGTCCAACCGGTCGTGAGAAGGACCGGCGGCATGGATCTCCAGATTTCCGAGGAAGGCACATCGTGATAGCACATTTTGGAGAAAAAAGGGCTACGGCCCTTGGCCACGGTTGCCGAGCAGAGGCAGGAGGCCAGGCCGACCACTGGTGATGTGGGAGCTGCTGGCTACTCGGCCATCCAGGAGGAGCAGGACCTAGTGGGTCCCTCTTGAGGTGGAACGCCACCACCTTACACTAGTTTTTCTCCCACCCGAATGACATTGCAGTTTGGGAACATCGAGGGTGCGTGCCTTCCCCTTTACAAGGCTAAGGTGGGACCCCCTCGGGCCGCCGGGTCGGACCCATCGCGGGCCGGGCCACCGATGCGGGCCTGGCAGCCTTCGCGTGTCAGGCATCCCCCGCGGGCTGGGACACCCCCATGGGCCAGGTCGGACCCACAAATAGTTTCAGACCCCCTGAACATGTTGGACCACAATCCAGACACTGGTCGGGCCTGGTTGGTCAGACTGGAAGGGACCAGACTCGGACCCGCTTGACCCAAATTCACCTTTTCACCCTTATCATGGGATACAATTGTCCGATTGACGAATTGTCTATGGCGACAGAAGGCTTCGAGTGAGGTGGTTTCTTTGGAATACCCCACATGAGGTTTGGACATAGATAGAGTATGGTCAGGTCAGATTGAACATAAACTCAATCGGGCCCTTCGAACGAAAATGCCAACAACTCAGAGATAGGGCGTCTGATTGACGCACAATTTGTTGCATTGGGACCCCTATTACATGGCCTTCCTTTTAGATACATATTCGTGGGACTTCGGGACAGTTAGAGTATCAACTAGTAGCTCATGGAGAGGACCCTCTCGGAGACGAGCGAGCGGATTACTGGGACATAGTAGCTGGCTGAGACTAGATGATTGCTCGACTGATTCAACTTGGAGTGATTCAAATAGACACTGTGGGGGGGGGTCTCTGTTTGAACATAGAACACCCACAGTACTCAACTGGAGGAGTACCTATGCAACATATTAGGGACAAAACAACTGTGTGATGTGGCAGACCCATGGTGGGGAGGGTCTCTTTGTTATCCGGCAGACCCATAGTACTGAACAGGATGAGTAGTCCAAGGATAGTGAGAAGTTCTTCAATGTGATGTGGTAGGCCCACAGTACTCGATAGAGAAGTATTACTCAATCATCCAAGGTTCTGATTGTGTGAAAGGGGATGTTACTTGATACTACTCCTTGAATAAAATCCTGGTTTTAGCTAAGTCAATGACCTTTTTTTCCTCATGATTGAGATGGGTCACATGATAACTTATGTATATGTATAGGAATATACATAAATAATGGTTATCCATTGATTTCCTAATATTTGGTTCATACTTGTTGGATTTTATGATTCCTTTAGGGTATCGGGGTCCCTACTAAGTATTGTTATTCTCACCCATGCAAGGGCTATTCCCAAACCTCGTTGTGTTGGTTATAGGCGACATACAGTGCTGACTGAGGCTGAGAGTAGTAGGACTGGACTGTACCCAGAGCTGTACCATACAATGAGTTGGTACACAAAGGAATCGGACAAACGTGGAGCGTTGTGGAGGCTATCAGTACCTACACTTCATGTAGGGTTTTCCGGTGGACGATTCTTAAGCTATTTACTTTTAATTATGTTGTACTAGTACTTTTCAGTTGGTCTTTTATTCCAGCCCCTTTTACTTTTCAGTACTCTTTTGTATACATATTTTCTCAGTGTTTTACTTCCATCTCGTACTTTATTGTTTTTGTTTCTCATTATAGAAATGGAATTCCTTCCATATTTTAGGGAATTACGCCTTTGGTACTAGTCTCAAACCCCTATCAAATGGAAGGCGGGAATGCTGTAGTTAAGGCACGGGCCCTATGGGACGGGTCGTGACAAATTGGTATTCGAGGATTCAGTTCTATTGTAGAAACTAGGACTCTGATATTTCATTTATGTGAAACAATAGTGTTAAGTGTACAAAGTGTGGTTTTCAGTTTAGGGATTCCAGTATTGGTGCAGCATCCAAAGTATCCATACACCATGTCGCAGACATCTGATTTCCGTCTGAGAGCACAGAAACACTAATTGCGTGATTGATTTTAAAAGTTATCTTTAAGTCAGCTCAACTAGGTTACCTCACAAGGTATAAAGTTTTGATCATGTCTCATCTAATACTTTTATGATTCCTCCATGCGGACGACCAGTGAGAGTTCCGAGAGTTGAACGAGATTACAGCCCAGCAAGTGATGAGGAATCGGTACAGGGACCAATCATATTGCAGGCACCAGCGATACCACGTTCCTTTGGGCCACCAATGCCACCAACCACTGTAGTAGACAATGCACACCGCTTGAGCGCACTGCGCGAGTTCTGGTGCTAGGGGACCCCTAGGATTAGGGGTGAGATGGACCCACAATCAGCTGAGGATTGGCTGGAAGCTTTGGTGAGAGTCTTCAGGCTTGTAGTGACACCAACATACATTATAATGATCCATCCCGCATGTATCCTTCTGGCAGTAGCATGAAGACTATAGAGCCTGATGCTCCTGGTGCATGATTAGGTGATTCTACTTTGGACATACTATGAGGGACTATTTTGGGAGGAGTATGTCCTAGCTACCCAACATGTGGTTCACATACAAGAGCTACTTCATCTATAGTTGGGAAGGATGAAATTTTCACAGAACTCAGCAAGGTTCACCTACCTCTCACCTTACTCCACAGATACAGTGTTGGACCCATTCATCCGTGCTAGGTCCTTTGACCAGGGGCTCATGAGAGATATCATGGCATCAATGATCTCACTCGGAATCTCGAGCCAAACGGGGGTGGTAGAGCGAGCCCTCCTTGTGGAGAAATTCCTTGCTGAGCAGACACCATCATCGAGACCCATCACTAGTCATCATGCGGTAGAGTCTTCTACATCTGGCAGTAGAAAGGTGTCATAGTGGACCAAGAGGACCAAGCACATGGGTGGACGACCTCATGACTCAGGATCAGTTGTGTGGGGCACTCGGGGAAGATACATACATGCCGGTAGCCGGTAGTGTTACTCGTGCGGCGGGCAGTGTCACATTTCTTGTCACTATCCGACCCACCGTACTGACGATCAGTAGAGAGTTGAGAGACCTCCCAAGTAGAGGCAGAGGTCTAATAGAGGCATTCCACAATGAGTAGGAGGATGTGGCCGAGGATATGGCCTTGTAACTGGCAGCGGATGATGTTTCAAGGTGTTGTGACCACCACCACCCAGACGTCCACCCTTACTATAAAGAGCGGGTTGACATGGGAGAGCTTAGCTTCCGGTAGATGAGGACTATGAAAAATGTAAACCAATGATGATACAAGGTATGATCTATGTCTATTCCACCATAGGTGCAGTTCTTATAGACACAAGTTCCATTCACACTTTTAATGTCACATCTCTTGTTCGATGCTCGAAGATTCTGAAGGAGCCGTTAGTTCGATCCTTACGGCTAGAGTCTTCCACCGGAGCTGATTCAAAGATAACGCACTGGTTCCAGTAGTGAAAGCTTACTCTAGGTGGGGAGAGCTTCGGCTGGGATCTATTATTAGCAGCGTTGAGGCCTTACGACATAATCTTGGATTAGGACTAGTTATCTACAGTTCGTGGTTGTATAGAAAGTATTAGGGGAAAATTGTGGTGTGTCTGCATTGTTGGGACCATGAATACCTTAACCGGTGAGAAGGGATCCTTTGCAGCACATGACAGTCTTACTCGGAGGAGGGTTCAGCCAATCACAAATCAGTTGTCTAGCCATACTCTCAGAGAAGTAGAAGTGTTGTGTCCAATCTATCCTATAGTGGAGGACCCGTACATAGATGTTTTCCCAGATGATGTCACAGGTCTACCTCTTTGCAGAGAGGCATAATTATACATAGACTTATACCCTTGGACAACATTGATATCTAATCTAGCGTATCGGATGGCTCCAATGGAGTTTCGCGTGCTGCGGGTACATCTTGAGTACTTGTAGGGGAAAGGATTCATTTGGCCTAGTGCTTCACCCTGGGTAGCCTTGATTCTATTAACCAAGAATGCAGATGGGAGCTTGTAGCTTTGTGTTGACTAGCGGTGCCAGACCCTGGTGACTATAAAGAAAATGTACCCACTTCCGAGTGATGACAACCTCTTTAATCAGCTAAAGTGAGATCTGTGGTTCTCAATGATAGACCTCAGATCAGGATATCACCAGCTCAGAATTCGAGAGGAGCACGTGCATATGATGTCCTGCAGGTGTCGGTATGGCCACTACGAGTTCCAGGTTATGCCTTTTGGTGTAACCAACACTCTATTAGTGCTCACGGGGGTCATGAATGGGATCATCCAGCCATACCTCGATCAATTTTTTGTAGTCTTCATTGAAAACATTTTGATCTACTCGACTACTCAAGAGATGCATTCCTTCCACTTCTGCTTAGTACTAGATACACTCTGAGAGGATCAGCTTTATGGTAAGCTCTCGAAGTGCAAGTTCCTGATCCGAGAGGTTCACATCATAGGACACCCCATCTTGATGGATGGAGTTACAATTTCTCCAGTGAGAGATTGAGGAGGTACTTCTATGGGTACCACCCATGATTGTGACAGAGGATCAATGATTCCTGGGTTTGGCTGGTTAGGACTATAGATTCATACCATACATATCCAAAATTCCAGTACCACAATAATCCTTGACGAAGAAGGGGAAACCCTTCGTGTGGTCGGAGAGATCCAGATGATCTTTCAGGAATTATGGCAGAGTCTGACTAGTTCCCCCATCCTGAGGCTTCCAGATGAAGGCGTACGGTACGTAGTTTACTACGATGCATCGAGGACCGGACTCGGGTGTGTCCTGATGTAGGAGCGGTCAGTGATTGCTTATGGTTCTCAGTATCTGATACAACATGATCAGAACTATGCTACCCATGACCAAGAGTTATCTTATGTATTTTTAGCCATGAATATGTGTCGGTACTATCTTATGGGGGAACATTTTGCCGTGTACTCTAATCACAAGAGTCTCATGTATATATTCCCTCAGAAGGACCTCAACATGACACAACAATGATGGCTTTAGTACCTCCAGGACTATGACTTCGAGATAGTCTTTACTCCTAGGAAGGGGAACTTTTTTGCCGATGCAATCTGAAGGAGGACTATTTTTCTGCTGCTAGGGAAGGCGACATAGTAGCTGGATGATTCACAGATGTCTTTTTTGGATAGGAACAGAGTAACTTTCTTCAGTCTCTCATGGTCACTCCCCCAATCCTTCAGTTAGTTGTGGAAGCATAGCATAGAGATATTGAATGCGAGACATGACGTACTCAGATATCCTCAGGGCTGACACATGATATATTTTTTGATCATGGGGAGCACTTCATCATCTTTGGAGGAAGTACAATGGTACCAGTGTCACTTCAGGAGGAACTGTTGAGGGAGTTTCACACTATCCTCTAGTGATATATCTCTAAGTGGATAAGAGGTACCAGGACCTTCGACGATAACACTAATGTCTAGGTGTGAATAAAGTTGTAGCGGAGTTTGTCTCTTGATGCCATACTTGTCTGGAAGTGAAGGCGGAGAACTAGGTACCAGCAGGCATGGTTCAGACTTTAGAGGTTCCAGAGTGGTAGTGGGATGGGATATCCAAGGAATTTGTGACGGAGCTTCCACGTACATCTAGGGGACATGATTTGATTTGGGTGGTCGTCGAATGACTCCCCAAGTCAACCCACTTCCTACCAATCAGAGAATAGTTTTCAGTAGTGAGCTTGGTACTACTCTTTCTGAAGGAGATTGGCCATTTATAAGGTATACCTTGAACGATTTTCTCTGATCATGACGCATGATTTACTTCCCAGTTATGGAAGGTGTTACATGATGATTTCAGGACACAACATTTCTTGAGAACCGCCTTCCATCATTATACAATGGTCAGACTAAGATAACCATTTAGACCCTCGAGGACATGATACATGAATGTTTCCTCAACTTCGTTCGTATCTGGGAGGATCACATGATTGTGGTGGTGTTTTCATACCACAAATGGTATCACTCCACAATAGGTATGGAACCATTTGAGGAATTGTACTGGATACCTTTCAGATCACCCTTGTGCTAGAAAATCCATAGGAAGTCCGCACTGGTGGTACCAGATATGGTGCGAGCAACCATGGAGAAGGTGCAGATCATCCAGGAGCAGATGAAGACTGCACTGAGTAGACAGAATTCATATGCTGATAGAAGACAGATACCTCTGGAGTTTGAGGAACGTGACCACGTCTTCCTACGGGTCTTACCTCGACGTGGTATATGGAAATTTGGCAAGGGGGCATGTTATCTCCGAGGATCATTGGAAAATTATATGTCCTCATAAGATTAGGTGATGTTTCTTACCTCTTATCTTTTCCACCTCAGATGCAATGGGTGCATGATTGATTTTATCTATCCATGATGAAGATATATGTGCACGACCCTTCCCAAAAAATCAACCATGGGGAATTTGATGCTGATGATGGACCGACTTTAATGATGGTTTCAATGGAGATTGAGGATCGACATGAGTGGGTCCTACGTTGATGGTTAAAACCACTGGTTCACTTTCGTTGGTATCACAGGAACCTCTAGGATGGCACATGGGAGAGGGAGACTCAGATGCATGCTCAGTACCCCCATTTGTTCTAGTAGTTTTAGTTGTAGCTTACGGGGACGTAAAGCCCTGAGGTGGGGAGAATTTAAAGAACTAGAAATACCATGGAAATTTTTTATTAAATACATGCAATTTTTACGGGTCCGCAAAAATTTATGGTGCCTGTTCCGGGGCCTGGTGTTCCTAGAATCAATTTCGGTAATTTTATTCAGGTAAATTAAATAATCGTACTAAAGGGTTTTTATAACCATTGAAACGGTGCTCAGAATTTAAAATCAAGGGTACCGTTGAACTCGCAGCACCAGTATTCACATAAAAATACTTTCACCTCGACAACAGATGGTCGAGAATTAAATTTATTTTTTGGGAATTACATGGGAATAATAAAATAAATTAAGTGCATGACTTATATTATTTTAGTTGGCTAAAACCTCCAAGAAGAGGTTGGAGGTGGGGGGCACTACACCTTAACCACCAACGAGAGGCTATAGTGGTGGGGCCCACTGGAACCCATCCTCCCATGGGAGGATAAATGAGGTGGGGACCACTCGGATTTTAACCCCCTTATAACTCTCCATTATGTGGTCAGAACCCTTGAATTCCCCTCTTTATGGTGCCAAACCCTCTCAATTAATTAATTGAACGCGTTCAATTATTTAATTTTATCCATTAGAAATTTATGCAAACAATTTAATATGTTGGGATAATATATAATGTTAGCATTTATCATTTGGTTGGAGCCTGGGAAGAGGAGAGGACATGTAAAAACAATTCATCTCCAACAAAGAACACTCCTCCATCCAACAAATACAGATCATCAACCGAGGCAAGGGGAGGCACCATCCTTGAAGAATGTCGACGGCGTCATCTTCGACTTCATCTTCATTCCTAACCTCAATGAATTGACTTCCAATTTTTGGTCACATCGTCAATGGTAAATGAAACCGAGGTAGGGGTTCAATCTTGGTTAATTAATGTGTGTTATTCATTTTCCATCGTGGATTATAATACGAAGCTGCTCGATATCACCCTAATGTGGAGGGCGCGGCCGATCAAACACGACCAGATCCCTTCGCCATCTTTGTGGATTTTGACACTCAATGCAGCATGAGTCCGAGTTGAGCATTTCTCATCAATAGTTATTGCCGATCAAAGGAGACATTCTGAGTATAGAGCGACAACTTCCATAATGAGAAATAGGCCACCAAAACTCGTCTGATGACCCACGAAAGATTCACCGGTAGACGAAACTGGCGAACGTCACCAGCGATGAAGCAATGGGTGGTCAACGCTTTGGCCGACCGCATGGACAGTGGCAGTGCCTCCGCACTGCCAGAGGACTAGGCCTTGGCCGATAGGCCGTGGTGGTGCAGTGGCAGCTGGCGCAAGGCCGACCGTGAGAAAGAACAGCGGCTCGGGCAACAGATTTGACGAGGAAGGCACGACGCTATAGTGCTGCATAGAAGAACAATGGATACAGCGGGGGAGAGGGCGCAACTAGCTGCTCGGCCAACCAGGAGGAGCAGGACCCAATGGGTCCGACGTGACATGGATGGGTGACACCTAGCTCTGGTTTTGTTCCCAACCGAACGACTATGCCGTTCAGGAACCCAGGGGGTGTGCGCCTCCCATTGGACGTGGCTAAAGAGGGACCCCTGGGAACCGCCTGGCTGGAAACAACATGGGCCGGACCTAGTGTGGGCCGAACTAAATGTTGGAAGGGTTGCCTTTACCGATCGGGCCACCCCCACGGGCCGGGATACCCCAACAAGCCGGGTCGGAACTTCAAACTGGGGTGGACCCTCAGAACAGGTCAGACCCATGTCCAGACTCAGGTCAGGCCAGGTCTGTCCGACTGTACCGGACATGACTCAGACCCGTTTGACATAATTTCTCCTTTTCACCATTAACTTGGGTTATGTGTGTCTGATTGATAAACCCTCTACATCGATAGAAATCTTGGAGCGAGACTATTCTTTTGGAATACCCCACTTGAGGTTTGGACGTAGTTGGGGTACGGTTCGGATGGATTGAACCAAAATCTAACCGGGCCCTCAGAACAGAAATGCCAATAACTCTTTTATTGAGAGTCTGATTGATGTGCCTTATATTACATTGAGACCCCTATAACATGGTGGTCCTTTGAGATACATTTATGTCAGACTTCATGATAGATGTAGTATCGAGTAGAAGCTCGTGGAGCAGACCCTCCCAGAGATGAGTGAGCCGAGTACAAATACGTAGTAGCTAACTGAGACCTGATGACTGATTGAAGGATTCTACTCGGAGTGATTCGACTAGTAAGAGTGGGGAGTTCCAATATGTGAGCGCAACAAACCCATGGTTCTCTACATGATGAGTACCATTGTATGATATTATGGGAAGTTCCTCTGTGTGATGCTGTATACCCTAGGTGGGGAGGGCCTCTATGTGACGCGACAGACCCATGGTACTCGAAAGGAGTAGTACCTTAGAAGTCCAAGGATAGTGGGAAGCACCTCTATGTGATGGGGCAGGTCCACAATACTCGATAGAGGAGGATTACTCCATCAGACGAGGTTCCGACAGTGTGACTAGGGATGTTACTTGATACTACCCCTGGAATAAAATCCTGGTTTGCGATGAGTCAATTAGTTTTGTGTTTTATTCATGATTGAAATGGGTGACATGATAACTTAGATATATTTATAGGCATATACCAATGTAATGGTTGTCCTTTTATTTCATAATTTTTGGTTTATTGTTGTTGTATTTTGAGAGACAATTAGGGTCTCGAGGTCGATACAAAGTATCATTATACAAACACCTGCATGGGTTATGCCCGCACCTTGTTGTATTGGTTGTAGACGATGGACAACGCTAACTAAGACTGAGAGTAGGATCAATGGATGGTACCCATAGGTGGACCTTATGACGTGTCAGTACATAGAGGATACGGACGGACGTAGAGCGATGATGAGTCTATATATACCTACCCTTCAGGTAGGGTTTGCCGATGGACGATCCAGCAGATGTTTACGTTTCCTTCAGTTGTACTAGTAATTTTCAGTTCGGCTTCTATTCCGGCTCCCTTTACATTTTATTACTCTTTTGTATACATCTTCACTTAGTGTTTTAGTTCCATCTCCTACTCAGATGTGTGTGTTTCTCAGTATATATAGGCAATACCTTCCCTGTTTTAGGGAATTACTCGTTTGGTATGAGTCGCCAGCCCCTAGCCTATGGAAGCTGGGCTTGGGGTTGTTACGGCATGGGCCCTAGGGGATGGGTCATGACATGTTCAATATAAATCATTGGAGAAATTTTATAATATGTTTAGAAATATAAAAAATTTATTGAACTTTTTACGGTCTTTTACCCACATCATAACATCATTTACAAATTTTCATAAAACATAATGTTACCACTTCTGTGAATTGAATTTCAAAAATCTGATAAACATTGCTGATATCAGTAAATAAAATGCGGTTCAATAAGAAGAAAATATTTTTTGTTAAATTGTATGATTTACCTTTTATTTACAACGATTAAAAGTAAATAGGGTAATTAATGAGATAAATGATATTATTATTACCCAAAAACATATCCTAATTCAATTGGAGAAGTTTAATTAGACCAAATACGACCTTAGGAATTAAATACAATCCTTTAGATCGAAATGGATTAGTTTAGGGCGTTTATTATTATTTAATTCAAAGAATAGTTAAATGTGTAAAATTCATGTTCTCTTAACTAAAATATATTTAATATAAGGTTATAAAAAATTACAATTCGACTATAAATAATATTTAAAAATTGGAAATGATTTTCTACATAATTGTTTTTTATTTATAATATTTAGAATTTAAATAATTAAATTTATTTTTGAAACAATGATGATACAATAATTACCTTATTAATGAATGATTAAAATAATTGATATTATAATTATCGAAATAAATCTAATTTGAGACTTTTGATGAATTCCAATAATATTATAGGTTCATAAGACATGTAAGGGATAATTAAGTGTATTTTATTCAAAGTAATAATGTTGTTATGACATTAACAAAAACAACATACCAAATAGAATCAAAATTGACATAAAAGAGTTTTTAAAAAAATATTATATTATTAATTGATATTATATTTCTAAAAATATAATGATATGCCAAAGGACACAGATAATTATATATATATCAATAATTAAACCCATGGTGTTCACATAGAAGATTATATAATGTTTATTGACCATATAATATAAAAATATAAAGAGATATGGTAAATCTCGAATTATTTAACTAAGAGTTAAATGTGAAAGATACCATTAATATGGTAACCATAACCTCTCTAAAACCTCTTTTTAACAGGAAATAGACTCATCCTCACCTTATATTTGAAATAAATCATTTTGGAGCCATTATAAATAGAAAATTATTTTATTATAAACTAATATTTCAATAATTTCATATGGTGCCCTTCACCCCTCTTATAAAAAGGCACCTTCCCTTCTATCAATTTCACACCTCCAATGAAATTTGGATAGGCCAAACCATGCCCAAATTACCTCCCAATTCTCTTTCATTAAACATAGTATCCATAAATTGGGAAAAAATCCAACCTAATGAGCCCTTTTGGTCAAATCGCAAGGAAGGACCCGATGAATAGGTAAATATTTCATCACCTCTTTCAAGTAATTTTCTTCACCAACTTCTTCTATATTTGTAGTTTTCATTCTAAAATAATGTCTTCAGTATATTCTAGGTAATTTTATGTTATTATTAAAAAGTTACAACCATAACCATTATTAAATCCTTTATATGAATGACAAAGACACCATACTTGTGTACATACGACTTACCGTCTCCACGCCACAATGTAGTTGTTATTCAATGCATTATTTTGGATGGGTATAATAATGATGTATAATTGATGTAAATAATAAATATAACATTTTAATGATTCTATATATATGATATACTGACGCATGCCTGTCGTGGGGTGTGGAAAAACAATATTTTATTTACCTAAGTATAGTATAGCAGTTGATCTTAGGTAGTCTCCCGAAGATGAGTGCACACAAAACAATGTTGTCACTTTTTGGTGGTTTTCTTAAAAAGATTGGTTTTATCAAATTTGAATGACTGTGAGAGAAACAAACCACAGAAATTGATTGATTTTATCAAATGATAAAGACAATGATCGGATTGGGTTCGGTTAGACTTAGTGTTGTGCCATCACGGTTTCCAAATTTTATCTCTTCTTTTTCCTTAAACTGGTAAGAGAGATGTGATGAGAATTTTCCTTTCTAAAACCATAGATTGGTCTATCCTCCATCCAATGTGTTTTGGGTTGTAGAAGGTCTCTTGATTAATTAGAGAAATCCCAGACCTGGAATTGTTGTTCCCTAATAAACCAAGATTTCGACATACAATCCGACACACGTGCTTGACAACCGTCGAGCAATCACCACCCAACCCTAATCATGTTCCACCGTATACATATTAGAATTGGGAGGAGGGAGATGTGATCATCGACCAAAGCAATTTATAATTTCAGAATCAAAACCTTAACACAGCCGCATTCGGAATTTAATACTGAATTATGAATTGAAACCAGAAGAAGAAAGAAGAACAAATTTTATTCATTTCAAGCACAAAACTCAAGCACAACACATAGGTCCAGCCTCCCCTTTTTCCGATCACTCAAATGAAACTACCCCTCCATGGATGGGGTAAGAGAGATAATGAGGGAGAGGAGAGACATTTTAAAACAAAATAAATAAAAGAAAAATCTGAGAATTTATTCTCCTTGGTGCCCCAGAAGGAATGGGGTGGAGAATGGGATGGATTGAGGGGGAGGAGCTCTCCTCCTTTTATAGGCAGAATTCGACCCCCAAAAGATTGAGCGTTTTAGACCCCATTAATGACCTTCTCACGCGTTACACCCTTCATGAATGTTGTGAAAAATTATCTTGGACGTCGCTCCCCAATATTTCAGCTCATTTGAAAACAAAATGCAGGAGTTATGAATTTTTCATTCTCAATTTCTGTTTCTGGATGAAGTTTCCAGGATGGTTCCTCCAAATGTATGTCGTTTAATGGACTCCTTAATGACTTCCAAACTTCCCCAAAGTTCTTGTAGAGTCAAAAATATATGTACTCGTCATATCCCAGGTGGAGACACATCATTTAGATAATTTTAGGCCGAGTTTGATGTCCTATATGTTGGGTGGGTCCACGCTGTCTGCCCGGAAAAATTCCCAAATTCAATGAATTTTTAGACCCTTTAGATGGACGAATCAGATCCTGGTCCAGAAGACAAAAATGAATTAAATAAAATAAGGATTATAACAAAATTTTAATCAGAAAATTTAGAATTTTATTTTTCCAGAAATGACCGAAATACCCCTGACTTAAAAATCTGTCAAAAATCCAGAAGTAGTTGTTTTTCACATTTGGGTTCAAAATAACACTAAATCCTAAAAACATGACAATTACCCATCCAATAACACTTTTTTGGGAGTATAAACAATGATATTCAATATAAATTAATTGAAAATATTTGCTCTATCAATTCCCCCACACTTAAACTATGCCTGTCCTCAAGCATAAAATCTCAACATGGAATTCAAAGGACACCAATGTCACCAATATTTAAATTTCAAATTGAATAAAATAAAATGATTATCAATGTCCAATCAAATTTTCCAGTTCCACAAAAATTCCAATTTAATTTCCAATTTTTCAAAGAAACAATCAATTCATGCATTTTACTTTTCCCCTTTGAAAAATAATGAAGCTTCTCCTTTCATTCATTCAATCTTCTCAATTTATTATTATTAAACATGCCAAATCATGACCTACCTTACTTTTTAATATCTTCTCTCATCACTCATGATACAATTAATAGTGGAGTTATGCTCATATCATGAGAACATGCTCCTTACCAATAGGCTTGTAATGTAACTACTTTCTCCACTTTGTAAAGACAAGACACACATAAAATCATGAGGACTTGCAATAAAGGTTCAAATGACTCTGTGGATTAGGGTTGGTGGGTAAATGATTGAAATAATTTAAAGCCAGAAGTAGGAGGTCAGACTCTTAAGTAAAATGCATGATTAATCAAGTGAAAACACAATATGAACCTCACTCAAATCCCCTTGAAATGTGAATCACAACACCACTCCCCTTTCAATGACATGGGTCATGAGTAAATAAATGATTACAAAGAATGATATCATCCATGTTCTCCCTGTTTTTTGTAAAGCTCCAGAAAGGAACACCTTTTTTTTGTAAAGCTCCAGAAAGGAACAGCTTTATTTTTCTTTTTTTTTCTGTAGAACTGGATGAAATGAAAGAATCATAATGAAATGATGACTCATGCCCAATTTTCTAATAAAACATTGCCCAAAATGATGACGCACACATTACACCACCCAAAAATGATACATATCCCAAGGAACACACATGAAAGGCCCTTCCCCCACACTCAAACTTGAAATAACCATGCAAAAATACTAAAAGTGCGGGTAGGTAAGGAAAAATTGGATTGTAATGTGGCTTAAACCTATAAGGCAATTCATGGCATCTAAGGGCTTACGAAGGATAAATGTAAAGGTGGGTATTAGGATAAAATGTGGCTAGCCAAAGATATTCCTCAATCATTTTAAATGTGGTTTTGTACAGTCATAGCTTTGAAAAGTTTCAATACAAGTTCTAGCAGGTGGCACGTCCCAAGATCACTAAAGAAATATGCTCAAGATAAAATAGGAAATATTTGGTCTATAAATCCTCTCAGGAATGAGAATATGATATTGGACAATCACTCATGGCATGATTAATAATAAAAAATTAATTCACATGAATTTCCGAAATTGAATGAATGAAAAATGGAAGGGAAATTTCATTTACATGAATCAATTAATTCCCTTAAATCATGAGTCCTTATTTCAATATCCTTGATTCACTTTAATCATCAAATTATCCATTTTAATCATTCAATCTCATTAACATTGAAATCTAAAACATGGTATCACAAGATTCCAAAGAAACTCATGTCTCCTAGATAAGTTGAGTAAAACATAAATTCAAATGTGTGTATGTAATTATTATCATTAAAGTTTAAAACATGTTTTGGACAAAAAATTTAAGGAGTTTAAAATTTAAAATTTAAAAATGAACTCCCTTTTGAAATAAATGTTCAGTCCCCTTTAACAAATTTTTGGGGCTTCCTTCTTCCATCATGATCCTACAAAAGATAATTTCAAAATTAAGAACAAGTATCATGTCATTAAAGATCAAAATTATAAGGAGGAAAGGTATGAATGCTAAAGTACTTCAATGAAATGAAATTGAAATCTAACTTCCTAGAAAGCAAGCGATAAGTCTTGGTATAATCCCCCAAGTGGGCCCTGAATTTTTACTGCCTCTAGTGGGCAGTACCAGCTGTTATCCAAAGTCTGATGGCGGATGAAGCTTCTCTGATTTGAACAACCACATGTGGCTTTTCCCAGCTTGAGCTTCATTGTCCTTGTTGAGGAGTATTCCATGTATAGAGAACACCAGATCCACCCCCTTTTCATTGTGGTATAGCTTTCATGGCGGGGGTAGGATGAAGTATGGATCCTCCTCCTCTTCATTTTCTACTTGTGCAATGTGTTATTCAAAATCCATTGGTTGCTCCATATGTACTGCATGAAAAGAATAATCAAAGAGAGATTCAACATTTAAATTTGAAATATTAATTTCAAAATCTTCCCTTTTAAGGTAGGCAGCTTTTAGATTTGGTTCTTCATGGATAGCCACTTGTATCTCTTCATGGACTTCCTCAAGTAGATGGTCAATATCTTCAGGGAGCTCAAGGTGTTCCTCAACAGGTGCATATTCTTTTTCATCTTCTTTTAAGGCAATGTAAGGATTGAATGTATATAAGATTTCAAAGTCATAAGGAGTGATACTCAAATCAAATTGAATGAAATTAGAAAAATTAGAGTTCATGGAAGGATCATCTCCCTGAGTTGGTTTTAGTTCAATCACTTCTTTAGTTGAAAGTGCCTATTGGAGTTGATTATCACTGGATGGAGGTAGGTAGTCGGTCTCCTCTATCTTGACTTCAAATTCCACCAATTGGGTGGTGTCTTCCTTCCGTGGTGAAGGCTCTTCTTGTTTTCAATTCTTGGGAAGATCAATAAGTTCCTCACATTCATTCCAAAATTCATCAAGTTCTTGTTGATCTCCCAGATGTAGCTCAGTAGGGAAGTCATCTTCTTTTTCATCAATCTCTGGTAGAATTGGTTGAGTGAGGATGAATGAGTTTTCAAGTACCTCGACATTTACCTCCTCTAGTTTGTCAATGATGAGTGGTGAAATGTCTTCCACCACTATCTCAGGTTCTTGCTCCGGCTCAAGGTCGGGTTTCTCCATCATTGCACGAACATAGTCCAATGCCCATTCCATTTTGCTACCCAAATCATCCAAAGTATTACTAATCCTTTCAACCTGATCATTGAGATCATAATAATCAGTTTCTGGTTCTTGATATTGCACCTGCGAGTAATCTTCCCATGCATAAAAATTTGAATTTGAATACATCATGAAAAAAAAGGTTTTAAAAAAAAAATTATTTTTAAATTTGAAAATGTCAAATATTTACAAATAGGTTGTGGCACTTCCTCCCCGGAAACGGTGCCAAGTTTGACACATGCCTGTCGTGGGGCGTGGAAAAACAACATTTTATTTACCTAAGTATAGTATAGCAGTTGATCCTAGGTAGTCTCTCGAAGAGGAGTGCACACAAAACAAGGTTGTCACTATTTGTTGGTTTTCTTAAAAATATTGGTTTTAACAAATTTGAATGACTATGAGAGAAACAAACAACAAAAATTGATTGATTTTAACAAATGATAAAGGCAGTGACCGGATTGGGTTCGGCTAGACTTAGTGTTGTGCCATCACAGATTCCAAATTTTATCTCTTCTTCTTCCTTAATCTGGTAAGAGAGATGTGATGAGAATTTTCCTTTCTAAAACCTTAGATTGGTCTATCCACCTTCCAATGTGTTTAGGGTTGTAGAAGGTATCATTATTAATTAGAGAAATCCTAGAGCTGGAATTGTTGTTCCCGAATAAACCAAGATTTCGACATACAATCCTACACACGTTCTTAACAACCGTCGAGCAATCACCACCCAACCCTAATCATGTTCCACCGTATACAGATTAGAATTGGGTGGAGGGAGATGTGATCATCGACCAAAGAAATTTATAATTTGATAATCAAAACCTTAACACAACCGCATTCGGAATTTAATACTGAATTATGAATTGAAACCATAAGTAGAAAGAAGAACAAATTTTATTCATTTCATGCACAAAACTCAAGCACAACCCATAGGTCCAGCCTCCCCTCTTTCCGATCACGCAAATGAAACTACCCCTCCATGGATGGAGTAAGCGAGATAATGCGGGAGAGGAGAGACATTTTAAAACAAATGAAATAAAAGAAAAATCTGAGAAGTTCTTCTCCTTGGTTCCCCAGAAGGAATGGGGTGGAGAATGGGATAGATTGAGGGGGAGGATCTCTCCTCCTTTTATAGGCAGAATTCGACCCCCGAAAGATTGAGCGTTTTAGACCCCATTAATGACCTCCTCACGCGTTACACCCTTCATGAATGTTGTGAAAATTTATCTTGGCCGTCTCTCCCCAAAATTTCTGATCATTTGAAAACCGGATGATGGAGTTATGAATTTTTCATTCTCGATTTCTGTTTTTGGACGAAGTTTCCAGGATGGTTCCTCTAAATGTATGTCATTTAATGGACTCCTTAATGACTTCCAAACTTCCCCAAATTTCTTGTAGAGTCGGAAATATATGTCCTAGTCCTATCCCAGGTGGAAACACATCATATAGATAATTGTAGGCCATGTTTGATGTCCTTTATGTTGGGTGGGTCCACGCTGTCCGCCCGAAAAAATTCCCAATTTCAATGAATTTTTAGACCCTTTAGAAGCCTGAATCAGATCCTGGTCCATAAGACAAAAATGAAGTAAATAAAATAAGTATTATAAAAAAATTTGAATCAGAAAATTTAAAATTTTATTTTTCCAGATATGACCGAATTACCCCGGACATAAAAATCTGTCAAAAATCCAGAAATAGTCGTTTTTCACATTTGGGTTCCAAATAACACTAAAACCTAAAAACATGACAATTACCCATCCAATAACACTTTTTTGGAGTATAAAAAATGATATTCAATATAAATTAATTGAAAATATTTGCACTATCAATTCCCCCACACTTAAACTATGCTTGTCCTCAAGCATAAAATCTCAACATGGAATTCAAAGGACACCAATGTCACCAATATTTAAATTTCAAATGGAATAAAATAAAATGATTATCAATGTCCAATAAAATTTTCTAGTTCCACAAAAATACCAATTTAATTTCCCATTTTTCAAAGAAACAATCAATTCATGCTTTTTACTTTTCCCCGTTGAAAAATAATGAAGCTTCTCCTTTCATTCATTCAAGCTTCTCAATTTATTATTATTAAACATGCCAAATCATGACCTACCTCACTTTTGAATATTTTCTCTCATCACTCATGATACAATTAATAGTGGAGTTATTCTCATATCATGAGAACATGCTCCTTACCCATAGGCTTGTAAAGTAACTACTTTCTCCACTTTGTAAAGACAAAACACACATAAAATCATGAGGACTTGCAATAAAGGTTCAAATGACTCTGTGGCATAGGGATGGTGGGTAAAAGATTGAAATAATTTAAGGCCAGAAGTAGGAGGATTGACTCTTAAGTACAATGCATGATTAATCAAGTGAAAACATAAGATGGACCTTACTCAAATCCCCTTGAAATGTGAATCACAACACCACTCCCCTTTCAATGACATGGGTCATGAGTCAATAAATGATTACGAAGAATGATATCATCCAAGTTCTCCCTGTTTTTTGTAAAGCTCTAGAAAGGCATAGCTTTATTTATTTATTTTTTGTAAAGCTCTAGAAAGGCACAGCTTTATTTTTCTTTTTTTTTCTGGAGAACCGGATGAAATGAAAGAATCATAATGAAATGATGACTCATTCCCAATTTTCTAATAATACTTTTCCCAAAATGATGACGCACAAATTACACCACCCAAAAATGATACATATCCCAAGGAACGCACAAGAAAGGCCCTTCCCCCACACTCAAACTTGAAATAACCATGCAAAAATACTAAAAGTGTGCGTAGGTAAGGAAAAATTGGATTGTAATGTGGCTTAAACCTGTAAGGAAATTCATGGCATCTAAGGGCTTACGAAGGACAAATGTAAAGGTGGGTCTTAGGATAAAATGTGTCTAGCCAAAGATATTCCTCAATCATTTTAAACGTGGTTTTGTACAGTCATAGCTTTGACAAGTTTCAATACAAGTTCTAGCAGGTGGCACGTCCCAAGATCACTCAAGAAATATGCTCAAGATAAAATAGGAAATATTTGGTCTAGAAATCCTCTCAGGAATGAGAATATGATATTGGACAATCACTCATGGCATGATGAATAATGAAAAATTAATTCACATGAATTTCAGAAATTCAAAGAATGAAAAATGGAAGGGAAATTTCATTTACATGAATCAATTAATTCCCTTAAATCATGAGTCCTTATTTCAATATCCTTCCTTCACTTTAATCATCAAATTATCCATATTAATCATTCAATCTCATTAAAATTGAAATCTAAAACATGGCATCACAAGATTCCTAAGAAACTAATGTCTCCTAGATAAGTTGAGTAAAACATAAATTCAAATGTGTGTATGCAATTCTTATCATTAAAGCTTAAAACAAGTTTTGGACAAAAAATTTAAGGAGTTTAAAATTTTAAATTTAAAAATGAACTCCCTTTTGAAATAAAGGTTCAGTCCCCTTTAACAATTATTTGGGGCTTCCTTCTGCCATCATGATCCTACAAAAGAAAATTTCAAAATTAAGAACAAGTATCATGTCATTAAAGCTCAAAATTATAAGGAGGAAAGGGATGAATGCTAAACTACTTCTAAGAAATGAAATTAAAATCTAAATTCCTAGAAAGCAAGAGATAAGTCTTGGTATGATCCCCCAAGTGGGCCCTGAATTTTTACTGCATCTAGTGGGCAGTACCAGCTGTTATCCAAAGTCTGATGGCAGATGTAGCTTCTCTGATTTGAACCACCACATGTGGCTTTTCCCAGCTTGATCTTCATTATCCTTGTTGAGGAGGATTCCATGTATAGATTACACCAAATCCACCCCCTTTGCAATGTGGTATAGCTTGCATGGCGGGGGTAGGATGAAGTATGGATCCTCCTCCTCTTCAGTTTCTACTTGTGAAACATTTTCTTCAAAATCCAATGGTTGCTCCAGATGTGCTGCATGAAAAGAATAATCAAAGAGAGATTCAACATTTAAATTTGAAATATTAATTTCAAAATCTTCCCTTTTAAGGTAGGAAGCTTTTAGATTTGGTTCTTCATGCATAGCCACTTGTATCTCTTCATGTACTTCCTCAAGTAGATGATAAATATCTTCATGGAGCTCCAGGTGTTCCTCAACAGGTTCATATTATTTTTCATCTTCTTTTAAGGCAATGTAAGGATTGAACGAATCAGAGATTTAAAAGTCATAAGGAGTGATACTAAAATAAAATTGAATGAAATTAGAAAAATTAGAGTTCATGGAAGGATCATCTCCCTGGGTTGGTTTAAGTTCAATCACTTCTTTAGTTGAAAGTGCCTCTTGGAGTTGATTATCACTGGATGGAGGTAGGTAGTCGGTCTCCTCCATCTTGACTTCAAATTCCACCAATTGGGTGGTGTCTTCCTTCCGTGGTGAAGGCTCTTCTTGTCTGCAAGTCTTGGGAAGATCAATAAGTTCCTCACATTCATTCCAAAATTCATCAAGTTATTGTTGATCTCCCACATGTAGCTCAATAGGGAAGTCATCTTCTTTTTCATCAATCTTGGGTAGAATTGGTTGAGTGAGGATGAATGAGTTTTCAAGTACCCCGACATTTACCTCCTCTGGTTTTTCAATGATGAGTGGTGAAATTTCTTCCACCACTATCTCAGGTTCTTGCTCCGGCTCAGGGCCGGCTTTCTCCATCATTGGACGGACATAGTCCAATGCCCATTCCATTTTTCTACCCAAATCATCCAAAGTATTACTAATCCTTTCAACCTGATCATTGAGATCATGATAATCGGTTTCTGGTTCTTGATATTGCACCTGCGAGTAATCTTCCCATGCATATAAATTTGAATTTGAATACATCATGGAATAAAAAGGTTTTTTTTAAAAAAAATATTTTTAAATTTGAAAATGTCAAATATTTACAAATAGGTTGTGGAACTTCCCCCCCCCGGAAACGGCTCCAAGTTTGACACACGCCTGTCATGGAGCGTGGAAAAACCATATTTTATTTACCTAAGTATAGAATAGTAGTTGATCCTAGGTAGTCTCCCGAAGAGGAGTGCACACAAAACAAGGTTGTCACTTTTTGTTGGTTTTCATAAAGAGATTGGTTTTAAAAAATTTGAATGACTATGAGAGAAACAAACAATAGAAATTGATTGATTTTAAAAAATGATAAAGGTAGTGATCGGATTGGGTTCAGCTAGACTTAGTGTTGTGCCATCACGGTTTCCAAATTTTATCTCTTCTTCTTCCATAAACTGGTAAGAGAGATGTGATGAGAATTTTCCTTTCTAAAACCTTAGATCGGTCTATCATCCTTCCAATGTGTTTAGGGTTGTAGAATGTCTCTTGATTAATTAAAGAAATCCCAGACCTAGAATTGTTGTTCCCTAATAAACCAAGATTTCGACATACAATCCTATACATGTTCTTGACAACCGTCGAGCAATCACCACCCAACCCAAATCATGTTCCACCGTATACAGATTAGAATTGGGTGGAGGGAGATGTGATCATCGACCAAAGCAATTTATAATTTCAGAATCATAACCTTACCAAAACCACATTCATAATTTAATACTGAATTATGAACTGAAACCAGAAGAATAAAGAAGAACAAATTTTATTCATTTCAAGCACAAAACTCAAGCACAACACATAGGTCCAGCCTCCCCTCTTTCTGATCACTCAGAGGAAACTACCCCTCCATGGATGGGGTAAACGAGATAATGCGAGAGAGGAGAGACATTTTAAAACAAAAGAAAATAAAGAAAAATCTGATAAGTTCTTCTCCTTGGTTCCCCAGAAAGAATGGGGTGGAGAATGGGATGGATTGAGGGGGAGGAGCTCTCCTCCTTTTATAGGCAGAATTCGACCCCCAAAGGATTGAGCGTTTTATACCCCATTAATGACCTCCTCACGCGTTACACCCTTCATGAATGTTGTGCACAATTATCTTGTCCGTCTCTCCCCAAAATATCAGCTCATTTAAAAACCGGATGAAGGAGTTATGAATTTTTCATTCTCGATTTCTGTTTCTGGACAAAGTTTCCAGGATAGTTCCTCCAAATGTATGTCGTTTAATGGACTCCTTAATGACTTCCAAACTTTCCCAAATTTCATTTAGAGTCGGAAATATATTTCATCATCATATCCCAGGTGGAAACACATAATTTAGATAATTGTAGGCCGATTTTGATGTCCTTTATGTTGGGTGGGTCCACGCTGTCCGCCCGGAAAAATTCCCAATTTCAATGAATTTTTAGACCCTTTAGATGGCAGAATCAGATCCTGGTCCAGAAGAAAAAAATGAAGTAAACAAAATAAGGATTATAAAAAATTTGAATCAGAAAATTTGGAATTTTATTTTTCCAGAAATGACCGAAATACCCCTGACTTAAAAATCTGTCAAAAATACAGAAATAGTCGTTTTTCACATTTGGGTTCAAAATGACACTAAAACCTAAAAACATGACAATTACCCATCCAATAACATATTTTTGGGAGTATAAACAATGATATTAAATATAAATTAATTGAAAATATTTGCTCTATCATATACCATCTAGTTAGATACTATTTTAATATCAAAATAATGATATTGTTGCTCGTGCGTAAGTACGGATTACAGTCTCCACGAAAGCGATGAGATTTATTTCCCCATTGTATCTATTAAATAATAATTTTCATTTTATTATTAAAAAATTATGTTTATGAACTTAATATAATTCTGGATATGAATCAAATATATCTTATCCACAGAAAAACCGACTTATGTAACCAAACACATAAAAGAAAATGAATCTGTTAACACCCGAAACGATGATAATACTAAAATATTATAAACAAAGCAATATTATAAAATCAATTAAGATATAATATTTATTTATATGGTTCTGGTTTAATTTAATAACAATGATATTACTTTTTATAGGAGTTTAATGTACCCACAACCAATGAAATGTACATGGTAAGGGTTAATTTCACAATCTCTTTATTATGTGAGCTTGTTTTTACAAAAGTATCTACTGGGAACTCTTTATCATCCAGATATGTGATTTCTAAAAAATGTATTTCAAAACATTTTTACTATTTACTATACTATGGGTTAAAGTTATTTATACCCTTATTTGACTTTATATTTTTTGAATGATAATTTTCTGTCGTTTTCCAAACAAGGTACTTTATGAAATTTCGTCAAAATTAAGGTAAGAATGTTTTATTATCCTATATGAAGAGTGCATTTATTTTCACCGTTATAACATCGTCAATGTATCCCTTACAAGATTATAAGACTGTTTTCCAAATAAATGTTTTCATTTATAATTATGTGACTCGTAAATTATTTCAAAATAGAAAGAAATGTTTCTCTCAAATAGTTTTTATTTCAAATATGTTAACATACTTTGATAAATTTTACAATTGTTGGATGTTGATTTATTACGATACAAATAATACATATTGTATTTATGGTTTTCAGATTTTTTTTGATTGTGTATTTTTTATTTGTATACCAATCATGTTTTACGGTTAAATTATTGACATTTAGTATGCTATTTTTAATAAAAAAATTATGTTATGCTTCATCATGATAACTTTTGGAATGTACTGGACATATTATGTGATGTGTGTAGCCAGATATAGTTCCTCAGTTCATTTGTAAGTCTCATGAGACAATTATATGTGGAATTGGTAGAGGCCTTTCCCAAATTGATATATGGTTATGGATGAGGACTAAATCAATTTTTAGATGTCTTTGTTGAGGCCTTGACGAAATTTTTTAGAATGTCCGGCATTATACATTCTCACATTATGAAATATTAATAATGGTTCATGTGTTTATTCGAGTAGTTGAATACTCATGACTATGTTCAATTATGGAATTATGTACTCAACTCATATTCCATCTATAAATAATTCATGTTAATTATTTATAAATGCTTGTTTTTTCAAATATTCACCACACCTAATGATTATGTTATCTTCCATTACATTTCATAATCTTACTGACTATTTGAGCTCAAAAAATCATTATGTTTCATATTCTCAGGATATGATGATCTTAGTTATGAGACATTAAGGCATAATCTAGGAGGCTTGGATGTTACTAATGGTATAAATTATTGTTTTATTTCTTCTCAGGATGTAATATTGATATTATGTATGTATCTTGTTTCCAATAATACAAAATTAATCGATCATTCAAGACATTATTCCTTGTATCATGTCAATGATATGTAATAAAGCACCGACTATACGTAACTGGGGTCGGGGCATTAAAGATGGTATCAAAGGAAGTTTAGTTTAATCCTTAGAAAAAAGATTTAGAAAAACTGTGATTAGAAAATGTAAAACTAAGAAACACATTGAGGATTAGTATATATGAACTTCCTATAATTTTGGTAATGTAGAGATTTGGTGAATATTAGAAGATATACATCCATGTATGGATATGAGAAGGTATAGGTGGCTCTTGCATAGATATACCTAGGGGTAAATCCTGAAAACACAACATTGAGATAGATATGAATTGGAACTGGTCCACGACAATGGGTCTTGCTACACTCTTGGTTACGACACTCCCGGGGGATATGCTTGGGATAATTCACATTTTCATTACAAACCATTATGAAGGATATATGAGTATACACCTCCTCAGAGAAGACATATTTTTGTTTATGGATTATATACATAAACTGTTTTATTTATTTTAAGTGTTATAAAAGCTTGTAATCATGTATTTCGATTCATAAACTAATCTAGTTTATGAAACATATTCAGAAATGGCACCTAGTGGAAAGAATGGAAACTGTATCAATGAACATAATCTATGTAGAGATTTTCAGAAATGGAACCTAGTGGAATAAATGGAAATTGTATCAATGAAAATAATTTATGTATAGATTTACCTCATAATCAAGATAATTGTAGTGGAGCTGGTGATGCAACTGGTGCTCATCAACTTATCACCATAGTGGGACAACTCACACAAGTTATAAATAATAACCTCACTTGTATGGAGAACCCTGATCCCAAATATGAAGGATCAATGTTAATTGCTTCATGATGAAACAACCACCATCATTCAATAGTTCTAAAAATAAATTTCTATCAGAACAATGGATAATTTCCTTAGAGAAAATATTTCATGATTTGGGGAGTATTTTAAGGGAAAAAGTATTCATGGAATATTATCACCTCACAGGAGACAAAAATCAATGGTGGACATTAATTCCAACACATGGGAGGATTAATAAGTATCAGGTATGGAATAGATGGAGTTTAAAGATCTCCTATTAGAAAAATACATTCCTTGTGACCATCGAGCGGATTTGGAAAGATAATTTCTTAATATGAAGAAGAAAGAGGATGAGAATGTCGCAAATTATGAGGCTAACATTACAAGGTTATCATGGCATGCAATATATTATATACATAACCCAATTATAACTTTTATTGGTTAAAACCATTTCTCCATCGAGAATTAGTCTCGTAATCCTTCTCATCGTATGAAGATATTGTCTCATGTGATATCAAGACAAAAAGAAATTCTATAAGTGTTACGACATTAATGAAATGCAATAGAAGAGGAGACCTACTGAACATTATGGGAGAGAAAATATATAAATAGGGAATAAGGTTAGAGTTGAATTTCCACCCTATGATAATTATTGAAGGAAAGCATGTGTGCTTGTCTAAAAGGAAAAGGAGCATGTTACAAATGTGGATAGAATTGATATATTTCTAGTGATTTTTATGGGTATAATGTAGCTATCAATGTTCAATGCTAAAATTTAATGGAAATGGGACATTATGAAAATGAATTTCCCAGGCGTTAGGGAAAAATACCTCAAAAAAGGCCATGGATTCAATTCCAAGCCTATGTGATCACTACTTCTGAGGATGAAGCTCTGAAAGACGTGGTGGAAAGTAATTTAATGGTTTCCTCCAGTATAGTAAATGATTCATTTGATTCTTAATCATCTCATTGTTTTGTATCATTCCAGTTTGGTAAGAAAATTATGTATTTCCAACTTGATTTAACAAGGGATTTGTCAGTCAGAACTCTTATGGGAAGTATCATTGCAACAAGTTATTGTGAATCAATCCCCATTAAGTCATATAAACGTTATTTATCTGTTGATCGCATCACCATACCCATGATTAAATTTGATATAATCCTTGGTATGGATTGGATTTTGGACCATGATGATAAAATTTAATGTAATAAAAAAGTGGTTACAATTCATGATGACGATAATGAGTACCTTGTTCTTTAGAGCCGATACTTCACCATCTGATTCTTATCTAGATCCACACCAAGTAGCTCTACTAAATTAGATTATTGGGGAGGAATAGAATGAAATAACTCTAGGTGATGAATGATATGTTAAAATAGAGGATTTACCTATTGTTCAAGACTATGATAATGTGTTTCCATAGGATTTACATGGACATCCTCTAGAATGAGATATTGAGTTTTCCATTGACTTAATTCCTTGTTCAAGTCAACAATCGAAGCCCCATTATAGAATGTTCACTGTGGAATTAGTGGTATAAAATAAAAAACTAGTGCAATTGAGTAATAAGGTATTTATTTTCCCTAGTGTTTCTCCATGGGGAGAACATGTTATTTTTGTTAAGAAGAAAATTGGTTCAATGAAGTTGTGCATTTACTACATGGATATCAATGCTATAACATAAATGAATAAGTATACCTTACTTGAAATTGTTGATTTATTTAACCTACTTCATGGAGCTCAATATTTTTTAATGATTGACCTTCGATCTGGATATCATCAGTTGTGTGTTAATAAGGAAGAAATTACAAAGATATAATTCCAAACCAGGTAGAGTATTACAAGATTACAGTAATAAATTTTGAGCCTGACTAATGCACCCTCTATTTTCATGGATATAATGATCTGTGTATTCAATGAATATCTTGAATACATTTTAGTGGTATCTATTGATGATATCTTGTTATACTCCAAATTCTATGAAGAACATGAAAATCACTTGTGCATTATCCAAAATACTCTTAGAATAAATGAATTGTATGGGAATTTTAGCATGTGTGAATCATGGATTCAAGAGATTTCTTTTCATGGCCATATTGTCTCTAAAGATGGAATCTCGGTTGATCCTTCTATGAAAAAGGAAATCAATGAATGGCCAGTACCAACAAGAATAAAGAATGTACACAGTTTTATTGGTTTATAAGGTTATTATAGACGTTTCTTCTAAAAAATTTTATGATTGGAAGACCCATTAACCATGCTCATATGTAAAGGGGATAAATTTGTTTGAAAAAAAGAGCGTGATGAATGTTTTTATGAACAAATATAAGATTAGTCATTGATATTTTATTGACTCTGCCATTGGGGAATGATGGATTTTTAATTTATAGTGATGTTTCAAACAGAAGACTTGGTTGTGTCCTTATGAAATAAGATGGATTTATTTCTTATGCATCACGACAGTCAAAAATTAATTTAAAAAACTATCCTACTCATGATATCGAGTTAGAAGATTTAATATTTTCTTCGATGATCTGGAGACACTATATCTGTGGTGAAAAATGTGAGATATATACTGATCACAACAGTTTGAAGTAAATTTTATCACAGAAGGAACTCAACATGAGGAAAACCAATGGTTTCAACTACTCAAAGAGTATGATTGCACTATACACTAACACTTGGGGGATGTAAAATATGGAGGAAGTTGCTTAGAGTAGAAAGGATCATGGAGTTCTTAATAAGATGAGAGTTGAAAGGGATCCTATGTATATAATCTAGTAAAAATTTATATTGGAATAATCATGGGAGGTGAAACATAGATATTTTTTCAAATGGTTACCAAACCTGATTTACATGAAATTCTAAAAGGTTCTTAGGAAGATGAAGAAGAGTTTTTTTATAAAATTAAAGATATGAAAGATGGGATATTGATTGACAACATATATGAAGATGGGATTTTGAAATTTGGAAAGAGACATTGTGTTCCTGGGATACCTTATCTAAAAAGTGTGTTGTGGGATGATTCTTGTATATCCAATTTCTTTATACACCACAGTAGCACTAAAAAGTATAGTGATTTGAAGGAACATTTCTAGGGGGACAACATGTAGGGGGGATTTCTGATTATGTATCATGTTGTATGGTTTACCAACAAGTAAAATGTGGAAGGAAAAATCTAGGAGGAATTATGAATCCTATACCCTTACCTGAGTGTAAATGGGATAATATTACAGTGGACTTTTTAATGGGTAAACCAAATACTCCTCAAAGGAACGATGCAATATGGTTCATTGTTGATCCTCTTACCAATGTAGAACATTTTAATTCTATAAGAGGGGATTTACCATTTGAATGTCTAGAAATACTATATATTAAGGATGTTGTATGACTTCATGGATTAACCCTATCGATTTTTTCTGATCATGATCCACATTTTACATCATGATTCTAGAAATGTCTTCAGAAATCGTTGGATACTGAATTTCATTTGAGCAATGCCTACAACCTTCAAATTTTTGGATAATCATAACAGACTATTCAAACCATATAAGACATTTTGAGATCTTTCTCACATGTCATTCACGATATGTGGGATCAATATTTACCTCTCAATTTTTTTCCTATAACAATATAATCTATTCATGTATCCAGATGTCACCATATGAAGAGTTATATGGAATGAGATGTTGCACACCAACTTCTTAAGATGATTTAGGGGAAAGGAATCTCGTTGGCCCATAACTTTTTTAGGAAACAATGGAAAACATGAAGGTTATCCAAAACGAAATTAATGCATCTCAAACTAAGAAAAATAGCCAAGATGATAACCAAATGAAGGATTTCTAAATTCAGGTTGGAGTTTATGTTTTCATGAAGGTATCTCCGTGGAAGGGTGTAATTAATTTCAGAAAGAAGGGTAAATTGAGTGCCTTTTACATCGGACCATTCGAAATTAGAGAATGAATTAGAGTTGTAGCTTACTGTTTGGCTATGCTACCATTTCTCTCTAATGTTCATGATGCGTTCCATGTATCACTATTGATAAAATACTGGCCAGACCCAATGCATGTACTCATCTATGAGAAAATTGACAGTGAACCTCATTTTTTATATTGAGAAAAGACTGTCATGATTCTGGATATGAGAGAACAAATGTTGAGAAACCGGATGACTCACATGGTAAAATATCTATGGAGGATCCATATGATGGAAGAGTCAACGTGGGAACCTGAGGAACTTATGATGAAGAACCAGTCAAATCTTTTTGTGTGGTAGTATTCTTGAAATTTCAAGAACAAAATTATTTGTATGATGGAAGAATGTAACACCCCAAGCATCCACTGCACGTTTACCTATTAATAATGCAATATCTTGAATTATCCACTATATGTTTCACTTTTAATATTGAAATTATATTAGGATGAATTTTTTATACTTGTCTGAAAACATTCAATTTCAGATGAATAGTGAAAAACACTGCGTTATTGGTTAAAACCAACCATTTCTTTAAATAAGTATTTATTTTATTTAATATTGTTTTAGGAAAAAATATATACATAATTCCTATATATCATCAATTTAACTCATTGAATAAATTTTATAAAATGTTTAGACATATAAAAATAATATTGATCTTTTTACCGTCTTTTACGCATCTCCTAGTAGCATTTTCATGTTTGCATAAAATATAATTTTACAGATTCAATGAATTAAATCTAAAAAATCCTAGAGATATGGTTGATATAAGTGAGTAAAATGTGCTTCAATATGATGTAATTAATATTTGGTGAATAGTAACATTTATCTTTTATTTACCACAGTTAAAAGTAAATAGAGTAATTAAAGGTAAAAATGATATTATTATTACCCTAAACTTTTAGTAATTCAATTTTATAAGTTTAATTCTACCAATAAAAACCTTAAGAATAAAATACAATCCATTAAGTTTACTTGGGTTAGATTAGGAAGTTTATTAATATTTAATTAAAAGAAATGATAAAAGTGTTAAATTAATGTTTTCATAACTGAAACATTTTTAATATAGGTATATACATAATATAAATTCATCTATAATTATTAATTATAAATATATAATGATTTCATACGCAATGGTATTTTATTTATAATTTTTATACATTATATAATTAAATTTATGTATGTTACAATGATAATGCAGTAATTACCTTATTAATGAAGGATTAAAATAATTGATATTATAAAAATTAAAATAAATCTAAATTGAGACTTTTGATGAATTAAAATAATTATATAGGTTAATATGAGCTTTTAGGGTGGATTAAATTAGTTTTTCCGAAGTAAAAATGTTTTTATGACTTTATCAAAAACAAAATACAAAATAGGGTCAAAATTGACATAAAAGAGTTTTTAAAAGTAATTTTATTTTATTAATTGATATTATATTCCTAAAAATCTAAGTATCAGCCAAAGTAAATATATAAGGTTCTATATATCAATAATAACCACTTGGGGTTCACTTGGATATTTATACTATGTTTATTAACCATATATTTTAAAAATACAAAGAGACATGGTAAATGTCAAATTAATTAACTAAGAGTTAAATCTAAAAGACATGGTTAATATGCTATCCTAAACTCAACTAAGACCTATTGGGTGAGATTATTTCTTACCATACCCACCTTATCCTCTAAATTAATAATTTTTGAGCCATTATAAAACAAAACTTACTTTATTATAAAATAATATTTCAATCATTTCCTATGGTTCCCCTCACCCATATTATAAAAGGGCACTTCACCTACTCTCTAATTCAAACCTCCATAGTCATTTGGATCGACCATTCCCCACCCAATTATTCTTCCAACTATCCTATTTAATCATAGTAACATTACATTAGTCATAAATCATAAATAAAGAGCCATTTTGATCAAATCAAAATAAAGAACCCTAAAAAGAGGTTAACATTTCATCACCTCTCCCAAGTTCTTTTATTCTTCCACTTATTCAATATTTGTTGTTTCCGTTATAAAATAATTACTCCAGAATGTACTATATAAATTTATTTTATCATAAAAATAGTTCAACAATATCCATTATTCTATCCATTATATGAATGAAAATGTCAACTAACATGTCTAAGTACGGGTTACCGTATCCATGTCGCGGTGTAGTTTTTATTCAATACATTAATGTGGATGTGAATAATAATGATGTATAATTGATGTAAATAATAAATATAAAATGTTAATTATTATATATATATATATATATGATATAAAAAAAATTACATATGATTTTAATATTAGAAGAATAATATTGTCTCTTGTGTGTACGTATATATTACAGTCTCCACGAATGCGATGAGATTCATTAACCCATCGAAACTATTCATGAATAATATTCATTTGATTATTAAAATAAATTATTAATTACATAATATCATTCTGTATATGAATCAAATACATCATATCCATGTCAAATAAGGCTTGTGTAAAAAAACACATAATGGAAAACTAATCAGTTAACACCCAAAATGATAATAATACTAATATATTATTAAAAATGAAACATTAGAAGATCATATATGATGTCATATATTTTTATATGGCACATGAATAATTTAATAACAATTATTTATGTATTATAAATCAGGTTAATGTACCATATACCATGTAAGAATACAATGTAATGGTTAATTTCACAATCATTTTATTATCTGATGTTGTTATTACGTAAGTATATACTGGGACCTCTTTATCATCCACATCCTTGTTTTCATAAAAATGTATTTCGATACATTTTAACTATTTACTAGACTACAGGTAAATGTCATTTATACCCTTATTTGTCCTTATATTTTTTTAGAAGAATCTTTCTATAGTTTTCCAAATAAGTTTCTTTATAACCTTTATGACAAAATTAATGTAAGAATGTTTTTTTAACATATACGACAGGTGAAACTATTTTACGCCATTATAACTTCTTCAAATATTCCCTTATAATATTATTAGATTGTTTCAAAATAAATGTTTTATTTTATAATTATGTGACTCTTAAATTATTTGAAAATATAATGATATATTTCTCTTATATAGTATTGATTTCGTCTATGTCAACATCCTTTGATAAAATTTTCACTTCATTGATGTTGATTTATTATGGTACAAATATTACATATTTTAATTAAGGTTTTGTGATATGTTTGACTGTGGATGCGTTATTTTTATACCATTCATGTTTTATGGTTAAATTATTGACATTTCATATTCTATTTTTAATACAAATGTTTATATTATGTTTCATCATTTTCGTATGAGGAATCTGTTGGATATAGTTTGTGATGGGTGGAGCTCACTATAGCTCCTCGGTGCATCAGTAGGTCTCATGATACAATTATACATGGATTGGTTGAGGCTATTCAAAATTTGATATACCGTTTTTTCTGAGGCCCTAAATCAATTTTAGACATCTTGGTAGAGGCCTTGAAAAAATGTTTCAGAATGTACAACATTATACATTTCCTCATTATGAAAATATTAATAATGGTTCATGTGGTTATTCTAATAGTATAATACCCATGAATATGTTTTATTATGGAATTATTTCCATATCTCATATTTCATCCATATAGTGTTCATGTTTATTATTTGTAAAGGCATGTGATTTAAATTATTCACCATGCCTAATGTTTATGTAATTTTCCACTGTATTTCTTACTCTTAATGAGCATTTGAGATCACCACTTTCTGATGTTTCAATTTACAAGGGTTTGAAAAATTTAGTTATGATCGACTTGCATGCATAATCTAGGATGCATGGTTGTTACTAATGTAATAAATTAATTTTTTATTTCTTATCATGTTGTAATGATGATCATATGTATGTATCTTGTTTTCCGTAATACTAAATAGATCGGTCATTCAGGGAATGATTCCTTGTATCATGCCAATGATATGTAATAATGAACCGACATTGGGTAACTGGGGTCGGGGCATTACAGTGGCATAGGGACATCAACTAAAGTTATTGGCACATCCAAAATGACCGAAGGTAATGGGATGGGTGAAGAAGTTAAAAATAGTTTTATTCATGTTTAATTTTTCATCATAAATTGGTAATAAGGGGACATAAATATTAAAAATATTAATGTATATCATAAAATTATATACATATCCACTTTATACATTAACTAATGTTACTAGGGTGTTATGAATATAACAATTATTTTAAACCCATTATATGTGTGTTTTCTAACCATCTTCATGTTCTTAGCTTCTGATTATTCCGTATCATTAATTATGAAGGAGAAAACCCATTATAACTACATTTTTAATAATATTTTTGATGATTCAATAAAATTAGATATGATGATTGTTTCATTCATTGATTTAGAGTACTATAATCCTTCATTTTTAGTAGTTATTTATGACTATGTAATGTTTCGTTCTGTTAATTTAGAAATTTAAATAGTTATATTATATAAAAACCCATTGGAATAGGATAATGAAAACAGGGATACACTAGAGCCACAAGTGAAATTTTTTTTTTGAAATAAATTTTCAACATTTTACAACTTTGGAAATCAAAATGGTGAACCAACACCAGTGGATAATTTGGCGTAATTTTGGTAACTAAATCCCCAAAATCATTTAAGGGAATTTAGAATAAGAATACTAAAAAATAGACTTAACTGAATGAACTAAAACCTAGATAACCGGGTAATACTATTTTATCTAAAGTTAATATTATAATTCTACATATTAGTGGATATTTTATGCCAATGGTGTGCCTTATCAATCTATGATAATGTAGGATAGGGCTATTTGTGGGAGGAGTTTGAATAATTTTTCAAAAAAAATTATATTCTCCCACCATTAAGATATTACAATCTACACATTTCATCTTACTAAAGTAATTAAGTTTCTATGTGTTGGAATATGGATCAATTTTTATGAACTTAGTTCATTTTTATCCAAACATAGATTCTAGTTTACCCCTAAAATTAAACTTATTTGATTCTTTACTGGCACCAAATATTTGATTTAATATAGTGTTTCACTATATTATTGATTATATAGGTATAGTTTTTAGAATGATAAGGGTACAAAGGAGTATTATTGTAAATATTGTTAGAGGAAGTATGTTTTCTCCATATTAAAAGGTGGTACCTATATTGATATGAACGAGTGAAATTGGGACACCATCATCCATGTTGGTTGAGCCTCACAAAATTAGACACCTAATTTTATAATGTTTCCTCTATAATATAAATATTTTTTTGGTATGTTTCTATTTTGTTTTACTGTATAATAATAAGATATATTGTATATAATCTCCTATATCATGTAATAATAATAGTAAAATTTGTTATAATTAGTGTTATTTTCATAATACTACTAAATCAGCTGCTAGGAATATATTTAATGTGTCTCAAACATCATATTCATCCTTCAGAATATCTCATAATAATAGTTTGAATCCTCATAATAGATAAATGTATGGTGATTCTAGGAATACACTGACTCTATAGGTAATGTAGCCATCTAATGAAATAAATAATCATGGGGCAGTGATTAAGTAGTTTTATGGTGGAAAACTGATGATCATGGAAGACCAATCAGGTGAATCAAATACACAATGTACCATTATTTTTAACTCAACCATCATACACGATCTATTTTATATTAATTCATCCAATAATTTTATTTCTTCATGTGTTATTTAATAAATGGGATTGTATGTCAAGATATTGTCACAAGGGATGAGTATTTAGAAACCTCCTATGAAAAGATATTAAATGAAATTTAAATTAGAATAATTATATATAACAATTTATGGTCTAATAATTTATTTGGAGTTTATAGTATTTTCTAGGTATTTCATTTAAATAATCATGGAAATGGTTTTTTTTTATTTTCATTGAAGGAATATATTAATTATTATTCTCAAAAATTAATTTTAACATATTCTAATGGGAAAATGCAACTGTTTAATGGTTATTGGATTGAGAATTAAGGAAAATATTGACCCTTATGAACAATGGTTTGATCATTTTCTGGTCAATTAATTCCTTTCACTTTGGGTAATAATTAAATAATTAGTACATGAAAATTATCTATCATTTAGGATCGATATCTAAACGTGGTCCCCGAAAATATCACTATTTATTCACCAATATAGGTAGTGAAATTTGTAATTGGTCTCATAGTAGGGAAAATTGTTTAGATTCCATTATATATAATATCCCCAATGTAATTATAGGATTTGATAAATAAATTGAAATTATTATAATGTAAGGGTTTCATAAGAGAGATTTTTTCACGTTGGAATTCATTAGTTATTTTTTCAAGGAGGATAAATCATTATGACATTGTGTTGATTATCATAACAAAAATTAGTATATAAAAAATAATATATATCCTATAACATATATTGGTTATCATTTTATCAATTAATGGTATATCAATCGGTATATTAAATTGATATATGCTCAGGGTATCACAAACATGAGGCTAGGAAATATGATATATCAAAGGCAACATTCATGATTCATTAGGGTAATCATGAATATCTGGTCATACCCATTGTCGATAAAAATGAACCAATATTTTTCAAATAATTGTTGTATTTTTTATTTATAATGAACCTATACTATTTCGTTCTGGTACTTTTTTATGAAATCCATGGGAATTTTTTAACTCATATTGAAGATGATAAAAATTTAGAGATTATTTTGTGAAATATTGTGAGAGTATGGATTAAAAAAATTCTTAAGATGATGTCATTAGATATAATATTTCTATTTCATTGGCCACAAAATTTATAATAGCTGAATATTTTTAGACCCTATATCGATAGAAGATGTTTTATTTTGTATGTTGTAAAATAATTTACTTGAGAATTGATGATTTTTGGTGATTAATAGGTCACTACATCATTTGGTTTCGGACATATCATAACATTCATCTCTACTAAAATTACAAAAAATATAGATAACTCCATTACATTTGAATGCTGATTTTCAAGAATCATTTTATACCTCAAGTTGAGGTTCAATTACCCTCCAAATATTGTTTTTCTAGACCATATGAATAGATGTGTGGTTTATTTTGATGCATCTGGATCTGCACTCAATTGTGTTATCATGTTAGGAGCTAATGTGGAATGTTATATATAATGAATTTTGTGAATTAAATAAATTTATTATATGAGAAAAAAAATTTGAAATTCATTTTAGAAGTCCATAATTTGAAAATGTGTCCTCATTGTCTCTTTGGTGAGAAATTTAATTATTACACTGATCATAAGTGTTTAAAATATATATTTTCTCAAATAGATTTAAACTTGTGATAAATGAGATGGATGAAATATCTCTAAATTTTCAAATTTGAATTTTTTAAACCCTTATGAAAGGGATTTTTCTGTATATTATTTATATAGAATTTTATTAATCAAGATTCAAATGAATCTTATAATTTTTGGAAATTGATAGATATGATAGAAGAAATAAACTTATATTTCACTGATCAAGATAACGATTTAATTTTACATTTGAAGAATATTATTCCTAACTAGGATGAACATTTAATGGATCCCTAAATATCAAATT
Source organism: Viscum album (assembly GCA_963277665.1). Taxonomy (NCBI): domain Eukaryota; kingdom Viridiplantae; phylum Streptophyta; class Magnoliopsida; order Santalales; family Viscaceae; genus Viscum; species Viscum album. Next base: position 493,818,391 of record OY728162.1, read on the forward strand.
CTAATTTCCAATCAATAAAATCTCAACTAAATGGTGTCGAGTCCAAGGATAGTTGGACCAAAGATGGGAACTTGTGTTTTAATTTATTTTATCAAATTTTCCATTCATAATTTTTCTTATAGAAACTCATTTATGCTTATTAAAAATCAAAATGGTCTGCTGATTCTTCAATTTATAAAATGTATAAGGAATTGAGATCATATTCTGTGTTGGATAGAATGAAATGGAAATTGAAAGAGTATGCCTTAATGTTATTCAATCGTATGTAGGTCAAGGATGATGACCAACAAATATCTGATATATTTCAATATTTCACTATTCTAATATATAAATAGGAGCACATAGTTATGGTTTTTTTTAAACAGTTTAAGAAACAATTGATTAAAAATACTTTTAGATATATAAAATCATTAAATCATCTCACATTATACCTATAAATGAATCTGATATTATGTTATACCGGGAAAACCATTATATTTTTTAAAATATAATGTTTCATGGAATACCAATATTGATCATATATGAACATGATCCTTGTTTTACATATCAGATATTGTGTTATTTATAATAAAATATTGCTACACAGTTAACCATGATCATATATTAACATCCTTAAGAAAGTGGATAATGGGGACATACAATCTAAATGATAGAATACATGACATATGCATGTGTTTTTTTATTTCAAATGGTCATGGGAGGATCATATATCATTTGTGGAGTTCTCACTAAATTTTTTTAGTAGGACTAATTGTATAAGAATCCTTTTTAATTATTTTGTATCTACCCTTATTGGTCACCACTTTGTTGGGTATTGATCAGAGAAGATTTTTTATTGGGACATAAACTTATTATGGCGAAAACTAAAAAAGTATATAATCATGAAAATAATGGGGATGGACCAAGATCATAAAAATAAAATATGGATCATCACCACTGATCAATAATTTTATTTGTGAGATCACTTATTAATGAACTTCACTAGAGGTCCAGTGAATCAATGTTTGTGTATGTAAAGTAATTTGTCTTCTTAGTAAATGGTACCTTCTGAGATACTAGAATAAATTTATGTTGATTATTACTTTTCAATAGATCCATAATTCATCTTAATACATAATTTATTTCATTTATATCAATTGAGGAAGTGTTAACTTGATCCTAACAATGTTCTTAGATGGGATCAAGTAGATCATGCATCAGATACTACGTTGCTACGAATCCAAATATTGATTTTGGATAGAAAATAGAATGTATTATATCAAAATAGTATATCATTGATGTTAGTTTTAGGGATGAATGGAAATATTTAGGATGATAAATTTTAATGGGAATACTTTATTTTTGAGAAAGGCAGTGAAATTTCCATGGTAACAAAAATATCCACTTTTGAACAGATGGAAAACAAAATTGTGGGTATAATGTAATATATATAGTTTCGGGTACATTTCAATTTTATTATTTATATTTATGTTATATAATTCCTATGTTAAATTTATGGAGTAAATGGATTTTTTTGGATTGTTTTTAAGGGTTTATAAGGGTACATGGTTTGATAATGGTTTGGGTAAACCGATAAACTTCTCCATGACACAGTGCAATATATTCTATGATTTGACATGTAGGTGCATAGGTGCAATAGGGTTTATACAAACATAGTGTGTCATTTGATATCATGTGAGTTTAGAGATAATTAAATATAATGGTTGGTTAATGTTTTTTTAAATCATATTATCCAATCATGAAATGGGTTATTGGAGATAGTGTTTTGAACATGGAATGTGCATATTTTTGCATACTCTATAGCCTAACCGAGTGATGTAATTTTAAATTTATAAAAATTATTTTTTATCTATTTTTTACAACAAATACCTTAATTTTTATTCTATATACACACTCTATTTTACTCCCATATTTCCCTATGAGTATTTATTTTTTCTTTATGACCCATAATCCATTTTTGATCGATTGAAGTTCATTGGGTATCTAGAAACCGGGGTATGTTTTTCTTATCCCTTTATCCAATGATATTAAAAAATTTCTCACCATTAACATTAGATTTAGTACATAATGTAAAAATCTATGATATATGATGTGTTTTGAATAGATTTTAACTATATCATGTTATGGAATTAGGTTTTTATCATAAATTTAGAGGTTTCTTTTTCCATTGATCAATATCACCCCCTTGTGTTATAGGTGTATTATATCCTAATATAATGATATCAAAAATGGAAGAATAGTTATTTTAAAATAATTTATTTTCACTATTTGTAAATTTATTTTCCAATATTTAAAAAAATCCCTATTTTTGAAAGATATCAAAATGATTGATTCGAAATAATAAAACAAAGCAGTTTTCGAAAAATCATTGTCAATATATGATTTCAATGATTAATTTATTTGGTATCCTGATATAATTTGTTTAGTATGTGTCATTTAAATAGTAACTTGGTCTTGAAGTACCACCGTTAATGTTTGATAGAGCATAGTCATGATGTACCGCCATCAATGTTGATCACCAGGCAATGACAAGGTGATTGAAAGAATCACCACTAACGAGTATAATAATATATGTGGAATACATGTGTCTGACCATATTTATGTAATTCCAAGTGGTGAATTTTAAATATTAATTGATTAATTATTTCTAATAATGATCTCATATATATATTTAAATAATATAATTGAATGAATCTCTCAATTTTTTAAAAAAATTTCTAAATTTTTCTTGTCTAAGTGGAGGGTGTTGGAATGACTTTATAAATTATCCACTATGTTCTATACTCTTCCCCCACCTGGGAAATTTGGTGTTGTTGAGGATGAATTTTTAATTGGATACAAGCAAAAGAAATTTTATATATCTCTATTAAGGTATTCTAATATAATTTGTATGGAATGTGGAGTTGGAGTTTGGAGTTTTCTTTGGTGATGCTTTGTATGATTCCACTTTTATGGTACAAGGTTATATTGCCTTTCATTATTTTTTGGTTGAGTAATGATACTATTTTGCAGGATCTATTTTTGTAACGATGATATAATATTTTTATTATCATGTATCATACAACTCTTGCCTATATTGTTGTTTTGTTATGCATTCATGTCTTACTATTCTTTAAAGGGTCAATTTGACAAAATTTATAAATTAATTGAATGGAATTTATTGTTTTGTAGTCCCATAAAGCCATATACCCTGAGAGGGTTGTTGAATATGTGTATGGTAGATTTAAACCAATACCTCTTAGGATCATTCAATATTTTAAAGATAAAATTAAATCACTCACATTCCAATAGAAAAGTATGAATTGAAATTAAATCATTCACATGACACATCAATTTTACATGGTTCACACTCACTAGGATAAATCCAAGGATCATGAACCGGTGAAGTTCCAACATACTAAATCTAATATAAGTGCACTATTATTTCTGATGTTTTATGTTGAATCACTATCCCTCCTAGTTTACAACCAATCAGAATTTGAATGCTCACAGCTCTCCCAACCGAAGTGTGCTCAGTGCTTCTTCATAATATCCACTAACAATTTGTAGACATGTAGGTCCTTTCATTGAAACTAATGAATGTATAATCATTGTTATATACATTCCCAATCAAATAGAAATTTTCATCCACTAATTAATACCCCTTTTCCACTAAACATTTTGAAATACCTTTTTCAATTTTTTCCAAAAAACACACTACCTTCGTGAATATCCTCTTTTGCGATGTTCAAATTGGACTTCGCAGAGCACCTTCTTTCATAATGCTCAATCTGGCCTTCAGGAATGACTATCCTTTTTACGATATTTACATAGCCTTTTTGAAGATCCTCTTTAATCAATTTAAAACTATCCATCTCGATGTTCACAATTTTCGGTTTTATTTTTTGGGACTTTGTATGTTTATTACATTCATGATGCTCAAAACATTTGGATCGATTTAATAGAAATCACAATGATCCTGGAAAAAAACCCTCTTCATGATGTTCCTTTGAATACTCAAAAAAATTAAAATTTTCTATGAGTCTTTCTCTCTCTTCTAATGGGGGAGGCCTATTTATTATTTACCATGTATTCAATAACCTTTTTGACCACGTCAGCACCATTCTCTGAATCCCATGATTTTCCACCGCAATGCTATATTTTTCATGAAGTTCCACATAAATCTTCTAGTTGAAAATAATTTAATTATGGTACAGTGTTCTGTCAAAAACCCTTTGTGGTGCCCATCTAAATAGTAATGCATTTCATTAATCACTTAAAAGAACATCATCACCATTCATGATGCTCTATTTTCTAAAAATTGAAAATCTTATTGCTACTATAAAGACCTACGCCATAATTATTTTTTTCATCAACAACCACATATCACATAGCCCATCATGAAAAAATTATTTATTTTATTGTATTTTGATGATATATTTTGGAAAATACATTTTTCTTGAATCTCACCAAACTCTAAATTTTGGTTCCCAAAATTTTGGAAGACATTGGGAAACTACACCAACTTGTATCTATTAATTTATTACCTCATCAATATCATCCATTTTTTTTCAAGGTTCTTTATCAACATGTATTTTAAAAAATATCACTAAAACCAAACAATTCACCATGAAACCCAGCTTTCTCAACAAACACAACCAACATAGAAATTTTGAAATGTTAATTTGAGGGATTTTTTCAAACAGTTTTCCTTTGGGGACTTGGGGATATCAACTTAGGATAGGGGAAATACTAACCCATCTACACCCAACAGGTTGGATATGGATTTTTCATAATCCTTGAGTAGAGTATAGGCTATCTCAATCCCAATTGTGTGTAGATTCTACACCCAATGTCCCTTCCTCAATCCCAAATCCTACTAAGAGAAAATGTATCACATGATGTTGTGGTATATATAGAGGATAAGCCACTCATTAAATTTATAATAACATAAACACATTTTAGAGTATACCACATCTCCCAAATCTACATCATGGGGTTGGAAGATCCAATAATATGATTGTGTGTCACATAACCCATATGTGACTATAGGATGTCCGTACATGGACATAACACACCACTCAACCCCTGAGGTGTCAAACTAGAGTATATATCCAACCATTCTCCTTAGAATGATTGAAAATATTTTTTCATCAATATACATTAAAACTAAAAGAAGGTATCTTTATAATGATCAGACCTAAAAAATAACTCCACCATTTTTGATAGCTCTATCATTATTAATTCCATAGAGGATAAGTCATTGATGAAACATCGGTGGCACCCATAAATCCCAAGGATACACTTAATCTCAAACACGTTCCTCGGGAGTTCCAAATATATCAACAAATATACCTCTTAGGATTCCACTAGAATTCAAACAATATAAATTACTTTCTTGAGGTACTGCACCACCTAAATCTAAAAGTGAAACTTCAACAGTATGAAATAATGATTATGTGCTCTAAATATTCAATAAATAATATCATGTATCCTATGATACATATATGGAGTCTTAGAATATATCAGGATAGCATCTATGTATATAATGATATAAGATCATGATGTTGATGGAGAATAATTTTTATGAGAATCATGAAAATTTCGAGATAATTTGTTAAAAAAATGTATTACATGATACTTATACAATACAAATCTACTCGAAAACATTTTTTGGAAATGTCCTAAAATCTGGACCACAACTAACTATAGAATTAGACAATATCATTCTAGGAAAACCATCAGGGCACTCGTAACTAGTCATCATGATTTTCTATCCATGTTAAATAGTTATTATTATTCACTATTATATAATTCAAAAATTTTCATTAAATAAATAGATATATAATTCTATCTTATTTTTTATAAACACAAAATAGGGTTTCCCCAATGATATATGATTTCACTAATAACTCATATTTAATCCAAATATTATAACAATTAAGAAAATATGAAAAATATACCAGTTCCATATGGTAATGGGGAATGGAAATAGATTATTCAATATTAATAATATAAATCAAAAAATGAATCCCCAATCTAGTGGAAGACCAGAGAATTGATTAGGTAAAACATCATAATAATGATCCACAACTGTAGGGAAAATAGAGGGGCGAAACATTGATTCTATAATGAGATTCAATTGTTCTAATTTCACTTTAATAACTCCAACCAAAATTTCATTTCATATAACCAATCCACTAATGAGATCACAATCACCAATCAACAAAAACCTCCCAACTCAGGGTGTGGTGATGGATAAAATTCTCTAGATTTATTCAACATGATCTAGATAACTAGTCATCTATATGATAATGAAGTTAGATATATGTTTGTATCCATAGAAAATTATAATACATTCTGGACATAATCAGATATGGTCTAATCGCATCAAAAAGTTAATTTAAAGATATATAAAATCATAACATATCTTAACTAGTAAATCTAGGCTAGTAGTGATGTGAGTAGATAGAAAATAATGGTAATCTCATGTATTAATGAAAGATGTTTATATTAGGGAGGCACTCATATCCGTATATGTAATTATAGAATGTATATGTCCATTATTGGTTAGAACATCATCTTTCATATTTATCATTCTAGAATCAAGAGAATGTCCATTCATTTGTGGTTAATGGATCACCTATGTAATTATTGTTTGGGGTTATTCGGTCTACTACGGGGGACCATGATCACACCCTGACTTGAGTTCCATGAATCTAGAAGTGGAATATTACAAACAGTTAATCCTATATAACCCATATCTCATCATTATTGATATTTCATGGAGGGGTTGTTCTATATGTATTATAGTTACCTTTCTATCAATAGTTATAGTAACTGGTAGAGCCTCCTCTTATATAGGGAAAATAATATTATACAATCCACCCTAAATATCTACCATCCTATTGTATTTCCCAAAATATCCTATTCTTAACACTATAAGAGTCACTAGGTGTTGAACATGGAATTCCAGTCCTCAATACAATGTATACTTGAACAAAACATATATTTTTATCTTCCTATAGAACCTTATCGAATGTTAATTAATTTTGAAGAGCCTAAATATACAATGTCATGTAGAATACACTAATCTAATGTATATGTTCTTGTAGAATTCCAATCATAAAATTCATAACATTTTATACCTAATTCTCAGTTAGAAGAGATGAAATACATTAAAAACTATAGAATGAACCGAGTAATTAGAAACCTAAATTTTACCTTATTGTATCTAGATAATAATCTTATATTAGTCTATATTTATTATGATAAGAAAGAACACCTCAATAAAAATATCATTAAGGGTCTCCCTAATAAATCTTTAAATACATCCCACCTGACCCATAGCACCCCATTGTCTCCTAATAGGTCCCTAAATAATAATTTCGTCTAGCTGGAAACCTATAATCTGTAGTCTCTACTAGATCAAATATTCCTTAGTAATTCCAATATGAATTTCAATATCACAAGTACCACCAGTTACCTATAATATTGGAGGATTCTAATGAAAACTGTCTTGGTTATAGTCAACCATATTAATATTCACCACTCCACAGAGAGTAGGTAGAATATGAAATACTCTAGTCTAGTGTGGGTTTAATACATAATCCAATAGAACATGTGTGGTAACATACTAATTTATATTCACTATATATCCTATGGTGGAATGGTCCTGTTATTCTAAACGGGGGAGGTTTTTCCTATTCGAGGTACTATTTATCTGAAAAGCCAATTGCACATTTAGAATTGTTATAACAAAATTCTTATAATTTTTTTAGTAAAATGGAATTCATATGTGATTTCAATTATAATACCAATCCAACAAGATACCCACAGACAAGGTATCACCATCATAGTTCTACAAAGTACTCATGACTTGATATTTATTCTTGTATGTGCGTCATGATAATATATATATATATATATATTAATAAGTTAAAATATTAACCTAACAAATGATATCATAGATATATCATAATATGAGATACATAAATATTTTTAATTAATTAATAACTATGAATAAAAAAATCTATTTAAAAAAATAAGGACTTATATTCCTATTCATCACTCATGATCACACATAAGTAAGATAAAATTATAACCAAAATCTCATAACCTAATAACTTAGGGGTTTATTTCGCATTAGTTGGACAAAGCACATAGAAACTCCCATATTAGAGTTCTGCATATCATATCTCCTTTCTTACATTACCTCATGAGAATGAAAAAGGAATACATAGAATCATTGATGCATTTTTGTAATACATTAACCTGAATCACCAACTCTAAACTGATGTTCTACATAACCAAATGTTTGCTTCCTGCTATGAAAGTAAATATTGACTAACACTATGGATCTATATTGGATTGATGAGAATATTAACCCTACAACCATTTAAATCAGTAAAAATAACAATTGATGAGTATCCAATTGAAAAAATATCAAAATATAACATGAATAAATTCTATAACACATGTCTTGTCAGATCATACAATGATAATACACTAGACCACCAAAGTTGAAGGTAATAAAGTATTAGTTGTATAAATAGAGATGATGATAAATAAATTTATTTTGAAGAATGTCTGGATTATTCCCTTATATGGTGTCAATCTATCAAGCCCAAAATCCTTAACAACTTATACATATTTCCCTATTCGTTATATAGTTAAGGCTCATGATGTATGCTCACGCACCTAGTGAAAATTGTAATGTGTGAGTATAAGCTCAGTAAGACACCACAAATGAAACCTTAACATATATATAGATTTATATAATTGTTTATGTCATGAGATAAAGGTAAATGTGTGCACAAGACTATAGCTAACAAAATATTGAGTGGCTTTGTGCTACTTGTTCTTCCTCAAATCCTGACATTCCCTCTTTTAGAGTTATGCCAAAAGAGTAAAAAAACATGCAATTGCATGACTTTTATCATGCCATATAACAACATCTACATTTATGGGAAATAAATTATTAATCATTATGAAAACTTTTTATTCCTGTCTTTTGAAGAAATTAACACCATCTACTCATGGATACCTTCTAACCTATGATGGTATTCAAAATTGGGACACCCGTAAAAAATAAAAATGACATATACGCAACACATTTCAGTAGTTTTCGATCATACCAACATATATGGACACTCATACAATGATTTATGGTATTATATATGTGCTGAACACAAGAATGTGTAATGATTCAACCATCCTACGTAGAACCAACACTAAGATTCAAGATGTCTATGGTCCACCTCTATGTAGTTCACTACGTCTCTCAAGGCCACCTGTCAACATAAACACTAAAAAAGTATTCCAATATCTATCTAAAAATAAACATATATGGTATAAATAAAAATAATAAATAAATAAATAATTTTTCCAATGTTATGAAATATCACACATGTAATAATGAACAATTAAAGGATCAACTTGGAATATCAAACATTCTATTGGCTATTAATTAACAATATATATAGAAAAATATAGTATGTCATATAAAATACATAACAACATAATGGTATCATTGGATGACTTAAAATTTAAAACATACATATAAAACATGGGTATTTATACTAGGATTGTGCACACAATCTATAAATTCCCAACCACTTCGTATAATTTCATAAAATTATAAGAACATGCAACCTTGAATGTGACGATGCCAAATTCTATGATTTATTGAGGATCCTTACCCATATAATATTTTCAGACAAATATCCAATAGAACATAACCCAATCCATGATCAAAGAGCCTTTAGGACTTATATTCATTTAAAAATCCCACTATGTGATTAAATCTATATCATATTTCCAAAATGGATTCATTTAAAATGGTTGATATAGATCTTCATATGAAAGAGGTGTAAAAAAACATTAATCAGGTGTTTATCCAATACAAAAATTATTATCCTTCATATTTTGATAAAATCAATATATTTATCCAACATATCTTGTATCGATGATTACTATAAGTTGATAATGAGGACATCTCAAATAGACATAATTAGTTTAGATAGAAACAATGTATTACCTTGAATATGTATGATCCAACAATCATGATCCCCTGAATTTATGGAAGGCATGGTGAGGAACAACCAAAAATATCTACTAGAGTCCCTTGGATCAAGATACTAATATATAACAGAATAAATTATAATTTTTATGTATTTGGGAAATACATCCATTTTTCACATTAATTAATATGTCGTTCATGATTCGGTTGCACAATTTAACAAATATTGAGCCAACTGAGTGATTCCTTACACTGCTTCAAGGAACCCACATGGATTGGATAAAAATGTTACAACCATACTTTAATCCTTATAATACGTTAAATTATTTTATCAGAAAATTAATATTTTTATCTCTACAAATTTTTACTCTACTATTTTCTCTATGTCCTATAATCAACCCACATGATTTCCTGGGATACCATCATTATTTCCCATTACTGTATACCAAACATACATCCCCTTTAGGGCCTATTATACTATCCAAAACAACTAGAATATACAGGAGACACCACACAAGAATTCAATAACCTAAAAAAATTAAATAATGTATTACTGTAAGAAATAATGTATACGGGAAACTATGATGTATTATATAAATCTATAATATATAAAAATATTGTTAAAATTACTAAATTATTCCTAAAAAAAATATGTTTTTGTAAAATATAATAAATATTTTTAATTTTAAAAATATGACCATTTTCAAGATGAATGTTTCAAAATTTCATTTTTCATAATTATACAATAATAATTTTATAATAGTAAAAATATTTTGTCAAATTATATATTGAACTATTCAATAAAAAATCTATACTTTTATGAAAATCCAAAATATCAACATAAGAATAAATTTCCATGATTATTAAAAAGGCGAAGAAAAAATTTTCAACTACAAATTCTAAATTTTTTGAATTATATTTTTAATTAAATATATAAAATACAGTGTAATATTATTTTATATGATATTGACTTTTTGTATATTGGATATTATTTTTATATAAATTGAAATATAATCAACTATTGATTTATTATTCAAAAAATAAATATATATATTTAATATTCATTTATAATTAATTTAGATCTTTTAAATTAAATATAATATTTATTGAAAATTAATTTTAAATCCTAATGTGAATTGATTAAAATGGTCTTTTGAAAAGTATACAAATTCATGATAAATCAATTAATCCAAGTAATTTTTTACATGTTGATATCATTCTAATTTTGTTAGGTCCACAAGGCTGAATACCATGAGAGGGGGGTGAATCAGGGTATGATTAATTTAAAATTAAAGAATGTTCTGATCTTATTTTAATGTTAAGAAAAACACTCTTCTCTGTCTATCATGTTGAACAATATAAACAAAATTTTTAGAATGCACAGGACACACCAATTTTAACTTGGTTCCCCATCACTGGGCTGCGTCCAAGGAGAATACACCAGCAATGTGCTGATGTACCAAATCCATTATAATCACACTGCTCTTTACAGGGATTGGGCTAGATCACTTCTATTTCCAAGCTCATTGCGTTTACAAGGTTTAGAGTCAGCATACTGCTTTCCCAGGTGTGACACCTTGTCTCACTCTCTAGCTCACTTTTGTTGGAGAGTATCACCTTCTTTCTCTTCCTTTGCTCACTGCTCTGGAAAATATCCACTCACAGTTTATAGACATATAGGTCTCTTCATTATCACTAATGAATACATACTCTGTTTTATGTAGATTCACATTTGAGGTGCAACATTCACCCATACAAGAATTTCACTTTACACCATGGGTATCAGGCTATATTCCGACTTTCACACAGCCCCAAAAACACTGGCGTACATCAACCACACCTGGCGCACATGTCTAAGTTGGCGCGCAAGTCTCGGTGAGAAGTTTATAACTGGCACGCAAGTCCACCTCAACCAATTTGTCTAAATAAGCTTCTTCAACTCCAATCTTGCGCGACTCAATCCCTTTTACACCCAAACAAATATTGGAACGCAACTACAAACTGGTGCAAAACATCAAAAACAGACGCACAAGTGTCACCAATCCACTTGCGCGACACCTCCTTCTTCAACAAAAATCTTAAGCAACTCACTTCCTTCCTTGCCCAAACTACCTTAGGCATGCAACAATCACTTGGCGTGCAAGTCCTACTTGTGCGACCACACACCACTTGCCCGACCAATACACCCGCATAATGGGAGCTCTGATTTTTCTATGTGTTAAATTAGCATAAAAATGAGGAGGTATAGTCCATTATTTATTGGAATTTGGACATCCTGTGCAATGGAACACATGTCTCCACTCGGCGTACAATTCTTGCCGCCCTAGTCCAGCCGCCCTGGCCTCTGTCGTGATAGTCACTTCCACGACCAAGCTACCACTTGTGCGACCAAACATAAAACATGCACGACCCTATTTTCTTTTCCATATTTTGATGTTCTGATCTTGAAAACCATATGTCACTCACGTTTATTCTCCTCCAATTCAATGACATTCAAGTCCCTTTTCCAAAACTGTTTTCTCCATTTGTCAATTTTCAGGCCCAAAAATATGGCAAACACTAGAAAACGTAGCCACCTTGTATCTGCTCTTTTTATACCACCTCAAGATCATTCATTCCTTTGTAAACATTCCTGAATCAAACATGGACCATTAATAACATAACATTAACTTTACATTCCACCTTGAAATACCATTTGTAAACAAATTTGTATGTCATGGTTTGCATTGTAAACAATCACAACACAGATGACAACTTTTTCAACAAACACAATCCCCTAAAAAATGCTTCAATGATACCTTCAGGGATTTTTCCCACAAAATTTATACTAACATTACCCATTAGGATATCGTCATAATAAATGAGTCTTATAAAAGATATTATTGTTTTTTTAGGTGGAAATTATGCTAGCATGGATCTTTCATCAATCTCCCTAAGACTAATAATCTCATGTAATATTGTTTCCCATAGACTGTAATTGATAGAGTTGAGCATGGGATTGTTCCATCTAAAATAAAAGAAAAGCCACCTCCCTTTTGAAATCATAAAAATGAGATTCATAAGTAATACTTTTGAAGACATATAGAATATTTTTACGACATCCATTATGAGTTTTCCAATATAGTTATAATATTATATACCTACTAATTTAATGGTTCGGTTTTAAAGGGTATTTTTAATATTTAAAGTTTATCATATTCTTATTTTAGAATCTTATTTTGCATGAAAAAATATAATTAATATATTATTATTTTAATAATAATATATATTGACTTCTCATGTTTTTACACCATGGTATAATAGACTATAATAAAAAATACATCCATTTTGAGATCACCTTTATATACCTCACTGAACACCATTATTAAATTATTCGGATGCCATCATACAAGTACCCTATATAGTTTTTCTTATATATGTAAGTAATGACAAAGCCATTTTTATTTAATATCCATCCTTTATTATATCTTAATTTCAAAAAAATATATCATTATTTAAACATTGACTTGTCCATTATAGATTATAAGGATTCATTACACCTCAGACTCATCTAATCATCTCTCTCTACACATTAATTGACTTTATCCCAATCAGCATCAGAATATATTAAAAAACCCAATATAAAATACTTGATAAAAAGTAATAAATTACAAATTATATGATTAGGAACATGTTTTATAGTGGTATATAAAATCTTATGAAATATTCTAAAATTTAACCCTTCCATAGAATCAACTCCAAATAATTACTATAAAAATATAAGCTATAATGAAATATAAAGACTATAATAAGAAATTGATTTCATATACCAAATATATCAACTCAATGATTTTAGATAATTGAGGGTCAAATTAATGAGTGTGTAGCCCTATAATAAAAAATGGCATTCACCCATGAGGAATATAGGTAGACAGTATCTCGTAAGACATCATGGTCACCTGTCACTTCTATATTTATTACAAGTATTTGGATGCATCCAACTTTATTAACTATCTATATATGATGAAAATTACAACCATGTCCATTATTCTCCCTCAATACATGATGTTATGTGGAATCATAGGGTTATGGTATAACCAAGTCTTCTTTTCTGTAATAATTAATATATTGAGTAAAATTTCTTGTCCTTATAAATTAAATAATATTGTGTTAAGTCAGGAATTATATTATACTTAACAATGGTAATCCATTCAATATTATATATTAATATAATTATTACATATCTAATATATACCAATTCCATATAAATAAAAAGTGAACACTTCCAATAGTATCGATTTATTTTATAAAACAAAAAACTTTTCAAACGAAACATAGTTTCTTTTCGTGGTTAAAAATTGTAAAAAAAATATTGATCCCACCTGTGACTATATAATCCATTTAATCCAATTATTTTTTAAAAACATTGGATGAACATAAAATACACAGTAAGGGGTACACAAAGGAGGAAAGCAATTAGTCGTCCATATACATGTAAACCATGAATAATTTTTCATAAAGTAAAAATTTTCACATAAATGATGTTGTTACTACATTCCTTGGATTATAATATAATTTCATACATTATTTTAGGTAAAAATACTACTATAAAAAACATATAAATATCATTAATCATATAACATTAAATTTGAACAATATCATACTTAAATGTAACAACCATATGGTCGACATCCAAACATAAAACTCTTACAAATGCAATATCCATATGGATGACTTCCAAACCCAATACTTCATAGGTCATAATGTGACCACCCATAATTAGTGTTCCATGGAAATAGTCTTTGTTTATTCACAGATCCACCCATGTATTTGATCACATAAAAACCCATCAAATGTCCATGTAAAATCTTAACAAATAAAACATTTAAATTATAATTATTTAAATCATAATATTTCATTTGAAATAACATGAAATAATTTCATGATATTGAAATTGTCCATCAATTTTCCAAACATTATCAATACCAAAATACCCAAAAATGTGAAAGTAATTTATTTTCCCAATCTATAAACATTGAGGGTTTTATTGGAATCCCAAGATAAAATAACGGCTATAGAGGTAGAGAAGTTTTTGTCTCCACAAACGTTAAAGAACGTTCGTGTAGTTGTTTTTTAAAGAAATTAATACACTTAATAAAAAAGATTTATTTTTAAAAATATTTAATGAAATTTATAGTCAATGGGTTTGATAATACAACTCATGTACTAAGGTGTTTTATTACATCAAATATCCCTCAATGAAAGGAGATTGAGACAATGTCTCTTAACTTCAGTTTGATTTGACTTATATGTTTATTATCATCCCGAATAATAAAATGTATGCTAAGTTAAACATTATTGAGATCATTTTTCCATTTTATTACTTTATGTCTCTAATTTTCATATTATAATAATTTAAAAATTATTTTTGTTCATGTCAGAATCATTGTTCATATTAGGTACATTAGTTGTAAATGAAGTCGGTAAGATGTCAATATTCTATGTGGTCATAATTCTGTCATCTCCAAAATATTAATCCGGAAATTAGAATGAATTTTTACATAAATTATTATTTTAAATCAATCATTTAATTATGGTAATTAAAAACTAACAATGTTATAAACCTGGAGACAGTAGGCCGCACATAGACACGAGTAATGTTTTCAGTCATTCATTGATCGTTATGGAAAGAAGTATGTATTATTTTACCTTTACATTATAATAACAACACCATTATTATCATATTAGTCTTTTTAATGTACTATTATATATCATTCCTGCAATAAAAATGAATCACATCACTTCGGAGAGGTGATAGTTTACATGTACGCACGAGCATTGATATCATTTATATGTGGATAGAAACTATGAATTTATTCGATATTTTATTTTATGATATTGATAATATGTCATCAATATCACATGTGATCATTAATTCCATTATTATAAACTATTTTGAGATATAATTATACAAATTTAATTAACTCATTTTGTGGGCGTGATAGTTCACATGTACACACGAACAATTAATTCCATTTCCATATAATGGAAGTGGAGATGGTTCTGGGTGATTATATTAACATAATAAAACCTCAGTATATTAAGGATAATACAGTTATTATTTAAATATAGTTGAAAAAGATATCATGGAATTATAAGAATAAATAAAATAGAAACACTGAAATATAAACATTTACATTCCTTTGTATGATCACCATTCATAGAAACTTATCGCCTATACGATGGGTGTTCATCCTCGAATAAAGCTTAATTAGTGCATGGAGTTATCCAAGTAATTTTTTTGGTATAATTTTTTTGGAAATTTTTTTCGATGTGTAAGGAATATCATGGAAGGATTTCCCTTTTATTGGAGTGGTGATGTGCACTCTTGGAATTATTAAAGGAATTAAATTAATATAATTTAATTTCATATTCCAAATTGGAAAATATTTATTTATTGTAAATATATTGTAATTATGGTTAGAAAAATAATCATCCAATAGAAATTATGCAAGTTATATTATTTTATTAATACTTATCTAATTGTTTTAAACCTTTTAACTTTTACCATTTCATCCAGTAATTTACACTTTGAGATTTAAAATAATGACCATAAATAGCCAAAACCCCAATTAATGATTATTTAATTGCATTTTTACACATATATCAACTTTATTCCGAATCATGGTTTTTTAGAAATATTCTAAAATTTATTAAAATATGTTCTATTTTAATCTACCAATAATGTAAATTTTGATACTATTTAATTGTTGACATTTTAAAAATATCATAATTGAAAGATAAATTAAAAAAAATACTTTAAATCATCGAAAACATGTGAATTTTATAAATTAATTTTGTTGTTGTGTCCGTTATGAGAAATTAAATTTACATTAATATTTATAGTATCATTAATTTGATTATTTTGTAAATAAATAAATTATTGCAACATAAATCTATCACCATTAACATTAATTATTTGTTTCATTAAAATTGTAAATAAATAACGGTGATATATTATGATGTTCTATCTTTCTTAGTAATATTTATAGTTGAATATATCACTTATATATATTTATATTAAATTTTTTTAGTTATAAGAGACACGATTATGATATCATGGTGTTTACTTCAAATATATGTTTACAGGTGTCATAATCACACAATGTAGCCTCCAAAAGAAATATTTGCACCCAATAATTGTATTTTCCATAAATACAATATCTAATAACATTAGGACAAGTGATATGGTAGGTTTTTAATATTCATAATATTATTTTAACCATTAATTATCGGATTTACCTAAAACTGTGGTAATAAAAATATTTTTAATGTTTCTATACATAATGTTGAAAAATAAAAGTGACATATTTAAATAATTTGGAACATCTGATTCCAAATATTGAACATAGTCTTGAGTCATGTTTTAAATGTTTTTTTAGAAAAGAGTATTGTAGACTCTTAGGTCTAACTATAGGATTAGGACGTTCAATATTCTCCACTCTTACAGTCATGTGTAAGAAATATGATTCATGAAATATCTTTTTATAATAGACTGAATCTTACCGCCATTAAAACTAGCACCAAACCCATCCCATGTCCAGCCCCAAATGTCGTTCACAATCCCCATGGACTGCCACAAGTTCCCATGTATCATAAAATAAATATTTGGAATGATTTACAATATTTTATAATCATTCGACAATAACAAAATCCAGTAAACTAAATCTGGATTTTTTTCAAACCAAACCTTCTTTTACAAAAATTCAGAATTGAAATACCTTATTTAAAACATTTCTCTAGTACTTTAATAAATTATGAAATCCAAAATGGACATCCCAAGAACATCCTTATGGAAATAGGTATTGTCCTCAAGCCTTTCCCATGACACTGCACCATGAAGTACTAAATGAAACCATATCCATTGGTACTAAATGATTTTCCCAAACCAACGTCAAAATAATCAAGTATACTTACACCCAATGTTGTGTGTAAGGTGTGATACAAATAATTTAAGGATTTCAGCACTAAAATATTCAATGTGTTTAATATTCAAAGACTAAAATATTTCATGTTTTCATAAACATGAAATGCTAATAATAATTCTAAAGAGATGCAACTTTAAATAAAATCAATTTTCATTTATGGTAATTTAAAGGATCGTAAATTTTAAATAGAATGAAAAAGATACTGAATTTTCTATCCATACATACTATATTCGGAAAGTAAGTATAATGTATCTAATGATTACAAGTAATGGGAAAACAACCCGAAGGCACTAGCTCGTTCTGGGTCCCATGTACCGCATATCTCTGTGAAAGTAACCATACAAATATACGTTATTATGCATGAGGCACTATTAGGGATCATACCCATAAGGTAGTGGAACCCCAAAATTATTATCATAATCATCATTGTTTACATAGTGCTTTCATTGTCAAATTTTTTATTTGAAACTGAGGAAAACTCATGGGATCACATTTATACTAGTACACGTCCACCCACCAAGAGACATGGGTTTCCCTTTTGTGCTCAAACACGTTCCACATTTTGAAAATAAAAATTTCATAGTTGTGTTACTTTTAAAAATCACACACACACACACACAAAACCCACACAAACATTTCATACAATACCATTTTCACCTTATTATTCATTATATCATTATACTCACATGAAATAACTCAGAAACATGTTTCGCACCCATAATAAAATTTAATAAATCATTTAAAATAATTATATAACATTTTCAAAACGTTTTACATTGAAAATAACAATTTTATCTCTCAAAAAACATATTATGAATATAAAACAACCAAAATAGTACATAATCATTATTTTCACCATTTGTGAAACTCATTAAACCCATTTTAATTTTTATAAAACACCTTCAAGAATCATGAAATCGATTTGATCCTAAAAACCATTCAAAACATCACTTTTAAAACCAAAATCACACCAACACCCTACCAAAGAAGAATTAGCATCCCAAACAAAATTTAATAAACCCATTTCATGTGTTATAAAATAAACCGAAATATTACATCAATAATTACACATAGAAAACAACCAATATAAAGAAAAAAGTAAACTATAAAATTATACACTTAACCCAATGCATTAATAATAGTTTTTTCAGCACAAAAAACATATGATGAACATGGAAAATAAGTAAATCAATAATTATAACTCATCATTAAATTCATACACATTGAATGACCTACCAATTGTGCCAATTATTACAACCGTTGTGCGAAACATCTATCACATCACCGCTATAACACAAGGATGTGAAATCAAACCGTAATCTACAAGAGTTCAGAAAAAATACAGAACATCAATTCCTATGTATGAATCCTATCTTTTGAACATTTGTTTACTTCATGAAATAAGGATGAATCCCTAAGGAGATGGAAATGAATAGAGAAATAATTACTTGAAGAAATCTTGACTAAAATGATCCAACTAAACCAGTAGAATAATTTTAAAAAAGAAAAAAATGAATGTGAGGTTAGAATAAGTATATGGAAGCCATGTTGGTACTAAAATGTCGGGAATGATTAAAAATTGAAGGAGTTATGAATGAATAAATGTACCTCTTCAAATCTGGGTGATTTGAAAAATTCAATGCAATTTCTCCCAAATTAGAGATGAATGTGAGATCTAAAGAGGGGTAGGAGTGAAAGGGGGCGTTCATTGGGTATGTGGGCTCGTGGGAGAGTTGGAATCATAGAAAAAATTAATAATTTAATGAGATATTAACAAATTTAAAAAAATTGAAGAAGGAAATGGGCTTTCGGGCAGGCCCAACACCTTAATAAAAAACACAAATCCATCATTATTATGCATTCTTATGGGGTAAAAATAGATACGGTTGTTTTAATATTCATGGGGATTATAATTGGGAAGTGTAATGGATGTAAATTTTTAAAAAATGAATGATTTATAAAATAAATAAAATTTATTTATAAATATCGAAATGGGCTCATGGTTCAGCCCAAATTTTGAAAACCTACCATTTCATGAAAAATGCGTTGGAATCCCCCCAAAGAAAACTGGAAATTAAATGAATAATAAAATTAAAATATGTTATGGATTTGACAATTCTCTTTACCATTAATCATTACACCATCAAATAGGCACAACAAGGCTATAAAAAAACCAAACCCAACCAAAAGGCCAAAATGGACTCTTTTTCAATGTTCCACCACCACCGAAAAAAGCTAAGAATTCTCTAGTTGATCAATTAATGAAGTAATACTCTATCAATCCAAAACATACTCCACTTTCTATATTGATCAGTCACAATCCTAATCTATTCCAAAAGAAACACCTCAAACCCCATCTGAATAATACTCGAGCAGTTTTTCCAAAAGAACAACAACATATTAACCATTAGGTGATCTCTAATCCCAATTTTTACACAAATAAGATGATATTTTTTATATAGTTATGAATGAGACAACCTAACTCTAAGCCAAGACCAAGTAAAAAACTGTGTTACTGATATTGGAAGATAAAAATGGGCTCCCCATCATAAGAGACAACTTAAATTTTCTAGAGATGGAATCGTGACACTAATAGGGGGAGGCCAAAACGGACTCCAAAATAGAAGGGGTAAAATCTCAATAGATTTTTCCAAATTAACATACATTATTCCCATAGTGTGTATCCCGACCATATAAGAACCAACCATCATATACCAAGTAGCACAATATAACATTAAAAGGCCCCAAAATTTAAAGAGTTAGAATAGCCACACGGTTTTTCCACGTAGTTTGGGAAACAATGCGCTAACTATTATGTGCATTACTTCCAAATGGAAAAAATCACATTGTTACATGGGACACGAAAAACTAACATGTGGAGACTATGTGATAGCTACTATCTCGTATCACATGGTTACCTAGGATGGCTCAGTAATACTACAAAACGTGTGCTAAAAGTGTGCATTAATCTGTCTAGACCAAATTTAAAACGTTTCTTCATAAACTAGAAGGAAACCAAAGGGAGAAAGTATGAATGCAGGCTAAAACATGGAAATGAAGTCCTCCCACCTCTACCATGAAATTAGAACAACTAGAATAAGATGATTACAATAGAGGTTTAAACTATTCCAGCCTTTCATACTGAGGACATGAATTAAATAAAAGGTTTAAATGACCAAGGGATTTCCCTAACTATGCGCCAGCATCACTCCAGGACCTATATATGGAGATCAAATGATTGAATCTTCCTCAGTCTCCTAGATAGGCTTTTGAAAACCCCGAATGAAATTTCTTCTTCTGAAGCCAAAACAACTACATAGATATCATGTACAGGTTCAACGAGACATTACACACTCCAACCACACATTACCAACACACAACATTTTACTAATACAAGGGATTAGAATATGCACACACATCATTCATTATTTCATTAGACTAGAAATTAGATGTGGAAAGGACATATGGAAACACCTTCCTCTAATCATAGGGAGTTGATATTATTTAAAGGGAGACACACTTCAAAAAAGATGATACTCTGAGAGGATTAAATAGCCTTCACCATTCAGTCAAATGATCACACAAAATCACAAGGCATCACTTAACATGACCATTAAAACTGATAAAAACAAGAAAATATTATGTATCTTATACGAAGTCCTATAAAGAACATGTTTCTAGCTAATGACAACAATATCCTCTATTGAACAGATTTTCCACACAGGTGTCTTAACATCAACCCTCACTTAAATGATACTAACGAAGTTACCAGAGTCCCTATAAGAGAACATCCAGTATTGAGAACCCCGTACTAATTTCACCTTTGATGACTCATGTAACATAAGTATCTATTGACCCTTTTAACCTCCAAAGACCACTCTCCCTATACAAGAGGATCCACAAAACCTTGATTGAAAAATGGGTCAGAATCAATCAATATTCTCAAGAAAAATATTACGTATATTGATCAAGTGGAGGACCATCCAATGAAGAAAAAAAATCAGGGTTTCAATTTAGTTATGCTATAATCCATAATGGAGGTGTTCCTTATCCATCAAAATAACCCAAGGACCCAAATAAGATGGACCATTGGTCAATACATACCACAAAACATATTCAAACACATTAATGGAAACACTAGAAAGGCATCCTAAAACATTTCTCTTAAAGAGATATGCATCCTTCCCTTCAAACCAGCATATCGACCAAACCAAAACCCAAAACACTATTCAAAGTAGAGGGGATCATGGACTCAAAACACCCCACAACAACAAAATTTCTGAAAACACATTAGACACACCATCTGAAAACAATCATCATGTCATCATGATTTCCATTAATAACAAATCTTTAAAGATAAATGTTTCAGTTATTAGTGTATCCACCAATGGCATCCCATGGGCCTCACACATGAATGTTATTGTACCACATCTGGCACCCTCCTCATATCCATCTTGGCACTCATCCTATTATTCCATCAACCATCCATCATCCCATTTAACCCCATTCATGTGGAACCCCATGGAAATACCATAGTTTATAAAAAAAATTAATTCCACTTTTCAAAAACAAAACAGTCAACCAATACATACTTTTCTCTCAAGATCGTTAACCACAAAAAAAAATCCCAATACATAGCTCCAAAACTTTTTTAGAAAGGAATGGTCATTCAAATGAAAAAATGATTTTAGGATATTCACATCAATTTCAAAACATTTCAACCCCTTTCAAAACACATCCTATTTTATGACAAACACCATATGATTAGCACCCATTCATTTAATAACTCATCTCTTTTTGTTTAAAACAAGGTGACAATGATTCGTAAAAAATTTCAAAAGATCACCAATCATTCAATATAAATTCCCATTCAATTCATGTACATTAATTTAAATAAATTTTAGCCAATTTCCAAAGAAGTCTAATTTCATCCAAAACTCCATTTCATAAATCCCTATGAATTTGGTAACACAACTCTTCTAATTTTATGACATGATTCAAAAATTCCATATAACATTTCAAGTGATCTCTAATTAACAAATAAAAATCCATTTCCCAACTCTACACATGACGTTAAAAATATTACATCCAATTAAAAAAATTTCAAATATTTAGAGAAATATATTGGAAACACTTTTCAAGTCATACTTTAACATAATTTATTACATTCAAAATCAGTTTAAACACACCATTTTCCATTGAAAAAAAATTAAGAAAATTTAGTTCCACAATTTAAAAAATCAAACCATTCCATCTTTATTATAATATAATTTCCCTAAATATTTTGGCTACTTAAAACCGTGTCATTTTTTCATTACAACCAATCATCCCATATTTAAAAACTAAAGGACACAGAACAATGCATGGGGAAACTAGTTTCGCTGGGTGACATGGAAATATGGTTGGCATCTATAAACCAATAACTAATCCATGAAAAAAGAATGTTAAAGGGAAATACCCCCATCTCAACATGTCTTTACAGGCCTTGTGAGCTCCCTGATACAAATAATTCAATGTTCTTTTAATTTCCCCTAATCATCCTCAAACATTGAAAACTAATGGACACAGATAAATCACAAATTCCGTTAAAAACAAGATTAATTTCACAAAAGGTACTACCCAAGAACCCAACTCGTAATAAGAATGTCAAGCACAAAAAATCCTAACTCTAGACTATGTTGATTATTCCCCAAATAACACGACCCGAAGAGTGAACCTATCCTCCTTTGATACAATTTTGTCAGGAACTGAATCTATATTCCATCAAAATGGTACCAAACCCGGCCCATGGAAAGACCTGAAGGGTGTTCCCAATCCCCATTGGATGGTACCAGTGCCCATGTATCATAAAATGAATGCTATAATTGATTTACTCGAGTTCATAAACAAACAACAACAAACAAATTCAATAAACCAAATCTTGATTTTTCAAACCAAACCATATTTTACAAATAATAAGAATTGAATTAAATAATTAAATAAAATTCTCAATCTCTATAAAACATGATGAAACCCAAAATGGACAGCCCAAGTACATCTTTATGGAAAGAGGCACTGCCCTCAACCCTTCTCCACGACACTACACCATTAAGGACTGACAGAAACCTAAACCATGGGCACTAAAAGAATTACCCAATCTTGTGATATATAACCAAGCCCACTTACATCCTAATGTGTCTGTAAGGTGTGATCCAAAGCTCAGAAATATTTGACCACTAAACTATTCCAAGTGATAAAAATTCAATGATGAAAATTATAGAAGTTTTTATTAACATGATATGCTGAAAAGTGTTTTAAACAGATGCAACATTAAATAAAAATATTTATAATTTAGGATATATTAAAGAATAAAAACATATAAATAGATATACAAACCCAGATAAAATTTCATCCAAACATAATTTAAGCCGAAGGTAAGCATAATGTATCTAATGATCATTGGAAACAGGAAAATAACCCCTAGGCACTATCTCACTGTGGGTTCCAGGTTCCTCATATCTCGGTGAATGTAACCATAAATATATATGTTCAGGTGAAGGAACCACTAGTAGGTATCATAACGATTACCATGTGGACCCCCAACATCATCATCATAATAATCATAGTTTATTTAATGGTTTCATCATCAAACACTCTACATGAAACTGAGGCCAAACCACATGAGATCACTAGCATACTAGTACACGTCCACCCACCTAGATATAAGCGTTTCCCTTTTATTCTCAAACCATTTCCACATATTAAAAATACCATTTGTACAGGAGGAATCCTTTTCCAAATTACACACACACAATAAACAACTGACATATACTGGTCCCATAAAACCCTTTTCACCTTCAAATTCATTTTATCATCATACTCACACGAAACAACCCACAAACATGTTTCACACCTCCATCACAATTTAATAAATCATATTAACAAATTATAACATATTCTCAAATGTTTTTACATAACAAAACACCACTTTTTCTATCAAAAACTCATTGTAAGGATATACACCAACAAACATAGTACATAAACTTCCATTGCACCCTTAGTGTAACTCAATACCATTTAGAAATTTCATAGAACACCTTAAAGAAGCATTGGATGGTTTTGGAACTACAACCCATTGAAAACCCCAACCTCAAACCCAAAATCATGCCAAGACCCTACAAAAGATAAAATGGAAGCCCAGATAATATTTAATAAACAACATTCATGGGTTATAAAATAAACCCAAATATTAAAACAAGAGTTAAAGATGCAAAACACCCAATTTAAAAAAAATAAAACTATAAAATTAAATGCATAACCAAATCCATCATAAAAATTCTTTATAACACACAAAACATATGAGGAACAGGAAAAATATGTATGTCCTGCATGCTAACTCGTCATGAAATTCTTACACATGAATCATCAACCATTTGTGCCAAAAATTCCAAAAGATTTTTTGAAACATCAATCACACCATCGCTGCACCGTAAGTATGTGAAATCAATCCATAATAAACATGATTTCAGAAAAATGGAACAAAATAAAACCCTAGGAATTAACCCTAAATTCTAGAAATTTTATATCATCATGAATGTTGTAGGAAACTGTATGGAGAACGTAGGAAATGAAGATAGAAATACACACATTAAGAAATATTCTATAAAACGACAAAAATACAGTAGTAGATGAATTTTTAAATAGCCAAAAAAATAAATTGAGGATTTAATAAGGTTGAAGATGTCATTTTAAAACATAGATGGGGAAAAAGAGTAAAAATTGAATCATTTTTGAATGAAACAATTTACATCTTCAAATATGGTATATTTGAGAAATTCAAAGAAGTATTTTCCAAAAATATTATTGAATATATGATCCAAAGAGGGGTTGGAGAGAATGTGGGTGTGCCCCGGGTTAGTGGGATCAGGTGAGAGTTTAAATAAAATAAAAAACATAAAAAAATTAATGATATATTAAATAATTAAAAATCTATTTTAAAGATGGTTATGTGATTTTGGGATGGATCATTAGCTTAATAAAAAAATCCAAATCCATCATTATAATGAAATCCAATGGGGTCCAAACTGATATGGGTGTTTTAATATACTAGAATATTCCTATTGGGAAGCAGATTGATTGTAAAATTTTGAAAATGATGGAGTAATTAAATAAATAATTTTAAAAAAAACTATAAATTGGCTCACTATTTGGCCCCAATTTTAAAAAACCACCATTTCCACCAAAATGAATTGGAAAACCCCTAAACAAATAAAATAGTGAAATTAATTGAAAAAGTGACTTTAAATATGTCATGGATGTGGCACTTAAAATTCTTGTACTGTGGTTTAGCTCACCTCACATGTTCATCTCTGTGTGTGTGTGTGTGTTACATATCTACCCTTCACTTCTAGTATGAGGGGGTATGTTTCACTTTTAACAGAAACAGACCAGAAAAATAATAAATATTTGTATCTCGTCATACTAAATGATGATACACACATTAATTCATCTCTAAAATTGTATTATTACAATTTTTTAAAATAATAAATCGTATTAAAATCGATAATATATCAATTAGAGATATTTAATTCAAAATAAATAAAACAATAGTTGGGATACGTTAGAAAGGTTAGTCACTATCTTTTTATCAATATGGATGTGAGATCCACTAGTGGAATCTAATTCTGGAAGTGACTTAGGCTAGCATTGTGTTGGGCAGACATTGACTCTTCTTAGTGGTATGTGATTCCAATATTTATTCATATTTTTTTGGTGGTAAATCATCCGTGTTTGCGATTAATCACATTATTTTCCAAATTTATGTTCTAATGATGACATATAGATGCTGGATGGTCATATCAAAAAATAAGAAATTTCAAAATTTAGTGGTATGTCATGGATGATGGTGAATATTTGTTAGTGGTGAGTCATAGTCGATTGTAGATAATTCCAGTACTTAGCTGATATTGGATTCAAGAAGCGAAATGTCCATGGCGGTGATTCAACCTTAATAGTGATACTTATAGGGTGGCGAGACATTAATGGTGGTGAGACTTTTCTGATGGTGAGACATCATGGTGGTGATACTTCATGATGGTGATTCATATTTACCCATATTTATCTTCAACGATGACTCAACATCAATGTTGAGTATTTTGTAGACTTAACTGAAATCTTTTCAATATGTCTTAAAATATAAACGTCTATCATATAACATAATTCTCATTAATATCTATATTGACATGATTTTATGATAATTAAAGAATGGAGTCCAATAATATCATTTGAAGAATATACTTGATCATGTAGAGAATATTTCATTAAATGGTGACTAAGGGGAAAATATTCATTTTGCAATAGGAAAATAACATGGATATAAGAAACATAAATGATATTTTTGAAAAAAAAAATTAACATGAAATATTTTTTAAATCTAGGAGAAGAAAAATTTATTTTTGAAATAATGACAACTTATATAAAATTATTCATAAAAAATGAAAAATGGATGTAGTGATGTGTTTAGAATGAAATTGACTAAAATAGATTTGTTTGCCACTGTTACGAAAATGACACATACATAAAATGAAAAAAATTATATTAAAATATTTAAAGATAGATAAAGTAATATAATATGAAATTAATCATTTAATAGTTCATGAATAATGATTCTTCTAGATGTATCCAATAAATTATGTCATGAAAGAAAAGTATTCCCTATCAAATAGAAGAAGTTGTGTTGGATTCCATACAATGGATAAATAAAATTCCAACGGTGAAAATAAAATAGTTATATGTGATAGTACCAAAAGAAATTTCCCAATGAAGTTAGTTGAATCACTAATAGGGGAGAGGGTGAATTAGTGATATCTTTATGTTTTATGTTTCTTTCTTAGGAAACAACATCCTCCTCCTACTAAATATTTATTTACCTTCTACAAATCGAACACACATCCATTGGAGTAAAATTATTTACAAGGATATATATTTAAAATTAATATCCTTGCCCTTGGTTTGTTTTGAAAATGATCCAAATCCACACAATCCATTAGAAAACAATCATTTTAGGTGGAATAAAATTAGTATGATATTAGAATACACTCATGTAGCCCTATATAATAAAATAAAGTACCGTGTATTCTATTTCTAAAACTAATGATGTAATTCTTGGTTATATAATAAAACATGTTACGATGATTCTTTATCAATTTTCACAAATGTGATATTTAAAAACAGTTATTCATTTTCTTACCCAAAAGGGGGTATGAACTTCATATACTTTGTTATAAAACTCTGTCCAATTTTCTTTTCTTGTTCTCCAATATTGATTTCTCAATAAAGAAAATATATCTCTGTTAGAATATGGTTGAGAAAATTTTGAAAAACGTCCTAAATCCTGAAATCCTAATAAATTTTTCCCATTCTGATAATATATCTCATAATAATGACAATAAGATTATGATAATAATGATGCTGACGATGATCAGCTGAGTATGTTGCAAACTTGTCTCTTTTCCTTACTCTTATGTGTTCCATGACATCTTCAAGAATGAAAATCTAGAAACTACTTCGTCTCTATATAATTTCATTAGTACTCCACATTCTCTCCTAATTTTCAATAACAATTAATTTCTTAGGATGTACAAGGTACATTCCCTTTTATACTAACCCCAAATATGGTATGATTAGGATTCATGAAATGTTTCCCAATTAACAAAATTACCAGAATCATATATTTATTTTGAACATTGGTGCATCTTTAATTCTTAAACATTTCCCAACTGTTCTAGAATCATCTCAATCATTATACAATCATTAAAAAAATTCAGATCCCTTTTGACCCTCTTCGCAAACATCAGTCTGATTTTGAATCTTTATTCTAATTTTTTTAATAAGATATCCTCATTACGATGTGGGATTTTGGACACTCTGATTTTCTTGACCATTTTACAAATAAATTGCAACTGACAAAAAATAACTAATTTTCTATATATCTATTCATAAAAAACATATTCTTTTTAATACTCTTTATGTTTCTTGATCTCTTTTCAGCACATTAATAATGTCTTGTAAAATCCTATTCTTCATTATTCCTCCATACTGATGATCCTAAATTAGATTAAATTATTGGTTTGAAGTTACATCCATTTATTAGTTTGTCATCCATTCATATAATAAGAATAAGTAATAATATTATTGATCTTGACTCACATGAAATAAAAAACAACCTAATGAAATGTTGACTACATTATTGATTGGTTTATGGCATTTATTTTTAAATCTAATCTAACAATATAACATCCATTATCATCAGTCCCAATGTCTTCTAATAAAAAAATTTACCTTATATGAATACAATGGTATAGTAAATATAATGGACTAGTGTCATAAAATTCAACTTCAATAACTTCTTTCATTTATTCATTACGATAATCCTTCTCACCCTCTAAACAAATCAACATCGGTATAACATTTAATGATAATCCTGAGATCAGAAAACATCAGCTCCATCAACATTATACTTTAACCAACTATATATTGTATCATGAATACTTTCATGACTTTTATAAAATTGAAGATCACCATTAGCTTCAACTGAATTTTAATGTAAATCATTGCAACATCCCATCCTTTAGAACAACATCTTTCTTTCATTATAAAGTACTACAACTACAAATTATTCTCGCTAAATTCTTTCAACCCAACCATCCTCAATTCATCTAACATGATTATGATTAGAGTAAATAAAATTTTGTGGACATTTTCCCCCATTCAAGTATCAAATGTGAATAAAATGTTTTATAAAATACATAAGATTTATGAGAACTCCATGATCATAAAATAATATTCACATTTCCATCAAATCCATGTAGACGTTGATGCATCATATCATTACGATTTATTATACCATTCTAGACCTGAGGTGACTGTGATGAACTTTTTCATCCAGAAATCATATTCCCATTATAGTGCTGTTTCATAGGAACTGTGAGAGAGATTTTTGAAAATAATCAGTCTGATTTTTACCAAATACAGAGAGAGTTGATTTATTTTCTTCTTAAACATTTCTAAAAATAAAAGGCAATACTAGAATATGATCATCATCCTTATTAGACTTTACCCTATAATCTCCCACATGGGATTATATTATCAATAAAAGATCATAATCCACTAAACATTGTAACCCCAATGTATGGATTAAATATCAACAAATATAAGCATATTTGAGCAATCTCATTATGGAAAAAAATAATTATCAAAAGAAAAATCATCTTATCATCAAGTAATGATTATGAAAACGTACTCATCTTTCTTTTTCATCTTCCTTCCTCAATATCACTTCCTAAAAATTTAAAATTTCTTGGAATATATATTTTTGTTTCCTACATCCTCTCTAAAAAATAATTATAATAGTTCACACACATAAAATGTTGAATTCACAGCTTACCCACAACTCCCCCTATTTACATTCTTCTAAACGGATAGTTTTATGAAACAATTCTCCACATTGACAACATAATCCAAATATAACATTATAGAGGTTAAAAAAACATACCCAAAACATGATGATAAAGTGCTAAGATACCCATGTTCGACCTCAATTTAGAAAAAGCTTCCTTTGGTAATGGTTTTGTGAAAATATCATCATCTTTTTCTGATATGGGAATATATTCTATATTCAATTAATTCTTATCCACATTCTATTAGATTAAATGATATTTGATATTAATATTTTTTTAATGAGTATTTTTCACCGGATTCCTGGTGATGTTGATTTCATTTTTGTTATCAAAACCTAATAGTAAGGGTAACATCACTTCCAAAAGTAAATCATCTAACCGAGTCTTAATCCACATAGGTTTGGTAGAAGATTGTATAGTAATAACATACTCAGAATTATCCATATTAACTGTTACTAAATTCTATTTTATTTTATGAAAGCTAACAAATCTTTTCCCTACAAAAAATATTCCACCATATTTAGATCTTTTATCATCAATTGTTTTTCAATAAGCATCTCCATATCCAAAACAACTTGTATATTATGAGGTATCATACATGATTCCAAAATATATTGTGTCTTTTATGTATTAGATAATTATTTTTCTAGCAACTAAATGTGATAATTTAGGATCAATGAAAATTCTTACACATATGATAACCGAATAAACATTGTATGTTTCTAAGGTAGTGAAATATAACAACCATCTTATCAGCATTGGAAAATATTTCTGATCAACTTCTTTTCCTTATCACTCTATATGAAGTTTTGTTCCCACTGAAATTGGTGTGGAAAAAGGTTTTAGGTTCTCTATAACAATCATTTTAATAATTTCCTTAGAATTCATTTCTTGGGACAAAAATTTTGTTTCTTAATTTATCAAATTTGAATCCCAAATAAGTATTTCATTTATCCCAATAAAGACATTTCAAATAACTATTACATTTTTTTAGAAAATCATTCATAAGATGTTTAATAATTTCTTGAAAAATTTTTGTCATAAAAATGAATTATGATGAGAGAAAGTTGTATACATTATATGATGTAAATATTTCTATCAACTATTCCATTCTGGATACTCATCTTCTTTAAGATTTAACCTAATTTGGAATAACATTACCAAAGATCTTGTTTCATCCCATATAAGGATTTATTCAATCTTCACACATAACATTCATATTTCCCAATAAAAAATCCACAAGGTCATTCAATGAAAACATCCTCATCAAGATACCCATTCAAAAATGTGAACTTTATATCAATTTTGAATATTTTGTAATTTCTTTTTGCATCAATAGAAAAAAAATGAAATTGTTTTGACCTTGAAACTAGAGAAAATTATTCATCTATATCAACATCATTAATTTTTGGATAACATTTTCACATTAATATTTCTTTGTTTCTTATCACTTCACCTTCTTCATTCATCTTGTTACAGAAACCCCACATTGTACCAATAAATTTTTTTGTCTTGATTAGGTAAGAGTTCCCATGTATCATTATTATCTATCTAATCCATCTCTTCATTCATGTAATGAAATCATTATGTATACTCAAAATTATATTTCACATCATTCGCGTCAACATATGAATACTAATAAGTATGTATAATCTCATTTTTTTTATATTGTTTGAAAATCATAATGATGATCACCGATAATGTTCTGAGATTCCACTTGATTCCTCATCCTAGGAAGATATTTTCTTTTGTATTCATCATTACTATAAATATCTAATTCTTATTCTTATTCTTGAGTAAGATTAAAAATGTATATAACCATATCATAAATGTTAAGAAAAGTTTCCCCATCCATTCCAACATCTATATCTACATGATCCTATTCATATTTTTCATCCTTTTAAATAACTTTCACAACAGAAGAATCAATGATTCATCTTAATTTTTATGAAAGATCTATATTTTCATCCATATATAGAATAGAAAAGAAAAATTCAATCATCCCCTTTTTTCTCAATAATTCACAAGTCACCACCTTTTCTTTTTTATAATACATGGACTCCCAAAAATTCTTAACTCCATCAAACATCGATTTCTTCCATAAAAAATCATATAGTAGCCATATTTTCAACTTGTAATACAACTTTCTCCTAATTCTTCAAAACAAAATTCTCAAAATTATTCATTTGAGGTTATTGAATCCCTCAAAAACATTGATTTCATTAATTTATGGAATAATAGTAACATTGTTGGTTAAAGCAATACATATTTTTCATATGTACAAATCCACGACAATACCAATAGTAGCCATATAAAGAGTATTTTCTTCTGAAAATTCTATACTATCCAGAGTTGTGAACATGTTTGTCATTATCATTCTATTCTTTCTTTTATGAACTACTAGCCATTCTGTTAAAATCTAGAATCTTATATTTTAGATCAAATTTTTATTAATATTTATTGAAATCAGAAGTATTAGAAGATATTTCGAATTCAAATTGTTTGGAGACATTTTTGGAATTAGTATTTATAGGAACATGTGATTTTTCAGCACTGTTAAGTTTGGTCACATACATAACATTTATTGTCTTCTCTTTTTTATAAAAAAGTACAGCTTTCTTCTCAACCATTGAGTGTTACTTTTATTTATCCTTCACATATTTCCTTAATGATAACATTAACCAACATCATAGATGTATTTTTGAAGACTTTATTTTTCTATTCATTATTAGAAGTTTTATTTGGGAAATGTTCAGAATCCTATTAATTTTCCATAAATATCACATCTAGATGTATATTTTGATTCGTTTTGTCCTCAATAAATTCCTCTAAATAATATAATTATTTCCCTAAATTTACATTCACATCAAGATAAAATTCGTGATTTTTTATGAGGATGTTTTTTTGTAAACTTCTTGATTTCATACTCTTAGTTTTTAATAATTCTTAGGCATTATTTAAATTCTTCTATTCGATGATATTCTAAATAAGTTTTATCTTTTTAAAAATCACTAAATCTGAATTAGTAATTATTAACTATTAAAATAAAATTATTCTCACCGACATACTCAATAGAGCTTTCAGAATCATCTTCACTATCTTCTTCTTCATTATAATTAGATGATAAACAACTCCTTTTTTATTCAGATAATTTTCTATCTTTCATTATGAAATAAGATTTTCATTTATCACCTTGTTTCTTACATGATCTTATTGGACTACTTTCTTCATCATAACTATCCTATTCATTCATCCTTCGAGGAAAATTAGACTCAAAGTTACTAATAGTTCCACTTTCAAATAATTTCTAATGGAAATTCGAGATTATATTTACCTATACATATTCTCACATTTTTTATAAAACAATGATAAAATATCATCTAGTTTTTTACATACCTTGTTTTTTAAATCTGAATCACCAACTAATTATTAAATAATAATCTTCATTAACATCTATTTAATTGTTTCCTTAAAAAATATTTATCTATAATTTTTTTTTCATAGGTTTCACCTTTATTATTTCATAAGTGTTGAGAGTGATACGTAAATCATCTAAAGATAATGTTATAAGATCATTGTCTTCTAAAAAATTAACATTAGATTCTAACTTACTAGGGAGGATTATTTAAAAATTTTCAACAACTATATAATCTTAAAACATTTAACAATGATAAATTATACTACATATAATTTCATTTACCATTTTACTGAAGTCCCATATAGATTCATACTCTCCTATTTTCAAATCATCCTACTTCATCCTCCAGATTTTTAATTTTTCTTTATTCCATTTTTCTTTACATTCATATAGGTTTTTCAAATTTTCCTATATAACATTGGTTTTGGAAACACACTTCACCCTTAAAAATTCACATTAGAATGTGATGAGAGTAAAGCATTCATGGCCCTTCCATGACAATAAAAATTGTTCTTATTAATAAATGTATGAGGAAATTTTTTTGTCAATAAGAGGAAATCCATCTATTGCATATTCAAGAACATCATACCCCATAGATATAAGTTACATAAACATTTTATCATTATAGATATGATATTTATTACCATCAAAATTTTGATACATTTACTATTCACACAATTCAGATTCCCTATTAGCTTTTTATTAGAAATTCAATAACGTGAAATAAAGGAAACCATCAGCTCTTATACAAATTGAAATTTAACAGTTGGGAAAGTTGTATCATTGAGAGGCGGAGGAGTGAAATATTGATATCTTTTTATTTTCAACTTCTTTCATAAGAAATAACCCTTACCACATAGTAAATATTTAATTCCCTACTAAAAAAACAAACACACATCCACTGAAGCACAAGTACATAAATGGCTCGATATTCAACAAGAATATTTATGTCATTGGTATGGTTTTTAAAATATCCAATACAACATAATACATAAGTGATCAATCCTTTTATGTGGAATATAATGTGTAGGATACTCCCTTTCACTAAAGTAGAACTATGTAAGAAACCCAATAGTTTATGTGCTCATTCGAGTAGAAATGATGTTATACAATTATTTGTAAAAAAAACATGTTATGATGATTCATTATCAATTTTAAAAAATGTGATCTTTAAAAATAATTCTTCACATTCTTACCCAACACCTGGTAAGAACTTCTCCATCTTTATTATAAAAATCATTCCAAATTTGTAGTCTGATTATCCTCATCTGATTTCTCAATACCAAAAATATAACTATGTAAGAAAATATTTGAAACAACCTTAAACAACTTCTTTTTGAATCCATAAAACCCATTTCCATTTGCACCATTTGTTAATTTAGCTTAATAATATGATAATATGAATACGATAATCATCTTGAATAAGATGATTAGCTGAATATGTTGAAATTTTTTCCCTTCAACATTCTCTTATATATGGTATGACTTATTTAAGCTATACTTTAAGAACCCGGATCTTCGTTTTCAGGTATGTCATTCCTTTTCCTATAGTTTTTGAGAAAAATGGAGTTTATGGAAATCTTTGAAGTTCATGCCTTGTACATTATGAGTACATGATGTTTACTCCTCTATTGGTCGAGGCCGTGTGCTAGCCGTGTCCAGGCCATACTTACGTTGTGTAGGACTGATGTGGAGGCTGCTTAAATCAGACTACAGAAAAGCCGAGTACATGCCGTGTACCCTAGAAGTACATACCGTGTAATTTTATTTCATTAAACGGACTAGGGTCACGCCTGATAGACAGAACTAACTTCTTCTTTAGGTTCTTCATCCAAGAGATCTTGTATAGCTATGGAACTTCTCTGAGCCCCCATGTATCCGTCTTTTCTCTGAATTGACCATCGTCGATGGCGTTTGAACCACAGCAGTGAGTTCTTCCTTTTCGTAGAGCCTTGTTTTTCAATTCCTCTTCTTTCTCAAGATATCATGGTTTGATCGTTTTGGACGTTTTCTCAGATCTTCGACGTTCTAAGGAGAATCAGTCATCGTGGTTCATGTATTTAGATCTCCTAGCATCGAGGTAGGTGGTTTGTACCTTTCTGTAGGAAGCCTTTGAATATTTTGTGCAACTCCACCGGTTCCCTTGAATGGGGTATTGTGTGTTTCCTATTTTTCCCATGTTGTTTTCCAGCTATGCATGATTTCTTGAGTAGAGGTCAATGCTTGTGAATAGGGTAATTTTTATTTTTCTATGGATGTATTTCAATGAAATCTTTTCATTTTAAGCATTTTTCAAGTTTTCATGACTAGTTTTAGGATAGTGGAACTGTATTAATATTATGATGTTGTGCCTTATATTGATATCCATGTTGTCCTTGAGGTTACATGGGGAAATACGTGCGCTATGCATGTTTGTATTACACAGGGATGTGAGAACATAGTGTAGTGGACCATAGGGAGAATGGACGTAAGGGATTCTACAGAGTGTCATATTAATTCGATGCGAGACCAAAGGGGGGTTGACGATGAGTGCTTCCTCAAAGAGTCGGTGGTTCATCGATGTGGGCCACAGGGGGAATGAGACGTAGAGTGATTCCCCATAGAGCTTTAATACGATACGAGACTATAGGGGGAATTGACGATGGGTTCTTCCTCAGAGAGTCTATTCTTCAACTGAACTCGAGGGGTGAGATTGTGTGTGCCTCCATAGGTTTTCTAGTACTTGTAGGTTGAACCATAATGGTTAGGCTGTGAGTACTACCCAGGGGTTACCTATTTTTCTACATTTTTATTTGATTTTTACTTGTGTACATTATATTCTAGACATTGTGGATTTTAGCAACTGTGGGCTTTCCTGTTTACCGCTTCATGTACTTTTGCATGCCATGTATTCACTGACTGTTAGTCAAAGATCTTTGGAAGGATTCCTACTGGACCTTGTCTCAGACCCTATTTGGGCCACGATTTTGGGCCCAAACAGACAATATTGTTGCAGTAATAGATAAGGGCATTCACCCTTCTACTTTAGGTACTTGACTTGCTGTGGAGATTGAGAGCATGATACCAAGCTATGGATTGCGATGTTGAGGAGTTTACCTATTTTCTTTTTCACTTTTTTTAGTATTGTATTAATACTTTTGACTTGTTTGGCTGATTTCCTAGACATATGTATCATGAATCATTTTATATACATGTGTGTGTGCTCTAATTGCTTACTATTAGTCTTCCGCTGTTTAACATTTATTCATGTATGAATGGTTATGATTTCTGTTGTTGTCTATTTTCTTTTCATCCACTATGTACTCTAACAATGAGGGCATAGTTTCCCCACTATCACACCTAAGAACCTCGCTGCTAGTTGGCAGCCTCTGGAATTTGAGGATATGCGCTTGAGGCCATGTGACCAACTGGGTACGGGGTGCCTCTGGGTGGCTTTCGGAACCATGAAGTTACAAAGTTGTATGAAATGTGTTTCTATTAACTTGATTTACTTTTTGGAGATTTCAGTCTGAGATACGGAGGATTCGGTACTTGGTATTATGTTCTACTATGGAGTAGCTAACCCATGTACAAGGAATATCCAATCTACCTCTTTTATTATTGTTTTATAGTTTTTCTATGTTATAGTTGATCTGATTTCACCTAGAGTGATTCACAAAATTTTTGTAGCTGTTGTTATTGATATTTTGGATCTATTTCTGTCGCAACCCAATGAGATTAGGGTATTCCATTTCATGCATCATATTAGCACTTGTTAGAAATCACATGCCATGTATTCTTGCAATTCCATCTAGGGTGCATTAGCAACTGAATGTTGTTGTGATAGATGCGGTGTAGATTATGATTGTTTTTATGATTGATGCTTCGATAGAATCCTTTCAGTTTGATAGAGAGGTTGGCTGTATTGTACCATACTTAAATGAATGCCAAAATTTGGTTCTGGAGGAGTAATGGGCCCTCACAGATCAGAATTGGTCACCTTCTTTCTTGTTTTTCAGTGTTTTCTGGGCTTCAATGTAGTTTTAGAGTTACTTCCCGGAAAATGCTAGAATACATGGTGTGTACATTGTATATACACGCTGTGTAGTTTTTCAACCGTGTCACTAACTGTGTACAAAAAAACATGGGTTGTGAAAAACTCTTGGAACACACCATGTACGGTAGGTACACGTCGTGTAGTAGTGAGCCATGTACCTAGTCGTGTCACTAACAACACGGGTTGTGGAAGCTCTTATAATACACACCGTGTTTTTTATGAACATGATGTGTAGCCCTGTTCTAGGCACCCGACTGTATCACGAACTACACGGGGCGATGTCATATCCTCCTATACATACCATGTTTGTTCAGAACATGTCGTCTAAGGGTCAGTCGTGTACCCGACCATTTCACCCACAACACGGGTCGGGAAATATCTTCAAGAACACGCTATGTTTTTTTGGAACACGTCATGTAATATCGGCCGTGTATCCAGCCACATAGCTAAGAACAGGGGTCGTTAAATCATTGTCTACTACATGTTGTGTCCATGGGGAACACTCTGTGTAGTCACAGTTTAAGAGGACCGTGTGGGTTAGCTGTGTAAAGAGACTCAGGCATGTTAATAGAGTTCATGTACATGTTGTGTGTAAGGACAACACGCCATGTAGTTTGGTGTGTTACACGACCAGAGGTGGCAGGAGTACACGCCCATTTGTATGGTTTAAGTGAACATGTCGTGTTGTTTTTATACACGCTTTTTAGTAGTGTTTTGTAAACATGAATGTTTCCTTCTCATATTCCCATTTTGTACTCTTGTTTTCTCAATCATTGATAATCCTAATCTAAGGTGTGCATTTGATCTTTCAGATCTATGCCTCCGAGTTGTCCTCCAGTTGTACGCCGGTTTCCATATATTGATCAGACACCGGATTTGGCTGACCATATAACTCCTGCAGATCCTCCTGTTGTGCTAGCCTAGGAACAAGAAGCTATACATGTTGCAGGCGCTGATGTGCAATTTAGGGAAGGATTTATGATGATGATGAAGACCTTTTAGGGAGAACCGCCTCCTTCCACGACTATGGAAGACATGATGCGGGTTTTCTAGCACCATCATCCTCTTACATTCATGGGGGATGGAGGACCACATGCTACAGAGTCATGGCTGGTTTCCATACTGACAATCATGGAGTATCTGGAAATGCCTCTAGAGAGGCAGGTCAAGCTCGCTACCTATATGCTACAAGTCTCCACCAAGAGGTGGTGGGATGTGATCACATAGGCGGTCATCAGCAGTTTGTGGCTTGTGAGATTTCCAGCTTGTGTTTTACGACTACTTATAACTGGAGACTTTGAGGGCCAATCGAGCCATGGAGTTCAGGAGTCTAGAGCAGGGTACTCGTTCTATTATGGATTATTCTTCTCGTTTCACCGAGCTGTAGCATTTCACACCCCTCCGGGGTGGATATGGGATATTCTTAGCAAAGAATTTTGAGGATGGTCTTAGGCAGGAGATACCCCACATTTGAAGATATTCTAGTTGACTTTCATCACTTCCATTTTCAACTACGCGCTAATTGTGGATCAAAATATGAGAGAATCTTGAGCTACAAGCCAGGGCAGTTATGTTTCCAGAGTTACTGTTCATCTAGTTGACAGCATGAATCTCTATAGGGAGTCTACACGTGGTGATCCGAGGTGGCGAGATACATCTTCAGGTAGCCAGGTAGTATGCTACCAATGTGGAATGGTAGGGAACACGAGGCCGCAGTTCCAGAGATACCTAGGGGAGTGCCAATCATGTGGTAAGATGGGGAACATTCATCATTTCTTCCAGGTTTTCTAACTAGTAGCTGGTGATATGGGTTTTTCTATGACTCCTTTTTCAGGAGTAGCACCACCAATTTCTCACTAGAAAGGGAACTAGAGTTATTACTGTCGTTCGGGCCGATGAGGAGGTCGAGGTCGTGGCGGCCAATCACGAGTCTTTTAGCATCGGTAGGGAGGATCAGCTCATAGTGGTCAGGTTGTGTCACAGGGCCGCGGGGCAGGCTAGACTTTCGCAGTGGAGCAGACCAATTAGGAGCAGGATCGTGTACCTTCTACAGTTTTAGGTACGATGTTAGTAGCCTAGGTTTTATCTTAAGCTCTTTTTTGATACTTGTGTTATGCATAGCTTTATCTGTGTTACTGTTGTGGAGAGCCTTGGGCTTTGTATCATTTCTTTTGCTTACCTTTTGACACTAGACACACCTTTTGGGATGAGGACATCTAGTGTACGTCAGTGCAGAGAGTTCCCTCTCGAGGTTGAAGGGTATCGTTTCTTATGGGATCTCTATTTCCTAGAGATGA
Source organism: Viscum album (assembly GCA_963277665.1). NCBI lineage: Eukaryota > Viridiplantae > Streptophyta > Magnoliopsida > Santalales > Viscaceae > Viscum > Viscum album. The sequence continues at coordinate 493,858,546 of OY728162.1, forward strand.
AATGCTATGATTTCATTCTCAGGATGGACTGGTTAGGTCCCTTACAGGTATTCTTCGAGTGTTATCGCCGCAGGGTGACTTTCATTTCACTAGTGGGGGATTCCTTTTTTCATCGAGGTGAATGGGATGTTCAGGCGAGTCGAGCAGGACTCAAGCATCATGGGCTAGGAAGGGTTACATCCCGGATTTCTAGTCATTATCTGGATGACCAGGGGACATCACAATTAGACGTTCCTCCTATGGTGGATTGTTTTAGGGATGTCTTTCTAAAGCAATTCTCAGGTTTTCCACCAGAGCGTGAGGTAGACTTCTTGATTGAGCTCACGCTAGGGGCGTCATCGGTGTCAATTCCACCTTATAGGATGGCTACAACAGAGTTATAGGAGATCAAGAAGCATTTAGAGGAGTTACAAGCAAAGGGTTTCATCTGAACCAGTACATATCCTGGGGGTTCGCCTGTCCTATTTTCCAAGAAGGTAGAAGACACCCTTAGTCTTTGCGTGGATTATCGGAAGCTGAACCAAATGACGGTAAAGAACCAATATCCCTGGCCGAGGATCGATGACCTATTTGATCAACTTCGAGGAGCCCGGGTGTTCTTGATGATTGATTTGAGTACCGGTTATCATTGGATGGGGGTTAGACCATCATACATACCCCTGACAGCCTTCAGGAGTAGGTATGGTCTTTATGAGTATATGGTTATGTAGTTCGGTTCACGAATGTGCTAGCAGTTTTCATGGCACAGATGAACCGAGTGTTCCATCCTTGCATGGATTCCATCGTCGTGGTCTTGGTGGACGATATCTTGGTGTACTCTCACACTAGACATGACCATTCTACCCATCTTGAGATCGTTCAAAGTACACTGAGAGAGAATCGAATTTATGATAAACTCTCAAAGTGACACTTTTGGATGAACTTGATTCACTTATTGTGATGCTTAAGGTATTGGGTTGGGCACTATGCTTATGGAAAGAGATGGAGTCGTTGTGTACGGGTATCGACAGTTGAGGCCTCATGAGAGGAACTACCTAACACATGATATGGATTTGGTAGCTGTTGTTCATGACTTGGGCCATAGGAGACATTACCTTCTGGGAGAGTACTTTTTGTTTTTCACCATCCACAAGAGTCTCAGGTACATCTTCACTCAGCGTCATCGGAATCTGAGATAGTGCAGGTGGGTTGAGTTTCTTTAAACTTTTTTACTGAGAGCGTTCCTATATGCCAGGAAAGGGAAAAGTAGTGGAAGATGCATTGAGCAGGGAACACAGATTCAGGCAGTTCAGGAGGCTAGCAGTGAGTTGCAGCTTATGGCTCTATTCTCTTAGATTCATTTAAATATTCACAATAGATAGGGGTAGACTTTTCTATCTCTGTAGATGTTATATCTTCACATATTGATCAGGTACGGATGAGGCATCTATCAGACTCAGAAGGCCTAGTCCTACAGGAGAGTGTGTTAGGAGAGGACCCTCTTCCTGGATGGACATTGGGCGAGGATGAGATCTTACGTTTCCAGGGACAGTTTGCGTTCCAGAAAACATACGCAAGGAGCTAATATGGGATTTTCATTCCTCGGTTTGGGCAGTTCATCATGGCATCACCATGATGTATTAGGATATTCATCGCCAGTACTGGTGGCCAGGTATGAAGATAGATGTTGCTAGTTTCATCTTGAGGTGTTCTAGCTATTAGTAGGTGAAGGTGGAACATCAGCGACCAGCATGCCTTTTACAGTAGTTACCCATTCCGAAGTGGAAGTGGAATGATGTCGTCATGGACTTCATGACTAGATTGCTGAGGTCGCCTCGAGGGAACGATGTTGATTGGGTTGTCATCGAAAAGATTACGAAGGTTTCTCACTTCTTACTAATCTAGAAGACCTTAAATGTTGATGATATGGGAAGACTATACGTCTGAGAGATTGTATATCTTCATGAAGTTCCACACTCCATTATTTCATAAAGGGATGCGTGCTTTACTTCTCGATTCTGGTAGGGGGCTTCAGATGGCTTTGGGTACACATGTACTTTTGAGTACAACATCCCATCAACCAAAACGATGGCCAATCTGATTGTACAATCAAGGTGATTGAGGATATTCTCTAATATTTCATCGCAGACTTTGGCGGTTCATGGGAGAAGAATATCCCTCTTGGGGACTTCACCTTCACAACAGTTCTCAAATGACTAATCATATTGAAACTTACGAGGCCCTGTATGTTAGGTCATGAATATCACCTTTAGGCATGATGGAGGTAGGAGAGGTAGCTTTGCTGGGACCTAATCTGGTCTTAGAGACCTCGGAGTAGATAGCATTGATTCCGAAGAGGATGGATACAGCACAGTCTAGATAGAAGTCTTATGCTAATCAATGGAGGTGACCTCTAAAGTTTGATGTTGGGGATCAGGTTTTCCTACGTGTCGCACCAATGATGGGACACAAGAGGACTGAGATAGGGTAATCTTTCATCATGGTACGTTGGGCCGTTTTTGGTGTTGGAGTGTGTTGGGCCGGTTACCTATCAGCTGCAGTTACCTCAGTGGTACCAGGATATGCATGACGTCTTCCACATCTCTCAGATCAGACATAAAATTTCAGACCAGTCTCATAACATTCAACCCGAGGAGGTTGAGCTTGAAGAAGAGGCATTGTTTGAGGAGCATACCATCCAGATTGTCAATCGCAGTACGAAGGTTCTCTGTGGCCGGTCTGTTTCTTTGTTACGGGTGTTATGGGAACACAGGAGAGTGCAGGACGAGACTAGGGAGAGGGAGGCCGATGTATGATCACAGTGGCCAGATCTGTTCGGGGATTCTTCTTCTACGTCTCACTTGGGAAATTAAGGGAAGAATTTCTTAAAGGGTGGATTTTTTAAGAAACCAGATCTTCTTTTTCAGGTATGTCTTTATTTTTCCTCGAGTTTTTAAGAAAAGAGGAGTTTCTGGTAATTTTTGAATACACACACTGTAATTTATGAGTACGCACCATGTACTCCTTTTCAGCTTGAGGCTGTGTGCTGGATGAGTCCAAGCCATACACACGTTGTGTAGGGGTGATGTGGAGGCCACTTAAAGGTGAGTACGGAAAAGCTGAGTACACACCATGTACCCCAGAAGTACACGCCATGTATTTTCTCATTTTTTTCATTAAATTGATTGGGGTCATGCTTGATGGACATAACACGCTTCTTCTTCAGGTTCTTTGTTCGAGAGAACCCGTACGACCGCAGAACTTCATTGAGCCCTCGTTCCTCCATCTGTTCTCCGAATCTACCACCATCGATTGCATTGGAACTGAAGCGATGATTTCTACCTTCTCCTAGAGTCTCGTTTTATCAATTCCTCCTCTTGCTGAAGATATCTTGGGTTGAGCGTTTTGGACATCTTCCCAAATCTTCGACATTCTAAGGAGAATCAATCATTATGGTTCATGTATATTAATCTATTAGCATCGAGGTAGGTGGTTTGTGCCATTCTATAGGATGTCTTTGAATATTTTGTGCTATTCAACCAATTCCCTTGAATGGGGTGTTGTGTGTTTCCTATTCTTGCCCCCGTTGCCTTCCTGCATTGCTTTATTGCTTGATTAGATGTCAATGCTAGTGAATAGTTTAATTTTTAATGTGCTCTGAATGTTTTTCCATGCATGTTTTTCCTGTTAGGCGTTTTTCCAGTTTCCATGCCTACTTGTAATATAGTTGAATTGTTGTAATATTATACTGTTGTGCCTTATATTGATATCCAGGTAGTTCTCGAGGTTACTTGGGGCGATACGCGAGCTATGCATGTTTGCTTTACACAGGGCTGTGAGAACCTAGTGTAGTGGACCATAAGGAGAATGGGCATAAGGGCTTCTCCGGAGTGTCTTATTAATTCGATGCGAGACCATAGGGGAATTGACGATTTGTGCTTCCTCGGAGAGTCTGTAGTTCCTCGACATGGGCCACAGGGGGGTGAGATGTTGAGTGCTTCCCTAGAGAACCTTTAGTACGATACGAGACTATAGGTGGAATTGACAGTGAGTTCTTCCTACCAGAGTTTATTTTTCAACTGAACCAGAGGGGGTGAGACTGTGTGTGCCTCCAGATGGTTTCTACTACTTTTAGGTTGAACCATCAGGGTTAGTCTGTGAGAACTAAACAGGGGGTTCCCTGTTGTTCTACTTGTTGATTTGGTTGTTACTTGTGTAATTTATATGCTAGAAACTATGGATTTTAGCTGCTCTATGCATTACTGGTTACTGCTTCCTGTACTTTTTCTTTCCATGTATTCACTGACTGTTAGGCACCGATCTTTAGGTGGTTTCTTAATGGGACCTTGTCTCACACTCTGTGTGGGACATGCTTTTGGGCCCAAACATACTATATTGTTGCAAGTATAGATAAGTGAAAGCACCCTTATACATCAGGAACATGACTTTTTGTGGAGCTGGAGAGCATGGGACCAAGCTATGGCTTGCGATGCAAAGGAGTTTACCGGTTTTATTTTTCACTTTGGTTTATTATTGTATTCATCATTGTGACTTGTTTGGAAGATTTCCTAGACATATCTATCATGCATCATTTTATATACATGTGTGTGTGCTCTTGTTGTTTACTGTTTGTCTACCGCTGATTATCGTTTACTCTTGTATGGATGGTTACCGTTTCTGATGTTGTCTAGTTTTTTTCTTTCGCTGTGTACTCTGCCTATGTAGGCATAGTTTCCCCACTATCAAACCGAAGGCCCATACTGCTAGTCAGTAGCCTATGGAGTTTAGGGATATGCACTTGAGGCCATGTGACCAACCGGGTTCAGGGCGCCTTAGGGAGGATTTCAGAACCTTGGACGTTACATAGGAAATTTGGAAACCACATCTTCACTTTATAATTTATTTTGTTCGTTGTCTTATGTTATCTATTTGTTGAGAAGTATATCTATAAAAAAGTAGAAGGTACTTGTCTCTAATAACCACCCCAAAAAAATAATTATAGGTATTCTAGAAATTTTTCTCACTCAACCATATTAGCTAAACCATACATTTATTTTGAATTTTGGGTGCATCGTGACTTTTTCAGCATTTTTAGACTCTTTTTTAATATCCTCAATCCTTTTTGAATAATTTAAGAACATTATCTCACTTATGACATTCTTCAAAGACATCACTCTAATTTTGATTCTTTATACTTATTTTTGAATACGATACCTTCATTATGATTTGGATATTTGGAAACACTAATAATCTTAACCTTCTATCAATTAAATTATAACTAAAGTCATCACACTACATTTCTATTCATCAATATTGACCAAAAATATTCTACTTCATACTCTTCATGTTTCTTGATCCATTTGTCAACACTATCAAAAAAGTCATTAAATATGGATCTTCTTCTTCTTTCCTCTAAACTGATGATCCTGAATTGGAATATTTTATCATTTTTAGGTCACTTCTAATTATTAATATTTCCCAAATTTATACAATGAGAGACAAAATTAATATGATGGCTCTTGACCCATTTGAAAACTAAATAATTCACCTTGATGAATTGTTGACTACATTATTGGTCTTTATATAACATTTTATTTTGAATCATATCCATCAATATCAATTCCTTTATCATGAGTCCCAAAATATCTTGTTGAAAAGAAAATTTTCCTTAAATGAATATCGTGGTATACTAAATTTAATTAATAAGATTTTTTATATTTGACTTCATAAACTTCTTTCGTTTCTTCATTACGATCATCCTTCTCAACCATTAAACTAATTTGCATCCGAAAAACTCATTATGATAATCTTAATACTATAAAACTTATAATTCACCAACATTCATCTTTCAAAAACATCATCATGTATCATGACTTCCTAAATTACTTTTATTATGTTTAGGATAATCATTTCCATCGTACACCTTTTAATAAAAATCATTGAAACCACATATACTCTCTAACATCTTCAAAATTTCATAATAATGTACTGGAACTTCCCATTCTTCAATCTACTTTATTTATTTCTAAATAGAAATAATACGATTGTAATGATTATGATCAGACCCAATATGATTTCCATCATGTTTTCTCCCAAGATTAGTAATGCATTGTCACATTTCTATCAAATCTAGGTAGACTTTGATGATGTAAACCATTATGATTTGTTCTTATATTCTAGACCCAAGGTGAGTTCGATGAACCATTTAATTCAAGAGACATATTTTCATTATGATAGACATTTTAGGAATTGTGAGATTGAATTTTGAAAAAAAAATTGTCTGGGTTTCACCAAATACAAAGAGTTGTGTTTTATTTCCTTCTAAAAATTTCGTGAAAAGAGAAAACTATACCTGAAAACAATCATCATACTTATCCTTTTTTCCCAATCATTAAAATCTAATGTTACTTCCATCCATTCTAACAAAAATAAAAATTTATAAAACACAGATCAATACAATATAATTATTAAAAAATAAATATTTTGAAATGTCAAGAACAATCCCTCAGATATAGTGAAATTAGATTAATTTTTTTTAATTATTGTGTTGTTTAATTTAATTTTAATAATCTGATGAAGAAAATATAAGGGATGTTTGGATTTTTTATACATATTTTGGGGAAAAAGTAGAAATAAAAGTGAGGCATATTTTTAGGTTTGAGATGAGATCTAAAAGGTGTTCGAGTGTTTTATAAATTCAAGGTTCAGGTGAAATATGATTCTTGGAAATAAATTAACTAATCCATGATTGGTATCAGTGGTGAGATGGGGTGGATCCAATGGTCTATGCATCCCCTCCTCAAAACAGAAATCAATTGATTCCCATGGTCTGGTAATTTATGGTTTTTTTGAATTGATCATGTCTCAATGCCATATTTACTCCAGGTTACCATGGAAGTAATAATGATCATATCTAAAGTCAAGTTAACTATTTGTTCAATTAAATGGTTATATTCAAATTAATTAACCAATGTAAATGATTAAACAAAAATAATTGGATTAGAATTGGATACATAAATTAAAAAAATAGGATACATGAATAAGAATACGAAATTTATCAGAAGAAACACTAACACATATTCTACATCACCATATAAAAATTTGGGTTTTCCATCTCATACTAGGGATTATGGAATAATATATAAGTAATGAAATAATAATGAATAATGAAAATCATAGAGAGATTGGTGGAGGACCCTACAGTAGCTCAACTTCTCTCCCTAGACATTAGTCTCCAGATACCCTTGGTTTTTTGGAATAGACCTCTATTTATAGACATCCTTATGGATCAGGTACCCTTAAATGGCATTATGATGGGTTAAAACTTATTCATATGTGGTCCAAGGACTATAAAATTGTTCATCCATCCCACTAAATCCCATCAACAAGTTTTTGGTGACTATCTGATAGTTACATGATGAGTAATATGCCTACAATTTTTTATGATCATTTATTGAATTCACATCATGTTTTGGGTTCATGACTAGTAATTATAAGAATTACTATATAAAACCTCATAAAATAAATTCTTGAAGTAAACATATCAAATACCCCCATAGATGAATTTAGATTTTCCTCAAGGATAGATTCTAAACATACTATTAAGGATGCACACCATTTCATGCTTTAAATGTAATTTAAATAAGATAAATTTATTAAATTGGAATGTATTTGTTTCAATATCACATATAAATACATTCATTAATGCGCCTTTTTTAAATGAAAACTAATCAACTATGTATTTCAATTTTCCTCTATTTAAATAACTGGACATTTTAATTCACTGATTTTCATTTTTCAATTCATTATCAATATCCATTCCAATATGAATTTACCGAATATAATTTTTTAAACATATCATCAGGGTAATAATGGAAATAGAGTTCGATGCAAGCCTTAATAATATGTCATTTGCTGTATGTTTTCAATACATCTAGTTTCTCCACCGTATAAAGAAAAACTCAACAACAATTATGAGGTATTATCTATTTAGATTTATCAATTTATCTACGTATAACAAAATAACTCATCATATAATTTAGATTTTTCAATTTATCAAGGTATAAAACATTTTTTTTAATTTTTTTACAAGATGGTTTGAAATAAATACAATGAAAGTGCCATCCAAAATTCAGATGAAAATACGTCCCATAGAAATTCATTAAAATATATTCATCCCTTAGACAATTTATTGTCTTTTCCTCTATAATTTTTAATAATCATGAAAAATATGTTAATCAGGGTATGAAAGTATATGATTTTCGTGTAACACGGGTCTCCCTTAACAATATTTTCCAAGGTTTCTTGTGGAATAAAAAGGATTATTATGAGGTGGGTATCAAGATAATGTGAAAAGAAAAAATTTTCCTCAATCATAATTAATTTTATTTTTTTTGCAAAAATAGATTCTACCAGATGCAATGAAATATCTAGAATATAACGTGCCTGAGTCTCACAAGAAATATATAAAAGAAATAATGTAAAAAATTAGGTTCAAAGGATGTCTTGAGAATGATAATGAATTTTTGGTACAATAACTCACTGAAATGAATAATAATAATAAAATTAATTAACTTAAATATCAAAAACTCAAGGTAGGGAAAATATCATAAGAATTTCATTTAAAAAAATAACCATACTCGCATTAATCAATATTTTTTAAATCCTAATCCACATTATTATACATTATAATTAATTTCTCCATTTTACTCATTTTAATTTATTTTAAATTTAATTTAATTTCATGTCATGGAAATTATCATTTGTAGATTATGTCTCGTTGATCACTTGAGTATAGAAAGAATCAAATGTGGGGAGTGGAATTGGCAGTTAAAAGCTATAAATAAATCCAAAGAGGGGAATACAGTAGAAAAAATACGAATTTAAATGCTTAATCCCCTTTTAATGGTTTTTTATGTAACACCCCAGGTAAATAAAGAATATGAAATTTTCATATTTATCCATATTTATGAGTAAAATATTAATATGACTTTAAAGGGGACGCTATGCTCGATGGCGTACCCAACACGCAACAACGAGTTTCTTGGGAATCATACGTTGCACTCTAATAATAAAATAATATTATTTTAAATGGTAGTTAACATGTAGCCGTTGTGTTGGCAGGAATGGATAGAAATAACTAAAATATGATTATATATGTTTTTAAATGTTTTTACATTTATCCAATAAAAGATAAAGGCTTAAAATATGGAAAGAATTCAATTTTAGGCGTATATGCCCTAGTTTTCACTAAAGGTTCACTTATCACCTTTTGATGTTGAAACATCATTAAATATAGTTTTGTTCACTCTTAAACATTCTTTTGGACCAAATAAAACTCTTATTAAGAATCAGGACATCAAAATTTACTTTGTGTAAATTTTTGGTATCTTTCCGATAAAGTTCATTTTTTTAATGAATAGTGTAAAATGTTGTATTTTAATTCAAAACCTCTTTTTAATCTAATTTATTTATATGATTAGATTATCTTTTGAATTGGTTTTAAAGTGAAATTAGAATATATTTTTACTATTAAATCCAATAGTGGTCTTTGGAATTAATTTCACATTGAAATCAGACTTAAACCAGTGTCAATCTTTTGATACATATTGTTTCATAAAAACACGCTATTTGATCTGACAGCGGGAATTAATTATTAAATTAATTAATATGACTTATATGTTTTGAATTTTTTAAAATAGACTTCATTTTTGAATTCGGAATATCAAATATAGCTTAGGGTGAATTTTTGGGCTTTTTCTGAAAAACTTCAATTTTTGATGAATAGTGAAACCACTAAGTGGTACTTATAAAAACTGATTTTTCTGTTTAAATGAAATTATGCCATCTTTGTGTTTTGAATTTAGAAAATCCAACATACATGATTGTCATTAAGAAGTAAAATGTGGTTCAATGGGATAAAAATAATTTTTTGGTGAATAGTAACTTATTAAGTTTTTAATCGTGATTAGAGGTAATTAGTGTAGTTTAACGTAAAAATAATGTTTTAATAAAATGAAATGAACTTGACACGTGTCCTAACCTCATTTGATGTGTAATGGCCGACCAAGACAAGCCATGGGTCAACTTGGGGACCCCATGGAGCCACTTTGGTTGGGATATGACATAAATAACTTTTTATTTAATGTAAAAGTAAAAATGACACAAACATGATATGTTTTACTAAAACAATTTCTAAGTGGGGTTATACAAGTCAGATTTTTTATTATAAATAGACATTGGAAATATAAAAAGATTTCCTAAATCATAGTAAATTTTTTATAATTTTTAGACATTAAATAAATTAAATTATTTATGACATCATAATGATGCAGCGATGACATCATTATCTGATGATTTAAATAAAATGAGAAGATAATGTATACTCTATGACCTACACATGTAAAAAACATATTGGATGGGTGGATTTCGAACCCTTGTCATCTTATCCACGAATTATATCAATGTGGGACCTTTTAAAACCGAAACTCATTTTCAAATAAAGTAATATTTCTTACTTTCCAAAAGTGCCCCTCCTCTCCTCTTATAAAAGGCCCCCACCTCTACCTCATTTCACACACTCCTCAAGCTTTTGGCTCGGCCAACCCCTGCCCATTTACTCTCTCCAAATCCCTCTCCTCATCCTAGATGATTCCTTTTGGGCAGAATCCTTTCAAAGGAAGCCTTTAGGCTCAAATCAAAAGGAGTTACACTTTTAAAGGTAATTCATTCTCTCATTTTCATTTGTTTAATTTTGCTTCTCCAACCCCATAAACACTTTTTATTTACTTATTTTGTAACAAAACCAGTATCTTAAATATTCTAGGATGTTGTTATAAGATTTATTCTAGCTACACTCTCACACAACTACATCAAATGGTTAATGAACATACGGTTTCCGTGGATGGCGAAATTCTGCCTCCCGAAACGAAGATTGTTCAATACTCATTTAACACCTTCAAAGGTGGACATTATGATGTCACTATTTTTATATATGATATATAATATGTTTATGTTTTACTTATGCTTCTGTATTTTTCATTTGTGTCTTACCTTTATGGCTTCCATTATGGGTATACGCGATATCTTCATTTAAGGGAGTGCGGACTATCGCCCCCTCAAAGTGATTTGATTCGTTAAATACCATATGTGGGACGTATAAAGGATGGAACTATGATATTATATATGATATTATACTGGAATTATAATATACCTTTATATCATTATTATTCCATTCTATAAAATATGAAATAGAAATGAAAGTAGCGTTCATGCGTACGTACGACTTACCGTCTCCATGAACGGTGCATTTTATTTCTTACCTCTAAATGATTATGTAATGTTATAAATGCATGCATGTACTTGATATATATGAAATATATGATATCTACATCATGAAAACAATTCTGGATGTAATAAACATTTGTTCACACGAACAACATGTAATTGTAAGTAGTCCACTTTCGACTTAAGAACCAAATATCGGCAAAACAAATATTATTAACATAAATGATTACATAATGTTTATGACATGGTAATAAGTTATATAAAAGGAATAATTAAATTGAAAAAGGTTCTTAATGAAGTAGAAATTAACTCAAGTTTATTATTCAGGAGATTAAAGAACGATCGAGTCAAGTCGGACCCGAGGTAAGGGATCATACTCCTCTCTTTCTTTTTAAGTATGCTATTTTATGTCATTCCTTTTAAAAATCATATTTATTGTTATTGGGATGTTCTTTTATATTACTATTACTGTAATTTTTATTGTTCATATGATTAGAGACCCTATTCTCTCTCATCAATCCATTTTGGAAGGTTTATGTCGCGCCGTTAGGCTGCCGAGTTTTCGTAAGGGATTTTTCATCTCACATTTATTCCTGTGAGATTTATGCTACCTTTGCCACAATTTCATTTGAGTGGTGTATGTACTGAAATTATTCTACTATTTTTGTAATATAATTTCCTTTATGAGTATTTACATCAATGATTTATTGTCCTTCTTTCATGGGGTGTATGTTTTGAAAGATACCCAAGTCGGTAAGGGAACCTTTCACCCTCCTCTTTTTTAAAAGACTTCTTTGTTGGGTCTTTTAATTTACATATTGTTTTGTTGGGATTTGTTCTCATATATCCTTATTGATGTAATTTTTTTTTCCAAGTGATGAGATACACTTTTTTTATCTCTCATCAACTCATTTTGATGTGATGTCGTTAGGTTGTCAAGGGAACTTTTTAACCCAATTTCGATTTCTTTGGGTTCAACATGTAGTCATTGAATATGTCATCCATTGAATATGTGTGAATGACCTTTTATTGTTTTACACTTAATATCCACTTATATTGGGTGTATTTATATTTGTCACACATATTTTTGAGATTGATTTGTCCTTAATTTAAGGATACCTTCTTTATATGGGATTTCATCACATTTGACATTTCTATTGAGAGTTCATTGTTGTTATGCACCAATTCACTCTTATATGGTGTATATACTATCCTTTGGAGTATTATATCATTAATCCATTTGTTCTCATGATATTATAAAGTTATGAGTAAATGTTATTCCTCAATTATTGTATTCAAGTGTCTCTAATTTCGGTAAAACCCCTTTAACCAAAATATCTCTTTAATTGTTTTAATAATTTGTTCTTATTAATATCCATGTTTTAAAAATTGTTTTAAGGAGTTATTTATATGGATATTAATGGTTTAAAAGTTTAAGCTTCAAGGTGGTATGGGACACTTTGATTCAAAAATCTATTTATTAAATGTTTTAAATGGTTTTGGAAATGGTTTATTTATGAATGGATTCATTATTTCAATATACTAAAATGTTATATTATGATTGAAATGTGGAAATGTTATGTTTCCTTTATGCATGTTTTATGTGATACATTCATGTTATGGTTCTTGGGCTTTGTTATGAAAACGGTTGGGTCCGTGATAAACTAAGGGTGGGTGAGCCCGATATAGCTCTCCAATGCATTGGGTAACGCGAAGGAGTGAAACATTGAGGTTTCTCCGAAGAGATTTAGGGAATATACTGTGATGGGTATTCCAAAACGTAACCAAGAGGGTTACTCCCTACGTATGAATGTTATGAATGCCTCAAGTTAACTTTTATGTCTTATGATTTCTATGATTTATTCATGGTTTAATGAGGTATGAAAGTGCCTTTGTTTTATGGGTAAAGTATGATTTCATTATTATGTATATATGAACTCATGTTTCCTTTCATATTTTTATAACCCTTACTGAGATTTTAAAGCTCATCCCATGTTTTTGAAATGTTTTTAACAGGTCACGGGAAAGGTACATGATAAGATGATAAAGTCAAGGATATGTCAAGAAAGAATCCATGTTTTATTTTAAATATGTTTCCGTTGTTGGGAAGAATGAATCCTGTCATTTATGTAACCACTTTGTTTAAAGGTGGAATGTAATGCAAGTTTCAAGATCTAATTCTCTAAAACTCTAAACCTGAAAAGATCCTAAATGTGTAATCTTGTAATAACTCAAGATTAAGTAATGTTTAATGCTGGGGCCTTATAGTTGGTATCAAAGGTCGGTTTAGATAACTTTAGAGGTTAGGGTATTCTTTAAGCATAAGTGACATTACCATAATGGTTAGGATTTCATAAAGAGTCCTACTTTTAGATAGTGTGAATGAGTAAGTATATCTTAGTGTTTATCTTACTCATTAGTACATGATGGTTTTTTTGATATACTCACACTGACCTTTTTGGTTTTAGTAAATGGCTGGATCTAGGAGGCACCAAAGTAACAGTGGATGTGAAGGAAACTGTGACAGTTTTTTGAGCAAGAAACTGAATGATATGGGAGCTGCAATGAGAACTCTTGTGATTATCCTCAACTAACTATCTAGAGTCATGATTGACCACCTAATCCTTGGAGATTTCTCTAAGGCATCATATATTCCAGAAACAAATCCCTACGGATGTACAGGTAATAATCATAAAGGTAAGTGTGTTCAAAAACCAATGTGTCAAAGATGTGGAAAGAAACACATAGGAAAATGTTTCAAAGGAACAGAAATATGCTATAGATGTGAAAATGAAGGTCATACAGCAAGAACCAGCCATGGAAAAAGGAAGCATCCAGTTGACTCGAGGAAAGGGAAAGAAGTTCTTTCTGAGGGATCAATTGAATGTTTTAAATGTGGTGTGCATGGTCATTATTCAAACAAATGTCCTATGAAGAAGTTTCATGAATGGGGTCACCAAGAGCGTACCAATATTCGTTTTCCAATACCTAATGCCATTCCGATTGAGGATGTAGAAACTGACAATGACCAATCAAAGGTATGTACTATTTCATGACTATTGTTTTCATATTTTGGAATCTTAGGATATGATTCATGATTTTGTTTGTAGGAAATAGGTATTTCGGAATAAGTTGGAAAGGAATGGATAATGGATCGTGATGAATGTTGAATGAGTAAGATGTCAACATATAAGGGCATCAAGCGTTATGGTGAAATTCTTAAGAGTATTAAGTCTCTTTTGATGATGGGGTTACATTAGAAGACTTTTTATATTACCTGTAACCCTGATGTTTAATATAGGAAAATTTTATTCAAGTAATAGTTATCTTTTCTTTTGTGGACATAGTTATAAAGAACCATTTGGGTTTATATGATCCTTACTTTTGAGGTAATTATGGGTTACTATATTTTATGATTGAAGTGAAAGGCATGAGATAAAATTTAGGTTAAATTATGTTATGGTTATTTTTGATGATTTTATCCCCTTTTGGGGAATTATTTGAGAATTATATAGTTTTGGAAAAAGGACAACACATAAACCGTGTGACTACCCGTCGCGTCGGACAAAGCTGCGGGAATCGAACCCACAATCAAAGTGCAACTGGTATTTATCGCCTACCACTGGACTACGTGAAGTCCCTTGTTAGTTTGACTGATTCTTTTTTTAAGATTAAGTTGATTTTGGGTTATTTATGAAAATGATTAACCTATCATAGAGGATATGTGATTAGGTTAATTACATTTCAATACGATACTTTAGGAGCAACTGATGTTGTTTGGAGATAAATGTTATGATTTAACTTGGAAGACTATGTGACTAAATCCTTCAAATATTTTGGTTTCAAACTTATATTGGTTTACATTGAAAAATTTTATGGAAAAATTGTTTATCGGATGGTCCACATTGAACTTTGGGTTTTGTTGGACAAATTTTGGAGATTAGGAATAGATTTTCTTTTTAATGGGTTATCCTTTTCTAGATTATATGACCTTGTACTAACATTTTTGGTTTTGGTATTGGTTTTGGTTAAAGCCTAAAGACATGGGATGCATATAGTTCTCTTTTGTTGATTAGGTGATTCTCTAGAAGTTGATTATAGTACTCTTAATGCGAACAAGTCTCCCTAAATACTCTTCTTTTGGAAAAAATATGAGTTTGATTGAGGAATCTAGTAAAAGTTGAAAGTCATCATGATAAGTGATTATGTTTCCTTAAGAATAAATTCCTCAATAAAAATTAACTTAAACCAAAAATGTTGTCTATTAGCTTTTCCTATTGGGGAATCGAATATCGTTTAACCCATCACAAGTGTGTGATTTTCTCATTGTTAACTTTCTCCTAGACATGTTTACTATCAGTCTCCCTCAAGAACATGACCCTTTGCTTTATCTTCCATGTCCATGTTTTTCTACATGGAATCCTAGTATGGGTAAACTCGGGTGACCTCTGTACTTATCTTTCATTATTTTAAAGTGATTGTTTTACCGACTCTTGTTCCGATGTGGGACTTTAAGGATGTTTCCAAGCGCAATTTTAAAATTGCGTGGACGCAATTCCCAAAAGGGGGGAAGGATGTAACACCCCAGGTAAATAAAGAATATTACATTTTCATATTTATCCATATTTATGTGTAAAATATTAATATGACTTTAAAGGGGACGCTATGCTCGATGGCGTACCCAACACGCAACAACGAGTTTCTTGGAAATCTTACGTTGCACTCTAATAATAAAATAATATTATTTTAAATGGTAGTTAACATGTAGCCGTTGTGTTGGAGGGAATGGATAGAAATAACTAAAATATGATTGTATATGTTTTTAAATGTTTTTAAATTTATCCAATAAAAGATAAAGGCTTAAAATACAGAAAGAATTCAATTTTAGGCGTATATGCCCTAGTTTTCACTAAAGGTTCACTTATCACCTTTTGATGTTGAACCATCATTGAATATATTTTTTTTCACTCTTAAACATTATTTTGGACCAAATAAAACTCTTATTATGAATCGGGACATCAAAATTTACTTTGTGTAAATTTTTGGTATCTTTCTGATAAAGTTCATTTTTTAATGAATAATGTATAATGTTGTATTTTAATTCAAAACCAATTTTTAATCTAATTTATTTATATGATTAGATTATCTTTTGAATTGTTTTTAAAGTGAAATTATAATATATTTTTACTATTAAATCCAATAGTGGTCTTTGGAATTAATTTCACTTTGAAATCAGACTTAAACCAGTGTCAATCTTTTGATACTTATTGTTTCATAAAAACACGCTATTTGATCTGACAGCGGGAATTAATTATTTAATTAATTAATATGACTTATATGTTTTGAGTTTTTTAAAATATACTTCATTTTTGAATTCGGAAAATCAAATATAGCTTAGGGGGAATTTTTTGGATTTTTCTGAAAAACTTCAATTTTTGATGAATAGTGAAACCACTAAGTGGTACTTATAAAAACTGATTTTTCTGTTTAAATGAAATTTTTCCATCTTTGTGTTTTGAATTTCAAAAATCCGACATACATGATTGTCATTAAGAAGTAAAATGTGGTTCAATGGGATAAAAATAATTTTTTGGTGAATAGTAACTTATTAAGTTTTTAATCGCGATTAGAAGTAATTAGTGTAGTTTAAGGTAAAAATAATGTTTTAATAATATGAAATGAACATGACACATGTCCTAACCTCATTGGATGTGTAATGTCCGACCAAGACAAGCCATGGGTCAACTTGGGGACCCCATGGAGCCACATTGGTTGGGAAATGACATAAATAACTTTTTATTTAATGTAAAAGTAAAAATGACACAAACATGATATGTTTTACTAAAACAATTTTTAAGTGGGGTTATACAAGTCATAATTTTTATTATAAATAGTAATTGGAAAGATAAAAATATTTCCTAAATCATAGTAATTTTTTTAGAATTTTTAGACATTAAATAAATTAAATTATTTGTGACATCATAATGATGCAGCGATGACATCATTATCTGACGATTTAAATAAAATGAGAATATATTGTAAACTCTATGACCTAAACATGTCAAAAACTTATTGGATTAGAGTATTTCGAACCCTTATCACCTTATCCACGAATATATCAATGTGGGACCTTTTAAAACCGAAACACATTTTCAAATAAAGTAATATTTCTTACTTTCCAAAAGTGCCCCTCCTCTCCTCTTATAAAAGGCCCCCACCTCTACCTCATTTCACAAACTCTTCAAGCCTTTGGCTCGGCCAACCCCTGCCCATTTACTCTCTCCACATCCCTCTACTCATCCTAGAGGATTCCTTTTGGGCATAATCCTTTAAAAGGAAGCCTTTAGGATCAAATCAAAAGGAGTTACACTTTTAAAGGTAACTCATTCTCTAATGTTCATTTGTTTTATTTTGCTTCTCCAACCCCATAAACTCTTTTTATTTACATCCTTTGTAACAACACCAGTATCTTAAATATACTAGGATGTTGTTATAAGATTTATTCGAGCTACACTCTCACACAACTACATCAAATGGTTAAAGAACATACGGTTTCCGTGGATGGCGAAATTCTGCCTCCCGAAACGATGATTGTTCAATACTCATTAAACACCTTCAAAGGTGGCCATTATGATGTCACTATTTTTATATATGATATATAATATGTTTATGTTTTACTTATGCTTCTGTATTTTTCATTTGTGTCTTTCCTTTATGGCTTCCATTATGGGTATACGCGATATCTTCATTTAAGGGAGTGCGGACTACCGCCCCCTCACAGTGATTTGATTCGTTAAATACCATATGTGGGACGTATAAAGGACGGAACTATGATATTATATATGATATTATTCTGGAATTATAATATACCTTTATATCATTATTATTCCATTCTATAAAATACAAAATAGAAATGAAAGTAGCGTTCATGCGTACGTACGGCTTACCGTCTCCATGAACGGTGCATTTCATTTCATACCTCTAAATGATTATGTAATGTTATAAATGCATGCATGTACTAGATATATATGAAATATCTGATATCTAAATTATGAATACAATTCAGGATATAATAAACATTTGTCCACACGAACAACATGTAATTGTAAGAAGTCCACTTTCGACGTAAGAACCAAATATAAGCAAAACAAATATTATTAACATAAATTCTTACATAATTTTTATGACACAGTAATAAGTGATATAAAAGGAATAATTAACTTTAAAAAGGTTCTCAATGAAGTAGAAATTAACTCAAGTTTATTATTCAGGAGATTAAAGAACGATCGAGTCAAGTCGGACCTGAGGTAAGGGATCCTACTCCTCTCTTTCTTTTTAAGTATGCTCTTTTATGTCATTCCTTTTAAAGATCATCTTTCTTGTTATTGGGATGTTATTTTATATTACTATTACTGTAATTTTTATTGTTCAAATGTTGAGAGACCCTATTATCTCTCATCAATCCATTTTGGAAGGTTTATGTGGCGCGGTTAGGCTGCAGTGTTTTCATAAGGGATTTTTCATCTCACATTTATTCTCGTGAGATTTATGCTACATTTGCCACAATTTCATTTGAGTGGTGTATGTAATGACATTATTCTACTCTTTGTGTAATATAATTTCCTTTATGAGTATTTACAACAATGATTTATTGTCCTTCTTTCATGGGGTGTATGTTTTTAAAGATACCCAAGTCAGTAAGGGAACCTTTCACCCTCCTCTTTTTAAAAGACTTATTTGTTGGGTCTTTTAATTTACATATTTTTATGTTGGGATATGTTCTCATATATCCTTATTGATGTAAATTTTATGTCCAAGTGATGATATACACTTTTTTTATCTCTCACCAACTCATTTTGATGTGATGCCGTTAGGCTGTCAAGGGAACTTTTGAACCCAATTTCGATTTCTTTGGGTTCAACATGTAGTCATTGAATATGTCATCCATTGAATATGTGTGAATGACCATTTATTGTTTTACACATAATATCCACTTATATTGGGTGTATTTATATTTGTCACACATATTTTTGAGATTGATTTGTCCTTAATTTAAGGATACCTTCTTTATAAGGGATTTCATCACATTTCACATTTCTATTGAGAGTTCATTGTTGTTATGCACCAATTCACTCTTATATGGTGTATATACTATCCTTTGGAGTATTATATCATTAATACATTTATTCTCATGATATTATAAAGTTATGAGTAAATGTTATTCCTCAATTATTGTATTCATGTGTCTCTAATTTTTGTAAAACCCCTTTAACCAAAATATCGCTTTAAATGTTTTAATAATTTGTTCTTATTAATATCCATGTTTTAAAAATGGTTTTAAGGATTTATTTATATGGATAGTAATGGTTTAAAAGTTTAAGCTTCAAGGTGGTATGGGACACTTTGATTCAAAAATCTATTTATTAAATGTTTTAAATGGTTTTGGAAATAGTTTCTTTTTCAATGGATTAATTATTTCAATATACTAAAATGTTATATTGTGATTGAAATGTGGAAATGTTATGTTTCCTTTATGCATGTTTTATGTGATACATTCATGTTATGGTTCTTGGGCATTGTTATGAAAACGGGTGGTTCCGTGATAAACTAAGGGCGGGTGAGCCCGATATAGCACTCCAATGCATTGGGTAACACGAAGGAGTGAAACATTGAGGTTTCTCCGAAGAGATTTAGGGAATATACTGTGATGGGTATTCCAAAACGTAACCAAGAGGGTTACTCCCTACGTAAGAATGTTATGAATGCCTCAAGTTACCTTTTATGTCTTATGATTTCTATGATTTATTCATGGTTTGATGAGGTATGAAAGTGACTTTGTTTTATGGGTAAAGTATGATTTCATTCTTATGTATATATGAACTCATGTTTCCTTTTCATATTTTTATAACCCTTACTGAGCTTTTTATGCTCATCCCAAGTTTTTGAAATGTTTTTCACAGGTCACAGGAAAGGTACATGATAAGATGATAGAGTCAAGGATGTGTCAAGAAAGAATCCAAGTTTTATTTTAAATATGTTTCCGTTGTTGGGAAGAATGAATCATGTCTTTTATGTAACCACTTTGTTTAAAGGTGGAATGTAATGAACGTTTCAAGATATAATTCTCTAAAACTCTAAACCTGAAAAGATCCTGAATGTGTAATCTTGTAATAACTCAAGATTAAGTAATGTTTAAGGCTGGGGCCTTATAGTTTAGAAGTTGGATACACTACTCTCCCTACTCTTAATTCACAACATGTATGAATAGTACAAAATCAATTCATTATTGATGTTGCTTTCCACTAGTATTGGACATAATGGTCCTTAAAAACATATCAGTTAAATTATATGCCATAATAATTAAATTTTTAATTATATTGGGTTGATTTCATGCATGAAATACTATAAAACATGCCTTTAATAGCGCAAGAATCAGCCTTTATTAGCGCTAGAAAAGCACTGACTACCATAGAGCGGTTACAAATAAATAGTTTTTATGAATGCTAAAAAAGATATGATAAAGGGTATTGTTATCAGTAGAAATAAAATCCCTGTTAAATAACTATATTTTCAGTTCTTTTCAATGGATAGATAAAATACCCCGTTTATCAGTTCTTTATTTAGCATTGATAAATGTATGATTTATCACCACTTTTATTGGCATTGAAAAAAGTATGATTTTTCATCACTTTTAAATTTTATAGTAATAATTTAATTTAACATCACGTATATAACAACTAATAAATTATAGAATTATAAAATCCTTTAAAATTGTGGATAAATCATACTTTTGTCGTCATATTTAGTGGAACTGATTAATGTGAAAACTGCATTGTGATGCTACCGCACACTACATCACCAGAAATAGTTGCAGTGTGCTGCAAAAACACAGTGTATCACTTGAAACTGAATAAAATTTCCAAAATAAGATGAAAATACTAAATTTAAATGAAATAAAATTTATATCAAAAAATAAATAAAAAAATAGATTATGTCAGTTGTTTTTTATTATATATGATGTAAATTTTGAATTAAAAGGAGAAAATGGATTCATAATGATCACACAGTTTGTCAAAATAGAGTGTTATTGATTCTTACACATAAAAAATGAAATATTTATAATTTTAGTAATGTAACAAATCAATCATAATGTTTTTTCTTGTTTTTGATTATGTTAGTTGTTTTTAGATATAAATTAATGTAATTTTTAAATACTTAGACAATCTTGGAGTTATACCGGTCACACCATAATTTAGATTGTGGTGTGACTACTCCCAATACATAAACAATGATGCATGTATCGTTTTCTTAATGTAAAAAAACAATCTGAATGTGTTTTGTTAGTTTTGAGTATGTTAGTTTCTTTTTCCACTAAAAGTAATGTCAATTTGGAATAAAAAGATGCACTTGGAGTAATACCAGTCACACCATTCATTGGATTGATGAACGAATGAATGATACTAATCCGATATGACTAATGGATAATTTCATTATTTATAAAAACAATCAGTATTTTTTTACTTATTTTTTAGAATGCGTCGTGTGTTTTTTACTAAAATGTCCTTTTAAGCTAGAAACATGATCTCTGATCCATACATGAGGAATCATGTGTGTGCTTGAGATGAAACTGATTTAAACTTGTCAAAAATTAATTATAAATAATTTTCCCAAAAAATCAAGACAATATGACCTTTTTTACATAGTTTTTATTGAGTGATAATTTTCGTAATAAAATGTCTATTTTTATACTCAAATCAAACACATTGTGTCATACCGTCCACACAATGTATCATATTGAGGTTTATATGATCCCTACATGTCCTAATGACCTATATATTGTTTTCTTAATGTACTAAAACAATAAAAATGTCTATTTTTATTTGATTAAGTTAGTTGTTTTCACTAAAAATAATTAAAATTTTGAATAAAATGATGCACTTGCAGTCATACCTGTCACACCGTTCATTAGATTGAGGTGAGTCTAAATGATACACATCCTAAATGACTCATGGATTGTTTACCTAAAATATAAAAATAATAAGATTTTTTTTCCTTTTTTTTGATTACGCCACATGCTTTTTTACAAAAAATGTCCTTTTAGAAAGGAAATAAGCACTTTGTGCCGTACATGTGGAATTGTGTGTGGGTTGGAAAAGATACTGAATCATACATGTCACAAATGAATTATGAGTCATTTTACAAAATTATTGAGATAAAAATCATTTTTATATGTATTCAGATATTGAATTTATTTTTGATTTAAATGTGAATTAAAAACTAACAACAAATACGTGATGCCATATCGGTCCCACCATGGGTTGGATTGAGGTGTAGATGATCTGTAATTGTCAAAAAAGACTTGTGGATCATTTTTCTAATGTACCAGAATGATCCAAAAGTTTTTGATCAGTTTTTTGTATGTTAATTTTTTCCCTCACTAAAATTGATGGCAATTATGAATAAAAATATGGACTTGGAGTCATATCGGTGACACCATGCTTCAGATTGAGGTGCATATGATTTATTAATGTCTCAAATGACTCATGGATCATTTTACAAATGTATTAATGCAATCATACTGTGTTTCCTCAGTTTTGAGTATGGAAGATGTGTTTTTTACTCAAATGTCATTTTAAACTAGAAAGACACACTCTAAGCCATACAGGTGGAATCATTTGTGGTTTTTAAATTAGTCTAATTCATACAAATTAGAAATGAATTATGAATTATTTTCCAAATTTTTTAATATAATAACAGTTAATTTTATTGGTTTTTATTGAGTAATAGTTTTTTGTATTAAAATGTAAATTTTATGATGATAGTGGACTCATGAAGTCATACCAGTCACACTGTGGCTTGGATTGAGGTGATGTTAATCTATAAACTTCAAAAATAATTTATAGATCATTTTCATCAAGTACCCAAAAAAATATAAATTTATTTACTCTATTTTGAGTATGTCGGAAGATTTTTTGAATAAAATTAATGTCAATTTTTAATAAAAAGATGCTATTAGAGTCACATCGGTCACAACATGCATCATATTGGGGAACATCTGATTACAACACATCCCAAAAGACTCATCGATAATTTTTTTAAACAATGGAAACAATCAAAATGTGTTTCCTTGATTTTGAGTATGGCACATGTTTTTTTACTAAAATGTAATTTTAAACTCCAACACACACTTTGAGTTGTAAAGGTTGAATCATGGGTGGCCATGACATAAGACTGATTCACACATGGCCAAAATGAATTATGAGCCATTTTACAAAATTGTGGATAAAATTCGAGTCTGTTTTCTATTTATTCATGAGTGATGCTTCTTTGTTTCATAAATTAAAATATTAAACTAATAATGGACACTTAGATTCCTAATGGTCATATTTTTCATCATTTTGAGGTGTGACTAATCCCTACACATCAAAAATGTCGTATGGATCATTTTATTAAAGAAAAAAAACTATTTTCTTGGTTTTTGAGTATGTGAGTAGTTTTTTCACTAAATTTAATGTGAATTTTAAATAAAAAAGTAGATGTTGGATCCAAAAAAACCACATATTGTTTAAGATTATGTTTTTAAACAATGATACATGTCCCAAAGGAGTCATATATAATTTATCTAAAAGTATCAAACCAATTGGGATGTGTTTCCTTAGTTATGAGTATGCCACATGTAATTTTTTCTAAAATGTTATTTTTAACTAGAAACACATTCCTTGAGATATACAGGTGAGATTGTATATGGTACTGATATGAGACAATTTAATATAGATTAAATATTAATTATGAATCATTACCCAAAAAATATCATGAAAATCAGAAGTTTTTTTATTAGTTTTCATTGAGTGAAACTTTTTTGATTGAAAATATTAATTTTAACTGATAATGGACACTTTGAGTGAAATTTGTCACATCATGCATCGTATTGAGGGGACGATGATCTCCACAAATCACTAATGATTTATAGATTATTTTTTTAATGTAAAATAATAATAAGACTGATATTCCATTTTTTTGAATATGGAAGTTTATTTTTATCAATAAAATTAATGTCATTACTAAAAAAGGAAAATGGATTCATTCTAGTGATAATTTGCATCATATTGAGTTAAGGCTAATCCCATAATTTTAAAAATTCAATATGGGTCATTTTACTAATGTCCCAAAATAATATAAATGTGTTTTCTCAGCATTGAGTATGTCAGTTAATTTTTTCAATAAAATTTATGTCAATTTTTTAAAAAAGATGATGCACATGGAGTCATAATGATCCCATAGTGCATCAAAATAAGGCAAGGATGATTGATACGTGTCCCAAATGACTGATGTATAATTTTACTAATCTATCAAAAAAAATTGAATTCATTTCTTTAGTTTTAAGTACACCACCTATATTTTAAGTAAAATGTCATTTTAAACTAGAAACACGAACAATGAATCTTATATTAAGTGTAAAGTTTTTTTGTACTTTTAAATTAATATTCATAAAAAAATAATGACATTATCCTTATTCTACTTTATTGTCCAACAATATTTTTATTTACTAGACAATGCTTCTTATCCCCCCCCACCTCAGTCTTCATCTCGTCATCCTACTCTACATCGATATCTGACTACGACATTACCTCTAACTCTGACTTCACCTCCACCTATGTCTTCACCTCATCCTCAACCTATGTCTTTACCTATACTCCCAAATCTATCTCTATGATATCCCTATAATTTTAATGTTTTAGGTTTAGTGGTTCGAAACAAATTGATTTAATCCATTATTATTCTCCATCAGAATGAGAAAAAATAGAATATGAGAATTCTGACACAAATGATTCACACCACAAATATCTTTTGTAGGTCATAACTCATTCAATATCACAAACATAGAAGGTAATAACCTATATTATTTTATACCAAACATTCTATAGAAAATATTATGCATTCCACTTGTCTCTAAAAAAATGATTTCTTCTTTTGAGTAAAACCATTGTCAGCAATCTTGATTGTACTATAAAAATATACAAAAATAAATGATTCTGAATATATAGTTAAGGAAATTGTAAATAAGGTTGTAAATTTTCTAATAGTGGATTCTCGTCTTTTCATGCTTTATTATTTCTCTCATTACTGTGAAAAACATAATACCCACAATTGATTTCATAATCTTGTTTCATAAAGTGCAGAAACATTGACCAAAATAAGTAAATTGTTTTGAAATATTTTAATAGTTAAATATTTCTATATGACATTAATTGTTTTCCATTTTTATTATTCCATAGCCTTTATCATTTCGAAAACTGAATTTATACTATTATTTATCCTATATTGTGTAGTCACTCTATTATAACAAAATTCTCATTTAAACACAGACTGGACATATAATTCAATGTTTACCTAAAAAAAATATATTTTAGTGTAATATATAATAATAATACACATCATTTGTGGTCGTTTTGTTTCGTATCGATGGATTAAATATATATATATATATGGGGTGACTATATTTATTTTTATCATCATTCTGATCCACGTATATCATAAAAACACTTATGTAATGAAAAAATTTAAAATATATTTAATGTTTCGAGATCATATAATTTTATCCTTGAAATGTAGGAATCAAAAATATTTTTTCATTTAATTATTTTATATTAAATGCTTTGAGTAACCCATGTTTTTTGTTTTTAATTTCATCCCTCATCAATTTAATTTTGACCGTAGAAATCATACAAGGAAAAATCAATCCAAATCTTGTTTCGTACGATCATCCCTTTATATAGTTGTAATATAAACACTTATACAATATATGAGTAGTTATTAACTTTAGTAAACTTATTTTCCTCACTATATGGATATATGTATTATGAATAGGTATCTTTTGTATTTATTCAAAAATAAGACACCCAACAATTATGGTTGAGAGATTCAGATAGAGTCTTGAGACCAATAACATCGGTGATGGAATCTCCATGTAAGTTATATATATTCAATGTAATACATTGTATTACCATTAATTTTGGTCACAATAGAAATTTTTAATGATAATAAATGTTTTTATAGAACTGGTAAGGAGTAGTTACTCTCAGACAGTCATTTTTTTTCATGGTTGATTCATTATATTTTCTTGATTAGATCTTTCATTACTCTGCTTCTTTTTCCATATGTAATATCATACCTTAATAAAGACATATTATCTTCAACTATTATATGTTTTTCAAAGGAAAAAATATGTTAAAATTCGTACCTCATATATCCCTATTAAATAAGATAGCCATGGTAACAAATATCTAATAGCAACATCGATCGTTGTAATATATGGATCATCAAGTGGAACATGTTAGTCACTAGTCATCCCATAAGATACCTCAATTCCCACTATATTGTTATTTTTAGGTGTTTTTGATTATGTATCTTGTCTCTTGAGATATTATACATTGTAACCGTCACAAAACGGTGGTACATGGGTGTTGACAGATAGAAATCACAGACAATTTTACCCCGAAGAAGTTTTGTAAAATAATGTTCTTGGTTGTTGTTTGATTCAAATTTATGATAATGAGTAATGAAAAAATTTATTAACCCATATATGGTATACAGTTTTTGGGGAATAACTAGCCTCAAATCTTGTCGGATATTTTGGTTCATGTGTGGATCATTAATCCATTATGGGTTCCCATTGATCCTTACATATACATTGTTAGGCCAACCCCAACCGAAAAATAATATGTTGCAATGATTCTATTTGTACTGTGAATTATCGCATCATATTATATATATCTTTATGTGGGTTTATCTTCGAGATATATTTTCAAGAGACTCCAAAACAAAATCCTCTAACGTGACCAAATTCTTTAGGCTGAATCAAATATATTGATATTCAGTTCTCATCTGGTACAGTCATTGAAAATTCTTTTCTATAAAACCTCTAAAAATATAAAAATGTTTATTTTTATGATATATTGTCATAAATAATAATTAATTACAATTAAATAATAATTACAGTTGTTTCCCATTCTTCTTTTTTTTCATCTAATAAATTACCCTCTTTATTTACACAATCTTCCTTTCATAGTACATGATGTGGGATGTCGCAGGATTGGGATTTTGATACGTCAATCAATATAAAAATAAGGGAACATATGATAATTTATATCATATAATTAAACATTTGTTGTTGATTTACAATTTATACCAATTTTTTCTCTGATAATGAATACCCCATCCTTCACTTGTGATAGGGGTACGTTGGTTTTTATGCATGTTTTTTATTTTCATTACTCTATTTCTATTTCATAAAATAATATTTTTGATACAAGTAGGATAAAACAAATAATATCATATAAGATATTATCAACTATAAGGCACTTGAAATGAATTCTCAATATGATTATTGCTAAAAGCTGTCCCACATTCCTGATTTATAATGTGTTCATGAATAACTGGTGGGTGGGGATTTATTTTACCCTTTTAATCCCTAATATGTATCATTTTTAGAAGATTCTGAAAGCCTATATGGGATTTCCATTGGCCATTATAAAAGTATTATTTTAGATATCTTCCAAAATACTCTATGTTTACAAATAATAATGAATATAAATTCAATGTTTCATTATATAATTGGTCAATAAAATAGAGAAATTATATTGTATCATTATTATCATATATTTCAAATGGATTTCCTTTATTAAAGGTTTGATGCGGCATCACGATCCAATATCAATTAGAAAATTCTTACATTTTTTGACCCCATGATAACTATTGAATGTTGACTTTTTGGGGTTAATATGTTGGCCTATTTGACTCCAACCAACCTCAAATTTTGTACCCTAACTTATTATCATAATAATTTTATTTCGAAATGGTGATGATGTGTCATTGGTTTTGTTTTCATCAACATGTTTTTGATCCCCTAATAATTCCATAGTTTCATCATCAATAATCTATTATTCATTAGGTTTGGTGACATCATTATGTTTTAAAGGAATTTTTTGCTTGAGTAGTATAATATTTAACATTTCATGAATAACAACAATACAGTACGCTACATTCATAAAAGTCAACAATTTTAGGAATCATGAATGAATATTGTTACTGCCATGAAAAAAAAATATAATAATTTAATAATATAGTTCAATTAAACTTTACTACCTTTATTTAAATTTTCCTCGGACAATTGATTACCTTCCATCTCTAGATGATGGATTTAAGGATACTTGTTTCTTCTTTCTGACTAACATTCCTCCCATAACTATTTACGAGGTATGTCATCATTGAACTTCATAACCACAATGATGGGAGGAAAACTAATTTGAAAGAGGGTGTCCAATCCATCCTCATGATATGGAATAAAATCTTGCTTAAAAGGAGTACAATTTCTTAGGAACCTATAATATTGGAATCACTCAAAAAGTCTGCGAAATTAAAGAGGAATTGGAATACCTCCAATATAATAGACATGATGATATGAGCTCAGCCCACTTATATTGGACAACACTTTTGTCTACTCAAGTATTCCTCCCCTTAAAATTTTGGATGCTTTTTAATCAAATTTATGATACCTATAATAACAAAAATCCATTTAAAGAGTAAATTTTTCAACACATTCGCAGTATTGATATATAATATTTTTACTCATATAAATGAAATTAATTTATTAATTAAATTCCTAAATTTATTATTATTATATATTCCTAGAAAATCTTATAGTAAACATATATACTTCTTGAAATTTAAAATTATACCACATATAGTGATTTTTTCATACAATTACCTCTAGGAAATGAGGATAAATCTATGTTCTATTATATAGAGGATGTTCTTTGGCTTATTACTATGGTTTTCTAGGTGTCATAGTGTTGACATATTCAATATTAATGAAGTGATTCACATAATTTTCCCCATCTAAAAAACAAAAATATATCAAAAATTGGCACAAAATAATCATTATTAAATATTAACCCCTACCCCTCCCTCCCTTTCATTTCCTTTTTAATTAGTGTCTTCATACATTATAAATAATCTGAAAGATGATAAAATAATTCATTTGAATATATTTTTGATACAACTAACTAATGTTATCGATAGAGGGGGTTACTAAATAAACTCAATAAGTTAATATGTTATATAAACCTAACCATCACTAATAAAGAAATAAGAATGCACTATTTATTTATTATGCATGTTTCAATTGATATATAATTATAATTATTTCTAGAAAAAAATATACAATGACACATAATAACAAGAAATTTCATATATTCATACCAATCCCTACCTATCAACTCTTAAATAATAGGCATGAGACATGAGAAGATAGGTCAAGGAAAAAATATGCCAAAAAAACTAGACTACACATGGAAACATATTTTTTTATCCAGACATATTTATGGATTACTTCATACGTATGGAATGTTTAAATTTTTTGATATAGTTAATACCAATATCCCTAGTTTCAATATGATTCCATTTTGTATCATTTTTTACCAAGTATACCGAAATAGTTCTCAATTCATGTTTGCACATCACCCCAGACACAGTTCTCGACCACTAAAGTCTTGAGTAAATACTAAGGGATATAAATAAATTGTTTGAGAAATGGATTAACCTCTTCAATGATTAACTAAAATCAATTTGATCATGGTATAAATCGAACATTACCTTTGCAGTATCATGTAGAAAAAATATATTTTATTTATCCATGCATTCCCTCACACATGTCTTGACCATCGTTAAAATATAAAAATACCTATATCTTTCTATTAAGACTTTTTCATTTGAAGAAAATGATTAAATTGAACCACTCATATTATTTTTGTAGTGAAAAGTTGAAAATAACATACATTGGATTCTACCCTTGATT
Source organism: Viscum album (assembly GCA_963277665.1). Lineage (NCBI taxonomy): Eukaryota > Viridiplantae > Streptophyta > Magnoliopsida > Santalales > Viscaceae > Viscum > Viscum album. Next base: position 493,888,667 of record OY728162.1, read on the forward strand.
AATCTGAGGTAATGTAGAAGAGTTTCACAAAAGTGGAGGAGTTCTACAATATCTTGATAATTTTGAGTTACTGAGTCATGGTTAGGATTTTTTAAATAGATCGGAGACACATTAAACAATGCTTTTTGAAAAGTTCTAATATAAAACTCATTGGTAAATGCTAAATATATATTTTTTGAAAAAGTTTTAGCTTTATTAGAATTAAAATGGTAGTAATAAAATACATATTTATCAACACTATCATTTTAGAGCTGGTAATTATCTCTTTTTCAGAGCATTTTTAACAATGATAATGATTTCTCTTTATCATCATTAAAATGGTATTGAGAAAAGTTATATAATTTGAAATATTTATATAAGTTTATTTTAATTTAATAAATATTAAATAAATTTATTTATATTTTATTATTATTTAAATATATAAAATTATTTATTTATAATTAAATAAATTATTATTTAAAAATTAGAATTATTTATTTATAATAATTATAAATATATATGTTTATAAATATAGTAAATATAATTTTATTGATATACATACTTATAAATTATTATTTTAAAATTTATTTTTAACATTATTAAGGGATATATAATATTAAACACATGAATTTCAAAAATGAGTGTAATTGATTAATTCAAAATGAGTACACATTAAAAATATCGAAATAATGGACTGGTTTTATTAATTAAAATAATGTTATTAAAATATATATATATATATATATATATTGAATTAGATGAATATATATGGAAAATACCAAAATATAGTAAATAAAAAAATGTAAATAAATAATAGAAAATGATCAATTTCAAAAATGAACTAAAAAATAAAAAATATTAAAAATCCATACCCAAATTGTAGTATTAAAAATAATTATATAAAAATGACTAATTAAAAACATAATATATATTAAATGTATCATGTTATAAAAAAATTATAAAATATAATAAAAATTGAATATAAAATTGAGCATGTGTGTGAATATATATATAGAATTAATATAATTCTGTATGCATTTGTGTATAAAAAATCATTAACATACACAGAGATATATAAATATAAATATATATATATATATTTGTGTGTGTGTGTGTGTGTGTGTGTGTGGTTGTGTTTGTGGGTCTGTGTGTCTATTTGTTTGTGTGTGTGTGAAATAAATTCAAGACACAACATTTAATATTTGTTACATTGAAATATCAAAAAATATTTAATATTAATAAGACATTAATATGATTTTAATTAACATTATATATATTTTGCTTCTTTATTTTATAAATATATATTTATTAAATATCATTAGTAAGTATCTATCATCGATATATTTGTATATAAAATTTGTTCATTTTTATCAATAATTATTTATTTAATAATATATTTCAGATTTTTTGTAATTTACTAATTTTATTTTGATTTGTTCAACTTATAATTTTATTCCTCACCATTATCAGCACTAAATAGAACCGATAATGGGGGAATTTTATATGTGACAAAAACACACTGATAAAGGGAATCATTTATCATCACTAAAAATAAAGCACTAAAAAGCATTCCTTTATCTGTGCTAATATAAAGCGCTGATAAAGGATTCCATTAATAACAGCTAAAAAAACACTAATAAAGATAGAAATTATCATTGAATTTTTAATGAATTAAAAAATGAAAGGGTTGGTAAAGGAATTTTTTGTAGTAGTAGTGCCTTTGAATAAATAAAATAAATAAATAATACTCACACAAAAACATGGGATACATCCCAGATGCGCTTCTAATAAATTTCTATTAGCTCAACCTTTCCAGCTTTAGCTTTAACTATGGTTGCAGATTATTGAAAATTATTAACCACATCAGGGTACATAAATGGTATGATTTTTATCCTATACACATAGTTTGATCCTTGACTTATTTATCAAAATGGTTTAATTCTTCTTGAAGATAACATTTACTTGATCCTCATTGGTCCAATCCTCCATTTCTCTCTTAGTCTTGAACAAATAAATGGAAGGCAATGTACCATCTATATCTATTGTCCTTTATCAATCTAGGGGGATTCAAACACTCATCTAGTGTCAGTAGTCTCACCTTTCAACTTATATTCTTTCTAATTATTACTTTAATTTGGAGTTCCCTTTTCTAAAATCAATGTTATCTCTTGTGTTTCTTAAAATTCAATGATACCTCAAATATTGAAACTTACACATACATAGTCAACTATCAAATATTGTTATCCACATTGGATGTTAATCAACAGATTCCCAGTAGCTATAAATAGTCTTCCAGAAATTTGTGGATTTGGAACCCTTTTCAACTCTAATACTAAAAATTCAGTGTGGAATTTCAATTTATTCAATTTGATTAAAAAAACATGGATTAAAAATCTGGGGTACTTCACTGATGAGTCTTCTCATTTAAGTGAAACACTTGTGGGTTTCATTATTTTGAGTCCTAGGCTCTGGAAAGTCATGTATGATATGATATTGATATTGTATCCTATGTTAGAAATCTATTTTCTCCAATTGTTTGCTCCAATAAATATGGAAATTGAAAAGATACATGGATTATGTTACATCTAATGTAGGTCCCGTGATACAACCATTGAACGCTCTCATGTGAGTTTAATAGTTAAAATTTCCTCCAGCTTCTTCTTATTGGTTTCAAACTCTTCTATGAAATTTTTTATAGGTTAGCAAGTTTCCTAGATCCCCTAAAAATGGAATATAAGTAAAAATATTTTTGAAGAGTTCCAAAAATTTACTTTTTTGTGTGTTTTTTATATCATGAGTTAGTTTCTCAAGAATCTGTGGTGTTGGTTTTACTATGTTTTTTTTCTTCATATTAACATTCAAATTCATATTCGTATCTATTTTTTAACAATACAGATTCTTTTTCACTTTCTCCAACTAATTGTTATTTGTTATGACATGTAAATTTTATTGCATTTCATTATATTTTTTTCGTACTTATATGAAATAAATCATTCAAATATTATCATTGGTTCACTATATGGAATCCCATATGTACTCTTCTAGGTATCCCTCTGTGATACTCATCAATTTGGCCTACATGAACCTCAATGTCACGACCCCCTCCCCACAAAGTGTACCCCTCCTGGGCCGGAAATGTGAGAAGAGAGATAATGACCCCCGAGTCCCGCCTCCAGTAGGCCCCGGGTTGGCGACTAGCACCGAGGGTATAATCAACATACAAATGGGAGGCAATACCCTCTAAGAGAACACATGAAGAAGAGAGAGATAGAATAGACTACAACCAACTCCAACTCATAACTGAAATATAAAAGAAACCCAAGTACATATATGAAATGTCATTCACAAGTACTACAACTGAATGGGGAAACTAAAAGTACCCAAAAGAATGTAAAACGACAGCGACCACAAGCCCGAATAGCTCCTCCTCTAACCGCAAGCTAGTAGTAACCAGCTTGATCTCCAACCTGCTCCAAGTGACATGAAAAACAGTTTATAGATACATAGTGTGAGTATAACAGTATACTCAGTAAGATCTTCCCCAAGCCTCTCGTGCAAAAGTAAAGAAAGCATGCTAAAGCCCAGTGAACAACAAGTGAAACTAACTCATCACCTAAATAGGTATACTATGTTCCCAACCTCACCATGGATACTCTCTCCAAGTAACACATACAAGAATATATCATATAGAAAAGAATATCAAGGGTACCCCGCTACTACTTCCCCACTTATTTGTTTCTTTTCCACAACGACATACGGCCTGTGCATCTTTCTCCAAGGGCTTGCCCGCAAACACCTTGGCTAAGCTCCACAATATGCACCTCGTGCACCATATATTCTTGCCCGCAGACACCTGGGTGAAGTACCACACCATCCTCACAACCAAAAGTAACCAGGTAGTTTCCGAGAGCCACCACATCTCGCATAACGTGTATCATACGTCGGGTATAATACCTCAATCCATTACAACCCATACTCCGAGTAAGAATCCTCAAGCCATTATAGCCTATACACGTTACACCTATAGTTGTCCATATGATACTATATCAAGAATATATGTGGGTGAATAACCACAAGACATTACAACCCTCTACACACATATATGTGGTAACTAACCGTTGTGCCTCATGGCACAAGTATCTACCAAGAGAGGAGAGCGGGACCAAAGGGGGTAGTCAGCCATTCAACCTCCCATCAGAATGTTGGAGAAAACACCTCCCCAGGGCTCAGAATCCCTGGGGTGTCAGTTTCCCTTACCAATAGTGTGGAGTAGCGTATAGAAACACAAAAAGTACAGAATATATATAACTCACAACCACACTATGGGCATTACCTAGTCATAGGCACAACTGCAGCTAACGTCTCTCAGACTCCAGGCTGCTACTTCTAAGAGTAGGCATCCTATAAGTAGATAACCATTTGAAGAGATTTATTAGATTACTCCATTCTCATTTTATCAGTTCCACTGTACGTTAATTAATTCTTTAAACATTAATTAACCATGATCAATTTACCACATTAAACTAAATTGGCATCACATTCAATAACTGTTCCTTTTTAGGATTCACATCACAATTAAATTCCAGTTTCTCCATCCTCGTGGATTATCACCATTTAAACAAACTTTCATTATGGAATTACCTTCCCCATATTCACAGGCATTCTAGAAAATCATCATATTATACTAAACACAAAGGGCTCAACACGGTGAGTAGATATACTACCCGTTGAGTCTTTTCCGCCTATAGAAAGATCATAGACCCATCCTCCATCAATAGGCTAAACACGGAAAGCACGTGGCATACCCCGCGTGTCTTCGCCTCCTTCGGAAAGAGGGTAAGCAAAACCAGCTTCCTTGAGCAGTGGGGAAAAGTAAAGCAGATAAACAACCAAACCAAACCACCAACATCAAACCATCACATTCATCTCATACCATCATCCTTGGTGTCCTCCCCGACACCAACATGCATAAACCGATGCATCTTTCTACACTAGGCGTCATCCGCTGCCACAACCACAAGTCCCCAAGCCTCCACATATCACAACAGCCATCCAGGCTCACATCAAATCACCAGCAGCAGGAAATCAAAGATCACAAAATGGGCTCTCGACCCTTTAACAAGAAATTCAGCCTCCATACAAAATGAGCACTCAGAGATCCAAACCACAAGGCATTCATCCTTACAAGCAAGCAGGTAATTCAGAACCCTTTTGAAATTATTTAACTAATAGTTCTTTAATCCATCTTGAATTAACAGATTCATTAACATGCCTCTTTATCTTTAGCCAATTATTTATCAAATAATTCCGGCTTTATGTTAATTATAAATTTCCATCATGAACGAGCAACTAATTAAAGAAAACATAGATATCACTATATCTAGGAAAACATGAGGCAAACTGTTATCACGGTATAAAGCAACAACATGCGATCAACAAATACTCTTAATCCGATTCAAGTATTTAATTAGGTCAATTTTATTGTGATCCAAAGGGATAAATCATGCTAATTCTATGATTGCACATATACAATTAGAGAAGCCATGAATCCCCTACCTCAAACAGTTCCTCTAGTTATTTATCCATATAACAGGTCACAATCCTCCCTCGCGACAACTGCATCCACCAGAGGATGCTGCGGTACGACAGTACCAACCAATCCCAAGAAAACCCATTAGAATCTTGTAGATTACATGGTATAATTATGGAAAAGAGGATAGGAGAAGATGAACCCCAAAAGAACGACGATACAACATACCTTATATCGAAGATTGGTCGACATGGCTCAGTTGCATCCAAAACAGAACAGAACCAATCCTAGGGGTAAAGATTGATTTTGTAACTCCTATGGAAAGGATTGAAAGGTTCTAGCATCTCTTAGCTGAGAACAAAGGGAATGAACAAGGGAGAATGATATCTCATCCCTTTTTGATGATTAAATGGGGCGACGGTTTAAGATCTGGTTTATTCTCCATTAAAAACGGATCGCATTAACCCACACGGTTTGACCAAGTGAAACATTCCAAGCCTTAGGAATAATTAATATAAGATTTATGGAATTTTAAATGGCCTTAAGAGCCCTTAAAATAATGCTTTAAATGTATTTTACGTCAAAGGAAACGTCAAAAGGGGAAAAACTATAGGAGTCTGGAAACACTGTTCACCCACCGTTACTGTACATGAAATCGATCTATGAAACCGATCTGTGAAACTGATCTTTGAAACCGATCTGTGAAAACGATCAGTCAGACCGATCTCTGAAACCGATCTTTCACACCGATCTGTGAAACCGATCTGTCAGACCGATCTTTGAAACCGATCTGTCACACCGATCTGTGAAACTGATATGTCAGACCGATCTATGAAACCGATCTATCACACCGATCTGTGAAACCGATCTGTCACACCGATCTGTGAAACCGATCTGTGACACCGATCTGTCACACCGATCTGTGAAACTGATCTCTCACACCGATTTGTGAAACCGATCTGTGAAACCGATCTGTGAAACCGATCTGTCAGACCGATCTGTGAAACCGATCTGTGACACCGATCTGTGAAACTGATCTGTCAGACCGATCTGTGAAACCGATCTGTCACACCGATCTGTGAAACCGATATGTCAGACCGATCTGTGAAACCGATCTGTCACACCGATCTGTGAAACCGATCTGTCAGACCGATCTGTGAAACCGATCTGTCACACCGATCTGTGAAACCGATCTGTCAGACCGATCTGTGAAACCGATCTGTCACACCGATCTGTGCAACCGATCTGTCACACCGATCTATGAAACTGATCTGTCACACCGATCTGTGAAACTGATCTGTCAGACCGATATGTGAAACCGATCTCTCACATCGATATATGAAACTGATCTGTGAGACTGATCTGTCAGACCGATCGGTGAGACCGATCTGTTACTGTTCATAAAACTGGAAACACAGTTTACAGAACTGGAAAAATTGGCAAAGTGTTGGGGATAAGTCCCCTTGACCTCCCGGAACACCTCCAATACCAAAATTCACAATGTAATGGACCGTAGAGGTTAGGGCCATTACATTAGATACCTCTCAAAACATTCTCGTCCTCGAGAATTAAAAACCAACCTAGAAGAAAAGAGGGGTCCGAACAACCACCCCATAAGATACGTCTCAGGGGAAAACCACCATGAGTTGTTCGAAATCTGGAACAAAACTATGACATCCGGGAGTATGGGAACAGACAATCCATACCCAAACAATTCATTCATAACATCACATGAAAAGTACATAAATAAAACATGAAAGGTCTAACCAGAGAGGAAACATCATTACATGAAAGGAGTTAAACATTAAACAACTCTGGGTACTGAGCACGTATCTGTGACTCACGCTCTGAGGTACTCTCCTCCATGACAACGTGTCACCACAAGACATGAACTAAGGGGATAGATCACCCACGCAACACCTTCTCCTTGTGGTCGTGGATCTCCACAGGTCACTCCTCGAAGGTTGCATCATCGTCAATATCGATTTCTCTCCAATCGATAACATGAGATTCATCATGAAGATAACGATGGAGCTGTGATACATGGAAAACATCATGTATCCGACTCATCTGAGGGGGAAGTGCAACTCGATACACCACAGCTCCAACATGAGCTAACACCTCGAAAGGCCCAACAAACCGGGGAGAAATCTTACTCCCACGACGAAACCTTCGCTGCCCACGACGGGGAGTCACCTTTAGAAACACATGATCCCCAACATTAAACTCTAACGGTCTCCTTATTTGATCAGCATATGATTTATGATGATCCTGTGCTGTCTTCATCCTCTCACGAATCACCTGAACCATCTCTATTGTATTCTACACTAGTTCTGGTCCGAGAATTGCTGACTCTCCGACCCCAGTACAGCACAACGGAGAACGGCATGGCTGGCCATACAAGGCTTCAAACGGCGCCATACCGATGGTAGAGTGAAAACTATTATTGTAAGGGAACTCTACCAAGGGTAAGTGCTTCACCCTTGAACCTCCAAAATCAAGAACACAAGAGTGCAACATGTCTTCAAGAGTCTAGATGGATCTCTCTGTCTTACCATCCGTTTGAGGATGAAAAGCAGTGCTAAGGCATAATTGAGAACCAAAAGCATGCTGGAGAACTCTCCACACCCTGGAGGTAAAAAGAGGATCTCGATCAGAAATAATCGTCCTAGGTACTCTATGGAGTCTCACCACCTCCTCTAGATACTGTCTCTACAAAACATCCACTTAGCTCGACTCCTTGATTGCTATGAAATGGGCCGACTTTGTTAAACGATCCACTACCACCCATATAGCATCATGTCCTCCCGGAGGTCGAGGTAAACCTGTAACAAAGTCCATCGAGATTTCCTCCCACTTCCAATGAGGAATCTCTAAGTGCTGGAGAAGACCACCAGGAACATGGTGTTCGGCCTTCACCTTCTGGCAGACTAAACATCGAGACACACATTCTGGAACTGTAAGTTTCAGCCTAGGCCACCAAAACTGACTCCTCAAGGATCGGTACATCTTCATCACACCAGGATGTACAACCAAGGGTGAACTATGGAACTCTCAGAGAACCATCTCCCGCATCGCCAAGGGAACAAAAATGCTACCATGATACAACACTCGATGTTGTTCATCCTCCGACCAACCATCAGGGGCCTCCCCACAAACAACCCTGTCTCTCCAAACTTCCACCTCTAGATCACCCAACTGAGACTCTTCCACCTTCTGCATCAGAGATGACTGCACCGTCATCTGGAAAAGACAACCTCTTCCTCCAACCTATTCCATATTAAGATGTAATGCTGACAGTTCCTCCATTACTCTCCAAGAATCACCAGATTCACGCACAGCATCACTACGTGACATTCGGCTTAGCGCATCAGCAACAACATTCCCTTTTCCAGGTTTATACGATATTTCAAAGTCGTATTACTGCAAGAACTCCATCCACTGACGCTGCCTCAAGTTCATGTCCCGCTGAGAGAAAACATACCACAAACTCTTATGATCGGTGAAAACCACAAAGCACTCACCGATGAGGTAATGTCTCCACAACTTCAGCGCAAACACCACGGCTGCCAACTCAAGATCATTGGTGGCATAGTTGCGTTCATGGGGACGCAATTGTTGGGACCCATAAGAAACAACTGACCTTTGTTTCATAAGAACACAGCCTAGACCCAGATATGAAGCATCACAGAAAACATCAAACTAGACTCCCTCCGCTGGAAGACAGAGGACTAGAGAACTTACCAAATTCTCCTTTAGATACTTGAAAGCTGTCTGACACTGATCAGTCCATATGAACACTTGATACTTCTTGGTCAAAGCTATCATAGGAGTCGCAACTCGGGATAAATTGGCTACAAACCTCCTATAATAGCCTGCGAGACCAAGGAAACTTCACACCTCAGATACTATCTTGGGTGATGCCCAAGACACTACTGCTTCTATCTTCGATGGATCCACAGCTACTCCCTGTTGGGACACAACATGACCTATGAAACGAACATCTTGAGCCCATAACTCACACTTGGACAACTTCCCAAACAACTAATGTTGGCGAAGAACTCCCAAAACGGATCGTAGATGCTCTGCATGCTCTTCTCCAGATGTGGAGTACACAAGGTTGTCATCGATGAAAACCACAAAAAACTTGTCCAGGAATTCACGGAACACAGCATTCATCAACCCCATGAAAACAGCTGGAGCATTCGTCACGCCAAATGGAATTACAAAAAACTCATAATGCCCATGACGACAACGGAAAGCAGTCTTCGGGATATCCTCATCCTTTACACGCATCTGATTATATCCTGATCGCAAGTCGATCTTTGAGAACCAACATGCATCCTTCAGTTGATCGAATAGGTCATCAATCTGTGGAAGAGGATAGCGATTCTTTATTGTCACTTTTTTTAATCGACGATAATCGACGCACAACCGCAAACTGTCGTCAGCCTTTTTCACAAACAAAACTGGTGCACCCCACGGTGACACACTTGGACGAACAAAACCACACTGCAACAGACCATCGAGATGTATACGTAGCTCTCGTAACTCAGAAGGGGACATCCTATACGGAGACATAGAGATAGGAGATTCTCCCGGCTATAGCTCGATCCCAAACTCGATCTCTCGTCGAGGGGGTAAGGATATAACCTCTTCTGGAAAGACGTCAGGGTACTCTTCTACGTCCTTAGGAAACACCAACTGCGGAACTTCTGAAGAACTCATCATCATCCCAGCCATCATGGATGATAAGGATGAAACTCGTCTATGACTCATCTGAGGATCTCTCTCACCAACAAACACTACTTTCTCTCCATCTGCATCAAAGAAAATGACCTTCTTCCTGTAGCAATCCACAATAGCCTGCACCGAATACAACCAATCCATGCCGAGGATGACATCATATGGTTGTATTCGTAATCATAGGAAATCTCCCCAAGAGCGGTGCTGCCCCAACACTAGCTCACAGTCTCTACATACTTCAAACAAGCTAGCACGACCTCCAACTGGCGTAGTCAACGCCAAGGGCACTGGAAGCCTCTCAACCTCAAGTCCCAAAGCATGGACAGGGGTAGGGGATATAAAGGATTGTGTCGCTCCTGAATCAAACAAGGCATACACCAAGGTAGAAAACAAGCAAAGGGTACCTCGGACGACGTCTGGCTCGCCTGGAGCTGGCAACGCTAGAGCATGAAGTGGACCATGACCACCTCCACGGCCTCTCTGACCCTGATGACGACCACCACCACGGCCGCGCTCTACTCTCTGAGGACGGGGAGCGTCATGGGGCTCTCCTCTTCCTGCTCTATCTACCCTCTGGTGATCTAAAGTTGGTGCATCCTACTGCTGCTGCCTCAGCTGGAAATGCCTCAACGGAGGAACCTGGAGTGGAGCACCTGGTGCACAATGACTGCTCTGAAAAGTCGGGCACTCCCGCTGCTGATGACCACGACCACCACAAGAAAAACAAGCCCCTGATCCCTTGGCATAGGCCTGAGAGTTGCTGCCTCCGGTGAAACGAGATGGGAAGGGCTGGGACCTACCCCCAGGTGAACGTAAACTCTTCTATCCGGAAAACCGGGAACCCCGGACCACAGCTCTGCTTCATGAGGAATCATGATGATTCCTCTCTCATGACGATCCGGTCCTAACCAAAGTCCTCTCAACAACCTCTGCCCTCGCCAGCACCTCAAGATATGTCTTCAGCAAAAATGGGGTGACCTGGCGCTGGATCTCTGGACGCAAAGCCTCCTCGAAATGCCTCGCCCTGGCCTCCTCATCTGGTAACAGGTCTAAAGCATATCGTAGAAGGTTTCTGAAACGAATTACAAACTCTCGAACACTAGAGCTCCCCTATCGAAGGGTAAGAAGCTCCTAGCGACTGGATGCCTTTGCAGTCGATGAAAGAAACTCGACTCTAAACCTGTCTCGAAACTCCTCCCATGATATTGCTGACTCCCCATGATCCCCGAGGAACAAGAACCACCACTGCCAAGCTGCTCCACACAGCATCGTCACAACCAAGGACACCCAGTGTTCCTTCCGAGCACGAATCAAAATGAAGCCTATCTCGATCTCCTCCAACCAGTCTTATGTGACTGCATCTGAAACGAGCCCTCGTACTTCTGTAGACTCTGGCACTGAAACTCTCGGAGTGTCTTTCGACATGTGTCATCGTCGTCAACCTCTACCCGGCGGCGATCTGCTGGAACAGCCTGCTGGGCACCTTCTACGCAAACCTGACGAGGACGTCGACCTGGAGCCATACTTGTAAAATAACAACTGTTAGAGCTCCTAAGCCTGGAATATGGAAGACTCCACATTAATTAATTAAGTGTTTTGTTTTATAAATTTTAGGTTACCTATCCCAAGGTCTACCCATTCAAACACAGGCGCAACGAATAATGATGCCTGATTCTTTCCTAGGTCTCCACCCTGCAACTAGTATCATTTTTTTAGTAGCCAACTTAATCTTAAAGGTCCGTGCAACAGATCATAGGGGGCCCTGAACGCCTATGTCTCTGCTGGTCTCCAGTGTTTACCCCACTTGCTAAACATGAATGACACTGTTGCCCTACAATCCCATGCATCCTCACCTGTGCCTAACTCCAAACTCCATACTATCCCTCAACCTCCCTCCGATACCACTCTGTCACGACCCCCTCCCCACAAGGTGTACCCCTCCTGGGCCGGCAATGTGAGAAGAGAGATAATGACCCCCGAGTCCCGCCTCCAGTAGGCCCCGGGTTGGCGACTAGCACCGAGGGTATAATAAACATACAAATGGGAGGCATTGCCCTCTAAGAGAACACATGCCGAAGAGAGAGATAGAATAGACTCCAACCAACTCCAACTCATAACTGAAATATAAAAGAAACCCAAGTACATATATGAATTGTCATGCAAAAGTACTACAACTGAAAGTGGAAACTAAAAGTACCCAAAAGAAAGTAAAACGACAGCGACCACAAGCCCGAACAGCTCCTCCTCCAACCGCAAGCTAGTAGTAACCAGCTTGATCTCCAACCTGTTCCAAGTGACCTGAAAAACAGTTTATAGATACATAGGGTGAGTATAACTGTATACTCAGTAGGATCCTCCCCAATCCTCTCGTGAAAAAGTAAATAAATCATGCTAAATCCCAGTGAACAACAAGTGAAACTATCTCGTCAACTAAACAGGTATACTATGTTCCCAACCTCACCATGGCTACTCTCGCCATGTAATGCATACATGAATATAGCATATAGTAAAGAATATCAAGGGTACCCCGCTACTACTTCCCCACTGATTTTCCGCTTTTCCCCAACGACATATGTCCTGTGCATCTCTCTCCAAGGGCTGGCCCGCAAACACCTCAGCTAAGCTCCACAATCTGCACCTCGTGCACCACATAGGCTTGCCCGCAGACACCTGGGCGAAGCACCACACCGTCCTCACAACCAAAAGTAACCAGGTAGTTTCCGAGAGCCACCACTACTCGCATAACGTGTATCATACGTCAGGTATAATACCTCAAGCCATTACAGCCCATACTCCGAGTAAGAATTCTCAAGCCATTATAGACTATACACGTTACACCTATAGTAGTCCATAGGATACTATATCCAGAATATATGTGTGTGAATAACCACAAGACATTACAGCCCTCTACACACATATATGGGGTAACTAACCATTGTGCCTCATGGAACAAGTATCTACTAAGAGAAGTGAGCGGGACCAAAGGGGGTAGTCAGCCATTCAAACTCCCATCAGAATATTGGGGAAAACACCTCCCCAGGGCTAGGAATCCCTGGGGTGTCATTTTCCCTTACCGACAGGGTGGAGTAGAGTATAGAAACACAAAAAGTACAGAATATATATAACTCACAACCACACTATGGGCATTACCTAGTCATAGGCACAACTGCAGCTAATGTCTCTCAGACTCCAGGCTGCTACTTCTAAGACTAGGTATCCTATAAGCACACAACCATTTGAAGAGCATTATTGGATTACTCCACTCTCATTTTATCAGTTCCACTATATGTTAATTAATTCTTTAAACATTAATTAACCATGAGAAATTTACCACATTAAACTAAATTGGCATCACATTCAAGAACTGCTCCTTTTTAGGATTCACATCACTATTAAATTCCAGTTTCTCTATCCCCGTGGATTATCACCATTTAAACAATCTTTCATTATGGAATTACCTTCCCCATATTCACATGCATTCTTGAAAAGCATCCTATGCTACTAAACACAAAGGGCTCAACACGGTGAGTAGATATACTACTCGTCGAGTCTTTGCAACCTATAGCAAGAGCATAGACCCATCCTCCATCGAGAGGCTAAACACGGAATGCACGTGGCATACCCCGCGTGTCTGCGCCTCCTTCGGAAATAGGGTAAGCAAAACCAGCTGCCTTGAGCAGTGGGGAAAAGTAAAGCAGATAAACAACCAAACCAAACCACCAACATCAAACCATCACATTCATCTCATACCATCATCCTTGGTGTCCTCCCCGACACCCACATGCATAAACCGATGCATCTTTCCACACTATGCGTCATCCGCTGCCACAACCACAAGTCCCCATGCCTCCACATATCACAACAGCCATCCAGGCTCACATCAAATCACCAGCAGCAGGAAATCAAAGATCAAAAAATGGGCTCTCGGCCCTTTAACAAGGCATTCAGCCTTCATACAAAATGAGCACTCAGAGCTCCAAACCAGAAGGCATTCAGCCTTACAAGCAAGCAGGTAACTCAGAACCCTTTTGAAATTATCGAACTAATAGTTCATTAATCCATCTTGAATTAACAGATTCATTAACATGCCTCTTTATCTTTAGCCAATTATTTATCAAATAATTCCGGCTTTACGTTCATTATCAATTTCCATCATGAACGACCAACTAATTAAAGAAAACATAGATATCACTATATCTAGGAAAACATGAGGCAAACCGTTATCACGATATAAAGAAACGACATGCGATCAACCAATTCTCTTAATCCGGTTCAAGTATTTAATTAGGTCAATTTCATTGTGATCCAAAGGGATAAATCATGATAATTCTACGATAGCACATATACAATTAGAGAAGCCATGAATCCCCTACCTCAAACAGTTCCTCACGTTCTTTATCCACATAACAGGTCACAATCCTCCCGTCACAACAACTGCATCCACCGGAGGATGCTGCGGTACGACAGTACAAACCAACCCTAAGAAAACCCATTAGAATCATGGAAATTACATGGTATAATTATGAAAAATAGGATAGGAGAAGATGAACCCCAAAAGAACGACGATACAACATACCTTATATCGAAGATTGATCAGCACAGCTCAGTTGCATCCAAAACAGAACAGAACCAATCCTAGGGGTAATGATTTATTTTGCAACTCCTACGGAAATGATTGAAAGGTTCTAGCATCTCTTAGCTGAGAACAAAGGGAACGAACAAGGGAGAATGATATCTTTTCCCTTTTTAATGATTAAATGGGGTGACAGTTTAAGAACCAGTCAATTATCCATTAAAAACGGATCACATTAACCCACGCGGATTGACCGTGTAAAACATTCCAAGACTTAGGAATAATTAATATTAGAATAATGGCATTTTAAACGGCCTTAAGAGCACTTAAAATAAGGCTTTAAATGTATTTTACATCAAAGGAAACGTCAAAAGGGGAAAAAATATAGGAGTCTTGAAACACTGTTCACCCACCGTTACTGTACATGAAACTGATCTGTGAAACCGATCTGTGAAACTGATCTTCGAAACCGATCTATGAAACTGATCTGTCAGACCGATCTGTGAAACCGATCTTTCACACCGATCTGCGAAACCGATCTGTCAGACCGATCTGTGAAAAAGATCTGTCACACCGATCTGTGAAACTGATCTGTCAGACTGATCTGTGAAACCGATCTATCACACCGATCTGTGAAACCGATCTTTCACACCGATCTGTGAAACCGATCTGTGAAATCGATCTGTCACATCGATCTCTGAAACTGATCTATCACACCAATCTGTGAAACCGATCTGTGAAACCGATCTGTCAGACCGATCTGTGAAACCGATCTCTCACACCGATCTGTTAAAACGATCTGTCAGACCGATCTGTGAAAACGATCTGTCAGACCGATCTGTGAAACCGATCTGTCACAACGATATGTGAAACTAATCTGTCAGACCGATCTGTGAAACTGATCTATCACACCGATCTGTGAAACCGATCTGTCACGTCGATCTGTGAAACGGATCTGTCACACCGATCTGTGAAACCGATCTGTCAGACCGATCTGTGAAACCGATCTGTCACACCGATCTGTGAAACTGATCTGTGAGACCGATCTATCAGACCGATCGGTGAGACCGATCTATTACTGTTCATAAAACTGGAAACATTGTTCACAGAATTGGAAAAATTGTCAAATTGTTGGGGATAAGTCCCCTTGACCTCCCGGAACACCTCCAATACCAAAATTCACAAATGGACCGGAGAGGTCAGGGCCATTACATTAAATACCTTTCAAAACATTCTCATCCTCTAGAATTAAAAACCAACCTAGAAGAAAAGAGGGGTCCGAACAACCACCCCATAAGATACCTCTCAGGGGAAACCCACCATGAGTTGTTCGAAATCTGGAACAAAACTACGACATCCGGGAGTATGGGAACAAAAAAACCATACCCAAACGATTCATTCATAACATCACATGAGAAGTACATAAATAAAACATGAAAGGTCTAACCAGAGAAGAAACATCATTACATGAATGGAGTTAAACATTAAACAACTCTGGGTACTGAGCACGTATCTGTGACTCACGCTCCCAGGTACTCTCCTCCATGCCTCCGTGTCGCCACAAGACATGAAGTAAGGGGATAGATCACCCACGCAACACCTTCTCCTTGTGGTCTTGGATATCCACAGGTCGCTCCTCGATGGTTGCATCATCGTCAATATCAATTTCTCCCCCAATCGATAACATGAGATTCATCATGAAGATAACGACGGAGCTGTGATACATGGAAAACATCATGTATCCGACTCACCTGAGGGGGAAGTGCTACTCGATACGCCACAGCTCCAACACGAGCTAACACCTCGAAAGGCCCAACAAACCGGGTAGAATGCTTACTCCCACGACCAAACCTTCGCTGCCCACGACGGGGAGTCACCTTTAGAAACACATGATCCCCAACATTAAACTCTAACGGTCTCCTTCTTTGATCAGCATATGATTTCTGACGATCCTGTGCTGTCTTCATCCTCTCACGAATCACCTGAACTATCTCTATTGTATTCTGCACTAGTTTTGGTCTGAGAATTGCTGACTCTCCGACCCCAGTCCAGCACAACGGAGAACGGCATGGCTGGCCATAAAAGGCTTCAAACGGCGCCATACCGATGGTAGAGTGAAAACTATTATTGTAAGCGAACTCTACCAAGGGTAAGTGCTTCACCCATTAACCTCCAAAATCAAGAACACAAGAGTGCAACATGTCTTCAAGATTCTGGATGGTTCGCTCTGTCTGACCATCCGTTTGAGGATGAAAAGCAGTGCTTAGGCATAATTGAGAACCAAAAGCATGCTGGAGACCTCTCAACACCCTGGAGGTAAAATGAGGATCTCGATCAGAAATGATCATCCTAGGTACTCCATGGAGTCTCACCACATCCTCTAGATATTGTCTCGACAAAACTTCCACTGAGCTCGACTCCTTGATCGCTCTGAAATGGGCCGACTTTGTTAAACGATCCACTACCACCCATATAGCATCATGTCCTCCCGGTGCTCGAGGTAAACTTGTAACAAAGTCCATCGAGATGTACTCCCACTTCCACTGAGGAATCTCTAAGTGCTGGAGAAGACCACCAGGAACATGGTGTTCGGCCTTCACCTTCTGGCAGACTAAACATCGAGACAGACATTCTGCAACTGTACGTTTCAGCCCAGGCCACCAAAACTGACTCCTCAAGGATCTGTACATCTTAGTCACACAAGGATGTACATCCAAGGGTGAACTATGGAACTCTCGGAGAACCATCTCGCACATCGCCAAGGGAACAAAAAGTCTCCCATGATACAACACTCGATGTTGTTCATCCTCTGACCATCCATTAGGGGCCTCCCCACAAACAACTCTGTCTCTGCAAACTTCCACCTCTAGATCAGCAAAATGAGACTCTTCCACCTTCTGCATCAGAGATGACAGCACCGTCATCTGGAAAAGACAACCTCTACCTCCAACCTCTTCCATATCAAGATGTAATGCTGACAGTTCCTCCATTACTCTCCAAGAATCACCAGATTCACGCAACGCATCACTACGTGACTTTCGACTCAGCGCATCAGCAACAACATTCCCTTTTCCAGGTGTATACGATATTTCAAAGTCGTATTCCTGCAAGAACTCCATCCACCGACACTGCCTCAAGTTCATGTCCCGTTGAGAGAAAACATACCTCAAACTCTTATGATTGGTGAAAACCACATAGTGCTCGCCGATGAGGTAATGTCTCCACATCTTCAACGCAAACACCACGGCTGCCAACTCAAGATCATGGGTGGAATAGTTGCGTTCATGGGGACGCAATTGTCAGGACCCATAAGAAACAACTGACCTTTGTTTCATAAGAACACAGCCTAGACCCAGATGTGAAGCATCACAGAAAACATCAAACTGGACTCCCTCCACTGGAAGACAAAAAACTGGAGCACTTACCAACTTCTCCTTTAGATACTCGAATGTTGTCTGACACTGATCAGTCCATATGAACGCTTGATACTTCTTGGTCAATGCTTTCATAGGAGTCTCAACTCGGGAGAAATTGGCTACAAACCTCCTATAATAGCCTACAAGACCAAGGAAACTTCGCACCTCTGACACTGTCTTGGGGGTTGCCCAAGACACTACTGCTTCTATCTTCGATGGATCCACAACTACACCCTGTTGGGACACAACATGTCCTATGAAACGAACTTCTTGATCCCAGAACTCACACTTGGAAAACTTCCAAACAGCTGATGTTGGCGAAGAACTCCCAAAATAGCTCGTAGATTCTCGGCATGCTCTTATTCAGATGTGGAGTACACAAAGATGTCATCGATGAAAACCACAACAAACATGTCCACGAATTCACGTAACACAGCAGTCATCAACCCCATGAAAACAGCTGGAGCATTCGTCACGCCGAATGGCATTACAACAAACTCATAATGCCCATGACGACAACAGAAAGCAGTCTTCGGGATATCCTCATCCTTTAGACGCATCTCATGATATCCTGACCGCAAGTCGATCTTTGAGAACCAACTTTCACCCTTCAGTTGATCGAATAGGTCATCAATCCGTGGAAGAGGATAGTGATTCTTTATTGTCACTTTGTTTAATCGACGATAATCGACGCACAACCGCAAACTGCCGTCAGCCTTTTTCACAAACAAAACTGGTGCACCCCATGGTGACACACTTGGCCGAACACAACCACACTTCAACAGACCATCGAGCTGTATACGTAGCTCTCGTAACTCAGAAGGGGCCATCCTATACGGAGACATAGAGATAGGATATGATCCCGGCTGTAGCTCGATCCAAAACTCGATCTCTCGTCGAGGGGGTAAGGATATAACCTCTTCTGAAAGACTTCAGGGTACTCCTCTACGACCCTAGGAAACACAAACTGTTGAACCTCTGAAGAACTCAGCATCATCCCAGCCATCATGGATGATAAGGATGAAACTCGTCTATGACTCATCCGAGGATCACTGTCACCAACAAACACTACTTTCTCTCCATCTGCATCAATGAAAACGACCTTCTTCCTGTAGAAATCCACAATAGCCTGCACCGAATACAACCAATCCATGACGAGGATGACATCATATGGTTGTATTCATAAACATAGGATATCTCCCCAAGAGCGGTGCTGCCCCAACACTAGATCACAGTCTCTACATACTTCAAACAAGCTAGCTCGACCTCCAACTGGCTTAGTCAACGCCAAGGGCACTGAAATCCTCTCTACCTCAAGTCCCAAAGCATGGAAAAGGGTAGGGGATATAAAGGAATGTGTCGCTCCTGATTCAAACAAGGCATACACCAAGGTAGAAAAAAAGTAAAGGGTACCTCAGACGACATCTGGCTCGCCTGGAGCTGGCAACGCTAGAGCATGAAGCGGACCATGACCACCTCCACGACCTCTCTGACCCTAATGACAACCACCACCACGGCCGCACTCTGCTCTTTGAGGACGGGGAGCGTCACGGGGCTGTCCTCTGCCTGCTCCATCTACTCTCTGGTGATCTAAAGCTGGTGAAAACTGCTACTGCTGCCTCAGCTAGAACTGCCTCAACAGAGGAACCTTGAGTGGAGCGCCTGGTGCACGATGACTGCTCTGAAAAGTCGGGCACTCCCGCTGCAGATGACCATGACCACCACAAGAAAAACAAGCGCCTGATCCCTTGGCATAGGCCCGAGAGTTGCTTCCTCCGGAGAAACGAGATGGGAAGGGTTGGGACCTACCCCCAGGTGAACGGAAACTCTTCTGTCCTGAATACCAGGAACCCCGGACCACAGCTCTGCTTCATGAGGAATCATGAAGATTCCCCTCTCATGACGATCCGGTCCTAGACAAAGTCTTCTCAACAACCTCTGCCCTCGCCAGCACCTCAAGATATGTCTTCAGCATAAATGGGGTGACCTAGCGCTGAATCTCTGGACGCAAAGCCTCCTCGAAATGCCTCGCCCTGGCCTCCTCATCTGGTAACAGGTCTGAAGCATATCGTAGAAGGTTTCTGAAATGAATTCCAAACTCTCGAACACTAGAGCTCCCATGTCGAAGGGTAAGAAGCTCCTGGCGACTGGACGTCTTCGCAGTCGATAAAAGAAACTCGACTCTAAACATGTCTCGAAAATCCTCCCATGAGATCACTGACTCTTCATGACCCCCGAGGAACAAGAACCACCACTTCCTCGCTGCTCCACACCACATCGTCACAACCAAGGACACCCAGTGTTCCTTCCGAGCACGAATCAAACTGAAGCCTATCTCGATCTCCTCCAACCAGTCTTCTGTGACTGCATCTGAAACGGATCCCTCGTACTTCTGTAGACTCTGGCGCTGAAACTCTCGGAGTGTCTTCCTCCAAGTGTCATTGTCGTCAACCTCTACCCGGTGGCGATATGCTGGAACAGCCTGCTGGGCACCTTCTGCGCAAACCTAATGAGGATGTCGACATGGAGCCATACCTGTAAAATAACAACTGTTAGAGCTTTTAAGCCTGGAATATGGAAGACTCAACATTAATTAATTAAGTGTTTTGTTTTATAAATTTTAGGTTACCTATCCCAAGGTCTACCCATTCAAACATAGGCGCAAAGAATAATGATGCATGATCCTTTCCTAGGTCTCTACCCTGCAACCAGTATCACTTTGTTTAGTAGCCATCGTAAACATAATGGTCTGTGCAACAGATCATAGGGGGCCCTGAACGCCTATGTCTCTGCCAGTCTCCAGTGTTTACCCCACTTGATAAACATGAATGACACCGTTTCCCTACCATCCCATGCATCCTCACCTGTGCCTAACTCCAAACTCCATCCTATCCCTCAACCTCCCTTTGATACCACTCTGTCATGACCCCCTCCCCAAAAAGTGTACCCCTCCTGGGCCGGCAATGTGATAAGAGAGATAATGACCCCCGAGTCCCGCCTCCAGTAGGCCCGAGGTTGGCGACTAGCACCGAGGGTATAATAAACATACAAATGGGAGGCATTACCCTCTAAGAGAACACATGCGGAAGAGATTGATAGAATAGACTCCAACCAACTCCAACTCAAAACTGAAATATAAAAGAAACCCAATTACATATATGAAATGCCATGCAAAAGTACTACAACTGAAAGGGGAAACTAAAAGTACCCAAAAGAAAGTAAAACGACAACGACCACAAGCCCGAACAGATCCTCCTCCAACCGCAAGCTAGTAGTAACCAGCTTGATCTCCAACTTGCTCCAAGTGACCTGAAAACAGTTTATAGATACATAGGGTGAGTATAACAGTATACTCAGTAGGATCCTCCCCAAGCCTCTCGTGCAAATGTAAAGAAATCATGCTAAATCCCAGTGAACAACAAGTGAAACTAACGCATCACCTAAACAAGAATACTATGTTCCCAACCTCACCATGGATACTCTCGCCAAGTAAAGCATACAAGAATATAGCATATAGTAAAGAATATCAAGGGTACCCCGGTACTACTTCCCGACTGATTTTCCGCTTTTCCCCAATGACATATGTCCTGTTCATCTCTCTCCAAGGGCTTGCCCGTAAACACCTGGGCTAAGCTCCACAATCTGCACCTCGTTCACCACATAGGCTTGCCTGTAGACACCTCGGCGAAGCACCACACCGTCCTCACAACCAAAAGTAACTAGGTAGTTTCTGAGAGCCACCACAGCTCGCATAACGTGTATCATACGTCGGGTATAATACCTCAAGCCATTACAGCCCATACTCTGAGTTAGAATCCTGAAGCCATTATAGCCTATACACGTTACACCTATAGTAGTCCATAGGATACTATATCCAGAATATATGTGTGTGAATAACCACAAGCCATTACAGCCCTCTACACACATATATGGGGTAACTAACCACTGTGCCTCATGGAACAAGTATCTACCAAGAGAAGAGAGTGGGACCAAAGGGGGTAATCAGCCATTCCCATCAGAATGTTGAGGAAAACACCTCCCCAGGGCTCAGAATCCCTGGGGTGTCAGTTGCCCTTAGCGAAAGGGTGGAGTAGCATATAGAAACACAAAAAGTACAGAATATATATAACTCACAACCACACTATGGGAATTACCTAGTCATAGGCACAACTGCAGTAAACGTCTCTCAGACTCCAGGCTGCTACTTCTAAGACTAGGTATCCTTTAAGTACACAACCATTTAATGAGCTTTATTAGATTACTCCATTCTCATTTTATCAGTTCCACTGTACGTTAATTAATTCTTTAAACATTAATTAACCATGAGTAATTTACCACATTAAACTAAATTGGCATCACATTCAAGAACTGCTCCTTTTTAGGATTCACATCACTATTAAATTCCAGTTTCTCCATCCCCGTGGATTATCACCATTTAAACAAACTTTCTTTATGGAATTACCTTCCCCATATTCACAGGCATTCTAGAAAAGCATCCTATGCTACTAAACACAAAGGGATCAACACGGTGAGTAGATATACTACCCGTCGATTCTTTGCCGCCTATAGCAAGAGCATAGACCCATCCTCCATCGAGAGGCTAAACACGGAAAGCACGTGGCATACCCCGCGTGTCTTAGCCTCCTTCGGAAAGAGGGTAAGCAAAACCAGCTTCCTTGAGCAGTGGGGAAAAGTAAAGAAGATAAACAACCAAACCAAACCACCAACATCAAACCATCACATTCATCTCATACCATCATCCTTGGTGTCCTCCCTGACACTCACAAGCATAAACCGATGCATCGTGCCACACTAGGCGTCATCCTTTGCCACAACCACAAGTCCCCATACCTCCACATATCACAACAGCCATCCAGGCTCACATCATATCACCAGCAGCAGGAAATCAAAGATCACAAAATGGGCTCTCGGCCCTTTAACAAGGCATTCAGCCTTCATACAAAATGAGCACTCATAGTTCCAAACCACAAGGCATTCAGCCTTACAAGCAAGCGGGTAACTCAGAACCCTTTTGAAATTATCTAACTAATAGTTCTTTAATCCATCTTGAATTAACAGATTCATTAACGTGCCTCTTTATCTTTAGCCAATTATTTATCAAATAATTCCGGCTTTACGTTCATTATCAATTTCCATCATGATTGAGCAACCAATTAAAGAAAACATAGATATCACTATATCTAGGAAAACATGAGGCAAACCGTTATCACGGTATAAAGCAATGACATGAGATCAACCAATTCTCTTAATCTGGTTCAAGTATTTAATTAGGTCAATTTCATTGTGATCCAAAGGGATAAATCGTGCTAATTCTACAATTGCACATATACAATTAGAGAAGCCATGAATCCCCTACCTCAAACAGTTCCTCACATTCTTTATCCACATAACAGGTCACAATCCTCCCCTCGCGACAACTACATCCACCGGAGGATGCTGCGGTACGACAGTACAAACCAACCCCAAGAAAACCCATTAGAATCTTGGAAATTACATGGTATAATTATGGAAAAGAGGATAGGAGAAGATGAAACCCAAAAGAACGACGATACAACATACCTTATATCGAAGATTGATCGACACGGCTTAGTTGCATCCAAAATAGAACAGAACCAATCCTAGGGGTAAAGATTGATTATGCAACTCCTACGGAATGGATTGAAAGGTTATAGCATCTCTTAGCAGAGAACAAAGGGAAATAACAAGGGAGAATGATATCTCGTCCCTTTTTGATGATTAAATGTGGCGACGGTTTAAGATCCGGTTAATTCTCCATTAAAAACGGATCGCATTAACCCACACGGTTTGACCATGTAAAACATTCCAAACCATAGGAATAATTAATATAATATTTATGGAATTTTAAACGGCCTTAAGAGCCCTTAAAATAAGGCTTTAAATGTATTTTAAGTCAAAGGAAACGTTAAAAGGGGAAAAACTATAGGAGTCTGGAAACACTGTTCACCCACAATTACTATACATGAAACCGATCTTTGAAACTGATCTTTGAAACCGATCTGTGAAACCGATCTGTCAGACCGATCTGTGAAACTGATCTTTCACACCGATCTGTGAAACCGATCTGTCAGACCGATCTGTGAAACCGATCTGTCACACCGATCTGTGAAACTGATCTGTCAGACCGATCTGTGAAACCGATCTCTCACACCGATCTGTGATACCGCTCTGTCACACCGATCTGTGAAACCGATCTGTGAAACTGATCTGTCACACCGATCTGTGAAACTGATCTGTCACACCGATCTGTGAAACCGATCTGTGAAACCGATCTGTGAAACCGATCTGTGAAACCGGTCTGTGAAACCGATCTGTCAGACCAATATGTGAAACCGATCTGTGAAACCGATTTGTGAAATCGATCTGTCAGACCGATCTGTGAAACAGATCTGTCACACCGATCTGTCAAACCGATCTGTCAGACCGATCTGTGAAACCGATCATTCACACCGATATGTGAAACCGATCTGTCAGACGGATATGTGAAACCGATCTGTCACACCGATCTGTAAAACCGATCAGTCACACCGATCTGTGAAACCGATCTTTCACACCGATCTGTGAAACCGATCTGTCAGACTGATCTGTGAAACCGATCTCTCACACCGATCTGTGAAACCGATCTGTCACACCGATCTGTGAAACCGATCTGTGAAACTGATCTGTCACAACGATCTGTGAAACTGATCTATCACACCGATCTGTGAAACCGATCTGTGAAATCGATCTGTGAAACCGATCTGTGAAACTGATCTATGAAACCGATCTGTCAGACCGATCTGTGAAACCGATCTGTGAAACCGATCTGTGAAACTGATCTGTCAGATCGATATGTGAAACCGATATGTCAGACCGATCTGTCAAACTGATCTGTCAGACCGATCTGTGAAACTGATCTGTCACACTAATCTGTGAAATTGATCTGTCAGACCGATCTGTGAAACCGATCTGTCACACCGATCTGTGAAACCGATCTGTCACACCGATCTGTGAAACCGATCTGTCACACCGATCTGTGAAAACGATGTGTCAGACCGATCTGTGAAACCGATCTGTCACACTGATCTGTGAAACGGATCTGTGAGACCGATCTCTCAGACCGATCGGTGAAACCGATATGTTACTGTTCATAAAACAAGAAACACTGTTCACAGAACTGGAAAAATTGGAAAAGTGTTGGGGATAAGTCCCCTTGACCTCCCGGAACACCTCCAATACAAAAATTCACAAAGTAATGGATTGGAGAGGTCAGGTCCATTACACTCAAGATTCCATAGTGCAACCTCCTAGTTTGATATGTCTTCCCTTATTTATATGATCACAGCCCCAAATTCGATTATGAATGTGGACTATTTCTATTCCAATGTAAAGACATGGATTTTTAGTTTCGATCCTTTTGGTGCTTCTTATTGGTATCTTTTTTCTCTTTTTTCGTTCCCTTTCCTTTATTATTGTTGCATCTGCCAAACTTGATATTGATTACCATGATTATAATCAGAATGATTTATATCTTATGTATACATACCTTCGATATTTTTCTATTATACCATAATTATGTAAATATTATTGGTCAGTAATTCCATTTGTTCTACCATCCAGTCATGTTTTTAATCATGTGAACACCTCTTTTTTTTGTCCCACCCCCTTTTATACTTGAAACTATTACTCTGCATTTCATTCGATAATATATAGCTCTCTTTAGGTGAATTCGTAAATAGTGATCCTCTATCTTTATCATCAATAATCAAACTATTTATCTATGATAAAACCATAAATTGTTTTTGTAATGATCTATATATCTATACATGGATGGTGGGGCATTTACAAGCCATATCATTGTAGCATTTCTATGTAGAGTCGAGTGATTCATCGTCAAAATAGAAAAAGTTTATAATATTTACCTGTATTTCCATTAATTTTGAATGTATAAAGAAGTGGGTGAGGAATTTATTTTCCATCTCATCCCATGTATTAATGTAATTTTCATGAAATATTTGAGTCCAATCCTGAGGAACCACATGAAATGAAAATTAGAAAATATGGAGTCTTACTGCATCACTTATAACATTATAGAATTTGAATGTGTCTCGGACCTCAAAGAATCTTTTCATATCTGAGTTCATGTATACATTTCTTATTTTAGGTAATTTAACTCTATTTGGAATCTTTTAGATTATTTGAGGTTTGATCATGAATTGATTTTCAATGATGGGAGGCACAGGGATTTGGGTCTCAATTCCGTGTTCGATCTCTGTCCATAGTCTATAAGCATTTTTGGCCCTATATCACTTTTAAAAACTCCTCCAACAGCTATATATTTCCCTACACCCACCATGCTCACAGTAACATTTCTATTTATAATATTTTCTATGTCCATATTAGACTTGACAAACAATTTAATTTTTTCTCAAATATTGTAATTAAAAATTAATGATTATTAACCTGAATAATATATCATGAAATACCCAAAAAATAGTAAATTAAATAACATAAATAAATTTAAAATTATATTAAAAAATATTTGAAGATTTTATCGTGAAATAGTGCTGGTTTTTAAATCCCGAATGGAATCATTATATCTCCTGGATCATATCAAAATAAATTTTTTTTAAACTCATATCAATGTTACATAATTAATTAAAATTAATATAACAGAATGATTGAGATCAATTCCACAGAGAAAGTGGAATTAGTTTGATTGGGGTTTTAAAATAATTTTTTATGTTAATTTATATTTATGAAATATGAGAATAATATAAAAGGTATATTTCTTTTGGGAAAAATTTTGGGAAAAAATTTAGGAAATGTGTAGTATATTTTACAGTATGAAATATTTTCTGAAAGTAATTCCATGGATTTGTACTTTTATTTTCCTTCTGAAATTTTATTTTAGATAATATATTTTTTAATCCATATTTGTCATTGGAATCAGGATGAGGTGGATTTAATTTTCATGTAATCCCCTCCTCAAAAGGCAATCCAATATTTCCCTTTGTCAAGTAATTTATAGTTTTTACGAATTGAGTTTTTCATGTTTCCATATTTAATATTTGATTCCATGAATGTGGTAGTGTTAATGCCTAAATTCATGCTACAAAATTTTATAATTAAAGGATCCATTAAAATTAATTAACTAATGGAAAGAGTTATAAAATGGATTAGAATTTGATAAATAAATTGTGTCCATTCAAATACAAGAATAAGAATACTAGATATATACAACGACACATTACCCCTTTGGATATAAAACCCTATCACAATGTGGTTTTAACCTCTCATCAATGTGATGAGATAATAATAATGAAGGAAATAAATTAAATTATAATAATGGAAATGGGATAGAAAGCGGTGGATGACCCTTTAACAGCACAACGTTTCTCCAATGAAAATCGTCTCCAGATATCTCTATTATGATGTCTCAGCCATCTATTTATAGACTTCCATGAGGATTTGTTAGCATTAAATAGCATTAATATGGGTCAAAAAGAAGTCATGGGTCATTCCTAATCCAAAAAATAGGTTATTAATTATGCTAAATCCTACTAAATGATCATTTTTGGGTACGTACAATACTTACATGACATGTAATGATTACAGTAAATGTAATATGAGGGGTCTTTTTATATGATTATAATCAAATAATGAAATTTCTTGGTTTTCCAACCTGAAATATTTACATGTCTTAAAAAATATACATGATTTTAGTCTTCAATTTCCAATGTCAGAATCTGAAAAATGACCGTGTTTTTCAATATTCCATGTTCCATTGTAGCTTTAAATTTTTTATGCCACTCCCTGACAAAACGTTCCAGGGATAAAAGTGTCTTTTATAATCATATTCATCGCTTTTTTCATTTTCTAGTTATTGGTTGTATCCTTGCAAATATCCAAAAATAAATAAAATCATAAATAATCATAAAAATTATCAGTTATGTTACAGAATTTTTTTTATTATGACACCATAGAATGCATACATCAAGTAAACATATAAATAAGAAACGAAAAACCAAAAAAAAATAATCATAGGTGGATAAGATGATGCTGTTTTGTTTGAAATAAATAGCATAAAAATTCTCTAGATATAATTTACATGAAAAGTAATCCATATTTGAAATTGAGATTGTTGAACAAACCCTTACGGTAATTGTAACATAATAATATATAGAATATATGGTTATTACAATGAAAAAAAATTAAAATATCATAAATTGAATGATATTATTTATAATTTAATGTGATAGGGTAGTAAATACATAATATAAAATAAATAATCATTCATAATATCATACATTTCTCATGAAAATGAAAATATATAAAAATAACCCTTAAAAACATGGTTTCCATTGAATTAATGTAATTTTAAATTTAAACCACAAAATATATATATAAGTAAAATAAATTAAATGAATATGGTAAAATAATCCATTAGGAATTAATTAACGCATATCAAATATAACATGGTTACAAATATGAAATACATCACTTGAAATTAATTTGAGACAAATAACCCTTTAAGATAATTATTAACATCAAAAAAGGACTTCAATCTCAAGTGAAAAAAATTACTTCCATAATAAACTTTTTTAGAACCTTGTTCATACCAATTAAATTTTATAAAAATCATTAATAATTATTCTCTATATAGAAATAAGTTAGTTATAATTGTGTTATAATATTTGGTGTGAGTAATATTGATCATTTTCAACTAGTTTCAAAATAGAGTTGTTGTTCTTCATTAATCACCCAATGTTCATCAATACTAGATTATAAAATATACTATAATTGATTATTGATAATAATTTATATTTATATGATTTAATTCTATAATAAATTTGGTTATGATCCTAGATATGTAATCAACGATGAACATGTTTCGGTGATTTTTAACGAAGGGATATTGTAATATTAATTAATGATTTTAATAATATTTTTTACACTACAGAAGAAAAATGAGTAAATTATTCAAGTAAATATATCATATATTATCAAAAATTATGATATTGTATTTATCTGTGATAGTATATTATAACATTGTTCAAGTAGGTTGTAAAATATACCAAATCATGAACATACAATAATTAATGAATGATTATAAAGTGATTTACTCCAAAAATCAATATAACATAGTTTTAGTTATGTTTTTTAGGTTTTAATAAATTTTTAAAAATTAATTATTAATAATTAAAACATGTGGTAATTGTTACAAAAATATTACACAGTATGTTTAAATTTCTTCCAATTTAGTACACATGTTTTAGCTGGTTTAATTTACATCGATCGTTTCATTCTCATCATATTAATCTGTTTTAAAAATTAATATAACACATTACTAATGTAATAAACAGAAATAAATTTAATATAAATAATTCTTATTTATTAATAATATTCATTAATTACATTTTATAAAGTAACATTTCTTTATAATAATATGATGTGTTTTTATAGTAAAAAGGGAAATCATTTTTTTTCTAACCAAATTTTGTTTTCAAGCATTATATGGTGTTATTTGAAAGATTTATTTTCATATTAAATAATTTTCCTTTCAAAAACTTGACTTCAATTTTTAATTTATATTGTATAAATTGTCTTGGGAATAATTTTTTAGGATTTTTTCGGAATATTATTATTTCAATAAATACTAAACGAATTGATTTTTATTGAGAACTATCATTTCTTTTCAAGTATTTTTCATAGTATCGTTATAGTTTATATTATTTAAAAATATAGATTAGTTTTGTTATTAAAAATAATATAATAGATTTTATTTTTATAAATATTATACATTAATTTGATATAAACACATGTTTACACATAAATGGAATTTTTCTAAAAACTCATTTCAATCATGTTTTTTGTGTTTAAATTTAAATTACATTATTTAAATTATATAAATTGAACTAAAAAAAGTATTAAATATTTTTAATCAATATAAATAATATTATTTAATATGGTTATCATAATTTTTTATCATGATGAATATTAAATATATTAAAAAATAATTGACACAATTATAGTTAAAAAAACTTTTTTTAGGGATAATATTAAAATGTTGGGTTAAAATTATATAAGATATTTTCTAAAATTAAATTGAATGGTCATATGTAAAACATATCCAATATCTACATTTTAAATGGTTCATTTTTTAATCCATTTGGTGTGAGTAGTACATTAATAAATTTTATTATTTTTAAAAAAAATTAAGTGTTTTTTCTCCCCTACAAATAAAGGGACACCACCAATCATCTCTTATTCATAATTAAGGAGAATTTTGGATCACCAAAACCAATCATAATTTCGTCCATACACTTGTAACCATGTCCTACAGTCCCTCGTTTGATAAAAAAACTATCATAGTAAGGACTTAGTTACAAACATAAATTGGTTGACTGAATAAGAGGTATAGTTCATAACAATGTATTTTAGTTTTATTTATTCTTATACCACATTAAAATATTATTAAAAAAAAATAAAATGATCAGGCAATTATATTTCATATACTTATATTTTTATGTAAATTTATTAATCTATATTTATATACTTCATCAATCAAATGGGAAATGAAACCATAGTTTATTTGTATGGAGGACTACCACCTCACAATCTAGTCTAATTAGTTTTCTATCACTGCCTCCCACAAATATATATCATGATTGATTTAATTTATATATATGATATTAATTAAATTTTTATAATTTTTAATATATAATATATCAAAATTTTCCAAACCTTTCTATCCATTGATAAATGATAATAAACTTTTTCCGTTTGTGTGTATTATCTCATCAATTAAGTGATGTGGTTAGTTTTTCATGACATCATCACATGGATTATCTATAATAGTTTATATGAAAAAATAATATTTTTATGATATAATAATAAATATAGAAAGATAATATGACACTAAACTTATTTCTATCCTATTAATTGAAAAATAAAAATGTTACACTTGTGTGTATACAACCAACCATCTCAATGATTATAAATTTGAAAAAAATTATTATGAAATATAAAAATTATCATAATTTTAATATACAAGAAGATAAATATTGTTTATAAAAAGTTGAACTCGGGGTAAGGGACACAATACCTTTAAACCCTCATTTTTAATATTATCACTATTTATTCTAAAAATATTTTTTTTTATGTACATATTGACAAAAATATTTTATAAATGTATTCATATATACATGACGGGATCATGAATTAAATTTTTTTCACTTTTTACATTTATTCAATAGTTTTCAATGTGTATATTTTTACATATTTTATATATAATATTTTAATAAAAAAGTCAAAAGGAATGTTTTATTTTAATATATATGACCTCAATTATTTATACCACACCCACATCCAATATTTCATTTCTAAGATCATTTACAACATTTTATGATTTATTCAAAGAAAAACGTCATTCCCATTATTCATGGTATTTTTAAAAATTATTTAAAATGTAATTGAAATTTTGATTTCCATAAAAAAATTTCTTTTCTGTGAAAATATTATTTGTCTGAATAATTTTCTAAAAATTCATGAGTTCGTGTGTTATGATTATGTTATGTTTTTTGGGAATTTATTTCTAAAATAGGTACGTCTGATATAGCCCATTATTACGGATGATACCAATATATACCTCTAATGAATTGTGTAAAGGGACTGAGTTAACCAGATAAGTTTCTCTTAAAATATTATTATAATTTAATATGCGGGTTATTAAATTTATAAGACAGGTTCTAAGAGTTATATGTAAAATTTTTCCCAAGTTACAGACTAGATTTTTCGGGAATCTAGAAAAAACATCTATCGTCAGTTCATTTTTCTTCTAATTATAGTTTTCAATCCAATTTAGAAATGACAACTTTTAATACATAACATGTAATGGCGTGTTGAACTCTACCTAATTGGGATGTAGTTGGTAGAAGGAGTTGTTGGGAAATGAATAGGTATAATTTTTTTTTAAGAAGTTAGGAAGATTTGGTAGAATATGGGGATGGTTCAGATCATGTTGAAAATTTGCGTAGATAACCATAGGAAATATATTTCTTTAGAGGTAGGTATTCATGTTTGTTTTAAAGTGTCTACATAGAAAAATTTTATGAATTTTTCTAAAAAATTAATCTTAGTTCACAGTTATTGGACCATATAAAATTGTATAGAAGATTGGATCATTTTTTTTCTAAGGGTTATTTCCATCAACATTATCTCATGTACATGAATTATTTCATGTTTCATTGTTATTAAAATATGTGATAGATTCATCTCATATTTTGATCCATGAAACTATTTAGTTGGAAGAAAAACATTATTATGAGGAACAACCAGTACATATTCTTGACCATATAGAATATATTTTGTGGAGAAATGTGATTTTTTAGGTTATGGTTTTATGAAAAACCCATAATATTGAAGAATCATGGTTTTCATAAAATTACATGTAGAAAAAATATCACAACTTGTTAATATAATGTATTAAATTACCAGAATTAAATTTCAAAATGTGGGGATGAATTTAATAAACCAGATAATGTTAAGATAAATCATTTCCATTTATTATTAATATTTATTAATTAAATTTTATATAATTATATTAATTATATAGATATTAGGTAAATTTTCAATTAAAATGAAAAAATTCATTAATCTATCAGTATTGGGTTTTCGTGCATTATATAGATTTATAAAAAAGATTTATTTCCAAAATATTTAATTTTTATTTGAAATAAATAATTTAATTTATATAATTTATCTTTTAAAAATTATCATATGATGAATTATTTATAATTTTCTAAAAACCATTATTTTTCAATGATTAGGGAAAAGTACTTATTTATATTGAAATTTTTCTTTTCAATTAATTTATTTAAAAAGTTATGTTATATTTTTCATTGGTTTTCAAATTTAATTAGTTAATTTTGAGTAAGCACAATTCAATAAATGTTTCAAAAATTAACATCCTATTTTAATTTTGTATAAAAATGTTTTATAATTAAATAAGATTTTTTAAAAAACTATTTTTTATCACATTTTGAGGGTTGGACATTAAATCATATTCCATTACATATGTGAATTAAATTCAATAAAATGATTTAAATATTTTTAATCATCACAATTAATATTTTTAAAATTTTTAACATATTTTTTTATCTAAATAAAATATACACATAGAAATTACCATGGTTATGGTTAAAAAATTACTATGGTCAAACAAGAGGGTTTTATAGTCATAAAACTCATATAAGTGTAATGGGTTTTATAAACATGTTGAAATCAAAACATAAACCCTTTGGAGGAAAAATATGAATGGACCCTTAGAAAAATTTCCAAATGAGGATGACTGACATCAATATATGTCATCTTATATGGAAAATAATTCTAGAATATATTTTGGAAACATTTGAAAATAAATATTTCTTTCTTTGAAAATGATAATTTAAATAATAAAACACTCTAAAACCCAATTTCGTGAAAATTAAAATTACAAAATAATAAAATAAAACAAAAAAGGATACATTTTTCAAATAATATTTACAAATAAATTGTGGAAATATATTGATAACCAATTACTTGAAAATTTATAAAATATCCATAAAAATATTTGGTAAACCATTTCATTGAATATACTATGAAAATAAGTAAATAAATCTTGATACAATATTTATAACCATTCCCAACGAAAATAATTTAAAAAAAAGTGATGAAATATTAAAAACATTTCCAAAACCATTTCATTGAATATGCATTAAAATCATATAAACAATTCCTTTATAATCATTTAAAACAAAAAAAAACATTTTTTGGGACACATATTTATATAATTTCTCATAAAAATAATCAATTTTTGGAATTTTAGGATAAATATTTCTTATTAATTTTTTTAATATTTTATTGGAGTCTTTATGGGAATTAAAATCATGATGGTGTGTATATATGTATATATGGAACACTTCTTCATCAATGTAAAAATATTAGAATAGTTCCTCAATCATAAAATGAAAAGAATATTATGTTTTTGAGAACATTGTTTTATGGAAATATATGTTAGAAAGTGCCTTTTAACTATCAAAATATTATACTGGAATATATTTAGAATCATTTTAGGGAAAAAAATTATGATGAATAAACATTTCTGACCGAATGGATGAAAATTTCAAGATTTATTAAAAACACATTCATAACACTTTTATATACTAATGTGTGAAGAAATGGAACCAATACATGAATATATTATATATAAATTGTGTAGAAGAATTTTCTTAAGTGTTGATGGGATATTTCTCATAATATTTAATCAATGGAAATTTAATCATAAAAAATTATGAAAAGAAATGAAATTATTTCAATAAACTATTTCCAACTATTAACATTGAACAATATTCCCAATTTAAAAAATTATATTACCTGAAGCATAAAATACAATGTAATGATTTTTATTCATTATAAGAAATTTAAAATGTATTATATATACCTCAGAAAAAAATATAATTTCATCACATAACATGTGTCTCAAAGAAGGAAAAGTGAAACAAAATCACATTAACAATTTTGTATCATTTGAAATATAAAACCAATTGAAAAGTAAACTAAAATAGATATATAAAAAACAATAAATTTAATAATATTAATCATATAGTTAATCCATTGGAAGTATACACACCAAAAAATTGTAATTAACGGTAAATATAGAATGCATCTCATGGAAATAAAATGTGAGATGAAATCACATTAATTTTGTCATTATACTCATTGTAATAATAAAAACACCAGGTATGATAAATAAAAGATTATTATACATAAAACATATCAGCATATTATTCTAAATATTACTATATTTCTTTATTATGACATTATTTTACACTCTTCATAAA
The DNA here is from genome assembly GCA_963277665.1 of Viscum album. Taxonomy (NCBI): domain Eukaryota; kingdom Viridiplantae; phylum Streptophyta; class Magnoliopsida; order Santalales; family Viscaceae; genus Viscum; species Viscum album. The sequence continues at coordinate 493,923,812 of OY728162.1, forward strand.
AATTAAATGTTATTATTTCTCTTCAAGGAGGATCTAATTTGTTATTCATGTGTCATATTTTATTATATATTTCATCATTATACTTATATCATGATTCAAAGTATTTATTACATTATTGAAATAAAACATATATTAAGTATATGTTTATTATAATAATCTTTATAGTAAATAATTATGAAATGGAATATATTATTATTTGAGACGATATGTTATATGAACTCGTCAACTATGTTCCTGATTTATTATCCTATTGATAAGAAAATAGTATATAAAAAATAATTATATATAAATATAAATAAAATTACATTATTTTAATTATTATATCAAATATATCATATATGTTTTCTAAAACCATCCAAAATAAATTCCTTTTATTGTATAAATGAATCACATCACTTTGAGTGGTGGTAGTCCAAACATCCAAAAACAAAATTATAGTATTTACACAATTTGGAAAGTATAAATTTAAATGTTTCAAATTAATTGATGAAAATTAAATACATAATCTGTAAACTCATTTTCTTTAATAATAACAACCATGAGAGGCAGTAATGGAATAACGAAAAATCATCACTATGTGACGTAGTAGTCTGCACTACACCAAAATAGCTTGTTTATTACCCATTAGCTGGTAGTATGTGTTTGTGTATGTTGATCCATTAGAATAACAACAAATACGTATTATTATTATACTGGTTTGTTTTGTATTATAAAGGAATATGGAGTGTGGATGGGGTGGATAATGAAAATAAAATAAAGAGATTGATGAAGGATGCTATCTATAAATTAGTTAAGTCCTTTTGGTTTTTACCAGAGTTATTCCACGTACTTTTTCCTACCTAAGGGGTTGATTCATAGAGAAAATTTTGGATATTGAAATATTTATTTGGAATATATGTCATTATCCAATTTTATTGGAGTGGTGTGAATATGTGGGTGGGTGGCCTTTTATTGGGAATAGAAAGAACTCACATGGAATTTTTTAAATCAAGTTATATATATTGATGTTATTACCTGAAAAAAGTAATAAAAAACAAAACAAACCATCCAATCTATGGATCGTGTATGAATAATCTTTATCCAATTTCATTTATACAAGATTTTGGTTCATTTTACACAATTGATTATATTTTATTCCATTGGAATGCCTAATTTTCCCTTAATCATTTTAATTGACAATAATTACATCCAAAAATATCATTGGTCCAAAAAAGTGACCATATTAGACATGATAAATTTTTTTATTCATAATATGGAATTTAATTTTTCAAATTCTTGTTATAGAACATCCATAAATGAATCTAAATTTATTCGAGTAGAGGGGAAGAAAATGTCATTTCTTAATATAAAACGTTCAAAATATTGGTATGTTTTTATATTCAATATCTATGTGAAATTGATAAAATGACCAAAATATTATTATATGATAAAAACTTATTCTACTTAAAAATTAAGAAAAAGTCAAAATATAATTTAACCATATCAATATACTATATGAAAAGGAATTATTGAGTTAAATTTCTGTATTATTAACTATAAATTAAAATAAAAAACATCACAGGAAAATACTAAATATTAAACCTAACCAAACGTTATTTATTTAATAGATTATGTTTTTCTGAAATAAATTACTTATAAAAGATCTAAAAATTGGATTTGAAATAGGCTTTACATTTGAAGGAGGTAAAAGTGCTATAATAAAAATATCGGGTTTTATATGTGAAATTGGGGTTGTTCGTATCTTATGTTTATCAAATATATTAGATTAACATAAAAATTTGATTATATATATAATTAATATTAATTTATAATTTTACTTAATTTAATTTATTAGGATAAAATACCTTTTTATGTATCAATTACTTTTCAATAATAACATCTAATATATATTTAATTCATTCTTATATTAATTACTAATTCATTCGTAAAAAATGAATTCATCAAATTTTTTTCAGAAGATAGTTTATCATATTCAAAAAAATAAACTAAATTGTTGTTTTATATATCATTATATAAAAAATATGATTTTTATAATATTTTATAGTTTTGTAACACTTGGTCTTATGTGTTATGTAAGCCATCGAGGTTTGTAAATCATGAGTGCAATTTATGTTAAACCCATTATTCTATGTAGAGAATATAAAAAAAATTTGTGTGTAGTGGATGATAACTTGGTATTTTTTATAATGTAATCCAAACATAGTGATTTAATATTAAAAAAAATACTATTTTCATTGTTGTGTGAAATGATACATATCAAATATATTAAAATAAAATAGAATTTTTTTTACAAAATCTCATGGAGTATCGTTAATCATATTTTGCGGCTTCCTATAATTGTATAGAAGTATTAAGAAGATGTATGTCCTTTAAATTCATCACATCATATGGGGATATTATATCCTTATGGTGAATCATATCCAGTAAAAATTATTTAGACAATGAGGAGAATCATGGTTGAAGACTTCCCATGGTGAGGGACTACACATATGTGTTCCTGGAATAATTATCTAGTATTCCTCCGGATTGAGAGATTGATTAATCAATGATCTTATTCATTGACCCCTCCTTATATAAATTACACTTTATAGAATATAAACCATTGAGTTGGAGAAAATGAATATGATATTAAAAGAGAATCTATTCAAAGGTTTTTTAGGGAAGAGTGCTTGACCATTGGGTGCACTTGTAATTTTCATAAAAAATAATGATGGATAGATGTTCCTCCTCATTGATTTTCATAATATCTAAAAAATCATGATGATTAACATGAATACATTTCCACATATAGATTATATCATTGATCAACTACATTGGGAAGTGTATTTCTAAATGGATGACTTTCACTAGGGATATCACTATATAAATGTGAGGAATGAATGTATTCCAAAGTACCCCTTTTCATCAATGTAAGAAACCTATGAGTTAATAGTATTTACTTTTTAAGTAACCAATTTTATATAAATATTATTCAAAATAATGATAAAAATAATTAGTGAATACCTAGACAGATATGTTGTAGTCCTTATCGATTATATTCTGATATACTTGCAGATAATGGATAAATATGAGGAGAATTTTGTACTGTTTTAAAGTCATTCTGAATGGAGAAACATAATTAAAATTATAGTTAATGAGTCTTATGGATATATTAATTATCTTTAATGGGAAATTTGGTCACCAATAATGGAATATTTGTGGACCCTTCTAAGGAAATGGAAATCCAAGAGTGGCCCATGGCAACATCTTTAATAGATATTTGTTGTTTACATGGCCTATATTGGTATTACTCGTAATTTGAATAAAATTATAATCATTGTAAGGACCAATATACAAGTTGACTTGGAAGGAATAAATTTTTTTATGGAATATTGAAGTTGAAGACTATATCTAATTATTAAAAATTAATATTATCATCGCACCAATGCTCACACTTCCAATAAATATAGAAATCCGCTTTATGTATTTAGATGTCTAAAATAAGGGATTAATATTTGCACAAATTAAAAATTATAAATTGATATCCTTACACTCATAGTATTCTAAAATTCAGAGTAATTTTATCCTACACAAGATTTGGAATTGGGAGTTAGGATCTTTCTATGAAATTTTTTACAATATTATCATTATGGGGACAACTGTCAGATACATACAAATCATAAGATCCTATAATCTGAAATATTATTGAAGGAGTGTAACATGCACCATAAAATAAAATTAGAGATCATCATGGATTATGAAATCTGAGCCCACTTCCATCTTTGTAAACCAAATATAGTTTCAGATTCTTTATTTTGGATGGACTGAAAACATTATCAAAGTTGACAACTAAGAAAAATCCAATATAATGAGAGATTCAAAATGTTTACATCGAAACCATTTAGGAAAAAACATCATCAACACTCACTCAAATGATTTTCAAACCATCAACCTTCGAGAAAATAATGGATCCCCCCTGAAATGATGTCAATATTTAAATTATAGTGGGATATCTCAGAAATGAGAAATCCATAAAGATTAAAATTGATAAGGATACGTATTATTTGGGTCACAAATATGTGTACCATCTATTATAAATATAAAGAATTATTTTTTTGAGACACAAATAGATTAATATTTTATCTTATCCAAGGGATACCAATGATATATCAAGATATATGGAGGTATTATTAGTGGTAAAATATGATGAGGGAGATCAATGAATATTCATCAATATTCTGGGTATGTCAGCAACTAATGGCTGAAAGGAAATAGTACAAAGAAGTTATTTAACCACAACAAATTCCAATATGGAAAAAGGAAAACATCACCCTAAACATTGTCATTATACATCAAAAGTCATCCAGAGGAAAAAATTAAAATATTGGTTTTGTGAATTTAATTAAAAATACATTTCAATTATTATAATTCATGGAAATGTTTCCCATGAAAACTTTTTATGGTTATTCATTATAGAAGATGTTAGGCTACATGGAGTACCACTATCGATTTTACCTGATGAAAAATTTTATATTATATAATATTTTCGAGATATATTAGAAACATGATTTAAATACATATGTCAACTATATTTTGAATAATCATCCTCAAACTAATGGACATTCTATGAAGAAAATATAAATGGTGGATGACATGTTGAGGTCAAATTCTATGGACTTTAATGGAGTATATGACAAACATCATCCTCTTTTTGGGTTCTCCTCCAATAATAGATTCCAAAAAATAATACATATAGATTCATATAATACTTTTTATGGTAATGGATGTAGAACATTATTATGCTATGATCAAGTGGGTGAAAGTATGCTTCTGGCATCAAAATTCGTCAATGAAATTGGTGAAATGCTTAAAACCATTGAACAAGAAATCAACGCATCCCAAAATAAATAGATGATCTATTCATTAAACTATTAATGAGTAGTATAATTTTATTTTAGATACATGGTATTCCTCTGTATATCAGTTGGTAAGAGAATCATGAGAATTGGGATAAATGGAATTTTATGCCCCCTGTACGTCAACCCCTTTGAGATACATGATCATGTTGGAGTTGTTCCATGTCTACTTGAACTTCCACCAACCATTTCTAAATTTCCTGATTTATTCCATTGATTACACATGAGTAAGTAATTAACTTATTCTTTACACATACTAAATTACTATGTATTTCAATTGGAAAATGATATATATTACTATGAGTTTTTTGTGATGATCTTTGATAGTAGAGATCATATTCAATGCAACAGGACTAATCAGCTGGTAAAAGTACAATGGTGGAACCATAAGTAAAAAGTGCCAATGGGAGAACCATATCAACATATAAAATTGAAATAATGAACATTATATATCTAAATATAATATTTAGGGAGAAATTTAATTAGGGAGGGAATAATGTAATGACCCAAACTATTATCACCGAAATTTATTCCATTTTATAATTATGTTATATGGTATAAAAAGATAAATATAATACAAATCCCAATAAAAACATTATTCAGATAAGTTTTGAATCAATTGTGTAATATTAAAAATATTAATGAAACTATCAATATCGAATAGTAAGTTGACACTTGAAATAGTAACATAATAATATAGAATAGAAATCCAGCCAATGCAATAGTAAAATCACGTAGGAAAAAATAAATAATATTTTCACATCTTATAAAATATAATATTATATAATCACATCACAATATAAGTAAAATAATTATTTCAAAATAATAAATTACATGTTGGTTTTTCGTTAAAACATAAATGTTTAATTAATTTTTTTTAATTTATATAATGATTTAAAATAAATATTATTTAAAAAAAACCAATTAACAAATTAACAGTTTTTCATCTTATGAAAGTAAGATAATTTTATGACACAATAGCTAAAATATAATTTGATAATTTGATAATTTTATAATAAATATGATTATAAATAAAATTAAAATTAAAATTATTGGAAAATTATTTTAATTTAATGGATTTAAATTTTAAATTCTACATTTTGAAAATGCTTATGGTTATTTTTTAGGATTTTTTTAAAATAGTTCAAATTTTGTTATAGTGAAACATAGTAATTTAAGGTATATAATAGTATATATTAAAATTACTATTTCATGAGATATTGATGATATAAGAATAATAATAATTAATAGTACATATTTAATTAATATATTTAGTCCTATGCTTCAAACTATTGATATTCTTGAGATAAAAAATATATAATAAGGAATATAATAATCCTAAAATATCCCTCTAATAACCTATAAATGTCACATATCACCACATCTTCTCCTCACAACCCCAAATAAATGATGATTTTTCAATTTCTACCCAAATAAATTCCCATCACACTCCCCCAAATTAATGATCTGTTTTAATCATCAATTGAACATATCCAATTTCCCTAAAGAGGTCGTCATGGATAAGAATTCTACAGGTAAAATCCACTTTTATTTTTTAAACATTTTTTCCAATTTATATTATTTTGTTAATATATACTCACATCACAATGTATAATTGGAATGAAAACTCATTTTTATAATATATATTATAATACTATTGTTTTATGGGATTAATTCATTGTCAAACCTCATCTCTTCTCCCTTTTATTCAAGAAATGAGACATTGACTGTGATGTGTCAATTTACCTCTATCAAGGGTAATGCTTTTTAATTTTCCATTAAAAATTCCAAAGATTGTAAAAAAACCATTATAATTTTTTATACAAATTTTTTTATTTATTTTATAACATTTCAATTTTCATTGATAATATTTTATCCATATTTTTAAATATTAAAATAAAATGAGTTTGTTGTGATTTATAACCACAAAAATACGTAAATATGATTCAAAATAATTATACATCTATTCAATCATCCTCATATATAAAAAATAATAATAATATAAAAGACAAATTAATGTTCTATAATTTCATTAATAATTTATAATTTAAATTCATATTAATTATCTCAGTTTTAAATGGCATTCCATGAATGTGTGATAGTGAAAGAAAATTTTAAACGAAGAAAATGAAACACTCCTAGAACGATGGAATTGTACTCCAAAACTAAAAAAATTGTCTTCAATCAATCTTAATAATATTATTATTAATAAAATACAAGTAATTGTGTTTATGGATTTATAAAATAATGAAAAAAAATTATTATTTATTATAATAATGTATTTAATCAATTAGTAGATAAGGTATAAGGATAGTCAAATCCAATTGCTTTCTTTGGGGTTTTCACCCTTTAACGTTATAAATATTAACAAATTATTATCCAAATGTCATTTAACATTTCTTTTAAAGTATATACATGTAAAAAATCATATTTTATGAAAAAAATCCAATATTTTTTCCCAAATAAAACATTCTTATAAAATAACACCTTTTTACTTCTATTAAAATTGTTTCTTCGCCCCTCGAGATTAATAATTCTTTTTAAAATGAGTTTATTCATAAGTAATTTTTAGAACACCAATATTTATTCATGATGTTATTTTTTGTTAAAATATGATGAAACTCACTTCCTTTAAATGGGGTTTTTATGGAAAATACTAGTATATGTATAATTTGAAATAATGATTATGTAAACATTATTATATGATGGGTGTGCCTAGAATGATAAATCTCTCTAATTCATCAGGTTAGAATATGTATCTCATTAGATAATTTGAAATACTAACATACATGATTATATTTTTTTTGACATTCTTGATTTTATTATTAGGCCCATATGTTAGGTCAGAACGTTGTGCTAGATTTTTTCATAACAATATGTGGTAGTTTACCATTTAGACATGATATATAATTTCTCTTCATTTCAACATTATGGAACATTTTATAATGCTTGTTCACATTTTAATGATTATGATAATATGATTAAATTATGTTGAAGAGGTTTATGATTACCAATGTTTTATTTATTCATGGTTTTATTAATTATCTAACTGGGATTCTGAGTCACTAATTTATATAACTTATATCTTCATTTGTACCAAAACAAAAGAGAATAGGAGGGACACTAAGAAGCAAGATGACATTGAATTAAATAATGGTAATGTTTTTCTATGTAAATGTTATGTTTTTTCTAACATCGCAAATACACTAATCCTTTGAATAATGGTTTTCTAATTTTATTTTATTGTTTATCATTAAAATTATTTAATATTATATTAAGAAATTGTAGCATCATTATACTATCATTTTCAATCACATGAGGAATCATGTTGGAGTTACAAAGAAAACTGTCAAATTTCATTCGTGGATAGTGGTAACTAAAGAGGGGTGTAATGATAGAGTTTTATAATAATACCACTGAAAATAAATTATGGGATTTTATGTTAGGTATCACTGGTCTGTTAGTACAAACATGCATGATATGGAGTCAAAAGTGACCAATGAGGGAGGATCATGGTCTCAAAAGGCTATATCATACACAGATTCTGTTCATTTTGGAAATAGAAATATTAGATGGGGTGTCATAGGAGATAAAACCATAATAGGGCCAAATAATGGAGTTACTTATGGAATGTGATGGTGATTCAAATTCTAGAATGGTTCTGGAGTAGAAAATAAGTAGTAGGGATTCAATAAGTTTAATCCCTATAATATATTTTCTTGCTATTATTCATAATAATCCGGTTTATGGTTTTGAGTGTATAGGGCCTGATCAAGAACATGAAACATCTCAGATAGAGAAATTCAATGAAAACCACGGAGTCCCTATGGTAAAGTCCAACGACATGTCTTCTTGAATGTTTATAGAATGAATTTCAGAGTAATTTCAATGTATATTTCTGAAGTTTAAGATAAGGATGAAGGTTCAAGGAGGTAATAAAGATTCTATGAGCTATGTCCAATGTAAATGAAAATTATCAAACATGATTAAGGAATATTCCCTCTGACCCATACCAATGGAGACATGAAATTTTAAAAAATCGAAAAACAAGCCAAATATATTTGATACCAATGTTATTTGAATCATTTATCGGGATGAAGCTTTAGATTGAGGTACAATATCCCTGATGATTATCATATAGAAAATAGTGTGATAAATACAAATAAGAGTCATTAAATGAGAAAACTATAGTAATTTTCATTTATTCGGAGGAATAAATATTGGATGTGGTTATTTTGATTAATACCACACAATATGAGAATTAATAGATTATATAATGTTTGATTGTTTTGTATACAAATCATGGGATATGTGTATGTATTAACTAGGAAGATCATATACTAATAAGAGGATATAATGAAAGGATGATTAATAGAAACGAGTACATCAAAAAATTTGGATATTATTTCATATCACTTTGAAGACCTTAAAAAGTTGATTCAGGAACCCATGTAATCCGTCTCCCTTTGAAATTTTATAGGTAGATGTTTTACAATTTATTTATGTTTTATTTCACTTAATTTTTGATTTATTTAATTATTTTATATTATTAAACAATTTAGGATTTGGGCTTTTTCCATATATTTTTTTTAAAAATAAAAAATTAATTTCTCATAAAATCATAGTCCTTGATTATCACTGACCATTTTATTTGATTCCTATTTAGTTATACCAATGTTAATATATACTTTATACTCTTTTAAATAGTATATATTTCACACTCATCACCCTATAGGTAGTTTTTCAACAATTTTATGTAAAAAAGTTATTTCTTCTAGCTCCTTATCATGCTTTTGTTAGTAATATATATGGATCTAAAACTATCGTGAGGCATAAGCTATCATGTTGTCATTCTACCTGAGTAAATTCACAAAGACAATATTTTAAAAATAACAATATGTCAGAAAACATTCTATACTGATGGATTTTGTGAGAACAATTATATTGAAGAGCCTCTTATTTGGATCCATGATGTTTTCATCATATTATTATATCCCGATATATATTACCCCTTCCCTTGTTAAAAAAATTATTATAATAGATAATCCTGATAAATTTGTCATAGAAAATAGATAGTTCCCTACTAAACCATAATAAATATAGATTTATGTGACACATGTAAGTGTGGGATATTTAAAAGTTTGTTTTTTTATGTATCCATATAAATTCCATAAGTTGGGAAGAAATTCTCCAAGAATGTGACATACTACATAAAAAAGATAAAGTTTTTTAAAATAGAAACAAACAGTTCCCAGACCTTGTATATAATGATTTATTATGTATATTCTTTGACATCACATTCATTTGATGATATCAAGAACAATATTTGTCCATTTAAATGTATTGAGATATTCATTTTTTATAGAAGTTCTCAACAATCATTGGAATATGAAATTCATCCTATATGTTAATATTATTGAGATATTGGTAATCAATCAAAATTCTTCCTATAGGATAATATTTGTTTTTATTGATCTGACTAAAGTAAATTAGTATCAATCTATTTTAATTTTGGGTAAATTTTAATTATATAATATGTGTATATTTATTTTCAATTTGAACTGTATAAAATATTAATGGAAAATATTATATCAAAACTTAATTGATTTCACGAGTTATGATGAAAATAAATAATGAAATAATTGTATTGTTTTCAATTAAGGATTAATTGATTATATAATATTACACATTTAATTATATCAATATTATTTAATAATCAGAATTGTTATATTGACTATAATATATTTTTCATCTTTTTTTCCTCCATGGAAGATAAAATCCCACATCTTCTGTAATATAGAAATAACTGGAAACCACTACCAAGAGAATGGATTTTACTCAAAACCTAATTAAAATTCATTATTAAAAACCCGTGAGGGCACCGTGAATTAATAATTATTGATTATATATAGGAAAATAATTATATTTTATGTGTAATTTGAATTAGGATATATATATCTAATTTAATATATTCATTTTAATCTCTTCATATATTCTTATTAACAACATGAATAGAATGTAAAATATATAATATCAGGAACACATACAATGAATATATAAAATCTATTGAGATCAATCCCTCCAGTAAAATTTGGATGTATAGAAATTTTTTTAGACATATGGTAATATATAATATAACTCTAGTAAATAAATGATTTAATAAATAATGTTATAATCATTAACACAATGATTACTAATGTATCCAATATAGAAATATAATAACATTAATATATATTTCACACTAGATACTCATATTTTCATCATCAAATTATTCTCTATATACATACCATTTTACAGGATAAATAATTTCATAATTTAGGTTCCACTCTTAGGATCATTATGATTGTTCAATAATCACATAACAAATATCAATTATCATTATTAATATAAGTGGAATGGGGGAATTTGTCCTCAAAAAATAAATTATTTAAACATACCTTAAAAATTAAGTATTATTTTTCACACAGTATTGAGGGAAAATAACATGTGTATGTTATATTAATTAATTATGAAGAACTATTACAACATGGTTCTTGATAAAAAGAATTTACTAGATCATTTAAATTTTTCTTTACACCAATGTATGAACTATTTATCATACATATAGTAATGAAATTCATGTTATTTGTACTTAAAATGTCTAGGACCTTTATGTTTATTTTTGAAATTGAAACATATAGTGACATTCATTAGATAAACAGTGGGATTTTTGATCTAGTTGTTAATATTACACGACATGTGAATTAAATTTTGTTACACATGTGAATGAATGAAAATCCCTAAAAATTCATATATTATTATCTAAAAAAATCAGTGATTTATATAATTTTTAATTATAACCTATAAATTAGGAGAAAAATGAAATAACATAAAATAGTTAAAAAATAAAAAAAATTAGTATAAAGGAATATATATCATTTTCTTAATTATTTTCTTATAAAAACCCAAAATGGGTAAAACTGATAATAATGTATAAAATTTCATTTCAACAGGAAAATAGTTGGTATAATATCAATAAAAATAAAAGTAAATAATTTTTTATAGAGTTTTATATATCATCTTATATAAATAGTTTATAAATTTATATAGTTAAAAAAATAATCCACCATGATAATGAAAGTGTATGAAATTTTGTAAATAAACAAATTATATAGGATGATTTTTAATAATAATATGATAAAAAATAATTTAATAACCTCCTTAAAAAGAAGATATCGGTCACACAATATATATAACAAATCAATTTTCCAATTTGAATTCTTTCTGTACTGCTCTAACATATTTGCAATGATTTTCATTGTAATATAATTTAATGTACATTGATTTTTAAAAAGGGGTAATTTTAAAATATTTAGACCTTATAAATACTAATAAATCATTTTTAATCAATAAAACCTAAACAACGTGATGTTTTCAAAAAACATCAATAAAAATGGATATTTTACCTTCCAAAATCATCCACATCACTAATAATAAATACATTAAATATATCTAGGCTAGACACTACCACCTCAATCACTCTATACAGTCATCATTAATTTTTTTTCATATTTTAAATTTATTTAGTGATTCAATTGATTATAAGGACTCTTATTTCATAAAATGATTCCAATATATATAAATTATAATGCACTAACCATATTCATTACATAAATAATTGAAAATAAAATGCTAATCACATTATTTCATTCAAAAATATATTTCAGTATCAATTTTTAAGAATATTTGTTCAAAAATCATATATAAAAACCCATATAACACATGGTGGTCACTCCAAGATTGTATCCATTTTTTTATTAATAATAAACATTTTAAAAGTGACATAAAAATAATTAAGTCCATTATTCTATAAAATATAAAAAAACATTTGAATTATTCACCATTATCTTAATATTCTTTTTTGGTATTCTAGGAATTATTTCACATGAAAAGCATGAAATTGTATTTTAAGAAAACATTTAAACTCATACTAATAAAGGATAATACATTGATGAATAATTAGGAATCGTCTCTATACCACTCTAACATGTTGAGTAACCCTCTCAGTAACACTAGTAATAATGATCATGATCACATTTAGAGTAACTATCAAATTTAAACATGATATAAACATAATTGGTTTACAATGTGTAACCATAAATGTAACTCTTATAATAACCATCACAAATATATATGGAGTATCCATTGATTTATATTACAATAACATCATTGTTGAACTGTAATCATTAGGCTTCATCCATTTACATAATGCATTAGAGTTATATAATGGGGATCAACCATTTAATAATCAATATTCAGATCACTCTTGATCTATAATGGTATTCATGCATTCATTTAATCTATATTAGAATTAATCATTTCTCATTTCGTATTATTCAGAACCAAATTATGAATACAACATTTTTCTAAAACAATTATTCATAAAAAATATAAAAATATTTATTAGACCCACATACAAAACACATTCAGATATCATAATATTTTTTTTAAAGATAATAATAAATAAAAATTAATCCCCTATTGACAATAGGGTATTTTAATTTATTAAAACAAGAATTTTTATATAATATGAAAAAATAAAAATCGATTTAGATGGAAAGAAAATCCATTATTGTCGTATATGATATATAATAAATTTTTTTCTTCCATATTTATAAAATGTAAAAACAATCCTTAAATTATTAATTTTGGATTACATTGATTGATATTAAAAAGATATACAAATTCTATATTATTTTTAAATTATGCAGATATAAATACATCAATATAATATTTTTAAAATATAGAAAAATAATAAAAGTTTTTAAAGGGAACCATAAAATGATTATTTAAAAAAGATAGTCCCATAGACCATTTCAAACTCATCATATACATTATTTATCTTAATGAATAGTAATAATTTTTAAATTAGTATCATTTTTGAGAATGTTTATCATGTTTATTATTATATTTATTTCATTTATTATCATTTCATAAATAATTACTAAATAATGAATTTTCATGTTGGTTGTTTTGATTATATTTGGTTCATATGTAAAATTTTTTTCTGCTTAATTAACTATGGTCAATTATAAAATTGTTAAATAATATATATATATATATATCTATATTAGTAATAAAATAATTATCAATTTTTCACATCATTAACACATTTACATCATGAAATTATTTATGTAAATTTTTTTTACCTATTATAAAATTGTGGTGATGATAGGACATACATACACATGAGTAATATATCTATTATTTCAATGATCAATATAGATAAATGGTAATTTTATATATTATTATTAAATTATTATAACGACATAGTTTAGATTATGTTAATTATTTCAATATACATATATATATATATATATCATCATTGTGATGTGGTGATTACAGAATCAGTGACACATCATCAAGGAGGTAGCTGTCCAAATGTTCACATGATTAACACATTAATTTTTTTAAGAATAGAATTATATGAAATTAAATTATATATTATAACATAATAATCATAAATATTTCATTAATAATATATATATATATATATATATTATTTAAAAAACCTAATTATGTGTGATATTTGATCTAAGAATGTTAATTATAATGGTTCTAGAGGTGGTAGTCCACCCTACGCACAAATGATGGATGTATTTCCCATTTGATGAATTTTGAAGATAGAAAAAGGTTACGATAATATTATAAAAAACCTTTCTGATATATATGACCCTTATATTGTTATCTATTTTTTTATCTGATTTTAATAATGTTATGTATGAAATAAAATAAAAACTCTCCATCTGGAACTATGAATATTTTTTAGGAATCATTCCATGATTTTCCACTAATGATCGACAGTAATGGTATTATTCCCAATCTATTCCTACTATGATATTTTTGGGATAATAGTATTTTATTTTGGTTGATAATTAATTAATATTCATTTTTCTAGATTTTTATAAAGAGGTGAATTTTATTCTATTATAATATACGAGAGGGGTGCCTTTTAAAATTCATAAAATATTAAATTTATAAAAATTAATTTTTTTCCAAATGGAAAAAAATTATATAATTAAAATATCTAATTATTATGAGTAATAATAATCTCATTTAATAAATTCTGGTTTTTTTGTGAATTTTTGTTTTACATTACAATTTAGTTTTAACAATCTATTAACAAATTTCACTCTTATCAAAAAGAAAATATATTTTACTCACTAATGGTCATGATAAATACCAAAAATGGTGATACATAACATTAATGGGACATGAACGATATTTTAAAGCCAATAATAATCACTATATAAATTATATAATATTTATGATCATTATATCATCGAATAAATTATTATTTTCATAAAATATCTATCAGGTATATTTTAGAACTATGCTTTTAATTTTAATTTTATTATACCAATAAAATAATTGAAATTATAATAACATATTATAACACAAAATTCACATTATATATATATTTATAATTTTTGGGTCACATTATGTATTTCATAGTTTATACATTTTAGTAAATTGGTATCATTTATTGTAGTTTGCTATTAATCGAATAATCAATGACATTGAATTGTGTAATAATTCTCAATTATTATTCAATATATTGAAATTAAAATAAAATTTATAAAATAAGGATGTGTCAATTATATCTTGAAAATAAATTTATATCAAACATATCATCTTTTTTTCCGGATTTCCTAAATATTAAAGTTATTTTAAAAAAATAGTTACATTTTTTAGTTTAATTTATATACAATATTATAATGTTAATAATAACCCAATAATGGAAATAAAATAACATGTAAAAAATTATTTTATTATTATTTATGAAATAGAGTAACATAATAAAATTAATGTAGGTTTTTAGGGTTATTTTCTCCTTCATATCAAATATTATGTAAAAAATAATTAATAAATTTATCATTTACCATGGTAGAAAAAACTATCATGATAATACTCATAAAAAAAGAAATAAAATATTAATTTTTAAAAATTAAAACCCCATGATTCCAAATTTTGAATTTATTTTTTAAAAAATTGAATATTTATACATAAAATGTAAATACTTATTTTATATATATGTAATTAATTATATATTTAATTTAAAAAAATAAAATTTATAAATTACATTATATAATGAAATGAAAATGGTGTTTTAGAAAATCAAAATTTCCAAAATTCACTAGAATATTAATCATTTAAAAAAAATCAAATAAACCCATCGTAAAATAATTTAGAAATAATTAATTTAGAAAATATATAAAATTTATAATATATTTATATAAAATTTTGTTAAAATTAATATATTTTTTTCACTAAAAAATAAAAAAATCATTTTTTAAGGAAAATTAAATTTGAATCGTAAATATAATTTTGTAAAATATTCTATATAATAATATATTGAATAAATTTATATTTATATGAAGCATTATACATACTTTTCATAATTTTTAATAACTATTTGTATGATCTAATTTATTATCTATGACATAATGGTAATATTTAAATAATAATATTTATATAAGGTTTCTGCACTCTGTTGTGTATCTTGTACTATTTTGAAATTATTAATTTTTTTATATATTTTTATTTATTTATATAATATTTAATATATAACATCCACCCAATTTGAACTCATTCATGATAACAAATTTTTTTATATAAAATTTTGTTGACACCCCACATCAAGGATAATGTAAATTAAACAACATCTTGAAATTAAGAAATGAATTGCAGTGGTTATTTTGAATAAAAAAAACTGGGTTTCAAAATTTGATGATATACGTGGGATGTGAAAATATAAAAATTGATAAAAAATTGATATCCAAGTGACGATGGATCATGATATAGGAAATTTATCCTAAAAAGGTGAAAAATATTTATAATGACTAAAAAATAAAATATAAATAATAGATTGAAAAAAAGAATATATATTCCTGAAAAATGAAGGAAATATAATATCATATTTTGTCTGGATAATTTTCCATTGTGTAGAGGTATTCTATTAAAATATTGAAAATTACCACATGTAAATATAGAAACATTATATGTATAATATCATATTTTAGTAAATTTAGACCATCATCTCTTTTATGTATCAAAATGATGAAAAATCAAGGAAATTTTTTTTCCTGAGTAATAATCTATAAATTAATCAGATCCTATACATACAAAAATATTTATCAAAATATTTCTTTTACCTTTTTCACATTGAAAAAACAATAAATTTCTATTTATATTTGAATATTTAAGAAGTTGGTACACATTTTTATCCTAAAAAACATCAATGTCCTAAATTAAATATTAGCTACAAAATTTCTTTCGAAATAATTTAATATATAATAGGACATAATATAATTAAATTTATATCTACTATAATTGAAATCCAATTAAAAGAAGTATTTGAAATCATATTTTTATGAGACTAATTTAGCATTTACCACCATATAACATCTCTCACATATAATGCCTCACCATTAAACAATTATATATTGGAGGGTTATATAATATATAAAATATAATGATTATTGTCCATAAATATCTCAATCTATATAAAGTGAAATTATTTTTAGGTATTCATATAGAAGATAATAGAACAATTATTTATCTAAATTAATTCCATAATATCATATATTTTTACTCAAAATTACAGTTATATTGGTTTTTAATAACATTAGAATCCTAATAAACTAATCATTATTCAATACATCGAAGTATATTAATGAAAAAATATGTTCCCAAATTATAATTACACATAATTATGTGACTATTGAAGATAACATATAATGTAAATGTTTTCAATAAATGAAATAATAATTTTTAAAATATAAATGGATTATTCCTCAAATTATAAATCATCTTAAAATTTTGGGTTATATACACCTAAACCTAAAAAATATATCTTGAAAATTAATTATTCATTTTTTATACCATCACATAAATCAACAAATGATTGATAATAATTTTATATATACGGTCATCCTTATGTAATATTTCGTGATTTCTTATATGTTGACATTTTAATCATTCAAAATTATTCATAAATGACTAACCATAAACTTCTATATTATTCCATAACACTTCCTCCCATGATGAATAATATGAACCACATCCTCAAATTCCTCAATATTAGTTTACCAGAAATGATATGATCCTTAACAATAATATGTCATTTTTAGTTCCATTATTTTCACAATAATGGAAGTTTCATAGGATAAACATTTCTCTAAATGGTGTGGGGGATACAACTCATCATATTTATACATATGAAATAAATTATCATAAATACAATAATCCTTACATTTCAAATATTAAATTAATTGATTATTATAAACAACATAATCCTTCATCAAACTAACATAATTCATCCTTTTCCGTAAAAGTTTTCTGCTTTATGGCCACGATTATCACACACAAATACATCATCTTATTCATTAGAGAAATTTCCCTAGTCTATTTTTCACAAATTTATGATACATATGACATCGGTTAATTTTAAATTTATAACCATTAACATGATAAATTAAATGTATATTAGTTTATATTTAATTTTATTATTTGAAAAAATGAACAATAAATATTTTTTAAATAATAATTTTTTATATTTGGCCATGAATATACATAATATTATTTACAATAGTCCCCATTTTTTTCTCACTTTTATTCAGAAGAAAATATACTTTCTTCTCACACCTATTGTAACTTTAGATCCTGCATGATCTATCGATTTATTAAATTAAAATGGTTAGTGTGAGAATAAAAAAATCATACTAAAACATATAGTGATAATGATAAAAACTAAGATATCAATTTCCATGGACTGTTAATCTATTTTCTGTTTTTCTAAAATATTATCAATTCATGAAAAAAATAACTCCATTATTTTTATATATGAGTTTTGATTTTTTTTAAACCACCTCATAACATATAATGTTATCCAAACCATTTTCTAATAGAAACAATAAGGACAAGTTCTTCTATACGCCATATTCTATACAATATAATCAATCATTCACATTTGTTCAGTCTAAAATATATTTTTGGATTATATTTTTATTCAAGTATTTCAAAACTATTACATAACAACCCATGTATAATATATTGGACACATACACATATTGTATATTTTATGGAAAAAACATAACCTTCAAAATGGTGCTTGTTTTCTATTCATGGAATGTGATAATTAATTTCATCATAACATCTTCTTCCATTAACCATATATAGAACCTATGTAATAACATTTTAAATATATTGAGATAAAAAATAATAGAATGGTTTATGAAAATAATGATTTCCATTAGTCTTGTTAAAAATATGAAAATAGACTAATCATTTACCTTTATCTTAATATTATTTGATCAAATGAAATAAAAATATTTATCTAGTAATTTCATTAGAAACATATAATTAATAGATAATTAATATAGTAAACTAAATTTTCACCTTCATATCTCTCTTTTACGTGGGTAACCCTCATGGTTAATCATGGAAGAAATGTCATAGTTATATTTAGAATAGAAATCTCATTTATACTTGAAATAACCTCTATGTTTATAAATTAATAAATAATCACAATGGCACATAAATTACCAATCATGTTTATACTAATACATCAAATAATATTACCAAAATATATTTTCCTAAAGCTATTCATTTTACTTGATCATTTTAAAAAATGTCATTATTAGATAAAAAGGGACTCACCCTTCATAATAGTTATACTAGGACACCTATACAATATAATGGGTATCAAAAAACTATATGATACCTATAATGCACACAAAATTTTAATATATAATTCTCATCTATATATTCATTAATGAATCATTTTATTATTTATCTTTTTCACATAAAACTATTGATAAAATATTTTAATATGATAAATAAAAAACTCTTAGATATAAATATATTATTTTAATTTAGAAAATATTTTTCAACATTAATATACCTAGATAATTTAAATAGGGGTTCCCATTGTATAAACCATTAAATCATTAAATATATGGAAAATGTAAAATAATGGTTATAATTTCATGAATTTTATTGTCTTTATATATTCTAAAATAGCATATTAATCATTCCTTATCTAGATAATGTGAAACAATTATATAAAAAGAATGTATATTAAATTAATGTAAATAGTGACATGAAATTTCAATTCTAATTATATTATAACTATTTAAAAAATCCAATAAAATAATTTTTAATATATAGATAAGAATGATAAAGGGTGTTATAGGGGAAAAGTAAACATGGGACTTCTAAAATAAATTCTAATACCTTGTGTCTGACTCATCATGTTTGTTATTTATCATAATGAAAATGAAATATATAATATATTTTTTCATTAAGTAGAAACCTTTTCTTGTAATTTATTCCATTTACATCTCTCATAACAATGTTATAATCATTTACAAAATCATTTTTGTTCATTTCAGATGTTGCCATGATATTTGATTGATAAGTGTAGAATTTATTCAATAGACTGACTATAGTCATGGATATAATTATTCCCTCTTGTCCCGATTAATAATCACAAAATATTTTCCACGTATATAAATAAATTATACATTTATTTCAATCCATATCAATTGTTATAAAAATTGAAAAATATTATAATCATTGATAATATAGGGAATATATGCGTAAGGGTATCATTTTAATTTACCAACAATCAATATGAAATGTAAATAATTAATATTTAATCAAATCATAATGATTAAAAAATCAAAAATAGAATATTAATTTTTTAAATATAATATATATATATATATATATCATTGAACTTAAATAATAATGAAAAATTATTTACATTTCATCGTATTGGTGGTCGTCCAAACCTACACATAGATAAATTTATAATTTTTTAGTGAAGGATATTGTAGTAAATTAATTAACGTATTAAAATTTCATGTTGATTTATTTTTAATAAATAAAATATATATACATTACTAAAATCATTATCAAAATATGATATTTTTAGTGATAAAATTAATTAAACTCGTCCATGAGGTAGTGCACTATTATACACATGGATGAAAGATTCCATTAAGAATTGATAAAGGATAGAGGTGGGTATTATAAATTCATGGACTAGTTTAGTATTGAGGATATGGATATGTAAATGTATAGAAACTATAAACATCTATCTTTTTCCCAAACTATTGAATTGAATAGTATTCATGGAAAATGAGATATATACATGAATTTCACATACATTTGAAAAAAAACAAAAAACAATGTTTTCTATTAGAAAATTATTATTTCAAATAGAATATCCATGCATAAATATTAAAAAGACAACCTTTTCTCCATTGGAAATTAAATCATAAGAAATTGTCCGGATTGTATTATCATTATGGGAAATAATAAAATTTAATATCTCATAAATATATTATAGTAATAAATATGGAATGGAAAATGACTAAAATATATGAAATTTTCAGAAATAACATGTACATAATATAGAATAAATTAATGGCGATAAAATAAAAAAAATATCAAAAATAAATTGACTTAAAATATTCCCATGGATATTATTAGTAATAAAATAATAACACAGACACCAATAGAAAATCTTATAATGACGTGATGAATACTATATGTCATTAAAATCACATTTTCCTAACCATTCACGATATAATTTATATTTCGTTGTAAAAACCAATCAATTTATTATAACTGATTTGTCTCATTAGACATTTTGATTCTTCCTGGGTCAATCAATAACCATACCCAACATTTAACAATGTAATTAAAATTCTGTCCTCCTATTAAATTTTTGAGAAATATTCAACTTAAAAGTTCATATTAGAAAACATATGATTGGTTAGTACATACCATAATAAAATAAATGTGATCAGGTACATTGGAATGTAATATGGTGACTATTAATAAAATAGAACATTATCAATAAAAATTATCATTTATAATCATGATATGGAAGATGAATTATATCAATCTAATATTCTATATGTTAATAATAAGTTCAAGAATATTTTGATGTTATTTATGAATAAAATAACAATAATAGTGTCATTAAAAAATCAAATTTATTTAATTATAATTTATTTTATATAAAAATGTATAAGAAATATTTTTACATAAAATTAATTCATAATAAAAATTCATATTCAGAAAATAATATTCATACATTGAATATTTCCAATTGATCAAAATGTATCTCATGTCTTAAACTAATAATCAATGATTTCATTCCCATTTTCAAGAACATAAAAACATGTATTGATTGGGAAGTGACATATATATATATTCATTTCAAAAATATTAATAATAAATAAAAATATGATTAATTTTTGTTAATATGTCATTTACCTAATGTAAAATAAATTTAAAAAAAATATTTTAAAAAATAGTTTCAGAAGAAAAATAATTTTCAACTAAAGATAGTAATGAATTCTGAATTTCATAAAATGATTTTCGAAACATACTAAGTAAAAATGAATGTAATAATATTAATATTACTTAAAATTTTCATTATTAAAAATAGTATATGTATGTGTTATAATTTTTTGATATGATTTTTATAAGTCTTTCAAAAGATACATTTACATCAATAATCTATAATAATAATGTTATTGTAAATTACAAACTTAACACATTTATAATGTTCAAATAATCTGTCCCATGAAATAAAAGACATAAAATAAAACATTAAAAATCATCAAAACTAAAAAAATAATTCTATATAATATCCAAATTGGTAATATATACAATATTTAGATGAATATGAGGTAAATATGGAATATGTATCATTTTATTAAAAGTCATATGAGATCCCCATACTATTACTATTACTTTCAGTGTATGTGTCACATATTATTTTATAATAAATATATATTTGATAAAATTAACTACAGAAACATAATATTATAGATAATTCCAAATATTTCTTAAATAAGACTCTTTATAACTGGTTTATTAACAATATAATTTTTAAATCACTATTTCTAAAAATAATGTTTTCACTTTTCACATGTTTTTTGGTTCAGTGAATTTTCATTTTTCATTCTTTCACATTATCATTAATTTAAACCCTGATATTAATATCTTATATATATGTATAAATTATCATTCCATTTTTTGTAATTTATAAAATATATAAATATAAAATTGATTATAGTTTTCATAGGGACAATAATTTAAAATTACTCAAGAATATTGAGTTCATTTTTATTGATGAATGGAATAAATGATACAAAATATTAATTGTATTTTATGAAAAAATTTAATTTTTATATATTATTTATGTTAATTTTCTAAATATTAATTATATTTCATGTTAAAATAAAATGAAAATAAATTCACATCATATTATGGAGGAGGTAGTCAACATGTACAAATGACCTATGTTATTGCTTTCTAATATCTGAGAATTTAAGAACTTATATGTGGTAATATATATCCATAAATATTATTTCTTAATTAAATAAATCATTACTAACTTCCATGTAATTAATTAGTTAAAAATGAAATGCATCACTCCAAGAGGTGGTATTCCACCATACACACAAGCGGCGTTATCACAAACCCAATAAAATTGAATTAAAGATGTTATATGTAAAATTATTATTAAAAATTAAAATAATTTCACAATTATCATATAAGTTAGATAAATATATCATTATATTTGTCCTTTAATGGTGGTAACGAATGAAAAATAAAATTGATCTCCGAGGATATAATTCGCAATACACACAATTGACAATTTCACTTTCCATTTGATGAATGAGGCGAATGATAATGGATCTTCCATTAATATAATATAATCTTGTAATTTGATCGAATTTGCTATTATTGTGTTTTTGTGATTCAATAATGATTGACTATTGTGGAATGAAAAATAAAATAAATATGCCGATTATATATTTTATCTCATATTTGAAGAACTCTTTAGGGAATATATCAAAAACATTACTAGGATGTATTTATGACAATACCAAGTCTTATAGCTTGTTTTTAAAATATTACCAGAAAATTCAGTCAGAGGAAAAATTCTGAACATTTATTAAAGAAAAGAAAATTCAATAATAAAGTAGTCCAAAATGAAAATACAAGTACATATCATCTTAGTCCGACCCATCACCATACCCATGATAAATTTCATCATCTACAGTAGCCGGTTCCCATTCTAAACTGTCGTAATGTCGAATGATCTTGGCATACTTCTTTTTAAGGTTTAGCTTCTCCAAGGAGAGAAGCTCCTTAGAAGACTGTGCAGCCCAGGCTTTCCCCCCAACAGATCACCTGGTATTCATTGGCTTTGGCAGATAAGAATAATCCCTCCTCGGCCTTCTTCGTGGTGGGGTCGTCATCACTTCCGCATTTCCAGACACCTTGTCTTTCGCACCCTGAACAACATCGCTATAGGATGTCTCAACCTTGCCGCCTTCATTTTCTTTGTCATTATCGAGACAATCCCCCCATTATCCAAAAATGTGAAAAACACGGTATTCCTCCTGCACACCCTGTTCATGCTGAGATTGAGAGTTAGAATCCACCATATCAAGACACTATGAATGTCCTTCAAGTTCACACCCAACATTTGTCCCCTTTTTCCCAAAGCTGTCACCAGCAACAACCTCCAGTGAGATGCTTCCAACATCTTTGACAGCCTCCTGCCCTTGAAAAGGTATAGAATGACCTCCTCGATCCACAATACCTTGCCCCACCGAACCATTTTCACCAACAGACACAACCCCATCACAGTCTAACACCAAGTATTCCATCACCAATCCAGTAAATCAGTAGTTTAGCTCAAGATCAGCCCTCTGATTCCAAGACCGAGTCTATAGCCCAGTTGGATCCTTCACCTGCACACCAACCTGTTTTACAGACCCATGATCAGTAGATGGCTCTTTCACTATCACTTCCTACACAGCACATTCGCTGCGGATTGCAACATCATGCAAGGCAGTACTCTCCATCATTCAACCAAAAATACTATGATCCCTATAAATATTCTATTGATCACCCTCCAAAGTGGCCAAATTTCCCTTAGAAAATGTCGGATTGCAATCACTATCTTTAACGAAGACTGTGACTCCATTTCAAGATCACATTTCAGTCTGTCAAACACCTGAATTATAGTTGAGTTTACAGGCATCTGCGCCGTATTCAAACCACTAGCAGGGCCCAAAGCATCATCAATGTGAGCCTTCATCATCCCCCTCTTTCATGTCCAATAGATTGTGCATCAGCCAGATCACCTTCAGTGCATATAAGGTCTAATCGATCTCCTTGCTCAGGTGAAATTCCAAAATTGAGATACAATACAGCTTCCATAGGGCCACCCATCACAGCCACTTGAGTCGACCTCACAACAGCACACACCCCAAAACCTTCCCCACATTGTCCATCCATCTCCTGAGAGTGAGCATCCAACCCTACAATGCGGCAAACAACCTCCAAATTCCCAAGACATCTGCATTTCACACAAAATTTCATCCATGACTCAAAAAACAACCTCCGAAATCCATCTAAACTCCTTCTCATCCGTGATCCAGACACAACTCATAGGGGGTCTCGCAACGTCTACCTCAACACATATACTCAGGCAAAATGGATGAGACACTGATTCAGTCTGTCGATCTGTGCAAAGAAATCATCTAATCATATTTCCAATTGCACACAGAATCGAAGGGTTTTGAAAAGAATGTGTGAGACCGAGAAGACTTACCCACATAGCAATCGACGAAGGGTCTCGCTTCATATGAATACCAAAATCCCATCGAAAGAAATAGAAATAAGAGTTGTCGCACCTTCTTGAAGCCCTGGACCAAGCAATAATCAAATATTCCTCTAACCCAAACCTAACCACATTGTGTCTTCGATAGAATAAACCAACGACCAGACACTCACGAATCTCCCAAGATTTTGAGATGACCTGGGAATACGCTTCCACTGACGGCTGATGAGGATGGAAATAAACCACCAGGGTATGCTTACACAGATTCGCATCACAGTTTTTCTCTGTCGGGAGCAGAGACAACTGCGGCGCTTCTGGGTTATTTTTAACTCTTAAATTATTATATTAACCAATTGTAAAACCAATTTTTCCTTAACATAGGAAATTATTTTTACAATTATTGTACTTAATTACAATAAAAAATATTGATCATATTAGATAATATTATATTTTATAATTTGAAATATGTAATCCAATTTACCAAATTCATTTCTTAGATGTGGTGGATTAAAATTTCAAGTTAAACCAATAAATACGATGAAAACGTATCATTCTAAAAAATGTAATTAACATTATGTAAAGATATTATTTTGAAATTTAACATAAATATTGATCATAGTGATATAAATTAGACAAATAATAATATAATTGAAATAATTATACTCTATAATGTTTTCGTAATTTGATTTATCTTTTTATGTAATTTAATCAAAAGGATCATTTTTCTTAATAACCATTATTTTTCTTTATTTATCAAAAAAATTATATAATTTTTCTTAGAAAATACACTCTATGATAATAATATTATTATTATATCAATAATTATGTTAATTATTAAAAATAATTTTATCAATGTGGTATATATAATTATAATATAATCATTATTTGATAAAACCTATCATAATAAAAATAAATTTCCCCCAATATATTTATATTTTCTTTGAATTGATTTTTATTTAGACATATTAGAAATTGATATCGATGAAGTTTATTTTACATGTTTTAATAACATATGATTATCATTTTTATTAATTAATATTCATACTCAATAATTTAATTACACAGTTATAATGGTAAGGTTTTAATACTAATTTTTTAATAGATTATCATGTTTCCTTTTATCCTATTGTCATATACATCAAAAAATATCATAGAGTTTGAAATAATTTAAATATAAATAAAATAAAATTATCATAGTGTCACATAATATTGTATTCATCAAGTCATATATCATATTTTATATTGGAAAATATGTACATATTTTAAATGATAAGGGTTTTACATTAGAACTCTGATAAAATAGTCTTTTTCCACAAATTTAAATCATGGTCATTAAAAAACAGGTTTTTTTGGAATTTGAAAATATCTGTTTTGGAAACTCCTATCATAAAAAATGTTAATAAAATATCTTTATGATAAGTGTAAATGGTATTTTCAATTTCATATAAAATTACAGGTTGGATGAATTTTATGTAAGACAATATATATGGTAAATAAATATATAAACATAGAAGAAAATCATAATTCCCAAAAAATAATAATACATGGAGATATAGAACATCGGTCACAAGAATCTAAAAATTCATGAGAATGATAAAAAACATAATATAATAATTCTATGATGATTTAATAGTCCATATGATTTATCATATATATTTATAAAATAATATATTTATTAATTAAATATAATTTTCATGATGTTGAGGAATTATTCTACTGTCTAAAATTTTAATGAAATTAAATTACATGATATAATTTTATTTTATATAACATATTAAATATTTTTTTTCTTCTTGAATCAGTACTTACATAGACTCCATCACTATGAAATTCATATGACATTGATATTGTTTTCCCTATTGTAGTAAAATTATAATTTAATAGATCATTATCTCAGTAAAATAAATAAATGAGGTTCCTTCCATATATAGATATATTCCAAGGAATATGGAAATCACAAGGTATCTAGTGACACCCAAATATCATCTTAATAAAATATATTAAATTGTTTCCATAATTTTCAGAAAAAAATATGTAAAACTAAATTATAACTCCAATAATTCATAATAGAGGTCACTAAAACATATTTATATTCCCCAGACAATACAAATTTTCAATAAATGTCACATTAAAAATATTTTCATACCATAATAACCATAAAACCATATGGAAATCATGTGTACAACCAAATAAAAAACTAATGTTTTTTAAAACATTAAATTAATCTAGAAATATAGTAAACTCCATGAAAAATATCAAAATTCACAAACCAATTTCATTTTTTCCAATACAATCCTATAGATATATCCTTATCATTATCTTCCAACATCAGCCACATAATTATATCTGTCTTACAATAATAATTTTTTTTCAACAAAATTCAAATTACAAAGAATCAATAAACATTGCTTTCGATTCTAGTCACCATATTTTATTTAATCCTTATGGATAATGTAATGAAGTACAATATTTATAAATTTCATTATTTTTATACCATGATTATAATTAAATAAATAATCATATAACCTAAATCCGGAATCAGATCACAATAAAATTAATCATTTAACTTCATATTTATTAATATTAGATGAAATATAGTAGTATAAATGGTTTCATCTATGATATATTAACATGAAACATTTGGAATTCATTTATATAGTTCCCCATATCATTAAATGTTAAACAATTAACAAAAATTGTTTATTTCATAGACCTCCATTCACACACCTAATAGACTTTCTCCCCACACATAGTGAAATCTATCATTCCATTCAAGTAGGTACAATGGTGTTTCTTTTACAAAATAATCACAAGCGTGAAAACCCTTATTTCATTTACTCTATATATATGACTTTTCAATCCAATTCACTTCTTTATTTATGTAACATAAAATAAATATATATATATATAGACTTATTTCGTTATCATCATATTAGATGATATTATGTCATAATACAATGAGAATGTTTGTTACACTAGTTTACTTATGAATATTAGCTTAATATCGTCATGGAAATAATCATTATTTTACATTAGATTATGTTTATTGATAATTTTGTAAAACCTTATTCTAAAATAAACATAAAAACAATGAAAGATAATATATGATATGATTGATTATGTATCATAATCTATAATATGAAAACATGTGATACACTTACATAAATTTGAAATGATTATGCATGTATAATATCATAATCCTAAACATTGTTCATTTAATATTGTTTCTTAATCATATAATATTTTTAAATCCATCAAAAAAAATTATTTCCAAAATTATAATCCCAAAATATTCCCGATGATAATTAAAGTAGTTGTCTACTAAGACCACTTTTTATTTACTATTTAAAGATTGAGTCAGTCATAACTTTCCTTTTTCAATTTCAATACCTGAAAGGCTTAGTCAGAGACAAAGTCTCTGACTATTTATTAAAATTAGGAAAAAGTACAGCGAGCAAGCATAACAAACAAGAGCACGCAATTACATGTCAGAAATCATACCCATTGCCATATCCGTCGCCATCACCTGGATCAAGCGCCTCATCTGTAGTGGTTGATTCCCATTCCGAACATTCATACTGCTTCAGGATCTTTGCATACTTTCGTCTGAGATTTAATTTTTCAAAATACACAAACTCCTTTGTATAAATCATCCCATTGCTTTTACTAATAGAGTATCTATTAGACATCGGCTTTCGAATAGAAGAATAATCTTTCCGCTACATTCATCTTGGTGGGGCAGACACAACACCCTCATTCCCCGCTTCAACCTTCTTCCCAAACTGCACAACAACACTAAAAGAAGCTCGACCTTGACCATCATTCTCTTTTTCACTACCAGATATGTCCCCCCGTTTCTCAGGGACAACCACATTCTAGTAGCTTCTTCCATTCCCAACCTCCTCCTTCCCAACAGAACTGTTACTTCCAATCATCGCTAAACATTGTGGCTGCACCACAAGCCCATGGTATTCAATCATCCTATTCTATAAAACACCTTCTCCAGAAACAACATCTTGCGGATGCATCCCATGCGGATGCATCCCACATGGAAAATTACCTCCTTCAGTCCATGGAGAATCCTCTCCGAAAATTCCCCCTTGATCCAATACCTTATCACAAATCTTTCTTCCATTCTAATCACACACCAAATCCATACCCATCACCCCACTGCCTTTCTTAGTAGGTGTGACAGACATCTGGCCAGGAGCCAAACCAGGATCAATCTAGCCCTGACCCTCTTCCAATTCTTCATTCATCAGACCAGAGAAAAAATTTATGACTTCGATACACTCCACCTACTGCACATGCTGTGTCTTCAGCCCAGGAGAAGCCCTCACCCATCTACCAGCCTCCTCGACCGAAGTATCAGCCTATAAGGCCAAAGCAGATCCTTCCACAGCCTCCTTCCCCCTCACTGGTACCAATTCATGGATTTTGATCACTCCAACTGAATTAACAACTTTATATACTACATGAGGTACCCCAAGATCATTCCTAAGTCTTTCAAAAACCTCATCAACCCTCGGGTTCAGAGGCTCATTCACTCCTCCCATCCGCCTTCTAGCCAGTGAACAAGGCTCAATTCGAGCTTCCATACCTAAAACTTTCTTCCCCTACTGAACATTTAATGCCATCACTTCTGTAGCCATTGAGGCTACAACCTCCCATGGAACCACCCTCCTGCCTCTGCAATTCTCCCTCAATTGTCCAACTTTAAGGCACTGACAGCAGTAACTAAACAATGACTCACAAACAACGGACTTCTTACATCTAAACTCCTCACTCACAGCAATGAAGATCGACTCAATCGGCGGTTTCAATAGATCCACTTCAACACAAATTCGTGGCGATATCGGATGTCAAACCACCCTAGTTCTTTTGTCCGAACATAAATAGCGACCAACACGATTTCCTAGCATGCGAATAATTGAAGGATTCTGAAATGGAAGTGGTAGTTCTGGAAATCTTACCCAAATTTCCATCGTCGAGGAATCAAGCTTCATAAAATGATATTAGGACCATCTGAAGAGTAGGAAGCAACAACCGTCACTGGTACGTGGGGCAGAGGACCAGGCTATGATCATATCTTCCTCCGACTCAAAGCAGACCATTATGTGTTTCGAGTCAAGAAGACCGAGAGTGGCACACTTCTGAAGATTCCACGAGTCGAAAATAAATCGAACAAAGAAATCCACAGGTGGACGTCATTGTTTGAAGCGAGCTATCAGCGTTAGATTCAGGAGGGACAAAGCATCACTGAACTCCCGAGCCGTGACCGAGATTTGCGTAATCCCTTGATGTAACTCTGGAACTTTAGGGGAGAGAAAAATTTCAGGGAATGAAGGCAGAAGATCGGGCTATTAGAAGGGAAGAAATCCTCGATTACTAGAGGGCTGCAGAAATCCCTCCTCCACCGTAAGAGGAGGGAGCTGCTCGGGGGCAATCCCTGCCTATGGCGGCCATTCTCAAACCCTAGCATACTTAGTGTTCGCCATCCTCTCTTCTCAATTTCAATACCCTTAGGTATATCTCTGATAGAACCATGTCCTCATATAATATAAATAATAGGATTATTTCATGGAAAACCCATTAATATTTACCTTACATACAAATCAAGGTGTTATTATATAAGTAAAATTATAATTAACATAATTCATATGTTTATATTCGGAAATCTATGTTGTATAAAATAGAATTTCAGTTGTATCATCTGAACATCCTCTAATACCAAATGTAATGTTCCCTCACCTAGTATCATAGAGCCAGTGATTATATTATTCATATGCAAAAAATATAACGAATAACATCCAAGTGGACCAAATATTTTTGTAGAATTGTTAATCTAGATTAATATGTTAATTTTATATACTTTTGGATTTAATGTACACTCAACAATTTTTATTTCACAACTCCATTTTTCCACTAATCATTAACATTCTTATTAATAAAAATATATATCATTTTATTATCTGGAAAATAAAACATATTATTGGAATGATATTTTATGCATATAAATGATAAAAATAAAATAAAATATATTATCATTAAATTACATAATAAATATATATGTTAATAACATAAAAATACATAAAAATATTAAATTTAACTTAATATGGAAGGAATAAATGTTTATTATATAATTCCATACCAGTAAACATATGGGCATAAAAATATCTATGGATAATATAACTAATTGAATAATAATATATACATAAATTACTAATCACATAAAGAGATAATCTATAGTGATTGATATGAGAAATATACCATCCCAAAAATTCATAATATATATTAAATTGTTTTGTTATAAATGGTCATATTTGGCCATAGGATTTCTCTCAAGGACTTGCCGATGAATCTAGGTGGTATATTTCAAACCATATTTTTATATTTTCAAATAAATCACTTTATGTATGAGTGAGAACCTAAAAAACTCATTGAGGCTATGTGAGAACCAAAAAATGAAGAACAACAAGCAATGCCATGTGTCCATGGGAATACACCATTTAAGGCATGTGATAGAACCAATCTAAAAAAATAGAGGCATAGTATAACTGTTATAATGAGATTCATCAAACCAACAATAAGATACCAACATTACAAAAGAGTACCCCAAACATATCTTCCATCATTTTAGAGACCAACACAAAACCAAATATCCTAGTATCCATCACATATAACCAAGATGGGGTTGGGTGAGAAGGAACACATAGAAACGAAAGATAAAACAAGGAGAAAAAAATCCATCCGCGCACAAATAAGAAACAAAAGTGCAAGAGGACAAACTATTTATCAATTGAGAATTGATTTGGCGAGGAGAAGATCATTGACACTAAGCATTCCTGCAATGACTATCCATGTCCGCATACAGGCCCATGTCTTCGATGAAAAATTAATTCCATAAATGAAAAGGGTGAAAAAAATTAAATATAGTAATTAATATTAATGAAAAAAATGCAAATTTATAATATTTTATCCATTGAAATAAACAGCAACACAAACCATCCAATGTAAAATGGTAAATGGTTATAGAATTGAAGATAATGTTATGAAATGATAATAAATAATCAAATGATTGAATAAAGATGATATAAATAAATCAAATCCTCACTAGATCATTTGTAGATTGCTTTTTTTTAGTATTGACATAATATTACATAAATTGTAATTAAAATCATTTTTCAAAAAATAACATTTTAACATTCAATGTAATTTTTTAATAACACATCAATGATATTTTTTTGAGAATTATTCATTATAAAATGCATTGATTTTTTTTAAATAATCTAAAATACAATTATTTTTCATTATGGATTAAAATTACAATCATTATATAATTGTTAAAATAATGATTCCTTTCACATTTTTAGTAACATAAAACCTGTAATTTTATTGAAAATTGAATGATAATTTATTTTAATGAAATTATTCAAAAATTAATTCATGGATAAATATAATTTTATTAAATAACTTGGATGATGATAAAATAATTTTTGAAATCGTATTTAGATATCATGGTTTAGAAATAATATTGATTTTCGATTAAAGGGATAAATGTAGAAGGATTTTCCAAAAATACATTCCAAAATCATTTGATGAAACACAGAGTGTAAACATGGTAATACAACATGAATGTTGCATGAATAACCATATGAAAATGTTATTTAATATGTTTATGATTGAAATTTAAAGTAATTCTACTATGTGATACTTAAAAATAATAAATCTCCGGTTGTATTTAGAATTTGAAATACACCAATAGTAATTACTGTCGAATATGAAATATGTGTCATAGAAGTAAAAGCGAAATGTGAAATAGATACCCTGGGATTGATATCATTAAAATATGTTTGAAACTCCTTTAAAATAAATATATGTTTATTATAAAATATTAATGAACATTTTCATTTATATCATTCCATAATTTATTTAATTGTGATACATAATCGTCTAATGGTGTTAAATTTTTTTTCATGTAATAATTTCTTTGTTTTAAAATTCTATTTTAGTATGGTAATTTTTTTCCATTTACATTATTCCCGAGTCGATAATATCCATATCTTTAACCAATATATATATATATATATATATATATATTTAAATATATAAAATTAATTTTAATTTTATTTAATTTTATATATAAAATATAATGATTTAAAATTTATTACACCATTCATATAGATTGTATGTCTTATGTACGAATGAAAAAACATTATGTCTTCCCAATTAGTGTAATGAATGGAAAATAAATTATAATTCAGATTTCAAGAATCGCTTTTATGTTATATATAGAATTTTTAGTGGTACAATCTATCATTATTATAAACCATTTAAAAAATTAAATAAACACATTTAAAATCGTTATGTGGAGGCGGTAATCCACACATAAGCATGTGTGACATTGTTGTTATCCAATAGATTATAATTGAAGAAGTTAGATGAAATTTTAAATATCCATATTTTTAATAGTTAATTAATATCACATATAGTTATTTTTACTAACTACATTGTAATATATATATAAAAAATGTATCACATCACTCCACGAGATGGTAGTTATCTATAAACTAGAGAAAAATTATCATATCCCCCAATGGAATTGAATATAAAAAATTATAAGGGAAATAAATATTTATTAAGATAAAAAATATGTATCATATAAATATGTTAAATTCCTAATTATAACCGTCCATGAATGATGGTTGTGGAGAACAAATTACATAAATTCGCGATGTAGTTGCCCAATGTAAACACAATTTATCTTTTCATTTCTCATTTTATAGATATAGAGAATGATATATGATATTCCATTATCATAATAAAATCTTAATATATGAATTAAAATTTATTGTAAGAAAATCATGATATATTAATTTTTTGGGGTGGTCCTAGAATAAATAAAATAAATATGAACGTTAATTAGTTCACCTATTATTTTATAAAAACATATAGGATTATTCCTGAAGAATTCATATGATGGATTTGAGAAATAACCATGGCCTATAAGATGTTAGGAGAGGAAAAATGAAGGTATTTGGATGTACATGATTAAACCATAGGGTTTTTAGTGCAATTTATAGATGATAGTGCTTGGTATTTAATTTGTAGGGGATATGAAACATTAAGTATATTTTTTAATAATACCTATTAACCATCTTTATTTAAAACACCATAAAAATTTACAAATGGAACACAATATTTTAGAGCCTTTCTATAACACAGAATGATTACCATAATATAATATAAAACCACATGAAATTATGGAATATTTAATTTTAAATATATTAAATATCTACTATTGCATTTCATAAACACAACACCAGTTTTAAATGAAACATGAAACTATACTAAAATATTATCCTTTAAACTAGATAGTTTTTAACCGTTAATTCAATATTATAGGTTGCTTAAGAAGTAATAAATTATGAATATTATTGGATTTACATATATTTAAAATAAATTAAATGGTTATTTAATTTTTAAAAATAAACTCATAACCACATGAATGGAAAAAAATTTGTAATCAATTATTAAAGTTCTGTTTACTCTTGTGATCCTCTAATAATTTTTGATGTATTTTTTTCCAAATTCCATAACGTTTTATGAAAAATTAATTTTTTTTCAAATCAATATCAAATAGGTGTCAGAAAATATTTTTTAATAATTTTCTTAAAAGGATAATTTTATAATTACTAATAAAATATTTTATTGTTGTCATATATCTTTTCAAATAATTTATTTAAACAGGTAAATTATATATTAAATTAGAATTATTGTAATTTTAATATAACCTAATATATAATTAAAATAAATTATTCTTATATTATACATGACCCACTCTCAGCGGACATTTTTTAATTAAAATTTTTAGCCTCCCATCCATATCCATATCCCCAAATTCACTCAGCATCCCTCTCGATTTCCCTCCCCCTCCATGGCTCACTTTATCCTTGACACCTTAAATAACCAAATCCCTTATAATCACCAACTCCCTCCAGAAATTCCTCCTTGAATCGTCTTGACACAACCCCAACCCCGAATCCACTCTCCATCAAAACCTCTACATATTCTTATACACCTCCATATACCTCCATCACTAACGTCATCCATGATTCTCTACACCACATCATCCCACTTTTCACCTATTATACACTCCCAATCTAAGTGAAATTTAACTCGGTCAGCATTCATCATCTGTATGAAAAACCGATTATCCATTTCCACAGATTCTCTTTAAATAATTAAATAACATATTTTATTTTTGTTCATCCATCCACGATTCACATATATTTGATCATTAATTTTATCCATGGCTCTCTTTCATTACAAAAACACTAATTTTCACAACCACATTTAAGATAATTTATATGTTCTGATTTTATTAATCTTTTATAAATATATTTATCCCATATTTCATTTATATTTTATAATAAACAATTCACCCCTCTATGTGCTATAGTGTATTCATTTCATGTATTTTATAATTATAAATAAACAAATATTTTCAATTATTATTCTTTTTCACTAATATAATATTTAATAAATAATATTTTTAGTGGATTTTTATCATTACCATGTTTTTAAAAAAGGAATTGTTAATTTAAATCGTTTGGTTTCTAGAATGTGAAGAATCATAACTGTAATTGTTATCTAAGATGTGATTTTGTGATCTCTTTAATGGAAAGATATGAGAAAATTATTGTAGAAAACTGTTTTCATATATTCATTATGAAGCTCAATGAAAATATATATGATTAATTATAAAAACTAATTTTACATTTTTTGCATATTAGATTAATGAAATTATCATAAGATCTATGTGAAATTATTTTCACCGCATTTTATTTGATAATTGGATATACCACCAATATTTCATTGTTTTTTTAATCATCCATGTTTTCATTTTTTATTAAATAAAATCATATATTATATTCAACACTAAGTTCATGTGTATAAAAAATTTCACCAATTTTATTATAGTAACATATAACAAATTAAAAATAATAAAAAATTATGTTAGACATTTTATTTAGTGAATATTTTATTTTATTTCTCTTCTCATTCAAAATTATCCATATTTAATTATTTGTTTCTATTAATGGAATCTGGTTCATACGGACTTTTCAGATTTACAGTATATTAAAATCAATACTAAATGATTTCATAATAGTTAGACTATCATTTTATGGATTGATCAGTACTACAATGAAATATAAATATTCATTTCCAACATAATGATAAATTTCAAAATATGAATAAAATATATATAGAGAATTTCATTTTTAGAAGAATTTATCATCATTTTTTAATCATTTTTTTCATTAGAGTCTTTCCTTGGAAATTAAATCAGTCCTTTAACCTATATTTTATATTTTATATGTATTCCTAAATAATATCAATTATATAACTAGATATTTATCCAAAAAATTATATTTATATTAAAAATGAATTCAACTAAATTTATATGATTTTTTGTTCAGTACTTCATTATCATTCCATTTAAATGATTGTACCATATATTATATTTGTAAGATTGTTTTTAATGTTATTACATATATCATATGTATACATTTTCATCCATAATTCTATATTTATTATTTATATATTTTGAAAATAATATTTTTAGTAATAGTTTTAATTTTTATATTTTTATTAATATAAAATATTACTACTTATTAGTTTTATTAATATAAATATAGTTAAATGTTTTCTTTTATTATTTTTATTATTGATCTCATTCTATATACATGACTATCCACATCAATATAAGAAAAACATTTTTAGGAATATATAGGATAAAATTATCTACATAATATTATTACAATTTATAACTACAT
The DNA here is from genome assembly GCA_963277665.1 of Viscum album. Classification (NCBI taxonomy): domain Eukaryota; kingdom Viridiplantae; phylum Streptophyta; class Magnoliopsida; order Santalales; family Viscaceae; genus Viscum; species Viscum album. The sequence continues at coordinate 493,961,251 of OY728162.1, forward strand.
TTAATCAATTATATATGACTTAGGACCCTGGAACAACCAAAAAATGGGAGGGGCCAATCAGGTTGTCATCTTTTTCTTTTAATCTAATCGATGTTGTTCCATTGATTGTAGGAACCTATTAAAATTGTCTAATATTATATGTAAAAAAACAAACACATGATAAAGATGAAAAAAAATTCATGGTTCATCACTATGGGATAGTCTATGAATCATATGTTGATAGGATTTCAATTGTACAAAAAACTAATAATATTCACTAGTTGTAGAGAAAGACTGTTCAGACATAGTCACTCTGTACCAGACACACTGCCTTTATTATGATTTTACATATAGAACTATGTTTCCTTAGAAAACATCCATTGGCTTCCCCATTTGTACTACTATAGGAGAATTCTAGCTCAGTTTATTGAATTGATGGTCTATTAAATATATTGTAATTGAAATCATTATATTTTTCTGTCATGAGGCACTACTTGCATCAACTTCATTAATTGATGTAACTGAAACAACATTTTACTTAAAACCAAATGCTCAAAACTACATTTCACGTAAGTCTTCATGAAACACCATTCACAAATCACCCATGCCATCACACAAAAAATTTCCATTTCCAATCCCCCATACCATTGTGGAACAAACTCATATGTGAATCTCACAATGTCAATGTAGTAAAACCCATCACTGTGATGCTCCCTTTTCCCAAAACCATTTTCCTTTGTTAAGACATTACAATTCATTTTATGATGCTCAAGATTTCATGGAATTTCTATTTAATGTACATCCCCATTAATTTTCTAATTCAAGAAATTCCGTAATTTCTGTGGAAAATGTTTTTCTAATGTGAAGAGGGGTATCCAATTATTTATAGGCTCTACCATTCGTGAAACTTTATTACCTCAAGTGCTTATTCATAATCTTTTAAATACATATTTTTGGGGATCTTTAATTTTTTAAGAACCATTATGATATGTCATTATCAATATGTTCTCCATGAAACCCTCCTTGGTTTCATGATAATACATTTCTTGTAGTCCCAAATTTCACTATAACACATTGTGATACTCCAATTCGGTGTAGTTCATGATTCTTGTCAAAATCATGGATCAAAACATCACAATAATTAAATCCATTTGATAAAACCAACCCTCATATCAGATCTTCAAAAAAATATTTCATTTTCAATATTTTTTAATTAAATATAGAAAAACCACTTTTCTATATGCTTCCAAATCTCCAATTTTTGGCACCCAAAATTTTGGAAAAAACATGGAAATGACAACACCTACCATACTAGTATCATCGTGAACAGTAAAATCTATTAACTAGTAAACTATCTAGTCTTCGATTGAGTATTGATAACCACCAAAACATATTACTTTTACAGTAAATACTATCCTTGGATGCAAACAAATGAAACCATCTATAAAACATATGTTTCTACTTTAGGCATCCACAATGTACTAATATGGAGATTTGATTATGCATTGTTATTTACTCCTCAAATATATTTTTTCTAGAATCAAACATGGAATTTGAATATATTTCTACACAATTAATAAATATATGCATCTATATTTTATTTATTCTGAATTTATAGTATGTGTTCCCTTATAGTGTAATATATTATTTTGACATATGAATAGAGTTTAATAATTTCATATTTTGATTGAAATATGAATCTACATTATGTGTTCCCTTATAAAGTAATATATTATTACGAAATATGAATCGGGTTTAATCATTTCATATTTTGTATGAAATATGAATCTACTGGTAAAATACATTTGATTCTTTAGAGGATATGATTATGTACAAATTAGGTTATCTTCCTTTAAAAAAAATTATTAACAGATAGACCATTTAAAAATTGTTATATAATAGTATTAGGGTTTATTGTGTTATATATAGCACAGATTACATTCAACTTATTTTTATCATGTTGATATGGAATCAGCAGTTCCAAAAAACAACCAATCAATTAATTTTCAGGCATTATTATGATCTCTGCAGGGAACTGAATAAATTGAATTACTGGGATTTATATCTAGATCCATCACCTCTAGAGCCTTCTATAAAACATTGATTTTTTTATAAAAATAAGAAAAAGAAGAAAAAATATAGATAATACTGATCTCTAAAAAATAGAATTTTCACAATGCATAATTGACAACATCCATTAAAGCACCACATGGTTGGTGCAACATTCTATCATTTATCCTATCATATATATCTTATTAGAATAACCTCTATAATATTTTTTAAATTTTAGTATTATTTATTCGATATAGGTTTTATATACACTTAATAAAATATTTTATGTTTTTTATTTTATTATTTTTCTAATAAAAATTTTATAAATTAAAATTTTAACATTAAATGGTAATCAATGGAATTATGAATCTTAAACAGCACTATAACCTGCTAAAAATTTTAAAATTGAATTATACACCATAAATTTTTGTTATACATATAAAATAATTAAAATTAAATATGAATCATAATCTTTATATAAATCATGAATTTAGTTTTTCTATTCTATAATGTTTTAGGTGTTTTTTTATTTTAATGTATATATATATATATGTGTGTATTCTTTATGAGTTTACGTAGTTGTGAAATGACTTTATTCTATGTAAAATACATATATTATTAACATTTCATCACATATCAATCAATTAATGATGTATTATGTAAAAATCATATCTAATATTTTCATGGGTTTCAACATTATCTTTCTTTGAATATCATATTTTATATAATGTTGAAATAATTTTTTTGTCAAGAGGTTACTCTATTCCCCCACATTCCAGATGACGATTAACATTAATCTGTTTTTGATTTCGATTGTTGTACTTCATCAAGTGTTATTTAAATATGATTATTTTAATAAATGTATAATCATATTTTAGTTTCACTAAAACAGAATTTTAAAAAACAATATCTATTTATCATTATTTCAAAATTGATTTTAGTTTTTTTATAAGTTTGTAAATTCCTCGTTATGACCGTATCTAAATTTTAATTCCTTAAATAGTAAGAATTTTTCATTCCAATGATTATTTATTTCTACTCTTCAAAAAACAAATTAAATTTTAGAGTGTTTCACTCAGGGGTGGAGTATTACTAAAATGAAGAAATAATTATTCTCTTTATTATTTATACCTATTGAATATATTAATACATGTCTCTTTATTTTATTTATTTTCTATTACATAACTTTTATCCCCTCATTAATTATTTTATGGATCAATATATGATTTATAACACTAATTATTTTTTTAATTATACTAATTCAAATCCGCAGGATGAATTCCCATTTTAAATTTCAATACCTTAGAAATTGTAAAAAAAATCTTTACTATTACTATGATGTCCAAACCATACCAACAATTATATCATTATTAATTACAAGTTAGTTTTTATTTAAATATTTTTAATATTAATATGGATTATTATGTTTTTATAATTGGAATACATTTTATTAAAATATACACTAGTTTATAAAATTATGACAACGCATAGGTAATGTCACAAACCAATATTCTTTCTCATCAAAACTGGTTCCCAACCTTGTCCAGGGAATGATGCTATGGGAATTACCGATCCCCACAGGATCGAAAAAAGTTATAGTGTATAAATATTTTATAATGGGAAAGATTTATCTGATGCGAGAATAATAAACGACAAAGAAAATAAATATTTAGAAAATAAAATTCACAACCATACAAGGTTCAATGAATTTCTAATTCAATGTTTAGTAGATTCAACCAAAAATTTGAAATTAAATAATTAAATAAATAGTGATAAAAACTAACTACCTCTATGTCACAATAGAGGCATCACTCTAGATTCATCACAAACACCATCAAGGAGAAACTCTTAGAAATAAAATAACTGTCACTAAACACCTTTGCATCACCCAGAAAAAACATTAAATGAGGTCAACACACACCTGAGGGATTACATAGGGTGTGAGCCAAATCCCAAAAGGATGCCACCCAAATAAAATTTTTCCCAGACAAAGCATTTATTTATAATCTAATATTCTCATTTAAGTAAAATCTTTTAGATCATTTCCATGAAACTAATATAGAAGTTAAATAGTTTTAAAAGTAAACACTTCCAAGGAAATCCAATTCCCAATAACATTATAAAAATAAAATGGGGATTAAATAACACAAAAATATCCAGAATGGTTCTACCTTATTCCAATAGATGGAATCACATGATATATAATAGAGAACCATGGGTAAATCTAAAATGTCAAACTAAATTCATTGGGATTCAAGGAACATTACAACTCAGTAAAATGTGGTATATAAACCTTGAACAATAGTGTTCTAAGACACGAGACACTGGAGAGTGTCACCATCCACAATTATTGTTCTCTTTAATCATTATCCATATTCAGTTAGTGTTTTCATCATCAACCCTGCTATGTGAAACTAGGTTGTATCCTACTCCATATCATTAGTAAGATAATACATGTCCATCTACCTAGTGACTCTCTTTACCTCGAGCTCAATTTCATGCTCACAAGTTACACACATCTCCACTCGAAAAAAATTTTAATCTTACCAATGAAATCACACATTTCATGAAAAATTCCCTTATCATTTTACAAAGGCCAAAATCTTTTTCAAATACAATTTTAATTCATATAACATTGTTTGGAATGGAAAAATAGGTACATAATTCCTCACAAAAATCCATTAGTGGAGACATAATGTCTTCATCCATACATAATAAATGCTCATTTCCAACACAATATCCCCTTTATATTTATAATTAAATTCTAATAATAAATAATGTCCAAAATGGCCTATATGCCGACACTAATACATTTTTAATTTTACTCACCCGAAAAACCAATTTCATGTGCTTCTACTATCACCAACACAATTCATAAAATTCTCACTCAACAAACACAAGAAGAGCACAACATTTATTAACCAATTCTATAAAAATCCCCAATGAAATAAATCCTTACACAACATGATATCATTTCAAAAATAACACCATTAATGATTAAAAAAATATACAATTCATTCTTAAAAAAAAACTAAAAGGACTGATATTCCAACACTATTCAATTTTCTAGTAAAAAAGATTACAAACATATAATCACCTCAAGTGCATTTGAAACTACATTTCTAATTTTTTAGAAATTTAATGATCTATTTTTAACTATCATTAAAATAAAATATGCACAATCCATAGCCATTTTTTCAAAAAATCATTTTTATCCCATAAGAATGAAAAATAATTACCAAATCACACTTCTCACCACCCAAATAATCTTTATAACATGTTAAAAACAATTAAGAAACATATCAAATCAGTTAAAAATGCTAGGGTATGGAATAACCTACCTACATGAAAATTCCTAGAATCAGATGAGGTATATCACACACACCACAACCAAACCTCAAAAAAACCCTATTGAGGACTGATTAACCCAAAATACCATGATCAATACACTAATCCTAAATCTAACGCCACAATGGTGTGCTTCTCATGAGGCTAGACGGACAAGGAGGGGCCATCAAACGGGAGTTCTGTGCGTAGATGGAGGGGGAGAGCGCTGGCGGGGTGGTACATGGCTGAGTGGGGCATCAGTGCGGTTACTAAGGGATAGTGGTTCACCTCCCATGTCATATCTGAAGGATGGTCACCTGAAGGTAGTGCACACATTGGGGTGGCTCACTTTTCGGGGTCACAAGATAAGGATAAAAAATGGGAGGAGAGGGTGTGGTGCTTGGGGGTGAGGGGGGAAGAAACCCTAATAAAAAACTAAAAATAATAACCTATTAATAATAATATCTTAACTACAATACTTCTAAATTGATACTATTATTAACTATAATAATAATAATAATCTTAATAATATTATAATTAAAACATTGTAGTCAATATTTTTTTCTTATTTGATCATTTTTTATTGTAATTATTATTCATTTTATTTTATTTATATAATTTGAACCCTAGGATATCCACACTGTGACATGGGTAAAGCAACAGAACTTTCAAACAAAGCTATACCAATGCTCAGGATGTTACAATGTCCATAACACTCATTTTTCAATAATAACTCAAAAATTTCAATAGTTGATCATTACGAACCTCGATAATAATATCCAAAAACATCAAACTCTTCACACCCGGTTCCCAAGAAAAACATTAGAGATCCCTACCTGAGCAGGAATGAAGGCATAATTAAATGATTTTTGTGACAATTCTCCCCACAATATCACTTTCCTACCCCAAAAACCCAAAATATTATGGAACCCAAAAATTGAAACTGATACTCCATTACAGTTCTAGGAGATTCCATCAAATGGCCATAATATCATTTACAATATTAATGACCACACTCGTGGCTTAGAAAGATCCCTATAATTAAAAATCATGAGTAATGATCCAAATTACCTTTATGATGATGTCCAGTACTAACAACCCCAGTCCAATTCTACCATTCCCCAATGGAATTCCCATCTCTGATCCCTAATAATTATAGCATTCGTGATTGTTTCAAACATTAACATTGAGTAATTTGGAAATTAAAAAATCAATTGTGTCTTTCAACCTTCCACATCCACTCTCCTACTATAAAAGGTACGGTGTGATCGAACGAGATTAGTGGTAGAATCAATTTATGAATATCAAGAGTAAATTCACCAATATGATCATGAGGTGGGTCTTCCTACATTGAATCACATATGGAAACACTTAAAACATGAATTAATTTTTTATGAGAGAATTCATTAGCCAATAAATAAATACAGTGTCCAAGAAAAAAACACAACATAAAAGATATTTCTGAAGAGATTCCTAACATGTAATGGGGACCATCACATGGGTTTCCCAAAATAATTAAAAAAAAGAACCATTATCCATCATTTCAATCCAACTGAACAATGGAACATAATCCCAAAACCACATTCAAACAAGAGGGTTTACCTACTCAAATCACCCCAAAAAAATATTCCCAAAAAACAAAAGACACCACACAACAACGCTAGTTATTAAATCATCATATATTTTCATTAAAATAATTTCTAAAAGAATCATGGTTTGGTGGGCTTCATACTCACCAGTGGAAAATCAGGGGCATCAAACTTGAATTTTCTAGAGCCACATTAGGATCTTACCAAATTTCAATCTGGGAACTCATCTAATTGTTCCATTGAGAATCCACCTTTCCAAACATACCCATGAATTTGATCAATCATGTGGTTACCAAGGGTAAAATAAACATATTTCAATTCTTAAACAAATAATTCAACCCTGCTTCCATCTTATTAATCAATATAATGTTTCCCAAAATCCGTATGAATTTTAAAATGATCACGTTATACCAAATCAATGGTCATTTTAAAACATTATGTATAAATTCCCAAAAAAATTCATCCCATTAAAACCGTTTTTCATATACCACTTTATCCCATTCGAAATTATATATAATAATTATCCAAATCTCATTTCAAATATATTTGAATAACTCAATTTGAAATAACACATCTGATACAATATATTAATTTTCAACAATACACTAATTTATTATATGAAAATACATTTCCAATAGGCTCTACCCCATTAACACAAAACCATTTCCATTTTAAAAAACCAGTTCTCACTATTTTCAAAAAAGTATTTTTACAATGATTTTACATATGCCCTATAGATATCGAACAAATTTAATGGAACATGTGTTGATGGGTTACTCGAACATATGGTTGAAGTCCATGTGCCAGTTACACACCAATTTTAGGGAGTGATAATGGAAAACATCCCCAGATCCACATGGCATTCTACGCCCTGCTAGCTCATGATACCATTTACGCAACTCCCATTTAATTTTCCAAATAACTAGAAACCCCAAGGACCAAGGAACCCAGATAGAAACCAGCTTCAAATGCTGACATAGGTCCCCTGATGAGGTTTTCTTGCCTAGTGCCACACTTGTAACCAGAACATCATGTCCCGACCGGACTACCACCAATCTACCCAGACTCTTCCCTAAGGAACAAGACTCAAAATATAATGAAATCCCATGATATCATATTTTCATGAACTATGATTGGTCATTATTCAAAATAGGGCCTCACCTAGTCCATGAAATGTCCTAAAGGTGAATCAATCACACCATGGGTTGGAAGATTGTTCTTGGGTATCAAAATTACGTCATGGGAATGGTTTACATGATGTGATAATAATAAACAACCTATAAAAGAAATAATCAATAACCTAAATGTACAACCAGAAATAGTACAAAGACAATCAAATTAAATGTTTTACAACTTTAGCAAAAAACATGAAACACTGCAATGTGGTAAACTCCAAAATAAAAAAACTATTTAATTATGAGAAAAGAGGAATAACTCCCCAGAATCACCAACAACTATAAGGATAAAATCAAGCAATAGGAACCACCATCCCTAAACTCATTGCCTTCGCGTGGAAAAATCATATAACAAAGTCTACATAAACTAAAGTTGTATACATGGTTTGATCCAAAGTCCTGATGGATGCCACATGAAAAAAAATCAATACAAATAATTTAATGATAACCTATAATTCACATTTATATAAATACTATTAGAATATTTTCATAAAAATATTTATTAGATAATAAATTTAATAAGGATCACTTTCAAGGAATACCATTTCACAATCAACTGCATAAAAAAGGGGTGTTATAGTGAAAAAAACACAACCACACCTACACATAGAGGGTCTACTATATATCGACGAAAGGAACCACATCACATATATTAGATAACAATGGGTAAATAACTATAATCAAACTAGATTAAGTGGGATTCTAGGAACCTTGCACCTTAGTGAAATGTGAATAAAAACCACAACAAAAAAACATTATCATGTATGAGCCACTAGAGAGGAGAAACATAAAATTTCTATTGGTCTCCAATCATCATCTGTATTTATTATTTTCTTCTTTATCAATACATCTACATTAAACCATGTCATTTCCTACACTATATCTGTAGAAATCCAGTCCTAGTCTGTCCACCATATAACCCAAGATTCCCTTATGCTCATGTTTATGTTCACATATAAAATATATATCCACATGAAAAACTCAATGTATATCATACATAAGAAAAAATTAATTTCATAAATAAACAACATATCATTTTACCCATCCCAAAACCCTTTTTCAAAAAAAATTCAATTCACAAATCTCAATTTTTCACATCACATAAAGGGGAACAATTTCACACTCAAAACCCTGAGACAAGAACCATATTAATAATCCAAACATAAAATTGATCATTCCCAAAACATGATCTCCATTATTTAAACAATTCAGAATATATAATACAAAGTTCACAAAAATGAAAACATGTCAATACATATCCATTTTCAAATTTACTCACATCAAAAACCAATTAAAGAAAATTTAAAATCACCTACACATTTTATAAAATTACTTTTCTATAAAAATAAGAATAAAACATAATTTAGAAACCAATTCCATGACAAGACCCTTTTCGGAAATCCATACACAACCTGAAATCATTTCAAAAAAATGTTCTTTTTGGATTTAAAAAAATCACAATTCATATGTAAAAATACATCACACAGACAATATTCTAATAGTACTCCAATTTTTGTTAAAAAATAATCATAAACATACACTCATGTCATGTTCCATTGAAACTGCATTTCACACTTTTCAAACATGTCAAAAAAAAATTTATGGAACATTACAACACAATATGTACAACATAAGGAAATTTATTTCACAAAAACTCATTTCTAACCCATAATAATGTTAAATAATTACCAATGAACAATTAACACCATCAAATGAAATTTCAAAAGACATTTAAATAACCAAAACAAAAATATCAATTCCTCTAAAAAATCTAGGTCCTGGATCCACCTACCAAATATCAAGAAATGGAAGGAATTTAGTGTGAAATCTTGATCAAACCATAACCGCTCCTCAAATAAACCATAGAAAGAGTTTTTTACACAAAAACATAATTATTATCCCACTAACCTTAATCTGAACCCCACAGAAGTGAATGGAATCCCTAAAATGGTTGAATTTTTTTCCCTGAGGTAGACAATACTCATCGTTAGGGGAGAGGTGGAGTGGAAGGCAGACAAGGAGGCCGATTGGGTGAGTAGGGGCTTCCAGAGGGAAGTGGCATGTATGGAATGTGTGGGTGGGTGTCAATGGTGTCATGCGAGGGAGATAGGTGTTCCACTTATGGCTGTGTGAGGGAGATTGGGGCGTTGTTAGGGTTATCAAGCAAGAGCGGGATGCAAGCGGTGTAATATCTATAGGGAGGTCTGTAGAAGGAGGCATGTGACAATGGGGGATCACCCTATGGGTGGTCACATTATAGGGACAGGATTCGGGATGATATGGATGTGGTGCATGAGGGTGAGGAGGGTGGAAACCCTATTAAAAAATAATAAATATTAAAAACCTAACCATAATAAATTAATAATCATACTAATAAATTAATTAGTTTATTATATATAATAATTATTATATTATTATTAATATTTATAACAACACAACCTTATTACATTAATTAATAGTGAATTTTGGTCAAAAACTCACATCCTTTTATATTGCGTACATTTCCACGACTAGTGTCTTAGAGAATTGGGTATAATACTTATATAACATTACACTTTCATATAGAGAAGATATGACAAACACAATATCCATTTCTTCCAAAATATATACCTTTTTAAATAAAACATGTTTTCTTTGTAAAATATTTATTAAATTTAACAAGGATTCTTTTTTCAGTTGTACATCTTTATAACAAGATAAAATCATTTAAAAACATGATATGTTCACAAAAATATTAGTAAGGGATATAAAAAGAAGGAAATATAGAATTATTTAGTGAATACTGGTAACGTATGAAATGATTTAGAAAAATACAAACTTGTTAGTGATATAAATATATTTTATGAAACATTATATATCTATGAGTTTTCGAGAAAACATATAGAATGTGAATAGAACCAAAATTTTGTCTTGGGGAATTACATACATAATCTGGAAACCCTCACAACAATATTATAATTTTTAACCCTCTTAGTTAACTTACAATTTGTGTTACCATTATAGTTACACATGGTGTAAACATACAACCGACCTCCAACATACACATACACAATGAATTTTATGGAGATATAGGTTGCACCCTTCATCATAAAAAATTCCCATAAACTAGAAAAAATCATACAACATTAATATTTTCATAAAAACAATTCATTATAAGTTTATAAAACAAAAATTTAAAATATGTCTCTAAAATAAAATTCCCTTATAAATTTCATATAATTGAAGGGATAATTAATAGAGTTAATGGAAAATGTATATAGATTATAATAAAAATAATTAAACATAATACTAAAAAAATCCTTCTCAAAAAATTTAATACCTCAAAAATAATGAAGTAGAATGTTAACCCAATGAATCAAAATTGGGGTGTGAATTCCCATACCTCATGATTGTCTTATTTCAAACTCTATTTAACCTCCTCTTGATATCATATCCTTCATATCATACATATGGACTTCGATTTTTTCAACATCCTGAGACAAATAGGTCTTCGATATGGGGAAGATCCTTGAGGGGTATTTGGCTGAACCTATACAATTCCCAAGGCTTCAGAGGTGTGTAATAATTAGGGGAATAAGGGTGGTATTTTTAGCGGAGGAGATGATGGATATTACAACATTTTAAAAATTATTATAATATTTTAGTTGAGAATTTGAATAGTATTGATTAATTTTATACAAAATAGTAAAAATTGCAAGTGAGTTAAAACAATGTGGGATTACATCAACCTTGCATCACCTATAATGCAGTAAAACTTGTAATTATCATTTATCGTGATTTATCATATATTACTATTCATCAAAAAACTAGAATTTAATATCAATAAAAATAAATCACCCTAATGATTTTTCAACTTGTAGAATTGAAAAATAAACTCAATTTTTTCAATTTAATTCTTTAAATATTATAAATTTAATTTTTAAATAAAATCCTAATTTATTCATAAATATCAAATTTAAATATATAACTCATTTTCTAAAACCTTGAAACATTAATCATCATCTCATTATCCAATAAACATAAGAAAATAAAATACTTATATGATTTACTATTAATAAGGGTCATAATACTATTTGTATTACTATTCATAAGGGTATGTTACTATTAATCAAAAAAACAATTTGATTCTATTAGACTTGAAATAACATATTGTTCACAATCTTAGATGACGTTTTTTTGAAATACCAATCATAGAAGCTGAAAAATTATTTTTAAATTCTAGATATATCTATATAAATAAAAAAAATTCACCCATTTCAATTATTTTATAAAAACCTTGTGGTTTTTCATTTCCCCCTCCTTATTGAAATTTGGTCCTCACAATTTTATTAAATTTTTAAACAAGTGTTTGTAAATTTCCATTATAAAATTTTCAGACTCCAATGTTGCTTCGCCAACAACGTGTTTTCTCCAACAAACCATTATCTTATATATTACCTTATTCTACAGTACATGTTCTCTTTGATCAATGATCTAAATAGTTTTCTCTTCATATGAATGGTTCTATTCCAGCTGAACTACATCGAGACTCAAACCCTATGTTGAATCTTCCACATACATTATCATCCTAAAAAAAGAAAAAAATTGTGTAACTAAGATAAATGCAGAGGCTAAGCTTCTTAGTATGTGACTAGAATAACATTATCCAGGATTTTATAAGGTATAATGAACAACAAAGTTATATATTTTTCATACCAAAACGAATAACTCTTTTCCATGGTGAGATTATATGAAAATCATGATCAATTTACCCAGTTAAAAAATATTTCGTCCTTTTGTCTACATAAGATTTATGCAAGAACTGATCTTTCCTCATGTGTTTCTGTATCATCTTCTCTTTATCAGACACTTCCTCTACAAATAATAGTCCAATCAACTTCCCTTCCACGAACTCATCCCAAAATCATGGATCTCTACAATTCCTCCCATACAAGGCCTCAAAAGGTTCAATGATTACACTAGAATTAAAACTGTGATTATAAAAAACTAATCTAAAGAAATATGTTGATCCTAACATAATTGGCCGTCCATTGAAAAATCTCACAACATATCCTTCAATGTCTGGATCGTTAGTTCAGACTACCCAACTGATTTTGGATGGAAAGTTATACTGAAATTCAATTATGTTCCCAATGACTTATGATGGCCGTTCTAAATGATATAATTTTCACATTGATCCCAATTAGATACAAAGAACGAAAAAATCCATGAAACCTTACAATTAATTTAATGTACATTAAGTAAATCTGATCCAATGTCATTGTATCTAGTATAGAAATAAAATTTTCATGTTATGCAAGTCAATCAACAATAACCCAATTGAATTGTTACCTTGAGATGTCTTTGGAAATCCCACCACGATGTCCATGGATATAATATCAAATTTACACTCTAGCATTGGATGTGGCTGAAACATGACCATCGGTATCTTCTTCTCTGATTTAACCAGTTGTCTTGTCAATCATTTCATGGTAAAATCATCAATATTTATTTTCATTCCATCACACTAATATTACTCACAATGATATTTGTTCGTCTTAGTACTGGAAGGATGAACTGAAAATGGTAAACTATGAGCTTCCAACAAAACATATTTAATGAATTGGGAATCAAAAGGCACAATAATCATTTTACCAAATCATAAAACACAGTCTTTATGAAAGAAACATTTTTCCATCTTACCCATTTTAACCAATTTTACTATTTTTTGTAGTTCATCATCATCCTTCTATACTTTCTTAATTCTAAATGATAATGATGATTGCACTGAATCATGAAAAAATACAGAGGTATTTCAGGCACCAATATATTCTACACAAGTTTCATTAAGTCATTAATCAAGGGAACAAGTTCTATACAAAACATGGTTAATGATGCATGATTTTTTCGAATAAAGGCATCTGCCACATTGTTCGCATTTCTAGGATGGTAATTAATCATGAAATAATAATCCTATATTAGTTCAATGCATCTTATCTACCTCATTTATAATTACTTTTGAGTGAATATATACTTCAGGCATTTATGGTCAGTATATATTTTACATTTGGCTCGGTACAGATGATGAATCCAAATTTTCAAAGAAAAAACCCCATATACCAATTCCAAATCATGTGTGGGATAATTAAACTAAATTATTTTTAGTTTTCATGTAGAATAAAAAATTAAATGAAAATTATAAATCATAATACAACCAAGTCCATTTAATGAAGAATCAATGTAGATTAAAAAGATTCTATTTAGGGAAGGCAATGCCAAAATTGAATCATTCACAATTTTCTTGTTCAATTCTTGGATGAAATATAAAATTCATTTTTCTAATGAAATTTAACTCATTTAACATTAACATTGATAGTAGGATAGATAACCGGGAATAATTTTTAACAAACTATTTTTAATAACATTATAATCCAATAAATCTATGAATCTTTATATAATTTGGAGGTCTTAGATATTCATCAAAATAATTTTTAGGAATGAAGAATTGTTATTATATCCTTTGTTATAATGTTACTATGGAAAAAATATGTACCAACCAAAAATCACACTTGTTGAATTTTAAATATAGTTTCATATCCTTTTGGGTTTTCAAAACAATAACTTTATTTTTTTCATGCTTCTCTTTACACTTACAAAATATCACAATGTAATCAATAAAAACAACCATAAAAATATCCATGAACTCATGAAATATTTTATTCCTAACATCCATGAATACAAAAAGTTCATTAGTTTTACCAAACAACATAACAAGAAATTATAACAGATCATATCGAATAATGAAAATATATTTTTGAGAATTCATCCACTTTCACCTTTAGATAATGTAATTAAAATCTCATATTAACCATGGAAAAGTACTGAGTACCTTAGAGCAGATCAAACAAGACATCGATATGAGGAAAAGTATAATTATTTTTAACAATGATGTCATTCATGTCAATATAATAATTGAAAAGTATAATATAACCATCATTATTTGTAACGAATCAAATTGGATGAACCCACGGTGATGTGGTAGGATTAATGAATCCTTTATCAAGAAACTCCAGAAACATATTTTTCATTTCAAAATGATCCATTTGATCCATTGAATATGAGGGTTTTTAAATTGGATTAGCTTTATGAACTAAGTGAGTTTTGAATTAGACTTCTTGATCTGGTTTAACATTATGTAACTCAATAGGAAAACATCAAGGTATTCATTTAACATGAACACATTATTAATCTGAACATTTTCCTTATTTTCAATAATATGAGAATGTTAACATTCATTTCCATCATTAAACAATTTCTCAGCATCCTGATATCTTATCAATTGAATGGGGGTGTTCCTGTAAACAAACTAAATCTCTTTCTAAAAGCATTTTCTTTTTCTCAATAGTTAATCTATTGCATGATAAACAGAAAGCCAATCCATTCCAAAAATTACATAAAACATTAGTAAGGGATAAAGAAGACTGTTTTATAGTAATGTATTTAGACAGAACACAATATAAAGATTCTTATAATTCCACTTTACTATAATATATACCAATTCTGTTTTAACAATATGATCTTATATCATTGTTAGGGTGATATTTAAAAATTTAATAGAAAATTTCTCAGATATAATAGAATGTGTAGACCTCGCATCAAAAAAACTGTAGCGAAATTTGAGTAATCAAACATGGTACCTCATAAATCTTCATTTGATGGATCTACATCTGCCGACGTGGCCGCAAAGGATCTCACTATGCATTTATTCTTATCTTATGGCTTCATTGCATCATTTAGATCTTTCTTTCTACAGGTATTTTCATAATGACCCATCTCTCCACATTTATATCAATTAAAAGGTTTCTTATCATCATATGTCTTAGGATCATTTTTGTTACAATATCAAGCCATATGTGTATTCTTAGATAATTTAAAACACTTCCCAATATTTGTAAGGAATTCCCATGGTGATTATGCACACTTTTCACAATCTAGAAACTTGTATTTTTTATGATCATATTTATTTGGTTGATTATTACACATAGCTTATCATATGGACGTCTTCTTATCCTTATAGTCAGAGTGTACATGATCATCGTAAGACATCATCTCTACCCTCTCATCATATCATACATGTTTCTCAGAACATATGAAGTCACAAAAGTATGTTTCCTTTCAAAACCATTTCATTAATACTAAGTAAAAGATGTTTATTTTTTAATAAAATTCCAAAATAACATTTGGAATATACATCACAAGTAGGGTTAAATTTTTTTCATACATAGTCAGTGAATCATATTATTTTTTCTTCAATTCAATAAATTTCTCATCCATCATATGTCTCACCACCTTAGGATAATTATTTTCATGTAAAATCATTTTATATTCAACTCACTCTTAATTATCAATCTCTTTTTTATCCATCAAATTTTTTCCCAATGACCACAACTGATTAGATTCATATTCAAACTGAAAAATAGAAAGACTCGCATTTTTATTATATGAACATAAAATAAAATAGAATATCTTTTCAAATGCCTTAATACATCCTTTAAAAGCTATTGGGTCAGATGATACATTGAATGAAGTATGATTTTGTCTCATAAAATGTTCTATTATTGTCAGGTTGCATTGTGGTACCACTGGGTTTTCTCTTTCATAGATTCAAAAACCATTTATTTCATGAGTTAGCTGCTCCATTAGTGTCACAAACTGCTCAGCTCCAATCCGTACCATTTCAGGTTGAAGATTCAGATTTATATCATTATGTCGGTGCCCCTCCTCTTCAGCATCCCTAATTCATATACAAAAATCCAATCTAAAAATACATATCTTAGTCCATGAAACACAGTAATCTTTAATGACATATCATTTCAAAATAACCATAATGTAAAGAAATATTTTATGGTACTCTATTAACTCATCCTAACACATAAAATTATCTAATTAATCCTATGATACCTACAATATAGACCCAACATTTTTTAATTTCATAATCAGGAATTTATGTCCAAACATAACTTCCTTTCATAGTGCTGATCTTTTCATGTTTAGCAATTTAGAGGTTTTTTATATAATAAATTCAAAAATTCCACATTCGTATACTGAAGATACCCCAAAATGGAAAACATTTCTTCAAAAATTTAAAACTTTTTAAATAATATTTGTTTTCTTTGGAAATCATCATAACATTTAACATGGATTCCTTCATTTTCTTATACATATTTATAATTCGTTAAAATAACATAAAAACATGGGATGAGAAAAAAAATCTTTGTAAGCTTTATAAAAAGAAGTAAAGAAAATATTAATTATTAATACATGTATCATATGAAATAAATTTCAAAAATGCATTCTTGTTACCAATATAATGAAACACTGTGAAACATGATATATCCATTATATTCCCGAAAAAAATAAACTAAATAAATAGAACCAAAAAAATATCATAGGCAATTACTACATAAGCTTGTAAACCTCTCATATATTTTATAATTTTTAAACCTTATGTATACCTTACAATTTCAATAACCATCGCGCTTACACATAGAGTAACCATACGACTGATCACCAACTTACAATTAAGTAATGCATTAGTGGGACATATAGGTCCCAAACTTCATCATAAATAATTCACATGAACCATACCAAAATAATTCAACATGACGAATTACATAAAAGCATTTCATCTGAATTTCATAAAACATAATTTTCAAATAGGTTTTCAATAGAAAAGTCCCCTTTATAAATCATATAATGGATGTGAGACTTAAAAGAGTGATGTCATATGTATATATAATTTAAATAAACAATAATTCAATATAATATAAACAAAATTCATCTAAAAATAATTTTTAATACCACATAATTAATGAATTAAAATGATTACCCAATGAATGGAAATTTGTTTTTGATTTCTGTTACCCTGGGTTTGTCTTACATCAAACTTCATTAGACATCTTATTGACTTATTTTCCATGTGATCCTCCTTAAGGCATTTGGTTTTGGGATTTGGGTTAGACCAATAGGACTTGGATGTGGGGAAGATCCTTGAGTATGGAATGTTGTAGAACAAAAACAATGTTCATGTCTTGTGATGTGTGTGACAATGAGGGGAATGAGTTTGGTAATTATAGTGGAGGAGAGGATTGATTTTACATTTTTTGAATCATTATTATATCATTTTTGATCATGAATATGAATAATATTACTTAATTTGACCCGAAATAGTAATAATTGCATTTGAGTTCTACCCAAGTGGTCATACATCACCATTGAAACACCTATGATTCAATAAAAAAATATTTAGCAGCTATTGCAATTTATCTTATTTTACTGTTATTAAAAGTTCATGAATTTCAAAAATAAAATAAAAAATTCATTTTAACCATTTATCAACTTGTTTAATTCAAAATTAAACTCATTTTTTGAAGATAATTTGGTAAATATTATTAGTCATATTATAAAATGAAATCATAATTTATTCAAATTATAATTTTAAATCTATAACACATTTTTTCAAATTGTATAAAATTATTCAACATCTTACTGAATTATAATTTTAGGAAAATAAAATTATAAATTGACTTAATATTTATCAATTCTATATTAATATTAATATTACAATTAATAAAAGGATGTTACAATTCACTAAAAAAGTATGTTTTATCAGACTCCAAATATCTTAATGATCACAATCGTAGATAACTATTTTTTTAAATTCAAATCATTGATGCTGAAAAAGTTTGTTTTATGTAATTTTATGACTACCTACATTAAAATGGATTCATTTATTTTAATTTATTTATTAAAAACCTTGGTGTTTTTCATTATTAATATTAATATTTTCATCATAATTATTTAAATATTTTTTAATATTTAATTTTTAATTTTTTCTAAATTGATCTTATTTTCATTTTATTAGTAACCTCTTAATTTAATTAGTTTATTTTCAACCCCAGGCTTCCCACACGATGACCTAAATAAATCTGAATAGATTCCATGTTATGTTTTTCCTACAGTCCATATGCATTCAATCCCAAAACATTCATTTTTCAATTAAAATGAAAAATTTAAAGAGGGGCTCATCTCGAACCCCAAAAATAATGTCCCAAATCATCAAACTCGTCACACCGAATTCTTTAGAAATATAAATGAGAAATAAAGATGATCTATAACAAAGGAAAATACAAAAAATATGAGAGATGGGTAATGCACTAGTATTATTAAAATAGATCTAATTTATGTTATATTAATAAATTTAATAAAATAAATTATGTAAATATTTTTACTCATTCAATTTTTTCAATAGAGATCATGTTTTTTCGACCTCTGTTCATGATTAATTTTTTTTTAAAATTTTATCTTATAAAGAGTTTAATTGGAAAAAAAATTATTCCACATTTTTAATAGGAATAATTCATAATATCTAATAAGGGAATATTTTTTAACATAGTGGATAATATAAATATTAATATTGTGTCACATCAGTTTTTCTTAAAATAGTTTTACCAGATACAGAAATTGAACTGATAAGGGAATAAATTTACCCAAAACAAGGCTAATTTGTACTATAAGGCCATATATAGGACTTATTACCTCATTTTCACCATAAATTAATTCTTTTAGGATTCTTTTATGATTAAAATTTTTGGGTAACTGAGTCTTTTCAAAACAACGATGTGTGTCTTCTGCCAGACATATAAAATGAAAGATGCACCCCTTCCCTTATAAGATATACACGATACCTTAGATCAGCCAATAACTAAAAATATCCACTAAATAATAATGTCAAAAAAATATAGTCCAAATGTTTATTCATAATCCATCATATTCCAGTTTTAGGATAATATTAAAATGATTTCCCGGAGAAGGGGTATGTTTTAAAAAAATGAATTTTCAATGTATTTATTTATTTTACTCTATATATTATTATTCACATAAAATAATATAATAGAAATCGTATTTAATATTCATATTTATTTCATTATGTTAATATACTAACCTACATCTATATAGAAATATTTAAAATATGAAATGATATCATACATCTTATCTACAAAAAACTCCTACCTTACAAACCAATAATTTTTTTTCAAAAAGAATATTTTATGAACGATATGATGATTTATTAAACTTATTTATTTGAATTTCCTAACATTTTTATACATATGTAATTATTAAATCACATTTACATTGTCAAATTGCATTATTTTTGGGAAATAATAATAATTCACGTTTGTACAATGAACTGATGACTCAAAAAATGATGTGGTTGAATTTTTCATCCTATGATATACATACTCTTATATGGTTAAAATTAATAGTTATATATGATAATTAGATCCAAAATACACTTTTGTAAATAAATTTTCCAAAAAATTTAAACATTCATGTCATTTGTTAATAAATGAGGAACTCATGCATACTTTTGGACAACTATATCCTCAAACCGATGTTAAATTTTATTCATTAAAATATTAAATGTTTTCTAATATAGATTTATTTTATTCAAATTCATGACATATATGACATAATTAGTATTTTGGAAATACAAATAAAAACTTATTTTATTTTCATTCCCTCCCACAAGAAACAAATTCAATTTTCATTTTTGCGTAAATAAGACATATCTTCTCCATGAATTATGTAATCCATATTCCATATCTAAATATTAATCATTACTCTAAATTCATATATAATGATTATATAGTAAATTTATACAATGTTTCAGATTATGGAGATTATATACCCATTTCATATTTTAAAGTAATTGAAATACCAAAACCAATAATATATTAAAAAATTATGTAATTACATGAAATAAGAATTTTCACAAATGGTTATTAAAGAACAGGTGATAAAATAACATATGTAATTAAATTTATTTTTGGGATATATAAATTTTAATAATAAATATATACATAATAAACATATATTAATGTTATATTATGTTCAAACGCATATGATGGAAGTAAAACATGCGGTAAGGGGTTTTTGTATATTTTTTTGAAGAGACATATGCAATATTCACCAATGATTTCATTATAATGAAAAATATTAATCCTTTTTATGTGGTATATCACAAATAAATTTTCCTTTCTGTTATTTAATTTTTTTTTAATGTAATTTCCTCTATGGTTAATACAATTCAAATTATACCAAAGTGGGACGGTTTTTTTCATAATCCCATTATTATTCTAGGTTGTTTATTTTTATGTGTCCCATTAGAGAATTATTTAAAATTTATCGAATAAAACAATTTTACACCCATTATTATATAATTAAAGAATTCATAAGTAATAGTAACCTTTTTTTATCCCATTATAATATAATATTATTCTTATTTTTTTATAAAGTTCAAATTTATTTCACTCCCCTATAAAAATATTATTTATTCCAAAACCATGATATCAATAAAAAAATTCAAAATCAATTTAAAATTATTATTATCATTTAAATAATAATTTTTATACAAAATTACATTTAAAAAAATTGAATGAAACAATCATGTTTTGTTTTTAGATAATGCACATATGGATTTTTAAAAAAACATTATTTGAATTAGCATTCTTATATGTAATAAATATTCTTAATTTTCACATTAATATCCATAGAATTTATTATAGTACAAAATATATGTTTATATTGTTTGTTTTTTATGAAAATGGTTGTCAAAATATTTAATGAGAAATTATTTTTTAAAATATTTTCATAGTAAAAAAGTTATTTTCCTAATGAATTTTTTAAATACATTATAATATTTTTTTTCATGAATGACAAAAACAATTTTAATTACTTTTTTATAAATAGTGTTATCTTTTAATGATACCATCTTTATAATTTTCTACATGACTTATGATTTGTTTTACATAGGATTTACCCAATTTGATACCATTATTTTTTCTCTAGATGGGTTACAAATATTTTTGTTTTTTATGGGATAATTTAATATGTCATATAAAATTTATTATATATGAATATTTATTTTTATTGTTTTTAATCCATTTTATATGAGTAATTAATTAATTTAAATTAGTAATATGAAGTGACCACAATAAACCCTTGATGTAATAGTAGGTCCTAGAAGACCAATTGATTTGGCTAATAGTTGTGGTCCTACCCAATTATATAGGATACCTTGTAGCATGACCATAAATGTATATTTTTGATGTACATTATTATTAATTACCATGTTATGAAATTATTTATCGATTTCCCTGTGATAAATTTTTTAGTAATAACATCCTTTGATACTTTTTATCCTCAGGTTATTATTTATATTCTTTTACATGATAATAAATTTTTACATCAATATTATTTTATATTTATTGTTTTTGTTATACTATTTTTAGTTAAATATGTGGATATAATAACTACGAATATTTTTAAATGATATTTTCTACTGTGCGTCTACTGTTACATAGTATTTTAAATGACCTCTTTCATATTTTTTATTTACCCTAGGATACTATGATTTATTTTTTTTATTGATATATATATATATATATATTATAATATGAATATTTTTATTTTCAATGAAAACACTTTTTGTACAATTGTTAAAGTCATGTATATATCAAATTTTACACTAATAATGAGTTGTTTGGTCCTTTGGAATTCAATTAAATATATATAGATCCACTTCAATAATGTCCCCAATGGAACTGGGATACTGGGTTAAATATCAATACCATTTGTGCATTTCATAATCCTCGAAAATTTTCATTATGGAACCTTATAGATATTATGGTCGATATGTGGCCATCCCATGGGTGTTTAGAATAGTTCTAGACATTTTAATCCTTATCTTCATAGTTAAACACTATTTAGACTTATTTTTACCTTAACTACTATAATTAATTTTTATTCAATTTATGTTTAATTATGTTACACAATTATTTGTACAATATTACATAATAATAATTATAATGATTCAAATTAAAGAACCCAATTTCCTAATTTTGAAAATTTTGAATTCCAAAAACATTGGAATTACATATGGATATAATATAAGTGGTGTGACAAATATGTTGCAGAAGGGATGGATGATATCACCCCACTGAAGACAAAAAAAATTAGTTAACATTATTCTTTTAAGGAAGCACTATTTACTAGAAAAGGTATGGTTTCTGATAGTGATATATTCACTCCTGCTCTATCAAAGATAAGGACAAGTAAATACTATTCTACACCACCATGCATTTTGTCTACCTAATCCTCTTATAAGTTTTCAGGAAATTTAAAATTTTAAATTCTTATGATCTACATTCAAGGATACTCACAATGTTAGTGCAAAACTACTGATGATATTGATTATGGAAATGACATGTATTATTATGATCTATTACTCTTTTCTTAATGGAAGAAAGAAAGACTCTTTTCATGAGCACATCCGACTCTGATGTGCATTTTATATTATTTTTCATAAATGTTTAGATGACTACAAATGGATTTACATTTATGGTATGTGGCATATTTTGAATTTAAATTAAACCCATAGACACAACAAAAAATGTTTTTGGTATAAAATTTCTCATAATTATA
This sequence comes from Viscum album, assembly GCA_963277665.1. NCBI lineage: Eukaryota > Viridiplantae > Streptophyta > Magnoliopsida > Santalales > Viscaceae > Viscum > Viscum album. The sequence continues at coordinate 493,984,898 of OY728162.1, forward strand.
AAATATTTCTATATAATAATGTAATTTAAAATATAACTCAATCCTATAAATTAGCTAAATATTAATATAATTGATATAATTTTAATTTATAACCAATTTAAATTAATTAATATCATTTCATATCATTTAATAAAAACTTCAGTACGAAATAAATTCCAATAATTATCACTATTAATTGAACGAATATTTACTTCAAAAAATTCTGAAAAAAAAGAATGTATCTTAACTATTATAGGATAGGGGTGTGGGATTTCCATACTCTATGACACGTACATGAATTTTCTCACTTTTAGGATATAGTTGGGCATCATAAAATGAAATAATATCTTGATCGGGATCAACATTTTAATAAACAGAATAAAACTATATTCCAATTCTCTAATGATACTCAAGAGGTTAAGGAATGGTTGAGAAATATATGAAATAATTTTCTTTGGAAACACATGAGGCATTTAAGGTGAATAATTCTACATTAAGATAGATGAGACTAGAATTAGATAATATTATTTGATGATGATATTGAAAATAAATATGGATTTTAATTGATATAAGTTAGACTTATTTTCACAGATCATTAGTATCCATAATATGTGATCTTGGAGAAATCCACGGATATTGACAAACACCACATTGGTGACATTCTAGTTATTTTATACAATAACTAATTTCATCTTATTTTTCCATTTTATCCTTATAAGGTGACTAATTAGAAATTAATTTTGAAAATATTTAATTTGGGTCATGAATCTGACATTTGAAGGTAATAATAATTACTCAACCTAGATTACAATTCTAATGTATTGGATAGGGCATTGTTGGATGAGAAATGCCTTTCCATGTTAAAATGGATTATAGTTGTTGTTATTTTTCCTTATGGTATTTATTTGAGTTTCATTAAAGGATAGATGGAGTGGGATCGATATCATGGAGGTTGTAGATAGAAATTATCTTTTAGACCTCCTATAGATCCAGGAATATTCACAATTTCTTTCTATAAATTTGGTAAATTTGTATATTTGAGGGGAGTTTGTAATTATGCACCACACACATGATGATCTTATGGTCTCTCAAAACATTATTATAAGATCCCCCAATTCATTTCATCTCCATGAAGTGTCATATTCTCCTTAACTCCAAATTATTCTGTTGAAAAATCCTATGATTAATGTTTTAAGGGGTTCTAGCCATATACATCAGGATCAAAATTTCATCACAAAAATATAGAATCTATAAAAGACGTTGATAAAGGTCTAGTGCATGGGACTGGTATTATCACTATATGTTTATCATCACTAACTTTTTCATTCGAAAATTTTGAATATAAATATATTATATTATCTCACATTTTGATCCTATAAAATATTCCTAATGATATTTTGTATTATTTGATAGACACTAATATTACCCTTGGAAAAAGATGGAGAAAGATCAATGTTGTCTTATATGTGTTATATCATTATCATATTTGAGCTTATTATGAATTTCCAGGTTCACTATGTAAAAACCCATGACCCCATCCTTAAGATTGACATATGATTGATAATGATGGATTATTTGGATATTATGTTTTACCAGTCTCCATTAATACACCTGATAGGGTGTTACATGTATTTATGGTTTATTGAAACCCATGGTCAAGTAGAGTTTGGTGAAATTTTCCTGATTAGGGTGTGGTAATTTATATTGACACTGCATTTTCTTTCATGACTATTACTACATTCTAGTGATAATTAACATAATAGAATTAAGATTTTAGAACAAGGGATTAGTGTCCAAGAATCATTATGAACATATATAACAAGAACATAATAAAACATAAAAAAAATAATTTATAGTATTCATCATTATACTTATATATTTTATGTTCTCCTTTGTACATGTAGTGATCTGATGATATAATTCAACGAAAAGGATTTAGCTAAATGAAAAGAAAGCAGATAAATATAGAGAATGAATCAATAAACTAATATTGTTAATAGTCATCATCATTATATAATAAGAAGAGGATAGTCATAAATAAAATTAGTGAAACATGTGATAAGTCATGGATTGATTTAATTCATAAAAATGAATAATTCCAATAATATTTTCCAAATTCCACACATACTTGTGAAAAAAAGTTCCATGATCACATATAAAAATTTAGAATAATCATAAAATAAAAATTTTTAATAGAGCAAGCATCATGTTTATGGATAATATTCATTATATCAAGAGATAAATCTTGTTACCCAACTCATTGGAGGGATATAAAATTCTGAACAACATGTCCTAACATTTCATTTACAAAGTAATGAATGCTATATAAAAATTTTAAAAAATACAATTCATGAATTAACTACTTTAAAGGAACGAGTGTCATAAATATTTCATCCATCATGATGTCATGAATAAATTTCATACTCCCATATGAAAATTTAAAAGAACACTTTTTGTATAATAATCATCATTTTTAAGGGAAGATGAAATAACTCATGAGGTATAAATATGTGTTTTTTAAAAATATTTATTTTCGATAATCATGATTTTTTCAAAAAAATAAATTAGAAACAATTATATCACAAAAAAAAATTCAAATAATTATATTATATTTGACATATTGTAAATAATATACCAAATTAAAATTGGAATGAATGGAGAAATCCATAAAAAATATGTTGGGTCCTATAATCCCCTTACATAATGTCCAAAATAATTCCTCAATTGAACATTAAATACTATATAATGAATATATATTATATAATTTCCTAATTTAGAACCTATTATACATATATTTTATTTATTATAATTTTATATTGTGTATTTATATCCTTTATTAGAGTAATAGAGTTCAACTTCACATTATGGGGGCATTTATTTCTTGGGTCTCATAGTAAATTTTATTTTCTTATATTATGGAATTTCACGTGAAAATGGAAAAATTATCTTCAAGTGAAATTTTATACTATTTATTAAATTCTATAATATTAAAATGACTTCTATTTTATTTGTTTATCTACTGTGAGGATCATTCTTTTGTTAAATAATTATTGGAAAATCCTTAGTTTATTTAGGTGTTTTTTCTGACCACCATGAACATGTTTTATTATATTTAATATTATTTCTTCAAAATAATCAGATAAAATTAAAGTAGTTATTATATATGTATAATAATATATTTTAACCATGTTAATTAATTTATAAATATCATTAAATATGGTGACGGGAAAAGAGTACTGGACTTCAATAAAGGATGTGAATCGACATATTACAGAAAATGTAATAATTTTTTTAATTAATGGAGAAGAGAAAATATTTGATGATAGTTATTCTATTAACAAAATAAAATTCTAATATATATTAGACACTATAAGTTTCTTGACACTTTGGACAGGGGAGGTTTTTAGAGCATTAGAAAAGAAACATAATTATATAGAATAATTGTGGATTTTTCCACTTGAGTATTTTCTCATTGAGAACCTTATTTAAGACCATCAGTTTGATATTCTGTTGAGACGAGTTTCCATTGAACATGATGAAGATATTTGGGAACCTAATTAGGACTAATTTATAATATATACAAGATATATCAGATGATATTAGAATAAGTGGTGAAGGATTGTCTTAATATGGGTTGTAGAGGTGTGTTTTTTGATTATATTATTTATTAGATTATTATTTTTTCTCAAGAAAATAAATACAGTTGAATACGATGAATAAATATAGTAACTAAAACTTGTGAGTTATAGATAATTGGAACATAGATCATCCATTACTATTCCATGACTTAATATATTCATATATGTGTTAAACACCATAAATAAAATTATTTAAATTTTCACTAAAATTCAATTATTTTTTAAAGCAATATAAAATTAACATATTAGTTTTTCAAAATCTAGTTTTAAGAAAATTAACACCATTTTTTGAAAATATATTTTTATAATTGAATATTTTTTTAATTTAAATCAGCAGTTACACAAAAAAATTACTATTTTAATATAATTAACTAGTTTATGTTACTATGAAAAATCAATCAGTAACTCATAAAATTATAAAAATAATTAAATAAAATATTAAATTATGGTTCAATATTTTGAAATTTAATTAAATATTAAATTATTTAATTATTTATAAAATTTTAATGAATAATATATGTCCTACAGTAGCACTTATAATAAATATATCATTTCTTAATCATCTATAATCATATATTATGATATATTTATATAATATTTTCATTTATATGTTTTTTTAATTTTATTTAAACATTCATAAGTGAGTTTAATTTTTTATTTGAATGATTACTATTTCAAATTATCATATTTCTATTTCAAGAACTAGGTTACATTTCATTGGTATAGGTTCTATAATTTTTATAAATTCAACTAATTTCATTAATCTATATTAAAAATAATTTTTTAATTGAGTTTGCTACGTGATGCGTTTGTTTTATATCAAAATAATAATAATTGTAATTTCAATTGATAAATGTTTATTTTGTGACATTATTACCCACCAATGAAATTTCATCCTTGAAAAATCATTTTACAATCTATGTTTATAAAAGATGAGAGTTTTTATGCATTTTGGTACCTCTATTTCCCATGTCACTAATTTATACAAATAGTTTCCTAACAACACATTTACATGGGGGTCTTTTTCTGGCATATTTCTTTTTCCCAATGGTATAATATCATGACATGATACATTCCATAAAAGAGGAGTTCTCTAGTTCTAACACTTATGGATTCTGTAAATGTGAGGTGTCATGTATGTACTTTCTTATGAGAGATACATGGACCTTGTCAAGAACATGTGCAATTTTTTCGTTTTGTGAAATCTTAAAGGTTATTGATACTATTATATTATGGATCTTAAAGGGGACAATATACTTTGGTCTAAGATACAAATTATTTCCAAAAAACATGAATATCTTCTATGTTGATATTTGAATGAATACTTTATCTCCAACATCAAACTCTAAATCCATTAAATGGTTGTCATAATTTATCATTTTTTGAATGTATGTTGCTTTTTTATTATTTTGGATGGTTTTAACCATCACAGTCATATATTGAACATCATCTAGTCCAAGAATCATTAATTTTTTATCATCTTCCCAACAAGGTGGTTTTATATGTCACTTTTTATATAGAGATTCATATGCATACATTTGAATATTTGAGTGTATGCAATGATTGTATGAGAACATAAAAAATGGGCGATGTTGATCTCATCTTCCTTTGAATTCCATTAACATGTATCATACGATTTCATTAAGTTTGTGAATAGTAATTTACAATTTTCCCCTATTCTAGAGTTGATCAGACATGATGACAATAAATTTATTACTAAAAGCATGATGAAGACTTCTTAGTGTTTAATTATGATGCATGGATCACTATTAAAGATGATTTAAAGTGGAACTTCATAAAGCCACACAATATCCTTCCCATATATATTGACAAGTCCTTCGAAAAAAATATTTTTGAAATGAGAGAATGTTTGGAGTCATGGTGAGTCAATCCTCCTCAACACATAACATTGTTTCATTTTAATATATTTGGATGAGATATAACAAACTCAATAGTTACATTCTACTATTATAAATCCATATAGGAAATGGTTTCATCATCACCTTGGACATCTATTGTGATAATTTATCTTTGATATATACCAGACATCCTGAGATATAATCAATAATCTCTACCTTCATGTTGTCCAACCTGAATTGTTTTCATAGATCCTGATACATCATGGTACTCCTTAGATTTATAGTGCAAGAGGATACATATGAATTTTACAATAGATCATTATTTAACTTCAGTGATGAAGGAACACAATATCTAGTTCAAATTCAGATGATTCCATCCTCATATTTGTGTAACAGATGTAGCTTATTACCTTTGTCGATTAAAACATATTTTGTAGCTCTTGATTATCTCTTCATGCGCCCTTGATGTACTCATGGATATATGGTTGGGAAATATTCTATCAATGGTGGGATGTATTCATTTCAATTATGATTTAAAAATCCATCCATTTAATATCCACTATGATATGGTCTTTCCAAATCATCAAAATGGATATAGTAGTAAGTTATTTTTTAGTAATAGCATCAGCTTCCTTTTTATTTATTATATTATAGAAATGAATACAGAAATCATGTAAAATGATTATCTCAAACTGTCTTCTATGACTCATGTTTTGTAAATTATTTTTGAATATATATTTACTACTATTGTGAATGATACATATATATGTATCAGTTAACACAATAGTGGTACTGTCTCCATATATTCAAGGAATCAAATCACATATAATAGCTTTAAATCATACATTAGTTAGTTCATCTCATGGATCTTCGACTGAAATGTTGTTTAATCTATCACTATTTCATTATTCTAGACTAAAAACCCCAATAATTAGTTTTAGAATCATTAAAAATAAAAAAAATCTCAACTTTTTAGTTGTGTACATCGAGGTGAAGTGATTAACCACTTCATTGCCTCATTCAATAATTCAAAACATTATCATATTCTGAAATTCTTTCCCATAGTCTTAATTAACATAGTTAGTATGATTGAAAATCATGTTAAATTTCACAAAAATCATTATAAGTAATATAAAAATATATGAAAACTATATTTCGTTGTGACACATGTCGGACATGGTAATTCCTCAGTTTTCATTTTTTAAGGATCCACAAGAATTCCGTTAGTTGTGGTTATATTATTGAATAATTTGTAGAATTGTATCCAAAAGTAACACTTAATAAACATGGAAGAGAATTTTAACATCGACAATATCATTAGCACAATTAAAATATGTTCATTGGTTTCCTACAATTCCTTCCAATAGATGAAAGTATCATTTATAAATACCACAAATAAATTTCATGGTAGTGACTAAAAAATATATTCATCAAATAAATATATATCTCATGGGTATTTGTATATCCACATGGAATACAATGACACTCGGTGAGAAAGTATCATAAATGCAAATCATCCTTCTAGATATCATCATTCAACACATTATGATGATGATATAAATAAATAATATACACCATTAAGATATATTATACTTCTCAATGTTGAATGAACCAATCATAAATCATGGAAACATATATATTTTTTATGGTGATCTTATTGAACATTATGTAATCGACACACATTATCCACAATCCATCCTTTTCATTTATAAAATTATATTGAACACCCTAAGATGATGCACAATGTTTTATAATCCCTTTTTCCAACTATGCATGTAGAGAATTCATTAAATCCTTCAGTTTGATAGGGGTCATCCTGTAGGGACATTTAAAGATTTGATTGATTTAGTGTATATGTTTTATTAAAAAAAATACCTCATGAACTGGGGGATGTATTGGTAATTATTAATGAAATACCTCATGGTATTCCTTCAGAATGGGAATTTCCACTAGGTTGATACCTTCATTTCACTCAGGCATTAGAGCATGGTATTCTTCTTGACAGTACATCAAAAACAACACTATTGAATAATTTTAAAATAAAGAATCATGGTATTCAATTCCTTTTGAAAAAAGAATGGAATTATTTTGTAATATTAAAAGTGATATATTTTCCACAATATATGATTTTGGATCTATATATATATATATAAATTCCATGCCCAGTATAGAATCAAATTTCACTAAGGAAATTATTATGAAATTTTATTAAAAAATATTCCCAAATTTTCAAAAAAAATATAATATTCTAACATGTGGGTTGAAATGATCCCAACAGTATGTGTTTTTAAAAATCTATAAACATTAATGTATCAAGAATTCAATGAAATAGATGTAGATATGAGGAAGCATATAAAAGAACCAATATAAATAGAATAAAATAATAATTTTTCCATTCTTATGTTAATTTGATGTATACATTATATGTCATCATTTTCATGACCTAATTTAATATTAGTGAAGTAATAAGAATTCCCATTATCCTTTGCATTTGGTGGTGGATTGTTCTCATTAACCACCTAGAGTAGAGGTTTGGTGCCCTACCTTTCACAATCCCCTGGATACGTAATTTTATGGCATTAAACTGTGGGTGGTTCTCTCCTTTCCTCTATCTTGTAGGGAAGAAATTTCTAGTTTATCTGTCATATATGAGCTTGGGGGCCTTTACTCCCACACATGTATAACTTCAATACCGCATTGAGGTAATTTCAATTATGATTCAATACACATTTTCTACATGTGGGTGGTTGGATCCTCCTTCCTCCATTGGGGTTGGACCTAATATAATGAAAATACATTCATAGATTAATATCTCCATAAACATGGTTCCATTATTCGAACCACATCTCATCGTTTAGATCACTTTAAACCTCATCTTTATAACTCAAAAAGTCTTATATGGCTATAAACATTTAATAGGTTGGTGTTAACATACTAATGAATCAATATATTAATTGATCATTGTTGATAAGAAAACACGCGAGGCATCTTGTAAGAATTGTGATGTTTTATTTTACCACATCATTGATTCCCCTTACTTTCACATCAGATCTCAGAATTACAGCTTCATATTTGAACATATAAGATCCCAGAAATAATTATGATGACATATTTTCAAAATTTCTTCCCACTCCATCTCTTTTATTTCATCCTTCATCTTGGTTTTCATTATCATTTCCCACCATTAATAAACTTCTCTATCTATACATTATATATACATATTGACCTTCTACTTCATAGAATAATATATCACAAAAAAATATTTTATATTAATTCAAAATACTATACTTCAATAAGTGTATTAGATGATAAACTATATTTGGGGGTAATTGTTTCATAAAAGAATCAATGTATAATTGTTCCTTATTAGGATAAAGATGAAATTCCATGTACTATAAGTTTTATTTCATATCCTAAGACAACTTTCTAGGATTCAGTATACAATTCTGAATGACACTTATAATGGAATTGGGGATTAATTTTATAAAATATTTCCATTGTCTATCATATGTTTTGTTGTCCTTGTTTCATTGGGTACCAATATTTTTTCTATAATAAAAAAGATATAAAGAATAAATTATGACCATAAATCCTGAATAATTAATCAATTTCAGTAATTTATATTACACGATAATATTATAGGAACAATAAGTAATGAATTATTCTAAACAATACCTCTTATTCAATGTCTTGTTAAAAGTTTTTTCACCAAAAATCACAAATATCTATTAAAAACTAACTAAAAAGTGCTCCGATAAAAACCATAGCTACCCTACCTCTTCATATATCACTATTGCATCATTTTATTTGTAATCAACATAATGTCGTTACATTAGCATATCAACGGTTTAATATCATTAGAAAATAAGTAACCTATAAAAAATACATAATAGAAAAAAATTGAAAATATAATTCTATTTATTTATAATACATATTCTATCATTTGTACACATATTCCCCTTGAGATATACATAAATGAATATGGATGTGAGAAAATAATATTAAGAAGAATATTATTAGGCATGAATAAATATAACATTAGTCAGCATAATATTCATCAATAAATCATAATTATTGTATTACAATTACCAACATTAGGGAATCTCGTGATAAAGGCAAGGATTGTGTCAATACATAAAAATAAAACATCGTGACCTACTTGTCATATAACACACATTATTGTGAACAAATATTGTATAATGTACACACATAACATACGTGCATCCGAATAAAATCATTATTATGAACAAATATATAGTCATGTTCATTCATAATACATACTATATTTGGATATACGTCATATTACACAATACATATGAAGTATATATAATTCTATGCCCACAAATCACATCATAACATTTACAAAATCATGTATTCCACATAGAACATGTATATATCAATGTACTGAAGTAACTAATTTCATGTAATGGGTTTTATATATATTCAATCAATCATGATTTCATGAATAAAAATGTTGTTCCCAATTGGAATATTTAAAATAACTATGTTTATATCAGAATCCTCGTTTTTGAGTGAAGAAGAAATAACTAAAGACGATCCAAGATGTGTTTTTGAAAAAATAGTTATTTTGTAAATTCATTGAATTTTTCATAAAATTTGATTTGATGGATGTACATCCAAAAAATGAAATGGAAACAACAATTAAATTACAATTTAATAACACTAAATGAGTTTTTCTACTAACATTTGGAATAAAATACGATTAGCCCAATGAATGATAGTTTGGGTTAAGAACCCCAACTCTTATTGTATGAAAGCTAACTTCACATGAAAATAACATCTTGGATATTCATATATTATTAAAATATTTGATATTATTAGATGATATTTGGGTGTAAAATTATAGTAAAACACATTCACATAGAAACACACACTCTACAAACAAAGGGTGGAATTGAAGGACATAACCTCACTATATTATAGTGCACCCAACCAGCCAATTTTTTTAATATTATCTATTAACAACAAGGCCCATTATGACTAAATCCCATCAAATGACCATGCAGTCATAGACACCAACAACCATAATCATTTGTTTATTCTACCTAGCACTGATTTTTCACCCACATAACCACCATCAATGGATAGTTATAATATCACATTATCACATGGAATCTGTTGCAGACAATACGACATTTTGGGATGCCTCCCCCACCATATTTATGATACTTCCTTCAACAAACACAATCCCTTGTATATGATTACTCTAAAAATTATTAGGTTGTCACCTGTACCATAGTTTATACCAAGGATCATCACCATAAATGATTACGCAGAAACTGCTTCCATCCACTCACCATTAAATGCCCCCTAAACTATATATCATGTTAAGGCTTCTACCCCATAATATAGACTAGATATCCCCATAATTTCATCATTCTTGTCTCCATTAGCTAAAAAATAATGCAAACATCAATTATAGAATCATTTGATGTCATCCAGCAATATATAACAAAAAATATTGATCCATAAATTTGTTGAACCTCAACTACATGGATGAAGCTTTGATGCTTTAACACTCAGGTAACACCTCATGTTTAGAAATATTTTAAATTAATGAGTAATATATTTCCAATTAATTATACAAATAAATGAAAAATAAAGTCTTACACATTCAAAATTATAAATGTTGGACAATCAAATATAATTAATATTGAATGATGAAGTTTGTTATGATGTTTTTATTACAGTTATATTATGGGGTTACTCATTCATGCATTAAAAATTATGAATCTCATTTATCATCCAATGTATATGACAAAACACTATATCATGGATTGCTTGAGGAATTTAACTTCTTATGACATCTCGTTAAAATTATTCACGATATTTTTTCTATCCTAATACTATATATCATGTCAAAACTGATAATAAGTTTTATGATATCTATCCACATAATTATATTATTTTTTTCATATTCCATAACTAATATATGAATTTCATGTGGTACTATTAAAATATCATATCCCATGAATAAATTTAAAAGAATTTCAAATTTGATTGATGTTACATTTTTTGAATAATTAATACCATATTATAATAAAAATATATAATTATGAATATAAATATTTAATAATATAATATTCATATTTTAAACAATTATGGAGGTAATATATTTATTAATTTAATTTTTTAAAATTTTTATATATCATTAAAGTTATTTTATACAATAAAATATAAAATAATTCCTTCATCAGCATCATCATTAAAAACAACATTTATATGTATTCTTATCCTTGAGAAATCAAACATTGATACTTAATTTTCCCTGATACAAAATTATTAACCCTTCCACATACAAACATATAGTTATTATACATTATGTCATCCTAAAACTCCAAGTTATTATCTAATGTTTATATATGAAAATAAAAAAATAATACCATAGAATATGAATTAAATTAATTTTGAAAAAAAATTATACAAAAAATTGAATAAATAAATATAAAGTTTCTAAATCATAAAAAAATATTTCATTAGTATTTCAATTCCCATATTTGCGAAACAAAACTATCAAAAATATATCATTGTTATTTTAATATCATCATATTATTATCCAAATTAAAAATCATACATGGTTATTGTAAGATCATGTTATATTCATTAAGGTATTCCATGAATCTTTTCATGGAATCATCTCTGTTTTTTCTTATTTTGGGGCCATTCAATAAAAATTGGAATATTATTGAAGCACACGCTGTTATCACTGGTTGGCACATATTTAGGAAAAACAATAATGTATAGACCAACAAACCATCTACCATGTTGTGATCCATTAGAAGAGGAACATATTTATTCTAAACCATGCAGCCATCCCCCCCCCCCAATCGTGTAACCATATATATGGTGTGTTTTCATATTTAGTCATTTTTTCACAAATTATGATCCCTCCTATGAAAAACTATTCACCATACCTAAATGGTCACATAGATAGTGCACACAGTTTTCTTATACATTTGGCCCTACATAGAAAACCACACACTCTGGATTTCGTTCCATTGAAAATTTTATTAAAATCACAAAACACTGTATTTTATCCCATAATTTCACTATATCAATGCAAAATTGAATCATCGGTCTTGGATGGCTTCTTAAAGACCATTTTACGCATCAATTGGATTTTCTTCGGGGATCAGATCGTCATTGTTCAACATTAATAACCTATGGGTTTGTTGGTATCCCCTAATTTAGTTTATTTTGATCTCTCTACCTAAAACCATAGATATTTATATATAATCAATTTTTAAATGATTTGTTCTCTATTTTATTGGGACTTATTTCTATGTTACATTTCTTAATCTATTTATCCACATTATTTGTTAGTGATCTCATTTAAGGTGTTTTATATGATTCAATAAAAAAATATGGATAGTTACACATTTAATTTCCTATGATATAAACCATAAGAATATTGGTTGAATTGGAATGAGTTATTAATATATTTTAAACTGGCTATTGTAATGTATTTAATGTTTTATTTGAAACATACATGAAATTAACAAATTAAATCGCCAATTTTAATGAAATTGAAATATGGGGGTGATTTTCATAAAATTATTTATTGATTTTTAAATTAATTTGATATTCTGATTTGATGATGTTTTTTTTGATAAAGTTCAAAATTTAATGCATATTTTAAATCAAATGAATTTAGTTGAACCACCATTATGGTTTGAAATGAGAAATTCATGTTGAATAATGAAAAATAGGAATTTTACTTGATTTTAATTAGAATGATTAAATTGAAATTATTAAATTGATTTATTTTTTGATGCACATGTTTGCCTCGGTAGTTAGTAACATCTTGGAGATGCCGGACATGACCATCAATCCCTATAAATAGATTTAATGTGACAAATATTATGGAAATTTTTTTATATAAACACCAAATAGGATTCAACTTTTGGGATGTAGATGGCCTATCAGGGTACCCAGATTGTGTTTTAGAATGACTTGAGGATGAATACCAATCATGATATGAGATCAGTAAGGAATTTGTGAGGATACTATTACCTAAACTAGCATACCATGATGATTTTGTCTGTGGTTTTATGCATTTTTTACTTGACAATACATGCCAACGATTTTTGAAATATTTATTTCATGAAAATTAATTTATCTAAGTGTTTTAAATAAAATATTATTTTAGGAATGTACATATATATATTCCATATATTTGAATGTGAAATCATATTTATAATTAGTCAATGAAATAAAATTCATTTATTAAATCAGTGTAAATTATTGAGTAATTATTTTAAATGTTATGTAATTTATTTTTAGATAGCTCAGGACAACCTACTAGGTTTTAAAACATAAGGTGTACCATTCTTATATATAATATTTTGTTATCTTCTGATATATATATTGGAAAAGGGATTGAACCTCATTGTGGTGTTGGATTTTCATGATCATTGATACTGTGGAGTGATGATGATGACAGGTGAAGTTGTTTCCAATTATAAAGATAAGATTTTATGAGATTGTTGACTATATGAAATTGATAATTAAATTGATAGGTTTATCTATCTATTCATGTACTATTTTTCCAATTTCTTCAATATGTATATCCATTTGAATGTGTTGATCATGAATACTTATATATTTTATCATATGATACTTTTTTAGAATGTTCATTCCCTATTATTTCGTTTAATGTTGAATGTGTTAGTCCTCAACCCATGTGTTATTGGAATGCCCACTGGTCCATCGAAGAGGGAGATCATGTTTTGTTAAATTATGGTATACTTGACAGTTAATGAAAATGTGATATCAATGAATTAGGTTTATTATTTTTACTTGATGTTAGTTTTATTTTGGGATGTCATGATGGGGAATATGAGGTAGTTTTGAGTGATCATGTAAATATATCATTAAAAGAATCCATTATTAAACACGGGTTTTTTTGAAGAGTTTTTTGTGGAATTTTTTCATCTTATTATATAAAATTATCTTCAATTTGAATGAGTTTTGGGAAATACCAATTATATTCATCTGCATGTTGGAATTTATAATCCTTATTATTTGTTCTATGTATACTCTCTAATGTTATAAATGTTAATTGTTGAGGTTTTTTACATTAATTACTATAAATATATGTTTGAATTAGTCAAAGAATGATTTTTTGGGATAACTACAGAATTGAATTCTTCCATTGTACTATATTAATTTCAAGATAGTTGTGACGTTTTTAATCCACTATGATATGTATATAAAAAAGATCACATTCACGATCTAGTTATGAATCATAGAATAGAAGAATTTCATGATAAGGATCGATATTTTATTCACCAAAATACAAATAAAATCCAATACTAAAAATTTACTCATGTGGTTGAAGACATGTTTTGAAATAATTAACTTTATTTTATATTTCTCATGAAACATATTATTTTATGGTGAATGGTGATACAACTTAGTTAGAAGGGACTAAAAAGAGACTCTAGATTTTGACCATGATATAGAAAAGCATGATGGATTATAGTTAATTTACATTATAGTTACTTTCATAGATTACATGTATAAAAAATCTATAGCCTTGGAGAAATCCCAATAGTATCCCAATTATATAACGAAGACATGAGATTGACCTGATATAAAAAAAAAATTCAATTATAGTTTAGTTTAATCATGGGGAGGTGACTTATTTGAAGATAAATTTAGGAATATATTTTTTGTTTTATTGATAGGACATTCAATCATAATAATTATTATTTAACAAAGATTATTGTGTTTTTATGTTAGATAGGTAATTGATCCTTGACCATGAAAATTCTAATAAGTAATGATTGATAGATGTAGTTATTTATCCCAGCGGTAGATATATGAGTTCCATTAACTGATTATGTACGTGTGATGAATCTTATGGAATATATAAATTGATGTGTTCTTCCAGACGCCCTATAATTTTTTATAGAGGCCCCATGAATTTCATTTAATGTGGTATGCATGGAATTTTGAAATGAGATTGTATTGAGGTCAAATAAAAATGATTCTCATATGGTCTGTCATTACATATATAAATGATCCCCCATTTCGTTTCTCCACTATAGAGTGAAATATTCTTATTAGATCAAATATAAATTGTTGTAAAATTTAATGATTCATTGTCACAAAATCCCTTTCTATTTATTTTATTTTTATTATATCTTGGTTCTCTGCATTCATGTTGAGGTCCGGGCTGAGACCTAGATTATAATTTGTTGTCGTTTAATGATTTTATTTGATTTCAAACACATGCCCAGCTGTCGTGTCGTTGGCGGTCACCACGCAGTCGTCCCAGGTGTCGGGAATTTTCCCCTTCTTTATTATTTTTTTAATTTTTGATAATATGGTGTAATTAACATTATTTTTTTATTTATTGTAATCATCATTTTTTTGTATTTAATATTTTTATTCTTGTTCTAATATTATTATTATTAATATTATTAATATTATTATAGTATTATTATTATTATTATGTTTATTATTATTATTATTAAAATTGTAATAATATTATTATTATTAGAAAAAAAGTACCCAACCCCTAATTCACACTACCTTCCTCCTTCCCATTTCCTACGATCTACCATCGCCCCCTCCCCAGGGACCTCCCCTCGTCTGCAACCCCTCCATCTGGCCTAACGCTTCACCCCCAGGCCTGGCCAGTGCCTTCGACCCCCCGCCCCACCGCTCCCCGTGCCGCCTCTGGCGCTCGCCGCTCACCACTCCCACACTCGTGTGGCACAACAACCCCGAATCCACCTCTCCCATGCTCCACGCGACCCCTTCCTCTACCGCACCACTTCTCTGCATGACTGCCGCAACGCCCAGTACCCCTGCAGCTGGCCCGAGCCTCCGGAGCCCTCGGTTTCCACCTCGCAGATGACCGCCTCACTGGCCAGCACCTCCTGCTAGACCTTGCTCCGTCCAGCGGCCTCTGCCCGCTCATTCCGGCGTCCCATCCTCCTCCCGGCGCTCCAACAATCCCCTTTTCCTAGCCACCGGTCTAGGCCCCCCATGTCGTGCTTCCCCAGGCCCTTCGGGCATTCCAGCTTCTTTCCGGCCAGCATTTTCGGTATACTAGCCCCTCCGCACCATCGGATGGTCGCATTCCCACCTTCCGTGGTCTGGCCAACCACCGCCACCTTGCACCGTCCAGCTTTACCACTGATGGTCGGCACGCGACCGAAGAGGTATATTTTTGGACGTGAATCTGTTTGAGTTTATTTTATATCACTGGTTTGCTATTTTGGTTGTTTTGGTGTTTGTTGCAGTGTGTTGGTGGAATAATCCAGCAATGTAGTGGTCTTCGGCTTGCTCGTGCATACGCGACTGTGTGAGGTTTGTTGTGTCATCGAGTATTGTTTGCGAATCAAGGAAGGTCTCTAATTTCACTTTCACTTAAATTTTAAATTTATTTATTCCTTGTATTTTCATTGATTTTTATTAAAATTAATGTATTATTAAATAGTAATTTTTAGAGTGGTAACCTATTGAAAATGGATGTTGTTTATTTCTTTTATTGCACTGGAAGTATTGTTCTTTGATTTAAATTCTGTGTTTTCCTTGTGATATTGCTAAATGGGTTCTTTATGAAATGTGCAAGTCATGTGGATGTGTGTTTTGATATGGTTTTGGTGTGTGTAAAATGGCAGCTATATTTTTTATGGAAAACTATGTTCTCTAAAAACCCTGAATAGAGAAAATGCACGTTTTACCATTAAACATGATATTGGAAGCTTTATGTGTGTTCTTGTTTTTTGTAAAATGTTGTCATTTGGCGTGTGAATAAAATTTTGGATTTCATTTTATAAATATAGTTCCTTAAAAAATTTATAAATGGACAGTTTGTCTCTTGATTAAAGTGGGTGCGTTTGGATATTTGAAATTTTTTTTACTTGTGACACCAATGTGATTCAATTTTAAAATTCTGATTTGAGTTTCGTAAATGAGTTTCTATGTGTGTTTCTGGTTTTCAACATGATGGCATGTGTTGCGTCTTTTAGAAATGTTTTCATATTAAATGGTTGTTGAGGCCCGATAGGCACTTTAAATAAAAATGGTTTCATCGGAAAACCCTCATTGGAATGAGTCCTTGCCTAGTTGGTTGATGAAAGATGCGGGTTGCCTTGGCTTGGGTCTTTCCCTAGTGTTATAGTGGTTTAATGGAGAGGTTCATGTTCCTTGGGGTACTCGGGGATGTTTTTGTTGTGTGTTTGTTGATTATGTAAGATGATAATGCATTTGTTGAATTTATGGACTAGTATTTGTTGACTCACCCCCTTTTTATTGCTAGTATTGACATGAGAACCTTGTATAGTGAGTAAATCATCGAGGAATGATTTCCGCTCTAGTTTATATTACGCACTGGCTAGTGGTCCCATAGTAGGGGAATACTAAATTATTGCTTCTATACGGACTGGGCCCTCGGTTTGGCCACATAGGGAAATGCCGAGCGTTAGGGTGTTATGACCTCATTGAGTTAGGGAATGCCTTCAGGATGAGTCACATTTATGGTATATTCTGGATTGTCCACGAGCTCCTAGGTTTGACCCATAGCTTTTGGCATTCAGTTCTAAGCAGGGATCAGTGTAGTGTTTGTTTTTATACATGTATTTCCCTTACTATGTGGTTTCTACTATTCATTTTTGTTCACTATTCTTTTTTTGAAAGTGGATTCAAATGAAAATGTTTTATTCTATTTGTTTTTAATCCAAAATGTAACATCACTCTCCATTTTAAAATGATATTGTCACTAAGGAATGAAATCTAACATTTGAAAATGATTAATGGAAATTATTCTTGTTTTTTTTTCACGTGAAATATTTATGAAAGCATACATTAATACATTGTAGTTCAAACCTAGATTTCTGAATTCAATATTTATTGGCAGTGCTTTGGGATTTGTTGTTGGGCTCACCATATGAGTATTTTTTTTGTACTCACACCTATGTTTTACCATTTTTGTTGCAGGATCCATTGTTTAGGATTCTTGGTTTTTTCCACTCAGTTTTTGAGTATTGTTGGTACATTGTTTGGGTGATGACCTGTGAGGTCACATGGAGGTTCGTTGGTCCCGTGGATTTTATTTTATTAATGATGTTAGTTTTTTTTTTTCTATTTTTTAGTTTATATTTAGTTTTAGTCTTGGTTTATTTATGCTAAAATCATTCCCAATGATTAAATCATGATGCCTGGCACTAGTTTACATCCCGTGGGGATCGAGAATGCCCTACGGGCCAGGCCGCAGACCAGCTTGGGTGACCGGTTCAGGGTCGACCTAGGTTGGTTCATGAAAAAATTGTATCATAGGTTCCCTTGTTATTTAGGGTGTCCTATAGATAGAGAATAGTACCGTCGAGACTCAAGAGGTAGGTATAGGAAGGACGTCAAGAACCCCCATAGTTTTGAACCTCGAGTCACCAGGGGTTGTCTGGGAATTGAGCCATTATTTTGTTTAGTTTTCTTTTGTATTAAAGGATGACAATAGATGTAAACCGATGTTACAACATGATCTCACATGGAGTAGTGACCCATGTAGAGTCCAGGAACATGGTTTTAATTCCTTCTATTTGTCGACGCTTACGTGGGGAATGGCCCACTACCATGTCACCATGGTATGAGTGACCGCTAGTCCCTCACACCGGTAGATTGATTCATGTTGAGTGTCATTTTCTTTCATGATCTAAGTAAATTTATGGAAATGAAAAAGGGTTTTCGAAAATGGGATTGATTTACTTTTAATGCCATTAAATTAATGAAATTGGTTTTCAAACTGAAATGTTTTGGATTGGAAAACATATGTTTTCGACGAAATTGGTTGAGAATAGTTTGGTGTGATTCCTTAGGTACTCCTCAAGAACATTCTCACATTTTATAGGTTGCGTGGAATGTTCATGTTGGTGTGTATGAATGAATGTTGACGAAGTCATGTACAACGGTACATGGGATTACTTGGGTGTGTTTGAAATTGAAGGATTGAAATGGTTTTCTAAATTGGCTAATAAAGAAGAAAATGAATTTTGGAAAATTGAATTGGGTTTCTAAATTTGGATTAGTATTTGGGAAATGTCCTTGAAAGAAGGAGTTTTTGAAACCTAAAATAAAAAAGGATGGGGTTTTGAAAAATGAATTTTGGCATGTGCTTTCATTTTGTAGATTCTTTGAGCTTGTTGTTTTGGTTGAAGGTGCATTATTTTATGTTTCTTCGAACGATATCGGTTTCATATTGGTGTTTTATATGCTGTTCAGAAATGTAGGACAGAATGGTACCCAAAGTTTTAGATGACTCATGACTAGTTTTTGGTCCTTCTCAGACGTTGTCAGTCCTTCGTGGTGATTGGTGTCTATTAGAGATAGTGCAGTTTCTTGAAGCGGTCGAGCACAACTTCAGTGTATTGGGAACTCCCGAAGCTATTAGAGTGCATGGTATTTTGGGTATATTCGAAGGTCCAGCTCTGGACGAGTAGGATTTGTTCTCCCTGCCATCACTGCAAGTTGGGATAACATCAGTTTTCTTTAAATTCATCTGCGTCCGATGGTTTATACATGAATAGGGGAAGGTGAAGAATGTTGAAGAGCTCATGCGAGTTCAACAGGGCCAACATACGGTGAAAGAGTGTGTTGAAAATTTCAAGGAACTCGTGTCTTTGGCTGGATGTATCATCGCATGATTTCATGAAGTTTTCTCCCTACATTTGGGGTCTTTTTACAGAGATCAAAGAGAGGGTCCTCCCATTTGGGGCAATCATTTTGAGAAGTTGGTACATGATGTGTTTTTAGCGAGTAGGTCTCCAGAGCACAGACGGTTGGCAATCCACCGTATCCAACTACTCGTGAAGGTCCCCCATCTGACGAGCTGAGTGTGTTAGATTGATCTGTTTCTAAAGAGTCGTCTTTAGTGACTCTGGTTTCCAGTTTGATGGATTTTCCCATGGGGTGCCATCTGTGTGACGTTTAGGGCTTGCAAAGATATCATGTCACACCCCACCAAGGACGCGCCATCATTTTCGGTGTCTAGGTTATCTAGAGATGTTTTTCAGAAATAATCGTCTGAGGAAGACATTGTGACCAGAAGATTCATGTGCCTAAGTATGAGGCAGGAGATGCTTCAACCATTAGAGCACTAGCAATAGGTCTTGAGGTGATGCTCGAGTGTAGTAAGGAGTTGTTGGTGGTGTGACGCTTCAGTTTGATTTTCGTGTTCCATGATGGCAACGAAACATTTAATGTCAATAAATTCATTCCCTTCCATAGTTAATGTTTTGGTGTTTTTTTAGGTTTATTGTGTCATTGTGATGTTTGGATGAACATGTTCATTTGCAGTCCAAATAGAATTTTTTTTTCTGATTATGGTGTTCTGGATCGTGTGTTTTTCTTAAATGAATGTTTGGACCTTTCGTGTGTTAATCATAGTTTAGCGGTGTTCGTTTCGAGATATAAGTGCATGTGCAGGAGTGTAGGATTGTAGTTATGCTCAGGTTTACTACTTAGTTTATGTACTACTCGGATTTTTTATCTAGCATTCGGGCATTCATTGGTCTGAGTCGAGAGATCCATGTTTGGAGGAGGTGTTGTTTTTCTCATGGTATGTTGGTTATTCTGGATCGGTTGGGAGTTCCCTTATCGCCCCCCCTTCCAGAGCTGGTATGTTTGTGTGTTAATTTTTCCACACTATTTGAGTTCTTGTGGTGGGGAGAACCCTCTCGTGTTATCCCATTCTCTTATGTTGTGGTTTATTCTCTTTTTTTGGGCATGGATTCTTGTTTGGTACATCATTCAAATGAGTGACATTCTAGTGGCATAATGTCTCTGTGGTGGGGAGAATTGTTACACCCGCACATTCTATTTATTTTATTTTAATTATTTCATAGTTTGGAGAATTCACACCGAGGTCCGAGCTAATCCCCATATTAAAATTTTCTGTCTTTTAATGCCTTTACTGGGTTTCAAACCAATGAACGGTCGCCATGTGGTTGGCGGTCACCAGGAAGTGGCCCCATGGGTCATGCATTTTCCCCTAATTTATTTATTTTATTATTTATGATAATATTGTCTAATTAACATTATTTTTTTATTTTTATTAATCTTCATTTCATTGTATTTAGTATTTTTATTCTTGTGCTACTCTTATTATTATTAATAATAATATTATTATTATTGTATTATTATTATTGTAATTATGTTTATTATTATTATTATTATTGTAATAATGGTATAATTATATGCAAAAAATAACCCTAAACCAATTCGTGCTACCCCCCCTCCTTCCCATTTCATGTGATCAGTCGCTGCCCCCTCCCTTGGGACATCCCCTGGTCCGCAGCCCCCCCCACCCGGCCTCCCGCTTCACCCCCAGGTCAAACCAGTGTCGTCAACCCCGCACCTCACCACTCCCCATTCCTACTTCGATGATCGCCACTCCCCCCTCTCGCACTTGTGTGGTCCGACCACCCCCACTCCGCCTCCCCCCTACTCCATGTGACCCCTGGCTCCGCCTCGCCCCTGGCCACATGACCCCCGCAGTGCCCAGCAACCCCGCCGCCGGACAGTGCCTCTGGAGCCCTCGGTTTCCACCTCGCCACCGCCTGCCTCACCGGCCATCACTACCGGTGAGCCCTCGCTCCAGCAAGCAGCCTCCGACAGCCCGTTTAGGCATCCTGACATCCTCCAGGCACTCCATCCAGCCCCTCCACCTAGCCTCTGGTCTATGGCCTCCCTCGTCGCGTTTCTCCTGGCCCTCAGGCTCTTCCTGCTTCAGTCCGGAGAGCCGTTTCGGTCTGCTATCCCCTCTGCACCTTCGACCAGTCATGTTCTTGCCTACTATGGTCTGGCCAACCACCGCGGCCTTGTGTCGGCTAGCGCTGCACATGACAGTCGGTGCGCGACCCCCAGTGGTCTCCGTTCCTGAGTATTCCACCCCTTCTGACTGGCGCGCGACCCCAAGGGTCAAGCGCATCTCTACTCTGAGGTATATTATGTGACGTGAATCTGTTTTAGTTTGTTTTATATTAGTGGTTGGTTGTTTGTGTTGTTTTTGTTTTTGTTGTAGCACGTTGGCAGAATAATTCCGCAACACAACGGTCTTCAGCTTGCTCGTGCGTACGCACCTGCGTGAGGTGTGTTGCGTCATCGAGTTCAGTTTTTGAATCAAGGTTGTTATCCCACAGCACTTGGTTTTAAATTTATAATATATTTTTTCCTTGTCTTTTCATTGATTATCAGTAAATTTAATGTAGTATTAAATAGTTATTTTTATTGTGGTAACCGGCTGAAAATGGAAGCTGTTTATCTCTTACAATGCATTGGAAGCATTTTTTTTAATTCTGTGTTTTTCATGGGATATATCCAAATGTGTTCTTTATGAAATTTTAAAGACATGTTAATGTGTGTTTTTAATTGGTTTTTGTGTGTGTAAAATGGTAGGTGTATTGTTTATGAAAAATGGCCCTCTCATAAAACCATGAATAGAGAAAATGGTTGTTTAGACTTTAAACGTGATTTTGGACTCTTTAAGTGTGGTTTTTCGTTGATGAATTTTTTTTCCTTTTGTGCATGAATAAATTATTGTAATTTATTTGAGAAATAGAGTTCCGTAAAATACTTATAAAAGGACCATTTGGATGTTTATGAAATTGGGTGAGTTTGGATATTGGAAAATGGTTTTACTTGTGACACCAATGTGTTTCAGTTTTAAAATTCTAATTGAGTTTCATAAATGAGGTTATAAGTGTATTTATAGTTTCAACGTGATGGGGTTTGTTGAATCTTTTGGAAATGTTTTTGTATTAAATGGTTTTGAGGCCCAGCATGCACCTTAAATAAAAATGGTTTCATTTGAAAACCCAACATGGAATGGGTCCTTTCCTTTTTGGTTGCTGAATGATGGTGGTTACCTTGTCTTGGGGCTTTCCCATTTGTGATAATGGTCTAATGTCAAGGTTCTTGTTCGTTAGGGTACTCGAGGATGTTTATGTTGTGTACGTGTAGATTTTGAAAGATGATAATGTACTTTTTTGAATTGCTTGACTATTACTTGTTGACTCACTTCTTTTTTATTTCTTGTGTTGACATGGGAACCTAGCATAGTGAGTGAATCTTCTGAAAACAATTGTCTCACTAGTTTAGATAATGGAATGTATAGTGTCCCCAGAGCAGGGGACTACTGAGTTATTGCTACTATGGGGATTGGGCCACTCAATAAGGGCATGTAGGTCTATGCCGAGCGTTAGGGCATTTTGACGCCATCGAGTTAGGGCATGCCTTCAGGATGAGTCAAATGTACGGTATGTTATGGATTGTTCATGATCTCTTAGATTTGACCAATGTATTTTGGATTTCATTTTTCATTAGTAATCAATGTATTGTTTGTTTTTATACCTTCACGGCCCTTACAATGTGGTTTCTACTATTCCTTGTGGTACATTGTACTTTTTTTTGAAATTGGTTTCAAATGAAAATGTTTTATTCTCTTTGTGTAAAATCTGAAATGTAACATTACTCTCCATTTGAAAATTATTTTGGAACTAATGAAATAAATTTTAATATTGAAAATGAATAAGGGAAATGATTTCTGTTTTTTCTAGTGAAATATTTATGAATTCATACTTCTAAACATTGTAGTTCAATCCTGGATTTGTGAATTCTTTATTTATTAGCAGTGCTTTGGGATTTGTTGTTGGGCTCACTTACTGAGTATTTTTTGGTACTCACGCATTTATTTTACCATTTCAGTTGCAGGTTCCTTTGTTCTGGTTTCTTGGTTTGCGCCTCTTAGTTTTGGAGCAAAGTTGGACCTTTGTTTGGGTAGTTACCTGCGATGTCACATGGAGGTTCGTTGGTCGCATGGCTTTTATTTTATTATTGTTCTTAGTGTTTGCATATTTTTTTAGTTTCTATTTTGTTTTGGTCCATGTTTTTTTGATAAAATCATTCCCAACAATGAAATATTGATGCCTGACACTAGTTACCAGCCCTTGGGGATCGAGAACGCCCTTTGTGCCATTCCGCGGACTGGCTCTGGTGACCAGTTCAGGGTCGACCAGGGTTGGTTCGTTACATTCATGGTATAATGGGTTCCATCCATATTAATCAGTAATAATGATTCATTATGAATAGGTATAGTACACAAAAGATGCTGATACATGACCAATTCAAGTGAGTGATAAAATAAAAATATTTTCTTCCTTATTGTCTTCTTTATTTGAAATTAATTAATATCAATTCATTATAGAAACTCATATTGTGAACCTAATAAATCCTTCTACTAATATTTGGAATTATATAATGGATATTAATAATACCCATAGAAATAATAGAGAGAAGTATCTATATTTTATTACATGGGTTTTCTATTTATCATATTTTATCTTAGCAAGATTTTTTGGGTTATCCATGTGAAATCCTTTTACACCATCCTTATTATATATTCCAGATTCCTATGAAAGGAATAATTGGATATTATCTTCGATGAGTCTTCTTTAACACACCTTAATGGGAGTTCCATGTATTTGATGGTGATTAGGACCTATTGTTAGGTAGAGAATGGCCATATTTTCCAAATTGGAATGGGTTAATAAATAGAGACACTAAATTTTCTATTATTAATATTACATCACATTAATGGAAAACATCCCAATAGAATTACGATATAGTATCATGTGTTTAGTGTCTTGGGTAAATTAGTTACATAAATATAAAGAACATAATTAACCTAAAAATTTATTTTAAAACAAATTGTTTATCTATACTGATCTCAAATTATCCTTTTTACATTTAGTCTAATGAGGACATAAATATATGAAAACAGTTTAGCTAAATGCATAATAAGAGAGTCAATATATTGCATGCATTTATACCACATGATTGATCGTGATCATCATCATTATATCATAACAATAAGAACGTAATAAAAAACATGAGGGAAGCATGTGATAAAGGCATTGGATTTCAAAATTCATAAAACTGAAACAACATATCATAATGGTAAACTGCCACACATAGTTGTGAAAATGAATGATTCATTGTCATTGATAACTTCTATTCATAATCAAAGAATCAAAATTTTTTTCATATATATAATAAATTTTAATGAAAATACACATTATATCAAGAGATACGTCATATAACCCAATTTATTGGAGGGGTATATAATTTTATGCCCACCGGTCACATCATATCATTTACTCATTAATGAAACACGATATAACTCAGACAAATAAAAGTCAAGATGAATATCATGTGAAGGAATGAGTTCCGTAATGAATCAATGAATCATGTTATCATGAAAATAAAATATTTTCCAAAATACAAAAAGGAAAAGAAAATTTTTGGTATAATAATCATCATATTTAAGTGATGAAGAATTAACATAAGAGGAATCAAGATATATTTTGGAAATAAGTGTTCTTTAGGATAATCATTGTAATTGTGATAAAATAAAATTCAAAATATGTATATCCCCAAAAAATAAATATAAATTACAATGAAATTATATTTTAGTAATATTAAGAGGATATACACACTGAAATTAGTTTGGAAAGGTTATAATACCAAATAAATGGAGTTGGGATCGATAATCCAATAACATTATATGCAAATGAAACCATTAGTTCACTAAATTTATTAAATAATGAAATTATATTGAATAAATACTTAATTGAGAATCTATTCTATATTTATTTAATTTAATATTAGTTTTATGTAATTTTAATTCCATATTGATTAGTTATAGAGTTCAATTTTCTAATTATGGGTGAATTCATTTCCATGGTTTCGTAGTAATTTTTTTTTCTAAAATTAGAAATTTCATAGGAAAAGGGAATAATTCCCCATAATTGAAATTATATAACATTAATCAAATTATTGAAATAATTTTATAAATATGAAAAATTTAAAAATTAATAAAAATATTATTTTTTCAAAAAATAATGATATTAATATTATAATCAAATTGGTAACACAATAAAAAATTAATTAATATCTCGAAAAATTATAACATATTAATGATAGAAATATATATTAATTTATGAACTGATTTATTGAAATTAAATGTTCTGTGAAATTAATATATTATTTCATAAAATTTAAGTAATAATTTAAGTTCTAAAATAATACGAATAATTCTTTTATCATTTCTAAAACATATATTTACTTATTGACTGATATAATTATATCATATTTTCCTCTATATGTTGAATAAATATTATTTATAATTTTAATGATGAGATTAATATTGTATTGGCGGTATTGTTATTCATAATGGTCATATTACAATGACTAGGTTATCTTCTATCAATATATGTTAAATAATTTCTATAAATTACAACTATATCCTTATTCCTTTATGAGAATAAATCTTTTATTTAGATTCTATAGGATTCATGTGTTATATTACATACCTATAAGACATAAAAATTTCATTGATAAAATATTGGGTCATTACATTATTCCCCCATATAAAATTTCATCCTCGAAATATCATTTTACATAGTTTGGTGAAGAAATTGATTATTTTTCTCTTTCATTTGTTCCTTTGGTTCCCAAATCACCAATGAAGACATATAGGTTCTCCACAACACTTTGACATAGTGGGTCTTCACAATTCAAATGAATTTGGCTTTATGGTCCAAGATCTGCACCAGATGTTTTTCATACTATAGATTTTTTTCAATTATTAAACATATTGGTTCCATAATTGTAAGGGGTCATGTATATACATACATTGGAGAGGTACATAAACCATTTTATGAACATGAACCACTATAGAACATAAATCAGATAGTCCCCAAATCTTATGTGATCATGAATCTCAATGTGGCCAATATAACTTGGGTTATGCTTCCATTTCATCCCAAACTACGTGAATCATAACCATAGTGATATTAAAATGAATAATTTGTCTCCATATTAAATCTCCAAATACCTTTGACTGTTGTCATCATAGTACATTTTTTGACTCTATGATGCTTTAATATTTTTTTGGAGGGTTTGAACCTTCCCAATAATCTATTGAACTTGATCTGGTTCATGTACCATTCATTAGATATCATTATCGCAAAAATGTGTTGTTCTACATCGTATCCCTAATAGAGATTCATGTGGATCCATTTAAATGTTTAATTGAAAGCTTTTATTTTATGATAACTCAACCAATGGGATATTCTGATCCCATTATCATTTTAATTCCATTAATTAGTCTTATATAATATACTTGAGTGTCCTAATAGTCATTTATGATTGGAAATCAGTTTAGGGGTGATAATATGTACTAAAAGTATATTTTGTACTTTAGTAATATTGATTAATTCACTACTATTTAGATATAAAACATGGACCAATAATAGAGAAGATAGAATGTTGAACTCCATAAATCCTCACCAATTTCCCATATATATCTTGACTTGTTGTTCATGCACTAAATATTCCTAAATATATATTATTTGTATTGTATTTGTTACTCGATCCACAACAACCCATAATGAATTTTTTCATTTGGATGTATTTGGAAGGGCAGTGATAAAGTAAATAATGAAATTCACTCATTTCCACATTGTCATTGACAATGGTTGCATCCTCCCCTTGGACGAATTTCTCACTAGCGTATCATTCTTACATACCAATCATCTTGAGATATAATATGAAATATCTCACTTTATGTTGTCCAACCAGAAGTTTTCTCAATAATCACAATACATCATTGTAATTCTAGGATTTATAGAGAAATTTGTTCTAGGTTATTTATAAAATAGCTCATTATTTATCTTATGTGATTCATAAAAAAAATTCACTTCCAATTTAGATGATACCATTGCCATCGATGTGTAACTAAGGAAGGTTCCATTACTTTAACGATTTCATCTACTTTTTTAGCTCTTGATCATCCCTTTGTGTCTAGTTGATACAATCTTGTATAGATGTTTGGGAAATAATTTTGAAAATGTGGTATGTATTCTTGTCCATCATGATTTATGAATATATCCATATCAAATATAAAAATATTGTATCTATCTCAACCCATAACATTGATATAGTATCATCTTCTTTTCTAGTATGCGCATCAGGGGAATTTATTATCCCTTACATAATGGTAATGAAATGTGAAATAATATGTCATGATTATCTCATACTATTTACACTAAATCATTTTGAGTTCCTTATGTGCTAATATATATTGAATAACATTGTTATTGAAATATATGTATCACTTATAACAATATAGATATTTTCACTTGATATTCAAGGAAAAAATAACATATTCTATTCCCAGGTCATCCATCAGGTTGATCTTCTCATGGATATTCATCTTCGATTCAATGTATTCTATCACATTATAATTATATATGTGTGAAAAAACCCAATAATTTATTTATGAATCATTAAATATCACAAATATTTCACCAATTTTTATTTGTATAATTATTGGTGATGTGACTAACCCCATCATTATCTCCTTGAATATTTCCAAGAATTTGTATGTTCACACAAAGGATACAAATTTATTTATTAACATAGTTAGTGGTCTTGACAATCATGGGAAATTTCACACAAAAAATTAGGATTACACTATTATTCAATGAAAACCATACATTTCTATGAAAAAATTGGGTCTATGTCATCCCTCTATTTATGTTGTTTTTATGGGTCAAAAGAAATTCCATCAACTACGATACTGTTCATGAATAATGTGAGCTATAGTATCAAAAATTCACACATCATAAATAAGGTGTACAATTTTTTCCTTCCAAAATTTCATCGGCACAATCCATAAATGTTCTTTATGTTCATAATATATCATACATAAAATGATAATATCATACATAAACACCCCCAAAAAAATGATCAATTATGTCCCTAAAAACTATATATTTAAAATCAATAATGATTTCATGGGTATTGGAAAGTACATTCTGGATCTCTAGAAACTCATAATGCACATCTCATGAATAGAAAACATATTTCTAAATATATTCCTTCATTACCATTAGTTGAAGATATATATATTCAATATAAATCGGTGATATATATTTCACTTCTCTTTGTTGATCGTATAAGTCATAAATCCATGAAAGAGGATACATGATATTTATGGTAGACATATTGAGATATTGGAGATAGATACAAAACCCCCTTTATCCATCCGTTTTATTTATGAAACTCAACGGCTCAACCCCTATGTTGATGCATAAGGGTTTATGAAACATTTTTCCAACACATATTACAACATATTCATCATCTAATCCAATTATATAGGTCCCATGCTATTGTGTCATTTTACAGAATGAATCTACCTATATGTATGTTCTATTAATAAATATACTTCATGATCTATTGGAATTCATGGTTACTATTCAAGAAATACCTAAAATTATTCCCCCACAATTTTTATTTCCTCCAATTTGATACCATTATTTAATCAAACATTTGAGGGATATTTGACTATTGAATGGGATTTTACACCAACATTGTTGATGAATTTCCAAAAAGTGATTCATGATCTTTCAAGATGTTATATTGGATTGTGGGATGATTCGTAATTTGGAATAAAAATTTCTTCTACCAATAATTGATGTGTGATATCAATAAACAAAAAACATCCAATCTCCATATTGCGTAAAATATCCCCAAGTGAAGTATTATGAGATTCGATGGATTAATATTCAGAAATATCAGAAAAAGATAATATTCCAAAACAAGGGTTGAAATGATCACAAAACTAGATATTTTTATAGATATATATACTTCATGGTATTGAATTATCTATTTAATTGAATTAGAAACCCTAAAAATATAAAGGAACTCTTGATCTAAAATAAAATATTAATTTTTCCACTCTTGAGTGATTAAGAAGTATATATTTTATGACTTCTATTTTTTTTATAAACATTAGTTTTAGTGAAGGCATAAAATGTTCCATTCTCCTTCAGAATTTGTGGATAAGGACTCAAATTAAACTCATGCAGTCAATGTTTAGTGAATTTCCATTCCTAGTTACCCTGACCCCAATGGTTTAAGCATTAAACCATGGGTGGTTCTCTTATTTCCTCTATCATGTGAGTCAGATAATCCATTTCTATCTGAAATTAATGACATTGGTCTCTTTCCCTTCCACACATAAAAAATTTCACCATCTATTTGAGGTAACTTCGATTAGTTTTCATCCCAGATTTTTTAGACATGGGGGTGAGATCCTCATTAATCCCTTTGAATTATTCCCATGACAATGAAATTAAAATCTTATCTACTATTCTTTATAAAAATTGGTCTATTATTCAAACTAAAAATTAAATTTATAATAAAATTCAAACAATTGTTTATATAATCCAATTTAATTGATGGATAGAGACATTGGATGGAGTGGATTCAAACCACTAAATAATATAAATATTTTTCTATAATTTTTTTTGACAATATGCTAGATGTATCTTAAATGTCTTGTGATGTTTTATTTGTAATATATTATAGATTCACCTTTCTTTTCAACTAGATTTATTAATTATATCTCTAAACAGGAACCAATAGTTTTATGGAAATAATTATGATAAAATATTTTCATAATGTCTTCACACTCCACATCTTCTATATTATCTTAAATTTTGGTGTTCTTTATCAATTACCTACATTAATCAACATCTACATATAAATTTTAGATATCTAGAGTCACCTTAGCTTTCATATAAGAGTAAATCAAAAGAATCGTATTCTCTTTTATGTTCACTCCCTATAACTCAGGAAGTATATTATAATATCCACTAAATGATGGTGGATGATGCAGCATAATGAAATAAATTCCTAGTTTTTTCTAATTGGGGAAAGGTGGATGTTACATGTGGTTCAAATTGCTGTTCATATACTATGAGTGTTTTCTAAACGTGACTATAATCTTGTTAATTCCACTTATAATTTAATTAGGGATTTATTTACAACATCATTTAATTGTCCCTCTCATGGGTTGTTGGCCTATTTTATCCAGGTTCCCAACATTTTCTAAAATATAAAATTACTATATAAGAATTTATGCCAATTATTCATGAATAATATATCAATTTGAGTAATTAACAATACATGTATATCATATGGGATTCCTATGTTTTGAATTTTTCTAATCAATTCATCATATAAATAGTCTAATATAAAGGGTTTTAAAAATAGATTTTTTATTAATAATTCCAAAAGAAAACATAAATATGCTCTGATACAAAATAAATCTACCCTAAATTATCGTAAATGACTATTACATAATTTAAATAATAATAATCATAATGGCATTATGACACATGATGATTGTTTTAGTTTCAATGGAAAATTAGGTTAATAAATAAAATTTTCATATATAAATAAAATATTATATTTAAAATATTATATTTATACTAATAATATTCATTCTCGTCATATTATATGTAATCACATCACGATATACATTAATGAAAAGGGGCAAGAAACCAATCCTGACAAGAATATTATATAATATTTTAATGAATATAACATGATATATATTAAAAATCATAAATATATCATAATAATTGGATCTTAATTAACAACATGAGGGAAATATATTATAACGTCCCAGTTCTAGAAGCCACCCAGAGGTTCCCCATACTCAGTTGGGCACATGGACTGAAGCGCATTTTCCCAAATGCCAGAGGCTTCCTTCTTGAAGTGAGGGACTTCGGTGTGATACTGGGGAAACTATGACCTCATTGATAGAGTATACAGTGGATGAAAAAAAGATATAGCAGAAACAGTAATATTCCATACAAAATTAAATAGCAAAAGACTGATGTAATAAACAACTTGAGCACATGAATGTAAAATGATTCATAATACATATGTCTAGGAAAATAGTCAAACAAGTCACAATGCTGAATACAAATAGTTTTAAACCAATGTAAAATAGATATAGATCAATATCATCTCATCATCATAAGACTATGCTTCTTCCCATTCTCTCTATCTCCACAGCAATTCACGTACCTAAACTAGAAGAGAGCTTTCCCTTAACTATCTTTGCCACGATATAAACTATTTGGGTCCAAAATCATGAACCAAATAGGGTGTGAGAATAAATCCCAATTGAAAAACACCAAAATATATGTGCCTAACAGTCAGTGAATATATGGCTGGTAAAATTACTAAACTTACTAAATAAAAAAGTACTCAACAGTAAGCAATCCACAGTTTCAGTACCAAACAACTGACAAACATAAATAGGTATCCCACAGAGAATTCCTCACATCCATCCACATTGGCCAACCTAACATGTATAAGAAACCATATAGGAAGTACAATCGACCTAACCCCTCCGGTTCATTCATAAAAATTCATAAAGGCTCTCTAAGGAAGTACTCACAATCAATTCACCTTATATTGTATGGTAGTCAAGGACACTCTGAGGAAGCTCACACAGTAAATCCCCCTTATAGACCAAGGTCAAAATAATCTTTGAGGATACTCACTCGGTCAATTCCATTAATAGCACTGGTCATTCACAGACTCTATGAGGAAGCTCACCCGGTCAATTCTCCTTATAGCCAAGAGTGGTTCAATGTAATTCAATGTAAAACACAGAATCTATATGGAATCTCACTTGGCTTATTCAATTATGGTCTATAATGTTCAATGAAACTCTGAAAAATCTCAATCAGTCTATCACCTTATTGTCTAATGTAATACTAGGCTCTCTGAGGAAGCACACTCAGTATATCACCATATAGAAAAATGTGCTCAAAAACTCTCAGAGGAAGTTCACTCGATCTATCCCCTTATAGTCTACAACACCAGGTTCTCATGGACCTCTGAAAGTAATTGCATAGAAGTGTAGTTTGGACAAGGTAAACCTCAGAGCTACATGCCTATAGTGTCTACATCATCTCAAGCATCTCAGAATGCAACACACCATCCTACAACCACTTGGCATGGGAAAATAGGAAATACCACCAAAAATGATAAACAGGGAAAAAAGGTCATAAACAGAACAATGCATGGGAAACACATCCAAATCAAAGTAATTATCTCTATTCACTACAATTATCCTCTACTACAGAATACAAGAAATGCAGGTAAACAATAGGGCTAAAGCGGTAAAGGCGCAATACCTCGTTCATCGGTATTGGGGGATTTTGGACATAATATTCAATGACATTCAATGGAAAGGAAAAAACCACCAACCATGGAATTTGGATATCTCTATAAGTGAACCACGAGGATTGAATCACCTTATCACTCCCATGATATACAAAATAGTCTAAAAAGTTCAACACACGATAACAGGGAAATGATAAGGATTGTAAAATGATGCTCTATGAGAATGAAGAGCATACCGATGTGATTCAAATGAAACCTACGGGGTTTGATTCGGAGGACGGACGCATGCTCGGGGGTTCACTGAAGATTTGCGGCCATATGGAGCTCTCTTTTGAACAAGACAAAAAAGATGTGTTTTTTGGCAATTAGACGTGACCCCTGTGCATTTAATTAAAAAATGAAAGTACACAACCAGTACTATTTAAGTACACGATGTGTACTCATAGTTTCAGTAGTCCCCTTTAGGCGGCCACCAAAACACCCCAACGCGTTTGTGTGTGTGTCCCTTACACGGCTAGCAACTGACCTCCTATGGGAAACCAGTACATAGTGTGTACTCATAAACTACAAGACCTGTACTTAGAAAATTTCCATAATTTTTACTTTTTCTCAAAAACGACCAGAAAAAGGAAATCATACCTGACTATAAGATCCATGTTATTACATGCTCCCCACCCCTAACAAAATTCAACCCCATATTTCCCTATCAAGGCATATAAGAAGAAACCCCCAATAGCTCTAGCCACTATGATCTTACATCGACCTCCATATCCCAAGTATCTTCGTGTTCCTTCCCATGTGGCCATATCATTCATACTATGGGAACAGACTCGCCACAAAGAACCCTTGTGTTACGATCAACGATCCAGATAATAAGCTTCTCAAATGACGCATCTGCTTCAAGCTCAACCTACTCAGTTTGAAAGACATGAGACGGGTCTGAAAAGTAATGTCAGTGCTGAGAAACTTGGAAAATGTCATGCATATCCCGGTACCTCTGAGATAGCTACAACTGATAGGACACCAGTCCAACTCTCTCCCAAACCTCAAACAACCTGATATAACTCGGTGAACGCTTAACATGTTTCTTAATCCTCCTGTGTGCCAAATTTGGTGCGACATGTTGAAAAACCTGATCCTTGATCTTGAACTACAGATTTCATCTCTGCTGATCAGCATAAGACTTCTGACGAGACTATGCAGTATCCATCCTATTCTGAAACAACTCTATCTACTATATGGTCTCCTGAACAAGAAGATGTCCCATCGATGCTTCCTCTCATTCATCCAGCCAACATAAGGGTGATCACCATGGCCTACCATAAAAATCCACATTAGGTTCCATCTGAATTGTTTCATGAAATCTATTTTTGTAGGAAAACTACACAAGAGGTATATGTTTCTCCTAACAACCTCCAAAATCTAGAATACATGCTCGTAGTGTTTCCTAAACCACTACAATTTTACGGTAGGACTGGCCATTTATCTCAGAATGATATGTTGTACTCAAAAGTACTGGTGTACCCAAATCCTTCTTAAGCCCCTGACATACCTAAGAAGTAAAACGTGCATAGCTGTCTGAAAAAATGGAGTTTGGAACTTCATGTTGATGTATAATTCTTCAGATGTACAAACTTCAGACCTCATCAATGCTGAAAGTCTCCAAGATTGGAAAAAATTGAGAAACCTTCGTGAGTCTGTCAATGACAAACCATAATGCATCATTCCCTCAAGGTGACCTTGGAAAACTAGTTGTGCAGTCGATCACAATTCCATTCCACTTCCACTACAGAATGAGTTACTAATGTAGAAGTCCTACTAGTCACCGATACTCCACCTTCACCTACTGACAGGTAGAACACCTCATGACAAACCCAGCAACAACTTTCATCATACATGGCCACCAATACTGGAGGTGTTGATCAAAATACATCTTGGTGAAACACGGAAGAACTACCCATACTGGGGAATGAAAGTCCCACATCAGCTACTTGATTATATCTACGGGCACCCATATGCACCCCTGGAAATGAAAAATCACATCCTCACCCATTTTCCATTAAGGAATAGGGTCTTCCCCTGACACGCTCTCCCATAGGACTAGGCATTCAGAATCTGATAGCTACCTCATTCGAACTCGATCAAGTAGAGTAGATGTAACATTTATAGAAGAGAGAAACATCATCCCCGGCCTGTCATGAACCTCAAAATGCATCTCATAGAATAGAGGCATATGTGGCAACTCATTGTGGGTCTCCTTAAATACCTTTTTATTATTCACCTTCCTCGGTGTATCAGCCACTACATTGCCTTTCCAGGCGTTTAAGCAAGCTCAATTTTAAAGGCCTGAAGGTACTCAACCCACCTTTTATTCATCAAATTCAAGTCATACTAAGTGAAAATTTACTTGAGACTTTTCTGGTAGCTGCAAACCAAAATATTATCGCCTAGAATGTAATTTCTCAAACAATGTTAGACATGAACACCAGCTGCTAACTCTAGATATTGGGTCATGTTGTTATTATCCTTTGGCCTCAACCACCGATACCCATACACAATGACTCCATCTCCCTGCATGAGCACAACACACAGCCCAATAACTGAATCGTATGTTGAGTGATTTTTTTTATCATTTGATGTCCCTAAGATGAAGTTGGAGGATGTATTATTTGATTTTATAATAGGTTGACCATGTGTATTGGGATGATGTTACACTATATTGGTGATTGAGGAATTGTTGAAGAATATATCCCATGACATATCCATTAGAGAGTCTCGTGATATAGATTCTTAAATGAGTTGCATGTGGATAATGTGGTGTTTCTTCATGATGAATCAAGGAATATCATTTTCAATTGGGATACACATTTTATCATATAAAATTGTATATAATTAAAACATTATTATAATCCCATTTTATCATTATCATTAATTCGCATCATCTTAGTGATGGGAAAATGAAGAGCCGAATCAAGACACTAGAGTTTATTTTAGGGGCTTCTTTTACGGATTTTAGTGGATCATGGATTATGCATTCTTTTATTAGTTTAGGTTACCTAAAAAATCAATAATTTTTCTATTGGAATTGATTAATTCATATACTCATATGTGAAATATTGAAAATCACTATTTTTTATAGGGATGAGGGACCTAGAAAGTATCATAATAGATAATGTTCATTACACTCTAAAGACAACCTCCCTTTCAACTCCTGAATGGACGACTCACAATAATCGAACACAAGAACATTGCACCATTCATAGTCAGACCTGTCAGCGATGCTGCTAAGCATGAAATGTCATAAATAAAACATCTTGTAGTATCTCCCAAGCCCTAGAACACTCTGCACCTCAAATACACTCTTCGACTAATCCGAGGAAACTACGGCACTCTCTTTCTCTAGGTCAACTGATAGTAATATCTCTGATATAACATGACCCATGATGTGAATCTGATCCAGCCAAAAGCGGAATTTTGAGAAATTAGCATATAACTGATTCTCTCTTAGTGTACTCAGAATGATCTCAAGATTTGTGGCATAGTAATGTCTAGTGTGAGAGTACACCAAGATATTATCGATGAAGGACACCAAAAAATAATCCAAGTACGGATGTAACACACGGTTCATCAGTGCCATTAAAATTGCAGGAGAGTTCGTGAGACCAAACGACATAACCATAAACTTGTATAGGTCATACCTGCTCCGGAATGCTGTAAGAGGTATATATGATTGTATGAAACTCATCTAATGTTATCGAGACCTCAAATTAATCATCGAGAACACAAGTGTTCCTTAAAACTGGTCAAATAGATCTTCAATCCTAGGTAAGGGATATTATTTCTTGACCATCAACAGGTTCAGCATCCGATAAACCTCGCAAAGCCTGAGAGTACCATCTTCCATGTTTTCAAACAATACATGTGAATACCATGGAGAAGTTCTATGTCGGATGATACCCTTTTAATGTAACTCCTCCAACTACTTTTGAGTTCCTGTAACACAGGTGTATCCATCCTATAAGGAGGAATGGACACCGATATCGCTCCTAGACAAAGCTCTATCGAAAGGTCCACCGTACGCTTCAAAGGGAAACCTAAAATATCTTCACAAAAGTCATCCCTAATATTATCCACTACTGGAGGAATGTATAACTGTGAAGTCCCATGGTCATCCAGATATAGACTACAAATATAAGTTATTACATCCCCTAACCCATGATTCTCTAGACCTGCTCTGCTCACCTTGACATCCCATTCTCCCCTGTAATGGAAAGATATGATCTCTGGTGATAGGAAACTCACCCTATGACGATTCCAATCAAAAACTGCCTAGAAGGGATCCAACCAGTCCATTCAAAGTATGAAATCCTAGCCACTCGTCTCTAAGACATAGAGATCACACAAGAAATGACACCCACCATACTCTTGAGGGCACTCCTTGCACTAAATTACACTATCTTTTATAGTCCGCAACGGTGTGTCTACTATTAAGATATCGACATAGGAATAGATCCAGAGGCCAAGACTCTCCACAACAGCAAAAAATATAAAGCTAAGGGAGGAACATGTATCTAAAAGAGAAGAGTATATTATTAAGGCTACCTATATCATACCTCGAACTGTAAAGGGTCTGGGATCCTGCTCCTGCTGGGTTTGCTCCACTACCAAGGTATGGCTTGCTCCATAGCCCTAGGAACCAACCTGACCACTCTGAGCTGATCCACCCTGATGTCGTTGATTTCCTGGTGACTGGCCACCACGACCATGACCTCCACTGCATCGTAAATGGTTGGACGAACTCAAGTTCCCTAAAATAAGAGAAACTGGTGGTGCTTATCATGAACATAGAGTCATAGAAGAACCCATGTTGCCAGATGCGGGTGAGAAGATCTGACAGATCCGCTCAAGATGGCCTATCATGCAGCAAGATCTGCATTCCATCAGGTCTCTCAGGAAACACGGCATCTTATGCATGCTTCTCCCACACTGGTAGCACACCACATGAATTCAAGAAGATGCATCCCGCCTACTCTGATCTCCTTGTGCAGACTCGTTGGGGAGCGTCCTGCTATCCGTAAGAAGAATACTAACTCTGGATGTTGAACCGCCCTTCCTCACTGCCTCAAAATCCCTCCCATTGTGCTCTGTGATAAGCACATAGTTGACGATAGAGGATATTGAAGTCATCCTGATGATGTTCACCTGCAATCGGATGTTGTGACATTGACCATCCTCAATCATCCATTCAAGGATCAACTCATCACCTCCTGGATTATGTGTGAAACACTATAGCTCTATGAAAAGAGAGGAATACTCCCTAACTGAAAGAGTTCCCTTCTCCAGAATCATAAACTCCAGGTCTTGATTGGGCCTCAAGGTCTATGGGTAGAAGTAATTGTAGAAGATGTGCCTAAACTCATCCCAAGACATACTCTTTGGGCGTCCCACCTGTGAGATCACCTCCCACCTCCACATGGAGGAATCTCAGAGCATGTATGTATCAAGATTCTCCATCTCCTCTGGAGGTATCTCCAGATGCTCGAAAATCATTAGAGTGGCTTCTAGACATGACTCTACATCCAAGATTCCTCCATCCCCTGAGAATGATGGAGGATGTTTCTGCTGAAACACCATCATCAATTCTTCCATCAACGGTGTAGGGAGACGACTCTCCGTGATAGGTCGGTATAATCCTAAAATCCCTCTCTCAAATTGGAATCAAAACCTATGTCAGGTATAACAACTGGTTCCAAGACTAGCACAATGGGAGGATCAGCTGGTAGTCCTTGATCAATAATATCTTATGTCTGATCCTCGCCCTGTAACTAGCGGACAGTCGGAGGACGTCTTGGTGGCATGACTCTTCAAGGTCAAACACATAACCCAGAGAAATATTAACATAAACTGAAACTCATAAGTGTAATAAAGGAATTAAATAAGGAAAAAAATTCATTTTTTATAGAACATGACTAAACAATGTGTATGTCCACTACACTGTGACTTCCCACAAGCCATTCACATGCGCATGTAATTGTGCCTAAACTGGCCATGTAACACCTCAAAAAACACATTTGTATCCCATACACATTGCATGTACTTGGACTCTATTCCTCTACTTGAGTACATCTACACAACTAATCCACAAAGTTCTCTTAAAACGAGACTACACGGTGTGTTCTTTCAAGTCACAATGTGTACTAAACATGCTTCAGAGACCCATGTTGTTAGATACATGGATGACTACATAGATCACTCTACACAGCGTCCTCCAAGTGGACACACTATGTACATAATGGATTTATCATACCAATGTTGTTCGCTACGCGGCAAGAAACAAGGTTTGTACACACGGCATGCAAATCTGGTACATGGCATGTTCTACCTAGATTTTCACAACCCCGTGTATCTGCCCCACAAATTCAGTGACAAGGTTAACGACTACACAATGTGTACATACAGTAGACAATGTGTACTCAAGAAAAATTTTTCCTTCTTGAATAGAAGGAAACATGGCGTGTGTTTCAACATTACATGTTGTATATTCTGGGTTTTCTGAAAAGTCGGCCTCAGAAACTACTCTGGATCCTAGAAAACCCTGAAAATGATCATTTAAGTGCCATGTACTGATCCGTGAAGGACCATACTCCATGATAATCAAATCTTGGCATTTTACACAAGTTGTAAATAGTGGAAAACCAGTCAATGATCCATAAAATTCGGATCCATGGGGGGCCATAACACATCTTGAAATAATGTTTGGAATCCATATAAAAAAATCATTAAGAAAAGAAATACATTATCAAACAGTTGGTATTATATCCAATCATCTTTCACAACAGCATTTATATCTACCACAACAACTATCACAACATCATGCATTTTCTAATGCACCTTAAATTGCATGGAAAAAATGCATGACATGTGATTTCTAGCAAGCGTGAATATGATGCATGAAATGGAATACCCTCATATCATCATTTTCTAAGAGAATTAGAACCTCAATAGTATCAACAGTAACAACAACAAAAATGTGAGTCATCCAACATTTAAGATCAAAACAACTGTAAAATTACAAAATTAGAAAATCACAATTACGAGGTAAAATTAGATTTTCCCTGTACACTGGTTAGCTAGTCCCGTGCAGTACTTATTACTAATTACCTATTCAGTCCTATCCAATGCTATAGGCTCCAAACTGTACATCAATAGAAAATTATTCTTTTGATACCACTTTTTTATCATCCTGGTTCTGGAGGCCAACTAGAGGCTTCCCGTACCCAGTTGGTCACATGGCCTCAAGCTCATTTCCCAAAATACTAGAGGATGTCGCCTAGAATTGAGGGCATTGGGTGTGATAGTGGGGAAACTATGACCTCATTGGCAGAGTACATTGTTGATGAATAACAAAAGACATAGTGGGAGAAGAAATAATCCATTCAAAAGTAAAGAACATAAGACTAAAGTTATAAACAACTAGAGCACATATATATAAAATGATGCATGATACACATGTCTTGGAAAACAGTCAAAATAGTCACAATGCTGAATACAAATATTACTAAATCAAAGTACAAAATATACAGATAAACATCTCCGTAGCATCACAAGCCTGTGCTTAGTCCCATTCTCTCCAGCTCCACAGCAAGTCATGTACATGAAGTAGAAGGGTGCTTCCCCTTATCTACCCCTACAACAAAATAATTTATTTGGGACCAAAAGAATGACCGTAACAGGGTCTGAGAATAAATTCTAGTAGGCAACCAACCAAATATATGATCCTATCAGTCAATGAATATATGGAACTAAAATGTATTGAAACCAATAAATAGGAAAACAATCAATAATAAATAATCCACATAATCAGTATCAAGAAATAGCCAAACACAAACAAGTAACCCCATGGGAAGTACTCACTACCATCCCCTCTAGTCCTACCTAACAAGTACAAGCAACCCTTTGGGCAGTACACTCTACCTCTCCCCTCTGGTTTTGTCATAAAACGTCATAAAGACTCTCTGAGGAAGAACTCATAATCAATTACCCTTCTAGTCTAAGGTAGTCAAGGACTCTATGAGGATGCTCCTACAGACAAATATCCTAATTTCCCCAAGGTCAATAGAATCACTGAGGAAGCTCATTCAGTCAATTCCACTTATAGCCCAGGTCGTTCACAGACACTCTGTGGATTCTCTCCCAGAAAATTCACCTTATAGCCTGTAGTGGTTCAAGGGTATGCAATGTAAAACAAAGACTCTCTGAGAAAGCTCACTCGATTTAACCCCTTATATTATATAATTCTAAAAGACTCTCTGTGGATTCTCACTCAGTTTATCCCCTTATAGTTTAATGTAATCATAGTAACTCTGAAGGATATCACTTAGTCTATCCCCTTATAGCCTAAAGTTCTCAGGGACTCTCTGAGGAAGCTCACTCAATCTATCCCGGTATTGTATACTACTCCAGGTTCTCATTGCCATAGGTAACTGAACACATGACAGTGAAATATGGCCAAAGAAAACCACATAACTACTTGGATAAATAGACTACAACATCTCAATCATTCCAGAATACAACACTCCATCCTAAAATCACTAGGAAATGGAAAAAAAAGAAAAACGACATAAAATTCTAAACATGACCAAATGGTCGTAGACATAAAAATGCCTGGGAAACACAACCAAAGCATTTTAATTCAACCTAATGACAACAGTTGACCTCTATTCAAGCATACAAGAATGGAGGACAATTAATAGGGCTAAACGGTAAATGTGAAATACCCCTTTCTTGGGAATTGGGAGATTTTTCAAATAATATTCAAAGACATCCTAGGGAAATTCACAAACAACCTACCTTGGTGTTAGGAGATCGCTATAAGTGAACCACGATGAATGAATCTCCTTACATGCCCAAGATCAATAAAATCATCAAAAACATTTGACCCATGATAACAGGAAAAAGGGGAGGAATTGGAAAATGATGCTCTATGAGAAGGAAGATCTTACCTATGTGATTCCAATGCAACCGACAGTTTTCGAATCAGAGGACGGATGCACACATGGGGATTGGTCAAATATCTATAGCCTTATGGAGCTCTCGGTTGAACGGGACCTAAAACTATTGTGTTCTGGCGATTAAACATTACCCCAGTGAGTTTAATGAAAAAAATAAAGTACACAGTGTTTAATTTCAACATACATAGCATGTACTCACCATTTCTATACTCAGCTTTAGGAAGCCTCAAAAACACACACTCACAGCTGTGTGTGTGGCCCCTATACGGCTAGAACACAGCCTCATACAGTAAAGCAATACATGGAGTGTACTCATAATGTACATGGCGTGTACTTAGAAAATTTCAAGAATTTCATATTTTTCTAAAAAATGGACATAAAAGGAATAACTTACCGGAAAGGAAGATCTGGGTTCTTATACATGTGATACATCCAAGAAATGTGTCAATAAATAAAAATGAAACATCATGTCTTAGTATTCAAATACAACACATTATTGTGAACAAATATTGCATCATGTTAACATATAACATATTTCAGTAATCATAAATTCATCATTTTGGGAAAATTTATAATCATTGTCATTCATAAAACAAATTATCACATGATATACTTCACATTACCGCATGCATAAGATGTATATATAATTCTAGGCCCACCTTCCATATCATAATATTAAAAAATAATGCATGCCAAGTAGAATTTTTATAAATAATATTATTGAAGAATCTAATTTAATGGAATGAGTGTTATAAGTATTTAATCAATAATTATTTCATGATTAAACATGAATTTCCCAAGTGGATATTTTAAAAGAACATATTTTTTATATGATTCATCATTTTTAGTGAAAATTAAAGAACACCAATGGAGTCAATATGTGTTTTATAAAGAATATTTATTTTCAAATGTAATTTTATTACCCATAAAATAATATTTTAAGTATTTATATACCAAAAAACAAATTTTTATTAAAGTTAAATTATTTTTTAAGAATATTAAATGAATATTGACGATAATATTTCCTGAAATATTAAATACCCAATGAAAGGGTTTCGGGATTTAGAACCCCAAAACGTTATGTATGAATGTTCTCATTACATTAACCTAAAATCCAAGATACAAATTTATATTAATTATTTAAATAATTAATAACACCTTCTAAATGTATTTTATTTATTATATATTTATTATGATCTTGTATGGCTATTTTATGTGTTATAGAATTA
This sequence comes from Viscum album, assembly GCA_963277665.1. NCBI lineage: Eukaryota > Viridiplantae > Streptophyta > Magnoliopsida > Santalales > Viscaceae > Viscum > Viscum album. The sequence continues at coordinate 494,028,697 of OY728162.1, forward strand.
TATGTCATCATTAGGAGGGAGTTGATTTTAATTGATTTATGGTATGTAATATTGTATATAATTATTATTTAATATAAAATTGGAATAATTATCAATAAGTAAAATATTATGATATTATTGAACATGCTTAAGAATTAATGGTTTGTTATATCATATGTTTTATTGGTAAATGTGTGATCTTTTATTTATTATACCATATAAGTATATAATATATTTTATGAAGGTTATTGTTGTATTGTAATAAAATTTCAGTATATATAAGATACTATAGTTATCATGCCACTTGGGATATGGGAGGTAAATATAGGAAATCAAAACAAAATAAATTAAAATGTAATAATTTAGGATTTTACATCATGAATGTTGTATCATTCAGAACCTCATCAAGGTACATTGGATTTTAATATTTTGAGAACATTATTCCTTAGAAATTGGGATGTAGATTTGGAAGGTAATTCGTATGAATTTAGAAAATATAAAACCCTTATAATCTGTGAGGATATGTGGTTAGTGATGGAATTTATTGGAGGAGTATATAATTGTTTTTATTACAATATTCATTAGTTATTATTTTGGATAAACACTAACAATATTTTTGATTCCCATTAACAAATATAGTAACTAGATCTAGTGTGTTTTATATAATTTTAACTTAAATCATCCATAAATCATTCATGATTTAATAATTCATGTATTTTTTGAATACCATAAATTAACGCACTTCACTACTTAATTTTTTTTTTCAAAAAAACTCACAATTCAACCATAACTATTTTCATGGTTTATATACCAAAAATGAACTCCATTGTAATAAAATATTTTTCTGAATATGATAAAACTAATTTATAATTAAAATAATCATTTAATTGAAAATTTCTAATTTATGAAATTATAATCGATTTTTTTAAAAATTGAGAAATTAATTAAGGTATCATAACATTATATTGTAATTATAAAATAACAAAATATTAATTTTTTAATCGATTTTATGAAAATAAATGTCATTTTAAATAATTAAATCATTTTTCCTAATTTATTAATAATAATTAATGTTTGGAAAAAATACCAACAATTAATTTCTCATTTTTGAATGACTTATTTACTTACTCCCTGAAATAATTATATCATCTTTTCATTTATATTATTCCAGTTATTTTTTTAAATTTCATTGGTTATATTACTATTTTATTACTCTGATTACAATTCCCAATGATCTTTTTACTATTCCAATAGTCATGTTACTATTCCATCAATATAGGTTCTTTAAATTCTATAAATACTACTTATTTTATCCATAATTTATTAGAATAAAGATTTTATTGAGTTCTATTTGTGACGAATGTGTTTTTTATAGAATTAAAAGCTGCTGAAAATTCATTGATAAATGTTTGGTTCATTTCATAACAAATTGTTTTCTCATTTGACATAGATCAAGAATAATTGATTGATTATCTACATTAAGTCATCGTCGAATTTGAAATCATAATTTATTATAAATTATATGGTCATTAAATAGTAATACTGTTACTGTCCTCTTTTTACGTAATACATTTTACTAAACCCGTATCCATTCCATCTTACATCAGGTCACCAATAGATTTGAAATAGTTAATGATATAGTTGGATAACATATTATATAATGGATTTATATTCCTTAGCATTTCACTTTAGGAAGAACCTATTTTATTTTAATAAAATGATGATGGAACACGTCGGATTTTCCCTAACTATGAAAAATCAGTGGATTTATAGTAATTAAAATTTATATATAATAAAATTATTTTTTTATTAGATTAAAATCATAATATGGTTCACAATGATTTATTTTTTATTTATCTACAACCAGTAATGAAAAAAATTATTTTTAAATACATACGACCAACTTCAGGAGTATTTTTTCCATTATGAGTTTCTCATCATTCCATTTTTTAAAAATAATTATCATTTAGTTTTTATGGATTTAATGAACTAGATATTACACAAGTACCCTAAACGATTCATAGTATTCTTTTTTTAATGACATCTTCATTTTCTATATCGCTGACATGGATAATGTTAATCAATTGAGACAGTTTCATGAAATATTGAGAGAACAAATACTCTATGTAAGAATTTATATATTTAATTTTTAAATACATGAAATGAATTTACTTGGAGATTTGGTCTCATGACATGGAATCTCAGATGATCCTATTAATATGAATGCTTTTATTAAATTTCAGACACCTTGAACTATTTTTGATATAGTTATCATTTTGGACTGGGCATGGATTTCAATTTTGAATAAAAAATATTTCTTAATAATGGATTCTTTAATGACCCCCTCACAAGGAAGGGTGTGATGTTTCTGTGGAAAAAAAAAATTCAAATAGTTCTTCTAATGAGTTGAAACATATTTTAAGTTCTCTTTGACTGTAGACTCTTATAGAGGATATAATGGTATATATGGTCATCATTGGTACATCATGATTGCGTTTTGAATATTTTTATATGTAGGGTAAGAATGTATTATCAGGGATCCAGACTCATTAGGCAAAAAAGATAATTCTTTAAACCTTAATCTCAATCATGAAGTTGGAATTAATATTATTAATTTTTGGTTTAATTAATGTTGTATAGAAAGGTACAAATTTTATTCCAAAATAAATTATTGAGTTATATGATCTCTTAAGTACATTCAAACCTCCATTAAAGGAATTCTGAGGAATACTTGTAGTCTTTTAACGTTTACATTTCCAACAACATGAGGGAGGGGACTGTCATGAACCCCTCCCCTCAAGGTTTTTCCCTCAGGGATTTTCAAGGTGAGAAGGGGGATAGAGGCCCATGAGTCCCACCTCCTGTAAGACCTCGGATAGCAACGAGCAACAAGGTTATAGTAAATGCTCAAAAATGTGAGGCATTTCCCTCTAAGATATCACATGAAGAATAGATAGATAATAAATACACCGACCAACTCCATATCATACTAAAATATAAAATAAATCCCATCTAATAAAATGTAATTTCATACATGAAATACTTCAACTAGAAGGTAATACTGAACATACAAAAAAATCAAGGCAGCGACCATGATGCCCAAACAGCACTAACAACCCCAAGATTTTATTAACAAACATGATCTTCAAATTGCTCTATCTGACCAGAAATATTGTTTATATATTAAACGGGTTAGAATAATTGTATACACAATTGGATACTCCTTGGAGAATCTACTAAAAATGTAAGGAAATGTTTATAAGGCATCATGAACAATAGAAACTAACTCATCACCTAAAAGGGTATATTATGTACCCAGACTCACCATGAATACTCTCAAAAATTATCTCATTCAATATTATATAATATAATAATGAATATAATGGGTAAACCAATACTAATTCCTCACTGGTATTCCTCTTGTTCCCACTATCACACATTTTATGAATATCTCTCCAAAAAGTATTTCATGTAGACATATGGGTGAAGAACAACAACATACACCTCATGCAAGAAATCCACTATGTACATGTAACCAAAGTAATTATTGGTGAAACCAAATAATTCATAACATGTATCATTTTTTCATCCAGTAAGCATCAATCCATTACATCCCATACACCATGTTAGGATCCTCAGTCCATCAATGACAATACATGTTACACCTATATTTGTCCGTACAAAACTATATCTAGAATATATGTGTTTCAATAACCACAAGCCATTATAGCCCTCTACACACATATATGGGTACAACTACCCACTATTCATACGAGAACATGTAACTACCAAGAGAAGAGAGTGGGGGGGCATGTGGGTAGTCATCCGTCTATCATCCCACCAGAATGATGGGGAAAACCCCCCTTAGGGATTATAATCTCTCGGGTGGAAATTTCCATAACTAACAGGGTAGAGTAACATATTGAAACACAAAATGTACAGAATATATTACTTCATAAAACAACACTATAGGCATAACATAATCTACGAATCAACTATAAATAATGTCTCATAGACTCCCAACAACCTCCTCTAACACTAGGAATCATATAAATACACAACCATTTATAGTGAAATTTTGGACTACATTATCCATTTTTATTAGTTTCACATTACGCTAATTAATTATTTAACTATCAAATAACCATTTTTCATTCCACATTACATGTCATTAGCGTCACAAAAAAGTTTAATTCCTTCTAGACATAACCAAACCATGTCCATAGCTTTTTGAGAAATATTAAATCCCTATGGCATCCCAGTAATCTCCAACACAATGGGATAAGATAATTTATTCAATCGTTTATGAAATCATTTTAAATTACCAATATTTTCAGGAATTCTTGAAAAACATTCCAATCTACCAGTCATAAGAGGCTCAACAAGGTGAGTAGATGATCTACCAAAAATGTCTTTTCAAACAATAGAAAGAGAATAGACCCATCATCTCGATTTTCCTCCCTGACACCCACATACATAAATCTATATATATACCTACATTAGGAATAAACTAATTAATCAAAAATTAGGCCTCCCTTCCCCTACATATCACAATAGCCACTGAGGATCACATCACAACACAAGAAGCCAGAAAAAACCACATATCAACTTGGATCATTTCCCTTATAAAATGCATTATTACTTCTCACAAAACGAGCTCTCTTGGCTCTAAAATAGAATTCACTCGGCCTTACATGAATGAGGGTAAATCCAAACCCTATTTGGAATTAAATTTATTTGATAAACCATCTCATTATTCCATCTTAGATTAACTTATTTAATATTTGTAGGTTCCTACTATTGGAAACCTAAATAGTAATCTATCACAAATTAACTCAATATTTAATTAACATGAATTTAATTCATTATAAACTACAATTATGATGCCTCTAGCCCAAAAATTAATTCAATTAAACATCCTTACTACAAAAAAAATCAAGTTTTATTTACATTTATCTTTATATTTGAAAATCAATTAAAATTATTCGATGTTTATTTTCCTTCCCATATTCCATAAATAAATACATTATAATTAATTCAAGAATAGATATCACACTATCTAGAAAAAAAGAAGAAATAAAATTTGATTGATACAACTTTATTTACCATATTCAAATATTTACTATTAAAATTCAATTATGAACGATTGTGATAAAACATGATAAATATATAGTTTCACATAATATAATATAGAATACAAAAATCCACAAACTCAAAAGGTTCTTTTCATTCATTACAGTACAATGATCCATGCTACTTAGCACGACAACCTCCGCCCATGACAACTGCATCCACCAAATGATGTAGCAACACAAATACACCAACTAACACTGAAGAAACTCTATTAGATACATGTATATTACATGAGATAAAATGGAGAAATAGAAAAAGGATAATAAGGATTAATCAAAACACAATAACATAGGTTGATCAAACATTCTATCAATCATGGGTCAAAACTTGTTGCATGAACTAAAACATGGGGTGTAAAAGCATTAGGAAGTATTAATAAGGGGAAACAATCCATGTATTGTGGTTTGATAACACCACTAATCTGGTAAAAATATATTTGTTATCCTCACTCATAGAGAAAGGAGAAAGAATTATATAAGGTAAGGTTTTAGACATTGTTGAATTTGATCCGAGAATAATTGGATTTGAAATTGATTAGATTTTACATTAATTCCAATCACATTAATCTATAATGATTCATGATGTAATGGCATACCCAGCCTTAGGAAAATTAAGATAGATATTATGGGATTTGAATCAGCCTTAAATCCCTTAAAAAAGTACATGAAAGCATTTTTTGTCAAAGGAAACATTAAAGGTGATAACATTAAGAATCTAGAATAAATTTACACCTACTAAAATATGGAAACATTGTACACCTACTGACGGTTGGAAACAATGTGCACCTATTGACAGATGGAAACATTGTACACCTATCAACGCCTAGACACACTTTACACCTACAGACATCTGGAAATTTTTGTATGGCTACTGACATCGAGAAACACTATACAACTACCAACATCTTGAAATAATCTACACCTTCCGATGTCTGCAAACACTATACCACTATGGACATATGGAAACACTTTACACCTAAAGACGTCTAGAATCACTGTAAACATACCGATGTATGGAAAAAATATACACCAAACGACATCTCTAAATACTATACACCTACTAACATCTGGAAATAATTTGATTATAATGACAGTTGGAAATACTATACACCTAGTAACAGCTGGATACAATGTAGGAAATTATGGGAACATTGTTCAAAGAACTTGAAATTTGGGGAAGTGTTGGGGATAAGTCACCTCTACCTCGAAGAACACCTCAAACACCAAATTTCAGTAATGAAATGAAATTGAGAGGTATAGAAATTTACATCAGATACCTATAAACCACTATCACCCTCATGAATTCAAAACCATCGTTAAAGGAAATAGAAACGGGGTCCAAACAACCACTCATCGAGATAAATCTATAAAAAATATAAATCTAGAAAAAAAGAAACAAAGGAAGGCTATCAAATAATCACAAAAGGTCTCATATAAAAAATGTACATCACTAAAAAAGAAGAGCAAAACATTAAACAACTTGTGTTTCTGATTGTATATCTGCAAATCATGTTACCATGTACTCTCCTCAATGCCAATGTGTTGCCAAAAGACATGGACCAAGGGAATAAGATTCCCACACATCTCTCGATCCTTGCAATCCCAGATCTCTATGGGATTCTCCTTGACAGTCACATCTTCATAAACATCAATCTCCCCACAATTGATGATATGAGATTAATCATGAAGATAATGATGGATCTAAGACACATGAAAAACATCATCCATCTAAAAAATCTATGGGGTATGTTCTACTCATTATGACACAACTCCAATATGATCTAACACGTCAAAAGGCCCAAAAAACCGGGGATAAATCTTACTCTCCTTACCAAACCATTGCTTCACACAATGGGGAGTTACCTTTAGAAACACATGATCCCTAATATGAAAATCTAATGTCTCATTCTATAATAAAAATATGATATTTGATGATCCGAAACCACCATCATCCTCTCACGAATCAGCAAAATAATCACTACCATCATCTACAGTTTTTCTAGTCGGAGAATGGAGGACACTCCAACCCCTGTCCAGCACAATAAAAGTCATTAAGGTTTCCCATAAAGTGATTCAAATGAACCATATCGATGGTGGAGTGAAAAATATTATATTATGGAAACTTCACTATGGGTAACTACATCATCCAAAATACTCCAAAATCCAAGACTCAAGAGCACCACATGTCTTGAGGATTCTGGATGGTCCTCTTTGTCTGACAGTCTGTCAATGGATGAGGAGAAATTCTAAGGAATTGTTGAGAAATTAAAGCGTTTTGGATTTCTCCCTACACCTTTGATGTTAAATAAGGATATTTAATTATATATATATAAGAAATGATCATCTTGATGACACAATGATGTCTCTACATGTCATGTAGATAATTTCTAAACAAAAAATCCATTGTGCTCGATTCCTTGATTTCTAGGAAGTAGGTTGATTTTGTCAAATGATCGACTACAACCCACATAATGTCTTCTACTCGTGATATTGAGGTAAACAAGAAGAATATTCCATTGATATTTTCAACCACATTCATTTAGGAATATCTAATGGATTGAGAAAACAACCAGGATCATTTTTCTGAGCCTTCACCTTTTTGGAGACCAAACATCGAGACAAAAAATATGCAACTGAATGCTTCATCCCAGACCACTATTAAAGACTCATCACTACTCAGTACATCACTGTCATGACAGTATGTATTTCTAAATGAGAATTATGGATCCATATAAGAACAATCTATCACATAACCATAGGAAAAAAATCTTTCTGTGAAACAAAACATGGTGTTATTCATCCTTAGAATAACCATCAGGGACGTAACCAAAAACAACACTGTCACTCCTGAACTCCACCTCTAGATCCCCCAACTGGGACTCTTCCACAAGATACCCCATAGATGATTTTACCATCATCTAAAGAAGATTAATATTTCCCTAAATTCTCCCATATCTAGATGCAATTTTGAATTTTCTTCCATTACTCTCCAGGAATCGTCATATTCAACCACTACTTCACTACACCACATTATTCTGACAACCTCATCTACAAAATTTCCCATTATTGGTGTATATGATGTTTCAATGTCATATTCATATATGAAATCCATCCAATTACACTACCACATGTTCATGTAACACTGGGAGAAAATATACCTCATGATCTTATGATCATTAAAAACCACAAAGATCTCTCCAATGTGGAAATGTGTCCAAAACATCATAGATGACACCACTACCATCAAGTGTAGATCATGTTTGTCATAGTTACGATCATCAGAATAAAACGGATGAGACCCATATGAAATAATAGATCTATGTTTCATTAGAACATATCTTAACCCCAGACGTGAAGAAATCACATTAAACATAAAAATGAACGCCCTATGCTGGCATTCAATGAACAACATCAATAACCAATATCTACATCAAATAGTAGAAATCATTCTAAAACTGATTAGACCATAGGAATATCTAATCCTTCTTGTTCAACTCTGTTAGTAGTGTTTCAACCTAAGAGAAATCAGCTATGAACTTCATGTAATAGTCTACGAGATAAAGGATACAGTTCACCTCTTCCACTATCGTTGGGGATTCCATAGGCACAATAACTTCCATATTCGAGGGATTCAAAAATATACCATAGAATGATAATTTTTTTTTGTAAAATAGATATAAAAAGAGAAAAAATTACACTTAGACAACTTCCCATATAGATATTGTTAAAGAGGAACTCCCCGAATGGTGTGCAGATTCTCTACTTTCTCATCCTCAGATGCGTATTACACAAGGATGAAATTAATGAAAACCACCGAAACAAATATCCAAGAAATCATTTAACACAATTCTCTTCACCCCATGAAAACTTTTGGAGAATTCATCAAAATGAACGACATTAAAAAAGAAACATAATTTCCATGATGATAACAGAATGTAGTCTCGGTATATGCTCATCCTTCGCACACATCAGATGAAATAAATGACCACCAGTATATCTTTGATAACCAACCTCCACCCTTTAGTTGATTGAATAAATCATCTACCCAGGGAATACGATACTGATTCTTTACATTCACTTGGATCATGAGATGGTAATCGAAACACATCTGCAAACTATCGACATCCATCTTTAAGAAAAAAACTGGTGCAACCTATTTTGAAACACTCGGATGAACAAAATCACACTATAATAGACTATCACGAGATATACAATGTTCCCCTAACTCATAAGGTCCATCATATATAGAGAAATTGATATCGAGAGATATTCCTAGCTGTAACACAATCCCATCATTAATATCTCATCTAAGGAGTAATGTTAAAACCTATTATAGAAAGACATCAATGTACTCATATACGACCATGAGAAAATCCAACTATTGATCCTTTAAAGAACATAGTATCAGCTCATCCATCAAGTATCACATGGAAGGAACAAACTTCATACCCATACGAGGTTCTCGCTATCCAAAAAACACTGTTGGCTCTCCATTATCATCAATGAACACCACATGCCTCTTGAAGTAATCCACGATAGCCTAATAAAAATACAACCAATCCTTATAGAGGATGGAATCATATGGTTCTATCCATAAACATAATAAATATCCCAAAGATCGATGATTCCCCATCATTAGTTCACAGTCTCTATAGACTTCAAACAAGTCATCTAAACCTCCTACTAGCATAGACAACACCAAGGGCACGAGAAGACTCTATACCTTAAGTCCCAATGAATGGACAATGCAAGGCTATATGAAGGAGTGCGCCTGTCCTGAATAAAATATGTAGTAAACCCATTTATAAATCAAATGGTACCTCAAACGATGTTTGGATCTTCTAGAGTTGGCAATGCTAAAGCGTTAAGATGACGACAACATTCCATATAGCTTCTCTAACCCTGATGAGAACCACCACCATTGTCATGATCTTCTCTATGGATATGGGGAGTGTCCTGATGATGTCCTATACCTTCCCCATTTTCTCTCTGTTGATCCACATCTGATGCATTTTTCTTCTACTTCCATGAATAGAACTGCCTCAATGGAGGAACCCGGAGAGGAAAACATGGTGCATGGTAACAACTCTAAATGTTTGGGCAGTCTCATTGCTGATGATGTCGGCCTCCATAGAAAACATTCACCTAATCCATTGGCATAGGCCATAGAGCTGCCTCCTCTAGAGAAATGAGATGGTTAGGGCAGGTTCCTACCCCTGACAGAATAGAAACTCTTCTACCCTAAAAACATGGAACCCCAGACAACAACATTTCATTTAGAGGAATCTTGATGACTCCACTATCATGACGATTTGGTTGGGACTAATATAATATTGATGACATATTACCTCACCAAAACATCATGATATGTATTTATTATAAATCGGTTTACATGGATTTGGTTATTTGGATGAAATTTCTTTTAAAGGCCACAACATAGCCTCCTCATCTGGATACAGATATGAAGAAAATAAAAAATGATTCCTAAGATGGATTCCGAACTCTCGCACAATGGAGCACCACTATAAAATGGTAATTAGATATTGTAAATTGGATTCATTCATGATAAAATAAATAAACCCGACAATGAACTTGTCTTTGAACTCATCCCATGATATCATCGACTCCTTGTGATCCCCAAGGAATGATAACCACCACTACCTTACAGCCCCATGCAGATTATCACAACCAATGTCACACAGTTCTCCATATGATCATGGAATGAACTAAAGAATATATAAAAATCCTCCAATATTTCTTCCATGACTATATATGGAAAAAACATCAAACTTTTTTTTAATTTGGTGATTAAGAACTCGTCTTTTCCTCCTCCAAGTATCATTTTCGACCTATACCCTACGACGATCTAGTGGTGGAGCATGCTATACATCTTCAATGTGAACCCCACAAAGACATCATCCTAAATACAAACATGAAAAAAATGAGACATCCCGAACCTAGAATATGGATGAATAAATATTAATTATTTTTTCTTTTATTCATTTTATGATAAATAATCCCTAGGTATAAAAATTAAAACACAAGCACAAGGATGATTGATGAATGATCCCTTCCAAGATCTCTACCCTGCAACAAGTATCACATCATTTAGTAGTCACTCTAATATTATCTTTTTGAACATCATATCATAGTGGCCCTTAAATGGATACGTCTTAGCTGATTCCTAGTGTTTAAGTCACCGGCTAAACTTGTCTAACATCATTTTCCTACAATCCCATGCATCCTCACCTGTGACTAAAACCAAAATACAACCTATCCCTCAACCAAACCTCATTCTATTAAACTTTTATGTCAACCTAACCCCCACATGGAATACCCCTCCTAGGACAATAATGTGAAATGGGATATTGTGACCCCCCGAGTGCCACCTCATGTAGTCACCGGGTTGGCTATTAGCACCGAGGGTATAGTAATCACTAAAAAATAGAGGAATTATCCTTTAAAATAACACATGTGGAAGAGAGAGATAATAAATAAACCAACCAAATCCCAGACATACTAAAATATAAAAAAATACCATGCACACATATGAAATTTCATGCAATATCTAATACAACTGATAGAGAAAACTAATGAACCAAATGATAGTAAAAAACGAAAGTGACCACAATTTCCAAGTAGCTCCTACATCACCTATCTATTATTAAACAGCCTATTCTACAACTGTAACACCCCATGATTTTATGAAGAGTATTGTTTTTAATTTTATTGATGTCTTGTGTTGTACCCTACACTAAAAGGAGCTTGCACTACATGCATCCCTGACTTGTCTTACATTACACACTATATCGACCTTCCACAATAGCATGTGTTATACGCAATACCGAGTTTCACAGAACAATGATTTGTTATATAAACTAGACATTATGAATAGTAATGCCCATTTTTTAACATTTTATAAATGTTATCTTTTGAAATGGAATTCATTTTTGGATTCAGAATATCGATATCGGCCTAGGGTGAATTTTTGGTATTTTTCTGAAAACTTTCAATTTTTGATGAATAGTGAAAACCCTGGGTTACTATTTAAAAACTGACTTTTTATTTAAATAATTATTAATTTTATTTAAATTTATTTTAGTTAAAAATTGATACATAATACCTATATAATTTCAATGTAATTCATTGGAGTCATTTTATAATAATTTTAGATATATAAAAATTTTATTTAACTTTTCACTGTCTTTTACCCACCTCCTAGGAGAATTTGGAAATTCACATAAAACATAATTTTACTGCTTCTATGATTGAATTTCAAAATTATGAGAGACATGGTTAATATAATGGACTAAAATGTGGTTCAATGAGATGAAAATATTTTTTTGTGAATAGTATCTTTTTACTTTTATTTACCATGTTTAAAAGTAAATAGGTTAATTAAGGGTAAAAATGATATTATTATTACCCTAACACAAGTACTAATTCTATTGGATAAATGTAATTCTACCGAAAAAACCTTATGAATAAAATATGACCATTTAGGTCCACCTGTATTAGATTCGGACATTTAATATTATTTTATTTAAAGAATAGTTAAAATAGTTAAACTCAAAGATTATTAACTAAATCATTTTTAATATATGGTTATAAATAAGATAAATTCGACTATAAATATTCGTTAGAAATCTAAAAATATTTCCAACATAATGGTATTTTATTTATAATTTTTAGACATTATATAATTTAATTTATTTTTGACACAATGATGATGTAGTAATTATATTATTAATGAAATATTGACATATTTGATGTTATAAATACACAAATAAACGTAATTTGAGAGTTTTTATGAATTCCACTAATTTTATAGGTTAATATGACATGTTAGTATTTATTAAATAAACTTTTTTTAACTAATCATTCTGTTATGAGTTTCACAAAAATCAATTACCAAATCTAGTCAAAATTGACATAAAATAGTTTTTAAAACAAATATTATATTATTAATTATTATTTTGTTCCTAAAAATCTATGGTTCGGACAAATGACTTAGATATGGTTATATATATTAATAATAAACAACTTGGGGATAGTTTGGCTTGGTATAGTAAGTTCATTAACCTTATACTGTAAGAAAACAAGAAGACATGGTAAACGTAAAATTATTTAACTTAAAGTCAAATCTAAATGAAAAGGTTAAAATAGAAACCTAAACTTGTTTAAATTATAATTAATGAGATTATTTCGACCCATCCTCACCTTAGATTCTAAATAAATCAATTTGAGCTATTAAAAACCAAATATTACTTTATAATAAAATAATATTTTTAGTTTTTTCAAAGGTGCCCTCTCCACCCATATAAAAGGGAACCTCCTCCCTCTCCTCCTCACACCACATTGAGCCTTAAATATCGGCCAAACCTAGTCAATTTATCATCTCCACTTCTCTAGAATCATCCTAGTGGTCCTGGTCTACTTCAAAGACCAATCATAGTGCCCTAAGAGGAGGTTTCAAAGAGGCGCTTCCAAGAAGAGGTAATGTCTGTTACCGATTCTTTCAACTTTATTTCTTATTATACTTATTCTTCTTTAGTTCTTTAATTATGAGATAAGAACATCAGTATCACTCATATACTGATATGTTATTATAAGTATGAAACAACCCTATTTCACCATCTATCCATCCTACGGAAAAAGAAATCACCGCGCCTGCGTACGTACGGAATACAGTCTCCACACCGTGGTGTAATCTATTTTCCACCACCACCATACTTGGATGGGTGTAATGGTGTAAATAATAACTATATATTATTATTGTAAATTGATATTGATTCTGAAATAGTATACATACACTCCAATAGAATTCCACAATCCTGGGAAAGGTATCATCAATCGTGCGTAAATACGGTCTACCGTCTCCATGACGCGATGTGATTCATTCTCCATGTTAACCATTAATGAATGATTATAAAGTATATACAATGAATAATAATGAAATATATGAAATTATAATGATACTTTATTGATGTATATATATATATGTGTGTGTGTGTATTTCATCTACTTAATTCTATTCAATTTGATAAGGAAACGAAAACAGCATTCGTGCGTACGTACAGCCTACCGTCTCCATGAACATTATATTTCATTCCATTTATCGATCTATCATATTTATATGTATATGATGAATATATGTATTATTTATATGTCATATTTTACATTCTTGAATTAATTAAATCAAATATATGTAATAATATTAAGAACAAAAAGTCGAAACACGTACAATAAATGAAACGATTTTACCCACGTCACTGCTTTTACATCTAATTTACAAAAGAAGGGGTAATATAAATTCATAAGTAAAAAATATATGATATCATAACAATGAAATATGATTCTTTAATAAGTCAATAAGATTATTTAAATCATTATACAGTAGGTTTGGATATATACGAGGCATATCATACATAAGGTAAGGGTTAATTTTGCAAATCTTATTTTTATCCGAGATTTCTTATACGTAAGTATTTACATGGGTTATTGTTATCATATGTGTCCATGTTTTCTAAAAGTGTTTTTTTGTATGTTTAATGGCCTTTTTACCCATTTTTAATTTTACTACATGGTATGTAAGGAATCATTCTTTTGATTATGTGACGAGGTACATTTTTACTTTTCTGACAAAAGTACGAGGAGAATGTTTTTTTAACTTATATGGCATGAAAAGAATTTTATGTTTTTATAAATCCATATTTTCATGAATCATCCTCCAAAAGATTTCATGACTATTTCCAACAAAATCTATTTTTTTAAAATTTCATGACGTTTTGTGAAAATAAATTGATTTCGAAGAAGAAAGGATATTTTCCTCAAGAATTCATTTCAAGTGTTTTATCAAAACCATTTTTCCATCTAAGATGATATAATTTCTTATGTGTATGTTTCAAGTATAATGTCTCTATGATTTACATGGTTTATCTTTTATTATTATAAAATGATATCTATTACTTTTATATGGATTATATAATGATGGGATGATGTTTATGAAACCCATTTTATTCGTTGGGTTATTATGAATGATGTAAGTTTATTTTGTGGCACAAGTAAGAATGATTTCAATATGAGATGGGTGAGACCTATATATACCTCCAATGAATTGTGTAATGATTTAAATTTCATGATATATACATGGCTGGAATGGTAAGTTAATCTGGTTCAGTGTTACAGGATTGAAACGTGGAGTGAACTCGATTTAGAAAGAGACTTTGTCCACTAAGATGGTCATGGAAGTAATGCCTTGGCTACTATAGAAATCACATCATGTGATAAATGGATTCCACAATAACATGTTTTATTACCATTCTAGTTTATCATGACTAATGTTCCTTTATGATCTATTCCTTGTGTACTTCCACGATTTATATCGTTGCTCATGATTTGGATGTTTAGATTATATGTTCATGTTTTTGCATTCAAATGTTTATGGATTGTTTTATGTTATCTATGATTACCCTTGTAGAGAATTTGAGCTCACCCTTTATATGTTTTCTTTTCCCAAGGATTTAAATAAAGGTTTTAGGTATGAAAACAAAAGGGGTAAGATCTTTAGGGGAGATGTTGAAGAACATTCACCATGATTAGAAGATTATATTCTGAGTTTGTAAAGACACTAAACTATTACTGTCCTTATGTGTCTGTTTTTGTTATGTATTAATTATTCTGCAAATGTAATGTACTGTCCCAGTAAATCATGCATTGGGTCTCTACCCCAACCTTATGAATGTGACCTGAAAATTAGTTAATATACTCATAGTGTGAATATAACAGTACAATAAATAGGATCCTCCCTAGAGCCTCTCACAAAAATTTAATAAAAGCATGCTAATAAACAGTGAACTATAAGTGAAACTATATCATCACCAAAACTTGTATACTATGTTCTCAGCCACACCATTATTACTCTCACCAGGAATCATATACAAGAATATATAATATAATAAATAATATCATGGGTACCTTGCTACTTGTTCCCAACTATTTTACCACTTTCTCCAAATGTCTCACGTCCAAATAATCTCTCTCGAAAAAGGAAAGACCACAGACACCTAGGCGAAACACCTAAACATGAACGACCTACAACACAACCACTATATCGATGTAAACAATGTATATATGGATTTTCAAAGAGCTGACATGGCTCGCGTAACATGTCTCATATCTCTAGCTTTATACCTCATGCCATTACAGCCAACACACTATATAAGTATATCCTCAAGCCATCCTAGTTTATACACATTACACCTAGAGTAGTCCATAGGAGACAATATTCAGAATATATGTTTGTGAATAAAAAAAAGTAATTAAATTCCTCCATAATAAAATTAATGGAATATTATCTGGTGTTTCTACCAGCATAGATGACTACCAAGTGAAGAGAGTGAGACCAAATGGGGTAGTTGTCCATCAATCCTCCCCCCATAATGATGGGGAAAACACCCCCATTTCTCCGAATCCTCAGGGTGTCAGTTTCCCTAACTGATGGGGTAGAATAGTGTATCGAAACATAAAATGGATAGAAGATACTATAGCTCATAACCACACTATGGGCATAACATATTCCAAGACTCGACTATAACTATCCTCTATCGGTCTCCTGACGTCCACTACTAAAACTAGGTATCCTATAAGCACACAACCATTTAATAAGCTATATTGGATAACTAATCCATTATTATTAGTTTCAAATTATGTTATCTAATTCATTTACCATTAATTAATCATTATTAATTCCACATTACATTAAATTATCATCACAAAAAAGTTTCTTTCCCTCCCGGATTAACCAAACTATGTCAATAGCTTCTCAGAAATATTTCTTAGGAATTTCATCCCTGTATGCTCCAACCCTAGGGTTTAACATCATTTATTCAATAATTTATAAAAAACATTATTAAATTCCCATTTTCCTAGGAATTCAATCAAAAAATTCTATGCTACCAAACACAAGGGGATCAAAATGATGATTATATGAACTGATTGTCTGGTCTTTTCATCCTATAGTGGATGCGTACACCCATCCTCCCTCTAGGAGCTAAATATGGAAACCTTACTACATAACCCACACGTCTTCACCTCTTTTTTGAAGGAATGTCACAAGAGTAGTTTCAATGAGCAGTGGGAAAAGTAATGAAGATAATCAAACAACATCATTCTATAATATACCATTCATTCATATCTACCATGTTTTGTCATCTCTAGTGTCCTCCCCAACACCCACATCCATAAACCAATGCCTCTATCCACTCTAGGAATCAAATATAGGCATAAAAATAGGGTCTCCTTACCCTCACATATCACAACGGCCATTCATGATCACATCAAAACACAAGCTACATGAAAAAAATCATATTAACTAATCATATATCCCTTAACAATATATTCTTCCTTCACACACAACATGATCTCATGGCCCAAAAGAAAAATGCACACATCCTTATAATAAAAGGTTAACTCAATACCCTAAAAGTAATTAACTGTGATTGATCAACCAGAAAATTAATCCATTTTGAATTAATTGATTTATTATTATTAGTTTCCAACTTTGGGAAAACTCCATATTTAGCTATCAAAAATAAACTCAACATTTAATTAAAATTCCTTTTATTCAATATCATCACAGATAAACATGCCTATGGATCAATAATTAATTCAATTAAATATGATTACTACAATAGAAAACAGATTCATTTACCTGACCCATTATATTTGACAAATAATTATAATTAATCCCAAATAAAGTTTTTAAAAAAATTTCATCACAAAAAACATGAAAAAAGGAAATCACATATATCAAACTATCTAGTAATGTGATAGGCAATATCATAAGATCGATACCAATTTATTTACCTGGATAAAATGTTTACTATGTCTATTCAATTATGATCTATTGGGATAAAATATGATAACTCTATAGTTACATGTAAAATATTGTAGAAGACATGAATGTCCTATATAAAATGTTTTATGAAGTTCTTTACAATAGAATAAATCATGCGAAAGATCATGAACGCCTCCCCCCAGTGACAACTTCATCCAACTGAGGATGTCGTATCATAGATACACCAACCAAAACCCATGAAGAATATATTATAAGCATTGAGATCACTAGGCATAACATGGAGAGGATAAATGGGAGAAGTATCAAATAAACAACAATAATGAAGATAGATCATACCTTATATCGATGATGGGATGACATTTTTTCTTGCACCAAAATAGGGGGTGCCTATTCTACAGTAAAAACATCAAGGGGAAATGATCAACCGATTATAGTTTTTCCACACAACACATATGGGATGTATGTTTTGGGGAACTTCGGACTAAGATATAGGATAAGGAATTAAATAACAAAAGGTTTATA
Organism: Viscum album; assembly: GCA_963277665.1. Taxonomy (NCBI): domain Eukaryota; kingdom Viridiplantae; phylum Streptophyta; class Magnoliopsida; order Santalales; family Viscaceae; genus Viscum; species Viscum album. The sequence goes on from OY728162.1 coordinate 494,047,189, forward strand.
TCATTAAAGGATTAGATATGATAGTAATGGGATTTGAAATGGTTTGGAATATCCAATAATACAGATGACATTAGTCCACATGGTTTGACTATATAATGGAATCCTGAGACTTAGTAAAATTAATATTGAATTTATGGGATTTAAATAAGACATAATTCTCTATAAAAGTCCTTGAATGCGTATTTTTCAAAGAAAACATTAACTGGGAGAACCTCTAGGATGTGGGAAATAGTGTACAACTACAGACATTTGGAAACACTAAACAAATACTTATGGTTGGAAACACTATACACCTCCCAAAGGCTACAAACACTATACACCTACCAACATTTGGAAACAATGTTAACCTACCATCATCTATAATAACAATCCAAAAATAACATATGAAAACATTGTACACCTACCGACGTCTGGAAACACTATACACATACTGATGTCGAAAGAAATTTACACCTAATGATGTTTGGAATCATTGTACACCTTCTAGTTTCTAGAATCTCTATACACCTATTGGAATCTGGAAAAACTGTACATATACTAATGTCTAGAACCACTATACTCCTACCAATGGATAGAAACACTATACACCTACCAAAATATGGAAAAACTATACATAAAACTAGAATAAACTATTCACATAACTAGAAATTTGGAATCGTATTGGGGATAATTCACCATAACATCTCAAAACACATCAAACACCAGTTTTCAGTGAAGGAATGTACATACGAGTTCTAGGAAATTACATGGAATTTTTTTTATGTTTCATTGAGTATGAATCAATTGACACAAAATGTGAATGAAAAATCAGAAGGGTTGGTATTGATGGTTGTATTAACTTTTTATTATTTATGAGTTTAGTAAAAAGGGTCTATAGATGTCATGGAATGTTTTCATTAAACCTATAATCCTCTAGAGATGATTACACATATGTAGTGGCTTTGTGATTAATTCTACTTCCATAGGGACTCTCCTTATGATGGGATGACTATTAGAAAATTTATGATTACTTATGGTGGAATACTTTGTTTTTAGAACCAGTTTGTTGGCTATATTAACTTATTATTATTCATGATTACTTATGGTGGAAAACTATTTATTTTTTATACATGTTACCTGGTCCAAATCAACACTTGAGGACAAAAGTATTAATCATACACTTCAAATGACAGTATTGATGTTTGATGACATATCAATGGAATTCATTGGTGGTTTTACCTCAACCCCTCTAAGAAATAATATAATATGTTTTATTATCGTTAAATTGACCAAATTGTTTCATGTTATATCTATTCATGATACAAAACATGGTTCATACATTGGATGTATACTTGTGATTTAGATTTTCATATTTCATGTTGTTTTATTTTCTATAGTTTCTTATATATATCCATATTTATCATATAAATTTTCGAGATTCTTCCAAGAGGTATTGGGGCCTCATGAAATTTTTCCATTGAAGTTCTTCCATAGGTGTATGCTTGAGCAGAACAATGTATACAGATTCAGGAAGAGATTTTTCATTTATTTATTATTTATTTTGGTATAGATTTTGAAATACTTTTCAGTCTTTTGAATATTATAATATTTCATTTACTAGTATTCAATTCTGATAGATCATATTGAATGAATATATATTCATAGTTATAAATAATACATGTGTTGGTTATAGATTGGTGAATGATCCTTTGTTGGGATGAGTATGGTCCCCAAAATAATGAAGAATAATCAGTTTATTTTTTGGAGAATGTCGAAGGCACAATGAAAGTTAATATCTTATAATTAACATTATATGTTACCTTATTTTTATTATGTCTGTGAAACTGTGTTCATTATATTTTATCCTTATTTTATTCATCAGAAACTTGTGATTAAAGCGAAACATTCACCATGTTTTATGGGACCATTTTAGGGTTTTTAGAAGGTGATAATTGTGGAAAAATATTTAGAACATCCATCATAGTTGATTTTAAAACATATTTTATTCCATATTTCTCATCTTCATAAGTGTCATTTTGATTTATCTCATGTCTCGTGTTAGGATATTCTTGATTTGAGATTTATTTTTTCATAAATGAGCATCCATTAACGTTTGTTGACTAAGAGTCTATGGTATTTTGTTTGAAGATGATACCTATTATACATGGTTTATTTCCTCATAGTTTTTATACTCATGAGATGTGCGAGCATGATTCATATATGAGAGAGTTTTGGAATAAAATCCTTGATAATAAAATTTCATGATAACGGTTCTAGGGATAAAAAGTTATTACGGTGGAAAGTTAGTAACATATTGGTCTTATTTTATGTTGATATAATGAGATTCAATAATGTTTTGAATTTTATATGGTCCTTGTACAACTGTTTCACAATTAGGGAAAATCATATGTTTAGGACTAGTAAACCACTATCCCTATTTTCATCCATTAGAAGGGGGTACACATATTTTCTAAACTATTTTTCCAACTTCTCAAAACACAGAAACTTAATATATTTAGGTTTTTATTAGTTGGGGATTTTTTTGAAAAACAATTATCTCTATTAGGAGAAGCCATTCACTATAACTAATAGGGATCCCAGTTAAGGATAATTTTTTTACTCATAAAGAGACCCTACATTGAAAACCAAGTGCACTAACCTAAATTCTCACAAAAAATTTAGGAATATTTTGAAAACCATCTGGTTTAACATGTAGTAACCCTATGTAGAACCTAAAAAGTTTCCTTTTTCACTAAAGGCTCTAAATATTAGACTTTCGATCCATGATTCCCTTTTCTAGGTTTATCAAAGCATCATTGATCTCATTAAACTTCTTATTGGTATTTGTATCTACTATAATTTTATTTCTTCTTATCACTTGTTATATAATCTATAATGTGTGATGGATCATATTTATTCTGATATATCTAATCTCCATTTTTTTTTATAATTATTATAGGATATGTATCATAAATATTTTTCCCCATTTTTTATTATAATATGAATTTTCGGTGTTGTCATTTATCATTTGATAAATGGTAACTGGTTCCATAAATATTTGTACAATCCTTGAAATGATGTTCTGATTTTTTACATTGGTATATCTTTTTAATGGATCTAAAAACCCTAATTTTATAGAATATGATGTTTTATTTGAATTATCATTGATATTTTTGGAATTAAAGAAACAATCTTAATGGAATTGAAATGACGATGAATTTTTGGGTAATTAGTAGTTTGATTTTGAAATTGATTTGTCCTATTATAATATTTTTAATTAATGAAAAAATTTGATTAATGAAAAATATAATTTGAAAAGGAGTGAATTGATATAAAAGTCTATTTTGGTTCAGAAATCTATAATCCATTTTGAAATCTAAGTACATAGAAATTTAAAAGTGATTTTATAAAATATTAGTGATTTTAACTTGAATGTTTGATCGGATTGTTGAATAACATGTTATCTTGGGTAGTTAGTGGTCACACGGAAGACTACATTACGAACATGAATCCATATATATGTAATTATGATGAAAACTACTTCAAAAAGTTTTCATAATGAATGAAATAGTGAGTTCCCATTTTCCATTATAGATAGCCTATAAGGGTACACTGAATGGGGTATAATGTAATTTTAGAATGGAATCCTATCTTTAGATATTATTCTTTTGAAATTTTTGAGTATCATATTTCCTGATAAAACCTAATTCACAATTTTTTAGCATTGTTTTAGGATTTTTAAATAATTTAACATGGTGGTGATTATTTAAATCTTTATTTTATGAAAAATTATTTATGTATGAGAATTATAATTTTTTTAAAGAAACTTTTAATATAGCATTTATCCCATCGACTGTAAATGTAAGATTTCATTAAAGTAAATTTATTCATCATTTAGATCCTTTCAAATGAATGAATAATTAGTTTCATTTTTATAGAAAATATTATGGAATACATACTAACATTTTACCATTTTTTATACTTCTTTTTCGGAATATTCCTTTTGGTTATTATTGATTTCATTATGTTATATACAAGAAATGGATAAAAAAGACCCATGTAGGTGGGGTATGATCATGATCTTTGGGGAATTTGATTAATGAATGTTACTAGTGGAGGTGTTTTTCACTTGTCACATTTGAGTTTCAGAGTGTTTTTATTATTAACATTTATAGTACCTTTGGGATGTTTACCTATATGATCAGGTATTATTTTAAATTTTCTATAGTTTGTTCTCTCTTTTTGTGTTTTGAGTATTCAATCTTGTATTTTTTAAATTCTATTACTTTGTCGAAAATTTATTCCTTATCATTTAGTGTACATTTCTAGGTGATAGTCTCCATCCCATGTGGATTGGGAATACCCACCAACCATTGTCAGATCCTGCTTGGGTATCATGAAACAAGAGTATCCATGTGGGGTTTTTTTATGTATCCATTCTCTGTTACAATAATCTATTTCAAATATTATTCTAAATCATTATAATAATAGTTATCACTAAAATAATATTATATACATGCTAATGAAAAATTGTTCGTAGAACTATATTTTATATTATACTCTACGATGAACCCACCATCCTAGGAATCCTTCAATAAAATAAATAATATAAAGATTAGAACTTATTTATGGATCTCCTCTAGAAATAACTATTTTTGATTTTGAGTCATCACATAATATCACACAATCGATACTATATGAACAATTTAGAGTAATTGTTATAGTTGGCCAATACTTTTTGGAGAAAATAATCTGAAAAATAATCCCATAGACTACACTAAAATAAATACAAATAGTAGTCAAACATATACCATTATATTTTATATATTATTTTTATTTGAAGAAAACATATCATGGTATAATATATTATGTACACATATTAGTTCCTCTAATTTCATAAATAATGTGATGTATTTCACAAATGGAAGAAAATAAAAAATATTACATAACATAAAAATAAAAAATTCTTACTAAGGTATTTCTCAATCATGTCCCAAAATCCATGTTATCCATTTGAAAATTTTCAATGATTTATTAAAATTTATCATTATAATCTCCCATAAACATGCTTGATTAAACACCCCACGGTTATTTTACAATCCTTAGAAAAATATAGAGTATTATACAAAAATGTATATATATAGTTAAAACATGAAATATAGATTAATATATAATAAAATATACTAACAAAATACTCATTAAAATAACCCTCGTATCAAAAAAGTTAAACATGATACATGGTTAGCAGAAATGTGAGTAAATAGTAAATAGTCCATAAAATAACTCCTCTTGGTAGCATACCACATAATAAAATCATCCTTATTATAAAACTATCACCTACATTGATTTAGATATTTTATATTTAATATAACTTGCTATAAATAATACAATCACCAAAATAGTTTGGTTTTTAATGATATTTAATATTCACCCATCTAATAATGATTAATTCATACTATCAACAATTTAAATAATCAACTGGTCAAAAACTAGAACATAAAAATTTTCTGAAACAAATTAAAAAATTGTGCCTATTATGACTTATAAAGATGTATATCAGTATTTAATATATCATGTAACAGATGAATACACCAATCATATGTAACATTATAATTTTTTTACAATTGAATGATATATCACTAATATATAATTATTTGATTCCTTTTCATAAGAAATACATCCCAAAGTTGGCACTTGATATTCATGGTAAATGATCTTGGATTCATTCAGATTGTTATCGCCCATTCTGTATGACCCACATACCATATGGAGAAATTAACTCTTAGAAAATAGTAAACTATTCTATTTATCATTAAAATAAAACTCATTATAGCCTTAATTTATGAATTCATTGAGTAATTTTTGCTCCAAGGATTTCATAAACCAATAAAGAGTCCCTCAATTTCTATTTTTTCGGATGAATAATTGAAAAAATTGGAAAATCCATCAAATAAAAAAGTTGAAATTTGTTATACCAATTTTTTATCAAATGGATGATACTGTATATAAATAAAAAATTTAATTAGGTATGGTAGCTACATATATTTGAGAAAAATGTAACATATATATGGATAGATTTTTTCATTAGTATGGTGTGTGGTCATAACAATTTATAAAATTTTAATAAAAATATATAATTAAATAAACAATTATTTAAATTAAATCTTGTATGTGATGTTTTCGTATCATTTTAAAATATCTTTGTATATGTATTCCACCATATATCTCAACTAGTTCCAATACCAAGTTGGAGGACCAATAAAAAAATCTTTACCTCCATAAATTGTTTTTCAAATATAACCATATATAATGAATTTAGATACCCAATAGAATTTATCATTTTTGATATATTTCCACAATAAAATTGATTTTATCAAATTCTATCCCCTGACCTCCAAATATATTCATTATATCAAAAAAATGAATTCACCAAACATTTAATAAGTATAAGAAATCAAAATCATGACTCAATATATGTTATTTATTAAAAAAAATATGTTATGTTACTTTTCATCCTTTAGATACATAATCATGTCATGATAGAATACTGATGTAGGAAATTGGATCATATAATCACATGCCAAGATAATATCCTTTCTATGATATTTTTTATTCAACAATACTCGAGCACAAGGGGGATATCTTTTGATAAAGGGAATTCTATCATAGATCCACATTACTTATAGGTACCTCCTTCAAAAACAAATGAGTCACTAGTTCTGTACCGTCATTATAGGTCTTAGCAAATTGGTAAGACATGTATGTCCGTATATATACGTGGGTTCAAATTTTTAATCTTGTATTTTTATTGGTATTGAAAAATTGATATGTAATATTAACAAATTTATTCATGATCTCAAAAATGGAAATTGAAATGGTGTCCTCATATCCCATTTATCGATAATTTTAATCATCCCAACCATAGAAATGTTATAAATAATACTCAATCCCAAACAATGATCCTATTTAATTGGAATATAAACTATTAATGATGTCTATATTATATTAGATAATACATAAATTACCCCTTAACCAATAAAATAAATACATATTCCTATTCTGAGAATCATATTTTCAAAATACTGACTCTCTCACCTCTATCATGGAAAGAAATAATTGATAAATACAATGATAAACGAAATTCAATGGTTCCATCTTGACTGATTTATTAATACATATATATATGACATATCAATTTTTGTGAGATTAATTTTCAATCAAAATTAAAATATAGGAGAGAACTATAATAATGTCCACATACCCCAAAATTTCTCACTTAAAATACTCATGCATCCATGGGTAGTATGCAGTACTAAATTTAACAAATACTTGAAATTCTCACAACAAAGAAAAAATATAGAAGATTATTAAAAATTATGAAATAACATGATTTTATTTCTAACCATGATTGTGACATCATATCACTGAGTCATAATGTATTTTTTTCTCGTTAATAAAATAAATATCATCAATATACACAATTTTTTTCTTATCCTACAATCATTTAACAATAACCAACGATATGTTACAACCTAGAGTAATCCATTTATTTTAAATATTGAGAATAATACTGAAATCATGGCATATCAATATTTGAATTCGTAAAAACTAAGATTTTTTTTTATATTTTTCTTTTATATTCCGTTTGAAACGAAATGTGTTATTATACAAATCAATCCATCATTTCATCTGAGATGACCAAAAATTAAAATTTATTTTATAATATATTTCATATAATGTAGTAATTTTTTTAAAATTTTATGTAATTGAATTACAATTCATCTATTGTATAATTTTGGACACAATATGATAATATTTAATATTGGTTCACCAAAAAAACACTCTTTCATTTTAAAAGGTTGATACCACACAATTATTTTTTGTTAACATTGTAATTTCTTCAATAATAGTTAAATGATATATTATTTTATAGTTAATTTATATGCATAATATTTTATTTTGTGGGTTATGTATTTAAAGGTAAGTATGAATCGAAATTAATCATGACATAGTATAAACATATTAGTGGAGATATCATAATAAGATAAATTATTTTGTATTAATATATCATTAAAGAAATATTGTAAGCATTGTAGTTTTCTATGTTATTTGATATTCTTATGACTGATATCATAATTGAAAATTATGGAAAACTGTTACACCCCTTTCCAACCTCATTGGATTGGGGAGGTGGTGAGAGTTACTTGGCCTTAGGCGACGTTCCCAAGGCGCCAAAGGCAGACAATAAATGTTGAGGGCTCCAAAAACAATTGGTAAATGATATTCCCTTGAAACAAAACCAACCATACAACAACAACTATATGATGCATGTCAATAAAACCAAACTCATACATTACCCAAGACAACCAGATAATCCATAATCATACATGTCAACACAACCCAATACAAAATCAGAGTATAATGTAGAAGACTCGAATAGAAACACCACAAGCCACAACTCCACCACAGATCCACTCCAGCTCCAAAATCTATGCACCACCAAGCATCACAAAGCACCGCTAAAAGATAGAGATCCCTTACCTTTTCCCATGTCCCGGTATACTACATAAGCTAAGAAACCAATGTGCCAATGTTGGGGGTGAGTACAACTACTCAGTAGGATTTCCCCAAATGACTTCCCTACACACGCCACTAGGATAAACTGTTATCACATTTATATAAAAAATTATATATAAAACAATTCCATTTGAAAAATTATTACAAAATCCAAACATGCCACACAAAAGAAATCCACCACAACCATGCCACACGCCAGTTACCATGTTCATATTTCACTCACAAGACACATCTACAAACATCACATAGTTAAGAAATCAACCAACTATGGGAATACTTTCTCAGCCATCCCATTCTCAACCAGACAAGTGGTACTTTCTCAGGCACTTTCCTTGATGGTGGACCTTCCGTCCATTATCCATCCACCTCCCTGATTATAGTGGCACTTTCTCGACCACTCTACAACATCACAACACATTCCAATACAATATCCCATCCATATCCACACAAGCACACACATTATTGAAAACACCATCCCATGCCATTATCATGCTCATGTTCAATTTCATTTTAAAAATCATCATTTTAAAATCATCCAATTTAACCCATTTCCAACAAAACCCATTTTAACCTAAAAATCCCAATTTGATGCCAAAGACCCCCAATTTCCTCACCCATACATTTTCCATCAAATTTTTCACATGATTTACCAATTAAATCTGAAACAAAAAATTTAATTGTAAATGCACCACACAATTCCAACAATTGCAGTCGAGAGGGAAGACACCTACCTCTTAGGGTTTGGAAAAATCAACCTCTTGCCCAAACAGACCCCAATCTGGTAGAACGCATCCTCGAAACATCCTTAGAAACCCATGCCTGACATCAACGGGCCCAAACATTATCATATTAGGCCAATAAAAAAACAAGATCTACACACAACAACTGTAGATCTATAAAACCATGAAGTAGGGAAGAAAAGATCTAGAGGGAAACACAAAGGAACCATGGGATAAGAGTTACCTGGGAGAAATCGCCTTCAAACCCTCTTGAATCATCATCAAAATGGTTCCAAAATGAGTGGGAGAGCCCTTCTAGCCCCTGAGAACCAAAACCCCCAAGTGAGGCTCGAGAGGAAGGCTGGGAGGAGTGTTTTAGGTCATTCATGAGGGATCCCGGACGTAAAAACCCCAACTTAAAGTGGCCGCACAGTTTATCACGCACTATTTAGCACACCGTACACTAACCGTGCACACACCACTGCCTCGAGAGCAAGTGCCTGCATAGTTTACTCACACGGTTTGGAAAACCATGTGCAGGCCATGCGAACCCCATTGCATAACTTTTCAAGGTTCCTGGAACATCCGTATGGTTTACACTAACCATTCTCAAACCGTGCGCCCCTTTAAGAACATCCAAACTCATTAAAAACTATTAAAAACTCTCCCAACTGTTACCCAACTCATTCCATGCACTTTAAACACATAAAAACGCATAAAGAAAGTATAAATACCTCAATCTGGGGGTACTACATTCTCCCCGCCATTGGAATTTCTTTCCTCAGAACGTAGTGCACCCTCCCTTTGCCGAAAGAGATCGGGCAACTGCTCAGCCATTTCTTTCACCAATTCCCAAGTTTCATCCTGGATCAGGCCATGTTTCCATAAAACCCGAACTAGGCTGATACTTTTACCATGCAAGACTTTATGTTGTCTATCCAGAACCCGCACTTACACGTGCACCAATGAAGCATCCGGCACTAGCTCAACATAATCCCATAGAATAACATGGCCCAGATCCGGCTGGTACTTTTTCAGTTGCGACACATGAAATACACTATGTACGACACTAAACCTAGGTGGAAAAGCCTACCGATAAGCCACCTAACCAACCTGCTCAGAAATATCAAATGGTCCAATGTACCTCGGAGATAACATTCCTTGTTTCCCAAACAGACGATGTCCCAACAGAGGAGAAATCCTCAAGAAAACATGATCACTCACCTCGAACGACAACGGTCATCGACGATGATCTGCATACGATTTCTGATAACTTTGAGCCATTTCCATCCTCTTCGTGAAAAACTTGATCTTTTCTGTAGTCTCCTGGACAAGACTCGGTCCAACCATCCAAGACTCACCCTTTTCCACCCAAAATAGTAATGAACGACATGGTCGCACATACAATGCTTCAAACAGAGCCATCGGTATTTATGCTTGATAACTGTTATTATTCGAGAATTCAACCATGGACAAGTTGTCCTCCCATGAGCCACAAAAATCCATCACAGAAGCTTGCAACATGTCTTCAAAGGTTTGTATTGTCCTCTCGGATTGGCCATCCATCGGAGGGTGATATGCCGTACTCATATTCAACTTTGTTCCAAGGGATTCCTGCAAAGATTTCCATAGACGAGAATTAAACCTCAGATCTCTATCTGATACGATCAAAATTTGAATTCCATGCCTCTTTATAACCTCCCAGATAGAGATATTGTACAGATCCTCCCCCGTATGAGATTCACTAATGAGGATAAAATGGGCCGACTTCATTAGTCATTCCACAATTACCCAAATGAAATCTTCTTTTCTGACCGTTCTTGGGTGACCTGTGAAAAAATTAATCACTATCTGCTACCACTTCCAAACAGGGATAGGTAAAGACTACAACATTCCCTATGGCCTCTGCTGCTCTGCCTTGACCTGATGGCCAGTCAAGCATCATGAAACGAACTCAGACACTCTTCTTTTCATTCCAACCCACCAGAATTGCACTTTTATCACCATATACATCTTCTAAATTCTAGGGTGGACAACCAACTTGGAATGATAGTACACCATGAGAAGATCCTCTTGACAAGCCACCGGTACAACTATCTGATTACGGAAACACAAAACTGATTCCTTATTCAATTGCCAACCCTTAATGGTCTCCCCACCATTGAGTCTCGACCCCATGGTCACACATTCAGTATCAGATATCTGTGCCTCTCTAACCCAGCCAACCAAGTCAAGAATCAATGTAACCAGAAAGAAGATAGCTCTATCACCCTAGTCCTCACATTCCAACCACATATTGGCTATAACTGACATCAACTTCAACTGGTCTGATTCCTGTTTCACAACCTGAGCATATGATTTCCTTATTAATGCATCCACCACCGAATTTTCCTTACCTGGTGTGTACATTAAGTCAAAATCATTCATCTGGAGATATTCCATCCATATCTTTTGCATCAAGTTTAGATCCCTTTGTGAGAAAATGTGCTTCAAAATCTTCAGATCTGCGTTGACTGTGAATTTCTCACCGAGGAGATAATGGAGACACATTTTCAAAGCATGGACCATTGCCACCAACTCAAAATCATGAGTTGGGTCGTTCTTCTCATGCACCCTCAACTGTCCTAATCCATACGCAACCACATGACTTAATTTCATGAGAACACACCCCAACCCTGATCCTGATGCATTCCAATACACCGCATACCCTTTTCCTGGTTCTGGTAGAACCAAAATTGGTGCTGATGTTAGGCGACATTTCAGCTCTTTGAAGCACTGCTGACACTGCTCCTTCCACTAGAATGGAACATTATTTATTGTAAACGTTGTCATTGGTAAATTCGTACATGAAAAATAATGAACAAAGCAGCGGTTGTCCCAGCTAAACCAAGGAATCTTCATACCACAAACACATTCTTTGGTGATTTCCATGACATAACGACCTCTATCTTTTCTAGATCCACGGATACACCACTTTCAGAAATCACATGGCCATGAAAATGGACTTCATGTATCCAAAAGTCACACTTTGACATCTTGGCATACAACCGATGATCTCGCAAGATCCCTGACACTATCACCAAGTGTTTCTCATGATCCTTGCTTTTCGTTGAATACAAAATGATATCATATACAAACACCACCACAAATGAATCCAAATATCTCGAAAATTTCTGATTCATCAGTGCCACGAACACCGATGGCACATTCATTAGACCAAAGGGCATAACAACATACTCATAATGGCCATATCGACTTCTGAAAGCTGTTTTAGGGATATCCTCCATCCTCACTCATAGTTGATGATATCCTGACCTCAGGTCGATCTTGGAGAAACATTGGTCTCCCCTGAACAGGTCGAACAAATCATCAATTCGTGGAAGTGGATGTCTTTTAATTATATTCACTTGGTTAAGTCTACGATAATCAACAAAAAGTCTCAAAGTTCCATCAAACTTTTTCATAAACCACACCGGCGCCGCCCACAGAGATGTGCAAGGCCATATAAAGCCTTTATTTTCAAACTCTTCCAAATGGACCTTAAACTCCCTCAATTCTGGAGGTGCCATCCGGTATGACGAAAGTGAGATAAGACTGTTCCCTGGAAGTAGATCAAACGTAAACTCCACTTCTCTTAAGAGAGGTAACCCAGAGAATTATTTGTGAAAAACGTCCATGAACTGATCGAACACTATTGGAAAACACTATTCCTGAAACCCTCTATCGATTCCAGCAAAAAAACCACTAACTGATATGATAACGTGCCAAATTCCGGTGCCAACAAGCTTGTTGAAACCTGGTTCTCATGCATCTCCCCTCTAATGAGATGTCCAACACCATCATGTGTCGTAAAACTCACTGTACGCGCATCACAATCGATGTGATACATAAACGCAATTAGTCAATCCATGCCAAATATTGCATCATAGCCATCCATCTCAAGTACTGAGAAATCCCACACTATCTCAATTTCTCCCACAATGATACATCATACTCTACATAAGAAGTCTGGACACTCTTTTCTACCCATAGGGGTTTGATGTTTCAAAACTGAAGGCATCATCTCTACCTTTAAACCCAACAACTCTACAATGCGTGCAGCAACAAAAGAGTGTGATGAACCCATATCAAACTACACAAGCATGCATGTAGAATTTAAAAGAATCATAACTCACACCATGGATGGTCCTGACTGATCATCCATCACAACCTTATCAGCTCCGAATAGCACCATCATTGTCAAACTCATCTCTTTATTGCCTTGCTGAGGAGTCTTGGTATTCCTAGAATCACTATGACTAACCTTACCCAACTGACGGGGGGTATGTTGCTGCCCATGTCCCGTCGAAGCATAGGATGCCTACGATCCTTGTGGAGTGTCACGCACAACTGTCCTCAGAGCATTCCTACAGTAGCACTGGAGATTCCCCTTCTTCATACAATTATAACATGCTCTAGGATGTGTCGTGCAATACCGCTTGATATGTGTCGAGGAGGCACACTAAAAAGAGCCCAATTTACACTGGGGATTTAAAGGATTGTTCACCGATCCTGTCGTCGCATTTTTTCCCATGCTCCCGCTTTGGGAATATGTGTCCCTATTTCGCTGGAACCCAGCGTTAGAGTTCCCACTAGTCCCTGTGGGTATTACCACGCTTTCTCCACCCGGAGTTCCCAACAGATCTTTCTCAACTACCGAGGCTTGATTTACCATTTCTATGTAGTTCCCGATACACAACACCACTATTTTAGAATGGATTTCATGTCTCATGCCTACCTCGAAAATCCTTACTTTTAGCAATGTGCAACCCGCCCCATCGGGTGCAAATCGCACTATACTCATAAACTTAGCCGCATACTCCATTACCGACATCTGTTCTTGCTTAAAACTGAAAAAGTCCACTATATGTTGAATCTTAAACGTATGAGGGTAGAATTGATTGTTAAACAATTCCTCAAAGGTTTCCCATGTCATACCCTGGTCGGTTCCCACTTGGACTACCAGCTCCCACCATTGAAGGGAAATATCTTCTAGCTTATAAATTTCAAGATTGTCCTTCAGCCCAACCAGGGTTCCCATGAATTCAAAAATTCTGTTTATTCGGGACAACCACGCCTCGGCCCTTTCTGGGTTCGCATCACCCCTAAAAAAAGGATGGTTCTTCTTCTGAAACTGAGCCACATAGTCGACATTCTTGGGATATTCCATTCTATTTTACTTCCCACCACTGGAAATATTGGACTACACTTTGCAGTAGCTGCTGGTTCACCTGGGGCTCAGGTGCAACCACATTCTCATCAGCCGCTTCTGGTTAGTCTCTACGATGCCTACCCAGTGCCATTTCTATAAATATAAAACAAATATGTTTGAGCCTCGCTTCTGTAGACATCACAAATCAACCACATAAAATACCATTTCTTTACAATTAATCAAAACCAGGCTTTCCATTCATGCACATTTCCCATGTTGCACTACTTTTGAAAATCAACCATTTTCAAAATACCATGTTTATTCACATTTCATGTTTACACATTTAAAAAACCGTTTTTTCAATTCAACCCATAAATCATTAAACCTAATGAAATATGAATCCTAGAGGGAATTAATTTCTATCATGCATGTCATGCTCATCTCATTTGATACACCCACGACAATGAGATTTCAAATGCCTATAAGTGTCTCCAAAACACTTATGTACCCAACTCCCTGGTAACATGAAGTTCGACAAAAAAGGGTTAGCTACGTCCTTTTATGCTATACATTCCATGTTCTGATAGTTCTACACCTTGTTACCATCCCGAATCAAAGAATAACGAAGAATGAATGTGAACTCCAAATCCAGGAATCAACTCCAAAGGACTGAACAATCTAATACAACTTGTAACACCCCTTTCCTACCTCATTGTCTTGGGGAGGCGGCGAGGGTTACTTGGCCTTAGGAGACGTTCCCAATGCGCCAAAGGCTGGAAACAAATGTCGATGGCTCCAAAAACAATTGGGGAATGATTTTCCCTTCAGATAAAACCAACCAAACAACAACCACTATATGATACATGTCAACAAAACCAAACTCATACATTACCTAAGACAACCAGAAAATCAATAATCATACATGTCCACACAACCTAATAAAACATCAGAGTATAACGTGGAAGACTCAACAAGAAACACCACAATCCCAAACTCCACCACAGCTCCAAACACCATGCACCACCAAGAATCACCAGGCACCACTAAAAGATAGAGATGCGTTACCTTTTCCCATGTCCCGGTATAATACATTTTCAAAGACACCAATGTTCCAAAGAAGGGGGTAAGTACAACTACACAATAGGATTTTTCCAAATGACTTCCCTACACAGGACACTAGGATAAACCATTGGCACATTTTTATAAAAAATTATTTATAAAACAATTCCATTTGCAAAATGATTGAAAAATCCAAACATGCCACAAAAAGGAATGCCACCACAACCAAGCCACACGTAGGTTACCATGTTCATATTTCACTCACAAGCCCCATCTACAAAAATCAAATAGTCAAGCAGTCAACCAACAACGGGGGTACTTTCTCGTCCAACCCGGTCACAAATCGACAAGTGGTACTTTCTCAGCCACTTTCCTTGATGGTGGCCCTTCCGTCCATTATCCATCCACCTCCCTGATTATAGTGGCACTTTCTCGACCACTCTACAACAACACAAAACATTCCAATACAACATCCCATCCATATCCACACAAGAACACACATTATTGAAAACACCATCAAATGCCATTATCATGCTCATGTTAAATGTCATTTTAAAAATCTACATTTTAAAATCATCCAATTGAACACATTTCCAACAAATCCCATTTTCACCCAAAAATACCAATTCCATGCCCAAACCCCCCAATTTCCTCACCCATACAATTTCCAACAAAATTGCCACATGATTTACCAATTAAATCTCAAACAAACAATTTAATTTAAAATTCACTACACAATTCCACCATGTGGAGTCGAGAGAGAAGCCAACTACCTCTTAGGGTTTGGAGAAATCGACCTTTCACCCAAACACACTCCAATCTGGTAGAACCCCTCCTCAAAACATCCTTAGAAACCCTTGACTTACATTAACGGGCCCAAACGATAGCATCTTAGGCCAAAACAACCCTATATCTTCCCACAACATGTGTATATCTAGAAAACCAAGAAGGAGGGAAGAGAATATCTAGAGAGAAACACAAAGGAACCATGGGAGAAGAGTTACCAGGGTGAAATCGCCTTCAAACCATGTTGAATCCTCCTTAAAACCCTTCCAAAAAGAGTGGGAGAGCCCTTCTAGGGAGTGTATTAGGTAAAGACCGAGGGATCCCAGACTTAAAAACCTCAACATTATGTGGCGCACAGTTTAGCCCACATGGTTTAGCAAACCGTGTGCTAACCGTCCGCACGCCACTTCCTCAAGAGCAAGAGACCGCACAGTTTACTCCCATGGTTTGGATAACCGTGCACAGGACGTGCGAAGCCCACTTCCCCCCTTTTCACAGTTCCAGGAAACATCCGAACGGATTACACTAACCATGCTCAAACCGTGCGCCCCTTTAAAAGCCTCCAAACTCATTCAGAACCGTTCAAAACTCTCCCAACCTTTACCAAACTCATTCCATCCACATTAATCACATAAACAGGCATAAAGAAAGGCTAAATACCTCAAACTAGAGGTACTACAAAAACTATCCCACAATCTGCATTCCCTCTTGATTCACTAATTTACTACATCACATAGTCAATGATCCCCTTGGTTTATCTCTTGATTTAAATGAATTAAGAATAAATTTATAATTAATTAATATATATGTTCCTTAACATATTCAAAAATATTAATTATTTATATTAATATATCTATTTTTAATTCTATGGATAAAAATTATATTATTTCATGAAAACCATTTGGATTAGACATTTGTTGATAAAAAAATGGGAAACGATAAATATAAAAGTATGGTAGATGTTAAATTTTTTTCATTATCTATTTATAAAAATTCATATCCTAAAACTATAAAATCCCTAAAATAATTTGATATTCATACTTATATAATAATCATATAAAAATAAATGTATTAATATAACCACATTCTAGATCATCATATACTTCCACCCTCATTAGGATTGATCACTACACTATATATCATACAGTCAAAAGAGACTTCACCTCTAATATACATGTGATAATATTCTTATATATTTTTTATTCTAATATATGATCAGTTCATGTAGGTAAATATATTTCATATCAAAATATTTGTTTAGAATCATGAATAATTATAGAAAATTACAACTAACCACTACCAATAAAATGAGTTTCTATTAGTCCCTAATATGATTCATTCTATTTAGCTTTTATTTAATAGAATTTTTTATATATACCATGGATTTAGTATATAAATATTTCATAATTTTAAATCATTATTAAAAAATTTCACAAATACTCATTCCCCAAAACTGTTATAGTGTACTGTCTTTGGATACAAGATACATAATAGACATATTAATTTATTATCTACTAAATTTTCCAAAAACATTCTACATATATACTGAACAACTATTTCTAATCTAAAAATTCCATTACATTAGAAAATGTGTACAATAAACATTATGAAGGTATATATAATATTTTAATTAAGTGTAAACATTTGATATATCAAAAATTAGTAATAAAATGATGATTATACGATTATAAAAATATATAATAGTTCATCATCGCAATATAAAATATTCAAACATTGAAAACAAAATTTCATAAATAAAAAAACATGGTATATTCTTATGCATGATTCATTAAGGCGATAAAAAATAAATCATAACTAATTATTCTTAATATAATAATGTTTCATCATAATAATATTAAATTATATTATAAAAAAGATAATTATTTTAATAATTGTTCACACATAACCTTATGATTATAACTAGAATAAATCGTACTCATTGATAATATTGTGATCATAGCAAGATGAAATAACACTATTGATTAATCTTGTGTGAGTAACTAGTATCAATCATAATCAAGCATCATGATGTGAAAATTTTTATTCACCATCATGTCCTAACATTATCATAATCATATTTTTTTAATTATATATCACATTATATAATGAAATTGAGATATATATATTTCAATTACAACATATAAATCATGAAAAACACAAAATATTCTTCAAAATTTTCATAGAAATATCCATCAATTCATCCTTCCCTAACATGGGGAGGAAAACAATGTTCATAAGGATTTCATCATAATTCAATCTATCCATGGATAAGAGTTGAGATTCATTTAATATTCCTTAATAAAAAATTCATCATAATATAAGTTGATAATGAAATTGGATATTATCAAATTATCATAACACTTGTAATGAATAAAAAACTACAACAGATGACTGTATACTTTTAAAATATCTCTACATTAACATTGAAAACAACCATTGAAACCAGAGAAAATCATCATTTTAAATTTATATTATTACAAGTTTAATTTCAATCATTATTTGAACAAATATTTTTTTAAAAAAACAAAAAAACATAATGATATAAATAATTTACGTATGAATCATTATTAAAGGAAAATATGATCATGATTCATGTGTTAAATGGTTGTTTCCTTTTAAATGTTTTGTAAAAGGTATAAATATATTTTTTATAATATTTTTTAGAAAATAAATTTTAAATATTTTTAATATTATGAAAGATAATGATAATATCATATGAAAAAAATTATATCAATATATTGAAACATAAAAATAAATAATTGATGAACATGGATAAACAAGATAATAATTACACATAAAAAAATTGGACCATATAATATTTAAAACATTCTCAGTATAATTTTATTTATAAATTAGATAAATAAATGATAATAATTTCAAATACTTGAAATAATAATAGGAGAGGTGTCTCCAATGTTTTGGAACGAAATGGATCATATAATTTACAATAATGGATATTTAACATAGAAAATAAATAAATAAAATGCGATTGGAAAATAAAATACTACATAGAGTATAATCATGTATCGTACACATTCAATTATATAGTAAAATATAAGATTTATTATAGTTTTCTTCCATAAGAATATATATTCATAAAAAAATATATCATTACTATATAATTCTGAATTTACTTTTTATATAAATTTTAGAACTGAATTGATTAATATTTTAAAAATCAATATGTTTTGAATGCATGTTTTAGTTCTATTATTATCATTCATTTCCATTATTACCACACTCTTCATATCTAGAATAAATATTATAGTAACCCATACAATTAATTCATATATATTGAATCATATCATATTAATTTTCAATACATATTATATTGTTTAACACCAAAATCTTTTTGGTATCCTATCTTGGGAATCATTGAATCATAGAAGACTGGTCCATAAAATATCAACATCTTGTCCCATATATTTATACACAAAAAAACCATTTATTGACTTATTAACCTTGTTACCCAAATTCATTACCTAAGGAATGTAAAAAAATAAAGAAATATGATTTGATTCACTTTAAGTGTTATAAAAGGCTATATTATTAATCAAAAAAGATTTACATTTGAATTAATGTATAAGAACCTGATATTAATATACAAAAAACTATTCACATGAAATCAAATATCATAATATTATATAACGCAATATATTTTTGCTGTGAATATATCAAGAATATTTATATAATCGAATATAAAAAAAAATATTAACATAAGCAATATACTTTGATTTTTTTCACAAATTAATAAATATAGAAAATAATTTCATTATAACTAATGGTGCATTACCATGGAAATCACAGTTAAATGATCTCAGTCCCCAATCCTTCATAGTAGTAAATGATCACTCCCAATACGATTATTGAGGAAATAGTCTCATTCTAAAATAGGATACATCCCCATTCCAGTCTAGTTTATCTTATAGAAAATACTTCAATTTCCATGTCATTGGGGGTAGATAAATTCCTCTCCATTCAAAAAATGAATATAAAAAATATGTCTCCTCCATTATAAAAAATGACTCAACATATACGAACACATTATAAAATGGGATTCATATACACTTGTTCACCACATAACCCATGAAAATAGAACAGGTTTCAAAAAAATTATGAATTCATAAACATAACACATATTGAGAATGAATAAGGATGGAATCCATATATTATACTAGAATTAAAACACATGTTCCTTAAACAGTATTTAATATTTATGAATTTGAATTCAATTTATAGATCATTATTAAATTCTTCAAAAAGGTACCATTCCAATTCTGAATTACTTATTTAAACAATCCAAACAAATACAATGTAAAAAAATTATTTTCAATGAACCCTGTAAAAGTGTAATGAAATCTTAAAAGGAATAATTATTCATGATAGTGGTAAAATTAAAACATATAGTATAATTTAAAAAATATTCCTCCTATATGTTTTCTAGAAATGTAACAATTTACCATGTTTGTAATATTACAAGAATATTCCTATGAAACCATTTTTTTTATAACAATCAGAGGTTGACATTACATTAAAAGGCCTCCCGAAAACAGTAAAAAATCGATATATTTTTCTCTAAACATGTATATGGAAGGAAAATTGTTTTAATAAAATCATATAAATTTTTTTGTTATCCTTACAAAAAATTTCTCAAATATATATAAGATAATGAAAATAAAAAGAATACATGTATTTCAATGGAATAACAATATAAGAAGAAATTTTATAAAATTAATGAGTGATATATCATATGATTTACTCATTGATGTAACATTCATAATTAATGCTAAAAATAATGAGATTGTGACATAAAAACTATACCTCAAATATGACTTACATTTAAATCAATCTATCCTCCTCATCGTTAGTTAGAATCCATTAGAACTAATCGTAAGTGATCTACAAGTAGTTTTCTGATATTAAAAGAACCAATGGAATGTAACTAGGGATTTTTATATGTGTAATTGGTACAGTTCTTATGATATAGAATTCTTATTGGGGTGTAAATAATTGTGGGAGGTAGTTCCGCTTAATAATTTGATTTATGTTATAGTTTTGAAATTAAACAAATATAAAATTACATTAAATTCATTATCTATTCAAAAAAATAATGTAGACTTGTTTTAGTATAATTTCATGCATTTTAATTTTAATTAACTGTTAGTTATCAAATTTAAATTCTCAAATTAGTACGAACTTATTATATTATAAAATATAGAATATTGAATTATTATGTGAAAATTGGAAAATAAATGTGTTGGTCATGTCATTCAATACCATATCATATTGTCCTTGTATTGTTACAAGATGACTATAATTTTTAAATAATTTAATAATATATTATTAAGACAATATATTATTATTTCCAATTTTATCCAAATTAATTTAGATTGAATTAAAATAAATAAAAAACATTATTCGTTATAATATAACATGTAAAAAACAATAATATGTTGGACTCACCAATAAAATTTGAAAAATAGTATAACATACTCAAATTATATCACTGTTAATATTGTCAACATCGTTTATTTTAAATATAATAGAGTTAAATTTGGAAACATTCATTTGATTAAATACAAAATATTACATTGTCATGGATAATTTTACATTAAACATAAAATTTTAAAAGCGATGTTTATAATGGATTAATTACAAACTTTCAAAAATATAGAGGGATAAATTATTTTTATTATAAATTATTTTAATTCTTGATTACCCTTATTTTCCTATAATAATGGTGATAAATATTTCAACAAATACATTTCATATGGAAAAAAGTAAAATAGTTATATTTACCAAATATAAAACTCATTATTATAAATATTAAATTAATTTTATCTCATTTAATAATACTTAATTTACAAGATTAATTTGAAATTATTTATAGAAATTGTGACATGACGTTTTTTTAAAAAAATAAAGTATCTTTACAAAAAAATTATTTATTCTTACTATACGATTAAAAAATATTATTATAATTTTTTTAAAAAATTATTTAATTAATATATTAATATATTTAAAATAATCCACCAATAAGGATTATATTAAATTATTAAAAAAATGTGTTGTTCATGTAAAATAAATTTTTAAAAAATCATCACATTTATTAAAAAATAATTAAAATTTTCAATTCTAAACCAATTTTTAAAAAATGAATTTTGTTAATAAATTTTTAGTGAATAATATTTACAAAATATGGATATTATTATTTATATATATCAATCCAATTATGTGGTGGTAATATTTGTTTAAAATAATAATATTTTAATTGTCTATCATGGTACTTTTAAATATGGTGTTGCGTGTGATGTATGTTATCAATTAACTATAATTATTTAAATAGAAACATTTTATAAAAAATCATGGGGTGTTACATTCCACCCCATTAATATTATTTTAACCTCAAAATTCATCACATTGGTTAAACTAGATCTACATACATCTCCCTTATCAAATCATATGATTACCTCATATCTCCCCCAAAAATGTTGTTTCAAGAAAAAAGTTTCTAGGTGAGTGACATTATTTATTATATATTTTTCCCTAGGATAGAAAATCCCTAACTTAATTTATTCCAATGATTGATCATTCTCTAGTGGTATGACATATGAGTTTAGTATATGTGAATGATCAAATCTATGCTTCGTAAGGAGATATACATTGAACATATCATGTACTGAAGAGATGTTCAGTGGAAGTATCAATCAATCATAATCAACCATAATATGATCAAGAATTTAAAATGGACTAATAGACAAAGGTAATACCTGACCCTTATATCAAAATATCATCTATATATTCAAAAAATACATTCATAGGACTGCATTGTCACCAAATTCGAAATCTATATCTTTCATTCAATTATGAGAATAAAACTATTTTTTAATCAGAGTTTCTATTATGTATTTTTAAATATATTTTACATTATACACCATTTCTCGAGCTATATAATCACCTAATATCTACTTTTATCCAAATTCTTTATCACATGTTTTTGATATTCAATTACAACATAGATATATTAATAAAAATCATATAAATACAGTATATAAATATATTTTGGTAATAAAATAATACCAAAACGAAGGTGTTGAATCCAATCACCCTTAAAATCATTAGAGAAATCCCTCAATATACCTTCAAGAATTTTAATTTTCCTCTTAGACTAAAAACCTATATGTGAATAATTATATGTACCGAATAAAAAATCTATATCTACATCATGATTATTACATCTACAAACCATTGATGTAGTCCATGGACCAAGATTATATTCCATTGATAGTGGTACACTATCATATCTTATGAATTATATAATTTATAACATATTATGGTGATCATGATAGAAATATTCATTGATGGAAGTGAAATGTGGTTACATTATATGGGGATCAACTATAACCCATATATTATTCGGTATATTATACATTTTTTGGTAGAACAATAAAAAAATCAATAGTAAACTTTTTTCCATATCTTTTATGTTTTTAGAAGTCGTGGTAACATACTCTTAAACTATGTTCTCTTAGTCGTAACATAGAACAATATTGAGAAATGTGATACATAAACTTCAGTATCTATTTTCATGAAATACCTCCAAAATCTCACTCACAAATCCACATACATATTCATACATCAATGGATATTTGGGGCTGAAGAACTATGAGATTCATAGGTCAGAACTTCCTCAAATATTCTAATGAAAGGACACACACATTGATCCTAACAATATTATTCCCTCAAAATTAGATTATAACTCATAAAAAATTCTATCCTACTTTTTCACCTATACATCAACCACTTATGACATATAAATCCCCATTTTTATAGGTATTAAATCACTCTTTTGAGAAGTAATAGATTTAACAGAAACCGTCATTATTTAAAAATATATACTTTGTGTCACGACCCCCTCCCACGAAAGATGCCCCTCCTAAGCTGGCAATGGTGAAAGGGAGAAAATGACCCCCGAGTCCCACCTCCCGTAGGCCCCGGTGTGGTGACTAGCACCAAGGGTATGAGTTTTCAAAAATATGGGAGGCATTACCCTTTTTATTTATTTAGCATCGGGAAATAGGACAAGTCAACAAACACAAAAAATAAAAGAACAAGTGTATATAAATAAACTCAAAACAATCCCACATGCATGTTCAAATAATTTTATAACAAGGTACATGTACAAGGAAGCTCAAAGTACAATACCAAAAGAAAACAAGGTGAAACAACAACAACAACTCCAACGGTCCGATTAGTATCGTCCCGCACGGCCCTGGTAGTCCTCCTGGAAACATGAAAGTAAATGCAGGGGGAGAATACAAGTATATTCAGCAGGGAATCCTAAAGCTGTCATGCACAAGTGGGGATACATCCTAATGTCCCGTGAGAACAACAGATGAAACCTAGCAAGGAATTCTATCCACCCAACCTCACCAACCACACTCACAATACACAAGCACAACAGGTAGTAGTATATAAGAAAGAAGAGTATTGGGTACCCAGAACCATTTCCCATTAGTTAGCTTCTCTCCCTAACGGAGAACATCCTGACGCTACCACATTCTCCCCGCCCTCACACACCTGGGCCTCACAACCACGTATCCCACCCGCACACACCTGGGCCTCACAACCACGTATCCCCCCGCACACACCAGGGCCTTACAACAACGTATCCCGCCCACACACACCTGGGACTCATCACAAAGATTCTTGGGAAAAAGTAGAACCTTCCTGAAGTGTCTTGGGCAAAAACCACCCCAATCGAAACCTACCCGAAGAGTCTTAGGTGTAAGGCCGCCTCAAACCATCACAGCCCAGGGGAGAAGGAGCCGGAAGGAGCAAGTAACTAAGGGAAAAACACCCTCTCCCATGAAATGGGAGTGTTTGGCACTAAGTGCTCAACATGGGTGGGGTGCGATAAAACACAAATTATACAAATATATGTATATATATATTCCAAACACTCAGCCCGACCTATGGCTTCTAAATAGAGAAACTGAGCACCTACCTCGGCACTGCTACCACGAAGCATGCATACAACAAACAACCCCAACCCCCATAAGCTTTCACGTTTCAGCAGAATTAGATTATTTAGTTCCTCAACTACTGGGAAACTATCCAAAACCATCCACATCGATCGTTCGTAAAACATAACCCTGCCATCCACAAAATCAAGTTAGGAAATCACAAGCAACACAACCAAGTCCTTCTTATTAACCAAACAACCCATTTATTATTAATCTTGTTCAGTTACCATGACCCACCATTCATTAACTCTTCCACATTTTATTTATTATTCAAACCCCATAGCTCGTTCACACATTTAAACCCATCCCTGTAGCCCCGCTTCCAACCACCATAACCACACCAAAGCTCGTATGCCATTATCCCTTTAATACCATTTATTGCAGCCCCACTGCCCATCTCCATCATAGCATTCACACCAACCCACAACCAAGTCAACCGCAGCCCCATTGCTCACCTGATCCACAACAACTCACAAAACAGCGTAACCAAGTCAACACCCGTATGTTCATTATACCTTTTTGTTCAACCACAGTGATCACACAAGGGTTCCATATTTTCATTTAATCAGCCAACATTACATGATTATCAAATTTCCTCATTCCACAAAGTTTCCATCCATAAGATAATCATAACGGAGAGGGAAACATTTAATTGCGTAAGCAAAGGCCCCCAATGACCATGATTTTCAGTAGGTAGAAACTCATTCAATTCACAACATAATTTCCCATGATATAAAGTAACAGCAAACACAACCTTTCCAACACTGTTCTTAAACCAGTTATTATATTCATTTAATGGTTCAACGGTTTCTCATGAAATAAAGAGGATACCCACCCTGCGTGATGAAAAAATTAGAGAGATGACGGTAAGATCGCTACATCGACAGGTTCTGATCACAACACTCCCCCGGATCAACTTTAGAGGAAGTCTATCGGCGTCCGTCACTTCTATCGGGTCCCGACAAAACCTCCTCTGGTGGAAGTCGGAATGGAAAGGCCGAAGGAATGACAACGGATCTAAGCTTGGATGTTCCGCCTTGTCGTTACGATTCCGTGGCTGCTGAAGGATCATAAATCGGAGCTCGGACAAAGATGACATGGATGGAATAGCCTTCGAGTCACTTGAAAGAGCTCTCCTCAGAGGAGAGTGGAGGAGAGGTGTCTTCTGAAAAGTATGAGGGGACCCCTCCTTTTATTGGCTTGAAATAAAAAAGTACACGGCGTGTACTTTATGGTACACGGCGTTTACTTGGTTATTTCACACGGTCACTACGCGTCTTCCAACACGGCTCCGCAGCCGTTGACTGGTCAACACACGATTTGTGGGTAACACATACGTGGGGAAAGACTACACGACGTGTAGTTTAGACACACGGTGTGTATCCATTTATTGCACATGGAAAGGACACGGCTCCAACACGGTATACAGCCGTTGACTGGGAACTCATATGCGTGGAAGGACTACACAGTTTCTAGTTACACTACATGGCATGTACTCATTTACTTCACACGGCGAGGACACGACCTGCAACACGGGGTATACCCGAAAAGGGAGTACACGGTGTGTACTAAAACTACATGGCGTGTAGTTTCAAAATTTTGGAAAGTGTGCGAAAAATCCATCTTACCCTCTAGCACACTTTTTGACCTTCTTATTTACAATGGAATGGGATGGAGAGGTCCGAGCCATTACACTTTTCCTGATCATTAGTATTGAATCTGTTTTATCCTTCTCATAATAAGTTATAATTACCATGTCAACTGAGAGAATATTCTCCATTGTTCCCCTTCCATGAGTGAAAATTTATTAATATTTCATATTTTTTTCAGCTCTAAATATATTCTTTTCCCCAAGGATAGTTATTTGTGATTGTAAGTATAATTTAATGTTATTAATCAATATAGATATCACAACTTTCTCCATATTTACAATAACTTCATATCAATAATCAAAAAATTGTCACTATTGTAATGACAGAAGCATTTATATTTGAAGTCACCATTTTAAAAAAAAGAACATTATTTATTTAATTGAAATATTAAAAACATATCCAATAAATTTGGTATTTTGGACAATTTTATTTTATATATGAATTTATTCAAAATTTTATTAAACATCATAACAGTATATAGTATAGATATTTAAAAATTATCAAACATTTTTTTATATATATGGGGTTAGGTTAGAGACCATTTTGGACAAAACGTATTGATGGCCTTGACTAATTGGGTATGACGCAATGAATGCCATTTATTAGTCCATCCAAGGGAGTTAATATTTCAATGATTTTCCATTAATGAATCCCAATCAAATATTATACAATTAAAACATGAGTATAAACATTTATGAGATAAGTTTATGGGAATTAAGATCATGACCTAAGTAACAATTTTCAAAACATCACAAAAGAATATATCAATCCTGCACCTTACCATTAGGGTGATCACATGAGTAATAATTGTTTATATTTCATGGATATAATAGTAACAATATTTATAAATTTTTCTAAATAAAATAATTTTTATGCTTAATCAACATTTTTTTAATTTTTTTACATATTTACTATTGAATTTGAAAAATGGTAAAAATATAAAATAACTAAACAGGAATAGTATACTGGTGTAATATAAAATATCAATTAATAAATTCCATCTGATGAAATAAAAAATATACTTATATTTTTTAAAAATAATATCATTAAATTTTAAATATTATATATTAAAGATAATATGTCATTATGAAGTGAACTTATAATATTTATTATAGTCGGAATAGTGTTCTGTTAATAAATTATTATTTTCAGTTACTGTATATTTTTATTTAAAACCTTAATATATAATAAATAGTTAATAATTTTGTTAAAATATCTATTATTATATGTACTATCATTCTAATTATCCATAAACGATTATTTTCAAAATTCTCAATTATAGTTGAATCATTATGTATATATATAATACTATATATATGAAATATATATATATATATATATTAACATCACAATAACCAAAAAGTTATTTTATATGTTTTGAATTCCAAGACTGAAAATATTTCCTCCCGTTAAGATAATATTTTCATTGGACATTTGATCAGTTTAATAAACACAATAGGAATCCTCAGACCCCTGTATTTTATTTTATGGTTTTAAAAAAAATTATTCGTAATTAATGTTATCTTATAGATAAAAAAGTGTATTTTCTAAGATGAAGTGTTCATGGAATTATAAAATATTCAAAACCTCATTATATTTTCTGAAACCATCAGATAAAACAATTGGAAGGTTTTTTGTTTAGATTACTTTCATTCCTGATAATCCAAACCCTGTTTTTCAAATAATCATGACCTCCCTTCACTTTACTTATATAAAACCATCAAAGACCATAATAATATTCACTCAAACCGTTGTAAAATGACTTAAAAAATGATTTACACTCCATAGAATGTGCATTCATACCCTATGATCTCAATAAAATTTACCCATTTATTTGGAAATACCCTATCAATGTAATTTTCTATTCACGCATATTTTTTATTTATGTAATCTCATTGTACATATACATTTGAGTATAAATTTGTTATATTTTATTAACTTTTAAATATATTTTTAACTGTAAATCTAATGTTATATTAATGATATGTCATTTATCCCTTATCATTATGGTCTTTAACTAAGATCTTAAATTTCATAAAGTAATGGATCCTCTAATTCCCCTTTCCATTCACGAACCTAAATTACGTTATACTTATTTTTATTATTTCATGTTGGGATATGTTCTCAGGGACCCTTCTTACTGTCATAATATTTTCCATGTTATTGTAGATCAATTTCACGATCATCAACCCCACCCCACATGATCCATTACATACCATTTTATTATTTTATAATTATCAGAATCTTTTTCTGTTCCAATAATTTTTGTTTTAAAATACCATATTTATTTCCCCTGAAAAGTATTCACTCGATTTACATATCTATAATTTACTAGGTATATCCATGACTATAACCGACTTTCCATGATCTTTTTATTAATATTTAATAATGAACTATATATGTTTTATGATTAATGTGGAAGACTTATACATGTACATGATATCAAAATGATGGGTGTGTCCGGATAGCGTTACACATTAATGGATAATGTTTTAGTTTTGTTAGATTTTAGGTATGAGATTATATAGTAAACCAATTATATATTGAGACTTTGGGTACATGTTATGTTTTTTGGGTAGTTATAAATTTCAAATATCTATGATGTCAAGTTTAATTTAGTTGTCACATTCCAAGGTTTTATTTATGTTATCAGGTTATATAAATTCTTAATATCCACGAATATTATTATCTGTGATTTTTTGTCACCATTATATTTCTCTATGATCAAATTTATATATTTAAATTATGTTGTGATTTATTAATTCATTTTTAATGATTATATTATGACCCCATTCTTCTGTATTTTCCCATGTTATCCGATGCAGTTTTAAAATATAGGAAATTTTAAAATAATGGTATAGAATAATTATATAATGTTATTTTTTCCATATATCATGTTGATGTTGTATGAAACTAATATTTCATACACATCGGGATTCTAAATATTTTTTTAT
Organism: Viscum album; assembly: GCA_963277665.1. Lineage (NCBI taxonomy): Eukaryota > Viridiplantae > Streptophyta > Magnoliopsida > Santalales > Viscaceae > Viscum > Viscum album. The sequence goes on from OY728162.1 coordinate 494,077,132, forward strand.
TTAACACTCTATAATCTTATATAATAAATCATAAAATAAATTGTATTAAAATAATGTATTTCCATATTATTTTAAAAGGAAACATCTAGTTTATTTCAAGATTAATAATAGAAAACGATAAAGATATCTATATGTATAATTATAATCATTGGAAAACACTCTTAAAATTCTATTCATGCCTAGTGTAAGTTTTTTTTATGAAAAGTAGTCCATGTCTACATTCAAGTAGTTTATTTTCCTTTGATATAGATCTCCCTTGATGTAATAACATAAATATTTATAATGAGATACATTCAATTATTAATATGTGAATGATAATTGGCCTTGTTTAAGACTCATTTTTCTAATATCATGGAATATAATTTATTTAATTAATATTCTCATTATAAAAAATTAATATGAAAAAAATTTCCATATTATTTTTCATTTTTATATAGCTAAGGGATAACTTTTATTGATTAATATAAATTCACATGTTATTTAATATATATTATTTATGATTTATCGATTTAATTTCCATAGATTACATATAATTTAACTATTGATTTAAAAATAGTTATCAATAATTTTTATTTTATTCTAGTAACTGGATGGAAATTTGATGAACCAAGTGAAAAAAATGTGTTGGGATGTGTTGGGATTTCCCCCATGAGTTTCTTATCTTGATTGTAGGACATGTATGGCATATTGTGACTACGAAATACAAAATATGGAAAATCAAGACAAAAAACTAATACAATGATTAATGTCTAAAATCCTCAATGAAAATGAGGTTGGTGTATCATGTATGTTCATATGATTAAGGTGAAAAGGGAATGAAGGTTGAATTTATATTGTTTCAAAACTTTCGAAATTATCAATAAGGGAGATGTTGCAAAATATCTAAGAAATGTTTTTTATGTGTGGAAAATTAGCGCATAATGATGCCAATTGAAATGAAAAAAATTACAACCCGAGTGAAATAAAGAGAGTTCATCATAAGGTACCATTTATTGTTATTTTTCATAAATGAATATATGATTCTAATTATCACTTCCATTTATGTATTGAATGGGATGATATATATGATGATAATTAGAAAACTCTAATATAATTGGAACAAGGGGAGTGCAGTTTTGATATAGATCATTATTAATGATGTATATATATCCATTAATAAATATATTTTTTTCGTGACATTTATTAATTCATTAAAAATTATTATATCTTGTATGATATCTATGAACATTGATTCACCCCTAAAATTATTTGATAAATTTTGGGAAATAACATCTATAATTATTGAATAACATGTTGATGTTTGAGGGAGTATTTTTCTTTGGAGTATTATCAGTCTCACATTTATCTACATTTTTGTCTTCAAAATTATTTTATGGATTACATTTTATAAATATAAGATAATTTTTGGATAGAGGTAAATTATCTTCCATGATAGGAATTACGCTATGATTTTAAAGAAGTGCACACAGGTTGATGAAAATTATTTTGTATCATCAGTCATTCATTTATAATATAGCCTTATAATCAAATTAATATTAATTAAATTTTGATACTATAGAATATATCATCCTTGATGACATTACCATTATAAGATAATTCAATAATCTTTTTTCTAGATGATTTACCAGGTCTATATCCTATCGTAGTGTTTATGTTCGCAATTTATCTTTAGATTAGATTATGTAACATTAATGGGTAATGTCATATCCAAAAAAGGAATATAAATGTCGATCTATGAAAATAAAATGAATGAAGGGTGTTGTAGAACATCCTATGAGACAAAAATACATTGTTTCCATGGATTGCCTACATAGAATATTAAATTTCTTATAAATATATCTTATCTATGAAGGAACATAATGATGATAACTCAAAAATAGGTCATGATTGTCTATAATTATTAATTTGTTTAATGTTTTATTTAGTTGAAAAACACTCTAATCACTGCACATGTACTCACATTTCCCACTAGTGGGAACATATTTTTAAACCATAGTAATGAATCTAAAAAGGGGGAGGGTTTTGAACTCCTGTAAAATTAAAAATTGATGGAATGTTCCTCCCACAAACTAATGATCTACGAGAATAATGATTCTTCACATGATTTATGAATGGATATAGTGATCTTTACATTAATAATTTCCTGATACTATATATATGTTAAAAATTTTGATATATATATGGACCATAAAAACCTCATGTATATATTGACACAAAATTTGATCAATATGAGAAAACAGATATTGTTAATTCTGATTTTGTATTACAATTTTTCTATAAATTTTCATCATAATATTTTCTAAAAAACAGATGATACTCTAGGAATAAAATATGCTCCATCTCTATCAATTTTTAGTATTTCATGGGATATAATATTAATATAATTGAAAAGGATATATATGTTAATAATAAATGTATTTTTAACCAACCATACGAAAATAAATAATCATCCATAACATATTGAGTATATTAGAAAAGAAAAAATTTATGATGAGATTCTAGTGAATATACAAGAAAATATTCTAGATAGATTATTAACTAAAGATGTTGTTTTAATGATGGTAACTCTATGATGTGTTTAATTAAAAATATATCTAAATAGATATATTTAGGATTATTTTTTTATCACATCTTTATCTATTCATTAAAGAATCACCTAGATGTATAGTACTGTAGAGAAAACGTTATAGTGGGATAAGATGAACATAGAGACTGAGGAGATTGTATAATAATTCCATGTATACAAATAATTAAAGGCTAAATTAGTATACTCTATGCATCAAATGAGTCCATTTCATATAACAATATAAAAATTTGAAAACATAACAATGGATTATTTCACATGAATTCCCAATAGACCTAGTGATAGATATTTCATCATGGTTGATGTTAATCACTATACAATTTCAAAATATTTCTTTGATAAAAAAAGTACTTCAATATTGAGAAACATCATTATGATTACATAAAGGGGTTTTAAAGACATATAATTTGTTGATGGAGAAAATGTGATCCTTAATATATTTTTATAATGAATGTCATGAGTTTTAGAAAAAAATTTAATCTTAGTCCAAGATACATCATCCCCATTGATATATATAGTAACATAAGAGTTATAGAATATCAAATAGAATTTCCACCTAACTAATCTGATGCACATGATTTTTTTATTGTATACCATTTATAGAATTAAATATCATACCCCTCATATGTACTCAATCAATAAGTGATACTATTATATTTTGATATTTCATATGTGGAGAAGATGGAGAGAACCCTAGATTATATAAAAAAGGTTCTATTATTTAATTCAACCCACCTTGTCAATGTGTTATGCCAGAACCAAAACTTGAGGAAGTTACATTACAACTATAGGAGTATATGAAGTAAAATTAAACTTCTTTGTGAAATTAATATTATGAGGGTGGAATTTCTAGTGTAGGGAATAATGTAATGAGATATTGTATTAATAATGAAATACCACTTTTAAATGAGTTATTTTTTTATATTTTTAACTAAAATAAAAAATAATCATGCACTAAATTGGATATATTAGTTTGTTAAAATAATATAAAATCAAATTAAATTGGAAATTTAGAGTCATAACGATATTAATTATAGATATTAAAGATTACCTTATTATTACATATTATGTGTTATGAAAAAGACCTATATATAATGAAATTCCACTTTTATGATCACACATTACATATAATCTCTATCAACCGCATCAACAATAATAAAAATTAAAATATCAATTAAAAATACTGACATGTAGGAAATACTGTTTGAAGGAAAACCCATTAAAGATGATTTTTTCAATGAAAAGAAAATTACAACATGAGACTAACATGAATCATAAAACCCAATAAATAATGATGTCAAAAAAAATCATGAAAATATAAAATTATTTGTTTTAGTTTTAAAATATAAAATGTATACACAATATAAAAATTTCTGGTGCATAACATCATGAATTGCATCAATGAAAGAGAATTACAATGAAATCCCTTTCCTTGAGTTTGATTTAGCACCCATGTACATTATCTTATTGAATAATGATATTTTGTAATTTTTTTATGTTAATGAAATCCAATATCTTTTTTTATTCATTTAATATAACATAATTTCATGTTATAAAATTTAAGTAAATTTTTTGGTTCACATATGATATATTGACAAATTTGGTACTTGTGAAAAAAATTAAATTTGTATAATATATGTAGTAAAAGTGGATATTTTGTCATCATATCCAAACTAATAATCATTACATAATTATCACATATATAGATTATATATATTAATTAATACATCTATGAAATATGATTATCTAAAATTTACTAAGGTACAATTATAGATACAATAGGTTGTATGTGTGCCTTAGTAATGCCTTGATTTTTCAATGATCATTTTGAGAAGAATTTGAGTATTATTTTGTTTTTAAAAAATGATTCTAATATCATTAATATCAACTAAATAATTTTATTCACTAATATATATCATCCATGTGATGTGCTAAGGAAAACATATCACATCGCTTCTTGGAGGTGATAATTCACATGTACGCATGAATGGAATTATAATTTTTATGTGCATGGAATGGTAAAAATGTAAATGACATATTACCCTTTCATAACTATAAAAATGTAATTTGTTTTACAATTTTACTTTAATTGTATCAGTATAACCAGTCTTGGTTGATAATGATAGAAAATAAATTATATCTATTTGTGCGGTGGTACTTCATTATACGCGTGAAAAATTAATTCTCTCTGCACTTGATATAATTGTAGAGGGATATAAGAAATTACTCAATTATATTAACATTTCATTATATTGAGGATATTGGAGTTTTTATTTTTCCATTGATTAAGTTTGTCGCATTGATGTGGAAGAAGAAATAAAACTAAAACCCTTAATAAAAACAACACCTCTTCATTAGAAATACTATAATCTTTAATAGGTCATTGACAATAATGATGTTGTTTTTACAAAATCAAGACATTTAGAATTTTTGGTGGGATTATAATGAGATATTTGGGATAATATATTTGGAGGAAAATATATTTTCATTTATGATGATAATTGAATAATAGATACCCTTTTATAGGATATGAGATGGGAATACATGGAATTCATTAAAATATTAAATTAATATAATTTAATTTTCACTTATAAATGGATCTATAATGACTAATGTGGGATATTTATTTTGGATGGGCTGAAATCCAAACATAAAACTAATATTTTATATGTTTTGACTTGATTTTGATTATTCTCTTTTGGAATTGAACACATATTTAACCTCATTATCTCTTATATTTATATCATATATATTACAATTTTATGCTTAATATATAAAATATAAATATCCAAATGACCCAAAAATGAATAATTTATTACATTTTTATTCTTAAAAATAATTTTTAAAAAATTTATATTTTTATAAATTTTATATCATCTATTAAACAATTATTAAATTTATATTTTCATTATTGTACAATTTAAAACTAAACATTATCTTTTCTTTCAAGAAAAAAATTTTATATTATAAAAAAACACATTTAAAACTTTGTCAAAAGTAAATGTTATAAATAAAATTTACTTATGATATTAATCATAAAAAATAAATTTTTTATATTTATAATATCAGTTAATTTATATAACAATTAATTAAATAATTATTACATCAACGTTACCCGATTTACCATTAATTGTGGTAATAAAAATGGTTATGTTAATTATTAAGATTGTCCAAAAATAAAATGTTCTAATATAAGAAATAAAAAACTTAATATTAATAATATAGAATCAATTTTTCAAATTTTTAAATATAATATTTTATAAAATGAATTTAAAATTATTCTCTTTAACAGTTTGAGAAAACATGTTTTCACAATAAAATCATTCATAACATAAAAATATTAATATATCCAAATTATATTTTAAATTGATTATAATGGAATAAATTGGATTAATGATATATAAATAATCGAATTATAAAATAAATCCAATTAAAAATATATTTCAATAGAAAAAAATTAATTAAATGAAAATGTAGTTTCTGATTAAAATGCATAATTTTATTAATATTCATCATGAAATGAAATTTATCAAAAAAATAGAACACATTGATCTGAATGAAAAATATGAAAATATTATTTCACAATGTTTTTTTATTGTAAAAATTATTAAAAATTCAAAATTTATTTTCAAAAGCAGGGTGTCATTAAACAGAAATAAAAATATTTTAAAAAATTAATGTTTTATGCATAATAATTGATTAATTATATGTAGTATTTTACATTTCATGCATTTTCAATTAAAATTAACAACTAATTTATATATATATATATAATTACATTATAGTTACATGGGTTGTTAAGATCATACTCCTAAACACCTCCCTTGACCGTCTTCATTAATCTAGTAAAATTTATCTCCATTTTTTTTCATTACTCAAAAGGAATATTCATTTCAAAAAAAGTTTCTCTGAAATAATTAAATTCAATGTGTTTTATATTCTCCCCATCCTTTGTATTCAGTAAAATTTAACTACATTGATCAATGTTTCTTTTGATATAAAATAATATAAATATAAAATTTTCACTTACATAACATCTCGTTGTTACAAAAATCATCTAAAGGGAATTACAAAAAATTTCACATCTTCCATATTATTAGTAGTCCCAATTAATGATTTGGTTTTCCTCCATATTTTTTATTCAAATATAAGACATTCATTATATGATACAATATTATTATCAATTAATGAAATTTTAATTTTCATACCATGATAAAATTATCAAATATATCCATGATGTGATCAATTCCAATAACAACTATAATAGAATTCTAAACATGAAATCTATTCATTAGAAATGTGTAATTATTGAATTATTTCATCTAATAAACATATGTAATAAAATTTATATATCAGAATACCTTATAAAAATAAAAATTTTAAATCATAATGATTAGTTATATATATTACATTATCGAATAACATAAATTTAATATTTATGTATTTTTTAATCATTAAATAAAAAAATGGTTACAAGAATACATCTTAATTATGAAATTCTTAATAAATACAATTTTATATATCACAATAATATCCCTCATGAGTTTCAATCTAGGTGTGTGGTATGACCCATTTTTTCATCATGATATGATCAATTTTACCACTAATATTCACTTTTTTGATTAATTTCCATTATGTTCAATTGTGATAATACAACATCCTCATGTAGTATCCAAAAAGGTATATGTCTCTAATAAAAAACCACATAATATATTTCCTATAAAAAATGTAGGATGATCTTCTCTAATTAAAATAAAAATATCCAATTGGGTAATGTTCCATAATATATATATATATTCCTTAATATAGTTATCAGGGATTCTAATAAATATCTCTTGATACCAAATTTAATAACCCATTCTCTAGTAACTATGATTTGGTATGAAAATCATTATATTTTCATTAATACAAGTGGTAAATTCTAAAAGGACTAGTCATTTTAGTATTTTTATATACAGGATCCAATATTACATTTGGAAAAGAAAAAAAACACATGAATTAAATACATTTTATATCCATGAACTCATTAAAATAAATCTTTTTCATATCCTATTGAACAGAATGAAAATAATTGTTATCTAGAATTCAATGTTAAGCTTCAGAGAGTGGTTACTATCAAGAGAAAATAAAATATAATAAAGATAAAAATAAGAATAATAAAACACACATTCTATTTAATCAATAACATAAGAAAGAAAGAAATCTATGTATAATATATATTCAATAATTTCATTGATAATAATATAAATATTGATAATTATTGAAAAAATTCATATATGATTCCATGATATCCAATATCACTATACCTATAATGTCAATACCTTTCACATGATAATTTGAAACTGGGTAAAATCATGTTTAAAAGGGCCAACTGATTAATATCATGATAAATAATGATTCATCGATGCGATATGTAATTGCATTCCCATGAGATCATTTCATGTTCATTGCATTCGTTTTATATCAAATGAACAAAAAAATTGATGAATCAATATTCTATTTCATGAAATATACATATTCAGTATGTTATGCTGTTTTTTAAATATTTACCATTTAATCAAAAAACATTTAATGAAAACACTGTATAGAAAAATTGTATAAAATTTCTTAAAAATTAATATATATAATAAAATAATACGGACATTTATTATATATTATATTTTTAATTAAAAATGATAACTATAATGTGATTTTATCATATTAATGTTCACAATCATGAGAAGAGTTGTGACTAATAGTTCATCCAAAATAAATATTTTTAAAAAACTTTTTGTCCATTATAAATATAAAAATAGTGGATATTATATATTAAAATAATAATAAATGATAATGTTTTCTCTATAATATAATCTAAAACATTTATATTAATATATATTTATTAAAATGGTTATGTTTTGGGGATGTTTGTTATTAGTGTATATATTAAAAAATCATTTTCAGTTTTTGTTAAAAAAATCCCCATTTAAAAATGTATGATGATTCCATTAAAATAATTTATATAAGTAAAATATAAAATTAAATTCCCTGTTAATTTTTTTTTGAAATAATATACTTTTTTAGAATTTTTTTTTTCAAACATGTACTTGGAAGAAAAATAATGAAATGTTAAAGTGAAATAAAATCAATTATTCATTCAAAATATTATTTATTGATTCATATATAAAATATACGAACATTTTTAGAAAAATAGAAAACTATTATATATAAAAAGGACATTAATATTTTTTTGGATTTTATGAATCATAAATAAAATTATTCTTCAACATGAATAAAAGAAATTGCAAAAGAATGTGACATTATAAAATATATTTTCAGCAATTTAAAATATTTTATATTATAACCCTATGAATGAATAAATATGAATTGAATAATTATACATCTTGAATAATGTGATATTAATATAAAATAAATAAATTGGTTAGTATAATATACACCTAAAATTTAAAGCGTGAATAATCTGAATTATATATCAATAGAATGGATATTGAGAAAAAATACCTTACACCATTCTTCCCATTAGATGAAATTATATTATCATATATTATAATGGTACTAAAAAAATTATTAATTATTAATAGAACTATATTAATATATATAATTTCAGAAATTATACTATTAAAAATCATACCATCCATTAAATAGAAATATTTTGTTATTACAATTGTTTATCCCACTAAATAGAGAATATTTCAAAATGTGAAGTAATATCTAGACACAAATAAATTAAATATCCAAGGGGGTATGACCCAAAGTGGTGCAGAACAAGATTTACCATTGTATAGGATTTAAAAATATAGGGTCTTCGTTTATACCATGTATAAATGACATGAATCAAAACAAATATATTTAGAATGGGTGATTTGGGGCTTCAGCATTGAGACTAACTAGGTGATACTAGGATAAAAAAACACATGGATGAATGGGGATTATGAACTAAGATGAACCATATGGATGATGTGACCCAACAATAATAAGGGTTGGGTGATTGAGTAGATGGACGAGACTTATGTATGGTTATCTATACATATGAATGTATTGATCTGACCGGGATGTGGCAACCATGGGAAAATCAAGATGGATATGGAGGAAGTGTTGAATGGTGGGAATGGTACTGATATGGAGATAATGATCCAGGTGTCCTACAATGAAAAACCTTGTATAAGTTTGGTTTGTATGCAATGAGGGGGAATCATAACTATATTAGTTTTATTTGGTGGTTGATGGGCGTTAGATATAAAGTCAGGTTATCACTACAAATACATCACTCTCATGAATCACACCATAATTTTTATGGTTATGTCACTATGACCAACTAATATTCATTGATTTTCCAGGATTTCTTGTGGAGTCCCCTAACAAGGTCCCTAATATCATGTGATCTATGCATGGTGTGATAAACAAGTGGAAGTAAGATATTAATCCACCACCTATGGATGGAATGATCATGAAAAAAGAAAATTTTTTATTGTTAGTGAATCATTGTGTCATTAACATCATCAAAAATACATTTTATCATGCATTTTAACATCCTAAAATTAGGAAAACAACCGAATAGTCTAACTTCATGTTTGTAGAATTTTTATTCCCTGTAATTTATCTTCGTTCAACGAGGAGAAGAATTAAATTATGTGAAAGAAGTGACATATCATTTTTCATAAAAAGGACTCTCAATTATGGGATTTTTTGAATCCACATGCTTCGACTTATCTTGCATACAGTGAAGGTACCATTTATTGGCATTCAATAGCTGAATCTAGGTCATCTGATCCAGTTTTAACTACATATCCAATGGGATGATATGATTCAAACGACACATAGTTATTCACTAAAAAAACCATTGTAGGTATATCTCATACAATGGGGGGAATGTATCACTATTTATGGTGGATGGGAGCATCACATAGAGTTTCAGCATCACTATGTATCCAGTTTTGATAGGAATCAAGCTGTACAATGTTCAATGACCTGAATTTGTAAGTGAAAAATTCCATAATTTGTATCCACTAAGATAGGAACATTATTATTCAATTATATATTAATTTCATGTGGTTTAAATTCTAAGAATAAAATATAACATCATGTTTCATTGATATATTTTCATAATGATCATGAGTTTTTTGGGTCTAATTAGGGAGGGATACCATGGCATTCCTAGGATGGTAGGGGGAGAAGAAAGTGTATTGATGATCCAAAATACCCTCTCATTAGGAAGAATAAAATTGGGATCGAAGCCATTGGTAATATGGAGGTAGGAATAGCCACTCCTAAGGATTATTTTTCTTATGGCCAATAAGAGTTTTTGTGGAAAACATATGTAGAGCCACCAAGTCATTGTTCTCATAGAACAAAAATGGTGTCCCTGGGAAATTGAGCTTAAATTTATGATTGATGAGGAGGTTATGGGATGAAATATGTCTTGGGGAATTGAGTTTGATGAATGGAAGGTCATTATCCATGTGTGAATGAAATATATTGATCATTAATGGTTTTGATTTTTGGAATCCCCCCACATAAATCTGATTCGTATGTGGTGTGGGAATGATATTTCCGAAAATCCATGTTCTAGAAATAATTTATTGGGACACTCTTCATAGGATTACTTATTTTTTCTATAGATAAAGTCATTTTTTGTTGTGGTTAGGCCGGAAAATGTAGAATTCTATTGTCACTATGTATCCTATTGGTGTATTAATTGATCCTCAAGTATTTCTCAAAGTATGCTCCTTACAATAGTATGGCCCATTCATATGGAGGGGTATTTTTTATTTATTTTCATGTGGACTTGGATATAGGATATTAGTACACTATTTATCTAATTAGGGAAGGAATCAAGACACACATATTTCTAAATGTATTCTCCATTCATAGGCATGGTTCACAAGTAAGGAGAGGGGGAATTTTTGAACCAATCTTTTGAATTAGAAGTCTTATCATCTTCCATCACACTTTATTCATGTGAGAATGATCATTCCACCATTACAATGCTCATGTGACCTATTCTATGTGTGAGAAAAAGTTATTATAGTAGTCTATATTCATAATGAAGATGGTGTAAAAGTTATAACAGAAGCATTTTGTATCTTGTGCTTGATGGTCCAAGATCTAGAATCGACAAATCTCTACATATCCCATTGAAAAATGGTAATCCACGCATACATAGTTCTATGTAGAAAATTCTTTGATTAAGTCAATCCATTATTAATTGAGGTTTAATTTTTTATTAAGGTGTTGTTTACTGGGACTGGGACTTATAGTAAATGTGTTACTACAAATCTTGTGCATACAAAAATCAATCCACATGTAGTTCATGATAAATATGGTTCCTATGTAAATTATACTCTTTCATAAGAATTGTTGAATTTTATCTTTCTCTAACATAGATCTAACTTACGTGGATTGGATCATTGATTGGAAAAAATGATCCCCATACAGATTAGTGTCAGGAGATTAGAATGAGATATAACATACCATTTAACATCGTGTGATTAGGGCATTTTTTCCATGTAGTATAATGTCATGTGGTGAGGATTTTTTGGATATGTAGTGTAAAATCATTTGGTGAGGATGAATTCCTCATGTGATCACAATATATTATCATGTATTTTATCATCATGTTATAATGATGATTACCATTAGCAACATGAAATATTTCTTCATGAACAATGCATTGCTGTGAGATGTGGTGAACATCTTATCCATTGAAATTGTGGAATTGGCTCTATTGGAGTAGACCTTTTGTTTTGAAAATGGCCCCTTCCATTTTGGATTATTTTTTGGATGTTTCATCCCACGTATCACTGGGGTTCTATGGACCAAAACCATTCTCAATATAGGATATATCAAAGGTGATCATTTTTTATAATGTCTTGTGCAATCTGGTTTAGGTAAACTTCTAAATGGTGAAAAAATTTCAATAATTCCTCATCCAGTCTCTCATCCATATCATGCCATTTTTTGGAATTCCATTCTATGGATTGTTTTTCATATATATCAACACTGAAAGAGGGTCTTTGAACTTGAATATGTATAATCGCATTTGTCCTATATTATAATGAGTGTAGAGTTTATATATTGGTAGTGTGGGTTATCGACTTGTAATCCCACATAGCCTCAAGAGCCTTGTTCGACCATGATTTATAGTCTATTTCTACAATATTATATTGTATATAGTATATTTTTTTATTATATTATACAATCTATCCATATTCTACTTCATGGTAGTGGAATAAACTATTGGCCTTCATACCATAATACTAGAATAATTTTTCAAACACATAAGAGAATAAATTGGTTCGATTTTTTCATCAGTATTTTATGAGGGACAAAAAATCATTGGATGATTTTTTATTTAACAGAGAAGATAATTCCTCTTTCTCCGACCTCATTATATTGTAAAACTTCGACCCATTTGGATAAAATATTGTTCATTGTGAAGATGTTATTGAATTGTTATGTCGTGGAGTTAGGGTATGATCCCATAACATCCATTCCCATATGGAAATTGGAAAAGGGTACATGGATGTCTGAAATAACATCGGGGTTTGAAGGATGAAATTGGTATAAACATGATATGAATGGTACTTTTGAATAATTGAATGTAATATTACCTTACTATGGGCCAATTGTATCCATTCCTTCAAATGTGATGAGAGATATTGGATGCATATTGATGTGTCCCAAGGGCTCTGTCATGAACTTTCTATATAATGGTAGCATTATATTACTAATAAATTCATTTAAAATGTATCACATCTTTTCCTCAAATAAAAATAACATTCTATTGATTGTTCCATTATATAAAAGAAGGTTGATTTTCCGTCTCAATTTTTTTTCAAGGATGTTTGGTGGGAGCACCCCCTTTTGATTGTAATCCACGATGGGAGTCATCCACTCAGTGGTCAGACCATATGAAACATGGATGGAAATAATCTCTTCAATTGAATCTATATAGGACTAAATAGATGATTATACCATACAATAGTGGTAAATGTTTATGAAATTTTTTTCCTAGTATGGATCTGGTATGGTGGTTGAAAATTTTTTCAATGAATCAGACTATACATTTTTGACTATTGGATTTGAGTTAATGTTGAATCTTAAAGGATTTCTTCCATTAGACCTAATAAGTGGTATAATAAACGGATTAGAACCATGTTCTTGATAACATAGTAACCATTGAAATTTTTGAAAACTATATTTGAATCCTATTTTATCTTATGGTGAACTTATTATACCTGATGTTCTATCTCCAATACTGAAATAAGGGCCAGGTGAAATGCTTTGGTTTTGTAAAACCCTCGGAAAAGAGGGTGGAAAATGGAAGGGCTTCCTTTTCCAGGGATTCGACTATGACTCCCATCTCATTTTTTTTTTGAATAGAGTCTTACAGACAATTTTCATGTTTGGAATCTTCATTAATCATCAAATTGAATCACTCATGCCTTGGATTCCATTTTCATAGAGAACATTTCTTCATCACATAGTTTATCATCCAATGTAGAAATCTATCTAGAGGTCTATTATTCCAGGAATTCTAGAAATGCATGTCCCATGATGGATTTCTAAGGTACGAACCGTATACTGAACATCAACTAGATGACAAGCCACCATAAAAAACATCGATTCAATTATAGACGACAAGGAATATACTTTTGTGGTTTCTATGGTTGACCAAATAGAAATCATGGTTCATAGTACAGTGTTGAATATTTTGGACCTTAAAGATAAATGATAGTCAACTCTCATCGATATTCGAATGATAATTATCTATATAAATCATGTTTTAGCTAATATAATAGAGACTATTTTCATAGACAACATCGTTCTTTTTCACAAGGAAGGTGCATTAGGATCACCCCTAGGTATTCATATACAAACTTCATTATCTTTCTTCGACACATGGCATTATAATTGGAAGAATCAAGATATATTTCATGAGGATTTCAAATGATTATTGATAATCATAATTATATTTATATTCAAACAGAATTATCATAATAATAGTAAAGTGAAATTATTATCTAATAAGGTTTGCAACCAAATTTCAAATTTGGGCTAGATGTCCTTGATGTCCTCTAAACAAATTGAGGTTTTGGGGAGGTGATATTCCAAGGATATCCTTCATATTATATATATAAACTTCAATGAAATGATTTAACATGATGAAGATGAAAAATTTCACAATGTTAAAATAAAAATACATTTAATGTGGTTCATTTTCATACTATGATGTCATAGTTTGTTGAAGAAGATTTAATGATCTACCATGTGGTCTATGTTTTTTTTTGTGATTCAACAACCAGATCCTCATCATAGAGTTAGATTCACATTCCAAATAAGTTCTTGAGGATGTGATGCATGTCTTGTTTATAAGAGTATCCAACATTATGTTTACAATGGGAAATTACTTATAGAAAAATAATACATGTAGCCCCTAAATGTGGTGGCCTCTTCGTCTTCTATGGCCATTCATATTTGGTTCTATATTGAATGGATTTCTATGAAGGGTAGATCTAGATATCAGGTAATTACATTAATCAACAATTCGGGTATTCAAACCAAGAAGTATTCATTAAAAAGAGCTGATTAAGAACACATATGTCAATAAAAACAATGATTAATCTATTCTTATCTTTAATATGAAAAATATTTGACTTAGATTTGGGATATTGAACTTTGAAAATGATTTTTTCACAAATAATATTTTCCTATTCCAGTTTATTTTGATAGCATGTGTCTAGTTAAACCTCATTGTTGACTCTTCATAGTGATAATGATCTTTTGGATGGCCTAAGTGTTGAGTGGAAACCTCTAGGATGAGTTCTAGATTTATTTTACTATTCCAAGTGAAAACATATTGATTCTGACATTGGATGGATGTTTAAACCTCATGTTCTTTAGAATACATTCACACATCGATTAGGGTTGGTTGTGAGTGTTCTAAATTACCCATTTTTATTTCCCTGACTTCATAATTTATGTTAGCGACACCCTCCTCAAATGTGGGTGGGTAATCCCTAATGTATTTTTCCTCATCCTCTTATGATTTTTTTTTCAAATTTTTCTTCCTCTGATGGGGAGTAGTCCATCCTATGAACTCCTCATAGATTAGAGATGAGTCATTGTAACACCCCAGGTAAATAAATAATAAGACATCATTATATTTATCCATATTTGTGAATCAAATATTAATATTACTTTAAAGGGGATGCTATGCTCGATGGCGTACCCAATACGCAACAACGAGTTTCTTGGGAGTCTTACGTTGCACTCTAATAATAAAATAATATTATTTTAAATGGTAGTTAACATGTAGATGTTTTATTGGCGGGAATGAATAGAAATAACTAAAATATGATTATGTATGTTTTTTAAATGTTTTTACATTTATCCAAAGGCTTAAAATACGGAAATAATTCAATTTTAGGCATTTATACCCTAATTTTCACTAAAGGTTCAGTTATCGCCTTTTGATGGCGAAATTTCATTAAAAATAGTTTTGATCACTCTTATACATTCTTTTTGACCAAATAAAACTTTTCTTTAGAATCAGGACATCAAATTTTACTTTGTCTAAATTTTTGGTATTTTTCCGATAAAGTTCATTTTTTTAATGAATAGTGTAAAATGTTGTTTTTTAATTCAAAACCTTTTTTTAATATAATTTATTTATATGATTAGATTATATTTTGAATTGGTTTTAAAGTGAAATTAGAAAATATTTTTACCATTAAATCTAATAGTGGTCGTTGGAATTAATTTCACATTGAAATCGGACTTAAACTAGTGTCAATCTTTTGATACTTATTGTTTCATAAAAACACGCTATTTGCTCTGACAGCGGGAATTAATTATTAAATTAATTAATGCAACTTATATGTTGTGAATTTTGTAAAATGGACTTCAGTTTTGAATTTGGAATATCAAATATATCTTAGGGAGAATTTTTGGTATTTTTATGAAAAACTTCAATTTTTGATGAATAGTGAAACCACTAAGTGGTACTTATATTAAACTGATTTTTCGTTTAAATGAAATTCTACCACTTCTGTGTTTTGAATTTTAAAAATCAGACATACATGGTTGTAATTATGAAGTAAAATGTGGTTCAATGAGATAAAAATATTTTTTTGGTGAATACTAACTTATTAAGTTTTTAATCGCGATTAGAGGTAATTAGTGCAATTTAAGGAAAAAATGATATTATAATTAAATGAAAATAACTTGACACATGTCCTACCCATATTGGATGTGTCATGGACGACCAAGACAAGCCATGGGTAATCTTGGGGACCCCATGGATCCACTTTGGTTGGAAAATGACATAAATACCTTTTATTTAATGTTAATGTAAAAAAAGGCACAAACATGATATGTTTTACTAAAAAAAATTTTTAATGGGGTTATAAAACTCAGATTTTTTATTATAAATATTCATTGGAAATATAAAAAGATTTATTACATCATAGTAATTTTTTTATAATTTTTAGACATTAAATAAATTAAATTATTTATGACCTAATAATGATGCAGCGATGACATCATTATTTGACGATTTAAATAAAATGGAAAGATAATGTTAAATCTATGCACTACACATGTCCAAAACTTATTGGATGGGTGGATTTCGAACCCTTATCACCTTATACACGAATTATATCAATTTGGTACCTTTTAAATTCGAATAACATTTTCAAATAAAGTAATATTTCTTTACTTTCCAAAAGTGCCCCTCCCCTCCTCTTATAAAAGGCCCCCACCTCTACCTCATTTCACACACTCCTAAAGCCTTTGGCTCGGCTAACCCCTGCCCATTTACTCTCTCCACATCCCTCTCATCGTCCTAGAGGATTCCCATTGGGCAAAATCCTTTCAAAGGAAGCCTTTAGGCTCAAATCAAAAAGAGTTACACTTTTAACGGTAATTCATTCTCTCATGTTCATTTGTTTTATATTGCTTCTCCAACCCCCTAAAATCTTTTATTTACTTCTTTTCTAACAACACCAGTATCTTTAATATACTAGAATTTTGTTATAAGATTTATTCTAGCTACACTCTCACACAACTACATCAAATGGTTAAAGAACATACGGTTTCTGTGGATGGCGAAATTCTGCCTCCCGAAACGATGATTGTTCAATACTCATTTAACACCTTCAATGGTGGCCATTATGATGTCACTATTTTTATATATGATATATAATATTTTTATGTTTTCCTTAATCTTCTGTTTTTTTTTTCATTTTGGGCATACCTTTATGGTTTCCATTATGGGTAAACACGATATCTTCATTTAAGGAAGTGTGGACTACCGCCACCTCAAAGTGATTTGATTCGTTAAATACCATATGTGGGACGTATAAAAGATGGAACTATGATATTATATATTATATTATACTGTAATTATAATATACCTTTATATAATTATTATTCCATTCTATAAAATACGAAATAGAAATGAAAGTAGAGTTCATGGGTAGGTACGGCTTACCGTCTCCATGAACGGTGCATTTCATTTATTACCTCTAAATGATTATGTAATGTTATAAATGCATGAATGTACTGGATATATATGACATATATGATATCTACATCATGAATACAATTCTGGGTATAATAAAAATTTGGCCACATGAACAACATGTAGTTGTAAGTAGTCCACTTTCGACTTAAGAACCAAATATCGGCAAAACAAATATTATTAACTTAAATGATTATATAATGTTTATGACATGGTAATAAGTGATATAAAAGGAATAATGAAATTTAAAAGGTTCTTATGGAAGTAGAAATTAACTCAAGTTTATTATTCAGGAGATTAAAGAATGATCGAGTCAAGTCAGACCTGAGGTAATGGATCTTACTCCTCTCTTTCTTTTTTAAGTACACTCTTTTATGCCATTCCCTCTAAAGATCATTTTCTTGTTATTGGGATGTTATTATATTTTACACATACTGTAATGTTTATGTTCATGTGATGAGAGACCCTATTCTCTCTCATCAGTCCATTTTGGAAGTTTTGAGTGGCGTCGTTAGGCTGCCGAATTTTCGTAAGAGATCTAACCTCTCTCTTTCTTTTTAAGTACTCCCCTTTATGTCACTTCTTTTATGACCATATTTGTTATGATGGGGGATGTTATTTCATATTCCTATTGCTTTAAATTTTGTTGTAATGTGATGAGATACCCTATTTGATCTCATCAATCCATTTTTGGAAGTTTTAAGTGGCGCTGTTAGGCTGCCGAGTTTTCGTAAGTGATTTTTCATCTCACTTTTATTCCCGTGAGATTTATGCTACGTTTGCCACAATTTCCTTTGAGTGGTGTATGTAATGACCATTATTTTACACATTGTGTAATATTCCTTAATTTATGAGTATTTACATCAATGATGTATTGTACTTCTTTCACGGGTCGTGTGTTTCGAAAGATACCCAAGTCGGTAAGGGAACCTTTCACCCTCCTTTTTTTAAAAGACTTATTTGGTTGGGTCTTTTTATTTACATATTATTATGTTGGGATTTGTTCTAATATATCCTTATTGATGTAAATTTTATGTCCAAGTGATGAGATAAACTTTTTATCTCTCATCAACTCATTTTGATGTGACGCCCTTAGGTTGTCAAGGGAACTTCTTAACCCAATATCGATTTCTTTGGGTTCGACACGTAGTTATTGAATATGTCATCCTTTGAATATGTGTGAATGTCCTTTGATTATTTTACAGATGATATCCACTTATATTTGGTGTATTCGTCTGTCACACATAATTATGTAATTGATTTATCCTTAAACCAAGGATACCGTCTTTGTAAGGGTCTTCGTCTCAATCTCCTTTCATTGAGGCATATTTAGTTTTATGCACAACTTTCTTTTATACGGTGTATAAACCCCTTTTACTTTTACTTTTATACAAAAGGAATCTTTTTCTACGAAGAGTTTTACAAAACGACAAAATGGAATGTTTCTTTTAACGTACGCGGTGACAACGACCTTTTCCGCCGCCGCGAGTATTAATTTGTCTTTGGATTCCTAAACAAGACATAATGTTTTTAAAATAAAATAAATACCATATAATCTTTTATGTATTTTGGTATTGAAAATGGTTTTGATAAAGGATTCTATTATGATTGAAATGTGGAAATGTTATCATTCCTTTATATTGGTCTTATGTTTTATGATTTTATTATGGTACTTGGACATTTTAATGGGTGGTTACGTTATTAACCATATGACAAGTGGTGCCATGAATACCAGGACGGGTGGTTACGTTATAACCTCCAATGCATTGGGTATGGAAGTTGGCTGTATGGCTATTCCATTTAGTATGCATGGAAATTGGCCGTATGGCTATTCCATTAAGTGATATGTGTGGTAGTCGACCGTATGGTTATTCCTCTTAAGTATGTTTATGCCTCAAGTTACCTATATATATGTTATGTGTTCTTCATATAGGTTTTATGATAATCCTTTGGTTAAAAAAAGGTATGTAATGATATTTTATTCAGTGAAGAGTTTCTACTACTTCATAAAGGTGAAAAGTATTACCTTGATAAAGTATACATGGTTTAATTTTTGTTTGATAAACTAACAGTTTTTTTTGTGTATCCCTTACTGAGTTTTTATGCTCATCTCAAGTTTTTGAAATGTTTTTCATAGGACTTAGCGTGGAATATGGTCAAGGATGGGATCAAGGGAAAGTCATGCTACCTAAAACATGAAACTAGACATGTTTCTTTTTAAGAGTTTTTTATTTTATGGAAATTTAGTAGAAGAGACTACTTTGTAATCTTTTGAGATGTAATAGTTATCTCCTAATTCTCTAAAACTCTAAACCTGAAAAGATCCTCAATGTGAATTATTAATTTAATTCAATTTTAAGTAACGTTTAAGGCTGGGGCCTTATAGTTGGTATCAAAGGTCGGATTAGATAACTTTAGAGGTTAGGTTATTCATTAAGCATAAGTGACATTACCATAATGGTTAGGATTTCAGAAAGAGTGCTAGTTTTAGATAAAATGAATGAGTGAGTATATCTTAGTGTTTCTCTTCCTCATTAGTACTTGATGGTTATGTTGATATACTCACACTGAACTTTTTGGTTTTAGTAAATGGATGGATCTAGTAGGCACCAAAGTGACAATGGGTTTGAAGGAAACTATGGTGGTTCTCTGATTAAGATACTGGATGAGATGGGGGATTCAATGAGGAATCTCATAGTTGGTTTAAACCAACTATCAAAGAGTCATGATCAACAACTTCTACCTTGGTGAGTTCTCTAATGAATCATGTACGAGATGGCCAACTTGATGAGTAAATTCAGGTAATAATTATTAAGGTAACCATTAGGGTTTATATGAACCTTAATTTTTAGGTAATTATGGGTTACTCTATGATATGATGGAAAATGATAGGAATGAGATATACTTGAGGTTAAAATATGCTATGATTATTTTTGATTATTTTATCCCTTTTTGGGGAATGATTTGAGAATTATATAGTTTTGGAAAAAGGACAACACGTAGACCGTGTGACTACCCGTCGCGTCGGACAAAGCTGCGGGAATCAAACCCACAACCAAAGTGAGACTGGTATTTACCGCCTACAACTGGACTATGTGAAGTCCTTGGTTAGTATGACTGATTCTTTTTTTAAGAGTAAGTTGATTTTGGGTTATTTATGAAAATTATTAACCTATCATGGAGGATATGTGATTAGGTTAATTACTTTTCAATACGAGAATTTAGGAGCAACTGATATTTTTTGGAGATAAATGTTACGATTTAACTTGGTAGACTATGTGACTAAATCCTTCAAATATTTGGGTTTCAATATTAGTTTGGTTTACTTTGAAGAATTTTATGGACAAATGGTCCTCGTTGAACATTGGGTTTTGTTGGACAAATTTTGGAGATTAAGAATAGATTTTCTTTTTATAAAGGGTTATCCTTTTCTGGATTATCTGACCTTGTACTAATCTTTCTGGATTTGGTTTTGGTTAATGCCTAAATACATGGGATGTATATAGTTCTCTTTGGTGGATTAGGTGATTCTCTAGAAGTTGATTATAGTACTCTTAATGTGAACAAGTCTTCCTAAATAATCGTCTTTTGGAGAAAATTTGAGTTTGTGTAAGGAATCTAATAAAAGTTGAAAGTCAACATGATAAGTGATTATGTTTCCTTATGAATAATTCCTCAATAAAAAGTAACTTAAAACTAAAATTTTGTCTATTAACACTTCCTACTAGGGAATCGAATACCGTTTAACCCATCACAAGTTTGTGATTTTCTCATGGTTAACTTTCTCCTAAACATGTTTTCTATCACTCTCCATCAGAACATGACCCTATGTTTTCTCCTCCATGTCCATGTTTTCATACATGGAATCCTAGTATGGGTTAACTCGGGTAACCTTTGTACTTATCTTTCTTTATTTTAAAGTGATTGTTTTACCGACTCTTCTCTGATGTGGGACTTTCAAGGATGTTTCCAAGACCAATTTTAAAATTGCGAGGACGAAATTCCCAAAAGGGGGGAAGGATGTAACACCCCAGGTAAATAAAGAATAAGACATCTCTATATTTATCCATATTTTTTAATCAAATATTAATATTACTTTAAAGGGGATGCTAGGCTCGATGGCGTACCCAATACACAACAACGAGTTTCTTGGGAATCTTACGTTGCACTCTAATAATAAAATAATATTATTTTAAATGGTAGTTAACATGTAGACGTTGTGTTGGCGGTAATGGATATAAATAACTAAAATATGATTATATATGTTTTTTAAATGTTTTTACATTTATCCAAAGGCTTAAAATACGGAATGAATTCAATTTTAGGCTTTTATACCCTAATTTTCACTAAAGGATCACTTGTCGCCTTTTGATGGCGAACACTCATTAAAAATTGTTTTGATCAAACTTATACATTCTTTAGGACCAAATAAAACTTTTATTTAGAATCGGGACATCAAATTTTACTTTGTGTAAATTTTTGGTATTTTTCCGATAAAGTTCATTTTTTTAATGAATAGTGTAAAATGTTGTTTTTTAATTCAAAACCTCTTTTTAATATAATTTATTTATATGATTAGATTATCTTTTGAATTGGTTTTAAAGTGAAATTAGAAAATATTTTTACCATAAAATCCAATAGTGGTCGTTGGAATTAATTTCACTTTGAAATCGGACTTAAACTAGTTTCAATCTTTTGATACTTATTGTTTCATAAAAACACGCTATTTGCTCTGACAGCGGGAATTAATTATTAAATTAATTAATGCAACTTATATGTTGTGAATTTTGTAAAATGGACTTTATTTTTGAATTCGGAATATCAAATATAGCTTAGGGTGAATTTTTGGTATTTTTCTGAAAAAACTTAAATTTTTGATGAATAGTGAAACCACTAAGTGGTACTTATATTAAACTGATTTTTCGTTTAAATGAAATTCTACCACTTCTGTGTTTTTAATTTTAAAAATCCGACATACATGGTTGTCATTAAGAAGTAAATTGTGGTTCAATGAGATAAAAATATTTTTTTGGTGAATAATAACTTATTAAGTTTTTAATCGCGATTAGAGGTAATTAGTGCAATTTAAGGCAAAAATGATATTATAATAAAATGAAAATACCTTGACACATGTCCTACCCTTATTGGATATGTCATGGCCGACCAAGACAAGCCATGGGTAAACTTGGGGACCCCATGGAGCCACATTGGTTGAAAAATGACATAAATAACTTTTATTTAATGTTAAT
Organism: Viscum album; assembly: GCA_963277665.1. NCBI lineage: Eukaryota > Viridiplantae > Streptophyta > Magnoliopsida > Santalales > Viscaceae > Viscum > Viscum album. Next base: position 494,100,485 of record OY728162.1, read on the forward strand.
GTAAAAAATTGCACAAACATGATATATTTTATTAAAACAATTTTTTATGGGGCTATACAAGTCAGATTTTTTATTATAAATATTTATTGGAAATATAATACGATTTAATACATCATAGTAATTTTTTTATAATTTTTAGACATTAAATAAATTAAATTATTTATGACATAATAATGATGCAGCGATGACATCATTATTTGACGATTTAAATTAAATGGAAAGATAATGTAAAATCTATGAACTACACATGTCCAAAACTTATTGGATGGGTGGATTTCGAACCCTTATCATCTTATCCATGAATTATATCAATTTTGGACCTTTTAAAACCGAAACACATTTTAAAATAATGTAATATTTATTTACATTCCAAATGTGCCCCTCCCATCCTCTTATAAAAGGCCCCCGCCTCTACCTCATTTCACTCACTCCTCAAGCCTTTGGATCGGCCAAAACCTGCCCATTTACTCTCTCCACATCCCTATACTCATCCTATAGGATTTCCATTGGGAAGAATCTTTTCAAAGGAAGCCTTTAGGCTCAAATCAAAAGGAGTTACACTTTTAAAGGTAATTCATTCTCTCATGTTCATTTGTTTTATTTTGCTTCTCCAACCCCCTAAACTCTTTTTATTTACTTCTTTTGTAACAACACCAGTATCTTTATTATACTAGTATGTTTTTATAATATTTATTCCAGCTACACTCTCACACAACTACATAAAATGGTTAAAGAACATAAGGTTTCCGTGGATGGTGAAATTTTGCCTCCTGAAACGATGATTGTTCAATACTCATTTAACACCTTCAAAGGTGGCCATTATGATGTCACTATTTTTATATATGATATATAATATGTTTATGTTTTCCTTAAGCTTCTGTTTTTTTTTCATTTTTGGCATACCTTTATGGTTTCTATTATGGGTAAACGCGATATCTTCATTTAAGGAAGTGCGGACTCCCGCCCCTCAAAGTGATTTGATTCATTAAATACCATATGTGGGACGTATAAAGGATGGAACTATGGTATTATATATGATATTATACTGTAATTATAATATACCTTTATATCATTATTATTCCATTCTATATAATACGAAATAGAAATGAAAGTAGCGTTAATGCGTACGTACAGCTTACCGTCTCCATGAACGGTGCATTTCATTTCTTACCTCTAAATGATTATGAAATGTTATAAATTCATGCATGTACTCAATATATATGAAATATATGATATCTAAATCATGAATACAATTCTTTATATAATAAAAATTTGGCCACACGAACAACGTGTAATTGTAAGAAGTCCACTTTCGACTTAAGAACCAAATATCGGCAAAACAAATATTATTAACATAAATGATTAAATAATGTTTATGACATTGTAATAAGTGATATAAAAGGAATAATGAACTTGAAAAAGGTTCTTAAGGAATTAGAAATTAACTCAAGTTTATTATTCAGGAGATTAAAGAACGATCGGGTCAAGTCGGACCCGAGGTAAAGGATCTTACTCCTCTCTTTCTTTTTAAGTACACTCTTTTATATCATTCCCTCTAAAGACCATCTTTCTTGTTATTGGAATGTTATTATATTTTACAATTACTGTAATTTTTATGTTCATGTGATGAGAGACCCAATTCTCTCTCATCAATCCATTTTGGAAGTTTTGAATGGCGCCGTTAGGCTGCAAAATTTTCGTAAGAGATCTAACCTCTCTCTTGCTTTTTAAGTACTCCCCTTTATGTCACTTCTTTTATGCTCCTATTTGTTATGATGGGGGATGTTATTTCATATTACTCTTTCTGTAAATTTTGTTTTAATGTGATGAGATACCCTATTTGATCTCATCAATCCATTTTTGGAAGTTTTAAGTGGTGCCGTTAGGCTACCGAGTTTTCGTAAGTGATTTTTCATCTCACTTTTATTCCCATGAGATTTATGCTACATTTGCCAAAATTTCCTTTGAGTGGTGTATGTACTGACCATTATTCTACTCATTGTGTAATATTCCTTCATTTATGAGAATTTACATCAATGATGTATTGTCCTTCTTTCACGGGTCGTATGTTTCGAAAGATACCCAAGTCGGTAAGGGAACCTTTCACCCTCCTTTTTTTAAAAGACTTCTTTGGTTGGGTCTTTTAATTTACATATTATTATGTTGGGATTTGTTCTCATATATCCTTATTGATGTAAGTTTTATGTCCAAGTGATGAGATACACTTTTTATCTCACATCAACTCATTTTGATGTGACGACGTTAGGCTGTCAAGGGAACTTCTTAACCCAATTTCGATTTCTTTGGGTTCGACATGTAGTTATTGAATATATCATCATTTGAATATGTGTGAATGACCTTTGATTATTTTACACTTAATATCCACTTATATTTGGTGTATTCGTTTTTCACACATAATTATGTAATTGATTTATCCTTAAACCAAGGATACCGTCTTTGTAAGGGACTTCGTCTCAATCTCCTTTCATTGAGGCATATTTAGTTTTATACACTAATTTCTTTTATACGGTGTATAAACCCCTTTGACTTTTACGTTTATACAAAAGGAATATTTTTCTATGAAGAGTTTTACAAAACGACAAAAAGGAATGTTTCTTTTAACGTACGCGGTGACAACGACCTTTTTCACCGCCACAAGTATTATTTGGCCTTTGGATACCTCAACAAGCCATAAAGTTTTTAAAATAAAATAAATACCATATACTCTTTTATGTATTTTGGTATTGAAAATGGTTTTGATAAAGGATTCTATTATGATTGAAATGTGGAAATGTTATCATTCCTTTATATTGGTTTTATGTTTTATGATTTTATTATGGTACTTGGACATTTTAACGGGTGGTTACGTTATAAACCATATGATGGGTGGTGCCGTGAATACCAGGACGGGTGGTTACGTTATAACCTCCAATGCATTGGGTACGGAAGTCGGCCGTATGGCTATTCCATTTAGTATGTATGGAAATTGGCCGTATGGCTATTCCATTAAGTGATATGTGTGGGAGTCGACCGTATGGTTATTCCTCTTAAGTATGTTTATGTCCCAAGTAACCTTTATATATGTTATGTGTTCTTTATATGGGTTTTATTGTAATCCTTTGGTTACAAAAAGGTAAGTAATGATATTTTATTCAATGAAGAGTTTTTACTACTTCATAAAGGTGAAAAGTATTACCATGATAAAGTATACATGGTTTACTTTTTGTTTGATAAACTAACAGTTTTTTTTTGTGTATCCCTTACTGAGTTTTTATGCTCATCCCAAGTTTTTGGAATGTTTTTCACAGGACTAAGCGTGGAATAGGGTCAAGGATGGGATCATGGGAAAGCCATTCTACCTAAAACATGAAACTAGACATGTTTCTTTTTAAGAGTTTTTATTTTATGGCAATTTAGTATAAGAGACTACTTTGTAATCTTTTGAGATGTAATAGTTATGTCCTAATTATCTAAAACTCTAAACCTGAAATGATCCTCAATGTGAATTATTAATTTAATTCAATTTTATGTAAGGTATAAGGCAGGGGCCTTATAGTCATAATTTTGTAATTTTGAGGTTGAGTTGACTTCTTCTAATCGATTGATAGTGGGGAATCATCTTGATATGATGCACTGATATAATGAGAAAAATCTTTTCTCTTATACCATAATTGGTGTGAATGAGATCATATGGGGACCTAAATATGATATGTTCACTTTCCAATCAAGCATTAACTAATTTTTTGAGGTCCAGTGTGATATTTAACACTGATAGTTTAGTGTTCTTGGCTGAAATCATGGTCATTATCGAATACAAGTCCAAATTTTGACTCATGTACTTCCTTTAATTGATGATATGTCTATATTACACATTGAGTTGCTCAAAGTGGCCCTTAAGGATTATTTCCAAACTATTTGTAGTGGTAACCCCATCAATCATATCCTCTGATGGTTACCTCCCGTCCAGCTCATAGAATCCTACATTGATATATTCCCACTCACATGATTTTAATAGGGCCTTATCAGTATTACACATTGATGGTATGATGAGGGAATCACTATGTGTTGAGTGCACCATGGACTTCCTAGCAGGATAATGAAGATTATGTTATGATGTAGCACTAGAAATTTTCAATCATCCATGTGGTCTCAAAATATAGTTCTAATCCTGATCAGGATTAGTTGTTTCTTCTCAATAATATCATAGAACAGTAGGGATATGGTGCAGTATTTTTGGTTATCCTCATCATAGACCATACAATGATGTGTTCACAGTGGAATGAGATTTAATCTAGAGCCATTGTCTATGAATAATTTATTAATTTCGAAATCATTTATCTTGATAGAAAATAATGTGGTTGATCTGTCTATGCATGCTGTCATACTTATCTCGATCTGTGGTGGAGATGATATCACGGAATTATGAAATATTCACCTCCATCTGATAGGCATGAGTAGTGGTTACTTCACCATCATACTCATAGGGTTATTTAAAAAAAATATTTTTGGGGTTCTCTAAGATCTTCAAAAAATTTCAGGGCAACTAGGATTGAAAAACTTGCTTATACTAAAGACAATTTGTTTTAATGACATATTTTTTATCTACGGGATGACGCTTCCAAATTCATGGATTCCCTTTCATATTATCATTTGGGTTGTATTTGATGAATATGGACCCGTCCCAATGATAGGATATAGTGGTTCTTCGGTAGCTTTGAAAATTTGCATGGCGCGTCCGCCTTCATGTTGGGTTGATTTCAAATTTGTTCCACTTTCAATGGAAATTCAATTATGATTGGGCCAAATTTTATACCTATAGGGGTAGGGGAACATTCTGGTTCCTATTTGGTTTGTTGAAGGTATATTCTACGGGGTTTTTAAATGTTAACAATTTTAGGTGAGGTGCAGATAAATATTTTTATACAAAAGTGACTACATATTCTGGGGTATCCTCAACTACGTAAAACACTTCATTTGGATTCTTAATTGGGTGTAGGGAACACATGTTCATATATGTACTCTATATCAGATAATGGATCAACCAAGTGAATGACATTAATGGAGTTAGAGATTTGTTCCACATTTGATGATGAATCTCCCCGATAAACTTCTTCCTTTTGTTCTATTTGGTGGGGGCATTTCCCATATCATCACACTTGATGGCATAAAATATGAGAGTTTTAGAGCCAACTTTTTCCTTAGTTTCGGTTCTTCTTCTTCCACTAGGTCCAATAGTTTCTTGCCATATTGTAGGTCCATGGATGTTTATTGTGTTTCATCAGAAGCTATTATGGAATATTCGGTTTCTACAACTATTCTTTTTGTTTTCCAATGAATTTTATTATAATTTTTTATGATTCAATCTATCAAACATATATTTAAATTTCATAAAAAATCATCCATCCCATCTTTCATTCGGCTTTGTCGTGGAATCATATTCCTATTGTGCTGGTGGTGGACCCAATTTGAAATGTCTAGAATCAATCATTCATTGTAGAAGGTCCATGAAGAGGAAATACCATGCATTGGTGTGTGCTATTATACAATGATAGGAACAAATAAATGGCCAATCATAGACACCTACATCATTCTTCCTCATTTTATCTTGTATATGGAGAATGTTTTCATTCATGGGGTATTTGAAGTAGCAATATAATTGGTCATCTTGAAATTAATAAAGATTATTCCTTTATTCTTGAAAATGATTTCTCATAGGCTACCTTCACTCATATTGTGCATGTGAGTAATTTGTGACATCCATGGGGTCTTGTAAGATTCAGTGAAGGACCTGTAGGCAGCAACAGTGAAGGGGTTGGCTTAAGCATCACATAAGATGCATATTCTCTTCCAATACTTTTTCTACTCTCTAAGGGAACTCCCTTAGACGTTAGATTATTCAATTTCAATGAATCCTATATCCATTGGGAAATATTTTAGAAATCATTATATACACTTTTACATTGGATGGGTATTAGTTTTGATACCATCTAATCATTATGATTATCGATGCACATTGAAAACATCTCATCTTGGGGCGGCAATAACATAAGAGAGTTGGTTATCCCTTTATTGTTGAAATTGAAATCTGATACCCGTTCATTCTCTAGATATTTTCAATTTATAAGTTCACTAAATATTTTTTTTGAAATAAACTAGGTGTTTAATATCAAACAGATATCCTCCAATACTATTATTGACTGATTTGAAAAACATGTATATGGTAAAAATGATTATCCTTGAAGTGTTCGTTTGAATTATCTATGTTTCACTGTTTTTTTGTAATGGAGTACCAAACATGTGAAAAAATACGAAGTAAAATTCATTAGATTTTGATATTAGTCACAGGATCCCTTGAATATTGGTAATACCAGGTTCCTGACATTTAGTGGTGGCAGAACGTTACTCACCCCATCTGGGTATGGTTTCTGTTCTGGTTTTATCCAAGCACTCTTCACTTCTATGGCGTCTAATCATTCTTATATTCAATTTATTGGTTAATGATCCTTTTATGTGTGTCATGATGAACCTAACCATTGATGGATGTCATAATGGTAAAATTGTTCATGCCGGTTCTCCTAGGACATGGGTCCGATAGTCGGAATGCAGTGACCACTATTGATTTGTTGGATTTTTTGGGTTTCTTTTTAAATCGAGGGAAATATTTAAATCTTATTGGTATTGGGTTCTAGTAGAATGACAGTCCTTTCACATTCTCTTATGATAATTTTGTACTTGATTAACCTTAAAGGATTATCATTGTGTAAGAAAAACACATTCAAGAAGGGTATGTTGATGCTCAACTTTGGGAACGTATTTAATAGGTTGACATCTTCAGAGTAGCTCTATATTAATTTTCTTTAACTATTTCATTTCATATTCCTATTGATTGAATCTCTCTTTCAGTGTTAAGACTCATTCTCATTGGAGGAGGGTGTCATGTATGACCTTGTTTTTTGTTATTTTTTTTGTTTGGGATTCAGATAAGAGGTAGTGAGGTTTTAACATAGGGAGTGTCTATATTTATAATGGCACTATAATTTTGAATGTTCACACCACCAGGTCTAGTAGAGATCAGATTCTGTGTAGAACTATCCTCTATGTGTTTGTTCGCAATCACATCATTTTCGATGGGGTCCTTAAGATTTATGTCCTTGAAATTTATGAATTCATAGTGCATGGTGGGTGTCATACCAGTTGTTGAAGGCTATGAGAGTTATTTTCTTACTTTAATTGATGTTCTCCTTCTATTTTTATATTTACATCGATATTCTCATAGATGGATAACATATAGGGAACCCTAATAAGACTTTTATTTATGACTCTGTTTCATGGTATATAAATCTAGGGATGAGACTGAATGGGTGGCCTCCATATTCATTATCCATCATAGGTTTGAAATGAATTACATCCATTGGGATAATAGATGATGTTGAATTTCCCATTCTCTACATGATTGAATTTCTCACATTCCATTATTACTATGCCTTGAATATATTTTCTGATCTTATAGGAGGAATTTTTTTAAAAAAAATCACCATTCCATATAAGGTGGGGATGATTCCATACTAAGAAAGTTACTAATACTATTTCCACATTCATGATCTAATGTTTTATCATTCAAGGGTGATCCAAATATGGTGGAGTTTCTGTAGATGTTTTTTTTAATTTTGAGGACAAGATCATTGTTTAATGATTTGAATCCCTTGTGTGAGAAGCTTGTTGAATGTTCATGGTCTCCTAGTTCAGGATATTTTTTGTGGCTTGTGCTTGTTCCGAGTGATGCCTGAGAGACTAACATGTAGCCAATTCTTATCATGAATGTTTACTTTCCACAACAAGGATTTCATTTGGTCACCATCATTGGATAATGAAATTATAAGATTTCATATCTAATGGGATCTACTGGATGGGATGTTGGGTGAATTGAAATTATTGAAGCTCTCTGCAAACCCGGATACAAACTCCCAATAGTGCGTCTCTGATAAGAAAATATAACTTGTTCAAATCAAGAAGGAAGATCTATTTAAGACATTTATTTTACCTATTTGATCATGGATTCCCAATAGATAGATGGTCATATAGGACAATTTTTTGGTAATGATACATCAATACATTGACATAGTCTGTGTACCCAATGTATGTTAAATTCATTGTTTTCATATGATGGATATTTTTCTAAATATTAAGATGAATTTTGTGTATGGATTCTTCAAAAAACCCTATATGTATGTCGAAATGATATGATGATGTGGTAAAAAACACAACTAGTATGTCATTTATGGGTAATTTTCTTCTCACGAGTAACATATACTTTTTATCAGTTTGTATAGACACCTTTACTTGTTTTTCCCAAATTTAATTTTTCATGATTTTTTCATCCAAATAATTAGTGTTAAAAGGAATCTCCTCAATATATTAACATAACAACTATGGATCGGAATATGTGTGTGGCCATGGGACATATTCTTTTTGAGATTCGATGTATCTTGTTATAGACTAAGAGTCTAACTTGTCGGACTACATCATAACATGCACCAAAAAATAAGAGGGATTTTAATTGTATGTCTTCCTGAGGGGAAGAACTTATTTTCGGTGTGAATTTTGATTGTATGTGGGACCTCCGTAGAATATTCCATGGTGGTGAGATCTACCATCGCGGCGTAGAGTTCGACAATAGAGAGATGTATTATAATGTATAATCTGGGTAAGACCATTATAGAGGACGACATGAAGTGATGTTATGAATTTTTTTTATTTCACTATTGGGAGGGTCTTCATAGTGGCTTCTATAATGGCGAGGACTACTATCATAGATTAATTTATATCTATAGGGAGAATATCTATAATGCACATCCTTGGGAAGACCTCTATGATAGGATACCAAAAGGGGAGGGCATTCACGCTACGTGATGTCACTATGTAGAGGGCCTAGTAAGTGGCTTCGGTCATGGAGTGAACCATCATAGATAGAAAACTAACTAATGGGGGAATTTTTCAAATTATACCCTAAGTAGTACCATCATTCTAGATGTAAGTGAGTGGAGGACAATCTTACTGTATGATATTATTTTCAGGGGAGGGATACGATGACACAAATCAGAAGATGGGTACTCATGATTTGTCATTTCTTGACCATAATGTAAGTCCCCTTGGGTTCTATGAGAAGGAACATTATGATAGCTGGTAACAATATTATGGGGAGGACCTTCACAACTTCTACTACAACATCGATAATTTTGTAATGGATTGATAGGAACAAGATCCTTAAATTTATTGGAACATGATTTCATCAATCAGTCTATCTTCCATTAGAGAAGAGTCATGAATTTGAACATAATTTTCCATTTTATTTATCACATTTCATTTTTGTGACCTCACTATTTGGAGACAGAGGTCTCATGCTATTGGTAACGACTTTATTATTCTGGTTCTATTTTTTTGTTCACATAATTCCACATGGATACATCTACTAGAATTCTGAGATCTGATTGGGATATGTGCTTGCCTTGGAGCTACTGCCATTGGGGGGGGTTGGTGTCTCTGGTTGGAAGGGATGTTTTTCCAGATCCAGTTTTCCACATATCGTGAGATATATTCATTTACCCTATTGTACATGTGAATGTATGAATGCACACTCTGGAGCATCTATCATATTATTTTTTGGAGTCAGACCATTTCATGAGAAGGGTTATTGGACATAACTTCTTACTATTACATCAGATTTGATTACTAATTGGCAGTTCTGAAGGCTATGATCAAGAATTGATGTCTGATCCAACATCATTTCTAGGATGTATTGAGATTGCTATTTTGTTGTAATGGAGATAAATACCAATATGGATATTAGAGCAAGATTCTATGTCTTGTCTAGTCCTCCATGGTTAACAAGTTCGCAATGGTTGTTGTCCTTATTTGGGGTAGGATAATGAGTCTTCTCCTAGTTGATGGCTGGGATACTCTTGAAATTTTATTTGGTTTCCATACTAGTTGGACTACAAACATCATATGTGTGAAAAACAATTTCCATCTACTCATTTGATACTATATTTTTCTCGTTGGAATGATTTGAATCTGAATTAATTTGACTCCACTTTTACATTAATTTTGTTCTATTTTACTTATGGGATAGAAAAGAAAGATCATGGATTTGACTATTATCATACTTGATTTCCACCATATTATATTGGTGGGATTTGTATTCATTGGTAGTGATGTGATCTTTCCCATAGTTTTACATCCTATTTTGATGAAATTTTTCATGCGCATCTATAGGTATTTTCATATTCCTAAAATTTTCTACCATGTTTTCATTACTGGGTTGGAGACAATTATTGGTAAATTTTACATTCATTTAATGTTCTAAAAAATTATCATATTGTGATTATTTAAAGTGACTAGATATATGCAACTACTATTAGTCTTCTACTTTATTCATGTGGAGGGCTTCCGAAGAGTGGGCGAGACTCAATGTCTGTCCATTCATATAGCCATATTTTCACGATGAACCTCTTCCTCAGGAACCGAGGTGATGACCTATTAATGATTATCTGTTTTTTCCCAAGGATGAAATCTTTGGGGACCAGTGTTCATTGAACATTAGGATGTTCCCTCAGTGTGGTATCCTCTTTGGAATAGTTATAGGGGGACTGACGAAGTTGGTGATGTTGTCCTCCTATAGGGTCCCTCGAGCTGGGCTCCAATGTAGTAGGATAAAGTCATTGGAAATTTCTTCATTCATCTCAATAAATCAAGGGAGGTACCAATTATCATTAACTAGGGATATGATCTTGAAATTATTAGAGATGGGCATAGGATCCTCTCAATTAATTCAAGTAGACCACAATTGAATTTGTGATTGGCGAGTTATCACATATTAGAGGGCATGTCCATTAGCCTCCACTATAGGGAGGTTTCCATTATGGTTGTACTCCTATAAAATTCCATTCGTATCCCAATGATAGACTTGACGGTTGGGTGATTAATTCCTCTACTTTGTGGGCACCCCATGTGGTGAGTTGGTTGACATGTGCCTCTACGAGAACATTGAGGAGGCCATTGGATTGAAGGTATCTCTAAATTAATAAAAAATATATAAAAATTATAGAATTTTTTTTAAATTGGGAATCTCATGAACGCATTCATTATTGTTAATATTGGCTTACCCTATTTCTTATTGGATGTGAAAAAAGGATTTCATTGGGTGACACCACCACCAGGGTTAATTATTCTCGTTAGGTTATCCATTTTTTAACCCAAATCTTATCATACCATGGAATGAAAATGGACAGATGGGTGTTGTGTAGTATATCCTATTTACCATATAAAGGTGGTTATACTATAAAGTTGTCCGGATAGCTGATTTCGACTGGTTGTGTTTTATCCAATCAATCCAGATTGGGTATGACATCACTAAATGGAATCCATTGGGTTTATTCGTGGATGTAGAAACACCCAAAACCCCCTTAATCCATTATTAATGGACACTCATTCCAAAGGTAGGGACTAACTGGATGATTTGGTCAGCAACATTTAAGGACTAACATTAGTAGAAAGGATTAAAACTCTGTATCATTAAATAATTTTGGCAGGAATTATTTCCTATTATGAGAATCTATTATAGATTTAGTCTATGTTAATATGATTGTGAATACGTGGTTCATTCCCATGAATGTGTCCATGTTGTAGTCCTAGGCCACAAGATCACCCATAAATATTCATGGGTCCAATATCCGATGTATGTATATGAGGTTCTACTACAATATTACCCAATTATTCTATAGGCCATACTTTTCACAGTTTCTTACTAAGACAAAGATGGGATTAATCTATATTGGAAGGAGATATTGAGTTAATCAATATCCTAGGGGATGTGAATTATTTCAAATTTGGGATCTAACCCATAAGATTGGTTTCTTATATATCCTTGTGAGGGAAATCAAAACCCAAATAGTTCGGTGTCAGTTTACTGGACACGTCACCTTTTAAGTTCAAGTGACATGGACCTAACCATGTACATTATAATCATGCAGTAGGGACATAATTAAAACAATTTGAATATGGTGGTGTCTACAATCAACCTCAAGGAATTTTCCAATTAATCACATCTATCTGGAAATCAAGGTCCATGTAGATCAGAATTTTTAGGCTTTCACACAGACATTAACTGTTAACGGAGTAATGATTTGTGTCTTATATCGATAGGGAAGGCCCATATTGAGATCAGGTATTTGATAGGTATCAGGTGTATTCAAGTTATATCAATAATTGGAGTTATATTATTTTACTACCAGTTGGATCGTGTAGATCCCATAATCGCATGTAATCTCTATGCACACATGAGTCAGACTCAGTGTGAGAAACTAGAAAAAGATAATGATCATGAAAATCATTCACATTCACCTCTCTACTGGGGTGAAATGGATGAGGATGATAGTGAGTGAGTCCATGGTTACAACACTTACCAGAAGAGTGGCTAGGGGCTTACATGAGTTAGAGTTCTAATAGTTTGGTACTAGGAAATGGGAGTATCATTCCTCATAAAATTGGAATGAACGTGTTTTTATACATTATTAATCATTGTCCTTCATTTAAGGGAAAGACTAATGATTACCCTTAATCCCTATAATGGAGAGGTACACGTGAGATTGTTGTGGTCAGAACGCACATTTCCATGGGAATGTAAACATACGTATATTACAGGGGCACAACTTATTAAATGGATTACCTATATGACTCTGCTAACCATTGGTAGGTAAACTCATAAGATCATGCTTATGAGGAAGAGGGTTTTATCATATGGGTCTAGTGTCTTTGGAAGAGGCTGTGACCTAGGGTCGTCAAATTGGTACGAAGATGCAATATGGATCATGTGATGGATATGGAATTAATTGATTGATGATTGTGGGTGGAATGCCCAATAAACGTATCATTATGTGGGAAGGTGTGTCCTCTACATAACGTGATGCTAAGAGAAAAATGTTGGTGTCCACGTACTATGATGGTAGAAAGGCCGTGATTTGGTCTGTGTTGCATTTTGAAATGTGGGACATAGTTTCAACCATGTATCATTTCACTACATTGCACTGAGTTCCATCTATATTACCTTATTCTATAAGGGGCTGAGACATGAACATGTAACATGATGCAACATTTTGTTGGGATCCATCCATGTAGAATGATGCAATATGGGGTTGGGATCTTTCCACATAGAGGAACACTACATGGTGTCAGTGTCCACTCTCATAGTGTATGGATACGTGGGATACCTTATTGAATATGGGGAATTTTTTTTATGATTCATTGGAAAATTATCCTTGAAGGATGTTGGGATCATGGATTTCCAAATTGTATTATCTTTCCTTCATTAAATCGAACCAGCTGGTTATAACACCAGGGTATCATTGAAAGAGACCATATTTTGACGTTCTCTCTACATTCATACAATTGGTCCTTCAATTCCAACAAAAAGAATCATTCTCCTCAATCCCCCTTGCGGTTCGTTTATATCGAGGTGTGATAGCTAGATTAGTGGGCCACATATCATCCTTTTCGAGGCACGTACCAAGAAACACAGCATGTAGATTTCTTGGTCTGTGGGGGATATGGTCGTCATCTGTGGCATTGAAAATTTCCACATAGTTCCAACGAACGATTTCTGTTCTAAAGGGATCGTGAAGAATATTTCACAACCTTCTTCCCATAAACCACATCATTGGTGGAGAACAGTATCCATCATCTCCATTCCATTGTATGATTAGTTCACAGGCATCTCACCAAGCCGACCTCTATGTAATATAGTGGTCCAATAAGGATCTTTACTTCTCCTTTCCAATAGACCATTTGAGTCCACATAATTTATAGTACGTGTAGATAATTTCTCAGCCTTCATCTGTCGATGATAGTGTCCCCAGAGTTAGCACCACATTTTGCCTCCCGTGAACCATTTAGTTCTTAGGTGTCCTTTCAAATAGAGTCACCAACAAGAACATGGATTGGTTAATGGTCTTTCTCTTCATGGTCAAGCATTATTCCTTTTCATATTTTTCTCCTTCAAATAATTTCATTCAATTATTCTTCCAAATTTTTTGCTTCATATTCCAAATTTGTTGGATTATTTGAGAAAAGTTAGAAATGTTTTTAGGAACCAAAATTGAGGATTTCAATAAAAATTTCCATTTCTCATATTTAACAAATTATACTCAAAAATCGTGGTTCATTTTTAAATCATACAAATTTCAGAATGGTTAGTTTTATTTTTTGGGATTTTTTTTAAATACATGAATTTTAGTAAAGAGTAATATATGATAATTTACGATATATATAAATTATAAGATTTATAAATTCTCTAATGAGTCAGGGATGATGTATGAACCATTTTTTGGAACTCACATAAACTAATTACTATATTTAGTCACAATAATCAACACAATTTCATTTCATGTGAATAATAATAAAATAAAGAATAATATAATGAGAAACCACCCCTATCCTCCACTACAAATACCACCCATCACTACATCTTCACCTAACTCCATACATGATTTGAGCCTTATCCAAATTCATCCAAATATTCTTCAAAAAACTCTTCCACATTTCGTTAATCCCTTGATCTCTTTAGAGGACCAAAAACCTTTTTCTTAGGAGTATCACATGTTGTTGAAATTCAAGAGGATAATTCCACATTTATTTTATTTTATTTTAATTTCACATTAATTATTTTCATATTATAACCTCACCTCCCCTCATACAAATTTAATGACGAATCCCTTAACTATATACACTGTAATTTTTTTATTTTTAAGAAATAATAAATCTTAAATTCATTATACTGTCAATTTGACTAAAAAATGGACAAACATTCATGATGTGTCAATTTTTCACATTTAAAGAAAATTGCTTCTAAATTTCTATTTCCATTATAAAGGCTATTCAAGAAACAATTTTTATTATTGGTATAGATTAAAATAAATTTATCATATGTAATTTAATGTTTTTAATCCATTATAATTACAAGATATTAAATAATTTAACAATATGAGATTGTTGTGATCGAAAAACTACTAAAATTAATCAAAAATATTATCATTAACATTTAATCTAGTGATTCATATTCATATCTTCAAAAAATATATAATGAATATTAATATTAATTTTTTATTAATAAAATATAAATTTAATTTTTTTGATTTATACCAATTCTACATGATTTTACATAATCATATACAAGCAAACTGATCATGATAACTATGAAAAAAATATTATTTAATGATGAATGTGTACTCAATAACTCATCAACATGCCATAAATCAACATAATAAAAATATTATAAAAAATGATTCTTATTAAATGTTCTATAATTGATAATTATTGTATCTAATTTTATTATTTAGGATAGTATGATGAAGTGCGGAACTGTTTCGGACATAAAGCAGGGGATGCTTTCAGAAAAACTATATTTCATTCTGATTTCATTTTATCTCTATTTAGCAAATTTAAATATTCATTTATTATTATTTACCTATTAAAAAATATTCTTATATGTTCCAACATCATTTGTAAATGTTTTATTGTACTTATTTAAGGGGGAATTATATATTTTGAAAAGGTTTATTTCTCAATTCATCTAAATAAGTATAGTGAATTAAAAGGAACATCCCATTTTCATTCCTACATTCAAGTGAACTTCATAATCTATTCTAAAATCAAGAATTATACAATTAAAATCTATATTTGTATATTTCATATTTTATACAAAACATTATTCATATTTATTTTTGAAAAATCATGAAATATTTCACTTAATCATCACTAAAATGTTATATTTCCAACGATTCATAATCACTCTTTTTAAATGTCATCACTTAAGTTTGATATGAATTATAATGATCTATTCATATTTTACCTTATTAATTTCTATGTATTTTTTAAATCAATGCATTTTTGGACAGCATTATGATATCACCTTTTGATAAGGCGTTTACCTTTACTAGGATACCCAATTCATTCCATGGGTAACCCTAATGATTATATTTGATGCTATGAGTATGAATATTTGTGTGGAACATATATTCATGAATATTTTCTTATGGGGATACATAAATAGAACTCAAATTCATTGGGAAATCTTTTGTATCCTTTGAATTCATGTTCAAAAATCGTGGTGGTTATACTAGACATGTGCTCCATGTGAAATTGTCTTTGTTGTTCGTCTTGAACCGTGCTACTCCATGTACAATGAGAATCGACACATTCTTATGTCATTTTTTCTATTCTTTATGCATTATTTTGATTCCCTGACAACATATTCTCTATGTTTTGCTTCCATTTGGTTTTTAAATTTTCCATTAATTTTTATATGATTATTTTATTCCTTTAACCCATATTCCTATATTTATTTTAATTTTTATTCCCATAATGGGTTTTATAGATCATATCTTTGTTCAGTTTTCCCCCCATGTTATTCTATTTAGGTGTATGGTCACAAATGATGTTAGGAATTAATATGAATATGAGATTAAATATATATTTATTTTGAAATCGTGTTTATTAATTGTGTATCTAATTCCCAATACATTATACATTACGATCCTAAGAATGTAATTTGATCTTTATGGTCACTTAAAATCATGTATTTACATATACACATGATTGCGTTACTATATTTGGTATCAAGGTAAGGTCTAGTTATTTTTAAATATTATGAATAGTGTAATTTAGTAAGTACCCTATGGACAATACTAACTATGAGAAAACATCCCTAAATATTTGTTGTTATATATTAATTTGTTTTTAAAGAAAATAATTCCCTAATGTATACTAAAAAGGGATTCCGTTCTGGAACAAATGTCCCTTGGATTAAAAACATTTACTAGGTGTTATGGGCCAAACTCATGGTAACCTTGTACATGAAAAATCGTCGTATTGTACTCCTAATATTGACACTCATGGGGGATATGCCATGGTAAATTCATAAAATCATTACATAAAATTATTAAGGGAACAAATAAAAAACCATTACAATATATGTTTGGAAACATATCATAGATAACCTTGATTGAATCTTGGGGAATCACATTTTTGGATATACTTTTCCTTTATATGTTTTTCAATTTTTGGTCGTTGTTAACATTTATTATTATTATTATTAGTTAAGTATTCAACACACCTAATTGTACCTTATTTTTAATTTTTTATGCCAATGATTAGTAGAACATGTGAAAATGATCTATGTGATATGAACTGCTACGATTTCACAAATGGTATTTCATATATGACGATAAAAAGTGCTCAAAACATCAGGGATATACTTTCTCTACTAGATAATGTTATCAACAATAATATGAATCAAGTAGAAGGCACTAATCTCTTCAATAGATATCATATTCTCATCCAAACCATCATATGGAATATTTTTCCCATGTCTTTTGGATCATATGATCCCTTACCCACAGAATAATTTATTATCTCCATTGAAAATATATTATTTGTCCTATAGTACATATAAGTAGTGAAATTTTTTCTTATAGTCAATCATTTTGATTGATAATTTGATTAGTGGTGAAAACTGTTCCAAAAAAATTGATGGGGGATATTGAATCCATGTAGTGGGAAAATATCATGAATATATTTTACAATATATTTTTTTAACCCTCTGTCTAAATATGGAAAGTGAATTCTCCAGACTATAGGAGAACGAATATGAGTCAATTAGGGAATATAAAGAAAAACAACAAAAATATTATAAGATATCCCTTCATATTTTTCATGAATTCTAAAATAATTAAGAATCACAACATTAGTGAACTAAAATAAAGTCCACAAAATGAATTGGTTATTCGAAATTTTGATTGTAACGAACTGATTGTTCATTTTTCCCTAAAGGATGAAATAGATATCAGATACACATAGTGGCCTCATAAAACTAGTGAAAAAGAGGGAAATTAATTTTAATACTAGTGTATTAGAATTTAAATCCCATGATTGAATGAATACTTAATATCCCTTGTTTGAAAATTGTGGGAAGAATCATCGTAGGAACCCTAAAATGAATAAATGTGGTAAAAAAGGGAATTTGGATAATAACTGTAGAAGGAATATGAAGATTCCCACTAATGTGAATCATTGGGGAATGTTGTGATCAACAGTATTCCCATAACCTAGTTTTAAAATCGAATGGAACATAGTCATTATGTGATCCATTTCCTTAAGCCAAGGGATGTTTGAGGTAATCAACACCAACAACCTCCAAGGTAGCAATGATGGGGATATATTATCCCTAATTTTAATGTATAGGTTGATGATAGAGAAAATGTTTTCAATTATATTACATCAAATTTATATGTTTTATACCTAGTAAAAGTGTTATATTAATCTGATTTTCACATAATATGATTTTAATGTTATTTTAAGCTTAAAGAGGAAAATTTCATATTTTGGATTTTAAATGTTTTAAATTATTTCTATATTTAGGACATAAAATTTTAAATATTCATCTAAATCATAAAATTATTCATTTATAGGATTTTTTATGTGACGAGATTCATTTAGTTATTTCAGAACCAAAAATAAATTGACAATCTAGAAACACAAAAATTATTCACATTTTTGTCCTTGAAAATGTTCAAAAATCTAGTAAATTTTTTGTATTAGACAAATATATCATGATTGAATAGTTCTAGTACTATTAAATATGTAGTGTGGATGCACAATATTGATATTGGAAACTTTCACCATGGATCCCATGTGTGATTCTCTCATTTTCATGGCCATTAATGTATGGGAAAATAGAGACATGATATCTACAGAGTCTATATGCGTAGACTAAAGACTAAAAGTAAAATGGAAAAAATGCCACTGACACATCGAAAAAGATGATGAAATTTGTAAGGGGTAACACAAAAGATATTTTTAAACAAACATATTGAATGAGTCTATATGTGAATCATCTATTTAATTTTATATAATGTTTAAATTTTCGAGGGTAAATTCTGGACAATAAAAGGTAGACAACTCCTCCTTCAAAAATCATTCCAATCCATCCAGTCATGCACTATTGTGGAGGAGGCCTAGGACCATGCTTATTATTATGAAATTATTTTATTATTTTATTTAACATTTTACATGTAACACATCAATCTTTTTAATTAATGTTTTCACATTTCTTTATCCACCCCTATGTCCCTAGAATCCCTAATATCACTCACTCTCCCTCTATCTATCTCTTATTTATCATCATGATATCTTTTCAAATTTCTACGAAAAGTGACTAACCAAAGGCGTGACCCTATGATTGGTGTTGTGGCATTCATTTTTTTATTCAATTCAACATATTTATATTATATTTTTGGTGAATGCAAGAGTATTATAAGTGTGTGATGGGTGAATGCAAGAGTATTATAAGTGTGTGATGGTTGCCCACCACAATATTATTTAAAATTCCATTTTTTACAATTTCTAAATATTTTCCCATCAATTATCATTGGAACTACATTCATATATTGGAGTAGAGGATTCCATAATGGTTGAAATAGTATTTCGTGGACCAGTCTTTTCATAATAGCATTCTCGGTTGGGGTGTTATCTTATTATACTATTGGATGATGTATGATTTAGTGGGAAAATTGTATACTAAAATAAAAAACCCATAAATCAAAGGAATCTAATTCATTAATGATTATTCTACAAATTAATTATAAAATTTAATTTAAATAATAAATAAATAATGAACAATCCAACATTATCAAACCCTGGACTAATACATTTCATTCAAATTATCATTTTCACTACTTCTTCACTTATAATTCAATTCTAAATTGTATAATTTTAAGTTATAAATTCCCATGAGAACCCCATTACCATCATTTATATAAATAACATAAAACCAAAAAAGAATTAGATTAGGAGAATTCGAATTAGTTATTGAACTGATTAAAATACTCCTCAACTGAGTTGACCATATTAAGCCTCTATACTTCATTAGGAATATTAATTTTTTCTCTTAACCTAATACTGTAATGAATAAAACTTTTTGAAATTAATGGGGATACAAACATCTATTTAATTAAATTTTTTCAAACTCCCATTATTGTAAATATTTTTTAATTTTTTCCTTATTTAATAAATCTAAATAACCTCACATTACTTTAAGTATTCAAACTGAAATAATTATGGATGGGAATATTACTTGTAGGTTCATCAACCAAATAGACCAGAACAACATAAATAAGATTATAATTGAGGTACATTTCAAGAAAATAGGTTAATCAAAGAATAACTTATTGGAAAATATATAATAGTGTTCAAATATGTTCATGCACTTATGGAGAAACCCAAACCTGATCTTGAACAAGAACCTCAGGATATTGTGGAGAAATGTCAACACTGATATTAGAAATATAAGAACCCAAGAAGGTAAATATGGGGGTACCTAATGATTCATTTCACCTCGCTCAATCATTACAAGAGGATAGAGATAGAAATTCATATTCAATGATTTACACTAAATAGATTATGTAACTTTTAATAAATTTTGGATAAATTTGGGAAAAAATGAAATACATATTTATCTCGTTATACCTTAGAATAGAGATTAATTACTAACATAGCATCTCTCTATAGCCTTTTAAGAATAATAAACCCCCCAAGAGGTGGTATGCGAATAAATAATGGAGGATCCTGACTACCTACTTTTTTATAGTGATGATCGACTCTAAGAGGTAGGTTCAATTGAAGAATATATTATTGTCGAAGAAACTGAGTTACATGATACATTATTGAAATTAATCCTATTAATTTTGTTTATATTAAATTAAGTATAAAAACATATATTTTATTATATTCATATTAATAAAACACATATCATTCCCATGAGAAATATAATGAAAAATAATCACCCTTTTTAATGAACACCTGGAGTGCCGTAAAGACTTTGAATATTTTATTGAGGGAGAATAATAATAAATCATTGTGGCTCTACATAAAGGACAAGAGATACACATTTAAAACATTTAAATGGATTATATTGAAATTAAATATTTGAATTTAAATTTTTAATCTCCCTTTGATTATTATTTTAATTCAACACAACTGGGGAGTCCAATAGATTGTTAAGAATATGTTGGAAAAGTAAAAATGAATGAGGAGGATGATCCATAATTCTTTATACCCAACCATGAAATATGTATCATATTGTGATGGGGAGTATCTAATGTGCTGATTAAAATGATTTTTCCTAATAAAGAAAATGTAAATAGATGATGAAAAAAATTATATGTGGTTTTCCAGTATAAGAAAATCAACCCACCATCAGAATATGGATAACAACTATTAGTTCCCTCTGGTGGTAGTAAAATCTTAGGCCCTACATGGGGGGATCATTAAAATTTTTATCCTTATAATAATTTTATGAATATATATATTTCAAATACCTTTTTATTATTTTATAATCAGGGGACCGAGTCCCTAATTTTATTTTGAGATAAAATTACATAATCTTTGTCATTAATTGAGAAAATTGATTTTGTAGGATCATAATGGAATAATGAATCACAAAAAATTGGTTGAAGAGAAACACATAATTATATGAAATGATATTTCAATTTTTATATCTATCTATTATATTCCTTACATTTTTCTCTTATAACATTTTTTGAGATTTAATGATGAAATTTCATACCCACATTTTAATTATGAATTACTAGGATTATCTAGAAGATATGAGTTTCATTGGAATACCATGGAACCATATTTTATATTTATATTTTAATGAAATTGAATAAGTAAAATTGATACTTGAATTAATAAATTTTAAAAATGATTTTGAAATGAGTAGTCATGATTTCATAGAATTGATTGACACATGCAACTGAAATTTCCTTATCATTTTTCATGATTTGAATTTTTGAAAATTATACAAATTTATTTTTTATTATTAATTATTAATTTATAGACTTTAAAGTATTTAACATTAATTCCCCACAATATTTCAAGAAAAATTACATGTTATTAATTTGTGAAGATATTTATTGAGTGATCTATGGACATGTCACCGACCAGAACATTCACATGAACATGTCCTTGTAATGACTATAAAAAAACATTTTAAATTATTGAGGAATTTATTTATAAAACAATTATCATTAAAATAAAATATTTAAATCAATCCTTCATAACCCCTTAGAGTCCATGAATTAACTCTAAAGGTATAATCCATTTCTTCAAACATTGTATTTATTCCTATAATCCAATTAGTATTTTCAAGATATTATAAAATTTATGTGTGTGGGTAAATGTAATTATGTTAAATTTTATGATTAACATTATAAAGAAGATGTATGTGGGTGATTCTTATGTAAATTGTAATTTTTTTTGGAATAATTCATTTTACTTTATTTTTTATCCAATCTTGAATGTTTATAAATTAAATAGATAAATCAAAAAAAGAGAAATATCCATTATGATTTGGGAAAAGAAAAAATCACTATTACATGAAGTATGATTTTTCTCATACATGGTTTTTAGGGGATGAGAGGTTAATTATATTCATAATAATTTGAGAAAAATATAAATAAATTGAATTGTTCTTTGAAAAGGTAACGAAATAAAATGAAAATAATATAACATATACCTTCGAGAGAGTGAACATAAAATTCATTATTGTTAAATTGATCACAATATTTACATTTGAATTATAATGATGGTTGGGATTTGATTTTTAATGAGGGGGACAATTAAATTACACATTAAAACTCAATATCAAGATTTTTTATTTAATAGAAAAACATCCCCATTCTGATTTAATTTTTGACATCATGTATGTCCATCCTTTTGCCTTATATACATTTGAACCTTGTTTACAAGACATAATGATTTTATTTTCCTTTTTTCTATATAAAGTTTATGAAGTAGATATTTTACAAGATTATGGAATATGATATTATTTTCATGATATGATAATAATTCTAGTCATTCCACAAGGATGTGAAATTTGTCTACATAGGCCGCACTGTGAGGCAAATATTGATACCAATCACATGTGAAGAAGGCTTCGGTGGATCAGATCAATCCGATGGTCACTCAAATATTTAGCAAGTTGACGAAAGACTTGAAAGGACCTCACTTCTGCCGCATGATGGTAGATAGTGTGAGGGAATAAATAATTGCTCCGCAAGTTTCCACCATTGTGGAAAACCAGGGGTATGTGAGTAAAGATGTGAGGGTGCAGTTGGTGAATTACATGGATGAGTGACCTGCAGAGGCTCTTCTAAGGTTATAGGGATGTAGAACAATAGATCCTGAAAGGATTCCATCCTATTCCTATGTAGGTTGGTCTATAAGGGATTTGAGGAAAGGGGGAATTGGAGACACAAAATTTAGATACATAAAGTACAAGGTGAATCGTGAGAGTGGTGAAGGGCGGGGGAAGAGATTGGGTGAGTTTGCCCATATCATCAATTAACAGTAGTAATCGTTTTGATGGTTTGGTATCTAAAAATCTTGACTCGGTTTCAACTATAGATTATTTTCCTTTTGGGATAGAGTTCAGGGGTGGGGATAGTGACAACCCACTATTGGGGGAAAGTGAAAAAGAAGGGTTTAGGAATGTGCCTCACATCCCTAGTAAATAGAAGGGATAGAAAAGAAATTGGGACCCAGGTAGTTGCATCATGCACCAATAGAGAAAATCCAAAGGCTGCAAGTGTTACTAGTACCACACAAAACCTATTGAGTTATGATCAGCTATAAAGGTTGACAAAAACTTAATAGAAGGTATGACAACTAAAAAATAATATTCCAATGAGGTGGATTGAGCTCGGGGAGTAGAAGTGTAACGATTGAACCTAAGAATAAAGAGATGTTTATAGAGAAGAATTTTGATAATAATGATCAGCCGTGGATCTAGATTGATGGCCCTCTCAATGATCCTCAAGGTCTTTCAGTCAAGGAGGCAGAAGAGGGTGGACTAATTGAAATCACAAAGGTCCCACCGTGGGTAGTTTCAAAATCCATCGATGAGCTAGGTGACCTTCATATGCACTTAGAGAAAGAAATTATAGAGAAGTTCATGATCATTAATGGTTCTAAATAAGAAGATAAATGTTTAATGGTGAACCATTTCATGTGTAATTTAACAGAGAGAAGTTATAATGGATAATCAAGAAACATATCATCATGACCAGAGGATTAAACACTAAGAAAATAATAGTGTAAGATATCATGAATATGTGGGATAAACTATAATATAAATTTGAAGAAATAAACAAAGTTGATCACAATAAAAACCTAATTAACTCACTTATAAATAATATAGGGATGAAACATCTTATATGTTGATATTATACTGTTATGATTATTCTGCCTGCAATATATTGTGATATTCATTGTTGTACTGGATGTATTAATAGATTCCACATAAATGTTTACTCTATAATAAAAATGATAATTTGGAGGATTCTACAAGAATTTTATCTTGTGTAAATATAGAAAATATTGAAAAAGTTAGGTAGTTTATTATTTTGATTTTTTAATAACAATGATTATAGTATCTTTAATTAATGAAAGGAGAATTTCTATCATTTTTCAAAGGGGAACACTAAAATCATGAATTGAATGATTCATTAATATATTGGAAATTGAATGTTTTTTTATATGTAAATTGATAATATTATTTCATAAATTGAAATTGTTTTATATTATTACATTTAAATATGATATATGATAACATTTGTTCACTATGATTTGAAATGTTGAGATTTTATTCTTGAAGAAAAGAATATATTAAATATGGAGTAATTTTTAGATAAAATATTCTCAATAATTTTTCATTGAATTAAAAAAATTTAATATCAATAATGTGTTATTTTTAGGTAAATTGTCATATCATATGATTTATGAGGTATTTTGAACAAAATAGGAAAAATTACCAATTTTGGATTTGAAAATTTAAAAATTATTTCTATATGAAGGACATAAATTATTATATATTTAACTAATGATTGAAATGATAACTTTTTAGAATTTTATACATCCTTATATTCATCTAATTGTTCTATACCCAAAGCTAAATTCACCAACTGGAAGCTCTAAACTAGCTGACTTGTTACTCCTTTAAAATTTTTTATTGATTTATTAATTATCAGTGATGGAACAATAACTAATAATTGAATGAACAAAATACTCCAAAATTTTGTTTTTCAATGAAAAATACATATTTTAACAATCTTCAGTAAGGATAATACATTTGAATCAGTTTTTTTCAAGGCCATTAGTTCAGGGGAATCCATAGATAAGAAAAATGGAGTTTCTTCCTTGGAGGAATAAATTCTCTGATAAACAAATGTCTACCTATCTATACACATATCCATATACATTGAATGTTTTTGGGTAATCTAGAATGAAATCTTTCTTGACATTAATAAAGGTTTCTATGTTTCATTCATCCATCTGATGTGTATAAAACAAAGAATTTTTCGATGGTAAATTTTTTCCTATAAAAGGATTGGAAATCATCATTCCTAAATAATTCCAATCTATTTAGTCAGAAAATAGTGGAGTAGTGGAAAATTTACATGATTAATACATTAGACTTATTTATTTTTATTATTTTCTATAACCTTCTTACACATTCATATTTTTTTATTAAAGCGTTCCTCATTTCTTCTTCTATATCTATTTCACTTCCAACCTGTATCTAATTATATCATTATGTCTTATCTCATTCCATAATGTTAATTTATAACCTTGAAATGAAAATTTACTTGCCTATGGATTGATTTTGGTGGACCATTACTAATTTTCATTGTTATGTGTTTTCAATTCAATATATTTTTATTCTATTTGTGGTTGTTGAAAATGAATTTCAAGGTTGTGGAATTCATCCACCAATGGATAATTTCTAATTCTATTTCATTTCATTGATTAATTATATTTCCCTTAATTGTAATATAAAACCCCATCATATGGTGGAGTTTGGGTTTCCTTATGTGTTGAAGTGGAATATGGTGGAGCCTCTATTTTAGGAATATCTGTATTGGTTGAGGTTTTATCATTGTTGACTATTAGAATTGGTGTGGTTAAGTTTGCCAAAGACATACTAAAATCACATAATCAATAATTCATAGGAATTTAATTCATTAATGTGATATCAAAAAATTAATTATCAAATTAAATTTTAATAATATATAAATAATGAATGAACCCATGTTATACATCTCTGGACCAAGACCATTATTTCTGATCATCATTATATCTTAATCTTTAAATATATTTCAATTCTATGTTGAATTATTTCAAATACACATTTACCAAAAAAACTATCATTAACATAATAGTAATAAAAAAAGGAAAAAAACCAAATTTAATTAGGTTATGTAAATTTGAATTATTGATTAAACCGACTATGATTCTCTTCATGTGAGATGACCCTAGCCAGCCTCTATACTACATTATGAAAATTAAATTCCTTTTTCATGCCATATGAGAGACATCCAACACATGATAATGATGCAGTGTTATGTATAATGATTATTCATTCATGAATAGAAAACATAATATTTTATTCTTGTTCAACTCATTATTTCAAATAGTTAATGTTTAGTAGAACTATTCATTCACATCCTCAAAAATATGGAGGTTGAGATATCTATGAGAATATCAATTGGGGAAATTTTTGGATCCAAATTTTTTATTTCCACTAGGGTTATTTTTTTGAACTTCGCCTCCTAGAATATATTTTTATACTCCCTTGGTGGAGTTTTACAATATTATTGGCATGGATTATAAACGTTTAAATAAATCAATATCATCTTTTTGGAAAGGGAAATTACACATCACATCTCGAAGAGTCCTCCAATTCTATAGATTTCAAAGGCGGATCATGAATATCGTATAGAATAACTATCTCATGTGTGGATATTAATAAATTATGAGAAACCATCTCTAGCTTAAATGATTGAGAAAAGGGATGGATTCATGCTTGAGGACATGACCATTATGTGCGATTACATTGTTGTGTTCCCCAAATAGTTTTCTATCCCTCATCCTAATCAAGTGTTTAAGTTCATAGGTGATTTATTTCCTAGTTCATTTCCTATATCAGTGACCTTTGTAGAATGACAACCATTGAAATAGGGGAAATGAATAAACAATTAAAGGATAATGCGGAAAATCATTTTATATGCCCTATTTCATTGCCATGGGGAAACCAATCCTCTTAATCAATAATAATGATCGATCAATGAACATATTCATTGAATATCATTATCTTAATATAGACATTTTATATTAAAATATTACCCTTCCAGGGATGGATGACCTTTTTGAACTGATGTGTGGGGGAAATTACTTCACAAATGGTGATCTTTTTTTTAGATATCACAAATTAATGTTGAGATAGGAATATACTACCATGACTGTCTTTAGAATAATGTATGTACACTATGAGTTTAATGTGATGACCATTGGAATCACTAATGCATCAAAAATTTTCATGGATTTAATCAGTAGAGTCTTTAAATATTTTCCCTAAAAAAAATTAGTAGTCTATATTTATGATATTCTAATACACTCCATGAAAATAGTAAAGCATGGGGGGATTTGAATAATTTGTTGAATTCATTTAAAGAATAAAATATTCATGTAATTCATTGTAAATGAGAGTTCATCAAGGTGGCAACATCATTAATTGAGAACGTTGTCTCTATAAAATGAATATCTATGGGTCATTCCAATACAATCACAATTGAAGGGTGGCTCAAGAAAACATCTCCAATGGATTTCAGTAGTTTCTTTTGTTTAGAAGAACATTAACGATGATTTATGAAAAAAATATCACAATTTTGAAACCCACTAACCATGATGACCTTAAATTGTGTGTTGTCTTTCTGGACCATTGAATGTGAAGACAAATTTAAAGATTTTAATAATAAGCTTATCATTGCACCAGTTCTCACAGTTCCAAAATGTTGGGAACTAATTGTAGTCTATAATGATGATTCGATGAAGTGATTAGGATATTTACTAATGAAAAACGATAAATAGATAAACTAATTATGAAGGAAATTGAAAATTAATGAGGAATAATGTACCATGATTGATCTTTAGTTGGAATTAGATATCGTTGTGTTCAAAATATGGTGGAATTATCTATATGGAGAGAAATGTGAGATGTATACTGATCAGAAAGGTATAAAATAAAAATTCAACCTAAGGGATATTAATAAAAACCAATTAATGTAGTTATAACTCATGATGGGTTATGACTACACAATCCACTAACATCATGGAAAGGATAATAAGGTGGAAGATGCACAATGTTGAAAGGATCTTATGTCGTTAACAATAATGATAATTGAGAGGGATCCAATATTATTAGATCTAAAAATAATGGAAATGTGAATCATTAATGAAGAAAGATCATCAATCCATTCTAAAATCATTTCTTAACCATGCCATGTAGAGAAAATAAAAGATGCTCTTATAAATCATTTTGAAATATAGATGAAGGTGGAAACTATGAGAATGGGGAAATCCTCAGACCATAAAATTTATAAGGAATGAGTTGTATGATTTGGTTCATTAGTAACAGTACCATCCTATTATGAGATAAAGAAGGAGTTTCTGAATGACACACATAGATTAACATTTACTATTTAACCAAGGAGGAAAACTATTTATCAAGATATCCGAGTGAACTATTTGATGGAAAAATTTAATAATGAGATCATTGAAAATAAATATAATTCTCTATTATGTCAACATGTGAAGGGTGAATGAAAAAATTATTATGGGACGATTAAAACCCTAAACATAACAACATGGATGTGGTATAATAGTTCCAAAAACTTTATCACTGGACATCCAAAGTAATATAGAAGAAAAAATTCAATATGGGTTATAGTGGTTCGTATTACAAAGGCATCTCAATTAATAGAAATTCAAGAAAACTACTCGCTAGATGAAATTACACAGATATACATCAATGGAGTGGTAAGGCTATATAGTGTACATATATCGAATATACACAAATGAGATCTATGATACACCTCTATTTTCTGGAATAACATCCAACATTTCATCAGCACTAGACTGAACTTTAGTGTGGTATATTATCCTCAAACATTTGACCAATTTGACTATTCTATTCATAAACTAGAAGAAATGTTGAGATAATGTTCTATGGAAAACAATGGAGGATGGGGATAACACCAACCCCTGGTCTAATTATCCTAAAAAAAATATACAATCAATCATTTAAATGGATCCATTTTAATACCATTATTGGAAAAGAGGAAGAAAAATTGTATGAAGGGATGAGTGTAGTGAACATAACATTATAATATATTAAACGGTTATTGAAATGTAATAAATGGTTAAAACAATTCAACATCAAATCAACGATTCCCAGACATGAAAATAATGATATGTAGAAAATAATCATGATACATCAAGTTTAATGTTTGATTAATGTTATTCCACAACATAACTCCTTGAAAAAGGATCATGATAATTATAAGGAAATGAATCATTTTTCCTAGGTACATCATCCCATTAAAAATCGATGATCATCTCAGGACATTGTAATATTTAATAGCACATCCACCTACCACATCTCACATACACGATGTATCCAACATTTCCCTTTTGAGTAAGTACCTACCAGATCATTTCCATGCACTAAATTTAGAATTGCTATAGTTGGAAAGTGATCTCTCACACCTGAAGAAACTAGTGAAGGTATTTGGTCTTAGATATAATGTGCCTCGAAGAAAGAGTACTCACCTAGTACAAGTACTATGGTAGAACAAAAATTACACAGAGTAAATATCGAATGCAATTTACATGATGATGGGTAAGTGCCCACACATGTTTTCAATATCAAATGTATAATGAAATTTTGCGGCATAAATTTTATAAGTGGGGAGAATGTAACAAGCCATAATTTATAGAATGAAAATCACATTCTTAAATATATGTATTAAAGTATAAATCAAATTCAATCACATAAATAACACAATATAAATTTTATGAATAATGAATTTACGAAATAAGAAGTTTTTCAAGAAGTAAAGGAACATATAATGATGATATAGTAACTTGATGTTTTGAATAGTTTTGTGACCCATATGAATAGTAATGTGGCAAATAGAACAGTACCTATACCTATGTATATATAAATAATATTTGGGCTTCTTATGAATAAAATATAATATATAATTATATCATAGCTTAATTAAATAAATATTTTTAAAATTATTAATTAATAGTATGTATTTTGAATGTCATGAATATTTATTTAAAATTTTATGGTTAATATGATAATATAAAATATGATTTATTTAATAAAATATATTCATAAATAAATTTTATATTTTCTTTTTATGATTATAATATATTTTTATGATACCATATTAAATTTTACAATGTGTTATAAAATTAATAATAATTTAAAAATAATTTTTTTTTGAGAAAATGATGATTTTAATTATAAATTAAATTACTCATATTTCTGAAATTATTTTATGAAAATTGGGTTCTTCAATTAATTCTAAATTTAAAATATATATAGGATTAATTTTTATATTTTTCATAAAATACCTCATTTTTTATTGAATAGTAAAATATACTAATTTAAGATAAAAATAAATTATATGTTTTATAATATATTCCATGTGTAAGGGATGACGTAATAACTAAATGTTCTAACTAAACTGATCTATTTAATATATTAATTCACAATAATCCTCTCTATTTTTTTCTTTGTAATAACAATAATCATATTAATAAAATAAAAAAGAAAACACCACTCTCCCCCAGTATAAATACCACCCATCACCACATCTACTCCTTACCACTTCGAAGCATTGAAATATATAAATATTATGACAAAAACTCTTCCAAAAAATCTCCCCCATTTCCAGGAGCTCTTGCTCTAAAAAAAAATCCAAATCATCTATCTAAGAATGCTCTCAAGGAGGATAAATTCAAGAGGTAAATTGTTCATAACGTTTATTTTACTTTCTTTCCGTGTTCTTTCATCACTTATAATATCCTCACCAAATTTCATCCAATTTTAATGATAATTAAAATACCATACTAATAATTTATTTTCATTATTTTTATCAAATAATACATAATATATTCATCCCCATTTATTTTTTTTTCAAAAATTAAAACATTGTCTTTGATTTGTTAATATATCAAATTTTAGGAAGACAACATTTCTATAACTATTATTGTCATCAAGTCTTGAAATGAAACTATTTTTATGGTGGAAACATTTTATTATATAGGTATTATATTTTATTTAATGTCCTAGATACAATATATTTAAATTATATTAAATAATAGAATAAAATGATTTTGTTGGATTGAAAAACCTCTAAAATTAATCTAGAGAATTATAATTAGCATGTTATCTAATGATTAATCCTCATATCTAGAAATAAATAAAATATAAAACCAATTAATATTTTATTTTCATTAGTAACATAAATTTATATGTTTATTGAATTAGACTCATTCTACATGAAATTACATACTAATATAGAAGTTATCCGACGAAGAAAACTGAGAAAATGAACACTCCCAAATGATGAAATTAAAAAAAACAACTCCTCAAAATACAATAATTTACATAAAATATAATAAATATATTATGTTTAGAAAATGATCATGTTTTATTAGATAATGAATACAACTTAATTATTTAGGGTGTTAAGATCAAGTGCAGAGCTGTTTCATACATAATGTAAGGGAACCATTCCAAATATCAATATTTCTTTTAGTTTAAATTTCCCAATATAAATATCTCACTTAAGTCTTCAATAATTTTTTTAATTATTATAAATTTTGTTTATTAGTTCCAAACTAATGTATGCATGTTCTATAATCTTTCTTCTGAGGGGGAAATACTCATCTTAAAAGGGTTCAATTATCAATTCTTCTCGATTTTGTACCCATATTCTAGTGCATGACATAATATATCAGAAATTCAAAAATATTATCATAATAATATAAATTTCATAATTTATTTTATAATTGAATAAATTATTCCTATTCCATTTTTATGACTCTTGAAAAAATTCTAATAAACTAGACTATATTGTTTTATATCTAATATTTTACTACACACACTCTTTTTACATGGATAACCTTATGTTTCAATTAAATTATCATGATCTATAAATATTTTTCATTATTTATGTCTAGATATTATTTCAATCAATTCTTTCATGGAAACCATTATGGTATTCCAATTTTATTTGTTTTTGGACATTGTTATGATACCCAACTCTTTCCATGGGAATCATTTTTTATCTTTGATTCCTTATGTAGGATTCTATATTTGGAATAAATATTCGTGAAAATTTTATAAACGGTGTTCCAATATAGATATCAAATGAATTTATTATTGTTTACTCAACTGTGACATCATGATCAATGATCTTTTTCGTTCTCCTAGACTCATACTCCGTGTGACATCGCTTTGGTGGTTATCATTGAGTCAGGCACCTCCATTTGAAAAGAGCTTCAACTCATGCTAATGACGTGTTTTATATTTCTTCAAAAATTCTATTATTACATTATTCAATTATTCCATGATTAAATTTTTTTGCTTCCATATGTTGTTTCATAGTCCTTGTCATTTTATATTGTTATGAAATTCCATATAACCTATGTGTTAATCATTATTTTAATGTTTATTTCTTTAAAATTATATTAACATCATCCCATTATTCATGTATTCCCTGAAATTTTCCTATGTAAATGTAATGGATAAAATTTAGTCAGTATAATTTTAGGAATATTAAATAAATTATGTTATTATTTTGGAATAGTGTTGTTCAATTATTTACATATTTTCTATGAAACTAAACTTTATATTATGTGGATTTTAATTTAATGATTATGTGAACTTAAAATAATGTATTCATATGTCTAAAAGGCTATGGTTTCTATAAAAAATATGGAATGAGATTTACATTTCACATAATGATATCCTCCCTAAGACGAATCCGTGTGTTAACTCAACATCATCTCATTTTTGCATCTTCCATGACATAATTTTTAGTTATACTGATTCCCACTTTTTCTCAAACTGAGAAAGAATCTCATGGTCATAGTGGTTATTAGAGGTGAAGAAACATATCCATACTCAAGGTTTGTTGTCATGGAAATGTCACAACCACACCTTTTATGGGTTTTTCATACATGTAATCACAACCACATCTTAAATGGGAATTCCTCCTTGAGTAAGCCACAATCTCAATCTAGATGGGATACTCCCATATGTAAGATACATCAGGTCCAATGGGAAGCTCCTAAATGTATCAAAAAACTTCATATCATAATTTTAATGGGATATACCATTAGAATAAGTTCTAATGACCATACAAAACTAAGTCAACCTTTGTTCCAAACTAACTGCAATACGTAGTAAAACTCCACATGTTTCAAGTGAAAAACTTCATCAATCTAATATATTCCATATTTTTGACATTGCTTTACTATCATACACACTGTATGATGTTAAAATTAATGTGGACTTATAACAAAATGGACATCGATTCCCAACTTATTGTGATATGTAGAAAACATTCCATAAGTTCAAGTTCAAAAAACCCAACATCCGCTCCAACACTTCACCCATCTCTCATTGACATCATGCTAACCAGAAGGGGAATTCCGACACATATGCCACATTCACCTCAACCCCACTCATAGTAGCACCCTAAAATAACCCATGAATAATCCCCATTTCATCCATTGTTTAAATAGTTTGTTTTTTATCCCTTTATCCAAAATAGTGTATATTGTATTCCTAACTAATGTATAATATTTACCAAAAGTAAAAATTAATTCCCTGGCCAATGGGGTGAATCTATATGATCCTCCCTTAGTGGTGTCCAAATCACCCTTCCTGGTGTGTCAAATTATCTTCATTTGACACACCATCTAGTGTACACCTCCATTGGTTTTCGGATCTATCAATCCACCAAACCTTCCATGGATTCCCTCATTGGGAGTTACCTCTCGATTCTACCTTTACGAGGTATTATGATCAATTCCACCATATCTCAATAACATTATAAATTCAGATGATATCACTATTACCCCATCACAAAGAAATTATTCTTATGTAAAACCTCAGAATAAATGCCTATTGCTTATGATATCCAATGATTAACCAAGGTTTAATTGAGTTCTACACCCTTGGGAAGTCCATTTATGATGAAGAATACATGTCACCAGTTATATAGTATCTAGACGTGGAAGTGATTTACAATTTGACTATTACCTTGACCGAGTTTTTCTTCCCAAACAAATAATATGGAATTTTTGGATAGATTTAGTGTAATTTACCCACGTCCAAAAAGATATGACACCTAGAATGAGTTTCATAGACCATTTCTAAAAGAATGAGGGTTACCCATTTTAGGGAACTATTTCCTATGACAAATTCATCGAAGGAAAAACCAACATCTAATCATCCCATTTCCATCAAGTATAATACATCACATAGAAAGTGATGAGTGTATTCTAACAATGGAATCTAATAATATGGTGTATATTTCAGACTTCAACAAACAATAACTTGCATGATGTATTTTCCCAGGAAGAAGCGTCAGAAAAAATGGTGATCCCGACGTGAAACACTTCTCCAAAACAAGGGGATTAGTATCTCTCAATATATCCAAAAATAATCATATAAATGTATCTAGATTATAAGTCTTAGGTCCAACCAATAATATATTTGTCCTATCATGGAACTCACTAGAATTTGGGGTAGTTTATCATTGGGAGTTTGACTCTTTGACAACATCAATGAGGACCCCTCTCTATCGAAATGGAATTTTGGACGGTGTGGGGGAATTTTTATTACATTCTAGATATCCAATTTCATATATGAATCTTCCTACATTATAGTACCAAATCTATAGGAAACAAATCACTACCCCCTATAGAATTAGTGTTTCATAATTAAAAATGGGGTGATATTTCATAACATCACCACCACTACAACATCATAAAAAATAATGGATAGTTGGTGGCAAAACATGTATAACCCTTTGAGATCATTCATATGAGGATGTTTGACACCCTCATATGCTGGTATGAGTAGGAGGATGTGATTCCCACATGTGATATGGCATGTCATGTCCTGGAGGCTTCCCTACCTCATCAATTCCTCCGCCTAGAAGGGCCACACCGGGATCTAATACTACCCACTCAAATTACTGACCACTTTAGGATAATATCCATACAATATTATTAATACATTATAACCAATTCTCAAGAATTATGGGATTTCCAGGTCACCCCACTTATTACCACCACTAGGTATCCACCATGTAGGGTAGTTATTATGCCTCCTAAAAGCCATCATAGAATACTATTCTATGTTGAATTGTATGTAGATCATTCCCTTTCTATGTCATCTCTATCCAAAGTACCCAAGGCCATCATCAGTCCCAAGATCTAGAGGATACCCATTAGGGGGAATCATATTCGATGGATCATGTGGCCCATCCACCACTAGTCCATTCCACCATATCCCTACCACTATATAGACGGAAACCATCTGTGCTTGATCAGGATTGAAGCCTCAGCCGCCTCATAGATTGACCTGGTTGAATCTTTCGATCATTTTCACAATTGACAATTATATCGAAAGGAATCCAAATAATGAGATTCATTATAGAGGCCCTACTCATACCATATTCATCGACAATAGAGTTCCTCTATGCTCTCACAACCACCATATAGGTTATCCCCACATTTCTAACAACATCCAAAGTGGATGTCCTCCCCGACTCATTAAAATCTATCACTAAGGTCATCCCCATGCATATGGTTGATGATACAGAGGACCTTCCTTTTCTATGGACCATCAATGCACATTTCCTCCTAGAAACATTCCCTGCATTTGGGGAGGTCCTCATTAGAATAGGGCAGACCGAAGAGAAGTCACTCCTCACAACATCACTTGGCAGAAAATATAATAAACTATAGTGTATTACATTCCTAGTCCCTCAATTTTTGGCATGTAGGTCCTCCATGACTATATTAGATTAAGAAGAACTAATCCTTTCTCCAAAAATTTTCAACTAGGAGCCCCTCCTATCTTTATTGATGATCAGTATAATGGTCCTCATTTTTCTGGCACCATCAGCCAACAAAGAGGTCCTCTGCAGACCACATGCAGCCAACATAGAGGTCATATCTATGATTCCATTAGCTTAAGTAGAAGTACTCACTTCTCAAGTACTCACCCCTACATAGGTCGTCCATTCCCATATAGAAACCAGTGAGGTGGTCCCCACCATAATCTTGTTTCTTAGTATAGAGTTTATATTAGTTTCCCATTTCATATATGTGATGTCACCCCTCACACACATCATATCACCCCAATGGAGATCATCCCCTCTCTCATGTGCAACATGTTGTTCCTCCCAATTTTACCTATGACTGCTATAGAGGACCCCACTTCTACATTAACATATAGCTGTGGAGAGGTCCTCCTCATGCCTCCCATAGCAGGAGTTAAGGTCATCTCCTCTATAAAGACAATCTATATAGAGAAACACCTTTTATTGTAAAAATACATATTATATGTCATCCCTGCTTAACAAAACCACACCACAATGGTTATACTCATGCTGAGAATCATCCCATCTATAAAACAACTATATCAGTAATCAAGTGATAATATTCCTTGCCAATGGAATAACTCGACGGAAGCACTAGGTCATTATTCATCTTATTAGCATCCCAAATTATAATGCTGAGTTCGACAAGATAATGGAGCCTTCTCTCCTGTATTTTTCGTCATATCCTAGGAAGGGTCTCGACTGGTGAGATGCTTCATCTTAGATGACATGGTTAAAAAATCCATGAATCTATTGATTGTTATTTGTTGGAGGATTATGATTTGCATTCCTTCAAGAGACTCATAGTTCACCTCTTCCAATCATTACCAAAATCAATCTATACATGTACATGAGATCATATAGAATTGTTTTTGGGTTTGATAGACCTTGATAAATATTTTGATTAACATATTATATCCTCTACAATTTCCCATGATGTAGCGGTAGGAACCCCATCATATGGAGATTTATTGATGTGGTCAACTTCGGTTCCCCTAGATGATATAGTGTGCAGTGGTTTGGAAGTTAATGTAGCAGTCACCCTATTGGATAACCCGTTGCCACAATGTTCCTCATCTACGCCACATTCAATTTCGCATCCAGCAATGATTGGACCATGGGGTAGCCCAGGTCTAGTCTGCACTACCTAATAATGAATATTGTGTTACATGCTCACTATTGATTAGTTTTATATATTGTTTTATCTGATTTCAGTTACCAAATACCACATCCCGAAGGCCCTCAACCTATACAAGGATTCATACTTTCATAGACACAACTAGTCCACGTGTTTTCCCATTCCTAACCACCCAGTGGTCTACCCAAAACATTAGGAGCATTCCAATGACATCGAACATAAATGAGGAATGGTTGAGTTCCATCACTTCCATTGGATCAACAACCCACGTCACTTGGATACCACCTATCACTTCAACAACATTGCATCCAGAGCATCATAGTGCTCTATGGAATTTATTATTATGAAACCCAAATGATCAGATCAGTGGATGGGGGATGTACGCTGATCTCCATTTCCGAACCATACTTCGGTATCTTGTCTTTCCTATATAAATCAAGAATATGACTACATGATAGAACACAACGATCATGTTTGTCACTAATATAAATATATATGGGGAAACCAATGTCGGATACCAGAAAGATAAATCACTCGATGTGGTAGTGAAAAAGCAGGTGGACCACGACAATGTTCATACTAGCCAACATTGTCATGAACAAGGCATTGGAATCCTCTTTCCAACTTTTCACATTATTAAGAACACCAACAATGATAAAGTATAGATTGGGACCTACAAACCACATGAATCGTCAATGATCCTATACACCACATTAGTGTATAGAAATGATTCTATGGAAATAAAAATTAATTGTGTCCCTAATTATTCTTGATCATCATGACAACCCCCCCCCCCACCTCATGATCTAGATCCTACTTCTCCATTGGAAGTTCCACTAGTTTCTCCCCAGCTATTCCACTAGATTCTCCACGATACGTTATGCCAAAATTTCATATTGAGGATCCAATAAATGTATTTTTGTTAAGGAATCATCACCATGATATGAAAATATACCAAGATGATCTAATATATTCTCTCGCTACTCACCTCAATTACCTTGAGATGTTACCGATGGAAACCCTTCTGGATGGAAAGTTATATCCATCATGGGTGGATGACATGTGAGAAACACCGGATTTTTGATATCCTACATTTATCCCCTAAAATGGTATGAGATACCTTTTGTATCATCTGACCCACATCATCTCTAATAGTGGATGGTTGTTAGGAACTCCAGATTAGAAAGAGGCCTCTATGATAATTATTTTTGTTCTGTCATTTGAAGGGACAATGTTCTTCCATTTACTGCCAGCTACCCATCACATCTAGTACATGCTGGGCAGATCATTGCATGAATTTTCTCGATCATTTCAGCTCCACCATTATAATGAAATTTATTTTTTACCTCTACATGTTCATGAAATGACAGGTTGAACGTGTCATAGACTTCATCGCCCAGAGGAAGGGCATCATATATTCACTAAATATTCATCTAAGTTAAGATAATATATTTATTATTTTCATGGGGAATTTCATGAATGAATTGTTTACATAACTTATCAGTCAACAATTACAAGATGGATTTATGTATTTTCATGAAAAGGCTCTGAACTAAGTGGAATCCTTGCATCATGCCAGGTAGGGATGTTTGTTTCCTCCTCCAGTTCATGTAGGATGATATGTCAAGGTAGAGACTGCTTCTGTCACAAATATAGACTATGCTCATATGCTAGAGTTATTTCCATAAGATCCACATTTTAAGCCTCACAAGGGGTAACATCATCAGGCCCAGCCTATGGAATAGAAATTCCCATTGAAAAATCAGATGTTTCCACTGTGCAATGCACTATCACGACCTAGGAGAGAGAATCAGGTTATAACCCCTTATAAGGATCCAGTCTCTTGATAAGGACATGATCTCAGAGATCCCTTGCTTAACATGAGAAACAGGTCATACTCATTCAATTATGCTCTGGTTGCCTCTTATTTTAGATGTAACCTAGTGAAAATAATTCTAATGCTGCAAGGATTCATGAATCTGAAGGTGGTATATCTCATAAAAATGATTGACTAGTGGCCTCATCATATAATCATTGAACATATCATCAAAAAATGCTATGTATTGAATGAATGAATTGAATACTAGGTAGAAAAAAATGTATTCTGATTGGTCCATTCCCCAACATTGGTAGAATACTTCATTAAAATGCATGAAAGTAATAGCAAAGAATAATGGTAATAGATTTATAGCCATAAAACTCACGATTATGATGATCAGTTGGCTCATATAGCAGTCGCTCAAACCCATGGTTTCATATATTCCAGTTTTAATCAAATAACACCTCCTAAAGTGGATGTTCTTTTTCCAACTACAACTTAAACATCAAAATAGAATCCTTTTATATCTCCATATTGTACTAGATTAATACATAATGTATGTAAAGGTACCCATCCATTGTTGGAACCATCCTAAACTCATAGTAAATTCATGCCTAAGGAGATGTGAATTCCCCATTGAATTATCCCAGTATGATAATATTACCATGATGATAGTGAGTATTTCTCTATGAAAACCATTGACTTGGTGGATCCCTATATTGTTCCTAAGGAGGAGGAATATATGAAATGTCCTATGTATGTCCCCTGTCGACACCAACATCAAAGGAGCCGATGATATGAAAGTCAATGGCATGCCCATGCCAGTACATGAAATCAATAATGCCCGCTACTAATATTAAAAAATTCTCTATAAAGAACCCAGTAGTAACAGTCATCATATATTTTCTTTTGATATTTTCTTCCATGACTGATCATGTTACATGAAAAGTCATAGTAGTCGTTCCCGCATCATTATTGGTTGTGTACAGCTATGTACATGCCTCATCCATCCAATATACGGTCTATGGTTGTTCTAGGCCATTTATCAGATAACAAGTAGGTTATTTCTAGTGTTATCTAGAGTCTTGTGGTTAAAAATGCATTTCCCATCATACCCCCTTCCAAATATATCCCTCATTCATGTAGAAACATGTGCATGGAATAGTTTCACGACATGCATAAGATCCCATTCATTATTATTGCAATGATATCAATTTTTGAGGGCTAGTTATTCTTATAATATATAAGACAATTCTTCATAGATGAATTGATAATACCCCTATCATATGAGACATATATATTATCCATTGAGCTCTTCTATTATCAGGAATTCTACAAAGAATATTGAAATTTCACCATCTAATTATCAGTATAAGATGAGGTATCCGTCATGAAGGTTCATGTCCACCCTCTTTACATCAATTTCTAGTTCAATGATATATAAATCCACCATTTTCTAGTAGATATGGGTTCACGTATGTTTCCTAGAGAATTGGGAATGACCTCTTTGGTTTAACATTCAAACATTCCAAACAGTTTCTAACAGGTTGGTTCGTAGAACCGGAAACATCCAATGATTACATATCTTTTTGGACCTACATTCAAAAGGCAGCCACTCATTAGTTATGCAATGATGAGGCTTATAAATATTCATTGGTCGAGAGGATGGTAGGTTGGACTCAACACACATTTTTAGGGGAATTATTTTCTACTATGGGACTCAATTTATAGATTTATGTTATGTTCATGAATCCTTATTAAATTAACAAGTATAAAATGTGCTTTCCATTAGATCTGACAATAAATGATTGATATCTATGAAATTTAGAGAATCATTTATACTTATTCGCGGTTCTTCATCGATAGATAATCATATGTATTTGTCATAAATTATTAGACAATGGTATCCTTCAATACATTATATAAAAGTCTCTTGGTATTTTTGATGACCATAATGGTTTTAAAGCCACTCAGTGGGGCACATGATGTTTATTGTCATTCAAAAGGACATAGATTATTTTATAGTTGGTATTGTACCCACAGATGGGCAACCTATGTATCCTTTATTTAGAAAAGGAATAAGAACCCACCTAGTTTGAGTAAGGGAGTATGATGTTTATGTATGATTGATGGCTCAAAGAAAGATTTCATAGTTACTTTTACACTCTAAGCTCACGTGAGTCATGCTTGGAGTGAGAAAAAATAGGTTTTAGTGAAACCAAAAAAAATTTCCATTAAAGAAGCAATCATATAAAAAGGATGTGGGGCTTATGTATATAGGACTTCCCAAATAGATGAGGATTGGTATTTACTTCAGTGAAGAAACCCGGGAACAATGTCCATAAAAGAATATGCACATTCTGGAGATTTGAATACTCTAACATGGGGATTAATCTTGAGTAGGATTCCCAAATTAGGAGGGGACTTATTATTGGGTATTACTCCGGAAAAGGAATCCGAGATCAAAAAGTAGATTAAGACTTGTTAATAGAAAATAAGATTGGGGCATACTCATAAGGAGGAGGCCCAGGTTAAAGGAATTTTACGAATAGGTATTATTCATGGAAAGAAATCCCAGGTTAAGGGAATTTTAGAATTAAGGGACTTGGGGATTACTCATAAGAAGGATGCTCATATTTGAGATTGGGACTTACTCCTGAAAAGGAAGCCCATATTTGAGAAATTATGGTTGGGTCTTACTCTTGAGGATGATGCCAACATTTTGGGATCATTGAGACAGGGGAATACTCCAATGGAGGATGCCCAGATTAGGGGACTTAGGCTTAATCCTTAGGAGGATGCCCAAATTAATGAGGACTTGGGGATTACTCCTAAGGAGGATGCCAACATTTGAAGATTTTGAGACTTGGGCTTACTCTTGGAAAGGAAACTCAGGTTAAGGGAATTATGGTTGGGGCTTACTCTTGAGGAGGATGCCCAGATTAGGGATCTTGGACAGGGGATTACCCTTGAAAAGGAGGCCAAGGTTAGGGAACTCAAGGCTTACTCTTAAGGAGGATGCCCACATTAATGAGAACATGGACTGGGGATTGCTCTTGAAAAGGAGTCCCAGGTTAAGGATTATCACATCTAAAAGGATGAGGTTAAATTTAATGAAATCTCTAACCTTGGTGACACAAATATATGTAAATCACTAGGTTTTGAGAGATGTTCCATAGAATTACATTCAGATAAGGAAGACAACAAGGAAATACTTCCATAAATGGATTTGAAGAGAGTTGTGAGGGCGTAATCTTGAAGAGGATAGGTG
This sequence comes from Viscum album, assembly GCA_963277665.1. Taxonomy (NCBI): domain Eukaryota; kingdom Viridiplantae; phylum Streptophyta; class Magnoliopsida; order Santalales; family Viscaceae; genus Viscum; species Viscum album. The sequence goes on from OY728162.1 coordinate 494,142,859, forward strand.
GATATGTATAAGATAGGTGGAATAAGCTGGAAGGGGACCAAAAAAGAAATGGGCACACACGTCCTGGTGGGCGCGCAAGTACAGTGTGGGCACGCAAGTCCTGGACGCGCTGGTATACCTGCGTGGAAGATAGGTACTTGTGGGACTTTTGACCCTTGGGTCATACTTGGGCGAGACTTGGCTCAAGCCCTTAGTACAACCCCCAGGGGTTTCAAGAAGGGTCGCGCGCATGTTCTGGGGAAGGAGAAAGGCAGCGCACAAGTTTGGCCATTTCCATTATGGGTTTCCCACTCCAGAATGCACGTGTTGATGAGATTCAACACTTAGGCGTTCCTCTCACTCTTTAGATCATTCGTTCTAGTTACGAAATTACCTTATAGTTGTTCAGATGATTTGAGAAGAGACTAGGGATCCGGGAGATCAAATATGTAGTTCTGGAATTTTTCGTCCCCTAAATGGGGGGCCCACATGCGTATTTATAGGCTTGAGAGACCCTGGGAGAAATTTCAAAGAGGACACGCATGTCACTTTCCCGACCACTGGGAGGCGCGTAAGTATACTTGGGCGACCTTGGTGGAATATGTGTGACCCAAGTGCGTTTGAATTTTGGTTCAGTCCGTTGTCAATTTCTGATGTTTATTCAATGGATGATTCACGTTGGGTTCAATGTATTTCCCATTTACATTTATTTGGACTCTGTGACGGAAATGAGCGTCAATAAAAGTCACCCATCAGAGTTGGATCCGAAAGAAATGATGATGTGACTCTGAGGAAAGAAGACAAACAAAGGAAAATACGGCGTGCAGGTTATGATCACATAGATGGCATCACATAGGTGTGAGTCACGCAGGCTTCAGCGTGCAGGGGTGCGGCCTAGACTATAAATACGCTGCCACTCTCGCACAATGCCACCTGATCTCAAATTTCTTGATCTCGTCGCGCAAGATTGTCTCATAGAGCAAGTTATCAGTTTTTTCACTGTTTCACAATTGTTGCACTACATTAGAGGTAACAGTACTTGAACAGTGATACTTGCACGCCTAAAACATATGTGACACATCCATACTTGTGTGCCAGAATAAGACTTGTGCGCCTTAATGACTTTGCCTTTCTTTCTAAAATTTCTCCACAAATTTTATGAAAATGTCAACTAACTTAAGAGTTAATTATTTAACATTTGAGTAGATTCAATAGACCCCAAGAGAATCAGAACGACTGAGGAACAGGAAAGTAACCGACTTGATGATATGATGAGTATCATTGGCCATGATTACTATACCGTCTGCGACAACACTCTCCCGAATTTGGCTAAGTATTTGAATAAGTATCGTCGTGAATTTCCTTAGAGCATTTATCTGCCTTTGTAAGGATATGGTCATTTGCGAGAAATTACCATTCCAGAGGCAAATAACTATCTTCTTGACATGCAGCTGCACTGATACTCCACTATTTCAGTTATGCTGTGCATTAAGAGCAACAACAACAGTGTGTACTTTCAAAATTTTCATCCATTCAATTTCCTTGCAGATATGAAAATGGCAAAGCCAAGGGCTGAAATGTTTTCTGCTCCCAGTTGGTGGAGAGAAGACAATCATGGCACTGGAAAAATATCTGAAAAGAGTACTCTCTCCAAATGGATCTTTACTTCCAATGCTTCATTCTAAAATCCATGTATCTATCTTCCAAGTCTCTTGGACAAAAATCGAGTCATTTTTTGATATGCAGAAAATTTTCTCAAACCGCACTCATGAACATCCTTTTTAAATTGTTCCAAGAAGAGATTGTATCACTGCATATATTATTTTATCTATTTTAATGAATGAATTCCAGGAGGCTGTTGATGAAGCATAGGATGTTGTAAATCAAATGAAGAGTTATGTACAAAGTCTTTTGTAATTCTAGAAAAATAGAAGAGACTCCTGCCTCTGGATGTCCTTCTAACTCTTGTGAATCAACGAAAAACACATTCACCATCAATCATTTTTTCATACATTATCTGGATACCTGCTTTAAATTTTTACCTAATTCAATGGGACTAGTAATCATAGTATGTTTTTTTCTAGGATTATTATAAATAACCCTACAAACTTTGAATCCTTTAACTGATCAATATTACCTAAATCATACAAAATGTATTTTTAGTGATTTGGAACTTGATTTTTATTCATTGTTCCTTTTTCTTTTGTGGGAAATTTAAAGCCATGATCATTGTACATAATAAGGCTAATGTTTACGGTCGAAATAGATTTGACTGAATGGATTAAAATGGACTCAATTCCTTGAAAATTTGTCTGAAAACATATTACCAAACACAATTATGTGGGAAAATATGTAAACAATGACTTATAATGTTTTTAATTTGAGGAATGATATGAAAAAGGGTTAAAAACCATTAGAATAAGTAGTTCCCAAGAATGAAGTTACCATTATTTAAAAAACCTGTTAGGGGGTTTAATTATGCAGGGCCACCTAATGGCATTGGATGTATAGTCAAATAATATCATATTTTGGCTAACATGTCTGTTATGTAGACTACTTATGTAAGGCCACCTAAGGGCACGTGCTGCATAGTCAGGAAAAAGAACTCTAAAAAATTTACTTTTCTACTGCTAAATGCTAGTGAAATTTTAGGGGGATTCAAATTTTCCAAAGTATACAGTTTGGTATATTGAGAGAGGTACTCGAATATGTAGATGATATTTCCAAACAAGTTTGTCTAAGAACTGGATGAATGTTACTCCAACGAAGGTCTGACCCAAGCATAGGGAATGTAAATATAAACCATAGATTTGAATACTTTAATATCATGAAAAATGTCATGGGACAAACATATTAAGGATGGATATTTTTTGAATATCCCTACAAATTGTCATTAAGACCAATAAAAACAAAAGTGGTTTTATTTTCATGAATGATGTTAGCTATATTTAACAAACCCATTAGGGGGTTGAATTATGCAGGGCCACCTAAGGGCATTGGCCGCAGAGTTAAATAATAAAATCATTTGTCTGATAGTTCTGTTATGTAGACTATTTATGCAAGGCCTCCAAAGGGCACATATTGCATGGTTAGGCAAAATAATTCATAGAATTTGGACATTTTGTTATTAGAAGTCAGGAAAAGTGTGATGAAGAATTGAAAATATTTAATGTTAGGATTATGACACATAAAAATGGCTATTGTTAAATGTATGTAAAGACAAGTAGATCAATGATAACTACAATCATGTTGTGACTGGGACCTGAATTGAAATATTGGATTTCGCTACATATCCCATAAGGATGGGAATCAAGCAATACGTAGTTCATGAAATACAGTTTAACGTCGTGTGAGAAGAGAGTATGGGAGATCTTAGTTTAGGGTCATAGAGCTGAGACCATTATAAGAAATACACAGTGTGTGTTTTCATGGGGAATTTTTAGCCAGGGGTCTGAATGTGGAATTTGGGGTTAGGCCCAAAGAATTGGGGTTGTATTCGAGGGACAATCGAACATTCCTACGTATCCCATAATGATGGTAATCAAGACCACGTAGTTCTAGAAATACTCTTTGTACATATTTGGTTCGTACATGTGAAGGGTGAAAGGTGGCATTAGTGCAAGGATGGTTTGACCCAAGATAAAAATTTCGGGCATTCCCATATATACACATAGTAATTGAAATGTTACTTGATTAGAAATAAATGTAAATAATGATTCCCTCATATGTGAGGGTATCAAAGAATGTTGTAGTTTATTGTCATACAGGACAAAAGTGTTGTACAGTTTAACATCATATAACATGGAAGAAGGTGAACCAATGTAAAGATATTGATTCTTGGGGCCGTTTCACGAATTAACATCGTATGAGTTGGAGGTGAACCGATGTGAAGTGATTTGTTTTGGGCTTGAACCTCGAGAGGTTGCCTATGTACCCATCCTAAAAGGCCAGGATCATAGTCTGCATAGTTAAATTAATTAAATGAATTAGTGATCATGTTTTTCTTAGGGACAATGACCTTAAAATGGTGTTGGGACTTACGCATGGTTAGCTTCCCAGAGAGGGTATTATGGTTGATGTTTTCTCTAAGCTCGCGTGAGTTATACTTGATGTGAGAAACACGAGGTAGAAACAACCCTAACTATGCACAGTTTAATGTCATGTAGGACATATGAAGGGACTATGTAATTTAATGTCTTTCAGTGAGGATTATTGGTACTGCATAGTTTAGTGTCATGTAACAGGGACAAAATACAGTTTACCGTCATGTAGGATGTTTTAAGGGAGTTCTGTACAGTTTAGCGTGAGGTAGTTAGGACGATAGGGGCAATATAGTTTAATGTCATGTTGGAAAAATGGGGAATTGTGCAGTTTAATGTCATGCATTGATGAGAAAAGAGGACACAATTTAATGTCATGTGGGACGTATTATGGAGTTTTCACTGTTTAACGTCATGTTGAGCGAAAAGGGAGGATACAGTTTAGTCATGTTGGACGAAAGAGATAATAGTTTAAGGTCATATTCATGGACCGTTGCTGTATAGTTTAACATTATATAACAAGGACAATGAAGGGGACACAGCTTAATATCATGTTGGACAAAAGTGTGAATAGTTTATGGTCATATTCATGAAACATAATGGTGCAGTTTAACATCTAGATGGACATGAAGAATGCAAATAGTTTAAGGTATTATGCATGGACCATTGCTGTATAGTTTAACGTCATATATCCAGGATGATGAAGGGGACACATTTTAACGTCATGTTGGCCGAAAGAGAAAATAGTTTATGGTCATATGCATGGACCATAATGGTGCAGTTTAACGTCATTCTGGACAAGAAGCATGCCAATAGTTTAAGGTCACATGCATGGACCATTGGCGTATAGTTTAACATCATATAGCAAGGATGATGAAGGGGACACAATTTAATGTCATGTTGGCAGAAAGTGTGAATAGTTTAAGGTCATATGCATCGACCATAATAGTGCAGTTTAACGTCTTGTTGGACATGAAGCATGAAAATAGTTTAAGGTAATATGCATGGACCATTTCTTTATTGTTTAATGTCATATAGAAAGGACGATGAAGGTGTATTTTTCGTTTATACAAAATACTTCTTCAAAAATCAGGCATTGGTTTAAGTAGTGATGAGTTTTCCTTCCATTTAGATTAAGGATTATAGTCCATTGTAGTAGACCTTATGTATTGTGTAACAACCCAAGCTTCTACGGTACACTTCTCTTTGAATAATTTGATAGCGTGTGTTGTACGCTACACCGAGTTCTAACACAGCATAACCAATCAAACTAGCCGTTATGAATAGTAATACCAAATTTTTGAAATTATATATATTTTATATTTCAAAATGGATTTCATTTTTCGATTCGGAATATCGAATTTAGCCTAAGGCGAAATTTTTATTCTTTTCGGATAAATTTAATATTTTGATGATTAGTGAAAATTACAAAATTTTAATAAAAACAACTTTTTTAATCAAAATAATTAATAGTGATAAATTATGAATTTGAGTGGTTTTAAAGTATATTTAGAATATATTATTACCATTTAATATAATGATGGTCATTGGACATAATTTTACTATTAAACTGGACATAAACAAATGACAATCTTTTGATAGTTATTATCTCTTAAAAACACGCTTTTTGTTTTAACAACGGGAATTAATTTTAAATTAATTTCTGAAACTTCTGTGTTTCGAATTTTGAAAAATGGATTCCATATTTGGGATCAGGATGTTCAAATTGTGTAAATAGGTAACTTTTATTTTCAGACATTTTGAATAATTACTTCGGTAAAAATTTTATTTACCGTGGTTAAGGGTAAATCCGATAAATAAGGGTTAAAAAATAATATTATAATAATACAAAATTACCCTAAAACGTGTCCTAACCTTATTGGTTGATACATGTTCGACCATAGGCATCTTTTGGTCTATTTTGGGACCCCATGGTGCCTCTTATAGGTGATAGGGACACTTAATTTTAATTAAGTTAAAAGGAATACAAAAATGACACAAGCATATATCTTTTAGAAAAACAATTTTACATATGGTTATATATGTTTGATTTTCAACTATTAATTTTAATTAGAAATATAACAAGATTTCATATATAATGATATTTTATTTATAATTTTTAATGATTAAATAATTTAATTTATTTATGACACAATGATGATGTAGTAATTCCAATAATAGTGAAAATTTATAATAATTGATATTATAAATACCTAAATAAATATAATTTGAGACTTTTATTGAATTAAAATAATTTTATACGATAATATGACATTTAAGGATTGATTTAAATAAATTTTTTCGAAGTAATAATTCTGTTATGAGTTTCACAAAAATCAACTATTGAATAGTGTCAAAATTGACATAAAAGAGTTTTTAAAACAAGTATTATATTATTAATTGATATTAAATTCCTAAAAATATAAGGTTCGGCCAAGAGACTTATATCATTATAGTTGTATTATTAATGGACCACTTGGGGGTATCTTGGAAGTATATGATAAGTTTATTAACCACATAATATAAAAATACAAAGAGTCATTGTAAAAGTTAAACTAATTAACTTAAAGTTAATACTTAAAGATAAGGTTAATATAGTAACCCAAACCTGTCTAAATTATATTGGTTGGGTTTTTTTCGACCTATCACCACCTTAACATTTAAATAATCAACATTGGATCCCGTAGAAACCGAATATGAATTTATTATAAATTAATATTTCTAGCTTTTCCAAAGGTGCCCCTCAACCCTCTTATAAATGGGCACTCCTCTTTATCATTTATTCACACCTTCAAAGCCTTTTGGTTCAGCCAAAATCTGCCAAAATATTCTCCCAACTTCCCTAAATACAACCTAGAGGCCATAGTTTGATCATAATGCCAACCTATGGAGCCATTCTGATCAAATCAAAAGGAAGAACCCGAAGAAAAAGTAATGATTTCACCACCCTTTTCCAAGTTCCTTTCTTCTTCCACTTCTTCTTTCATTGTTATTACCATTATAAAATAATAACTCCAGTATCATATATATATTGTGATGTTATTATAAATATGGTATAACCATATTAATTATTCTATCCACCCTTTGAATAACATGTCACCATACGTGCGTACGTACGGCTTACCGTCTCCACGTCGTGGTGTAATTGATATTCAATATATTATTATTTGGATGGGTATAATAATGATGTGTAACTCATGTAAATAATAAATATAACATGTTAATGATAATTTATATATGATATACCATCCATTTATATATTATTTTAATATCAAAAGAATGATATTGTCACTCGTGCGTACGTACGGACTATCGTCTCCACGAACGCGATGAGATTCATTCTCTATCATATCCATTAAAGTATAATTCTCATTTGATGATTAATAATAGTATCTAAGGACTTGATATAATTCTGTATATTATTAAGACACAACATATCCATTACAATCATGGCTTACGTAACAAAACATATAAAAGGAAACAAGTAAGTTAACACCCAAAACAACGATAATACTATGATATTATTAACAAATCAATGTTAAAAGATCATATATGATATCATATCAATGTATATGATTATTTTATAATTTAATAACAATTATTTCACAATTATACAAGAGGTTAACCTACCCCAACCAAAGAAAAGTACAAGTTTATGGTTATTTCGCAATCTCTTCATTAACTGAGGTTGTTTATACGTAATTATCTACTGGGATTTCTTTATCATCCACATCCATGATTTTTCGAAATGTATTTCACGAAGATTTTACTATTTAAAATAATATGGGTTAGAGTCATTTATACCCTTTTTTTTTGACTTTTTATAATAGGTTTATAACGGAATCTTTCTGTTGTTTTCCAAACAAGGTGTTTTTAATCTTTTCGACAGAATTAAGGTAAGAATGTTTTTTTAACTTATACGGCAGGTGCGGTTATTTTCTGCCGTTATAAAATCGTCAAAGCTTCCATTACAAGCTTCTAAGAATATTTTCAAAGAAAATGTTTTATTTTATAAAGATATGACTCTTAAATGATTTCAAAATAGAAAGAGATATTTCTCTAAAAAGAGTTTTGATTTCATCTATGTCAACATCCTTTGATGAATTTTATACTTATTTGAAGTTGATTTATTATGATACAAATATTCTATATTGTATTGAAGGTTTTTTGATATGTTTGACTATGGATGTTCTGTTTTTATAGCATTCATAGTTTATGGTGAATGTTTTGACATTTCATATGCTAGTTTAATATGAATGATTAAGTTATGTTTAAACCTTTTCATTGGGAATGTATTGGACTTAATATGTGATGGGTGGAGCCCGCTATAGCTCCGCGATGCATCGGTAGGTCTCATGGGACAAACTAGTGTCTTGGCACAAGGCCTTGGCAAAATATTATTTGTAGTCGTGGCACGAGGCCTTGGCTATGTGGTTATGATTGTCTGTAATTATGCATTCCATCATTATGAAAGTGGTTATTGATATTGCATGTGATTATTCGATTAGTAGAATATCCATGTGAATAAGTAAATGGAATTATTTAATTTTACTTTTTCCATACTATGTTGAAGTTCATGTTTAAAAGGCTTTTGTAATAGTTATACATTTCCATAAATGTTTATGCTTATTTTTGATGGTTACCGCTATATTGTTATCCTTAATGGGCATTTGAGCTCACCCTTTTATATGTTTTATTTTTACCATGATGTGAAGAAGTAAGTTATGAATGACCTGTAGGAATTTTATTTGGGGATATGTGTGTGAAATATGGAGACTATGTTGTTGTAGTAGTTCTTCACTTTATGATGTAATGTAAAACATTATGAATATATTTAGTGTTTCCAAGGCTACTAAACCAATCGGTCATTCAAGATTTGATCTTTCTTGTGATCATGCCAATGTTATGTAATAATGCACCGACTCTAGGTTACTGGGTTCGGGGCATTACAGTTGGTATCAAAGGAAGTTTAGTACAAACCTTTGAAGCTAGATTTAGATAAACTCTGATTAGAGCACGTAGACCTAAGATGAACTTTGAGGATTAGTATAGAATAACTTCCTAGAATTTTGGTATTGTAGAGATTTTGTGAGTTTTCTGAGAAATACATCCCTGTCTGGATACGAGCAGGTAGAGGAAGCTCTAGCACAGTTGTAACTAGGGGTAAAACCCAAAAACACCGCTTTGAGCTAGACTCGAATGGGAACTAGTGCACGACAACGGGCCTTGCTGCACTATTGGTTACGACACTCCCAGGGGATATGCTTAGGAAAACTCTCATTTTCATTACAAATCATTATGAAGGGATTATGAGTATATAATTCCTCAAAGAAAAAATTCTTATGATTATGGATTATATCCATAAATAGTTCAATTTATGTTAAGTGTTTTGTAAGTATGGGATTATGTATTTTGATTCATAAACTGATCTAGTTTATATAATTGTTTATAAATGGCGCCTAGTGGAAGAAATGGAAACTGTATCAATGCACGGACTCCATGTAGGGATTTCCCTCCTTCTCAAGACAATTATAGTGGTTCTTGTGATGCAACTGGTGCTGATCAGCAGATCACCATACTAGGACAACTCACTCAGGTTATGAATAATAACCTTACCCGTATGGAGAACCTTGATCCACAGCGTGGAGGATCAATTCTAGATCGATTCATGAGGCAACAACCACCAAATTTCAATGGGAGTACAAATTCCTTAGTAGCTAAGCAATGGATAAATTTCCAAGAGAAAATATTTCAGGCTTTGGGGAGTAGTGAAAGGGAAAACGTTATCATGGAAGTTTTCCGCCTCACTAGAGTTGCTGATCATTGGTGGTCATTGATTCAAAATATTAAGGAAGATGATGAAGTATCAAATATGGAATTGAGGGAGTTCAATGATCTGTTTTTAGAAAAATACTTTCCTCGCGTCCATCGAGCAAATATAGAAAGGCAGTTTCTGAGTCTGAGACAATAGGAGGATGAGAATGTCACAAAGTATGAGGCTAACATTACAAGGTTATCAAGGTATGCTAGAGATTATATACGTAACCCAAGAAGTAAGGTTGATCGTTTCTTTGATTGGTTAAATCCATTTCTCCGTCGAGCATTAGTATCACAATTCTTCTCGTCATACAAAGACATTGTCTCATGTGCTATCAAGACCGAAAAATAATTCTCTAAGTATGATGAATTTAAAGCAAATAAAGAGAAGAAGAGAACTGCTGATCTATCTGGGAATGGAAATAAGGGGAATAAGGGAAAGGTTGAATATCCATCCTGTGGTAAATGTGGGAAGAAACACCCCGGTACGTGCTTGAAGGGAACAAGAGTCTGTTACAAGTGTGGTGAAAAATGCCACCAAGCTCGTGATTGCAAGGGGAAGAAGGAATCCTCCAACGTTCAGTGCTACAATTTCCGGGAGATGGGGCATTATGCAAATGAATCTCCTAAGCGTCAGGAGAACTTACCTCAGAAAAGGCCAAGGGATCAAGGCCATGCTTATGCTATCACTACTGTTGAGGCAGAAGCTCTGAAATACATGGTGGCAGGTAATTAAATGGTTTCCTCAAGTTTAGAAAATGCATTATTTGATTCTGGATCATCACATTATTTCATATCTTCCCAGTTTTTTATGAAAATTAGATATTTCCAATTTGATTTAATGAGGGAGTTGTCAGTTAAAACTCCTAAGGGAAGTATCATTGCAACAATGTTTTGTGAATCAGTCCCCATTAGAGCACATAAATGTTCTTTATCTGATGATCTCATCATCATACCTAT